>OX365960.1:21157389-25957389 GCA_947247005.1 Spisula solida | reverse complement strand
CCGGACGAGGACGCATTAAGCTTCGAATATATAAGTTTTTTAAATCGGAATATGCAGCTGAACAGTACTGTAAATTAATAATGCCTGTAAAACACAGGTCTGCATTGAGTAAATTTCGCTGCGGGGTTGCCCCAATTCGTATAGAAACTGGTAGGTTCGAAAATTTAACCGAGGAGGAACGTACATGTCCTTTTTGTAGTAATGTGGAAAATGAGTTCCATGTGATATAACACTGTCATGTATATAATGATTTAAGAGCATCTCTTCTTGATAAAGCCAATAACTGTGTACCCCTTTTTAACGTTATGTCTGATGCTGAGAAATTTTCATGTTTATTTTCCAATTGTGATTTAGTAAGAATTTGTGCCAAAACCTGCTTTTTAATACTGCAAAGAAGACAATTTTTAACTTGTAAATAACATGCAATCTTAGAGGATAATGCAATTGATTTTTATACATATTAATGTAAATTTTTATTTGTTTAATTCTGTTTTATGGTTGTGCAGACTACGTTTTGCGCGACTATGTTCCCTTGCAAGAATATAGTTCTGTTTTTATTGATATGTATATATGAATTATCTAGTCTCTTATAGCTCCAGTGTGGAGCGGCAAAGTACTTTTATAATTGTTCAAATATGTAATGTAAATATTGTAAGAATGTACATTGATGAGACTTTAATAAAGATTATCTCACCTATAGGTGTTAGGTTACGTCTTTTCCAATACAATATGTTAATTTTTATATTTTTTAGTTTTTTATTGAAGTTTAAGTCATACATCTTATTTAAGTCAACATCAAAAATTAGGCTTAGCAATTTGAATTATGTATCACCCATGAAAGTTTCCATCTTGTTTTGATTGACCTAGTACTGTATTTTAGGGAGCCTAACCAAATTAACTTTGTCTTATCAAAGTTTATTTTGAGGCCAGATATCAATGAGTATCTATGTAAGGTGTCTAGGGCAGAGTTCAATGATATATCCGTTCCATCTAATAATAAGGAAGTGTCATCTGCAAATTGTAATTGAAATCTTGTATTCCTCGCCATCAATATGTATCCCTTTAATATCTTTATTCTGTCGTAATTTGATAGCTAAAATTTCTGAACATAAAATAAAAATATATGGTGATATTGGGTCCCCTTGTCTGAAACCCCTTTCAACTTTAAAGAAGTTTGAAAGATAGCCATTTAGTTGTACACAAACCTCTGTATTATTCAAAAACAGTTGTATCCATTTCTTAAACATATTACCAAATTTAAAGAAGTTGAGCGTTTTTTCTATAAAATTAAAAGATATTGAGTCAAAGACTTTTCAAAATCTATCAGAACGAGTAGACCGGGAATTTTGTTTGATTCTGTATATTGCATTATGTCATATAATAACCTAGTGTTTTCCCCAATATACCGACCTTTAACAAAACCGGTCTGGTCATTTGAAATCAATACACTTAATACTTGTTTTAGTCTATTTGCTATGCAGCCTGAGGCAAGTTTATACGATACATTTAATAAAGTTATTGGTCTCCAATTTTTTAAAAATTGTTTTGGTTTATTCTCCTTTGGGATGCAGGTTATTGTCCCCAACTTGATATTTTTTGAAAATGAGTTGCATAAAAATGCATAATTTATAACATTCACAACAAAGTGTCCTATTTTAACCCAAAAAACCTTAACAAATTCTAAAGTAAAACCATCACATCCAGGGATTTTGTCACTTTTCATGTTCTTAAGTGTTTTTGCTACTTCATCATAAGTTATTAAACCTTCGAGGTCATTTGCTTCTTCTGAACTTAATTTTTTTACATCAAATCCATCTAGTTCATTTTCTTGTTCAAAATCATCTATCAAAGATTCTTTGCTATACAAAGATTTATAAAAATTTGCAGTTTCTTGTAAAATTTCATTTTGGTCAAAAATGACCGCACCGTCTTCTTTTTCTATAAATGATATTGATTTATTAGAAATAAAACTTTTTTCTAAGTTACAAAAATATTTTGTGGCTTTTTCTCCATTTTCAACCCAATTTGCCCTTGTCCTTACAAAAGAACCTTTACGTTTAGTATGTCTTAATTCCTCTAATTGTTTTTTAGGAAGAGTAATCTGTCATTATTTCCAGATAGACATGATTCAATTTCAGTTATTTCTTTTAAAAGTATTTCTTCATTACTATTTCTTTGTTTTGCTAGGTAGCTAGAATATGAAATTGTTTTCCCGCTAATTTCCATCAATAAAGTCTCCAGGAACAATTCATCACTTATAACAAATTGTATATTTTCTCTATCCCTATTTAATATATTATCTATATTATATACTGGTAGGCAATATTGTAAAATGATTTCATCAATCTTTGAATTAATACATTTTATAAATTCAATATTATGTAGTAATGACTTATTGAACTTCCAAAAGCCTTTACCATGTGTTGGTTTTGTAAGACCAGTTCAAGGAATATACTGGAATGATCTGATTTATAACTGATGTCAATATTACATTTCCTAGCGCAGTTGAGTAAACTATTCGAAATTAAAAAGAAGTCAAGTCTGCCCTGTTGTACAGGATTCATTCTTCTCCATGTATATCTTTTAAGATTTCCATGGAATTCACGAAAAGGATTAACTAAATTTCTATCATGAATTACTTCTAGAAGGTTTTTTCTTCCAGATACATTATGGTTTTTAGATTTGTAGTTGGTATAATCTATATCAGGGTCAAGTACCAGATTAAAATCTCCACACATAATGATATCTGTAGTATTCAAAGAATCAATTTCCTTAAAAATTGTACTGAAAAAATCTGGAGCGGCTATATTAGGGGTGTATACATTGATAAGAACAAAATTTGTGTCATTGTATACTGCTTCTAGAATCAAATAATGCCCATTTGAATCCAATTTACTATTTATTATCTTAATGTTTATATTTTGTCTGAAGAGTATTGCTACCCCTCTAGCATCAGATTTACCATGACTAAAAAAACATTCTCCATTCCATTCTGAATACACAGTGTTTTCAGTTTCTTTAGTAAAATGGGTTTCTTGCAGACAAAGAATGTCTACTTTTTTTTCTTTAAACAAATTTAAGGACGTTTAGGACCTTTCTCCGACGTCATCGGCAAAAAATCGACTTTTCGCCGAATCTAATGAAAATCTCCAAAGGTATGCTTTAACATGCTCTTCGTTTCATGTCGTTTTTATTTTTTTTAAATATCGCGTCGTTTCCTAGCAACGCGACGTTATGTACACGGAGCGTTAAATTGAGGTTTTAAGCGTATTTCTCCGTCAAATTAAGGTCTACGTTAATTTTAAAACTCTATTTGTTAGCCCTTCATCCGTTGAGTACGCATACATAAAATTTATAGTGGTTGCGCCGAACAATTTAACAACACAAGAGGTTTAACATCGAAAGTTGACCAATATTTTACGCCGTATTTGCGACAACCTACTCACTTTAGGCCGCTATTTGGTCAACAAAGAGTGATTCAATCAACTAATGAATTACACAGTGATGATGCGGTAATTCTAATAAACAGACTCAAACAATAAAAAAGGGGGGTCATCGCGCATTATTTTCGACAGTATGTAAGTATGTATGACTCGCTGCTTAACAATCAATTAATTCTATTTACTCGAGGTAATATTTGTAACAACATTTCTCACAATATTGTTATGGTTTTATTATTATTTACAATGTGTATTTATTGTATCGATGTATTTTTCATTTTTATTATGAACACAAACTCATTATAAATATACAGTAATATACAATTTTAACAATTCACAAAGCACGGAACGAAAGGGTACACTTTTCGTCACTTACTAATGTTGTTTCAAATAAGCTTATGTATTAGCTAATACATTGCTTGAAGTAATTTCGCTAATACCAGTGGCTTCTTTAATCCTGTTGTCTTAAGAATTTGATACAAACCGTCTTGACCAGATCTCTGGAAAATCTTTTCCAGATTAGTAAATGCAAGTCCACTGCCAGCGATTAACTTTCCATCCGTTTTTGTATACTTATGCAATACACCGTGGTGATTCAGTAACTCTATAGAATAAGCTCAGACGATAAAAAGGGGGTGATCTCGCATATTTTCGACGAAATTGAATTTCAGTATCAAAACGGACTTACGGAAAAACGTTACGTCGCGCATCGTAACGCGGTGTGTAGGTCCGTTCTATTGACAGACGTGCGTTCTATTTACAATATTTATATGTTAAGAATAAAAGTCACGCATTTCACCTGCATCAGTTCACTTATCAAATCATATAGCTTTGTTCAAAGCAAACTCTGTCACTACATAAAAAATTCGTTTTGAGTGTGGAATAACTGTACTAGATCTACATGTTCTATCAGTACTGTGGTTTTATCATTCTTCACAATGCGTCTTTACTGGTACTTTTATTATGAACACGACTGTGTTATGTATTTAAATTATCTAAAAATCCACTCAGGATACTCGATCGGACATTAAATATACAGACTATGAACTTAAGTCTTCTAAACTAATTATTACGTCCTTTTAATATAATGATAACTTAAATGTGTATACATCGTTTCTTTGCAGACATACATAGTTGTAATGCAAATAATAATAATTACGTTTAGTATACAAGTAAACTTTTGATGTATAAACATTTGGAAAGTTAGTACCGCACTTGTCTAGAAATATTGACTCTAACCAAGCTTATATATTTGGTTTAACTGTTACACAACACGGTTGATTCCTGTTTGAAGCTGGATTAAGACTGATGCGGCCGGTAGGTGAACCACTAGCAAATTAAAAGAAAGTGTTACAAAAAATATAGTAAATGTGGTTACATGTATTTCGTGATAATATAAATTAATGTACATCTAAATATATTTGAGCCGCTATTAGATCCGTTAATGTATGTCTCGGCCTGTTTAACTTCACACATTTCGTTTGACAGGACAACAACGCTTTTTTTCAGGAATTTTTGTAACGTTACTATTTTCACATTATTTTCTCATTATTTAATTCGATATTCACGGTTTAAGTTGACATTTTGGCTTATGTGCCTTAGTTGGAATACACATCTAACATGACGTAACAATAGCGGGGAAATACAGCCCTGTGTATACCCGTGAGGTAATTATATGTCAGGGGCATTTTGCGGGGTTTACCATCTGTATGACCACGGGACCAATTGCCAGGCGCATCAGAAACGTGATTCGGCCACTTTTGGAATTTACTGTAGTGCTATCATGTTGCTGTTTGATGAGTTTGGGGAAAGGTATTACATATGCATCTGTGTTATATTTTCTATTTGTAACCTTTTAGCATGCATGACCACCTATACAGTCCTAGTAATACTGTTTACAAAACCATGCTTAATTTTGATAATTCTAGTTCTTTGATTAATCAATTTGACTATGCATTAACAATTTTATCTGTTTAAAAAGGTTTGTAAATGTAACACATTGTGTCGGCGTTTTGGGCTACTTTCGACCATTTATTGAAAATATAAGTACATACAAAAGTATGTTCGTCGGCATTTATTATATATAATTTAAACATTTTAACCCCAGGGACTGCAACACTTTGTCCCGACCCCCCCCCCCCCACTGTGCGTACAAAATCGACAGTTTGTCAGTTCGTCAAAATGTTAAGCACGATATTCTTTGTGAGAGGTGGTAGGTGTTTTAAACAGTGTTTGCTAGGAGCAAGTTCATATCTCTTTATTAATAGGAAAATGTATAAGTAATAGTACATATATATCACTAGAAATCATAATTCCTACACTTTTAGGGGTATATTGTAAATCTCATCTTGCATTCAGCATACGGGAATGTGTTCTTATGTTTTTTTCTTTATTGAAACAAGGTACTAATGCGCCAGAGACACCATCAGACCATGACGCTGACGTAGCCATATTGCTCGTAACGTCGTGTGACGGCACGACGTTACGCTTTTTACGTATGTCCGCTTTTCACTAAAATTCAATTTTGTCGAAAATAATGCGAGATGACCCCCATTTTTTATTGTTTGTGCTTATTCTGTAGGATTACCGCATAACCACGGTATGTTTCATTAGTTGATTGAACCACTTTTTATTGACCAAATTGTGCCCTGAAGTAAGTAGGGTGTCGCAAATACGCAGTAAGATACAGGTCAATTTTCGATATAAAACCTTTTTCGTTGCGAAATTGTATGTCGCAACCGCTACAAATTTTACACATACGTATTCAACGGATGAAGGACTTACAAATAGAAATTTGACAATTATTGTAGACCTTAATTTGACGGAGAAATACGCTTAAAACCTCAATTTTACGCTGCGTGTACATAACGTCGTGTTGCTAGGAAACGAAGAGATATTTAAAAAAAATAAAAACGACATAAAACGAAGAGCATGTTAAAGCATACCTCTGGAGATTTTCATTAGATTCGGCGAAACGTCGATTTTTTGCCGATGACGTCGGAGAAAGGTCCTAAACGTCCTTAAGATATCCATCCTTTTCTTGGCACCTTCAAGGCCCCGACAATTGTATAAGTAAATTTTTTGATCAGACATTGTTTATAGGAATTTTTATCATTTATATCTATTAAATATATGTGTGTTGGATAAAATTCTTTAGGTACAAGATATACATTTACACATAGAAAGGAAAGGAGCTGACTATATATAAATGTATGAGGTGGTGAAAAAATGTTAAAGGGTGAGTGAAAAACAAACATGCAAAATCCAGCAAGGGTTTTCCACAATTACAGTTGGTGGGTTCGATGAACAAAATAAATACATACAAATACATAGGCTAAAAAATATGGACATGATGGAATAATTTCATTTACCTGATGAAACATTTGTAAAGGTATAATTTTTTTCCAAAGGGCTATATCTTGACTTTTTAAAAAATAAATAAAATATATTTATTGGTCTGAACATGCTTGTTTCCAGGATAAAGAAAAGACAACAATTTTTTTCATTGCATAGTAATTAGCACTAACAAGGAAAATCTGTGAAATTCTGACAGTGACATCTGCTTTAAGGATATTGTTTCAATCAACGCCTATTTTTTTACAATACAATTATTATGTACACAGAAATATATATGCATCTTTACAATACAATTTTTATGTATACAGAAAGAGAGTATATATGCATTTTGCAATATAATTATTATGTACATAGAAAGAGAATATATATGCATTTTACAACATAATTCTTATGTATACAGAAAGAGAATGCATACGCATTTTAGAATATAATTATTATGTACATGTATACAGAAAGAGAATAAATATGCATTTAACAATACAATTCTTATGTATACAGAAAGAGGGTATATATTGTACATGTATCTTTATCTGAAATTGATGTCCTTTCCAGCAACGATGTTTGGATTTTCCTTTATACATGATAATGCCATTGTAACGATATAACTGTTGGTACAAAAAGCACTAAGGAAAACAAAATCTATGTGCATATGTGAAAGCATGCTTATGTGGTTGTTTGTGTCTATGAGAGCCACGCCTGCGTGAGACTGTAGGTGCAGATTGAGTAAGTCTTTATGGATGTTTGTAAGATTATTATATGTGAAATAGCTTAAAATCTACACACAAATATGTATATGTATAGTTTCTGTCTATAATAGGCATGCAATAAACCAGCACATGATTATAGTCTGTGTGTCCATTTAATTGTACAATCTTTAGAGCAAGTCGAAAGCGAAAGTCTCCAAAGACTGATACTGAATGGAGTAAGACATAATTTCGTATATTTATTTTGTATTTGTTGAAAGTGATATGATGCAACTTTAAAGATAGAAGCAACCATATGGTTTTTGAGTCCATTATAAGTGTATAACCTTAATATTCGAAAACGAAAGCATATCAAAGTAATACAGAATGGAGTGAGCATGAATTTATACATATATATGGGTGCAGATTATGATGGCACAATCAAATAACAAAACTGCAATACATCTAATATTTGTATGGCAATCATGGGGATAGAAACAGCAAGATGGAGAGTAGGAACATTTTTCACATATTTTGAAACAATAAGTTTTATCAATACATCATTTATAGCAATCATGTGGGCAAAAACAACAAGAAAAAGAACAGGATAAGTTTTTTTTAAATATTTTGTAGCAATGATATAGATATCTACATCATCCTATGGCAATCATGGGGAGAAACTGCAAGAAAAAGAACAGGAACATTTTCACATATTTTGCAACAAGATGATTTACATGTCAATATCTTTTTATGGCAATCATGGGGAAAAAACTACAAGAAAAAGAACAGGAAAATTCACATATCTTTAAACAATGATGATTTAAATGTCTATGTCATTTTTTAGCAATCATGGGGAGAAAAAAAGTTGGATGTTGACTGCCCTGACAGATGTCGCTACATGGCCAGGATGAAATTCAAGGCCGTAAAATCCAGATCTCTGATTATCGAAGGTGGCAAACCAACAGACAGGTTCCTACTCCGAGTAAAGAACGAGGAGATTCCGTCAATCACGAAGAGTCCAATCAAGTGCCTAGGGAAGTGGTTCGCCAAAAGCCTTCAAGATGGAGACAATGTCAAGATGTCAATACCAACCTCCCTGGGAAGTTCAAAGCCTGGGTTTACCAACATGCTTTACTTCCAAGGCTTATCTGGCCAATGATGCTGTATGAGGTGTATGGGGTACCGAGCTCGACAGTTGAAGCCTTAGAGAGGGTTACCAGCAGAGGGCGGCACGAAATACCCAAATGTACCCAAATATACCTTAATTAGTAAGAATCTTACCCAAATATTTACAATTTTATAACAAATTAGCGTAAATAAACGATATAACGCAGTTTAAGGAATAAAAAATGTCAAATAGTAAGTTTTTTCGGTAAATAAACACTACAGTACGGAACCCGTATCTTGCCGACATGCGGCGTGTACGCGTATCCGATAAATCTAACCCTATCTAGCTTGGTATGTATGAATCTGACCCATATGTTTGTCATTTTTTATAATTTTCTATATCATTCCTTGAAATGGATCAAACGCGATGTAAATAATACTTGTTTTAATTGATTACTAAGGACGCTAATTACTCCGACCAGTATCCTGTCGAACGGCGTTTTCCATAATATTTTCACGTCGTGAAGGTCACTGTCTCTTATTTTGACGATCTTCATGTGCGGTTCCAGAGGGGTTCGGGGCGTCCTGTCATAACACTTCGATTTTTCAGTGTTTTAGTGTGTGTACTTATTTCTACTTTTCATGTTAATTCATGTTCAGGCGCGTAGCTAGCCCTATAAACATGTGGATTCACGATTGTGTTAGGGGGTCGGGGGCATGCTTTTGCTCCCCGGAATTTTTTGTAAACAATGGTGTAATCTGGTGCATTTGTAGCGTTCTCAAGGTGCTTTATTTAGTTTTTAAGATCATTAATTTGTAAATAAACGATAGATTGTAAATAGAGTACTCCCCTGTTTAAAATAAAGCTAACATATAAATCAAACAAATCTACGAGTCCCATTTTATTATGTTAACAAAATCCTCAGATATGCTAATAGAAGTCTAGTTGCCCGTCCCTTTTTAGGGCAGAAAAGTTCTTTCTGTATGATAACATTGTCAACCAATGTTCATATGTCTGTAGCTACTAGTAAGCGAAATTGCCAGTCCAGACAGACGTTCAGTATATTCAGCATATATTTTTTACCCTTATTTCAAGCTCTAGAACCTTACGTAGTAATTAGCACAACAAAGAAACGGTTAGAACAGTGACCTTTTCAAGTTTTCTGAGATGCGATCGGTGCATGGGAACGTTGCCACAGTGTCGTTGGTGGCGAGCTGTCACTAGGTTTAGACTAGTTGAGTAAGTTTCTAACGTGTGCTTCTCTGCAGGCGTACACGTAATGATTCAAGTTATGGACTTTGCAGTGAACATTGCTTTTGAAACTTGTTGTTATATCCGAGCTTGTACACGACGATGATAACCTGACATATTACTGGTTCCATCATAGCACTGAGCACACGTCTTAATAATAAATAACCCAACATTAATTGCTCTTAATGAACTTAACAACCAGAGAATCCCTAGTTGTTGCCCCAAACGCAATCCTATACGCGGTTGTACTGGGGCGAGTTTGTTAACGTCAAAGACCACTGCAACAATTACAGTATGGTAGGTTGGTAGTGTCAGACACCAGTACAGTTTATATAAAAGTTACAAAAGTAACAAACATTCTGGCGTAAATAACCGGCTCGATGTCTGAGATTATCACAAGGCGAATTCTAAAGACATTAGGAATACGAACACGACAAAGAATGAAAGAGTTTAAAGTGAATTAAGTTCGAACTTTGCCAGAATTTTTTTGTCAGAATAATGTGGATTCATTCGCGTACTCTCGTATAGGTAGCTACGAACCTGATGTTCAATTCATTTAAGCTGTTGCTGGTGCATCCCATTCATCAATGAGTATTCATGTTTTGTCTTTTCACGTGTGGATAGAGGGTGGGGGCCAAGGGGTGTTGTAGAAATTTTGGCAAATGTTTGGCTATCTCATAAACTGAGACAAGTGCAGCACGCCTAATGCGCCAGGCAATATTTTGCCAGCTCGACCCAGGGGGAATTAGACATTTTCATTTTTTGTCTCCACCAAGGAGACAATGCTAACTGTCTATATCCCCACCGTGGGGCATAGTTTTTCATCCGGGTACTTTAATAAATACACGATTAAAAGTATCACTGTTGTCTTTCGAAGTGTCGAAATTCCAGAACGAAAGTCTATTCCCCGGGACTAGGAGTCGATAAGGTCGTCTTATTCGTCTGTCTAATTATCCCTGTATCTCCGCCGCCCCCTCCCCCCGGGCGGGCATAATATTGACTGGTGCATAAGAAGAGCGAGCGACTAAGAGACTTGTCAAACTAGAATACATCACACTCAAATGACTGAATCTACAAAGAAATACATATATAACAGTGTGTGATAAGGGCCACTGGGCGTATGAGCTGGGAATGGGGGCAGGACACAAACCTCCAATGTTAGGACTAGGGGGTAACGTCAGTTTGCAGGAGCTCCATTGCTCTTGGTTGTATTTGATACTCTTTTCAAGGATATTTCATTTCTATAGACTGGTTATACTCGTCCATTAAAATTATACAAAATGTTATAATTCCTCAATGAGAGAAGACCTTTCAGTGGAATAGTTAGCTGTTATTGGTTAAAATATAGTTCTGGAAAGCTAATTTAACTTCAAAAAATTGTCGTATACTTGTATATGTTTATATATGTTTAACATGATTGTGTGTATAGAACATGCAACCATGTTTGAACAGGGCTGATGGATTGAAACAAATAAACATAACTAGTAAGTCAAGTAAATATTTTACTAACTACAGGTAAACACATCTTACATTTCGTGCACACTGTGATCATGTGAGGTATAGTACGATCAAATTGACCTGGTCCTCAAACCTTTTATTAGCATAATTTAACAGTTAGAGGCACAGTCCGGAACGAAGCCGTTAGATATTCCAGTAAACTACAAAAAAATAAACAAAGAAAATGAATTAAAAATACAACAATAAATTGAAAGATTAGAACGTAAAATCTGCTCTGAACCAAGTAATGAAAACCTACATAACGAACTACTTAACCAACAAAAAACATTAAAAGATATAACTGAAGAAAAGATTAAAGGCATTATTTTAAGATCACGTGCCGAATGGATTGAAGGGGCGGTAAATACTAAATATTTTGCAAATCTGGAACGCAAAAAGGCTGAAAGTAAAACCATGCACAAATTGAAAACTGATAATGACACGATAGTTACAAACAGCAATGATATTTTATCATACTGTAAAAACTTTTATGCTGATTTATATAAAATTAACGAAAGTCTAACCCACAAAATGGACACAATACCCTATCAGAAGATAATAAAACACTCACTAGTGGAATAATTTCAGAATATGAATGTTTCATCGCACTAAGATAAATGAATAATAACAAAAGCCCTGGTTCAGACGGGTTATCTGTCGAATTCTATAAGATATTTTGGAACGAATGGGTAATATTTTGGTGACTATGGGCGTATTTGGTTTTTCCTAGTGTTTATTTACCGAAAAAACTTACTATTTGACTATTCCCTAAACTGCGTAATTTAGTTTATTTAAGCTTAATTGTTAATAATATATTTGGGTAAAACTTAGTTGTATTTGGGTATATTTGGGTGCATTTGGGTATATTTGGGTCTTTCGTGCCGCCGACCAGCAGACACCTCCGTAAGTGGCTAGGAATACCACCCAGTTTCTCCAGTGTAGGACTGTATGGAAAGAGCAATCAGCCTCAAAAAGATTATATTAAGTCAGACAGGGAAGGCAGCACTCAACCCAACCAGCCGAGCACAGAAAACATAAAAACACACAAAACTCAATGCCCAACTGAACCAACCGAGCACAGGAAACATTATACACATAAAGACACAAAGCCCAACTAAACAAGCGACGGTCCGCCCAAGTCCAAGCTGTCGAAAAGTATAATAAATTATAAGTAGCTGAATGACCCAGTTTCCAAAGCAAAATTTAAAAGCTGAATAGAAAAGATTCAGCAAACAAAAGGCAGAATGCATGGACTATGTGGAACACCGTAGACAGGAAGCTGACCTGGGATGACATCTGGAAGTATGAACCACAGAGGCTCTCCTTCCTTCTCAGGTCGGTCCACGACCTCCTACCATCCCCAACAAACTTCTGCCGTTCCAACATGTTATCTATGTGATCGTCCTGGCACTCTAGAACATGTTCTTTCTTCTTGTTTTACAGCACTGACACAAGGCAGATCCACTTGGCGTCATGACAATGTCATGAATATATACAAACATTCAAAAGCATCAATAAAATGGCAGTAAATATTTATGCTTGTTTTGTTAGATGACCCCATGGGAGATAAGCCCTAGGCTTAATGGGTATATCATCGGAAAATAAAGTTATTATTATTATTATTATTATAATATCAGTCGCCTGCGTTATAAGTCCCAGCTACGTCGCGTTAAAGTAACAAATTATGTATCCGTCAATAAGATGGTTATTTTATCTTTCCCTAACAATTTTCTTATATTTATGATCATACGAAGACATATCATAAAAGAAATACCTCGTATCTTTAAATATTATTCATAATTTATATTTCCCACGCACGTGTTGAAAACATCAACAAACAAGACCCATATTTGAATTTCGGGAAAGCGGATTTGTTTACAAAATATACTACTTGACTTTCGATTCATATCAAGTTAAAATATCGCCTGCACACATGTGATTAATTGTTGCGTGGAATTTTATAGCGTGTATTTACTGGTATAACATATCTATATCGATCTATATATTTGTGTGAAGATGTATTGGCATAATGTGTATTGATGACTGGGGGCTGCCATTTTCTAATCATGTGACTGGAAATAGTTCAATATGGCGCCTTATTATGTCAGAGGTCTATTGCAATGCATAAAGGCCGAGGTGATCAGAATGCTATTTGCCAACAGGATACCGTTTCGTAGCGAATTGTACAAAACGAGTAATAATTATACGGGAATAATATTTATTTTTGCATTTAAAGGCATAACATAGTTCATTTACGGTAAACATACAATAAAATGCAATAATGTGGGTGAAATTTGACACCAACGACAACATATTAGCTTCGTGAAACCAGGTGAAACAGCAAAGACACAGTCGCCTCAGACACCATCAATTCTAGACGGAACAACAGGTTGGAACATGGAAGTAGATCTTGGAAAGAAGCTTGTCTTCCCAAGTGTTGTCCAGACTAACTTGAGACAAGACATTGTGCTGTGGTCAGAATCAGGGAAGAAACTCACCATGATAGAGTTAACAGTACCTTCGGAAACAAGATGTGAGGAGGCCTACGAGAGGAAGAACGCGACGTATACGGAGCTACTCAACGAATGTAAACAGAGAGGCTGGCGTACATGGCTGTTCCCTATTGAAGTAGGTGCTCGTGGATTCTGTTCACAATCTGTGTGCCGACTGATAACATCGATCGGAACTACTGGCAGGGATAGACGTAAACTTATCCAGAGACTAAGCCAAGCTTCAGAACGTGCGTCTAGCTGGCTGTGGCTAAGGCGTGAGGAGAAGAGCTGGAAGCTATCGACCTCCACACCGTAGGAACGGTGGCCCCACCTGCAACTAGATATATTAGGCGAAGGGGCGAAATATCGATGATGTAGAGGCGCCTAACTGAGGATTGAGGAAGATTGGCAGGCTATTACAACCACCGCAGACAAAAGATCAACCACTGGTCCATATAAGGTGCGTTAGAGTCTGTATTAAACTTATTACTAAGTCGTTAATATAGAGATTGAACAATAAAGGTGACAAAATACAACCCTGTCTACAAACCGGAAGTAACGTTAAACCATTCTGTCTTAAATTAATTTATTTTTACACAAGAACTAATCGACGAGTATAAAGATTTGATGGCATTTAACATATTGTCAGAAATTCCAGTTTTCAATAACCTCTCCCACAACGTATCCCTATTAATGAAATCATAAGCTTTTTTTGAAATCTATGAATGTTGGTCAGTGTTGAAATTTGGTCAAATGTACTACTGGGTTTTCTAAAACCACCCTGTTCATCTTTCAATTTATCATTACTTCCAACCCATTTACTTAATCTTCTATTTAGAATTGTACAACATAATTTATAAACAACAGAAGTCGGTGCAATACCTCTATGACTTTTTTGGGAGTCAGGTTTGTTTGGTAATGTTTGTTTATTGTGTGTTTTCGCAATATTTACAAGTTCAATAAATTTTATTTTAAGCGTTATCATTGATTTTGTCAACATTTTAATCAAATTTAACCAAAATAAAAACAAAAATTGCGAAAAGATACCTCGGTGACATATATATTTTATTGCATAAATTTGACGGCGTTTGAATTGGATTTGACTTTAAAGCATGATTGAATGTCCCGATTTTTGACTGAAAGGATGGTGTCCTATTTTAAAAATGACATAATCAAGTCATGTTTATTCATTACCCACATCTATAAGTGTGTCCACACGGCTCCGGTTTCTGTAAACAAGTATTAGGGCACAGACAAGAGTATTAATTACTATTTTTAAAACGATAAAATAACAATAAAAACGACAATTGAGTTGGTATCTCACGGTATACAGTTTCTATACAAACCACAAAGCAGATCACGAGTGTTTTAATGAAGCCATCACATAGCATCTAGAATGTTCGCTAGATTAGCATCAAAGCTATCAAAGATGATGTAGATGGTTTGTACAATGAGGGTGCAATATTATAACATCGGCCAAAATTTGGTGCAGCAATTTTTACGTTTCAGGTTAATTTGCTTTATTGTACTTAAAAAAGCTAAACATTAAGTTAGCAGTTTTCGAGGGCCGCTTTCAGCATATCAGCCGTTCAGCCACGCTTTGGCATTTAACTTTCCCTGGTCATTTGGTTGCCTATAAGGAAACCTGCGATCGAGTCTCCCAGTGGAGACTATTTCTCTCCTGGTGGCATCAGCTAAACTATTCATGAGCGATTGTAGAAAGCTGTGTATAAATATACGAAGGATGTCACTCTGTCGAGGAAATTCCTGAATTAGTAGGTCGGCTGTTCATAAAAGTATATCATACGGAAATGAAGTATCTCGGAAGTGAGATAAATGGATTACGAGCCTGTAAATGGAAATGGAAATTGAGCACAGGGAGACGAATTCGCGAAGACTTTGAGAATAATTATATAGGCGGCCGGGTAAATCCCCAATTACAATCATTGCATGTGAAAACACGTGATTGTTGTTGTTGTAGATTTGCATTGGCTATGGTCTATTTTTTTGACAGACCGGATACAGAATAATGATTCTGTATACTGAATTTCACGTTCTACTTCCGGTAGAGCCTGTAGAGGCAAGTTGTTGCAAATATTTGAGAAACAATCTTTTTTAAAAAAAAATTTCCAATAAATATAATACAGTCCCAATTTTTTAATAACGTTTTGGCATATAAGCCTGAGATTTTGCATACATGTAGTATCAAGTGTTGGCTTTCGTTTTGGGGTGGTTTGAGGGAGAACTTTTACGTTCCGAGTGTTAAATAGCGCCACCTAGCGGGACGTATTTTTTGCGGGATTTTCGACGTTTTTGATCATTTTTTGGGGTCAGTACTGCAGACGTCAATCAAAAGTGAGAAATATAGTTCTGCAGGGAAATAAATGATGCGTACTATGGTGTAAAGTATAGAAAGAAATATTACTCCAATGTTCATAACGCTTAAATTACCGTCCCACACACTGGGTAGTGAATGCATAAAAATCGTTACTTTTCATTCATTCATACGTAAATAGCAAGAAAAAGGGACGGTCAAAGTTTTTTAAATTTTCCTATGATCTTCTTTGTTTTAGATAAATATAAAATGGGGTATTCTCGAGTCTGTTTTCGCGCTATTTTCAATTTAAGCGTTTTAGTCGAGGTAAAAAAAAGTTAACGTTGATGTCTGTAACGTCATTTTATGACCGTCGCAACAGAAATACTAACGAACGAATTAGCTTACAAAATTAGCAAAAAAAAACAGGGACGGTAAAAGTTATATTTTATTTTCGTATAATATAATTTAAAGTATCTTCTTTGATTTAGTTAAATAAAAAACGGGATGTCCTCGAGTCCGTTTTCGCGATATTTTCAATCTAAGTTATCTTGTCGGAGTAAATGAACGCAACGTTAACGTTAGAGCGCTTATCGCGACGGGGTTCAAATCGTTCTTTATTTTCCTTCAAACATACTTAGTGAAATTTAATTTTTTCCTATAATTTGCTGTAAAATATCTTCTTTACTTTAGTGGAATAAAAATTCGGATGTTCTTCAGTCCGTTTTCGCGCGATTTGCAATTTTAACGTTCAAAAAATGCCGTTGTCTGAAACGGCTTTATATATCCACCGAACTGAACTATTAGCAAAAGATTTAGCCTAAAAAAGTTGATGGACAACATCATAAATGCTTTAGATATTTTAACTACAAAGAACACAGCATAACTGTTGTGGAAAGTGCGGATCTATGTATCAAAAGTATGACGATCCGGGTACTCTTCCAATGTTCCATTCATGATACAGCTTTTAAATTAATGTTGCGATGTAGTCGACATTCTGATCACAGCTTTAGGTATCATGAATAAGACAACATAGAACCAGTTATATGTGAGTACGATTGATAAAGTTGATAATTTACAATTTATAAAATTGATTTCCTTCGTCTTTCTAACGTCTCCCAGATCGAATCTCAAGCACCTGGTCATAGTTCACAGACGAGAAGTCAATTGGATGAGCTACAATTCCGGGGATTTTACAAAACATTTAGACTAATGACATGTCTGACTACGAGACACCTTAATAGACATGTTTAAAATTAAAACATAAGCATACACAATGATATATTTTTCTTTCTTAACCAAGCTGCCTGTAATAAAAGTATTTATAATACAAATATACAAATTATATGTCAAATACACAATTTACACATGGAAATTCATACTTTAAAATAATTTATTTGAGGTCGATTGTTTTTTTTGCAACTTACGTATATCATCATAGGCACCTCATTCATGACGGTGGTGTACATCGCCACGAGGGCATGTGAAGCTAGCCAGAAGTCCCTACAAATGCTGAGCAAAGGACTTCAAAATATTATGTTTTGTCTATGGTATGGCGCGTCCTGGATTGAACCAAAGACCTCAAACAATCGAACCGGACGCTCTACCACTAAGCTATCGAGGCGTATGAAACATCATAGTTAATATTTTATACTGTTAATTAAGACTGTAAAATATGGAGTGAGAATTGTGAAGTGTGAAATGTGAAGTTCTTATGCGTACGTTTAATATTTATTCATTTGTATATACAGTGTATGTCAAATTTCCCATTTCTTACTTAATTTTCTATGCTACATGTATATTCTCAATCCCTCACAGTTTACTGTATGAATGTTGAACTAGTAAATGTGAAAATGGAATTATCAATCCAATGTAGAGTAGATTAAAATGAACATATAGTCGTGTCAGCCGTTCGTGAACTATAGATGATTGCTATATACCGGACACATTAAAGGTGTAAGGAAGCTGTGTTTCGGTGCTATATACCGGACACATTAAAGGTGCAAGGAAGCTGTGTATCGGTGCTATATACCGGACACATTAAAGGTGTAAGGAAGCTGTGTTTCGGTGCTATATACCGGACACATTAAAGGTGTAAGGAAGCTGTGTATCGGTGCTATATACCGGACACATTAAAGGTGTAAGGAAGTTGTGTATCGCTGCTATATACCGGACACATTAAAGGTGTAAGGAAGCTGTGTTTCGGTGCTATATACCGGACACATTAAAGGTATAAGGAAGTTGTGTATCGTTGCTATATACCGGACACATTAAAGGTGTAAGGAAGTTGTGTATCGTTGCTATATACCGGACACATTAAAGGTGTAAGGAAGCTGTGTTTCGGTGCTATATACCGGACACATTAAAGGTGTAAGGAAGTTGTGTTTCGGTGCTATATACCGGACACATTAAAGGTGTAAGGAAGTTGTGTTTCGGTGCTATATACCGGACACATTAAAGGTGTAAGGAAGTTGTGTATCGTTGCTATATACCGGACACATTAAAGGTGTGAGGAAGTTGTGTATCGGTGATTTATACCGGACACATTAAAGAACAAGCTGTCTATTGAAAGTAAGAGCTATGCACATGCACTCCTGCAGCACCGGACATGAGTGTTACTCATGTTTCTCTCTCACTTCGGGGCGTTTTTCAGTCTGTCCCTCTGGTCAGATCATGCTGTATCTGCACCGGTAGGGGATACACCTGTGCCCTTGTGGCTGCAAAACTGTATGTGAAGCGCCTTTGAACGTGTGAGTCGCATAGAAAGGAAGATATATAATTCTGGTATATTAATTAATAACATTGCATACTAGTTTGAGTGAACTTAATATCCTACGATGAACGTACCCACGCGTATGGATCGAAATGTCCTGCGATGGTCACTGTCTGTACTTTCTGCTTAATTCCCCAAAGCACGAACATCCACTATGCTCCACTTTACACAGGTGTATACATTGGTATCTTGATAGGCAAAAACCTAAAGTGATGTGGCCATATTGAGTATAACAGCCCAATTGCGGGTTAATATCGCGGCGGAGGTGGTGTACAATTTTCCGAACTGGCGCATGTAAAAAAATATACTTTTACTTGGTATCTTTTACTTTGAGCACCAAACAACGCTATAGCATCAACTGTAACTCCAGAATCGAATCTACAAATCCAAAATGGACTGATACAGCACAATTTAATTTTGCTTGCTAAGGAGCGGAATTTGAGTACCCTTTGTCCGACCCGATAACTTAAAATGAACATAGCGCAAAAAATGGACCAGACAAAACCCACATTTTATTCGACTAAATAAAGAAAATACTTTATAGCAATTCATATAGAAATTAAAACAATTTTGACCGTCCTGCTTTTTCGCTAATGAATAAAAAGGAACGATTTTAACGTCATCAAAACTCAGCGTTCTAACGTTAACGTTGCGAACTTTAAGTCCGACTTGAATACGTAGATTGAACATAGTGGGAAAACGGACTGGGCAAGCCCCTAATTTTGTTTCACTTAAAAAAAGAAAATACGTCATAGCAAATCATATGAAAATTAAAACAACTTTGACCGTCCTGCTTTTTTGCAAAGGCAAGAAAATGAACGATTTTAACGTCATCAAAACTCAACGTTCTAACATTAACGTTGCTTATTTTTACTCCGACTAAATATCTTAGATTGAACATAGCGCGAAAACGTACTTGAGAACACCCCATTTTTATTCCACTAAATCGAAAAAGATACTTTAAATAAGATCATACGCAGTAGTTTAAGCGTTACGTACATCATATTCAATATTTCTTTCTATCCCAGCAAACAATTGACGTTGTATTAACGTTGTATGAACGTTAGACTCCAACGTTAGGAAAACGTTGGATTTTGCAAACTTTTCTGTCGTTATATGTCGTCATTTTCTAACGTCCATACAACGTCGGGTTCCAACCTGAATCCAACCTTTTTCCAACTAAAATCTGACCAATATCCAACCTTCTCCCAACCACTTTCTTACGTCAATTGAAACCATTTCCTAACCGAATTCAAACCTTTTCCCCAGAATAAATCTGACCATTACTTTCTTTCCTTCAGTCGAGGTTACCATAGATGAACACACGTGTCCAATATAATTACAAGGCAACAACTCTGCCGGATTAAAAGAAAAGTTTATTTCAAATGTCATCTCTAGTGCTGCATGATATACAGTGCTTTACATTTTCATGACAAAACATTGAACAATGCTTGTATGTTTTGACCTCGCATACTTAAAATCCCACCAATAAACAATCATACTAGGCATTTAGGGAGAATTTAACAATAAGTGTAAATTCCCCTTTCAGCTTTTCCGCGCGTTAATTTCCCCCTCCAATGGGCCCGAACCCCTTTCCCCCAAAGTCAAAATAAACACTGGTGTTCCTAGATACCACCGGACAAAAAATAGCTATCTGACCAAGTAATAGTTCTAGATGCTAAACTTTTTGGGCACCTGTGCGGCGGCTTGCCTCTGGGATTTCTTCGTTGTCATCAGTCTGTCCTCTTAATGGTGAATTTGACGACTTAAAGTTTATGGTCCATTTTGAACCCTCAATCAAAAAGGGGGCGAAATTGTAATCTAGTGACAGTGTGTATTACAAATTTAGTCTCCATGATTCAAAGGATGTAATATTTTCATTTTTCGTCAGTCTCCACCGCTTTTGGGCACCCGAAGACATGTTGATTAATAATGTTACCAAATGTGGTTTATCAGCTTCCAAGTTCTAAGTCGATCGAATAATGAACAGTTACTGGGAAAACTGCCTCGTCACACTCTAGGTCCACTAACAACTTCTACTCTAAGCGGATGTAAACAATACGTCCGCACTGAGCGTGCGCGGATTTAGGCCACGTCCGATTTTACTCGATTAACTTTTTGAACAATTTGATAGTTCTACAGCTGTTACACTTTCCTGGCTTATTTTTTTCTTGAAAACAGATTAACAGGACAAAGCTGTTCAATTCTAAAAATAAAAATAATTTAGTGCAAAATGGCGGCATCCAAAATTAATTTTTTATCACGCACGTTAATTAAATATATCTGCTAACTACTTCAGGTGTTGGTGCCATTATTTTGTATTGAACATACGATCGTGACGGTTATTATCTTATAATAATATACGTAACTTACTTAAAATGGTACTTTCAAGTGCCCGACCAGTGAGTAAACTGGTTAAAAAAGCATAATAACAGCTCGACGCGCACCTGTTATAATCCGGTGACCTAGTTTAATTCTGTTGGCACTAAAAGTCGAATACATGCTTTCACTTTGTATGTATTTTTAATGTATCCATCAATTGTCCTGTATTTAACACTGAACAAGATATACAGATTACCGGCGAGACCCAGCGGTTTTAGAAGTCGCGAGTCGACCGAGTTCTTGAACATTTGCAAACAGGTGCGCGTCGAAGCTCTTAATTTTTACGCAGTATTTAAAATTAGTTTTATAAGATAAGATAGATATCTTATTATCTTTATTTTATGTATTTTATCTAATACTGATTAATTTACGCCCAACACTCGCTATACATTGTCCGCATCAACGTCGATTCCGCGAAATCCCGTACTGCATGTATGCGGGTTTTAGCCGTACCGCTTAAATCAGGCGGCATTTTTAATGTAAACAAACCACTTTAACCTCAAAGACACTTTAAACAAGGAAGAGACACTACACAAACCTAGCAAAAACGTAAAGTATATTCATTTCTGTCTTTGAAAAAAATTACCTGCACGTTCAAATAAATTGCAAAATGTAAAACAAATTGTATTTTCTACAACCACACCGTAGTAGGAAGACGACCGTTCTGCAGCATGTCAAGATTTATAACGCTCATAAATCAATAATTAGACCCTGTTATTTCATCATATTGGTTCAACTTTGAATTCATTCAATGCGTAAACAAATCAAGTTAATATATAATACATTGTACATCCCTATAGCGAATTATTTGGAAACAAAACATGTACTTTCGTTTTCGTTTTGCGATCTGGTCAAGCGCGCTTGATTAGCAGAAATCTAAGATGGCGCCCTCATTTGCATAATTTATTCAAAAATACAGGAGCATACAAGTTTGATAGTGAGGTCTGAGATGCATTCTTCCCACTCCTACAGTAGTGTGGTTTACAAGATATAAGTTCTTGCTATTCTTCAAATAGGCGTTGAAGATTCTTTTTTAACAGCGCTGCCACCACGCCAGTTGTTGGAGTAAGGAGAAATCAATGACGAACTTCGATCAACAAGCAAATGCGTTTACTCGCAGCAAACGGAAGACTAAAAAACAAAGGGGAACAACTTAAGCAATTCCTGTATGTGTATAAAACCCGGACTATATACGGTCTACCAATACTCAACATCATACCATGACGCTCAGAAAACTTAATCATATCGTGAAGGAAATTCTATTTGGTCTTTGAAAATATTGTCGTTGTGTTCAAAGAAATTTCAAAGACCAAATAGATCTAAAACGTTATTTTCTTACACTACCTCGTGACAGAGCCAATGCCATTCTGTAATTTCTTCGTTTTTTTAATCGCTCGTAAACATTAATACATGGCTTAATTTTCATTATGTTTCTTTTATTTAATCAATTATTCAATTAACCGAATAACCATAATAGGTTTAAACAATTTAAAATGATATTTAACTAATATTACCACCCTGACCAAAAATCAACGTTAGTACAACGTTTATGAAACGACGTTGGATAAACGTTTGTGTTTTAATGTTGTATTAACGTTGGCTTTTGGTTGCTGACCAACTAACCAACACACAACCATAATCCAACGTTATTTAACGCCGGGTGTTTTCTGCGATAAATTGCACCACATGACAAAGCATTCATTTCCCTACACGAACAAATCTTCTCGTTTTCATAACGTAAGTATTAACCACAAAATATGAGCAAAACGTAGAAAATCTCACAAAAAATACGGCCCGCTAGGTGGCGCTATTTATCATTCGGAACGTGAAATTTCTCCATAAAATCATCCAAAACAGAAAGCCAACATTTGATACTATATTTTTGCAAAATTCAACAAGATCCGAGTAACAAACGATTTTTCCCGAAAAGGGTCTATTTCACCTTAACGCGACGTCATCGCACGTTAACGCGACGTCGTCGCACGCATAGCGCGCCAATTTGTGAATATGTTGAATCAAAGAATACGATAGATGTGTGTATGATCTTTGGTTGAATTGAAATATAAAACAGCAAATAAAAGACGAGTGTAAAACTATTACTGTATAAATATTTATAGGGCATATCTGCGCAACCAGTCTCCTAGATCGGAAAACACTCTTATCGCAGGTATATTGGATAGCTCAAAGTAAAAAGTCCATGGAGGGGCACGTGACCTGTTCTCGATGGTTTACGATTTCAAAAAAATGCATTTTGTAAGAATGTCGTGAACCAGACTAATCAAACCGGTCGTTACAATATTTCAAATTTTTCTTGAACGAAAATAGGTTAGTTCTGTGGTTAATGTGCCAGGATTACGGAATATCGGGTGTTAACCAACACCTGATCGGTATTTTTTACGCAACCGATAATTTTCTTACGCAAAAAGAATTTGCCCGGGCCGCGGGCAAGTCGAAATTCTTAGAAGGAACTACAAAAGTATCCTCAAAACCCGTCCCTACGATAAAAATGTACACGCAACTCGATTAAAAGAGTATAAAACACGAGTTTAGATCGTTTTATCGTTGGATAAATTCTTCACTAACGTTTCATACTCAACACTTTCGTACCACTTCCCACCGTTCGTCCTGAATATGTTTTTTGTACTCAACACAATTTGTACCCGGCACTTCGTATATTTTTGAGGATCAGCGGGTAAAATTAGTGCTGGTTGTTTCACTTGATAAAATTAACAACATATACAGTTTCGTTTGGTATCCAGAGTCATATTAGGAGAATTACCATTCAGTGTTAATGTCTATTCCGAGACTTAAAATTCTAAATGTCTCTAGTCTATTGTCATGGAATTATTGGAATGGGTTTATGATCTTTGAGATTGTTGAACACTGAAAACATGTCTTATGATTATACCTTTAAATGGACTAATACGAGGTTTTATTTATAAGCATATACATATTATATGGAATAAGGGAGTCATAATATGCAATGATGGGTCTTGAAAATTGGTTTGTTATACATGAAATTATTTAACAATTTGTTGATAAATTTCGTATGTCAAATTATCGTGCATATTGTTGTCCCAATTTGAAAGCTACCGGCCTACCGGGCTTATTTTTTTCACAATTTTGATATTTTCATGCTTAATTTTATACACATCAGCGGTTGAATTATGCAGATAGAAGGTCGAGGATCCTGTCAATTCTCTGTCAAATGAAGTCGCTACATCATTTGCTCGCAGGAACTATTTGACTTGTCTTAGTATTAGTTCGCCTGGTCTCCCAAGAGGCTAGATCTATAGTCTAAGATACGTTTTGGTTTTCCGTTGATTTTTAAAGGCAGTTTTATAAGGCATTCTTGGACAACCCACGTACATGTACTATTGGGAGGGTCCGATGGAAGCATCATGTGGGATTTCGTTTCGTTTGTTTCGAGCTAATTTTAAAATAACAAAGATGCTACATAATAAAGGACATCTCTTTGTGACTGTGCCATAAAGAAACTCATTATGGGCAAGGGTGTCTATTGGTACCTTAAGGTCTAATATCGAAGTTGATATAATTTTGGTGCCATTCCTATGCGCTTTCAACCCGGTGCTCCAACTTCTCTCTCGTACTCTCAGGACTGAGGTGTCTTTTGCGATACATATTCCTGTGTACAAATGTATGACTTGTTTCGCAATGAACCTGGAAGTATACACCACACCGTTCAACCCGATATCGCGTAATCGGTTGGTACCACGTAATCAGCTGGTAGCGAACGTCGCGCGAATTTCACGCGGACGAAAGAGTTGCTTGTATTTTATTCGACCACCAAAAAGGTATTTTTAAACAGAACCGAACCCCTTTACTTAGCCCATAACAAAAATGAATCAATTCCCCGTCTGTATGCAAAATGCCACCTTTTTTCGCGGAGATATTTGGGTATAAACTTGACATGGTGCAATATTTTGGATAACCTCGTAATGACCCGATGATAAAAAAGCTAACCTAGTAATAAGAAAGAACGGTAGAGATAACAACAACGTAATCTGACGTAGTAAATTGAAATCGAACCGTTTATGAAACGCAATAACAAAGGAATAATTATACCCAGGTGCAAATGTGTAATTGTCCGCGCAATTGATACCAGGTGAGGGACAACAACTGTGACATTTTGAAGAAGAGTATTAAGAACTAGAACTCATTATCGGCTAGAACGTCGATGATGTCTCGTTAAAACAACCAAAGAATAGACTGTATACGGGAACTACCTTGTCTATTCCACAATTGTCTACCCTGAAACCTAGTCGAGAAACGCGTAACTTGAGCAGCATATATATGTATGATCACTCACAAACATTTTATGGAACATTAAATTTTGTGTACTCATGGATTTTAAATGCCTACAGTATATTTTATTTGAAATTCTAACACGATCTGCGGATTAATCCATATACGCATAGTGCAAACCAGGCCATGTATTATTACATACCTATCAAACTGGCTGTTACTATTTACGCCCCATATCAAGTGACATATTTATGAATGAATGAACGTTAACTTTATAGAAAAAATTCAACGAGGCAAGTTGCACGAGTATCAAGTGTTACAGCTATGACGCATCTATTTTTAGAAACTCCAATATATTCTCGACACCAAGCCTTTCATGAAAACCTCTGATAATCAATTCATTTATATTTTTCATTTCATAGAGGATAAGATGCTTTAAGTCAGATGCTTACGAGGTGAAATAACATTCGATCTTACACCGAAAAACACAAGTATTCTATTTATTTAATGCGTTATTTAAATATTGTTGACCCAATTAGCAACTGATTGAATTATATTGCCCCGTATAGTGCCTCTTAATGCTGACGTGATGCTATTTTCAAAGCGCGCGCTGACGTACGATCAAATAGATCACCATAAAGCAGTCGATTTCCGACGTAATTTTCACTTATATGGTTCACTTAATTGTAGTTTAAGTAAATATGTTGACTTTGATTATAAAGTGTATTTCTGATGGAAGAAAACGACTTTTTCATGTTGTATACATACGCGGTCTAGGTATTCTAATACAGCAGCCACTGTAAGCAAGCTAACCGTTAAGCATTTGAGTAATAAACTATTCCGAGTTCATGTTTGATTATGATTATGTATTAAGTTTAATTCAAAATACTTACTGCATATTTAAATTACTACCGATACAATATACTTTTGTATCATTATTATTCGGCTGCATTGCCTCAAAATTGGTGATTATGTGGGCTATCCACTGAGAGTTCATGGTAGACAGTATCATTTAAGTTTAGACGTCA
Source organism: Spisula solida (assembly GCA_947247005.1). Classification (NCBI taxonomy): domain Eukaryota; kingdom Metazoa; phylum Mollusca; class Bivalvia; order Venerida; family Mactridae; genus Spisula; species Spisula solida. Next base: position 25,930,798 of record OX365960.1, on the reverse strand, counting down.
ATAGGCTTAAACAAAAATTTGGGCGCTCCACGGGGATTTCAAAAGTACAAAATGTAGTCCGTTTAAGTGAAATTATCGCGAGTGAAATTATCGGATTATAAGTCACTGATATTCCGCGGTAAACCACTCGTTACTTACTTACTTATTCCTCTTCACTCCGGTCGGAGCATAGGGCCTTCACCACAGTTCTCCATCTTGTACGGTCAGTAGCCCGGGCTTTGGCCTCTCCCCACGACCTCCTCGTCTTTCTCAGCTCGATATCAAGGGTTCTTCGCTAAGAATTGGTGGGCCTCCCTCCTCTTCTTGTGCCATGAGGATTCCAGTCCAGGGCTTGTCTTGCAATGTTTGGCTGGGCTCTGCGCTGTGTATGTCCAATCCATCCCCATTTCTTTTGTAGAATAGAGTCTGTGATCGGTTGCTGTTTTGTTCTCGCCCAAAGTTCCTGGTTGGAAATCTTCTCTGGCCAGCGTATACGTAAGATTTGTCTTAGACAGTTGTTAATGAAGACTTGGAGGCTCTTGTCAAGGCGTTTGGTTCTTCTCCATGTCTCGGACTGTCTTCACGTTGGTATTGAAGAGTCTAATTTAGGTTTTCAGGTGGATGTTGTTGTTGTCCCACACTGGTCTCAGTGTTGCAAAGACATGGCGCGCTTTTCCTACTCTGGCCTTGATATCTTCCTCAGTCCTCCCGTCTTACTATCTATGCTGCCCAAATATGTGAAAGCTTCAACATCATCAATGGCTTGTCCTTCTAAGTGGATGCCATGTCTGCTGCCTGAGTTGATTCTTAGGCATTTCGTTTTGTTGATGTTGACTTCCAGCCCTGTTGATCTGGCTACTTCTTGCAGTTTTTCTGTTTTCTGCTGTATATGGGCGCAAGTATGGGACAGGAGACCAATGTCGTCGGCATAGTCAAGGTCTTCCAGCTGTCTTGTTAGGGTCCACTGTATCCCTCTTGGTCTATCCAATGTCTTCTTCATCACCCAGTCAATGACTATCGAGAAAATCATTGGAGAGAGAAGGCAGCCTTGTATGACGCCGGTGCGCACTTGGAAAGGTTCAGAGAGGTCCATGTCATGGATGACCTGGCAGAGGTTGTTGCTGTACAAACTTCGAATTATGTTTACCATCTTGCTGGGGATACCATAGTGTCTGAGTATCTTCCATATTGTGTCCCTGTCCACTGTGTCGAACGCTTTCTTGAAGTCTATGAAGTTGACATACGGTGGACAGTTCCATTCGATGGATTGCTCAATGATGATTCTAAGAGTTGCGATCTGGTCTGCGCATGATCTTCCTGCTCTGAATCCTGCTTGCTCATCTCTGAGGAGTCTGTTCACTTCAGTTTTCATCCTCTCCAGTATGATTCTTGTGAGCACCTTGCTGGGCATTGATAAGAGCTGTATTCCTCGCCAGTTGTTGCAATCACTGAGATTGCCTTTCTTCGGTAGTTTCACAAGGTACCCTGTCTGCCACTCTACAGGAACCTCTTCAGTGTCCCAGCTGTGTTGAATAAGGTCCAGCATGATGTCTGCAGTGACGTCTGCTGTTGCCTTCATGGCTTCTGGTGGGATCTTGTCAGGTCCTGGAGCTTTCCCGTTCTTGATCTTGTTGATGGCCTGCTTTACTTCCTGTTTGGTAATTGGTCCTGTGTTTATCGCCAGGTCTGGTCCATCTTCTATGGTTGGTGGTTCGATGACTGGGGTGCCATTCAGGAGTTCGTCAAAGTGCTCTTTCCACCTGTTCAACTGTTCTTCTGGCTTGGACAGGATAGTGCCATTTCGGTCTTGCACTGGCTTGTTGGAATTGTTTTGACGCCCTGTTAGTTGACGGGTGATCTGGTACAGTGTTGTCTTGTCATTTTGTTGAGCCGCTACTTCTGTTCTTCTGCCATTCTATTGATCATGTTTCGTTTGTCCCGCCGGCAGCTCTTCTTAACCTCCTTCTGTAGGGTACTGTACTCCCCCTGGCTTCTCTGTGTCTGTTCTCTGGTCTTTGCTTGGAGGAGCTTCTGTCTAGCTGTTCTTTTGGTTTCTATCTTCTGAATAGTGCTGTCTGAGATCCAGGTCTTGTATGTTCGAGATCGGAAGCCAAGCCTTTCCTCGCAGACTGATGTAAAGGTATTCTTCACATGGTCCCATTTCTTCTCTAAGCGGATTTAGCTCAGTGGTAACGCACTGGGCTGTCAATCCAGAGGTCGTGGGTTCAATCCCTGGCATCGGAACTTGACATTTTTGAAATATTTATAATATTTCCCGCTATATCTGGCCGTGTGGTCTGCAAAGTATCTTGAAGTGCCAGGAAGCTGTGTATCGGTGCTATACACCGGGCACATTAAAGAACCAGGCTGTCTATTCGAAATAAGAGCTAGGCGCACCTCTGCAGCGCCGGACATGCCTGTATCTAATATTTCTCTCTCCCTTCAGGGGCTTTCTCTCAGTCTGTCCCTCTGGTCAGATCATGCTGTATCTGCACCGGTAGAGGATGCACCTGCGCCCTTGTGGCTGCAACATGGGTGAAGTGCCTTTGAACGTGCGTTCGCATGAAAAGGGCGCTATATAAATCTGGTATATTTAAGGAGTTATTATCAGTGTCTGTCAGAGCTTCAAACCTGTTTCTCAAACTGACGGAAAACTCTATTTTGTCTAGAGGAGTCTTCAGTTTGGTGGTGTCGAAACGAGGACTCTTGGTGTTCCCTTGCTTTCTGACTCTTGCTATTCGGACCTGAAGCTTTGCTATGAGAAGCTCATAGTCTGATCCTATCTCCGCTCCACGGTGGGCTCTGACGTCATTGAGTGTTCTCCTCCATCGGCGGGAGATCGCAATGTGGTCTATCTGATTTTTCACTGTCTTGTCTGGTGATGTCCATGTAATTTTATGTATGTCTTTGTGGGCAAATATGGTGCCGCCTATGACAAGGTGATTCAGCCCACAAAAGTCAGTGAATAACTCTCCATTCTCATTGATGTCTCCCAATCCCTCCTTCCCCATGGTAAGCTCCTTTCCTGTATTACTGTGCCCTACCTTGGCGTTCATGTCTCCCATCACTAAAGTGATGTCGCGCTTTGGTACCGTGTCTAGGACACTCTGGAGTTGGGCATATAATTCTTCCTTAATGACATCTTCTGCTTGGTTGGTGGGGGCATAGCATTGGATGGTGGTGACTTTTCTGTGCTTCCTTGGTCAGAAGCAGTCCGACTCCGTTATGATGTTAGTCTTCCTCATTTGGTGGACCAGAGAATAGTAGAGTGTGGCCAGAGGCTAGCGTAACTCTTCCTGATGTTGTCCATCTGACTTCACTTAGGCCCATGATGTCTAGACTGAACTTTTCCATTCCCCTGGCCAGTTGAGCTGCTCGTCCAGCTTCATATAATGTTCGCACGTTCCAAAATCCTATCCGTGAGACGTTCTTGGAGGAGAGTAGGTTTGTCCGCAGATTTCTCCGCTTCATACGCTCTCCCCCGGGTCGATACCGTAAAACTCCTGATGTATTGTTGCTGTGGTTCTAGTTTCTGTAGCGGGTTATGGTTTTACGTGGTCGGGGTGCTGGCCCTACGCACAACCCTCCTCCTTTCACATCCGGGCTTGGGACCGGCATCGGCGGAGTTAAAAACCACTCGTTAACATTAAATAAATACCTTATACTCGTGTTTTTAAAATTGTTTCAATGTTTAAAATGTGTTATTTCCTTCAGAAAATTACGAAGGTCGTTTTCATTAACGAGGGAGGTAATTGTACCAGCTAATAAGCCGCTCAATTTCAGCGTGGAATTATGTTCAATGTCAAATGAGTGAAAATGGAATGCGCGCAGTTAAATAGTACGGAATATTATCGTATTAAAATGACTGCATGAATGCAGGGGTCTCCGAAGAAAACCAGATATGGAATCTTCAGGTGTAGTAAGGTTCGCGGAAGTAACGTCATTATGACGTCGTTGACGTCAGACTAGATGCGATGTCTGTCAGTATGCATAATGTATATGAAAACATCTCAATAAATGTAAATGCATTCTTTTATGAAATTTTGCAAATAGACACGTGTAACTTTGTGTTAAATTGTTATGCACTATTTACATTGTACGCGACTTACTAGCATCAGTCACGTTATTTTTGGATACCACCTTCGTAAATACATTTTGTAAACCCTATTGATAACCCGCTTCCACAATCGCATAAGCATATCCAGATAGTTTTTTGATAATGTTCAAAAACAGCATATTATAGAAATCTAGTTATAACATTGGCCATATGAGTATAATTATTCTTTTGTCATTGCGTTTCATAAACGGTTCGATTAGAGTTTACTACGTCTGATTACGTTGTTATCATCTCTACCGTTCTTTCTGATTACGAGGTTATCTTTTTTCATCATCAGCTGATTAGATACGCACACTTCGTTTTGTTCGAACCCTTCAAAATGAATATAAATACAAGCAATACTTACTTCCGCATGAAAGTCGCGCGACGTTCGCTGCCAGCTAATGGTACATGGTACCAACCGATTACGCGATATCGGTTTGAACGGTGTGTACATGTAATTATTCTGGTATTTACATTTACTCATGACCACCCAACTGTATGCTTGAGGAAGGGTGTTACTCTGGAAGTTGGTCATTGGTCCTTCTGGAAAGATGAAACGGGATTGGAATGTTATAACAACTTTATATTGATACTAGTTTTATCTAAAAAGGAGTGCATATTTCCCTTCCACGAGCATCACGTCTTTCTTAAAACACACCATATCGTTTTCTAGCTCTTAATTAAATTGTTTTCCATTGTAACCTGACCCAGCACGCGCTCGGTCTAAAATGTGTGGCGCGTGCCTAACCAGCGCGTGTGGCGTTGCGTGCGCCTATGATCCACGCATGCGCATTGTTAGCCATTTTAAAGTCGCGTGCTCTGTTCTATTTTTACGAATGTGTGCGATATATAAAGGTTATAATTTACTTTTGACGCGTGCCTTCACGTACGTGTAGTTTCAATGAATACACAATTCATGCAATTGTGAAAAAAACTATTTTTAGATCTTGAAAAATACAATGCTGAGAATGATAATTAGAGTGGTACTTATCTACAAACATTGATATGATCCCTAGGCTATAGTCTACTATCTGTGATTTGTTCAACGGTATTTTTACATCACTTTATGTTGAATGAATATGGTCGCGGCTTTTGCAACTAAATATTTCTTGTATTTCTTTATTTAATTCATACTAATTTATTTACGGTCGATTGTGAAACAAGCCTTTCCCAACTTATATTAATCACTCTCTTCTTGAGGCTATTCGTCGCCACGAGGAAATGGGAGAAGAGAAGCCAGTTTTCCTTTTCTAGTACCATTGTATTTCGTCTTTGATCAAACCAGAGACCTACCGCACTCGAAGCGGACGTTCTACCAATAGGCGATCGAGGAGGCTCAGTTTGTATAGACACTGGATGGCATTGGCTACGATACATTTCTACAAACGTGAAGATGTTTGTAAGCTGATTGGAAGAGCTCGTTAATTAAAAGTTGCTATTTACTTCAATGAACACTTTTTGTCGCACACGTCTGATACACACATAAATTTATACACAACCTTTGCTGAGACATTGAATAGAACACGGTTGTGCTAATACCTTATTATTAATCTACAGTGCAACCTTGCTAGGACACAATCGTGACTTTTCCAGAAGTATACAGAGCACGAACCGGAAGTATACAGAGCACACGCCGGAAGTATGCAGAACATGGACCGGAAGTATACAGAGCACACGCCGGAAGTTTACATCTCACACGTCGGAAGTATACAGAACACACGCTGTAAGTATACAGAACACACACCGGAAGTATAAAGAGCACGAACCGGAAGTATACAGAGCACACGCCGGAAGTATTCAGAACATGGACCGGAAGTAAACAATGCACACAACGGAAGTTTACAGATCACACGTCCGAAGTATACAGAACACACGCTTGGAAGTATACAGAGCGCACGACGGAAGTATACAGAGCACGAACCGGAAGTATAAAGAGCACACGACGGAAGTATACAGAGCGCACGACGGAAGTATACAGAGCACGAACCGGAAGTATAAAGAGCACACGACGGAAGTATACAGAGCGCACGCCGGAAGTATACAGAGCACACAACGGAAGTATACAGAGCACACGACGGAAGTATACAGAGCACAAGACGGAAGTATACAGAGCACGAACCGGAAGTATACAGAACACACGCTTGGAAGTATACAGAGTACACGCCGGAAGTATACAGAGCACGAACCGGAAGTATACAGAGCACACGACGGAAGTATACAGAGCACGAACCGGAAGTATACAGAGCACACGACGGAAGTATACAGAGCACACGACGGAAGTATACAGAGCGCACGGCGGAAGTATACAGAGCACACGACGGAAGTATACAGAGCACACATCGAAAGTATACAGAGTACACGCCGGAAATATACAGAGCACGAACTGAAAGTATACAGAGCACACGCCGAAAGTATACAGAGCACACGCCGGAAGTATACAGAGCACGAACTGAAAGTATATAGAGCACTCGCGGGAAGTATGTTGTGGATGAAAGTATATCAAAATTTGTGATTTAATAATTTAACGTATGGGAAACCATTTCTTATTCATGTTAACTTAAATTACACGTACAAAGAAGATGGAATATTTGACATAAGTGAAGTAAATGTGTTTGAACTGAACACTATCCATTACCAGTGATTACAATCAATGTACAATTAAAAAAAAGACTATATAAAGTTAAACCTTATCTGATTTAATAACTTTTCTAGTTACGTCATTACATATATTTTACTTTACTAGAACGTTCGAATTCATATATATGTATATATATATATATAAGCATCTTACACCACACTGCATCTTTACATACATTTGCCGTATAACATTAGTTAGCAATTAATTAGCTACCAGTTTTCATTTAATTTTGTTCACATTAAGTTGGTTACAATTGGTTAAAAAATCCAGGTTTGTAATTTATTATTATTACACGTATTTCATCCTATAAAATATGTTTTTCATATTTACATGCAATAATTTTTCTGTTTTAAAATGATCTTTAACAATTCATATCTTTTTCGTATTTGATAAATTTATTTGTCAGTGTTACTTAGGCTGTGTTCCAGTTGATAAGCGTGTTTTAAATATATTAGTATGTGGAATAATTATAAGCGTGTTTGAATATTATTTACATTATTAATTACTTTCCTATTGAGAGACTAGATCATAGATTAATTGATATTTTATGAAACACTTTCCTTGTTTGTTTTCATTTCTGTACAGTCTGTTTACAACCGAGAACAACAACTTTTATTTCTATCTTTGTTTGATATAATTTGTAAAGCTGCTACCGCTAATTGTTGCCGGAGTTACATGACTTGAACCTATCATAATTATGTTGGCATAACCCGAGAAGGGGTCAACAAATTTTCCATATTTTGCAAATTGAATAGAATGATATAATGTTTCATAAAACACAATGTTACATTCAAACGAATATTTGGTATACGTATTACTGGTCTTGCAATTTTTTATGAACCGTGCAATGAGGTATATAGTTTTCTTTTGATTATGATTGAGCACATATTCACTGAAGAAAAGCAGGATTTATTGACGTTTATTGATCTAATGGTCAGAAGGCCTAAAATGCCTGAAATGTAACACATTGTAAAGTTGAAAACTTATAATTTATAATCACTATATCATACATATTTATGTTTACTCTTGTACAAAAAGATAGACAAGGATATAAAGTACTTGATGCATCAATTTAATTCTATAGCCTGTGTTTCTCTTAATAACTATTGTATTTTACGTTACAAAAGTGCATTTGGTTGTAAGGCAAATTTATATTTTCTCATTACTAATCCGTTTTACTACTAACATGTATCTTACTAACCTTTATATAAACATGTTATCCTTTAGAACATATTGGTACATTATCACGTTTCAGACATCACCATAATAAAATAAACATCCCTCACCACCCTAAAAAATTCTTTAAAACAGCCAAATACGAAACGACACAACTAATTGTGTTGTATTCTCAAACAATATTATTATTTTCCAAAACTAATACCATACAGAACTCAAGCAAATAAGAATATTCTAATACACTATAATACATTTATACTGATTTGAAATATTAATCAAAATACAAATGCATTTCTCTTCATGTTGCACTATATTCAATGAATGGTTTCAACTTGAATATTGACTTCTCCCTATTACAGCCAATACCTCCATAACAAGAACAAAATCTTTATTATACAAATGAATTGGATATAATGTTCATAATTAGTACTTGTTAGCATTGATATTATCTTCGTTTTTCGTACTAGTTGCGCTAATTTTCGTTGCCAAAGTTCATTTGGTTATGTACAGCTTGATTTGAATTTTCTCGTAAAAGTATGTTTGACTATTATAATTTAACTTTGTGGTTTGTATAATCCTTTATTTACGTGTTTAAGCCTAGGTCAAACTAAAGAATTCCTCATCAGCAACGTGAATTCAATTTACACTTAGTTTCTTCCGATAGCTCCCGATACTCCCGATTAGATATATATGTTTTTGCACAAACTTCCCTGAAATTCGTAATTGTCTTAAGAGAGTACATTCCTGAGGCACATCGGGAGTTCTCCCGGTGCCTCCCAGTACCAAACCTACCCCACCCCAAATCATCCCTGATAAGTAACAGCGAATTCCGAGTCCGCGAATGTCCCCGAAGGTTCCTGACACTTTAGTGACGCATCCCCAATAATTCCCGGGGCTCCCTGGGATATTCTCGTTATGTCATCGTAAGTTCATTAGGCAAAATTCAATACACGCAATGAAATATCCCGATATACTCGTGATGTCACTAAATGTCTCAAGACTTCCCGAAGCTTCTCCGAAAAACAACAAGGAGCTTCCCTGTTACTAACGCATTCAGAAGCTCCTAGTTACCATCAGGAGTATACCACCGAGCAGTGGGACAGTCACACAATATCGGGAACACATCAGGATTACTACCGATGCCTCCTGATACCCCCAGATTCATCTCGATACCTCTCGATATCAAGAATTGTCTTCCCCAAAGCTTCCCCTAAACCACAATGAATCTGTTTCAGGTGCCCCAAGAAGCTAATTAGTTTCCATTGGGAGTACACCGCAGTTATACCAAACCCTCCGTTACCATCCTTATTACTACACACATTTTAACGCAAGTAGCGCATACTTATTTCATTTTGAAACAAGAAATATGTTTTTCAAACATTGTGTAATAGGGAAATCACACATATAAAATCTTCTCATTACTGCACCTCATACTAGTATTTATAAGCATGGTGCATCACTAAACATGAGTATTTGTATACTGCATCCATGTTGTCGAGCTTGTAGGACGTTATTCAATTGAACATCGAGTTGAAACATTCAATGGTACAAAACTTGACTTGTTGCAAACTCGGAAAGTATCAAATGCGTTTGGGGTGGTTAGCGTCAAATTTATTGAGTCAATGTCTGAATTTCATCACAATGTTTTGGCTATATAGCTTGGTCAAACTTCAGAGGTACACACATTCCTTCCAACATTAGAGGTGTTTATTTAAATCTAAATCATGTACATATGCATACATCTATTTGGAAGCCCACACTCTCTCAAGACACACCTTAATATCCATTTTTGGGGATGTGGATGGTTCGTTCTATGTCTGACTCTTGCGTGGATGGCTAGGCGCTGCCGTCGTTTCTGTGTGGCTTTGGATTGTCTGTGCGCTACTGTATTTACATGGATGCTAAGGAGTATTGCCGCAGAAAATTAGGACCCAAATTGATTTCTATCGGGAGTACATCGTAGAGGCAAAAACGCTCAGTTATAACAAAACCTCCGTTACCAACCTTCTAAACACATTTTAATAACAAATAGCAAAAACTGAAATTCAATTTTCATTCTAACACTGTCTGTCTTTTGCTCCATGTAAACGTATAGAGTTGATAGCGTTATCTAATAAAGGGTATATCACGGTAGAATTTCGGCTATTCAATTTATCTCCCGCGTATAATTCGCGATTTTTAATTGGGGGATTTTCCCCCAATTAATGTTACATACCAACTTTAGAAATCACTACGATTTTACCCATGTAATTTCTCCACAACCAATTCATCCGAGCAAAATCGAGTTCCAGCCAATCTCAACCAAAATCATAATTTTCAATCATTTTTAAGAACATTTGTCTCTAGCAATTGAATTATTTCTTATTTCTTTGTATTGCAAGACATTTTGGAATGTTTTTTCTTTGAGTTAATGTTTTTGTGCGAACAAATTCCTACGCGCTGTAAAATGACTAATGGTTTTTGAGGATTGATAAAAATGTCACTGTTACAATACCTGGTTAAGCAGACGAAATTTACGCTGTTTGGTTTTATAACGTTCATATTACAGTTTAGCAACAAACTCCTGTTATAATGTATTTATTTTTCACTATTTACAATATTTTGCATTGATAAATAGTATTGATCGACGTTTCATCCACTAAATTTATCTCAGATCTTCTGCTAAATATTTGGGTCTATCGTTAGAACAACCTTTACAAGCGGTGTTGTTTACACATTTCGCGCCGAGATTCAAGACCATAGTGTTTCGTACCCTTTATGAATCGTTCGCGCTATTCGTACCCTATCCGGTTCGTTTGTAGCTCGAGTTATGGAATTTTGACTTTGTGTAGTTTTAATTGTTGTTTTTTTTTCTTTTTCCTTGGCGACAATTCATCCCCTATTCAATTACTTATATTATTTTTGTTTACTACCGACCAACGTTATTTAAGCAGATGCATGATATAATACCATTTACTGTTATTCTTAGTCTTTTTTATACCTTTTCTCATCTAAAACTAAGTATTTTAGCCCCCATTTGTAGATGAAACTAGTTCATTGAGTTTTTATAGGCGGATTGCCTAAATGGGTTCGTTAGATGAAATTTGAACGAGTAAGCTGTCATCGATATTTCTGAAAAGTTTTCAAATGTTCACACTTATTAATCCAATACCATTTAAGGTAATTTTTAATAGAATACCAAGATTTGCGTTATCCCCAAGTAATAGTACTTCAGTACTTAGATTATCAATGGAATCTACGTCGTGTTTATTTTATGACGTCATGAATTGTGACGTCGCCGTAGAGCGCGACATTTTGCGTAATTTTCTTTTCGTAGCGTTTCTGTTTATTTATTCGATTATATTTATATTCTATTAATATGTTATATGTCATTAATTACTACAAAATGATGTCACGGACAAAATAATGTAATTTTAGAAAATTGACATTTTTCTAAAAAAACATCCGGGTAATAATCTTAAAATTGGTCACAGAAAAAACTTACATCTTTTGTCTATACATGTTCAAATTTTCGTTGCGATAGTAGAATATAGAGGTTTGATAGATAGATACTAAAACTGTATACTTTCTTTTTGGACACCCTGTAGTAAAGCTTTAAAATCCAGGGGTGGACGTTACGATACTTTGAACAGCGAAAGTTGTCTAAGGCAACATGAAAAATAACTCATCAACTCCGCAAATAAATTAGTCCGTATAAAATTGCACAAATTACACGTGTTAGAATGCAAATAGATGGCTGTTTTGCGTGATATACCGGTGAATAGATCACGGTTTGTCGTTCATATGCATAGTTATTAATCACTCAGGCCTACGGCCTTCGTGATTAATTCCTACGCATATGAACTCTAAACCGTGATCTATTCACCGGTATATCACGCAAAACTGCGATCTATTTTCTAAATATAAAAAAGAATAAAAACTCAGGATGCGAAAATCTGAAATTCAATTAATTAATCAAAGTACTGAAGTACTGGTAATTGGGGGATTTCGCAATTCTTGGTAATAGTACAGGGTTTACATAATTCAGATCTCACCAAACGGACCCATAAAGCAATCCACCTATAAAAAGCCCAATGAACTAGTTTTAATTGTAAAACGGGGACTGAACGGCCTAGTTTTAGCTGAGAAAAGGTATTACAAAGATTAAGAATAACAGTAAATGGTAATATCATGCAGTGGTCCAAAAAACGTTTGACGGTATCTTGTAAACAAAAATAATATTAGTAGATCTAATTGGATAACGGATGCATTATTTTAAAAATAGCACCAAAAACTACACTAAGTTGTAATTCCATAACTCTACAGCTGCATTATAAACGAACCGCATATGGTGTGAATTGCGCGAAAGAACTAGATTGGGGATGAAAGAAAAATCAACAAACATGGTCTGGAATCTGGAAGGGAAATTTGTATGGAATGGGCCGTTGTTTTAACGATATACGCACACTTTTTCACTGAATGTATGTGGTAAATTAATTGACATCATGTCGATCGAAACTATAAACATGAGGCACTAGAAAATAAAAATAAACTAGCAACTAAACTACACAAAATCCAAATTCCATATACTTAAACTCTAGCTGCATACGAACTGGATATGGTACGAGTAGCACGAACGATTCAGAATGGGGACGAAACCGGAATGGTCTCGATATCAGCGGGAAATGTGTAAACAACAGCACGCTTGGAAAAGGGTTGTTCTAAAAATAGACACAAACTATTTAGCTGAATATCTGAAGTAATTTAATGGATGAAACGTCGGTCAATACTATTAACAAATGCAAAATATTGTAAATAGTGAAATTAAGCACACATTATAATAGGAGTGTTTAGCTAAATTGTTATATGAACATTATGAAACCAAACAGTGTAAATTTCGTCTGCTTAACCGTTTACTTTAACAGTGACATTTTTATCACCCCTCAAAATTCATTAGTATTTTACAGCGCGTAGGAATTTATTCGCGCAGATACATTAACTCACAGAAACAAACATTCAAAACTATCTCGCAATACAAAGAAATTAAAAATAATTCAATTGCTAGAGACAAATATTCTTAAAAATGATTGAAAATTATGATTTTGGTTGAGATTGGCTGGAACTCGTTTCTTGATCGGATGAATTCGTTGTGGAGAAATTACATGGTTAAAATCGTAGCGATTTCTGGATTGTATGTATAAGAAATTCTTGGGGGAAATCCCCTAAGTAAAAAGCGTAAAATCAAGCCTTATTGTTGTACCTTTGTATATTTAAAACCCATACCTGAACAATTGATAACATTACGAATGCACGAACGTTGGGAAGTGATAATGGTTTGTCTGGTTCAAACCTTTGACAATAATCATGATCAGTGATGAGTCAATTTGAAAACACATGTACCTACATAGTTTTACATGCAATTATCAGAATATTTGTTCTGTATATTTGATATTTATGGATTATTGTTCGTATTTGCTGTGCTTGCTTCGGTGATATTGACTGTAATATGAAGACACCATTGTTCAAGTAGTAACCATGCACTGAATATAGTGCAATAAGTACAAAATGAAAGACAAACATGACATTTGTGTTGTTCGTTATAATTATAGGAATGAATATTACAGTAACGGACGTTACATTTCAGTATAAATGTATTAGAAGATTCATAATTGCTTGTCAAAATTAGTTCTATGTACTTTTCCCTTTTGGAAATAACGTATTTCAGATTACAACAAATAGATGTGCCATTTGTTATTCGAATGTTTTATGAAACTAAAGGGTAGTAACGGAGGTTTCTGTTTTTATAGTGAAGTTCAAAACGTGATCATGTACCACTATGTTATAAAGAAGTATATATACAAAACACAAACAAATACATTTAAATAGTAAAACAGAACAGATAAATGAGAAAATACAAATTTGCCTAGGTACCAAAGACACCTTGGTAACGTAAAATGCCACAACTAGTAAGAGAAACATATGTTACAGTAATAAATTTGATGCAAACAAGTACTTCATGTCCTTGTATATTTATTTGTACAAGAATTAAACATAAATACATGATATAGTGATTATATAGAGGATATTTGTTGATTTTGGTGTAAGATCGAGTGATCAGAGAAAATATAATTTTATGTGATCACGAGTGAAATAAAATTGATCTTTCACCAAAAATCAACAAATTTTCTGTTAATTATATGCTTCAATTTCTCTTAAAAGGGTACCGTAATTGGCTTAATTGGAAAAATCACGTCGAAATTGGAACGTCATGACGTGACAATTGTGACGTCATGATGACGTAACGCACATTTTAAAGCCCGGCACCGTTGACAATACGTTTCTTTTTCTGAACGATACTGGAACCAGCTTCTAAAACAGTGAAAATAACAAAGTGGTAATTTCACTGTTATTTTCACTGTTATTTTCACTGAAAATTCTCCGTAATCCATTGAAAGCAAATAATAAAAATGATGAGTTTTCACCTTTAAAATGTGTTATACTTCAGGCATTTTGGTCGTTTGACCATTAGATCAATAAACGTCAATAAAAAAGCTGCCCAAGGATGATCCCGATGCACCCACCTAATTTTATTTAGTGAATATGTGCTAAATCATAATAAAAAGAAGAAGAAACTATATACCAAAAATCCAGGTCCATGTCTACCTGGCCAAGACTATACTTCAAAAGTGCTGATGATATCTGTGCTACTTTCAAACATGTTATTGCGCTCCGTAATTCTGCACAGAAGACAAACTAGACATATATATTTGCGTGTTATTGTTGTTACTTTGGCCACTGCCACTTGACTTGACAGTAACATGGCTTGCAGGTTCTTATACCCAAGTGTTAGACTCACTAGTGCGGCCGGATTTTTTTTATTGAATTGCTATGCTGTTTCTTATGTTCGCTGCATTCCATGTCCATTATTACCGCTTAAGGGAACCACTTGGCAATTGTTTTTGTCAACATATTAGTAATAACGACTGTACAGAACGAAATAATGATTATGATAAGGAGAAAGTTAGTGTTCCATAATGTGGTCGTGTCTCCTTAACTCGTCATAGACAGTTTATATTCCCATAACAATGCTTTATACGTGGCTTGATCTAGAAACAATTTAATTTTTGTCATAACATCGCAGAAAATCAGAAATCAGCTATTTAAATATTCATCAAATTTATTCCTACTTTTATAGAAAGCTGTCGATTTCTTCTGTCCGCCGTGATTGACTGAATAATATTAAAAACACAATAAACAAGTAAACGTTATCATTGTAGAGTGATGAACGCGTACTTCCTGCATATATCGAGAAGAATCGAGCAGACCAGACGTGGATATGTACCTTCTACAATGATAGAAGAGTTCAAATCTCGCGAGCTGTGGCGAGATGTTGTTGCTGAATTATTTCTAACAACAACATTTATATTTATGGTAGCTGCTGTTTCTTCACCGATCATACCGTTTGATAGTACTGAGGGCATAGTAATCAGAGTAAGTAAGTTTGCAGTCAGCAAGATAAGTTCGGTTAGCGTGACTGTTGTAAATTTAATTGTTAGTCTGACAGAGAGTTAACTATTGTATCTAAGGTTTATTGTAAAAAAAATTATACAGCTTTGTTAATCACCCAATTCCTAATGGCATCCGTAGTCAAGAAGGTTTCACTTATTTGAGCAAAATCTCGATTTGAGCTGAGATTTCTACTTACTGGAAAATAGGACGGAAATGGTCGAGCTTTCACGATTGATAATCAACAGTGCGTTTATATCAAATTATCTGTACTACCAATTCTACAATGGCCGAATTAATCAGGATTACTCCGAAAAAGCAGACTAAAGTTGTTGACAACTGTTTCATTTATGATTTACCGTTTATTAATACGACCGAAGTACCAATGTAACGAGCTATATGATTGGCTAAATTATAAATAGATATAAATAGCGATAGTTGAAATTCCGATTTCTGAAAACAGAAACTCGCCGTAAGGAAATTCAAGTGGTCAGATTGTGTTTATTATTGAGTGTTTTTCTTTTTTCATTTTCTGATGTGACTTGTACTTGTATTCTGTGTATTTTCCCGTCCATGTGTTTTTTTAATGACTTCCGTCTTACTTCTTGTGTGTGCTGCCTTCACTGTCTGATTTATGATTATATTTTCCCCTTGTATATCAATTGACAGATTTCACTAGCCAGTGGATTTATGGTAGCAGTGGAAATACAGATGTTAGGTCACGTGTCACAGGCACATTTCAATCCTGCTGTATCAATATCATTCGCTGTAGCAAGACGGATCAGTCCACTGCGTGCATTCCTTTACGTCATAGTACAAGCCAGTGGCGGCTGTCTTGGGACACTTATGCTGAAATCGTAAGCTTTATTATAATGTGTCCAACAAAATGATAATAACGAATCGGACCGGGAAAAACCACTAAGCCAGTTGAGCAAGAAGAAGCACATAGAAAAAAGATAATAAGAAAAACGAAATTCACTACCGGTATACACAATAAAAAGGCACAAGGACAAGTCAAAATGACACAGGGATACACACGCTTGTAACCGGAGCGAGATCAGTATACAAAAAATGAGTGTACATGCCAAACTGTTTGTTATTATGTCTTTAACTTATGGTACTAATGGGACAATTTTAATTATTCTAAAATCATGTGAATATTTGCAATTGTATAGAATATTTCGCCGTGAACTAGAAGACGGATCTGCTAACATCACTATTAGCAATATCTGATATGAGAAAAAATTAACAGTAAACGTACATTGACTACTTTCAATTTCGATTGTTTGAATCGATTTAAATCAAGTAAAAGTTACCAGTTTTCGAGGGCCACTTTCAGCAGTTCAACCATACAGCCGGCTTTTGATATTTTAACTTCATAGGGCTACTTAAGTAAACCTGCGTTCAAGTTTCCATGTAGAGACCATTTCTCTCCTGGTTTGTACAATGTATGTATCCAACACCGAGATACAGCACCCAGGAATATCGAACATGTACAGACATCTCCCTCACCAATTCACAAATTGGTCGAGTGGAGCATGTGGGTTATTCTTGCTCACAGTAATTGAGCAGTGTCGCAGACGGGGATCGAACCCGGAACCTCTCACCCTACATCTAGACCATCGCTCCCCAGAGAGACATTGAATAAGAATTATAATTGCTTAAACCCCTCCAAGTATTAGTAAAGAATACCAAATGTAATTAAATGTATGATTGTTTCATATCAGGATGACCCCAGAAGAGATGCATGGTAACTTAGGGGCTAACTCAATCAATGAGAGGATGACATCTGTACAGGGTTTCGGGTTTGAACTTGTTTCCACGTGGATACTACTGATGTCTATATTGGGTTGTATCGACTCCAATAGACCAATGTTTGGTAGTGAAGCCGTTGGCATTGGTCTTACAATTGCGGCCTTGAATTTAGCCGGAGTAAGAACTTTTAATATTTATACGAGGGGTGTTGGGAAGTGTTGTATGTACGCGCTGTGGTTTGCCCTGATCTTAAGACAACACATCATTGATTGAACATGTCACCCACTTTAAAGGACCAGCCAATGTAGCTTATGGGACATCTACATTCTCAATACATTTATTTCCCGACCTCGACCAATTAATGCAAGACACCAGGCATGTTGGTAATTAACTGCTTTAGGTAGATTGCGGCTAAACGACATGACATATTTGAACCGAACCGACTTATAGAGTATAACATCTCGGGTCAATTTTGCTCATCGAACGTTTGCAGTCAATCTTGACGGTATGGGCAATATATGATGTGGGTATAATTGTGTTTTTCTCGACGTTAGGAGTGTTTTGTTTTAATGTTTTCATAATGGTATCATTATTTCAGATTCCATATACAGGATCAAGCATGAATCCAGCAAGATCGTTTGGACCTGCTGTAGTGTCAAATAAATTTGACGATCATTGGGTATGTTGTGTATATGATGTATAGTGTATCAGGACATGGTCCATGTTTTTTTTAAATTACACTGTTTGGATACAAGTTGCATACTTGCATAAGCGGACTTTAGTATGGTCATTTCCTTCATTTCTAGAAATACGCGAGTGTTTGATAGCACGTGTTGTGTTTATAGTCCCCTACCGAATTTTTACCGGAGGGGACTATAGGTTTGCCCTCCGTCCGTCTGTCCGTACCACTTGTAGTTGTGGGGTGTGGAACAATACTATAGGTTTGCCCTCCGTCTGTCCGTAAGCACCCACTTGTAGTTGTGGAACAATAGGCTATATTTCGATTCTATTCATTCCGTTGCTTACGGGGTGCAAAATGTTGCTTATGGGGTTTTACAAACAAAAGGATGAACAAAACAAAACCCACAACGTCAAGTCAGTGAGAACGTCCGCCCGTCCGCCAGTCCGTCCGTCCGTCCGTCAAAAAGTCTGGATCCTGACGTTACTCAAACAGTTTCCAAGCTAGGTTTATGAAACTTGGTATGTGATAGGGGGCAATAAGGAGATAATGCACGTCTAAACATATGTTGATTCTGACAAAAGTTGTGGTTGCTATGGCAACAGAAACGTTGATAATGGTTTCAACCCGGTAGGGGACTTCTGTATTGCTAGCAATTCTTAATTACTTGTTTATCTAGATTTACTGGGCAGGACCAATCATAGGAGGTGTGCTGGGAACATTGACTTACAAATATGCTTTCAACCCCTACCGTAATATAATGTCGTACGAAGATGCGACTAAGAAATTACGTAAGTATAAGAACTTTTCTGTCGATTTGTTCTGCGAATAACCGTATATCTTAAGTGCTTGATGCACAAATCGACGAGAATATTGAATGTATTTTTAATAGTTCTGTGACGACACTATGACTTACACGTACAACAACAGCACACTTGTCCAGGACGACATCTTAATTGTGCCCCGCACTTATTTATAAGTGGGGGCATATAGCATTGGTGCTGTCCTTACGTCCGTCCGTACGTACGTAACGCAAATCTTGTGTGTTGAACACCTCATAAACTATTTATTTCATAGATGAACAACCCAAATGTATAGATGACCGTAAACGATGGAATGTTTGCTGCGTCAATTTTGACCAGAGTTGTGGTCCTTTGTTAATTTTACGATAAACCCCATAGTGAAAAATCGTGTGCGCTAAACTCATCATAAACTGCTGGTGGAATGTCTTCAAACTTTTACAGATGAACAACCCAAATGTATAGATGACCGTAAAGGATGGAACTTTTGCTTCGTCAATTTTGACCACAGTTATTGCCCTTTGTTAATTTTACTATATACCCCAGAGTGTTGAACTACTCATAAACTACAGGGTGGAATTTCTTTCAAACTTTCACAGATAAACAATTTCAATGTATAGATGACCGTTAAGGATGGAAGTTTCGTAGAATCACGTTTTACAAGAATCATGGCCCTTTGTTTCCTTTACTATATGATGAATCTTTGATATTTCTGATAGAAGTATAGTCCATACAGCTAAAGAAATTGAATAATGATGTTACCTCAAGCTACTATTACCAATCTTTTCCCATTTGAAATGGTATGTGCTATAAGTGGGACACCCGTGTCTCATAGACACATTTCTAGTTAAACATAACGTTTCCCTAGCAACATATGCATATAAATCAACGAATTAAAATGTTTTACAGGCTAGTACAACGTAATAGTCTATTTTCTTATATTGTATACGTTTGTTTCATTGGCAAATCAAACCTTTTGACATGTAATTGTTAGAAAATGTTTGGAATTCTTACTTTATTACATTGCAGTTGAAGAAGATGGTGTCGTGATTAGATATGAACGTAACCAGAATACGAATAAACTCGATCATACGATAGATTTAAATAATCTATAAACCAACGTCACTCATATGGAAATATGTGCTTCACATCGAATACACAGCTAAAGTGGCATGATACAAATTCTTCTTGTTCAATTCTGTGTTTGGCATTGTGACGTAATGCTTGCCTTTTTTTCTTTATTGTGTATTTCTTTTTGTACCTTTCGTGCTCAGAGGTTTCCGTTGAGTGCTGCCTTCCTTGTCCGATTTTTCATTATCTTTTTTCATATTCTCAGATAGCGATTGGTTTCAAACAATTTGTTTTGCAGTGACTCTGTCATTTTGATAAACAGAGAGATAACTGGTGATAACTTTCTACTTGTGCTTCTATGTGTGTACATATAATTGCTTGCCTGATAATAAAACTGATGTTATTTGTATTAATGTTACATTATTTGCAAACCTCTCCAGAATAGCAGCATTCGAGAGGTTTAGTGTCTAGGGTTATATAGTCGCTCATTTACGCCATGTAGTATTTTCGCTTTTTCGCCACAACAAAGCAAAATTGTAAAACGGTCAAAAGTTGTTTTCGCTTTGTTGTGGCGAAAAAGTGAAATACCACAAAAGACGGACGACACCAAAATGTGTTTTATATGTCTGTTATATAGAATTTCTTATCTAGCTTTACAGCTAACATTATTTGTAAGAGGGGTTATCCATAATAAACCGGATTGTGTCGATTACTTCAAAATTATTTGTTGCAAAGCCTAAACAACACAGCATTATATGCAATATCTGCTGGACAGTTGCTAAAAATTGCTCGATTAACAACGGCACAGTAGGTTATAGCTGAACGGGGCCATAAAATGACGTCGTGTGAGGTCGTTCGCAAAGTATTAATATTTCATCTGTAAAAAGTCATTTTTGATGCCGACACATTTCAAATACATAGAAATCAATTGGTAATGACATAACAACATGTCTACATATCAAATGTAAAGCTTTTAAGTCAATACATCTGTGTATCCCTGACCGACCGACCAACGTTGTACCCAATGGAGTCATTCGGCTATGTCATGTTGCGTCGCGCCTTCTTTAAACCGCTGATTCTACTCAGCCATTGTGGTCTCCGATCACGCTTGATGATTATTTTATATACATGTACATGTATTTTCATAGGTGAATATCCGAATTGGTAACAAATTTTGATAATTGTGCGAGTTAGTTTTAAATGACTTTTCCACCATGATCATTTGTGTTTTATTGTTTGTTTAAATAAAGCAAGTGCACATGTCGATGAAATGCAGCATGTAAACGCCAATAACAATACTGAATTAATATAATAATAATACTAATAAAAATGACTTTATTTTACGAGGTTAACACATTTGCATATAAACACAATCTTCCATGCGGACCTCAACATATAATACATACATTAAACATGATAGTGGCAAACACTGTAAACTTAACATGATGAATAATGAAGACTTTGTACAAAGATGTCTTAATTATTCAAATACACACTATGATACAAAGACATAATATAAAAAGTTAAAAGACAATAAATATAATGTTTACAATGATTCTAGAACATAAATATTGTATTGGTAGTCCCAGTCTGGAAACATTCATCTTCTATACATTCTTTTGAATTCTTACATGAAAAGGTATCTTTTCCCAAAGTGTTGGTCCAGTGTAGCTTACTTTCGAAAGAATTCCTTTTTAGTCCCCTACCGGTTTTTTTACCGGAGGGGACTAAAGGTTTGCCGCCCGTCCGTCCGTACGAATGCACCGGTAGTTGTGGGGTGTGGAACAATAGGCTATTTTTAGATTCCATTCATTCCGTCACTTGTGGGGTGCAAATTGCTACTTGTGGGTTGCAACCAAACAAAAGAAAGAACAAAAGAAAACCCCACAAATACCGTCTCATGAGTCCGTCCGTCCGTCCGTCCGTCAAACAATCTGGATCCTGACATAACTCAAACAGTTTCCAAGCTAGGTTTATGAAACTTGGTATGTGGATAGGGGGCAATAAAGCCATTATGCACGTCTAAAATATTTTGATTTTGCTATGGCAACAGAAACATTGAAAATGGCCTCAAACCGGTAGGGGACTTTTGTATTGCTTGCAATTCTTAATTACTTGTTTGGTTTTGGTTTATGAAGTAATGTTTGACTAGAAATACCTAAGGTCTGATTCTTTAACATATTTAAATTTATTTGAGATATATTCAGGACATTTAGGGTTTTTAATATCTAGAGATTTGTAAATTGTCATAACTTTTTTGTATTCGACACGTTGTGGAAATGTCATCCATTTAAGTTGCTTAAAAAGATCACTGAGTGGTGCATCATATGGTTTATCTAAAATGATTCTAACTGCTCTCATACATTTTCAAAAGAGAGCAGTTAGAATCATTAGATTGTCTTGTAATTTGGTGCAGCAGTTTCCCCATATTGAGTTACAGTAATCCAAGTGAGGTAAACTATATGCATTATAAAATAGTTTGCGAGCATGCAAGTCAAGAAAGCGTTTTATTATTACTAGAAGATAAAGTAGGGAGTTGCACTTTTTTATTGTTTTTTCAACTTGATTTTTCCATGTTAAGTTTTGATCGACTTGTACTCCAAGGAGTTTATCATTTTTGACAATTTCAAGAGGTTGATTACACATCTTTAGTTCTATGGTATCATCGTTTTCAATTTCTTTAGAAAATTATGTTGATGCAGAAATAACTTGTAATATTTTGTAACTTGTAATCAATATTATCAATGGTTGCACCAGAAGCTGATAAAGTTGTATCATCTGCAACCATTTAAGTTGTGAGTTATTAACATTCAAAGGTAAATCATTTATAAAAGTAATAAAAAGTATTGGGCCAAGGACAGAGCCTTGGGGAAACCAGCTACAATCTCTTGGGCTTCAGACAGCTTTCCAGATACATTGACTTGTTGGGATATATTAGTCAGATAAGAATTAACCAGTCCACTCAAGTGCGTTATTATTGGACTTGTTGGTCAGAAACAGTAGATGACCCCTATTGATTTTGAGGTTAGTAGGTCAAAGGTCAAGGTACTGTGACCTTTACTATTTCTGACTTTTTAAATGGTTTTCATTCAATAACTCAAGAACGCTTTGACCTAGGATCTTCAAACTTTACACGGAGGTTTGTCAGTAACAGTAGATGACCCCTATCGATTTTGAGGTCAGTAGGTCAAAGGTCACTGTGACCTTTACTATTTCTGACTTTTTAAATGGTTTCCATTCAATAACTCAAGAACGCTTTGACCTAGGATCTTCAAACTTTACACGGAGGTTGGTCAGTAACAGTAGATGACCCCTATCGATTTTGAGGTCAGTAAGTCAAAGGTCACTGTGACCTTTACTATTTCTGACTTTAAATGGTTTCCGTTCAATAACTCAAGAACGCCTTGACCTAGGATCTTCAAACTTTACATGGAGGAAGCTCAGCAACAGTAGATGACCCCTATTGATTTTGAGATCAGTACGTCAAAGGTCAAGGTCACTGTAACCTTTTTAATTTCTGACATTTTAAATGGTTTCCGTTCAATTACTCAAGAACGCTTAGAGCTAGGTCTTCAAACTTTACGTGGAGGAAGGTCAGCAACGGTAGATGACCCCTCTTGATTTTGAGATCAGTACGTCAAAGGTCAAGGTCACTGTAACCTTTTTAATTTCTGACATTTTAAATGGTTTCCGTTCAATAACTCAAGAACGCTTAGAGCTAGGTCTTCAAACTTTACGTGGAGGAAGGTCAGCAACGGTAGATGACCCCTCTTGATTTTGAGGTCAGTACGTCAAAGGTCAAGGTCACTGTGACCTTTTCAATTTCTGACTATTTAAATGGTTTCCGTTCAATTACTCTAGAATGCTTTAACCTAGGATCTTCAAACTTTACTTGGAGCATGGTCAGCAACAGTAGATGACCCCTATTGATTTTGAGGTCAGTGGGTTAAAGGTCAAGGTCACTGTGACCTTTACTATTTCTGAATATTTAAATGGTTTCCGTTCAATAACTCAAGAACGCTTTGATATAGGATCTTCAAACTTAATATGGAGGTTGGACAGCAACAGTAGATGACCCCTATTGATTTAGGCCAAAGGCCAAGGTCACTGTGACCTTCACCATTTCTGACTATTGGGCTGCCATGGGGGCATACGTGTTTTACAAACATCTCTTGTTTGCAGTTTGTATTGAGTGGTGACATTTCACGCGTTTGAATTTCGATTGACTGATAATCATTCATACATTCTGTTTCACAATTTATCACAGTGACTTCTATCTTTTTGCTGGTCGTTCAATAGCCTTTTAATATGTGTTTCTTTAGTATGGGGACCATTTTTACCAATGGCTTCTTGTCCGATTGGGATAGTTGGATTTGGACGCCTCCGTTGATATGCTATCAGTCATGTCTGAAAGTTCATTGCAGTTGAATGTAGATTTCAGAAGTATTCCCGTTGGTGATATTAATAAATATAATGCTGCAGTGAAGATGCCTTTCTAAGCTGATGGCCAAGTTTTAGCATTTCTCCATGGATTGATGGACCGGTTATTGATTTAATGATTGACTTAGCTTTTTTCTTGAATGTTGACGATTTAGACAATTAAGGTGTTGATGCTTGGATTGGAGATGTCATCAAGTTGGGGGCAGTGTCCTCAGACGCCTGTGTATGGTGGATGGCATCGTTGGTTGAGCAGTTTGTCTGTGGATTTGTAGTACTGTTTATGGAGCAGTTAAGAAGTTCATGCTGAAGTCGTCTTAAGTTGGAACGGAGCCATTTACGACACCCTCAGCCTTGGATCATTGCTGTTGTTCTATTGTGGTAGATTGTTATGACAACCATCTGTTCTTCAAATTCTTCTGTTGCGGAGATCCCTTTATCATTCTTTGTTGGGTAGCATTTGTACATACGAGTAGACTCTAAATATTTTTTGAAATTTGCTTGGGTTGCATTATCACAAAAGGTTATTGTTATGTTGTCACTAGTTTCTCTGACTTTTATTTGGAATAGGTCTTCTAAAGTCATTAAATCAGACAATCCTTCCATAAAGCTGATTAAGTTATCAGAACTATATTCTGCCATGATTGTTCTTTATTGGCTTAAATCATCTGTTGTTGTCAGATAATAAATACTGTATGATAGAGGTTTTTGATGAGTGTTAAATTATTTTATATTCACATAATGCACATTTGTATATATCAACACACTTTTCTGAATAAGCTAGTCGGGTACAACCATTTTCCTTGTAACCTGTCGTATTTGTATGCCCTCTAGACAGGCATATCCGTGTCTACTGTTTTCTCAGTTCAGCAAGTTGTGTTCCGTTAACAGCACTGTCGAGATGTATGGTGTCAATATTGACAGGTACATGTAGCTCCTGGTGTATTTTTCACAAATTTGCATGTTGGTTATAAACTGTCAAATAGTTGAAGTCCTCAAGGCAATTAGTGACAAGAATACAAGTTATATTTCACAATTTCGCAAGTTATTTCCATATATTTCTATCTGCTAAGGCATTTAAAAACACAACACACTATGTTAAAGTTTAATCCTTTTGACTTTATAAATCCACACAAAATTTCCTATAGCGCCATATAATATTTAACGTTCTATTCCTTTTTTGTAGAAATTTTTTGCATAATTCGAAAAATAGAACGTCTTCATGGATAAGACGACGAAAATCCAGTCCGCTGATTGGTCGAAAAAGTCATGCAAACACTAATATTTATTAGCACGCTTTGACACAATTAATAGAAGCATATCGACACATCGCTAAATTAGTAATTTAATATACTCCATGCTATAGACGTCTGTTTAATCTGTGTTATTGGAATAATTCATGATTAATAAATTTTATACATGTTATGTAACAATAATGGATTAATATTTGAAGGTAATTATGAATTTGTCCCGTCTTCGAAAAACATCTACATGTGTATGTTAATTTTCGCGTCAATTAGATCTAGCATCGAACTGATCCAACGTAAGATGAATACATCGGTCTGCAATCATCATGATCATCCAATCAAGCTGGATATATATGGATGTCAATTTGTCTCAATTCTGGGACATATGCACTATATTCGTACCAGCTCAATTCAAGGTCTTATGCACGCAGAGAACTAAATTAAATGACATGTACAATTTGGTCGATGTTAATTTTATATGACGTCATCCGTCTATTTACGGAAAATAGGGTCAAGATTTTCGGAAATGAGGTGACCTAGTTCACGTAAGGTCATGGTACTTTAATTTCGATACAATTTCAATACGATAACTGCAATAAGACAAGTGTTTTGACGGTAGCTAAATGATTTTGTAATGCTATATGTGTATGCATGAATATAAGTTGCAACACTTGTATGCATGCATGTATGCATGTAAGTATGAATGAATGTATGTATGTATATTATACAATAGTATGATTCATTTACAGTTATATAACATGTTGTACGGTAGTATGTGGGATGCCTCGACCCACATCTACCTATTGACGAGGACAATAAAATTATCTCCCCTGTAAAAAAAAGATAATTTATATTCAGTTAAAAAAAGGCAAACATATAACACCAGTCCTGTTAATTCTGGATATCCCCTCGTGTGTGTATGTACTTGTATAAACGTTACATTATTTTACATTATTTACAAACTCTCCAGAGCAGCAGTATTCAGGAGATGCAGGATCTCGTATCTTTAAACGTCTAAATATCTCTCAAATTCATAATTTTCTAGCGCACAACATTAATGTTTGATCGAGTGTACACGTAATATACGATGTTTATACAATGTTTGTTTAAAGGTAGCTGGAGAATTTAATGTTTTAGTCGAAGCACATCTTTGCTAATTGTGACAATACGTCAAAAAGAAGACACCCTCGTACTATTCACTGTGCTGTACTGGCTGGCGAATACGATGTGGTTTTGAGGGAAACTAATAACCTTTTAATAATCCTGGGCTCAAGTCCGAAATATTGTCACTGTTTTTGGTACTTTTTACGGCACATAGTGTACGGTAATTGGGGCCACAAAGGGGTCATTATTTTAGGCCGTTAATTTGATGAAGAGAAGCAGTAGCGGACAGTAGCGAATTAATTTACTAATCATTCTTTATTTTCCCTGTATTGAGCCTCTCAACTAAGGGGGATTAACTCCTATTGGCTTCACATAGATTTTAAGAGTTGTATATCGTAGTGTTAAGTACACACAGACGGCGATTGTAGCCTTATAATCATTGCGTTTTCCATTTAGTAAAAAAACCCGACGTCAATTGGTATGACGTCAATAATGGCGTATTTTGTCAATATTGTTCTATCGTCGACGTTAGTTTGGGTCGCTTATTCCGTTCATACCTGCTGATCAGCTAAAATTAGCTTTATCAAGGAGTCGGGCAATCCCATGGCTATTAGTGGATGAACTTGTTTGTTTTAGCGCCCATGCGCAATTTTCGAAAACATGTGAGATGAAGATTATTATTGTATTATGTATATTGTCTTGATATTTTCGCTTTATCTAGTATGTGCATTGTCTTTTTTTTGCCACGCACTTGTTCCTATCATGTAGTTCTTTAATTATACACATCAATTTAATTCAAGAGCTACGCTAAATACGAAAAAAATATCAAATGTCGGAAACTGCTCGCTGTCGGAAACTACTCGCCAGTCAGTACTGTATACGCTAATGAAATATGTTTTGTTTACTATTTTGAGTCATTGTTCATAACACGACAAAAACTCCAACAAGCGTATCCATAGGTGAGACAGCACCACTGTACAAGATCATCAGCTATATTTGAGACACATGTTGTAAAAACATGTTCAATAAATGTGGAAAGTCCACAACCTTCACCAAATGTATTTTCTCTCCGCCTACAATATTGGTTAAATACAGTCAAGTGAACCAGTAATTCAGTTTTTAGAATCGCGATATTAATGATTGATAGATAAACTTTCCCATGACTTCCACCAAGTCGTCTTGTAATGTCTGCATCAGTTGTGAACATGTTCCGGTGGTGCACCATGGTTCATGCGGAGTTACTGGTTCTGTAGGACCGGGTAGTTGTTAAACGTGGATGGCCTGAACGTGGACAGGCGCGAATGGTGCCAGTGTGCTAGCATGTATCCTGACTCAAAATTGTCGATGCATGACAACTAAGCCGTCGCACAACCTATCGATTTGACGTCCCCGCCACAAGCACCATTCGGGCAATTTCGGCATTTTTATTACGCAACCTATGACTCTTCATTTGTGATTTTCTTCCCATTAGCTCACTTTACAAAGGATTCGATGCACTTTATACAAACTTTATCATGCGTTAATAGTGCACGTGGAATTCGTGCTTTTGTGATTTTATGGAAGTACCGGACTAACGTGACCCGATCGATAAAATTTGGATAATGGCCAAGTTTCTACACGGTTCTACACAATACTACTACACAAAATTCATATATATATAAACACCAAATTTTTTAAATCAAAGTACTGAAGTACTTATACTGGGGGGAAATCACTATTCTTGGTAATTTAATGGAAATGGATTTCAAAAATAAGTGAATATTGTGACAAGGTCTCAGAGACGCGATAGCAGCTGACTCATTTAAATCACACTACAACGGACCCATCACAATAACAGAGCTCATGAAGACAATACACCTACTGTAGCCCTAAGTAATATGCCACATTGTGTGTTCAATTCCCCTTATTTTCCGTTTTTCACTCACATTACTTCATAAGATGCTCTTTAAATGAATTATCAAACATCGAATGTGCCTGTGGACATCAAGACATACCAGTCCTGGTTCACAGTATTGCAGGTCAGACTCGCGTAATAAATAGAATAAAAACATTTGTTAAAACGTTTCCGCGCTAATCATTTAGTAGTAAACCTAATTAATATAAGAAATCAGATAGGGGATGAATTGGCGCAAGAAAATTTAAAAATCCAGCGTCTAAAAACTACAAAAAGTCTTAATTCCACAGTTCTTCAGCTACCTATCTAAATTATGAACCACCCGGACAGGGGACGATTAGCGAGAACGAATAAAATAGGGACCGAAACACAAATGCACGAATGGTCTCGTCTTTCGGCGGGAAAATTGTATACGCAGCTCAGCGCTCGGGGTAAAAAGTTGTGCTAACGACAGACGCAGACTTTTTTTGCTGATAATCTGTGGTAGTTTAATGGACCAAACGTCGATCAATACTATTAACATGGGCGCAAGAAAATAAAAAACCTATAAACTGAAAACTACACGCAGAGCCAATTTTCCATAACTCTACCTGCATACGAACTGCAGACCAAACGAATCCGATGGGGACGAAACACAAATAACTTATCTCGACTTTCAGCGGGAAAAATTTATAAAACCGCGCTGGGAAAAGGGCCGTTCTAACGGTAGACTCAAAATATTCAGCTGAAGTGCTCTGGTAAGTTAATGGAAGAAATGTGGATCAATACTTTCAACAAATGCAAAATATTGTAAATAATGAAAAAAAGTACACATTAGATGAGGAGTTCTAGCTAAACCAAGAATTATGTAAAGTTCGTCTGCTCAACGGGTTACCTTTAACAGTGACATTTTTACCGACCCTCAAAAATCATTAGTCATTTTACAGCGCGCAGAAATTTATTTGCACTAATACATTTATTCATCGGAAAAAACTTTCAAATATTTCTCACAATACAAACAAATAAAAGATAATTCAATTGTTATAAACAAATGTTCTTAAAATGGTTAAAAATTACGATATTGGTTGAGCTTTGCTGGCACGTGTTTCTTGCTCGGATGAATTGGTTGTGGAGAACTCGTAGTGAGTTGGTATGTATTACGAAAACTGGGGGTTCCCCCCCAGTAAAAATGAGGGTAAAACGTTACGTTTCTAGATGTACTGAGCATATATATAATTATATATAAATTTCCGTTGGTAAGGCTGTCAGTAAATTTATCTAAAAAGCGGCAAGTATTGTATTTTCATCGATTTCCTACAAATATAGGGTCCCTTTCAGCAGCTGAGTTGTTTTTAGAGGCCACGGTGAAATCTTCAGAGTGGTTAGTATGCGAGTGAACTATACATGTAGTTTAAAATTGTCTTCCCTACTGAAAAAAAATCCGACCCAACTGATGATAGGGATCCTATATTTCGTGGAAATCTTATAGTTTCCCTTAAACTGGTGTATGAGTAATAGAAATCGGAAACTACTTACCGCTATTATCGTTTCCAATGATGACAAGTTTCGACGTCCGAGTCACGTGATATTGCTACACTAAGAAATACTAGAAAGACTGGATAGGATACATTATAAACAAATTAGAAAATTATATACATTTCGCATTATTCTAGGCGTACTATAGTAATCATAAACTATTTAGACACCGCCTCATATAACTTACTCATTTTCTTACTGTTGCCATTGCTTTATATCGAATATGACTCGAATAATTTCTTATTGTACAAACTTAGTGTACAAAACAGTTTTCATGCTGCAAGCTTGAGATACGATAGGTCAGCATTTATCAAATCGAGATTACCACAGGTAATCATAAATTGTGTCTTGAATTTTAAGTCATGATATCTTCGTTCAGCAAAAAGTCAGGTAACTTTATATTTGGTTTGATATCAAATAGTGTGCAAATCTCATTCCATATATCAAAGGCGCAGTAGTGTAGTCGATAAACTCTCACTTCCTTTAAGTTTCTTTTATTCTAAGTTGTAGGTTCAATCCCCACTTCGGTCAACTTTTTTTATTTCATGTATCCATGTTATAAAGTCTTATCAGGTACTGCTGTTTTAGTGAATCGATACTTCAAAGTGATCAAAGTTTCATGTTGTAGTGAATATATTAAAAACGATCATATGAGTTTTAGTGTATATAAAATAAAACAATTGAAATACGATCGTCGTTGATACAGAATGAAAACATAACACAAACATTAATCTACGTACTGCATACCTTACTTCGTGTATGTTATTATATTAGTTACAACTAAAAATTAAGGTACTTGTAAAAAGATAACACACAACTTTAAAATTAAAGTAACTTGGATGGGTGTCGAACCAGTGGCGAGATTGAACAAAATTAATTGTATAATAGCGGCATGCTTACCTACTCAACTAACGAGACGATGTGAAAACTGGTTTCCAAGTATTATACTATTGATTGAAGGTATCTATTTTATTATATAAAACATAAGCCTCCCTATTCTTTTGAATTGGATAGTTCCCTCATTAGTACTACTTATTGAACCGACAGTACCAATTCATAACGGCTCACGTGCATGCTCCACGTGCGTCGTTTGAATGGACTATGTGCTATCACCTTGACTAAATTGAATGTTTCAAAATGGCGGATGAGTCGTGAGAGTATTGCAAACATTCGGTTGAAACTCAGCTATTATTGCATACATGTTAAGGAGAGTAAACACTACGATATGGAGCGGTTGCAAAATGAGTAGCGGTATTTAAGGAGGAATGCTATTCAACTACTGATGTAATCAAAGCGCTGAAGGCACTGCATTTGTTTGGGTTTGAATAATGAAAATGTAAAAAATCTTCAGTCCTCAATAATATGGCAATTCTCTTTTGTAACGTGCCGGACAGATAGACACTGAAAAAATCCCGTCAGTGAATAATAATAATAATGTCAAAAACGAATCAGTTATAAATTAAAGTTTTAAAATTGCCTATGTTTAGTGTTTTTTGAGCATTTGGGACTAAATTTCTTAATTCAGTTGTAATCCCAGCGATTTCAGACAAAGTCGCAGGGAGTGTAGTGATTCTGGGATTCCGGTCTGTGTACAGTACAGCTGAGGACAGGTTTTATCAAGTCTGAAATGCCATGTTATTCGGTGAGTTGAGTGGTGGCTCTCTTCTAGTTTGGCTGTTGGACAGTCCGGTTGTGTGTGAAAGCGCATAATAGGCAATAGACAGTAATTAGAGACTGATAGACTAGTGTAGAGTATGTTTTCTTCACACGTGACACAATCGGTTCAATGCAATATTTATGAATCTCTGACCATTAGAGGGTGTTATTGCAAACTTTAACAAGAGCCACGTTCACATGGCCAACCCAGCATAAATGTTGTTACTAATGGGTGTTTAATCAAACTTCAAAGGGAGATAATTTCAAAACTGGGCCATATAGAGTTATGGTTCTTGGTCATTGCACTTCTCCTAGTTGCCATCTATTAACCAACCAAGTTTCAAGTCAATACCTCAAATAGTTATAGTCTTATAGAGTTATGCTCTGGATGAAATACTATTAAAAATTAAACAAGAGGAGATAATTTAAAAACTGGGTATTCTAGAGTAATGGTTTTTGGTCACTGCACTTCTCCTAGTTGCCATCTGTTCATATATCAAGTTTAAAGTCAATATCACAAATAGTATTAGAGTTATGCTCTGGACAAAAATCTATTAAAAAATTTAACAAGGGGGGGCAGATAATTTCAAAAGTGAACCATATAGAGTTATGATTCTCTTTCGCTACACTTCTCGGAAGATCTCCTAGTTGTCATCTATTCGTATGTCAAGTTTCAAATCAATATCTTAAATAATTTTCAAGTTATGCCTGGACAAAATATCGGACAGAAGGACGGACGCATACAATTACTATAATCCCTTCGCCTTTTGCGGGGAATTATAATCATGCATGCAAAACATTGAACGATAATATGAACTAAGGCGCGGCCTTTAACGGAGAAGTTTTATGAATACATTTGTATTAACTAATTTAGATTCTATGTATCTACTATGTATGTGCAGCTTACATAAAGAAACCAGAGATCTTTCTGTTCATTTTGGGAAGGATCCTTAGTCTCTACATTTTGGGAAAAATATTGGTGTATTCCTGATTATGGAAAAAAAGTAGGGTATAACTTTTTTGGGAAAACTGCATGATTTTCAATCAGGAAGGGGTCTTTTATAGGCCTCTGTTATAATTATATTAATGCGAAAAACCCCTGATAACATGTATGCATATTAACTACATGTATTGAACGGTTAACAGGAATCAAAGCGCTGAAAGCCCTGAGGTTGTACGATTGAATGCCATTCTGATCACCTCGGCCTTTATGCATTGCGCAAAATTTACCGGAGACAAACGGAAATGTTCGATCTTTCATGATTAGAATGAATAAGAATGCATGCAGAGAAAGTACAAGTGAAACAGTTTTCTGAGGCCAGATAATTAACTAGAAATGCTTAGGATGTGTTTTTCTGCAGTTAGGATGCTGATCGAATTTATACCGGTCACCGGGTGTACGTTTAAATTCATTAGTCAGAATAATTAGCCAAATAAACGTGTAAAATCAGATACTACGGACAGGCGCATAAGCCTTGAAGTTGGTTCTTATGGTTAGGGGTCCTCAGGATTGTGAAATTTGGGACTTTAATGGCATTTTTGCCATATTATATTTCTGCTGTACAAATTAATGTTACTCATGTGCATACGTCCGTATTGCTGGCTACGCCACTGACCGATTAATCAAACCTAATAAACTATTATGTAACAGTTTATAAAGAGTAGTGCTCAATATTACAGATTTTCAACGTTTCGTAGAGTAACTAGAGAACTATTTTGCCGGTTTACATGCTTCCTTTGCATCGGCGAAAGATATGCAAATTTGCAATTGCTGGCTGACCGGTTTACTTTCCTTAATGTGGCACTGTCCATTTGTGGCATAGAAAAGAAGTTTCAGGCAGTAAAAATGGGTTGCAATTGTTGATATGTATTAAAACTAGTTGTTCTTTGAACAACTTACAACATTATATATATTGGTACAAATGTACCGGAAAGTGACCGTTTTTAGTCACAATATTTGTGACAAATACCGCGTGGAATATAATTGACATTTTGACACTGTGACATATATAGCCCTTTCCCGAAACTAGGTTCCCTCCCTTGGTAAATCCTCGATAACGTCCCCTGTTTTCAATAATTCCACTTCCGGGGTGTCCTGATAAGGTCGGTATATAGTAACGTAGAACAAATTGCAGTTATTTAAGTATTTAGCTTACAAAAGTGTTATTTTTTGTCATGTTTTTTGGTATTATATGTTAGAAAAATTAATTTTGTATCCCATACTGCTGTATTACATTAGAATATTGCGAAATTAATTAAATCTATACGGAACAAAGTATAGAATCGACGGCGGTATAAACAAAAAAATATTTGAAATTAAAGAAAACGTTCGCTTATCATGATAATAATCTTTGAAAGTATCTGGTAAAATAAAGCAAACTGTTTTTATTTTT
Organism: Spisula solida; assembly: GCA_947247005.1. Taxonomy (NCBI): domain Eukaryota; kingdom Metazoa; phylum Mollusca; class Bivalvia; order Venerida; family Mactridae; genus Spisula; species Spisula solida. The sequence continues at coordinate 25,896,870 of OX365960.1, read as the reverse complement.
CATTTGCTCCATAGTTTTTTAATTATTAAAAGTAAAGTTATTAAATAATTCAACGTCAATCTCTCCTTGATATAAGTTAAGTTTTATATTATGGTATTTGTACATTGTCAATGTGATTGTAAGATGTTGGCATATTCGAATAAGATACCCGCAAATTTGTAAAAATAATAGTGTGATATGGTGTTGGCATAGTACCCCCAATCCCGCCAATGAGTCACACACAATGTATGTATTGATTAATGCGCGGATCAAGAGGGTTGTGCAGACCCATTTGAATTCGGTTGTACTGTAAACATAAATACATGAGTTGTGCAGGGCTTGGACTTTTATCAGGATATCCCACTAAGATCACAAAACTGGTTTGATCCGTCTGAGCAAATGGTGGCTCGACTCGATCTTTCTTGAAAATAGATTACTAGGACCCCCTTCCCCTGAGAAAATGTGCTGCGACTGCGCATGTTAAAAGTTAATTTAATTTCTCTGAACGAAAAGATCAACTATCAATACTTCGAAACAAACGGGAAGTACACAACATGAATTTAAACGAACGCAACGGACCAGAAACTATACATGTATACAAGTGTCTGCACGGACGTATATTTTCATCCAACAAAATTTAATACTTGGATTTCATAAGATCTTTGCTCCCTCATTTTAAATTACAGTCATCTGGATAAGAGCTGTTTTATTACCCTAATAATAATCTTCCGCTGATGTTACACAGATCTAACATCAGAAGGGATGCATCTATATGTCCAATTAAATAGCCACCGCGGTGACATATGTTGCATTATACAATGTGTCAGACACGTGATTGACCAATTACATAGCAGGGGGTCTTTTCCACTGATTACTTATTCAGATTATGGGCTTTATGACTCTTAATTGGTTTTGAAAATATGTTTTAATATGGGTATTTATAGCTAGGGGCACTTCAATCGAATACCGGACTGTCATTTAATTTTCTCTATATACATGAATTATTTAATGTTTTCAGAACGCAAACACCAGTGCGTTCATTTTCGCTACACATTTCCCTCATTATTGCCTTTTAATTAAAATACTTATTGTTTAAATCTAACATAATTAGTTTGATATTATTTTTTGTATTTAATACCACGAACACTATTGTGAATAAGCATGCCATGATATGTCTGCGTGGTGGTGGATTTATTTAGCACTTATAAGTGCAAGTTTATGTCTACGTGTGTTATGGATGATTGTCAAAATAATTTAATTGGTGAGTATCTTCATAAAAATATTGGAGATTAATTTGAATTTTTAAAGTAACCGAAAATAATATTTGAACGAATATTTAATAATATTGCTGTATATTCATAATTATTATTGAATAGTCTTCTCAACTTATAAATATTGAAAGCGCTCGTGAATAAGGTTTTTTACTGAGAAATATATTTAAATTTAATGAAATTTCATTATCCCAATAAGAAATTTAGGCCATGTAATCACTTCCCTGCATGTTCGTTCAACTGACGACAAAAGAAAAGCAAAACCATCGTCATCAAAGTACTTTTATCTCGATTATAACGGATCGCTAATGCTAGGAGTAATGGCTGAATAACGATTGAATCGGTATACGGACACCCCGGAAGTTGAGATATTAATCTGGGGCATGCGCATATGCGTCAAGGGAAGATAATTTATTTAGGGATGTAACCTAGTTTCGGGAAAGGCCTATACAACACTGAAACAATGGAATGAAACTAATACAATCTGTGGGAACGTTAATAATGTAACATGGTTTGAAAAGAATGTAGTTGGACCAGGGCTCAAACCCAGAATCATCTGCTTAGAAAAGGCGAATGCTCAACTGAGTCTGCTATCTGGACACAGCTTTCTTCCTTCAATATCAATAATTGAATTCTAAACTGGCAGGCAGGGAATTTCTAAACTTTTTGGGATTATAATTTCACCTTAATGAAGCTAGTAACAAATGATTTCAAACATTTATAATTATGGTTTTTATATTTGAAATTACACATGTATTGTACTTGTCTGTGAATACTTGTCTGTCTTAATCAGTCACTTGATTCAGTGGATACACCAGAGGCGTTGCGACTTGGGCGGCAGCCCAATATTTCGCGGGTAAAGGCAAAACTTTATAAAAATATGCATGAGAATTTAAAATTTTGTAGCTGAAATATTGGCTACCAATTGGAGCGGCAAAACGACGAATAAGGGTCAGTGGTTTCTAAAGACATGCATTCAATGCCATGCATCGAAGGGTAGCGTTCGATAACGATACTTGTCAATGCAGTCGGTACATAAGTGAAGGATGAATTTGAAATATCTTATATTTGAATTGTATTTACAACAGCACCAAATGAATGTAATTCAGCAACTATATGCCTATAGGGCATAACTATTTGGTAATAATGATACCAAAAAATGACTAACATACACGGACGATCCAAACATTCATCCAACGGAATACATATTGAAAGAACTGAAAATACTAATAGCCCCATTTACGCTCTGATTTCATAAAATTTCCTAATAAAAATGGAGGGGATACCCCTCCCCCGCCGCTCCAATATTCGGCAACCTGCGAAGAGCCTGTACACACCTAGTCCAAACCATGGGACCTAACTTGTAAAGACTGTTGGACCTATTATCACCTAACATAATGAAACGTTTAGTTTAGAAACGTTTGGTCTCGGTTGGGACTGCACACCTAAAGTTGGTTTGACTAGGCAAGATGCCATGTTGGCCATTGACAATTTGCTTACAGAGCGAATACTGTATCGACTGAGCTATCAAGCCTTTTGTTTAACATATTGGACGCATACAGTTTAAGTAAATAAGTTTACACTACTGCGGCTCAGTTAAAAAAAGCTACAACTGAATGAGACGGCAAGCTTGTCAAGCTAGCCACCTACACTAGTTTTCCCCTTAAATCCTATACACAGTTCTACTATAATCTCAAAAAGATTGCTATCAAAAGCACAATACAGACATAACATTGTCAAAGAGTCATTTTGCATTTTTTGGGGGTCGAATAGTTGCGGGTACGACATGTTATTTGTACTTACGAAACCTCTGACGGTCACACACGGCATCGGGTGTTGATTTTATTGTATAAGTACGTTATTGTGAGTTATAAAGACGATTTTCCTTGCTTACCAAGTACTAGCGTCGTGTAATCGGAAAAAAATCTCCTATAAAATTTCTTTTCTCGCAGGAACAAAATGGCGACAGTTTTTATCATGTATAAATGCCGGTCGGACCGTTCAGATTATGAACGAAGATGATACTCATACGCGCTATTTTTAATTAGACATACAGTTTATAGATAACTTGGATAACACAAATACTTGAAACGTTTTAAGAATATTTTATGGGTTTTTTTCATAATCACTTTTTTCAATTAAAAAATCGCATTGAAAAACGAACTACTTTTTACGTACGTAGTACTTCGGGGAAAATTTTAACCGCCATGGCTTCATACGCTTAGAATCACTGCGCATTATAATTTTAATTTATTCATATTCTATTATTTATTTACCTTCTTTGAAATTTAACAACCTTGTTATGAGATTCAAATCATCAGCATAGTTAACTCATATGAGAAAATATATTTTGATCACACAAAAGGCACATATATGGAACTACTTTGTCTTTAATTGAATTTTCTGGACTACTTTCGCTCAGATATTAAGGACTCGCGTTTGAGATTGACTTCTGTATTTGTTTGGGAAACCCAAACAAATAAAAATGTCCAGTCTCTAGTAGCTTGCCAATTGCAATACAATAGTTTTCCTCTCCCAGATAATTTACAGACCAGTATTTAAAACGAATACGTACCTGCGTTTTATCGTACAATAAAGCACAGGCACAGTCGGATGCGCACCCGAACAACACAAGTGCACATTTATTAATTCGATTCTAACATATCCAATATTCCGCATTTGGCATTACAAGAATATATAGTAACAATAGCACTACGTTCTTCCTAGAGAGGCTTATTTGCAGTTATCAGTCGTAGCTATTTTTTATCGGTAATTCGTGCATACCATGATTTTCTCTATGTGTAAATCTTATCTTATTAACGTGGTAATGAAGGGGAAACACTCCTTCTGAACAGTGAGACCATTTTACGTAGCAGTACAACAGCCGATTGTTGAATTCGTAAAGGTGTGTTTAGACGGTACATCTCAAAACTGGGTGGCATGAGTAAATATATACTTCACGTACTAGATCTTTAACCAGACTGACACATTAGCTGATCAGGCATTGACATGTGGTCTCGTGCTCCTCCATAGTCAAACCGCGTGCGGCACTCAAAGACCCTCGGCCAAACAAACGTAAACGTTACTCACCAAACCAACACTTGTTTCTCAGACGGTTTACAATGAGCGTTGCCTCTGGGATGTCCGTGTAGAGCTAGCGTAGATGGCTAGATTCTGATGACGTCATTACACGGAATGGTTGTCCCGAAATGGCGATTACCCAAACTGACAGGAACGGAGTAGATTCAACACACTGTTACAAAAGAACAAATACGAGGGATGATCAATGTATAACGAGAAAATGCTTATAATTTTGTTATGATACGTTCGATTTTACTCTTAACTTAAACTGGAAGTGAATATTTCCTTGAATAGTCATGATTACATGCTAAAATCTAATAAATGTGTTCATCACCACATAAACTATTTTTTAGAAAATAACATGTAACATAAACTGCTGATGGCAGCCCTAGAAAATTGGTAACTTTTTTTAAAACTTTTTTTATGTAATAGCATCAGTTAATAATATAATAAGTTATAACCTTTTTCTCTCTATACTAGTATATCGATCATGCCTCGTATACTCTGATATTAGGTATACTGTAGAAGAACTAACTTAAGCTGTATTGGATATCAATTTGGCTTAATACGTGTTAATGTATACCTAGACCTACGTCCGCGCAATGTATACATAGACCTACGTCCGCGCAATGTATACATAGACCTACGTCCGCGCAATGTATACCTAGACCTACGTCCGCGCAATGTATACCTAGACCTACGTCCACGCAATGTATACCTAGACCTACGTCCGCGCAATGTATACCTAGACCTACGCCCGCGCAATGTATACTTAGAACTACGTCCGCGCAATATATACCTAGACCTACGTCCGCGCAATGTATACCTAGACTAACGTCCGCGCAATGTATACTTAGAACTACGTCCGCGCAATATATACCTAGACCTACGTCCGCGCAATGTATACCTAGACCTACGTCCGCGCAATGTATACCTAGACCTACGTCCGCGCAATGTATACCTAGACCTACGTCCGCGCAATGTATACATAGACCTACGTCCGCGCAATGTATACATAGACCTACGTCCGCGCGATGTATACATAGACCTACGTCCGCGCAATGTATACCTAGACCTACGTCCGCGCAATGTATACATAGACCTACGTCCTCGCAAAGTATACCTAGACCTACGTCCGCGCAATGTATACCTAGACCTACGTCCGCGCAATGTTTACCTAGACCTACGTCCGCGCAATGTATACCTAGACCTACGTCCGCGCAATGTATACATAGACCTACGTCCGCGCAATGTATACATAGACCTACGTCCGCGCAATGTATACCTAGACCTACGTCCGCGCAATGTATACCTAGACCTACGTCCGCGCAATGTATACATAGACCTACGTCCGCGCAATGTATACCTAGACCTACGCCCGCGCAATGGATTTCAAGGCCTTCGTCAAGTTCATGACACTATGCCTGCGAATTCATCATGGTTTTGATTGACTATTTGAAAGACATCATCTTCCATGTTATAAAACATCCACCATATTCAACTGCTCTTACAATGCCTCTTGTGATTTCGTGGCTGTTTTTTGAAGGTGACGGAGCTTATTGCAAACCGAGTTTTGACTTAATGCATTGTTTGTAGCAATGATCAATGTCTGAGACATATCCCAGGAAAAAGATATACCGGGTTAATTGATGCAGAACAAGAAGGGTAATGTGAATACCTGAGATAAGCACGCTAAACTTTAATTTACGAATTTATGAAATGCCCCTCGCTTCCCGACGGTTTTTTATTCCCATAGGGAGTACATACTCGAGGCCAAATATGTTCATAAGAAAGCTTGCATACAGAATGATTTGCTATCACCAAGGATCCCAGGTTGAGCATTTGTTGCCATAAAATGCATGTGACTAAATGATTAAGCTTTATTTAAAACTGTTTTTATGCGGTAATATTTGACCACGTCGTTTGTTTTAAATTGTCAATGTAATCTAACTATTTTAGCAACGCTTTTCTGAAAACAAAATTCAAAGTATTTTAATATCCAGGGGCTGTTAGGTTGTAAAACGACTATGATAGTCTAAATAATTGTCACTGAAATGTCCACTGGAGACAGGATGCACGCGATAGCATCTAAATAGAGTTTTATCATATATTAAAGTCAAGGTAATGATATAATAGGTTCAATATTGGTGAACCCTTTGTTTTTTAGTAATTATGCAATAATGTTGTAGCCACGTTTTAATTGGCTAACAAAGTATATAACATGCAATTTGATTGGCTAAGAACGTTTTAAGTATTTTGTAACGTGTAATTGGATTGGTCAAAAGTTTTTAAGATTTATTTTCTATGATTTGAAAATAATGTATATTAAGTAAGATTTTTGAATAAGAAAAAAAAGTGATGATGTAGGACGAGGAAGTCATGATGTAGGTTTTAAGAAGTTACGATGTAGGTTTTAAAAAGTTAGGAAAAGTGGAACGTTACGTTAAGCTACTAAATTTGTGTTTAAAAAACATATTTGTTATTGTTAAACTATTTGGAGAAACTACAAAATAAAAATAGTAAAACTGACGGTGGATTTGTCATAACTTATTTAGTTGATACTTTGTTATCACATTTGAAATATACTGGAAAAGCGCACTGGACTTACTACGTTAGCAGAGCTAAACTGACAGCTCACACACAACGCTGTTACATACGAGCTAATTCCCAAAACAACAGACATAACACTGTTGTTTAAACAACAAACCGGATTTTCACATTACAACAAGAACCAGCAACAAGAACTAGAGATTAAAGTTCTCAGAGAGTTGAGTAATCAGAGCTCATCAACACAAGAAACGAAACATGAGCTAAATTCCCACAATGTATATCAACGCCTTCGATTACGGCATTACACTGTTTCTAAATAAATTGAAGACCTTTAGACTACTTAGTGTAAAATCAATTACGACTGCCATCGAACTTTTTCACTGATATTGCCATATAGTCGTATCGATCTAGAAATAGTACGTGATGAAAATTTAATATCTAATGAGCCCTGTGTTCCAACCTATTGTTTTGTATTTGCCCAAACTTGGGCTGCATCTGGCGAGGAACACTTATTATGATTAACAATAGGCCTCCCGTTGTTGAAACAAGAACACTAATGGTAAAATGATCTCTAGATATTGGAAGTACTTATCAATATTGCAAAGTGTGGAATTATAATTACCAGTTCCGGAGAACGATATCCTGCATCAATATATTTTACAATATAGGTAACAATAGAATTATGGGAACTGACTTTTAATTAAAGTTTGTGTCACCTTGCTGTGCTTTAAATAACTATCAACATATGAAATATTCATGGGCATCATTGAATTATATCGTTGCCCTAAATAGCATAATTAGACTAAAGTGTTGGTAGCGTTAATTTGTAAACATTTAGCTTGAATGAGTATAATACAATCGCTAAAAATAATTGGGTGACGTAGACTAACGATGCCACTTTCTGTGGATTTAACAAATATTGTTTTCCGTAGCTGAATCAATAAAACCTTACTCAGATCTCTTCTGACAATACTTAGTTCTGTTTTGGATATGTCGTAGAGGCGACACGCTCCATAGATAACTTCCGTAAATTGGTGTATTCCTTAGTATTTGGTGATGGTGCTAAAGGTAGGTATTATAGTAAATACTTTGTTCTCATGTTCAACTGTAAATATTTGCATTCCGTTTCCTCTACCTCTTATATTTCATTATACGAAGGGTGATCGCGAAGTTCGTATAAATTGTTTATGAGTTATTTATTTTTTGTAAAATATTGATGAAATTTCACTATCAGCTGGATTACAGTTGAATTATAGAACGGAACAAAAGTCTGCCTACTTAAGCGACAGTTTAATAATGGTACCATTGGTAACGCTGTAACATCCTGGTCGCTGCACACTAAAATTGCTTTATTTTTCATCCTGCGTTCTCCTGAAACAATGCCATTTTAAAGTCTTCTATATATCCTAAAATTCACGCAAATATAACACATCATACGTCAACATCGTTAGGTCATTTACATAAAATATAAAGTTGTTTATTACATCCGCTATTAAATTAGCACTGTGTTTATCTGAACAGTCAATGAAACGGAAACAGCGTCATGACGTTAACGTGTGACATTGAATTGAGCAGTATTATAAGAATGATGCGTGAGAATATGAAAAACACTGACTGGAACCATTGGAATGATAAACATGTGTGAGGATTTAAAACTTGTAGTCCGGCAGTTACCTGAAATGACACAGACGATTCAAAGTACACAGAAGATCAATTATTGAAGTCAACAAAGGAAAAATGTTGCTGTCGACAGTGATTCCGTGTGTACGTGAAAAGTGAGAGTACTCATCCGACAGACATAAAACGTAAAAAAACCTTTAGACAGATTTCCAGCCAGCTCGATGTTTCTCCTGAAACTATGCATGGGGTCTGCACGAAAGGTATGTCAAAAATTAGAAATGAAATTCGTAGCCTTGTGTGGTGAATACGTGGGGAAAGTGTTCAATAAACTGGACCTAAGTTGCGTTTGACGCTTTGTGACCTCGTTTAGTTTTCTGGTGTGCGGCGTACTATGTATAATAGCTGTTTACGAATCGACGTTACTACAACTAACGGCACTTCTAACGCTACCTTTAGTATATTCCAGTTTTCTTTAAAACTGCTGCATGGATTGTCAATGATATTTGACCCTAGTTCTGACAAAGTTTGATCAAAATCAGACATAAGGCTATTATAAGACACGTCATCAATTGAATGAATCCTAATATTGAAAGTCACAAATTTTACCAGCGATAGCTGTCACCTGGTTTGTCATTTGCAAATTGTGAAGTAATATAATGAATAACAAACTAATTATTAAGACCCTTAATGTAACCTTGTCGGTCATTACATAAACGGGCTTAGGTGATCACTATAGTGGTTTTTTAAGTACTAAAATAAAACAAGAAGGGCAAGCTTAGTTAAATACATTTTAATTAACCAACAACCATCATTAATTTAGAATACAACATACAATAAAATACCTGTCTAACAAGATGCAAATACACTATAATCGTAATTTCTAACTAATTCTTTGAATAAAACAAATTACAAAAATAAGACGATTCCAACAATTAAGGACGTTTTCAATATTTTTTCTCCTCCTAGAATTGTTTTTTTTAAATCACTTTATTTTATGGGAAATTTTATGATGAAAACAGTAAGCTAAAGAAAAACAGGGGTCAACGAACTAGATTTTTTTCAGAAAATGAGATTTTGCAATATCACTTTTCACTTTCAATTAAGACGGTAATTCAATTGTTTTCCTTTGATGACGTAGACAGGGTGGCACGAAGCGAATATCGGAGCAGATTACCGTTAGCGTATACAGAAAATAAAAAACGCGTCAACTTTAAACCGCTGTAAATCACGCTTTACTCAAATTTTAAAACCTTTATATAACTAGATTACAACGCCTTTTAAATAATGTAACTGTCAATAATATATGTTCAATAATGAAAAATATAGATGCCATGTTTTCTGACCGGGAATTTCACTGACGAGAAAAGTTAAAAGTAACGAACCGAATTCAATACTCACCAATTAGCGTTTCAATCGATCAATTTTATTATTGTTTATATTTTTACAAACTAGTTAAGCTAGGCTTTCGTTCAATGTTATCGCTGTTAAAAATGTTCAAAGGTTAAAAGGAGAGCTATGTTTCCCGAACCTAAATATCCCGCGCAAAAAGAATGAATTTCCATTCACGTTTGACTCGTGTTTAAACTAGTATGAAGAAATTATGGATTTCAATAATTGTTTTTTTATTATTACTACATATCGTTAGCTTTAATATGATATCAAAATCGGGAATATCCAACCAGAAATAAATCAAAGCGATGAGAGTGCTGTTGGGAGGCGATCTGATTGCTGCTACTAAAGCTTAAACCGATTTTACACGTTTAATGTTCGTTTTCTTACTGTCGATCTTGTCTTGAATGTCAAAATAGGCATTTGTGTCTATATAGGCATATTGGGTATCTAAATAATTGTAAAAAAGTGGCATATTAATTTATATGTAATGCGTGTATTGAATGCGTATATCAAAAGTGGCTTTAAAATAATACTACTCGCCTATTTATTTATCAGATTCTGCAGTACCGTCTTGTTATCACTTCCCTCACAGCGTGAGACATCTCTAGAAAGTGGCTTGTATAGCCACTCCATATGATTGCATAACAGTACTTTGCAGACGCTTTACGATTCATTGATAAAACCATCACGCGACCCTGGTCTGAAGTTTCTAAAAATAGCTATACAGCCGGGACATTGATGAGCGCGTCATTTTCATATTACGAAACAAGTCCGATATCGCCTCGGCGGAGTGATTATCTTCAAAAATATCGATTTAACGAACAGTTTCAAAATGATTGTTGATCTTAGAATAAACAAATGTTGCTGATTGAATTAAATCACAGAATAAAGTTCAATTAAGGGACAAATATTTCACAAATAACACTGTTCAGTATTTCACTCTTTCTTTAATATTTCGCAATACAGACTTTATAAAAAATTATAAAGATTCCTTTCTTCCCTACATGGTCAGCTTGATTGTTCAAAAGCATAAATAAAAAAAAAAAATATATATACTATTTATGCTTTTGAACAATCAAGCTGACCATGTAGGGAAGAAATGAATCTTTATAATTTTTGATAAAGCCTGTATGGCGAAATATTAAAGAAAGAGTGAAATACTGAACAGCGAATTAAATCAGTTTAAAATTTTTGGAGAAACATATGTAGCAGTATTGGGAATGTTGACAGTTTCTGGAACTACTTGAATGCAGATTAACATAGCAGCCTAAAGGCGGTTTAGGTTGCATTAAAAAATAGGAAATGGTAGTAAAGAGAGGCTTACGCCTCCCAAAAAGTCAAACTTAATATGCGGAGCCAGTTCATTCTTTATATTTTGTACTTAAAAAGGGGCGCCGTTCTACTGGAATTACCAATGTGAATTTATACTTACCTGTTACGTGTATATTGAAGTACATTTGTATTATACTTAAAAAGTACTAATTCGTAAGGAAGTATTCGGGAAGTACGCTTGTAATGAATTCAGAATGAATAATGTGCACTATCTCATAAGCGGATTTAGCTCAGTGGTAACGCACTTGGCTGTCAATCCAGAGGTCGTGGGTTCAATCCCTGGCATCGGAACTTGACATTTCTGAAATATTTATAACATTTCCCGCTATATCTGGCCGTGTGGTCAGCAAAGTATCTGGAAGTGCCAGGAAGCTGTGTATCGGTGCTATAAACCGGGCACATTAAAGAACCAGACTGTCTATTCGAAATAAGAGCTAGGCGCACTTCTGCAGCGCCGGGCATTCCTGTATCTAATGTCTCTCTCTCTCCCTTCAGGGGCTTTCTCTCAGTATGTCCCTATGCTCAGATCATGCTGTATCTGCATTGGTAGAAGATGCACCTGATCCAATTATGTAAAGTGCCTTTGAACGTGCGTTCGCATGAAAAAAGCGCTATATAAATCTAGTATATTTTATCTCATCATATTGAGTAAAAAGTAAAAAATGCCATAGTCAATTCTACATTGTACCTGGGACGAATAACACCAGATTGTACAAGTCTTCGTTTATTAGAAATTTATATAATGAGAAAAGTTATAATTTCTTTAAATTGGTATCAACATCTAACAATTTGCAATGAATTATCTATTTGAACCATTTTAATTGAGCAATACTTGTACATTCAATTCGTTTATTTTTATGATGTATTTTTAGATCTTAGTAATATGCAATCCAAACCTTGATTTTAACATGTTTCATCAATGTCACTCATTTGGAGTAAACACAGATCAAAGATATTGTACATTCTATGACAGATGGTGACATTAGTTGTATATTAGTACCCCACTGTGATCTTGGTGGCTTATCTTAATCTGGGACCAATAAACACTGCCTTTTCTCCCAGCATAGGGGGTATATGTTGTTTTTGTCTATCATTATGTAATTATGCATTTCAATACTGGCCTAGGTATTATTATGTGTTTGATTTTTGTTACCTTGTCTTCATAAAATGTCCTGCCCTTTTATAATTTTTGTCCCATTACTCGAAATATAAATGTACAATTTGAATTAAATTATTGATACACATAATATAAAAAACATTAAAAGTTAATTAATTTAGTTTTAATATCCTTATATTAAAAACAACACAATGTATACATATGTACTGAAGTTAATTTTCGATGCAGTAGTACATGGTATAAGATATGTCCTTGTGAACAAGATATTTAAGAATGAAACATGCATTTCATTAGTATTACTAAATAATATTACTACTAAATAAAGGTGTTATTGCATAGGAACATATTTTTGTTCATTTTGTTTCTTTTAATTATTAGAAATTCGTGTTTTAGTTTATCACAATCTATTATACGCAATTTGTAACGTATACATTATCTTTGATAATAATTAAGTAACTTGGCCCAGCAATGATTCGTGTTCAGCTTAATTTGTCATCAGTCACAACAAGGTTGGGAGGAGTGTGTAACTCCTAATGAAAAGTAAAAATTATATAAAAGTATTAAACAACAAAATAAAAAATTAGGCACCATAAAACATACATGCATACATTATATTGCTTCTTAGTAACCTGTAGAGGAGTGTAGGTATTCAGCCTAAGTGTAAAAACTCACAACATAGTATTGTGGATGATGATCTATGACTGCAAAGCCATCCATTGAACCTGTAGATCTACTTGGTCTACAAAAAACAGCAAGAAATAAAATAATGCATAGTTCACACAGGTCAACCTCGTGATTTTTTACATTCTCTAACTAATTGAGTGACGAAGGGAAAATGCCTAAAATGTGTATTAATATTGAAATTCGAATTCGTGTCGTTGGTATAATACACGCATGTACTAGTAGGTTCAATTTACTGCGATGGGGTCGAAACTGTTTGGTCCTGACCTGATTAAGTGACATACTTGCGAGTCATACTTATTACTACAATAGGCATCGTAATTGTTCATACGTAATTAAATCAAGCTAAAATTTGCAAAGAAGCCATTTCGATAACAAGTAAACAGATACAACTTACACCGAAAGCTGTCTGCTCGAACGATACCAAACAGTGTACCATACCTAAGCATATAAATAAAACCTTATATCAGTCCATCAAAAGGAGTATCATCAGACATGTTTTCAGGTTCAACAATAGCAAAGGTCATAAATCAATTTCCATGACAATAGACATATAATTATGTCAGTCCAAAAATCTAACACTGAATGGTAATTCTCCTAATATGACTATAGAGACTAAAAGAAACTGTATATGTGGTTAATTTTATCAAGGGAAACAATCAGCACTATTTTTACACGCAGATCCTAAACAATCCGAAAAATAATTCACAAATGGTACGAATGGCCCGGTACGAATTTTGTTGAGTACGAAAAAACTATACGAAAGTATTGAGTAAGACACGTTAGTGAAGCTTTAATGCACGATCAAATGACCTAAACCACAGGAATTTGAACTTCTATCCATAAAATATCATAGCAGTCGATCTAATTACTTTCACTCAATACAAATATAAATACCAAAGGAATGCAACGCATTTCTCCCTCCAAAATGGAAAACCGTTGCCTGTCCTTACAAAATAAAATATACAAGATACAAACTCAGCTGGGAACGTGGTTTGTGACGACAACGAATGGCACCGACGATGTACTAGATATTGAACTTTGTGAAGTAAATCACGAATATTTCGCCTAAAATCAGGAAAATATATTGATTGTCGATTGGATTGGTACATTTAAATAGACTTCGTTGAATGAGCTAACTTGATCGCTTGTATCTTTTATTTTGTTAGCGCGAGACTACGAGATTCCATTTTGGAGAGGGAAAATGTGCTGCATTCCTTCAGTATAATATATATGTAAAGAGCGATTTTGAAAAGATCGACTGCTATGATATTTTATGGAGAGCATGTCAAATTCGTGTGCATAAACTCATGCTTTATGCTGTTTCAATCGAGTTGTGTGTACGGAGTGACGGGTTTTGAGGATTATTTAAAAGTTCTTACTAAGAATTTCGACTTGCCCGGGCGCACATTCGTCAGCCATTTTCTGCGTAAAAAATCATCGGTTGCGTAAAAATACAGATTAAGTGATGGTTAAAACCCGCAATTCCGGAATCCGGACACATTAACAAAAGAACCCAACTATTTTCGTTCAAGAACAATGTGAAATCCAGTAAGACTGGTTCACGACATTCTAACGAAATGCTTCATTTTTTTGGATTTTTTTTAAAATCGTAAACCATTGAGAACAGGTCACGAGCACCTCCATAGACTTTTTACAGTGAGCGTTCAAAGATTTCATGGCCAGCAAGTAATAAGAAATGGGATAGGGGGTGGATGGGCACAAGAAAAAAAATCCAGCGTCTAAAAACTACACAAAGTCATAATTCCACAACTCTTTAGCTGCATCTATTATTTATAAACCAACCGGATAGGGGACGATTAGCGAGAACGAATAAAATAGGGATCGAATCACAAAAACGCGATATAGTCTCGACTTTCGGCGTGAAAATTGTATACGCAGCTCAGTGCTCGGAAAAAAGTTGTCCTAACGACAGGCGCTAACTATTTTGCTAATGATATGTGGTAATTTAATGGATCATACGTCAATCAAAACTATTAACATGGGCGCAAGAAAATAAAACAAACGAGTAACTAAAACTACACAGAGTACTCTACCTGCACATGAACTGGATAAAGTGCGAATAGCGCGAAGAATCAAATGGGGTCGAAACGCAAATAACTGTTATCGTCTCGACTTTCGGCGGGAAATTTAGCATTAAATGAATTATATTATTTAATGCTAACTGGTGAGATATGGAGTTCTATCAGTGAAAATAAACCTATATCAGTCACTGGTTAGTACTCACTATGTGACTGATATATGCTCCGCCCCAACAGGGACTACTTTAATTTTACCAAAAACTCAACACTAATCTGTCCGTTATTTTTATGCCTCGCACCCTGTCCGTGTGTTTTTAGTGTTCGAAAATTGTGAAATCGTGTCCGCTCTGTACCTGTGTCATTGCTTATTGGATATTTATAATAGTTGGTACAAATGTTCACCACATCAAGACGATGTGTCATGCGCAAGATTCAGGTCCCTAGCTCAAAGGTCAATGTCACACTTAAAGGTCAAAGGTTAAAAGGCTCAAATAGGCATGTGATTCGTGTCCGCTCTGTAACTTTTTTCATTTCTTATTGGATATTTATAATATTTGGTACAAATGCTTACCACATCAAGACAATTTGTCATGCGCAAGACCCAGATCCCTAGCTCAAAAGTCAAGGTCACACTTCGAGGTCAAATGTTAAAAGGCTCAAATAGGCAAGCGATTCGTGTCCACTCTGTAACTTTGTCATGGCTTATTTGATATTTATAATATTTGGTACAAATGTTCACCACATCAAGACGCATACACAAGTTTCCATCCCATGACTGTACATTTATGTATTACAGTATTTTTTTGGATCAACTAGCGATAGGCGGTTATACCATTACTGTAACAGTATATTTCCGGGTGTTTTATTGCTCCACCCAGCATGGCGTATATATTAAAGATAAGATAGTGCAACCTATTAAGATCGATACAATACATGTACGCGTATGCATATTTATCTATTAGTGAAAGTTATACATGTGTTATACATAGTAACTGGTATTTGTTGAAAGATTTAATTTTTGGAATTTAACATGATACATCTTAATATGATTTTATGATTTCAAAATACTCGATTATATAATTATGTTATTAATGAAGCCATGTCTAATTTAATTCTTTAAGTATATAGTATTTACTGTAAAATATAGTTGTTTTATAAACTTGTAACAAAATTAATGCTGATGTCTTTTCGAAGTGAAATGTTAGCGTTTTTAGATAACGCGAAAACTACTGGCCCCATGTAGAATGTTAAAATTACCCGATAGTTATATCTAAGTCATCCGTCGACTTTGCCTTTAATAATGTCTGGATTTGAAATTTTACAATTCCATTATAAAATATTATAACTAAAAACAAGCACGATTTACGAGTAGTTACTAATTCTGCCTAAGTTTATTGTTGATAATAATGCTGCATGTTCTGATCCCTGACACTGAATTTAGTCGCGCGCATTAATTATTCGTACCTCGTTAACTATATCATATTCTTATTTATATAAGCACGCACTTGTCATGAGCGTTCAATTTTGCTAATCGAATGGATAAAGCAAACTGGACCCGTGTATCCGTATTAGGCAATCATCTGTTTTAAGCAACCAATGTTTTTATGTGATTGGATACAGCCAGATGGACCCGTGTATCCGTATCAAGCAACCATCTGTTTTAAGCGTCCACTGTTGTTAAGTGATTGAATACCGCCAGATGGACCCATGTATCCGTATCAAGCAACCATCTGTTTTAAGCGTCCAATGTTGTTAAGTGATTGAATACCGCCAGATGGACCCATGTATCCGTATCAAGCAACCATCTGTTTTAAGCGTCAAATGTTGTTAAGTGATTGAATACCGCCAGATGGACCCATGTATCCGTATCAAGCAACCATCTGTTTTAAGCGTCCAATGTTGTTAAGTGATTGAATACCGCCAGCTTGGTCCGTGATCATAAAACTGTTCTCGTGCTACACTCAATGTGTAACTTGATTTACTGATTTACAATGCAACAAATAAGAAGATAAATTAAACTTTCACAAAAATACATGGATCAGTTTATTAAATGAGTACTTCCAAGCAAATAGCTAAAAATTATTTATTTTTCACGATAAAACCTTATGTTTCAATGCTTGCGATTTATCTACCATAACATTAATTAATAGAATAGTGCGTGAATTTAATTTGTGTTTTATTTTATAATGTTATGTCATTTACCTGTAATCGTATATGGCAGATATTGGCAATTTTCAAGAAATTATTATATCACCTGCGCGAATTATAATTAATTAACTACTAGTAGTGACATTTCCCAATATAGTGTATGTATATTTTATTATTCAATTCCAAACAACTTATATTACTACAACAGGCTGGTTTAAACTGAAAAGCCACCGAAAAAGGTATACAAAATTATCAATTTCATTAACATCGACATTTATAGGTCATATTGATTTAGTAAGGTTCTTGTTAATTTTACTACAATATACACTTTATAGAATAAATCAGGACTTATCAAATGCAGTTATTCAACAAATGATACATCTACACATACAATTATTTATTAGTCAATATAAACGGCACTTCAGTTGTACTTAAACATATCATTAATAATATATACATGTACATGAATATGGTCCGCAGATGTTACCATTTTAGATTAACGCGAATTAAACCAACCAATACAATACAAAATCTTCGATCTAAAAATCATAATCTAGCAAACCTGAAATATATAGCAGCTTTATAACCCTCAGGCGAATGTATAATTACACCGCATGCTGAGACGATCGCAGCGGGACGGGCCATAAAACAATTAACCGGGTTATTACGTAATCTGTATCGGTAAAAAATGGAAAGAAAAAATTTCCCAAAAACATCAAAAAGGACTAAACACTTTTTAAAATATTTTTTTACAAATAACATCATTGGAAAGATAATTTATTTTCCTAAACGAAGCCGTTCGCACACGGATGATGTGATTTTTATTAAAATAGCAAACGACCTGACAGTGTAACGACTCTTTCCAATTCCTTCTTTGTCTTTGTGAATGAAAGTGACTATATAAAACATTAAAAAGGACCAATTTTTTTTTATTTTTTCCAAATTAAGACTGTTTAAAAGATGAATAATTAACATAAATCACCCCGTTCGCACACGGTCGATAGTTATAACGGTTATTAATTTATGAGCGTTTTTCTAAATCTTCCCTCTATAACTCTATATAGATTTGAACGTCTTATCGGTCGCTGTTCATGGGACCCAAAGTTGGACATGATGTGTCATGCGCAAGACCCAGGTCCCTAGCTCAAAGGCCAAGGTCACACTGAGAGATTAAAGGATAAAAGGCTCAAATAGGCATGTGATTCGTGTCCGCTCTGTAACTTTGTCATGTCTTATTGGATATTTATAATATTTGGTACAAATGTTCACCACATCAAGACAATGAGTCATGCGCAAGACCTATGTCCCAAGCTTAAAGGTCAAGGTCACACTTCGAGGTCAAATATTTAAATGCTCAAATTGGCATGTGATTAGTGTACGCTCTGTAACTTTGTCATTGCTTATTGGATATTTATAATATTTGGTACAAATGTTCATCACATCAAGACGATGTGTCATGCGCAAGACCTAGGTCCCTAGCTCAAAGGTCAAGGTCACACTTCGAGGTCCAAGGTTAAAAGGCTCACATTGGCATGTGATTAGTGTCCGCTCTGTAACTATGTCATTTCTTCTTGGATATTTATAACACTTGTTACAAACATTCACCACATCAAGATGATGTGTCATTTGCGAGACCCAGGTCCTTAACTCAAAGGTCAAGGTCATATTAAGAGATTAAAAGTTAAAAGGCACAAGTATACGAATCTTGTCTGCTTTGTTACTTTGTTATATTGTTCTGGATTTTAAAATTACATTCGCATTCACACCCTGACTCAAATGTCAAGGTCCACTTACAGACCCAGCTCTTGTCTTCTGGTCAATGTCACATTGAAGCAATTACAAACTTTTGTTTTAAATTATTTCATTTGCATAATCTCATACTTTGGTGTCTGATGACATCTTTTAGCGGGGGCATCCGTGTCCTGTGGACACATTTCTAGTTTATTACTCGACGTAAACATGTCAAATGGGAGGGTTTATTCTTAGTTAGACCGTTTCCTACAAGTGGGTGTATTATTTGATGAAAAATTCTCAAAAAAGTCGTTTTCAAATATTCACCATAATCCAAGATGGCGGAATTTTAATTGAAAAATAGGAATGGAATAACACAGTCATACACATAAATAGTACCAGTTTTGACACTAGATAAGCAGATAAATAGAATGTTTGTTTGATTTATATTATAGTGATACTATTTTAATATTTTCATGAGCGCTACGCGCTCATGAAAATATTGAATTTCATCACTACACGATGAGAAATAAACCATATTCATTCAAAACGAACAAATATTCTCAATTTATCGCTGACGCCCTCGAGCCCACACTTAACCTAGTAAGGTTAGATACTAATATCGATTTAATGCTCACCGGTCCTGTGTAATACCCTATACATATGTAACTTTACTTTCCTAATACATGTATTTGCAGGATATGGAAGGAGCGGTGATATCTAGTATAGCATTTGTCTTGTTATACGTATGTTATGGCGCAGGTGAGATTGTATCTTATTTATATTAGACCAGCAACATTATGAGTTCTTGTGTTATCTGTACTGGGCAAATAACTACAAGACAATCGATATAAGTGTATGTTATGTTCGCACGCCGACAAAAAAATTAAAGTATGAAATCACGTTTTCACTGCCAACAAACATATTCTGCTTAGTGCCATTTGATTAGGATTTGTACAGGGTGTTCAAAAAGAAAGTATACAGTTTCAGTGTATATTGATCAAATCTCTTCATTCTGCTATCGTAAAGAAAATTTGCACATGTGTAGACAAAAGATGTAAGTTTTTTCTAGGACCAGTTTTAAGGTTATAACTTGGATAGTTTTGAGAAAAATGTAAATTTACTGAAATTACCTTATTTTGCCCGTGACGTCTATTGAGTAGTTTATGACGTTCTCAAGATGTCCACCCTTCTTACGTTTCCCTTCTTGCACTTCTTTTAAACTATTGATAATATTTGCACATGTGTCTAAACTGATCTTCTTACCGTCTCTGTTGATGTTTCTCGTGAGCATAGACGTGTATGTTGGCTTTGTGCTGTACACTAGCGATTTCAGATAGCCCCACAAGAAAAAGTCGCAATGATTTTGATCCGGGCTGTGGGCGGGCCATGTCAAACAACAGTGGTAATTTCTGGAAATTACTTTGGATCCAACTGTTTCACGGAATTCATTCAACCCCTTATGTACAATGTGTGACCCTGGCACATCTTGCATAAAAATGCATCATTTAAAACAATAAATCATCTGCGGTGTTTAGGAATGAGCTTGTTCAACAAAGACAAGTAACGGGTTGAGTTTATTTCTTTCTATTGTGCTTTCTGAATCGATAGTGTACAATCTAAAACCAACGGACACATATATGCTGCTAAGTAACATCTAAAGAGAAGGTTAGAAGATCAGGTAAGACACATGTGCAAATGCAATTGATAGTTTCAAAGAACGAGTGCAAGAAGGGAAATGTCAGAAGGCGACATGCATCGTGAAAACGTGGCTTATTTCTACAAAATGACGTCACAGACAAAATAAGGTAATTTTATAAAATTGACATTTTTCTAAAAATTATGCGGGTTATAATTTTAAAATTGGTCACAGAAAAAACTTACATCTTTTGTCTGTACATGTGCAAATTTTCGTTGCGATAGCAAAATGTAGGGATTTGATAAATAGACACTGAAACTGTATACTTTCTTTTTGGATACCCTGTATGCTTCCGCCTCTTTAAGCAACTAAATACTACTCTTTACTTGCCTTACTTGTTCATTTATTATATACGAGGGATGCTCCATATATAACGAGAAAATGCTTATAACTTTGCTATTACATGTTATGTTCTAAACATATCTTTGTGGTGGTTAATACACATATTTGAAGAAAACGTACGAAATTGTTTTTAAATAGATCGAAAATACATAGTTTTGGAACATTTCTGCCGACCTATGAAATCGATAGGTAGGGCAACGTCAGTTTAGCACATTTTAACGTAATTAAGAATTAACTATGATCAATTTGACTATCACATTCCTTAGGCCCTATTGTATTAAGTTTTAAAAAACTTTTCAGATTATCCTCCTTCAATATTTATACGTCTTCGCCAATGCGATACAAAGTTGCAAAAGACTCAATTTCGTTCAAAACATCTAACATTTTCGTGTGTAGTTCTAACGTCGTCACGTTACGCCCACTTTGCGTTAGAGCACTAGCCTTTTTCCAGTCCGTTCTTGATATGTTATTATGTTCACAAATCGAAGCTTTTGACATGGCATGATCACGAAATGATAACTGAATATTGTGCACAATTTTATTATCATGTTATTATCTATTATTTGTTTTCTTCAAAACTAAATATTTTATGGATAATCTTTTGTCCTCCGAGATATTTACTATCACGGAACGATAACACAGACGTGATGTAACGAATGACAACACAACCCGTATATGACGTCAAGTGTTATCAGTAAGGCGAGTCTTCGGCAACCGAAAGTACCAATTTTCATCAAATTGCTATTACTTACATAAAAACTGTGAGGAGGTTGAACGTGCACGAAAACGGTGAAAAATCCACAAATGCCTTGCCTAGGCGTATTGATGGTTACGTAAGCAACCATAGATGTTAGCATGATGTTGCTTTATTATTTGCTTTCAATGCATTATGGAGATTTTTCAGTGAAAATAACAGTGAAAATAACAGTGAAAATAACAGTGAAATAACCGCTTTGTTATTTTCACTGTTTTAGAAGCTGGTTCCAGTATCATGCAGAAAAAGAAACGTAACGTTGACGAGACCGGGCTTTAAAATATGCGTTACGTCATCATTACATGACGTTCTAATTTCGACGTGATTTTTCCAATTAAGCCAATTACGGTACATATTTAAGAGGAATTGAGGCATATAACAAACAGACAATTTGTTGATTTTTGACGTAAGATCAATTTTATTTCACTCGTGATCACTCGGTGAAATAAAATTCGATCTTACACCAAAATCAACAAATATCCTCTATGTAATCATAAATATTCATGGAAACAGTGCTCATGTATGTTATTTCTTCTATCAACGGATCATAACAAAATTATTAGCATTTTATCGTTATATATTTATCATCTCTCGTACGTTTTAAATTTCCTTTAGCATCTTGATATCAGTTTTAACATAATAGGAATAACACCACTAGGGATTATGATACCCTTGCATATAGTTTAGGAAATATATATATATACATGTGCTTACAATGCCCTATTAATTTTAGCATAAAACAACACCATCGATTTTATTATACTGAATTTTATTTAGAATGACAGATTGATTGGTTATTGAGAATTAAGGCAATACTAAACAGTTACTCTATTTTACAGAAGGAAGTACGTTCCACGTCGCTGTACTGCCGACAAGAGATACTGCACGATCAGCATATCTAAACTACAAGCTGGCATCTGCAAGCTCACAACCCGATATATCAACTATAACATCGTGTGTCCCTTTGATTTATGCAGTGGATGCACAACCTATTAAAGTGGTCAGTATTGCTGATACTACATGTGGTGAACTGTTTAATGCAAGTCTTGGTGTATCAAACATAGGAATTAAGATATATCTGGTGGACAGTTTATATGTTTACACTGAAACGGCTGGCGTTAAACAAGATGCCTACATGGCAATCCCTGACGAACATCTGGGAAATGAATATTATGTGATCACGTACTGTTCAACTGGTGGATACTGTCAGTTCGCTATCGTGGGTACTGAAGATAAAACAAGCGTGAATATAGTGTTTCCCAATAATGTTACCATTACAAACGAATGTCTGAACAACTTTGTTCTCAATCAGCAAGCACCGGACGGACAGCTAGTGTCAATAACTCTCAATGAAAGTAGCGTGTTTTACTACGAAAGTCGAGAAGACCTAACCGGTACGTATATCAAATCCGATAAAGTTGTGTCCGTGTTGGTTGGAGCTCGTGATGTTCCAGATTTATCTCTCACAAGGTCACTAGTCGAACAAATACCACCAACCAGTAAATGGGGAAGCCATTTCATAGTAACTCCATTCTATTTGAATCCTCCTGGTGATGTTATTAAGATTATGAGCAAGTCAGTTGGTACTGAAGTTTACATACCAGGTTATACACCATTTACCATTGATAAGGCAGGACAGTCTGCTGAGAGACGTGTAGACTGGGGAATGTATGGTGAAATAGAAACTTCAAAGCCGGTTTTGATTCTTCACATAATTTCAGTGGACCTGTACAATAGGTCAGCAGTCCTATTCGGTCACCCAGCAATCTCGATCTTGTTACATACACTGCAACTCGGTCTCCATGATTTTGCAATGCGTTGTGATGACCCTGAACGTTACTCTGTGTTAACGTACACAAAGCGTGGCGGAACCTTAACACAACCTTTAATTATTGGTAATACTGATGTTGATATCATACATTCTGGACAATATGGAAAATATGGAGTAGTGGTGTTGTTGCAAACAGGGAATATACTGAATATTACCGAACCAAATTTATATAAAGGCGGATATAGTTATTGTGAAACAACGATGGCAATGCCACTGAATGCAGACTGGACTTGGGAGAATCAGGTACGTAATGCAGATTGGACTTGGGAGTATCAGGTACGTAATGCAGATTGGACTTGGGAGAGGCAAGTACGTAATGCAGTTGGACTTGGGAGAATCAGGTGCGTCTTTATAATAATCAGATAAATTAATTGGTCGGCTGACAGGCATATTAGAATATAAGTTACCAAATACAGTGCTGCTAAATGATGTATAATATACGTTAGGTAAACTAATTTCTTTAAACTTCCGACTATATGTTTGTTATATGAAGCATTGTAAAGCCCTTTATTCTTTTTTGTGTTTTTGTATTCTATTATAGTCGACGATTTCCACACATTTCTATGTACATCTAGACACAGCATAATCATTATTCGTTGTTTTCCATTAATAAATCTCAGATTTATTATTTTTTTATGTTGTGATATCTAGTTTGAACCGGTTTTCGCATGGAAATCACAACATAATTGGAACAGAAAGTAATCTCAAATCTTCAAGAGAGTATGGCTTAGTTAATATAATCGGTTTAATTGTTCAGGTTCAGGCATGTCTTGAGTCTGCGGCATACCCTGGTGATGGTATAGACAATGATTGTGATGGAACAGTCGATGACCTTCATTGCGACCTTGCAGAATTGAGTAAGTTTTCGTTAACGCAATAACATGAAAAAAGCCCAATCAGTTGATTGAGTCTTGTAGGAACACCACTAAGTGTAGAAGAGAGTCAGTAAATATAGGTAACATTTAAACATTGTAGGAACACCACTAAGCGTAGAAGAGAGTTAGTAAATATATGTAACATTTAAACATTGTAGGAACACAACTAAGTGTAGAAGAGAGTCAGTAAATATATGTAACATTTAAACATTGTAGGAACACCACTATGCGTAGAAGAGAGTCAGTAAATATATGTAGCATTTAAACATTGTAGCAACACCACTAAGTGTAGAAGAGAGTCAGTAAATATATGTAACATTTAAACATTGTAGCAGCACCACTAAGCGTAGAAGAGAGTCAGTAAATAAATGTAACATTTAAACATTGTAGGAACACCACTAAGTGTAGAAGAAAGCTACGTGTTTGGTGATGTATCATATAACTGGACTAACATTCGCCGGGCGAGACATTTAACCTTGCAACTACTATCATGTGCAAATGTGGTTTTCAAATTACAAACAGACGTATTTCCTGAGTTCAGTCTAACTATCCAGGTTAGAATATTCTGTATGTAATGATATACTATCGGTACATTGCAGGTATTTGTATGCCCCCCCCCCCCCCGTCTTTGATAGGGGGTATATTGCTTTGCACATGTCTGTCGGTCTGTCTGTCGGTCGTATAAAATGGTTTCCGTTCAATAACTCAAGAACACTTTACCCTATGATCTTCAAACTTTACATGGAGGTTGGCCACCAACAGTAGATGGCCCCTATAGATTTTGAGGTCAAAGGTCAAGTTCACATTTTCTAACTATTGTGCTGCCACGGGGGCATACGTGTTTTACAAACATCTCTTGTTAAATTTGATAAGATGGGTTCATCAAAATTTTGAAATACTGACATACGTGTAATGGTAGATGTATAATATGTATTGTTATAGTCCAGAGAATTTGACACGACTGTCGATCTTCTATTAGCATAATTTCACAGCTGAGTTGGTGTCTATATTTATAACTCCGATTGTATGTTTTCATAAGCGATTGTATGTTTTCATAAGCGGGGAGTATCATGAAGACGCTCGAGGTGTAATACATGTACCATCACAAATCTATAGGACCGATATTGCACGATTTGCTCGCGGACATTTATATACTCAACGCAAGACCGTTGTAATATATTCATGCATAAAGGTCAGGATCATGTGAAATTATCTGTGCTATAACGAAAAAATAAATGTTGCTGCAGTGCTTTACATTTTTGTGATTCTTAAACTTGGTAGAGCTTTTTTGTCTGCTTGAACTAGCTTAATTATGTTCTTCATATAAAGAGAAACAGGCTGTGAGGTTTTTTTTGTTAAAGAATCCGTCCAGATTTTAAGATATTTAAAGGTAAAGGCGAAGAATCAAGTAACAATTTGTTGACATTTTGTACATCTTTTGAACAATTTCCGCTTTCAATATTAATTTGTGCTTGATCAAATGTAATAAAAACATATTATCTGCAGGATGATTTATCGAGCATTTTAACTCAATTTAAAGATTTTAAATCGGCGAATAAATGAAAAAGTTATGTAATAATATATAAACGGTCTGCTTCTAAGACTGTGTCCTAAAACTGCGCCAAATAGCGACGTCAGACATGATAATAAAAACGTTACTACGCAACGCAGATGGGGCATGATACACGTCCGTACTAATTTTAAGCAAATATGTCAACTTATAAATTCAATTATATGTATGTTTACTTTTAATTAATTGTCGGTATTGAAATTGTGAAATTGATTGGGGTACAGTATTTGGGAAAATGCAAACTATAATTGCTTCAAATAGAGACCGAGAGTTGAGACACCGCACTGTGGTTTACAGAACAAACGCTAAGCACACATCATACATGTATGTTCAATATTGTTCGGGGTGTTAATTTACAAATGGAAATTAATTGGGTGATTATCTTTTATGAATATAATAAATACGACTTCAATATATTTATTTCACAATTAATAGCAATATTAAAATAAATGTTTAGTCCGTCTTTTTTAATTTGGAGGGTGTGACGCGGGAGGCTGCGGTCGACACAATATTTTCACCACCTATTACATGTGAATCATTATTATCATATCGTAATAACCGACGACGCTCTTTATACTGAAACGATTTATTAACTTAAATATAATAAGTGTAACCCTTGTCATTTTGTGTGTCATCGTCTTGTCTTGTCCCTGTGTGTATACATGTTTATTCTAGGTAATCGCTAAGCGGCATCCATATAACCGAGTCATCCATATAACGTAGGTTACGGAAATTTTCGTAACTCGCCTATAACTGTCACAGGGGCACGGCTTAGTGACATACGTTTGGACTACAAATACTAGATTATAGCTCTTCCTACCACGTGTAAGGGCGGCATCCATAGAATGTAGGTTTATTATTTGTGGTTTATATTGTTATTGTAGACATGTTAGGGCGACATCCAAAGAATGTAGGTTTATACTATGTTGCATATAATGTTGTTATATCAATGATAGGGTGGCATCTACAGAATGTTCGTTTACTTTATGTTGTATGAAGTGTTGTTATAGGCATGTTAGAGCGGCATCTATAGAATGTAGGTTTATTCTATGTTGTATATAGTGTTGTTATAGGCATATTAGGGCGGCATCAATAAAATGTAGGTTAATTCTATGTTGTATGTAGTGTTGTTATAAGCATGTTAGGGCGAAATCTATAGAATGTAGGTTTATACTATGTTGTATATATAGTGTTGTTATAGGCATGTATTGGCGGCATCCATATAATGTAGGTTTACTTTATGTGGTATATGGTGTTGTTATAGGCATGTAGGGGCGGTATCCATATAATGTAGGCTTATTCTATGTGGAATATAATGTTGTTATAGGCATGTTAGGGCGGCATCCATAGATTGTACTAGGTTTATTCTATGTTGTACAGTGTTGTTATAGGCATGTTAGAGCGGCATCCATAGAATGTAGGTTTATTTTTTGTTGTACAGTACATGTTGTTTTAGACATGTTAGGGCAGCATCTAAAGAATGAAGGTTTTTTCTATGTTGTATGTAGTGTTGTTATAAGCATGTTAGGGCGGCATCTATATAATTTAGGTTTGTTCTATGTTGTATGTAGTGTTGCAATTAGTCCGATTGAAAATTTTCGTTTACCAGCCTATATGTAGTGTTGTTCTATGCATGTTACGGGCGGCATCCAAAGAATGCATGTTTATTCCATCTGATATACAATGTTATTATAGATATCTTAGGGCGGCATCCATAGAATGTAGGTTTATTCTATTTTGTACAGTACGTGTTGTTATATACATGTCAGAGGGCGGAATCTTTAGAGTGAATGTTTATTCTATGTTGTATGTAGTGTTGTTATAGGCACGTTAGGGCGTTATCCATAGAATGTATGTTTATCCTATGTGATATATAATGCTGTAATAAGCATGCCGCCCTTGCATACCCATAACAACACTATATACAACATACCTACACCTATGGTCTATGGATGCCGCGCTAACCTGTCTATAACAACACTATATGCATTATTTATAACAGATACAGTATACGGATGTCACCCTATCATACACTGCATTCAGCATAAACTACACCTACATTCTGTGGATGGTGTCCTTATATGTCTAGAACAACAATATATACATCATAGAATACAACTACATTCTATGGATTGGGTCTTTATATATATTTATAACACCTACATTCTCTGGATGTCGCCCTAACATGTCTATATCAACCCTACTTACGATGTATAATACACCTACATTGTATGGATGTCGTCCCAATACGGTACTGCTCTTTGAAATCCTTCTACGGACAATCCAGTATCACAAGCCACGCCTATAAGTCTAAGAGGTTCACCGGAAAACCTACATTATATGGATGTCTCGATTATATGGATGCCGCTTAGCGATGACCGTTTATTCTATCGCATGTATTGCCTAACTGTGTGTAAGTCGTTTGAAATGTGTATTGTGCGGCATGGGTGAGTTAATCTAAGTGAATGTTGTAGAACTGGTATTAGACTATATGTTTTGTGCATGTAATTCCTTCCCGCTAATAATCTTCTTCCGCCCTGCACTTCTTTAGTAGAGCACTCCTTTCAATACCCTTGAAGGAGTCAGAATGATTTTGAATTTATTCTACAGTACGTGTAGATTTGTCATATTATTTATTTTCAATTGCACAAGTGAAGCTACTAATTAATTCTACTGATGCTGGTTCTAGTCTCATCATATATTGTACATTGTATATATATGAAAATAAAGTGAATATACATTGTCCATTGTATATATATGATAGTAAAGTGTATATACATTGTACATTGTATATATATGATAGTAAGTGTATATACATTGTACATTGTATATATATGATACAAAAGTGTATATACATTGTACATTGTATATTTATGATAGTAAAGTGTATATACATTGTACATTGTATATATATGATAGTAAGTGTATATACATTGTACATTGTATATATATATATGATAGTAAAGTGTATATACATTGCACATTGTATATATATGATAGTAAAGTGTATATACATTGTACATTGTATATATATATGATAGTAAAGTGTATATTCATTGTACATTGTATATATATGATAGTAAAGTGTATATACATTGTACATTGTATATATATGATAGTAAAGTGTATATACATTGGACATTGTATATATATGATAGTAAAGTGTATATACATTGTATATTGTATATATATATATATATGATAGTAAAGTGTATATACATTGTACATTGTATATATATGATAGTAAAGTGTATATACATTGTACATTGTATATATATGATAGTAAAGTGTATATACATTGTATATTGTATATATATATATATATATATATGATAGTAAAGTGTATATACATTGTACATTGTATATATATGATAGTAAAGTGTATATACATTGTACATTGTATATATATATGATAGTAAAGTGTATATACATTGTGCATTGTATATATATATGATAGTAAAGTGTATATACATTGCACATTGAATATATATATATATGATAGTAAAGTGTATATACATTGTACATTGTATATATATATGATAGTAAAGTGTATATACATTGTACATTGTATATATATGATAGTATAGTGTATATACATTGTACATTGTATATATATGATAGTATAGTGTATATACATTGTACATTGTATATATATGATAGTATAGTGTATATACATTGTACATTGTATATATATGATAGTATAGTGTATATACATTGTACATTGTATATATATGATAGTTAAGTGTATATACATTGTACATTGTATATATATGATAGTAAAGTGAATGAAGGATATCGACTAGTTGGTGTTATTACTTAACCCAAACCATTGTTACATAAGTAATAATGACACTTTTATGGCAACTAATGTCATTTGATAAAATGTTTAGTACAATGCGTCATGTATAATTTGTTGTGCTGTTTATATAATTTCAGATTAACCCAAGTAATATCACGATTTCTTGTGTTCCTAACTGTGATCCACCACTGACAGGTCCTACTGGATATGACTGCAGTGACCAACAAATGTTTAAACTTCAATGGGATCGATATGGAGATGGTTTAAGACACCGCATCGTGAGTTCTTGTCTTATACAATGTATAGATTATATCATCTAAATCTGTTAGGGGAGATCACTGTGACTGTCATAGACAATGTATAGATTATATCATTTAAATCTTTAAGGGGATATCACTGTGACTGTCATAGACAATGTATAGATTATATCATTTAAATCTGTAAGGGGAGATCACTGTGACTGTCATAGACAATGTATAGATTATATCATTTACATATATGAGGGGAGATCACTGTGACTGTCATAGACAATGTATAGATTATATCATTTAAATCTTTAAGGGGATATCACTGTGACTGTCATAGACAATGTATAGATTATATCATTTACATATATGAGGGGAGATCACTGTGACTGTCAAAGACAATGTTAGATTATATCATTTAAATCTGTAAGGGGATATCACTGTGACTGTCATAGACAATGTATAGATTATATCATTTAAATCTGTAAGGGGATATCACTGTGACTGTCATAGACAATGTATAGATTATATCATTTAAATCTGTAAGGGGAGATCACTGTGACTGTCATAGACAATGTATAGATTATATCATTTAAATCTGTAAGGGGAGATCACTGTGACTGTCATAGACAATGTATAGATTATATCATTTACATCTGTAAGGGGAGATCACTGTGACTGTCATAGACAATGTATAGATTATATCATTTACATCTGTAAAAGGAGATCACTGTGACTGTCATAGACAATGTATAGATTATATCATTTAAATCTGTAATAGACCTGCCGTCCACTAGACGCCGATGTTATGCGGAAGGGTAGCCGATTACAGTTTGCTAGTCTCGGGAACCTTTCGGGATCATTTATCAATACAAATGGGTGGAGCTTTGCCACCGGGCTCAACCGGGATGTATTAGCGGATCGGTATACGAATTGTTGCAGTATAAACGCTGCATCCTATCCGAAGTAGCCGAACGCAACGCAAATGCATGCCGACAGTTCAGGATTTGGCCCCGAATGTTTCCCAATCGTGCGGAAAGGTTGTGGTCACTTTGCAGAATATGCGGAAGTGTTTACGAATCGATACCGATATATTGCTGAAAGGTTTCCGAAGTATATAAACTATGTCGAACTACTCTCTTGTTATCAGTTGAAAGTTGAGTACGATGGATAGAAGACGCCATTTACATTGCGTTTCAGCTACTAAATATTAAACAACATAGTTTCAGCTACACATAAGTTGAAGGACCTTACAGTCACCGAACTGTTATATATACACTAGTCGAATGTTACACACTTCGTAATTTTCATTTAACTGAAAAAGTATTAGACCTATCAGTGATTCGAATATACCATTGGACTCAGGAAACTATTGTCTATCATGTTGAGTTAATTACCATTCTGAAATATAATAACAACATACATGTACTAGAAAACGACCATTTATTTCACTGCTTAAAACAACAAAATCACACATCAATAGCATGTATGACCACCGTCTACCTTGATGATAGCCTGACATCCTCTGAGGCATTGAATTGATTATGATGTTTAACAATTGCTGCGGGATTGCTTTCAATCTAGTAAAGGGTTCGTTGTGAGTTCCTACATACGTTCTGGTGTCGCCGTCGTGCTCGGATGCGTCGCCCAACTCCTCACAGACGTATTATATCGGATTTAGGTCCGGGCTACAAGGCGGCAATTCAATCGTGCAACCTAAATAGGAAATTGCTTCAAAATCAAATTCTATGTGATGAGAATGTGCTCGTATCTTACAAAAGACATGATTGGTAAAAAATAGTGAGTTTTGTTAAATTGTAGTAGTAATGCGGATGACAAATGCCTATCGAAAGTTACTTCCATGTTCAACTTCAAATTGCTCCATACAAATAAATGGACATATTCTGTTCAATTCAACGATTCCACATTATTTCATGATCTTTAAGTGATTCAGCCATTAGTCTGATGTTGTCATAAACGTGTTTTGACGCATTTAAGGACTTAATGTAAATGACGCCATGTGACGTCTCAATTTTAAGTCGAGTCAACAGAAACATGCAGTTTTTTCGTGAATTCAATGCAACTATCATAATAATAAGTGTGTGTGTGTGTTAAGAACCCCAAAACAGACAATTAATGAATTAAATCTTACCCATCTTATTGACATGCCAGTGTCAAGCATTCCTATCGCACTCGCGCACCCCTCAAGCGTCATTTGCGTCATATGATTCGAAATATTTTTTAGGCTTTTTGTTTGGGGGTCGAATGTTAATCGTGTATGAAATGATTTAAACACATTTGTACATATTTGAGATGTATGCACGAGAAAAATGTGATTTTGTCATTTTCGTCACGCATCAATGGTTTTCACGTAGATCTTGTTTTTTGTTCTTCTGTATTAGATACAACCACCAACATATGGTATATAAACAGTTTTATTAGTTTAGATGATTATGTTCCTGATGTATACTAGTTCTAAAAGTGTGTACTTAGAACATTCGTCAAGTGTATATAAGATGGTAATGGAGGTTATTGTTATAACTGTTGTTGCCTTTGTGATGTAATCCCGATGTAAAATTATTCATTTTCGGGGTCATATTACATATGTAAGGGGAGATCAATGTGACTGTCATGAACGATGTATAGATTGTATCATTTACATATGTAAGGGGAGATCACTGTAACTGTCATAAACAATGTATAGATTATATCATTTACATATGTAAGGGGAGATCAATGTAACTGTCATAGACAATGTATAGATTATATCATTTACATACGTAAGGGGAGATCAATGTAACTGTCATAGACAATGTATAGATTATATGTTCATATGTAAGGTGAGATCACTGTCACTGATATTGTCATACACAATGTATATCCATGTTGTTCTTTTATCTCCCACCTACTTCATATTTATTGCAGCATAACAACATCCTCGTAAAATCCTTATGACTTTCTCCGAATATTTGGCATAAATAGCGTTGTCATTTTTACCCCACAAATGAACGTTTTTATGTAATTTTAGCTCACCTGACATAAAGTGATAGAGTGAGCTTTGTGATCACTCTTCATCCGTCGCCCGTCCGTCCGTCCACAATTTGCTTGCGTATACACTAGAGGTCACAACTTTGACCTGCTCACTATAAAATTTGGTCACAATGATCATCTCAACAATATCAACTAGGTCACAAGGTAAAATCATAGAAAAACCTTGCATAGTTGCTAGAGGTCACATGTTTGACATAATATTTTTGTAACTTGGTCACAATGGTCATTTCAGCAAAATCTAGGTAAAGTTCGATATTGGGTCACCCGAGGTCAAAAACTAGGTCACAATATCAAACTATAAAAAACCTAGCTAGTCACTAGAGGTCACAATTTTCACCTAAGCTTTATGAAACTAGGTCACACTGATCATCTCAACAAAATCTTGGCCGAGTTTGATATTGGGTCATCTGGGGGTCAACATCTAGGTCACAAGTTCAAATCATAGAAAAACCTAGCGTAGTCACTAGAGGCCACAATGTTGACCTAATCTTTACGAAACTAGGTCACATTGATCATCTCAACAAAATGTATGTCAAGTTCGATATTAGGTCATCCGGGGTCAAAAACTAGGTCAATAGGGCATATCGTAGATAATACTTTGCTTATATCTCAATGTGGGTTTAATTGATATAAATTACAACATCGCTTTTTAAGACAGTATCAAAACCTTGTACATGCAATAGAGGCAGCATTTAATTGATTACCATTAATGTGTCTGCATGAACTACTACGGCAGGTGAGCGACCTAGGGCCCTTTTGGCTCTCTTGTTTTTATATTAGAATTTAGCCCGTTATTTCGATTAGTACTTTACTTTTATTGCATAATGCTTATCAACCCTATCCAATTTGATCAAATTTCAATAATATTGACACATATTTACATTTGTATTTAACATGGAATCCTTGAATATATGTGCTTATCCGTTGTCCAAACAGAGTCGTTATCTTAACTAATAAAAAAATTCTTACGGTGTAATAACGAAAACACACGATGATTTATCAGCTTCAGGTCAAATGTTCTGTACCATAATACACACACCGTACTACGACCAATGACGCATGCGCACTAAACCTATCATACTTTATGGCTATATTGGACCCTTGTTTATATTATAGGCTGGAATCGATACTGTTTATATGATACCAAATAGTTCCTTCGAATCCTACGATAAACTTATGTTGACAGCATTTGGAGACAAGGCTGAAGTATATATCGGTAATGTATTATTTTAGTGGGGCTTCCAAGACTATGGACCTTTGTACATATTTAACCATCGGGGTACTGTTTTACTAACATTGAGAAACCGTCGCAAAAAGATTATATTAAGTCAGACAGGGAAGGCAGCACTCAACTTAACCAGCCGAGCACAGAAAACATTAAAATCACACAAAGCAAAATGCCCAACTAAACAAGCGCAGATCCGCCCAAGTCCAAGCTTTCGAAAAGTATAATAAATTGTAACTAGCTGAATGACCCAGTAGAAAAGATACAGCAACCAAAAGGCGGAATGCCTACGCTGAATGACCTAGTTACAACAGTAAAACTGCTGAACTACATAGTTATAGCAGCCTTTAGTCTCAAAAGTTAAATAACAGTATTAAAACGTTGAAAGTTGTTACATACCTTTCGTAAAATATTGAATATTGAACGTATTTCAACCGGGCTACAATATCATCTATATAACGCAAACCCGTATAAACAAATATACACAAACTTATAAGTTCTGTCACAATACACATTTTGTATGATTAAACATGTTCTTGTTACTAATCATAGTCTATAAAAAAGGAACGGCCAAAATCAACAGTGCCTGTTAATTTCTCCTCACTACGTTCATATTTGCTACCCTACAATTTCTCTCACATTCCATAGAAAAATGTATAGATAAAAAGCATTTGTGCAAATATTATCGACGTACGCAATATTTACGGAATATTAACTTACGCTAGCGCAAATGCTTTGAGAAAACAGTACCCGGATTTCCCAGTGCTACGTTTACGTTTGAATACCATCGTGAATTTACTCATTTATAAACAAACTATATGATGCACATGTTGTTTAAAGGGCAATCCAGGGATGATCAATCGCGATATGAAGAGTCACTACGGGACCCTGATTTCCCTTTGCCTCATAAACCCCCATTTATACGAGTAGTACATATCGGTCATACTTAACCTGGTATGTTGACAGAAAAATATAAATATCTCATTTTGTATTCCTATTTATATTAAATCCACATCAGGCCTTAACCCGCTATTTTCAAAAGCAATAACTTGGTAACATATTTGAAGAGCCATGTTTTTGAGCACTTTAGTTGAGATTTAAAGGTGGAAAACACAATAAGATTGAAGAAAACGAAATACAACCTCAAGTTGGTTTGTTTACAAAATAATGAATTTTAAACAAAAAATGCACCAATTTATTATCTAAGGGAAGCAATTAGTATTTTGTCATACTATTACGACAGATACATTTATCATTATGTTGTCAATTATTGGTCATTTGTGAAACCATGCTAATTCCTTGTAATTAGTCTATTTACTGGATGATCGGGAAAAGGTCTTGGGAGAGATATTGTGGCTTTACAAGGTATTGTTCTTGCACATTGTAATAATAATGAGTCCGACCCTCTCTCAATAAAGAAAGTTTTATCTAGATGTAGATATACCAGTAATATATACAAGAGACAATGACATATTTTTTTTTAGAATTTTCAGTCCCTAGGGAACCATTGATATCAAATGTCTATATAATGTGTATTTTCTACGATGTATATGTTTTGTAGATATTGCTAAAAAAGATTGTATGCAGATTGCGAGGGGTAAGTAATCAAGTAATCTTATCCGGATACTTAAATATATTGGATAAAACATTTACGTGTCGTCTGAGCGATCCGAGTTTGAATACTCGATGGGACACTTATTAGGTTAGCTATATACACAATTATTATAATATATTTCGACACTTGTTCATTACTTCAACATACCCTTAACAAATCTTATAAGTGTGCATGTATATATTTACCCATAACTTGGTAAAAATGTGTTTGCTTTTGTTGAATTTTCAACATATACAGCTAGGATATGTGGAATTACAATCTTGTATTACAATCTGATAACAATTTTGACAAAAAGAATAAACAAATGATGACATCAGCAAAATCTTTTGTCACACGTTTTTGTCGTGTATTCATCGGGTGTTTATTAGGTAGTTAACGCAGCTATGTATCCTCTTTGCTGATCAAATTCGTGTCAAGTGTATGTACTTATCACCGAGGCAGAAAAAAAGAAAACAATGATAAGAATAAAGCCCAAGTTAGGTCTATAGCTAC
Organism: Spisula solida; assembly: GCA_947247005.1. NCBI lineage: Eukaryota > Metazoa > Mollusca > Bivalvia > Venerida > Mactridae > Spisula > Spisula solida. Next base: position 25,860,428 of record OX365960.1, on the reverse strand, counting down.
TCACTTTTTGCGTTAAAATGCAGTTTTGACCATAACATTAAAACTATATTTTTATTTTGTTTTGTTGATAGTATTGTAAATTATGGGTTGTATCTATGATTAGAACTCTTACCTTTCAACTTGTGTGGTTCCTGGCACCAATACTGTACTGATAAACTAGGATGACTATTGATAGTAACTACTTGTCAAATACTGCCTTTTAGACCGGACAAAACTACACAGACACCGGTATCTCCGGCTTCCGGTCACCAGGGCTAAACGCCAGTCTAAAACGTACGGACAGAGTTACGGTCCGTCGGCACAACACTCTTCCCCTCCCTAAATAAATGGGGCCTGCCAACAGTCCAATTTAGCCCTTTCCTGGGTACAAACCAGTACTGGTATTGCAGAAAGGTAGCATTAAACAGCCCAGCTACCTTTATTTTGACCCGGTCCGCAATACCCCCCTAGTGGCGGTCACTTAAAATGAACCGCCCCCAAGACCCCCTGGCCTACTCCATATCCTCGCTGTATGTTGACATGGGCGGGCTCTTGTCGACATACAGCCTCTTCCCGTTGGCCACCGCTTCCCGAAGGATATCTTCCCAATGTTGATCCCGGACCAGACCAACCTGGGATGCAACCCAACCAATCATGCAAGGAGTAGAGGCCTTGCATGATAGCGGCTTAAAATAGGGCGCGTCGGTTTCCAGCAATAACCGAGAAAGCTGTAGCCGTCGAACAGCATCCAGCTGACCTTGTTCCTGGATCCGTGTGACAATGGCAGTGAACCCTACATATGTGTTGGGGAAAACTGCCAGCCACTCCTGTAGTACTGTCCAAGTTCCAGTAAAACAGTGGAGATGGATCAGTTGGTCATGGCTGATACTGGGGTGACCTCTTAACAAATATAACACTGTTAAGATGGACTCATCAGTTTCCTGTAACGATGCTCCCCTGCAATGAAGCACGAGAGCATGTCCCTGCTTGATAAGGTACAGTACCCTATCAAGCGAGCGGAGCTGATGAGCCCAAGTCGCTGCAGGCTCGGTTCTGTCAAAGCCTACTTCCCCAAGACCAGCCACTCCCGGGAGTTCCAGAGTTTCTTTAAGCTTGGCGAAGTTACCATCACTTAAAGATTTCCTTGGGTGGAACCCTATCACTGGAATAACACCTTGATCCATCCATGCATGAAGAGACTCCTGTGTGGGGTAGGACTCTGGGTCGCAAAAGACCCCTACTACACCCACAAGGTCGACTTCATTTGTCTCCAGGGGATTTAGATGGCTCATCTCTTCCAGAGATGGATTCCGCATCCCCCATTCACGCATGGACCGATCAAGGTGGCAATGGCTGTCAAAACCTTGCGGACGTTTCGGTAGGCCTTCCTTGTCCTCTGGGGAAAGCTCAAACAGCTGTTTCAAGCTTTCCTCCTGATGTCTCTCTAGCATAGACACCATGGCCAGAACAAACCGCCAGTGGACTAGAAAGCCTAAACTGTTGCCGGACGGCTTTAGTTCAAGGCCCACTGGACATGGTTCCCCTACTCGGGTACACAGCTCCTGCATAGCTGTGCAAGTCTGGTCATCTAGGACCTCCCCAGCCATCTGGGGGCCCAATGACTCGACGTATACCACCAAGTCACTGAGCTGCCTGTGGGCACCCAGAAGCCATCTGAGTGCTAGTTTCAAGGCATTACACCTCCTCTCGTCGATACCTTCACCCGCCAGAGAGAGGTTGAATACCCCAGGCACGTGACAGAGGAGGGCATGCTTGCGGCTCACCTCTGCCCCACACCCAGATACTGGGCAACGCCGGGTGTTCATGGGCACTGAGGGTGACCGTACTCTAGGTCGCTTCTCAGAGCTTGGACCTGGCTGTCTCTGAGAAATGGCCGACACTTGGCCAGGGTGATTGTTGCCCCTCTTCCGGTCACGACCTTTAGAGCCCTTTTTTTTCGGTCCTGGTGCACCGTTAGTGCCCTTGACCCCCTGCGCTACCGGTAGAGCCTGGTTTGGCCTGGTCGTAGGAAGTTCTCTGCCGAACTGACCAGACCTCGCCATAGTCACCTGGGCATATGTTGGTCTCGCAGGCTTGTTGGATACAGGGGCCGATCTAGCACACCCTGCACCAACGACACCTGCAGAAGAGCTAAGGGGTTCCCCCTTATTCAGACTCTTCAGGTCTATCCGTGGTCGCGGTTTCACGGGACTAACCGGTACTTGTTTACCGGTTACTGGGCTTAGTGCCAGTAACCTGGTTTCAACCTCCGATGACACGGACCCGACCTCCATATCAGACCCACCCTCGAGAAGGCGCTCTGGGGGAGCAACCTCTGGAAAGTCCCCCTCTGCCCGTGGAACAGCAGAATCACTGCTCCGACGAACATCCCTGGACTGGGTGTGGGTTCCCTTCCAGACGGGTCTCTTGAGCGGTGCCATAGGGCTCACATGCTCCGAGATCCATTCTCGAGAGTCAAACTGGAAAGTTTCCAGGTGGCCTGCCAATACACTTAAGTATTGGGTTTTACCGCGCCTCTTGGCCAGCTCTCCTTGGTCCAAGAGCACGCCCCAACGTGCAAGTTCATCACTTGCGGCAAGCGATTTAGCCAAATGGAGGGGATTAGTAAGTCGCTTACGGGCTGTCCAATCCCTGACCCAACCCAAACCCTCCCTAACTGGACCCTGCTTATCCGACATATGTTTATTCCTAGGCATCTGAAAATAAATGAGACACATGTAGACGACATTACCCAGTTAGCTTACTTAGATCTGGTCTTACAATCAGGGCATTTGTATAAATGTATGTTCAGTGCATCAGTTGCTGTGACATCCACACAGGAGCCATGGAACCACTCCTTGCAGAAGTCACACTGAATCATAAATCTGCCCTGCCATCGCTTTCTGCACAAACAGTAGAGGCGGTCATTGCCTGTGGCTGTAACCGCTTCACCAGGGTTGGCCTCCCAGTGTTTAATCCACACTGGCACATCCTGATCATTACACCTCTTGAGTCTGTCGTGGTTAACCACGAACACAGTGTTCCGAAGTTTTACTCGGAATAGATAGGATGACAGTCGAGAAACTATGACCCCAGGACCTTTCCAAGGTGGGCAAAGTTTCCGACACTTGCCTTTCAGGGAGGCCGTATCAAGTAGGTAGACTCGGTCTCCTACCTAGAAGTTCCTTTCAAGCAGACGCAAGTCATAATTTCGTTTCATACGACTTGAGGAACTCCGCATCACCTTGCGAGCGACCTCATGTGCTTCTCGCAGCTTTTCAACCAGATCACCAGCCAAGTCAGTCGGTAATTGGTTGGATACCGATCGCTGTGGAAACATGATGTGCGCGGGAGTATTAACTTCCCTGCCCAGCATCAACATGTTAGCCGTGAAACCAGTCATTCGGTTTACTGATGACCTTAAGGCACCAGCGATTTGCTGCAGATGCATGTCCCATTGGTTTTGGGACTTACCAATGAAACATCTAATAGCATCCATCAAGGTCCTATTGTATCTCTCGACCTGACCATTAGCTGATGGCCGATAAGGGGTAGTCCGCGCTTTGTGAATCTCAAGCACCTTGCACACTTCCGTAAACAGATTCGATTCAAAGTTCCGGCCCTGATCGGAAAATAACTCGAACGGGACACCAAACCTCGAAAAGAAACCGTCAACAGCGGCTCGGGCTGTCACATCAGCAGACTGATTCGGGAGGGGTATACATTCCACCCATTTGGTGAACTGGTCCACCATCATAAGTACATATTCATTACCCCTGGGGGTTTTAGGTAAGGGCCCCAGGAAGTCAATATGTACTCTTTCCATGGGTGAGCCTGCCTGGTATTCAATCAGACTGCATTTTCCTTGCCTCTCTGATTTCTTATTCTGATTACAGGTCTCACACTGGGACACATACCGGCGCACGTCCCTACCGACCCCATACCAGGCAAACTTCTCCTTAACCCTCTCCTTGGTCCGTTTAACACCTTGATGTCCAGCAGAGGGAAGCCGATGGCTAAGTGCAAGCGTCTGTTCTTAAGCTAAGTGACATTACCAATAACATGTCATCTCGCTTATCACGCAGGTAGACAACGTTGTCGAGCAGGAGGTATTGCTCCTTGTTCAGCCAATATGACTTAGCAGCTGGACTGGCCCGGAACAAGACTTGTGAAGCAGGGACTGTCCCATTCCGTAGCCAATCCCGAACAAACAGCAAATCCTCATCTTTTTCTTGGGCAGTTACAAGGTCCCCAACCGAGAAACCCCAGCTACGCAATCCCACACCTGCATCTGAATGGTCTCCTGGCTTTGCCGATGGAGTCCCTTGGTCTGAGATAACAGGTGTGGTAATTGGTGCAGGCTGAGAAGTCCCAGCCGGTTTATCCAAGTCAACAGACCCTGTCTGATTCTTGGTGCGCCTCCGGGTAGTCACCAGATTGACACCACTCACTTCTGCCCCAGTTGTACCACCGGGCATGCTCCACGGGATAAGCTCAAAGACATTTTGGAACACATCCACCAAGTGGGGGCTAGCTTCCCCGCTTTGGGTAGTGTCCTCTGCCACTGCAAGAATGGCCTCCTCTGTTAGACTGGAGTGTTCAACTTGACAAACTGGCCCACGCAGCTTATCTTTAGTGGCTGATATAGTTTCATGCCCACACCCGTAGACAGTTTTACTCCTGCTCATGGCATTGTTCTGGTCACTGGAGGTATTACGGATAGAACACACTACCAGCTCACCATTTGCCAACGGCACTGCATCGTCTACATCAACAAAAAAGGACTCCCAGTTTTCGTGTGCCTTTTTACGGTAAACACACCCGCCACAAGGTAACTGGTTCAGCTTGATTCCTGCACGGAAGGCCATACATTGCTCATCAGAGGATGGAAACCTCGACAATGCGTCAGCATTTCCGTGATCACGTCCCGGCCGGTGTCTCAATACCATATTGTACTGAGACAGTTCTTCAAGCCATCTAGCCAGCTGCCCCTGTGGCTCCTTGAAACCCATCAGCCACCTCAGACTTGCATGGTCAGTTCTTACAGTAAAAGGCTTCCCCAGTAAGTAATGTCGGAACTGGCGGGTGAACCTCACCACTGCCAACAGTTCCTTCCTTGTTGTACAATACTTACGCTGCTCTTTGGTAAAAGAGTAACTGCCATAAGCAATAACCTTTTCCTCACCACCCTGGATTTGGAGCAACTCAGCACCTATAGCATTGTCTGATGCGTCAGTGTCAAGTATGAACTCATCTTTCTCCGTGGGTAGTGCGAGCACTGGGGGGAAAGTTAACGCCTCTTTCAATGCGGCAAACGCAGTGGCCTGTTCCTCATCCCACTTAAATTGCTGTTTACCAGTTACAGCATACAGTGGAAATGCCAGTTCCGAGAAGTTTTTTATAAACCCCCGATGATAGTTTGCTAACCCCATGAACCGCTCCACATGTTTTCCACATGTGGGCTGGGGCCAATTTTTAACAACCTCAATGTCAGTTTCCGACATTGCCAAACTATCACCACTGACAATTCTCCCTAAGAACTCTATCTTGCGCTGGAATAGCACACATTTCTTAGGTTTCAGTTTCAGGCCATATGTGCGAAAGCGTTGTAGAGCTTCCCTTAGATTAAGCAAATGATCTCTGAAACATTTACCGAGCACTACAACATCGTCTAGAAAGGCCAGCACTGTCTTCCAAGAGAGGCCTCTCATAACAAGGTTCATGATTCTGGCATATGTGGCGGGTGCCCCACATAAACCGAAACCCATTCGCACATGTTCAAACAACCCGTATTTGGTGATGAATGCTGTCTTTTTCCTATCCTCCGCCCTGATAGGAACCTGCCAATAGGCAGAGTTCGCATCCAGTTTGGAGAACCAGACGCTGCCGGACAAAGTGTCAAGGCAGTCATCCACCAGTGGTAAGGGAAATACATCTTTGACAGTCCGGTCATTCAGTGCACGGTAATCTATACACCACCTGACCGTTCCATCACGCTTCCTGATAAGTACAGGAGCGGACGCCCAATCTGAGGTGGACTCCTGAATGACACCTGCCTTAAGCATCTTAGTAAGATGGGCTTCCTCCTCCCCTGCGAAACATACTGGAGTCCTTCGGATTCCGTGTTTCACTGGTTTGGAATCGCCCGTCTCAACCACATGTTCAATCTCTGTGAACTCCCCCAGATCAAACTCGTCTGCTGCAAACACATCTTGAAACTCTAGGAGCAATTGAGCTAATTGCTCCCTTTGGTCATCATCGAGATGTTCACAAGACCCTTTGTATATTGGTTCTAGGTGCGATGGAAGGGTACAACCGTTGCCCTCCAGAGTGTCAGTTGCTGATTTTGGGCACCTTGGTGTGGTTACCTGTTGAACCGTTACCTCTTTCTGTTCAGTGATGAAGTCGGCTATTGGGTAGGCCCGGCCAATCTCCGACCCCTTTTTCACCAATTTATACCTATCTGTGGGGTTCACAATACACATTACTGGGTCACTGGCCCCATCACGGACCACCCTAGGCGCAATCAACCTAGTTTGGTCTAAGGGCTCAATGACATAATCAGTCAATTCAGCATCCATATGACATTTTATCTGGACTACAGAATGAGGGGGAATTACCCTGCGTTTAGAGGCAGTAACCCTAGACACTTGGGGACATCCCTCTGCGCTTTCAATGTCCAGAGTAAGGTGCATATCGTCAAAGACCATCACCCCTCTACTCATATCAAGCACCGATCGACCTGTGCCGCATAATATGTCGAAACCTAACAACATTTGCTGATCAATCGGAGCTACATATAAGTTTTCTTGGTACCATTTTGAACCAATTTTCAGGTTCACAGGCCCCACTACACAGCCATCCATGGACAACTCCCTGCCAGCAGTCAGGAGTTGAACGTCCTTAACTTTGCTGGGCTTGAATTTAAGGGAGTTATACACTCTATCAGATATTATAGAGACTTGGGCAGCTGTGTCTACCACAGCTTTCACCCGTTGGTCTCCAACTTGAATTCCTAAGGTGAATTGAGAGGCCGATCTTACCTGGCAAACAACTACTTGCTCAGGATCAGACTCATTACCTGTGGAATTTATTGTCAGCTCATTATCCAGATGCGGCAGCTTTCGCTGACCCCTAGCTTGGATCTGAGCATTTACACAGTGGTCAATCTGTTTTGGGTTTTTGTTACTTAGGATCGGGGAGCGACCGGCTTCACCGACCCTTGCGAGTTTAACGGAGTTGATCCACTGCCGCCCCTCTTAGGACAGTCCCGTTTAAAATGGCCCTCTTGCTTACAAAGGTAGCAGCGAAAGGGACCCTTTCGTTTGGGCTTGTCCCCTTGAGGTTGGGCAGTAAGGAGTTTTTCTATCTTTGCCTCTAATAACTTTAGAGACTCTGAAAGATCCCTCCCCGAAGGGTCCGCGATGGTTTGAACCGCCGATACCCGTGCTGGATCTGACCGCCTATCCCGCTTTGATTTGCCAAAGATTGCACTGTGGACTTGCTGATATTTTCGGATAATCTGTATAGTTTGTTGGACAGATTTGGGCCCTTGCATGTATACATGATGACCCGCCTCTTTGTCCTGTATGCCTTGGCACAACCTGCCGATGACTTGGACATTTAAGAAATAGTCATCTTGTCCCATAAAGGCTCTGCTAGCTAGTGTCATTAGCCTATCAGCAAAGTCCTCAAGGGTTTCTTCTGAACGCTGGGTGGCTAGCTGAAACTCGGCTTGCGCAGCTTCAGGGAGCTCTTGCTCCCCGAACCTACTTTCCAGCTTGTCCACCAAATCGTCATATGACCATATGTCTCCTCGCTTATCAAGTAAGACATAATAGTCCATGGCCTTGCCATCAAGGCAGAAACACAAATCATCCATTGCGGCTTTGTCGGATAACCGACTTTTTTGGACATACCGGGAGAATTTTAAGTAAAATGCCTCCCAGCTGCCTTTGCCATTAAAGGTCAATCTGTGCTTCAGAGAGGACATGGGGTTCCAGCCACCCCGACTCCGCGAATAAGAACGCCCCCGATAACTGGAGCGGCGCCCCCTCTCACAAGAGTCCCCCTCATCCGACCTTGATCGACGTCGACCACCATACCTACCCCTCGTCCTATCACGAGACGCTCTCCTATATCTAGAAGGAGACCGCCGACGGTAAGTTGAGCGACGGTCCCTATCATATGAGTCACCCTCATTGGACCCTGATCGACGGCGACTACTACCATGACCAGAATTATTTTGTGCATGTCCCTGAGAGGTCCTCCGATTACTATAGGAAGAACGCCCATGATATTTTGAGCTACGATCCCTCTCATAGTCATATGAGTCATGGTCATCAGACCATGACGGCCGGCGACTACCAGTACGACCACTGCGAGGTGGACTTCTCCTGCGATACTGCACGTGTCTTTCCGGAGAAACTCGGGAATGATATTCCCGAGAATAGTCCCTCTCACGAGAACGGTACTCATCCGACGAATGCCGACTATGTCTACCATGACTATCAGGGTGCCGATACTTCCCGTAGGAAGACCTGCGTTCCCTTTGCGACAATCGGCCATGATCATCTTCCTCGGGCTCGTACTTCCGGGTGTTATTCAAAGGTCGTTTCTGGCGAGTTGGACTAGATAAACATCTCCCATTAGAGTTTGGGTAGCGATGTGCTTTACTAGGATAATTCTCACCTTCAAACGACCCCCTGTGGGACCTATCATAACTATGCCTGTCCCCCTCATTGCCTGATGCTGACCGGCCGTAGTTATGATGACCTTGGTGGGCATCTAAGGCTGATGGCCGATTTGTTTTAGACTCAGAATACTGAGTCGCCAACTGTTCATACTGACCATCACCACGAAGGAACCCACTATCACCCCTTTGGAGATCTCTCCCGTTTTTCAAAGGTTTTTCCCTTTTTGGGGTCCTGTCAGGCCTTTCAAATTCTCTACCAAACTCCCCCCTGCACTCTCGTTCAGGGGTAGGAGTACCATGTTCATACTTGAATGGTCTGGGCAAAGTGTTGCGGGTAGGCTCCTTATGAGCTCCACCTCTGTTATCACTATGCCCTCTTCTCTCTCCCTCTACCTCAGGCCTTCTATGGTGGTCAGTGGAGTGATCAGTTCCACTATTACCTGAGCCATCATAGGCGTTGGGCTCATTACGGACTCTTCCATTTCTGGAGTCATCCCCAGCTCTCATACGGTCCTCATTCTCTACTGAGGGGTGCACACTGCGAGTTGGCTCTATTCTAGGGCTACTCTGGGCTCCCCTCATTCTCTCGTCCTGATCAGCATAGGGTTTTTGGCGGGTAAGCCCACTCAAAGTAATACCTCCCTGAGCTGCCCAAGGATTACTCTCAGATTTCTCTTTAAGTAATATCCTTACGGCATCTGGATCAGGAGAAGCATACCTGGTGGAAACATACTCCATGAATTCCACATCCCCCAACTGATCAGTTCTAAGTGGAGATCTCTGTGGGGACAGCTGCCCCCCACCTGTCGCTCCGCCCCTGAAACCCTGGGTGATATTTGCACTTTGTGCATCATCAACCCTGGGCCTAGCATCACTAGGTGGTGTTCGGAGAGCGTATAGCTGCTGCTCCGTATGACCAGCCCCGCCCCTGGGATCTGCCACTTCCTCCTCACCCCAATCACTCTCCTCACTTTCATACTCATGGTAAGGTATACTCTTATTTAGAGTGAAGTCTATTTGACTCATCTCAGAATCTGAAAAGGACCTTCTGCACAGGACTGAAAGGATTTTAGGAGTAATATTGCCGCTACCCATCCTGACTGACATTATCACCCCGGCCAACCTTTTACTTACTCCAGGGATGTTAGTTAAAACATGCTCTTCCGCAAAATTAATTGGGACACCTGTGAAGTGCTGTACTTCACCACCCTGGGCCTGGGAGTTATCACCCTCTCTGGTCTGAGATGGACTAAAAGGCATTATTCCGTTATTCACTATTACTACAAATATTCAAAATAATATACCAAAAGGCAAAACAAAATGAAGTAGCATTCAAATGAAAACCAATTTCAAAATAAACAAACAAAATAAACAAAATTAATAAAATGGTACAATTACCGACCTAACGCTGTGCAGACAAATGCCTAATGCATAAAACAACGAACATTACAACTCTTCCCTATCAAATAAAACAAATATTAAATAAGGAAAACAAAAAATTAAATAGCGATTTATAGGCCTAACTAAAAGTTCGAAATATAATTACCGCAGCCACCAATATTGTAAATTATGGGTTGTATCTATGATTAGAACTCTTACCTTTCAACTTGTGTGGTTCCTGGCACCAATACTGTACTGATAAACTAGGATGACTATTGATAGTAACTACTTGTCAAATACTGCCTTTTAGACCGGACAAAACTACACAGACACCGGTATCTCCGGCTTCCGGTCACGTACGGACAGCGTTACGGTCCGTCGGCACAACAATAGTTTTTTGTTAGTGTAGCCCTCGTATCCCGGTGTGGGATCCGATCTCTGCAGGACCGCAAAACGTTCGAAATACTCGGTGTGCGGAGAAATTACATGGTTATACTATTCTCCTTGCATCCTTAAAGGATCCACTGTAACAGGCATCTACGATAGCCCTTATGTCGGATAATGAAACCTATGAAGATTCTATATCGACACCGTCAATATCCTTGACAACACTTCCGGTACAGTCTAAAACAACGTCTAAAAAACGGAAAGCGGACGTAAACGACATCGGACCACGTCGTATCAGCCAAGAAAACATACCGAGTTTTAAAGTCCTACGAAAACTTCATATTCAAGTTAAACGAACAGGGCACCATGTAGAATACCTTGACATGTGTGTAGAAAACCGGAATGTACCAAAATCTCTGCGGGTAAGCCTTACACCACAGGTACCTATTATCAGCGTGGTACTACTACTCAAATGGGAAGAAGCACATCTAAAATTTGGCACTGATTTAACAAAAAATCTTCTTGACTAATTGGAAAGCAAGAAAACACCAGATCAACTTAGAAATAACTGAAATTGAACAGAAACTTCAAGAAAACACTTCAATTGACGAATTAGACCTAATTAGAGATATACTTATAAAAATCAAGTTTTTAGTACGACTGAGTCTAAGCCAAAAGAAGGTACCGATTAATAATAGAGACTCAACCAGCCCAAAAAAACTCTATACAAAAAGATAGCATATAGATTTATACTAAAATAGACATACGAGCAAAAAACATTAATAAAGAACCACTCCAAACACGTCACTTCGTTCTAGTGCATTTTATTGGAGGAAAAACTATACCAGAATCAACAACTTGAGAACAAATCAACACACCTACAAACAAATTAGGATATCACAAAACAGATAACAAATAATACGAAACTACCTTCTAAATCTACTCTTAACCAGTCTTATTATTTTCTATATTTAAACATTCATCAATTGACGAAAATCTTAAAAACACCGGATTCTATTTTTAGTTCACGGTCACGTGACTAAAAGTACCGGATTTTCTTACTTCCGTAATAATTTTCATAACATATGTACCCTGATAGCCGAAAAGTCGGTCACTAAAAAAACCTTAACCTGCGTTGATCGTGTAGCTACATTTACACTTTGGTGTCTTTGTTTATATACATGTATATATATATGATATATGAAGTATAAAATCTCCATTTTGTTTAGTGAAAAATCGCATAATTTTGCGTTTTTTGAATGTAACCATACATCTAAAATTCTAATTGACCATAAATAAAAATAATTTGCACATACGCGTAAATTTATCGTGCATTTTACGTGTATTCATGTTTCATGAATCAGTGATACGCTGTATGTAATTTTGAAGAAAAAACTATATTAGTGTAATATTGTGTTATTCAATAGCATGTACACAAAATTCCATGCAGACATATTCATAAAGAAAAAAGTTATACGGTAAAAACACGTGCACACTTATAAGATTTGTGTAATGTGTCAATAACGGGGTAAAATAAACACAAAGTTGTTTTCACAACTTCAAGTATAGGATAGACAACGAGTATCACTGGTCATGAGATTAACCAGGGATACGAGATGTCTATCCGACTTAGACCACGTGACTGACTAATTTGTACATGTACCGTTAATCATGCACATTAAAGAATGTGTACATTGTATTTCTGACCAGCTTATGCAATTTGCTCCAAGCTCTGCACTTAATACTTAAATCAACAAAGGATCAAAATCACAGGTTATTCGGCTCAAAAGTGTTGGATACGGGATTTAGACGATGGCAATACTGCGCGGTGATTGGCTATTTGCGGCTGACAGTGGTCTAATTATGGTGTTACTGTATGAACGATTAGTTATATTGTACGGGGTATTTGATTTAAGGAGACGACATGTTTGGTGTAGAGTTTATTATACCCACACGTCAAGCTTTAGACTACGATATCATCATCACAGCGATAGATGCTAATGCTGAAATCACTATACATAACCTCTCACCATTCATTGTTCCAATGGGTACAAGTTCTGTAATAAGGAAAAGCAATTTCACCTCATCGCCCTATCAGGTCAGTCTAGTTTCATTTATTGTTCAATTGTAATTGTAAGTAATGGTAATTATTATTTTGTGAGTTTTATTTTGTGCCTTCCGTGTGGAGTATTACCTTCCATGTCCGATTTGTTATTTTCTTTTAAAATCATGCTCGTTGCCATAAATAAATTCCTACTGTACAAGATCAAGTGTGATAGTAGAGGGGTTAGAAAAGGCAACGTGTGACGTATCCAACAACTTTTGAACATTTTGTCATCCATGTTTGTGTAGTTTCTACTGGTAAAGAACGTAAGACAGACGAAATCAAGTCGTGTATCACACCAACTTGTTTCGCTTGTATTTTTTTGTGATCACTCTTCGTCTGTCGTCCGTCCGTCAACAAATTGCTTGTGTAGACTCTAGAGGTCACAATATTCACCTAATTTTTATGAAACTTGGCCACAATGAGATCTCAACAAAATCTTGGTCAAGATCGATAATGGGCATCCGGGATCAAAAACTAAGTCACTAGGTCAAATAATATATAAACCTTGTGTAGTCACTAGAGGTCACAATTTTGACCTAATCATTATGAAACTTTGTCACAATGATCATCATAACAATATCTAGGTCAAGTTCTATATTGTGTAATTTTGAGTAAAAAACTAGGTCACAATGTCAAATAATAGGAAAACCTTGTGTAGTCACTAGAGGTCACACTTTTGACCTAATCTTTATGAAACTTGGTCACAAAGATCATTTAACAATATCTTAGTCATGATTGATATTATGTCATCCGGGTTCAAAAACTAGGTCACCAGGTCAAATCAAAGATAAACCTTGTGTAGTCACTAGAGGTCACGATTTTGACCTAATCGTTATGAAACTTGGTCACAACGATCATCTCAACAATAGCTAGGTCATGATTGATATAAGATAATCCGGGATAAAAAACTAGGTCACCAGGTCAAATCAAAGTTAAACCGTGTGTAGTCACTAGATGTCACAATTTTGACCTAATCTTTATGAAACTCGGTTTGATACATTGAACATCTCAACAACATCTAGGTCAAGTTCGATATTGGGTCATCTGGAATAAAAGACTAGGTCACAAGGTCAAATCATAGAAAAACCTTGTAGAGTCATTAGAGGTCACACTTGCGGCGTTATATTTTTGAAGCTTTGTCACAATGATCGTTTTGACAAAATCTAGGTCTAGTTTGATATTAGGTTATCTGAGGTCAAAAACTAGGTCATTAGGTCTAATCATAGGATAACCGTATTTGATGGGCCCGCCATTGTCACCTTAAGAATGGTAGCTTTTATCAAATGGTAAAATTTGATAAATGATGAAACAATGTCACATTTCTTTGTCGTCACTTAATACTCTTCATTACGGTTTTCTCCAGCAGAACCTATTAGTTTAATTCCATCATCATCACACCGTTCAATCCGATGCTACGTAACATTTCCTGCCTTATACATTATGTACTGTAGTGACAACGATCGTATTTTTGAGGGGCTGTTTCGGTGGAACTGTCGGTATGGTCGCGTTCACTTCATTTCTAGGCGCAGTTGGGTCGTAGGTTCGAATCCCACCCACCGGGTAAGGGTTCAATACGACTTTTATTAAATACTTAATGGATAACTTCTGTCCCAGGCATTCATACAAGCCAAGTGGCGTGTCTTTCTGTGAGAGAAAGACTCCAGTTGAATGTGTGAATTGATTACGACCAGAACTATAACATGTTTTCCATATAAATGTATATATTTAGCAAAAATTGGAAAATGTGGATAAAAATTAGTATAGTCATAGTTACTATACAGTCGGCAAAGTTAGTTAACATGAGAATTTAACGACGACTGACTACACTATTATGATCTCTACTTTTCCCTCTGTCAATGATGTTATCTCTTTTCGTCATCAACTGTCTTCGAGGTTCTCAAAAATATGGCACAAAGTCAAGCTTAAACTCAAATATCTCAGCAAATAAGCGGAATAAAATTGTGGGATTCGGCATACAGACAGGGGATGGATTTAGTTTGGTATGGACCAAGTAAAAGGTTTCTGTTTTAAATACCTTTTTGGGGGTCGAAGTTTCAAACAACGTGTTTTTCCTAAAATATCGCCGACATTTTCCGTTATTTCTCCCTCAATAAAACACGATTTGGTTCAGAATATGTGTACTGATTCCTCTTTCAACAACGAATAAATATGCACTATTTGTTTTGACCGAATCCTGCTTAATGAATAAAAATACAATCAACCCCCCTATCATCATCATCCCCCTATCATCACCATCACCCTATCATCACCATCCCCCTATCATCACCATCCCCCTATCATCACCATCACCCTATCATCACAATCCCCCTATCATCCCCCTATCATCACCATCCCCCTATCATCATCATCCTATCATCACCATCCCCCTATCATCACCATCACCCTATCATCACCATCCCCCTATCATCACCATCATCATATCACCATCTCCCTATCATCATCATGCCCCTATCATCACCATCCCCCTATCATCATCATCCTATCATCACCATCCCCCTATCATCATCATCCCCCTATCATCACCATCCCCATATCATCACCATCATCATATCACCATCTCCCTATCATCACCATCCTATCATCACCATCCTATCATCACCATCCCCCTATCATCACCATCACCCTATCATCACCATCCCCCTATCATCACCATCACCCTATCATCACCATCACCCTATCATCACCATACCCCTATCATCACCATCCCCCTATCATCACCATACCCCTATCATCACCATCATCCTATCATCACCATCATCCTATCATCACCATACCCCTATCATCACCATCATCCTATCATCACCATCATCCTATCATCACCATCCCCCTATCATCACCATACCCCTATCATCACCATCATCCTATCATCACCATCCCCCTATCATCACCATACCCCTATCATCACCATCATCCTATCATCACCATCATCCTATCATCACCATCCCCCTATCATCACCATCCCCCTATCATCACCATCATCCTATCATCACCATCATCCTATCATCACCATACCCCTATCATCACCATACCCCTATCATCACCATCCCCCTATCATCACCATACCCCTATCATCACCATCCCCCTATCATCACCATACCCCTATCATCACCATCCCCCTATCATCATCATCCTATCATCACCATACCCCTATCATCACCATCATCCTATCATCACCATCCCCCTATCATCACAATCCCCCTATCATCACCATCATCCTATCATCACCATCATCCTATCATCACCATCCCCCTATCATCACCATCACCCTATCATCACCATCCCCCTATCATCACCATCCCCCTATCATCATCATCCTATCATCACCATCCCCTAACATCACCATCATCCTATAATCACCATCTCCCTATCATTATCATCCCCCTATCATCACCATCCCCCTATCATCACCACCCCCTATCATCACCATCCCCCTATCATCACCATCATCCTATCATCACCATCCCCCTATCATCACCATCCCCCTATCATCACCATCATCCTATCATCACCATCATCCTATCATCACCATCCCCCTATCATCACCATCACCCTATCATCACCATCCCCCTATCATCACCATCATCCTATCATCACCATCACCCTATCATCACCATCCCCCTATCATCACCATCCCCCTATCATCACCATCATCCTATCAT
This sequence comes from Spisula solida, assembly GCA_947247005.1. Taxonomy (NCBI): domain Eukaryota; kingdom Metazoa; phylum Mollusca; class Bivalvia; order Venerida; family Mactridae; genus Spisula; species Spisula solida. Next base: position 25,844,200 of record OX365960.1, on the reverse strand, counting down.
CACCATCCCCCTATCATCATCATCCTATCATCACCATCCCCCTATCATCATCATCCCCCTATCATCACCATCCCCCTATCATCACCATCACCCTATCATCACCATCCCCCTATCATCACCATCCCCCTATCATCACCATCACCCTATCATCACAATCCCCCTATCATCCCCCTATCATCACCATCCCCCTATCATCATCATCCTATCATCACCATCCCCCTATCATCACCATCACCCTATCATCACCATCCCCCTATCATCACCATCATCATATCACCATCTCCCTATCATCATCATGCCCCTATCATCACCATCCCCCTATCATCATCATCCTATCATCACCATCCCCCTATCATCATCATCCCCCTATCATCACCATCCCCATATCATCACCATCATCATATCACCATCTCCCTATCATCACCATCCTATCATCACCATCCTATCATCACCATCCCCCTATCATCACCATCACCCTATCATCACCATCCCCCTATCATCACCATCACCCTATCATCACCATCACCCTATCATCACCATACCCCTATCATCACCATCCCCCTATCATCACCATACCCCTATCATCACCATCATCCTATCATCACCATCATCCTATCATCACCATACCCCTATCATCACCATCATCCTATCATCACCATCATCCTATCATCACCATCCCCCTATCATCACCATACCCCTATCATCACCATCATCCTATCATCACCATCCCCCTATCATCACCATACCCCTATCATCACCATCATCCTATCATCACCATCATCCTATCATCACCATCCCCCTATCATCACCATCCCCCTATCATCACCATCATCCTATCATCACCATCATCCTATCATCACCATACCCCTATCATCACCATCCCCCTATCATCACCATACCCCTATCATCACCATCCCCCTATCATCACCATACCCCTATCATCACCATCCCCCTATCATCATCATCCTATCATCACCATACCCCTATCATCACCATCATCCTATCATCACCATCCCCCTATCATCACAATCCCCCTATCATCACCATCATCCTATCATCACCATCATCCTATCATCACCATCCCCCTATCATCGCCATCACCCTATCATCACCATCCCCCTATCATCACCATCCCCCTATCATCATCATCCTATCATCACCATCCCCTAACATCACCATCATCCTATAATCACCATCTCCCTATCATTATCATCCCCCTATCATCACCATCCCCCTATCATCACCACCCCCTATCATCACCATCCCCCTATCATCACCATCATCCTATCATCACCATCCCCCTATCATCACCATCCCCCTATCATCACCATCATCCTATCATCACCATCATCCTATCATCACCATCCCCCTATCATCACCATCACCCTATCATCACCATCCCCCTATCATCACCATCATCCTATCATCACCATCACCCTATCATCACCATCCCCCTATCATCACCATCCCCCTATCATCACCATCATCCTATCATCACCATCCCCCTATCATCACCATCATCCTATCATCACCATCACCCTATCATCACCATCCCCCTATCATCATCATCCCCCTATCATCACCATCACCATATCATCACCATCCCCCTATCATCACCATCCCCCTATCATCACCATCCCCCTATCATGCGTTAATCGCTGCCTTCCCTGACCGATTGGTTATTATCTTTTCACAAGCACTACCTCCCTCATTATCTTCACAACCACCATTATCATCATCTTAGCCACCACCGCACGCATTATCAACTCAAATTAGCTCAATTTATTATTTGCTTTCAATGGATTATGGAGTAAAACGGCACTCGTGAAAATATTGATTTTCTACGGTGTCCCGTTAGGGCCATCGCTGCATAGCTATAAGAGGTCGATAATACGATAGTGAAAAGTCGAAACTACGATGATGAAAAGTCGAATGTACGATAGTGAAAAGTTGAAACTACGATGATGAAAAGTCGAAAACACGAAACAACGAAAGTACGATAGTGAAAACTCTATATCGACTTTTCACTATCGTAATTTCGACTTTTCACCGTCGTACTATCGTTGTTTCGTACTTTCGACTTTTCATCATTGTAGTTTCGACTTTTCATCAACTTTTCATTTCGACTTTTCATCATCGTAGTTTCATCATCGTATTTTCGACTTTTCATCATCGTAGTTTCGACTTTTCACTATCGTGTTATCGCCTTTTCACTATCGTGTTATCGCCTTCCTGAACTAAGTGGTAGTGACTATTGGTGTTGCTGTATACTACATAGGGTCAAGTGATGGCGAGTACCTGACTAGGCCTGGGATTGCTGTACATGGATGGTGAGTACCTGACTAGGCCTGGGATTGCTGTACATGGATGGTGAGTACCTGACTAGGCCTGGGATTGCTGTACATGGATGGCGAGTACCTGACTAGGCCTGGGATTGCTGTACATGGATGGCGAGTACCTGACTAGGCCTGGGATTGCTGTACATGGATGGTGAGTACCTGACTAGGCCTGGGATTGCTGTACATGGATGGTGAGTACCTGACTAGGCCTGGGATTGCTGTACATGGATGGTGAGTACCTGACTAGGCCTGGGATTGCTGTACATGGATGGTGAGTACCTGACTAGGACTGGGATTTCTGTACATGGATGGTGAGTACCTGACTAGGCCTGGGATTGCTGTACATGGATGGTGAGTACCTGACTAGGCCTGGGATTGCTGTACATGGATGGTGAGTACCTGACTAGGCCTGGGATTGCTGTACATGGATGATGAGTACCCAACGAAGAGTTGAAGTATCATTTTTCATAAATGCACGGCGCTATAATTACGCAGTATAAAACTGCAAGTCTACCCATTAGAGTGATTGATAATAAAATCGGACAATAATTGACATTGAAGGTAACCGATTCCATGTTAAGGGAAATACTTCTGACCATGGGCTTCGGAAAAATATAGTGTCCACAATTCAATAGGTGGGAGTGGTTTATTGGCGGTTAATAAGCTATTAAGTAGTACATATAGGTCGTTAACTAGCATTTACAATCTTTTTGAATTTGTCGTAGTTACGCCCTTATAAAATTTTCATTTCGAACCCAATGCACTAACGCCCTACAAATAATTCCTCAATGTTAAGACAAAGTTTAATGCTATGACTGTAATATGTGACCAAAAGGTGCGCGAAGACGTTCTGCTTCGAAAAACATAAAAAAGGCTTTAGCACTGGACCGTCGAAATATGAAATACATGCCAAGTAACACACATTTCGAGTCTGGGACGCCCCAAGTAACACGCTAAAACATCCGTCCCTAGTAACAATTACGTAGAACGTACACAACTGGGTGCCAGAAACACTGCATATGTCACAATTCAGTCCCATGTGGTCAGAAATACAATAATTTCATTTAATATCAGCTTAACTTTCGCTGGGCAAGTAAAACCTCCGTGAAAACATGAGATTTATAAATGGAGCCGTGCCAAGTAACTTGCTTAAAACCACGTACGAAGTTACAAATGGAAAATTGATACCGGCTATTTTGTTTAAATCACGAATCTTTTCAGAAAAAATGATGACGGGCTGAACGTGGCACCCCTTAATGCGTACTCTGCACCTCTTGGTTTTTATAGATCACAATGTGGTAGTTGGAAAATCGAATATTTACCTCGTTGAAACTGCAACAACGCGATTCCAGAGACGTGCCGAATAACGGGGTTTCCAGTTCTAAAAATATACGGTGTACCCAGTGTAAATATATATACAGCAATAAACTTGTTTTTTAACAATCTTAGCGTCCTCAGAGTCTGAAGACATGTTTTTACGAGGGAGTGCGCATGATCAACAGGAAGGCGATACTACGATGATGAAAAGTCGAAAGTACGATGGTGAAAAGTAGAAACTACGATGATGAAAAGTCGAAAGTACGATAGTGAAAAGTCGAAACCTCAACGATGAAAAGTCGAAAGTACGATAGTGAAAAGTCGAAACTACAACGATGAAAAGTCGAAAGTACGACAGTGAAAAGTGGAAACTACGATGACGAAAAGTCGAAAGAACGAAACAACGATAGTACGATGGTGAAAAGTCGAAACTACGATAGTGAAAACTCGAAATAATATCGACTATTCACTATCGTACTTTCGTTGTTTCGAGTTTTCATTATCGTAGTATCGACTTTTCACTATCGTAGTTTCGAATTTTCATCATCGTACTATCGTTGTTTCGTGTTTCGACTTACTTCTTTGGAGCGATGGCCCTAACGGGACACCGTAATTTTCTGTGATCACTAGGTGAAATAAAATTCGATCTTACACCAAAAGCACCAAATATCCTCTATATAATTATAAGCATCATTACAATGGTCACCATCATCATTGTGAGTACTATCACTGTCATCATTATGAGTACTGTCACTGTCATCATTATGAGTACTATCACTGTCATCATTATGAGTACTGTCACTGTCATCATTATGAGTACTGTCACTGTCATCATTATGAGTACTATCACTGTCATCATTATGAGTACTATTACTCTCATCATTATGAGTACTGTCACTGTCATCATTATGAGTACTATCACTGTCATCATTATGAGTACTATCACTCTCATCATTATGAGTACTGTCACTGTCATCATTATGAGTACTGTCACTGTCATCATTATGAGTACTGTCACTGTCATAATTATGAGTACTATCACTCTCATCATTATGAGTACTGTCACTGTCATCATTATGCATACTGTCACTGCCATCATTATGGGTACTATTACTGTCATCATTATGAGTACTGTCACTGTAATCATTATGGGTACTATCACTGTCATCATTATCAGTACCATCATTGTCATCATTACGAGTACTATCACTCTCATCATTATGAGTACTATCACTCTCATCATTATGAGTACTGTCACTGTCATCATTATGAGTACTGTCACTGTCATCATTATGAGTACTATCACTCTCATCATTATGAGTACTGTCACTGTCATCATTATGAATACTGTCACTGTCATCAATATGAGTACTATTACTGTCATCATTATGAGTACTGTCACTGTCATCATTATGGGTACTATCACTGTCAACATTATGAGTACCATCATTGTCATCATTATGAGTACTGTCACTGTCATCATTATGAGTACTGTCAATGTCATCATTATAGTACTATCACTGTCATCATTATCAGTACTGTCACTGTCATCATTATCAGTATTGTCACCATCATCATTATCAGTACCATCTGTGTCATCATTATGAGTACTGTCACTGTCATCATTATGCATACTGTCACTGTCATCATTTTACAATGTTCATGTATGTTTGCAGGTTACTGTCAAATCAGATAATGACGTCGCCGTATATTTTACCACAAATTTAGACGGTGTGTTTAAAGGAATGCATATATACCCAAAGGATGCGATCAGTAATGTGTATCAACTAATATCGTCAACTACACCAGGTATTACTATTCATACTGCATGTACATAATTACTACATATGGTATCAGGTATCACTTATCATACTGCATGTACATAATTACTACATATGGTATCAGATATCACTAATCTACTGCATGTACACAATTACTACATATGGTATCAGATATCACTAATCTACTGCATGTACACAATTACTACATAGTGTATCAGATATCACTTATCATACTGCATGTACACGATTACTACATAGTGTATCAGGTATCACTAATCATACTGCATGTTTACAATTACTACATAATGTATCATGTATCACTTATCATACTGCATGTACACAATTACTACATAATGTATCATGTATCACTTACCATACTGCATGTACACAATTACTACATAATGTATCAGGTATCACTTATCATACTGCATGTACACAATTACTACATAATGTATCATGTATCACTTATCATACTGCATGTACACAATTACTACACATGGTATCAGGTATCACTTATCATACTGCATGTACACAATTACTACATATGGTATCAGGTATCACTTATCATACTGCATGTACACAATTACTACACATGGTATCAGGTATCACTTATCATACTGCATGTACACAATTACTACACATGATATCAGGTATCACTTATCATACTGCATGTACATAATTACTACATATGGTATCAGGTATCACTTATCATACTGCATGTACACAATTACTACATAATGTATCAGGTATCACTTATCATACTGCATGTACATAATTACTACACATGGTATCAGGTATCACTTATCATACTGCATGTACACAATTACTACACATGATATCAGGTATCACTTATCATACTGCATGTACACAATTACTACATAATGTATCATGTATCACTTATCATACTGCATGTACACAATTACTACACATGGTATCAGGTATCACTTATCATACTGCATGTACACAATTACTACATATGGTATCAGGTATCACTTATCATACTGCATGTACACAATTACTACACATGGTATCAGGTATCACTTATCATACTGCATGCACACAATTACTACATATGGTATCAGGTATCACTTATCATACTGCATGTACACAATTACTACATAATTATGGTAACAGGTATCACTTATCATACTGCATGTACATAATTACTACATATGTTATCAGGTATCACTAATCATACTGCATATACACAATTACTACATATGGTATCAGGTATCACTTATCATACTGCATGTACACAATTACTACACAATGTATCAGATATCACTAATCATACTGCATGTACATAATTACTACATATGGTATCAGGTATCACTAATCATACGGCATGTACATACTTACTACATAATTATGGTATCAGGTATCACTTATCATACTGCATGTACACAATTACTACATAATTATGGTAACAGGTATCACTTATCATACTGCATGTACATAATTACTACATAATGTATCAGGTATCACTAATCATACGGCATGTACATAATTACTACATAATGTATCAGGTATCACTAATCATACTATATGTACACAATTACTACATAATGTATCAGGTATCACTTATCATACTGCATGTACACAATTACTACATAATGTATCAGGTATCGCTAATCATACTGCATGTACACAATTACTACATAATGTATCAGGTATCACTAATCATACTGCATGTACACAATTACTACATAATGTATCAGGTATCACTTATCATACTGCATGTACACAATTACTACATAATGTATCAGGTATCACTTATCATAATGCATGTACACAATTACTACATAATGTATCAGGTATCACTTATCATACTGCATGTACACAATTACTACATAATGTATCAGGTATCACTTATCATACTGCATGTACACAATTACTACATAATGTATCAGGTATCGCTAATCATACTGCATGTACACAATTACTACATAATGTATCAGGTATCATTAATCATACTGCATGTACACAATTACTACATAATGTATCAGGTATCACTTATCATACTGCATGTACACAATTACTACATAATGTATCAGGTATCACTTATCATACTGCATGTACACAATTACTACATAATGTATCAGGTATCACTGATCATACTGCATGTACACAATTACTACATATGGTATCAGGTATCACTAATCATACTGCATGTACACAATTACTACATATGGTATCAGGTATCACTAATCATACTGCATGTACACAATTCCTACATATGGTTTGAAAACATATCAAATACATTCAAATATTCAATCATACATACATACAAACAAACAAACATTTATACATGCAATAATACTTTTACACAATAGGCATGACAGACCCATTTCAACAATAATTAAAATATAACAATCATAATGGTAAAAATATGAACACGTTAACAACTATTTATTTGTCATCAGATATTTCTTATACAGTATTTTGTGTATAAAAGTTGAATTTCAATTTCTAACGGAAAGATGTATCGTCGACCGACGTCGAAACCCTCGTGTAATGATTTTGGTGCGGTTTTATACGGCGTGCTTCATCGGCAGCGAAAATGCTGGACATTCTATCCAATCTGAAGGTGGAGTAAGATGCATGTGACAAAATACTGTATGCAAGCGATGAAAACGACAATATGAACAATGAAACTAGAAAGGCTAAACGATCGATTTAAAAGAAACACGAGCTTTTAAGTTTAAATATAGTAATAATGACATGGTGTATTGTTTTATAATAGTGTTTATTATATACAAGATTTTAGAACTACACGTTCATTGGCCATTTGCAATAAGATACGAGATTTTCGAATCAAATCTTATTTTAAGATTATATGCCTACAAATGAGCTCTGTCCTACTTTTAAGGTTGTTTGCCATGTGATTGGTATATGATAAACAGCTAATCAGTGCCTAATCCTCCTATTGTGTTAAATATACGTCACAAACGTAGCTCGTATAATGAAAGAATTGTCAATTTGAAATTCTAAAATATCGTATGTGAAATTCACAAAATGATAGAAATATAGCTCTTATAACCATAAAGGTATAGAAAATACAACCTTGTGCAAACAATTGATTACAGTCGTGCACTGCACTTTCTTAAAAACAGTTTTTTGTCTCTCCTGAAATCCTGCAAATAAATTATACGAGGGTTTTGACGCCGGCCAACGGTATGCTGTGGCATAATTACATTGCTACATATCAGAACATTGTTTTGACCACAAATAGTATTTATCTTCGCATGTGACATATCTCTACGAGTAAGGGTCTTAATATGTATGAAGTATTGTTATTAAAATGTAAGATATTTTGTAAGTATGAAGAAGTGAGACCATGTAAGCATTTGTATAATTTATGATGATTGTAGTAAGATATTTACAGTTTTCAAACGATAACCATTCTAATTCTTGAAAAAGTTCAGTGGCAGGAATGCGATTAGGTTTTATTTTAACACATCACAGAATTGATATTTTTGCGGCATTTGTTTTACTACACGTGCTTCAGATAGCGCAACAGATAACGCTACCTTAAGGGCGGGCATATATATTTGTTATGGCCAAAACTAGGTCATTCCGCTTTGTATGCCTCCACCATAAAGGCGGGCATATAGATTTAGTACAGCTAAAACCGGATCATTTAGATTTTTGTAGCGGAAACAAGGTATTTGAGTCTTTGGGTATTTGGCTTTCGACTTTTTGACTGCTGAACCTAGTTCATTTTCTCCTTTAGTTGTTTGTTGCGCATTGTGCCGTGTACATTGTGATATGTGATATGTTTGTGTTACTGTACTCGGCTGTTTATGTTACTGTGCTCGGCTGTTTATGTTACTGTGCTCGGCTGTTTATGTTACTGTGCTCGGCTGTTTATGTTACTGTGCTCGGCTGTTTATGTTACTGTACTCGGCTGTTTATGTTACTGTACTCGGCTGTTTATGTTACTGTGCTCGGCTGTTTATGTTACTGTGCTCGGCTGTTTATGTTACTGTGCTCGGCTGTTTATGTTACTGTGCTCGGCTGTTTATGTTACTGTGCTCGGCTGTTTATGTTACCGGTAAGTGCTGCCTTTTTGTCCGATTTTGTATTATCTTTTGGCACGAATATACTAGAAACCTCACACATGTCATTCAGTTGCGATGACGTAATAGTATTCAGTAGAATAGTTCCCGGTTCGATGGCCGTGCGAGGCATCAAAGTTCAACTGTACATATACTATTCTGCCCTGATGATTTAGACCCACTTCAATTTATTACTGTTTATATTTGCATTCAAAATAATATCATAACGGTGGTTTTCAAACAAAATTCACCGATTTTTTTAGACTTCAACTGAAAGTCATGATGAAATTTCGGTCTCTTTCCCATGACTTATACAACAACGGACAAATACTTATTATTTCTTATGCTACTGGTACATTCTCTTTTCAGAACCGTGTTTAGCATATGCAACCTCTGGAGCCGCTGTTACAAATATTGGGACAATATTTACATATCATAACAGTATGATAGCCATCAGTGATTATAATTGTAAGTTCTTTTTTCAGCGTTAGTTGTATAGCTTGATATTTAACCTCGTTTTGACCACTTCAAAAACCAATGAAATGTTTGCAAACAAATCAGGAGAAAATAGATTCAGGCGTATGATAGGTAGGAATATGCTATACTCATCACAAAAGATACCGCGAAAAGATTACATTTTGTTTAACATGCAAACGCAATTTACATTAGAAACACACGGAGATCTGTTATTCGCGTTTCTCACGATACGAATTGTATGACTTTGCTGGCCATTTGACCATAAAGTGACCCGGGTCAAGTGAGGACTGAATATGTAAAGATAATACCGCGCAATTCATGTCAGAAGCGAGATTAGCTACAAATTGTTACGCGTTCGTCTGTTTTGAATCGCATCATGAGCAAGGGCCTCGAGTTCATATCTCAGATGAGCCACATTTTTTTCTGATTTTCTTTTTCCCCTGTTCGTTTTGTCTATAATTTCTGCGTTTATTTAAGGTAAATTCCGTCTACAGGTTGTTTTTTTCAGACATAATGCGTGTTATAAAATATTAAAATCTGAGTCAAGTTTGGAATCATCATCACTATAATTGCCGAATATAACGGACCAAAGAATATAGACAACTACACATACCTATATTATTATTCTTTAAACATGTATAAATATATATATTCTAGTTAGATTTGTGTTTTTCAATTTCGACGATATGAAATAACGTCCGCATTTTCATTGAAAACAAGTACACTTATCTGCTATATTAACGCTGTTTATCTTTTTTAAAGATATTTCTGTTTTTTGTTCTTCGAGTGTTAGCAAAACTGACTTACATTAACTGAATTGTGTAATATATGAGTAAGTTTATTAAAATTGATAAATTGAAATGTTTATGAAGACGACGCATACAAGTATAGACTCGTCATAAAACTTATTTACACACTAATGTTTATCAATTGAAGTTGAATAGTATTCGAAGAGCCTAAAATAGGAAATTCGTTAATTACACTCAATGTTTATACCATTTGCGTTAAACGACCATTCCGTTAAGCGACCGTTTTCAGACCTTCCCAAGGGTGGTCGCTTAATACAAGTTAGACTGTACACTTATCTGCTATATTAACGCTGTTTATCTTTTTTAAAGATATTTCTTGTTATGTATTTAAATGTATATTCATGGGTAAGGCTTGAAATAACTCTATAAAAATCAGAATTGTATGTGCTTTGGTAAAACGAAGGGCATATGTTATGCAGTATCTTAATAATAAGTTGATCGGAAATTTGTCCCCTATCTGATTCGTTCGCGCTTTTCGTACCCTATCCGGTTCGTCGATTAGTCAATATGCAATTATAGGGTTAGTGATGTAGTTATTTTTGTTGCTAGTTTTTAGCTCACCTGTCACAAAGTGACATAGTGAGCTTTTGTGATCACTCGTCGTCCGTCCGTCCACAATGTGCTTGCGAAGACACTAAAGGTCACAAGCATTATGAAACTTAGTCTCAACAAAATCTAGGTCAATTTAGATATTGGGTCATCCGGGGTCAAAAACTAGGACAATAGGTAAAATTTTGAAAAAAATGCGTATTATTTTATGAAACTCAGTCATAATGATCATCTCAACAAAATCTAGGTCAAGTTCGATATTGGGCCATCCGGGGTAAAGAACTAGGTCACAAGGTCAAATCATAGAAAAACCTTGCGTAGTCATTTTTGTTGAAATTATACCCCCTTTTGGACTTTGAATTGCAAATGTTAAAGTTTTAGTACAAGTTTTTAACCTCTAATAGCGTGTGTATTGATATTATTGCTTTGATACTTTGCATACTTGTTCACCATCATGACCCCAATCCATACACAGGGGTAGGTAACTCTTATCAAGCATTTTGTTGAAATTATTCCCCTTTTTGGAGTTGGAAATGCAAGTGTTAAAGTTTAAATAAATGTTTTTAAACGTCTAATATCTTCAAAGTGCATTGATATATTGCTTTGATACTTTGTATACTTGTTCACCATCATGACCCCAACTCCTACATATGAGTAGATAACTATTTAGCATGTTGTTGAAATTATGCCCCCTTTTGGACTTAGAATGCTTAGGACCTACACATGAGTAGGTAACTGTCCTGCATTTTGTCAAAATAATCTGCCTTTTTCGACTTAGAGAGGGTAATGCTGCTGTTATGAAGCATTTTGTTTTGAATATATAATGATTGTACTATCCTAGCATGGCACTGTGAATAGAGGAGCACGCTGTTCGTGGACAGCTCTTGTTGTTTCATACCGTCAATAATTATATATGCGATTGCCATTAACTGTTTTTCTTAACTCTTTAAGACTTCAGACAGCTAATTTTAGTTATGTTAGGTGGGAAACACAGAAAAGCATTTCTGATTTAATCCGACTGGAGGCGGGATGATACCCACAATCTTCGGATCAGCCGTCACTGGACCACTCTCTAAAACTTTTTACCGGATTATACGCATTTTATATGTAAAGCTAGAAAGTCTTGTCATGGTGAAAGAAGTATGGTGACGTAATAGTTTCGATAAGAAATGGTCTTGTGGATTCTGCTGTACGTACAAATGACACAAATTCTGTATTTGTGCTAAAAATCGATAAGTCATTACGTAGGATAGCAAAGTACCTATTGTATATGTGCATGTATCCTTCTTTCCTATGGTTTCATCCTTTCCTATGGTTTCAGCCACCCCCTTATTTTGAAAAATATAGCCCAAAGAGTGGAAATTTTTACTCCAGTATGTGGATTGCATGAAAAAAAATAGGATACACTTCCCAATATTGTTCATGAATCAATGTTTATGAAATTAAGCCGTTTTAAGTGATTTTGTAACAAAAAGTAGAAAAAATGTGACTTTTTTTGTGGGCCTCTTGAAAAAACAGGGTGCTTCACTCTCTGCAGGCATTGGGTGTAAATAAATTTATGTAAAACATTAGTTGACATGTTGATGTACATTACCTAAAAAATATTTCACTTTGAATCCTTCAAAAAATACAATTTCTTGGACGTTCAACTAGAGTGGCCGAAACCATAGGAAACACTATAAAATTAAGACAAACCTACCCCTGGTCAGTTAAATAGCTATATTTTTACAAATAGACTACCCAGACCAAATAATTTGGTCAATTTGTTAAGATAAAAGACTAACTATAACACTCTAAACATTTTTTAAGCTTGCAAAAACATATTTTTGCAAACATAGGATGTTGATTCTTAAGTGGCTGAAACCATAGGAAAAGAGGATACTTCCCACTAGATGGTTCGCCATTCTATGATCAGCTAAATCGTAATGGCTTTCAAGAAATAGAAACTACAATTGCAAATACGCGAGATGTAGAGATACTACTATATATGTTTGTATTTTAATGCAAGGACCAGTACCTTTCTTGAACGAGTATATACCTCCTGACAACATGTACATGTAAACCAATTGGAGGAATATATTGATACATTCTATTTTATATGACCTGTGACTTGTACTCACGGTACAATGCAGATAAGACTGTTTAAGTGTTAATCGTTATGGAAGGCGACTAATGACTTTCTATATGGAACGTGCATTGTATATAAGGAACGATAGATATGGTAAGAGCAGTGGTGATTTTACATTTATTGGGTGCTTTAAGTGACAGTACCAAAGACTATTATATTTTGTTTAAGTTTTTGAAGAAATAATGAATATGTTCTTGTGTTTTATTGTAGAATAAAGCACAGTCACGAGTTCGGATGCGTAGTACTTAAATAACGAGTGCGTAGCACGAGTGATTTAATTTACGCATCCGATCAAGTGACTGTGCTTTACTACAGATAAAACACATGTACATATTCATTATTTCGATTCTAACATAGCCAATATTCCGCATTTGACGACATATAAATAGTAAGTAGGTATATAAGTAAGTCGGTCGGTCGGTCGGTCGTAAGTAAGTAAGTAAGTCGTAGCTGACAGTGACATTCTTGTATACCTTCTACTAATACATGATATATGAAGTCACGTCCTCGCGACGTAAACAACAACTTTTAAAAAATTTAACGTAAATAATGTGAAAACAATTAATAACAAAGTTATTTGAAATAATATCAAGTCAAAACATTTATATATAATACCAACTTCATAGAAGCACTTCAAAGTTCTACAAATATGGACCCAGCTTAACAACTACCAGCTTCAATTGGGAAGGATGCCCCTATATAATTAAACACAAACAACTACACCCGGACCTTCAACAATTCGTCGATCACAGAGTCCTCAACTCTCGACGTACGTTGGTAGGCTTATAATTGATGTAAAGTCTCGTGATGTGACTTGAGTTCGACATTTTCGACTTTTACTTGTATTCCTTTAGTATTAAAGATATACATATTATAAGGCCATTTTGGATGCTTGTGGCAGAGAAGTCAAAGGGGAGGTTGCAAGCCGATTAAATTGTCATTCACCGACAATTTCTCGTCTGCAGACACCCTACAAACACCTGGCAATATTTGCTACCGCCCAAGTCTAGGTCATCAATGCATAACAACTCTCCGACAGGACCAGTAGCTCCGCATGAACCATCTCCAACTGCTGCTGACACTGTTAGACAATTTGTTGGACGTCATGAATAAGAAGTCAGTCAATATTTCATCGATACTTTATCTTTTCATTTAAAACAACGATTTTGAAAAAATAAGGATTTTAGAAAATTGGGTTTCGTTATGTTTCAGTCGCACTATACACCAAAACACTGTTATACACCAAAACACTGACTATACACCAAAACACTGACTATACACCAAAACACTGTTATACACCAAAACACTGACTATACACAAAAACACTGCTATACACCAAAACACTGACTATACACCAAAACACTGTTATACACCAAAACACTGACTATACACCAAAACACTGACTATACTCCAAAACACTGACTATACACCAAAACACTGACTATACACCAAAACACTGCTATACACCAAAACACTGACTATACACCAAAACACTGCTATACACCAAAACACTGATTATACACCAAAACACTGTTATACACCAAAACACTGTTATACACCAAAACACTGTTATACACCGAAGTGTAGCTCTATTTGATAAAATGTTACAGGTGTATTGATAATGGAATTCAATTGCATCCAGTAAATGTTGTTTGATAGTCTATCACCAGGTTGAACAAAATGACAGTAGACCTAGTGTTGCGTTTCTAGATGTACATTATATCTATGTGACATTTATCCATTCAGCACTAGGTTACCGCCACACGTTGAAGTCGGACAGACCACTCGCAGTGTTTTGTAGAACCAGTTTAGACTCACTAACACAGTTAAACCCTAAAGAAACGTTTGGGCGACAGTTTTACATCCCCCCGATCACACTATCCACCATCAACGGTGAGGGTGTGGTAAGTGTTGTGGCTAGTGAAGATAGTACTGTTGTAGTGTATAAAGAGCTCTATGACCAACTAGTGATGCTGGAGTGGACAGGGGACGTGTACGAGAGGGAGTTCACACAATCAGACACGGTATGTATGTGCAATTTATGTCAGACGTCGCATTGCTAGGTGAAAGCGCCTTCGGCAGAGGTTCGAATCCCACTAGACTCTATAAGTGTAAACAAATTATTGGAATAAATACAATTACTCGTTTTTGCTTTTAAATGATTTCTCTTATTGACAACTGAAAAGCCATTTACAAGGGCAGATTCAAAGCGCTCAATAAATACGGAATACCACTGCAGTGTGTTGATCTGTTAGGCCGTATAACCTCGAGCTGCCTGTGCTATGCCGTATCTCACTAGACCGCTAGGATCAACACAACCCAACGGTGTTTCTTGATCATCTAAAATATGGTATGACTCGTGTTTTCATGTGTTCGCATCGACTCGTCGTCATCAAATTGTTTGCTCAGTACAATTACTGTACATTCATTCGCAGGTAATCAGCATAATGTCAAGTAAACCAGTACAAGTGCTTCTACAGTTGAGGATATCTGCCACAGACAGCCTAGGTCGGAGTCCCTGGGTTTCAGACATTTACATACCTTCGGTGGAACAATACACTAAAATACACCACTTCCCAGCTTTTGGATTCTATGAAGGCTACTCACAGCTACAACATACGTAAGTTGTTTGATGTTGTAATAAGCATAATTCTATCTAACTTATACTTGTTTCAGACGATGCAGGATGTTCGGATGATTGTTGCCGAATTAACTAGGTATACCTTATGCTATCTTAAAACTAATATCTACAAATTTCTCCGGTTGCATGGTAAGCTGAGATGTTTAATATACAATATATTTCCGTGCTCTCCTCGGTAGATTTGAATGTTTCTTATTGTGTTATTGCTTTTGGTTTATCACGAGAATTAAACGTTGTCGTGGATCTTTTCTATGTATTTACAATTACAAAACTATAATTGCATATTGTCCGAAACTAAAACTATACAGATACTCCGAAACATCAAAGTGAAAGCATATTGTACGTTATGTGATAATGTTTATTTCTCCGTCAATTACTTGTATTGTATTATGTACAGGAGACGCCAATATTACACTGGGAATTCCGGAATGTACAGTTCGGTTTCACAATCTTTATTATTTCGACCAAAAGCCTTCGTCAGAACTGAAAACTATCAAAGGCGAATTAAAAAAATAATAACGGAATTAAATAAGTACATGTAAAGAGAGCATTAAAACTACAGTGTATGAATACAAAACTGGGCGTTAAGCTTGTATAAATCTTTGTTCACTTCTACATAATTGTTTTAAGCTCACTTGTCACAAAGTGACAGAGGGAGCTTTTGTGACCACTCTTCGTCCGTCCGTCAACAATTGGCTTGTGTAGTCACTAGAGGTCACACTTTTGGCCTAATCATTATGAAACTTGGTCGCGATGATCATCTCAACAAAATCTATGTCAAGCTTGATATTGGGTAATCTGGGATCAAAAACTAGATTCATAGAACAACCTTGTGTAGTCACTAGATATCACATTTTGACTTAATATTAATGAAACTTAATCACAATGATCATCTCAGCAAAATCTAGGTCAAGTTCGATATTGGGTCCGCCCGGCTGAAAAACTAGGTCACAAGATCAAATCGTAGAAAAACCTTTTGTAGTCACTAGAGGCCACAATTTTCACCTTATCTTTTTGAATTTCGGTCACAATGATCACGTGAACAAAATCTAGGTCAAGTTCGATACTAGGTCATCTGTGTTCAAAAACTAAGTCACTAGGTCAAATCATAGAAAAACCTTGTGTAGTCACTAGAGGTCATAATTTTGACTTAATCTGTATGAAGCTTGGTCACAATGATTATCTCAACAAAATCTGGGATATTGGGCCATCCAGGGTAAAAAATTAGATCACAATGTCAAATCCCAGAAAAACCTTGTGTAGTCGCTAGATATTACAATTTTGACTTAATCTTTATGAAACTAGGTCACAATGAACATCTCAATATAATCTAGGTTAAGTGTGATATAAGGTCATCTGGGTTCAAAAACTAGGTCACTAGGTCAAATCATAAAAAAGCTTGTGTAAAAACTAGAGGTCACTCTTTTGACTTTATCTTTATGAAACTTGGTCACAATGATCATCTCAACAAAATATAGGTCAAGTTCCATATTGGGTCATCCGGTGTCAAAAACAAGGTTACATGGCCAAATCATAGAAAAACATTGTATATTTGCTAGAGGTCACAATTTCGACCTTTTCACAATGATCATGTCAACAAAATCTCATGTTAAGTCATCTGGGGTCAAAAACTAGGTAACATGGTCAAATCATAAAAAAGACTTGCTATAGAGGCTGAATTTTCTTAAATCTTATTTAGAAAATGTAAAAAATTACCTAAGTCACCATAGGGGTGTGCATGAACTACAACGACAGTTGAACGACCTAGGGTCCTTAGGGCTCTCTTGTCGTTTATAGAGGATCTATCACGAGTTGACAATTGATATAAATTACAAGTTTTTAAGCAAGACTTTGGCGAGCTTAATAATATTTCCTGAAGGAATTTAATATTAGTTTTTTATTACATAAATACTGTGCTCTTCCATGTGAGATCAAATGACGGAACAATGTTTTCCAACGTGTGTGATAACAAATGCGTGACGTCACTAGCTTTTCGGCTCGATACATAACAGTGCCGGCTTAAATTCGTCCTTTCTGCGGTAACTATAGTAATGTGATAAAAAGAATCAGTCATTTGTTGTCTTTGATATTTCTTAAACTCGTCACGAAAACAAATTAACCTGTGTTTTCAAGACTCGTTTAGGAAATGTTGATCACAAAAGACAACTTATGGCGGATCCTATATGTATCATTTGACAACGATTGTAAGATGCTTTTTTATCAAATGACATTAATAACATGACAATACAGACTCCTATATATCTACGATGCCAAAATAACGTTATTTACGGCATATAATTGCGTCATTTGAGAAATAAAGCGACGTCAACTGAACGTAATACGTAGTATAAGAATATACGTACTCGTTATACTAACCCGGATACAAAGAATATCATGTGATGAAATTAACGTTGCCAGATTAAAAACGTATATGTAACGTTGTTGACGTGGTTAGTATTGACGTTAGTACCATACTGGACGTTACTGTCATCAGAGCGGCCAGCATTACGCGCCATTTTCCGACGCCGTTCTACTATTGATATTACGTACATTTGCTAGGAATGGCGGGATACCGGCGTCCATGATGGTACATCCGGCCGGCCTAACAGTGTTAAGTCTTTTGATCAAAATAGACTTCCTTCAATGGATTATGAGACTAAACAGTGAAAACATAATTTTGTTAAAATTTAGTTATTTTCACTGTTTTAGAAGCTGATTCCTTTACCGTACAGAAAAAGGAACGTAACGTCAACAGTACCGGTTTAAAATATGCATAACGTCATTATGACGTCATAATTTTCTGGTCGTGTCATTCCAATTTCAAAGTGATTTTTTCAATTAAGCCACTGTATTACTGTATCAAATCAAGAGAAATTGAACCATATAATAAACAGAAAAGTTGTTGATTTTTGGTGTAAGATCAAATATACACCTTTAAAGTGGCGACGTTATCATTTATACGAACACAATTATACACAGGGTGATTCATAATATATGTCCCCATTACAACTATTGCTTGATCTTATCTAACATTTTTATATACTGACGTTAAGATAATTCGCTACAATCAATGGGGATAACGTATAGAACGGAAGTGATACCCCTGACGGTTTTTCGAGTGTAAATTTCGTCGCTTCGGTAAGTAAATCTTGATTTTTCTTTGTTTTGTAAGACGCTTTCAATGAAATCACCTAGCCCACCGTACCCGGCCCTATCGATACTCGCAGACCCAAGCCCATTTTCCCTTCAAATACCTGTGATTAAGGAGAACACTCGATTCTAGTGCGGTTTTGGTTACTGCACCCCTGACGACCCGTCTACATTTTTTCCAATTTCTGCCGATTTGCATGGTGTGTTGCTGTTTTATGGGGCCACATTCGTTGTTTACCTTATTTTAGGTATGCATTTTGCAAAATTAGTTCGATGCAGTCAGGTTGTGAGGCAGAATAGACGAAATAACCACTATGATACCCTGACGGTTGCTGCCCCTCACCGATACCCCTGACGCCTCAAAATACTATAATGTTGTAATACGAGACGGTCGGCTCTGTACATGTTCAACCACTAAAAAAATCAAGATTCTAATCAATTGCGTAAATTACTCATGATTCTGGCACTTCTCTACCAATGTAGAACAAACCGTTAAAAGAAGTTCCTATGCATTGTTTTATTGATAAAATAGACGTTTTAATATAATCAGACACAGGCAAAACAAAGACTGGCAATATAAAATATCAACAGAAATCGAAAGCGACCCATTTTGATAGGCTATGGGGTGTGAAGAAGTATAAACTGAATTTATTTTTTAATGTTAACATTATTTTTGAAAGCCGATTTACTATTTAGAACTATAAGTACGCAAGGAACTAGTTTACGGATTTATTTATATTTTCTTCTATACTTAAGTAAGGACTAAGGTAGTGAGCTACTGCCAGGAGTTTGGTGGTATTCTACACATGTACATTACGTTCACAACTACACCGGTTTATAGCAAACACAGCGTTGATCGTTCAAATCAAACGCACATGTAAATAAGCATACTTCAGACATAGAAAGGTATGTCAATTTAAAGAGTTTGTTGACATGCATCGATACCTGCAACGTCTGAATTGCTTGTTTCTGGATCGATGGCTATTTAGTGAACTGTCACAAGTTTCCGCGACCCGGAAATGATACCGAGTAGTGCCTGCGAGTTTCCGCTTATATAACTACACGAACGATAAGCAAACATTAAATAATGTTATTAACTTGTGTAATTCACTTGAACAAGCATAACAAAACATCCCTGCGTTCAAGGAATGTTACCTGCAAACATGTTAAAAATCACAGGGTTTTGTCGTTACAATCCTTGGTTGTACGCTTCGTTTGCGACAAACACATTGAAAGTATAAATCCCCGTTTTTCCCTTCTCGACCACCCTGCGTTCAACGAAGAATAACGTGTCGAAACGTGCGTCACGTAATTCTCCGTTGAACCCAGGGCATTTCGATATTTGTACGGATGCATGGGTTGCATTATTGCCATTTTTTTGTTTGCCTCTGTCCGCCATTTTGTTAAAATTTACCAATTTAGGTATACCACCTCCGGATATGGTTAGCCAAACTTCGCTCACGTGACGAACAGGTTTTTTTAACATAACGTTCAATGAATAACAGCCCTGCGTTCAAGGAAAAAATAAAGTGACGCACGTTTTTACCTGGTACGTACCTGTTATTCGTTGAACAATAACCATATCCTGAGGTGGTGTGCGTGTATTGGTGTAATTAAAAAAAATGGCGGACAGAGGCAAACAAAAGAATATGAATAGCAAAATCCGTGCATGCGTACATATTTCAAAACTGAGAACAAAAAAAACGGGGACTTATACTTTCAAATTGTTTGCCGCAAACGAAGCGTACAGCGAAGGATTATAGCGACAAAAACCCCTGATTTTTAACATGTTTACAGGTAATTTTCCTTGAACGCAGGGCAGGTACGACATAGGTACGTAACACACCTCACATAATGCTTCGTTGAATGCAGGGCAGTACAAGGTACCTCAGATCACAATATATTAATCTGCTGTATAAGTTAAACTATATCATTCTATAATTTACATCATGTCAGTCACACTTGACTTTAATTTGATGTGTGGTTACTGGTCAAAGTAAACAAGAACTGGATGTAAATAAATAGAAATGTAAGTAATAAGTAAAGCGTTCAAAGAAAGAAGAATAAGAAATTTAATACAAGTACATGTCATGAAGTAGTACAATGTCATATTTGAATTGAAACGAACGCGTGTATAAAATAATGTCCGCGTCACATCGTGAGATGATCTGAATTATTAAGTCTGAATATTCACATAAGTTATATTTCCTAAACACAATTCGATGCGAAACAACGATATATCACAATTAATTTATAAAAATGCTTGTCAAATATTGCCTATTATGAACAAGCATTTCGTTTAGATTGGTGGAGCTTCCTAAGTAGTACTTACTGAAGTATCAAGGCACCCACACAGCAAACAGCAGTTTAATAACAACCCATTTACGGTGGTTCAAATATTCAACAATGTGCCGTCGAAATGTAAGATTAATAAATAAATTAATACGGACTCCTTTATAATAATTTGTAATATGAATTGTTATAGCTCACACAACTTGACTTGCTGTACGATTCCAAATCTATGTATGCAACTGTTTTTGTCTATTGAAATTGTTTATCAAGTTCTTCATGTATTTACGCAATAACTGTATTGATTAGAATCTTGATTTTTTAGTGGTTGAACATGTACAGAGCCGACCGTCTCGTATTACAACATTATAGTATTTTGAGGCGTCAGGGGTATCATTGAGGGACAGCAACCGTCAGGGGTATCATAGTGGTTCTTTCGTCTATTCTGCCTCATAACCTGACTGCATCGAACTAATTTTGCAAAATGCATACATAGAATAAGGTAAACAATGAAGTTGGCCCCATAAAACAGCAACACACCATGCAAATCGGCAGAAATTGGAAAAAATGTAGACGGGTCGTCAGGGGTGCAGTAACCAAAACCGCACTAGAATCGAATGTTCTCCTTAATCACAGGTATTTGAAGGGAACTTGGGCTTGGGTCTGCAAGTATCGATAGGGCCGGGTACGGTGGGCTATGTGATTTCATTGAAAGCGTCTTACAAAACGAAGAAAAATCAAGATTTACTTACCGAAGCGACGAAATTTACACTCGAAAAACCGTCAGGGGTATCACTTCCGTTCTATATGTTATCCCCATTGACAATGAAAAAAGTGAATAACTTTTCGTATTTCCAAAAATATTCCCGTGATTATCGACACACCATATATCTAGCTAAGAACGCGCCTACCGAAGCGAAAGAAAATCCGACCTGGCCCCTATGTGTCTAGGTATGGTACGACGCACGATTCGCACGTGCGTACCGTGCTCCTTTTCAAGGTGGTATTTCCGGTCGACAAAAGCGCAGTTACATGCTATAGTTGGTTTAAAAGGTGGAATTCACAGCGAAATTTGGAAAATGAAAGCAATTTAAATGTCACGACTAAGAAATGAAAATCAAGCAAAGGTTTTGTGAATGCTGGAAAGTAGAAATTCGCAAATTGACGTCGTTGGACGTTTTGTTGTTTCCAAATTCACTATCGCCAGATTAATTCAACGCGTAAATATTACTAGGAGATTATCATATAGGTCTCGCTCAAATGCGCCGCGTGTGACCTCGAGACGTTTGTATCCGTTAACGCCCACCGCGTGTCCGATAAACAACGTCACACTTGACATATTCTCATGTGAAAAGTAATTGTGGTTGGACTGTGATGTTTTACAATAACCAGCATTTTTTCCTGGAATATATTCCTATGGAACAAACGTGGGAGACCCTTGATAACCTGACTCTTAATATTAGGCGTGAGCACGCTATCTCTGAGTACGTGTGGATCAATTAGGCGAAGATTGCCAGCCGTACTGAAGAATTCTCCTCAAACGGGTATCGATAGAAAAATCAACAATCAAGGGACGCTAATGCTACAGTGTGTCTTTTGTCACGCTTTACTTCCCTTGTTGACGTTTTTTCCTGATCCCTGAAGAAATATAGGATCCCTCATGAGTTGTCTTTGGAGATCAACAGTTCTAAAACAAGTCTAGAAAACACGAGCCTTTGGCGAGCTTAATACTTTTTTTCGTGACGAGTTCCAGAAATGTTGGAGTGTCGGATTCTTTTTATCATATTACCATAGTTACCAGATCAAAACAACGTCAGATACAAGGCGTTTGTCACACACGTTGGAGAACATTATTCCGTGATTTATTCTCACAGGTGATAAAACACAAACTGTCAATTGGTCTTTCCCGAAACTAGGTTACCTCCCTTGGAAATTGTCTTCCCTTGACGCTTATGCGCATGCGCCAGATAAATACTTCCGAGGTGTCCGTATATCGATACAACCATTAGACGTAGCACTAGAGATCCGTTAAACTTGAGATAAAACTACTTTGTTGACAATGGTTTTGCTTAGTTTTTGTTGTCAGTTGAACGAACTTATAGGGAAGTGATTACATGGTCTAAAATTCTTATTGGGATAATGAAATTTCATTAAAATTGAAATATATTTCTCAGTAAAATATCATATTCACGCACGAACGCTTTCATAATACATACGTTTTGAATAATATTCCATGATAATTATGAATATACAGCAATACTATCAAATATACGTTCAAATAATATTTTCGGTAACCTTATACGAATTGATTTACGATATTTTTATGAAGATACTCACCAATTAAATTATTTTGACAATCATACATAACACACGTAGAAATAATATTGCACTTTTAAGTAAATCCACCACCGCCCATACATGCTTATGTACAATAGTCTCCATGGTATTAAAAAACAAAAAATAATATTAAACTACGTATTTATATAAGATTTAAACAATACGTCTTTTAATTAAAAGAATATAATGAGGGAAATTTATAGCGAAAATGCACTCACTGGCGTTTGTGTTCTGAAATTATTAAATACATGTACCTAATTCACGTATGAGGAGAAAATTTTATGACAGTCATTGTTTATCAAGTCTACACGCATTTTGAGTCGTGTAGACATTCGTTGAATGTTACCTTTGTAGGTGAAATCATGTATAATGCTCTATTTGAGTTGATTTAAGACCATTAAGTGATCAAATATTCATTGTTTTGTGATTGTTTCTCTGACTTGGATAAGGTTAACATTTAGATCGGTGAATCATAAGAGTTACACGCGGCGTGAAAATTACTTTCACTATAACGAATGTTGACTCGTCATTAAATTTCTCATAATTAACGCCTCGTTATTGATTTGTATTATTCAATCTTGCCCCTTGACACCTTCATTGTAGACAAACAATCGATATCAGTGTTGGGGGTTACGCTATTGTCATAAAATGTGATAAAAACGATGTGTGAAAATCACGAACCACAGCAACATTAAATCTGACAATTTTTCGGAGGTGTGAAATTTCGCTCGGATGATTGCCTCGAGATAAAGTAACTAATTATCGTTGAAAATTGTTGAATGGACCGACACCTGCGCTCGAATTAGACCGGATGCTCGTAATAACATTACTCGAATTAGAGGGATACATTAATGTACAATATAGAGCAAATTCGTCGGGACTTTGAAATTTGCTCGAATTAGGCCGGTTGCTCGAATAATCGCTGCTCGTATTACCGAGGTTTTACTGTACCTAATTCACGTTTGTAGAGAAAATTATATGACAGTCCGGTATTCGTTTGAAGTGCACATATAAATACCCATATTTAAACTCATTGTCGAAACAAAGTGTCATAAAAACCATAATCTGAATAAGTAATCAGTGGAAAAACTTGTTTCACAATCGACCTTAAATAAATTAGTGTAAACTAGAGCTCTTATCCTGATGACCGTAAATTAAAAAAAGGGACCAAAGATCTTGCAGTATTCTTTGCAGGAATACATCCGTGCAGACCCTTGTATACAAGTATTGTCTCTGGTCCGTGGGGTTCGTTTAAATTCAAGTTTTGTTCTTCCCGTTTGCTTGAAGTATTGGCAGTTGATTTTTTCGTTCAGTGAAATATTTTGAATTAAATTTTGAATTAAATTATCTTTTTACATGCGCTGCGGCCTGCCACAGCAAATTTTCTCATGGGGCACCATTTGCTCAGACGGATCCAACCAGCTTTGTTCTCTCAATGGGTTATCCTGACCAAAGTCCAATCGCTGCACAACTCGTGTATCTTAATTCAAGTGGATCTGAACTGCCCTCTTGAGTCGCGCATAAATTAATACATGCATTGTGTGACTCATTCCCGGGATCGGAGGGCGTCACACCTTTTTGACAAATTCGCGGGTATCTTATACGAATATGCCCACATCTTAAAACCCAATTGACAATGTATATTGTACTTTTTCACATACCATACTATAAAACTTAACATATATCATAGTTGTAGTACGCTGGAGAGATTGAAGTTAAATGATTGATTTAAACACATTTGTAATTAAAAAAACCATCGAGCACACGAAAAACTAAAAAGTTTGCTTGATTTTACCAGATACTTTCTAAGATTATTATCGTGATTATCCTTGGTAGTTTGTTTAATGCCAAACAAAGATCTAAAAATACATGTGTTTAGATCTCTGTTTCAAATGGTTTTATGTTTAACCCCGTTCTTTTCCCCGTATCGATTTAATTAATTTCGTAATATTCTAATTTAATACACAAAATTAATTTTTCTAAAGGATGATACCAAAAACATAACAAACAAGAACACTTTAGTAAAGTTAAAATACTTTCAACATACTGCATAACTGCATTTTGTACTATGCAACTATATACCACTCTTATCAGGACACCCGGAAGTAGAATTAATGAAAATCAAGGGACGTTATCGAAGATTTACCAAGGGAGGTAACCTAGTTTCGGGAAAGGGCTATTTCTGACAAAGGCGTATTGATCGAACCAAACTGATGGAACGTCAATGAAGTTATGAGTTCCGGAATCGTTGTGATCGGAACTACATCTTCAAGTGCCCCATGACTGCTTTTTAAACATTTCTTTTGTTTATGTTATAGTTAGAACATATTAAGTAAATTTTAATGATTAAAAAGGGCGGAGCGAGCGAAGCGAAGCGAGTCCTTTTTAGTCATTAAAATTTACTTAATATGTTCTAACTAACTTAGAATATAACATTCTGCATTCTGATTGGCCGATAAAAAGTAGCACCAACGCATGACGTAAAGTCTGTGAAGAGAAAATTTTAATGATTAAATTTTCACTTAACCGCCAAAATGCGGCGTTTTCATTGGCTCATAATGTAGGTTATATTCTAAAAAGTGGTAGAACAGGGATTAACTTGTCAAAATGTTATATAGCTACTCAGGTGCAACTGAAATTTGTCAATATATATCACGATCGTTGTACTATTTTCAGTATTGCAGTCAATGAAAACGGTGAGCTTGTACACACTGGTATAGGTTTACCTTTAACCTCAGTACAGCCAAACACTTTCACACTTCCGTCATTTAGTATAACGTGCTTGCAAACATATTTTAACCAGACTGTGGTTATATCAAGCCATCATTTACTGAGGACCATTAATCAGGTAAGTTCAAAGTTTGGCCGTAAGAATATGTTGTTTACGGAATCCTGTTAGTGCCATTTTAAATATTGTGTATCGCGCTCGAAGGGCGAGACACGACAATTACGCGAGGCACGATACGAGACACGAGAATTGGACGCGAGGCACGATACGAGACACGAGAATTGGACATCAGACACGATACGATACACGAGAATTGCACGATGCACGATACGAGAATTGAAAATTGAATTCTCGCGTTATAATCTCGCCCTAGACCCATACTTTTTGCAAGTTTATATCTAATATCGTGTAACATACCCAAGTTTTCATCCCATGGCTGTATTTACAGTATTTTTGCATCAACTAGCGATAGGCGGTTATACCATTACTGTTACAGTATATTTGTGGGTGTTTTATTGCTATATGACTCTCCGCCCAGCATGACGCTGATTGACTGATAAGAAAGTGTAGCCTATAATGATAGATAATATCATAAATTATTCATAATACATTTTGTACATACGAGGGTTCTCCCAGTAAATCGTGTACTTTGCTTGTAATTTTCTTATGTGGCGTCACATGATAATTTTCACACTTTCAAATGACATCTCCTCTGAAACCGTTTGACCAATATTGATGAACTTTTGCCTGGATGTTCCTACCATAGGGGGATTTAAAAATTGCTCAAATAAAGTTGATCCATCTAGAACGCTGGTTGTCATGGCAACCAGGTAACAAACCTTTAAAAAAATTCTTCTAAGAAACCACAAGGCATAGAGCTTAGATATTTAGCATGAAGCATTGCATAGTGGACCTTTACAAAGATTGATCAAATCATGACCTCCGGGTCAATATTGGTCCCGCCCCGGGGGTCCCTTAATTATGTATAAGAGATATATAGAAAAAACTTTAAAAAATCTTCTTCTCTGGAACCACAAGGCATAGAGCTTAGATATTTTGCTAGTAGCATTGTCTGGTGGACCTTTACCAAGATTGCTCAAAGCATGACCCCTGGGTCAATATTGGCCCCACCCAGGGCCTCCCTTAATTTTATATAAGAGATATATAGAAAAAAACTTTAAAATTCTTCTTTTCTGGAACCACAAGGCATATAGTTTGGATATTTGGCATGTAGCATTGCCTAGAGGACCTCTACCAATTTTGCTCAAATCATGACCCCTGTGTCAATATTGGCCCCGTCCCGGGCATCCTTTCATTTTACATTATGTTATAGAAAAAAATTGATGGATCTTCATACAATTTGGTCTGTAGCATCCTAATAAGGTCCTTTCTCAAATTTAGGCATTTGTCTTCTTTAAGAGGCTACAGTTTCATATATAAAAATATCATGAGCATGGTGATTCAGGTAAGCGATTCAGGGCCACCATGGCCCTCTTGTTTATAGTTACCTTTATGTATTCAATCTTTAGAGGAATTATGCGTACCAATTATACGGATGTGTATACAATGCGTAGTATTTGTGATTGACCAACCAAATGTATGCGAACGCGGCGCAACCCATAAAACGCGACGTCTTTCGTTCAATGTATTTTCAATGTCATTTTCAGACTTTCAATTACTTGTTGTTCATAATGTTTACGTCGGCTTTTAAGAGTGTCTTTTTAGTGCCATAACGGTACATTTCCAACAATATTCATTATTTGTGCGAGAAATACACATGTTTGAATAGCCGCACTAAAAATAGAAACGTGCGAGAATTGTGACGTCAGAAGAGGAAAACACTCATAGAACAACAGTACAATTTATAGTTTTGTTAGACAAATCGAAATATAGTTTAATACACTAAACTGCACTGTCAGTTATAAATCAATATGTCTAGATCACGTGTGGATCGGTGACGAGGACGATATAAATGATGTGTGGGTCATCAGCGGGTTGAACATTCATTACATCTACTGCGCCAATGCACCACATGTTTTCATTCTTCTTCTCGCATATGTTGGGGTCAAGTATTTCCCATGATGAGTGTTGGTTTTGTCGGTTATCAGGGGCGTGTCTGGGCCCATTTTGAGTATACGCACGATGGCTAGGGGGGTCCGGGGGGCATGCTCCCCCGGGAAAAAAATTTCCTCTTGGAGCGTCGTACGTGCGTTTTGTGGTGTATTTAGAAATAAAGAATTGTCTTAAATTATAGGTCAAAATGAGACAAACACATGTACCGATAAATTAAAAAAACATCATAAAGTGAACAACGTAATTTATTCATTACTCTCTGCGAATGAAGTACAACATGTCCATATAATAGACAAATTTTTTCAACACAACCGGCGTCAACTACAAGCATGACTGTAACTATGCTTTTTCAAAAGGGTGCGGCATTGGGTCTTGAGTATATTATGTTTAGATGTGGAGTAAAAGGCTACTCCTCCTGCTAACGGACGCTGTGACTCGGTGCTCAAAAGGTCTTCAAGAGTGTTGTTAGAATGAAATATCGGAGTGACAGCAGACAAACTCATTATATAAATAGTGTGCGAGCTAGAAATAATTCGTTATTACTACATGTAGTATACGGTGAGCAGCCTACCACACAAACTCGTTCTCTACTTAATATACTAATACACACACATTTATACATTTATTATCAACCATATTGTTTGAGTTGCATGACATACAAATTCGACCTTAACTAAATTGGATTGTAGTTATTGTGCGAGCAAACAGCCTACCACACAACAATTTTATTGCGCGGCCGAAGCCTCGCTCGAAAAATGCATTGTTTGCAAGCCAAATAAATTCGTTCTCTGCCTGAAATTATATACATGTATTAATAAAGGTATTGTGCGAGCGAAGCGAGCCTGAGAAAATTCATTATATATCTGAGCTACATACCACACAAACTCTTTCATCACTTAGCCTTCATACCATTCACTGATAATGTCAGTGTGCGAGTGAATAGAGTAAAAACTTCCAATTGCTTTATCTGAGCTGCATACTACACCTAGTTCTCTGCTTGAAACTGTTTAATAATAAACTTATTATGCGAGCGAACTGAGGCAGACAATTGCATTGTTTGTCTGAGCTGCATACTATGCATACTCGTTCATCAATTGATTCCATTAACAGATCGAAATATTGTACGAGCATAGCAAGCCAGAAAAATACATGCATTGTTGTTCTGAACAACATGACAGCTAAAAGAAAAGGCATTCTTTATTTTAGAAACATACCAGACACATTTGTCCTCACATTGGTAAATGATTAAGTTGAGCGAGCGGAGCGAGCAAGAAAAAAATGGAGAGTTAATTTGATCAGCATTTCACACAAACTCGTTCTCTACTTGATAATACATGGATTGTATTCAATAACGAACTAATTAAAATGCGAGCTTGATAAAAATGCATAACTCTGTAGGCTAATGCATAGAGGATGACAATTTTATATGCCTCACCCGGGTCAGGCAGCGATTTTTATTGCAGTTTTGGAGTTTTTAAATTTTCGACTTTTTCAATTAACTGTACGCACGTGCGTAAGTGCGTAGGCCCAGACACGCGCCTGGTTATACTGCTTTTTTATGGTGCATTAGACTGTGTCTGGTTCGCAAAAATGTATCAGAAAAGGGTTCAATGTCATCGTATGCATATTGAATACAATGGACAATACTCTAAGATGGAGGAAAAAATGTTCTGCGGTATGACATTCTTACCTTGACGTCACTGTGCGCCGCACTTGCATACCATGTGTATTAAGGACGGTTAGGACCTTTCTCCGACGTCATCGGTAAAAAATCGCTTTTTCGCCGAATCTAATAAAAATCTCCAGAAATATGCTTTAACCTACTCTCCGTATTATGACGTTTTTAATTTTTCAAAATATCGCTTCGTTTCCTAGCAACGTGACGCTATGTACATAGGGCGTGAAATTGACGTTTTGAGCGTATATTTCTGTTCTATTAAGATGTACAATAATTTTCGAAACTCTATTTGTTAGTCCTTCATCCATTGAATACGTATATGTAAAATTTATAGCAGTTGCGACTAACAATTTCGCAACGAAAACGGTTTTATATCGAAAATTGACCTGTATTTTACTGCTTATTTGCGACACCCTACTCACTTCAGGGCGCAATTTGGTCAACAAAAAGTGATTCAATCAACTAATGAAACATACCGTGGTTTTGCGGTAATTCTACAGAATAAGCACAAACAATAAAAAAGGGGGGTGATCTCGCATTATTTTCGACAAAATTGAATTTTAATGAAAAACGGACATACGTTAAAGGCATAACGTCGTGCCGTCGCACGACGTTACGGGCTATTGTGGCTACGTCAGCGTCATGATCTTGTGGTGTATCCGGCGCATCGGCACATTGTTTCAATATATAAACAATATAAGAAAGCCTTATTGATGAGATCTTCGATATACCCCTAAAATTGTATGAATATTAATAATTTCTAGTGATATACATGTACGTACATTTTCCCTATAAATAAAGAGATATGAACTTGCTACTAGCACACACTGTATAAAACACTAACCACCTCTCAGAAAGAATATTGTGCTTTAACATTTTGGCTTACGACCTATATATTGTGTATGCACAGTAGGGGGTTCGGGGCAAAGTGTTACAGTCCCTGTGGTAAAATGTTTATTGTAATAAATACCGACAAACATACTTTGGTATGTAGTTATATTTTCAATAAATGGTCAAAAGTAGTCCCAACACGTCTTCACAATGTGTTACATTTACGGATCATTTTAAATAGTTGAACTTGTTAATGCATATTCAATGCAAATTGATTAATTAAAGAACTTGCATTGTAAAAATTAAGTATGGTTTGTGTATACATTATTACTAGGACTGTATAAGTGTACATGTATGCATTCATTAGGCAATGTAACAATTATACATAATATATTTTCCCCCAACTCACTAAACAGCAACAACACAACAGCTCTACAGTAAATCCCAAAGGTGGCCGAATCAAGTATCTTATTAACCAGTCATGGTAAAAACCCCGCAAATTCCCCCTGTCCTATACCTCACGGGTATAGTCAGAGCTGCATTTCCCCGCTATTTTGTCGCGAATCAAAAGCGTACCACACATACATCTGTGCGGGGACATCGAAAACGTAAAAACACAAGACAGTTCCCACTATCACCTGTCTTTCCCCTGGATTGGGATAGTAGTTTCAATTGACTGGTACATTATTGTAACGTCATGTTTGATGTGTAGGCCTACTCCAACTAAGGCACATAAGCCAAAATGTCAACCTATACCGTGAGTTTCGAATTAAACAAATTTGAAAAATTGTGAAAACAGTACAAACATTCCAGAAAAAAGCGTTGTCAACCTGTAAAACAAAATGTGTGAAGTTAATGTGTGCGCATTAGCCGATCCAACAGCGGCTCAAAAGTGTTAACATTAACTTATAATATTACTATCTAATACACGTGTAAGACCTCATACTTATACATATAACGCTATCTTTCAATTTGCTGGCTGTTCATCTACCGTCCGTATTATTTTTGTTTTTAATTAAATTTATTCACGGTTAATGTAGCAGACCGCACAGCGGCCTTTAATCCAGCTGTCAACATGAGTTAACATGATTGCGTAACAGTGAAACCAGATATATATGCGTGGTAAGTGGCAATATTTCTAGACAAGTGCGGGACTAACTTTCCAAATGTTTATACATCAACGATTTGCTTTTATACCAAACGCTATTATTATATACATTATAACTATGTATGACTGTAGGAAACGATGTATACATATTTTAGTTATTATTTTATTAAAGGGACGTAATTATTAGTTTGGAAGACTTCAGTTAGTTTGGAAGACTTGAGCTCATAATTCGGTACAATGCATTTAATGTCCGATCGAATATCCCGAGTAGATGTTTAGATAATTTAAATACATAACTCAGCCGATGTTCTCTTTTGTATCACTGTGTATTTATCATGATGCTGTGTTCAATAAAGACACATTTTGAAGAATAATAAAACCACAGTACTGATAGTATTGCAGGTATTGCGAGAGAAACTCAGTTTTATCATTTTTACAAAAATTACCACACTCAAATCGAAATGAATAATTGTTATGTAGTGACAAACTTTTCTTTGAACAAAGCATTTATATATGATTTGATAATTGAACAGATGCAGGTGAAATGCGTGCATTTTAATCTTAACATGTAATTGTTGTACTAGTAAATAGGACGCAAGTCCGTCAATAGAACGGACGTACATAGCGCGTTACGTTGGGCGACGTAACGTTTTTACGTAAGTCCGTTTTTTACTGAAATTCAATTTTGTCGAAAATAATGCGAGATCACCCCCCTTTTTAATTGTTTGTACTTATTCTGTAGAATTACCGCATCACAACGGGGTATTTCATTAGTTG
This sequence comes from Spisula solida, assembly GCA_947247005.1. Taxonomy (NCBI): domain Eukaryota; kingdom Metazoa; phylum Mollusca; class Bivalvia; order Venerida; family Mactridae; genus Spisula; species Spisula solida. The sequence goes on along the minus strand of OX365960.1, from coordinate 25,811,130 downwards.
ATTGAATCACTTTTTGTTGACCAAATTGCGTCCTGAAATGAGTTGGGTGTCGCAAATGCGCTATAAAATTCTGTCAACTTTCGATATAAAACCTTTTTCGGTGAACAACTGTCCGTCACAATCGCTTTAAATTTAACATATACGTATTCAACGGTTCAAGGACGAACATATGGAGCTTTGAAAATTGAAATAGACCTTATTCTGACCGAATTATGCCATTAAAATGTCAATTTTACGCCCTATGTACATAGTGTCACGTTGCTAGGAAACGAAGCAAAATTTTGAAAAAATAAAAACTGCACAATAAGGACAGAATGTTAAAGCATATTTCTGGAGATTTTCATCAGATTCGGCCAAAAGTCGATTTTTTACCGATGACGTCGGAGAAAGGTCCTAAACAACCTTAATAATGTAAACAGACAATTAATTTCATGACACATTTTCATGAAATTCCGGACACCTCCTAAGAACCTATTTATAAATCATCAGTGAAATCTTGAAACTAAACATTTAAATACATTTTGTGTAATAAGCAAAGTACACGATTTACTGGGACAACCCTCGTACATGTATATGCGTATACATATTAAGGGATTTGTGAAAAGTATATAGTGAACTGGTATATGTTGAAAGATTGAACTTTAAATTGTAATGTTTGTAATTTAATTTGATAAAACTTTAATATCATAAAGATAATTTATATTATGATATGATTTCAAAATACGTGATTATATAATTATTTTATTAATTAAGTCAGGTCTAATACTATTCTTTGAGTATGTAGTATTTACTTTAAAAATAGTTGTTTTATAGTAATAAAGGATGTTGTTTCAAAGTGTAATGTTAACGCTTTTAGACAACGCGAAAACTACATGTCACATACAGTACATGTATTACAAATTAAAATGTTGAATCTGGATTGTTAAAATTACCCGATAACTGTTTTAAGTTATCGATTTTGCGTTTAAAAATGTCTGGATTTAACTTTGATAATCATAACCTGATCATATAAAAACTAACACAATTTAGTACCCATTTCTGTCATTCATGTTTGATAATAATGCTACATCCGAATCATGTTCCGTGACACTGAATTGTAGTCTCGCGCATTAATTTGTCGTTAATTGGACCCGTGTATTCGTATTAAGCAACCACCTGTTTTAAGCGTCCAACGTTGCTAGTTGATTGAATACAACCAGCTTGACCCGTGTATCAATATAAAGCAGCCACCTGTTTAAAGCGTCCAACGTTGCTAGTTGATTGAATACAGCCAGCTGAACCCGTGTATCAATATTAATCAACCACCTGTTTTAAGCATCCAACGTTGCTTATTGATTGAATACAGCCAGCTGAACCCGTGTATCAATATTAATCAACCACCTGTTTTAAGCATCCAACGTTGCTTATTGATTGAATACAACCAGCTGGACCCGTGTATCAATATTAAGCAACCACCTGTTTAAAGCATCCAACGTTGCTTATTGATTGAATACAACCAGCTTGACCCGTGTATCAATATAAAGCAACCACCTGTTTTAAGCGTCCAACGTTGCTAGTTGATTGAATACAACCAGCTTGACCCGTGTATCAATATTAAGCAACCACCTGTTTTAAGCGTCCAACGTTGCTAGTTGATTGAATACAGCCAACTGAACCCGTGTATCAATATTAAGCAACCACCTGTTTTTAGCATCCAACGTTGCTTATTGATTGAATACAACCAGCTGGACCCGTGTATCCATATTAAGCAACCGCCTGTTTTAAGCGTCCAATCTTGCTAGTTGATTGAATACATCCAGCTGAACCCATGTATCAATATTAAGCATCCACCTGTTCTAAGCGTCCAGCGTTGCTAGTTGATTGAATACAGCCAGCTGAACCCATGTATCAATATTAAGCAACCACCTGTTTTAAGCGTCCAACGTTGCTAGTTGATTGAATACAGCCAGGTGGAGACATGTATCAATATTAAGCAACCACCTGTTTTAAGCGTCCAACGTTGCTAGTTGATTGAATACAGCCAGCTGAACCCGTGTATCAATTTTAAACAACCATCTGTTTTAAGCGTCCAACGTTGCTAGTTGATTGAATACAGCCAGCGGAACCCGTGTATCAATATTAAGCAACCACCTGTTTTAAGCGTCCAACGTTGCTAGTTGATTGAATACAACCAGCTAGACCCGTGTATCCACATTAAGCAACCACCTGTTTTAAGCGTCCAATTTTGCTAGTTGATTGAATACAGCCAGCTGAACCCATGTATCAATATTAAGCAACCACCTGTTCTAAGCGTCCAGCGTTGCTAGTTGATTGAATACAGCCAGCTGAACACATGTATCAATATTAAGCAACCACCTGTTTTAAGCGTCCAACGTTGCTAGTTGATTGAATACAGCCAACTGAACTCGTGTATCAATATTAAGCAACCACCTGTTTTAAGCGTCCAACGTTGCTAATTGATTGAATACAGCCAGCTAGACCCGTGTATCAACTAGACCCGTGTATGCATATTAAGCAACCACCTGATTGAAGCGTCCAACGTTGCTAGTTGATTGAATACAACCAGATGGACCCGTGCACATGTATGAAAATGCGATCGAAATATATTAAATAAATAAATTATTTTCCAAGAAAAACAAAATGAACCTCAAAGATACATGATGACTCACAAACAATAATCATGCCAGATTAAAATTAAACAGGTTGATTGCTTAAATATTTGTTGCGATCAAAACATATATTGTCCTTGTATTGGAAAATACAATATCGTTCTTCGAAACAACTATTCTGTTTGAATATAGCATGAAAGTAACTAAAATTCAACTCTTATAATTTACCTGTACTATTATCTAATCTGATGAGGTTCTTGAACGTGTCAATTTTACCTGTAGTCATGTCACATTGGGGTTCTAATATGGTGTTATGCTCTCTAACCGAAAACATTTATAAAATACACTTCTTTCAGAATCCAGTTTTTGTGTCACCTGAAAAGGCGACATATAGGGTTACTTTGTCGACTGCGGTTGCGACGGCGTCCGAATTTGCTTGTCCGGAGCATAACTTTTGTCACCTTACGTTCAAATCACTCAAGATTAGCTATGCATGATTTTTGCAATAAGCCGAAGTGCAGTGCACAGAAACCATAACTCTATCATTCATCGTTTTTGAATTTTTTCCCTTTGATTTATTTTATACGAGCATTTCTTGTCCGGAGGATAATTTTGTCAATATAGGGTAGAATAACTTAATAATTGGTATGCATGTTTCTTACAAAAAGTCTTAGTGCAGTGCCATTTTTGAATTATTTCTCTTGTATTGATTTTATAAGCATTTCTAGTCCGGAGCATAGCTTTTATTGTACTATTTCTTGCATGAACATGTTATGAAATGATCGATCTGAACAGAAAATTGTGAGTAAGTCTTTTATAGGTTCTCGGGTCATTTTATAGCCACATTAGGCTTTAAACACCTATTTTCAAAAGCAATGGATTGTGAGCACCTTGTTTGAGTCCTAAAGGTGTATATTATGCTAATTCCTTGAAATTAGTCTATTTACTGGAGGGTCGGAAAAATGTATTGGGAGAGATAATGTGGCTGGATATATGTAGGTATTATATATGAGCCAGTCTTCAGGAAAACCTGCTATTTTGACAAAACAGTTGATTTTGAGATTTTTTATTATCTAAACGAGTAATCTTAATGAAGCAAAATGCAAAAGAAATTTTGTTAATATCATGATTTTTAAGGAAGTTACAGCTGTTTAGTTGAGGCTCTATTCAGACCCTTTGTGCGTGACGTCGCAAGCGTCATTCAAACGTTATTCGACGTCGTTGTAACAAGTACTTTATAAATACTGCATTTGATAAATTCTAGGCGTAAACTGGTCAAAATGGTATCAAGTTTAAGAATAATGTTTTAAGTTTTAAAATATACATCCAAATTGTAAATGTTCACATTTAGAGAAATACTACCAACTCCTCGTTTTTCTCAATCAGAGTACTTTTCTGAAATTGGTCACCATAGCAACGAAGTAAATGATTTCGACATTATTCATAAGACATTTTAAAGCAAAGATAATATGGACAAATGACTTAAAGGTGAATCTATTGATATGTTTTTTTTCTTATTTGAAAGCTTTTTTAAAAGCTTGTTACATGCAGTAATTACATAATGTCAAAATAGCAGGTTTTCCTGGAGACTGCACATATATAATTACATCTAGGTACAAGTACTAACGGGTATGTTACAGACACACACATATGTACAAATACAAAAAAAAACATTCTGTAACAACTACACATTATCACCAGATATGTTGGATTGGCGTTATTTGACTATAAAACATTAAAAATAGCACAGCGTTTCCTTACAACATGCTTTATTAATTATTTAATTTCCATGTAATCGAACTGTAACATCAACATACTACAGCGTAAACATCAGTGAGGTATTCGGTTTGTTTTGCAATTCGCTTTAATCGAATGCGAACAAATGCCAGACTGTTTAAGTGATAACGGTGTTAATTATATTGTGTTTTGTTTGTTAGACAGACCTTACACATATTATTCTGAACATATCTTTTTAAACATATTGCCTTAATTTGAAATGTACCCCTTCAAAAATCGGATGCATCTGCTTCATACGAGTACTAGTAACGTGCAGGTCATATTTGATGATAAAACTTGTTATATGATTTTGTGTCTTGGTTCACATGCAATGTACATTATAAGTTGGTCATAGATGACGATATAAACTGTAAGTCTTTGTTAATGTTTGTTCCCCGAACCTACTTTGATTAACAGGGTTCCATGTAACACCTCTACTGTTGAAATAAATAAGCTGAGTGTTAAACAATGTAATTATATATCGCTGGCTTAGAATGAGAAGGTCGTAAGTGCGACTTAACAAGACACATACATATTTTAAAACAACACCACAAGGCGCTTTTTATCACCATATTTTCATGAAAATCGTAACAGGTCATGTTGACCAAACTGAAGTTGAAAAAGTAAAGTGTTTTAGCGTGTTTGTACTTACGACCTAAGTAAGCGATACTTGTACTAAATATAACGACTTTGTATGTCACGACTAGGATCGAACCTGAATTACCATCGGTTCTCGAAGTGGCCACTCTTCTACTAGGCAGTCCAGTCGGATGTTACAAAAAATATTATATATACCTTTATATGTATTGTTAGCCGCGTCAATTATTAAGTTAAATCATCGCCTCTTATTATTATCATTGATTTTGTATTGATACTTTTTAGGAACACAAATTCAAATGCTGCTTCTTTGAAGTATGTAATGAGAGTGAACATTCAGTAAAAGGATACTGCATGCGTAGGCATGACGATGGAAATACTAGTATTTCATTTAATCAGATATTATCAGAATTGCTACACTGTACCATGAGATATACACCAGAAGTAAGAGAGTTCATGGCAGTCGGTAAATCAATATTCCAATAGATGAAAACTGGTCGAGAGTCCCAGAAGTCTCAACGCCCTAAAGCTTGCTAACGTCTAAAGCACTATAGAATGACTCGCTATCATCATACGAAATTTCCATCATGAGGTCTTCGGTTATTATCTACAACGCATTCGTTTAGAGACCATTACACAATATTTAATGTCGTTAAGAGTGCATGGCATTCGCTCAAAAACAACAACTGTACTTTTTATGGCATGGGAGCAATCGATTAAAGTAATCATGGTGATTAATAATCGATTACTTTTTTCAAGTAATCAGCATTAATCAGTAATCATGGATTTTTCTGCTTAATGATTAATAATTTAATCGATTATTGATGAAAAAAAGGCTGTAATCATGATTACTTTACGATTACTTTATGATTACTTTGTGTTTATATATGAGAATATTCAGCAGAAAATTTGTTTTCAGTAACAAAAACACAATGCTTGTAACTACCAAAACTAAATAGAATTAAATATATTTTTTAGTGAATTATCAGTCAAAAATTCATTAGTTATTTAATATTAATTAAGTCTATTTATACATAACATGTAAAATAAATGTAAGCATGTACTAAGCTGTAAAAAGGCATTTTTGTGCAATAAAATATTTGTATATATAACAGATATCACATCATGTTTATAACATGACAGTGTGTTAGAAGATTAGGGCCTACACTTAATGCTATTGTTTGACATTTCTCACCTATTTAAATGTACCCCATTTCATACTCAAAGCTGCATGTATTTTGCCTGGGGCAAAGATTTGTACTGTTAGTTAAAATAATTGATATGGGTTAAGTGTCACACTATTGTTAAAGAAACACAACTGACAAGATCTGAACATACAGTTTATATTTAATTTAAAGTTTATCCTGCATGTCCATAAATATGTTTGCAAATAACGATCCTGTAAAGCAGGAAATCTCTGTATATTTGATGTCAGAATGTATTGACATTGACCCCTTACACTACTGGAAGGATAATAGTGAAATATTTCCAACACTCGCAAGCGAGTTGAGTGGTTGTTCAGCATTGCAGGAAAGTTTTTTAGGCCAGAAAGCTGCAGGCTTAGTGACAAAACTTTTGAACGCCTGATGATGATTAAATGTAATAAGCATATTTGAACTTATTCATGTAAGAGAACCATTTGTCTCTTGAACTATGCACCCACTAGATCAATATATCTTGTGTCTAATTGAAATATCTGTTTTGTATTAGATAGACACATTGTAACTGTTTAATAAACATGTCATTTAACTTTGTTTTTGAAAAGTAATCGTTAATCATCTGATTACTTCAATTAACGATTAATAATTTAATCGATTAACAACAATTTGTCAGTTAATCGATTATTAATCGATTATTCAAAAATGTCTAAATAATCGATTAATAACCGATTACTTTTCAAAGTAATCGACTCCATGTCTGCATGGGAGTCATATACATAATTATGTAGTATTAAGTATTATTGCAAAACTAGTTTATGTAGAACATTGTCTGGTTAAATTAATTCATTTGTATTACATTTCGTGCAATGTATAAAACAAATTGAGTATCTTCTTTCATATTTCAAAAAACTGCACAAGTTAGATATAGATATAAACTAACTACAAGCGTTTAATTACATGTTTTAGCATTATCATTTAGTACAAATACTTACCCGTCAATGAGTCGACATATCGTTTTAACTAACACCTTATTCGAAGCGTAATACGGTGTAAAGTGGACACACTCTTAGCCGTACGGTCAGCTGTATAAAGAATCCTTAGCATTTTTCACGTAGATACTATAGCATGATGTCTGTAAGAGTAGTATTACGCTTTGACATCGCTCCGTACCAGTGATACTATAGCGGTATGCCCACACTGTAGTATATACATGGTCGGCTTTGTGTTACCTACCATTTCAGCCGCCTGCCACCATTTCCACTTCCCGTTTGTTTATTCACCTTCTTCCACATTCTGTCCTCATCTCATTCACTACTACTCCTCTCCTATATTCCCTCCTCCCCCTTTTACCAACATTCGTTCCTTCAATCACTCGTCTGCTACTTTCAAACTTTCTCTCGTCCCCAATACCCTCCACCTCTTGCAACTAAAGCTACATTATGATCTTACTATTCCGAAAACCATCTAGTCCGTTCCATTTTATAAAATTCATACTACATAAGGTAGTCGGTACGGATTTTGAAGCTCTTGGAAGCACATGGTTACTTGAAAAGTGGGTTGTACCTAACTGATCAAACATCTTTTCCACACTGCTAAAGGATCGAACATCATTTCAGGACTGTTCATTGACACAAGATCAGACTGGCGATGGTGTAGACGGTGACTGTGATGGTTTAGTTGACGAAGAGGACTGCTCATTTTATACCTGGGACAATACTAGCAACCCATTGATAGGTACATTGGATAAATTATCAATCAATAGCATATCATTGTATAGCGTCGACGTACCGGTTCTCGAACCTCTAAGCACTAGGCTTTGGTTTTAGTTTTTTTATGTGTGGCCGAAACTATGGCATATAAAACGAATTGCTGATTGTTCAGACGTCAATTTTACTCATATCTTAAATGTTTAACTGCATAATTTCTAAAACAGTCCCCGAAAATCTTCAATACAAATGCAACACAATACACGAACAATAGCTGTCATTTTATATTTTGATGGCATATTCTCGAACCGCTTGCGAATTTACAGTTCAGTTCATACAGTATGTTCAAAGTCTTTCAACATTAAAAATAATATCCAAAGTCAATTATAAACAAAAACCAAGAATATTAACAGCTTATTTTCAATTCTCCAGTAAGTGAATTATTATCATGACATGGATACACAAATTCATCTCCCAGTCTGATACCATGATATGGGCACAACAAAAATTCTAAAAATATGCTTCACCAGTCAGTAGGTGAGTAGCTACCGTTCTTCAAGACCCTTGTTGTTGGGTTAGGCTGAACAAATATTTAAAAACTTCGTAGGCAAGAATTATTCGAAAACTATAAGTAAATACAATGTACGAAATGCAAGTAACGTATTTGGTAGAACGTAAAGATGAGCTGGGCTGTAGATACGCTACCGTGTTATAAAAAACACCACATGATTGTCACGTGCCTTTTTGACACCTGTCATATCGGCTGCCTGTCTACCGATATTTTTTTAATAGACACAATATGGTAAAAGAACGACCGGGATTGATAGGGGAGTAAAAAGTAATAGCAGTTTCATTATATTTTTCCATTATCATAATAAAAATCCATCGTTCGACAGTTTTTGAACGCGGTTTCTTCTTCGACGGCTGCGAGTGTCTTGTGTATTGACAGATCACCGGAACTCACAAAGTGATGACGTCATTCGCGTGTTTAGAACAAAACAACACACGGATGAACAAAAGGTTCGAGAATTTGTGCGGTTCGAGATCAGGTACTTATACGACACGTCAAATTAACATGATCAACCAGCTCACACAATTATGTTATCCAGCAACTTCTAGCAATATCAGCCGGGCCACATGGTGCCGAATAAACTTAATTTGATCACCTGGTCATGTGGCTTCTGATATACTGTCAATTGACCACGTGATCTTGATTCTTATATGAGAGTCGCCGGTTGAAATTCCGTACCCAAGAGTGGGGATTTTCCTAACTTAAATGTGCTGGTCGTATTCCAGTATAGCGAAACGGAGTTAAATCAGGTAACAACGACCATTGAATAATCAAGAAATAAACGAATAGGTACGATAGAAATCTTACACTAAGCGTATGGTGGTCGTAAAGCTTTAACCGTATATGTAATACTAAGTACAAATTTATTTTAAATAACTGAACTATGTATATATACTACTTACAGATACAGATCTAGATGGAAACTTGAACAGAGATTGTGCAGTTGACACAACAGGTAGAAGGTCAACTTATTATTTTGTTGTTTGGTTTGTGTCTGTGCTGCGCATATTACCCGTTGATTCAGGCCAGTTATCTGTTTACATAACATTGTACACATACACATTGCAATTTCTCTTGATATGTTCAGATGCTAGTTTAAGGAAACATACAGTGTGTCATTGATTGTGAGGGTCCGTATATAGGCTTACTTGAACTATCATTGATTTAGAAGTACGGGTGTTACGTTCTGTGTCTGTCTCTTGTGTGGACGCTATCGTCGCTTCTGAATGACTTTAACTTGTCTGTACATTACAGTATTTAATTTATATTGATTTTTAATCGGTTGTAACAATTACTCTTGACAAATCAACTTGACAATACTATCCCGTTATTCATCATCAAGAAATGTATGACAGTGTTGGATGCCAGACTAGGGAAGCTAGTTGTGTTTTGATATTGGATGTCAGACTAGGGAAGCCAGTTGTGTTTTGATGCTGCATGTCAGACTAGGGAAGCTAGATGTGTTTTGATATTGGATGTCAGACTAGGGAAGCCAGTTGTGTTTTGATGCTGCATGTCAGACTAGGGAAGCTAGTTGTGTTTTGATATTGGATGTCAGACTAGGGAAGCCAGTTGTGTTTTGATGCTGGATGTCAGACTAGGGAAGCTAGATGTGTTTTGATGTTGGATGTCAGACTATGGAAGCCAGTTGTGTTTTGATGCTGCATGTCAGACTAGGGAATCCAGTTGTGTTTTGATGTTGGATGCCAGACTAGGGAAGCCAGTTGTGTTTTGATGTTGGATGTCAGACTAGGGAAGCCAGTTGTGTTTTGATGTTGGATGCCAGACTAGGGAAGCCAGTTGTGTTTTGATGTTGGATGTCAGACTAGGGAATCCAGTTGTGTTTTGATGCTGGATGCCAGACTAGGGAAGCCAGTTGTGTTTTGATGTTGGATGCCAGACTAGGGAAGCCAGTTGAGTTTTGATGTTGGATGTCAGACTAGGGAAGCTAGTTTTGTTTTGATGCTGGATGTCAGACTAGGGAAGCTAGTTTTATTTTGATGTTGGATGCCAGACTAGGGAAGCCAGTTGTGTTTTGATGCTGGATGCCAGACTAGGGAAGCCAGTTGTGTTTTGATGTTGGATGCCGACTAGGGAAGCCAGTTCTGTTTTGATATTGGATACCAGACTAGGGAAGCCAGTTGTGTTTTGATGCTGGATGCCAGACTAGGGAAGCCAGTTGTGTTTTGATGTTGGATGCCGACTAGGGAAGCCAGTTCTGTTTTGATGTTGGATGTCAGACTTGGGAAGCTAGTTTTGTTTTGATGCTGCATTTCAGGCTAGGGAAGCCAGTTGTGTTTCGATGCTGGATGTCAGACTAGGGAAGCCAGTTGTGTTTCGATGCTGGATGTCAGACTAGGGAATCCAGTTGTGTTTTGATGCTGGATGCCAGACTAGGGAAGCCAGTTGTGTTTTGATGTTGGATGCCAGACTAGGGAAGCCAGTTGTGTTTTGATGCTGGATGCCAGACTATGGAAGCCAGTTTTGTTTTGATGTTGGATGCCAGACTAGGGAAGCCAGTTGTGTTTTGATGTTGGATGTCAGACTAGGTAAGCTAGTTTTGTTTTGATGCTGCATTTCAGGCTAGGGAAGCCAGTTGTGTTTCGAAGCTAGATGTCAGACTAGGGAAGCTAGTTTTGTTTTGATGCTGGGTGTCAGACTAGGGAAGCTAGTTTTGTTTTGATGCTGGATGTCAGACAAGGGAAGCTAGTTTTGTTGTGATGCTGGATGTCAGACTAGGGAAGCTAGTTTTGTTTTGATGCTGGATGTCAGATTAGGGAAGCTAGTTTTGTTTTGATGCTGGATGTCAGGCTAGGGAAGCTAGTTTTGTTTTGATGCTGGATGTCAGACAAGGGAAGCTAGTTTTGTTTTGATGCTGGATGTCAGGCTAGGGAAGCTAGTTTTGCTTTGAGGCTGGATGTCAGACAAGGGAAGCTAGTTTTGTTTTGATGCTGGATGTCAGACTTGGGAAGCTAGTTTTGTTTTGATGCTGCATTTCAGGCTAGGGAAGCCAGTTGTGTTTCGATGCTGGATGTCAGACTAGGGAAGCCAGTTGTGTTTCGATGCTGGATGTCAGACAAGGGAAGTCAGTTGTGTTTTGATGCTGCATTTCAGGCTAGGGAAGCCAATTGTGTTTCGATGCTGGATGTCAGACAAAGGAAGCTAGTTTTGTTTTGATGTTGGATGTCAGACTAGGGAAGCCAGTTGTGTTTTGATGCTGGATGTCAGACTAGGGAAGCCAGTTGTGTTTTGATGTTGGATGCCAGACTATGGAAGCCAGTTGTGTTTTGATGCTGGATGTCAGACTAGGGAAACTAGTTTTGTTTTGATGCTGGATGTCAGGCTAGGGAAGCTAGTTTTGTTTTGATGCTGGATGTCAGACTAGGGAAGCCAGTTGTGTTTTGATGCTGCATTTCAGGCTAGGGAAGCCAATTGTGTTTCGATGCTGGATGTCAGACAAAGGAAGCTAGTTTTGTTTTGATGTTGGATGTCAGACTAGGGAAGCCAGTTGTGTTTTGATGCTGGATGTCAGACTAGGGAAGCCAATTGTGTTTTGATGCTGGATGTCAGGCTAGGGAAACTAGTTTTGTTTTGATGTTGGATGTCAGACTATGGAAGCCAGTTGTGTTTTGATGCTGGATGTCAGACTAGGGAAACTAGTTTTGTTTTGATGCTGGATGTCAGGCTAGGGAAGCCAGTTGTGTTTTGATGCTGGATGTCAGACTAGGGAAACTAGTTTTGTTTTGATGTTGGATGTCAGACTAGGGAAGCCAGTTGTGTTTTGATGCTGGATGTCAGGCTAGGGAAGCTAGTTTTGTTTTGATGCTGGATGCCAGACTAGGGAAGCTAGTTGTGTTTCGATGCTGGATGTCAGAGTTGGGAAGCTAGTTATGTGTGGATGCGGGTGTTAGACCAGGGAAACCAGTATTTTCATCTGTGGTGAGACGACGACGGAGCGACTCCCGACAAAGGAGCGCCCTTGAATCATTTGTAAATTTATCTTTTGGCAGCACCACCAACAACATCATACGCTGATCTAGATACATCACCATGTTTTAATAACCCAACACCTACAGTGGTTGTAAACGTCAGCAGCGAAACAATCAGCATGGATAAAAATACAACACAACCGATTTCTGAAGATATAGTAACTCTACCCTCTCTATCAGCTAGTTCCACACTACCACTGCTCGCTGAACCAGTCCAAGTTGATGGTCTAGAAATTCCTATACCAGACCTTAATGAGTATACAGAAAATTTAACAGGTACGTCTATGCTCTTCTGTCATGTCTTGTCTTTTGATATAAAACTCATTGCTTGGATGATTGTTATCAGTATGATTGCTTTGTTGGAACAGTGTATTTTGTACCATAAACACTTGTCACTTAGTGGATCGGGGTTTAATTCAAAAATTTGTTTCGAAAGATATTTCGGATAGAAGGTTATGGAATCCACCTTTGTTACAACAAATTCGGATACAAATTTGTTTCGGATAGTGTTCATCCTGTCTAAGCGTATTTTCGAGCGTGGAGATGGAATACGACGGAGCAATGCGAAAAAGGTGGATCGTTATGAGTGTCAAGGTAATGTTTTGCTTCTTCATTCTTTTAACTATAAAACTATGAGATTGGGAATGGGCCGAGGATGACCTAAATCCGTCGTATTCGATCTCTAAGCTCGAAAATACGCTTAGACAAGGTGGTGTTGGATTTATTGACGTCGCGGGAAACGTGTCGTCAATATTGGATAGGAAATATAATTTGTCCATGCACCTTTGTTAGGCTACGCTTTTTATAGCTTCGTTTCTAAACCTTATAAACCCAATTCACCAAAGTCTCGAAAACGGTTGCGAATACTGATTACGTTAGTTAATAATTTGTTTTAAAGCAAACAAAGAATAAATTCATAAGTCAACGACTATTTGTTTTATTTAATATTCTACAACGCTGAACAATGGGGGATACTGTAGTTACATTGAACGAACAATGCAATACACATGGCCTCATGTTATCAATTGAAAACAAAAAGCCAGAGAGTGTGTATTCCCCGGTCCTATATGATCTTATTCGAATTCCACGGCCCCACATGCTTTTTATTATTGTCTATTCAATTCTTTATTTCCTTACATCATTATAAAGATGAAGCTATCTAGTAATTAAATAACTAAAATATTTAAAATAACGCAAACATTAATAAAATGACGCTACTTAGAAAGTTTCGACTCCAGGAGAGAACTTGTGTTGGATTAAACAAGAGTCAATTCCAGCCAAAAGTAAGCCACCGAAGCGCAAAATAATTGTTTAAAGATATATTGACGATATATTTTTGTCATTTATGTTTGAATATAGAGAAACTCGGGTCACTGTCCGGCGAGAACAATTTTGTCAGGCGAGGTAGTATCGTCCGGATGGCGAGCCTTTGGCGAGTCACCACGTGCGAGTTCCGTTTTGGTTTGACTGGCTTAGGCGGCAGACTTTCGGGACGGGATGTCGTGTTTTCAGTGCTTTGTGTGTTTTTAATGTTTTCTATGCTCGGCTGGTTTAGTTGAGTGTTTCCTTCCCTGTCTGACTTAATATAATCTTTTAAGTAGATCCAGTACTCCCGCCGATTAAAACAATCAAATGTGCTTCCGCGCACAAAAATAGTTCTCAATTCTACGCTGCTTAACAAAAGAAATAATACAAAATAAAATATTTCAATTATATATTCAGAACGGGAAATCTTAGTAAATAGTATTACCAAATGACTACATCATGTCATAAAAGTAGAATATAATTTCGCTCATGATGTTTTTCTGGATGAATCATCAATGACGTACGTGTGTGAACAAGGACGTCATAAATTCTTCAATGCCTTGGAATAAATATATAAATGGACTATGTGAAACACTCCCGGGCGGGGGAATTAACTTCAAGAATGAACTGTTTATGCGTCTTAGTCAAGTTAGTAGAGAGAATGGCAGTAGGGAGACCTCAATGCTTGGGAAACAGATGGAAATAGAATATGGTAAGACATTGATCTTGTTGAAGAGCCTATTATAATGTTTTACCTATGTATTAACCGTATGTACACTGAATCAAACAATGATTTAACTGACCCACTTAGTCTTAAGATTCGCAAAAGATTTCGGATTTTTTTCAATTTCAATGATTTTGTATGCGCATCGTATCGAGTCTTCAAATTAGTTCAAATTTGCATAATGTCCTGTGTATTTGATGTTGAACCGTTGGCTAGGCATACTGTTTATGTTTATTTATCTTTGATGATCCTATGTCAATGGATTTATGTGTGTTTATTGTTTTTTTCAGGGCCTTTCCCAAACGATTGATCCGTGGATTCAAGAACGATTACATTGGCGTAGCCCTACCTGGCGAAAAATAATTGCTGATGTTGATTGTAAATCTAAACTTTGAATAAATATTAGCTATCAAATGTATATTTTTGTAGTTTTCAATAATATCTTGGTCAATTTCAGACGGAATGAGAAATGTGAAAATAGTCCGTGAGTTGTGGGCGGAGCCAAAAAGTGTTTTCATGCTACTAGCAGCTTATTGACCTGAGAACACATAATGTTCTCAGGTCATGTGTTAGCAGGCAGTTACTATGGCAGTTACACGATAAATATGTATAAACAACTAATAACAACCAAAATAGTCTTATTTATAGCCGTTTTGATTTCGTTGCAGTCTCGTTTCTGTAACAACTAAAACCCCGTTTCGTGGTTTCGCAGTAATCTCCCTTTCCATTACGATGTGTAAAGGGCTTGCCATGTCGTATAAAGATATATGATATTATTATAGCTACCTTTTCATGTTTTCACTAAATGTGAGATTAAATAGGCTTTTTAAAGTAGGGTCATGTGATATTATGAAGTGTATCATCTGTTGAATGAGTGTTCTGATTATTAAATCCGATCCAAATTCAATCATGGGATCAAAAATTAAGTCAGCATATCTAATCAAGAGAATGTTTGTTCCCAATAGACTGTAACAGGTCCCATTAAAACCCCTAAAATAGTTCACCGAGTTAACATAATAGACCTCAAAAACGTTCGCGTCGTCTTTTGATGCATTGCATCAAAAATTAGTCTTGTCTCTATTCGGATGGAAGTTTGTGGAATCAACCTATTTTGGGTGGTGTTGTTGTTTTCGGATAAAGGGTTGTCGAATTGACGAGACACGTATATATGCGTATTTAAACGTTTACATATTAAGTGTTGTCAGGTCCAGGAAATTGCATCTTACTACAATTATACAATTTTCAAAATTGTTGTATATTCATCTTAGGTTTGTGAAGTAAAGCAGAGCTGGGATAACATGCTTTATACGAATTCTATATAGCATAATCACTTACACAAAACCTGACATTATGTATTTTACCGCTAGTGTTGGAACTATATTATCTTGACGCCAAAAAGTAATGACAGTAGCAGTAGAAAAGGGTGTTTGGACCCTGTTGTAACTTGTTGAAGTAAGCCCTGTGGTACCATGATAAAGCATCAAATTGTTTTTATACAATTATTATGTAATTATTTAACAAAACTCCTTGAATATAAATCGTGATATCGAGTCATTGTACAATGTTTACCGTTCTGAATGTTTTGTCTGTAGCGGAAACATGCGTTACTGAATGTATGTGTCCATGTGGATGGGTGTTGCCTGCAGTTAACTATACTTCAGAGGAAATACAACAGCTTGTCCTTCGAATACAGAGTCATCTACACGTCTACAAGCCATCCCTTAGTGTTACGGTATGTTTGTATTCTCTCCAGAATAACGCGCTCTCTGTAAGACTAAAATGTGTTTGTTACTGAAAGGGTGTTTAATATTTGATTAGGTTCAATTGCTGGGTCATTATAATGATAACTAGAATTATCACTGTCGTGAACAGGGCCCCGTGGTAGCATGTCGTAAGAGGGGGAGTGTAGAAGTATAGTGGGGTTGCATAATTATCAGCGCTATAAGTTTCTGTACTCAGACACAATAACAAAGTCATATCTCAAACTTTCATGTGTTGATGCCTGAAATAAAGTAATTCACTCCCTTCTAAAATTCAATTAAAGTTGTTTGACAAGCGCAGGTTTAATTTCCTACATAGAAACCATGATGAACTTTGACTTTTATAAAGTTTGGAAATATCTTTGACAGACTAAAATTGCACACTGAATTCATGAAATCATGACATTGGTTTCATTGACATTGCCCTGTTCCTGATCTGACAATATTGTTTGCAAGATGGAAATACACAAAACAGAACTAAATTAATCTGTTTGTTTTGTGTGCAAGTGTTAAGGGGAATCAGTCAAAAATTATTAAAGTTTTAAAGAGTTGTCGCCCTTTGCTAAAAATGTGTGTATTGTTTTTGCTCCACATACATGTACTTATTGTCGTAGTCAATAGAAGTAAGTATAGCAAGTTTCATTTGAATATCTTGAACCATTTTTTAACTTTGACCGATGTTATAGTTTTTGAAGCTGAAAAGGGGCATAAGTCAAAATTTATCAAAGCTAGAGTTGTTGCCCTTTGCTAAAGATAAGCGTATTATCACCGGCAATAATTATAGCAAGTTTCATTTGAATATCTACAATCGTTGTGAAGTTACGAAGAAAAAAGATGAAAAATGAGTTAATTTGAATTTAACAAAGGGCCATAATTCTTCCAATATTGTAGCTAGAGTAATGTAACTTGTCATAAAATAGTGTTTTGTTGTTGTGAGCTTATGTTTAAAATCTCAAGTTGATATCTTCAATGGTTTTCAAGTTATCAAGAAAAAAAAGCTGAAAATTGATGAAAATTTGAATTTTACAAAGGGCCATAACTCTTCCAATATTGTAGCGAGAGTTATATAACTTGCCATAAAATAGCGTACTGTTGTTGTGAGCTTATGTTTGAAGTTTGGAGTCAACACCTATAATGGTTTTCAAGTTATTAAGAAAAAACTTGAAAAATGTGGACGGACGGACGGACGTACTCATGAGACGGTATTTGTGGGGTTTTCTTTTGTTCTTTCTTTTGTTTGGTTGCAACCCACAAGTAGTATTTTGCACCCCACAAGTGACGGAATGAATGGAATCTAAAAATAGCCTATTGTTCCACACCCACAACTACCGGTGCATTCGTACGGACGGACAGACGGACGGACAGACGGACGGACAGGGTGATTACTATAGGGCACGCAAAAAAATTTTTTTGCGGGGCCCTAATCATAACGACTTCATTTATTGTGGATTACATATTTGGCAGTAATATCAATTTTCAATATGGTCCTCTGGAAAAGAAAAACAGATCAACAACAACATAATAAATAAACAACATTATAAACAAAAACAATGAAAACATACATGCATGTATAGGCCTTTCCCGAAACTAGGTTACATCCCTTGGAAATTGTCTTCCCTTGACGCTTATGCGCATGCGCCAGGTTAAAATATCAACTTCCGGGGTGTCCGTATATCGATTCAATCGTTATTCCGCCATTACTCCTAGCATTAGCGATCCGTTATACTTGAGATAAAACTACTTTGTTGACGATGGTTTTGTTTTTCTTTTGTCGTCAGTTGAACGATCATGTAGGGAAGTGATTACATGGCTTAAAATTCTTATTGGGATAATGAAATTTCATTAAGATTTAAATATATTCCTCAGTAAAATATCTTATTTACGAGCGCTTTCAATATTTATAAGTTGAGAAGACTATACAATAATAATTGCACTAAATGCTAAATAAATCCACCACCACGCAGACATATCATGGCATGCTTATTCACAATAGTGTTCGTGGTATTAAATACAAAAACTAATATTAAACTAATTATGTTAGATTTAAACAATAAGTATTTTAATTAAAAGAATATAATGAGGGAAGTTTATAGCAAAAATAAACGCACTGGTGTTTGCGTTCTGAAAATACTAAATGACTAAATTCATGTATATTAATATTAGGGTAATAAAACAGCTCTTATCCCGATGACTGTAATTTAAAATGAGGGAGGAAAGATTATATAAAAATCCAAGTATTCTTTGGATGAATATATACGTCCGTGCTGATACTTATACATGCATAGTTTCTGGTCCGTTGCGTTCGTTTAAATTCATGTTTTGTACTTCCCGTTCGTTTTGAACTATTGACAGTTGAATTTTTCGTTCAGTGAAATTAAATTAACTTTTTACATGCGCTGTCGCAGCACATTTTCTCAGAGGAGGGGGCATCCTAATAATTTATTCTCAAGAAAGAGTCGGGCCACCATTTGCTCAGACGGATCAAACCAGTTTAGTGATCTCAGTGGGATATCCTGATCAATGTCCAAGCCCTGCACAACTCATGTATTTATATTTACAGTACAACCGAATTCAAGTGGGTCTGAACAACCCTCTTGAGCCGCGCATAAATTAATTCGTGCATTGTGTGACTCATTCGCGGGATAATCCGATTGGGGGTACTATGCCAACACCCTATCACACTATTTTTGTCGAGCCCGCTTGCGGTGAGCGAGACTTAGTCGCCACTTTTGGTGTATGTGCGTGCGTGTGTGCGTGCGTGTGTGCGTCCGTGCGTCCGTGCGTGCGTCCGATTTTGTCCGGACCATAACTTTGTCATGCTTTGAACAAAGGTGGTTATATTTGGCATGAATGTTCACCCCCATGAGGAGGAGTGTCATGCCTAACCCCCAGGTCCCTTTCTCAAAGGTCATGGTCACAGTGGGAGGTCAAAGGTCAAATTGAAGCTTGTCCGGACCATAACTTTGTCATGCTTTGACCAATCTTGCTTATATTTGGCATGAATGTTCACCTCCACGAGGAGGAGTGTCATGCCTAACCCCCAGGTTCCTATCTCAAATGTCAAGGTCACAGTCGGAGGTCGAAGGTCAAATTGAAGCTTGTCCGGACCATAACTTTGTCATGCTTTGACCAATGTTGCTTATATTTGGCTTGAATGTTCACCTCTATAAGGAGGAGTGTCATGCCCAACTCCACAGGTTCCTATCTCAAAGGTCAAGGTCACAGTTGGAGGTCAAAGGTCAAATTGAAGCTTGTCCGGACCATACCTTTGTCATACATTGACCAATCTTTCTTTGGCATGAATGTTAACCTCCATGAGGCGGAGTGTCATGCCTAACCCCCAGGTTCCTATCTCAAAGGTCAAGGTCACAATTGAAGGTCAAAGGTCAAATTGAAGGCTAATTAAAGTTGTAGCCATTTTTCAACGTGCGCCGAGGCTCGACATAATTTGCCTGAGGGCACGAATTTCTAGTTTTACAAATTCGCGGGTATCTTATACGAATATGCCAACATCTTAAAACCACAATGACAATGTATATTGTACAATTTCACAAATACCATAATATAAAACTTAACATATATCAAAGTAGAAGTACGCTGGAGAGATTGACCTTGAATAATTTAATTACTTCACTTTTAATAATTAAAAAAACTATGGAGCACACGAAAAATAAAACAGTTTGCTTTATTTTACCAGACACTTTTAAAGATTATTATCGTGATAAGCGAACAAACAATATCCTTCGTATTTTTTCTTTAATTTCAAATATTGTTTTTGTTTACCGCCGTAGATTCTATACTTTGTTCCGTATAGATTTAATTACTTTCCCAATATTCCAACGAAATACAGCAGTATGGGATACAAAATTAATTTTTCTAACAGATAATACCAAAAACATAACAAAAAAGAACACTTTTGTAAGCTAAGTACTTAAAATAACTGCATTTGTTCTATGTTACTATATACCGATCTTATCAGTAGAAAACAGGGGACGTTATCGAGGATTTACCAAGGGAGATAACCTAGTTTCGGGAAAGGCCTATAGTTCGTCGGAGATAACTCTAGACCCATCAATAAACAAACATGCATAGTATAATATATACACTGCAAGGTCGACTGACCACTTATTGTCAGTGACGATTTAAGAGTATATCACTAAGAGTGAATATCCACAAGATTGAACATTCAACTATGATACTGAAGTGTAAATGTAACTACATATAATTTATCCTCGACAAACGTTTCCGCTTTTACCAGCCTTTATCAAGGTGGAACAATGAAATGCGTTTAGTTTACATTTTTATTTGTAAACAAGGTCAAGAGTTATCATCGGCGGAATCTACATTAAAATAAGCATATTAACAATTATTAATGGCATTGATGATAGACAGTAGAAAATAACAGAATAATGCATTCATAACTTAGAAATTAAACCCATAGAGCGTGAAATCACTTTCTTTTTCTAGTTTAGAGTAGCATTGGCGTTTCTATTGAATGCACCTCAGTGACTGTCTGGACACCATGGTAAACATTTCATGGTATTACTTCTTAACTAGTAGATCAATGTCAATGGGATTTTGCATAGAGGTAGTTCTAACGATGTTGTCTATGAATGTAATTAATTTATGAAGGCATCGAAAGCCAATTCTTGTTTTTGATACCATGAAAATCTGACCACTTTAGTACAAATGCACCTTTCTAAAATAAGATAAATTTTATTAAATATTGTTTATTACTCTGTCAATGATACAGTTACCTGTGATTGCAACAACCACCCAAAACAAATGTTGTACAAGTAATCATTATTTATGTAATTGCATCACACCACATCAGTAATCCATGTTGGCTAATTTACTAAACTGTCTGTAGGTTCATGGTCTTAGTTAGGCCATTTCCTACAGGTTGATGTATGATTTGATGCAAATTTTTCAAAACATCCTCTTTCACATATTCACTATATTCCAAGATGGTGGATTTTGAATTTGAAAAATATGAATGGAATAACATATTCATACACAACCACAGTGGTAATTTGGCATAAATATTACCAGTTTTAACACTAGGTAAGCATAAAAATAGAAGATTTGTTTTGATCGAGTATGGTTAAAATTTGATCTTGTAGTGATACAATTTTATTATTTTCACTCGCGTACGCGCTCATGAAAATATTGAATGTTATCACTACACAATGAGATATAAACCATATTCAATCAAAACAAACAAATATCCTCTATATATCGGTGTGATTTGATATTTGTAGATACGGAAGAAAACATCAGCAGAGGACGATCGACCTTCTGCTATGGCTGTTGGTTACGTGGCGTTGGTAGCGTTGCTCATGATGATTTGTTCTGTGGGTTTACTTGATATCAGCAATTTAGTGCGAGACATTCGTCTGCTTGCTACCAGAGTTGGGATGGCAAAGGCGAAGAAATAATGGAAATGTGACGCATACACGATTGTCGAACAATGTTATCATTTGATTTTAACATGTTACCTGAGAAATCAGATCATGACAATTCTTATATGAATTATTTAATCATGTGTTAAATAAAACCATTTTTAGGGCTTGTAGGTCACAGAACCAAATTTCGTACTTCAGAATCATTTGCAAACATGATGGGACTGTAATAGCTATGCTATATCGCGTTACCAGAACCAAATTACATGTTTTATAGCTTAGCTCCAGACACTTATGCACTGTTGAAAAATTAAAAAGTTGTATTATTATCCCCCGCCGATGAAATCGGTAGGGGGTATTGAAATGGCTAAAAAATTGAAATTCATGCAGAACCATGGCAACACAATCAAGGTCTTGTTTGAATATGGTTCTTCTAGTTCAATGTGCACAGGTGAGGGATACAGGGCCATCTTAGCACACTTGTTTATTCAATTTGGTCAATTTTCCTTAGGGTTACTGCCCTTGTACTGCCCTTGGTTTATTGACTAATTTCATCTAATAACTAGCGGGTAGAATTTCATGAAACTTAAAATAAATATGAACAACTATACTGTGATGATGCCGGTCAAGTTATTTTTATTGGTAAATTTTCTGTTGAGTTATTGCCATTGATTTATTGACAATTGTTGTCTGATGGAATCTTACATTCCAAACTGTGCCATGAAATACTAATAACCTGTAGGCGGGGGATATTAATTCAATTTGCTTGTTTATATTGTGTTTGTGATATGCACGGTATGTACGAAGGTTTATACTTCCTGATTAAATTAGTATAACGAATTGATAAAGCTTCGACATTTTGCATGTGCATTTCTACAACTATACCACATATATTTGAGCATACGTTGCATATGATAAATTTAATAGTTTGTAACCCATGGAAATGGTATGCGGTCCAGCAGGAAAAATATATATAACACAGAAATTAATTCAAATATTTAATGGCAATAATACTTAGAACTATTCTATTAGCCATATCCAGACAAAACTCACCATAATTGGCATGTTTTGGCTGGTTGCTATGTAACGTTTCATAGTACTTAATGATGACGTGGATAACATGGTTATGGCGTAATGTAATAACGTTAATATGATCAGAGTATAAAAAATACGACTTCATACGACGTCATACGACGTTATTGAGCGACAGCCCTTTTCTAAGCATTGTGTTAAACCGTGAGTAGCGTAGTGTAATACCAGGACAGACGATTAATGAGGTGGAATTGACTGAACAATACAGCAGCATAATTCGGCAGCTGTGTTATGTGACAAATACGTTCTGTTTGACAACGCAGGACAGGGAACTAAGTACAGCAGACCGACCGAGCCGCGAAATCACTTACGTCAGATCGTTTCCGACACTATCCGCACAGGTCGTCAACTACAGTTGTCCATTTTAGAAAATTAGAAAAAATTGAATGAATTTTCTATAGTATGTAAAGAAATAAATTATCTAATGGTTGATTGCAACTTGGGCATCTAATATTGAAAGTATGTAGCCTACCAGGGGAAGCATATTGAATAACTGAGATAGCATGACGTCTTGACGAGTGTTGACGTTCTTTGGACCACCCGGCTTTACATGGTGTTCGTAAAATTTAAACAATTAGTTATTTATGGATGATATGAAATGAAATTTTGCTAGTATGTCAAGAAATAAATTCTCTAAAAGTTAATTATAATTTCTGCAAACAATATTTGTTATTATGATATAACGTGATTATACAGTTTTTTGTACAACCCACGTATTCTTGCACATGATTGATGTTGTACGGCAAGAAAACATGTTTACAAAAAGGCAAGGCTAGCAAAAAGATAATATTATTATGTCTGACAGGGAAATCATCACTCAACTTAACAAGCCCAGCACAGAAAACATAAAAACATGTAAGACACAATGCCCAACCCACAACCGAACGAGAAAATGGTCCGCCAAAGTCTCAGCTGTCAAAAGGCTGAATGAACTAGTACCAGCAATCAAAAAGCTGAATGCCCACGTGTAATGAGCTATAAAAACATAAACAGATACAAGGCATGCACAGCTGAATGAAGTAGTTTCAGCAATCAAAAAATGAAATGCCCACACTGAATGACCTGTAAAAACATACAAGGCACGATGTCAAACACATACCGAACGAGAAAATTATCCACACAACCGAACGAGAAAAAGGTCCGCCCAAGTCCCAGCTCTCAAAAAGCTGGTTTAACTAGTTTCAGCAATCAAAAGACTTCAAATGCCCACACTGAATGACCTAATTGCAACAATAAAACTGCTGAAATGCCTATTTTTAGCTGTCCAAAGGCTTAAAACGTTGACGAATAACAGTATTAAAATGCCATAGTTTCAGCTGAATTACCTAGTTTTAGCAACAAAAAAGCTGAAAGTCCCATCTGGATGACATAGTTTCAACAAGTTAAATACCTTAGTTGAATGACCCAGCCTCAACAAGACAAGCGTAACTGAAAACGACCTAGCCCCAATAAGCTGAATACCCCCAGCCGAATTACCCATTTTAAACAATTAGTGTGCAGAAGTAATACGAAAGTGGATGAAAGGGCGCAAGGAATTGAAAAACGAGTCGCATGTGTCGCCTGACGACATGCACATTTGTCATGAAAAACTATCCACTATTGGGCTACATATCGACTCACAAGAGTTCTCTAGTCATCTGAACTAAAAACGACAAAGTGATGCTCTGGACAAAAAAATGTCACAGCAAGAAACATGCATACCTATCTTGGAGTCATTAATACTTATGGTGACAAAGATATGCCACGGACAAGAAATGCTTATAAAATCAATCAAAGGGACAAAAATAAAAAATGGCACAAGGTAGAGTTACAATTCTTGTGTACTGCACTTGGACTTTTGGTAAGAAACATGCATACCAAATTTCAAGTCATTCAACCTCTTGGTGACAAAGTTATCCGCCGGACAAGAAATGCTCAAATTAAATCAATCTAAGGGAAATAATTCAAAAACGGTGCAAGGCAGAGTTATGGTTCTTACGCACTGCACTTCGGCTTATTGTAAGAAACATGCATACCAAATCTTGAGTCATTTGAACTTAAGGTGACAAAGTTATGCTCCGGACAAGAAATGCTCTAATAAAATCAATCAAAGGAAAATAATTCAAAAACTATGACAGGTAGAGTTATGGTTCTTGCGCACTGCACTTCGGCTTATTATAAGAAACATGCATACCAAATCTTGAGTCATTTGAACTTAGGGTGACAAAGTTATGCTCCGGACAAGAAATGCTCTAATAAAATCAATCAAAGGGAAATAATTCAAAAACTATGACAGGTAGAGTTATGGTTTTTGCGCACTGCACTTCGGCTTGATGTAAGAATATGCATACCAAATCTTGAGTCATTTGAACTAATGGTCACAAAGTTATGCTCCGGACAAGCAATTTGTGACGCCGCAGCCGCCGCCGCCGCCGCCGCCGCCAAAGTAACACCTATATGTCGCCTTTTCAGGCGACACAAAAACTACATCGAAAACGTGCAGACAATGCCTAACATAAATCAAAACACTGAAAGTGTTATAGTGTACTAATGCCAATAAAAGTAATATCGATTAAGGTTGCATCAACATTTTATGTCCGAGTTCTGATAAGCCCAGCCTCACTCAAACGTTTGTGCGACTCAAGACACCAAGCGAACCAGCAGTTACCTGGAACGTACTTAGCGTTAAGCAAGGGATATTTACAATTACCATTTTTAACGACTTGGAGAGTTCAACCGGTGTCAAGAAAGTGACTGGGTACTGAATACAGTAGGAATTAAAACATTACAAACAAATAGTACAGGAATATTGACTTCCTGATCCTTTGAGTGATACTATAACATTATTTCTCATAATTACAAAACTTGCCAGCCATCTTCAAAGACTGGAAGCAGGCTGGATAGACAAAAATGACAACATCTCCATATAGATATATGAATATACGAGGGTTGTATGATAAATTAGTGGTCTTTTCCTATTATTCTATCATTTTTGGTATGATCAGTACGAAAGTTGTACAAACAAAAAAGAAATTTGAAAAATGAAGTTATATTTTTTAACTGTAACAATTTTAAATTAGTTAATAAAGCAAAGAATAACAAAGTGTAATTAAAAAATATATAAAAGAGCTGTCACTAGACTCATTTGTCAGTGAACGATTAGTTCAATACATTTAAAATGGGACTTAACTCCAAATATAATCATAACAGAGTAATTGCCCTTTACTAGTTACATTGATTTATGAAGTGGAAACATCACCGCCCACTTTCAGAGATCTTAAATATATATTTCAGTGTTGACCGCTGTAGAAAACTTCCACTTACGAGGGGTGATCCAGAATTACGTGGACTTTTGCTCTAAAAAGTTTATTTTAGGTCAGATCGGTATGAAAGTTACACAAAAGCGACTTTTATCTATTATTGACACAAATCGCAACACATATCTGAAAACATTTATTTGTATCAACAGTTATACCCTACCATGGCAACACGTAACTGCTTTCGCGGATCAACAGAGATTTTTTCAGTAAACATTGTTACGTGATTGCTGATCGTTACTGTGTTTCTTCATTCATAAATTCAGAAATATGGTATCATGTTGTCTAATATCGTAGCGACAACTGAATGAAGTTTCAAGGAAAAGTTGGTGTATTCGTCATATTATGAATATATATGTCATATCTTAATTAACGTACATAATGACGTCACAAAAATTCATTTCCACTGGCGTAACCATGCAATTCTGTGTACATCTAGGAAATACCCAACCGCAGAAGACAGAAATGTTGGAGACATCAAGAATAAGACATATTGTATCACAACCACTTGTTTTTAAGTGGCCTAAGCGTTTTAAAGAAGGCCTGAATGGTGTGACAGTCAATGAGGTATAGAGGTAAAAACCCGACGTTGACATGAACGGTGCTTACATTGGTCAGAATCAACCATCCGTGACATTAGTGGAAACATATTATCTTGCAGAGCTGGTACCGGTACAGTTCAGCAAATATTGACTGGACGATTAAATATGCATACAATAAGAGCATAATGGGTTAGAGAAAATGAGGAACAGTTGATTAACAGTGTCCAAAGGCATCATCAATTGATACAAGCGTGAAGGTGACGTCGTACGTCATTTCTGAGCTGTCCCGCGATTCGTAACTATACCCTCTTACAGACACTGTATTTACGTTTTTTATTATCATATCCACATGAAATTTGGTATACTTGTGCCATAAGTATCAATATTACACTGTGTACAGTTTTGTAACTGTAAGTATAACGGTTTATGAATTAGAGCAAAAGTCCATGTAATTCTGGATCACCCCTCGTATAACTAACCGACCCCTGTCAGAGCCTTAAGTAGGTATTTCATGATTGATTACAGTATAGTACTTCAATTTATATCTAACCGACCCCTGTCAGAGACCTTAAATAGATAGTTCGTGGTTGACTGCAGTAGAAAACTACCACCTATAACCGACTGACCCCTGTCAGAGACCTTAATTAGACATTTCACAGTCGACCGCTATAGAAAACTCCCACTTATAACTAACTGGCCCCTGTCAGAGACCTTAAATAGACATTTTACGGTTGACCGCTATAGAAAACTGCCACTTATAACTAACCGGCCCCTGTCAGAGACATTAAATAGACATTTCACGGTTGACCGCTGTAGAAAACTGTCACTTATGACTTACCGGCCCATTTTAGAGACCCTTAATAGATATTTCAGGGTTGATCACTGTAGAAAACTATCAAAAAAGAAATCCGGCGTAAAAAACTCTGGAAGCCAAAAAAAGGATAACAAAAGCGAAAACAGGAAAACTACATCGATAATTTACACGGAATATACACAGGACAATAGCCATACTGGACATAACGCCTCAGTGAAAAGCACCTTGTGTAACTCAACAGGTATGGACAGTGGATTAACGAATAATCAAAACAATCGTATCAACAGTACATCGTCACCTAACACTTTATATTTTCCATCCCAGAATATGCAAAATGTTCAAGGAGGAATGTATCCAAACCAAAATCAAAATATGACTAACTTTGTGAATCCGCAATATGGTGCCATTGGGGGGGGACAGCATCTTCAGTCACCTCCTTGTAACTCGATGCAGCTGAAAACTTCACCTCCAAGCTGGGCTACGGAACTTATTGAGCATACCCACATTATAGGTACCGGGAACCAAACAACAAGTATGGCTTCCAATTGAAATTTACAGAATGTGTACATGAGTGTTGATGAATAAAACCGGGATAGCAGCGTATATAGAGGGACTTATTGATGGTTAGTGTTTGATTCAATTGGCTACTGTTTTTGTGGAAGGAATATATATTTTGAAAGGATGTATGTGCTAAGATAAACCTAGACATGTATGTAAAGAATGGAGACAAACAGTTTATCGATTTAGGCTTGAATACTTCAACTTATGTTATGTGTGTTTGATGACAAGTGACACATTTATTGTTTTTTTAATGAAATCGGCATTACTATGTTCATATATGAAATTTATTTGTGTGTATGATGTTATGTTAGGCTCGTCAGATTTATGGAAGGCAAACTAGGTAGTGTACTAGTTTTTGACCCATGTGTTGTTTAGTCTTTGCAGAGTTCCTGACCTTGTATATAAACACTGTTTAGTATATTGAAGGGAGGTAATTGTGAATATCATACGACGATTGCCTGTGGGGTAGACGAGCAAGATTTGCAACGAAAGTGTTGCCAAGCTATGATAAATATGCTTTATTAATGCGTATTTGTTTATTAACTCTAAGGGTATATATAGTACATTGTAATGCTATGTTTGTTATGTCCACCAACTTTTAATTTAAAAAAAAAAACTATTTCTGAAAACATGCACTATCGCACTATAGAATGCCCTTAAGTGTTTCTACAAAGTGGAAGTGACTCTAGACTTCCAAATTGATCATTTTGCATTTATCTCCAACCGTTGCACGTTTTCCTCGTGGCAAATCAGTAATATTTACACACCAGTGACATTCATTAGCCACCCCGTGTACCCCGATAAGACGTGATAGCCTGAATACTGCTGTGTTGGCCTACCGCACAAATTTCAACATTCAAGAGGTTAGGTATTTTGTGTGTGTTTCATTTATTTCGTGTCTACACCAGTAAAACGAAGAACGGGTACATGTGCAGTGGTTCTTCCTCGACACGAAGATGTGTTTTTTTTCGATCTCAAACGTCACATTATATTTTAAACTTAATAAATGTGTCAAAAAGTCAGCAGTTTGGTCTTTAAAAAATAATTAAAAATAGTTATAGACCGCGGAGAAAGCTCAAATTTCATGAATATGTAGTGAAATAATAGTAGCATATTTATTCGCATTGATGTATGCACTGGTATCATTATCTTTCTTGAAAATAACAGGTTTTCCGCGCTGGGTGGCATAACATGGATAGTGCACGAGTTATATGGTGAAATTGTCTAGATACTGCCCGAGTCGTAGATGAATACTGCCCATGTTGCTCACAGTTTTAATGTTTTAGGACTGAAAACAACATTTTCACGACACAATTTTCATACAACAAATCTATATTAAACATGTATTTAGTTTTAATTGCATTGATCTGCTGAATTTAATATAAATCCCATATAATATACTGTCTAAATCCCGTGTACCATTTTCTTAGTTACACCACACATATCAAGGTATCTTCGCATGGACGTATACATCTAATGCGTTCGTTCTTTGCTTTTTATTTCACAGAAGCGCTATTTGTGCGTTTTCCGTTTATGTAACGAGTGTTATTTTTATCAATTTACCATTTATTTAAATCAAATCGGCATGTAAAGATACCATTAACCATTCTTATAAATCAGAAAAATACGGCCTAGGTAATATAGACGTACACATACATATAGCAAAATTGTCAATAAGAGTATTAAGATCTTGTCTATATCAACCAATTACCGGTGTGGTGTAATGCAGTCACATTGATCCTGGTTACGCAACCCTTTTAGGGGTTGTTGCAATAGCTGATCGGTCTAATAAGTTAGTACGTTGCTTGATCACAAGTGGTTTGCAGTTTGAACCTTACATTTTAAAATCGGATATTGCTAGTGAATGGGAGTAATGTTATCGATTTTCGCGACATTATAGTGTTTACTGGGATTAGTTCAGAGACGATAATTTCCAAATTACTGACTACTTTTTTCATCTCAACTAGGTTTTAATGTATTTTTCATAGAAGTGTTCAAATTACTCAGTTATTGTCCGCTGCTCGCTCGCAAACTTTGTCCACAACACTTTAAATGCGTTTGAACTGGGCATTCTAGTTATACTGAACTTTAATGTCTTAAGTCCAAATTTCAGAAATAAATGATCGATGTTCAACAAAGATACACACCAAAATACAAATTTATGTAAATAAGTGCGTGTACAGCGTACTGATGTTTACTGTACAGAGTATTGCACGTTAGCTCACTCTTATTAAACTAGAAAATCAGCCAAAAATAATTTAACAATTTAACATTATAACTATTTTTATGAACCTCAGAAGAGTGAATTCGAATATTTGAGTGATGAGTGTAAGTATTGATTGTAATTTTAACAATATAAAAAAGCGTATATATCATAGTTAAAATAAGTATATCTCAAACTTGTGTACATATACAGTATTACATTTAAAACATCGAGGGACCCAGCTCAGAATTCTTCATTCCAGCATGTGTTATGTACATGTAGTTTTTACACTCTCCAATTTTCAACATAATTATATAGACAAAATAAGTAATATATCTGGTTATACCGTACTCTGAACAGCAATACTCTGTACAACAGTGAGCAATACTAATGCAATACTAAAATTCTCAAAATGCACCGTTATTTATGACTCCGTTCCTGGTAAAACATTAACAACATATTATGCTTGGTCACTGGGATGTTCTTTTGCTCGATTCAAATTGTGTAGCTTAACGAGGATTATAAACAAAAACATTTTTATTTGACAGACCGAGCATATGTTTTGCGTGAGGAACGATACGGGTTTGGTCTTTTAAATGCCCCTTTAAGCAGTCCCTGGTCGTTTGCCGGTAGATACTTTTGTATATAATTTACATTCAACACGCACAGAAAGACAAAACAGCGTCTCTGAACTTACCCTGTTATGCACTTGAAGGTTGCGAAAATGGATAACATTACTCACCTTACTAGCAATAGCCGATGTACTGTATACCGCAGTGTTTCCGCATTCTTGTTGACGGAATAGGCCGGACACATGTATTCAATGTTTTTTTATAATATTATCAATAGCCATGCGAATAAATGTGTAGATGGTAGGCCGATAGGCATCGTTCAGTCATGAGCGGGCTTGTTAGTACTTCAAGACAACATACAGCGGGGCTTCTCTTTTACATTTTGGGAGAGCATTGTTAGTAGGGGTTATTATGTCTAGGGGACTAGTGGTTTCAAAATACACATATGGACCTACTCGCAAGTAAAGTGACGTGGAAAGTAATTAACGAAAAGTGATATATTGGGTTCGCATGAGCGGATCAAGCAGACGCTCTGTATAGAATGAACAATCTGGCTTCTCATGTCTTCAACTTTCATGGTGATAACAGGTAGCTCAATGCGCTCTTTACTCGATTTACGTAATTGCTTGTAGATTCTACTCGTAGATTCTACTCGTAAGTAGACATACTTACAGTACGATACTGGCACCTGTGATTTTACAGGTAACAATGATGCCGAACAATATTATTATATTATTATCTCGAGTAAGAACTATGTAGATTTCATCCCATGAAAATGTTAAATTATCTATTCCAGGCCTGCATTTATCCATGAAACAAGTATTAAAACAGACATTCTAACACGATCTGCGGATTAATCCATTAAATATAGAGCGGACCTGGCCATGTTTTATTACCCCCATAAAGCATGGTATCAAATTGGCTGTTACTATTTACGCCCCGTATCACGTGACATATTTATGAATGAACGTAAAATTTATAGTAAATCTTCAACGAAACGCGATGACAAGGCAAGATGCACGAGTATCCAGTGCTACAGCTATGACGCATCTATTTTTAGAAACTCCAATATAATCTCGAAACTAGGTTTCATAAAAACTTCTGACAATCAATTCATTTATATTTTTCATTTCATTAAATAGCTACCCTATACTCGTGTTATTAGAAGTGTTTAAATGTTTAAAATGTGTTATTTCCTTCAGAAAATTACGAAGGTCGTTTTCATTAACGAGGGAGGTAATTGTACCAACTAATAAGCCACTCAATTTCAGCGTGGAATTATGTTAAATGTCAAATGGGTGAAAATGGAATGCGCGCAGTTAAATAGTGCGGGATGTTATCGTATTTAGAATCGAAATAAAATGCCTGTTCTTGTATTTTGTCGGTTAATAAAACACGGGCACTCGTTCGGATGCGGAAAATTAAATCACTGGTGCTCCTGCCCATGTTTTATTCACCGACAAAATACGCGAACAGATATTTAATTTCTTAAACACAGGCAGTATAATAATTGTTTTACAGTGGACATGTGCAGTATCTACGGTTTAACTCGTGCACTATCCATTTTATGTCACCAAGCGCGGAAAACCTGTCATTTTTTAGAAAGATACCGATGCCAGTGCATACATCAATATGATGAAATATGCTACTATTATTTCACTACATGTTCATGAAATTTGAGCGTTCTCCGCGGTCTATAAGTATTTTCAATTATTTTTTAAAGACCAAACTGCTGACTTTTTGACACATTTATTAAGTTTAAAATATAATGTGACGTTTGTGATCGAAAAAAACCACATCTTCGTGTCGAGGAACAACCACTGCACACGTACATGTTTTTCGTTTTACTGGTGTAGACACGAAATTAATGAAACAGGCACAAAATACCTAATCTCTTGAATGTTGATTATTTTGCGGTAGGCTAACACAGCAGTATTCAGGCTAGCACGACTCACTTGGATCGGTGCACGAGTTTATCGTGTGCAAATAGTGGACCGATGTGTTAAAAATAACAAAATCAACTGAACGTGAGTCGAAAATACAGGGTTTCCTATATAAAAACTCAGCTCGGTGTGGTTTGTGAAGAGACAGAATGGCACCGACTATGTACATGTACTAAATATTGAACTTTGAGAAGTAAATCTCGAATAGTTCGCGTAAATTCAGGAAAATATATTGATTGTCGATTATATTGGGTACATTTAAGTCAAATGCGCTAACTTTATCGCTTGTATCTTTTATTTTGCTAGCATTGGCTACGGGATTCCATTTTGGAGGGGGGAATGCGTTGCGTTCCTTCAGTATTATACGTATAGAGTGATTTGTGATGGACCGACTTGTATAATATTTTATTGGTAAAACTTCAAATTCCTGTGAACAGACTAACTGTGTGGACAGATAAATATGATAAACTTGTAAATTGTCAGTTTGGATTCCAAAAAGGCAAAAGCACGGTAGACTGTATATTTCTTTTACATCAAATAATATCTAAAGTATTACAATCAAAACAAAAAATATACTCTATATTTATCGATTACGAGAAATGCTTTGACAATATAAATCGTTCATTTCTATATTAATATGGAAAAAACTAATAGCAGAAAATGTTAGCACAAAAATGGTAAACTCTATAAAATCAATGTATAAAACAGTGCGGTCCTCAGTTAAACATAACGGACAAATACATCCGGATGTTATACACTCTCACCAAGGGGTAAAACAAGGAGATCCAAGTTCTTCACTTTTATTTATGATGTTTGTAAAAAATAATAATAATAATAAAGACTTTATTTATAGAGGCAACACAGTTAGGCAATTGCCCAATCTTCCCTGTGAGCCTCTTGAAAATAATCAACACTTACAGATATAAGTACATAGCAACACAATACATGATAGCAAAATATTATTTATATACAATGTGCATAGCTATCAAGAACAAGGTTCACAATTACAGATATTCTTTTGTAAAGCAATACACATCAATTCAGCAATGTTTTCCAATAAGACATATACTTATATTTGAAGCCATTCAAAGTCTGTGCATTTCGAACATCTAATGGTAACGAATTCCAAATCATTGGCCCAGAGTAGTCGAGAGATTTTTTACAGAATTCTAGCCTTGGTTTTTAACATAGAGATTCTGCTGACACCCAGAGGATCTGAGATGGCGAATTTGGACTTCATGAAGTTTTTGGAATTTGTCCTTAATGTATGGGGGGCTCATGTTGTTTAATGATTTATAAATAATGATGGCTTTTTTATATTTTACTCTGTCAGGAAAAGTCATGCAGTTCAAAGTAGCAAATAGTTCATCTGATGGAGTATCAAAGTCTTTATCTAGAATGAGTGTGGCAGCTCTCTTTTGAAATTTGATAATAGTGTCCACATTACTGTTACTACAATTTCCCAAAATGGGGGAGTATATATGCATTATAGAACATTTTTCTGACTGGTATATTGATGTAAGGTTTTATTCTTTTCAAAAGATAGAGCTTTGAATTACATTTTTTAATGACTGCATCAATTTGATTGTTCCAGTTAAGATTTCTATCAACTTGAACTCCTAAAAGGCGTTCGGTGTCGGACAAGTCTATTTGTAAATGATTTAATGCAAAATATAAATGCTGATCTCGATGGCATATTCACTGTTAATGAGATTAGTCTGTTTCGAATACTCTATGCCGATGACCAAGTATTGTTTTCCACGAATCCTCATTACTTACAAAGTATGTTAAATGACATAGAAACGTATTGTAACACGTTTAGCCTAAAAAATAATTACGAGCAAGACAAAGGTTATGATCTTCGAAAAGGGAAGACCGACCAATTTCAACTTCTATCTATATGGAGAGAAGCTTGAAGTAGTACCGTCCTTTAAATATCTAGGTGTATACCTCTTTAAAAATGGCAATTGGTCACGTACTAAAAAAAACATTGCTGAGCATGCTTCCAAATCGTTGTATCAGTTATTCGCTATTTGTTATCAATATGAATTTACAACTAGTGAATAATGTAAACTTTTTGACACTTTGGTTCTAAATTATTGTTCAGAAGTATGGAGAGCCATAGATGGAAAAGATATAGAATTGATTCATACAAAATTCTGTAGAAAAAATCGTGTTGTTAATAATTCCACAAATCTGACAGGGTTATATGGTGAACTTGGCGGAGAACCAATGAACATCAAAAGACAAATAAACATGATTAGATACTGGATAAAAATTAAAAAACTAAGTGATACTAATTTAATTAAACAAACATATTATATGTTAAAGGAAGATACACATAACAATATAACATATAACGGTCAGTACTGGGCATTTCAAATTAAACTACAGTAAAGTTCCACTAAAAAGACCACTTTGATTATTTTGAAATTATGCAGATTTGTGCCAGTTTAAGGTCCCAAAGTATTAAATTTAGAAAGAAAAGGTCCGCTAATAAGACCGATTAAGACCACCTTTTTGACTGGTCTCATTAGCGGAACTTCACTGTATTTTCGATAACTTTAGAAGTCCGATAGGACATGTGGTACAATTTCAATTACTATCAAGATTTAACATGGTTTAATTTGATCAAACAATAAATATTAGATCAGTATCATCAAACCTTGTACGCAGATATAAATAACTCTCAGAGACTGATTACGTACTGTAGATACAAACATGTTTTTACCCTTGAACCATACATTGATTACAATAGTTTAAAAAACTATTTAAAATCGCTGTAAGTAGATTTCGTTTATCTTCACATAACCTTGAAATGGAAAGGGGAAGATACTATAACATTGAAAGATCAGAAATAATATGTAAATTTTGTACATCCAAAACTGTGGAAAACGAGTATCACTTTCTGCTAACATTCCCTATATATTCAGATTTACGTCAAAAATATTTAAAATCATATTATTTTACCTGGCCAACTTTACCGAAATTTGATAATCTTTTGCTGTCAAAAAAACTATTATAAACCTATCAAATTATCTGTATTTTGCAAATAACCGTAGAAACGAATTATATATATAATTATTAATGTATTATTTTGCGAACTTTATCGAAATTATTTAGCTTCTGCTTGAAATAATTTACACATGTATTTATACTCCGTATTTTACTCTATACTGGGAATGTGAAATGTTCATAGCTTATCATTGCACGTTTTGTTGTAGACTAGAAGTAATATTGTATCACTTAATGTCGAATAAAAGTTGTTGTTATATACAGTTACAATCACATTTAATATCACAGAACATTATTATGTGACCATTCTTATACAGAATTATAAGACACTATTATCATTCAAGACGGTATTACAATTTAAAAATGCACTTATATACATGTATACACAATTATTAATGTATATATAATGCAATAACAGACCAGACAACCGAATAATACAATTTGGTAAAAACATGATACGGGACTCCACACAACAATTTGCATTTTGCAATAACCAAACCGACAGCTCGATTAGCACTCTGAGCAACAATTTTAGCAGTAATATCATAATTTAAATGTTCATTAAGAACAATACCAAGGTACGTGTACTTTGTAACAACATTGAACAAATTATCACCACATCTAAAAATAACATCCGTTTTCTCGCATGAATTAGGACGAAATTGAACATTGTTACTCTTCGTGCAATTGGTAAACATATCATTAATGTTACACCAGTCATTTAAAGCATTTAGCAAACTTTGTAAATCAGTACTAGATTCTGCCAACAATACTATGTAGCCATCTAAATCCACACCAATATTAAAATACTTTAAGTTAATGCCCAGATAATTTATATATAAATTAAACAAAATAGGAGACAATATGCAACCTTGTCTCAATCCACAATGAATATGAAAACATTCAGTTATAAACTGATTAACTCGAACACATGAAGTTACGGATGAATATAGACTTTTGATTGCACAAAACATGTTTCCGGAGATACCTGCAGCCTTAATCTTTATCCACATTTGTTGTCTATTAATAAAATCATATGCTTTACTAAAATCGATAAATGCGCAAAACGTTGATAAGTTTTTCTTTTTTTCTGCAGTCTAAAATGCTTGTTAAAGACAAAATATGATCGGTAGTGCTCGGGGTTTACGGAAACTGTTTTATTCATCAACAATGTTATCATTATCTTCAGCCCATTTACTAAGTCTTGTGTTGAGAACACTACAATAAATTATATACATAGAGTGGTAGAGCCATTCGGTAACTGGATCTCCATAGGGATAGGTTTGCGACCGGAATTACCAATGGATTTCCAGAACTTTGTTTGGTCAACATTGCACTCATCCATCAAGTCAGTATGGAGTGAGTACCAGTGTAAACGTTTAATGTGCTGTACTTCCCGATCAAATCGTTTGCGAACAGAGGTGTAATCATGTTTCTTTTTTAAATTAGTATTAAAACAGGAAAGCCATTTTCGCTCGTCGTTGCTTACATCGGTCCATAATGTACTTAGCCTATCATTCCACCAAGGCTTACCAGGACGAACACACTTCCCCTTCGAACCTGGATCAATGGTTTTATATGGAAGCGAATTATACATATTATCCTTTAAAATGTTACACCAAGAATTATAGTCTGAGTCAATATCAGTTTGCGTTCTAAAACTTTGTTCAATATCATCAATAGTGTTATTCACTTCAACAAGAACGTCTTCGCTAAGCATAAAAGATTCGGGAATATTAAGACAATCAAACTTTTCAAATGATTCAACCTGTACAGATTCATCGGACACTTGAACAGAAAATTCTGAAAAAAGTGACAAGGTTTCGTAGCTAGTTACACAATAGTCAACTACAGATAAACCTTGGACTGACACAGAGGTAAAATCATTATTTATATAGTTTCGACCATTTACAATACACATACTAACATTAATTAAAAACTCAATAAAAATTTCACCATAACTATTTGTTTTTAAATCAACAATATGAGGTAAATTATCTGCACCGCCTATATAGTCTTCTAGATGACCACATCTACTATTGAAATCCCCACAAAGGAATACTTGATTATTATTTTGGTATTTATATATATCTGTCAACAGACTATCATAAAAAGCATTTACATCAACGTATGTTCACGTATGTGAAATTGAAACCGGAAGGTATGAAAACCTAAGTGTATCTGAACGTAAATGATGTACCTTCTGTAATGAAGTTGAATAGGAGATTCATGTATTGTTTAATTGTAATGTATATCATTGTGAACGTACTGTACTGGTCTTATGCAGAAAGCAGTGTCGATTAATTGCGATTTTATTTTTTTCTGATATATATACTCTTTATATACTCTTTATTTCCACCGTTAAGTGATTTACATATAATATAGGATCATATGTACATTTACAAGTAGTATAAACAATATCAATTACAATCAATAAGTAGTACATGTGTACATGAGTTATTAGTTAGACAGTATATAGTGGGTTAGATTGTTACAGTAAACCATGTAAGTAAATTCAAAAGTATATCACCATGAGGAGACATTCAATACATGTACAGTAACATGACATATAATGTTTATACTGAGAAATACATTCAAAATAATGCAAGACCTGTCACTTTCACATCTGATACTTGCCGAAACGAAATGCAAGTAGCAGGTTAAAGTTTTGACCGTTGTTATTACAGCTTACTGTAGCACTTCATAGTGCCATGTATACACACATGTATGTATTTCATTTCCTCTTCAATTCCGATTGTAAAAGCGGGTAATACAGTTACTGTAAAGAGGCAGCGAAAGGGGAATTCACTGTCTGCATGGTTGAGAAAGACTGATAGATGATCACTTATTTCATTGCCTATCTTCATTATAAACATTTGTCTTTGTTGTAATTTACATTCCACAATGACATGTTTGTTTATGTCAATTGTTGTTTCATGACAGCGTTAGCAATGCACGGGTCTGTGAAAGTCACGCTTTATAAGTATCCGTACAGACGATATCGCGTGTATGATTTGCTCACGATTTTGGGAGTAGGTCCATAAAATGGAAGGGCTATGTAGCCGTGAATAGACTTAAATCTTGAAATTCGTTATCAAAATCTGTACGATCTGTCCATAAGTCCGTTTGAACTTGTTGAGTGCTTTTTGTTACAATACCTTTCCACTTTCCTTTGACGGGAATGTTGATGTTCTTACGGTATTGCTATTGGGCAAGAAAATATAAGCCAAGAAAAAAATGGAAAAGTTTAAATGCTCCGCATGCTTCATAGAATGCATGAAGATTCAAAATATGTTACACATAGATATATAATGACATTAATAGTTTAAATATGAAACAAATATTACTTTAAACATAAAACTCAAAACAGCACTTACATTCAAAAGTGTCCAATTTTTGTGCACACTCCCAGACATTATTAGCAAACATATTCCCAATATAACACAATATTTCACAAGTTCAAACTATCCTACAGGTGCTCGGGGCCAAGAAGCTATTTTAAAAAAGTAATTAGACCCAAATATCCATGGAAAGTATACTACACATTTATAAATCTTCACCTGGATTTACACCCAATATTAAGACAAAATAGATGTGTAATGATTATTGTAAAGTCAATGATTTTCGTGGGGTTAAACTTTTGTTGATTTTGTTGTTGAACTCTACCACGAAATGTAATTCCCATGATTAATTAATTTCAGAATAACGTTGTATCCTTCCGTATGATAAATTCTACAAATTTAAGACCCTACAAAGTCGCATTTTTAAAAAATCAACAAGTTAATGCCCACAAAAACAAGTAGCTTTAATCAATACACATCATACATCTGCTCATAGTTCTTTTCACTTCATTATTTTGGAAATGTGTAGTGTACTTTACATGGATATTAGCGTTGAACTATGTTTTTTAAAATATTTTCTTCATCCTGAGCATCTGAAGGATAGTTTGAACTAGTGAAATATTGTGTTATATTGGGAATATGTTTGCAAATATTGTCTGGGAGTGTGCACAATAATTGGACACTTTTGAATGTAAGTGCTGTTTTGAGTTTTTCATTTAAAGTAATAATTGTTTCATATATTGATGTCATTATATATATATATATATATGTGTAACATATTTTGAATCTACATGCATTCTATGAAGCATGCGGACCATTTAAACTTTTCCAGTTTTTTTTCTTGGCTGATATTTTTTGCCCAATAGCAATACCTTAAGTATATTATTAGAAACTGAAATAAATTGAATTTAGTCAATTAGTCGACAAATATCAGGAATGTTGATGTTCTTAAGTATATTATTAGAAACTGAAATAAATTGAATTTAGTCAATTAGTCGACAAATATCAGGAATGTTGATGTTCTTAAGTATATTATTAGAAATTGAAATAAATTGAATTTAGTCAATTAGTCGACACATATCAGGAATTGCACTGATTTATGAAGCCTTTTACGGCGTATGAGTTCACACGATAATTAAATATGTTTTGCTTATACATGTACAAATGTAGTGTCAGTTGGCATGGCATGGTTTTTTGTAGAAAGCAAAGTTTCCTAATGTCAACTTCTGCTTCGGCCGTGTACCATCCTAACATGCTCAATGCCATATCAGTGCGCGAGAATGCTGGTAAATGTTGTATTGTCTTCGCACATAAGCGATATATTTGTTTTCTCTTTTTATGATATCGGCATCATTCATGTTGTTCCATAACTCCGACCCATATAGAGCTGATGGAATTGTTATCTTTTTCACCAAAGACGCGAGTACTAAGGGATGAATGTCTCCTGAGTTATGTTCCATGTTGAGAAGAGGAAATAACGATGCCCTGCTCTTTCTAATACGAGATTCAATAGTATTTGTACAATTAAATTTTTTTATTTAAAACAATACTAACATGGTTACATTTTCACTTGATTTGATAGTGGATTCATTGAATTTTGGTTCAAACTGCAGGATAGAGGAATACCAAACCATGTAGTGTTTATTCGTATAAGTAATCGTTTGTCATTTGTATGTTTCAAACTGCGTTCATTGGTAATAAACAATAAACAGCCAAATAGAACTAGATCTTAATTATGAACGCAGTGTAAAGACATCATCAAATCATGCCTGCTGTTTCCTGCCCAATCGATGACTGTGAGTACACAACGCCAGATCTCGACGCGGCTATAGTGGCAGCGCTAATCACGGCGCACACTGTCACCCACACTCAGAACACTGGTATTGCTGCTAAAGTGGAGAAAGTTAAGAGGCCAACTATGTTAGTGCCACTAAGATAACCGGACATGATAGAGTCGTACAACTATTGGATTGTTGCAATGAATCGTTACGCAACGACTTAACACGATCAAACGGTGGAAGCCTCACAGACAAGTCAGAAAATGATATTCTAATATTGATTAAGAAACTTACAGTACGTGAGGAAAATACAATGGTGGCACGTGTCACACTACATAATATGCGGCAAGACAGGGACGAAACTGTTCGCAGCTTCGGCGCACGTTTAAGAGGACAAGCCGGCATCTGCAGGTTCGACATTAAGTGTCCTGGTTGTGACGGCAGCGTGAATTACACAGAAGCTATTATTCGGGATGTGTTAACTAGGGCTATAGCAGACTCCGAGAAACAATTAGACATACTAGCGGACAAAAATCAGGACATGTCCCTTGAAGATGTGTTTAAGTTCGTTGAAGCTAAGGAGGCTGGCAAAAGGTCAGCATCTAGACTAGTTATAGGCAGTTAGCAGTAAATGCAAAAAGTATAAACGTGTTGCTACCAAAGACAAACATGATTCTTTCTCATATTGTGACTAAAAGGACATGGTAAACGCTCCCCGGCTCGTGTTCGCAAAACGGAATGTCCTGCATACGGACATCGATGTGACATTTGCAACCGTGACCATCATTTTGAAACCGTCTGTCGTAGTAAGGATAAGCCAATGTCTAAAGACAGTCGAGTATTCAATGAAAGTGCTGTATTTGATGCATTATGTACCATAAACCAATAAGTGTGACCATACATTGTTCGATAATTGTTGCACATTATCCGACAACGGACTATCAGAAAGAATTATCTCACTTGATCACCACATATATGACAAGCTCTCTAACACGAGGATAAGGCAGCGTTCTAAACCTCAACCAACTGTCAATGTAACGGCCAAGGTGTCTGCGGATGATTATGGGTCACTTGGTTTCCAACTATCACGACGGACTCGAACTACTACCGTCCCTGCCATGGCTGATGCTTGTTGCCAGAGCTGTCTGGCCGGTTTAAAGTAGATTTACAAACTTGGATTACGCGAGTCGGACTTGATCCCTGTCACAATGCGGATGCACACAGCCAACAATGAGGATATTCGCATCCTTGGTGCTACCATACTTCGTCTGTCAGCTAGAGATGACGGAGACAATGTTATTGAAACACGGCAAATAACATGCATTACAGACTCATCGGACAGACTGTTCTTGAGCAAAGAAGCTTGCATTGCCCTAGGGATCATACCAGCCACATTCCATGAAATTAGAACCATGTCCTATCACCCAGACAGTACAGCGGTGCTACAGGATACTACTGATCTAACTTCACCTTGTGACTGCCCAAGACGCCAGAACCCGCCACCACCTCCGACCACCTGACCGTTTCCCGCTACTGAGAGTAACAGGTCAAAGATACAAAGCTACCTACCTGACCTCTACAAGGCGAGCACATTCAACATAATGTGAACACCAGTCACTCCCGCTTATGGATGGGCCACCTATGAAGCTGATGGTTGGTGCCAAGGCTGAACCAGTTGCTCATCATACACCAGTGCCTGTGCCTCTTCATTGGCGAGATGCGGTGAAAGCCGGAATTGACCAGGGTGTTCAGCTAATTGAACCTGTACCTGTGGGTGAACCAGTAACATGGTGCCACAGAATGGTAGTGTGTGGGAAGGAAAATGGTACTCCAAGACGCACTGTTGACTTCCAGGCCCTAAATGCTCATGCCACCAGGGAAACACACCATACACCATCACCCTTCCACCAGGCTCGTCTAGTCCCGTGCAACAAAAAGAAAACAGTCCTTGATGCATGGAATGGATATCGCAGTGTGCCAATTCGTATGGAGGATCGTCACCTT
The DNA here is from genome assembly GCA_947247005.1 of Spisula solida. Taxonomy (NCBI): domain Eukaryota; kingdom Metazoa; phylum Mollusca; class Bivalvia; order Venerida; family Mactridae; genus Spisula; species Spisula solida. The sequence goes on along the minus strand of OX365960.1, from coordinate 25,768,370 downwards.
ACCACCTTCATCACACTATGGTGCAGATACAGGTACAAGACTGCTCCACAAGGATATATAACATCAGGTGACGGATATACAAGGCGCTACGATGAAATTGTGTCAGATATCCCCAATAAAACCAAGTGTGTTGATGACGTGCTCCTATGGGCCGATACAATAGAGGACAGTTTCTTTCAAGTAGTACAGTGGCTCGACATCTGTGGTCGCAATGGTATTACCCTAAACCCCGGCAAGTTCGTATTTGCTGAAGACAACGTAGAGTTTGCTGGATTTGAGATAACGCCCGATAGCGTACTGCCATGCCAGAAGTACCTGCGCGCAATCATGGAATTCCCAACACCTAAATATATCACTGATGTCAGATCCTGGTTTGGTCTTGTAAACCAGGTGTCATATGCTTTCAGTATGACACAGAAAATGTTACCATTTCGACAACTACTGAAGTCAGATGTCCCTTTTGAATGGAATGAACAGCTTCCGAGTCTCTTCGATGAATCAAAGGCTGTCATCGCTAGTGAAATAGAAGAAGGCGTCAGAATATTCGATCCAAGCAGACCGACATGCCTGGCCACTGACTGGTCGAAAAATGGCATTGGATTCTGGTTGTTACAGAAACACTGCTCATGCACTGGTGCTCAACCGTTCTGCTGTCACTCAGGATGGAAAATCACACTCGTAGGAAGTAGGTTTACACACCCAGCTGAATCTCGGTATGCACCCGTGGAAGGTGAAGCGCTGGCACAGGCAGACGCCCTTGATAAGGCAAGATATTTCGTACTTGGCTGCATGGATCTCATCATCGCTGTGGATCACAAACCTTTACTGCGAATCTTCAACAACCGATCGCTGGAGGATATCAGTAACTCTCGTCTCAGAAACCTCAAGGAGAAGACTCTCCGATACCGTTTTCGCATTGTGAATGTACCAGGTGTCCGCCACCAAGCCGCCGATTGCGTCTCACGTCATCCTATAGGTGAACCACATAAATACTTCCTGTTATTCACTCAACCACCATTATGACGGGTCTACGCACACCTGCTCCGGACACACTCACCATAGAAGATGCCAATTCCACATCTGCTATCTCTACGCTGAATACCCTCAGCGTGCAATCCGTCACTTGGGACAGAGTTCGCAATGCTACTGCAAGCGACAACACCATGCACACCATTAGCCAGTTGGTGGAGTCTGGTATACCTGAATTCAGACATGAACTACCAGAACGGCTTCGTGAATACCACCCATTCAGGGACAATTTGCACACCATTGACGGCGTCATCTTATATAAAGATAGGATCATAATTCCACCTTCGCTACGAGAGGAAGCCCTTGCTGCTCTTCATGCTGCACATCAGGGCGTCACATCGATGACAGCAAGGGCTGAGGCCTCTATCTGTTGGCCGGGTATTACCCCAGCCATCACTGCTTTACGGAGTACTTGTAACCAGTGTAATCGTAATGCGCCATCCAACCCATGTGCTCCACCCACTCCTATGACGAATCCAGACTACCCATTCCAATGCGTATGTGCAGACTTTTTCCACTATCGCGAGTGTAACTATCTAGTGGTGGTTGATCATTATTCGCCTGCCTACGCCGAGTGTTTGTCACTTTTGGAATACCGGATGTACTAGCATCTGACGGTGGCCCTGAGTTTACAGCTGTAGCTACACGTAGATTCCTGCAAGAGTGGGGCGTACATCATAGGCTGTCATCTGTCGCATTTCCGCATAGTAATTGTCGAGCTGAAGTGGGTGTCAAAACAGTCAAACGTCTGCTCACAGACAAACACCAGACCTAACGGTGATCTGAACACGGACGCATTCCAACGTGGGATGCTCCAGTACAGGAACACTCCCGACAGAGACACAAGAATCTCACCTGTCATGTGCATCTTGGGAAGGCCTATACGCGATATCATACCCATTCCACCTGGTCGTTATCTGCCGCATAACACTTGGCGAGAAACATTGGCAACTCGAGAAGATGCCCTGCGGAATCGTCACATGAGAGATGCGGAACGTTGGTCAGAACATACAAAACGTCTCCTACCACTTGTCATCGGGGACCATGTACGTATACAAAACCAAGTTGGTCCCCATCCACTCAAATGGGACAAGAAATCAGGCAATTTGACCAATACGTGATTAAGGTCGACGGATCAGGACGTGTCACTTTGCGCAACAGAAAGTTCCTAAGACAGTATGTTCCTGTTAACAAGCTGCCAGCACGTTTGACGATTGACAATGACAATATGTTACGGAAGTATGCTCAACCATCCAGTGACACAACTGTCACACAGGCTAAACCAGAGACACCAGCTAGAGTATCGAACGCCTAGGGTTGGTTCAAACACAGCAGGTCCGCCTGGCACAACAAGTCCACCAGATACTCCTACAGTTCCACTACATAACACATCTAATCGTCGCCATCTGGTATTAGATAACCACATGAGCCCCAACACAGATCTGGTTTTGAACACACCAGCACCACCCGTGCAGGTTGATGTGCCTGTAGAGACACGCCGGTCTACTCGCAACATTCGGAAGCCTGAATGGCACAAGGATTATGACACTTCCACATGAAGAGATACGACTGTGAATAAGAGACATTTTAAGTGATAATTAACAGTTACGTTAACATAACCATCATGTTTTCGAAGTGATTTTATACTTAAATCTTTACCATTGACATTCACATAGACAATGTGCTAGTATATACATGTATATAGCAAAGACTTGCGGGAGATAGAGGAATACCAAACCATGAGTGTTTATTCGTATAAGTAATCGTTTGTCATGTGTATGTTTCAGACTGCGTTCATTGGTAATAAACAATAAACAGCCAAATAGAACTAGATCTTATTTACAGGGGTTGTTTGCTTCCGAATTTCAAGATTATACACTTTTCTTGTTGAACTCATAGCCCAATTTGTTTGCGTATTGTGATACAACTTTGAGTTGACTCTCAAGCGACGTTAGGTTCAGACTCAGAAGGGTAAGGTTATCTGCAAGGGTTGGGTTACCACATTTTATGCTTCCGACAGTAACTCCATGATCGGTGTTCTGTCGTTGGTCCAATAGTTCATCAATAAATAGTAAGTCGCACCAAGTTGAGAATACCCCTCCTTGACGTACACTCAGGAGAACCGGAAACGCACTTGACTTCACACCGTTTACCACCACACAGCTTTGAATGTTGTCGTACGAATTATTCATTAATCGTAGGAACTTACCACACAAGCCCATTTGTTTCATTTTCACAAAAATAGCACTGTGTCTCACATTGTCAAATGCTCCTGCTGTGTCCAGTTTACTGTCTGCTAGAAGTTATTCAGCTTTTTGATTGCTGAAACTGGTTAATTTAGAATTTCGACGGCTTGGACAAGGGAGGATTATAACTTGTTTAGTTGGGCATTGTGCCTTTTATGTTTTCTGTGCTCAACTGATTCAGGTGGGCATTGTACCTTGTGTGTTTTTAATGTTTTCTGTGCTCGGCTGGTCAAGCTGAGCGCTGCCTTCCCTGTCTGACTTAATATTATCTTTTTTTTATTTCATGTGTTCATTAGTCACAATTTAGTGATAATTTGTCGACGAAAATAAAATTAACTTTAACATTAACTTTCAACATTTAACATTGCTAAGCTAGCATGAAAGGAGATATTACCGGACAGTAGATAATTCCGGACAAACGGTCCAGACGCTTTATTTAGTCAAATAATTGATTTATCTTTGTACCAAATCACTCAGATTCGTGAGTAAAAGAAATCTGGTAGAAAAAAACTTCAAGATCAACAAAGCATTACTTATTCGTCGAAAATATCGCCCGCCGCTGCATTGTTGACATAAGCGACATGAGGGAAAACAATGGTGCGCGCATGCGCAAAAGTGGCGCGTGCTTGATTGATTTTATATTGTAAAATTAATAGAAATGATTTCCTATGTTCAGCCGAGCGGTTAACGAATAAGGTTGAATTAGATGTAGTGAAGGTCTCGCGATCGATTCACGCGCCGCCCAAATTTTTATTTTTTTAAAAAATAATGTTTTTCGTTCTGCTCTTATTTCCGCGGTATTGGCGAAATTTGTCGACGGATATATGTTGAGTAACATTTTTCATATCTTGCCCATCAATCTGAAATACTTCGGGTAGTTTTTAATCGTTTTATTCGAGTTTTGGTCGGTAAACACAGTACGGTTCAAAACGGATTTTAACCTCTCACAAAACGTCCCCTGGCAGGATACTTCGTGCGTCACGAGTTGTTATTACGGAAATCATAAATATTTTTGCATTAGTGTGAAGTACGAACTTTTTGGTCAAAGAATATTCGAAAAAGACTGTCCGGTAATATCTACTGAGTCTGTACTTAAAAAGTGCCCCTGTTTGGGCCCCAATATTAGGTTGTTCACGTGACGTCATATTTTGGGAAATCTATTTTTAGCAAAACCTTGAACACAGGTAGGTGTAAAAAAAATTCTGACTACAAATCGATTTTTAACTTCAGGGAAAGCTTTTTAAGCGATTTCTGTCCGGTATTATCTCCTTTGCAGTATACCAGTATCCGTTAAAAATTTAGAATATTAAAAAGTATCTCACTAAATGTATAAGGCTTCTTGTTAACGTAACGTCAAATAACGTTTGAGTGACGTTTGCGACGTCACTAACATAGTAGGCGGGAGAGGTTAGTTTTAAAAGTCTGTTACTAGATCTATGTAATTTGATGTTATATTTTGTTCAAATTTTCAGAAACTGTTCAAAAGAGTCTTGTCTTTCTAGTGCTAGATATTCTATCATGATTTCCATAATTTTGTCACTAAGCCCGGTTTTCCTTCTTCTTCTTCTGGTTAAACTTCATCCCTCATATTAAGTATTATCGAAGTTGTGAATTTAAACAATCATGTGCAGTCAAGAACAACGGTAAATCGGTAAAATCCAAAATATACAGTTAAACGGTAAAAACGGCCGATGTGTTAAACGATGCACGGTCTGCAGCCTAGCTCGGAAGCTGTCGATGGTAGTGGCTGCTACAACGGAAGCTGGAAGTTTGTTCCATAGTCGAATAGCGCTCCAGACGAAGGATCCTTTATGCACATCGATGCCAGAGTGGATTACGTTGTACCGCATGTTATGTCTTCTGGTAACTGTTGTTAAAGGGTCCAAGTAAAGGCTATAATGGTATAGCAATTAGTTCATGCACTATTCTAAATATCATCACAACTTTCATTTTTCTGCGTCTTTGTTTAAGTGATTCCCATTTTAGTTGATTTAACATGGCTGAGATGCTGCTCGTTCTTCTGTGATCTCCCATTACATATCGTGCAGCGCTTTTTTGCACACTTTCAAGTTTTTCACTGATTGTGTCTCTGATAGGGTCCCATATATTGGAAAATTGGAGGCATATTCCATCTGTGGGCGTACTAACGACTTGTAACAAAGTTCCTTGACCTTTGGTCCACAGTTCTGGGTGTTTCTACGCAAGAAGGCAAGGGTATTATTTAAGAAATAAAAATCTGTTCGCGTATTTTGTCGGTGAATAAAACATGGGCAGGAGTTCGGATGCGGAAAAATTAAATCACGAGTGCGTAGCACGAGTGATTTAATTTCCGCATCCGAACAAGTGCCCGTGTTTTATTCACCGACAAAATACAAGAACAGAGTTTTTATTTCGATTCTAAATACGATAATATCCCGCACTATTTCACTTCGCGCATTCTATTTTCACCCATTTGACATTTAACGTAATTCCACGCTGAAATTGAGTGGCTTATTAGCTGGAACAATTACCTCCCTCGTTAATGAAAACGACCTTCGTAATTTTCTGAAGGAAATCACACATTTTAAACATTAAAACAATGTTTGTAACACGAGTATAGTGTATCTATTTCATGAAATGAAAAATATAAATGAATTGATTATCAGAAGTTTTTATGAAGCTTTGTTTCGAGAGTTCATTGGAGTTTCTAAAAATAGATGCGTCATAGCTGTAACACTGGATTCTCGTGGAACTCGCGGTCCTTTAAAGTTTTTATTATAAAGTTTCATTCATAAATAGGTCACGTGATACGGGGCATAAATAGTAACAGCCCATTTGATACCATGTTTTATCGCGGTAATAATAAACGGCTTGGTCTGCTCTATGTTTAATGGATTAATCCGCAGATCGTGTTAGAATTGCTTTTCGGGCTGTTATGTCAATGTGTTTATTCCATTTCATGTCTTCTGAAATGTTTGCGCCCAGATATTTAGCTAATTTAACAGGTTTCAATGTCTTTCCATGGAGGTTATAGTCAGTGATGAGTTGATTTGGCAGAGTTTTGTTAGTGATTCGAATGACCTCACACTTATCTGGGTTAAACTGCATCTGTCATTGTTGTTCTCAATGTCATTTTGTAGTATGGCAGCATCTGCAGGTGTTTTGATTGTACGATAAAGCATTCCGTCATCAGCGAAGAGGCTCGTTTTTGAATTAACACAGTCTGGCATTTGGTTAATAAACACTAAGAATAACCGAGGTCCCAGAACTGTGCCTTGAGGGACGCCTGAAGTCACTGGCGAGCTGGATGAAAATTGACCTTCAAGGACGACTGACTGAGTACGATCAGCTAAGAAGTCAGCGATCCAGTTCAACGTGTTCCCCTGAACGCCGTAACGTTTTAGTTTGCCCAGCAGTCGTTGATGCGGTACCTTATCGAATGCCTTACTAAAGTCTAGGAGTACGGCATCTACTTGTTCACCATCATTCAAACTCTCTACAATGTCCTGGACGGTGAGAATCAGCTGTGATTCACAGGACCGGCCTTTCCTGAAACCGTGTTGAGCGTCGCTGAGAATGCTATTTCTGTCTAGGTGGGAAATAACATTGCTGTGAATCACATGTTCAAGGATTTTGCAGCATATTGAGGTGAGGGACACCGGCCTATAATTTTCAGGCTTGCTCCTGTCACCCTTCTTGAACAGTGGAGTAACGTATGCTTCTTTCCAAGCAGTTGGAATTTTGCCACAGTTTATGGATGTTTGGAAAATGAGGACAAGCACATCTACAGCTTCCTCGCAGACACTTTTAAGAAACATTCCTGATATATTGTCAGGTACAGTGGCCTTGTGTGGGTTAGTATCTTTCAGTAACTTGAGAATGCCTTTTCTCGTAATGGTAATGTCGGGTGCTACTTCATGTTCCGTTTCAAAAGATGGCATGCTATTTGTATCCTCTGTCGTAAATACTGATGTGAACTGCTGGTTTAAAATTTCTGCTTTTTGTTTACTATCACTTTCTAAATAATTACAATATAATATAACATGGACCGCTCTGTCCCAACACAATGTCACAGGCCCGGACCCACCGGGGGGCACAGGGGGCCCGTGCCCCCTCCCCCAGTTGGCCTCGCATTGACCATTTTATACATCCCAAAAATGTTAAAATCCTTAAAATATTACCAATCGATCTGGCTAGGGATGATTTTTTGTGATAATAGCCTCTGTATATTACATATATAACGGAAGCGAGTGCAATTAAATGGGCCCCCTGTTGTTTATCCAGGCCCTAATTTCTCCTGATCTGTGTCAGTCAGACGCTTGTTCAAATGATTGTTAAGCGTTTGAATGATCATGATTTCAGAGGATCACTTGTTTCGCTGATCTATGTTACTATAATGTGCGAACTGATCGATTTAATAATAGAGTTGTGCGGTCGAGGTTTGAATTTGAAAATGAACTGTGAAGTTTGAGTAAATGTAAGAGGGATTTTCTCAACATATTAACAAAATGAACAGCATTGTAAAGTAGTACCCAACCGTAACTACATTGTACAATAAAGATTACAGTACAGTAGTACCCGTGTATCACGTTCAGAATGCTCGGAATTACAGAAACAATATTAATCACCATTATTCGCTATGTAAGTGAAACGACTAAATATTCGAATGAATTGTCTCGAAAATTGTGCAGTCTCCAATTTTCGTCAGTTTACAGTGGACATCAAACCACGACGCATTAAATTTTACCATAGCGCACGGGTTTCTCGGGTACAGTCAACTTACTCTCTGTACTATTGAAAACGCTTGAGTGGCCTGCCTTTTGATATAACCACGGGTGTATATATTGTCTACTATAGCGATTATGAATATACTTGAGATATGAGCAGATGCTTAGATAACTTTTATCAAATTTAAATTTTGAAAGTTATTGCCTGTGCACGTGTAAGTATAACATGCGCACGTGATATTTAAAATATTTCCTGTTTCATACATGTTCACGTGATAGTAACACATGTGCACGTGATAGCTAATACGTGTCCACGTGGTAATTACACGTGCGCACGTGGACAATAAAATGTTTCCTGTGTTCCCTCTTTGCTACCGTAATTGATTGTCATATGACATAACACAAATGTTATACTGAAGAAACACTGACAGAAACTGATGGAAATTATTGAGCTTCGGGAGGCTCGGGGTCCTCGTGGTCCTGGGGAAGCTTCTGGAAAGTCATAAGACAATTTGTGAAATATATGTGTTCTGGTTTTATGCGTCACTCCACCAGTCTCGGGGATGTACTGCCGACTGAACGCATAAGGTTCCCCGGTGTGTGAGGGAAGCTACCCCCGATGTTTCGGGTAAGCTTCGGGAAGTATTGATACATTTAGTGTCATCGCGGGAATATACGCCCGTGGTTATTAATATCGACTTGCTAATCACTCGTCCGTTTACTTTAGTGTAGAGAGTAAAATAAACCCGAGAACACCGTGCGCGGCGCTGTATATACATCGCGGTTAGAAATTTACTGTAAACTGGAGAAAATGGAAGTATACGCAGTTTCGAGAGAGCTCATTTGTACCCATTGAAGACCGTTTTAACCATATATATATAAACTGAAGCCAAAAAGGAACGCTACACCTACCTGTATGTTCGGATATTTCATACGTTAGGATAGAAACAATATAATTTCTTCTCAAAGACTAAAATTTAGAGGTGTGCAAACATGTCTACTAATTCCCATTTGGTATTATCGCCATTAAGATGTTCAAAATTGCGATCCAAAAACGTTACCCTACCCAAGATGTCAGTATCGCGTATGCCCTCCATGTCCTGCAACAACTGCTGACAATCTTCGCCTAATTGATCCACACAAGCTTAACAGCACTCGTACATTGAGATAGCGTACTCACAGTGTGAAATGCCTGAACGTTTCGTAGCTGACGTTAAAACTGACGTAAACGGCGATTAAGGACGTCACACAATTGTTCCATAGGAATGTATTCTAGGAAAAAATGCTGGTTATTGTAAAACATCACAGTCGATCACAATTACTTTTCACATGAGCAGAAGTCAATAGTGACGTTGTCAAGCGGACACGCAGGTGACGTTAACGGATATAAACGTCTTGTCGTACAGAGGTCACACGCGGCGCATCTGAGCGAGACATATCAATAACAATATAACATTCATTGTGAATTTCACCTTATAAATTAACTTCAGCATGTAACTGCACTTTGTCGACTGGAAATACCTCCTGGTAAAGGAGCAAGAGGGGCACGTGCGAATCATGCGTCGTACCATACCTTGGCACATCGGGACCATATCGGGATTTTCTCTTCGCTTCAGTAGGCGCGTTCTTAACTTGATCGATGATGTGTCGATAATCACGGAAATATTTTGGAAAATAAAAAAGTTATTCACTTTTTTCAATGTAGCGTTTTTTCTAGACGTCAATATATTATATAAAATGACGATGTGAGATTTAATTTACAAGACGTGATTTAAAGTTCAAAATCTCATCGCAAGTTAAACGTGAAACTGCGTAATTTTTTACATACATGCAATTATGTTTAGATTCGTGTTTTCACGCCGTTTCTCAGCATTTTGTAAGGTCTTTTCTACACTACAATAATAACAAACACCATATTATAATGCATGACCAGACGGGATACGTTTATTCAGAGCAAGTGTGATATGTAATGCAACAAATGACATAGCGTGCACAAAGACGCATAAACCATGTTGTTTAAAATATACTGAATCTGCGAATCGACTCGCCCAGGAACGAACAGAGATAAAACTTTATTTAGAAAAAAACTCTGGAAACCTGTGTCCGTTTGTCAATGTCGAATCGCTGAATGTCGGACCTCATTCTCAGACTGAAGATACAATTATGATCTGATCTGAAAACAGTGTCACTTACAGTTATTCACTTTTTTCAATGTAGCGTTTTTTCTAGACGTCAATATATTATATAAAATGACGATGTGAGATTTAATTTACAAGACGTGATTTAAAGTTCAAAATCTCATCGCAAGTTAAACGTGACACTGCGTAATTTTTTACATACATGCAATTATGTTTAGATTCGTGTTTTCACGCCGTTTCTCAGCATTTTGTAAGGTCTTTTCTACACTACAATAATAACAAACACCATATTATAATGCATGACCAGACGGGATACGTTTATTCAGAGCAAGTGTGATATGTAATGCAACAAATGACATAGCGTGCACAAAGACGCATAAACCATGTTGTTTAAAATATACTGAATCTGCGAATCGACTCGCCCAGGAACGAACAGAGATAAAACTTTATTTAGAAAAAAACTCTGGAAACCTGTGTCCGTTTGTCAATGTCGAATCGCTGAATGTCGGACCTCATTCTCAGACTGAAGATACAATTATGATCTGATCTGAAACAGTGTCATGATCGCTCTATTTAAAGTAAACATTATCATACAATCAAATACCATATTAAAGACTGACTGCGCTCGACGACCGCATATATATAACCTAACAGGGAAATATTGTCCCCCTTTTGATAATACTTGTCACCTTAGACACCGACTTATCAGACATATAATATAGTTCACTATTATGTAACATTTGAAATATATCAATAAAATAAGTATGCACGTGATGCAAATGCATATTAATCAATATTCGCATGATTAAACAATCTTAAATTGTAAACGAAAAAACACGTAATATAATATACAAACATGTGTCATATAATAAGTACATAAACAAAATAGTTGTATACAATATAGTCATAGCATCTTGAAACCGTATCAATTGTTATTTTCTTAAAATAAAACAAAATGAAATCCGAGATGTGAACCGCTCTGAAACGTCTGGTAGAATGACAAATACACACATTCTTTAAACTTCAACAACTCCGTACACCGCGTTACACGCACGAAAATCCCGTGACCATAACTCAACCTATCACTGTAGTGAATGCGTTCCGCAAAGACAACCATTTTACGCTATACTATCGAAACGCGTAAAATTAAATTTATATACGGTGGCAGATTCATTTGAGCTGTTTTGTTGGACTTTATCCCAGCCAGTACTGACTTACCCTTCCAGAAGGAACCGGCAACTTCTACTCATGTGGCGGACAGGACAATTGTTCAATATTCATGAAAGGGTATGCATATGGCCAACCGCGACCGAGACACATCCGACTTTTACATATTTTCAATAAAAAGATGAAATACAATGTTACGGATATTAACTGCCTTACAGTAATGTTCTTTTGATTTTATGTTGAGAAAACCCCTCTTAATTTACTCAAACTTCACAGTTCATTTTCAAATTCAAACCTCGACCGCACAACTATGATACCCCGTTCAAATAAATGGTTAATACTACACACCGTCTCTAAAGCTGCATTTGTATCGGTGGATAAACCACAGGTAATTGTATCATTAATGAATAGTAAACAAAAAATATTGTTTTTATAAAATTTCTAATATACAGTCACTGAAGTGCATTTTGTTTTAACAAACATTTCATTAATACTGGTGTTATATTAAATAGTTTCACATAATCAGAAACTAGAGAGATTCGTCTTTAATTTGTTATCAATATTATAAAAATCCGTCCTTTAATAAGACAATAAACCCACAGGGCGTGAACTAATTTATTTTGTCTTCTTTATAATAGCATTGTCGTTTCCATTGAATGCACCTCAGTGATTGACTGGACACCGTAATATACATTTCATGGTATAACTTTTTAACGATATAGTTGATCAAATTCGATGGGATTTTGCATGGAGGTAGTTCTAACAATGTTGTCCATGATTGTAATTACTTTAATGAAGATACAGAAAGACAATTTTGATTTACGAGACTATGAAAATCTGACCCTTTAGTACAAATGCACCTCTCTAAGATAACATAAAATTGATATGATGTTTTTTTACTCTTTATCAATGAAACAGTAACCTGTGGTTGAAACATAGATGACCAAAAGAACATGGTGCTATTTGCATATCGCACGAAGTTTACGAATAGGCGTGGTCTATTTGCGCATGTGCAGTGGCTTCATTTTATTTTACTTCTTGGTGAAGACGCATTGATTAGGTACGTAATGGTTATTGACCGAGTATGAGGTATTCCTGAATATGAACAACCCGCGCACGTGAAAAACGTGAACACCGAGACATGACATAAACTTCGATTCAAATAAGAGTTTGACATTTTGGACGAGCATGAAGCCAACAAAAACGTACAGGTAAAATCGTAATGTTAATTTAATTGCACATTTGTTACTAAAAATTAAACATATGATTGCAATGCAGTTATAACAAATTGATATTTTAATTTCATTGTAAAGATATGTTAGTGTGACAGTTGCCACCGGCATTTATGTTTTGTGCGATTTCTGTATACAGTCAAACATGTCTACAAGAGGGTCAGCAACAATGTTTTTGTTGGCATCTTGTTGAGTTGGGAGTGTTGACCTAGTGTACGGTGCTTATTTTGAGATCAAGAATTCACTGCCTTATTTCCCTTAGCAAGAGTAACATTGCTGTATGAAAGGGTCGTACGATGGGGAAGGGGGTAAATGTACCGTCGTTTGAACAGACACATGTCTAAAAATATGCTTTAATTTGGCGATTTTACCTGATACAGTCAAACATATCTATAAAACCACCAACGGGAACAACAAAATAGTGCTTTCTGTTTACAGGTGGTCTTTCTTAACGGGTTTAATTCAATCGAGAATAATTCGATGGTAGATAAATTAGTGGTTTTTGTCGACAGGTTCTGTGGGTGGTCTATAACAGGTTTGACTGTACATCTTTATGACTTCGTGACTATATTTTTATTTTCAATGACACTGTTAAAATGCACGACTGCTGTTGTAACGACTGCTGTTGTAATCCTTTATGTACACATCTATCGACTATACTAATTTAAATACTTTTCAGCACGTGGAGGTCTATATGTGCACGGGCGCGGGTTAGTAGAGAGGTTGCGAAAGTCAACGTGTAACGTGTACGTGTACGTAAATGCTATTTTTGAGTATTTCGTCATCCAGGCATGTGTAGTTTCTACAAGTAACCGACGTGTGACAGACGAAAATATAATGTGTACTATGTCACACAGGTATGCGTATGCATGGGAAACCCAAGATTTTATCGCCGGTAGTCTCAGTGAGTTTATATAAACACTCATTATCGATTCACGAAGAAATCATGTTACAACTGCCATGTGATGATACACGCACACGTTGTGTTTCGCAAGCTAACTTTAATTGCAACGCGTACGTATACATGTACGGGTAGCTACGCGTACACGTAGTCGTACACGTTCGCATCGCAACCTCTCTAATAACCAAACTTGAACAACCCGCGCACGTGCGCAGGTTAGTAAGTAACATGAACAACCTCTTCACGAGTTGTTCACGTGGGTTATTAACCAGGGTCGAACAAAGAAACAAGTGTGTACAAATAGAAAGTTCTTCATGGATTAGACGACGAAAATCGAGTCCGCTGATTGGTCGAAAAAGACGTACAAACACTAAGAAAAATATTGGACTATCTGAGGCGCGCCAGCCTGAGTAGTATATCTTACTTAAACAATTGTTTACAAACTGAGTATTGTTAATAATCGTTCTGTTGCAACAAAACGGTTACTACTACAATAGTTGTCTGCAAAACATATAGATAGCGATGGAACTGAAAGGACAAAACAAACATAATTTCCTTCTTTCAAATGTAAAAAATTGACCCCTTCCCTAACCTCCACATGTTTGTCAATCCATTACCAGATTAAATGGACACGTGAAAATATGATCTCACGAACTAATCCAACAACAATGAATTTATACACACTGTGTTGAAATCATGACTAGATTTTACCAGCCGTGAAGGTGTTCAATTTACCCGCACAAACTGTTTCACAAATTGGCGTCGGAAGTGAAGTTTTCATCATTCAAAATAATAATATGGAATATATGAAACTGCAATCTTAAATGGGATTTAATTTTTAACATTGTGGATGGTGAAATATTAATGAAACAATACGCATCCAACCGTGATGTTAATGTCAAGCAAATACACTGTTTAGATGACTTTGGACACTATTGGATTACTTCAACCATCTGATTCTGAGCAAGGTGGGTGTTATTTTTTCATTCGGCGTAAATAATTGATATAAGTCAGTTCTTCAACTGTTGTTTTACTTCATAAATAATTGCCATTTAAACATTTCAAATACCTATACATAGAACACGTATCTATCCCTTGTATGTGTGTTTCATGCAGCCACCCAAATGTAGCCATGGATCCTCTAGTCGCCCCTTGTAGCCATGAATTATCCAGCCGCCCCTGGTAGCCATGAATCCTCTTGTCGCCCCTGGTAGCCATGAATCCTATACCCGCCCATGGTAGCCATGAATTCCATCTTCTTCTTCTTCCGTTAATGTTATGGGCCCACTCCGTGAGGCTATGTGCAAAGGTGGATGTGAGGTTCAAACAAGTGCTGGGTTAGAATGCTGAAAACGTCTCTGTGAATATTTACAGCTGTTCGACGATGCCCGACCTGAATGCCTCGATGGTAGGGGCTCCTGTCAGGTGGACTGGGAGTGTGTTCCATAGGCGTATGCTGGACGGGAAGAAGGAGTGTTGATAACTGTCTGTTCTGCAGAATGGTACCATGAATCTTGCAGAGGTGTTAATTGCAGTTGAGGTACGGTAGTGGGGTGATGAATCAATGTCGCCCAGGCAGTATATGATTCGATACACCGTGATGACATTGGCATACTGTCTTCATAGTTGCAAGGGTTGCCACCCAAATTGGTTCATCATGTTGCTGCTACTGGTGGTATGATAGTCCCCTGTGATGAATCTGGCTGCTCTGCGCTGTACACCTTCAAGACTAGTGACTGGATACTGTTCTGAGTATGAGAATCCCATACAGGAGCAGCATATTATATAAATATCAGATGCCTGCCTGCGTGACATTGATATTGTCAACCCGAGGGCAGAATGTCACACGAGGCGAAGCCGAGGGTGACATTCTGTTTCGAGGGTTGACAATATCAATGTCACGCAGACAGGCATCTGATATTTATTTTATTATGCCGAACAATCTTACAAGTCTAGCAAAATGTTCAAAGCCATGATTGTGATAGTTATAAACAGTAGACATGACTGTGCTTTCATATATTGTTGTGTTTATTCACATTCTATTTTTATAAAATCTTTTATATTTCAGCAGTCAATTAATTAAAATTGACGCAGTTACTTGCCCTTGCATGACATTCAAAATGTCAAGTCGATCACATGACCTGAAAGTCAGTTTTCGGTCGATCACGTGTCTTTTAGGTTGAACAGTCAAAATATCTGCCTCTAGGGGTAATGGGACTTTAGCATTGTAATATAAAGTGTGGTATAATAATCCAGGATATGTCGCACAAGATAGCTAGTTGCATTGGTTCTTGATGTTACGCAGACAACTCTGGAGGTTTCTGCGTAAGAAGGCTAGGCTGTTGTTTGCCTTCTTAAATGTTGATTCCACATGTGATCTTCGGACAATGTCACGGCCAGGTACCTTCCTGTCTTGGAAACTGCTAGTATTTCGCAATGTATCGTATATGCTGTGGATAAGGGGTTTCTCTTGCAACTGAATCGAATTACTTCGCATTTAGAGAAGTTGAACGACTTAGCCAGTAATGTTGTTTCTAGAAATTATACACCAATATGTCAGTTTAGTATGTTGTTTCTAGTATACACCAATATGTCAGGTAAGTATGTTGTTTCTAGTATACACCAATATGTCAGGTAAGTGTGATGTTTTTAGTATACACCAATACGACAGGTAAGTATGTTGTTTCTAGTATACACCAATATGTCAGGTAAGTATGTTGTTTATAGTAATTATACACCAATATGTCAGGTAAGTATGTTGTTTCAAGTATACACCAATATGTCAGGTAAGTATATTGTTCTAGTATACATCTTTATGTCAGGTAAGTATGTTGTTTCTAGTATACACCAATGTGTCAGGTAAGTATGTTGTTTCTAGTATACACCATTATGTCAGGTAAGTATGTTGTTTCTAGTATACACCAATATGTCAGGTAAGTATGTTGTTCTAGTATACACCAATATGTCAGGTAAGTATGTTGTTTTAGTATACACCAATATGTCAGGTAAGTGTGTTGTTCTAGTATACATCAATATGTCTGGTAAGAATGTTGTTCTAGTATACATCAAATGTCAGGTAAGTGTGTTGTTTCTAGTATACACCTATAGGTCAGGTAAGTATGGTGTGTGTAGTATACACCAATATGTCAGGTAAGTATATTGTTCTAGTATACACCAATATGTCAGGTATAGTCCAGTTAGGATATTGTGACAGTGACGTTGCAGTTTATGTGTACGCAAAGAATTACAACCATTGTCTAAACAGGTAGAGCGAAGTTTGGTATGTTAGTTGAGCATTGAAATTATACTTGTTTGTACAGTATAAGCCTTTATAATTTGTTTTACACCGTTATAGTGGACTCGACCCCTGCGTCACTGGATTTTTATCCTGACTGGACTATAAGTGTTTTGTTTCTAGTATACACCTATAAGTCAGGTAGGTTTGTTGTTCTAGTACACACCAACATGTCAGGTAAGTATGTTTTGTGTAGTATACGCCAATATGTCAGGTAAGTATGTTGTTCTAGTATACATCAAATGTCAGGTAAGTATGTCGTTCTAGTATACTCCAATATGTCAGGTAAGTATGTTGTTTCTAGTATACACCAATATGTCAGGTAAGTATGTTGTTTCCAGTATACACCAATATGTTAGGTAAGTATGTTGTTTCTAGTATACACCAATATGTCGGGTAAGTATGTTGTTTCTAGTATACACCAATATGTCAGGTAAGTATGTTGTTCAAGTATACACCAATATGTCAGGTAAGTTTTCTGTTCTAGTATATACCAATATGTCAGGTAAGTATGTTGTTCTAGTATACACCAATATGTCAGGTAAGTGCCTTGTTCTAGTATGCATAAATATGTCAGGTAGGTTTGTTGCTCTAGTATACATCAAATGTCAGGTAAGTGTGTTGTTTCTAGTATACACCTATAGGTCAGGTAAGTATGTTGTTCTAGTATACCCCAATATGCAGGTAAATGTGCTGTTATAGTATACACAAATATGTCAGGTAAGTATGTTGTTCTAGTATACACCAATATGTCAGGTAAGTATGTTGTTCTAGTATACACCAATATGTCAGGTAAGTGCGTTGTGTGTAGTATACACCAATATGTAAGGTGAGTATCTTGTTCTAGTATACACCAATATGTCAGGTGGGTATGTTGTTCTAGTATACACCAATATGTCAGGTAAGTATGTTGTTTGTAGTATACACCAATATGTCAGGTCAGTATGTTGTTCTAGTATACACCAATCTGTCAGGTAAGTATGCTGTTTCTAGTATACACATATAGGCCAGGTAAGTATGTTGTTCTAGTACACCCCAATATGTCAGGTAAGTATGTTGTTCTAGTATACACCAATATGTCAGGGAAGTTTGTTGTTCAGGTATACACCAAAATGTCAGGTAAGGATGTTATTCAAGTATACATCAATGTGTCAGGTAAGTATATTGTTTGCAGTATACACCTATATGTCAGGTAAGTTTGTTGTTCTAGTATACAACAATATGTCAGGGAAGTTTGTTGTTCAGGTATACACCAATATGTCAGGGAAGTTTGTTGTTCAGGTATACACCAAAATGTCAGGTAAGGATGTTATTCAAGTATACATCAATGTGTCAGGTAAGTATATTGTTTGTAGTATACACCTATATGTCAGGTAAGTTTGTTGTTCTAGTATACAACAATATGTCAGGTAAGTGTGTTGTTTCTAGTATACACAAATATGTCAGGTAAGTAAGTGTCTTGTTCAAGTATGCATAAATATGTCAGGTAGGTTTGTCGTTCTAGTATACATCAAATGTCAGGTAAGTGTGTTGTTTCTAGTATACACCAATAGGTCAGGTAAGTATGTTGTTCTAGTATACCCCAATATGTCAGGTAAGTGTGTTGTTCTAGTATATACAAATATGTCAGGTAAGTATGTTGTTCTAGTATACACCAATATGTCAGGTAAGTATGTTGTCCTAGTATACACCAATATGTCAGGTAAGTACGTTGAGTGTAGTATACCCCAATATGTCAGGTAAGTATGTTGTTCTAGTATACACCAATATGTCAGGTAAATATGTTATTCAAGTATACACCAATGTTTCAGGTAAGTATATTGTTTGTAGTATACACCAATATGTCAGGTAAGTATGTTGTTTCTAGTATACACTTATATGTCAGATAAGTTTGTTGCTCTAGTATACACCAATATGTCAGGTAAGTACGTTGTGTGTAATATACACCAGTATGTCAGGTAAGTATGTTGTTCTAGGATACACCAATATGTCGGGTAAGTATGTTGTTCTAGTATACACCAATATGTCAGGTAAGTATGATGTTTAAGTATACACCAATATGTCAGGTAAGTGTGTTGTTCAAGTATACACCAATATGTCAGGTAAGTACATGTATGTTATTTAAGTATACACGAATGTGTCAGGTAAGTATGTTGTTCTAGTATACACCAATATGTCAGATAAGTATGTTGTGTGTAGTATACACCAATATGTCAGGTAAGTTTGTTGTTCTAGTATACACCAATATGTCAGGTATTACGCTGTGTGTAGTATACACCAATATGTCAGGTGAGTTTGTTGTTTCTAGTATACAACAATATGTCAGGTATATATGTTGTTCTAGTATACACCAATATGTCAGGTAAGTATGTTGTTCTAGTATACATCAATATGTCAGGTAAGTATGTTGTTCTAGTATACATGAAATGTCAGGTAAGTGTGATGTTCTAGTATACCCCGATATGTCAGGTAAGTGTGTTGTTCTAGTATACACCAATATGTCAGGTAAGTATGTTGTTCTAGTATACCCCAATATGTCAGGTAAGTTTGTTGTTATAGTATACACCAATATGTCAGGTAAGTATGTTGTGTGTAGTATACACCAATATATCAGGTACGTTTCTTGTTCTAGTATACACCAATATGTCAGGTAAGTATGTTGTGTGTAGTATACACCAATATGTCAGGTAAGTATGTTGTTTCTAGTATACACCAATATGTCAGGTATGTATGTTGTTCTAGTATACATCAAATGTCAGGTAAGTGTGATGTTTCTAGTATACACCTAAAGGTCAGGTTAGTATGTTGTGTGTAGTATACACCAATATGTCAGGTAAGTATGTTGTTCTAGTATACACCAATATGTCAGGTAAGTGTTTTGTTTCTAGTATACACCTATAGGTCAGGTAATTTTGTTGTTCTAGTACACACGAATATGTGAGGTACGTATGTTGTTTCTAGTACACACCAATATGTCAGGTAAGTATGTTGTTCTAGTATACACCAATATGTCAGGTAAGTATGTTGTTCTAGTATACATCAATATGTCAGGTAAATATGTTGTTCAAGTATCCACCAATATGTCAGGTAAGTATGTTGTTTGTAGTATACACCAATATGCCAGCTAAGTATGTTTTGTGTAGTATACGCCAATTTGTCAGGTAAGTATGTGGTTCTAGTATACACCAATATGTCAGGTAAGTATGTTGTTAAAGTTTACACCAATATGTCAGGTAAGTTTTTTGTTCTAGTATAGATCAAATGTCAGGTAAGTATGTTGTTCTAGTATATATCAAACGTCAGGTAAGTTTGTTGTTCTAGTATATACCAATATGTCAGGTAAGTATGTTGTTTCTAGTATACACCAATATGTCAGGTAAGTGTGTTGTTTCTTGTATACACCTATATGTCAGGTAAGTATGTTGTTTCTAGTATACACCAATATGTCGGGTAAGTATGTTGTTTCTAGTATAAACCAATATGTCAGGTAAGTATGTTGTTCAAGTATACACCAATATGTCAGGTAAGTTTGTTGTTCTAGTCTATACCAATATGTCAGGTACGTATGTTGTTCTGGTATACACCATTATGTCAGGTAAGTATGTTGTTCTAGTATACATCAATATGTCAGGTAAATATGATGTTGAAGTATACACCAATATGTGACGTAAGTTTTTTGTTGTAGTATAGATCAAATGTCAGGTAAGTATGTTGTTCTAGTATAGATCAAACGTCAGGTGAGTATGTTGTGTGTAGTATACACCAATATGTCAGGCAAGTATGTTGTTGCTAGTATACACCTTTATTTAGGTAAGTTTGTTGTTCTAGTATACACCAATATGTCAGGTAAGTGTGTTGTTTCTTGTATACACCTATATGTCAGGTAAGTATGTTGTTTCTAGTATACACCAATATGTCGGGTAAGTATGTTGTTTCTAGTATAAACCAATATGTCAGGTAAGTATGATGTTCAAGTATACACCAATATGTCAGGTAAGTATGTTGTTCTGGTATACACCAATATGTCAGGTAAGTGTCTTGTTCTAGTATGCATAAATATGTCAGGTAGGTTTGATGTTCTAGTATACATCAAATGTCAGGTAAGTGTGTTGTTTCTAGTATACACCTATATGTCAGGTAAGTATGTTGTTTCTAGTATACACCAATATGTCGGGTAAGTATGTTGTTTCTAGTATAAACCAATATGTCAGGTAAGTATGATGTTCAAGTATACACCGATATGTCAGGTAAGTTTGTTGTTCTAGTATATACCAATATGTCAGGTAAGTATGTTGTTCTGGTATACACCAATATGTCAGGTACGTGTCTTGTTCTAGTATGCATAAATACGTCAGGTAAGTTTGTTGTTCTAGTATACATCAAATGTCAGGTAAGTGTGTTGTTTCTAGTATACACCTATAGGTCAGGTAAGTATGTTGTTCTAGTATACCCCAATATGTCAGGTAAGTTTTTTGTTCTAGTATAGATCAAATGTCAGGTAAGTATGTTGTTCTAGTATAGATCAAACGTCAGGTAAGTATGTTGTGTGTAGTATACACCAATATGTCAGGTAAGTATGTTGTTCTGGTATACACCAATATGTCAGGTTAAGTGTCTTGTTCTAGTATGCATAAATATGTCAGGTAGGTTTGTTGTTCTATTATGCATCAAATGTTAGGTAAGTGTGTTGTTTCTAGTATACACCTATAGGTCAGGTAAGTGTGTTGTTCTAATATACCCCAATATATCAGGTAAGTGTGTTGTTCTAGTATACACAAATATGTCAGGTAAGTATGTTGTTCTAGTATACACCTATATGTCAGGTAAGTATGTTGTCCTAGTATACACCAATATGTCAGGTAGGTACGTTGTGTGTAGTATACCCCAATATGTCAGGTAAGTATGTTGTTCTAGTATACACCAATATGTCAGGTAAGTATGTTATTCAAGTATACACCAATGTTTCAGGTAAGTATATTGTTTGTATTATACACCAATATGTCAGGTAAGTATGTTGTTTCTAGTATACACCTATATGTCAGGTAAGTTTGTTGTTCTAGTATACACCAAGATGTCAGGTAAGTGTGTTGTTTCTTGTATACACCTATATGTCAGGTAAGTATGTTGTTTCTAGTATACACCAATATGTCGGGTAAGTATGTTGTTTCTAGTATCAACCAATATGTCAGGTAAGTATGTTGTTCAAGTATACACCAATATGTCAGGTAAGTTTGTTGTTCTAGTATATACCATTATGTCAGGTAAGTATGTTGTTCTGGTATACACCATTATGTCAGGTAAGTATGTTGTTCTAGTATACATCAATATGTGAGGTAAATATGATGTTGAAGTATACATCAATATGTCAGGTAAGTTTTTTGTTCTAGTGTAGATCAAATGTCAGGTAAGTATGTTGTTCTAGTATAGATCAAACGTCTGGTAAGTATGTTGTGTGTAGTATACACCAATATGTCAGGTAAGTATGTTGTTGCTAGTATACACCTATATTTCAGGTAAGTTTGTTGTTCTAGTATACGCCAATATGTCAGGTAAGTGTGTTGTTTCTTGTATACACCTATATGTCAGGTAAGTATGTTGTTTCTAGTATACACCAATATGTCGGGTAAGTATGTTGTTTCTAGTATAAACCAATATGTCAGGTAAGTATGATGTTCAAGTATACACCGATATGTCAGGTAAGTTTGTTGTTCTAGTATATACCAATATGTCAGGTAAGTATGTTGTTCTGGTATACACCAATATGTCAGGTACGTGTCTTGTTCTAGTATGCATAAATATGTCAGGTAAGTTTGTTGTTCTAGTATACATCAAATGTCAGGTAAGTGTGTTGTTTCTAGTATACACCTATAGGTCAGGTAAGTATGTTGTTCTAGTATACCCCAAAATGTCAGGTAAGTGTGTTGTTTTAGTATGCACGAATGTGTCAGGTAAGTATGTTGTTCTAGTATACACCAATATGTCAGGTAAGTATGTTGACCTAGTATACACCAATATGTCAGGTAAGTGCGTTGTGTGTAGTATACCCCAATATGTCAGGTAAGTGTGTTGTTTCTTGTATACACCTATATGTCAGGTAAGTATGTTGTTTCTAGTATACACCAATATGTCGGGTAAGTATGTTGTTTCTAGTATATACCAATATGTCAGGTAAGTATGTTGTTCTGGTATACACCATTATGTCAGGTAAGTATGTTGTTCTAGTATACATCAATATGTGAGGTAAATATGATGTGGAAGTATACATCAATATGTCAGGTAAGTTTTTTGTTCTAGTATAGATCAAATGTCAGGTAAGTATGTTGTTCTAGTATAGATCAAACGTCAGATAAGTATGTTGTGTGTAGTATACACCAATATGTCATGTAAGTATGTTGTTGCTAGTATACACCTATATTTCAGGTAAGTTTGTTGTTCTAGTATACACAAATATGTCAGGTAAGTGTGTTGTTTCTTGTATACACCTATATGTCAGGTAAGTATGTTGTTTCTAGTATACACCAATATGTCGGGTAAGTATGTTGTTTCTAGTATAAACCAATATGTCAGGTAAGTATGATGTTCAAGTATACACCGATATGTCAGGTAAGTTTGTTGTTCTAGTATATACCAATATGTCAGGTAAGTATGTTGTTCTGGTATACACCAATATGTCAGGTACGTGTCTTGTTCTAGTATGCATAAATATGTCAGGTAAGTTTGTTGTTCTAGTATACATCAAATGTCAGGTAAGTGTGTTGTTTCTAGTATACACCTATATGTCAGGTAAATATGTTGTTTCTAGTATACACCAATATGTCGGGTAAGTATGTTGTTTCTAGTATAAACCAATATGTCAGGTAAGTATGATGTTCAAGTATACACCGATATGTCAGGTAAGTTTGTTGTTCTAGTATATACCAATATGTCAGGTAAGTAAGTTGTTCTGGTATACACCAATATGTCAGGTATGTGTCTTTTTCTAGTATGCATAAATATGTCAGGTAAGTTTGTTGTTCTAGTATACATCAAATGTCAGGTAAGTGTGTTGTTTCTAGTATACACCTATAGGTCAGGTAAGTATGTTGTTCTAGTATACCCCAATATGTCAGGTAAGTATGTTGTTCTAGTATACACCAATATGTCAGGTAAGTATGTTGTTCTAGTATACATCAATATGTCAGGTAAGTATGTTGTTCTAGTATACATCAATATGTCAGGTAAATATGTTGTTCAAGTATCCACCAATATGTCAGGTGAGTATGTTGTTTGTAGTATACACCAATATGCCAGATAAGTATGTTTTGTGTAGTATACACCAATTTGTCAGGTAAGTATGTGGTTCTAGTATACACCAATATGTCAGGTAAGTATGTTGTTCAAGTATACACCAATATGTCAGGTAAGTTTTCTGTTTTAGTATAGATCAAATGTCAGGTAAGTATGTTGTTCTTGTATATATCAAACGTCAGGTAAGTTTGTTGTTCTAGTATATACCAATATGTCAGGTAAGTATGTTGTTTCTAGTATACACCTATATGTCAGGTAAGTTTGTTGTTCTAGTATACAACAATATGTCAGGTAAGTGTGTTGTTTCTTGTATACACCTATATGTCAGGTAAGAATGTTGTTTCTAGTATACACCAATATGTCGGGTAAGTATGTTGTTTCTAGTATAAACCAATATGTCAGGTAAGTATGTTGTTCAAGTATACACCAATATGTCAGGTAAGTATGTTGTGTGTAGTATACACCAATATGTCAGGCAAGTATGTTGTTGCTAGAATACACCTATATTTAGGTAAGTTTGTTGTTTTAGTATACACCAATATGTCAGGTAAGTGTGTTGTTTCTTGTATAAACCTATATGTCAGGTAAGTATGTTGTTTCTAGTATACACCAATATGTCGGGTAAGTATGTTGTTTCTAGTATAAACCAATATGTCAGGTAAGTATTATGTTCAAGTATACACCAATATGTCAGGTAAGTATGTTGTTCTGGTATACACCAATATGTCAGGTTAAGTGTCTTGTTCTAGTATGCATAAATATGTCCGGTAGGTTTGTTGTTCTAGTATGCATCAAATGTCAGGTAAGTGTGTTGTTTCTAGTATACACCTATAGGTCAGGTAAGTGTGTTGTTCTAGTATACCCCAATATATCAGGTAAGTGTGTTGTTCTAGTATACACCTATATGTCAGGTAAGTATGTTGTCCTAGTATACACCAATATGTCAGGTAGGTACGTTGTGTGTAGTATACCCCAATATGTCAGGTAAGTATGTTGTTCTAGTATACACCAATATGTCAGGTAAGTATGTTATTCAAGTATACACCAATGTTTCAGGTAAGTATATTGTTTGTAGTATACACCAATATGTCAGGTAAGTATGTTGTTTCTAGTATACACCTATATGTCAGGTAAGTTTGTTGTTCTAGTATACACCAAGATGTCAGGTAAGTGTGTTGTTTCTTGTATACACCTATATGTCAGGTAAGTATGTTGTTTCTAGTATACACCAATATGTCGGGTAAGTATGTTGTTTCTAGTATCAACCAATATGTCAGGTAAGTATGTTGTTCAAGTATACACCAATATGTCAGGTAAGTTTGTTGTTCTAGTATATACCAATATGTCAGGTAAGTATGTTGTTCTGGTATACACCATTATGTCAGGTAAGTATGTTGTTCTAGTATACATCAATATGTGAGGTAAATATGATGTTGAAGTATACATCAATATGTCAGGTAAGTTTTTTGTTCTAGTATAGATCAAATGTCAGGTAAGTATGTTGTTCTAGTATAGATCAAACGTCAGGTAAGTATGTTGTGTGTAGTATACACCAATATGTCAGGTAAGTATGTTGTTGCTAGTATACACCTATATTTCAGGTAAGTTTGTTGTTCTAGTATACGCCAATATGTCAGGTAAGTGTGTTGTTTCTTGTATACCTCTATATGTCAGGTAAGTATGTTGTTTCTAGTATACACCAATATGTCGGGTAAGTATGTTGTTTCTAGTATAAACCAATATGTCAGGTAAGTATGATGTTCAAGTATACACCGATATGTCCGGTAAGTTTGTTGTTCTAGTATATACCAATATGTCAGGTAAGTATGTTGTTCTGGTATACACCAATATGTCAGGTACGTGTCTTGTTCTAGTATGCATAAATATGTCAGGTAAGTGTGTTGTTTCTAGTATACACCTATAGGTCAGGTAAGTATGTTGTTCTAGTATACCCCAATATGTCAGGTGAGTGTGTTGTTTTAGTATGCACAAATGTGTCAGGTAAGTATGTTGTTCTAGTATACACCAATATGTCAGGTAAGTATGTTGACCTAGTATACACCAATATGTCAGGTAAGTGCGTTGTGTGTAGTATACCCCAATATGTCAGGTAAGTATGTTGTTCTAGTATACACCAATATGTTAGGTAAGTATGTTATTCAAGTATACACCAATGCTTCAGGTAGGTATATTGTTTGTAGTATACACCAATATGTCAGGTAAGTACATGTATGTTATATAAGTATACACGAATGTGTCAGGTAAGTATGTTGTTCGTAGTATACACCAATATGTCAGGTAAGTATGTTGTTTCTAGTATACACCTATATGTCAGGTAAGTATGTTGTTCTAGTAAACACCAATATGTCGGGTAAGTATGTTGTTCTAGTATACACCAATATGTCAGGTAAGTACATGTATGTTATTTAAGTATACACGAATGTGTCAGGTAAGTATGTTGTTTGTAGTATACACATATAGGCCAGGTAAGTATGTTGTTCTAGTATACCACAATATGTCAGGTAAGTGTGTTGTTCTAGTATACCCCAATATATCAGGTAAGTGTGTTGTTCTAGTATGCATAAATATGTCAGGTAGGTTTGTTGTTCTAGTATGCATCAAATGTCCAGTAAGTGTGTTGTTTCTAGTATACACCTATAGGTCAGGTAAGTGTGTTGTTCTAGTATACCCCAATATATCAGGTAAGTGTGATGTTCTAGTATAAACAAATATGTCAGGTAAGTATGTTGTTCTAGTATACACCTATATGTCAGGTAAGTATGTTGTCCTAGTATACACCAATATGTCAGGTAGGTACGTTGTGTGTAGTATACCCCAATATGTCAGGTAAGTATGTTGTTCTAGTATACACCAATATGTCAGGTAAGTATGTTATTCAAGTATACACCAATGTTTCAGGTAAGTATATTATTTGTAGTATACACCAATATGTCAGGTAAGTATGTTGTTTCTAGTATACACCTATATGTCAGGTAAGTTTGTTGTTCTAGTATACACCAAGATGTCAGGTAAGTGTGTTGTTTCTTGTATACACCTATATGTCAGGAAAGTATGTTGTTTCTAGTATACACCAATATTTCGGGTAAGTATGTTGTTTCTAGTATCAACCAATATGTCAGGTAAGTATGTTGTTCAAGTATACACCAATATGTCAGGTAAGTTTGTTGTTCTAGTATATACCAATATGTCAGGTAAGTATGTTGTTCTGGTATACACCATTATGTCAGGTAAGTATGTTGTTCTAGTATACATCAATATGTGAGGTAAATATGATGTTGAAGTATACATCAATATGTCAGGTAAGTTTTTTGTTCTAGTATAGATCAAATGTCAGGTAAGTATGTTGTTCTAGTATAGATCAAACGTCAGGTAAGTATGTTGTGTGTAGTATACACCAATATGTCAGGTAAGTATGTTGTTGCTAGTATACACCTATATTTCAGGTAAGTTTGTTGTTCTAGTATACGCCAATATGTCAGGTAAGTGTGTTGTTTCTTGTATACACCTATATGTCAGGTAAGTATGTTGTTTCTAGTATACACCAATATGTCGGGTAAGTATGTTGTTTCTAGTATAAACCAATATGTCAGGTAAGTATGATGTTCAAGTATACACCGATATGTCAGGTAAGTTTGTTGTTCTAGTATATACCAATATGTCAGGTAAGTATGTTGTTCTGGTATACACCAATATGTCAGGTACGTGTCTTGTTCTAGTATGCATAAATATGTCAGGTAAGTTTGTTGTTCTAGTATATATCAAATGTCAGGTAAGTGTGTTGTTTCTAGTATACACCTATAGGTCAGGTAAGTATGTTGTTCTAGTATACCCCAATATGTCAGGTAAATGTGTTGTTTTAGTATGCACAAATGTGTCAGGTAAGTATGTTGTTCTAGTATACACCAATATGTCAGGTAAGTGCGTTGTGTGTAGTATACCCCAATATGTCAGGTAAGTATGTTGTTTTAGTATGCACAAATGTGTCAGGTAAGTATGTTGTTTCTAGTATAAACCAATATGTCAGGTAAGTATGTTGTTCAAGTATACACCAATATGTCAGGTAAGTATGTTGTTCTAGTATACATCAATATGTCAGGTAAATATGTTGTTCAAGTATCCACCAATATGTCAGGTAAGTATGTTGTTTGTAGTATACACCAATATGCCAGATAAGTATGTTTTGTGTAGTATACACCAATTTGTCAGGTAAGTATGTGGTTCTAGTATACACCAATATGTCAGGTA
Source organism: Spisula solida (assembly GCA_947247005.1). Lineage (NCBI taxonomy): Eukaryota > Metazoa > Mollusca > Bivalvia > Venerida > Mactridae > Spisula > Spisula solida. The sequence goes on along the minus strand of OX365960.1, from coordinate 25,740,103 downwards.
AGTATGTTGTTCAAGTATACACCAATATGTCAGGTAAGTTTTCTGTTTTAGTATAGATCAAATGTCAGGTAAGTATGTTGTTCTTGTATATATCAAACATCAGGTAAGTTTGTTGTTCTAGTATATACCAATATGTCAGGTAAGTATGTTGTTTCTAGTATACACCTATATGTCAGGTAAGTTTGTTGTTCTAGTATGCATAAATATGTCAGGTAGGTTTGTCGTTCTAGTATACATCAAATGTCAGGTAAGTGTGTTGTTTCTAGTATACACCAATAGGTCAGGTAAGTATGTTGTTCTAGTATACCCCAATATGTCAGGTAAGTGTGTTGTTCTAGTATATACAAATATGTCAGGTAAGTATGTTGTTCTAGTATACACCAATATGTCAGGTAAGTATGTTGTCCTAGTATACACCAATATGTCAGGTAAGTACGTTGAGTGTAGTATACCCCAATATGTCAGGTAAGTATGTTGTTCTAGTATACACCAATATGTCAGGTAAATATGTTATTCAAGTATACACCAATGTTTCAGGTAAGTATATTGTTTGTAGTATACACCAATATGTCAGGTAAGTGTGTCGTTTCTAGTATACACCTATAGGCCAGGTAAGTATGTTGTTCTAGTATACCCAATTTCTCAGGTAAGTTTGTTGTTCTAGTATACACCAATACGTCAGATAAGTATGTTGTACTAGTATACTCCAATATGTCAGGTAAGTATGTTGTTCAAGTATAAACCAATACGTCAGGTAAGTATGTTATTCAAGTATACACCAATATGTAAGGTAAGTTTGTTGATCTAGTATACACCAATATGTCAGGTAAGTATGTTATCTGTAGTATACACCAATATGTCAGGTAAGTATGTTGTTTCTAGTATACACCAATATGCCAGGTATGTATGTTGTTCTAGTATACACCAATATGTCAGGTAAGTATGTTGTTCTAGTATACACCAATTTGTCAGGTAAGTTTGTTGTTCTAGTATACACCAATGTGTCAGGTAAGTATGTTGTTCTAGTATACACCAATATGTCAGTTAAGTATGTTCTTCAAGTATACACCAATATGTCAGGTAATTTTGATGTTCAAGTATACACCAATATGTCAGATAAGTTTGTTGTTCTAGTATACACCTATATGTCAGGTAAGTTTGTTGTTCTACTATACACCAATATGTCAGGTAAGTATGTTGTTCTAGTATACACCAATATGTCAGGTAAGTACGTTGTGTGTAGTATACACCAATATGTCAGGTAAGTATGTTGTTCTTGTAAACACCAATATATCAGGTAAGTATGTTGTTCTAGTAAACACCAATATGTCAGGTAAGTATGTTGTTCTAGTATACACCAATATGTCAGGTATGTATGTTGTTCTAGTATACACCAATATGTCAGGTAAGTATGTTGTTCTAATATACACAAATATGTCAGGTAAGTATGTTGTGTGTAGTATACACCAAAATGTCAGGTAAGTATGTTGTGTTAGTATACACCAATATATCAGGTATGTGTGTTGTTCTAGTATACATCAATATGTCATGTAAGTTTGTTGTTCTAGTATACATCAAATGTCAGGTAAGTGTGATGTTTATAGTATACACCTAAAGGTCAGGTAAGTATGTTTTTTGTAGTATACACCAATATGTCAGGTAAGTATGTTGTTGTTTGTAGTATACACCAATATGCCAGATAAGTATGTTGTGTGTAGTATACACCAATATGTCAGGTAAGTATGTTGTTTCTAGTATACACCAATATGTCAGGTATGTATGTTGTTCTAGTATACACCAATATGTCAGGTAAGTATGTTGTTTCTAGTATACACCAATATGTCAGGTAAGTGTGTTGTTTCTTGTATACACCTATATGTCAGGTAAGTATGTTGTTTCTAGTATACACCAATATGTCGGGTAAGTATGTTGTTTCTAGTATAAACCAATATGTCAGGTAAGTATGTTGTTCAAGTATACACCAATATGTCAGGTAAGTTTGTTGTTCTAGTCTATACCAATATGTCAGGTACGTATGTTGTTCTGGTATACACCATTATGTCAGGTAAGTATGTTGTTCTAGTATACATCAATATGTCAGGTAAATATGATGTTGAAGTATACACCAATATGTGACGTAAGTTTTTTGTTGTAGTATAGATCAAATGTCAGGTAAGTATGTTGTTCTAGTATAGATCAAACGTCAGGTGAGTATGTTGTGTGTAGTATACACCAATATGTCAGGCAAGTATGTTGTTGCTAGTATACACCTATATTTAGGTAAGTTTGTTGTTCTAGTACACACCAATATGTAAGGTAAGTATGTTTTTCTAGTATACACCAATATGTCAGGTAAGTATGTTGTTTCTAGTATACACCGATATGTCAGGTACGTGTTGTGTTTCTAGTATACACCAATATGTCAGGTAAGTATGATGTTCAAGTATACACCAATATGTCAGGTAAGTATGTTGTTCTAACATACCCCAATATGTCAGGTAAGTTTGTTGTTCTAGTATACACCAATATGTCAGGTAAGTGTGTTGTTCTAGTATACATCAAATGTCAGGTAAGTATGTTGTTCAAGTATACACCAATACGTCAGGTAAGTATGTTGTGTGTAGTATACACCAATATGTCAGGTAAGTATGTTTTGTGTAGTATAAACCAATTTGTCAGGTAAGTATGTTGTTCTAGTATACTCCAATATGTCAGTTAAGTATGTTGTTTCTAGTATACACCAATATGTCAGGTAAGTATGTTGTTTCAATTATACACCAATATGTCAGGTAAGTATGTTGTTCAAGTATACAACAATATGTCAGGTAAGTTTTATGTCTAGTATACATCAAATGTCAGGTAAGTATGTTGTTTTAGTATACATCAAACGTCAGGTAAGTATGTTGTGTGTAGTATACACCAATATGTCAGGTAAGTATGTTGTTTCTAGTATACACCAATATGTCAGGTAAGTATGTTGTTCAAGTATACACCAATATGTCAGGTAAGTTTTATGTCTAGTATACATCAAAGGTCATGTAAGTATGTTGTTCTAGTATACATTAAACGTCAGGTAAGTATGTTGTGTGTAGTATACACAAATATGTCAGGTAAGTATGTTGTTGCTAGTATACACCTATATGTCAGGTAAGTTTGTTGTTCTACTATACACCAATATGTCAGGTAAGTATGTTGTTCTAGTATACACCAATATGTCAGGTAAGTACGTTGTGTGTAGTATACACCAATATGTCAGGTAAGTATGTTGTTCTTGTATACACCAATATATCAGGTAAGTATGTTGTTCTAGTAAACACCAATATGTCAGGTAAGTATGTTGTTCTAGTATACACCAATATGTCAGGTAAGTATGTTGTTCTAGTATACACATATAGGCCAGGGCTGGTATTCACAAAGCATCTTAGTTGAAAACCTAAATATTTTGACTTAAGTTAAAAATTAGTATTGCATATATCGTACACAAATTGAAGATCAACCCATGTTTTCTTAGTGATTATAGTAGCTCTTTACATAATGATTTAACCCTGTGCAAAAAATCAATGATCGTGATTGTCATGATAGGCTGACATACTTTATAAATTTTGGTGTTTTTAAGAAAAATCTAAGTTTTCTTCTAAGATGCTTTGTGAATACCAGCCCAGGTAGGAATGTTGTTCTAGTATACCCCAATATGTCAGGTAAGTATGTTGTTCTAGTATACACCAATATGCCAGGTAAGTATGTTGTTCAAGTATACACCAATATGTCAGGTAAGTTTGTTGTTCAAGTATACACCTATATGTCAGGTAAGTATGTTATTCAAGTATACACCAATGTGTCAGGTAAGTATATTGTTTGTAGTATACACCAATATGTCAGATAAGTATGTTGTGCGTAGTATACACTAATATGTCAGGTAAATTTGTTGTTCTAGTATACACCAATATGTCAGGTAAGTATGTTGTGTGTAGTATACACCAATATGTCGTATGTTGTTTCCAGTTAACACCAATGTGTCAGATAAGTATGTTGTTTGTAGTATACATCAATATGTCAGGTAAGTGTTTTGTTTCTAGTATAAACCAATATGTCAGGTAAGTATGTTGTTTCTTGTATACACCAATATGCCCGGTAAGTATGTTGTTCAAGTATACACCAATATGTCAGGTAAGTGTGTTGTTCAAGTATACACCTATACGTCAGGTAAGTATGTTGTGTGTAGTATACACCAATATTTCAGGGAAGTATGTTGTTTCTAGTATACACCAATATATCAGGTAAGTATGTTGTTCTAGTCTAAACCAATATGCCAGGTAAGTATGTTGTTCTAGTATACATCAAATGTCAGGTAAGTGTGTTGTTAATAGTATACACCTATAGGTCAGGAAAGTATGTTACTCTAGTATACCCCGATATATCAGGTAGGTATGTTGTTTTAGTATACACCAATATGGCAGGTAAGTTTGTTGTTCTAGTATACATCAAACCTCAGGTAAGTATGTTGTGTGTAGTATACACCAATATGTCAGGTAAGTATGTTGTTGCTAGTATACACCTATATGTCAGGTAAGTTTGTTGTTCTACTATACACCAATATGTCAGGTAAGTATGTTGTTCTAGTATACACCAATATGTCAGGTAAGTACGTTGTGTGTAGTATACACCAATATGTCAGGTAAGTATGTTGTTCTTGTATACACCAATATATCAGGTAAGTATGTTGTTCTAGTAAACACCAATATGTCAGGTAAGTATGTTGTTCTAGTATACACCAATATGTCAGGTAAGTATGTTGTTCTAGTATACACATATAGGCCAGGGCTGGTATTCACAAAGCATCTTAGTTGAAAAAATAAATATTTTGACTTAAGTTAAAAATTAGTATTGCATATATCGTACACAAATTGAAGATTAACCCATGTTTTCTTAGTGATTATATTAGCTCTTTACATAATGATTTAACCCTATGCAAAAAATCAATAATCGTGATTGTCATGAAAGGCTGACATACTTTATAAATTTGGGTGTTTTTAAGAAAAATCTAAGTTTTCTTCTAAGATGCTTTGTGAATACCAGCCCAGGTAGGAATGTTGTTCTAGTATACACCAATATGTCAGGTAAGTATGTTGTTCAAGTATACACCAATATGTCAGGTAAGTTTGTTGTTCAAGTATACACCAGTATGTCAGGTAAGTATGTTATTCAAGTATACACCAATGTGTCAGGTAAGTATGTTGTGCGTAGTATACACCAATATGTCAGGTAAGTTTGTTGTTCTAGTATACACCAATATGTCAGGTAAGTATGTTGTGTGTAGTATACACCAATATGTCAGGTAAGTAAGTTGTTTCTAGTATACACCAATATGTCAGGTATGTATGTTGTTCTAGTATACACCAATATGTCAGGTAAGTATGTTGTTATAGTATACACATATATGTCAGGTAAGTATGTTGTGTGTAGTATACACCAAAATGTTAGGTAAGTATGTTGTTCTAGTATACACCAATATGTCAGGTAGGTATGTTGTTCTAGTATACGCCAGTTTGTCAGGTATGTGTGTTGTTCTAATATACATCAATATGTCATGTAAGTTTGTTGTTCTAGAATACAGCAAATGTCAGGTAAGTGTGAAGATTCTAGTATACACCTAAAGGTCAGGTAAGTATGTTGTGTGTAGTATACACCAATATGTCAGGTAAGTATGTTGTTCTAGTATACTCCAATATGTCAGGTAAGTGTTTTGTTTCTAGTATACACCTATAGGTCAGGTAAGTTTGTTGCTCTGGTACACACCAATATGTCAGGTAAGTATGTTGTTCTAGTATACAGCAATATGTCAGGTAAGTATGTTGTTTCCAGAATACACCAATGTGTCAGATAAGTATGTTGTTTGTAGTATACATAAATATGTCAGGTAAGTGTGTTGTTTCTAGTATACACCAATATGTCAGGTAAGTATGTGGATTCTATTATACACCAATGTGTCAGGTACGTTTGTCGTTTCTAGTATACACCAATATGTCAGGTAGGTATATTGCGTGTACTATACACTTATATGTCAGGAGAGTATGTTGTTTCTAGTATACCCCAATATGTCAGGTAAGTATGTTATTCAAGTATACACCAATACGTCAGGTAAGTATGTTGTTTTTAGTATAAACCAATATGTCAGGTAAGTATGTTGTTCTGGTAGACACCAATATGTCAGTTAAGTATGTTGTTTCTAGTAAACACCAATATGTCAGGTAAGTATATGGTTTCTAGTATACACCAATGTGTCAGGTAAGTATGTTTTTCTAGTATACAAAAATATGTCAGGTAAGTGTGTTGTTTCTAGTATACACCAATATGTCAGGTAAGTATGTTGTTTCTAGTATACACCAATATGTCGGGTAAGTATGTTGTTTTTAGTATACCCCAATATGTCAGGTAAGTTTGTTGTTGTAGTATATACCAATATGTCTGGTAAGTATGTTGTTCTAGTATACACCAATATGTCAGGTAAGTGTTTTGTTTCTAGTATACACCAATATTTCAGGTAAGTATGTTGTTCTAGTATACACCAATAGGTCACGTAAGTATGTTGTTCTATTATACACCAAAATGTCAGGTAAGTATGTTGTTCTAGTATACACCAATATGTCAGTTAAGTATGTTGTTTCTAGTATACACCAATATGTCAGGTAAGTATGTTGTTCTAGTAAACATCAAATGTCAGGTAAGTGTGTTGTTTCTAGTATACACCTATAGGTCAGGTAAGTATGTTGTTTGTAGTATACACCAATATGTCAGGTAAGTATGTTGTTCTAGTATACACCAATATGTCAGGTAAGTGTTTTGTTTCTAGTATACACCAATATGTCAGGTAAGTATGTTGTGTGTAGTATACACCAATAGGTCAGGTAAGTATGTTGTTCTAGTATACACCAAATGCAAGGTAAGTATGTTGTTTCTAGTATACACCAATATATCAGATCAGTTGGTTGTTCTAATATACACCAATATGTCAGGTAAGTATGTTGTTTGTAGTATACACCAATATGTCAGGTGAGTATGTTGTTCTGGTATACACCAATAGGTCACGTAAGTATGTTGTTCTATTATACACCAATATGTCAGGTAAGTATGTTGTTCTAGTATACACCAATATGTCAGGTAAGTATGTTGTTTCTAGTATACACCAATATGTCAGGTAAGTATGTTGTTCTAGTAAACATCAAATGTCAGGTAAGTATGTTGTTCTAGTATACACCAATATGTCAGGTAAGTATGTTGTTTCTAGTATACACCAATATGTCAGGTAAGTATGTTGTTTCTAGTATACACCAATATGTCAGGTAAGTATGTTGTTTCTAGTATACACCTATAGGTCAGGTAAGTTTGTTGTTGTATTATACACCAATATATCAGGTAAGTATGTTGTTCTAATATACTCCAATCTGTAAGGTAAGTTTGTTGTGTGTAGTATACACAAATAAGTCAGTTAAATATGTTGTTCTAGTATTCACTAATATGTTAGGTAAGTATGTTGTGTGTAGTATACACCAATATGTCAGGTAAGTATGTTGTTTCCAGTTTACACCTATATGTCAGGTATGTATGTTGTTCTAGTATACACCAATGTAACAGGTAAGTATGTTGTTTCCAGTATACACCAATATGTCAGGTAAGTATGTTGTTCTAGTATACACCAATGTGTCTGGTAAGTTTGTTGTCCTAGTATACACCAATATGTCTGGTAAGTATGTTGTTATTGTATACCCCAATATGTCAGGTAAGTTTGTTGTTCTAGTATACACCCATATGTCAGGTAAGTATGTTGCTTCTAGTATACACAAATATGTCAGGTAAGTTGGTTGTTCTAGTATACACCAATATGTCAGGTAAGTACGTTGTTTCTAGTGAACACCAATATGTCAGGTAAGTATGTTGTTTGTAGAATACACCAATATGTCAGGTATGTATGTTGTTCTGGTATACACCAATAATATTATGTCGGGTAAGTATTTTGTTTCTAGTATACACAAATATGTCAGGTAAGTTTGTTGTTTTTAGAATACACCAATATGTCAGGTTAGTATGTTGTTTCTTGTATACCCCAATATGTCAGGGAAGTATGTTGTTCTAGTATACACCAATATGTCAGGAAAGTTTGTTTTTCAAGTATACACCAATATGTCAGGTAAGTGTTTCGTGTCAAGTATACACCTATTGGTCAGGTGAGTATATAGTTCTAGTATACATCAATATGTCAGGTAAGTATGTTGTTCTTGTAAACATCAATATGTCAGGTAAGTATGTTGTGTGTAGTATACACCAATATTTCAGGCAAGTATGTTGTTTTTAGTATACCCCAATATGTCAGGAAAGTATGTTATGTGTAGTATACACCAATATGTCAGGTAATATGTTGTTTCTAGTATACACCAATATGCCAGGTATGTATGTTGTTCTAGTATACACCAATATGTCTGGTAAATATGTTGTTCTTGTATACACCAATATGTCAGGTAAGTATGTTGTTCTTGTATACACCAATTTGTCAGGTAAGTTTGTTGTTCTAGTATACACCAATGAGTCAGGTAAGTATGGTGTTTCCAGTATACACCAATATGTCAGGAAATTATGTTGTTCTAGTATACACCAATATGTCAGGAAAGTTTGTTTTTCTAGTATACACCAATATGTCAGGTAAGTGTTTCGTTTCAAGTATACACCTATTGGTCAGGTTAGTATATTGTTCTAGTATACATCAATATGTAAGGTAAGTATGTTGTTCTAGTAAACATCAATATGTCAGGTAAGTATGTTGTTCTAGTATACCCCAATATGTCAGGTAAGTTTGTTGTTCAAGTATAATCCAATATGTCAGGTAAGTATGTTGTTTCTAGTGTACACCGATATCTCAGGTAAGTTAGTTGTACTAGTATACACCAATATGTCATGTAAGTATGTTGCTCTAGTTTACACCAATAGGTCAGGTAAGTATGTTGTGTGTAGTATACACCAATATGTCAGGTAAGTATGTTGTTCTAATATACACCAATATTTCAGGTTAGTATTTTGTTTCTAGTATACACCAATATGTCCGGTAAGTTTGTTGTTCTAGTATACACCAATATGTCAGGTAAGTATGTTGTGTGTAGTATACACCAATATTTCAGGGATGTATGTTGTTTCTAGTATACACCAATATGTCAGGAAAGTATGTTGTTCTAGTCTACACCAATATGCCAGGTAAGTATGTTGTTCTAGTATACATCAAGTGTCAGGTAAGTGTGTTGTTTATAGTATACACCTATAGGTCAGGAAAGTATGTTACTCTAGTATACCCTGATATGTCAGGTAGGTATGTTGTTTTAGTATACACCAATATGTCAGGTAAGTATGTTCTGTGTAGTATACACCAAAATGTCAGGTAAGTATGTTGTTCTAGTATACACCAATATGTCAGGTAAGTATGTTGTTCTAGTATACGCCAGTAGGTCAGGTATGTGTGTTTGTTGTAGTATACATCAATATGTCAGGTAAGTTTGTTGTTCTAGAATACATCAAATGTCAGGTAAGTGTGATGATTCTAGTATACACCTAAAGGTCAGGTAAGTATGTTGTTTGTAGTATACACCAATATGTCCGGTAAGTATGTTGTTCAAGTATACACTAATATGTCAGGTAAGTAGGTTGTTTCTAGTATACACCAATATGTCAGGTAAGTTTGTTATTGTAGTATACACCAATATATCAGGTAAGTATGTTGTTCTAGTATACATCAAATGTCAGGTAAGTGTGTTGTTTCTAGTATACACCAATATGTCAGGTAAGTATGTGGATTCTAGTATACACCAATGTGTCAGGTACGTTTGTCGTTTCTAGTATACACCAATATGTCAGGTAGGTATATTGCGTGTACTATACACTTATATGTCAGGAGAGTATGTTGTTTCTAGTATACCCCAATATGTCAGGTAAGTATGTTATTCAAGTATACCCCAATATGTCAGGTAAGTTTGTTGTTGTAGTATATACCAATATGTCTGGTAAGTATGTTGTTCTAGTATACACCAATATGTCAGGTAAGTGTTTTGTTTCTAGTATACACCAATATGTCAGGTAAGTATGTTGTTCTAGTATACACCAATAGGTCACGTAAGTATGTTGTTCTATTATATACCAATATGTCAGGTAAGTATGTTGTTCTAGTATACACCAATATGTCAGGTAAGTATGTTGTTTCTAGTATACACCAATATGTCAGGTAAGTATGTTGTTCTAGTAAACATCAAATGTCAGGTAAGTGTGTTGTTTCTAGTATACACCTATAGGTCAGGTAAGTATGTTGTTTGTAGTATACACCAATATGTCAGGTAAGTATGTTGTTCTAGTATACACCAATATGTCAGGTAAGTGTTTTGTTTCTAGTATACACCAATATGTCAGGTAAGTATGTTGTGTGTAGTATACACCAATAGGTCAGGTAAGTATGTTGTTCTAGTATACACCAATTTGTCAAGTATGTTTAATGTTCTAGTATACACCAATATGTCAGGTAAGTATGTTGTTTCCAGTATACACCAATAATTATGTCGGTAAGTATGTTGTTTCTAGTATACACCAATAGGTCACGTAAGTATGTTTTTCTATTATACACCAATATGTCAGGTAAGTATGTTGTTCTAGTATACACCAATAGGTCACGTAAGTATGTTGTTCTATTATATACCAATATGTCAGGTAAGTATGTTGTTCTAGTATACACCAATATGTCAGGTAAGTATGTTGTTTCTAGTATACACCAATATGTCAGGTAAGTATGTTGTTCTAGTAAACATCAAATGTCAGGTAAGTGTGTTGTTTCTAGTATACACCTATAGGTCAGGTAAGTATGTTGTTTGTAGTATACACCAATATGTCAGGTAAGTATGTTGTTCTAGTATACACCAATATGTCAGGTAAGTGTTTTGTTTCTAGTATACACCAATATGTCAGGTAAGTATGTTGTGTGTAGTATACACCAATAGGTCAGGTAAGTATGTTGTTCTAGTATACACCAAATGCAAGGTAAGTATGTTGTTTCTAGTATACACCAATATATCAGATCAGTTGGTTGTTCTAATATACACCAATATGTCAGGTAAGTATGTTGTTTGTAGTATACACCAATATGTCAGGTAAGTATGTTGTTCTGGTATACACCAATATGTCAGGTAAGTATGTTGTTTCTTGTATGCACCAATGTGTCAGGTAAGTTTGTTGTTCTGGTATACACCAATATGTCAGATAAGTATGTTGTTTAAAGTATACACCAATATGTCAGGTAAGTATGTTGTTCTAATATACACCAATCTGTAAGGTAAGTATGTTGTGTGTAGTATACACAAATAAGTCAGTTAAATATGTTGTTCTAGTATTCACTAATATGTTAAGTAAGTATGTTGTGTGTAGTATACACCAATATGTCAGGTAAGTATGTTGTTTCCAGTTTACACCTATATGTCAGGTATGTATGTTGTTCTAGTATACACCAATGTAACAGGTAAGTATGTTGTTTCCAGTATACACCAATATGTCAGGTAAGTATGTTGTTCTAGTATACACCAATGTGTCTGGTAAGTTTGTTGTCCTAGTATACACCAATATGTCAGGTAAGGTAAGTATGTTGTTATTGTTCACCCCAATATGTCAGGTAAGTTTGTTGTTCTAGTATACACCCATATGTCAGGTAAGTATGTTGCTTCTAGTATACACAAATATGTCAGGTAAGTTGGTTGTTCTAGTATACACCAATATGTCAGGTAAGTACGTTGTTTCTAGTTTACAACAATATGTCAGGTAAGTATGTTGTTTGTAGAATACACCAATATGTCAGGTAAGTATGTTGTTCTGGTATACACCAATATGTCGGGTAAGGAAGTTGTATCCAGTATACACCAATATGTCAGGTAAGTATGTTGTTTCTTGTATACACCTATAGGTCATGTAAGTTTGTTGTTCTAGTATACACCAATATGTCAGGTAAGTATGTTGTTTCTAGTATACACAAATATTTCAGGTAAGTATGTTGTGTGTAGTATACCCCAATATGTCAGGTAAGTATGTTGTTCTAGTATACACCAATTTGTCAAGTATGTTTGATGTTCTAGTATACACCAATATGTCAGGTAAGTATGTTGTTTCCAGTATACACCAATAATTATGTCGGTAAGTATGTTGTTTCTAGTATACACCAATAGGTCACGTAAGTATGTTTTTCTATTATACACCAATATGTCAGGTAGGTATGTTGTTCTAGTATACACCAATATGTCAGGTAAGTATGTTGTTTCTAGTATACACCAATATGTCAGGTAAGTATGTTGTTCTAGTAAACATCAAATGTCAGGTAAGTGTGTTGTTTCTAGTATACACCTATTGGTCAGGTAAGTATGTTGTTTGTAGTATACACCAATATGTCAGGTAAGTATGTTGTTCTAGTATACACCAATATGTCAGGTAAGTGTTTTGTTTCTAGTATACACCAATATGTCAAGTAAGTATGTTGTGTGTAGTATACACCAATAGGTCAGGTAAGTATGTTGTTCTAGTATACACCAAATGCAAGGTAAGTATGTTGTTTCTAGTATACACCAATATATCAGATCAGTTGGTTGTTCTAATATACACCAATATGTCAGGTAAGTATGTTGTGTTTAGTATACACCAATAGGTCAGGTAAGTATGTTGTTCTAGTATACACCAAATGCAAGGTAAGTATGTTTTTTTTTTAGTATACACCAATATATCAGATCAGTTGGTTGTTCTAATATACACCAATATGTCAGGTAAGTATGTTGTTTGTAGTATACACCAATATGTCAGGTAAGTATGTTGTTCTGGTATACACCAATATGTCAGGTAAGTATGTTGTGTGTAGTATACACAAATAAGTCAGTTAAATATGTTGTTCTAGTATTCACTAATATGTTAGGTAAGTATGTTTTGTGTAGTATGCACCAATATGTCAGGTAAGTATGTTGTTTCCAGTTTACACCTATATGTCAGGTATGTATGTTGTTCTAGTATACACCAATGTGTCAGGTAAGTATGTTGTTTCCAGTATACACCAATATGTCAGGTAAGAATGTTGTTCTAGTATACACCAATGTGTCTGGTAAGTTTGTTTTCCTAGTATACACCAGTATGTCAGGTAAGTATGTTGTTATTGTATACCCCAATATGTCAGGTAAGCTTGTTGTTCTAGTATACACCCATATGTCAGGTAAGTATGTTGTTCTAATATACACCAATCTGTAAGGTAAGTATGTTGTGTGTAGTATACACAAATAAGTCAGTTAAATATGTTGTTCTAGTATTCACTAATATGTTAAGTAAGTATGTTGTGTGTAGTATACACCAATATGTCAGGTAAGTATGTTGTTTCCAGTTTACACCTATATGTCAGGTATGTATGTTGTTCTAGTATACACCAATGTAACAGGTAAGTATGTTGTTTCCAGTATACACCAATATGTCAGGTAAGTATGTTGTTCTAGTATACACCAATGTGTCTGGTAAGTTTGTTGTCCTAGTATACACCAATATGTCAGGTAAGGTAAGTATGTTGTTATTGTATACCCCAATATGTCAGGTAAGTTTGTTGTTCTAGTATACACCCATATGTCAGGTAAGTATGTTGCTTCTAGTATACACAAATATGTCAGGTAAGTTGGTTGTTCTAGTATACACCAATATGTCAGGTAAGTACGTTGTTTCTAGTTTACAACAATATGTCAGGTAAGTATGTTGTTTGTAGAATACACCAATATGTCAGGTAAGTATGTTGTTCTGGTATACACCAATATGTCGGGTAAGGAAGTTGTATCCAGTATACACCAATATGTCAGGTAAGTATGTTGTTTCTTGTATACACCTATAGGTCATGTAAGTTTGTTGTTCTAGTATACACCAATATGTCAGGTAAGTATGTTGTTTCTAGTATACACAAATATTTCAGGTAAGTATGTTGTGTGTAGTATACCCCAATATGTCAGGTAAGTATGTTGTTCTAGTATACACCAATTTGTCAAGTATGTTTGATGTTCTAGTATACACCAATATGTCAGGTAAGTATGTTGTTTCCAGTATACACCAATAATTATGTCGGTAAGTATGTTGTTTCTAGTATACACCAATAGGTCACGTAAGTATGTTTTTCTATTATACACCAATATGTCAGGTAAGTATGTTGTTCTAGTATACACCAATATGTCAGGTAAGTATGTTGTTTCTAGTATACACCAATATGTCAGGTAAGTATGTTGTTCTAGTAAACATCAAATGTCAGGTAAGTGTGTTGTTTCTAGTATACACCTATTGGTCAGGTAAGTATGTTGTTTGTAGTATACACCAATATGTCAGGTAAGTATGTTGTTCTAGTATACACCAATATGTCAGGTAAGTGTTTTGTTTCTAGTATACACCAATATGTCAAGTAAGTATGTTGTGTGTAGTATACACCAATAGGTCAGGTAAGTATGTTGTTCTAGTATACACCAAATGCAAGGTAAGTATGTTGTTTCTAGTATACACCAATATATCAGATCAGTTGGTTGTTCTAATATACACCAATATGTCAGGTAAGTATGTTGTGTTTAGTATACACCAATAGGTCAGGTAAGTATGTTGTTCTAGTATACACCAAATGCAAGGTAAGTATGTTTTTTTTTTAGTATACACCAATATATCAGATCAGTTGGTTGTTCTAATATACACCAATATGTCAGGTAAGTATGTTGTTTGTAGTATACACCAATATGTCAGGTAAGTATGTTGTTCTGGTATACACCAATATGTCAGGTAAGTATGTTGTGTGTAGTATACACAAATAAGTCAGTTAAATATGTTGTTCTAGTATTCACTAATATGTTAGGTAAGTATGTTTTGTGTAGTATGCACCAATATGTCAGGTAAGTATGTTGTTTCCAGTTTACACCTATATGTCAGGTATGTATGTTGTTCTAGTATACACCAATGTGTCAGGTAAGTATGTTGTTTCCAGTATACACCAATATGTCAGGTAAGAATGTTGTTCTAGTATACACCAATGTGTCTGGTAAGTTTGTTTTCCTAGTATACACCAGTATGTCAGGTAAGTATGTTGTTATTGTATACCCCAATATGTCAGGTAAGTTTGTTGTTCTAGTATACACCCATATGTCAGGTAAGTATGTTGCTTCTAGTATACACAAATATGTCAGGTAAGTTGGTTGTTCTAGTATACACCAATATGTCAGGTAAGTATGTTGTTTCTAGTTTACACCAATATGTCAGGTAAGTATGTTGTTCTAGTATACACCAATTTGTCAAGTATGTTTGATGTTCTAGTATACACCAATATGTCAGGTAAGTATGTTGTTTCCAGTATACACCAATAATTATGTCGGTAAGTATGTTGTTTCTAGTATACACCAATAGGTCACGTAAGTATGTTGTTCTATTATACACCAATATGTCAGGTAAGTATGTTGTTCTAGTATACACCAATATGTCAGGTAAGTATGTTGTTTCTAGTATACACCAATATGTCAGGTAAGTATGTTGTTCTAGTAAACATCAAATGTCAGGTAAGTGTGTTATTTCTAGTATACACCTATAGGTCAGGTAAGTATGTTGTTTGTAGTATACACCAATATGTCAGGTAAGTATGTTGTTCTAGTATACACCAATATGTCAGGTAAGTGTTTTGTTTCTAGTATACACCAATATGTCAGGTAAGTATGTTGTGTGTAGTATTCACCAATAGTTCAGGTAAGTATGTTGTTCTAGTATACACCAAATGCAAGGTAAGTATGTAGTTTCTAGTATACACCAATATATCAGATCAGTTGGTTGTTCTAATATACACCAATATGTCAGGTAAGTATGTTGTTTGTAGTTTACACCAATATGTCAGGTAAGTATGTTGTTCTGGTATACACCAATATGTCAGGTAAGTATGTTGTTCTGGTATACACCAATATGTCAGGTAAGTTTGTTGTTGTATTATACACCAATATATCAGGTAAGTATGTTGTTCTAATATACACCAATCTGTAAGGTAAGTATGTTGTTTGTAGTATACACAAATATGTCAGTTAAATATGTTGTTCTAGTATTCACTAATATGTTAGGTAAGTATGTTGTGTGTAGTATACACCAATATGTCAGGTAAGTATGTTGTTTCCAGTTTACACCTATATGTCAGGTATGTATGTTGTTCTAGTATACACCAATGTGTAAGGTAAGTATGTTGTTTCCAGTATACACCAATATGTCAGGTAAGTATGTTGTTCTAGTATGCACCAATGTGTCTGGTAAGTTTGTTTTCCTAGTATACACCAATATGTCAGGTAAGTATGTTGTTATTGTATACCCCAATATGTCAGGTAAGTTTGTAGTTCTAGTATACACCCATATGTCAGGTAAGTATGTTGCTTCTAGTATACACAAATATGTCAGGTAAGTTGGTTGTTCTAGTATACACCAATATGTCAGGTAAGTATGTTGTTTCTAGTTTACACCAATATGTCAGGTAAGTATGTTGTTTGTAGAATACACCAATATGTCAGGTAAGTATGTTGTTCTGGTATACACCAATATGTCGGGTAAGGATGTTGTATCTAGTATACACCAATATGTCAGGTAAGTATGTTGTTTCTTGTATACACCTATAGGTCATGTAAGTATGTTGTTCTAGTATACACCAATATGTCAGGTAAGTTGGTTGTTCTAGTATACACCAATATGTCAGGTAAGTATGTTGTTTCATGTATACACCTATAGGTCAGGTAAGTATGTTGTTTCTAGTATACACCAATATGTCAGGTAAGTTTGTTGTGTAAGTATACATCTATATGTCAGGTAAGTATGTTGTTCTAGTCAAAGACCTAAATATACACAGATTGGACACTTAATTGAAAACGGAGAGAAAATGCAAAATACCATGCAGCAGACTCGGATTTTTTGCATGCACGCTTTTGTTTGTCATCCTTTTTTCAATGAATAATATCTCATTTTGAAGAGCTTAGTTTCTTTCTGCATGATGTAACTTATTTGTATCTCTTGTAGAATTCCAAAAAATTATTGTTTGAATGAGGCAAGTTGGGTATTTTGAACTATTTTCTGATAAAATTGGAATTTCCATTAAAATGATAGTAGGTTTGGCTCTTTTAGGTATATTGTTTTATTCCTTGACTGATTTCAATAAATTAGGTATCATTTTAAAGCAGAATAATAAATCTATTGCATAAAAGTATTAGTTTTTTCCTATGCATATTAAAACAGGAGATATAAGGTATTAATAACAAACGAGATTTCGCGAGATTTCATAAGACTGCCGCGAGATATTGTGAGATTTGGTAGATTTTTCCAATCTTTGTATATTTAGGTCTTTGTTCTAGTATACACCAATATGTCAGGTAAGTTTGTTGTTCTAGTATACACCAAAATATCAGGTAAGTATGTTGTTCCTAGTATACACCAATAAGTCAGGTAAGTATGTTGATGTAGTAAACACCAATATGTCAGGTATGTATGTTGTTCTAATATACACCATAATGTCAGGTAAGTATGTTGTTCTAGTATACACCATTATGTCAGGTATGTATATTGTTCGAGTTTACACCTATTGGTCAGGTAAGTATGTAGTGTGTAGTATACACCAATATGTCAGGTAAGTATGTTGTTCTAATATACACCAATATGTCAGGTAAGTATGTTGTTCTAGTATACACCAATGTGTCAGGTACGTTTGTTATTTCTAGTATTCACCAATATGTCAGGTAAGTATGTTGTTCTAGTATACACCAATGTGTCAGGTAAGTATGCTGTTTCCAGTATACACCAATATGTCAGGTAAGTATGTTGTTCTAGTATACACCAATATGTCAGGTAAGTATGTTGTTCTAATGTACACCAATATGTCAGGTGAGTATGTTGTTCTAGTAAACACCAATATGTCAGGTAAGCATGTTGTTCTAGTATACACCAATATGTCAGGTAAGTATGTGGTTTCTAGTATACACCAATATGTCAGGTAAGTATGTGGTTTCTAGTATACACCAATACGACAGGTAAGTATGTTGTTCTGTTATTCACCAATATGTGAGGAAAGTATGTTGTTTGTAGTATACACCAATATGTCAGGTAAGTATGTTGTTCTGTTATTCACCAATATGTGAGGAAAGTATGTTGTGTGTAGTATACACCAATATGTCAGGTAAGTATGTGGTTTCTAGTATACACCAATATGTCAGTTAAGTATGTTGTTCAAATATACACCAATATGTCAGGTACGTATGTTGTTTCTAGTGTACACCAATATGTCAGGTAAGTATGTTGTTCGAGTATACATCAAATGTCAGGTAAGTGTGTTGTTTCTAGTATACACCAAAAGGTCAGGTAAGTATGTTGTTTCAAGTATACACCAATATTTCAGGTAAGTATGATGTTTCTAGTATACACCAATGTGTCAGGTACGTTTGTTATTTCTAGTATACACCGATATGTCACGTAAGTATGTGGTTAGTAGTATACACCAATATGTCAGGTAAGTATGTTGTTGGTAGTATACACCAATATGTCAGGTAAGTATGTTGTTTGTAGTATGCACCAATATGTCAGGTAAGTATGTTGTTCTAATATACACCAATATGTCAGGTAAGTATTTTGTTCTAATATACACCAATATGTCACGTAAGTATGTTGTTCTAGTATACACCAATATGTCAGGTCAGTATATTGTTTTAGAAAACACCAATATGTCAGGTAAGTATGTTGTTCTAGTATACACCAATATGTCAGGTAAGTATGCTGTTCTAGTATACACCAATATGTCAGGTAAGTATGTTGTTCTAATGTACACCAATATGTCAGGTGAGTATGTTGTTCTAATATACACCAATATGTCAGGTAAGTATGTTGTTCTATTATACACCAATATGTCATGTAAGCATGTTGTTCAAGTATACACCAATATGTCAGGTAAGTATGTTGTTCTAATATACACCAAAATGCCAGGTAAGTATGTTGTTCTAGTATACACCAATATGTCAGGTAAGTGTGTTATTTCTAGTATACGCCAATATGGTAGGAAAGTATGTTGTTCTAGTATACACCAATATGTCAGGTAAGTTGGTTGTTCTAGTATACACCAATATGTCAGGTAAGTATGTTGTTCTAATATACACCAATATGTCAGTTAAGTATGTTGTATGTAGTATTAACCAATATGTCAGGTAAGTATGTTGTTTCTAGTAAACACCAATATGTCAGGTAAGTATGTTGTTTCTAGTAAACACCAATATGTCAGGTAAGTATGTTGTTCCAGTATACACCAATATGTCAGGTAAGTGTGTTGTTTCTAGTATGCACCTATAGGTCAGGTTAGTATGTTGTTCTATTATACAACAATATGTCAGGTAATTATGTTGTTATAGTATACCCCAATATGTCAGGTTAGTTTGTTGTTCTAGTATACACCAATATGTCAGGTAAGTTGTTGTTTCTAGTATACACCAATCTGTCAGGTAAGTTTGTTGTGTGTAGTATACACCACTCTGTCAGGTAAGTGTGTTGTGTGTAGTATACACCAATATGTCAGGTAAGTATGTTGTTTCTAGTATACACCACGATGTCAGGTAAGTCTGTTGTTCTAATATACCCCAATATGTCAGGTAAGTATGTTGTTTCTAGTATACACCAATATGTCAGGTAAGTATGTTGTTCTAATATACACCAATACGTCAGGTACATATGTTGTTTCTAGTATACACCGATATGTCAGGTAAGTGTGTTGTTTCTAGTATACGCCAATATGTCTGGTAAGTATGTTGTTCTAATATACACCAATATGTCAGGTAAGTATGTTGTTCTAATGTACACCAATATGTCAGGTGAGTATGTTGTTCTAGTAAACACCAATATGTCATGTAAGCATGTTGTTCAAGTATACACCAATATGTCAGGTAAGTATGTGGTTTCTAGTATACACCAATATGTCAGGTAAGTATGTTGTTTGTAGTATACACCAATATTCCAGGTAAGTATGTTGTTCTAGTATTCACCAATATGTCTGGTAAGTATGTTGTTTGTAGTATACACCAATATGTCAGGTAAGTATGTAGGTCTGGTATTCACCAATATGTCAGGTAAGTATGTTGTTTCTAGTATTCACCAATATGTCAGGTAAGTAAGTTGTTTTAGTATACACCGATATGTCAGGTAAGTATGCTGTTTCTAGTATACATCAATATGTCAGGTAAGTATGTTGTTTGTAGTATACACCAATATGTCAGGTAAGTATGTTGTGTGTAGTATACACCAATATGTCAGGTAAGTATGTTGTTTCTAGTATACACCAATATGTCAGGTAAGTATGTTGTTCTGGTATTCACCAATATGTGAGGAAAGTATGTTGTGTGTAGTATACACCAATATGTCAGGTAAATATGTTGTTTCTAGTATACACCAATATGTCAGGTAAGCATCTTGTTCTAGTATACACCAATGTGTCAGGTAAGTTTGTCGTTCGAATATACACCAATCTGTCAGGTAAGTTTGTTGTGTGTAGTACGAACCAATATGTCAGGTAAGTATGTTGTTTCTAGTATATACCAATATGTCAGGTAAGTCCGTTGTTCTAATATAAACCAATATGTCAGGTACGTATGTTGTTTCTAGTATAGACCAATATGTCAGGTAAGTATGTTGTTTCTAGTATACACAATTTGTCAGGTAAGTATGTTGTTCTAATATACACCAATATGTCAGGTAAGTATATTGTTTTAGAAAACACCAATATGTCAGGTAAGTATGTTGTTCTAGTATACAACAATATGTCAGGTAAGTATGTTGTTCTAGTATACACCAATATGTCAGGTAAGTGTTTTGTTTCTAGTATACACCAATATGGCAGGAAACTGTGTTGTTTCTAGTATACACCAATATGTCAGGTAAGTATGTTGTTCTAGTATACACCAATATGTCAGGTAAATATGTTGTTCTAGTATACATCAAATGTCAGGTAAGTGTGTTGTTTCCAGTATACACCAATATGTCAGGTAAGTATGTTGTTTCCAATTTACACCAATATGTCAAGTAAGTATGTGGTTTCTAGTATACACCAATGAGTCAGGTACGTTTGTTGTTTCTAGTATACACCAATATGTCAGGTTAGTATATTGCGTTTAGTATACACCAATATGTCAGGAAAGTATGTTCTTTCTAGTATACCCCAATATGTCAGGTAAGTATGTTGTTCGAGTATACATCAAATGTCAGGTAAGTGTGTTGTTTCTAGTATACACCAATAGGTCAGGTAAGTATGTTGTTTCAAGTATACACCGATATGTCACGTAAGTATGTGGTTAGTAGTATACAACAATATGTCAGGTAAGTATGTTGTTTCTAGTATACACCAATATGTCAGGTAAGCATCTTGTTCTAGTATACACCAATGTGTCAGGTAAGTTTATCGTTCTAATATACACCAATCTGTCAGGTAGGTTTGTTGTGCGTAGTAAACACCAATATGTCAGGTAAGAATGTTGTTTCTAGTATACACCAATATGTCAGGTAAGTATGGTGTCCTAGTATACATCAATATGTCAGGTAAGTATGTTGTTCTAATATACATCAATATGTCAGGTAAGTATGTTGTTCTAATGTACACCAATATGTCAGGTGAGTATGTTGTTCTAGTATACACCAATATGTCAGGTAAGTATGTTGTTCTAGTATACACCAATATGTCAGGTAAGTATGTTGTCCTAGTATACACCAATATGTCAGATAAGTATGTTGTTTTCGTATACACCAATATGTCAGGTAAGTTAGTTGTTTCCAGTATACACCAATATGGCAGGAAACTATGTTGTTTCTATTATACACCAATATGTCAGGTAAGTTGGTTGTTCTAGTATACACCAATGTGTCAGGTAGGTATAATGTCCTACTATACACCTATATTTCAGGTAAGTATGTTGTTTCTAGTATACACCTATATGTCAGGTAAGTTTGTTGTCCTAGTATACACCACTATGTCAGGTAAGTATGTTGTTTCTAGTATACACCAATATGTCAGGTAAGTATGTTGTTCTAATATACACCAATATGTCAGGTACGTTTGTTGTTTCTAGTATACACCAATATGTCAGGTAAGTATGTTGTTTCTAGTATACACAATTTGTCAGGTATGTATTTTGTTCTAATATACACCAATATGTCACGTAAGTATGTTGTTCTAGTATACACCAATATGTCAGGTCAGTATATTGTTTTAGAAAACACCAATATGTCAGGTAAGTATGTTGTTCTAGTATACACCAATATGTCAGGTAAGTATGCTGTCCTAGTATACACCAATATGTCAGATAAGTATGTTGTTCTAGTATACACCAATATGTCAGGTAAGTATGTTGTTCCAGTATACACCAATATGTCAGGTAAGTGTGTTGTTTCTAGTATACACCAATATGGCAGGAAACTATGTTGTTTCTAGTATACACCAATATGTCAGGTAAGTTGGTTGTTCTAGTATACACCAATATGTCAGGTAAGTATGTTGTTCTAGTATACACCAATATGTCAGGTAAGTATGTTGTTTCTAGTATACACCTATATGTCAGGTAAGTTTGTTGTTCTAGTATACACCAATATGTCAGGTCAGTATGTTGTTTCTAGTATACACCAATTTGTCAGGTAAGTATGTTGTTTCTAGTATACACCAATATGTCAGGTAAGTATCTTGTTCTAATATACACCAATGTGTCCGGTACGTATGTTGTATCTAGTATACACCAATATGTCAGGTAAGTATGTTGTTTCTAGTATACACGAATATGTCAGGTAAGTATGTTGTTCTAATATACACCAATACGTCAGGTACGTATGTTGTTTCTAGTATACACCAATATGGCTGGAAACTGTGTTGTTTCTAGTATACACCAATATATCAGGTTAGTTGGTTGTTATAGTATACACCAATATGTCAGGTAAGTATGGTGTTCTTGTATACACCAATATGTCAGGTAAGCATGTTGTTTCTAGTATACACCTATATGTCAGGTAAGTTTGTTGTTCTAGTATACACCAATATGTCAGGTCAGTATGTTGTTCTAATATACACCAATGTGTCAGGTACGTATGTTGTTTCTAGTAAACACCAATATGTCAGGTAAGTATGTTGTTTCTAGTATACACCAATATGTCAGGTAAGTATGTTGTTCTAATATACACCAATATGTCAGGTAAGTATGTTGTTCTAATGTACACCAATATGTCAGGTGAGTATGTTGTTTTAGAAAACACCAATATGTCAGGTAAGTATGTTGTTTCTAGTATACACCAATATGTCAGGTGAGTATGTTGTTCTAGTATACACCAATATGTCAGGTAAGTATGTTGTTTCTAGTATACACCAAAATGTCAGGTAAGTATGTTGTTCTAGTATACACCAATATGTCAGGTAAGTATGTTGTTTCTAGTATACACCAATATGTCAGGTGAGTATGTTGTTCTAGTATACACCAATATGTCAGGTAAGTATGTTGTTTCTAGTATACACCAAAATGTCAGGTAAGTATATTGTTCTAATATACACGAATATGTTAGGTAAGTATGTTGTTCTAGTTTACATTAATATGTCAGGTAAGTATGTTGTTTCTAGTATACACCTATATGTCAGGTAAGTTTGTTGTTCTAGTATACACCAATATGTCAGGTCAGTATGTTGTTTGTAGTATACACCACTATGTCATGTAAGTATGTTGTTTCTACTATACACCAATATGTCAGGTAAGTTTGTTGTTCTAGTATACACCAATATGTCACGTGTGTTGTTTCTAGGATATGTCACAGGACCAGTATTTGACTGATACAATTACTTGAATTGTCGTCAGCCCGGGTAACTCAGTTGGTAGAGCACCTGACTAGCAAGCGGGAGGTCGCGGGTTCGTGCCCCGTCCTGGGTATATGATTTTTATGAACCTACGACAATTCAAGTAATTGTATCAGTCAAATACTGGTCCTGTGACATATACACCATATGTCAGGTAAATTGGTTGTTCTAGTATACAACAATATGTCACGTAAGTATGATGTTCTAGTATACACCAATATGTCATGTAAGTATGTTGTTTCTAGTATACACCAATATGTCAGGTAAGTATGTTGTTCTAGTTAACACCAATATGTCAGGTAAGTATGTTGTTTCTAGAATACACCTATAGGTCACGTAAGTATGTTGTTCTAATATACACCAATATGTCAGTAATTATGTAGTTCTAATGTACACAAATATGTGAGGTGAGTATGTTGTTTTACAAAACACCAATATGTCAGGTAAGTATGTTGTTCTAGTATACACCAATATGTCAGGTAAGTATGTTGTTCTAGTATACACCAATTTGTCAGGTAAGTTTGTTGTTCTAGTATACACCAATATGTCAGGTAAGTTTGTTGTTCTAGTTTACACCAATATGTCAGTTTAGTATGTTGTTTCTAGTATACACCAATGTGTCAGGTAAGTATGTTGTTTCTAGTATACACCAATATGTCAGGTAAGTATGTTGTTTCTAGTATACACCTATAGGTCAGGTAAGTATGTTGTTCTAGTATACACCAATATGTCAGGTAAGTATGTTGTGTGTAGAATACACCAATATGTCAGGTTAGTATATTGTTTCCAGTATACACCAATATGTCAGGTAAGTATGTTGTTTCTAGTATACACCAATATGTCAGTTACGTATGTTGTTCTAGTATACACCGATATGTCAGGTAAGTATGTTGTTTCTAGTATACACCAACATGTCAGGTAGGTGTGTTGTTCTAGTATACACCAATATGTCAGGTGAGTATGTTTTTCTAGTATACACCAATATGTCAGGTATGTATGTTGTTCTAGTATACACCAATATGTCAAGTAAGTATGTTGTCCTAGTACACACCAATATGTCAGATAGGTATGTTGTTCTAGTATACACCAATATGTCAGATAGGTATGTTGTTTCTAGTATACACCAATATGTGAGGTTAGTTGGTTGTTCTAGTATACACCAATATGTCAGATAGGTATGTTGTTTCTAGTATACACCAATATGTGAGGTTAGTTGGTTGTTCTAGTATACAATAATATGTCAGGTAAGTATGTTGTTCTAGTTTACATTAATATGTCAGGTAAGTATGTTGGTTCTAGTATACACCAATATGTCAGGTAAGTATTTTGTGTGTAGTATACACCAATATGTCAGGTAAGTATGTTGTTTCTACAATATACCAATATGTCAGGTAAGTTTGTTGTTCTAGTATACACCAATATGTCAGGTATGTATGTTGTTCTAGTATACACCAATATGTCAGGTAAATATGTTGTTTCTAGTATACACCAATATCTCAGGTAAGTTGGTTGTTCTAGTATACACCAATATGTCAGGTAAGTATGTTGTTCAAGTATACACCAATATGTCAGGTAAGTATGTTGTTTCTAGAATACACCTATATGTCAGGTAAGTTTATTGTTCTAGTATACACCAATATGTCAGGTCAGTATGTTGTTTCTAGTATACACCAATTTGCCAGGTAAGTATGTTGTTTCTAGTATACACCAATATGTCAGGTAAGTATGTTGTTCTAATATACACCAATGTGTAAGGTACGTATGTTGTTTCTAGTATACACCAATATGTCAGGTAAGTGTGTTGTTTCTAGTATACACCAATATGTCAGGTAAGTATGTTGTTCTAATATACACCAATACGTCAGGTACGTATGTTGTTTCTAGTATACACCAATATGTCAGGTAAGTATGTTGTTCTAGTATAAACCAATATGTCAGGTAAGTTAATTGTTCTAATATACACCAATCTGTGAGGTAAGTTTGTTGTGTGTAGTATACACCAATATGTCAGGTAAGTATGTTGTTCTTATATACACCAATATGTCAGGTAAGTATGTTGTTCTAATATACACCAATATGTCAGGTATGTATGTTGTTACTAGTATACACCAATATGTCAGGTAAGTATGTGGTTTCTAGTATACACTAATATGTCAGGTAAGTATGTTGTTCTAATATACACCAATACGTCAGGTACATATGTTGTTTCTAGTATACACCAATATGTCAGGTAAGTATGTTGTCTAATATACACCAATATGTCAGGTAAGTATGATGTTCTAATGTACACCAATATGTCAGGTAAGTATGTTGTTCTAGTATCCACCGATATGTCAGGTAAGTATGTTGTTTCTAGTATACACCAATATATCAGGTAAGTGTGTTGTTTCTAGTATACACCTACATGTCAGGTAAGTATGCTGTTTCTAGTATACAACAATATGTCAGGTAAGTATGTTGTTTCTAGTATACACCAACATGTCAGCTAAGTATGTTGTTTCTAGTATACACAACTTGTCAGGTAAGTATGTTGTTCTAATATACACCAATATGTCAGGTAAGTATGTTGTTTCTAGTATACACCAATATGTCAGGTAAGTATGTTGTTTCTTGTATACACCAATATGTCAGGTAAGTATGTTGTTCTAATATACACCAATATGTCAGGTAAGTATTTTGTTCAAATATACACCAATATGTCAGGTGAGTATGATGTTTTAGTAAACACCAATATGTCAGGTAAGTATGTTGTTCTAGTTTACACCGATATGTCAGGTAAGTATGTTGTGTGTAGTATACACCAATATGTCAGGTAAGTATGTTGTGTCTAGTATACACCAATATGTCAGGTAAGTCTTTTGTTCTAATATACACCAATATGTCAGGTATGTATGTTGTTTCTAGTATACACCAATATGTCAGGTAAGTATCTGGTTTCTAGTATCCACCAATATGTCAGGTAAGTATGTTGTTCTAGTATACACCAATATGTCAGGTATGTATGTTGTTTCTAGTATACACCAATATGTCAGGTAAGTATCTGGTTTCTAGTATCCACCAATATGTCAGGTAAGTATGTTGTTCTAGTATACACCAATACGTCAGGTACATATGTTGTTAATAGTATACACCGATATGTCAGGTAAGTATGTTGTTTCTAGTATACACCAATATGTCAGGTAAGTATGTTGTCTAATATACACCAATATGTCAGGTAAGTATGTTGTTCTAATGTACACCAATATGTCAGGTGAGTATGTTGTTCTTGTAAACACCAATATGTCAGGCAAGCATGTTGTTCTAGTATACACCAATATGTCAGGTAATTATGTGGTTTCTAGTATACACCAAAATGTCAGTTATGTATGTTATTCTAGTATTCACCAATATGTCTGGTAAGTATGTTGTTTCTAGTATACACCGATATGTCAGGTAAGTATGTTGTTTGTAGTATACACAAATATGTCAGTTAAATATGTTGTTCTAGTATACACCAATATGTCAGGTAAGTATGTTGTGTGTAGTATACACCAATATGTCCGGTAAACATCTTGTTCTAGTAAACACCAATGTGTCAGGTAAGTTTGTTGTTCTAATATACACCAATCTGTCAGGGAAGTTTGATGTGTGTAGTAAACAATAATATGTCAGGTACGTATGTTGTTTCTAGTATACACCAATATGTCAGGTAAGTATGTTGTTTCTAGTATACACCAATATGTCAGGTAAGTATGTTGTTCTAATATACATCAATATGTCAGGTTAGTATGTTGTTCTAATATACACCAATATGTCAGGTAGGTAAGTATGTTGTTCTAATGTACACCAATATGTCAGGTGAGTATGTTGTTCTAGTAAACACCCATATGTCAGGTAAGTAGGTTGTTCTAGTATACACCAATATGTCAGGTAAGTATGTTGTCCTAGTATACACCAATATGTCAGGTAAGTTAGTTGTTTCCAGTATACACCAATATGGCAGGAAACTATGTTGTTTCTAGTATACACCAATATGTCAGGTAAGTTGGTTGTTCTAGTATACACCAATATGTCAGGTAAGTTAGTTGTTTCCAGTATACACCAATATGGCAGGAAACTATGTTGTTTCTAGTATACACCAATATGTCAGGTAAGTTGGTTGTTCTAGTATATACCAATATGTCAGGTAAGTATAATGTCCTAGTATACACCAATATGTCAGGTAAGTATGTTGTTTCTAGTATACACCTATATGTCAGGTAAGTTTGTCGTTCTAGTATACACCAATATGTCAGGTCAGTATGTTGTTTCTAGTATACACCACTATGTCAGGTAAGTATGTTGTTTCTAGTATACACCAATATGTCAGGTAAGTATGTTGTTCTAATATACACCAATATGTCAGGTACGTAGGTTGTTTCTATTATACACCAATATGTCAGGTAAGTATGTTGTTCTAATGTACACCAATATGTCAGGTGAGTATGTTGTTTTAGAAAACACCAATATGTCAGGTAAGTATGTTGTTCTAGTATACACCAATATGTCAGGTAAGTATGTTGTCCTAGAATACACCAATATGTCAGATAAGTATGTTGTTCTAGTATACACCAATATGTCAGGTAAGTGTGTTGTTTCTAGTATACACCAATATGGCAAGAAACTATGTTGTTTCGAGTATTCACCGATATGTCAGGTAAGTTGGCTGTTCTAGTATACATGAATATGTCAGGTAAGTATGTTGTTCTAGTATATCCTAATATGTCAGGTAAGTATGTTGTTCTAGTATACACCAATTTGTCAGGTAAGTTTGTTGTTCTAGTATACACCAACCTGTCAGGTAATTTTGTTGTGTGTCGTATACACCAATATGTCAGGTAAGTATGTTGTTTCTAGTATACACCTATATGTCAGGTAAGTTTGTTGTTCTAATATACACCAATATGTCAGGTACGTAGGTTGTTTCTATTATACACCAATATGTCAGGTAAGTATGTTGTTCTAGTTTAAACCAATATGTCAGTTAAGTATGTTGTTTCTAGTATACACCGATATGTCAGGTAAGTATGTTGCTTCTAGTATACACCAATATGTCAGGTAAGTATGTTGTCTAATATACACCAATATGTCAGGTAAGTATGTTGTTCTAATGTACACCAATATGTCAGGTGAGTATGTTGTTCTAGTAAACACCAATATGTCAGGTAAGCATGTTGTTCTAGTATACACCAATATGTCAGGTAAGTATGTGGTTTCTAGTATACACCAATATGTCGGGTAAGTATTTTGTTTCTAGTATTCACCGATATGTAAGGTAAGTATGTTGTTCTAATATACACCAATACGTCAGGTACATATGTTGTTTTTAGTATACACCGATATGTCAGGTAAGTATGTTGTTTCTAGTATACACCAATATGTCAG
Source organism: Spisula solida (assembly GCA_947247005.1). Classification (NCBI taxonomy): domain Eukaryota; kingdom Metazoa; phylum Mollusca; class Bivalvia; order Venerida; family Mactridae; genus Spisula; species Spisula solida. Next base: position 25,710,786 of record OX365960.1, on the reverse strand, counting down.
GCAAGTATGTTGTCTAATATTCACCAATATGTCAGGTAAGTATGTTGTTCTAATGTACACCAATATGTCAGGTAAGTATGTTGTTCTAATATAAACCAATATGTCAGGTCCGTATGTTGTTTCTAGTATACATCAACATGTCAGGTAAGTTTGTTGTTCTAGTTAACACCAATATGTCAGTTTAGTATGTTGTTTCTAGTATACAACAATATGTCAGGTAAGTATGTTGTTTCTAGTATACACCAATATGTCAGGTAAGTATGTTGTTTTTAGTATACACCTACTAGCAGGTAATTATGTTGTTCTAGTATACACCAATATGTTAGGTAAGTATGTTGTTTCTAGTATAAAACAGGGTGTCAGGTAAGTGTGTTGTTTCTAGTATACACCAATATGTAAGGTGAGTATGTTGTTCTAGTTTACATCAAATGTTAGGTAAGTATGTTGTTCTAGTATACACCAATATGTCAGGAAAGTATGTTGTGTGTAGAATACACCAATATGTCAGGTAAGTATATTGTTTCCAGTATACACCAATATGTCAGGTAAGTATTTTGTTTCTAGTATTCACCGATATATAAGGTAAGTATGTTGTTCTAATATACACCAATACGTCAGGTACATATGTTGTTTTTAGTATACACCGATATGTCAGGTAAGTATGTTGTTTCTAGTATACACCAATATGTCAGGCAAGTATGTTGTCTAATATTCACCAATATGTCAGGTAAGTATGTTGTGCTAATGTACACCAATATGTCAGGTAAGTATGTTGTTCTAATATAAACCAATATGTCAGGTCCGTATGTTGTTTCTAGTATACATCAACATGTCAGGTAAGTTTGTTGTTCTAGTTAACACCAATATGTCAGTTTAGTATGTTGTTTCTAGTATACACCAATATGTCAGGTAAGTATGTTGTTTTTAGTATACACCTACTAGCAGGTAATTATGTTGTTCTAGTATACACCAATATGTTAGGTAAGTATGTTGTTTCTAGTATAAAACAGGGTGTCAGGTAAGTGTGTTGTTTCTAGTATACACCAATATGTAAGGTGAGTATGTTGTTCTAGTTTACATCAAATGTTAGGTAAGTATGTTTTTCTAGTATACACCAATATGTCAGGAAAGTATGTTGTGTGTAGAATACACCAATATGTCAGGTAAGTATATTGTTTCCAGTATACACCAATATGTCAGGTAGGTGTGTTGTTCTGTTATACACCAATATGTCAGGTGAGTATGTTGTTCTAGTATACACCAATATGTCAGGTATGTATGTTGTTGTAGTATACACCAATATGTCAGGTGAGTATGTTGTTCTGGTATACACCAATATGTCAGGTGAGTATGTTGTTCTAGTATACACCAATATGTCAGGTAAGTATGTTGTCCTAGTATACACCAATATGTCAGATAAGTATGTTGTTCTAGTATAAACCAATATGTCAGGTAAGTATGTTGTTTCTATTATACACCAATATGTCAGGTAAGTGTGTTGTTTCTAGTATACACCGATATGGAAGAAAAGTATGTTGTTTCTAGTATACAACAATATGTCAGGTTAGTTGGTTGTTCTAGTATACACAAATATGTGAGGTAAGTATGTTGTTCTAGATTACACCAATATGTCAGGTAAGTATGTTGTTTCTAGTATACACCTATAGGTCACGTAAGTATGTTGTTCTAGTATACACCAATAAGTCAGGTAAGTATGTTGTTTCTAGTATACACCTATAGGTCACGTAAGTATGTTGTTCTAGTATAAACCAATATGTCAGTTAAGAATGTTTTTCTAATATACACCAATATGTCAGGTAAGTATGTTGTGTGTAGTATACACCAATATGTCAGGTAAGTATGTTGTTTCTTGTATACACCTATATGTGAGGTAAGTGTGTTGTTCCTAGTGTACACCAATATGTCAGGGAAGTATGTTGTAGTATACATCAATATGTCCGGTAAGTATGTTGTTCTAGTAAACATCAATATGTCAGGTAAGTATGTTGTTCTAGTATACACCAATCTGTCAGGTAAGTATGTTGTTCTAATATACACCAATATGTCAGGTATGTTGTGTGTACTATACACCCATATGTCAGGTAAGTATGTTGTTTCTAGTGTACACCTATATGTCAGGTAAGTTTGTTGTTCTAGTATACACCAATATGTCAGGTAAGTATGTTGTTTCCAGTATACACCAATATGTCAGGTAGGTATGTTGTTTCTGGGATACACCAATATGTCAGGTAAGTTTATTGTTCTGGTTTACACCTGTAGGTCAGGTAAGTATGTTGTGTGTTGTATACACCAATATGTCAGGTAAGTATGCTGTTTGTAGTTACACCAATATGTCAGGTAAGTATGTTGTTTCTTGTATACACCAATATGTCAGGTAAGTATGTTGTCTCTAGTAGACACCAATATGTCAGGTAAGTATGTTGTTCTAGTATACACCAATATGTCAGGTTAGTGTGTTGTTTCTAGTATACACCTGTAGGTCAGGTTAGTATGTTGTTCTAGTATACATCAATATGTTAGGTAAGTATGTTGTTCTAGTACACCACAATATGTCAGGTAAGCATGTTGTTCTAGCATACACCAATATGTCAGGTAAGTATGTTGTTCTAGTATACCCCAATATGTCAGTTATGTATGTTGTTCTAGTACACCCCAATATATCAGTTAAGTATGTTGTTCTACTATACCCCAATATGTCAGGTAAGTATGTTGTTCTAGTATACACCAATATGTGAGGTAAGTATGTTGTTCTATTATACATCAAATATGATGTAATTATGTTATTCTAGTTTACACCAATATGTCAGGTAATTGTGTTGTTTCTAGTATACACCAATATTGCAGGAAACTATGTTGTTTCTAGTATACACCAATATGTAAGGTAAGTATGTTGTTCTAGTATACCCCAATATGTCAGAGAAGTATGTTGTTCTAGTATACCCTAATATGACAGTTAAGTATGTTGTTCTAGTATACACCAATTTGTCAGGTAAGTTTGTTGTTCTAGTATACACCAATATGTCAGGTAAGTATATTGTTTCCAGTATCCACCAGTATGTCAGGTACGTATGTTGTTCTAGTATACACGAATATGTTAGGTAAGTATGTTGTTCTAGTTTACATTAATATGTCAGGTAAGTATGTTGTTTCTTGTATACACCATTATGTCAGGTAAGTATTTTGTTCTAGTATACACCAATATGTCAGGTAAGTATGTTGTTTCTAGTATATTTCACAGAACCAGTATTTGACGGATACAATTACTTGAATTGTCGTCAGCCCGGGTAACTCATTTGGTAGAGCACCTGACTTGCAAGCGGGAGGTCGCGGGTTCGTGCCCCGTCCTGGGTATTTGATTTTTATTAACCTACGACAATTCAAGTAATTGTATCTGTCAAATACTGATCCTGTGACATATACACCAATATGTCAGGTAAATTGGTTGTTCTAGTATACAACAATATGTCAGGTCAGTATGTTGTTTCTAGTATACACCAATATGTCAGGTAAGTATGTTGTTTCTAGTATACAACAATATGTCAGGTAAGTATATTGTTCTAGTTTACACCAATATGTCAGGTAAGTATGTTGTTTCTAGAATACACCTATAGGTCACGTAAGTATGTTGTTCTAGTATACACCAATATGTCAGGTAAGTATGTTGTTCTAGTATCCACCAATTTGTCAGGTAAGTTTGTTGTTCTAGTATACACCAATATGCCAGGTAAGTATGTTGTTCTAGTATACACCAATATGTCAGGTTAGTATGTTGTTTCTAGTATACACCAATATGTCAGGTAAGTATGTTGTTTCTAGTATACACCAATATGTCAGGTAAGTATGTTGTTCTAGTATACACCAATATGTCAGGTAAGTATGTTGTTTCTAGTATACACCTATAGGTCAGGTAATTATGTTGTTCTAGTATACACAAATATGTCAGGTAAGTATATTGTTTCTAGTAAGTATACACCAATATGTCAGGTAAGTATGTTGTTTCTAGTATACACCTATATGTCAGGTAAGTTTGTTGTTCTAGTATACACCAATATGTCAGGTCTGTATGTTGTTTCTAGTATATAACAATATGTCAGGTATGTATGTTGTTTCTAGTATACACCAATATGTCAGATAAGTATGTTGTTCTAATATACACCAATATGTCAGGTACGTATGTTGTTTCTAGTATACACCAATATGTCAGGTTAGTATAATGTTCTAGTATACACCAATATGTCAGGTAAGTATGTTGTTTCTAGTATACACCAATATGTCAAGTCCGTATGTTGTTTCTAGTATACACCAATATGTCAGGTAAGTATGTTTTTTCTAGTGTACACAATATGTCAGGTAAGTATGTTGTTCTAATATACACCAATATGTCAGGTAAGTATGTTGTTCTAGTATACCCTTATATGACAGGTAAGTATATTGTTTCCAGTTTACACCAACATGTCAGGTAAGTATGTTGTTCTAGTATACACGAATATGTCAGGTAAGAATGTTGTTCTAGTATACACCAATATTGCAGGAAACTATGTTGTTTCTAGTATACACCAATATGTAAGGTAAGTATGTTGTTCTAGTATACCCCAATATGTCAGAGAAGTATGTTGTTCTAGTATACCCTAATATGTCAGTTAAGTATGTTGTTCTAGTATACACCAATTTGTCAGGTAAGTTTGTTGTTCTAGTATACACCAATATGTCAGGTAAGTATATTGTTTCCAGTATACACCATTATGTCAGGTACGTATGTTGTTCTAGTATACACGAATATGTTAGGTAAGTATGTTGTTCTAGTTTACATTAATATGTCAGGTAAGTATGTTGTTTCTTGTATACACCAATATGTCAGGTAAGTATTTTGTTCTAGTATACACCAATATGTCAGGTAAGTATGTTGTTTCTAGTATATGTCACAGAACCAGTATTTTACGGATACAATTACTTGAATTGTCGTCAGCCCAGGTAACTCATTTGGTAGAGCACCTGACTTGCAAGCGGGAGGTCGCGGGTTCGTGCCCCATCCTGGGTATTTGATTTTTATTAACCTACCACAATTCAAGTAATTGTATCTGTCAAATACTGATCCTGTGACATATACACCAATATGTCAGGTAAATTGGTTGTTCAAGTATACAACAATATGTCAGGTCAGTATGTTGTTTCTAGTATACACCAATATGTCAGGTAAGTATGTTGTTTCTAGTATACAACAATATGTCAGGTAAGTATATTGTTCTAGTTTACACCAATATGTCAGGTAAGTATTTTGTTTCTAGAATACACCTATAGGTCACGTAAGTATGTTGTTCTAGTATACACCAATATGTCAGGTAAGTATGTTGTTCTAGTATACACCCAATTTGTCAGGTAAGTTTGTTGTTCTAGTATACACCAATATGCCAGGTAAGTATGTTGTTCTTGTATACACCAATATGTCAGGTAAGTATGTTGTTTCTAGTATACACCAATATGTCAGGTAAGTATGTTGTTCTAGTATACACCAATATGTCAGGTAAGTATGTTGTTTCTAGTATACACCTATATGTCAGGTAAGTTTGTTGTTCTAGTATACACCAATATGTCAGGTCTGTATGTTGTTCCTAGTATATAGCAATATGTCAGGTATGTATGTTGTTTCTAGTATACACCAATATGTCAGATAAGTATGTTGTTCTAATATACACCAATATGTCAGGTACGTATGTTGTTTCTAGTATACACCAATATGTCAGGTAAGTATGTTGTTTCTAGTATACAACAATATGTCAGGTAAGTATGTTGTTTCTAGTATACACCAATTTGTCAGGTAAGTATGTTGTTTCTAGAATACACCTATATGTCAGGTAAGTATGTTGTTTCTAGTATACACCTATATGTCAGGTAAGTTTGTTGTTCTAGTATACACCAATATGTCAGGTCAGTATGTTTTTTCTAGTATACACCAATATGTCAGGTAAGTATGTTGTTTGTAGTATACACCAATATGTCAGGTAAGTATGTTGTTTCTAGTATACACAATTTGTCAGGTAAGTATGTTGTTCCAATATACACCAATATGTCAGGTAAGTATGTTGTTCTAATATACTCCAATATGTCAGGTGGTATGTTGTCCTAGTATACACCAATATGTCAGATAAGTATGTTGTTCTACTATACCCCAATATGTCAGGTAAGTATGTTGTTCTAGTATACACCAATATGTGAGGTAAGTATGTTGTTCTATTATACATCAAATATCATGTAATTATGTTATTCTAGTATACATCAAATGTCAGGTTAGTGTGTTGTTTCTAGTATACACCTATAGGTCGAGTAAGTATGTTGTTCTAGTATACACCAATATGTCAGGTAAGTAGGTTGTTCTAGTATACACCAATATGTCAGGTAAGCATGTTGTTCTAGTGGACACCAATATGTCAGGTAAGTATGTCGTTTCTAGTATTCAAAAATATGTCAGGTAAGTATAATGTTGTAGTAAACACCAATATGTCAGGTAAGTATGTTGTTTCTTGTATACACCTATATGTCAGGTAAGTTTGTTGTTCTAGTATACACCAATATGTCAGGTAAGTATGTTGTTTCTAGTATACACCAATATGTCAGGTCAGTATGTTGTTCTAATATACACCAATTATTATGTCAGGTACGTATGTTGTTCTAGTTTACACCAATATGTCAGTTAAGTATGTTGTTTCTAGTATACACCAATATGTCAGGTTAGTGTAATGTTCTAGTATACACCAATATGTCAGGTAAGTATGTTGTTTCTAGTATACACCAATATGTCAAGTAAGTTTGATGTTCTAGTATACACCAATTTGTCAGGTAAGTTTGTTGTTCTAGTATATACCAATATGTCAGGTAAGTTGGTTGTTCTAGTATACACCAATCTGTCAGGTAATTTTGTTGTGTGTAGTATACACCAATATGTCAGGTAAGTATGTTGTTTCTAGTATACACCTATATGTCAGGTAAGTTTGTTGTTCTAGTATACACCAATATGTCAGGTCAGTATGTTGTTCTAATATACACCAATATGTCAGGTACGTATGTTGTTCTAGTTTACACCAATATGTCAGGTAAGTATGTTGTTTCTAGTATACACCAATATGTCAGGTCAGTATGTTGTTCTAATATACACCAATAATTATGTCAGGTACGTATGTTGTTCTAGTTTACACCAATATGTCAGTTAAGTATGTTGTTTCTAGTATACACCAATATGTCAAGTCCGTATGTTGTTTCTAGTATACACCAATATGTCAGGTAAGTATGTTTTTTCTAGTGTACACAATATGTCAGGTAAGTATGTTGTTCTAATATACACCAATATGTCAGGTAAGTATGTTGTTTCTAGTATACACAATTTGTCAGGTAAGTATGTTGTTCTAATATACACCAATATGTCAGGTAAGTATGTTGTTCAAATATACACCAATATGTCAGGTAAGTATGTTGTTCTAATATACACCAATATGTCTGGTAAGTATGTTGTCCTAGTATACACCAATATGTCAGATAAGTATGTTGTTCTAGTATACACCAATATGGCAGGAAACTATGTTGTTTCTAGTATATACCAATATGTCAGGTAAGTTGGTTGTTCTAGTATACACCAATATGTCAGGTAAGTATGTTGTTCTAGTATACCCTTATATGTCAGGTAAGTATATTGTTTCCAGTTTACACCAACATGTCAGGTAAGTATGTTGTTCTAGTATACACGAATATGTCAGGTAAGAATGTTGTTCTAGTATACACCAATATGTCAGGTAAGTATGTTGTTCTATTATACACCAATTTGTCAGGTAAGTTTGATGTTCTAGTATACACCAATTTGTCAGGTAAGTTTGTTGTTCTAGTATATACCAATATGTCAGGTAAGTTGGTTGTTCTAGTATACACCAATTTGTCAGGTAATTTTGTTGTGTGTAGTATACACCAATATGTCAGGTAAGTATGTTGTTTCTAGTATACACCTATATGTCAGGTAAGTTTGTTGTTCTAGTATACACCAATATGTCAGGTCAGTATGTTGTTCTAATATACACCAATATGTCAGGTACGTATGTTGTTCTAGTTTACACCATTATGTCAGTTAAGTATGTTGTTTCTAGTATACACCAATATGTCAGGTAAGTATAATGTTCTAGTATACACCAATATGTCAGGTAAGTATGTTGTTTCTAGTATACACCTATATGTCAGGTAAGTGTGTTGTTCTAGTATACACCAATATGTCAGGTCCGTATGTTGTTTCTAGTATACACCAATATGTCAGGTAAGTATGTTTTTTCTAGTGTACACAATTTGTCTGGTAAGTATGTTGTTCTAATTTACACCAATATGTCAGGTAAGTATGTTGTTCTAATATACACCAATATGTCAGGTAAGTATGTTGTTCTAATGTACACCAATATGTCAGGTAAGTATGTTGTTCTAATATACACCAAGATGTCAGGTAAGTATGTTGTTCTAGTATACACCAATATGTAAGGTAAGAATGTTGTCCTAGTATACACCAATATGTCAGAGAAGTAAGTTGTTCTAGTATACACCAATATGTCAGGTAAGTTGGTTGTTCTAGTATACACCCATCTGTCAGGTAATTTTGTTGGGTGTAGGATACACTAATATGTCAGGTAAGTATGTTGTTTCTAGTATACACCTATATGTCAGGTAAGTTTGTTGTTCTAGTATACACCAATATGTCAGGTCAGTATGTTGTTTCTAGTATACACCAATATGTCAGGTAAGTATGTTGTTTCTAGTATACACCAATATGTCAGGTAAGTATGTTGTTCTAATATACACCAATATGTCAGGAACGTATGTTGTTTCTAGTATACACCAATAAGTCTTGTAAGTATGTTGTTTGTAGTATACACCAATATGTCAGGTAAGTATGTTGTTCTAATATACACCAATACGCCAGGTAAGTTACACCAATATGCCAGGTAAGTTTGTTGTTCTAGTATTCACCAATATGTCTGGTAAGTATGTTGTGTGTAGTAAACACCAATATATCAGGTAAGTATGTTGTTTGTAGTATACACCAATATGTCAAGTAAGTATGTTGTTCTGGTATACACCAATATGTCAGGTAAGTATGTTGTTTCTAGTATACACCAATATGTCAGGTAAGTATGTTGTTCTCGTTTACACCAATATGTCAGATAAGTATGTTGTTCTAGTATACACCATTGTGTCAGTTAAGTTTGTTGTTCTAATATACACCAATCTGTCAGGTAAGTATGTTTTTTCTAGTATTAACCTATATGTCAGGTAAGTGTGTTGTTCTAGTATACACCAATATGTCAGGTCAGTATGTTGTTTCTAGTATACACCAATATGTCAGGTAATTATGTTGTTTCTAGTTTACACCAATATGTCGGGTAAGTATGTTGTTCTAATATACACCAATATATCAGGTACGTATTTTGTTTCTCGTATACACAAATATGTCAGGTAAGTTTGTTGTTTCTAGTATTAACCAATATGTCAGGTAAGTATGTTGTTCTAATTTACACCAATATGTCAGGTAAGTATGTTGTTCTAATATACACCAATCTGTCAGGGAAGTATGTTATTCTAATATACAACAATATGTCAGGTACGTATGTTGTTCCTCGTATACACCAATATGTCAGATAAGTTTGTTGTTTCTAGTATACACCAATATGTCAGGTAAGTATGTTGTTCTAATTTACACCAATATGACAGGTAAGTATGTTGTTCTAATATACAGCAATATGTCAGGTTAGTATGTTATTCTAATATACACCAATATGTCAGGTACGTATGTTGTTTCTGGTATACACCAATATGTCAGGTAAGTATGTTGTTTCTAGTATACACCAATACGTCAGGTACGTATGTTGGTTCTAGTATACAACAATATGTCAGGTAAGTTTTTTTTTCTACTGTACACCAATATGTCAGGTAAGTATGTTGTTCTAATAGACACCAATATGTCAGGTAGGTATGTTGTTCTAATATACACCAATATGTCAGGTAAGTATGTTGTTCTAATTTACACCAATATGTCAGGTGAGTATGTTGTTCTAGTAAACACCAATATGTCAGGTAAGCATGTTGTTCTAGTATACAACAATATGTCAGGTAAGTATGTTGTTTGTAGTATACACCAATATGTCAGGTAAGTATGTTGTTCTTGTATACACCAATATGTCAGGTAAGTATGTTGTTCTAGTATACACCAATATGTCAGGTAAGTATGTTGTTCTAGTATACACCAACATGTCAGGTAAGTGTGTTGTTTCTAGTATACACCAATATGGCAGGAAACTATGTTGTTTCTAGTATACACCAATATGTCAGGTTAGTTGGTTGTTCTAGTATACACCACTATGTCAGGTAAGTATGTTGTTCTAGTATACACCAATATGTAAGGTAAGTATGTTGTTCTAGTATACACCAATATGTCAAAGAAGTATGTTGTTCTAGTATACCCTCATATGTCAGGTAAGTATGTTGTTCTAGTATACACCAATTTGTCAGGTAAGTTTGTTGTTCTAGTATACACCAATATGTCAGGTAAGTATATTGTTTCCGGTATACACCAATATGCCAGGTAAGTATGTTGTTCTAGTATACACGAATATGTCAGGTAAGTATGTTGTTCTAGTATACACCAATATGTCATTTAAGTTTATTGTTTCCGGTATACACCAATATGCCAGGTAAGTATGTTGTTCTAGTATACACGAATATGTCAGGTAAGTATGTTGTTCTAGTATACACCAATATGTCAGGTAAGTATGTTGTTCTAGTATACACCAATTTATCATGTAAGTTTGTTGTTCTAGTATACACCAATATATCAGGTAAGTATGTTGTGTGTAGTATACACCAATATCTCAGGTAAGTATGTTGTTTCTAGTATACACCAATATGTCAGGTAAGTATGTTGTTCTAGTATACACCAATCTGTCAGGTAAGTTTGTTGCGAGTAGTATACACCAATATGTCTGGTAAGTATGTTGTTTCTAGTATACACCAATATGTCAGGTAAGTTTGTTGTTCTAGTATACACCAATATGTCAGGTATGTATGTTGTTTCTAGTATACACCAATATGTGAGGTAAGTATGTTGTTCTAATATACACCAATATGTCAGGTACGTATGGTGTTTCTAGTATACACCAATATGTCAGGTAAGTATGTTGTTTCTAGTATACAACAATATGTCAGGTAAGTATGTTGTTTCTAGTATACACCTATATGTCAGGTAAGTATGTTGTTTCTAGAATACACCAATATGTCAGGTAAGTATGTTGTTTCTAGTATACACCAATTTGTCAGGTAAGTTTGTTGTTCTAGTATACACCAATATGTCAGGTAAGTATATTGTTTCCAGTATACAACAATATGTCAGGTAAGTATATTGTTCTAGTATATACGAATATGTTAGGTAAGTATGTTGTTCTAGTTTACATTATAATGTCAGGTAAGTATGTTGTTTCTAGTATACACCAATATGTCAGGTAAGTATTTTGTGTGGAGTATACACCAATATGTCAGGTAAGTATGTTGTTTCTACTATACACCAATATGTCAGGTAAGTTTGTTGTTCTAGTATACACCAATATGTCAGGTGAGTATGTTGTTTCTCGTATATGTCACAGAACCAGTATTTGACTGATACAATTACTTGAATTGTCGTCAGCCCGGGTAACTCATTTGGTAGAGCACCTGACTTGCAAGCGGGAGGTCTCGGGTTCGAGCCCCGTCCTGGGTATATGATTTTTATTAACCTACGACAATTCAAGTAATTGTATCAGTCAAATACTGATCCTGTGACATATACACCAATATGTCAGGTAAATTGGTTGTTCTAGTAAACAACAATATGTCAGGTCAGTATGTTGTTTCTAGTATACACCAATATGTCAGGTAAGTATGTTGTTTCTAGTATACAACAATATGTCAGGTAAGTATATTGTTCTAGTATACACCAATATATCAGGTAAGTATGTTGTTCTAGAATACACCAATTTGTCAGGTAAGTTTGTTGTTCTAGTATACACCAATATGCCAGGTAAGTATGTTGTTCTAGTATACACCAATATGTCAGGTTAGTATGTTGTTTCTAGTATACACCAATATGTCAGGTAAGTATGTTGTTTCTAGTATACACCAATATGTCAGGTAAGTATGTTGTTCTAGTATACACCAATATGTCAGGTAAGTATGTTGTTTCTAGTATACACCTATAGGTCAGGTAATTATGTTGTTCTAGTATACACCAATATGTCAGGTAAGTATATTGTTTCTAGTAAGTATACACCAATATGTCAGGTAAGTGTGTTGTTTCTAGTATACTCCAATATGGCAGGAAACTATGTTGTTTCTAGTATACACCAATATGTCAGGTTAGTTGGTTGTTCTAGTATACACCACTATGTCAGGTAAGTATGTTGTTTTAGTAAACACCAATATGTAAGCTAAGTATGTTGTCCTAGTATACACCAATATGTCAAAGAAGTATGTTGTTTCTAGTATATAACAATATGTCAGGTAAGTATGTTGTTCTAGTATACACCAATATGTCAGGTAAGTAAGTTGTTCTAATATACACCAATATGTCAGGTACTTATGTTGTTTCTAGTATACACCAATATGTCAGGTAAGTATGTTGTTTCTAGTATACAACAATATGTCAGGTAAGTATGTTGTTTCTTGTATACACCAATATGTCAGGTAAGTATGTTGTTTCTAGAATACACCAATATGTCAGGTAAGTATGTTGTTTCTTGTATACACCTATATGTCAGGTAAGTTTGTTGTTCTAGTATACACCAATATGTCAGGTCAGTATGTTGTTTCAAGTATACACCAATATGTCAGGTAAGTATGTTGTTTGTAGTATACAGCAATATGTCAGGTAAGTATGTTGTTTCTAGTTTACACAATTTGTCAGGTAAGTATGTTGTTCCAATATACACCAATATGTCAGGTAAGTATGTTGTTCTAATATACACCAATATATCAGGTAGGTATGTTGTCCTAGTATACACCAATATGTCAGATAAGTATGTTGTTCTAGTATACACCAATATGTCAGGTAAGTATGTTGTTCTAGTTTACACCAATATGTCAGGTAAGTGTGTTGTTTCTAGTATACACCAATATTGCAGGAAACTATGTTGTTTCTAGTATACACCAATATGTAAGGTAAGTATGTTGTTCTAGTATACCCCAATATGTCAGAGAAGTATGTTGTTCTAGTATACCCTAATATGTCAGTTAAGTATGTTGTTCTAGTATACACCAATTTGTCAGGTAAGTTTGTTGTTCTAGTATACACCTATATGTCAGGTAAGTTTGTTGTTCTAGTATACACCAATATGTCAGGTCTCTATGTTGTTTCTAGTATATAACAATATGTCAGGTATGTATGTTGTTTCTAGTATACACCAATATGTCAGGTAAGTATGTTGTTCTAATATACACCAATATGTCAGGTACGTATGTTGTTTCTAGTATACACCAATATGTCAGGTAAGTATGTTGTTTCTAGAATACACCAATATGTCAGGTAAGTATGTTGTTTCTAGTATACACCTATATGTCAGATAAGTTTGTTGTTCTAGTATACACCAATATGTCAGGTCAGTATGTTTTTTCTAGTATACACCAATATGTCAGGTAAGTATGTTGTTTGTAGTATACACCAATATGTCAGGTAAGTATGTTCTTTCTAGTATACACAATTTGTCAGGTAAGTATGTTGTTCCAATATACACCAATATGTCAGGTAAGTATGTTGTTCTAATATACTCCAATATGTCAGGTGGTATGTTGTCCTAGTATACACCAATATGTCAGATAAGTATGTTGTTCTAGTATACACCAATATGTCAGGTAAGTATGTTGTTCTAGTATACACCTATTTGTCAGGAAAGTTTGTTGTTCTAGTATACACCAATATGTCAGGTAAGTATATTGTTTCCAGTATACACCAATATGTCAGGTAAGTATGTTGTTCTAGTATACACGAATATGTTAGGTAAGTATGTTGTTCTAGTTTACATTAATATGTCAGGTAAGTATGTTGTTTCTAGTATACACCAATATGTGAGGTAAGTATTTTGTGTGTAGTATACACCAATATGTCATGTAAGTATGTTGTTTCTACTATACACTAATATGTCAGGTAAGTTTGTTGTTTTAGTATACACCAATATGCCAGGTAAGTGTGTTGTTTCTAGTATATGTCACAGGACCAGTATTTGACTGATATAATTACTTGAATTGTCGTCAGCCCGGGTAACTCAGTTGGTAAAGCACCTGACTTGCAAGCGGGAGGTCGCGGGTTCGAGCCACATCCTGGGTATATGATTTTTATGAACCTACGACAATTCATGTAATTGTATCAGTCAAATACTGGTCCTGTGACATATACACCAATATGTCAGGTAAATTGGTTGTTCTAGTATACAACAATATGTCACGTAAGTATGATGTTCTAGTATACACCAATATGTCAGGTAAGTATGTTGTTTCTAGTATACACCAATATGTCAGGTAAGTATGTTGTTCTAGTTTACACCAATATGTCAGGTAAGTATGTTGTTTCTAGAATACACCTATAGGTCACGTATGTTGTTCTAATATACACTAATATGTCAGCTAAGTATGTAGTTCTAATGTACACCAATATGTCAGGTGAGTATGTTGTTTTACAAAACACCATTATGTCAGGTAAGTATGTTGTTCTAGTATACACCAATATGTCAGGTAAGTTTGTTGTCCTAGTATACACCAACATGTCAGATAAGTATGTTGTCCTAGTATACACCAATATGTCAGGTAAGTGTGTTGTTTCTAGTATACACCAATTTGGCAGGAAACTATGTTGTTTCTAGTATACACCAATATGTCAGGTAAGTTGGTTGTTCTAGTATACACCAATATGTCAGGTAAGTATGTTGTTCTAGTATACACCAATATGTCAGGTAAGTATGTTGTTTCTAGTATACACCTATATGTCATGTAAGTTTGTTGTTCTAGTATACACCAATATGTCAGGTCAGTATGTTGTTTCTAGTATACACCAATTTGTCAGGTAAGTATGTTGTTTCTAGTATACACCAATATGTCAGGTAAGTATGTTGTTCTAATATACACCAATGTGTCAGGTACGTATGTTGTTTCTAGTATACACCAATATGTCAGCTAAGTATGTTGTTTCTAGTATACACCAATATGTCATGTAAGTATGTTGTTTCTACTATACACCAATATGTCAGGTAAATTTGTTGTTCTAGTATACACCAATATGTCAGGTAAGTGTGTTGTTTCTAGTATATGTCACAGGACCAGTATTTGACTGATACAATTACTTGAATTGTCGTCACCCCGGTAAATCAGTTGGTAGAGCACCTGACTTGCAAGCGGAAGGTCGCGGGTTCGAGCCACATCCTGGGTATATGATTTTTATGAACCTACGACAATTCTAGTAATTGTATCAGTCAAATACTGGTCCTGTGACATATACACCAATATGTCACGTATATTGGTTGTTCTAGTATACAACAATATGTCACGTAAGTATGATGTTTCTACTATACACCAATTTGTCAGGTAAGTTTGTTGTTCTAGTATACACCAATTTGTCAGGTAAGTTTGTTGTTCTAGTATGCACCAATATGTCAGGTAAGTATGTTGTTCTAGTTTACATTAATATGTCAGGTCAGTATGTTGTTTCTAGTATACACCAATATGTCAGGTAAGTATTTTGTGTGTAGTATACACCAATATGTCAGGTAAGTATGTTGTTTCTAGTATACAACAATGTGTCAGGTAAGTGTGTTGTTTCTAGTATACACCAATATGTAAGGTAAGTATGTTGTTCTAGTTTACAACAATATGTCAGGTAAGTATGTTGTTCTAGAATACACCAATATGTCAGGTAAGTATATTGTTTCCAGTATACACCAATATGTCAGGTAAGTATGTTGTTTCTAGTCTACACCAATATGTCAGGTAAGTATGTTGTACTAGTATACACCAATATGTCAGGTAAGTATGTTGTTTCTAGTATACACCAATATGTCAGGTAGGTGTGTTGTTCTAGTATACACCAATATGTCAGGTGAGTATGTTGTTCTTGTATACACCAATATGTCAGGTAAGTATGTTGTTCTAGTATACACCAATATGTCAGGTAAGTATGTTGTCCTAGTATACACCAATATGTCAGATAAGTATGTTGTTCTAGTATACACCAATATGTCAGGTAAGTATGTTGTTTCTAATATACACCAATATGTCAGGTAAGTTTGTTGTTTCTAGTATACACCAATTTGTCAGGTAAGTATAATGTTCTAGTATACACCAATATGTCAGGTAAGAATGTTGTTCTAGTATACACCAATATGTCAGGTAAGTATGTTGTTTCTAGTATACACCAATATGTCAGGTAAGTGTGTTGTTTCTAGTATACACCAATATGACAGGTAAGTATAATGTTCTAGTATACACTAATATGTCAGGTAATTATGTTGTTCTAGTATACACCAATATGTCAGGTAAGTATGTTGTTTCTTGTTTACACCTATATGTCAGGTAAGTTTGTTGTTCTAGTATACACCAATATGTCAGGTCAGTATGTTGTTTCTAGTATACTCCACTATGTCAGGTAAGTATGTTGTTTCTAGTATACACCAATATGTCAGATAGGTATGTTGTTCTAGTATACACCAATATGTCAGGTAAGTATGTTGTTTCTAGTATACACAATTTATTAGGTAAGTATGTTGTTCTAATATACACCAATATGTCAGGTAAGTATGTTGTTCTAATATACACCAATATGTCAAGTAAGTATGTTGTTCTAATGTACACCAATATGTCAGGTAAGTATGTTGTCTTAGTAAACACCAATATGTCAGGTAAGTATATTGTTCTAGTATACACCAATATGTCAGGTAAGTATGTTGTGTGTAGTATACACCAATATGTCAGATAAGTATGTTGTTCTAGTATACACCATTATGTCAGGTAAGTGTTTTTTTCTAATATACACCAATATGGCAGGAAACTATGTTGTTTCTAGTATATACCAATAGGTCAGGTAAGTTGGTTGTTCTAGTATACACCAATATGTCAGGTATGTATGTTGTTCTAGTATACCCTAATATGTCAGGTAAGTATGTTATTCTAGTATACACCAATTTGTCAGGTAAGTATGTTGTCCTAGTATACACCAATATGTCAGGTAAGTATGTTGTTCTAGTATACTTGAATATGTTAGGTGAGAATGTTGTTCTAGTATACACTAATATGTCAGGTAAGTATGTTGTCCTAGTATACACCTATTTGTCAGGTAAGTTTGTTGTTCTAGTATACACCAATATGTCAGGTAAGTATATTGTTTCCAGTATACACCAATATGTCAGGTAAGTATGCTGTTCTAGTATACACGAATATGTTAGGTAAGAATGTTGTTCTAGTATACACCAATATGTCAGGTAAGTATGTTGTCCTAGTATACACCAATTTGTCAGGAAAGTTTGTTGTTCTAGTATACACCAATTTGTCAGGTAAGTTTGTTGTTCTAGTATGCACCAATATGCCAGGTAAGTTGGTTGTTCTAGTATACACCAATCCGTCAGGTAATTTTGTTGTGTGTAGTATACACCAATATGTCAGGTACGTATTTTGTGTGTAGTATACACCAATATGTCATGTAAGTATGTTGTTTGTACTATACACCAATATGTCAGGTAAGTTTGTTGTTCTAGTATACACCAATATGTCAGGTAAGTGTGTTGTTTCATGTATATGTCACAGGACCAGTATTTGACTGATACAATTACTTGAATTGTCGTCAGCCCGGGTAACTCAGTTGGTAGAGCACCTTACTTGCAAGCGGGAGGTCGCGGGTTCGAGCCACATCCTGGGTATATGATTTTTATGAACCTACGACAATTCTAGAAATTGTATCAGTCAAATACTGGTCCTGTGACATATACACCAATATGTCACGTAAATTGGTTGTTCTAGTATACAACAATATGTCACGTAAGTATGATGTTTCTACTATACACCAATTTGTCAGGTAAGTTTGTTGTTCTAGTATACACCAATTTGTCAGGTAAGTTTGATGTTCTAGTATGCACCAATATGTCAGGTAAGTATGTTGTTCGAGTTGACATTAATAGGTCAGGTAAGTATGTTGTTTCTAGTATACACCAATTTGTCAGGTAAGTATGTTGTTCTAGTATACACCAATATGTCAGGTAAGTATGTTGTTTCTAGTATACACCAATATGTCAGGTAAGTATAATGTTCTAGTATACACCAATATGTCAGGTAAGTATGTTGTTCTAGTATACACCAATATGTCAGGTAAGTATGTTGTTTCATGTTAACACCTCTATGTCAGGTAAGTTTGTTGTTCTAGTATACACCATTATGTCAGGTCAGTATGTTGTTTCTAGTATACTCCACTATGTCAAGTAAGTATGTTGTTTCTAGTATACACCAATATGTCAGATAGGTATGTTGTTCTAGTATACACCAATATGTCAGGTAAGTATGTTGTTTCTAGTATACACAATTTGTTAGGTAAGTATGTTGTTCTAATATACACCAATATGTCAGGTTAGTATGTTGTTCTAATATACACCAAAATGTCAGGTAAGTATGTTGTTCTAATGTACACCAATATGTCAGGTAAGTATGTTGTCTTAGTAAACACCAATATGTCAGGTAAGTATGTTGTTCTAGTATACACGAATATGTTAGGTAAGAATGTTGTTCTAGTATACACCAATATGTCAGGTAAGTATGTTGTCCTAGTATACACCAATTTGTCAGGAAAGTTTGTTGTTCTAGTATACACCAATTTGTCAGGTAAGTTTGTTGTTCTAGTATGCACCAATATGCCAGGTAAGTTGGTTGTTCTAGTATACACCAATCCGTCAGGTAATTTTGTTGTGTGTAGTATACACCAATATGTCAGGTACGTATTTTGTGTGTAGTATACACCAATATGTCATGTAAGTATGTTGTTTGTACTATACACCAATATGTCAGGTAAGTTTGTTGTTCTAGTATACACCAATATGTCAGGTAAGTGTGTTGTTTCATGTATATGTCACAGGACCAGTATTTGACTGATACAATTACTTGAATTGTCGTCAGCCCGGGTAACTCAGTTGGTAGAGCACCTTACTTGCAAGCGGGAGGTCGCGGGTTCGAGCCACATCCTGGGTATATGATTTTTATGAACCTACGACAATTCTAGAAATTGTATCAGTCAAATACTGGTCCTGTGACATATACACCAATATGTCACGTAAATTGGTTGTTCTAGTATACAACAATATGTCACGTAAGTATGATGTTTCTACTATACACCAATTTGTCAGGTAAGTTTGTTGTTCTAGTATACACCAATTTGTCAGGTAAGTTTGATGTTCTAGTATGCACCAATATGTCAGGTAAGTATGTTGTTCGAGTTGACATTAATAGGTCAGGTAAGTATGTTGTTTCTAGTATACACCAATTTGTCAGGTAAGTATGTTGTTCTAGTATACACCAATATGTCAGGTAAGTATGTTGTTTCTAGTATACACCAATATGTCAGGTAAGTATAATGTTCTAGTATACACCAATATGTCAGGTAAGTATGTTGTTCTAGTATACACCAATATGTCAGGTAAGTATGTTGTTTCATGTTAACACCTCTATGTCAGGTAAGTTTGTTGTTCTAGTATACACCATTATGTCAGGTCAGTATGTTGTTTCTAGTATACTCCACTATGTCAAGTAAGTATGTTGTTTCTAGTATACACCAATATGTCAGATAGGTATGTTGTTCTAGTATACACCAATATGTCAGGTAAGTATGTTGTTTCTAGTATACACAATTTGTTAGGTAAGTATGTTGTTCTAATATACACCAATATGTCAGGTTAGTATGTTGTTCTAATATACACCAAAATGTCAGGTAAGTATGTTGTTCTAATGTACACCAATATGTCAGGTAAGTATGTTGTCTTAGTAAACACCAATATGTCAGGTAAGTATGTTGTTCTAGTATACACCAATATGTCAGGTAAGGATGTTGTGTGTAGTATACACCAATATGTCAGATAAGTATGTTGTTCTAGTATACACCATTATGTCAGGTAAGTGTTTTTTTCTAATATACACCAATATGGCAGGAAACTATGTTGTTTCTAGTATATACCAATAGGTCAGGTAAGTTGGTTGTTCTAGTATACACCAATATGTCAGGTATGTATGTTGTTCTAGTATACCCTAATATGTCAGGTAAGTATGTTATTCTAGTATACACCAATTTGTCAGGTAAGTATGTTGTCCTAGTATACACCAATATGTCAGGTAAGTATATTGTTTCCAGTATATACCAATATGTCAGGTAAGTATGTTGTTCTAGTATACTTGAATATGTTAGGTAAGAATGTTGTTCTAGTATACACCAATATGTCAGGTAAGTATGTTGTCCTAGTATACACCAATTTGTCAGGTAAGTTTGTTGTTCTAGTATACACCAATATGTCAGGTAAGTATATTGTTTCCAGTATACACCAATATGTCAGGTAAGTATGTTGTTCTAGTATACACGAATACGTTAGGTAAGAATGTTGTTCTAGTATACACCAATATGTCAGGTAAGTATGTTGTCCTAGTATACACCAATTTGTCAGGTAAGTTTGTTGTTCTAGTATACACCAAATTGTCAGGTAAGTTTGTTGTTCTAGTATGCACCAATATGTCAGGTAAGTTTGTTGTTCTAGTATACACCAATCTGTCAGGTAATTTTGTTGTGTGTAGTATACACCAATATGTCAGGTAATTATGTTGTTTCTAGTATACATCTATATGTCTGGTAAGATTGTTGTTCTAGTATACACCAATATGTCAGTTCAGTATGTTGTTCTAATATACACCAATATGTCAGGTACGTATGATGTTCTAGTTTACACCAATATGTCAGGTAAGTATGTTGTTTCTAGTATACACCAATATGTCAGGTAAGTATAATGTTCTAGTATACACCAATATGTCAGGTAAGTATGTTGTTTCTAGTATACACCAATATGTCAGGTAAGTATGTTGTTTCTAGTATACACCAATATGTCAGGTAAGTATGTTGTTCTAATATTTTTGTACACCAATATGTCAGGTAAGTATTTTGTTCTAATATACACCAATATGTCAGGTAAGTATGTTGTTCTAATGTACACCAATATGTCAGGTGAGTATGTTGTTTTAGTAAACACCAATATGTCAGGTAAGTATGTTGTTCTAGTATACACCAATATGTCAGGTAAATTGGTTGTTCTAATGTCCACTCTGAATGTCCATTCTTAATGTCCATTCTGGCTGTCTATTCTGGCTGTCCATTCTTAATGTCCATTCTGGCTGTCCATTCTGGCTGTCCATTCTGAATGTCCATTCTGGCTGTCCATTCTGAATGTCCAGTCTGGCTGTCCATTCTGTCTGTCCATTCTGGCTGTCCATTCTGAATGTCCATTCTGGCTGTCCATTCTGAATGTCCAGTCTGGCTGTCCATTCTGTCTGTCCATTCTAGCTGTCCATTCTGCATGTCCATTCTGAATGTCCATTCTGGCTGTCCATTCTGAATGTCCAGTCTGGCTGTCCATTCTGTCTGTCCATTCTAGCTGTCCATTCTGCATGTCCATTCTGGCTGTCCATTCTGAATGTCAATTCTGGCTGTCCAGTCCGACTGTCCATTCTGGCTGTCCATTCTGGTTGTTCATTCTGGTTGTCTATTCTGGTTGTTCATTCTGGTTGTCCATTCTAGCTGTCCGTCCATTCTGAATGTCCATTCCGGCTGTCCATTCTAGCTGTCCATCTAATTAAATATGCTTTACAAATGTCCAATGTCCAATGTAGCTGTCCATTCTTAATGTCAATCCTAGCTGTCCATACATATAACTGTTCAACTGTCCATCTGTATTAGTCATCACTGTATTTATACAACAAATATACCAATTGTCCAATGTAGCTGTCCATTCTGAATGATAAATACAGACATGACTTTCAAACAATTAATAAAATGGACAGCCAGAATGGACATTCAGAATGGACAGCTACATTGGACAGTTAGTATATTTGTGTTATAAATGCAACCATCAAATATGGCCATTGCACAATTATTGGAATGGACAGCTAGGATGGACATTCAGAATGGACAGCTACATTGGACAGTTGGTATATTTGTGATAAAGATGCAACTATCAAAGATGGACAGTTAAACATATATAGGACTGGACAGCTAGGATGGACATTCAGAGTGGACAGCTACATTGGACAGTTGGTACAATTGTGAGATAAATACAGACATGACTTACAAACAATTAATAAAATGGACAGCCAGAATGGACAGCCAGAATGAACAGCCAGAATGGACAGCTAAAATGGACAGCCAGAATGGACAGCCAGAATGGACAGCCGGAATGGACAGCCAGAATGGATAGCCAGAATGGACAGCCAAAATGTACATTCAGAATGGACAGCCGGAATGGACAGCCAGAATGGACAGCCAGAATGAACAGCCAGAATGGACAGCAAGAATGGACAGCCAGAATGGACAGCCAGAATGAACATTAAGAATGGACATTCAGAATGGACAGCCAGAATGGACAGCCAGAATGGACATTCAGAATGGTCAGCCAGAATGAACATTAAAAATGGACAGCAAGAATTGACAGCCAGAATGGACATTCAGAATGGACAGTTAGAATGGACAGCAAGAATGGACAGCCAGAATGGACAGCCAGAATGGACATGCAGAATGGACAGCCAAAATGGACAGACAGAATGGACAGACAGAATGAACAGCCAGAATGGACAGCCAGAAAGGACAGCCAGAATGGACAGCCAGAATGGACAGCCAGAATGGACATTCAGAATGGACAGCCAAAATGGACAGCCAGAATGGACAGACAGAATGAACAGCCAGAATGGACAGCCAGAAAGGACATTCAGAATGGACAGCCAGTATGGACAGAATGGTCAGCCAGAATAAACATTAAAAATGGACAGCCAGAATTGACAGCCAGAATGGACATTCAGAATGGACAGCCAGAATGGACAGCCAGAATGGACAGCCAGAATGGACATTCAGAATGGACAGCCAAAATGGACAGCCAGAATGGACAGACAAAATGAACAGCCAGAATGGACAGCCAGAAAGGACATTCAGAATGGACAGCCAGTATGGACATCCAGAATGGATATTCAGAATGGACAGCCAAAATGCACCGCCAGAATGGACAGCTGCATTGGACAGTTGGTATATTTGTGATATAAATGCAAATACCAAAGATGACCAGTTGAACAATCATAGGAATGGACAGCCAGAATGGACATTCAGAATGGATAGCTACAATGGACAGTTGGTATATTTTTATATAAATACAGCGATGACTAATACAGATGGACAGTTGAACAGATATAGGAATGGACAGCCAGGATGGACATTCGGAATGGACAGCTACTTTGGACAGTTGTCCAGCATATTTAATTAGATTGACAGCTAGAATTGACAGTGGACAGTTGTCCAGCATAATAAATTAGATGGACAGCTAGAATGAACAGTGGACAGTTGTCCAGCATATTTAATTAGATGGACAGCTAGAATGAACAGTGGACAGTTGTCCAATAATGAATTAGAGAACAATCTCTAATTCTAATTCAAAGATGGACAGCTAGAATGGACATTGGACAGTGGACTGCCAGCTTCACACAGCTGTTTATTTTACACTCTGCACTAAAGTAAACGGACGAGTGATTAGCAAGTCGATATTAATAACCACGGGCATATCACTGTATAACTGTATCAATACTTCCCGAAGCTTACCCGAAACATCGGGGGGGGGGGCTTACCTCACACACCGGGGAACCTTATGCGTTCTGTCGGCAGTATAGTACAGAGAATTTGACAGGACTCTCGAACTTTCATTAGCATAATTTAACAGCTGATATAGTGTCTATATTTATAACCTCGGTTGTATGTTTTCATAAGCGGGAAGTATCACGAAGATACTAGAGGTGTATAGATAAACCACAATCGTTCGGGCGTAACTGTACTTTTAATAATGAAATAATCCAGGTAAAAGGGGTGTATTCGGAGAAGAAATATATTATTTGAAATTGTAGCTTACATCGTCCTCCATGGCGCAGTAGGCTAAGCTACTGCTTATGAAACTAAATAGAATTTTTGCTTGGGTTCGAATCCCACCCATTTTGAATATTTTTTTAAATTTTGCTAAATAAAACATTCGCGTGCATGTCTATTTTATATATATTTCTAAAATATATCTTTTTCCTTTGTACATTTTTCTGTATTTTAATCCTTGAAAACACTCCCACGTCAAGACTGTTGGTTCAACAGAGATATCGGTCAACGGTCACCCGAACTCTGCTCCCTGTATTACCAGAGTAAACGCTTATTAATGTTGAAGTTTCTACAGAATATTCTTAGAGTGGTGATTCCAATTCTAATTCCAGCGAAACCAATTATGAAAATAGTTTGTAATTCAACCCGATTGTCATCTGAGCAATAAATACAATATCCAGGGCCGGTTAAAATCGTAAAATAAACGAAACAAAGCAACTTTGTATTCAACCTTCAACATAATTTTATTATTCATTAAGTAATAAAATATATGGAAAAAACTCATGTTTTATGATAATAAAATTATTGAAAAAGAGTTTAGCAGCGAACTCGAACCCACATAAAAAGAATGTTCAGAGTACAGACTAGTTTAGAGTATAGATCATCTTAACCACTAGGCCACGCTGTCAAATTGAAAGATAACGCGAATTTATAAGATATATTCATAATAAATTAGAAAAATAACGGTAAATATCGTTTCAACCTTAGCAAATGAACTCGCCCAAAGGTCATATTTCGAAGGTCGTTGTACATCTATAATACCATCACAATTCTTAAGGACCGATATTGCACGATGTACTCGTGGAAATTTATATATTCAACGCAAGAACCTTGTAATATATTCATGAATAAAGGTCAGGATCGTGTCAAATTCTCTGTGCTATACATCCCCGAGACTGGTGAAGTGACTCATAAAACCAGAACACATAGATTTCACAAATTATCTTATGACTTATGACCCCGTTCCCGTGCCTCCCGATGGTCAATAATTTTCATCAGTTTCTGTCAGTGTTTCTTCAGTATAACATTTGTGTTATGTCATATGACAATAACGGTAGCATAGACGGAACACAGGAAACATTTTATTGTCCACGTGGACACGTATTAGCTATCACGTGCACATGTGTTACTATCACGTGAACATGTTTGAAACTGGAAATGTTTATTTATCACGTGCGCATGTTATACTTACACGTGCACAGGCAATATCTTACACAATTTAAGTTTGATAAAGGTTATCTAAGCATCTGCTCATATCGAAAGTATATTCATAATCGCTATAGTAGTCCGGTCAATTATGAAAAAGACCCGGCATTGGACTGTATAGTAAATATTTTTTGGTATTCTGTTAGGGAATATGTTGTTATTGAAGAATCTGAATGATGCCCAGCTGGCACCATTGAGCATTTTGAAAAATTCAAGATGGCGTCCAATATGGCCGCTAAAATTAGAAAAAATGCCATGGGTGCATGACATAAGTTACAAATTGCTATTTTTACTCATCAGTTGTATTTTAATTATAATAATTAATATATATTTATCATTATTCATTGATTCAGTTAATATAAGATGGCATCCGGGACAGCTAAAATCAAAATGGCGGCTACGTTGGCCGCAATAATTGCCCAACTTGGTAAATTGTATCAAAAATCATCTATTTTAATCCTATTCGTTTATATCAGTACTGTAATATGTAATTATTATTCAAAATTAAACTTTCTTTCATTTCGAAACTATTGACTCATTAGCTGATTCAAAATGGCACCCAAGATGGCGACCAAAACCAGTAAACATATACCGATGAAAGTTACAAATTGCTATTTGTGCTGAATGACAGTTCTTAAGATGTATTTGACGTATTTGTTTATATCATGTTTTATTGTTTGAGTCTATTTGCGATAACATCCATGAAGGCTGAAATCAAAATGGCGGCTACAATGGCCGTCATAATTGACGAATTGGCATATTTTATTAAAAACCATGAAGTGTAATCAAAATTGCTAATTATAATATTATCAGTACTGCAATATGTTACACAAATACTCTAATTGAAACTTAAATTAAAAGCAATTGACCCGATAACTGATTCCAAATGGCATCCAAGATGGCTTCCAAACGTGAACGAATCGGTTAACCATACAGTCATTGTCATTGGTCGGTTGGTATATTTATCAAAGTATTCATTCCAAATAAACTAATTTATATTGATCGATTTTACAAAAATCAATGTACATGCTGTATAATACGGGACCCGTGCACTTGTTAGGTAGCATTAAAAGTTCAACCAATCAGGTGTATTATGTCCCCATCAAAACATGGGTTTTGTCCAAATTCCAGTGAGTCACAGTTGTGTAATAATTAATGCCCAGACGAATCCAGATAGTTAAAAGGCAATAACTCGTACTTGTACAAAACCCCGAAAAAAAAGAGTTTATCACTTTCATTGGTGATATAAATGCCATCACAAGTAAAGAAATGATCATTGATAACGAAAGTCTAGGCGAAAAAAACGGTATATTCTATGCTGCCATGTGATGCTCATGTGTTAAGTTATTGAATGAAAAAGATTCCAACACCCAAGAATCTACGAGGCCACATGGAGGTCATCAGATATGGTCGCTTTAAACCAAATATTATGTAGCGATCTCCAGAGGATGGGGAATACCTCTGCATGACACAATAGTTTATTAACGGGCAAACATAAGACCAGACCAGACAAGGACAGACCTGGTAATAGTAATACATGTAATACTAATAATAACGATTTTATATCTATTGTGGATTACATATTTGACAATTATAAAATTACTTGCTAGAGTAAGGAACGACCATTCTTGGATTATCTTTAAGCTTGGCACAACATCAACACGCCAGATATAGAATGTAATAATAAAATTATTTCTAAAGATCATTCGGGATACAAGAAGAGGATGTACAAAACTTGGCTTACTGGCGAGATGATAAATATCAGATAGACTGTTGCAAACAAGGACCAGATATCTAAATACCAAGTGTAATATAGAGAACTATGGGAATAAGGTAAAGAAAGCGCCTGAATGAACATGACGGTTGTGGCAAATTGATTACTAAAAGAATAGGTTAAGGATGACATGATGACACTGGTCATAAAAGATCTTGTCAGAAGGAGAGAATATGAACTATACATTGATCCTACCAGAAGTGATGCTACTTAGCGACCCATTATTAGGCTGATTGCAAGAAAAGCCTCCGTAATTAACCAAGACCAAGCGTTGAAAGTTCATACCCCAACCTTAGCATACTTATAATAAGTTGTTGAGTGATATGTGGAAGACATAAGGATTCTTCAATAGTGAAAGGAATGCCGCTTGGTCAAGGTGGTTTCGGTAACTTCCAGGATTGGAGAGGAATACAACCTAGTTGTCACTTGTAAGGTTAATATGTATGTGACTGATAATAACATCACTAAATTGAGTCAGATATTTGAAATATGCTGAATGTATCGGCCTAGTGTCTCACACAGACTTTTAATGTGTACTGTTGACTAGTATATCTTCAGATTGGATGTAGTGAACTGCAACATCTTCTGTACGTAGGTTGCTAGCATCTCCCACAGCTTTGTCTCGTGCTAAACAATGTACATTGTCTTGACAACAAAACCAAAGACTTTGGTCATTGTCAAGAAGACAAAACGGTTTGCGATGCAACATTATGCGCTAAGCTCTAATCATGCAAGATGCCTTGTGGAGCATCAAAACCTTGATAATGAGACCTTCACCTTCTTGAGACGTGTTGGAACGGACAGGGGAGGATTTAAATTTGAAGATTATGATAGGTAAAGCTTGCAATGCTTTTAATACATTTAAACCACAGTGGAACACCAGCAACAATTTGATCGAATCAGACATCAAGCTATTTATCTCAAGGCCAAGACAAAATAGCTGTTTATTTTAAAGACCTGGTACCTTACTGAGCAGATAGTGAAGACTCCACGTAGACAGATGATGGCTCTGCATGCATTCCTCAATCAAAATGTCCATGTAGAATTGGGAAAATATA
The DNA here is from genome assembly GCA_947247005.1 of Spisula solida. Taxonomy (NCBI): domain Eukaryota; kingdom Metazoa; phylum Mollusca; class Bivalvia; order Venerida; family Mactridae; genus Spisula; species Spisula solida. The sequence continues at coordinate 25,682,510 of OX365960.1, read as the reverse complement.
CGATCAAGTCATAATTAAAAACTGTACGCCTTAACAGGGGATGAAGCAGAAGTCCACCGCCAACACCATACACAAACGAAAATGGCATCAGTGTTGGCACAGGATGAAGCATGAACACACAACCCCAACCATAAAACGACGAACATGGAAGTGATACGGCATCTACATTGTGAGAACAGTCTGACATCATTCACCTATAATTGAAATTCAACCCAAAAGACCAGATAATCCTACCAGATATTACTTGAAGAATATTTCTTGTCGCAGCTTTCGTTTTGTGTGGCAAAAATTGCGACCCAGGTCCGAAAACGATTAAAAGCTGTTAACAATTCATATTTCCAAACTACAGTAGAAGTGGATAAAATCAAGTGCAAATGTATATAAAGTGTTGTTTGTAAAATAAACAAATGTATAGATAAAACATATATACTTATACTAGTATTCACAATACCATATACATTATACTAGTATACCAACCGACCAGTGGTCTAAGATATATAATTAGCTTGGTTTAAACTTTCATGTTTGACATCAATCTTGGAAGCCAATTTGAATAAGCTAAACATAAAGTGTTTTCAATTGTAGTTTTATTAGATCATTTATTACGTATAGCAGTACTTATATTAAAAATTAACAATTTCTATTACGTTACATGCTATTAAATGCTAATTTTCAGTTTGACATATGTGGCAGCCATTTTTGCCGCCTTTTTGATTTCAGCCATCATGGATGCCATATTAAATTGGCTTAATCAATAAATAATGATACTTTAATGCAGTGTATTACAGAAGTAATTATGTTTGAGACACCTACACTACAATCAATCAGCAAAATATCAATATGTAACTTCTTTATGATCCACTAACATATTGTTTTTATTATGGCGGCCATCTTTGACGCCATTTTGAATCAGCTAATGGGTCAACTGTTTTGAATTGAAGTTTTCTTTGAGTATTTATCATATATAACACTACTGTTACACATATAATTAAAACAATTGAATTTTAGTACAATTTGGCAATTATGGAGGCCATTATAGCCGTGATTTGGATTCCAGCTGCCATGTGTGCCATCTAAGATTCACTAAATCAATAATTAATGATAAATTTATATCAATTATTATGTTTTAACATCCAAGATACAATCAAACCGCAAAAAAAGCAATTTGTAACTTATTCCTAGTACCACAGTCATTTTTTCTAATTTTAGCGGCCATCTTGGACGCCATCTTGAATTTCTCAAAATGCTCAATGATACCAGCTGGGCATCATTCAGATTCTTCAATAACAACATATTCCCTAACAGAATACCAAAAAATATTTACTATACAGTCCAATGCCGGGTCTTACCTAAATATCCCATTTATAGACCGGACTATAGTAGACAATATATACACCCGTGGTTATATCAAAAGGCAGGCCACTCAAGCGTATTCTATAGTACAGAGAGTAAGTTGACTATACCCGAGAAACCCGTGCGCTTAATGGTAAGATTTAATGCGTCGTGGTTTGATGTCCACTGTAAACTGATGAAAATTGGAGACTGCACAATTTTCGAGATAATTCATTCGAATATTTAATCGTTTCACTTACATAGCGAATAATGGTGATTGTTTATGTAATTCCAAGCATTGAGCGCAATTCCTTTCTGAACGTGATACACGGGTAATACTGTACTGTACGGTAATATTTATTGTACAATGTACTTACTGATAAAATAAATAGTTACGGTTGGGTACTACTTTACAATACTGTTCATTTTGTTAATATGTTGAGAAAATCCCTCTTACATTTACTCAAACTTCACAGTTCATTTTCAAATTCAAACCTCGACCGCACAACTCTTATAGTGACACGATAGAACTTAAATTACATTTCGAAATTTACTTGTTGGTAGATTTACTACTGATTAATATGTAACAATGCAAGATTAATAATTTCACGTGAGTTTTTAGAACATAAAAGCTGCAAAAACGATTTTAATTCAAATTTGACAAAAATCTTCGCAAGGGGGGACATTCTTTTAAAGTTCATGTGTCTAGCGTTGAATTTTAATATGTTTTAAAAGTTAGAGTGCAGGAAAGTTCATGATTTTTATTAAAATGTTACCAAAAAATCGATCTGAACCTGTGGAAACTTTCAGTTATAGAATAATATGATTTTATATTGTATATTTCATGGGTTATGTATTTTGATTTGTAGACCTACACTTTTAATAATTTAACGTCTTACACAAAAAATTAAATTTCTTTTTTGAATAAATCTTCAATGGGGTAAACATTTGTTTAAATAATTGCATAAAAAATAACGTTGTCTGATTATGTAGTGTGAATTTTAATAATTTGTAAATTTTAAGGAATTGAAAGAAATTATTTTTAAATAATTGTTAAACCTGTCGTATTTTCTGTTGATGTAGCAGTACAAATTTAGTACTTTGACATCTGATTTTAAAAGCTTAAGGAGGTCCGAGCTGCCTTGTGCGCATGCGCGAAATTTCAAAATCGTATTAGTTAAGAACAAACATGAATTTTAGTTTCAATAATCGCATATGAATGTCGATTAATGATAATAAACATAATACTATTGCACAAAATAGGTATTTTTTAACTTTTTATTTTTTGCATGTATGAAAAGTGGGTAGGGAACGGCAAAATTGTGAATAATATGGGTTCACAATAAGTCCCTACAATTGTTCAAATGCATATATATATGCTTATATATAATATGTAGTGCATGTTTTAGATATATGAAGACGCCACACTTTGAAATATTTTTATTAAAAAAATGTTCATTACAATATGCAAATTAGGTTAATTTTATGCAAACTTATTCATAATAAGTACTTTTTGATGAATAGCTCCCCAAAAAGGCTGGTGATCCTTATTTTTTATTTCACTAAACTGGTGTCCTATTTGATTCTCAACTTATGGCCAATTCTAAATTATTTTCGATCGTTAGCTACTAGTATTTTTTGAAGTTCATTTGAAAATCACACTTTTTTTTGCAAGTGGATGGGGTAACTATTTACCATGTTCAAATACTGAATTTGTTCATCAGGCAGCTGGAATTGTGACTTATGTCAATAGGAATGATCATTGAAAACATAAAATATCATGCATTGCTTAAAACTGGTTTCATATAGTAAAAATCTTAAAAAAACATAATGGTGCCATGTATCCTGTTGTTCCCTATTTTCGGGCATCTAAGCACAAAAATGATTTTAAAAGCATTTTAAAAAACTTTTTGAATTTTTTAATAAGAGGAAAATATGACTAAACCACTTAAGCAAAACATGCAATCAACAAAAACACGAAAAAAATAACTTGTATGGTCTATTTTTAGCATCACATCACGTGACCTCCATAATCTGAGTTCAAGTGAACTTTCTCGTATAGTCGTCATTTTCGTATTGTGCCTCGACTGGTACTCTTACAAACTTTATATTGGGCCCAATTTGTAATATTATCCTTCAACCACACGTGTAAATTCTCATTTGTGGTTGAAAACCATTCAAAAAAAAGTTTCAGCAAGAATAATATGGGTTGTTTCCCTTTTTTGAAATGTTCGCCATTTTTTAGTTTTTTTTCGAAAATTTTAGTTTTTTGCCCAAATCTGATTTATTTTTTTGTGGAAATCAACTAAAATATGTTAAAACTATCAAAATAATTCAAAATCATAACTCAGAAACGAAGTTTTGATGCTTGCCGAAAATACGAGAAAGCACGACGATACGAGAAATGCAGGAAATAGATAAAATGAACAAAATACAATGGTAGGTCATTACATAGCCATGTATGTCGAAAACGAGCCTGGTGACATATCATTTTTATGATTTCAATGTTGTTCCAGAAGCTTAAGATGTTTCAAGGAAACTATGATCGTTAGATCAAAGACCTAAATATACATTAGGTCTTTGGTTAGATCAAAGGTGCGCGTACCTCCTCAAAGTACAGGAAATTGCATGATTTTAATTCGAAAAGTGAAAAAATCTTCGCGGGGACAACCCTCCCGCACACACCCCAATATAACATTCAAATAGCTATCTGTGCCCCACCACTCGAAACTTTTGGGGACAGGCCGGGCCTGATGTCATGGTCCGCTTGTACCTTGATTCTGAAAGTGATTACCTCCCTTGATCGAAAAAGTCCTTTGCTAGTTACACGTTACATTAGTTTTGGACCAATCAGATTCCGACACGATTTGTTGGGATTCCCTCTTTCCTAACCGGTGGAGTTTATTACAAATAAACGAACTACTACCAGAAAAATTGAAACAGAGATGGAGTTATTATTTGGTAATACAATTTATTTGATTATATAAAATGTTTTAAAAATTGTCTGCGCGTCCTAAAGTATCAACATATTATTTTGTCTTCAATTTTCGCGATGTGTCAAAAGTCGGTGCTGAACCGAAACACGTCAAATTTAAAGCAAAAACTATATAATAATATCTTTGTTTAAAGTAATTAAGTGTCAAAGTGAACAGGCTTATTATTTTAGCTATTATCACTTGAACAACTACATCATGCGCATTAATTAAAATATTTTTTTCTACTTTGTGACAAAGCTGTTGGAGCATTGAGCAGGTTGGGTACAACGCTAAATTTAGTAACGTTTGTATCGTGGATGAATTACTGTGGTTTCGTCAAATCTCCGGTTCGTCAAATTGAATTTATAGTATAAACACTAGCCCGGTTCGTCAAAGTGATAATATAGAGTGATTCACACCAGTCATGCAATTACCGTGTATGTTTGTCATAGTGTGATATACATGCATCGGACAACAAATAAAGTGATTAAAGGATAATTATGATTGAAGTGAAATAATTGTTAAATTAAATGCATTTAAATACACATGTATACATTTATAGAACAGAATAGAACTTGATATAAGTGCTTATAAATATCGTATTTTTACAGCAATTAGTATTTCGTGATAATAATACATATATAATAATGCATAGATCTATATTACTATACGTATTAACTCTCATGACCATGATTTTCATCTTTATATTGAATAAACAATGTGTATTGCCCAATATTCTGTTGTGAAGGCAATTGTGATTTTTATATGTGATGCATTATTATATTTTGCCACCTGTTACTGTCATATGAAAATTGTATCGTCTTATTTGTATTTTCATCTGTAGCAAAATAAACTTTTATAATTCACCGTGTTCCTTCAATTTAATAACTCCATATTTTACGTCCCGGCTAAATTCATTCAAATAGCAGAACAGAGCAGAAAAGTTTATGTTTGCATCGAAATATTAATGGACGACTTTTTGACGCTTGGGACGAGTAAGACGGGGACTTGACTACAACACAACTTCTGAGGACCTGTAGTCACATTATAGGACTTGGTCCTGTGTCACCGTCAGGAAACGACAATCCATATATCGCATTCTGACAGATGATAAAGTTTTTAACATAATATATTTCCCTTTTTTAGATGTGCTACTATTTTCTGTATGATAATTTTTTTGTATAATATATATTAATGCATGCATATTAAATTTATAATAAACAATAATAAAACACAAACTATTCTTTGTTTTATATATTATATGTATATACATATGCCCAATTGTTATAAATTGGAGTATTTCATGCTGATTTTTCTACATCTACAACTGAAAAAATAACAGTCATTTAATTAAAACACGCCAACAACTGCATCATTATCACACAATTATTACAATATTAAACAAATTATTTTATTAAATCTATCGTCATTCCCATACAATACAAATAAATCTTAACAAAAGGTGTTTGCTCACACCTCTATATATATGAACTAAAATCCCTCTATAATTCAATTTGACGAAACCACAACCTGTTTTGTACAGAAAGTTAAGTTTGACGAACCGGAGATTTGACGAACCCACTGTCACCCTCGTGGATTGACCAGTTTCAGTGACCTTAAGGTCTAATCCCTTCATACGAGTTTAATATATTGAAAATAAATTTATGCTGGTTTCTTACTTTAACTTTACGTCATTATGCTTTGATCTATACCAAAATTCCTTCAGAATCTTTTAGATAAACACTGGAAGCTGTCATTTAATGACGTCCATCGAATTACGTCACAAGAAATGAATAGGACCTGTTTCAGTGACCCTTGATATTATCCAAAAATACAGTCTGTTAATAAAAATTCCAAAACAAAATTTAATACGCAACTGAAGTTGAAACTATTACCTATCAAATAAATGAATTTAAAACATTTCTTAATCTTTCTTGGCTGTGCTTGAAGTAGTTGATAAAGGTGGACAGGATCAAACATGGCCTACCCACCAGATTTTAGTGCAAAAATAAGAGAAAACATGGTCCCCCCTGTAACTTTCTTATTTCTGGTTGCATATTAATAATTTTGATACCATATTAAAGCTAACGTTGTGTAGTTTTAGGAAATGTAAATGCTTAGATTATATGTTAATGGCGTCATGTTTTATTTCTCGCCGAAAGATGGCTATAGTTCATGGGTGTCTATAAAGAATACCAAGAAACGCTTTAAGAAGTGTACTAACTTTTGGGCACACCATAAATGAAAAAATGGACAGAATTTGTTCAGAGCATGTGACTTTGCTCTGCAGAGGACAGAAAATGACTGCATCTGGGGAAATTAAAATTCTTGAATTTGGGATCATTTTAGGGCACTTTTAAGAATCAGTATAAAAGGTAATAAGAAAAAGTACAAAAATACCATAGGATAATAAAAACAAAGGAATATTTAGGTATAAGAATAATATTTTTGTAACCACATGGACAGCTGTTAGTTTACAGTAGAGTTTGCAATAATTTTTGACATCATAGAACTCTTCAAAACAGAGTAAGGCACAAGGAAAAACAGGTCACCGAAACAGGTCAGTCACTGAAACAGGACCATTGACGATAAAAAAGTGATATTACCATACACCATCAAAATATTTTTAGTTAATAGCTTTGTATGTTGTTACAATGAATAAATTAAAGGCAGTGGCTAGCCGTCCGGCGCCGGACGACTTGACAGCGAAATTAGTCGTCCGGCATCGGACGACTAGCAAACGCTATACGTGCATGTCGTTCTATTTCTATACATTAGGCATCCATAATTTCAGTTATTTTCTTGTGATAAGTATCACGTATGTTTCTACCTTGTAATAAACTACGAATTCGGCAAGACATGTTATAGACAGATAAGCTGTCTGCAAGTGGCTGCTAAAAATTCTGACGGTCCACTGGACTCCAGCCACTACAGACAGACACTAACTAGACCAAAACACGGTCGGAGATTGCGCACGTTTTTTTAGCGCATTTCCAGCTCTTAAAAAATATATGAAAACGTCAAACCACTATGAAATATATAGCATGTATACGAAGAATGAACCTTTATCTCGCGATAGACACCGATAACATTTTAAAAAATGCACAGCAACGTGTCCATCCGACAACTTAAACACGACTATATCGCAATTATGACCTCAATTTCAGCCATCGTTCTTGTTGTTATTGTTTGCGTCAAACGGCATTCGCTTATCGACCAATCAGAATACTCAGAAATTGGCGTGCTCGATTTCTAACAAACGGACACAGTAAAAAATTAATCGAGTCGAACCTTAAATGAGCTCGATTAAAGCTAAAACACAGAAAATTAACGAACATTTGTAGTGAAATTAAGATGATTTTGTTAGAAAACGACAAACAAACAAAAAACACCATGAGTGATCGCTTTTTAGGCTCGTTTTCGAATAATGTTCAGGTCGAATCCGGTCAATACGGATAACGGTCTTTAAACTTGCACTGTTTACATGAGATTTACGGACACGGTGCGCGCTGGTTTATTTATTGTTTTTCTGATTATAACGGCCAATTTTACCAGGTATTCAACGGGTTTAGTGTTCTTTTATTGTATTTAACATGTACAGAGCCAAAAAATGACAGAATTTGGCTTAAAATGCTCATTTCATGAAAATTTAAAATGCACCGGATTTTGGGCACTTATGGTTTCGACGCTTATACGGGCATCCCTGTATAGATTGCGTCGAAATGGTTTGACTAGACATGTTAGTGCATTTATCTGCATCCATTTTGTGACCGGCCGTGTATCTCTGTATATTGTCCACCATATTGGAAAACAAAATATGCACGTTAATTTGCTGAGGTGTCGCAAACAAAGCGATCAATTATTTTTAATTCGCAGTTTTAATGGCACATAGATCTATATACAAAACAATACAGTTTTCAATTTACAATTGTATTTTTTTTATATTTTAAATATTCAATTCAATTCAATTCAAATTTATTTACACTCATTTCATGAATAACATGACATAATGAGGAACAATCATATATATATACATAATATAACAGGTTAACACAATGACAGAATATAGATAAATAAGAGAAGATAGTATAGTAGAGCAAAAAAAAAGAAAGAAGACCTCATTTAAGAGGGAAATACAATATACAATAGGGCCTACGATGATACGATTCATAAACGGCAACATTGTTTTCACGCTATTATAACCAGTGACATTCCAAACTGTCAATTACCTAACACAGCAATTTCATTTTTTCAGCATGAAGTAATATACTTTCCCCATCCTCATAATACTGTAAATGAAACACTTTCCGCATTCATTCGTACCAGTTTACACCATCCAATATGGCAGACAATATACGGAGATACACGACCGGTCACAAAATGGATGCAGATAAATGCACTGACATGTCTTGCCGAATTCGTAGTTTATTACAAGGTAGAAACATATGTGATACTTATCACAAGAAAATAACTAAATTTCGTATGCCTAATGCATAGAAATAGAATGACGGTTCGCTAGCCAATGCACATAGCGTTTGCTAGTCGTCCGATGCCGGACGACTAATTTCGCTGTCTAGTCGTCCGGTGCCGGACGGCTAGCCACTGCCTAAATTAAAATGTTTTGCAGGTAATATGATTGAAATCGGACGTAAAACAACAAAGTTATTGCATAAATAAAATTTGGAAAATAATATGAGTTATCTCCCTTTTAATTAAAATAAACGGTGAACTTTTATTTTTTTGTAAGTTTTCTACATTATAGATGTTACTGAAGGAAACTGCCCAGTCAATTGCTTGCAATTATCAAGCTAAATTATCAAACCAATACAATGCATGCAGTTTTGTCACCATTTGTAACTAAATTTAGTTACATGAAGGCGTTACTAAATTTAGTCTTGTCCCCAACCTGTTGAGACCATGGATTATTGAGACCAGGAAATTTCTTGAGTATTGAGACCAGACTATTGAGTATTGAGACCACATAATTAATATATTTATTTGACTATAAAATTATGCTGATATATTCATGTTGATTTTAGACATATTAATGGTTAAAGGTGCTGCCTCAGATTGGGCTTAAATTTTAGATGTCAGTGTGGTTCTTTATGGGATATACAGGCAACTATACCAAAATTATGCGAATATTTGACAATTTTATTTTTGCAATACACCAATATGTGAGGCAGTCCCTATAAAAATATCAACAGTTAATAAAATATTACAATAAGTTAGAAAAATATTTGTCTGGTCTCAATACTCCAGAATTCTGGTCTCAATGATCTTGTCTCAATAATCCATGGTCTCAATCATCCTGTATTCGATCATTCACCATATGATGTCTTATCGACATTGCAGATGGAAACCAGTTTTCCGGGATTGCGGAATTAATTGACCGGCTAAGTGCGAGATATTCCAAATATACGTCAGTGTGGTCCCTGCATATAGCCTATAGAGCAACCAAGTACAATAATCACGATTATTTTAGCCAAATGCTAAGAATTTGTAAAAAGTCTTACTTGAACACAATGACAACACTATTGGACGACCTCGCTGACAATATTTTTGCCTAAATAATATGTTTAACTTGAAAAATGCGTAGCCTCGAAGGTCCTCATTACGGTGGGATAAGAATCAATTTGCAAAAAAATGCTGAAAAACGAACAAATTCTGCAAGAAACTTCATCTACTTTGATAGAACTATCCTGTTCCAACATATTACATCATATTTTGTCGTAGTTTTAACGAATGATTGACTTTAAATAATCAATACAGTCAAAATTGACCGCCATTTTTTAGATGTTCCTCATTCCGGTGACATTCTGCCAAGGGAAGTAAATCTTACAAGATTTTGTGTCAAATTCTTTACCTCCGGTGTGAAAATGTCAATCAAACATCCGGGTACCTTGCAGACAAATTTACACAATTGTTAAAGTAAGTTTTTTGGAAGAAATGGCACATTCAAGTAACTATGTATTGAAATCTTATAGAAAATGTAATATTTTACACACGTGAGCGCATTTGTAGGATTTATACCATTTATAGATGCAATTTTAGCATTTTTTTCGTCTGCCAATTACAAAAAGCTTTTGTTGATATTTACCCATGTGCACGATGATGACATCATCGGAACTCACAAGAAATGAGACGTCACCGGAATCCCGACTATCACGGAATGAGGACCTTCGAGGATATATTTTCTCGTCATCGATATCGAGCTATGGAAGCGGCAGTGTAGAATAAAATGCAATATTTCAAATGTAAAGCATATTTTAGGATAATTCTTGCTAAAGTTTAAAAACAAAGATGTTTAATGATAATGTGCAATAATTGTTTTATACGTTTTTCATTTTTAAACGTTGGAAAAAGAAATCTTATATACACTCCCGCTATACGGCCTATTGCTGGCTACCCCCCTGATCGTGAAATTTCGAATCCGGAGAAACAGGTTTTATCCTGCTATGTCGATATCGAGAATATCCCGTATCCTGTTGTTCCCTATTTCCGAGCATCTAAAGCACAAAAATGATTTTAAAGTATTTCTATTGGGCAAGAAAATATCAGCCAAGAAATTGTTTTTGAAAAGTTTAAACATTTGGTCCGCTTGCTTCAAAGAATGCATACATGTAGATTCTAAATATGTTACACATATACACTGCCCACCAAAAATAAGTATACAGATGTTATTTGCCCACTTACTTGCCTGTAATAATACTATTAGCAGAACAGTGAAGCAACAATATATTTGAAGAAAAGGAATATTTTTGTTTATTAAATGGAAAGGCCATACATTAATTGGTACCCTAGGTGCAAAATCTAAAGTTTCTTTGTCCCTCTTGAATGGCAACTTCGTCACAAAAAGATGAAAAAATTCAGCCTTTTTGATCACATGATTATTATAGTTCCGAACATCTTCATCTTTATTTCTTTCTCTACTTTGACTCATCTAGTAACTGTAGTTTCAGAAACTAGTATAATTGTGACCGTCTGATAAACAGATATTGAATAATTTAACCAAATTTAATTTTGCAATGTTCAATTATTTACTGTATACTTATTTTTGGTGGTCACTGTATATATAGATATATAATGACATTAATAGTTTAAACATGAAACCATTATAACTTTAAATATAAAACTCAAAACAGCACTTACATTCAAAAGTGTCCAATTTTTAGCTTGACTTTTCGAAGAAAAAATATCGAGCTATTGTCGTGACGGGATCGTGTGCGTTTTCGTTGGTTAAGTTTATTGTCAGAGTCAATTTTTCTCTGTCAATAACTCAAAGACTATCAAAGGTATCAACTTGAAACTTAAATAGTTATTCACCATCACAAGGTGAGTCCATACTGACAAGGCTGATTACTCTGTGACCTTGTGGAGTTTTCTGCCTTAGTATGGACTTGGTACATAGAAATAGTGGCAAATTTTACACATAAACTGAATTTTCTCAACACTATCAAAGCTTTCAACTTGAAAATCAGTACACTTGTGGAATGTGATGACCTACATCTACTGACGAGAGGAAACAACTCTATACAGCATTTAATTTTTATAGTTATTTCCCTTTTTTTACTTTTCAAAGACTATCCAAGGTATCTACTTGAAACTCAACATAGTCATTCACCTTTACAAGGGGAGTCCATACTGACAAGGCTGGTTACCCTGTGACCTATAATTATGAGTTATCTGCCCTTGTTACTCTTAGAATTTTCACTCACAGATGAGCAAGTGTACTATCAAGTGTGAGAATGTTGTCCAGCACTCGCAGGCGCTGCTCTTGTTATCTATCATTGATTAATCAAACCCCGCAAAAATCATGGTCGCCAGTTGGTGGGACGCATTTTTCCCCTATGTTTTTTCTGTGTAAATTTGAAAAAAATCTTCTTAAAGTTCTGGTTGGTTTTAATTTTAAATTGGTAACAATGTTCCTTGTGTGATCCTTTACAAAAATCACTGTTGTTTGGAAATATAACAGAATTATTCGCATTTATGTTAAACATTTCACATTATTTTATGTTGCAGTTGGAGTACTAACGTTGTTTATAACGTGCGGTTCTTGTATGTATTCAAGCTCAGATGATGTGGTTGAACTAACCCCTAGTAACTTTAACAAACTTGTTATACAGGGTGATGAGTTGTGGATTGTTGAGTTTTATGCTCCATGGTAAGCTTTTATTATATTATATGACTCCTGTTTTAAGTTGATCCAGTACATAGAATTGTTAAACTTACAAGATTCAATAATAGGGACAGTGATTTTTTTCGCTTCTTTTGGAATGGGTCCGATTCCGTTCAGATTGGGAATTTTCGCGTCGTGACAACTTGAAATTGGGAATTTTCATGAAGCAGAACTTGGGCAAAAAAAAAACAGAAAAAGAGATTACATGTGACTGTTTACTGGTTTCTGTAAACTTTTATGCTTGACCTCTTGTCAAAAATGTTCATAACTTTGTCATTTTATGTCCGTTTTTGAAAAAAAATTAAATTTTTAAATGTTCATTGGGAATTTCTCCCTTCAAATTTGGGAAAATTATAGCTTTTTTCTAATTGGGAAGGTACCGTTTACCGGTAGCAAACAAAGAAGGAAAAAAATTACTGAGGGATGCAACTTTTTGGTCAATTTGCTAACCAGTTAACCTTTCAATCTTCCGATTAAATAATGTATTGTTTTTTGATTAACAGGTTAGCAATTTTGCTAACCGATAACTGAACGGTTAACCACTTAACTGCAGAGCTACAGATAAGCTGCGTATTGGGGTAATTACCCAATTAATTTTCTTTAAAACCCAATTGATTTTGAGAGGAGGGAGTAAGAAAAAGCAAAGACAATCTGATATACCCAAATAGAAAAGGGTGTTATAGTGACAAATAGTACATAAAAGCTTATTTGCCCTTGGAGTTTTATTAAATACCCAATTAAAATTTGTCAAAACCCAATCAAAATTGAAACTTGGGGGTAAAATACCCAATTGACTAAAACCTTATCTGTAGCTCTGTAACAAACATACTGTTTACACAATCACACAAACATACTGTGTACACAATCACACAAACATACTATATACACAAACATACTGTGTACACAATCACACAAACATACTGTATACACAAACATACTGTGTACACAATCACACAAACATACTGTGTACACAATCACACAAACATACTGCGTACACAATCACACAAACATACTGTATACACAATCACACAAACATACTGTGTACACATACATACTGTATACACAAACACACAAACATACTGTGTACACAAACACACAAACATACTATGTACACAATCACACAAACATACTGTATACACAATCACACAAACATACTGTGTACACAAACATACTGTATACACAAACACACAAACATACTATGTACACAATCACACAAACATACTGTATACACAATCACACAAACATACTGTGTGCACAAACATACTGTATACACAATCACACAAACATACTGTGTACACAAACACACAAACATACTATGTACACAATCACACAAACATACTGTATACACAATCACACAAACATACTGTGTACACAAACACACAAACATACTATGTACACAATCACACAAACATACTGTATACACAATCACACAAACATACTGTGTGCACAAACATACTGTATACACAATCACACAAACATACTGTGTACACAAACATACTGTGTACACAATCACACAAACATACTGTGTACACAAACATACTGTATGCACAAACATACTGTATACACAAACATAGTGTACACAAACATACTGTATACATGTAGGATATGTTACAACTGAACCAAACTATTACATCATTTTATTTTATTTATTTTTCTTAGGTGTGGCCACTGTCAGCAGTTAACTCCAGAATGGAAGAAAGCAGCTACAGCATTGAAAGGTGTAGTCAAGGTAGGGGCTGTCGATGCTGACCAACATAAAAGTCTCGGGGGACAATATGGCATTCAGGGTTTTCCTACAATCAAAGTGTTTGGATTGGATAAAAATAAACCAACAGATTACCAAGGTATGTGATTGTCATGCATATTACCAAGGTGTGTGATTGTCACGCATATAACCAAGGTATGTGATTGTCACACATATTACCAAGGTATGTGATTGTCACACATATTACCAAGGTATGTGATTGTCACGCATATTACCAAGGTATGAGATTGTCACACATATTACCAAGGTATGTGATTGTCACACATATTACCAAGGTATGTGATTGTCACACATATTACCAAGGTATGAGATTGTCACGCATATTACCAAGGTATGAGATTGTCACGCATATTACAACAGTAGTTGAAGGTAATAAAACTACATTTAGTGAATTGATTGGAAAAAATTAATACTGTCTATAGATAGAAATACCTGTGCAGTGTTATCAATATACTTAATGTGTCCCCATTACTCTATAGACAGGCTAATCTATTTTATTAGGTAAACAGTACTGAGTTTATCAACCCAAAATAGACTGACCTACCCAAAGGAAGCCATAGACCGACCTACCCAAAGCAAGCTATAGACCGACCTACCCAAAGGAAGCCATAGACCGACCTACCCAAAGGAAGCCATAGACCGACCTACCCAAAGCAAGCCATAGACCGACCTACCCAAAGGAAGCCATAGACCGACCTACCCAAAGCAAGCCATAGACCGACCTACCCAAAGGAAGCCATAGACCGACCTACCCAAAGGAAGCCTTTATAAAAAATTGTAGGCCAAATTTTCATGTTCATTGTCAATCCATCAATGCTATTCTACAATTTATTTTTATCTTTTAAAAATATGTGTGACTCAGAGTGTGAGTGTAATCTGGGGCTTAATGTGGTGAGACATGTCCAATGTGGTGAGACATGTCCAATGTGGTGAGACATGTCCAATGTGGTGACACATGTCCAATGTGGTGACACATGTCCAATGTGGTGAGACATGTCCAATGTGGTGACACATGTCCAATGTGGTGACACATGTCCAATGTGGTGACACATGTCCAATGCGGTGAGACATGTCCAATGTGGTGAGACATGCCCAATGTGGTGAGACATGCCCAATGTGGTGACACATGTCCAATGTGGTGACACATGCCCAATGTGGTGACACATGCCCAATGTGTATGTCTTGACAGATATGTGTGCATCCCTGGCTTTAGTACAGTTAATATGTAAAAATGAGTACATCGTTGATTTTCTCCTAAGTTGTAATGTGTGATGTACATGTATGTATTCAGGAGGTAGACAGGCTTCTGGTATCGTTGATGCTGCACTGAGTGCCGCTACATCAATGGCTAAACAGAAACTTTCTGGTAAGAAAGGTAGCGGAGGTGGAGGGAAGAGCGGAGGTAGTGGCAAGGCGGTAAGTAACCATTCTATCAGTCATCATTGTAACATACAAGCCACAACCTCAGCTCTGGCCACTTAGAGCTAGCAGGAATTTGTACATGCTTATTTAATCAGCATGTGTAGACTACATGTAGTGTAAAAATTATCACTTAGCTGAATGATTTCTCAGAGGTGGTCACCTGTAGTCAAAGGTTTTCATGTTTAAATTGGATTTATTTTGCAACCATATACTATACTTTCCCATTAAAATATAATCTTGTGCTAGCTCATCTGATTTCTTGTACATGTACATTTACAGCATAATTCCCCTTAAAAAATGTTACGTTCATGTCAAAGAATTAGAAAGTCATTTTAAATAAAATACACCAGCAACAACTTACATTGAAATTATTTTCTTTAATTAACACTCACTGTTATTCAGTTTTTCATCCCCAGCCAATATTGTTACACGAGATTTTTGAAGAACAGTGACGATGCAGTGCATGTCAAGCATGAGCATTTGCAATTCATCCTGATATTGGTTTAGTAAATGCAAAATTTAGGACCGAACACTCTGTTAATCGGATACGATTCGATTACTAGGCGGAACCAATTTCAATTTGCAAAGTCGCTAATCGGTACTACAATTATTATAAGATATATAATGTTACATCTGTATTTTAGGGCGATCCCGCCGATGTCGTGGAGCTAACAGATTCAAACTTTCAGGAGAAGGTCATCAACAGTGAAGATATTTGGCTGGTTGAATTTTTCGCACCTTGGTGTGGACATTGCAAGAACCTGGCACCACAGTGGGCTCAAGCTGCCACAGAACTGAAAGGCAAGGTGAAACTTGGTGCCTTAGATGCAACAGTCCATTCTATCACAGCTAATAAATATGGGGTAAATATATTGTTTCAGATTTATAGCAAACCTGAGAAGATTTTGCTCAAGGTGAGCTTTAATATTTGTAGATAAATCACTCTAATTTTTCTATATTTCTACCTAACAAGGTCTTCTTCAGGAGGATGAAACACTTTAATTTTGTTCACATTGTTTTAGCTGTAAGTAGCATAGATGCATAGCTTGTTATGACGTTATGATGCATCTCCATGACGTCGTGACGTCATTTCCCGCAATATTGATAGATATGACGTCATGACGTCATGCTACATTTGGCGTACTTCCCTGGAATTTAGTCCAGATGGGAATTTGGTGTTGAGTTTATTGATCCAGTCACTCTCTTTGATGAGGCGGAGTGACTTGGATCGGCCACAAACTTTTTCCAGAATAGTCACCTTAAGATTCTTAATTGAATGCCCCTTACTATTAAAATGAAAAGATACTGCCCTTTCTCTGTTGAGTCGAATGTCTCGCAGATGTTCCTCCATTCTTTCTTTCAATTCCCTACCAGTTTCACCAACATAGACCGTTCTTTCACACGCTGTACATTCCAAACCGTATACAACATCCTTTTCGGTGCAGCTTATGTCCCTGTCTGATTTAATCTGACATGTCCTGCAGTTAGGTTGGCAAGATCGTCTATGTTGATGTATGTCCTTCCTCAGTTTACCATGGACTAGAATGTCTCCAAGGTTCCGGTCCCGCCGGTGTGCTGCCATGGGTTCTTCCTTAAATACTTCCTGCATTCTTTCAGATTTATGTAACAGGCCCATGTGCTTATGTAGAATGGCCCCTATGTTGGGTAGTTGTTTTGCATATGTTACAACCAGGGGAACTCTGTTAGATTTACTTTTTTTCTGTTTGTACTGGAGTAATTGTTCCCTGGGTATGGCATCCACTCTCTGTAGCTGTGCCTCAATGTGTTTACCAGAGTAACCTCTTTTACGCAATTGTTGCTTGAGTTCAAGTAGTCTTTTCTTGTAATCTTCGTCGTTTTGGCAAATCCTTTTGATTCGTATGCCCAATCCGTATGGTACAGCCTTTTGGTATATTGACTGACGCCTTGTCTGGCACAAATGTGAGTCCTCCAAATGATCGAGACTGTTTTAGATAATAATGTTTTCCATTTTCATGACACCAACCAACAGAAGAGCCTTTTATGTAAAGGACTCACATTTGTGCCAGACAAGGCGTCAGTCAATATACCAAAAGTGCTTGCAGACCTGTCTGAATGGGAAAGACGAATGCGATTACGTGAATTTTTTTATGACTCAAATGACAAAATAAGTGAGCCGGAGAAGTTTACTGAGAAAAAGGAGAGTAATTTCACACCCAACAGAGGAAGGGACGCCTGGCTTGACATGTACATAGAGGTGGTTAAGAATGAGATTATTGCTGGACTGAAGAAGTCCAAGTCTTTTAATCTTTCTAAGGAAGAGAATAGTGCTCTACATGAGTTATTGCATAATGATAAAATTGTGATACGACCAGCCGATAAAGGATCGGGTATAGTTATAATGAATAAGGAAGATTATATAAACGGATTGAAGGAAGAAATGCAAAAGAGTGACTCATATGAAGCAACTGATATAGACCGTATTGACAAATCTATAAAAATTGTGAAAAAGCTGGTGAATAAGATGTGCAAGGATGAAGTGATTACCAAAAACATGCAACAGTACCTCATTCCCCGGTATCCACAAGCAGGTCAGCTCAAAGGCAATCATAAAATCCAGAAGCCTGATGTACCTCTACGCACTATTGTCAACGGCATCAACACACCTACCGAAAGACTGGCGGAAGTGGCAGAACACGAGCTGAATGAATTTGTTACCAATAGTCCATCATACATCAAGGACACTACTGATTTCCTAAAAAAACTTGGAGATGTACAACAACCATTGCCTGATGATACCATTCTCTTCTGTTTTGATGTTGCTAAACTATACCCTTCGGTGCCGAAGCAAGAAGGCATGTTAGCCTGTGAAGAAGGACTGAGATCTAGAACATCACCACTTTTACCATCTTCCCATGTCCTCCAAATGATCGAGACTGTTTTAGATAATAATGTTTTCCATTTTCATGACACCAACTATGTCCAGACCGATGGAGTAGCCATTGGATCCAAACTCGGAAAGAACTTTGCTTGTGCATATATGCGTACTTGGGATAGGAAATTAACAGAGTTTGAGAAACAGCCCATCTTCTATAAGAGATTCATTGATGATGGATTTGGATTATGGACCCATGGCGAAGAAAGATTGAAGGCATTTATAGAATATGCTAATAGCATCCACAATAACATCAAGATCGAGCTGCGATACAGTCATTCACTCATAGAGTTTCTCGACACAAATGTGCAATTATAGAATGGTAGACTGATAACAGACCTATATAGCAAACCGACAGATAAACACTTGTACCTTCAAAATAAGTCCAACCACCCCCCTCACACTAAAAAGGCTGTACCATACGGATTGGGCATACGAATCAAAAGGATTTGCCAAAACGACGAAGATTACAAGAAAAGACTACTTGAACTCAAGCAACAATTGCGTAAAAGAGGTTACTCTGGTAAACACATTGAGGCACAGCTACAGAGAGTGGATGCCATACCCAGGGAACAATTACTCCAGTACAAACAGAAAAAAAGTAAATCTAACAGAGTTCCCCTGGTTGTAACATATGCAAAACAACTACCCAACATAGGGGCCATTCTACATAAGCACATGGGCCTGTTACATAAATCTGAAAGAATGCAGGAAGTATTTAAGGAAGAACCCATGGCAGCATACAGGCGGGACCGGAACCTTGGAGACATTCTAGTCCATGGTAAACTGAGGAAGGACATACATCAACATAGACGATCTTGCCAACCTAACTGCAGGACATGTCAGATTAAATCAGACAGGGACATAAGCTGCACCGAAAAGGATGTTGTATACGGTTTGGAATGTACAGCGTGTGAAAGAACGGTCTATGTTGGTGAAACTGGTAGGGAATTGAAAGAAAGAATGGAGGAACATCTGCAAGACATTCGACTCAACAGAGAAAGGGCAGTATCTTTTCATTTTAATAGTAAAGGGCATTCAATTAAGAATCTTAAGGTGACTATTCTGGAAAAAGTTTGTGGCCGATCCAAGTCACTCCGCCTCATCAAAGAGAGTGACTGGATCAATAAACTCAACACCAAATTCCCATCTGGACTAAATTCCAGGGAAGTACGCCAAATGTAGCATGACGTCATGATGTCATATCTTTCAATATTGCGGGAAATGACGTCATGACGTCATGGAGATGCATCATAACGTCATAACAAGCTATGCATCTATGCTACTTACAGCTAAAACAATGTGAACAGAATTAAAGTGTTTCATCCTCCTGAAGAAGACCTTGTTAGGTCGAAATATTGAAAAATTAGAGTGATTTATCTACAAATATTATAGTGATCCCCTTTTAGGGATATTTTACAACCTGAGCTTTAATGATTACCTTATGATCCACGTTGTACATTGTCAACAATTTGACTGTTAGTATACTCTAAAGTTTATATTTTATAAATCACTCCTATGCTCTAAGGTCATACTTTTGACATAATCTTGATGAAACTTGATTATTACGTTTGTCTCTCGTTCTAGGTGGTCTGGGTACTGTTTTATCAAAGCATTTACGCTAGTTTTCCGTAAATATTGCGTACGTCGATAATATTTGCACAAATGTGTTTTACTAAGATATTTTTTCTCATGGTCTGTCGTAAGTTGCGGCATATTTCTATGCAAGGTCCGAGTAACCGTAAATAGCATATATGAACGTAGTGAGGAGTTTTTGCCACGCACTGTTGAGTTTCAACCGTTACTTGTTGTTATAGACTGTGATAAGTAATAAAACATGTTTAATCATCAAAACTTATCGAACGTTATTGTATAGATTATTACACAGGGACAGTGGGCATTGAGTATTCGGCATACTAGGTTAGGTATGGGCTCGAGGGCTTCAGCCCGAGTGCCAATACCCGTTTAGTATGCCAATATCGACTTTATGCACTACGGCCCTGTTTTTCAGAGCTTCCATACTTGCATGGATGTTGTATATGAACACTCTCCACACACCTGTATCACCTGATCCCATTTTGACCTTTACCTTGACCTAATTTTGGACTTAGGCCTTATTTATGGACAAGGCTTCCACAGGGGGCATAAGCTTTTATTGAACGCAGTCTTGTTTACACTTAAACTTTTGTCTGCATTATTTCTCTGTTACCATTGGTCTGAATTTAACAAAACTTTGCATGATTGATCAGTACCAAGTCTAGTTGTGCATATCGTCGGCACACATTGGTTGGATCAATTTTAAGTCTAGTTGGGTATAGCTGACTGTGTCAAGCAGTTTCTGGGGGTATTCATCTCATTACATTGATATTTCTTGTTCATTCTGTTTCCCAATATATTGGTAATATTGTGGCCCTGTCTCATTCAATATTCAATATTTTTACGTAAATGTATGTGCCAACTTGCAATCAATTAGTAAAATGAACTTATGAATTTGCGTAAGAGAAATATGTATGCGTATATTTACGTGACATTTATACAATGTTAGAAAACAGTAACCTGAAGTCCAAAGCTTGATGTAGGAAAACTTTGATTAACTCTGGAGAGGTCATAGTTTCTGTCCTAATCTTCATGAAACATACTCACAGTGTGTGTGTCTTTATAAAGTATTGGTCAACACTGCAACTGGGTCTTCTGGGTCAAATAATAGGTCACCAGGCCGAATCAAAGTTAACTCTTGTTAACACACTAGTGGTCATAGGTTTGACTTGATGTTGACATGAAACCTGATCACAATGTATGAATCTGTAAAATCTAGGTCAAGTACTAGTATGTAACTTGGTCATCTGTCTCAGGCAGATGTGATTAACTCAACAGTTACTGTAGAACCCCGCCCTTCCCCGGCCAGATAGTATGATTCTTACATGTCTAGTGAAGCTAGAACCCCGCCCTTCCCGGCCAGATAGTATGATTCCTACATGTCTAGTGAAGCTAGAACCCCGCCCTTCCCCGGCCAGATAGCATGATTCCTACATGTCTAGTGAAGCTAGTACCCCGCCCTTCCCCGGCCCGATAGCATGATTCCTACATGTCTAGTGAAGCTAGAACCCTGCCCTTCCCCGGCCAGATAGCATGATTCCTACATGTCTAGTGAAGCTAGTATCCCGCCCTTCCCCGGCCCGATAGCATGATTCCTACATGTCTAGTGAAGCTAGTATCCTGCCCTTCCCCGGCCAGATAGCATGATTCCTACATGTCTAGTGAAGCTAGAACCCTGCCCTTCCCCGGCCAGATAGCATGATTCCTACATGTCTAGTGAAGCTAGAACCCTGCCCTTCCCCGGCCAGATAGCATGATTCCTACATGTCTAGTGAAGCTAGAACCCCGCCCTTCCCCGGCCAGATAGAACCCTGCCCTTCCCCGGCCAGATATCATGATTCCTACATGTCTAGTGAAGCTAGAACCCCGCCCTTCCCCGACCAGATAGTATGATTGCTACATGTCTAGTGAAGCTAGAACCCCGCCCTTCCCCGGCCCGATAGCATGATTCCTACATGTCTAGTGAAGCTAGAACCCCGCCCTTCCCCGGCCAGATAGCATGATTCCTACATGTCTAGTGAAGCTAGAACCCCGCCCTTCCCCGGCCCGATAGCATGATTCCTACATGTCTAGTGAAGCTAGAACCCCGCCCTTCCCCGGCCAGATAGTATGAATCCTACATGTCTAGTGAAGCTAGAACCCCGCCCTTCCTTGGCCCGATAGCATGATTCCTACTTGTCTAGTGAAGCAAGTATCCCGCCCTTCCCCGGCCAGATAGCATGATTCCTACATGTCTAGTGAAGCTAGAACCCTGCCCTTCCCCGGCCAGATAGCATGATTCCTACATGTCTAGTAAAGCTAGAACCCTGCCCTTCCCCGGCCAGATAGCATGATTCCTACATGTCTAGTGAAGCTGGAACCCCGCCCTTCCCCGGCCCGATAGCATGATTCCTACATGTCTAGTGACGCAAGAACCCCGCCCTTCCCCGGCCAGATACAACCCTGCCCTTCCCCGGCCCGATAGCATGATTCCTACATGTCTAGTGAAGCTAGAACCCTGCCCTTCCCCGGCCAGATAGCATGATTCCTACATGTCTAGTGAAGCTAGAACCCCGCCCTTCCCCGACCAGATAGTATGATTCCTACATGTCTAGTGAAGCTAGAACCCCACCCTTCCCCGGCCCGATAGCATGATTCCTACATGTCTAGTGAAGCTAGAACCCCGCCCTTCCCCGGCCAGATAGCATGATTCCTACATGTCTAGTGAAGCTAGGGCCCTGCCCTTCCCCGGCCAGATAGCATGATTCCTACATGTCTAGTGAAGCTAGTATCCCGCCCTTCCCCGGCCCGATAGCATGATTCCTACATGTCTAGTGAAGCTAGTATCCCGCCCTTCCCCGGCCAGATAGCATGATTCCTACATGTCTAGTGAAGCTAGAACCCTGCCCTTCCCCGGCCGGATATCATGATTCCTACATGTCTAGTGAAGCTGGAACCCCGCTCTTCCCGGCCCGATAGCATGATTCCTACATGTCTAGTGACGCTACAACCCCGCCCTTCCCCGGCCAGATAGCATGATTCCTACATGTCTAGTGAAGCTAGAACCCTGCCCTTCCCCGGCCAGATAGCATGATTCCTACATGTCTAGTGAAGCTGGAACCCCGCCCTTCCCCGGCCCGATAGCATGATTCCTACATGTCTAGTGAAGCTAGAACCCTGCCCTTCCCCGGCCAGATAGCATGATTCCTACTTGTCTAGTGAAGCTAGAACCCCGCCCTTCCCCGGCCAGATAGCACGATTCCTACATGTCTAGTGAAGCTAGTACCCCGCCCTTCCCCGGCCCGATGTCATGATTCCTACATGTCTAGTGAAGCTAGAACCCCGCCCTTCCCCGACCAGATAGTATGATTGCTACATGTCTAGTGAAGCTAGAACCCCGCCCTTCCCCGGCCCGATAGCATGATTCCTACATGTCTAGTGAAGCTAGAACCCCGCCCTTCCCCGGCCAGATAGCATGATTTCTACATGTCTAGTGAAGCTAGGACCCTGCCCTTCCCCGGCCAGATAGCATGATTCCTACATGTCTAGTGAAGCTAGAACCTCGCCCTTCCCCGGCCCGATAGCATGATTCCTACATGTCTAGTGAAGCTAGTATCCCGCCCTTCCCCAGCCCGATAGCATGATTCCTACATGTCTAGTGAAGCTAGAACCCTGCCCTTCCCCGGCCAGATATCATGATTCCTACATGTCTAGTGAAGCTTGAACCCCGCCCTTCCCCGGCCCGATAGCATGATTCCTACATGTCTAGTGAAGCTAGAACCCCACCCTTCCCCGGCCAGATTGCATGATTCCTACATGTCTAGTGACGCTAGAACCCCACCCTTCCCCGGCCAGATAGTATGATTCCTACATGTCTAGTGAAGCGTTGCATTGTCAAGTCAATTATTTGTAGGTGAAAGGATATCCAACCATCAAATATTTCCTGAGTGGTAAAAAGGATGGAGCAGCGCAGGAATATGATGGTGGAAGAACATCTTCAGATATTGTCAACTGGGCGATGCAGAAAGTGGCAGAGAATGTACCAGCTCCAGATGTGTACGAGGTATGAGATATTAGATTGACTGATGATTCAAACTCAATCAGTAGACCTGCATTTGTTTTCATGTGTATCAAATCAGTATACTGACATATTCATTATTCTTTGGAATTAACAGAAATGTTGTATCGAGACTGGCTGTAGCTACATCTTGTGGGTAGTCCAGATCTGGTGTGACTGATGAAGTCCCAATAACGTTACTATAAATAGGAACAAATTCGTGTTGATATGATTTTGATATTCTCTCCTGAAGAGTTTTATCAGTGTTTCACCCTCTGCACACAGGGCATTTATTAGCTCACCTGTCACAAAGTGAACTTTTGTGATCACTCTTCGTCAGTCTGTCGTCCGTCAACAATTTACTTGTGTAGACACTAGCAAGGTCACAGTTTTAGCCTAATCATTATGAAACTTGGTCACAATGATCATGTCAACAAAATCTAGGTCAAGTTTGACATTATATCATCTGGGTCAAAAACTAGGTCACAAGGTCAAATCATAGAAAAACCCTGTGTAGTCACTAGAGGTCACAATTTTGACCTAATCTTTATGAAAATAGGTCACAATGATCATCTCAACAAAATCTAGGTCAAGTTTGATATTATATCATCCGGGTCAAAAACTAGGTCACAAGGTCAAATCATAGAAAAACCTTGTGTAGTCACTTGAGGTCACAATTGTTGGCCTAATCTTTATGAAACAAGGTCACAATGATCATCTCAACAAAGTCTAGGTCAAGTTCGATATTGGGTCATCATCGGTCAAAACTACGTCACAAGTTTAGATCACTAGAGGTCACAATTTTAACCTAATCTTTATGAACCTTGGTCACAATAATCATGTCAACAAAATCTAGGTCAAGTTTGATATTAGGTCATCCGAGGTCAAAAACTAAGTCACAACGTCAAATCAAAGAATAATAACTTAAATTTTATTCAGAAAATGGGTAGGGTCACCATAGGGGTGTGCATGCACTAGTACGACAGGTGAGCGACCTAGGGCCCTTTGGGCCCTCTTGTCTAATTTATCAGTGTTTCAACCTCTACACACAGGGCATTTTATCTGATTTATCAGTGTTTCACCCTCTAGATACAGGGCATTTTATCTGATTTATGAGTGTTTCACCCTCTACGCACAGGGCAATGTTTCACCCTCTACACACAGGGTATTTTATCTAATTTATCAGTATTCAACCCTCTGCATACAGGGCATTTTATTATCCCCCGCCGAAGGCGAACGGATATAGTAATAGTATGCGTCCGTCCTTCCATCCGTCCCATATCTTGTCCGGAGCATAACTCTTGAACTACTTGAGGTATTGACTTGAAACTTGGTATGTGAATAGATGGCAACTAGGGGAAATGCAGTGACCAATAACCATGACTCTATATGTTTTTGTCCAGAGCATAACTCTAAAACTTTTTGAGGTATTGACTTGAAACTTTGTAGGTGAATAGACAGCAACAACGAGAAGTGCAGTGACCAAAAACCATAACTCTATAAGGCCCAGTTATAAAATTATCCCCCTTTGTTTAATTTAGAAATCATTTTGACAAATTCCTGAGGGTCGTGGGTTCAAACTCTACTGGGACCAATTCTTTTTTTATTTTTATTTTTATTTTTTTTAAGTGTTTATGTAATACTTTGTATCTAATCATGCATTTAATATACTGTTATATGATGGAAAATATTAAAAAATAAAAAAAATTACATTATAGGAATTTATCCATCGTTAAAGCATGAAATATGGTGGGTCATACAAAATGTTACATCTTGATAATTTCAAGGTGAACCTGTATTTTATTCAGTCTAAGTATGTGTATAACAGTATAAAGAAAATGTTTGGGTAATTGATAGTGATATATACCCATTGATTCGAGTTTTATTCAGGAATTTAGACATTATATATTTTGTAGAATGAAAAAACTCAAAAGTTTTTACAACTATCTTGGTAATATAATTATATGAATATAACTATCTTAAAAAGCATCTTCTGCTTGTGATAGATTTTGTTTTTATTAGCTCATCTGATTTTTGAAAAAAAGATGAGTTATTGTCATCACTTGATCGGCGTCGGCGTTGCATGGTTAAGTTTTGTGTTTAGGTAAACTTTTTTCATAAACTATCAAAGCTATTCCTTTGAAACTTGCAACACTTGTTCACCATCAATACCTGAGCCTATTAAGCAAGACCCATAACTCCGATCTTCATTGTGTAAGAATTATTGCCCCTTTTTGGACTTAGAAAATAAAATGCCTTGGTTAAGTTTTGCGTTTAGGTCTACTTTTCTCCTAAACTATCAGAGTTATTGCTTTGAAACTTTCAACACTTGTTCACCAATAATACCTGACCATGTCAAGCAAGAACCATAACTCTGATCTGCATTTTGTGTGAGTTATTGCCCCTTTTTGGACTCAGAAAAATCCTTGGTTAAGTTATGTGTTTAGGTCCACTTTTCTCATACACTATGTGGGCTATTGCTTTGAAACTTTCAACACTTGTTCATGATCAATACCTGACCATGTCAAGCAAGAACCATAGCTCTGATCTGCTTTTTGTGTGAGTTATTGCCCCTTTTTGGACTCAGAAAATTCCTTGGTTAAGTTTTGTGTTTAGGTCTACTTTTCTCTCATTATGTGGGCTATTGCTTTGAAACTTTCCACAATTGTTCATAATCAATACCTGACCATATCAAGCAAGAACCATAACTCTGATCTGTATTTTGCGTGAGTTATTGCCCCTTTTGGACTCAGAAAATTCCTTGGTTAAGTTTTGTGTTTAGGTCCACTTTTCTCATACACTATGTGGGCTATTGCTTTGAAACGTTCAACACTTGTTCATGATCAATACCTGACCATGTCAAGCAAGACCCATAACTCTGATTAGCATTTTGCAAGATTTATTGCCCCTTTTTTCACCATCAATACCTCACTGTTTTAAGCAAGACCAATAACACTGCCCTACTTTATGCAAGGGTAATGGGCCTTTTTTACAGTGACAATGATCAGATGAGCGTCTGCACCCGCAAGGCGGTGCTCTTGTTAATACAACTATTAGGCACATGGGACATCATTTCATTTTAAAAATTAAATTAAATTAGATGACTTTATAGACATTTTTGTCAGTATGGTCCTCACATTCTTTCGACAAATTGCAATTATGGGGGTGATCAACCAAAACATTTTCCCTTCTATTGAACTCTGCCTGGTTCCATTTCATTAATTAACTCTTTATTTATTTTCCCTAACATCTCTTTCCTTCTTTTTATATCTAGTCCTGTTTCTATTTAGACCCATAAGTGGCAATCATATAAGGCGGGGGATGGCCATGTGATTATTGCTCTTGTCTGATTTATAAGTGTTTCACCCTCTACACACAGGGCATTTGATCTGATTTATCTTGGAAAATGTTAAATTTTCTTTCTAATGTCTGACACAAGTGCTATACGTCCTTCTTACCCCCACCCCATTTTTTTAGCTTACAGGTCAAGATGTTCTCAGTAACAATTGTGATGATAGACAACTCTGTATTGTATCTATCCTACCTCACATCCTTGACTGTCAGTCCAAATGTAGAAATAACTACATCGAAACGTTGAAGGCTGTTGGTGCACATTTTAAGACCAAGATGTGGGGGTATGTATGACATAACATTGTATCAGACAGTTATAGCAAATATTGTTAGTATCTTTATTGACCTAGGATTAAGTTGAAATCAGCCTGTGAAGTTCAATGCTGAATATACAAATTCCTATCAATACATAAGGGGTGATATTCAATATTGATATTACTTGACTTTATAGGATAAGAACAACCAATCAGATCTAACCATATTAAACTCTTGGTCAGTAACAGGCAATATGATTTGCTAAAGTTATTCTCCAATTAAATAACATCAAAATTGAATACCACCCCAGGTAACCATAATTTTGCAAACACTTTGGATGGGTTCAGATCGTCGATACCTTCTCTGGTTCTGCCCATTTTACCTGTACGCTTTACTGTGCTCAAATTTTAGAAATCGAAACAATGTAATGTGTTTGATCAAACTGTCAATACTGAACCGTGAATATAATGATGATAGTGTTATATTATATATTGTTATATTAAGCTGACAGTGAATATAATGATGATAGTGTTATATTATAGATGGGTGTGGACTGACAGTGAATATAATGGTGATAAAGTTATATTATAGATGGGTGTGGGGTGACAGTGAATATAATGATGATAGTGTTATATTATAGATAAGTGTGGACTGACAGTGAATATAATGATGATAGTGTTATATTATAGATGGGTGTGGACTGACAGTGAATATAATGATGATAGTGTTATATTATAGATGGGTGTGGGCTGAAGGTGGTGCTCAGATGAAACTGGAGGAATCTCTTGGTATTGGTGGCTTCGGTTATCCTGTAAGTTACCTTGTAGTTATGTATTTGTATTATTTCAATCAATAGATTCATCTGACATTGTTTCTTTTGTGACTATAAATTGATTTATGAACCTCATGTACGATCTTAAATAACTAATTTGATATGTTAATCCTTGGACAAGGATGCTGATACGCTTGTAACCCAATAAAGCTAAAGTTCACCATTCCAGTGTGAGACTCTTGTCCAATATTTAGCTTGTGTTATATGAATATAAAAGTCTGTCATACAATTTGAAGTGATTCCCAACACAAATTTGTACTGAATAAAGCAGTTATCAAAACTGACATTCAGTGTGCCGACATTTTATAATGAGTTCATATCCTACAAAAAAAAAAAAATTTTGGTTTCGAACCCCACCACCTAATTTCGTTGCGAATTTTATCCTACAGCCCTAAGCTCAGTATTTATGACATTAATAACATACACCACTGTATCTACTTAAAAAATCTCGACAGAAGCAGAAACTAATTTGTTTGATCCATAGCAACGGCGTAACGTATACGTCTGACCATAGCAACGTATTCGGCAGTCTACGTGTGCGCGTGCGCACGGTACGAACGAGAAAATCGTGAAGTATTTATGAAACGCATGCAGGTTTAACATGAAATAAATTATAAAAACATAACGTATTTGGTCAATAGCGAGATATAGCGGATAAAAACAACGCAACTATAAAATACCGTGTTACTGTTATTCGGATGAAAGACAGTTGTACCGACATTGTAACTTCAGAAGTCACCGACAATCATTAGATCATAGAAATGCCGCCGCTAAATATCAGACGTTGTTGACTTAGTTTGGGCAATCAAAAGAAACTGTTGGAGAACCGACATTAAAGAAATCATATCTGAACTTTATGCACATTGGAATTTTGACTGATTTAATGCACGAGTATTTATTAGCACGCTTTGACCCAATTAATAGAAACATACCCACACATCGCTAATTTAATAGACTTCACGCTATAGACGTCTGTTTAATCAGTGTTTTTGCAATAATTCATGACTGATAAAATATATACATGTTATGTAACAATAATGGATTAATATTTGAAGGTAGGCCCCTAATTATGAATTTTCTCGTATTCGCAAACATACATGTCTATGTTAAATTTCACGTCAATTAGATCTACTAGCATCGAACTGATCCAGCATTAGATAAATACATCGGTCTGCAATCAAATAATCATGATAATCCAATCAAGCTTGATATGTATAAGGGTGTCAATTTGTCTCAATTCTGGGATATATGCCCTATATTAGTCAATTCAAGGTCGTCAGTTCGACCGCATATTAATCCTGTCAAAGAATACGGGATGTAATCTTTGATCCCGTGGTCCTGCCTGATTGTCGCAACGATGCAATTTGCGATGAATTGTACGATCTGGTATCAGTGCTCCAGCTAGGATTTAAAAAGGGCAGGGTGCAACTTTGTGAAAAGGGCACTATGGGGGAGGGTTCGGGAGGGGGTGTCCCCCGCCCGGCTGAGGGGGGATTGGGGGTCCTCCCCCAAGAAAATTTTGAAGTTTTAGTGTCTGCTTATGGCATCTCCTGTGTTTCCTGACAGAAATTGTGGTGTTTCTCCAGTAAGCAAATATACTTTTTCATTAAAAGGAAAAAAAAAATTGTAAAAAAATGAAGCATAGATTTCTAAATGATCACAAAACATTTAAACAGACAAATGGCGTATGCCAAAGTATTGATCTACTTGTAGTATAATCAACACTTAAATAATCAACTCTGATTTTTCATTCAATTCACTAACATCATAGTAGTTAAATGTTTATGCTTTTGACAGCATTCCTTTACTGTTTAATTGTACGATGTAAAACATAAAAAGTACGATTTTCTCATCGAATTTCTCTTGCACAACGGTACGGACGGTGCGCGAGTTTTAGCACTAACCGAAAACGAAAGTAATTTCCATGCGATATTAGTATCATATCACGGAATCACCGATTTAAAGAAGGGAAAAGAATGTATGCCAAAAAAGTTTTTAGATCCTACTCAATGAGATCGAAATTCGGCCATCTTGCGCATACGGCAATTAATCGACGTGGGTAATACGAAATTTTAAATCCCGGCCCGTGAATCTTCATAGTTTTCTATCTATTTTCTACATCGATCTGTAATTGATATCAAGGTAGTATAGACTTGCGGAAATAAGACTTTTCGCGTAAAAAATTATAATCTAACATAATTTTTATTAAAGAACGAGATTGGAAATTGTCCAACTTTAGAACTTACGCGAGAATTGTCAACGCTGGTGGATCTTCATTATATGAGTGAATCTTGTGAAAATCCACGTCAATAACTTTCCAATGGTCAAAGACTAAGGCGCGATTTAATTCATTAAGATTAATTCATCATAAAAAAATATAACGTGTACACTGTGATGCTTTACAGTAGGCCTACGCCCAAGTCTCTACACGCGTGAGTTTTACACACCGTATGACGGCTGTTGGAGCATTGAGACCATGGATTATTGAGACCAGAAAATTTCTAGAGTATTGAGACCAGATTTCTGGAGTATTGAGACCAGATTTCTGGAGTATTGAGACCAGAATTCTGGAGCATTGAGACCAGACTATGGAGTATTGAGACCGCATAATTAATATAGTTATTTGACTATTGAGGCCAATATACTGATATATTTATGTTGATTTAAGACATATTAATGGTTAAAACATATCAACAGTTATATTACGACAAACCATTTTAACTCTGTTTTTTTCTCTTCTTAATATGTTACAATTATATATACAACAGTTTATCAATTTGACTTATTTGTATATATTATTATTATGGCTGACACATCATTATAGACAACATTTTAATGAACAGAAAAAGTCCTCCAGTATGACATTAATCCTTATCATTTTAATCGCAATATCATACTTTAAACTTGGACTTAACATCAATATTGATGACACAATTAACAATTAAACAAATCTCATACATATTGAAAAAAATGTAAGTTTTAAACAAAATCCGCTGGATTGAATTTGGCATTCAACCGCCCCCGCAATTAACCATTTTTAGTTTATGTAAATCCAATTTGTAGTTCAGCAGTGATAATATTCATGTCTTAATTTAATTAATTACATTATATTAGAATTATTAAAACTCATTGTTATTTGGAAGTAAGATAGTATTATAGTAGTTTACTAGTTACATAATATTATTTGCTATTTAAATTCAAAATAATTCTAAATAGACTAGTTATATTTTGTAACTTACATTTATTTGATAAATCGACATAATCAATGTCTTCGACAATTTACAACATAAGTCACAAAGGTACATGTATAAGCAACATATTTCGGCTTTAAGTACGTTTGTCGCTAAAATTGACTATATTCCCTAGAACTATCGACAGTATAAAGATAGTATTGTTAGTGTATAATCAATTTGATTTGAGTTGTAACACAAAGTTTTTTTTAACAAATAATAATTCAACCAAATTAATCGAATTTATGAAGTGTAAAATCATCGAAGAACATTTTGAGCAAGTTAGTTTTAGCGCTGAATGTTGATTATATTCAGATTGATAATTGGAATTATTAGTCAATATAATATCAATGCTTTCATGATCTGATATGTCTGTTTATTCATCTATTAATCACCTCTCTATAGCAACAGCTTGTATTAGTACAGTACAGTACAACATCTTTAGACATTACTATAATTTCCTCTTTTGAACACATCCTCTAAATAACGACCAATATTTGCAGCTCACAAAGGGTGTTGCTCAAAAAACGGTTCTAAATATTGTGTAATCAATATAATTATTTAACAATCTGTTAACAAATGTATAATTTTCAGCAGACAATTAATTAAAAAATCAAAGTATGCTGCATAATGTACATCAGATAATCCAATCAATTTGTATAATGGGTTGTTAAAGGATTATCGATAATCCCATTAAGTTGTATAATTGATAGGTACAAAAAAAATGTAAATGCCGATCACTGGTATTATTATAGGTGTTGACAGGAATGTGATAATTTAAATAATCAATTAGGACTGTGACATATCTTGTTTACCATGGTTAGTGTAAAAATTAGGTTGTATTTAAACCAATATTATTATTTATATTGACATAATTCAAAGTATATATATATATTAGATAGTTTCACCTTAATTTGATACAAATTACAAATAATTTAAAATCTGTCTGTTAATGAGAATTAGGGCTGGGTAATACTGATTATCAGAAATATATTTATTAGTGGCTGCATGGTCTCAGACTCTGTTATATTACAATCTCTTACACAGTACTTGATATCACTTGCAGATTTATTCATAACAAATGCAATAAATAGAAAATATGTGTGTCTTGTTTCAATAGTCCAGCAATCACATGACTATATGATAGGCACACAACTATAAAGTTTATAAACAACATGTACATACATATGGTATTATAACAATTTGGTTATCATAAAAATGTACTTTGTAAATGGAATCAACAGTAAACCACTTTAAATAATTTAATATCAAGCATTGCTCTTTATAGCAAATTCACATACTATAGATATCGCAATTGATTAGTTTTTCTGATCTCATATTCAACGAACGAATGAACAAAAACCAATAATATGCACTTTAAACTCTAGAATATCACATATTTAATACCACTGAACGTTTTATTAATGACAAATACAACAAATTGGAAAAATATTTGTCTGGTCTCAATACTCCAGAAATCTGGTCTCAATACTCCAGGTGTCTGGTCTCAATATTCCAGAAATCTGGTCTCAATGATCTTGTCTCAATGATCCATGGTCTCAATCATCCGGCATTCCGTATGACGTCACTATGTAACTCACTGTGTTTACACGTTTCTCTGGTGAATTAACGCCTTATATGGCGATGCATGGAGGACTTTAATAGTGCTATGTGTTTTAAAATTCTTTTTGGATTCACGGCGTATTTTTTCTTGAGGATTAAACATGCTAGTCAACGAGTTACATTGGTAAATAAAGGTTAGTTAGAGTGATTTAATAGCGCGCGTTTATTTCCCCGCAAGATCCTGAGAAAAATGTGCGTTATTAAAACTTCGAAATTTAAGAATGAATTCATCATTACTGTAACTTATGTTAAACATTTCTGTTGAAATTGACAAGTGTCCTCTAAGTTTTTTACTTGACTTGGTCAAATTCACGGACAATCTCGGATAAATGCCAATTAGCTATTCACACGTTGATTATGCGTGAACGTGAGACACGATCTCATTGGTTGATAGCCGTTGCAGATGACAAGCCCTGCCTCCGATGTTATCAGTTTAAGAGTGTTTTATGGATGATTGACGTATCAGATTAATATACAACTTGTCACGTTGTTTATTACTCGTTTGACCCAGTTTTTTACACACATAAGAAATTGAAAAGGGCAGGGCGGATTTGACAACAAAAGGGCACAGCAGGGCGCAGGAAAAGGGCAGCAGGGCGTTGCGCCCTGCTATTAACGTCTAGCTGGGGCACTGCTGGTATCAAGAGCTTGTATTCTGAAACAATATTATGAATTAATTAAAATCTACGTACAAAATACGCAAACTTATGCACGCAGAGAACTGAATTAAATTACGTACATGTACAATTTGGTCGATGTTAATTTTATATGATGTCATCCGTCTATTTATGGAAAATCGAGTCAAGAGTTTAGAAAATGAGGTGACCTAGTTCATGTAAGGTCATGGTACTTTAATTTCGATACAATTTCCATACGATAACTGCAATTAGACAGGTGTTTTGAAGGTAGCTAAATTATTTGGTCTATTTGATCATTTTTACATGGAGAATTTATCGATCTTTTGACGATTCGTGCCATCGGCAAAAATAAAAAAGTGAAATTCCATTTTTTTTTCCACTTTCGTAAAAAATACGGTCACCGGTCTTGTAAACCGTAAAATTAAAAAGTCCTGGCCTAAATTACTATGAAATTTCTTCAAAACTTGCAACCCTTGAACAGTATTAAAATTTGCTTTAATTCTGTATGCAAGACCCATAAAGTTTCCGTTATTAAAGTTATTGCGCTTGGTTAAGCCATAAAATAAATCTTATTTGTTTGTCAGACTGTACTGTGGTCATTAAAATTTCTAAGAAACTGTAGGTTGGATTTTAACAAAACTTCGCAAGACCTAATCACTGTCTTTTTGAGCCGAAAGTTCCCTTTGATACAGAAACTGTGTGAGTGCAGTATCTGAGTGTATTGATCACATTCAGTGATAGCTCATGGGTTCATTATTTGCTTCTTTTTCAGGCAATGGCTGCAATA
This sequence comes from Spisula solida, assembly GCA_947247005.1. Classification (NCBI taxonomy): domain Eukaryota; kingdom Metazoa; phylum Mollusca; class Bivalvia; order Venerida; family Mactridae; genus Spisula; species Spisula solida. Next base: position 25,647,575 of record OX365960.1, on the reverse strand, counting down.
AATTCACGAAAAATGAAATATGCTTTGTTACGAGGTCCATTCGAAGAAATTGGTATTAGGGAATTTCTGCGAGACCTGTCATTTGGACGTGGGTCCACAGCCCCTATTGCTGGGGACAAACTTCCTAGTATAGATAAAAGAGATGCCTGGGATGGGAAGGATGGAGAGGTAAGATAGCATTGTATATTCACTCATGTCTGTATGTTCACTCATGTTTGTATGTTCACTCATCTTTGTATATTCACCCATACTTGTATATTCACCCATACTTGTATATTCACTCATGTTTGTCTATTCACTCATATTTGTATATTCAGTCTTGTATATTCAGTCATGTTTGTATATTCAGTCAAGTTTGTATATTCACTTATGTTTGTATATTCACTCATGTTTGTATATTCACTCATGGTATATTCACTCATGTTTGTATATATATATATATATATGCACTCATGTTTGTATATTAACTTGTGTTTGTATATTCACTCATGTTTGTATATTCACTCATACTTGTATATTCACTCATGTTTGTATATTCACTCATACTTGTATATTCACTCATGTTTGTATATTAACTTGTGTTTGTATATTCACTCATGTTTGTATATTCACTCATGTTTGTATATTCACTTGTGTTTGTATATTCACTCGTGTTTGTATATTCACTCACTCTTGCTTGTATATTCACTTGTGTTTGTATATTCTCTTGTGCTTGTATATTCACTCATGTTTGTATATTCACCTGTGCTTGTATATTCACTCATGTTTGTAAATTCACTCATGTTTGTATATTCACTTGTGTTTGTATATTCACTCATACTTTAGATGACTGGGTATTCTCTATATAATAAACTCTTAAAGTCTTTAAAAGGTGCTGACGTCCAGGGGGCCATTAGATTACGAAATATTTTAAAACCACTGCAAATTGTAAAAATAATAGATAAATAAAGGATCCGTCATGAGTTGTCTTTGGAGATCAATGTTTCTTGAACAAGTCTAGAAAACACAATTTATTAGGCAGGCGAAATGAATTGTTTTCTTGGCAAGTTTAAGAAATGTGGTCTCAAAGACAACGAATAGCGGATTCTTTTTATTTCATAAACATAGCTACTGGGTCAAAACAATGTAAGAAATAATTAATTTAAATGGCCAATGTCACGTTTTGCTGGTGACGTCACTGGAAGATAATGGTATTTATGTGATAAAAAACTTACTTGTAATTTCATTTACATTATAAATATTGGTTGAAATATAATATGACTTATAATGTTAGCTCACTATTTTATCTAGTTGACTTTCCCATGATTAAAATGATTTGCATAGAATAAAGGAAATCAATAATGATGTGAGCTGATGTCTGTTAATCTCATAACTTTGTATTACAGTTATACGTAGAAGAAGATATTGATCTGAGTGACGTGGAGTTGGATGACTTGAAAGATGAATTGTGATCAGTATGTTCTCATAGTCTACATACATAATTACAGTCAAACCTCATTGTGCTATCATCATTTCATTAACTTCAAATTATGTTAATTGGTGTTTTAACTGTGAACATTTTGTATGTTTGTTTCAATAATTAACCGTAAGCATAATGTAACTTATCATTATGTGTGAACTTGACTTTGTGTTTCTTTTGACCACATTTTAACTTTCATCAACTGTTAGTATGAAAATATGGAGTAACACAGCGCAGGCATTGTTAACAATACAGAGAAGTTGCTGTTTGCTATATTGGTATACATGTATATACATTGCCACATATTGATGTCTCAGTAACATTACATGCCCTGTGTCATATTCATCTATTTTAAAAGTAATGTTATTGTTACATCACAGTACAAGTGGTAACTGACTTATACATTTACCTCCTCTACAGAGCAAGGGTCGGTATTCAATATTGATTTTACTTGACTTAAGGATAACCAATTAATCACACCATATTAAACTCTTGGTCAGTAACAGGCGATATGATTGAATATCCTTATTTTCCAATAAGTAAGATCAATATTGAATACCATCCCTGAGGTTGTTGCTTTACTAAGGTTTGGTTGACAGTAAATTATTTCAGTCTTTTTTTCTTAATATGTCTATCAAACTAGACTGTTATATTCTATATTTATATTGTCCTTTCAATGTTCGTCAGAATGCCTTATTTGTCATTATTTTGATATGTATTTGTTGTATCAACAATAGTTTCATATAACTGTGGATGTTTGTGTACAGGTGGAAGCTTACTGTGCAAGTATTGTGTGAAGCTTAATGTGATATAACTGTTCAACATGTATCTCATAGCAGAGCTTTACATCACTGAATATTGTCAGTCAGCAGATTTACCAGTATACATACATACACTCTCATATGGTTACGGTATACCAAACATTTGGAACTCTTAACCCTTATCATGCTGGATTCCCAGTGGGCTTATCAGGTGGCCAGTGCTGAATTATATTTGAGGTCTACTTGAGCTAAAAATCTCATCTCATAGTGACTCTGTTTAGCGCCTAATTGATTGTATTAATTATCAAAATACTGATACAAACCCTATACTTTATACAAAGAAGATAACGTAAGCAATAGATTGATATAATTTTGATATTATATTGGTATTTCACAAGTTATAATAAATATTCAGCAATATGGCAATGCAATGTGAAATATTTCCATGCAATTTATACACAAGTCTATGCTAGATGTTATGATTGCGGCCTAATAATAAATACCTATCGCAGAATTGAATATTTCAACTAAAACTATTAAAATATAATGAAATATGTATTTCAATTATTATTGTCCAAATTTCATTAGAAATAATACTGTTTATGTTCGTCAAATATTTGGTCTAAAACATCGTGGGCATTCATTCTTCGAACATCGTCAGCCATTTTGGTTCCGGAATTCCCCAAAATATTAGTCTTTACTTTCACTCGTGATTTTAACATACTTGGTAGTTGATTGGCTGATATTTTTGTAAAACAATTTAATACTGAATAAATGATAGCAAACTTTTATTCATAATTATATGAATACTACGCGTAAGTTTAAACTAAGCTTTACAAGGAAATAGCTACTAGCACGACCCACAGTCATGCTCAGCAGTGGTGGAAGGTATCCTGTAGCGCGACTCTGAGTTGCAATAAGCACGATAAGGGTTAACTAACTTTTCATGTTACATGTAATGGATGTTTACTGTAAAACAAGAAATATTTGTGGCATTTTGTGACATTCTGTGACAAGAGTATAAAAGTTTGTGACATTCGGTGACAAGTGTATAAAAGTTTGTGACATTTTCCCACATGCTGATACATGTGTGTAAGTTATCACATTATTAGAAATTTGTTATCACAACTTTTTCAGACTTTTAAGCACAATTACATGAATAACGTTGATGTGCAGGTAAAAGTTGTGGAATATTGGTATGAGTATGTTGTGGCTTACCCTGGGAGTAAGTCTTGTGTGTATAGCTATATTGGGTGTGCATGTTGTGTGTGTATAGCTATATTGGGTGTGCATGTTGTGTGTGTATAGCTATATTGGGTGTGCATGTTGTGTGTGTATAGCTATATTGGGTGTGCATGTTGTGTGTATATAGCTATATTGGGTGTGCATGTTGTGTGTGTATAGCTATATTGGGTGTGCATGTTGTTGAGTATATGTAGTCATCAAAATATTTATGAAATGGGGATATTAAAACTATGGAAACCAAATATGTTCTTTGTTTTGACATCTCTGCTTCTTGTTCTGACACACCACCGTAACTTGTAATACAAACAGACAACAGTCAGTCAGTAGGGCGCATACTTGTCTGTAATACAAACAGACAACAGGCAGTCAGTAGGATGCATATATGTCTGTAATACAAACATACAACAGGCAGTCAGTAGGGTGCATACATGTCTGTAATACAAACAGACAACAGGCAGTCAGTAGGGTGCATACATGTCTGTAATACAAACAGACAACAGGCAGTCAGTAGGATGCATACATGTCTGTAATACAAACAGACAACAGGCAGTCAGTAGGATGCATACATGTCTGTAATACAAACAGGAAACAGGCAGTCAGTAGGATGCATACATGTCTGTAATACAAAAAGACAACAGGCAGTCAGTAGGATGCATACATGTCTGTAATACAAACAGACGCAGGCAGTCAGTAGGATGCATACATGTCTGTAATACAAACAGGCAGTCAGTAGGATGCATACATGTCTGTAATACAAACAGACACAGGCAGTCAGTAGGATGCATACATGTCTGTAATACAAACAGACAACAGGCAGTCAGTAGGATGCATACATGTCTGCAATACAAACAGACAAGTCACTCAGTAAGATGCATACATGTCTGTAATACAAACAGACAACAGGCAGTCAGTGGGGTGCATACATGTCTGTAATACAAACAGACAACAGGCAGTCAGTAGGATGCATACATGTCTGTAATACAAACAGACAACAGGCAGTCAGTAGGATGCATACATGTCTGTAATACAAACAGACAACAGGCAGTCAGTAAGGTGCATACATGTCTGTAATACAAACAGACAACAGGCAGTCAGTAGGGTGCATACATGTTTGTAATACAAACAGACAACAGGCAGTCAGTAGGATGCATACATGTCTGCAATACAAACAGACAACAGGCAGTCAGTAGGATGCATACATGTCTGTAATACAAACAGACAACAGGCAGTCAGTAGGATGCATACATGTCTGTAATACAAACAGACGCAGGTAGTCAGTAGGATGCATATATGTCTGTAATACAAACAGACAACAGGCAGTCAGTAGGATGCATACATGACTGTAATACAAACAGACGCAGGCAGTCAGTAGGATGCATATATGTCTGTAATACAAACAGACAACAGGCAGTCAGTAGGATGCATACATGTCTGTAATACAAACAGACGCAGGCAGTCAGTAGGATGCATACATGTCTGTAATACAAACAGGCAGTCAGTAGGATGCATACATGTCTGTAATACAAACAGACAACAGGCATTCAGTAGGATGCATACATGACTGTAATACAAACAGACAACAGGCAGTCAGTAGGGTGCATACATGTCTGTAATACAAACAGACAACAGGCAGTCAGTAGGATGCATACATGTCTGTAATACAAACAGACAACAGGCAGTCAGTAGGATGCATACATGTCTGTAATACAAACAGGAAACAGGCAGTCAGTAGGATGCATACATGTCTGTAATACAAAAAGACAACAGGCAGTCAGTAGGATGCATACATGTCTGTAATACAAACAGACGCAGGCAGTCAGTAGGATGCATACATGTCTGTAATACAAACAGGCAGTCAGTAGGATGCATACATGTCTGTAATACAAACAGACACAGGCAGTCAGTAGGATGCATACATGTCTGTAATACAAACAGGCAGTCAGTAGGATGCATACATGTCTGTAATACAAACAGACACAGGCAGTCAGTAGGATGCATACATGTCTGTAATACAAACAGGAAACAGTCAGTCAGTAAGGTGCATACATGTCTGTAATACAAACAGACAACAGGCAGTCAGTGGGGTGCATACATGTCTGTAATACAAACAGACAACAGGCAGTCAGTAGGATGCATACATGTCTGTAATACAAACAGACAACAGGCAGTCAGTAGGATGCATATATGTCTGTAATACAAACAGACAACAGGCAGTCAGTAGGATGCATACATGTCTGTAATACAAACAGACACAGGCAGTCAGTAGGGTGCATACATGTCTGTAATACAAACAGACAACAGGCAGTCAGTAGGGTGCATACATGTCTGTAATACAAACAGACAACAGTCAGTCAGTAGGGTGCATACATGTCTGTAATACAAACAGACAACAGGCAGTCAGTAGGGTGCATACATGTCTGTAATACAAACAGACAACAGGCAGTCAGTAGGATGCATACATGTCTGCAATACAAACAGACAACAGGCAGTCAGTAGGATGCATATATGTCTGTAATACAAACAGACAACAGGCAGTCAGTAGGGTGCATACATGTCTGTAATACAAACAGACGCAGGCAGTCAGTAGGATGCATATATGTCTGTAATACAAACAGACAACAGGCAGTCAGTAGGATGCATACATGACTGTAATACAAACAGACGCAGGCAGTCAGTAGGATGCATATATGTCTGTAATACAAACAGACAACAGGCAGTCAGTAGGATGCATACATGTCTGTAATACAAACAGACGCAGGCAGTCAGTAGGATGCATACATGTCTGTAATACAAACAGGCAGTCAGTAGGATGCATACATGTCTGTAATACAAACGGACACAGGCAGTCAGTAGGATGCATACATGTCTGTAATACAAACAGGCAGTCAGTAGGATGCATACATGTCTGTAATACAAACAGGCAGTCAGTAGGATGCATACATGTCTGTAATACAAACAGACACAGGCAGTCAGTAGGGTGCATACATGTTTGTAATACAAACAGACAACAGGCAGTCAGTAGGTAGCATACATGTCTGTAATACAAACAGACAACAGGCATGTCTGTAATACAAACAGACAACAGGCAGTCAGTAGGGTGCATACATGTCTGTAATACAAACAGACAACAGGCAGTCAGTAGGATGCATACATGTCTGTAATACAAACAGACAACAGGCAGTCAGTAGGATGCATACATGTCTGTAATACAAACAGACGCAGGCAGTCAGTAGGATGCATACATGTCTGTAATACAAACAGACACAGGCAGTCAGTAGGATGCATACATGTCTGTAATACAAACAGACACAGGCAGTCAGTAGGATGCATACATGTCTGTAATACAAACAGGCAGTCAGTAGGATGCATACATGTCTGTAATACAAACAGGCAGTCAGTAGGATGCATACATGTCTGTAATACAAACAGACACAGGCAGTCAGTAGGGTGCATGGGTACATGTCTGTAATACAAACAGACAACAGGCAGTCAGTAGGGTGCATACATGTCTGTAATACAAATAGACAACAGGCAGTCAGTAGGATGTCAGCAGTTTTACTGTTGTAACTAGGTTATTTATTGTGGGCATTCAGTTTTTTGGTTCTTTCGACTTTTTGACAGCTGAAACTAGAGCAGATTTTTTTCTCATTCGGCTGTGTCAGTTGTAACTATGTGTTTTGGCCCTTTGGCTGTTTAAACGTGGTTATTTACTAATTGTACAAAGTTGGTCACTCCGCTGGGAGCATTCGGCTTAAATGTGTTTGAGAATTATTTTTTGCTGTTAATGCGTGGTTATTAGTTCCCTACCGGTTTTTGACCGGAGGGGACTAGGTTTGCCCTCTGTCCGTCAAAAAATCTGGATCCTGACATAACTCACACAGTTTCCAAGCTAGGTTTCTGAAACTTGGTATGTGGATAAAGGGCAACAAGGGGATTATGCATGTCTAAAAATATTTTGATTCTGACAAAAATTGTGGTTGCTATGGCAACAGAAACATTACAAGAGGGCCCAAAGGGCCCTAGGTCGCTCACCTGTCGTACTTGTGCATGCACACCCCTATGGTGATCCTACACATTTTCTGAATAAAATTTAAGGAAATTCAGCCTCTATTGCAAGTTTTTGTATGATTTGACCATGTGACCTAGCGTTTGACCCCAGATGACTTAATTAATATCAAACTTAACCTAGATTGTGTTGAGATGATTATTAGGACCAAATTTCATAAAGATTAAGTGGAAATTGTAACCTCTGGTGACTACACAGGGTTTTTCTTTGATCAGACCCATAATTTAAACAAAATATGTCCTCCATATAACTGTACAAATACATGCTATAAAGACAGAACAATACCTGAACACTTAAAAAAATAATTATTTTTCCAGTGGGGTTTGAACCCACGACCCTCAGGAAAATGTCAATTGACATTGTGACCTTGTTTTTGACGCCAGATGACCCAAAATCGAACTTGGCCTAGATTTTGTTGACAGGATCATTGTGACAAAGTTTCATAAAGATTAGGTTGAAATTGTAACCTCTGGTGACTGACTACACACGGTTTTTATATGATTTGACCTATATTTTAAACAAAATATTTTGGAATATTTTTCCTCCATATAACTGTACAAATACATGCTATAAAGACAAAACAATACCTAAACACTTAAAAAAAAAAAAAAAAATTATGGTTCCAGTGGGGGTTGAACCCACGACCATCAGGAAAATGTACAAATAAATGCTTTACAGACAAAACAATACCTAAACACTCAAAAAAAAAAAAAAAAAAAAAAAAAATTATGGTTCCAGTGGGGGTTGAACCCACGACCATCAGGAAAATGTACAAATAAATGCTTTACAGACAAAACAATACCTAAACACTCAAAAAAAAAAAAAAAAAAAAAAAATTATGGTTCCAGTGGGGGTTGAACCCACGACCATCAGGAAAATGTACAAATACATGTTATAAAGACAAAACAATACCTAAACACTTAAAAAAAAAAAAAAAATTATGGTTCCAGTGGGGGTTGAACCCACGACCATCAGGAAAATGTACAAATAAATGCTTTACAGACAAAACAATACCTAAACACTCAAAAAAAATAAAAATAAAAAAATAAAAATTATGGTTCCAGTGGGGTTTGAACCCACGACCCTCAGGATAATGTCTACGCTCCCTACAGCGCTTTGATTTCCACTTAACCCTTACAATTCACACCCTGCTTTAAATACTAGAATATTTTGATATTTGACCTTTACAAAACTGCTGTGAACCCTGATACACATTTTCATTGGTTGATGAAAGTTTACTTGTATGTATAGAGCATAGAGAGTTACAGCAGAGTTTAGTGACCATGAAGACTACATGTTGAAAGGTTTAAAACAAGGTTTTTCTATAATTTGACCTAGTGAGCTAGTTTTTGACCTCAGATGACCCAAAATCGAACTTGGCCTAGATTTTGTTGAGATGATCATTGTGACCAAGTTTCATAAAGATTAGGCTCAAATTGCGACCTCTAGTGTGTTCACAAGCTTTTTCAATGATTTGGCCTCGTGACCTAGTTTTTAACCCCAGATGACCCAATATCGAACTTGACCTAGATTTTATAGAGATGATCATTGTGATCAAGTTTCATAAAGATTAGGCTCAAATTGTGACCTCTAATGTGTTCACAAGGTTTTCCTTTGATTTGGCCTAGTGACCTAGTTTTTGACCCCAGATGACCCAATATCGAACTTGACCTAGATTGTATGAAGATGATCATTGTGATCAAGTTTCATATTGATCAGGCTAAATTTGTGACCTATAGTGTGTTCACAAGCAATTGTGAACGGACGGACGGACTTCGGACGAAGAGCGATCACAAAAGCTCACCTTGTCACTTTGTGACAGGTGAGCTAAAAATGGCTTCAAACCGGTAGGGGACCTCTTATACCTGGGATTACTAATTGTTCAAAGTAGGTCACTCGGTTGGGGGCATTTGGCTTATATGTGTTTGAGAAGTCCTTTTTGCTGCTTAAATGTGGCTATTTAACCTGAGATCACTAATTGTTTATGGTGGGTCATTCGGCTGGGGGCATTTGGCTTATTGGAGCTGGATCATTCTACTGTCGCGCTCGGCATATTCATGCATGCCATCTGGCTGGTACATTGGACTTGTAACTTGTTTATCGGCGTGGCGTTGAACTTTTTTATTGCTGAAACTAGGTTATTTAGCTGAAACCTTGACATTGAGCCTTTTTATTATTTTTTCTACTTTTTAGGACATCTGACAGCTAAACCAAGGTATTTCACCCATTTTACTGTAGAAACTAGGTCATTCAGCTTTATGATTGCTGAAACTGGTTCTTTTAGTATTTCAACAGCTTGGACATGGGAGGATCATAACTTGTTTAGTTGGGCATTGTGCCTGGTGTTTTCTGTGCTGGGCTGGTTCAGATGGGCATTGTGCCTGGTGTTTTCTGTGCTGGGCTGGTTCAGATGGGCATTGTGCCTTGTGTGTTTTCTGTGCTGGGCTGGTTAAGCTGAGTGCTGCCTTCCCTGTCTGACTTAATATTATCTTTGTGCATGTTCTCTTTCAAATACAGAGTGATGTTTCTGTAAGTGTCAGTATACAAACAGATTGGCTTGCCTGGTTAGCACAGTGGATAGCACCAAGAGATCCAGGTTCTAATGCTGGGTCAGCACGTTTTATCTTCCATGTTATAAGCTACATGGTTATGTCCTCCACATTCGGAGAAGTTGTATAACACATACCATACAAACAACAATTCTCAAAATATAAAACACATCATGTTTCATAAAACTTTTATTTTCACAAGACATTTTCTCGAAACATATGAATCCTGTCAGTTATGGTAAACCAGAAATGTGTCCTAGGATAGGGTTCTCCCCCCATCCAACCATTCCATTACCATTCAAAGCCATAACTCAACATGCTTCAAAATGAAAACTGATCAGTTGCACATTCAGTCTTTCACACATCTTTTTAATTCTACGTCTGGAAATAGGGTTGAAGCAACAAAAAATCAGATGTTTTTTTTTTTTTGAAGTTAACATTCAAGGTCATAGCTCACGTTACTAATCAGCCAATTCAAACTTGAGGGACACAAGAATAATTAATGATGAGTTGGAATACAAGTTTAAGATTTCCATATGTGCTTTGATAAAACTTTGATATAAAGTCCATAGTTTATAGTATAGATTATGAGATATGGCTCCTGATGGACAAATGGTCGAAGGGGGAAAAACATTCCCATTGGTGGAGGCAAAGCCAAAAACCTATATATGATAATGTGAAGAAGAGAAACATGCTGACAGTCATGTTATGATGAGATAATTATATATTGCATTGTATACATAAACACCATTCTTACAGCAATTAGGCCAAACAGACGAGCCTAGGTGGGCTAGAGTAATGTCATGGATACTATTTTTAAGAAAAAAAGATAATTCATCATTTCATTCCTTTGGTGCAAAAAAGGTTGTAACTTGTACCATGTTGCACCAGAGATGAAATGTTGGCATGATACACATTTTGTAAGAGACACCACTTACTGTCCTGAATCGTCTTGAGCGTTAGGAGCAGCAAGTCGAGTAACATACAATGGCATGTTTTCACAGCTTTTCAACAACAAGAAATCCACTATCACATATTAACAACTGACTTGGCACAAGATTTCATTTACTTACATACCTATGTTCTATGCAAGTTTTATTTGGATGACTGACACAATTCCAAATTCAAGATCAGTCTATACACAGTCTATGAACTTCTCAAGAAATCCAATATAGGGGAGGGAACTGCAAATCTACTGAATCACAATATTGTCTAACTTATATTTCAGAATAACATAATAACCCTGGCTATAAAAATTGCGGTGCTTCTACCATCCCCCTGCACTATTCTAAGATCACCCTCGTAATACACCCTCCCCTGGACTGTCCTAGGATCGCCCTAATAACACACCCTCCACCTAGATTTTCCTAGGATCGACCTAGTAACACACCCTCCCCTAGACTTTCCTAGGATCGACCTTGTAACACACCCTCCCCCTAGACTTTCCTAGGATCGCCCTAGTAACACACCCTCCTAGACTTTCCTGGGATCAACCTCGTAACACACCCTCCCTAGACTTTCCTAGGATCGCCCTAGTAACACACTCCCCCTAGACTTTCCTAGGATCGACCTCGTAACACACCCTACCTGGACTATCCTAGGATCGCCCGAGTACCACACCTCCCTTAGTATCACCCTAGTAACACATCCCCCTGGACTTTCTTAGGATCACCCAAGTAACACATCCCCCTGGACTTTCCTAGGATTGCTCTAGTAACGCCTCCCCCTGGACTTTTCTAGGATTGACCTGGTATCACACCCTCCCCTTAGACTTTCCTAGGATGCCCCTAGTAACACTCCCTCCCCTGGACTTTCCTAAGATCGCCCTAGTAAGACACTCCCCCTGGACTTTCCTAGGATCGCCCTAGTAAGACACTCTCCCCTGGACTTTCCTAGGATCGCTCTAGTAACACGCACTCCCCCTGGACTTTCCTAGGATCGCCCTAGTAACACACCTCCCCCTAGACTTTCCCAGGGTCGACCTTGTAACACACCCCCCTGGACTTTCCTAGGATTGCCCTAGTATCACACCCCCCTGGACTTTCCTAGGATCGCCCTAGTTACACACTACCCCTGGACTTTCCTAGTAACACACACTTCTCCTGGACTTGCATAGGATCAACCTCGTAACATCCCCCCCCTGGACTTTCTTAGTAAAACACCCTCCCCCTGGACTTTCCTAGGATCAACCTCGTAACAAATTCAAATCTATATAGACTATCATAGTGATTACACTAACTAATAACTATATACATAGTGTACGCATTGAGTACACAGTCACGATATCGGACACTTCTAACCATATACTAATTAAGGCATGCATTATAACCAGGTTATCACATAGGGCAGATAACTCTGATCAAACTTGGCAGATATGTATGACAAACATGTTCATGCAAACGTGCCAAATTTTATCTACCTTAGAAACATATTTTGCTGTTTGAGAACAATGTTAAAACATTATCACAGCAATTGGTATCAATGAACATCTGCAAAAGAAATAAGGTTAGCATTGAAAAACAATTTTCTATCATATTACTAGGCCAGGTTAGTTTCAGAACTGGTTGGCTGTATGTCAGGATAATGTGACTGGGTAGGCGACATTTGATTAAAATACTGTCGGTAGGACTTGAAACCTAAAATAATGATAACTAGAATTATCACTGTCGTGAACAGGGCCCCGTGGTAGCATGTCGTAAGAGGGGGGAGGGGAGGAGTGTAGAAGTATAGTGGGGTTGCATAATTATCAGGGCTATAAGTTTCTGTACTCAGACACAATAACAAAGTCATATCTCAAACTTTCATGTGTTGATGCCTGAAATAAAGTAATTCACTCCCTTCTAAAATTCAATCAAAGTTGTTTGACAAGCGCAGGTTTAATTTCCTACATAGAAACCATGATGAACTTTGACTTTTATAAAGTTTGGAAATATCTTTGACAGACTAAAATTGCACACTGAATTCATGAAATCATGACATTGGTTTCATTGACATTGCCCTGTTCCTGATCTGCCAATATTGTTTGCAAGATGGAAATACACAAAACTACATTAATCTGTTTGTTTTGTGTGCAAGTGTTAAGGGGAATCAGTCACAAAATTATTAAAAGTTTTAAAGAGTTGTCGCCCTTTGCTAAAAATGTGTGTATTGTTTTTGCTCCACATACATGTACTTATTGTCGTAGTCAATAGAAGTAAGTATAGCAAGTTTCATTTGAATATCTTGAACCATTTTTAACTTTGACCAATGTTATAGTTTTTGAAGCTGAAAAGGGGCATAAGTCAAAATTTATCAAAGCTAGAGTTGTTGCCCTTTGCTAAGATAAGCGTATTATCACTGGCAATAATTATAGCAAGTTTCATTTGAATATCTACTATCGTTGTGAAGTTACGAAGAAGAAAGATGAAAAATGAGTAAATTTGAATTTAACAAAGGGCCATAATTCTTCCAATATTGTAGCTAGAGTAATGTAACTTGTCATAAAATAGTGTTTTGTTGTTGTGAGCTTATGTTTAAAATCTCAAGTTGATATCTTCAATGGTTTTCAAGTTATCAAGAAAAAAAGCTGAAAATTGATGAAAATTTGAATTTTACAAAGGGCCATAACTCTTCCAATATTGTAGCGAGAGTTATATAACTTGCCATAAAATAGCGTACTGTTGTTGTGAGCTTATGTTTGAAGTCAATACCTATAATGGTTTTCAAGTTATTAAGAAACAAGACTGCATTCAATAAACGCTTATGCCCCCTGTGGCAGCCTTGTCCATAAATAAGTCTAAGTCCAAAATTAGGTCAAGGTGAAGGTCAAAATGGGGTTAGGTGATACAGGCGTGTGGAGAGTGTTCGTACACAACATCCGTGCAAGTATGAAAGCTTTGTAGCAAGCCATATTTATGCTAGAAGAAACGGTCAATTTGGGTTAACCAGGACGGACGGACGGACGAACGAACGGACGGACGGACGGACAGGTGAATCACTATATGCCTCCCCATCTATCGATAGGGGGGCATAAAAACTTGAAAAATGTGGACGAACGGATGGACAGACAGACGGACAGACAGGGTGATTACTATAGGGCACGCAAATTTTTTTTTGCGGGGCTCTAATTACAGCACCCAGATGAGGATGACCTAAGACAGCTATACATGGTGCCTTCACTGACTAGATACACTACTTCATAAAATATTTTCTATATTAATATTATCTCAGTATCGACATAATCAACATAAGCTTAGTATTGATTCCAGCTTTGGTATAAACACAAGCTTGGTATTAATGTAGCTTAGTATAGTTTGCAGACAATAACACTTGTCTTCTTTACAAATGAAAAGTGACAATTAAATGCATTTCTGACATCAATATTTGTGCATGATAATTTAAAGCATATAATCTTTCACACTACACTTCAAACAAGCGACCACTCAACCATGCTGTGTTCATATTATCTATCTTTGTATACAAGACTCAAATTATTGTCTGCAAGCTATAGCACAATGCGCTTGGTATCTATGTAAGCTTTGGTAGCCACAGTACAATAACTACAGTGCCCACCAAAAATAAGTATACAGTTGCAAAATTAAACTTGGTTAAATCATTCAATATTTGTTTATCTGACAGTCACAACTAGAGCTATAACAAGAGAGATGAATCATACCCCGCAGCACTGCCTTGACACAGGAATATTATTTACACATCATCTTGATGTGGTGAGCATTTGTACCTAGCAATTTTAAAATCAAGTTAGAAACGACTTAAGTACAACGCAGACAAGACTTGCATAACTATAGAATGTTTAACCTCTAAGTATGACCTTGACCTTTGAGCAAAGGACCTGGGTCTTGTGCATAACACACTGTCTTGATGTGGTGAACATTTATATCAAGCAATTTTAAAATCGGGTAAGAAACAACAAAATTACAGAACAGACACGACTTGCATGACTATATAACCTTTTACCTCTAAGCGTGACCATAACCTTTGAGCTAGGGACCTGGGTCATGCGCATGACACACTGTCTTGATGTGGTTAACATTTGTACCAAGTAATACAAATATCCAATATGAAATGACATAGTTACAGAGCGGACACGATTCCCATGCCTATTTAAGCCTTTTAATATTGACCTCTAAGTATAACCTTGACCTTTGAAGTAGGGACCTGGGTCTTGCGCATGACACACTGTCTTGATGTGGTGAACATTTTTACCGAACAATTTTAAAATCCAGTAAAAACAACGAAGTTACAGAGCAGACACGACTTCGCTAACAGACCAACACAGTGACTCCAGTATACCCTTCAAACTTCCAGTATGCCCCCTTCAAACTTTGTTTGCGGGGGTATAATTATAATAGTTTTTGAAACTTTGGTAACTAGATGAGTCAAAAACACTGATAGAAGTAAAGATGAAGATGTTCTGAATTAAAATAACAAATGAATGTGTTCCAAAAGTCTGAATGTTCCATCTTTTTATGACAAAGTTAGCTTTCAAGTCGGACAAAGTGTTATTACAGATGAGGGGGAGATTACCTGTGTTTACTTATTTATGGTAGGCAGTGTACTACAGAAGCACAATGTTCACTTTCTCAACAACTAACTCTTGTAACAATGTACATCAAGTTAACAACAAATTATCATGGATGAGTTTAATCATGACAACAGATGAAATACTTGTAGGAGATATCAGCCACACAAACTATGTCGACACTCGCTTGTAGGAGATATCAGCCACACAAACTATGTCGACACTCGCTTGTAGGAGATATCAGCCACACAAACTATGTCGACACTCGCTTGTAGGAGATATCAGCCACACAAACTATGTCGACACTCGCTTGTAGGAGATATCAGCCACACAAACTATGTCGACACTCGCTTGTAGGAGATATCAGCCACACAAACTATGTCGACACTCGCTTGTAGGAGATATCAGCCACACAAACTATGTCGACACTCGCTTGTAGGAGATATCAGCCACACAAACTATGTCGACACTCGCTTGTAGGAGATATCAGCCACACAAACTATGTCGACACTCGCTTGTAGGAGATATCAGCCAAACAAACTATGTCGACACTCGCTTGTAGGAGATATCAGCCACACAAACTATGTCGACACTCGCTTGTAGGAGATATCAGCCACACAAACTATGTCGACACTCGCTTGTAGGAGATATCAGCCACACAAACTATGTCGACACTCGCTTGTAGGAGATATCAGCCACACAAACTATGTCGACACCCCCCATCTGAATGTGCGACTTCAATAATCCAATTATTCTGAAGGAAGTTCTTGTAAATAAAAGTACAAAGAAGAAACAACAACAATTTTAACATATATTTGTATAGATCTAGCAACATATGTTTATACTGACAATATTATACAGAACACAAGGATATTTACAATCTTTGTGCAGAGAAATAAGACAATTATGTACAGAAATAAACATATCAGCATATACACATTACCATCCGTCACCACATTCACACTCCAAGTATATCCTGCACACTATCAACCACCCGTCACCACATTCACACTCCAAGTATATCCACCTGCACACTATCAACCATCCGTCACCACATTCACACTCCAAGTATATCCACCTGCACACTATCAACCATCCGTCACCACATTCACACTCCAAGTATATCCACCTGCACACTATCAACCACCCGTCACCACATTCACACTCCAAGTATATCCACCTGCACACTATCAACCATCCGTCACCACATTCACACTCCAAGTATATCCACCTGCACACTATCAACCACCCGTCACCACATTCACACTCCAAGTATATCCACCTGCACACTATCAACCATTCCTTATAGTAAAGGCATTAACCAGTACTGTAACATTCCACTGACAAAAAGCTTAAAAAGGACCAGTTTTGTTCTGAATTTAAAACTTTGTTTCTTCACAATCGTAAAAATCTGTATGATTTCAAAACAATTTGAGTGCTCTAAACAGTGGGAGTTATCCTGTATTCATGGTGCTGTTCTATTATATAAATACACTTAATAAACCAAGCATCAAAATATACATTCCATTGTGATCAAAATATAACTTTATTTTCAAAAGTTTAATGACAGCAGAAATAATGTTTCAGATATCATAAAATCCTACAAACCATTTTTTCTCTCCAATTTGTTGTAAACAAATTTTAAAGAACTGAATTGTGTGAACAAGTTGAAGAGTTGCACAATGGCTTTGATAAATATATCCAACAAAATCACATAATAAACATTGTAATATGTTACAATGTCAGCACTTGACAAGCATTCAATTTACAAGTAAATAAAAACATAATTATAATCATCATCATCAAACGTAAATTTCAACTAATTTCTATCCTTTTCTTACAAAAATGACAATGCTCCTAGTTTCATACTACTGGGTCTATTCTTTATCACATAGATGCATGTCAGGACAAAGGTATGAACTCATCAGGCATTCTAGTGTGACACAGATAAGACCATGTACATGCAATAATACGGGTATAACTAGGGGCTGAAGGTCACGGGCTCACTTTGATATTTACCATTTTATATTCCAAATACCTAAACAAATGTACCTGTCAGCCAGAATGCAGAGGGACAAAATGTGGCCTTTCTTTGATTAAACTTCAGAGGTGACCGCTAGCCTGTATGATGGGTTGTTTTGTATGGCACAGAAAATTTACAATACAAATATAAGAGAATATAGTGTTAGTTGTTAAATATGTCCGATTAAACATGTTCCATGAGTATGTACTATCAGAATGCAATCCTTTATTACATGAACTACATCAAATCAATTCATGACTAAGTTATAGTTCTTTGGTACCAACATCAAAGCACACTACATAAAACAACTGAATATAATTAATTATTTTCCTACATGTATAACTCACAATGAGTATAGATGAGACTACAGCATTTATCTGACCAAACCAAGGACAGCATTAACTAACCTAGTGAAAGGTACACACTGCTCTCATATAAATACTGAAAGTAAGCCTTCCAGCAGCCTATATTTAACAACATATATTGCCACAATCTAAAACATTGTACCACAAAGATAATATAAGTATGTTCAACAAAATAAGGATACAAATATCTGGAATATTTGCACCAGTTTTCTCACAATATTTATAGCATATACGAGGGTTGTCCATAAAGTCGCTAACTTTGTCTCCCATTAAGCATAATTTTCCAGAAATTCTTTCACATTTTATTCATTAGTTTTTTCTTTACATGTGAGTGGCAGAGATGGGTACCATTATTTTAAAAAGTAATTAATTAATTACAATTAAATTAGATATTTTCCAATTAAATTACAATTACCATTACATGCATTTTAAAAAAGTAATTAATTAATTACAATTATTTTGGACAAAGTAATTAATTATAATTAATTATTTTAATAAAATGGCGGAATAATACATTTACAAAAAAGACTCACAATCTTGAGTATTATTGTCAACGTTTCAACATAAATTGGTCATGATAATAATCACAAAGAAATATTCAGTACATTGGAATGCATCTCCTTGCAAAATACACTGCTAATTGCATTTAACTTGGAAAATTATTTATCTGCAAAGTTGCAAGTTGAGTTAAAAATGTATATACATTCTCAACCCTTAAGTTGTGTTACTGTTAGGTACACACAATTCAGATTTAATAAATAGTATTCAATTTTAAATTGTATTAAAACATGATGTTTTGTTGAAAATATATACTTTTAAATCGGAGACTATAGTCTCTGTTCAAATTAATGTTTATGCATGTTACATTAATACAACAGAAATAAAGAATGTATATTAATAGATATACAAAATGACATGTAGACAAACATTAGCCAACAGAACAATCAACATACACCCTTGTGTAATTTATGTACCTTTAGGCTATATCAATAGTTACTGTTAGAAATCAGTAACCTGTGTATAAGCATTTATCACCTCTGAAAAGATTAATAAAAGGTGTGAAAAGGGAATCATTTTTGTCTATTTAGGGGTATTTTTTATGATAAAGGTCATGTACATGTACTAATAATTGAGATTAATTGAATTTAATTGACCATTATATGGCTTTTTTGACTGTGTAATTAATTACAATTAAAGTAATTGAATTTTGGCTTAATTAATCATTATTTTCAATTATTTGAAAAAGTGTAATTAATTATAATTAATTAAATTATAATTGTAATTGTACCCATCCCTGGTGAGTGGTATTGAAAATTGATTTCCTTCTTAATTTTGGGAATTATACTTGATTAACGAATGTGGGTTGGGTAGTTGGCGCATGCCCTTTTATATTTTGTAAACACGTATCGGCTTTTATTCAAGATCTTATAACTTAATAAGTGTTCTTATTTGTGCATTAAAAAATATGCCGATGTCGACACCAGTTTTGCACGTTTTTGTGCGAAATTTAAGGTCTATAATGTCATTAACAATAAAACTATGAATTAATTTCGAACCGCTCCGGTTTTCGCGTCATTAAAAAATGGCAACGTCACGGAAATGAGCGGCGCAAAGAATTACTGCCGATCTATGGTCCGCCACCCGCAAAATAAAAAACAGAAGTCAAACATACAAATAATCGAGGGAATGTATGTAGGACTCTTATCTATTCGTGGTGTTAATGTCTTAAAGGGAATTTGGCGACAAAATGAAGACTGCCAAGCCTAAAAGGAAAACTCGGCCCTAGTTAACAGAGCGAAAAACGTCACCCACTAAGACTGGAGTCAGACGGTAAAATGTGAAGGCTAAACATGGTATGTGGTAAACTGTTGCACATAAAATCTTTCCGGAAAATTAATATACGTGTCGGGGTATTTCTCTAGCATTTAACTGCCATGTTTGATTTACGAGAATGCGTCAAATTTATCCAAAATAGCCTCAGTCAATGAAGCCAAGGTGCTGACACACAAAGAAACGACGTCGTTGACGTTGTAGAGTGTGCGCTAATCGGACCTACTGCAGGTACAATAAAACCATGTAGATTTTTAAAACTTTAAGATATCAACATCTAATTGAGCAATTTCAATGATAACATATCTCTAAAAAAGACAATGTATGCAAATTGTGAATACAATGGACGACAATACAATAAAAATCAATGTTCGCAACTTTTGCGGACCACCCACGTACATATTACCGGTATGTGTAACACATTTCTATTTTATTAGATTATTTTACTACTTTTTTTTTCGACCATAACACTGGGGCCTCTTTTCCCGGGTGTATATAACTACAGCTTGAGACACAACAAAAATATTCAGAAACATCAATATTGCTACAATAAACATCAGATTGACTTATTTGTAACAAGAACATATCAAGTTTAGCACCACAGACAGGGTTTGACACTAGCACTAGTCAGAGTTCTCAACCTACTACAGCAGCACTATTGTGCATCAGAAATGGAATACATGTACAGTGGAACTCACTTATAACAAACTTTATTTCAATTTATTGGTACTACCACCTGGTTATAAGAAAATCAGATACAATGAAAAATCGGTTATAACGTAATGATTTCTAGGTCCCGGTGAAGTATATTGTGTGCATTTCTGCTCGGTTATAACAAAGGGGTAATTGTTTGAAATTAGTTTGTGCAAACAATCTTAATAATGTGTTAAGTGGTTGCGCATCAGGCATTCAACATTGAAAAATAACTGACCAAACCAATAATTATACCCCTAAACTTTGTTTAATTATACCCCTAAATTTTGTTAAATTTACAAGATTATTATTTTTGCGAATATTGAAGACAGATGATGAGATGCGTGGCATGCCTACCATGATACATCAACCATGTCACCTAGTAAAAATTGTCATCGGTACTGCCATTAAGATAATAATTGCATTGTTTCAATGATTCGAAGCAGCTTGTACTCAGAACCTTGCAATAAATGGACACGTTATGTTAGCTAAAATTGCAGACCTTGTCAAACAGCTTAGATCTTGCAATACTTCGTCCAAAGTATAGATTGATAGATTCAAAGCAAGACATTGAATAGTACTCAGAATTCATAATCATTTTATCAGTTTATAATAACATAACATTGTTCAGCATCATAATAATATATATGTTTATTTATGAGCACAATATTATTTCGAGAACAAGCTATACATTGTTTAACAAAATATGTTATATCCGAACATAATTATATAACGTAATTTTGTTGTACGGATATAGCGAAATAAATTTCTGGGTCGCTAGGATTTCGTTATAAGCGAGTTCCGCTGTAATCAGTTCCACTGTAATCCATCACATAAATATTTGTTTCAGACACCTACAATCAATAATTGGAGTAAATAGGAAAAGTGAAAGTACATGTTATATTTTTCTCACTTTTTCATATTCTTTATGCAACTGTTGTCAAATATTCTCACATAACACTAAATTTAGGCATGGGGGCTACAATGCCTACCTAGACCATTGAATATACAAGAAAACTTCTCGATTGTGAAATTCAAACATTCTGTTAAAATCAAACCCTGCAATTATGCTAGAGTTTTAATAAACTGTATGTTTCATTAAAAAACAATACAGTAAAACCTCGTTATCTCGAGGACCCATCGGGACAAGCCAAATGCTCAAGTTAAGCCAGGTGCTCGAAATATCCGAAGTCTATGATGAATTGTGGTTATGACTAAGTGTAACTGTGTTTATAATGAAAACACGTATGATACATGTATTTGGTTGTAACTACGAATATTTTCATTGTTTATCAAGTCTATACGCAATTTGAATTGTGTGGACATTTGCCGAATTCAACAAATTGCATATGAAAGTCGTAATGAATCCTTTAACATTAAATATCAAACTCCATTTAACAGTTGAAATAAAAGTTCGCATCAGCAAAAAGGTAATATTACCCAAAACGCACGATAGATCCTACATGTTTGAACAAACACCCATGCACAAAAATCGCATGTGATAAAATAAAACCTGGATGCAAAGTCGATCCAGTTTCCAGCACAGGGATATGGCTCATTGAGTAAAAAAAGCACTATATTATCTATGATAATTTATTTAGGACATGATGTTTAGCTGAATGAGTTATATCCCTGTGGTTTCCAATTGAAATGTGCGCGACAATTTGTAGACATCAAAGGCGGCGGTCTTTCGACTGACTTCAAACGAGCAGCACATCAAAGTAATTGCCGGTACTGTTGGGAGTAGTGCTACGTTTGAGTTCCATACTGCGGTATGAATTCGCCAATCTGCGCATAGTGTAGATTCAATTGACATTTAATTTTCTACTTTACAAAGTCGATAAATTTTTTGAAATGATTTTTACTTGCAGTTTTATAAGGAACGGCGCCTAAATATTTAAGATTCTACATGTACGTCGGTTTATCTTACAATAATTAAAAGTCTGTGCGAGTCAGTACGTTCGAAGCAACTATGTTGCATTTAATAATTCTAGTTCTCGTATGTGTTAAAGTTTCCAATTGTTGCCTATTGAACTTGTTCTGAAACTGGATGCTCATAATAACTTTACTCGAGTTAGAGGGATAAATTAACGTACAATATAGAGCAAATTCGTTGGGACTTTGAAATTTGCTCGAATTAGGCCAGTTGCTCGAATAATCGCTGCTCGTATTACCGAGGTTTTACTGTATTTAATATCTTCACCACAATATTCATAACAATACACAAGATATGAGTACAACATATACCCCTACTTGCAGACCTTACACGAGATGTGAGTACACCATATACCCCTACTTGCAGACCTTACACGAGATGTGAGTACACCATATACCCCTACTTGCAGACCTTACACGAGATATGAGTACAACATATACCCCTACTTGCAGACCTTACACGAGATGTGAGTACACCATATACCCCTACTTGCAGACCTTACACAAGATGTGAGTACACCATATACCCCTACTTGCAGACCTTACACGAGATATGAGTACACCATATACCCCTACTTGCAGACCTTACACAAGATATGAGTACACCATATACCCCTACTTGCAGACCTTACACGAGATATGAGTACACCATATACCCCTACTTACAGACCTTACACGAGATATGAGTACACCATATACCCCTACTTGCAGACCTTACACGAGATATGAGTACACCATATACCCCTACTTGCAGACCTTACACGAGATATGAGTACACCATATACCCCTACTTGCAGACCTTACACGAGATATGAGTACACCATATACCCCTACTTGCAGACCTTACACAAGATATGAGTACACCATATACCCCTACTTGCAGACCTTACACAAGATATGAGTACACCATATACCCCTACTTGCAGACCTTACACAAGATATGAGTACACCATATACCCCTACTTGCAGACCTTACACAAGATATGAGTACACCATATACCCCTACTTGCAGACCTTACACAAGATATGAGTACACCATATACCCCTACTTGCAGACCTTACACAAGATGTGAGTACACCATATACCCCTACTTGCAGACCTTACACGAGATATGAGTACACCATATACCCCTACTTGCAGACCTTACACAAGATATGAGTACACCATATACCCCTACTTGCAGACCTTACACAAGATATGAGTACACCATATACCCCTACTTGCAGACCTTACACAAGATATGAGTACACCATATACCCCTACTTGCAGACCTTACACAAGATATGAGTACACCATATACCCCTACTTGCAGACCTTACACAAGATGTGAGTACACCATATACCCCTACTTGCAGACCTTACACGAGATATGAGTACACCATATACCCCTACTTGCAGACCTTACACAAGATATGAGTACACCATATACCCCTACTTGCAGACCTTACACGAGATGTGAGTACACCATATACCCCTACTTGCAGACCTTACACGAGATGTGAGTACACCATATACCCCTACTTGCAGACCTTACACAAGAAGTGAGTACACCATATACCCCTACTTGCAGACCTTACACGAGATATGAGTACACCATATACCCCTACTTGCAGACCTTACACGAGATGTGAGTACACCATATACCCCTACTTGCAGACCTTACACGAGATGTGAGTACACCATATACCCCTACTTGCAGACCTTACACGAGATGTGAGTACACCATATACCCCTACTTGCAGACCTTACACGAGATGTGAGTACACCATATACCCCTACTTGCAGACCTTACACGAGATGTGAGTACACCATATACCCCTACTTGCAGACCTTACACGAGATATGAGTACAACATATACCCCTACTTGCAGACCTTACACGAGATGTGAGTACACCATATACCCCTACTTGCAGACCTTACACGAGATGTGAGTACAACATATACCCCTACTTGCAGACCTTACACAAGATATGAGTACAACATATACCCCTACTTGCAGACCTTACACGAGATGTGAGTACACCATATACCCCTACTTGCAGACCTTACACGAGATGTGAGTACAACATATACCCCTACTTGCAGACCTTGACTTATATCACTATGACCTTGACTTATATCACTATGACCTTGACTTATATCACTATGACCTTGACTTATATCACTATGACCTTGACTTATATCAAACTTACCTCATCTACCAGTCACAACCAAACTTGAGATTCAGTTTGAGAGTCGTATGCCCAACACTTCTCAGATATAGGTTGAGAGTCGTATGCCCAACAGTTCTCAGATATAGGTTGAGAGTCGTATGCCCAACAGTTCTCAGATATAGGTTGAGAGTCGTATGCCCAACACTTCTCAGATATAGGTTGAGAGTCGTATGCCCAACACTTCTCAGATATAGGTTGAGAGTCGTATACCCAACACTTCTCAGATATAGGTTGAGAGTCGTATGCCCAACACTTCTCAGATATAGGTCGGAAACCATTTGTGGTAACAACCGACCAATCAACCAACTGACATGTGCAAAATATAATAACAATCACTTAATACAAAACATGATAACAATCACTTCATACAAATACCAAATAAGGGATTCATGAACACAGATATAACAACTTTATATTTCTAACAAGTTTTAAAACATGAAAACAAGAATTTCCAGAAACTTGTCGAAATTGATTTTGGACACAATACTATAAAATCCTCTATATTCATTGGAAACAAATATTAATGCATTGTAGTGAACTTGATCACAAAATCAGATCTTTAAAAAAACAAAATTGTTTCTTAAATTTAGTTTTAAAGACCAAAAATTTATGCTTATTTCAACAAATATCAAAGTTCACACAACTTTATCTAACTTAACAAATTTAAATGCTTCTACAGTATGAATTATAAATGGTTACAAAGAGTGTGTAGCGTAGGAGTGCCAATGACAAAATAAAACAACAAAGAATCAATATTGTATTTTGATTGCTGACAATCAATGTGACAAGGAGCACATTTATTTCTTGCTCTTTCTTGCTCGTAGACCATTTTGAGCAGTATTCTGATCAACTTCTGGTAAAGATGAGATGTCGTCCTCGTGAACTAGAAATGATAAAATACAAAGTTTTTTCTTGGCACTTCCTAGATTTGTTAACAACATTCTCCTGTCTGTTTACAATGTTACTCTGTCGTGAAAACTGCATTACAAAAGACATGCAACCAAATACTTGCAATATTGGAAGTGTGCTACAATTTTCACCTAAACACTCCACTGTACGTACCATTTTAGCACAGATTAGGCAGAAGACAGGTTTTTCAAACACAGACTATTTTACTACAAAATATCACATACAACTTGATAATCAATTAATTTATCATACATATCATCTAATTCATGAAACTAAATAAATGAAATAAATAATAATAAGATAACAACACTCCTCAAACAAAATACATAAAAATAACAAGACTGCATTCAATAAACGCTTATGCCCCCATGGAAGCCTAGTCCATAAAAAAGTCAATCAGGGGCCATAATTCTGTTAAAATGTTAAATAGGGTTACATGGCTTTGTCAGTATAAGGGGCTTATGATGGTAAACAAGTATGTCAAGTTTGAAGACAACGCCTTGATGTAAGACGAAATTTGGGTTAACAAGAATTGGACGCTTAATAAGTCTCAAGTCCAAAATTTGGTCAATGTGAAGGTCAAAATGAGGTAAGGTGATACAGGCATGTGGAGAGTGTTCATATACAACATCCAGGCAAGTATTTAAAAAGCTTTGTAGCAAGCCATAATGATGCTAGAAGAAACGGTCAATTTGGGTTAACCAAGAATTTGGCCCTTCAATAAGTCTAAGTCCAAAATTAGGTCAAGCTGAAGGTTAAAATGGGGTTAGGTGATACAGGCGTGTGGAGAGTGTTCATATACAACATCCATGCAAATATGAAAGCTTTGTAGCAAGCCATGATGTTGCTAGAAGAAACGGTCAATTTGGGTTAACCAAGAATTTGGCCCTTCAATAAGTCTAAGTCCAAAATAAGGTCGAGGTGAAGGTCAAAATGGGGTCAGGTGATACAGGCATGTGGAGAGTTTTCATATACAACATCCATGCAAGTATGGAAGCTTTGTAGCAAGCCATAATGTTGCTAGAAGAAACGGTAAATTTGGGTTAACCGGACGGACGAACAGGTGAATCACTATATGCCTCCCGATCTATCGATACGGGGGCATAAAAAGCCGAAAATATTGGGGACAAGAATAAAGTATATAGTTATATTGGATATCTTCCAAGGAGCATAACTGTGTGAACGTGCCGATGATATGCGCATCTCCACTTGTTAGTGAAGCTATCCATGAAGTTTTGTTAAAATCTGAGCAGTGGTTCTTGAGAAATAGCCTGGACAAGAATTTAGTATAATTATAGTTATAGTGCTATCTTCCAAGGGGCATAACTGTGTGAATTATCAGCGAACCGGAACGTGCCGACAATATGCGCATCTCCACTTGGTAGTGAAGCTATCCATGAAGTTTAAAATCTGAGCAGTGGTTCTTGAGAAATAGCCAGGACAAGAATTGGACGGACATACGGGGGCATAAAAACAATCAAACAAAACAACAAAAACTAAAATCCGGATTTTAAACACAAAGTGATAAAACAGAAAATGACAATCACCTACTTTACTCACCTTTCCCCTTTTTCTTGGTTGGTGAGGAGCGAAGTTTGCGTGTGTTTATGGAACGCTCTCGAATCCTCTTCAAATGGAAGGTTATAAAACTCCACATCATCCAGGCTTGTAACAAGCATGTAGCTGCCAGGCAGTTAATTCTATAAGCAAATATAGGAAAAAATTCAATTAAATAACAGATCAGATAGGGAATGCAGCATTCAACAAAAACATCAGATAAGATAGGGAATGCAGCATTCAACAGCAACAGAAGATCAGACAGGGAATGCAGCATTCAACAGAAACATCAGATAAGATAGGGAACGCAGCATTCAACAGAAACAGAAGATCAGACAGGGAACGCAGCATTCAACAGAAACATCAGATAAGATAGGGATCGCAGCATTCAACAGAAACAGAAGATCAGACAGGGAACGCAGCATTCAACAGAAACATCAGATAAGATAGGGATCGCAGCATTCAACAGAAACAGAAGATCAGATAGGGAACGCAGCATTCAACAGAAAAAGAAGATCAGACAGGGAACACAGCATTCAACAGAAGATCAGATAGGGAATGCAGCATTCAACAGAAACAGAAGATCAGATAGGGAATGCAGAATTCAACAGAAACAGAAGATCAGACAGGGAACGCAGCATTCAACAGAAACAGAAGATCAGATAGGGAATGCAGCATTCAACAGAAACAGAAGATCAGATAGGGAATGCAGAATTCAACAGAAACGTAAGATCAGACAGGGAACGCAGCATTCAACAGAAACAGAAGATCAGATAGGGAATGCAGCATTCAACAGAAACGTAAGATCAGATAGGGAACGCAGCATTCAACAGAAACAGCAGATCAGACAGGGAATGCAGCATTCAACAGAAACAGAAGATCAGATAGTGAACGCAGCATTCAACAGAAACAGAAGATCAGATAGGGAACGCAGCATTCAACAGCAGATCAGATAGGGAACGCAGCATTCAACTGAAACAGAAGATCAGACAGGGAACGCAGCATTCAACAGAAACAGAAGATCAGACAGGAAACGCAGCATTCAACAGAAACAGAAGATCAGATAGGGAACGCAGCATTCAACAGAAGATCAGATAGGGAACGCAGCATTCAACAGAAACAGAAGATCAGATGGGAACGCAGCATTCAACAGAAACAGAAGATCAGACAGGGAACGCAGCATTCAACAGAAACAGAATATCAGATAGGGAACGCAGCATTCAACAGAAACATCAGATCAGACAGAGAACACAGCATTTAACAGAAACAGAAGATCAGATGGGAACGCAGCATTTAACAGAAACAGAAGATCAGACAGGGAACGCAGCATTTAACAGAAACAGAAGATCAGACAGGGAACGCAGCATTTAACGGAAACAGAAGATCAGACAGGGAACGCAGCATTCAACAGAAACAGAAGATCAGACAGGGAACGCAGCATTCAACAGAAACAGCAGATCAGACAGGGAATGCAGCATTTAACAGAAACAGAAGATCAGATGGGAACGCAGCATTTAACAGAAACAGAAGATCAGACAGGGAACGCAGCATTCAACAGAAACAGAAGATCAGATAGGAAACGCAGCATTCAACAGCAGATCAGATAGGGAACGCAGCATTCAACAGAAACAGAAGATCAGACAGGGAACGCAGCATTTAACAGAAACAGCAGATCAGACAGGGAACGCAGCATTCAACAGAAACAGAAGATCAGATAGGGAACGCAGCATTCAACAGAAACAGAAGATCAGACAGGGAATGCAGCCTTTAACAGAAACAGAAGATCAGACAGGGAACGCAGCATTCAACATCAGATCAGATAGGGAACGCAGCATTTGACAGAAACAGCAGATCAGACAGGGAACGCAGCATTCAACAGAAGATCAGACAGGGAATGCAGCATTTAACAGCAACAGAAGATCAGATGGGAACGCAGCATTTAACAGAAACAGCAGATCAGACAGGGAACGCAGCATTCAACAGAAGATCAAATAGGGAACGCAGCATTCAACAGAAGATCAGATAGGGAACGCAGCATTTAACAGAAACAGAAGATCAGATGGGAACGCAGCATTCAACAGAAACAGAAGATCAGATAGGGAACGCAGCATTCAACAGAAACAGAATATCAGATAGGGAACGCAGCATTCAACAGAAACATCAGATCAGACAGGGAATGCAGCATTCAACAGAAGATCAGATGGGAACGCAGCATTCAACAGAAGATCAGATGGGAACGCAGCATTTAACAGAAACAGAAGATCAGATGGGAACGCTGCATTTAACAGAAACAGAAGATCAGACAGGGAACGCAGCATTCAACAGAAACAGAAGATCAGACAGGGAATGCAGCATTCAACAGAAACAGAAGATCAGACAGGGAACGTAGCATTCAACAGAAACAGAAGATCAGATAGGGAATGCAGCATTCAACAGAAACAGAAGATCAGATAGGGAACGCAGCATTCAACAGAAGATCAGATAGGGAACGCAGCATTCAACAGAAACAGAAGATCAGACAGGGAACGCAGCATTCAACAGAAACAGAAGATCAGACAGGGAACGCAGCATTTAACAGAAACAAAAGATCAGACAGGGAACGCAGCATTCAACAGAAACAGAAGATCAGACAGGGAACGCAGCATTCAACAGAAACAGAAGATCAGACAGGGAACGCAGCATTCAACATCAAATCAGATAGGGAACGCAGCATTTAACAGAAACAGCAAATCAGACAGGGAACGCAGCATTTAACAGAAACAGAAGATCAGATAGGGAATGCAGCATTTAACAGAAACAGAAGATCAGACAGGGAACGCAGCATTTAACAGAAACAGAAGATCAGATAGGGAAGCAGCATTCAACAGAAGATCAGATAGGGAACGCAGCATTCAACAGAAACATCAGATCAGACAGGGAACACAGCATTCAACAGAAACAGAAGATCAGATGGGAACGCAGCATTTAACAGAAACAGCAGATCAGACAGAGGATGCAGCATTTAACAGAAACAGAAGATCAGATAGGGAATGCAGCATTTAACAGAAACAGAAGATCAGACAGGGAACGCAGCTATTAACAGAAACAGAAGATCAGATAGGGAAGCAGCATTCAACAGAAGATCAGATAGGGAACGCAGCATTCAACAGAAACATCAGATCAGACAGGGAACGCAGCATTTAACAGAAACAGCAGATCAGACAGAGAACGCAGCATTTAACAGAAACAGAAGATCAGATAGGGAATGCAGCATTCAACAGAAACAGAAGATCAGATAGGGAACGCAGCATTCAACAGAAACAGAAGATCAGACAGGGAACGCAGCATTCAACAGAAGATCAGATAGGGAACGCAGCATTCAACAGAAACAGAAGATCAGACAGGGAACGCAGCATTCAACAGAAACAGAAGATCAGACAGGGAACGCAGCATTTAACAGAAACAGCAGATCAGACAGAGAACGCAGCATTTAACAGAAACAGAAGATCAGACAGGGAACGCAGCATTCAACAGAAACAGAAGATCAGATAGGGAACGCAGCCTTCAACAGAAACAGAAGATCAGACAGGGAACGCAGCATTCAACAGAAGATCAGATAGGGAACGCAGCATTCAACAGAAACAGAAGATCAGACAGGGAACGCAGCATTCAACAGAAACAGAAGATCAGACAGGGAACGCAGCATTTAACAGAAACAGCAGATCAGACAGAGAACGCAGCATTTAACAGAAACAGAAGATCAGACAGGGAGCGCAGCATTCAACAGAAACAGAAGATCAGATAGGGAACGCAGCATTCAACAGAAACAGATGATCAGACAGGGAACGCAGCATTCAACAGCAGATCAGATAGGGAACGCAGCATTTAACAGAAACAGAAGATCAGACAGGGAACGCAGCATTCAACAGAAACAGAAGATCAGACAGGGAACGCAGCATTTAACAGAAACAGAAGATCAGACAGGGAACGCAGCATTCAACAGAAACAGAAGATCAGACAGGGAACGCAGCATTCAACAGAAACAGAAGATCAGACAGGGAACGCAGCATTCAACAGAAGATCAGACAGGGAACGCAGCATTCAACAGAAACAGAAGATCAGATAGGGAATGCAGCATTCAACAGAAACAGAAGATCAGATAGGGAACGCAGCATTCAACAGAAGATCAGATAGGGAATGCAGCATTCAACAGAAACAGAAGATCAGACAGGGAACGCAGCATTCAACAGCAGATCAGATGACTTTTGTTTAGTCAAATACGTGGGGTGATTAATTTCAAAAAGTACGACAAACGCTGTAAAATGACAATGAATACTGATATAAATAAGGAAAGTTGTACACCTATTACAAACTAGAACTATCACTTGAGTGATGAATCATACCCCCGTAGCACTGTTTGACACAGGAATATTATTTAAATTTATAGTAACTTTTAAAAACCAGTAAGAAACACGACATGCAGAACTATAAAACCTTTGACCTCTAAGTGACCTTTGAGCTAGGGACCTAGGTCTTCCGCAAAAAATGAAAAAAAATGAAAAAAGAAATTGAAAAAAAAAATCGAAAAAAAACCAAAAAAACTTATCAATATAAATGCTTGATGTGTTATGAAGCAGAATAAGATGTGAAAATGGGACAATATGCTAGGCAACAAAAAAACCTATGGTAAAAGGGCTTTTCATACCAATACCATTGGAGGAAATTGGTTGCCATAGTAACCAAAATAATTTATTTTCACTAAAATGTCCATGCATTTAGAGGCCAAATAGTATGGACTAAAAATAAAACCCAAAACGCAAAAATGCCTTGAATACTAAGAAAATCTTGTATTTTTAAATTATGCTTATAGAAGGTCCAGGATTGTGTCCAATTTGCTGTACTACACATCTCAATTAAAAAGGGTTTTAACAGAATTAATTAGGTAAATACACAAATACACTGCATATTTGCTATCATGTCAATATAAACACAAAAGTTACAGGCTCTTTTAGATCAATTTGGCAAAACACATTGAAAATTAAGTATACTTAACATACCTGACAAATTTTGTATTGAAGTTGCCAGAAGCAAAGTCTATAGTATCTTGACTAGATTGTTGAAGTCCATACCTAGAATAAAATTGTGTACAATGTAATACATTATTATTTGAAATATAAACTCATAGTGTTAAATTCAGGATAATTCTTGTTCCAGTTCATTGAGTTTTTAAAGAACCCAAGTCGTTAGAACAAAAATTGATCAGCTAACAAGATGGATTTACGATTAAGACCACCCTTTCTGTTGGTCTTTTTATCAGAACAGTACTGTACGAATATCAGACTTCTGGTAAACCATCTGCCCGACGGACCTACCCAACAAATTTTCCTAAAATTTGGTGCGACCCTTCCACTGATTCTTAATGAAGAAATTTAACACTTATTAAGCATAACCTGTAATTGTACACGAGTTTCATTGCTTAACATTTTTACTGCACACGATTGATATGTTACACACGTTTTTATTGGTTTGTTATTACAATTCAACCAATCAATGTGCATGTGACAAAACATGAAACTGATCATAAATCGCTCTGTCTTGATGGAAACACAGTGTTGAGGTAATTTAAGCCCATTTTCAACTTGATTTATGTTTCTTTGTATAATCAGTGGTAGGTTGTAGTCTGACATTTCAAATCATAATTAGTTTAGCATGTAAACTTCCGTTACCATGTCAGTCAGTTTGTTTTACTTCCGTTACCATGTCAGTCAGTTTGTTTTACTTCTGTTACCATGTCAGTCAGTTTGTTTTTCATACAGACATATTTTAAAGTGTTTAAAAAGACCTATCAATTTTACCAATTATCCGGCCTGTCAATTTTACCAATTATCCAGCAAATCAATATAGCAATTTTCTGGAAGTCTGGAATATCAGCTGCAATAAATGAACGAACAAGTAATATGTAATGTATATTTACCAGAATGTAAGGACAGCAAGGATAATGGTTCCTAGACGTATGAGAACAAAGAAACCATTGAACACCATAAAGCAGTGTCCAGCAGCTTGCTGTTTGTCAGCAAAGTATATAAGTCGAGCAAGATGGAATACAAACTCCACCATATAATGTAACACCAGCATCAACATGGCAACACGAGTCAAACTACAAACAGAAATAATATTACGTTAACATAAAGTCATCAACTTGTTTAGTCACAAAAACATAACAAGAGGGCCCACAGGGCCCTAGGTCGCTCACCTGTGCACATTGATCAAGTAGAACAATGTTTTTTTTAAAAGTTGTTTCCAATCAGTTGTCATGGCAACCAGAGTTCTGCATGGGTTATAATCTTTTAACTATTTTTAGAAAGGATAACCCAAGGAATATTGTTACCCATTTAATATGAAATTCAACCAGTACTTTTAGAGGAGAAGGTTTTACTATGGATATATAGGGAAAAACAGCGCCCACCCACTAGCGGCCATGTTTTTAGACGAATCAGGACAAATATGTCAATTTTGTAAGAGGGTCACCCAACAACTATTTCTGTAAAATTATTTTGAAATCTGGCAAGCGGTTGATTTTTTTATGATTTTTTAAAAGATTTTCCTATTGGTTGCCATGGCAACCAGAGTTCTTCATGGAATGTAATTCTTTTAGCTAGTTTAAGAAAGGATCACCCAAGGAACAATTTAACCATTTTATGATGAAATCCAACCAGTACTTTTAGAGGAGAAGAATTTTAAATATTTTACTAAAGATATATAGGGAAAAACAGCACCCCACCCTCTGGCGGCCATGTTTTTGACGAATCAAGACACATATGTCAATTTTGTAAGAGGGTCACCCAACAACTATTTCTGTAAAATTATTTTGAAATCTAGCAAGCGGTTGATTTTTTATGATTTTTTTAAAGATTTTCCTATCGGTTGCCATGGCAACCAGAGTTATTTATAGATTACAATTCTTTTAGCTATTTTTAGAAAGGACCACCCAAGGAACATTCCTGGGAAGTTTGGTTGAAATTGGTCAAGTAGTTTAGGAGGAGAAGTCGTTTGAATGAAATGTTGACGCACGGACGAAGAGTGATCACAATAGCTTACCTTGTCACTTTGTGACATGTGAGCTAAAAATAATGCTGTTTAAAGGTGTAATGCAAATGTACCTACTGTAGAACGTCTATGCCTCGAACTACCTTCGAGGCATCTATGGTATATGAGTACATAACTATGTATTGTATGTGTATAAGCTATAAATATCAACAACAACACGCGTTGAAATCAATTAAACTTGCATTTTTAATTTTTTTAATATGTGTACAAGTTCAAACTCAAGCTGATATGTGTGCCAATAAGAATCATCTGTGTCTATCATATTTTGAGTAATGAATAGTTAATGGATTTGTATGAGTTAATGAATCCTGACCTAGCTTAATCACCCCATTTCCGAGTCCTTCACTGAGTGGCTCAGTACAGCCTTAATTGGCCTTACCGATTTCTTTCATAAATTGTGATCGGATTTTATACCAAATAAATATTTAATCTAACGTCAGTCTGTCTGTTAGTTATAAAATAGCTATATATAATATAGTTACTGTAATGTTATTAATACTTACTTCAACATATAGGCCACAACAATAAATGTTAGATATAAGACAGTGTACTGAATCCGTCCTTGCATTTCATCCTACAATATACATAATATCAACACAACTTCAATACTGTAATGTAACTGATGTTAGCAAATATATGTCAAACAAGGCTACCTATAGGTTCTGAATGACAATGGCCACTTATAAGAAAACTTCCTTCAGTCAGCATTATGTCGAGATATTAATGTAATAAAATCATAAAAGCTCCGCGAGTCGCATGTGTCGCCTAACGACATGCACATTTGTCGTGGAAAACTATCCAGTATTGGGCTACATATCCGACTCACAAGACGTCCCTTTGGCGCAACAAGGTTGTATCTCACTATATAGTGTATAGAGAGATACAACCTTGTTGCGCCAAAGGGACGATATTAGAGTTCTCTAGTCATCTGAACTAAAAACGACAAAGTGATGCTCTGGACAAACAAGAGCACCGCATTGCGGGTGCAGACGCTCATCTGATCATTGTCACTGTAAAAAAGGCCCATTACCCTTGCATAAAGTAGGGCAGTGTTACGAGTCTTGCTTAAAAAAGTGAGGAATTGATGGTGAAAAAAAAGGGCAATAACTCTTGCAAAATGCTGATCAGAGTTATGGTTCTGGCTTGACATGGTCAAGTGTTGATGGTGAAAAAGTGTTGAAAGTTTCAAAGCAATAGCCCACATAGTGTATGAGAAAAGTGGACCAAAACACAAATCTTAACCAAGGAATTTTCTGAGTCCAAAATGGGGCAATAACTCACACAAAATGCAGATCAGAGTTCTGGTTCTTGCTTGACATGGTCAGGTATTGATTGTGAACAAGTATTAAAAGTTTCAAAGCAATAGCCCACATAGTGTATGAGAAATGTGGATCTAAACACAAAACTTAACCAAGAAATGTTCTAAGTCCAATAAGGGGCAATAACCCATGCAAAATGCAGATCAGAGTTATGAGTCTTGCTTGACATGGTCAGGTAATGATGGTGAATAAGTGTTGAAAGTTTCAAAGCAATAGCCCACATAGTGTATGAGAAAAGTGGACCTAAACACAGAACTTAACCAAGGCATTTTCTAAATTCAAAAAGGGAAATAACTCTTGCAAAATGCAGATCAGAGTTAGGGGTCTTGCTTGACATGGTTGGGTATTGATGGTGAACAAGTCTTGAAAGTTTCAAAGCAATAGCCCACATAGTGTATAAGAAAAGTGGACCTAAACACAAAACTTCACCAAGGAATTGTCTAAGTCCAATAAGGGGCAATAACTCATGCAAAATGCAGATCAGAGTTATGAGTCTTGCTTGACATGGGCAGGTTTTGATGGTGAACAAGTGTTGAACGTTTCAAAGCAATAACTCTGATAGTTTAGGAGAAAAGTGGACCTAAACGCAAAACTTAACCAAGGCATTTTATGTCAGGACACCCCCTCCCGAACCCTCCCCTGAGGTGCCCTTTTCACAAAGTTGCACCCTGCCCTTTTCAAATCCTAGCTGGAGCACTGGAGATAAATGCAAAATGATCAATTTGGAAGTCAAGAGTCACTCCCACTTTGTAGAAACACTTAAGGGCATTCTATAGTGCGATAGGGCATGTTTTCAGAAAGCGTTTTTTCTTCAAATTAAAAGTTGGTGGAAGTAACAAACATAGCATTACAATGTACTATATATACCCTTAGATTTAATCAACAAATACGCATCAATAAAGCATATTTATCATAGCTTGGCAACACTTTCATTGCAAATCTACCCTATCCCCTTAAATGTAAATTAATATTTGCCTGAAGGCGTTGTTTAGTGACGACACCAAATAACAGAATTGCACCGACAATGTACTAGATATTGACATAGATATTTGATTGCATGAGGTACATACAAATATTCTTCGTCGGATGAGCTAACTTGATCGCTTGTATCTTTTATTTTGTTAGCACAGGCTACGGGATTCCATTTTAGAGGGGAAAAGGCGTTGCGTTCCTTGTATTATATTATATATGTAGAGTGATTTGTGATGGACCGACTTGTATAATATTTTATTAGTAGAACTTCAAATTCCTGTGGTTAGACTCAATCAATGATTAAGTGGACTTTACCTTTTTAACTTTCTGAAAGTAAAGCTCGGGGAAGTTATGCACCCAGTAAGCAAGTTGAAGTATAAAGTAGAACTTCATCATGAACGGCATATTAGCATGTGGATAATCCTGCCATAACTGGTTAATACTGTGAAAACCTTCCTGCAAATAACACAAAGTTTTAACATTACATCAACATCATTCTATCAAATAGAAGGCTATTTAACACAAAATAAATGTATATCTCCCACAAAGGGCAAGAACTCCGGCAAAACAAATCATCCCACCAAAATATCATGACAAATGTACAACTAAGCATCAAGATGTATGTAGTATTCATGGGATTGCGAGGTTTCATTGAAATCTGACCAGTAGCTAAGGAGAACAAACATGGACAAACTTTGTGCCAGACAGACGGACAGATACAAGATCAGTGTGTTTCCCCACTGTACCTAAATATAACTGATATATGCAATAATCAAGGAATATTAGTTCATAGTCAAACTGTCTGCAGACTTGAACCAGGTTTTCATACAGGAGTTAAGAACCTAAAATCATCATGTTATAAACATGAATATATTATAAACAAGAACTGTCACTGTACAGGACATATGCCCCCAAAGTGTGACGTTGATACTATACACAAGTACTATAGCACAGATAATTTGACACGATCCTGACCTTTATGCATGAATATATTACAAGGTTCTTGCTTTGAAAATATAAATTTCCGCGAGCAAATCGTGCAATATCTGATTTGTGTTGGTATTACACCTCTAGCGTTTTCGTGATTATCCCGCTTATGAAAACATACAGCCGGGATTATAAATATAGACAATATATCAGCTGTTAAATTATGCAAGTTCAAGGTTGAGAGTTGTGTCAAATTCTCTGGACTATCACTACTTTAAGTTTAGTTGACTAATGATGTTAGTTAAGTATGACTACCAAGTTACATTACAATAGCATTGAGAGTAAACAAAATATTGGACTTTATTAAAAACTTGAACCAAAAATGTCTTAGTTAAAAAGCGTCATAACATCTTACAAATCATCTTAGAGTTATATCCCATTATCCTGAGACTACCCTGCCACAGTATCCTGAGACTACCCTGTCATATTATCCTGACACTACCCTGTCACATTATCCTAAGACTACTCTGTCATATTATCCTGACACTACCCTGTCACATTATCCTAAGACTACCCTGTCATAGTATCCTGAGACTACCCTGTCATATTATCCTGACACTACCCTGTCATATCATCCTGAGACTACCCTGTCATATTATCCTGACACTACCCTGTCACATTATCCTGAGACTACCCTGTCACATTATCCTGAGACTACCCTGTCATATTATCCTGAGACTACCCTGTCACATTATCCTGAGACTACCCTGTCATATTATCCTGACACTACCCTGTCACATTATCCTAAGACTACCCTGTCATAGTATCCTGAGACTACCCTGTCACATTATCCTGAGACTACCCTGTCATAGTATCCTGAGATTACCCTGTCACATTATCCTGAGACTACCCTGTCACATTATCCTGAGACTACCCTGGCATAGTATCCTGAGACTACCCTGTCACATTATCCTGAGACTACCCTGTCACATTATCCTGAGACTACCCTGTCACAGTATCCTGAGACTACCCTGTCACATTATCCTGAGACTACCCTGTCATATTATCCTGAGACTACCCTGTCACATTATCCTGAGACTACCCTGTCACATTATCCTGAGACTACCCTGTCACATTATCCTGAGACTACCCTGTCATATTATCCTGAGACTATCCTGTCATATTATCCTGAGACTACCCTGTTACAGTATCCTGAGACTAAACCAACCAGTCCTGAAACTACCCTGATTCACTATAGTGTCAAGTACAGTAAACTTACTCTCAAAATAGTATCAATACCCCAAGCAGCTGATGCAAAATAGAAAGCCATGAGTTGTCCAGATTCGTTGAATTTGCTGTGTTTTACTTTAGACAAGTGCATCTTTCTGTTCAATTTCTGTAACAAACAAAGAAGACCATATGTATATTATAATCAACTGCAAAACTATCATCCTTATTTACCTTTTGAAATGTTTGTAAAACATGTATGCCCCCAAGGCAGCCCAATAGACAGAAATAGTAAAGCTCACAGTCACCTTGACCTTTGACCTACTGACTATTAATGTTTGAAGATCCTAGGACAAAGCCTTCTTGATTTTTTGAATGGAAACCATTTGGTCTACTGACCGACCAACTGACATCTGCAAAGCAATATACCCCCTCATCAAAGATGGGGGGGGGGAAATTAAAATCTTTTAAGCTGCAGTTACTAGAGAATATAATATCATACCGAAACATAACGACCCGTAAGAAAAATAACAGTATATAATGTATGGTAAGGTGAGCGCATTGTTACACCACGTAAACTTATTAGTTATTACCAAGCAAAATATGAATCAACTTACATCTAAAACATATTCCTGTATTACAGCATGAGCAATGATACATATCAGCAAGTAGAAAAATACTGTGAACACATCTTTCATTCCACATGTGTACAAATTGTATGTATCTGTCAACTCTGTATCTAAACAAAAATAAAAAAACATACTTTCAATTTGTTATTGCAATCACACAGTTTTACACAATTTGACAAATCAACACTTCTTATTATATTCAGGGTCTTTATGTCCCATGCTTAAAAATATGCTGGTAAAAGCTAGTCTAGTAAAAGCCCTGCATGACTTATAAATGTTGGTAAAACTTGGGATGTCTTTGTATCTGTCTACATTGTCAACCTCTTGCAAAAACATCCTAAGTCAGGGAACTAATGTAAATAAGTATTTATCTTACTTTTCTTAAGTTTTAAGTACAAAGTGTTACACTATAGTGCGCCCAGGATAATGTGAAAGGCGGGAAAATTTGGTATATTCCACAAAGGTGGATTGAAATTATGTGCACAAATTATCAATGCTGTTTTAAGCACATTACTGACCTTATCTGTTTATTTAAGTGATTTGTAAAACCAATTGTGCAACAGTTGACCAAACCGATTCATGTTTGTAAATATCACATTATCCTGGGCGGACTATAGCAGTATTCCAAACATCAAGTTTTACAAATACATGTAATTTATAATGTTCACTTAAACGACTTACTGTTGACAGTAACATTGTGCTGGAGGGCAACAAACATTGATGCAACTGGTGATGTAGCCTGAAAAATTACATGGCTTTTATACAGTACATAATAAACATTCATTACTCATTTACGTATCAATACAATAACAATATTTTTCTAAGATCCAGGACCTAATTCAATGCCCCTTCATCCAAATAGTGTATAATTATGAATTGAAATTAAACCAAATTCAACTAGAATTATCACTATCGTGACCAGGGCACCATGGTAGCATGCCGGGGGGTGGCAAGCAAACAAACCACATACCAAGTTTCATAAACCTACTGAAGGAAGGCAAACACTAATGGCTGACTTTGAATGTCTATGTCCAGAACTCTCTGCCTCCATGAATAAAACTGTAAGTTAGTTCTGTATACCTAAGGTTAATTTGTACATTAAATTTATTTTCGGACAACAAATTTTTGCAGCCCGAATGGACCTATAAAACTGAACATTTTGTGGCTTTTGATAGTTTTCTATTTTCCTTCTAAGTCTTTGAGGGACGAGAAGTTTTCCCCAAACACGAAATTAAGGAGGAACCCGTAGTGGTTATAATGACAATGCGTATATTTATCGTTTAGCTCATATTCAGCAACTAAACAGTTGCTCAAAATCTAGGAGTTTAATAAACTTGTCCATGTGTTACAGACTAGGAATTTAACACCTAATGTTGAAGGTCAAAAATTACTTATATAATTTCTTTACTCATAGTTATAATGATATATAATGACTAGATTAAAGAAGAGGATTAATTATCACATTATATATCAAAGACATCAGTCATGTTTGCCGGTTCAGTTTAACAGCATGCCCACCAGGGCTCTACAAATCCTATAGTCTGACGTCCGGGACAACTCTAAATCGACTTCGGACAACTGATAGTGAGCAAAAATTTAGTCCCGGACAAGTCTAATTTAAATTGACAGCTATATCGGACAACTGACCAAAAATTTGTATAATCAATACCTACGTCCGAGATTTGACTCTGTATACTGAAATTTATGACCCCAAGCGTATATTAGCCTTCCGGACATCGAAATAAACAGTATACGCGAGTCAGTTAATCCGTGTCAATTAGCAGTAATCAAGCGTCACGGGAGGTCCACGCTCTGGTAAACAAACGACATCTACATTCTATCGGCTAAGCTCCGCCTCTCTAATTTGATTGGATCAAATATGCAACCGCGCACGTGAACGATATTGACG
The DNA here is from genome assembly GCA_947247005.1 of Spisula solida. Classification (NCBI taxonomy): domain Eukaryota; kingdom Metazoa; phylum Mollusca; class Bivalvia; order Venerida; family Mactridae; genus Spisula; species Spisula solida. Next base: position 25,606,378 of record OX365960.1, on the reverse strand, counting down.
AGTAATTAGTTAAAATATGTCACAAATCATGTGAACAGACACAGGATTAGTGAGGACAGAACGAGAATCGAAACGCATTAAATACCTGTAATACACGTAGATCTATAATCCGTATATAATAATTCCACTATGAAAACATCACAGCAATCAAACAAACTTTATTTAATTTGCAAGTTCGTATAGCAGACAATCCATATTTAGCACGCGAAAATCTCACTCAAGGTTGCTGATGTAACCGGCGCGCAGTTTTAAGATCTCCCGACTTCAAAGGCGGGACGCGGTGACTTGTGACTAGCGCGGCGTCTTTGATGAGCCGGATGCAAATTTTATTCGACGTAAAGGATTCGATATATGCGGGCAGGCCCTGCATTAAGGCTAAATTTCAGGAAGTCCTGACTTCCTGACCTTTGATTTGGGAAGTCCCAGTATGATTTTACGGAAGTCCCAAGTTTCGAACATCAACTCTGCGTGTACATTCAGTAATGTAGTGCCATCCAACAGTATGTAGGATTGTCCAACCATTTTTACTAAGTTCAGATTACATTCATGAAATGTTTTATCTGTACTTAGAGCCCATTTAACCCTTTACTTAATATGTGTTACTGTGTATTGTTTTGATATATGATCAATTCAGCTACATGTATGATTGCTCAATGATATGGTCAGTTCAGTGTACTGGTTCAAGCATATTTACAATCCATTTTAACCCTTTGCTACATCAGCATATACTAGTAGCCTGTTTATAAACATTTTAATTGGTCATCCTTATTATCAGCAAGATGTATATACACTATCATGAGGTAAACAATGAAAATTTATTTCTGAACATGATACATATTTTATTGAAAATTGAGGTATGTCTATGGAGTATAGGGTTAAGAATTAGATGTTCAAAAAATGTTACTTGATTTAAGTACTAATAACACACTTGAATTCTTACAATAATAGAAGCCAAAACTGTATGACTGATTAAAATAAAACACGAGTTTATCCGAAGATATGTACAAATCTGAAATAGTGCAACTTGTATGTCATATAAGTCGTTATTTTCCCGGTCATTTACAGTAATTTATGCACCTAAACTCATATCTTGTTTAAATGCCACAAAATGTGTTAAAACTCGAATAATACCAGCACCATTTAATGCTTCCGAACACCACGTCATTTACACGATTTTAATGTTCGCGCTCTGCAAATTCAGAAAAAAATTCGCTGCGTCAATCAATAAATTCCTCAAATTTAACACACGTATATCGCATACAGTTTACGGGATAAATTCGCATGCCGCACGATCAAAGACCGCCGAGGCACTACCCGCACCTTTGAAGGGAAGCGCGTCGGTCACATCAAACGTCCTTAACGTAGTCATTGATGCCGCACGCTCGTTTAAGAAACTGCCGACCGAACGTTGGCAAAAGTATGTTAGAGTTGTGATATTTTGTGTCTGGGATTTAAGTAAACGCGCGGAATATGAATTACAAGGTAAATATTCTTTTTAAACTCGATATTTGCAGAACATACGTTTTGACTCGTGTCTTTTTTTAATTATGCGTACAACTAAGAATTACGCTTGCCCAACGCACGACAAATTTATAAAATAAAATCGATAATTCAATCAAATCAATTAAAGCATACGTGTTTACGTAACGGTTTGTAACTACACAATTATCTGTCTCTACACGAGATTATTAGCGCGACGCGTTTTACACACCTTTGGTGAATTTGATTACCGCAGCGATCGCGTACATTATTTTGTACAGTACGCATGATCAGGCCGTCAATCAAATTAGCTGACAATCAGTGGGCGGAGCGAACGTTTATCGATTGGCCAATGATCTAGCGAGATTAATGAAAACTGATGCGGCTTTCACCGTCTGAAGTTTACACAACAGGACGTCCTGCGTATTGATTATCGGCGTATAACATATTTTATTGACGTACGCTGTACGAACGAGAGTTTGATTTCCGGCGTACACGGCCGATTTCCTGGCGTAATATACGCCCGTACGCACGCTAACGCAACTGCTGATGCGGGTATTAAATTTGACCGATCGATACAATATGGTTTATGCACCGTTGCAGAGAATAACTTGCTTATCTTTCATAATTGTCAACCTCGCGGACATTGAATCGCCGAACATTCGAAACTTTCAGTGTTATTGCACTGTATCGATGTTGACAAGACCGGCGTGGCAATTTCCTTTGAAATTCATCACATTTTATGGTATTCAAACTATCTGTAATAGTTTCGACGCACAAATCATAAATGGTCAGAAAAACGACGACAAAAGAGACGTACGAGTTGCACATTTTCGGATACATGCACATTTTCGGATAAGTTCGTTTTTTGGTTAATTATTATTCATATATTATTGACTACTTGCAAGAAATTAAGAATGTTAGCATGTCACATAATCTTAAATTGAACTTTTCATCTTGCTGTTTACCATATATACGCCCGTACACACACTAACGCAACTGCTGATGCAGGTATTAAATTTGACCGATCGATACAATATGGTTTATGCACCGTTGCAGAGAATAACTTGCTTATCTTTCATAATTGTCAACCTCGCGGACATTGAATCGCCGAACATTCGAAACTTTCAGTGTCATTGCACTGTATCGATGTTGACAAGACCGGCGTGGCAATTTCCTTTGAAATTCATCACATTTTATGGTATTCAAACTATCTGTAATAGTTTCGACGCACAAATCATAAATGGTCAGAAAAACGACGACAAAAGAGACGTACGAGTTGCACATTTTCGGATACATGCACATTTTCGGATAAGTTCGTTTTTGGTTAATTATTATTCATATATTATTGACTACTTGCAAGAAATTAAGAATGTTAGCATGTCACATAATCTTAAATTGAACTTTTCATCTTGCTGTTTACCATGTCATCTGCTATATAATAATATAATGCAACATGTTGAAGAATCATTTCTAAAGTATTTGATTGCATCAAACTACAACATTGTTTTCCTTTCATTGTCATCTGAAAGTTCTTTTCTTGACTTATTACACTGCTTGAGTGTTGTACTATATTGCAAATAATAATGTTGATGGACAGATGGGTGTTTATTCAAACAGTATATCTAAGTCAAACAGAATGTGTGAAGTACAACATGAGCACCATTCAGTGGACACTTGCAGCATCAGAATAAAATGTTCTACCGTCAACATATTATAATAGGAAATACTACATTGACATGAGCGTGGGGCTTCCTGAAATGAAGAGGTTATCCTCGTCTTGACTTATAGGACTACCCAAGATAAAACCCTAGAGTAATGGAAGTACGTTGAAAGTAATTAATGGGAGTACTATTAACTTAACAGACATTTGTTTGTTTTAATTGGGACAACTGAACTTATAATTCGGACAACTCTATTTTGCCATGGTCAGTAGTCCTGGACAACTCTATTTTGAAAAAATTTGTAGAGCCCTGCCCACTTGAATTTTAAAAAGTGGATATATGTACCCGCTAGTTTTAGAAAAAGTGGGTACAGGCCCAAAAACGTGGGTACTGTAATTTTCATATGTAGAAAGGGAGGTAAATTGTATCTGATTTGTGAATGTATTTTCGGTCTAGGTACGGGTTTTAAAACATTCTTAAAATAATGGCTGCCAATTTGCGCGAACTTTCCAAAATGTTAAATCCTAAATTAATGATAACACACGCAATATTTTTTCAGCTTACCGTCGAACTCATAGTAACATGCTGTTATGACCAAATGACGACCTCGTTCACTTGATTGATAAGTAGAAATAGTGCCTCGACCCTGGGACGTAATTCAAATGAGTCTAGATCATCTGGATGTTTGACGCAGGCCGTTTAACGGTTTTCAATTAAAAAGCAAGCGATTATTGTTAGGTAGCTGACTGTTAAAAGTTTTGCCTAGATTGTGTATTAGTCGGCACCAATAAAATGCTTACCTGCACGCACGGACATTGAAAAAATTGCACGGACATCGTGTTTTCTGCGTGAAAAATGCAGGATTCTGCGTGACTGGGCATGCTGTTTTAACTTTGATAATAATAATTACAAAAGGACTCCTCAAATTGCATTTTTTAACATAACATATCTTTATTACACTCAATACATGCAATATACACGAGGGTTCATTCATTTTGAAATGAGCCTGCATGCATACTGAAAATGCGTGTCGAGCATCCAAAACGGGAAACAAATCAAATGCATGCGTACACATATCAGAAATACATTTGGTATATTCACTTCAACTTATGCCCCAATATGATTTATAAATAGCTGTAAGAATAGCCACTCCGGTGCTGTTTCACTATTCTTATGGCTCCGTAAGAATAGTGAAACAGACACGGAGTGGCTATTCTTACGGGCCCTTATTTGCCTATCGAAAATTATACATATAGGAGATCGGAACATTTAAATAAAACAGCTGTAAGAATAGTCACTCGCGAGCTGTTTCGCTATTCCAACGGGAGTGCAGTAAGAATAGGAAGTGGCTAGAGGTCCGGTAACCGGACCTCTAGCCACTTCCGTAAGTACAGCCACTGCCTTAAATAAAATATTTTTAAAATGATTTAGAAACTTTATTTCTGACCACAAAATGAAATTGTTTGGTTCAACCATAGACTACAGATAACAGACATATATTATAGAATAGATATCTTTAGTTTCTGGTTCAAGTTGGACATGTTGGATTGGTTGGACTACATTCATAATCATACCTGCACAAATAATACCCATTGCAAATAATACTCGGAAAGAGACATTACAGTTTAAATACATAGAATAATTGAGTTACTGTACGTAAATCATATTCATGATATCATGATTCAATTCAAATACTGAATTAGTCTAGATGTTCAAAGTTGTGGTCCAAATGTTAGAGGCCAGTTCCAGCTGTAAGGATTCCAAACAAAACCAATGTAATATAACTTTACTATAGAAAAAATACTAATGCATCAAAATAGGAATTAACATGCTAAAGAATTACAGTTATAATGCGATATACAAGTCACATATTTGTCCATATGTTTTGACATGTGGCAGTTGTCAAACGGCTTACCTGAAACATTAGTCCAATAACGAAGACCATGGCCACGCATGACGTTATATCAGCATGGTTCTGTATAACAAACTCATGACTGAACACCGACGAAGGGTTTTTATTTGTTCTTCCTCTACGCATACCCATCTTTGCAGCGTTTTTCTTGAAATCAGGACCGTAATAACTTAGCCGGCTGAAAGCAGGAAGTGCTTGGCAGATTTCCCACAATTCAAATCGTCAGCTTCGTGTGCTTAAACTGCGACTAGGTATTCATTTAATGCGGGCCCATATGCGGGCGGAAGAATTCAGAAACATGACTACTTCTTCGGAGATATAGAAAACAAGCATGTCATTCAGTATAAGTATCTTGGTATCCTTTTTGCATCACCTGGAACATTTTCACATGCCAGAACGATTTGTATAAAAGAGCTTTGAGAGGAGTTTTCAAACTAAGCAAGGTGTTTAAGGATGTTGGTAATGGAGTGGTTTGGATTTTTTCCTTAGATTTTGTTCAATTTTTGCAAGAAGGAGAGAAAACTATTCTGACACAAAATATGATGCAAAAACACTAGCTCACGGAACTCGTTTTCCGAGTAATTAGCTCTATTTGACGTGTGTATGAATTATCTTTATAACTACAATGAAATTGTTAAATTGGTGGTGGTGTTCAAATTAGACATTTTTATTTGATGTCTGTGATCTAAATAATAAAATATTTTTCAATATGTAGTTTGAATACACAATTATGACCAAAGTGCATGCTATAGAAGTAACTCAAGCAGACGTACAAACGAAGTTATCCAAACTAGACAGTCTGGAAACAAATGTCAATTCAATAAAGAACAAGCTCACACATATTGAAATCAAAATCTCATCACTAGAAACTAGAACAACTATATCTGAAAAGAAAATTTCAGATATTGAAGTCAGTCGTACTTTTGATAGTAGGCTCTGTGATGAACTGAACGCGGAAAATGAATCATTGAAACAACAAGTTAAACAACAAGCGAAAATCACGGAAACCATTACTAAAAATGTCGAGTCACTGAATCAAGTTAAGCAGGATCTCAACGAGAACATAGTAGATCTTCAATCGCGCTCTGTGAGAGACAATCTACTATTTTATATTTTTGATGAATGTGTAACATCACCGGGGCGTAAAGATGAAAACTGTACCTCCAAAATATTAGATTTTTGTGAAAACTCGCTGGAAATGAAAACGCACAGGCCAAGCTCAGAATCGACCGGGCTCATCGTGTTGGCAGATACGATAAATCGAAGACCAGGCCGATTGTTGTCAAATTTAATTATTTTGGCCATAAAACTGAAATCAAGTCCCTGGCAATGGGCATGCTTACTGGATCAAAATACGGTGTAGGCGATCAATTCCCGGAAATCATCAGAGAACGGCGACGCAAACTTATTCCGTATTTTGTGGAAGCAAAATCAAATAACAATCATGCTGTTGCTATCATATGATAAACTGTACAGGAATCAAACAACCTACACGGCTGATAACCTCCCCCCGTGGCCAGCTCCACCCCTTCCAAAACGTAACTACACAAATCGTCAACAGGCCCGTGAATAGGACAATCAACTACAACGCAGCTACAATTTATACTCTTGAATTCACAGGGACGTTGTAGTAAACTGAATGACAGTGACTTTTAAACTATATCAATAATTACGATGTGATTTTGCTGACGGAAACATGGCATTCCTCTATATCTAATATTAACATAGAAGGCTATACTAGTTATTCCTGTCCTAGACCTAAATAAGCGTACTAAACGTCACAGTGGTGGTGTTATTGTCTATATTAAGAATGTACATGCTAATTATACAGATCTTGTGGAGCTAAATGCCAATGGAATTATTTGGTTTAAATTCAATAAAGATTATCTTGAAATACCTAAAGATCTATATATTTGTACATGCTACATTCCACCACAAGACTCTACTGTTTATAAAAAACAATCATCACCGCTATTTGAATATGACTTTAATAAGTCCTGGAAGATAATATCTTAAAATATAGTAGTGAAGGTGATATCTCACTTTCAGATGACTTTAATGCACGAGTTGGCCAAAACAGGACTATGTACCGAATATTGATTTAGATAGATTTATTGATTTGCCACATAATGATGACGATGTACGTGATATTAATGTACGTAAATCATGTGATACTACGAGTTACTTTTACGGAAATAAACTTTTATCTTTATGTATTAACAATAGTTGTTTGGAACCAGGTCATTACACGTGCTACAATGGATCTAGAAACCGCACAGGGGCTAGTGTCGTTGACTATATAATAACAGAATTCAATAACATTTCGCTGTTTGATGATATGTATGTACATGAGCTTTCCGAATTTTCAGATCATTTTGCAGTAGATTTGCATTATCATTTGAACATATGTCTTGCTTTAACTGTGTTAAATCTAGCTTTGATAACATAGTCTGGGATTGTAATAACACTGAATTGTTGTATGAAACTCTCCATGAGAAAAAAAATTGTTTTGACAAAATTTCAGAGAATCTGACACTAGAAGAATCTGACGTAAGCAAAACTATCGATGATTTTTCAAAACTTGTATATGATGTATCCTTTCAGTTAAATGGTAAAACTATTACAGTAACTATAAATAATTCGAAGAAGCATATAATAAAAAGATCTCCTTGGTTCGATGAAGGTCGTAAACTCGCAAAATCACAGTTCTATTGATGTAAACGTCGGTACAAGTGCAAACCTACTATTGAAACTCGAACTCTATTTTTAGAAAGTAGATCATTATTTCGTAAAGAAAAAAATAAAGCGAAGAGAAAATATCATTTCAAAGAGAAACAGTCACTTTCCTAGTTGTGCAAATCCAATCCTCGAAAGTTTTGGAAATATATTAATAAATACAAAAATTCGATGACTGGTACCTCCCATGATGTTAGTTGTAATGATTTCGTAGAGCATTTTAGTAAACTTTCGGACATACAGAATGAAAATAATTTTCGTTTTGATGAACTTGAAGAAAGAACAGAGGAACTAAGCATTGATGAATTAGTGAAATAAGTAAAACACTGTCTTCCCTAAAAAGAAACAAAAGCGCTGATTATGACAACAATATTGCAGACTTTTTTTATAGATTCTCGGGAGTTTATATCTCCATATCTGGTTATTTCAAAAATATTCTCTTTAACACTTCGTAATAGAATAAACTCATGGTGTGAAGACTCATATATATTCAATGAATACCAGTTTGGCTGTAGAAATAATCGAAGTACTGTTGACTGTGTGTTCATTCTACATTCTATTATACAAAATATCTTATCGAAAAATCGTAAATTATTCTGTGTTTTCATTGATTACGAAAAAGCATTCGACACTGTCATCCATGATGCTCTGTAGATTAAACTTGTTCAATCAGGTGCTAGTTGTAAAGCTATTTCAATGATGCAATCTATAAATCGTAGTGTCAAATCATGTATTAAGGATTGCAATACAATGGCATATTCCAACTTCTTCGATGTAACATTGGGCTTGAAACAAGGAGAACCACTTTCACCTTTGATGTTTATCTTTTTTTGAATGATATATATGATTCTGTAAATTTTGATAATCTTACTGAAAATGATATTAATTATCTGTCTATATATATGTTACTGTTTGCTGATGATATAGCGTTATTCACTACAGATGCAGTCAGTCTTAAGGCACAGCTAGATAATATTTATGCTTACTCTTGTAAATGGGGTCTAAACATCAATGTTAAAAAACAAAAGTATGTGTTTTTGAAAAGCGTAGATCTCAAAATGATTTCAACTGGAATATAAATGGTGAACATATTGATATTATAGATAATTGTTGTTACCTTCGAATAAACTTTACATATACTGGCTGCTCTATGGGTTGTGCAGTCAAAACTTTAAATGAGCAAGCTATGAAAGCCTATCACAATCTTCTATCAGTTTTTAATAGAGTAAGTCTGGATGTTAAAAGTAAACTTTCGCTTTTTAATTCTTTAATAGTGCCAATTATTCTATACGGGTGTGAAGTCTAGGGCGTCTATAATTATCTTGAGGTCGACAAAATCCACCTCAAATTTTGTAAGCGTATATTAGGTGTACGTCCGTAGACTTCAAATGCTGCAGTACTTGGAGAATTGGGTCGTTTTCCATTGTCTCTAATTTGTATTGAACGTTCTGTACTGGATAAAATTTATGAAATTACCAAACTCTTCAATGTTTCGCTTGCTCGAAGAGCAACGAAATTTACAAATACGGAATACTCAGACATGGTCTATGTCAATACTATCTAATATAGAACGCTTTTGGATTTATCCTGAACAATTTTGATGCTTCGGCAAATTATTTACCTAAATTAAGACAACGTCTCCGAGACCAATATATATTCAATCATGGCATGATACTTTATCTACGCAAACTAGAATGCAGTATTACTTAAAATTCAAAACTATTTTCGAATACGAAACATATTTAAATGTTGTATCGAATGAAAAGTATAGACAAGAAATGTCCAGGTTTAGATTAAGTTCTCTTGAAATTGAAAATGGAAGGTATAATAATGTAGATAGGGTTGACAGATTATGTAAAGTTTGTAACAAAAATGTTGTGGAGTCAGAATACCACTTTTTATTATGTTGTTCTTTATATAGACAATTGAGATCTCTCTATTTCATAAACAAATCATGGGTCTCATTAAATAAGTTTGCAAATATTCTTTCTTCTAAAAACAAGAAGGTGCTTGTTAATACAGCGACTTTTACTTTCCGGTCTATGAAACTGAGACAGGAAAGTCTGTCAATGATTGCTGCTTTGTAATATCTCTTAAATATCTCAATACTGTTATTCACAATTTTGATTTTGGTTGATTGTTATGTCACTTTGCTATATGTATGTGTCTATGTTTACCCAGGCCATATTTGTTATGAATTATGTAAATGGCTAAAGGTATGTATAATGCCGATTTGCTTTAAATAAATGGTAAATGGTTGTACAAGGTCAGGTGACCAAAAAATGGTATATTAAATTTTGGTCTCATAAATATTGCCTTTCTACCCCACCCACTTCATATTTAATGCAGCAAAAGAGCACCCAGGTAAAATCCTTATAACTTTTTTCCCGCATTAAACTCTTTTCACTATTTTGTGAAATAAGTCTAGTGATACAAATCTTCAAAATTGTGCAATAAAAATACATGTCACCTTGGTATCTTTTTCGCAAATTTTGTTTTTATTTTGGTTAAATGTGGAAAAAATGCTGCGAAAATCAATGAAAACGCTAAAAATGAAATTTATTGACCATGAAAATATTGCGAAAACACATAAACACACAATACGAAACGAACCTGACTCCCAAAAAAGTCATTTGGCATAAATATTTTTTTTTAATTTTTTTACCCCACACACCTATTTTGTGATGCAATATTTTCGGAACGTCAACCGTCATTTCGATTGGTATTTTCTAAACCGATCCAGCATCCTTAAACAGCTTCATCAGAATAGTGGTACCATTATTCATCTTTTTTATCAAACTATAAAACCTATACGTTTATATATAGTTCCGAAATATAGGGTACTGCTGATGCTTATAATATCCTAAAATCATTCTGTAATATGAATTGTGTAAAACTGCACGTCAACAGGCCCGGATCCACCCCAGTTGGCCTCGGAGTGACCATTTTATACATCCCAAAAATGTTAAAATCCTTATAATATTACCAATCGATCTGGCTAGTGGTCGATATTTTGTGATAACAGCCTCTGTATATTACATATAAAGGACGCGAGTGCAATAAATTGTGCCCCCCTGTTGTTTATCCAGGCCCTACTTACTCCCCATCTGTATCAGTCAGACGCTTTAACAAATGATTTTAAAGTGCCTGATGATAATGATTTCATTTAGGGGATACTGTTGTTTGATTCACTGATCTATGTTACTATAATGTGAGAACTGATCGATTTAATAATAGTGACACGATAGAACTTTCGAAATTTTCTTGTTGATAGATTTATTACTGATTATGTAACAATGCGATTTTAATAATTTCATGTGAGTTTTTAGAACATAAAGCTGCAAAAACAATTTTAATTCAAAATTGACAAAAATCATCGCAATGGGGGGGGGGGGCACTTTTTTTAAAGTGCATGTGTCTAGCGTTGAATTTTAATATTTCTTTTAAAAACTCATAATTTTATGAGCTCAATATGTCAGGGTTTTTATAACTGAAATAAGGCCATTCAACTTTTGTGCAGCTGAAACTATGTCTTTAATTTTTTGTAGCTGAAACTAGCAAGATTAATGGCGTCTTCCATCCATCGTATTCAACTTTCAACTGATAACAAGATAGGTGTTCGGCACCGTTTATATACATCGGAAACCTTTCGGCATTCTATCGGCGTCGATTCGTAAACACTTCCGCATATTCTGCAATGTAACCGCAACCTTTTCCGCGCGATCGGGAAACATTCGGTGTAAAATCATGAACTGTCGGCATTCCTTCGCGTTGCGTTCTGCTACTTCGGAAAGGTTTCGGCGTTAATACTGCAACAATTCGTATACCGATCTGCGAATACATCCCGAACGAGCCCGATGGCAAAGATCCGACCATTTGTATTGATAAACGACCCCGAATGGATCCCGAAACTAGCAAACTATAATCGGCTACCGTTCCGCATAGCATCGCGGTCAAGGGGACGGCAGGTCTAACCGAATGCAACGCGGATAGATGTCGACAGTTCAGGATTTTGTTTCTCGATCGTGCGGAAAGAATGTGGTTTCATTGCAGAACATGCAGAAGTGTTTACGAATCGATGCCGAAAGAATGCCGAAATGTTGCCGATGTATATAAACGATGTCGGACTACTATCTTGTTATCAGTTGTTAGTTGAACACGAAGGATGGAAGACGCCTTCGTCTTACTAGTTTCAGCTATGAAAACTAGAATACATTGTTTCAGGTAGTCCATGACTAGAGCGTTTGTGCGTATCTAGCTTGTGCACCAACCGTCCCTTGGGTTTCTACAGATGTAATGACACGAACAGGCATGATTAAGCTTGCACTGAAATATCTTTTTTCTCATGTTATAACATTTTATGGTTCTTTAACTTCATTCTACTAATCTGTCAGATATTAAACACAAACATTTACAGGCCATGTAACGGTTCTTTTAAAACTTACCGGAGAGTACAAATTTGTATTGAAAATCACAAAATAAATACAATCCAGAAGTTTAACTAAAAAGATAACGGCGTAAAGTTTAATCAATACAATAGTTATACAATACAAAATATGTATTGCATAATAATAATAAGAATAAATTTATTTTCCGATGATATACCCATTAAGCCTAGGGCTTATCTCCCTTGGGGTCATCTAAAAAACAAGCATAAATATATACATGTACAAACATACAAAAGCATCAATAAAATGACAGACAATACAATACAGAAAGGAAATACTGACATTTGAAATAGTGCATTAAAAGATAGAAAAAAGTGAATATTGTGACAAGGTCTCAGAGACGCGATAGCAGCTGACTCATTTAAATCACACCACAACGGACCCATTACACTAACAGAGCTCATAAAGGCAATACACCTACTGCAGTCCTAAGTAATATGCCACATTGTGTGTTCCATTCCCCTGTATTTCCGTTTTTCACTCACATTACTTCATCAGATGCTCTTTAAATGAATTATCAAACATCGAATGCGCCTGTGGACATCAAGACATACCAGTCCCGGTATACAGTATTGCAGATCAGACTCGCGTAATAAATAGAATAAAAACTTTTTTAAAACGTTTCTGCGCTAATTATTTAGTAGTAAACCAAAATAATATAAGAAATCGGATAGGCTATGAATGGACGCAAGAAAATTAAAAAAAATCCAGCGTCGAAAAACTAAAAAAAAATCTTAATTCCACAATTCTTCAGCTGCATATCTAAATTATAAACCCCCGGATAGTGTACGATTAGCGAGAACGAATAAAATAGGGGTCGAAACCCAAATGGTCTCGACTTTCGGCGGGAAAATTGTACACGCATCTCAGCGCTGAGTTGTGCTAACGTCAGAGGCAAACTTTTTTGCTAATAATCTTTGGTAGATTAATGGATCAATAGTCGATCAATACTATTAACATGGACGCAAGAAAATTAAACAAACTATAAATTGAAAACAACACAGAGTCCTTTTTCCATAACTCTACCTGCATACAAACTAGATATAATACGAATAGCCCGAACGAATCCGATGGGGGCGAAACACAAATAACTGATATGGTCTCGACTTTCGGTGGGAAAAAAGGGTCGTTCTAACGATAGACCAAACTATTCAGCTGAAGATCTCTGGTAAGTTAATGGAAGAAACGAGGATCAACAAATGCGAAATATTATAAATACTGAAAAAGAAAACACACGTTAGATTAGGAGTTTCTAGCTAAACTGTAATATGAATGTGAAAACCATGAATTATGTAAAGTTCGTCTGATCAACGGTTTACTTTTAACATTTTAAGCATGCGTCATTTTACAGCACGTAGGAATTTATTTGCACAAATTCCATTATTCATCGAAATTCTTGCTCGAATGAATTGGTTGTGGAGAAATTACATAGTTAAAATCGTAGTGATTTCTGAGATGGTATGTAATACGAAAAATGGGGGTTACCCCCAGTAAAAATGGTTTAATTCTTCTCAAAAGACAGTTTTGAATTTAGTTTGTTACGTAGGCTAGTTATTTGTTGTTCCCATTTGAGATTTTGTCAACCAAGATTCCAAGAACCCTTTGTGTTGTTACACATGACACGGCTTGGTTATTTATTGATATACAAAAATGTATTAAGATTTCTCGTTATGTAAATTGAATTGACTTATCCTAATAACATACATGCTGTTTTCTGAGGATTGAGATTCATTTTGTTTAATTTACACCATTTTAAAACAATGTCGAGGTCACTTTGTAGTGAACGTTCGATATTATCTATTGATTAACCGTGTGTATAAAGAGGCGTGTCGTCTGCGTACATATCGATTTCTGTTGAATTTAGATATAACGGAAGGTCATTTATAAAGAGCAAAAAAGTAGCGACCCAAGGATAGATCCTTGAGGTACACTACATTTAACTGATCGAAAGGAAGAATGAGAATTTCCAACTCGATTAATGTCTATCTTCAAGATAAGATTTAAACCATGTGATTGTTTGAGTATTGAAACGATAAAGTCTTAACTTACGAAGTAATAGTCCAATATCGACAAAGTCGAAAGCTTTTCTAAAGTCTAAATAAATAGTGCCTATGAAGCAACCCGAATCAATATTTTTAGCCCAATTTTCGATCAAATTAATCAAAGCAGTTTGACACGAATGCTGCTTTCGAAAACCAGACTGAGTTGCATGCATAATACATACACACATATGCTTATACATGTAGTAAAGTTTAATCAGACGACTGTACACATTTGTTGTGTGCGAGGCAGTTTTGCCAACAGTAGACCGTCTTGTAGAAATTGTTGATAAAATGCAATCCAAATGGAATGGTGAATATTTTGTGTCGTTATATTTTTTATTTAATGTCTGGGAATCTTAAAATTAAGAAACTAATGAAACAGAATTACTACTTTTATAAGACTAATGCAACACTTCTTTGACAATTGATTCCATTGAAATTCTCACAATTTACATTTAATGGATTCTATAATTTATGGGATGGACATATATTGAAATACATGTAATTTGAATTATTGTGACAAACGATATGATAAGATTGATAAAGTATACCGATGATAGCGACTGTGTGTAAAGAAGTAAATACCGGATACCGATAATTTAGAAATTTTCAGATCGATAACAGTGATGAAAGCTATGTTGTCCGAAATGTATCGTGCGACCTATCCCGTTTCAGTGAAAAAAATATAATCGTGAACCCTATCTTTCATGCAAATTGTCTGTTATTTTGTTCAGAAACGCATTACATATCGGATTCTGATGTTTATTGAATTCGATTCTGTGGGCGAAGTGTTCACACACTTGAATCGTTGGAAAACGCATGATATAAGAGTGAAAATAGTCATTTTATGGTCTTTATCATGGTGCCTATCCCGCTAAAACTTTGTTTTTTACGGAACAATTTCGAAGTGTTTGAGAAAACGACGCAACCAATCATGCAAAGCAAGGTGCCAAAAGATTCAGCGGAGAAGCCATTGCGTGCTGGTCGGGGTGTCCAGAAATAAACAGGACTCGATGATACAGGGTGTACAAAAAGAAAGTATACAGTTTCAAGGTATATTTATCATATCCCTACAACCTGCTATCGCAACAAAAATGTATAGACAAAAGATGTAAGTTTTTTCTGTCACCAATTTTAGGATTATAATCCAGATAATTTTCAGAAAAATGTCAAATTTCTAAAATTATCTTATTTTGTCCGTGACGTCATTTTGTAGTAATAAACGACGTTTTCACGATGCATGTCGCCTTCTTGCACACGTTCTTTGAAGCTGTAAATTACATTTGCACATGTGTCTTACCTGCTCTTCTAACATTATCTTTTGATGTCCCTCCGCAGCATAGATGTGTCCGTTGGCTTTAGCTTGTACACTAGCGATTCAGATAGCACAATAGACAGAAATAAACTCAACCCGTTACTTGTCTTTGTTAAACCAGCTCATTCCTAAACACCGCAGGTGATTTACTGTCTTGAAAGATGCATAGTTCATGCATAGGCCACACATTGTACATAAGGGTTTGGATGAATTCCTTGAAATGGTTGGATACAAAGTAATTTCCAGGAAATACCACTTTGGTGTGACATGGCCCACCGTCAGCCCGGGTCTAAATTAGTGCGACCTCTTCTTGTGGGGCTTTGTAAAATCGCTAGTGTACAACACAAAGCCAACAAACACAGCTATGCTCACGAGAAACATCAAAAGAGAAGGTAAAACGATCAGTTTATACACATGTGCAAATGTTATCAATAGTTTAAAAGAAGTGCAAGAAGGAAAACGTAAGAAGAATGGACATTTTGAGAACGTCATAAATTACTGAACGGACGTCACGGGCAAATAAGGTAATTTCAGTAAATTTAAATTTTTCAAAAAATTATCCAACTTATAATCTTAAAACAGGTCCCAGAAAAAACTTACATCTTTTGTCTACACATGTGCACATTTTCTTTACGGTAGCAGAATGAAGAAATTTGATAAAAATATACACTGAAACTATATACTTTCTTTTTGGACACCCTGTATATATTTATCTCAAAAAAGGTTTATCCGACGCCGATTGGCAGCCATTTTTGAGTGCGTCCCATCATTAAAACCACGTGATTCCCCACCGTGTTGCTAGTCAAATAGTTTTGTGCGACCAAATAATTTAAGTATAATTTATATATAATAAGTATTATTTAGGGTGTGTTATTTTTTGCAGTAAGGATGCTGATCGAATTTATTGTGGTGTATGATTAAATTAAGTAGTCCAAATAATTCAGATACGTGTGTTTAATGATAATATACGTACATTAGCTGAAAGGCCACTCTACAAATTAATATCGAGATAATTAAAATGATAATCATCACAGGGTCTAAATTATAGTGTCGGACAAATTTTACTCTTTGGCTATATGTTTTTTAATCCCCGACAAAATGTGTTGGGAACAAAATTAATGTAGGCCCAGGGCCGTATCCAGAGGATGTTCAAATGGGGAGGGGAGATGGGGTACGTGGGAACGGGAGAGGTGTCCCACTCCCGGCGAAAATGCATGTTTTTCAATGTTTGAATTAAAATGGTTTAATTTCCTGCACTTTTAACTTTATTTAATGTAAACTGGTGTGTGTATATGTGTACGTGTAAGCGGCGGAAACAACCCAATGCAATACCCAAATGATATATCAGTATATTATGTGAGATTTAAAACTTGACAAGTTCCTTTTTTATTTAAATTTTAAATGTCTTTATTACCCATTGCACGAGAATATATACGAATATATGTGCATTCCTTTGGAAAAAAAAGATAATCAGGGATTCAATTTTGTTAGTCAGATATTATTGCAAGTAAGACTTATAACTGACATTCCTTAAGGTTCACTCTAATGGACGAAAATGTGTATTTTTCTTCAGTGAATTAAATACCCTTTTGGCAAAAAAACACATTAGTATCATACATCATTTTGTAGCTTAAAGTTCAAATAATCAATATCAACGAGTGTTTTTGTTATATTCACTTGTTATAAAAATGTATTTATAAAAAGTTAATTACAAAATAGGTATACATTTTTCAAAATGTCAGTCTCATTTATTGGGTAACAAAATGCTAGAAAAATTAGAAATTGTGGATGTCAAATATTTTATCAAGGTCATGCCTGCCCATTTATTTAAATAAAATCAGTCAAAATGCATTGATTTTGAACAATAAAATACATCAACATGAATTAAAATCTATCACATGTGTATGTGTGAAGGCCTACTTTTAATAAATCCTTAATAGTTTAGGGTACGGTGGGCCTGACGGACCAGATAGTTGTTGGTTTGTCAATAATCGATTTTATCGGGTCTATAAGACTTAACACTTGATTATTTGTAGAAGTTTTAAGTTGCTTCGAAAGAACTGAAACAGGTTTATGGAAAATTATTTAAAGCTTTAGTATTTCTTTCAATTATAAACATATTTAGTTAGATATTTCTTTCCACTGTATTGTATGTGTATATACATGTATACCAAAGAAATTGCCTATTTATCTTTAGTCGCACTGGTCCCTGATAACGTTTGTTCCGTCCGTTAGCCCGTTTCTTTTAACATGAAAAAAATGCTGTATTTGGTCAGTTTGTGTGTTAAAATGGTTAAATATTACTCAAAAAACTATTTGCAGACGATAATATAGCATGGCAGTAACCTCACTCCATACATAAACTTACCGAGCACGTTGTAACATTTGCACGGACTATTCGTGTGGATTGAAATATTTTGACAGCTACATGTAATGACCGATTTTACACAAACTGTATGTGATCGCGAAACGATCCAGAAAATCGAGTTACACAACTGTGTTTGCAATGATTATACGAGCATAATTAACATAAGGATTATTTAAAAACGCATATTACTTTTGTAATTTAGCTAAAATAAAGTTTGACAGACAGCCTCGTAACACATATCAGATTATCAATTCGCTAACATGTGCAGTATGTGTTGAGATAGGAAAATGCTGATATTGATGTTTCATTGGGACTTAAATTAAACCGTAAGTATCATATTGTATTCGATGTCATTATTCGTTATGAACAGCACATTATGAACACCGCATCATAATGGTTTTGTCGATAAACTGTCGCACTACTTTGGCGCATGAATATAAATTTGCTACACAGCGCGAAATTCGTAAACAAACGAGATGAAAACAATAATAAATATTTGGATTTCATTGTTATTATCGTATGATCGTTTGTAAAGTTGATAAATTATGAATGTAATAAAGTTCATTATTCGATCTGGCTATCGATTATGTTGATTACTTTGTTTGAAAAACATCTTGCTGTACGTTTACTGTGGTGACAGGAGGGAGCAAACATGGCGACTTCCTTGTCGAAATTACACATCAACATGAAGGTGTTTTTCTCGTAAACAAAACACCAGCAGCTAATTTCAAGCCTGGCATGCCCTAGCGACGATTGATTATAAAGTAATGCCAATGAGTTCGTATTATGAAATGCAATAATGATAACGTTTGACATTTTGAAAAAAATGTTGTATTATTCATTCGAAAATCGCCTTTATTTTAGTGTTAGCATTTGAATTAGGCAACTATATGGTACATTTTACATCACACGCAAGTGCTACAATGGTTTTCTATCATATATAATAAAAGTAAATGGTATATGCTGTTTGAAATAGCTTTTTTCAAGTGGGTGTTTTTCAAGTATTTTCAAGGGTGATCTACCTTAACATAAATGTGGACGCTAATAAGTTTTCTTGCTTCTGTTTGTAATTGATTTCTGTTCGCGAACAGAAATGTTTCTGAACTTCTGTTAATTTTGATATGTATAGCACGTCAGTACCAGTACTCACATTCTACGAAGACAAGGCCTAGCAAAGCAACATCTGGAGGTCGAAAAAGTTTAACGAGTAATCATGTGCGAATGAAGAATTTTAGGGTTCAAATTTTACTGCAAGCTGCTGAATTCTAGCATGTTTTCGTGACCCCTCCTGACCCAATTTAGTTATGGGTTAAACCGATCGAGGGGCAACCGCGGCGTAGGATACCAAGCGCTATATCAATCAAAGCACCGAGAGTGCTGCTGGGAGGCTTTCTGGTTGCTGCTAATAAAGCTCAAACCTACTTTACACGTTTTATGTTCGTTTTCTTACTGCCGATCTTGTCACACATCAAAATAGGCTTATGTGACTTTATAGGCATGTTGCATATATAAACGATTGCAAAAGGGTACATTTTATTTGGCAAACATGTCTTTTATGCGAATATCAAAATCGGCAGTAAAAAAGTATAAGCGCCTATTTATCAGATTCTAAAGTACGCTTACAGTAAACACTGACCGAGCGCAGGTGTATTCCGATACAAAGACGCTAGTATATATCTGGTCAGTACTAGGCTATAAGATTACATAACAGGCATTGCAGACGATACGAGCGTAAAAGCTATTCATTCTTAATAGCAAATTAATCAGGTGACTCTGTTCTGGAAGTAGTAATTTTCTGGACTGTTATTTGGTTAAAACCATTATGTCTACATTGTATTATTTACGTTTAGTCAAAATTACCACGGTGTTTATTTAAATAGGCCCTATATTTCAGTGTCTTCTAGTTGGTTGCTGGTGTAATACGTTTAAATTACATGTAAATACTTTGGAACTACTTCGTTTAGTCAATAGTGTATATTCTAAAAATAGCTTCTTACAGAACCTTCAATATAAGTTCTAAAAATAGCTATAGAGGCGGGACAAATGATGAACACGTCATTTTCATATTATGATACAAGTCCGATATGGCCTCAGTGCAGTAATTTTCTGCAAAAATATCGATTTAACGAACAGTTTCACAATAATTGTTGATCTTAGAATAAACAAATGTTGCTGCTTGAATTAAATATGTTTAAAAAATTTGAGAAACATATGTAGCAGTATTGGAAATGTTGACAGTTTCTGGAACTACTTGAATGCGGATTCACATAGCAGCCTTAAGGCGGTTAATTTTGTATTAAGAAACGGGCAATGGTAGTAATGACAGGCTTAAAGCCTCCCAAAAACTAAAACGTCTTGTAGAGCTGGTATATATTCCAAACGCTTGGTGACTTGTCGATACTGATAACAGAGGCTCATCTTTCAAGAACGGCCCAGAAACTCTGCTACATGTACCCATTAAGTACTAGTAACATATGGCGTAGTTCTAGTTGTCACAGGAATACCCCTAAATAGGCAACGGAGCAACAAAGTTGCCTCTCGACAGATTTCGCAATGACAGCCACCAAAAAAAACAATAATAAAATACATCGTTTCATTGATGTTGGGAGACAGAGTATAGGACCTCATACATTATTAGTATACTTTTATGTAATTATATCTGTGAACCGGGAGGCGTTTAAGCCTCTTATTACTACCATTGCCCATTTCTTAATACAAAATTAACCGCCTTTAGGCTGCTATGTGAATCCGCATTCAAGTAGTTCCAGAAACTGTCAACATTCCCAATACTGCTACATATGTTTCTCCAAATTTTTTAACTGATTTAAGCCAATCAGCAACATTTGTTTATTCTAAGATAAAAAATTATTGTGAAACTGTTCGTTAAATCGATAATTTTGCAAAAACATCGCTACACCGGCCGATACCGAACTTGTTTCATAATACGAAAATGACGTGTTCATCAAATGTCCCGGCTGTAAAGCTATTTTTAGAAACTTCAGACTACGGTCAAGTGATGGTTTTATCAATGAATCGTATACGGTCTGCAAAGTACTGTTATGCAATCATATGGTGTCGCTGTACTAGCTAGCCGCTTTCTATAGACTGTCTCACGCTGTGAGGGGGGTGATTACAAGACGGTACTGTAGAATCTGATAAATAGGCGCGTAGTATTATTTTAAAGCCACTTTTGATATACGCATTCAATACACGTATTACATATAAATTAATAAAAAAAAAAAAAAAAAAAAAAAATTATAAATTAATATGCACCTTTTAACAATTATTTAGATACCCAACATGCCTATATAGTCACATATGCCTATTTTGACATTCAAGACGAGATCGGCAGTAAGAAAACGAACATTAAACGTGTACAGTCGGTTTAGGCTTTAGTAGCAGCAACCAGATCGCCTCCCACCAGTACTCTCAGTGCTTTGATTACTTGGGGGATTCCCCCAAGTATTGTTACATACCAACTTCAGAAATCACTACGATTTTACCGATGTAATTTCTCCACGACCAATTCATCCGAGCAAAAAACGAGTTCCAGCTAATCTAAACCAAAATCATAATTTTCAATCATTTTTAAGAACATTTGTCCCTAGTAATTACATTATTTTTTATTTCTTTGTATTGCGAGAAATTTTGGAATGTTTCTTCTGTGAGTGAATGTTTATGTGCGAATAAATTCCTACGCGCAGTAAAATGGCTAATGTTTTTTGAGGGTTGATAAAAATGTCGCTGTTACAGTACCTGGTTAAGCAGACGAATTTTACACTGTTTGGTTTTATAACGTTCATATTACAGTTTAGCAACAAACTCCTTCTATAATGTATTTATTTTCACTATTTACAATAGTTTGCATTGATAAATAGTATTGATCGATGTTTCATCCATTAAATTTACCTCAGATCTTCGGCTTAATATTTTGCGTCTATCTTAAGAACAACTCTTTTCCAAGCGGTGTTGTTCACAGACACTTGGGGTCTTGACCACACCCCCTCCCGCTACGCGCCTGGAAATAGTTTTTAATATTTATTATATATCCAGACCCATTCAGTACTCACACAAACATTTGTTGAATGTATTTGATATTAATAAAAAAATCTACGTTCGTCCTCTACTGCTTAAATAACTCAAAGATAAAAATGTTTCGCTGAACTTTCTCGCACATCGACCTAGAAAAATGGATCGTGTAAAACTCGTTTTGCAACTTTCCCGTATATTTCTGGTGCCCTTCGGTCAATAACAAATTAATCTCTACGATGACTATACTGACAATACTCGATCGGCGCTCCTGTCTTCAAAATATGCGAGAATGTTTGCAATTGTCAACTCATTTTCCGCCGCGCACATAATCTTTCGACAATTTGAACGGTGGTTCCCAGCCTGATACATAAGAACCGTGTCGCGCGTTGAACGTTGGACCCAAACGAGGTATTCCGAATGGTTTATTTACATATCTGGTTCCAACGTTCAACGCGCGGCGCCGTACAATCGTATCGAACAGGCGGGAAACCATGTCGAAAGATTATGTGCGTGGCGTTTTTTTAGTTGAAAATTGCCAACTTTCTCTCAAATTGTGGAGACAGGGGCGGGTATAGGCTTCTGTCACTATCATCACCGTGAAGAGTAATGTGTACTTGACCGAAGGACACGCAATATAGGCGGGAAAGTTGCACAGTGAGTAAAACACGACCCGATATTCGAGGAAGGTGTGCGAGAAATTTCAGTCAAACATTTCTATCTTTGTGTTATTTAGCTAGAGAGGCATTTACGAATATTTTTTATTTGTCTTGGATACGTTTAATAATGTTTGTGTGACTAATGTATGGGTCTGGGTATACCACGTTGATGTTAAAAATATACTCAGGTGCGTAGCTGGGGTCGGGGTCCAGACCCCAAGTGTCTGTGGTGTTGTTTACACATTTCGCGCCGAGATTCGAAACCATAGTGTTTCGTCCCCTTTATGAATCGTTCGCGCTATTCGCACCCTGTTCGGTTCGTTTGTAGCTAGAGTTATGGAATTTTGATCAAGTGCAGTTTAAGTTGTTATTATTATTTTTTACGACTATTCATCCCCTATCCAATTACTTGTATTATGTTTGTTTACTACCGTCAAACGTTATTTATGCATATTCATGAAATTACCATTAACTGTTATTCTTAGTCTTTTTAATACTTTTTCTCAGCTAAAACTACGCATTTCAGCCCCCATTATAGTTGAAACTAGTTCATTGAGTTTTTAATGGTCGGATTGCCTAAATGGGTTCTTTAGATGAAATTTGAAGGAGTTAGCTGTCATCAATATTCCTGAAAAGTTTTCACAATATTTACACTTATTAATCCAATACCATTTAAGGTAATGTTTAATAGATTACCAAGCTTTGCGTTATCCCCCAAGTAACAGTACTTCAGTACTTTGATTTAGACATGGTGTTTGACACATTATGTATAATTATATACATTGACAAAGCACACAGTTCGGTGTATAATACTGAATTGAATATTATTTCCGGGTCAATTAACTGATTCGGTTTAATGATCCAATATTATACGTGACACATTTCATATCTGAAACACCATTGAACGCATTCCTTAATATGTAGCCCTTAATGCTTTCATAATGCTAATATCATTAATGTAAATTCCCTCAAGAAATGTAACTTTGTTTGAAATGAATTCTGTAACTATGTTGTGTTTAATGCCCCGTGAATTTTCATGAATTATGTCTAAGAATGATGAATATCCACCATGAGTTCATAAACGATTCTTTATCTGTACGAATCTAATGTTCTTCTGCATGATTAAAAGTCGTTATAATATCACCATTCGTAAATGTTAGTTTTAAATGGGGGTAAAGTTTTTCATTTCATTTGTATAATGATGCATACTTTCAAACACACTTATAACGAACATAAGGATACGCTTTTATTGGAGTAGAAATATGCAACATTAACATTAAAATAATCCCATATACTGATTGAATGACCATAAGTCTGATAGATCTATGATATCTAAGATTATTATATATAATATATAGACATTCTCCTGGATAAGTGTTTGTATTAGTATACCGGTGTAACCTCAAGGATTCCATATGTTGTGTGATTTATACTGTTTCTTATGAATTAATTATTTGTGTTTTTAATGAAATCATGTAATATACGTAAGTTACTTTTAACAATATCCATCAGGTGGTTTAGCAGACGGGTGCAAATAATATTTCCAAATACGTTTTAATTACGCTTAATTACTAGTATTAAAAGTTCGAATTGTTTGCATGGAATTTTTATTATGTTTTCCAACGCGCATTCACGCTACATTTTTGATAAATTTATATTGTTGATTATGTTTTAATGAGATTACTTTTAGTTAATACGAGATGTCTTTTGGTGTTTTAAAAAATGCAGGGTTCCAAAGGTATTGCATTTGTATTGAAATGGTAATGTTTTTTAAAAAAACAAAAATGATTTAACGTTGGTGTGAATGTGTAATTGTTTATATGAGTCAATTTCAAATTCGCAGGTTTTTAGCCTCCCAAATTTCTTAAATATTTTTTGTTAAATATAATGGTTATTGTCCAAACTCTTCTTGGACATGTATGTATAGTTTCGATCCTTAATTAAGACAATATATATGTTTTCAACTTCAAACTTAGAGTCACCTAAGTAAATTGTCTTTAGTGTAACGATCAGGAAATTTAACAATACTTTAAATGTGCTGCCTCACAGATTGGGTAAAAATGTTTGTATATTGTGATTTTCCAAACTAACAAAGTATTGATGTAATAGAAAAACACTGACGGTTGCTTTATGAACGATTTGGTGCAAGAAAGCAATTTTAGCCACTTTCGATATCGCCCACTGAGTATTTTTTCTTGAAAAAAAGCGCTAAGTTTCCTTCCAACATGCTTTGTGATTTATGTAATTCACACGTGATCGAACTGTTACATCAACAAACTACAGCGTAAACATCAGCGAGGTATTTGGTTCGTTTTTCGATTTATTTTCACCAAATGCAAACAAATTTCAGGCAATTTAAGTAATAGTAGTGTTAATTCTATAGGGTATTATACTTTATATTACATTTTGTCCGTGGTGTAACAAATTTGAATTGTTACACCATGGACAGTTACACCACGGACATTTTTGAGATGTTATCATCATAACAAACACATTGTTTATAGCACTTCAATACTGACATTACAAAACTACTGTACATACATATATCTTAAACCAAAAGTGGAACTATTCTGAATAATATGCCTTCGGGTGTATAATAAACGGCGTTACACCACGGACAAAAAAGTACTACCAGACAAACCAACATTGAATTGTCTATAGATTTCCAATTATAAATTAAATCAAATCCATTCATCGCTGTGGTGTGAAGGATGAGTAACTCTTTCGAAATAAAGAAGTTATTTTGTTATTTTAGGGGATCATGGTATAAAATTAGGTACCTAATCGATTTCGTTACACCAAAGACACAAAGCTATGGGTCATGCATAAAACATACATTTTTTACAATATTCATTGTATGTTTTTGTTTATATTTTCATCAAAATGCACATACAAGTTTTGTCTCATAGTATATGACAACATGAAATGCTTTAATAAAAAGCATAACACTGTGGTACTGGGACATTCATTTGTTTAAGAAATAAAAATCTGTTCGCGCACTCGTGATTTAATTTTTCCGAATCCGAACTCCTGTCCATGTTTTATTCACCGACAAAATACAAGAACCGAGTTTTTATTTCGATTCTAAATACGATAATATACCGCACTATTTAACTGCGCGCATTCCATTTTCACCCATGTGACATTTAACATAATTCCACGCTGAAATTGAGTGGCTTATTAGCTGGTACAATTACCTCCCTCGTTAATGAAAACGACCTTCGTAATTTTTTGAAGGAAATAACACATTTTAAACATTGAAACAATTTTAATAACACGAGTATAGTGTAGCTACTTAACGAATAGAAAAATATAAATGAATTGATTATCAGATGTTTTTATGAAACTTAGTTTCGAGATTATATTGGAGTTTCTAAAAATAGATGCGTCATAGCTGTAACACTGGATATCCGTGCATCTTGCCTTGTCATCGCGTTTCGTTGAAGATTTACTATAAATTTTACGTTCATTCATTCATAAACATGTCATGTGATATGGGGCGTAAATAGTAACAGCCAATTTGATACCATGTTTTATGGGGGTAATAAAACATGGCCAGCACTGCTCTATATTTAATGGATTAATCCGCAGATCGTGTTAGAATCCCTGTTAAAGGCAGTAAAAACACAAATACAAATATTTACTGATGACAAATCATTTAGTTTTGCAGTGTTACTATAAATACAGTATATATAGCTTTATATAATGAATGTTTGACTATCATTTATCATATTTATGTGTAAGTTATTCAATCAGGACAAGAAAACCTGCTAATTTTGAAATTGATTCATATAGTATATATACATATTGGCTTGGTTGTTAGACGTTTGAAACAAACTTCAATGAACACAAAATATGTTTGTCTAGATAGGCACCACCGTTATATGTGCCACCTTTGGTATTGTTGCGATAGTCGAATGCTCTAATGCTGCCGTACTTCGCATTGCTATAGGCGATGGTGCCGTACAGTATGGGTTCGAATCCCGCTTTGAATGTTTAGATTTTTATGTCATCGATATTGAGTTAAATAATCACACATCGGGATGGGAAGTTAGTACAACATTTAATAGTGTCGGGATGGGAAGTTAGTACAATATGTAACAGTGTCGGGGTGGGAAGTTAGTACAACATGTAATAGTGTCGGGTTGGGAAGTTAGTACAATATGTAATAGTGTCGGGGTGGGAAGTTAGTACAACATGTAATAGTGTCGGGATGGGAAGTTAGAACAACATGTAATAGTGTCGGGTTGGGAAGTTAGTACAACATGTAATAGTGTCGGGATGGGAAGTTAGTACAATATGTAATAGTGTCGGGATGGGAAGTTAGTACAACATGAAATAGTGTCGGGTTGGAAAGTTAGTACAACATGTAATATTTAGTGTCGGGTTGGAAAGTTAGTACAATATGTAATAGTGTCGGGTTGGGAAGTTAGTACAATATGTAATAGTGTCGGGGTGGGAAGTTAGTACAATATGTAATAGTGTCGGGTTGGGAAGTTAGTACAATATGTAATAGTGTCGGGTTGGGAAGTTAGTACAACATGTAATAGTGTCGGGATGGGAAGTTAGTACAACATGTAATAGTGCCGGGGTGGGAAGTTAGTACAACATGTAATAGTGTCGGGATGGGAAGTTAGTACAATATGTAATAGTGTCGGGTTGGAAAGTTAGTACAACATGTCATATTTAGTGTCGGGTTGGAAAGTAAGTACAATATGTAATAGTGTCGGGTTGGGAAGTTAGTACAATATGTAATAGTGTCGGGGTGGGAAGTTAGTACAATATGTAATAGTGTTGGGTTGGGAAGTTAGTACAATATGTAATAGTGTCGGGGTGGGAAGTTAGTACAATATGTAATAGTGTCGGGTTGGGAAGTGAGTACAATATGTAATAGTGTCGGGATGGGACGATAGTACAATATGTAATAGTGTCGGATTGGGAAGTTAGTACAACATGTAATAGTGTCGGGATGAGAAGTTAGTACAACATGTAATAGTGTCGGGATGGGAAGTTAGTACAATATGTAATATTGTCGGGTTGGAAAGTTAGTACAACATGTCATATTTAGTGTCGGGTTGGAAAGTTAGTACAATATGTAATAGTGTCGGGTTGGGAAGTTAGTACAATATGTAATAGTATCGGGTTGGGAAGTTAGTACAACATGTAATAGTGTCGGGTTGGGAAGTTATTACAATATGTAATAGTGTCGGGTTGGGAAGTTAGTACAATATGCAATAGTGTCGGGTTGGGAAGTTAGTACAATATGTAATAGTGTCGGGGTGGGAAGTTAGTACAACATGTAATAGTGTCGGGGTGGGAAGTTAGTACAATATGTAATAGTGTCGGGGTGGGAAGTTAGTACAACATGTAATAGTGTCGGGGTGGGAAGTTAGTACAATATGTAATAGTGTCGGGTTGGGAAGTTAGTACAATATGCAATAGTGTCGGGTTGGGAAGTTAGTACAACATGTAATAGTGTCGGGGTGGGAAGTTAGTACAATATGTAATAGTGTCAGGTTGGGAAGTTAGTACAACATGTAATAGTGTCGGGATGAGAAGTTAGTACAACATGTAATAGTGCCGGGGTGGGAAGTTAGTACAACATGTAATAGTGTCGGGATGGGAAGTTAGTACAATATGTAATAGTGTCGGGTTGGAAAGTTAGTACAACATGTCATATTTAGTGTCGGGTTGGAAAGTTAGTACAATATGTAATAGTGTCGGGTTGGGAAGTTAGTACAATATGTAATAGTGTCGGGGTGGGAAGTTAGTACAATATGTAATAGTGTCGGGTTGGGAAGTTAGTACAATATGTAATAGTGTCGGGGTGGGAAGTTAGTACAACAGGTAATAGTGTCGGGGTGGGAAGTTAGTACAACATGTAATAGTGTCGGGGGGGGGGAAGTTATTACAATATGTAATAGTGTCGGGTTGGGAAGTTAGTACAATATGTAATAGTGTCGGGTTGGGAAGTTAGTACAATATGTAACAGTGTCGGGGTGGGAAGTTAGTACAACATGTAATAGTGTCGGGTTGGGAAGTTAGTACAATATGTAACAGTGTCGGGGTGGGAAGTTAGTACAACATGTAATAGTGTCGGGTTGGGAAGTTAGTACAATATGTAATAGTGTCGGGTTGGGAAGTTAGTACAACATGTACTAGTCGGGTTGGGAAGTTAGTACAATATGTAATAGTGTCGGGTTGGGAAGTTAGTACAACATGTAATAGTCGGGTTGGGAAGTTAGTACAATATGTAATAGTGTCGGGGTGGGAAGTTAGTACAATATGTAATAGTGTCGGGTTGGGAAGTTAGTACAATATGTAATAGTGTCGGGTTGGGAAGTTAGTACAATATGTAATAGTGTCGGGTTGGGAAGTTAGTACAACATGTAATAGTGTCGGGTTGGGAAGTTAGTACAACATGTAATAGTGTCGGGGTGGGAAGTTAGTACAATATGTAATAGTGTCGGGGTGGGAAGTTAGTACAACATGTAATAGTGTCGGGGTGGGAAGTTAGTACAATATGTAATAGTGTCGGGTTGGAAAGTTAGTACAACATGCCATATTTAGTGTCGGGTTGGAAAGTTAGTACAATATGTAATAGTGTCGGGTTGGGAAGTTAGTACAATATGTAATAGTGTCGGGGTGGGAAGTTAGTACAATATGTAATAGTGTCGGGGTGGGAAGTTAGTACAACATGTAATAGTGTCGGGGTGGGAAGTTAGTACAATATGTAATAGTGTCGGGGTGGGAAGTTAGTACAACATGTAATAGTGTCGGGGTGGGAAGTTAGTACAATATGTAATAGTGTCGGGTTGGGAAGTTAGTACAATATGCAATAGTGTCGGGTTGGGAAGTTAGTACAACATGTAATAGTGTCGGGGTGGGAAGTTAGTACAATATGTAATAGTGTCGGGTTGGGAAGTTAGTACAACATGTAATAGTGTCGGGATGAGAAGTTAGTACAACATGTAATAGTGCCGGGGTGGGAAGTTAGTACAACATGTAATAGTGTCGGGATGGGAAGTTAGTACAATATGTAATAGTGTCGGGTTGGAAAGTTAGTACAACATGTCATATTTAGTGTCGGGTTGGAAAGTTAGTACAATATGTAATAGTGTCGGGTTGGGAAGTTAGTACAACATGTAATAGTGTCGGGTTGGGAAGTTATTACAATATGTAATAGTGTCGGGTTGGGAAGTTAGTACAATATGCAATAGTGTCGGGGTGGGAAGTTAGTACAATATGTAATAGTGTCGGGTTGGGAAGTTAGTACAATATGTAATAGTGTCGGGTTGGGAAGTTAGTACAATATGTAATAGTGTCGGGATGGGAAGTTAGTACAATATGTAATAGTGTCGGGTTGGGAAGTTAGTACAATATGTAATAGTGTCGGGGTGGGAAGTTAGTACAACATGTAATAGTGTCGGGGTGGGAAGTTAGTACAACATGTAATAGTGTCGGGGTGGGAAGTTATTACAATATGTAATAGTGTCGGGTTGGGAAGTTAGTACAATATGTAATAGTGTCGGGTTGGGAAGTTAGTACAATATGTAACAGTGTCGGGGTGGGAAGTTAGTACAACATGTAATAGTGTCGGGTTGGGAAGTTAGTACAATATGTAACAGTGTCGGGGTGGGAAGTTAGTACAACATGTAATAGTGTCGGGTTGGGAAGTTAGTACAATATGTAATAGTGTCGGGTTGGGAAGTTAGTACAACATGTAATAGTCGGGTTGGGAAGTTAGTACAATATGTAATAGTGTCGGGTTGGGAAGTTAGTACAACATGTAATAGTCGGGTTGGGAAGTTAGTACAATATGTAATAGTGTCGGGGTGGGAAGTTAGTACAACATGTAATAGTGTCGGGTTGGGAAGTTAGTACAATATGTAATAGTGTCGGGTTGGGAAGTTAGTACAATATGTAATAGTGTCGGGTTGGGAAGTTAGTACAATATGTAATAGTGCCGGGGTGGGAAGTTAGTACAACATGTAATAGTGTCGGGGTGGGAAGTGAGTACAACATGTAATAGTGTCGGGTTGGGAAGTTAGTACAATATGTAATAGTGTCGGGATGAGAAGTTAGTACAACATGTAATAGTGTCGGGGTGGGAAGTTAGTACAATATGTAATAGTGTCGGGGTGGGAAGTTAGTACAACATGTAATAGTGTCGGGGTGGGAAGTTAGTACAACATGTAATAGTGTCGGGTTGGGAAGTTAGTACAACATGTAATAGTGTCGGGGTGGGAAGTTAGTACAACATGTAATAGTGTCGGGTTGGGAAGTTAGTACAACATGTAATAGTGTCGGGGTGGGAAGTTAGTACAATATGTAATAGTGTCGGGGTGGGAAGTTAGTACAACATGTAATAGTGTCGGGGTGGGAAGTTAGTACAACATGTAATAGTGTCGGGTTGGGAAGTTAGTACAATATGTAATAGTGTCGGGGTGGGAAGTTAGTACAACATGTAATAGTGTCGGGGTGGGAAGTTAGTACAACATGTAATAGTGTCGGGTTTGGAAGTTAGTACAACATGTAATAGTGTCGGGTTGGGAAGTTAGTACAATATGTAATAGTGTCGGGTTGGGAAGTTAGTACAACATGTAATAGTGTCGGGTTGGGAAGTTAGTACAACATGTAATAGTGTCGGGGTGGGAAGTTAGTACAATATGTAATAGTGTCGGGGTGGGAAGTTAGTACAACATGTAATAGTGTCGGGGTGGGAAGTTAGTACAATATGTAATAGTGTCGGGGTGGGAAGTTAGTACAATATGTAATAGTCGGGTTGGGAAGTTAGTACAACATGTAATAGTGTCGGGTTAGTAATGAAATTCAGGAAAACTGTTTTCCCAAGTGCCCTCTTGTTTGACTGATTAAGTGTTGAAAACGGCATAAAACTAGATACACACATTACATTATTTACTATGTCAGTCGTCACTTAGTGGCGGACAATGTTTGACGACAAGTACACGTATGCATGCACGTTGACGGACTCACTGTTTCATAGAACAGCGAACATTTTAGTGCAAATGATTAATTAATTTAAACACGATAGAACTCTACGACCTGTATATAATGTAGTAACTGTTGCCTTCACCATGATGATATATTGGATTGTATACACTGTACTACTGTGTTGGTATATATGTGACGGGGCGCTACCAGTGTGTACTCCCGGTACAACGATTGGATCCAGTGATATTGCTGCAGCCAGCGTTAACTCTCCGGATTCTGCTGACGTTAGTGAGTATTTTCCAAGTAAGAGGGATTACCAATTATAACGAGAAATGCTTATAACTTTGCTAACATGTTATTTTCTAAAAATAGTTTATGTGGCGTTAAAAAAATATATTATAAGAAAAGATACGAGCTCGTTTTCAAATATATCGAAAATTAATTGTTCGGAACATTTTTGCCGACCTATGAGACCGGTAGGCGGATTATCCTCCTTCAATATTTATACGTCTCTGCCAGTGCGATACAAATTGAAAAAAGACTCCCGAAAGTAATCCTTAGGAATTTCGTTCAGGACATCCAACATTTTTGTGGGTAGTTCAGACGTCGACGTCACGATACGCCCACTTTTCGTTAGATCACTAGCCTTTTCAAGTCCATTTTTATTATGTTATTATGTACACCAATCGAAGCTTTTTACATAGCATGATCACGAAATGATAACCGAATATCGTGCATCCTTTCAATATTACTTGTTTTCTTCAAAACTAAATATTAAATTGATAATTTTTTGTCGTCCGTCATTTTTGCTTTCACGGAACGATAACACGTGCGTGTCGTATAACGAATGACAATACAACCCGTGTATGACGGCGTGTCGTACATCACGTTGCTATTGCTTACATGAAAACTCTGACGGTATGAATTTGCACGAAAACGATGAAAAATTCACAAAATGTTCCGTCTAGGCGTATAGAGGGTTACCTTAGCAACCATATATTTTAGAGCATGATGTCGCTGTAATCATGAATATTCGGGGAAACAATGTTATTGTATGTTATTACTTCCAGCTAAAGTTTGAGTAAAATCGAAAGGATCATAACAAAATTATAAGCATTGTCTCGTTACATATTGATCATCCCTCGTATATGACCAGATTTTCTGCCATTTTACTGTTGCTAGAATGTCTGTAATTCTTCCGGTGTCATATTGTATCATTGGAAACTGGACTAAAACAATAATATGCATATCACCAACGGAAACCCTAACTTATGTAACACAGTTTAACCGAGGGATAATTGTTTTATCTTCAAATATTGCCAACGAATTGAACTTAAGACACTTTTTATTACATAAATAAGTTAAACACTATAATTATTTTGGTCCAGGACTTATATACCGGCACTCGAATAATCTTTTATATTGCATACCGGACCCGACACTTTACCAGGGTAGGCACAATATAACAGAACCGGAAACCAGAAGTCACAACTGATTATTTGTACGGGTTTGAACGAATATCATTGAAAACAAAACTTAAGTAATTTTAAAATTGTAAATCAGCAGGATGATATAACACTTTTAATAATTATTTGGTCCTCGTTTTCAAAACCTACACGAAAAGCATGTAACAGTTACAGTTTCTTTAACAAAAAATAAAATAAAAGATATGTTCTGTTCTGTTCTGTTTAACGATGATGGGAATTACTTATAAATTAAATATCATTTTGTTATAATGTTATGGCTACTACTGAGGTGATTGGTCAGTGGCCAATGTAGGCATAGGGGGGAAAGGCGCTCAGTTTGTCCAGGGGATTTGAGTAAATTCGTTTGGATAATGCAACACTGTGGCTTACAACTACACGTACACTATAACTCTATTACTGATCTATCGAATCAATGGTTGACAGCTGGTGACTAATCAAAATGGAAGTGTTTCAAAATAGTACATACAACCAACTATGCCTGTTGTTGTGTTGGTGTGTCAGTTTGTCCGTACACCTCTCTTAATGACTTATGTTATAAACTTATAATTATATAGATACAACACTGCTCATGGCCAATGTTATGGGTTCAATACAATGCTGTGGTTTACTTACTGGCTGGAAGCTGTATGTTGAAGGAAAGGCGTTTGTATCAGTACATGTGTGGCGTCCAGTGTCCGGACTGACCGGCACATATACAATGCTTGGCAAGAACGGTATGAGAAACAGGGGTGAGTTTTATACTTGATGTCGTCTCTAAAATTACCGTATAATATAAATACTAGATCTAGTGTATTAATGTACAAAACAAACATATGAACGTCAGTGACACACTACAATACGACAATGAACCAGGTGCAATAACGTAATGTATACATATACACTACAATACGACAATGAACCAGGTGCAATAACAAGTGTACACATATACACTACAATACGACAATGAACCAGGTGCAATAATAAGTGTACACGTATACACTAGAATACGACAATGCACAAGGTGCAATAACAAGTGTACACATATACACTACGATACAACAATGAACCAGGCGCAATAACGTAATGTATACATATACACTACAATACGACAATGAACCAGGCGCAATAACAAGTGTACACGTATACACTACAATACGACAATGCACAAGGTGCAATAACAAGTGTACACATATACACTACGATACAACAATGAACCAGGCGCAATAACGTAATGTATACATATACACTACGATACAACAATGAGCCAGGTGCAATAACGTAATGTATACATATACACAACAATACAACAATGAACCAGGCGCAATAACAAGTGTACATGTATACACTACAATACGACAATGCACAAGGTGCAATAACAAGTGTATACATATACACTACGATACAACAATGAACCAGGTGCAATAACGTAATGTATACATATACACTACAATACAACAATGAACCAGACGCAATAACGTTATGTATACATATACACAACAATACAACAATGAACCAGGCGCAATAACAAGTGTATACAAATACACTACAATACAACAATGAACCAGGCGCAATAACAAGTGTATACATATACACTACAATACGACAATGGACAAGGTGCAATAACAAGTGCATACATATACACTACAATACAACAATGAACCAGGCGCAATAACGTAATGTATATATATACACTACGATACAACAATGAACCAGGCGCAATAACGTAATGTATATATATATACTACAATACAACAATGAACCAGGCGCAATAACGTAATGTATATATATACACTACAATACAACAATGAACCAGGCGCAATAACGTAATGTATACATATACACTACAATACAACAATGAACCAGGCGCAATAACTTAGTGTATACATATTACATATACATGTACATACACGTTAATTCTGCTAAATATAATTAAACACATTTGCCTGTTTGGAATGTTTCATGAACTTAACTTGCTTGGGTCTATACCCAGCAAACATTGCCATATCGGACCGATGTCGGCTGCATGACGGAATATCGGTGACGGATTTCCGACATCGGACCAATGTCGGTCCGATATAGACTATATAACTAGTTCAACGAATTTTACACTTATTATGTCTTAAATTGCCAAGCAAACATGACAATATCGGGCCGACGTCAGTTACAATATATATGAGCAAACTTTGCCATATCGGACCGGTGTCGGCTACATGACGGAATATCGGAGACGGATTTCCGACATTTGACCAATGTCGGTCCGATATACGTTGGAATAACCAATGTAAAAGTGTAAGTATGGTATGTTTTTCAATAATAATCAGTTATTTTTTGTTACTTTATCATCATTTCACTGTCATAGTTGAAAATATCTTATGATTTTGACAAAAAAAAGACAAAAAATGGATGGTTAGACGTCGGATTGACGTCGTATCAACGCCCGGTGTTGCTATTAAGGGACGTAATAAAAAATTATAAAATTATTGTATAAAAAGATTCAATTGGTCTTAATATTATTTTTATCCAACAGTGTGTATATCTAAGTGTAAAGTATAAGGTGGGGGAAAATAGTTATATTACAAAATCTTTTTAAATTCCCAAACATATCAATTAAAATGTGGTATATATGCCTATAGTAAGCCTATTTTTCATATACAAATTATAAACACTCACTTGCAGTAATATATATTCTGCAAAATGTAGCAAGTTTTCTGCTGCTCGAAGTTCTACTGGGAATTTCGAGAGAACATCAAGTATAGTCCGGTCAATTATGAAAAAGACCCGGCATTGGACTGTATAGTAAATATTTTTTGGTATTCTGTTAGGGAATATGTTGTTATTGAAGAATCTGAATGATGCCCAGCTGGCACCATTGAGCATTTTGAAAAATTCAAGATGGCGTCCAATATGGCCGCTAAAATTAGAAAAAATGCCATGGGTGCATGACATAAGTTACAAATTGCTATTTTTACTCATCAGTTGTATTTTAATTATAATAATTAATATATATTTATCATTATTCATTGATTCAGTTAATATAAGATGGCATCCGGGACAGCTAAAATCAAAATGGCGGCTACGTTGGCCGCAATAATTGCCCAACTTGGTAAATTGTATCAAAAATCATCTATTTTAATCCTATTCGTTTATATCAGTACTGTAATATGTAATTATTATTCAAAATTAAACTTTCTTTCATTTCGAAACTATTGACTCATTAGCTGATTCAAAATGGCACCCAAGATGGCGACCAAAACCAGTAAACATATACCGATGAAAGTTACAAATTGCTATTTGTGCTGAATGACAGTTCTTAAGATGTATTTGACGTATTTGTTTATATCATGTTTTATTGTTTGAGTCTATTTGCGATAACATCCATGAAGGCTGAAATCAAAATGGCGGCTACAATGGCCGTCATAATTGACGAATTGGCATATTTTATTAAAAACCATGAAGTGTAATCAAAATTGCTAATTATAATATTATCAGTACTGCAATATGTTACACAAATACTCTAATTGAAACTTAAATTAAAACAATTGACCCGATAACTGATTCCAAATGACATCCAAGATGGCTTCCAAACGTGAACGAATCGGTTAACCATACAGTCATTGTCATTGGTCGGTTGGTATATTTATCAAAGTATTCATTCCAAATAAACTAATTTATATTGATCGATTTTACAAAAATCAATGTACATGCTGTATAATACGGGACCCGTGCACTTGTTAGTTAGCATTAAAAGTTCAACCAATCAGGTGTATTATGTCCCCATCAAAACATGGGTTTTGTCCAAATTCCAGTGAGTCACAGTTGTGTAATAATTAATGCCCAGACGAATCCAGATAGTTAAAAGGCAATAACTCGTACTTGTACAAAACCCCGAAAAAAAAGAGTTTATCACTTTCATTGGTGATATAAATGCCATCACAAGTAAAGAAATGATCATTGATAACGAAAGTCTAGGCGAAAAAAACGGTATATTCTATGCTGCCATGTGATGCTCATGTGTTAAGTTATTGAATGAAAAAGATTCCAACACCCAAGAATCTACGAGGCCACATGGAGGTCATCAGATATGGTCGCTTTAAACCAAATATTATGTAGCGATCTCCAGAGGATGGGGAATACCTCTGCATGACACAATAGTTTATTAACGGGCAAACATAAGACCAGACCAGACAAGGACAGACCTGGTAATAGTAATACATGTAATACTAATAATAACGACTTTATATCTATTGTGGATTACATATTTGACAATTATAAAATTACTTGCTAGAGTAAGGAACGACCATTCTTGGATTATCTTTAAGCTTGGCACAACATCAACACGCCAGATATAGAATGTAATAATAAAATTATTTCTAAAGATCATTCGGGATACAAGAAGAGGATGTACAAAACTTGGCTTACTGGCGAGATGATAAATATCAGATAGACTGTTGCAAACAAGGACCAGATATCTAAATACCAAGTGTAATATAGAGAACTATGGGAATAAGGTAAAGAAAGCGCCTGAATGAACATGACGGTTGTGGCAAATTGATTACTAAAAGAATAGGTTAAGGATGACATGATGACACTGGTCATAAAAGATCTTGTCAGAAGGAGAGAATATGAACTATACATTGATCCTACCAGAAGTGATGCTACTTAGCGACCCATTATTAGGCTGATTGCAAGAAAAGCCTCCGTAATTAACCAAGACCAAGCGTTGAAAGTTCATACCCCAACCTTAGCATACTTATAATAAGTTGTTGAGTGATATGTGGAAGACATAAGGATTCTTCAATAGTGAAAGGAATGCCGCTTGGTCAAGGTGGTTTCGGTAACTTCCAGGATTGGAGAGGAATACAACCTAGTTGTCACTTGTAAGGTTAATATGTATGTGACTGATAATAACATCACTAAATTGAGTCAGATATTTGAAATATGCTGAATGTATCGGCCTAGTGTCTCACACAGACTTTTAATGTGTACTGTTGACTAGTATATCTTCAGATTGGATGTAGTGAACTGCAACATCTTATGTACGTAGGTTGCTAGCATCTCCCACAGCTTTGTCTCGTGCTAAACAATGTACATTGTCTTGACAACAAAACCAAAGACTTTGGTCATTGTCAAGAAGACAAAACGGTTTGCGATGCAACATTATGCGCTAAGCTCTAATCATGCAAGATGCCTTGTGGAGCATCAAAACCTTGATAATGAGACCTTCACCTTCTTGAGACGTGTTGGAACGGACAGGGGAGGATTTAAATTTGAAGATTATGATAGGTAAAGCTTGCAATGCTTTTAATACATTTAAACCACAGTGGAACACCAGCAACAATTTGATCGAATCAGACATCAAGCTATTTATCTCAAGGCCAAGACAAAATAGCTGTTTATTTTAAAGACCTGGTACCTTACTGAGCAGATAGTGAAGACTCCACGTAGACAGATGATGGCTCTGCATGCATTCCTCAATCAAAATGTCCATGTAGAATTGGGAAAATATACGATCAAGTCATAATTAAAAACTGTACGCCTTAACAGGGGATGAAGCAGAAGTCCACCGCCAACACCATACACAAACGAAAATGGCATCAGTGTTGGCACAGGATGAAGCATGAACACACAACCCCAACCATAAAACGACGAACATGGAAGTGATACGGCATCTACATTGTGAGAACAGTCTAACATCATTCACCTATAATTGAAATTCAACCCAAAAGACCAGATAATCCTACCAGATATTACTTGAAGAATATTTCTTGTCGCAGCTTTCGTTTTGTGTGGCAAAAATTGCGACCCAGGTCCGAAAACGATTAAAAGCTGTTAACAATTCATATTTCCAAACTACAGTAGAAGTGGATAAAATCAAGTGCAAATGTATATAAAGTGTTGTTTGTAAAATAAACAAATGTATAGATAAAACATATATACTTATACTAGTATTCACAATACCATATACATTATACTAGTATACCAACCGACCAGTGGTCTAAGATATATAATTAGCTTGGTTTAAACTTTCATGTTTGACATCAATCTTGGAAGCCAATTTGAATAAGCTAAACATAAAGTGTTTTCAATTGTAGTTTTATTAGATCATTTATTACGTATAGCAGTACTTATATTAAAAATTAACAATTTCTATTACGTTACATGCTATTAAATGCTAATTTTCAGTTTGACATATGTGGCAGCCATTTTTGCCGCCTTTTTGATTTCAGCCATCATGGATGCCATATTAAATTGGCTTAATCAATAAATAATGATACATTAATGCAGTGTATTACAGAAGTAATTATGTTTGAGACACTTACACTACAATCAATCAGCAAAATATCAATATGTAACTTCTTTATGATCCACTAACATATTGTTTTTATTATGGCGGCCATCTTTGACGCCATTTTGAATCAGCTAATGGGTCAACTGTTTTGAATTGAAGTTTTCTTTGAGTATTAATCATATATAACACTACTGTTACACATATAATTAAAACAATTGAATTTTAGTACAATTTGGCAATTATGGAGGCCATTATAGCCGTGATTTGGATTCCAGCTGCCATGTGTGCCATCTAAGATTCACTAAATCAATAATTAATGATAAATTTATATCAATTATTATGTTTTAACATCCAAGATACAATCAAACCGCAAAAAAAGCAATTTGTAACTTATTCCTAGTACCACAGTCATTTTTTCTAATTTTAGCGGCCATCTTGGACGCCATCTTAAATTTCTCAAAATGCTCAATGATACCAGCTGGGCATCATTCAGATTCTTCAATAACAACATATTCCCTAACAGAATACCAAAAAATATTTACTATACAGTCCAATGCCGGGTCTTACCTAAATATCCCATTTATAGACCGGACTAGTAGCAGAAAATAGTTTTGAGAAAAGCGTGTCAAACAAATACAAAATAATAAATGGTCTGATAAAGGTTGGCTTTGTGAAACTATTCATGTCGGCATGATATCGGCTCTAGATCGATAAACAGTAATGCAGCCGGACCTACATCGAGCCGGGTTGCACATCCGATGTCTAGCCGATATCGGAAACCGATGTCGGGCCGATATAGCAACTGATATTGGACCGACATCGGACCGATATGTAATGTTTGCTGGGTATGCTCACAAGACAGTGAACAAGATGTTTAGTTCGAGGTGATTGTTATTGTACTTTATTTCGTCTAGTTTGAAAAAAGTACAATAGAAACTTCCTAATCCAAAAACGCAATCCTCCTCAATCTGATAAATTGCCTTAGTCCCAGTACGTTAAAAGAAAAAAAACATCCGTAAACCGAAACCTCTCTAAACCGAAAACAAACCGAATCCGAACTTTTTTGTCAGTCCGGTGGGTGTTCGGATTAGAGTGTTTCCGCTGTATTCATTTTCGCATAAAAAAATCAAATTATCGTATGAAACTATTTCACCATACATGTATATTAGTAATATGTTCAAATTTATTTCAAAGTGAACGGTATCTCCGAACTTAGCCGAAGTGTTCGAAACAGAAACCAGATTCACGTCGTCCCTGGTGACGTCATCGCTATGTACGTATTCTCCACTCTATGTACATTCTAAAGATATCTATTTATCTTGTTTTTGTTAACTATTTGTTTTCGTTTGCGTAACTGATGCTATATGTTGCGTCCAGTAGTCCAATTATTTTCCTCCTTAAGTAACTTAAATATTCACCACATGTGCCAGGACATTATAGTAACCATAGGGAGATGCAATTCAAATTTTTTGCCAAACAAAACGTGTGCGTGTAAGATCACGCGACCATTGGTGGGACGGTTTCTTCATAAATCGATACTTAGTGTTTGTATAAACTTATTGCCTCCACATATCGGTGACTTGCCTTGTGTCCTGCTATACATCCAAAATCAAATGCATGTAGGCTAATATTTTTGCCACATAAAATAAAACGTCACTCCAACAATAGCCTTACTTCATATAGAACGTAAAATATTTTATTAGCGATTTGTCAAATAACAAACATAGTACAACAATTATTTCCTACCATAAACACTTATTTACAAATTCCGTATACTATATTGTGTACCAAAATGTGATGGCAACAGCAGGTTTACCGGTATATACTAATTAGAGATATTTTCATTATTGTCTGATTCAGTTTTCAAGAAGGTCCAGCTTTAGTAAGATACATCACCTGTGACCCGGCTTCACCAACTAATCCGACAATTTGCGCCGAAGACCTACTGATCATCAACACGAGCACGGAACCAGCAGCTGGTCAGCAAGTCTCGTTTACAACGAGCCAATCGACACATCTGGGTACCAGCACTGTGCGCGGATATTCTGTACAAGCTGTGCTTGATACCAGTATGTAAACTAGTAAATCTACGTATATATCAATGAGTAACTTTGATGTAAGTAAAACACTAGTCACATGGTCATCATTGTACACCCATACTTGAGACACATTTAGTACATCATGCAATACGGTTTCGTGCTACTGCGGAACAGTCGACAGATACGAATTTTCAAGTCGCCAGCCAAATTCTCAACATTTTTCTTCAATTTGCTGATTTTGTATTTTCCCCTTTATGTCCATTGTTGTACGAGCATCGCACAACACATTGTTGTGTGCATTCGTTCTGTCTAAGCGTCTACAATGTTTCCATCTATGGAACAAATAGTCCTAGTAATTGGGTCATTACCTGATTCTTTTGCGAGATTTGCGAGATCTGTATATGAGGTTTGTTTACTAAGGTTATAAGATTTGTATATGAGGTTTGTTTACTACGGTTATAAGATTTGTGTAGAAGGTTTGTTCACTACGGTTATAAGATTTGAGTATGAGGTTTGTTTACTACGGTTATAAGATTTGTGTAGGAGGTATTGTTCTTTTACAGAGGGATCGGTTACATGTACAGCCAGTTCAGTGACGATTTCGGATACCCTCAGTGTTGGTGAGAGTGTGACGTCAGTCGATGCATCCAACATAGACACATACCATCCCGACACTGTTTATAGTATATATTCTATTACCGAACCATTGTCAGTCACCATGCAACCATCGACCGGTAACATTTATACGTATTTTATTTTTAAAATTTCTTCCAACATTATAGAGATTGTTGGTTTTTAGAGAGATGTGTTGACTCATTGGACTAACTTTAATGCATGACATATCCGGAAGTGGTCATACGATGGACCCGGCGCACTGCGCACCGGAAAAAATCATCAACAAAATAATTGAGGAATCTCCTTTTCGTCCTTTTCGTCGGGAAATCTGCTTTTCGTATTTTAGTCACACCCTTGATTTATAAATTTTTCCATAGTTGTTTGATTTATGTATATTGTTTTAACCATGTCTTAATCATATTGTACAGCACTTTTGAACGAGTATAAACATGGAAAAGGGCTATATAAATATGGTATAATAAAAATTTGATAACAGTAAGAATCCGTTGAAAATGGCACTCATCTATTCCAAGAATTAGAATGGCTGTCGTTTGAAAACCGATGTTAATATCTTAATGCAATCATCATATATTATACAAATGCTTACATGGTCCCACTTCTTCATACTTACAAAATATCTTACATTTTGCCTACAATACTTCATACACATATGTCTGCCATATTTCAGCAGAAAGCTGACTGGCAAATAAAGGCTATGCTCGGCATACACATTGAGATCCACCACTCAAAGAGATATAACACATACGAAGATAAATACTAGTTATGGTCAAACAACATTTTCCTGTGTAGCAATGCAACCATGGAACAGCATAGTATTACCTCTTTTCGTTAGAAAGTAGAATTAATTATCAGTTTTTAAACAAATATATATAAGACATATCTGATGACAACAAATAATAAGTTAACATGTTCATATTGTTAATATTATAATCATTATATTTTAATTACTGACGAGATGGGTGTGTGTATATATTGTGTAATATATTAAGCCTTATTGCATGACTGTATGAATGTTTGTTTGTTTGTACGAATGTTTGTTTGTATTGATGTTTGTTTGTTTGTATGAATGTTTGTTTGTTTGTATGGATGTTTGTTTGTATGGATGTTTATTTGTATGTTATAGATGTTTTTTTTGCATGAATGCTTGTTTGTTTGTATGGATGTTTGTTTGTATGGATGTTTGTTTGTATGGATGTTTGTTTGTTTGTATGGATGTTGGTTTGTATGGATGTGTGTGTGTGTGTGTGTGTGTGTGTGTGCGTGCGTGCGTGCGTGCGTGCGTGCGTGCGTGCGTGCGTGCGTGCGTGCGTGCGTGCGTGCGTGCGTGCGTGCGTGCGTGCGTGCGTGCGTGCGTGCGTGCGTGCGTGCGTGTATGTTTGTATGTTTGTGTGTTTGTTTGTTTGTAACAATGTTTGCTTATTTGTATGGATGTTTGTTGGTTTGAATGGATGATTGACTATTTGAATGTATTTTAGATGTTATTATAGATTTCTGAACACCAGATCGTAAACTTATATTATCATTTTGTATAGTTTGTAAAATCTTGATATGTCATCTTCTTTAATTAAAGATATTATTCTTATTATAAAATACAGTTTAAGTTGTGCAGACATGTAAACTAAAAATATCAATTACGTATGATCGTCATTTCTATGAGGGTTGAAGCAACGTGTAATCATATATTATATTACAGGGGAGATAACTGTATCAGGTTCATATATTATATTACAGGGGAGATAACTGTATCAGGTTCATATATTATATTACAGGGGAGATAACTGTATCAGGTTCATATATTATATTACAGGGGAGATAACTGTATCAGGTTCATATATTATATTACAGAGAGATAACTGTATCAGGTTCATATATTATATTACAGGGGAGATAACTGTATCAGGTTCATATATTATATTACAGGGGAGATAACTGTATCAGGTTCATATATGGTATTACAGGGGAGATAACTGTATCAGGTTCATATATGGTATTACAGGGAGATAACTGTATCAGGTTCATATATTATATTACAGGGGAGATAACTGTATCAGGTTCATATATTATATTATAGGGGAGATAACTGTATCAGGTTCATATATTATATTACAGGGAGATAACTGTATCAGGTTCATATATTATATTACACGGGAGATAACTGTATCAGGTTCATATATTATATTACTGGACAGATAACTGTATCAGGTTTATATATTATATTACAGGGAGATAACTGTATCAGGTCCTTATATTATATTACAGGGGAGATAACTGTATCAGGTTCATATATTATATTACAGAGAGATAACTGTATCAGGTTCATATATTATATGACAGGGAGATAACTGTATCTGGTTCATATATTTTATTACAGGGAGATAACTGTATCAGGTTCATATATACATGTATTATATTACAGGGAGATAACTGTATCAGGTTCATATATTATATTACAGAGAGATAACTGTATCAGGTTCATATATTATATTACAGGAGAGATAACTGTATCAGGTTCATATATTATATTACAGGAGAGATAACTGTATCAGGTTCATATATTATATTACAGGAGAGATAACTGTATCA
Source organism: Spisula solida (assembly GCA_947247005.1). Classification (NCBI taxonomy): domain Eukaryota; kingdom Metazoa; phylum Mollusca; class Bivalvia; order Venerida; family Mactridae; genus Spisula; species Spisula solida. The sequence goes on along the minus strand of OX365960.1, from coordinate 25,561,758 downwards.
GGTTCATATATTATATTACAGAGAGATAACTGTATCAGGTTCATATATTATATTACAGGGGAGATAACTGTATCAGGTTCATATATTATATTACAGGAGAGATAACTATACCAAGTTCATATATTATATTACAGAGAGATAACTGTATCAGGTTCATATATTATATTACAGGAGAGATAACTGTATCAGGTTCATATATTATATTACAGGGGAGATAACTGTATCAGGTTCATATATTATATTACAGAGGAGATAACTGTATCAGGTTCATATATTATATTACAGAGAGATAACTGTATCAGGTTCATATATTATATTACAGGGGAGATAACTGTATCAGGTTCATATATTATATTACAGGGAGATAACTGTATCAGGTTCATATATTATATTACATGACAGATAACTGTATCAGGTTCATATATTATATTACAGGGAGATAACTGTATCAGGTTCATATATTATATTACAGGGAGATAACTGTATCAGGTTCATATATTATATTACAGGGAGATAACTGTATCAGGTTCATATATTATATTACAGGGGAGATAACTGTATCAGGTTCATATATTATATTACAGGAGAGATAACTGTATCAGGTTCATATATTATATTACAGAGAGATAACTGTATCAGGTTCATATATTATATTACAGGGAGATAACTGTATCAGGTTCATATATTTTATTACAGGGAGATAACTGTATCAGGTTCATATATCATATTAAAGGAGAGATAACTGTATCAGGTTCATATATTATATTACAGGGAGATAACTGTATCAGGTTCATATATTATATTACAGGGAGATAACTGTATCAGGTTCATATATTTTATTACAGGGAGATAACTGTATCAGGTTCATATATTATATTACAGAGAGATAACTGTATCAGGTTCATATATTATATTACAGGAGAGATAACTGTATCAGGTTCATATATTATATTACAGGAGAGATAACTGTATCAGGTTCATATATTATATTACAGGAGAGATAACTGTATCAGGTTCATATATTTTATTACAGGGAGATAACTGTATCAGGTTCATATATCATATTAAAGGAGAGATAACTGTATCAGGTTCATATATTATATTACAGGGGAGATAACTGTATCAGGTTCATATATTATATTACATGACAGATAACTGTATCAGGTTCATATATTATATTACAGTGAGATAACTGTATCAGGTTCATATATTATATTACAGGGAGATAACTGTATCAGGTTCATATATGATATTACAGGGAGATAACTGTATCAGGTCCATATATTATATTACAGGGAGATAACTGTATCAGGTTCATATATTATATTACAGGGAGATAACTGTATCAGGTTCTTATATTATATTACAGAGGAGATAACTGTATCATGTTCATATATTATATTACAGGACAGATAACTGTATCAGGTTCATATATTATATTACAGGACGATTAAATATCAAACATCTTTAATCTTAATCACCTTTTTTCGTTAAATAAACCCTGCAATCGTCACAACATAAAAGAGATTTCGACGGGTTTTATTGTATCCAATAACGACAACAACAACATGTAATTAGTTTTCGCGACCTTCATCCCGCGAATATTTTTTGACGATTTGGAGGGATTTTTTAATTACATCTCGGCGAGGAATTACGAAAATGCATTTGTTTTACATTCTTTACAATAACCTACAACTACGATGTGAATTATCACCGTCCGGTCTAGATACGTAAATACCCGAAACGGACTTTAATTAATTGTATTGCAAACTTTGCGATGGGAAATAACCGAAACGTGTGTCTTTTTCATTAGATTTTCTTAAGATTGGTTGATATTTCGCGCATATGAACGATTCCCGCTCGACTTACTTCGTTATCTCAAAGTAATCATGTGTCTCATAACAGTTTGTAGCATCGTTTATGCACTGAAAATGTTAAAATTTCCTTCCAAAGTGGGCAAAAAAATGGCTGCCTTTTTTGTGTCCAAACATTTAGGAAATAGCCCTCCCCATAAAATACCCGAAATGGACTTTAATTAATTGTATTGCAAACTTTGCGATGGAAAATAACCGAAACTTGTGTCTTTTTCATTAGATTTTCTTAAGATTGGTTGATATTTCGCGCATATGAACGATTCCCGCTCGACTTAATTCGTTATCTCAGAGTAATCATGTGTCTCATAACAGTTTGTAGCATCGTTTATGCACTGAAAATGTTATAATTTCCTTCCGAATTGGGCAAAAAAAATGGCTGCCTTTTTTGTGTCCAAACATTTAGGAAATAGCCCTCCCCATATAAAAAGGTTGGTTGCATAGCAACCATGGAAGACTGATAATAAATATCTTTTCTTTTCTAGACAGGGGCCTACGCTAGTTTTTGAAATATTTTTAAACATCATTAAAAAATAAAAGAAAATTTATGAGCTGCCGAATATCGCATTTTAATTTTTTTTGTTATTCTATTAGCAGCCATTTTCTAGTATCTTTGCTTCAGTGCGGGATTTTAACACAAATTTTTAGATCCATTAGTGAACTCAAACTCTGACCAAACCACGTGCACACGTGTTATCGTAAAGCGGAACGACATCCCCAGGCCTTGCGGCCTGCGTATTGTCCGCTATTACAGGGAGATAACTGTATCAGGTTCATATATTATATGACAGGGAGATAACTGTATCAGGTTCATATATTATATTACAGGACAGATAACTGTATCAGGTTCATATATTATATTACAGGAGAGATAACTGTATCAGGTTCATATATTATATAACAGGGAGATAACTGTATCAGGTTCATATATTATATTACAGGGGAGATAACTGTATCAGGCTCATATATTATATTACAGGAGAGATAACTGTATCAGGTTCATATATTATATTACAGGGGAGATAACTGTATCAGGTTCATATATTATATTATAGGGGAGATAACTGTATCAGGTTCATATATTATATTACATGACAGATAACTGTATCAGGTTCATACATTATATTACAGAGAGATAACTGTATCAGATTCATATATTATATTACAGGGAGATAACTGTATCAGGTTCATATATTATATTACAGGGAGATAACTGTATCAGGTTCATATATTATATTACAGGGAGATAACTGTATCAGGCTCATATATTATATTACAGGAGAGATAACTGTATCAGGTTTATATATTTTATTACATGACAGATAACTGTATCAGGTCAAAAGCCATTTGCTTCATCTACAGATGCTGGAATCGGACAAGTATTTTTCCCGGATGATTTGGACAATCACTTATCTCCTATTTGGAATGAAAAGGACAGTATTTCCGTCAACAGACCCAAGATGCATTGGACGAAGTTTCTGTTTATGTGGATCATAATATTCCTCGTTGCTTTAATTGTTCATCGTTCCAGACATAAAGCCATGGAGATGTTAGCACAAGCAAGAGAAATTATTGTTGCTTAAGCAAGAGAAATTTTTGTTGCTTACACTGAGGAGTTTTTTCAACATTTTGTGCTAGTGTGTATCTTTTTGATATCGTCTTTTGTGTTTGTCTGCTATAGTTCTTTCAGTCAGCAATCATCATTGACCACCGAATCTTCATCAAGTAATTTGGGACGTGAAGTACCAGATTTCCGGACACCTTTAGAGCGTCGTCTTAAAAAAATAGTCAGTATATTGCAAGGTCGAAATCCCGTGATTTTCCGTGTCCTAGAACATTTAGTGGAACTGGAGATGATGTGTGGCACGAGTTTACGCGGTGCTTTGATAACCAGGCCACGTTGAATAGTTGGTCCAAAGAAGAGTCGAGGATGACTTTTCTGTGTTATTTACGTGGTCAGGCAGAAGCCTTTGCATATGGATTACCATCTTATGTGCAGAATGATTGCGACTTATTGTTCTCCAGAAAGGAGCAGAGCTTTGGCATAATAAATATGAAGGAGAGTTACGTAGCCGATGCCAAATTGAGAAGAAAGCAGAAAACTGAGCCATACAGATAATTTGGCCAATCTATTGAAGACCTTCTCAGAAAAGCTCATCCAGATTGTGCAGAAATAGTTGGAGTATTATCACGGAGTACTTTTCTCGAAAACTGTCATGATTCAGCTGATTTTAGACTGTCCGTAAAAAGAACCAGGCCGAAGACATTGCAAGATGCGATAACAGCTGCAATTCAAGAAGAATGTTTACGGCAAACGGAACATGAAGACATAAGAGTGACTACAGGGGTGGTTGTGTTTTTTTTTAAATACGAACAGTTCGAGAGGTTGTTTTAAATGTAGAGGGGGTAATTGGAACAACGGGAAAAGAAGTGGACGAAATGGACCATTGAACCAGGATCTAAGGGATTGTTAGGAAAACTAGGATCGACCGGATCAACAACAAAATTGATGATAGACCTCAACAGATTAGTAAAGAAAACAATATTTACAAGTAAAATTAAAGAAAGGCATGAACATATTGGGTAAAGTGTGTAATCAGAAAATAAACTGGAAAATTGACACTGGCGCAAGAAAATCTTTTTTAACTTCAATAACGTTTAAAAATATTCCGCATCGCTTCAGGCCTGGACTTAAACCAGCAAAGTGGGATTTTAAAACTGCAAATGGAAATGGAATTTTCTGCGACAGAGAAGCATTCGTAATTCTTAATTTCATGGACAGTGAAATATTATTTCCCGTTATTGTTGGTGGAAATACTTTAGTACACGATTTAAATGCAATTTTGATCATAGGGCAAAACAGTTTCTCATCAATGTGACCGGCAATTTCATTCGGAATACGCGGCACAAATAACATAAGCTGTTGCAACAAGTTGTGGCGAATGAAGCATTTGATGTCCCATCTGGTTGTGAAGTACTAGTAAAATCAAATGTCAAAGGTACTGTTCAAGAACAGCTAGGGATATTAGTGCAAGATACAAAATCTGTTGAAAAGCATAGTCTTTAAATAGTAAGAGTGTTGGTTGATTGTAAACAAAAGTTTCATGCAAGAATGCTGAATCCTGGGAATTCACCTGTCACTGTTTCAAAAGGAACAGTGATTGCATTATTTGACCCAGTACAGGAAGTCTATGATCATAACACTGGTAAAGTGAACTTTGTGTCCCGTGTTACCGAATAGGGAACCAAATGTTTGTCAGATTCTCTAATTCGAAAATATGAAGAAGGAAAATAAAACCTAGATTCGGAACAGTTGGATCAATTACACAAGTTGTTGTGTAGACGTCAGAATGTGTTTGCAAAGCCTGGTGAAGTAGTGCGTACAGATGTTGGTACCAACAAAATTGTTTTGAATGATGAAAAACCAATTAAATATACACCAAGAAAGGTTCCTTTGTTCAAACGGAAAGCGATTGAAAAAGAAATAGAAAACCTTGACTGTCAAGGATGCCTATCCTATCCAAGGATCCAGGATAACCTCGACCCACTAGTTGGTGCCAAGTGGTTCTCCAGCTTGGATAAACCAAAGACTGCTTTTGCAACTCCAACAGGTGGAACGTATCAGTATGTCACAATGCCGTTTGGATTATGTAATCCGCCGGCAACTTTCCAGCGGATCATAGAAAATGTGTGTGCTGGATTACAGTGGAATATTTTTGTTCTCTACTTGGATGTTATTGTGGTGTACAGTTGCTCTTTTGAGTCTCACCGGAAATATTTAGAGACTGTATTCGATAGACTAAAGATGCTGGTTTGAAATTGAAAGCAAAGAAATGTCATTTCTTTTGTATAGAAGCAAAATGTCTTTGACACATAGCATCCGAAGAGGCGGTCAGACACGTCCAACGTCCAACACGTGTTACGGAGTTACGTAGTTTTCTAGTATTTACGTCATATTTTAGAAAATTTATTCAGGATTATGCAACAATTGCAAAGACTTTGTATAACCTTACGAAGAAAAATGTAAAATGGAATTGGAGGGATGATCGTGAAAATGCTTTTGATACCTTAAAGACCAAATTAGTATCCGATCCAATCATTGCTTATCCAGACATTAATGGAGGGATGTTTATTTTGGATTGTGATGCTATCAGTTACGGAATCGGTTCAGTATTGAGTCAAGTGCAGCAAAACGTCGAGAAAGTGATAGCTTACGGTAGTAGGGTTCTCGATAAGGCAGAACATAATTATTGTGTGACCCGTCGTGAACTGTCTGTGGTGTACCTCAACAAGCATTTTCAGGAGAACTTGCTGGGAGGAAATTCCTTATACGGACTGATCATTCTTCATTACGCTGGTTACAGCAATTCAAAATTCCAGATGGTCAAGTACATCGCTGGTTGGAACAATTGAGCAAGTTTGATTACGACATAGAGCATCGTGCTGGATCTAAGCATACACATTCAGATTTCCTATCAAGGGTTGGTAAAGGTGATGTGGTTGAATGTAGTAGTCAGTATCATATGCCACTGGACAGCACTGTTTATGGGAAAAAAACAGATGCGTACCAGATCGATGTTTATGTATTAGAATTAAATGAAAGTGGTCATATGAATAGAGACGCTGAACAAACCGTACAAGAGAAAGGCAAGCTAGGTCGTAAAGCATATAAACCAAAACAATCAAGGGAACTGCCCAAACCAGACGATGTTCTAAGCAAGAAAGAATTGAAGAAATCACAGTTTGAAGACAAATATATTCGTTATGTGATTGAACTAATTGATTTCGGATCAGAAAGCCGGCATGGTCGGACCTAGCGGATGAAAGTATGGGTGTAAAATTTTGGATTGGAAGATGGGATTTGTTGTCAGTTCAAGATGGACTGTTGCGTATAAAGTGGGAATTTAGTAATGACGATGTCAGATGGCGTATTTGTATTCGAAACCATGTTGCAACGACCGTGCTGTGGTATCTTAACGATTCAAAAGTATCACTTTGGTTTTTAAAAGACGATGGATAGGGCCAAAGTATGCCCATTCTATTGGAAGAATGATGTGAAGTGTTGCAGGATACTGTAGAATCTGGTAAGTAAGCGCATATTTGAATATAAGCACATACCAAATATAAGCACATAAGACCTTACCGTCAAACCATACTGGATTATAAGCGCATACTATATTCTTACCATAATATAGTTTCAAAAGTAGGCGCATATTCGAAAAACTTTGAGCTGACAACCAATGCAACTAATAGATGTAATTAACGTCTTTATGTATACAATGATAATTGTCCAGCTTGTATATTAGGTGACAAGTGATTTTACCTGTTTAACTGTGGAATAGCAGATCGGTGTTAATAGAATTAGATGTCTATTGTATAATAAAACGTTAATCGTTTAAGATAATCACGCTTTTTGAAAAGCAAACGCTCTCATCTAGAAAAATAAAACTGCGTATATCACAAAGGTTGTTTGCATGTTTTAGTTAAATTTGCCATCCGTGGGTAAGTGTTATAAATATTGTGAAAATCTGCTAAAACGTAAATCGTATTCTAGGAAAAAGAAAATAGAAATTGTAGATTTTTATAAAAAGATGTGGTAATCAATACCGCACATGCAAGGAATTTGACCTAAACACTAATACTTTAATGAGAAATTCTTAAAGCACACAAAGGGACTAGAGAGTTTGGTTGTGGTAGAGCGCCATTCTACCGATTAATGGAGGAAACGTTGCATGCTGAATTCTTAGCACTACGATCTAACGGATTTAAGATCAAATCTTATATATCAGAATAAGGCACATACGGCTTCTCTATAAGAGCATATGAAATATAAGCGCACGTTATCGGGCCTAAATATACACTGTGTGGTAGCCTGTTTGCCCAAAAATGCGCTGTGGATTCAAGATGGCGGACGACAAACGATCGCAAAGTAAGTGTCTTTTGTTTTCGACCTTTTTAAATATGAATTGTGAATGAATTATGAAATGAAAGAGCTTAACTTTGCGATTCAAAGGGACTATCCGTTTGTGATGAAATGCCAACGTATTTCTGTAAAGTTTAACTGAACACGATGTTTTGTGAAAGTTGAAAAGTGAATCGAGAGACAAGAAGAAAATTTACGATATTTACCCCAGTAAGAATACCAGTACATAAATAATCACCCAAATCTGTAAAAATGGTCCTACCCGTCACACGTACCCATTGTTTTCTGATAAAAAATCACTAAGAAAGATGTTTGAAAGGTTTGAAATTTTGGCTACTGTACTGTGCTGTGCAAAACGTGAACAATAACAAACATACCACTGTATAGCGCTGAGAATGCAATTTCTGTATAGCGCTGTGCTGCAGAACTAGTCAAAAATCTGTACAGCGCTCCCCTGTTTTGAACTGATTGAGCTGATGGCGAAAGTTCTGTCTGTTCTTTTGTATTTTGAGGCGTCAGGGATATCAGTTAGGGACAGCAACCGTCAGGGGTATCAAAGTGGTTCTGTCGTTTATTCTGCCTCATAACCTGGCTGCATCGAACTAATTTTGCAAATTACATACCTAGAATAAGGTAAACAACGAAGTTGGCCCCATAAAACAGCAACACACCATGCAAATCGGCAGAAATTGGAAAAAATGTAGACGGGTCGTCAGGGGTGCAGTAACAAAAACCGTGTTCGCCTTAGTCATAGGTATTTGGAGGGAAAATGGGCTTTAATCTGCAGGTATCGACAGGGTCGGTTACGGTGGGCTGGTTGGTTTCATTGAAAGTGTCTTACAAAACAAAGAAAAATCAAGATTTACTTACCGAAGCGACGAAATTTACAGTCGAAAAACCGTCAGGGGTATCACTTACGTTCTATACGTTTTCCCTCATTGAAATAACCACACGATTTAATAATGGCGATCCAGTAGAAGTGAAACGTACGGCGGCAATTGGTAACTCTGAGAACATCGACATTGAGAACGTCTCCCCTTGGGCCCTGTTTGAGCCCATACAAGACGAGTTTAGACAGTATGCTTCAAATTACCATTACTAATCTACAAAGCCCATCTCTATTACACATGTATCTCATTCCTATCACATAGAATCTGTATTAGGCTAAGGAGTCACACAAAGAACCGGATTTCTGTTTATTCAATTTGAATCAGTAGACATCCTATATTCGTGCGGCGGCTTCCATAGACATTTGACAGTAATCAAATTCACGTGTGACAGACATGAACTGATTGTCAACCAATAGAAACAGTGGTAAGGATTTTATTCTTTGTATGATTTATATGTGACTTCCTCTACGCTCAAGTTGATAATGAGTACTATCCACGCAATTAAAGATTTTTGTGCTAACGGTCACAGTTTTTTCCAGAAACCGACACAACTATATATCTGAAGGTTGTGGGTTCGATCCCTACTCCAGACGGTCAAAAACAGAAATGCTTTCCAGTGTTTCCCACCTAACAGTACTAAAATTATTAACAGTCTTTGGACGAGACGTTAAGCAAGGTCCCGTGTATGATGCTTTACATCGGCACGTAAAAGAACCAGGGATGCTTCTTGAACTCGGGCATCTTCTGTATCATGCACTATCCCCAAAAAAATTAAAGTGACTAGCCTCTTCTTGGGGCCTCGCCCATATGGATTTTTCGGTGGCGAGGATAAATAAAAGCAAATAAACTAAAAAAGTCGACGAATTAACATATCATGTGACGAGTTAGCCTGATGACGTCACACAATATCACAATTAACAAATCCTGTGACGAGATTGCCTAACGACGTCACACAATAACGCAATTCGCATATCCTGAGACGAGATTGCCTGATGACGTCACACAATATCACAATTAACAAATCATGTGACGATATTGCATGACGACGTCACACAATGACGCAATTATCATATCCTGTGACGAGTTTGCCTGATGACGTCACACAATATCACAATTAACAAATCATGCGACGATATTGCATGACGACGTCACACAATGACGCAATTAGCATATCCTGTGACGAGTTTGCCTGATGACGTCACACAATATCACAATTAACAAATCATGTGACGAGATTGCATGACGACGTCACACAATTACGCAATTAGCTTATCCTGTGACGAGTTTGCCTGATGACGTCACACAATATCACAATTAACTTATCCTATGACAAGTTAGCATGCTCATAGATGATATACATGGATTAACTAACGATAAACGTCTCGGCATCAACGTCACAGAGTCAACGTCACTATATCAACGTCACTGAATCAACGTCACTGTATCAACGTCACTATATCAACGTCACTGTATCAACGTCACTGCATCAACGGCACTATATCAACGTCACCGAATCAACGTCACTGCATCAACGTCACTGTATCAACGTCACCGAATCAACGTCACTGAATCAACGCCACTGTATCAACGTCAATGTATCAACGTCACTGTATCAACGTCACTATATCAACGTCACTGTATCAACGTCACTATATCAACGTCAATGTATTAACGTCGATGTATATACGGCACTATATCAACGTCACTGTATCAACGTCACTATATCAACGTCACTATATCAACGTCAATGTATTAATGTCAATGTATCAACGTCACTGTATCAACGTCACTATATCAACGTCATTATATTAACCTCAATGTATTAACCTCAATGTATTAACGTCAATGTATCAACGTCACTGTATCAACGTCACTGTATCAACGTCACTATATCAACGTCACTATATTAACCTCAATGTATTAACGTCAATGTATCAAATTAACTGTATCGACGTAACTGTATCAACGTCACTATATCAACGTCACTGAATCAACGTCACTGTATCAACGTCACTATATCAACGTCACTGTATCAACGTCACTGCATCAACGTCACTATATCAACGTCACCGAATCAACGTCACTGCATCAACGTCACTGTATCAACGTCACCGAATCAACGTCACTGAATCAACGCCACTGTATCAACGTCAATGTATCAACGTCACTGTATCAACGTCACTATATCAACGTCACTGTATCAACGTCACTATATCAACGTCAATGTATTAACGTCGATGTATATACGGCACTATATCAACGTCACTGTATCAACGTCACTATATCAACGTCACTATATCAACGTCAATGTATTAATGTCAATGTATCAACGTCACTGTATCAACGTCACTATATCAACGTCATTATATTAACCTCAATGTATTAACCTCAATGTATTAACGTCAATGTATCAACGTCAATGTATCAACGTCACTGTATCAACGTCACTATATCAACGTCACTATATTAACCTCAATGTATTAACGTCAATGTATCAAATTAACTGTATCGACGTAACTGTATCAACGTCACTGTATCAACGTCGCTGTATCAACGTCACTGTATCAACGTCACTGTATCAACGTCATTATATCAACGTCACTTTATCAACCTCAATGTATTAACGTCAATGTATCAACGTAACTGTATCGACGTAACTGTATCAACATCATTGTATCAACATCACTGTATCAACTTCACTGTATAAACGTCACTGTATTAATGTCACTGTATCAATGTCACTAAATCAACGTCACTGAGTCAACGTTACTGTATCAACGTCACTTCATCAACGTCACTGAGTCAACGTCAATGTATCAACGTTAATGTATCAACGTCACTGTATCAAAGTCACTGTATCAACGTCACTGTATTAACGTCACTGTATCAACGTCACTGTATCAACGTCAATGTATCAACGTCACTGAGTCAGCGTCAATGTGTCAACTTCACTGTAACGTCACTAAGTCACCGTCACTGTATTAATGTCACTGTCTCAACGTTACTGTATCAACGTCACTGTATCAACGTCACTGAGTCAACGTCACTGTATCAACGTCACTGTATCAACGTCACTGTATCAATGTCACTGAGTCAACGTCAATGTATCACCGTTAGTGTATCAACGTCACTGTATCAAAGTCACTGTATCAACGTCACTGTATCAACATCACTGTATCAACGTCACTGTATCAACGTCACTGTATCAATGTCACTGAGTCAACGTCAATGTATCACCGTTAGTGTATCAATGTCACTGTATCAAAGTCACTGTATCAACGTCACTGTATCAACGTCACTGTATCAACATCACTGTATCAACGTCACTGTATCAACATCACTGTATCAACGTCACTGTATCAACATCACTGTATCAACGTCACTGTATCAACATCACTGTATCAACGTCACTGTATCAACATCACTGTATCAACATCACTGTATCAACGTCACTGTATCAACATCACTGTATCAACGTCACTGTATCAACGTCACTGTATCAATGTCACTGAGTCAACGTTGAATTATGTTCGAATGGTGAAAATGGAATGCGCGCAGTTTAATAGTACGGGATATTATCGTATTTAGAATCGAAATAAAAACTCTGTTCTTGTAATTTGTAATTCGTTCGGATGCGGAAAATAAAATCACTCGTGCTACGCATTCGAACTCCTGCCCATCTTTTATGCACCGACAAAATACGCGAACAGATTTTTATTTCTTAAATAGATAGCTGGTGGGCATATTTGCATATGAATACATGATCTCTCTTTTATGTTTGTTTCCGTATGGCAATACTTGCACTGCGGTTTGTTTTTTATATTGAAAACAGTTCATGTACACAATTGTATTCTTAATAAAATGTTTCCATTTACACGCAATAGGAGCATATTTCTCGCCTGGGTAGAGATGTGATACTGATTTGTGATAAGTTTTCACGGATGATTGCCCAAGCTCGTAGTTATATTTCACAATTTTATACATTGAGACATTTCGAGGTGGATCACCAGACCTACTGTTTAAGGTAAAATGTGTTTTATTTTTTCAGAATGAGTAGGAAAATATCTTTGTGTTGTGTTGTGTTGTGTTGTGTTGTGTTGTGTTGTGCAATGTAGCTGAAGTAATTAAATACAAATGTAGTTTTCTTATTTAAAAATGAAATCAATCTTCAGAGGGTTTAAATTGTCGTCTTAAATAACTATTTTTTTTTAAAGTGCATTGCATGTAACTGAACATACCTGTCATTCAGCGGTTAAAGAGGGCACGTAGCGGCATCTTTATAAACTTTCTTAATTCTATACTTGATTCAAAATGTGTTTTCATTACTAGTGTAAACTCTTATAAAAAATGCGTAATAGATATAATGTATTGCTGAATATGAACGGATCTTTGATTATTGCAAGATGCTTGAATGTTTTAATTAATTTTGGTGTGGGTTCAATGTAAAACATTTTACATACATTGTAACAGTTCGTTTTTTAATAGAAAGTGTAGTTAAGGTGATTTCCAACTCTTCATTTGAGCGGAAGTTTAGAGATCGGTGTTAATAAGACGTATTGAAAGCGTCTGACTACCATGATGAAATGGTACGAAAAATTAAAAATGTATTCGTAAGCATGTTCTTATGTCTTAAAATCACAAATTTACTGTATAGTTATTACTATATTATTATATTATACTAAGATAAGCTTGCAGAATAAAGCTATAGCTGCAATTTTATGTACCATTTATTCCAAACGTAACGTTGAAACACCAACACTCGCGAATACTAGCTACAACGTATGTGAAACGTTTAATAATGCGCCCACACAAAATTGTATCCAAGTCTTAATATTTGTTAAGCAAGCATCCCGACTACATTAGAGGAAGGTTCTTTGCATTTATTTGGTAAAAATATAGACTAGCTGATGCAAAAGAGCTTATAGCTAAAACTGGGCTCATCTTTAAATACATTGTATACACATTTTTTTTCAAAAAACAAATTATCGCGAAAATTGGATACAACGTATTCAAAACGTTGATGTATTTTGTAAACTCTCCTGGTTTTCGACATTTCCGAAATCACTAAGCTGTCAATAAAAAATCTAGCCGAGCAACTGCCATGAAACTGTGGATAAAACTTCTATAATAGTTACTCTACTGGTTGCATGTACAAAAACAGTATGTTGTTCAACTATTTTTTCGTATAACTTAAAAGTAAAAAATCTCATATTTTAAAATATCATTTAAAAATACATATAATATGCATATTCTAAAACAAACATTATTTAGTGAGTCCGTATATACGAAATTTCGTGTATGCCAAGTTTCATGAAATAAAATGTCAAACTTTTTCGGTAAAATGCAAATATCAGTTTAGCCGAGCAAAACTGTTATGGGTTTGCGCAATCACTATCATGAATCTGTTCTTCATAAAAATTAGGTGTTTGATACCTCTTGTACAGAAAATTTTAGGAGTTGGGAATCACCTTAAATATCCGTACACTTTGGCTATACACTTCTTCATTGCGTATCAAGTGAGTATGTTCACTAGTGATATTTGTACTATCTAATCACAATTAAACGACAAATATGTCGGTTTTCACATATTGATGTAACTTAAGTATGTGTTCACTAAGTAGTATGTCAGACACGCTCCAGACACATCCAGATTCAAACCCTTACACATCCCCTGGACACTGAACGATGTCCCTCCGACATGATCAAACCAAAGCATGCCATCTGATCATAGGATTGGATTTGTGACTCGGGTTATAGTCAAGTCATGATATCCAAAACAAACTCTTATCGAACTACATCATATATACTACTCAAAATTTGTAAATTAAATAAGATTGACTGATTGAATTTACATAATACGTAATGTTATTACTGCAACACTGTACACCAATAAAGATTGCTTCAAAACTTGATGTCTAAGTGCCGATAAACCCAACCTTACTCTGATGTTTGTTCTGCATTCAAGCATCTGTGATAACAGAATGTAATCCGTGTTTTTGGTATTTTGGGTCTTACACAATATAAGAATAGACGAAGAACTTCTCATATTGTTCGTGCCCCTTTTTGCCCCTGTAAATAGGGCTTATCAGTTATCTGAAGCAAGACGACATTATGTCAATGCATACCAAATCCGTCACATAAACATTTCGTTATTTAACAGCAGATTAGATGATAGATTAATATTTGGACAACCTTTTCTTGATTGGTTTGGTTCAGTTAATGTCAAAGGGACATGAATATTCATTTATTGACCCTTATCAAGGTTTGAGCAGTTTGGATCGGTACAATGCGTCATGATGTAGAATCACGTGTCGTTAACTTTTCTGTTTGAAATTTTCACTTACAAGATATTATAAGTGAAATTAAAATGGGTTAGACACAAGTATACATGTGATATAGGCCTTCATTATAAACCAGTGAAGCGAGAATACTACCAACATATCTAAAATGGTTAAATTGCTTATATTTTGTACAAGGTATAACTCGGTAGATGTAATAAAGTAACCGCATATATTTTTTGTTATTTTGACGCAGTAAAGTCATATTTGAATGGATGATTTATCCGATAGTCATCAGCAATGTTTTATTTGAGTACTTCAAGTGTTGTATTTCAACATATAATTTGGTTATACGAGGGTGATCAATGTATTCAAGAACTTTTCATCTAGCAATTTTGTTTTGTCAGCAATGCTCAAAAGCAAATCAGTTTAATTCAGAGTAAGATAACTCCGACCGAATGCACTTATAAAACCTTTATATTCATATAAAGGATGCGTGGCGTCGGACGTCACGTGACGCTATTTTAAGCGCCACCGTTTGAGCAGCACCTAGCTACTTTTTGGACCCATGTCCGACCCCGTGTAACTTTGGCGTTGATCTTAAGGACATGCCGTTGCTTTGTGATTATTTATTTCCGTCATGCTCGACGGCGCGCACAATAATAAACAAATAATAAACGTCGTCAAGAATATTCTGACGTCACAATATAATTCATTTATTAATTGATAGATCTACATTCCATGGTAATTTCAATATTTAAAAAGTTAGGAGGTAAGTTCTCGAATATATTGATCACCTCTCGTAGCTTGTGAAAATATTGCCATAATAAATAACAGATAAATTTTTTAAATTGCTTCCATTTCATGATAGGCGTAAAACGATATACATTTAAATATGTATTTATATAATATGACAAAAATTGAAAACACACGTCAGTAGTTTTATTATTAGACTAGGTATATTCATGTAGGAAGAAATAAATTATCCGATACCCTTCATCAGGTTGAGACAATTATAGGTTAAGTTTAGAAATCTCGCCTTATACAGAAATAAGTTTATGTAAAATATTGACAAAACATACGTAAATAAATCACCATGTAAAACCATGATTGTAACTTGAATAATAATAAGGACTTTATTTATTGTGGATTACATATTTGACAGTTATATCAATTTTCAATATGGTCCACTGGAAAAGAAAACAGAGAAACAAACAACATAATAAACAACAACAATGAAACCATGCATGCATGTATAGTTCGTTGGTGATAACTTTAGACCTATTAATAAACACACATGCATAATATAAACACTGCAATGTCGACCGACCACTTAGTATCATTGATGATTTAAAGAGTACATATCATTCAAAGTGAATATGCACAATATTGAACAAAATGAACATTCAACTAGGACACTGAAGTGTAAATGTAGCTACACAATCAGAACATGTTAGGTTTAAGAATTTATTATTGACCAACGTTTCGGCTTTTACCAGCCTTCATGATGAGGGTGGAACCATTGAAGATGCATATTTATTTTACATTTTTATATATTTGGGTTTCCCAATCAAATACAGAAGTCGATTTCAAATGCGTTTCCTTAATACCTCAGCGAATGGAGTCCAAACAATTCAATTGAAGACTAAGTAGTTCCATATATTTGTGGTTTATGTTAATAATTCAAATGCCGGCTGCGGAGTACAGAGAATTACCAACCGGCAGGTAATTAAGCATATTTGTAGATACATGCGTGGAAACTGTTACAGTTATCTATGCAGGCTACAGTAATTTGATACATGTAAACAGACAATTTAGTCTGCTCAGTTTTATCGGAACTTATACGTACTGAAGTTGTATCGCCCGCCACATACCGCATGTTTACATCATTGTGTGACTCGCACACTAGCTAGGCAGTCATTCGTTCTTAGCCAATAGTGAACCTGTCAATCACCTTGGAGGTAAATTCAAATTTTGTAGCAGATAGTATAAACTTTATTTCTTAAAAGTACATTTCCAGATTGAGTATTAACTTCATTTTTCAGGAATGTCAGAAAATGAACTGATAAACTTGTGTACTGGTTTTCAGAAAAATGTGTCCATTAGATAATGTTAAAATAGAACTAAACCTTTGATGTTGAATGTTTAGTGTACCAAGTAATCTCTTTATGCCTGTCTCTTACCCCGGTGTTTAAACATATAAATGTACATTTATTTATTATCATAAATATCAATTAACATAACTTGAACTTGAATGAACTTCGTTTCAATTAGTTTAAACATACAGTAATTCCCTATGATATAATTATATATCAGTTACCCTTCTTTGAAACTATACTTCACACACATTCAAGTATATTGAGTTTATTGCTGCAGGTTCGAAATCCATCCAACCTTGACAGTCTGATTGATATTAGTTGTAAACTGAAATAAATAGTGTACTTATATTCATGAATGTATTTTGGTAAAACCACTCAAGCATTTTGTACATTTATAGAACGTGGTGTTTGGACTAGCTCCCGTCCAAATTTATGTCACATTTGTACTTGTTAACATTAAAACGTCTGCCATTGGTTAAATGGCAGATATAGTCAATCAAACTTTTGTGTTTGTCATTTATTATTACACTGTGACATACATGAACTACAGAGACTGGAAAGTGCAAAATATAAAACCACAATTTATTGAACCCAGTGAAATAAAGTAGTTTATATTTGCAACCATATATATTTATTGTATATGATATTTGTAGGTGGTTGGGGTGAATTTTACACTTTTGGTTATTTTTTATACTTGGGACTCCATTATTCAGTTTTCAAGACTGCACATTTACGACTCAACTTATCAGAGAAGCTTTTTTAATTTCCACTTAGCCTCCCCTCCACCCACCTGTTTTTTGTACATGCGTTTCTTTGAGTAGCGTGAACTTGGCACGTACATCTGCAGTCTGCACTCAGATCTGCAAATGAAATATTTTGCAGACCTAGGTCTGCAGTCTGCACTCGGATCAGCAAATGTAGTATTTTGCAGACCTATGTCTGCAGTCTGCACACAGGTCTGCAAATGAAATATTTTGCAGACCTAGGTCTGCAGTCTGCACTTAGGTCTGCAAATGAACTATTTTGCAGACCTAGGTCTGCAGTCTGCACTTAGGTCTGCCAATGAAGTAATTTGCAGACCTAGGTCTGCAGTCTGCACTCAGGTCTGCAAATGTAGTATTTTGCAGACCCAGGTGTGCAGTCTGCACTCAGGCCTGCAAATGAAATATTTTGCAGACCCAGGTCTGCAGTCTGCACTCAGATCTGCAAAATTAATGTAGTATTTTACAGACCCAGGTTTGCAGTCTGCACACAAGTCTGCAAATGAAATATTTTGCAGACCCAGGTCTGCAGTCTGCACTCAGGTCTGCAAATGTAGTATTTTGCAGACATAGGTCTGTGGTCTGCCCTCAGGTCTGCAAATGTAGTATTTTGCAGACCCAGATCTGCAGTCTGCACATAGATCTGCAAATGTAGTATTTTGCAGACCTAGGTCTGCAGTCTGCACACAGGTCTGCAAATGAAATATTTTGCAGACCTAGGTCTGCAGTCTGCACTTAGGTCTGCAAATAAACTATTTTGCAGACCTAGGTCTGCAGTCTGCACTTAGGTCTGCAAATAAACTATTTTGCAGACCTAGGTCTGCAGTCTGCACTCAGGTCTGCAAATGAAATATTTTGCAGACCCAGGTCTGCAGTCTGCACTCAGGCCTGCAAATGAAATATTTTGCAGACCCAGGTCTGCAGTCTGCACTTAGGTCTGCAAATGTAGTATTTTGCAGACCTAGGTCTGCAGTCTGCACTCCGGTCTGCAAATGAAATATTTTGCAGACCCAGGTCTGCAGTCTGCAGTCAGATCTGCAAATGTAGTATTTTGCAGACCCAGGTCTGCAGTCTGCACACAGGTCTGCAAATGAAATATTTTGCAGACCCAGGTCTGCAGTCTGCACTAAGGTCTGCAAATGTAGTATTTTGCAGACCCAGGTCTGCAGTCTGCACTCAGGCCTGCAAATGAAATATTTTGCAGACCCAGGTCTGCAGTCTGCACTCAGATCTGCAAATGTAGTATTTTGCAGACCCAGGTCTGCAGTCTGCACACAGGCCTGCAAAGGAAATATTTTGCAGACCCAGGTCTGCAGTCTGCACTCAGGTCTGCAAATGAAATATTTTGCAGACCCAGGTCTGCAGTCTGCACTCAGGTCTGCAAATGTAGTATTTTGCAGACCCAGGTCTGCAGTCTGCCCTCAGGTCTGCAAATGTAGTATTTTGCAGACCCAGATCTGCAGTCTGCACTCAGATCTGCAAATGTAGTATTTTGCAGACCCATGTCTGCAGTCTGCACACAGGTCTGCAAATGAAATATTTTGCAGACCTAGGTCTGCAGTCTGCACTCAGGTCTGCAAATGAAATATTTTGCAGACCCAGGTCTGCAAATGAAATATTTTGCAGACCCAGGTCTGCAGTCTGCACTCAGGTCTGCAAATGAAATATTTTCCGCTGCATTTTTTTCTTTAAAAAGTAGTTTCGTCGCATGTCGGTCTAGACATTTTAAATACCAATGTCCAATTTCATTTAATGATATTCCGTAGCTTACGGATGTTAAATTATTGACCGCACACATTTTTGAGAAACGACCATTTACAGTGTAGCAATACCACGTGACTAATGACTACGGTTACAAGAAGAAATTTGTAAACATTGGAAAATAAAAAAGCCATAAGTATTTTATTTCTTCATCGACTTCTATGAAATATACGCCACGCTAAGGGAACAATTATTTGCTTTCCATGAAATATAAAATCTTTTTCCTCGGCAGTGCTGTTTTGTCCATTATCTTGTGAAACTGTGGAACGTGTAGGTTTCACAGGGTAGTAGAAAAATCGGTAAAACTGCTGAAAAAATATTATATTTCACGGAAAGCAAATACTTTTCCCCTTAGCGTGGCGTTTATTTTATAGAAATAAAATACTTATGGCTATATTTATGTTCCAATGTTTACAAATTTCTACCTGTAACTGTAGCCAAAAGCCACTTGGTATTGCTACCCTGATTTAAGCGATTGTGGGGTGCAGGAAATTCAAGGGAACTTCTGATCGATAGAGAAATCCTGCGTAAATTGGCTTCTTTTCGTTTACGACAAAGCTGCAAAATTTTCCGCTGCATTTTTTCCCATAAAAAGTAATGTTTCGTCCCATGTCGGCCTAGACTTTTTAAATACCAATATCAAATTTCATTTAATGATATTCCGTAGCTTACGGATGTTAAATTATTAACCGAACACATTTTTGAGAAACGACCATTTAAGCGATTGTGGGGTGCAGGAAATTCAAGGGAACTTCTGATCGATAGAGTAATCCTGCGTAAATTGGCTTCTTTTCGCTGACAAGGCTTCAAAAATTTTCGCTGCATTTTTTTCCTTAAAAAGAAGTTTCGTCGCATGTCGGTCTAGACATTTAAATGCCAATTTCAAATTTTATTTAATGACCTTCCGTAATTTTTGGATGTCAAATTATTAACCGCACGCATTTTGGAGAAACTACCATTTGAGCTATTGTGGGGTGCAAGCTACGGAATATCATTAAATGAAATTGGACATTGGTATTTAGAATGTCTAGACCGACATGCGACGAAACTACTTTTTAAAGAAAAAAATGCAGCGGAAAATATTTCATTTGCAGACCTGAGTGCAGACTGCAGACCCAGGTCTGCAAAATATTTCATTTGCAGATCGGAGTGCAGACTGCAGACCTAGGTCTGCAAAGTATTTCATTTTCAGACCTGAGTGCAGACTGCAGGCCTAGGACTGCAAAATACTACATTTGCAGATCTGAGTGCAGACTGCAGACCTGGGCCTGCAAAATAGTTCATTTGCAGACCTAAGTGCAGACTGCAGACCTAGGTCTGCAAAATATTTCATTTGCATACCTGTGTGCAGATTGCGGACCTGGGTCTGCAAAATACTACATTTGCAGACCTGTGTGCAGACTGCAGACCTAGGTCTGCAAAATATTTCATTTGCAGACCTGTGTGCAGACTGCAGACCTGGGTCTGCAAAATGCTACATTTGCAGGTCTGAGTGCAGACTGCAGACCTGGGTCTGCAATATATTTTTTTTGCAGACCTGTGTGCAGACTGCAGACATAGGTCTGCAAAATACTACATTTGCAGATCTGAGTGCAGACTGCAGATGTACGTGCCAAGTTCACGCTACTGTTTCATTGTTAGTTTAGCATTTGGGACGGGACTAGCTCCCGTCCAACTTTATGTCACATTTGTACTTGTTAACATTAAAACGTCTGCCATTGGTTAAATGGCAGGTATAGTCAATCAAACTTTTGTTTTTGTCAAGTCATTTATTATTGTACATTTATCACTGTGACATAAATGAACTACAGAGACTGGGAAGTGCAAAATATAAATACGTACATGAAGTTATTTAAGTGATTGTTATGTTATTTCAGGGCAGATACATGATGGATACAAAGACACTTCTAGTTGTTGTTGTTGTAGGGTTGATTCTGGTTGTACAGGGGGCTCCAGTCAGTGAACAAGATGAGGTAGACGTAATGTAAGCAATGCAAAATATTCTGGTTAACTAAGATATTATTTTTAGGCTTCGGTAACCTAGTGGCAGAGTGTCCGATTGGAATGCTGGATGTCAAGGATCCTATTTTGGTTTTGTTCTCTCATACCCTCGTGTCGATGGATTCCATCATGTCTGAGGTGTCGACAGTGATTTATATCATTTGAAAGATCTTGTTTCACAATCGACCTGATCGAGTATAAACTGCACTATTTTGTTCTAGTGTCTATACGAGCATTTCTCTCCATAATACATCTACAAATACGAATGTTATAAAAATATTAGCAATATAATTGTTTACTTTTAATAAATGTGTTGTTCGATAGTAAGTAGAATCATGAACTTCGTGCGTCTGTAGTAAACTGAATAACGAACGCACTGTTAGCTCGAGTAATTCACTTTCAGTAAGAAAGCGTTCGTAGAAAGTTGAATAACGATACCACTACTGGCAAATGAATGTCGTCCAACTTCTTTTATTTATGACTAATATAAATGAAATGAAGGAGTTTTGCGCGTGTCTCAGCAGTACATATATTGTCACAGGTTGCTGAGATTATTGGAACATGTAATAGAGAAGGAAAGTGACGTCATTGAGAAGAAGCAAGTTAACGTTGATGAAATGGAGGATTTGAAACAGAGAGGTAACACCACGGTGATAATCACATCATCATGACATTTATAAATGAATATATAACATGTTGCCTGACATTTATACATGAATATATTACATGTTGCCTGACATTTATACATGAATATATTACATGTTGCCTGTGTTGAATGTATCAATTTCCACAAGCAAATCGTGCAATACCGGTCCATTAGATTTGTGTTTAATTTACACTTCGTCATACACCCGCTTATGAAAACATTCTACCAGGGTTATGAATACTAGACAAGGTATCAGCTGTTAAATAACCCTGAAAGAAGGTCGAGTAACAAGTTACAATCTCCACACTCTACAATCAAACGCTATGCATATTTAATAAAACCGAGTTTTCACGCATCACATTATTCGATGAAAATTCTGAGATAAGGTTGTTTATAACATAACCTGCGGTCCAGGGTACTGTTTTATCAAAGCACTTACGAAAATCTTAAAGTTACGCTCAAATTTAAAATCTTTACAATTCTTTGACAACTGCAAATTGGTGAGAAAATTTGTCTTGTATGAGTTCAATAACTGAATCATTATTAGTACTGCAGCTTCATTTACCATACTTTATAATTGTAAACATGTTATAAAGAATTCAAATTTGATCGTAAGTTTACGATTTCCGTAAATGCTTTGATAAAACAGTACCCAGGAGTGCCGTAAAGCCGTGCCGTAAATATCGTTCGGCACTCCCAGACTGTGCAATAAATATTTAAATTAGCTTGATGTGACGTTAGCCAATCCATGCATTGATCCGTCAATGACGTCAGGATAATATCAACGTCGCCATGACGTCGCCATGACGTCGCGCTCAATGTACCGCTGAATTTTGGCTGAAACATATGCAGCGTACATCATCCTTTTGAACAATAATGAGCGTTTTCTAAGGTTATGTGATAAATAGAATCTTACACTAGTCGAATGTTCTAAGTACACACTTTGTATTTTTCATTTAATTGAAAAAATATTAGACCTATCTGTGAATCGAATATACCATTGTAATCAGGAAACTATTGTCTATCACGTTGAGTTAATTACCATTCTAAGATATAATAACAACATATTAGAAAACGACCATTTAGTTCACTGCTTAAAACAACGAAGTCGCACATCAATATCGTGTATGACCACAGTCTGCCCTGTTGATAGCCTGACGTCTCTGGGGCTTTGAATTGATAAAGATGTGTACCAATTGCTGCGGGAGTGCATTCAGTTCAAGTAAAAGTGCGTTATGAGTTCCTATACGGTCTGGTGTTGTCGTCGTGCTCGGATGCGACGCCCAAACTCATCGCAGACGTATTCTATCGGCTTTAGGTCCGGGCTACAAGGCGACCATACCATCGTGCAACCTAATTAAAATATTGCATTAAACTCAAAGTCCATGTAATAAGAATGTGTTCGTATCTTACAAAAGACATGATTGATAGAAAAAAAGTGAGTTTTGTTAAACTGTAGTAGTAATTCGGATGATAAATGCGTATTGAAAGTTACTTCCATGCTCAAACTCAAAATGCTCCATACAAATGAATGGACCTAGTCTGTTCAGTTCAACGATTCAACCTTATTTCACGATCTTAAAGTGATACAACTATCAGTCAGATGTTGTCATAATCATGTTTTGACGCATTCAACGACTAAATGTAAATGACGTCATGTGGCGTCTCAATTTTTAATCGAGTCAGTATAAGCATGCTTTTTTTCGTGAATTAAATGCAGCTACCATAATAATAATAATGTGCATGAGTTAATAACCCCAAAACAGACAATTAATGGATTAAATATTACCCGTCTTATTGACATGCCGCTTTCAAGCATTCCTATCGCACTTGCGCACTCCTCAAGCGTCATTTACGTCATATAATACGAAATATTTTTATGGCTTTATGTTTGGGGGTCGGACATTGATCGTGTATGAAATGCTTTGAACAAATTTACACATATTTGAGATGTGTGCACGAGAAAAAGGTGTTTTTATCATTTTCGTCACGTATCAATGATTTTTACGTAGATCTTGATTTTTCTTTTTCTGTATTAAAGACAATCACCCACATATACTTTTTATACAGTTTTAGTGAGGTTAGATAATTATGTTCCTGATTTATTCTAGTTCTAAAAGTGTGTACTTAGAACATTCGTCAAGTGTACATTCGTGCTCATTACATACGAGTTTTATTAAACTCGTATGTAATGAGTACTCATGCAAGAGCCTCTATTTAATTATTTACATTTACTCTATTTGTTTGAAATCTGAACTTCCCGAATATTAATTGTTCATTTTAATGGCACCATTATCAGCATATTTCAGTTGTACAATATAACTGAACCAGTGTTCGTGGAGTTTATAAACAGCCAGTGCTCACATGTCGTTGAAAACGTTGATGGCCTTGACCTTCCTAAACGATCTCATAGACATCCAAATGAACCATGAAATGTACTCATCGGCTAGTCATTCTCAGAAGAAGCAGTCATTCAACCCAAGCCCCGGTATAGTGAATCAACTTTGATACTAGGAAACTGACGTTCTATGAGGAATTTTGTTCTATTTAACACAAATTGTGATAATATTACATGTTTAAATATGTGAACTACAGTAAATTACTGTATCTATCATAAAGCTATCAGTGTTATGTTACTAAAAACCTCAATTATCACTGTGTTTTACAGCGACGTCGTTTGACAAACAGCTACAAAGCATACAGGAGAAAGTTATGAACATAAGTAAGTATACACAGCACCATCAGTATAACCAGACTCCTGATTTAACTAACCATCAGTATAACCAGACTCCTGATTTACCTAACCATCAGTATAACCAGACTCCTGATTTACCTAACCATCAGTATAACCAGACTCCTGATTTACCTAACCATCAGTATAACCAGACTCCTGATTTACCTAACCATCAGTATAACCAGACTCCTGATTTACCTAACCATCAGTATAACCAGGCTCCTGATTTACCTAACCATCAGTATAACCAGACTCCTGATTTACCTAACCATCAGTACTAATTACACGCCGCAGTTTAAGCAATCTTAAGCTGTCCTTAGGTTTTTACTATCTATGCCAATTACAAACACACATGTTGTTTAAAATGTGTTTTTTCGTCCAAAGAAAACTTCAATGACATGGGTAGATTTTGAGAAAAACGCTCAATCTAATAGCGGAAAATCCACTGTCATTGTAAAGGTCGTAGTGACGTCATATTGACTCTAAAACTTCGGAATTCATATATAAAACACAGGTCAATATGATACATTTTTAATGCAAAAAAATATAGGTAGAGAAAGAAAACCCAAGAATGTCTGATTTAGTATGGGTTTTTCGATTTATATGCTTTTATCTATCCTCGCCACCGGAAATCCACACAGACGAGGCCCCCAATAAGAGCTTAGTCACTTTAGTTTTTGGGGCATAGTGCATGATACAGAAATTGCCCCAGTTCCAGAAGCATCCCTGGTTCTTTTACGTGCCTGATGCAAAGCATCATACACGGGACATCGGTTAAAGTCTCTTCCGAAAGGCTGTTAGTAATTATGTTAGGTAGGAAATACTGAAAAGCATTTCTGTTTTAATCCGGCTGGAGGCAGGATCGAACCCACAACCTTCGGATCAGCAGTCAGTAGCTAACACGGTATATTAATGATATCAAAAATAAAGACCAAGCACAAATCATCTCATGAAATTAACTTCTGCAAGATATATGTAAGAATGGAATGTAATTCATAAACATATAAATCGATTTGCACGTGAATCAGTAGTCAGACAGTGGCTAGAGGTTAGATAGCTTAGTGACGTGGCATTATGTTTATTTCATTGATGGAACGAGGGAGGATGCAATAACTTCAGTACATATCATCAACACCATGTACTGTCGTTGTTGCACTCATTCCTTTGCAAAATAGGGCCTCACCACATCAAATATCAGTGAAGTTAGTCCCACCCCTTCATTTAACATCATTGTATAATGATTCGTCGTAAATATGATACAGATGTCATTTATAATTCTAGTTTGAGGCAATTCAAAGTCACCCGAAAGGGAACAAATCAAATTCATACTAAGAAGTACCATACGCGATTTCAGTTAAGATAGTAATAGAGTGACGCAGTGATCGAGTCCACCTTTACGGTGTAAAACCAGCTGGATGTTCAATGTTTAACTATAATACTACAAGTATAAACCTGTTTCATCTATTCAGACAGTGGTTGTTGTCACATTACGTACACATAAAATAATTTTAAATAAAGCATCACTCACACATTATCCTAACTAGTATTTCTATATTTCAGACAGTAACATGGAGGCCATGCAGCGAGCCATGCTGAATATCGCCGATAAGGTTAACGATGACAAA
This sequence comes from Spisula solida, assembly GCA_947247005.1. Taxonomy (NCBI): domain Eukaryota; kingdom Metazoa; phylum Mollusca; class Bivalvia; order Venerida; family Mactridae; genus Spisula; species Spisula solida. The sequence goes on along the minus strand of OX365960.1, from coordinate 25,535,169 downwards.
GGTAAAGAAACATTTCAATCTTATAAGATATAGTAATATCATCAAAGGATGTTAATGACTTGTATTTGTCAAACATTCCTTTGATTGTCGGCTGCACTGTTTACATGTGTTCATGGTTCATGTTTACTTGGGGTTTGGCGTGAACTATAGTAGTTTAGTGTGGGTCGATTTTCTGCGCATGTCTGGTTTCTCCAGACGCCGAAACCCATAAAAAATCATCAGTGCTCTTCATTGGGCATCAGCTGTGGTTCGGTGATTAGTGCTCTTCATTGGGCATCAGCTGTGGTTCGGTGATTAGTGCTCTTCATTGGACATCAGCTGTGGTTCGGTGATTAGTGCTCTTCATTGGACATCAGCTGTGGTTCGGTGATTAGTGCTCTTCATTGGGCATCAGCTGTGGTTCGGTGATTAGTGCTCTTCATTGGACATCAGCTGTGGTTCGGTGAGTAGTGCTCTTCATTGGGCATCAGCTGTGGTTCGGTGATTAGTGCTCTTCATTGGACATCAGCTGTGGTTCGGTGAGTAGTGCTCTTCATTGGACATCAGCTGTGGTTCGGTGATTAGTGCGCTGTATTTGCCACCCGGTGATACGGGTTTGATTAGCGGTCACATGTGAAGAAGTTGATGACTCCTGATAAAAGGGTTAGTACTGGGTAAGCATACTGTCCAGAAAACTGGTTAGATGAATCGGTATGTACCGTATATTACTGACAAATGGATGAGAAACGGCGTTATAAACTCGAATAAACAAACGATCATTGGTATATGGTCAGATGCCTACATATAACAAATAGAATGTAATATGAAATGCAAACGTTTTATATTGTATACTATAGTCGAGGTAGGACAGAAGGAAGACGAGCTAGATGCTAGACAAGAAGCCCTGGAAGAAGAGTTAGGAGAAGTAATGAAGCCGGTGGAGAAGAAGAGTGGACTAGATGGTCTAGATGCGGCTTACCTTAGAGAGCTTGGTGACCTTCAGGAAATAAGGCGAGTGGTAGAGAAACTGTCCAAACGAAAAAATAACCCAGCAAACGCTGATCAACTACCCTATGAAAAATAAGCTGAACTATGTAAGTACGCTTGCACAATACAATACTTACGCATGTGGTCCATTTCATTGACATATTCTAGCTAAGATTCGACTTTTATACACTATGCTTTAATAATAAGCAAACTAATACACCAGTACATTCAGACAAAGTTATATGAACTAGAATTATCAAAAAGAACTACTTTAATTTAACGAAATATATTATGGGTTCACTTAGTATGCTCTCAATAATCTACGGAAAATTTCAATCTTAGCTAAGATATGTCTAGGAAACGGGCTCGGATCACCAATGAAAGGATTGAATTTTGGTTGTAAAACATCGAAATACTATTGACTGACACATGTATTTACATAGTCCCGGAATTAATTCGCTTGACACCTCCGACAAATAATTTGGCGTCGACTCTGGTAAATTGTATTGGTGACAACGGTGGTCGAGTTGTTAACGCTCCCGGATGTCCCTGATTCGAATCTCGACCGGGCCACAGGAAATTCCAGAAACGCTTTCCGGTGTTTCCTACTTAACTACAGATAAACTGGTTGGTAACCAAGGGGTAGTCTCACATGTATCGGTGCTATACTTGGAATGTTAAAGAACCAAAAAAAGGCAAAGAGTCTTCGGAAAGAGTTAGGATATCCCATCTGAATTCCATGTATCACATCACTGTCTCTTCTACTTGCTGTCCATTCAGTGTAACACAGGACCCCATAGGAAATAAATGCTTGCTTTTTATAGGTTATCCTTGACCGAAAGGTCTAAAACATTACATACACATATCTTGGCATTTCCTTCAAATACATCGCTCTTTTTTGTGAACGAACACAATACAAGGTTGTGAACGAGCCACATACACAATCATGTACGTTAAACAATGTTTCTGTTGAATAATCCGACAAAATTGTAGTAGTATATGTCCCGTCACTGGTCTATCCAAGGAACTACAGTGCAACCTCTCCAGAGCAGCCCACTGTAGAGTAACAACCTGTCTATAACAACACCTTCACAATAACCATAAGCCGATATCTAGTATATACATGTATTTAACCTATGTGGAGCAATAACCTCTAAAGAACGGCGAATATTTTCATCTCCGAAATTGTGTTGCTCTACAGAGGTTGTGCTGTACCTTTATACGCCGATGATACCATGTAAGCGAGCGATACCAGTGTCACCTTATTAAAATTAGACTCGAACCCTTTACCTCCTGGAATCCAGATGAGGGCCAATAGATCACCAGGTCCGGTCCTGAACGAACAACATAAAATAACACGTTTTGTTTTGTTGTGTATGCACTGTACATTTTCTTTTGTTTGATGCCTTTGTGGTATGTGTCAATGTACAATGTATTTAAAACTGCTGAGTACTGCTGAGTACTGCTGAGTACTGCTGGGTACTGCTGAGTACTGCTGAGTACTGCTGCTTCTCCAGTCCGATGTATGCTTGAATTCATATCTTTGTTTTTCAGCTGACGATCCTTACTTATTACGTGCACCATGTACTTACAAGCGAAGATGTGATTCTAATAATGAACTGTTTACGGTTAAGTAGATGTTGTTTATGACAGACAGACGGAAACCAGCACATTATGTATGATACACCTGTATTGTTTTACTTTAACTTGTTACCTATCTTTCAACTTTTGCTTTGTGTAACGGCGTTATACACATGACATGTTGGCAATTTGTTACCAGCTCTCACAGAAGATTTTGCGTGTGTATGGAACATAGAAAGAGCAATGGAAATGGGATGCGATGTCGCAAGAACTCTCTATAACAGGAACAAATAAAACAGTTGTTCAACACGTCACCCAACACGTCACACAACACGTCACCCAACACGTCACCCAACACGTCACCCAACACGTCGCCCAACACGTCACCAAACACGTCACCCAACACGTCACCCAACACGTCACCCAACACGTCACCCAACACGTCACCCAACACGTCACACAACACGTCACACAACACGTCACCCAACACGTCACACAACACGTCACATAACACGTCACCCAACAAGTCACCCAACACGTCACCCAACACGTCACACAACACGTCACACAACACGTCACACAACACGTCACCCAACACGTCACATAACACGTCACCCAACACGTCACCCAACACGTCACCCAACACGTCACCCAACACGTCACCCAACACGTCACACAACACGTCACCCAACACGTCACATAACACGTCACACAACACGTCACCCAACACGTCACATAACACGTCACCCAACACGTCACCCAACACGTCACCCAACACGTCACCCAACACGTCACCCAACACGTCACCCAACACGTCACACAACACGTCACACAACACGTCACACAACACGTCACATAACACGTCACCCAACACGTCACCCAACACGTCACCCAACACGTCACCCAACACGTCACACAACACGTCACACAACACGTCACACAACACGTCACATAACACGTCACACAACACGTCACACAACACGTCACCTATGTACCACCGTTGTGTGTATCTATTTAACATTATGTGTTGTCTTATGTTGTTTTGATATTTTACTTTACTTCTCTGTATATATTGTTATAATTATATTAGTATAGAAACATAAAAACCCGAAATATAGATCATATCACTCACCCAGTTCTTATAATGACTTCAACATTCCAGTTCTAAATTGTTCATGGTATCATATCACTCACCCAGTTCTTATAATGACTTCAACATTCCAGTTCTAAATTGTTCATGGTATCAGATCACTCACCCAGTTCTTATAATGACTACAACATTCCAGTTCTAAATTGTTCATGGTATCATATCACTCACCCAGTTCTTATAATGACTTCAACATTCCAGTTCTAAATTGTTCATGGTATCATATCACTCACCCAGTTCTTATAATGACTTCAACCTTCCAGTTCTAAATTGTTCATGGTATCAGATCGCTCACCCAGTTCTTATAATGACTTCAACATTCCAGTTCTAAATTGTTCATGGTGTCGGAGGTTGTTTTAATTGTTGAAATATTTGGAGTTCATATAATAAACAGACAAACATACATGTATATTACAAGTATTATATAAATTTAACGTGCTTTGATAGGATTCTTATTGAAATATCTTTTAAAAACAAACGAATGTGATCTTGGCTCGCACGAATGTATGTATACACATAACTTACACATAAATATGATAAATGATAGTACAACATTCATTATATAAAGCTATATATACTGTATTTATAGTAACCCTACAAAACTGAATGATTTGTTATCAGTAAAATGTTTTATTTGTGTTTTACTGCCTAAAACAGGGAACAAATGAATGTCCCAGTACCACAGTGTTATGCTTTTTATTAAAGTATTTCATGTTGACATATATTATGAGACAAAACTTGTATGTGCATTTTGATGGTGAATATTCAATAATACACAGAAAATATATTGTAAACAAAAATATACATAGAATATTGTAAAACATATTATGTTTTATGCTTGCCCCATAGCTTTGTGTCTTTGGTGTAACGAAATCGATTAGGTACCTAATTTTATACCATGATCCCCTAAAATACCAAAATAACTTCTTTATTTCGAAAGAGTTCCTCATCCTCCACACAACAGCGATGAATAATTTTTAATTTAATTTGTAATTGGAAATTTATAGACAATTCAATGGGTGTATCCCTGGTCGTACTTTTTTCTTTGTCCGTGGTGTAACGCTGTTTATTATACATCCGAAAGCATAATTTTCAAAATAGTTCCCCTTTTGGTTTAAGATATGTATACAGTAGTTTTGTAATGTCAGTATCGAAGTGCTATAAACGATGTGTATGTTATGATGATAACATGTAAAAAATGTCCGCGGTGTAACTGTCCATGGTGTAACAATTTAAACTTGTTACACCACGGACAAAATCAGTTAATTAACTATGAAGTTCAGAAATATATTGACATTATTAATTGCTTACGATTGCATTTTATTGACACATATTTTTAAAGCAGACATGTGTTGCAAAAAGCATAATATTGAACTTATATTTCATAATAAAACTAATAAATGTAATATAGCTGTTACACCATGGACAATTTCTTTAAGAAAATCGACCTGACTGTTAACACATGATATCCTTTTTGTTTTTGCATAGAGATATTAGGTAGCACTGAATACACCACACAAGTCTGCAATACCTTTGATCTTAAGTTTATTCCTAAATTTGATCAATTAGGTACATGTATATTAATGTGTTTGTCCATGGTGTAACATATCTGTCTGTGGTGTAACATATCTGTCCATGGTGTAACAATGTCCGTGGTGTAACAAAGTAAAACAGGTTTTATGATGTAATTGAAATGAAAACAGTCTTAACAATAGATGTATCTTAAAGAAAGCCTGCAGGAAATGCTACATATATGAAAGAAAAAAATAAACAAAACTGTTTTGTTTGTAATATGTACAATACAAAGTAGTAGAAAATGTTCAGATTTGATATTGGTGAATTGTATTGCTATACAATTTCATGTGACTCATTCAATTTACAAGTACAGCAAAATTTATTCAGATATGAGTATTTTCGTTACTATGTACTTGAAAATGAGCTGAATTCAGTTTGTTTAAAGAATTTATTGTTAAATTTCCTGATCGTTACACCAAAGACAATTTACTTAAGTGACTTTAAGTTTGAAGTTGAAAAACATATATATTGTCTTAATTAAGGGTGCAAACTATACATAAATGTCCAAGAAGAGTTTGGACAATAACATTGTACAATTAAAACCATTTTATTTGACAAAAAATATTTATGAAATTGGGGAGGCTAAAAACCTGCGAATTTTGAAATTGACTCATATACGAGCACGTATACTGTAATGTTCGTATATATACGAGCACGTATACTGTAATGTACGTATATATACGAGCATGTATACTGTAATGTACGTATATATACGAGCACGTATACTGTAATGTTCGTATATATACGAGCACGTATACTGTAATGTACGTATATATACGAGCACGTATACTGCAATGTACGTATATACGAGCACGTATACTGTAATGTACGTATATATACGAGCACGTATACTGTAATGTACGTATATATACGAGCATGTATACTGTAATGTACGTATATATACGAGCACGTATACTGTAATGTACGTATATATACGAGCACGTATACTGCAATGTACGTATATACGAGCACGTATACTGTAATGTACGTATATATACGAGCACGTATACTGTAATGTACGTATATATACGAGCACGTATATTGTAATGTTCGTATATATACGAGCATGTATACTGTAATGTCCGTATATATACGAGCATGTATACTGCAATGTCCGTATATATACGAGCATGTATACTATAATGTTCGTATATATACGAGCATGTATACTATAATGTTCGTATATATACGAGCATGTATACTATAATGTTCGTATATATACGAGCATGTATACTATAATGTACGTATATATACGAGCACGTATACTGTAATGTACGTATATACGAACACGTATACTGTAATGTACGTATATATACGAGCACGTATACTGTAATGTACGTATATACGAGCATGTATACTGTAATGTCCGTATATATACGAGCATGTATAATATAATGTTCGTATATATACAAGCACCTATACTGTAATGTCCGTATATATACGAGCACGTATACTGTAATGTCCGTATATATACGAGCACGTATATTGTAATGTTCGTATATATACGAGCACGTATACTGTAATGTCCGTATATATACGAGCACGTAAACTGTAATGTCCGTATATATACGAGCACGTATACTGTAATGTACGTATATATACGAGCATGTATACTTTAATGTACGTATATACGAGCACGTATACTGTAATGTACGTATATATACGAGCACGTATACTATAATGTTCGTATATATACGAGCACGTATACAATAATGTTCGTATATACGAGCACGTATACTGTAATGTTCATATATATACGAGCACGTATACTGTAATGTTCGTATATATACGAGCACGTATACTATAATGTTCGTATATATACGAGCACGTATACAATAATGTTCGTATATACGAGCACGTATACTGTTATGTCATATAGATAGATGCTGCAGTTTGGAGACAAAAACTTCCAAATAATATACAGTTGTACTTTGTTAAAACATTGTATACTGGACTGAATACAAAACTAATCATGCTTGAAACAGAATAAAACAAGAGAATCAATATAGGACACCGTATTTGTTTTGGATTCATATGCTCTAAAAACTTGCATTTGTCTTCAAATATATTTATTCAAGGTGGCATACGGTTGATTTAAGGAGGTACGCGCACCTTTTATCTAACGATCGAATTTTCCTTGAAACATCTTAAAATGACAGAACAGTCTTCTAGAACAACATTGAAATCATAAAAATGATATGTCACCAGGCTCGTTTTCGACATACATGGCTTTCTAACGACCTACCATTGTATTTTGGTCATTTTATCTATTTCCTGCATTTATGGCACCATTATGTTCTTTTTAAGATTATTACTGTATGAAACCACTTTTAAGCAATGCATGGTATTTTGTGTGTTCAATGGTCATTCCTATGGACATTAGTCACAATTCCAGCTGCCTGGTGAACAAATTTTTATTTGAACATGATAAATAGTTACCCCACCCACTTTTAAATGAAGGTAAAAAAATACCCAACGATCGAAAATTATTTAAAATTGGCCCTAAGTTTAGTATCAAATAGAACCACCAGTTTAGTCAAATAAAAAATAGGGGTCACCAGCCTTTTTTGGGAGCTGTGCATAAAAAAGCACTAATTATGAATAAATTTGCATAAAATTAACCTAATTTGCATATTGTAATGAAATAATTTTTTCTTAAAAATATTTCAAAGTGTGGCTACCTCTTATAACTAAACCATGCACTACATATTATATATAAGCGTATGCATTTGAACAATTGTAGGGACTTATTGTGAACCCATATTATTCACAATTTTGCCGTTCCCCACCCACTTTTTCATACAGGCAAAAAATAAAAAGTTAAAAATATCTCATTTTGCGATAATATTTTGTTTATTTTCATTAATCAACATTCATATGCAATCATTGAAACTAAAATTCATGTTTGTTCTTATCTAATACGATTTTGAAATTTCGCGCATGCGCACAAGGCAGCTCGTACCTCCTTAATTCTTTTAACCACTCATGGTTTAACTCTTTATTTATCGACGTTTCGGCCTACGCCTTTTTCAAAATACACAAACAATATATTGTCGAAACGTCGATAAATAAAGAGTTAAACCATGATTGTTTTTTTAACAATTCCCTATGGAATAAAATCAGAGTTAATTCTTTTAAACATGATATTGTGTCCACATCCGAAGTATCCTAGTATATTATTAGGAAACGTAACTAGAAAGTGAAACACTTTGACGTCATAAGATACGTAATGTTTGATAGACACAATAGGTAATATGGTCATATGATGTACATTAATCAATCAAAACATAACAAGTTGAATTTCTTGTTTGACAAATAAAACAATGACGCCTACTCCATCTTTGATACTGTTGTTTGCCAAGAAAGAAGTCCGACGGTCCAACCTACACTGTTTCCATGGTCCTACTATCAAACTTAGTGTAGACGGCGTCGGAAAATGAGACAAGTGGAGAAACACTTAGTAGAGTAAAATGGGTTTCGGATTGTTGGTCATCCATGTGTCTGTAACAAAATAGAGTAGTCCCGTTTTAAAATCCATTACACTGAACAAATGCAATATGCCAGTTTCAAAATGCAATACAAAATCAATCAAAGCGCTGAAAGCCCAGAAATTGTTCAAATGAATGCCATTCTGATCACCTCAGCCTTCATGCATTGCAATATATACCGAAAACAAATGGAAATGGCCGAGTACAAGTACAAGTCAAATAGTTTTCCGCGGCTAGAAAATTTACTAGTATTATTTAAGATGTGTTTTTCTACAGTTTGGATGCTGATTGAATTTATTCCGGTGTATGTATAAATGTATTAGTCAAAATATGTATACTATCGGATACTACCGACAGGGGCGTGACCAGGCTTGATTGGCGTTTGGGTCCTTACAATTATGAAAATTTAGGACGTTAATGCTATTTTGGCTATATTTATATTTCTACTGTTCAAATGAATGTTACGCACGTGCGTACGTACGTATCGCTGGCTACGCTCCGGACCGATTAATCTAACCTGACCAGCTATATATAACAGTTAATATAGAGTGGTACTCCGGACCGATTAATCTAACCTGACCATCTATATGTAACAGTTTATATAGAGTGGTACTCCGGACCGATTAATCTAACCTGACCATCTATATGTAACAGTTTATATAGAGTGGTACTACGGACCGATTAATCTAACCTGCCCATCTATATGTAACAGTTTATGTAGAGTGGTACTCCGGACCGCTGACCATCTATATGTAACAGTTTATGTAGAGTGGTACTCCGGACCGATTAATCTAACCTGACCATCTATATGTAACAGTTTATATAGAGTGGTACTCCGTACCGATTAATCTAACCTGACCATCTATATGTAACAGTTTATATATAGTGGTACTCCGGACCGTTTAATCTAACCTGACCATCTATATGTAACAGTTTATATAGAGTGGTACTCCGGACCGATTAATCTAACCTGACCATCTATATGTAACAGTTTATATAGAGTGGTACTCCAGACCGATTAATCTAACCTGACCATCTATATGTAACAGTTTATATAGAGTGGTAATCCGGACCGATCAATCTAACCTGACCATCTATATGTAACAGTTTATATAGAGTGGTACTCCGGACCGATCAATCTAACTTGACCAACTATATGTAACAGTTTATATAGGGTGGTACTCCGGACCGATAAATCTAACCTGACCATCTATACGTAACAGTTTATATAGAGTGGTACTCCGGACCGATTAATCTAACCTGACCATCTATATGTAACAGTGTATATAGAGTGGTACTCCGGACCGATTAATCTAACCTGACCATCTACACTTGACGAATGTTCTAAGTACACACTTTTAGAACTAGAATAAATCAGGAACATAATTATCTAACCTCACTAAAACTGTATAAAAAGTATATGTGGGTGATTGTCTTTAATACAGAAAAAGAAAAATCAAGATCTACGTAAAAATCATTGATACGTGACGAAAATGATAAAAACACCTTTTTCTCGTGCACACATCTCAAATATGTGTAAATTTGTTCAAAGCATTTCATACACGATCAATGTCCGACCCCCAAACATAAAGCCATAAAAATATTTCGTATTATATGACGTAAATGACGCTTGAGGAGTGCGCAAGTGCGATAGGAATGCTTGAAAGCGGCATGTCAATAAGACGGGTAATATTTAATCCATTAATTGTCTGTTTTGGGGTTATTAACTCATGCACATTATTATTATTATGGTAGCTGCATTTAATTCACGAAAAAAAGCATGCTTATACTGACTCGATTAAAAATTGAGACGCCACATGACGTCATTTACATTTAGTCGTTGAATGCGTCAAAACATGATTATGACAACATCTGACTGATAGTTGTATCACTTTAAGATCGTGAAATAAGGTTGAATCGTTGAACTGAACAGACTAGGTCCATTCATTTGTATGGAGCATTTTGAGTTTGAGCATGGAAGTAACTTTCAATACGCATTTATCATCCGAATTACTACTACAGTTTAACAAAACTCACTTTTTTTCTATCAATCATGTCTTTTGTAAGATACGAACACATTCTTATTACATGGACTTTGAGTTTAATGCAATATTTTAATTAGGTTGCACGATGGTATGGTCGCCTTGTAGCCCGGACCTAAAGCCGATAGAATACGTCTGCGATGAGTTTGGGCGTCGCATCCGAGCACGACGACAACACCAGACCGTATAGGAACTCATAACGCACTTTTACTTGAACTGAATGCACTCCCGCAGCAATTGGTACACATCTTTATCAATTCAAAGCCCCAGAGACGTCAGGCTATCAACAGGGCAGACTGTGGTCATACACGATATTGATGTGCGACTTCGTTGTTTTAAGCAGTGAACTAAATGGTCGTTTTCTAATATGTTGTTATTATATCTTAGAATGGTAATTAACTCAACGTGATAGACAATAGTTTCCTGATTACAATGGTATATTCGATTCACAGATAGGTCTAATATTTTTTCAATTAAATGAAAAATACAAAGTGTGTACTTAGAACATTCGACTAGTGTATATGTAACAGTGTATATAGAGTGGTACTAAGATTTTCAACAGAGTAGCTATAGATAATTGAGGATGGTCTCCATATAACTAGAAATACTGGGTTGGTTGGGGTCATGTACATACATGACAAGAGACATAGTGTAACAAGTATATCGACATTTGCAACGTTTAATAGATATGTGATTCAATACATATGATATAATGTAGGAATACATACCGTTCTAATCCATACTGTTCAGAGCCGCATGAACTTTACTCAGCATAAATCCTCGAGCTGAAAGTGAACACATACGAGTCATGGTGTGGAATAGTAGAATATTACGAGTCATGTTGTGGTATAGTAGAACTTTACGAGTCATGGTGTGGTATAGTGGAACATTACGAGTCATGGTGTGGTATAGTACGAGTCATGGTGTGGTATAGTAGAACATTACGAGTCATGGTGTGGTATAGTACGAGTCATGGTGTGGTATAGTAGAACATTACGAGTCATGGTGTGGTATGGTAGAACATTACGAGTCATGTTGTGGTACAGTACAAGTCATGGTGTGGTATAGTAGAACTTTACGATTCATGGTGTGGTATAGTAGAACATTACGAGTCATGGTGTGGTATAGTACGAGTCATGGTGTGGTATAGTGGAACATTACGAGTCATGTTGTGGTATAGTACGAGCCATGGTGTGGTATAGTAGAACATTACGAGTCATGGTGTGGTATAGTACGAGTCATGGTGTGGTATAGTAGAACATTACGAGTCATGGTGTGGTATAGTAGAACATTACGAGTCATGTTGTGGTATAGTACGAGTCATGGTGTGGTATAGTAGAACATTACGAGTCATGGTGTGGTATGGTAGAACATTACGAGTCATGGTGTGGTATAGTGGAACATTACGAGTCATGGTGTGGTATAGTACGAGTCATGGTGTGGTATAGTAGAACATTACGAGTCATGGTGTGGTATAGTACGAGTCATGGTGTGGTATAGTAGAACATTACGAGTCATGGTGTGGTATAGTACGAGTCATGGTGTGGTATAGTAGAACATTACGAGTCATGGTGTGGTATGGTAGAACATTACGAGTCATGTTGTGGTACAGTACAAGTCATGGTGTGGTATAGTAGAACTTTACGATTCATGGTGTGGTATAGTAGAACATTACGAGTCATGGTGTGGTATAGTACGAGTCATGGTGTGGTATAGTGGAACATTACGAGTCATGTTGTGGTATAGTACGAGTCATGGTGTGGTATAGTAGAACATTACGAGTCATGGTGTGGTATAGTACGAGTCATGGTGTGGTATAGTAGAACATTACGAGTCATGGTGTGGTATAGTAGAACATTACGAGTCATGTTGTGGTATAGTACGAGTCATGGTGTGGTATAGTAGAACATTACGAGTCATGGTGTGGTATGGTAGAACATTACGAGTCATGGTGTGGTATAGTGGAACATTACGAGTCATGGTGTGGTATAGTACGAGTCATGGTGTGGTATAGTAGAACATTACGAGTCATGGTGTGGTATAGTACGAGTCATGGTGTGGTATAGTAGAACATTACGAGTCATGGTGTGGTATGGTAGAACATTACGAGTCATGTTGTGGTACAGTACAAGTCATGGTGTGGTATAGTAGAACTTTACGAGTCATGGGGTGGTATAGTAGAACATTACGAGTCATGGTGTGGTATAGTACGAGTCATGGTGTGGTATAGTGGAACATTACGAGTCATGTTGTGGTATAGTACGAGTCATGGTGTGGTATAGTAGAACATTACGAGTCATGGTGTGGTATAGTAGAACATTACGAGTCATGTTGTGGTATAGTACGAGTCATGGTGTGGTATAGTAGAACATTACGAGTCATGGTGTGGTATGGTAGAACATTACGAGTCATGTTGTGGTACAGTACAAGTCATGGTGTGGTATAGTAGAACTTGACGATTCATGGTGTGGTATAGTAGAACATTACGAGTCATGGTGTGGTATAGTACGAGTCATGGTGTGGTATAGTGGAACATTACGAGTCATGTTGTGGTATAGTACGAGCCATGGTGTGGTATAGTAGAACATTACGAGTCATGGTGTGGTATAGTACGAGTCATGGTGTGGTATAGTAGAACATTACGAGTCATGGTGTGGTATAGTAGAACATTACGAGTCATGTTGTGGTATAGTACGAGTCATGGTGTGGTATAGTAGAACATTACGAGTCATGGTGTGGTATGGTAGAACATTACGAGTCATGGTGTGGTATAGTGGAACATTACGAGTCATGGTGTGGTATAGTACGAGTCATGGTGTGGTATAGTAGAACATTACGAGTCATGGTGTGGTATAGTACGAGTCATGGTGTGGTATAGTAGAACATTACGAGTCATGGTGTGGTATAGTACGAGTCATGGTGTGGTATAGTAGAACATTACGAGTCATGGTGTGGTATGGTAGAACATTACGAGTCATGTTGTGGTACAGTACAAGTCATGGTGTGGTATAGTAGAACTTTACGATTCATGGTGTGGTATAGTAGAACATTACGAGTCATGGTGTGGTATAGTACGAGTCATGGTGTGGTATAGTGGAACATTACGAGTCATGTTGTGGTATAGTACGAGTCATGGTGTGGTATAGTAGAACATTACGAGTCATGGTGTGGTATAGTACGAGTCATGGTGTGGTATAGTAGAACATTACGAGTCATGGTGTGGTATAGTAGAACATTACGAGTCATGTTGTGGTATAGTACGAGTCATGGTGTGGTATAGTAGAACATTACGAGTCATGGTGTGGTATGGTAGAACATTACGAGTCATGGTGTGGTATAGTGGAACATTACGAGTCATGGTGTGGTATAGTACGAGTCATGGTGTGGTATAGTAGAACATTACGAGTCATGGTGTGGTATAGTACGAGTCATGGTGTGGTATAGTAGAACATTACGAGTCATGGTGTGGTATGGTAGAACATTACGAGTCATGTTGTGGTACAGTACAAGTCATGGTGTGGTATAGTAGAACTTTACGAGTCATGGGGTGGTATAGTAGAACATTACGAGTCATGGTGTGGTATAGTACGAGTCATGGTGTGGTATAGTGGAACATTACGAGTCATGTTGTGGTATAGTACGAGTCATGGTGTGGTATAGTAGAACATTACGAGTCATGGTGTGGTATAGTACGAGTCATGGTGTGGTATAGTAGAACATTACGAGTCATGGTGTGGTATAGTAGAACATTACGAGTCATGTTGTGGTATAGTACGAGTCATGGTGTGGTATAGTAGAACATTACGAGTCATGGTGTGGTATGGTAGAACATTACGAGTCATGTTGTGGTACAGTACAAGTCATGGTGTGGTATAGTAGAACTTGACGATTCATGGTGTGGTATAGTAGAACATTACGAGTCATGGTGTGGTATAGTACGAGTCATGGTGTGGTATAGTGGAACATTACGAGTCATGTTGTGGTATAGTACGAGCCATGGTGTGGTATAGTAGAACATTACGAGTCATGGTGTGGTATAGTACGAGTCATGGTGTGGTATAGTAGAACATTACGAGTCATGGTGTGGTATAGTAGAACATTACGAGTCATGTTGTGGTATAGTACGAGTCATGGTGTGGTATAGTAGAACATTACGAGTCATGGTGTGGTATGGTAGAACATTACGAGTCATGGTGTGGTATAGTGGAACATTACGAGTCATGGTGTGGTATAGTACGAGTCATGGTGTGGTATAGTAGAACATTACGAGTCATGGTGTGGTATAGTACGAGTCATGGTGTGGTATAGTAGAACATTACGAGTCATGGTGTGGTATAGTACGAGTCATGGTGTGGTATAGTAGAACATTACGAGTCATGGTGTGGTATGGTAGAACATTACGAGTCATGTTGTGGTACAGTACAAGTCATGGTGTGGTATAGTAGAACTTTACGATTCATGGTGTGGTATAGTAGAACATTACGAGTCATGGTGTGGTATAGTACGAGTCATGGTGTGGTATAGTGGAACATTACGAGTCATGTTGTGGTATAGTACGAGTCATGGTGTGGTATAGTAGAACATTACGAGTCATGGTGTGGTATAGTACGAGTCATGGTGTGGTATAGTAGAACATTACGAGTCATGGTGTGGTATAGTAGAACATTACGAGTCATGTTGTGGTATAGTACGAGTCATGGTGTGGTATAGTAGAACATTACGAGTCATGGTGTGGTATGGTAGAACATTACGAGTCATGGTGTGGTATAGTGGAACATTACGAGTCATGGTGTGGTATAGTGGAACATTACGAGTCATGGTGTGGTATAGTACGAGTCATGGTGTGGTATAGTAGAACATTACGAGTCATGGTGTGGTATAGTAGAACATTACGAGTCATGTTGTGGTATAGTACGAGTCATGGTGTGGTATAGTAGAACATTACGAGTCATGGTGTGGTATGGTAGAACATTACGAGTCATGGTGTGGTATAGTGGAACATTACGAGTCATGGTGTGGTATAGTACGAGTCATGGTGTGGTATAGTAGAACATTACGAGTCATGGTGTGGTATAGTACGAGTCATGGTGTGGTATAGTAGAACATTACGAGTCATGGTGTGGTATAGTACGAGTCATGGTGTGGTATAGTAGAACATTACGAGTCATGGTGTGGTATGGTAGAACATTACGAGTCATGTTGTGGTACAGTACAAGTCATGGTGTGGTATAGTAGAACTTTACGATTCATGGTGTGGTATAGTAGAACATTACGAGTCATGGTGTGGTATAGTACGAGTCATGGTGTGGTATAGTGGAACATTACGAGTCATGTTGTGGTATAGTACGAGTCATGGTGTGGTATAGTAGAACATTACGAGTCATGGTGTGGTATAGTACGAGTCATGGTGTGGTATAGTAGAACATTACGAGTCATGGTGTGGTATAGTAGAACATTACGAGTCATGTTGTGGTATAGTACGAGTCATGGTGTGGTATAGTAGAACATTACGAGTCATGGTGTGGTATGGTAGAACATTACGAGTCATGGTGTGGTATAGTGGAACATTACGAGTCATGGTGTGGTATAGTGGAACATTACGAGTCATGGTGTGGTATAGTACGAGTCATGGTGTGGTATAGTAGAACATTACGAGTCATGGTGTGGTATGGTAGAACATTACGAGTCATGTTGTGGTACAGTACAAGTCATGGTGTGGTATAGTAGAACTTTACGAGTCATGGTGTGGTATAGTACGAGTCATGGTGTGGTATAGTAGAACATTACGAGTCATGGTGTGGTATAGTACGAGTCATGGTGTGGTATAGTAGAACATTACGAGTCATGGTGTGGTATGGTAGAACATTACGAGTCATGTTGTGGTACAGTACAAGTCATGGTGTGGTATAGTAGAACTTTACGAGTCATGGGGTGGTATAGTAGAACATTACGAGTCATGGTGTGGTATAGTACGAGTCATGGTGTGGTATAGTAGAACTTTACGAGTCATGGGGTGGTATAGTAGAACTTTACGAGTCATGGGGTGGTATAGTAGAACATTACGAGTCATGGTGTGGTATAGTACGAGTCATGGTGTGGTATAGTAGAACATTACGAGTCATGGTGTGGTATAGTAGAACATTACGAGTCATGTTGTGGTATAGTACGAGTCATGGTGTGGTAAAGTAGAACATTACGAGTCATGGTGTGGTATAGTGGACCATTACGAGTCATGTTGTGGTATAGTAGAACATTACGAGTCATGGTGTGGTATAGTACGAGTCATGGTGTGGTATAGTACATATCATGGTGTGGTATAGTAGAACATTACGAGTCATGTTGTGGTATAGTAGAACATTACGAGTCATGGTGTGGTATAGTACAAATCATGGTGTGGTATGGTAGAACATTACGAGTCATGGTGTGGTATAGTACGAGTCATGGTGTGGTATAGTAGAACATTACGAGTCGTGGTGTGATATAGTAGAACATTACGAGTCATGGTGTGGTATAGTACGAGTCATGGTGTGGTACAGTAGAACATTACGAGTCGTGGTGTGATATAGTATGTGTCATGGTGTGGTACAGTAGAACATTACGAGTCATGGCGTGGTATAGTACGAGTTATGGTGTGGTATAGTAGAACATAACGAGTCGTGGTGTGGTATAGTGGACCATTACGAGTCGTGGTGTGATATAGTATGTGTCATGGTGTGGAATAGTAGAACATTACGAGTCATGGTGTGGTATAGTACGGTACGAGTCATGGTGTGGTATAGTAGAACATTACGAGTCATGGTGTGGTATAGTACGATACGAGTCATGGTGTGGTATAGTAGAACTTTACGAGTCGTGGTGTGGTATAGTGAACCATTACAAGTCGTGGTGTGATATAGTATGTGTCATGGTGTGGAATAGTAGAACATTACGAGTCGTGGTGTGGTATAGTGGACCATTACGAGTCGTGGTGTGATATAGTATGTGTCATGGTGTGGTATAGTAGAACATTACGAGTCATGGTGTGGTATAGTACGAGTCATGGTGAGGTATAGTAGAACTTTACGAGTCGTGGTGTGGTATAGTGGACCATTACGAGTCGTGGTGTGATATAGTATGTGTCATGGTGTGGAATAGTAGAACATTACGAGTCATGGTGTGGTTTAGTACGAATCATGGTGTGGTATAGTAGAACATTACGAGTCATGGTGTGGTATAGTACGAGTCATGGTGTGGTATAGTAGAACATTACGAGTCATGGTGTGGTATAGTAGAACTTGACGAGTCATGGTGTGGTATAGTATGTGTCATGGTGTGGTATAGTAGAACTTTACGAGTCGTGGTGTGGTATAGTATGTGTCATGGTGTGGTACAGTAGAACATTACGAGTCATGGTGTGGTATAGTAGAACATTACGAGTCGTGGTGTGGTAAAGTATGTGTCATGGTGTGGTACAGTAGAACATTACGAGTTGTGGTGTGGTATAGTATGTGTCATGGTGTGGTACAGTAGAACATTACGAGTCGTGGTGTGGTATAGTATGTGTCATGGTGTGGTACAGTAGAAAATTACGAGTCATGGTGTGGTATAGTATGTGTCATGGTGTGGT
Source organism: Spisula solida (assembly GCA_947247005.1). NCBI lineage: Eukaryota > Metazoa > Mollusca > Bivalvia > Venerida > Mactridae > Spisula > Spisula solida. Next base: position 25,516,764 of record OX365960.1, on the reverse strand, counting down.
ACAGTAGAACATTACGAGTCATGGTGTGGTATAGTAGAACATAACGAGTCATGGTGTGGTATAGTATGTGTCATGGTGTGGTACAGTAGAACATTACGAGTCATGGTGTGGTATAGTAGAACATAACGAGTCATGGTGTGGTATAGTATGTGTCATGGTGTGGTACAGTAGAACATTACGAGTCATGGTGTGGTTTAGTAGAACATTACGATTCATGGTGTGATATCGTAGAACATAACGAGTCATGGTGTGATATAGTAGAACATAACGAGTCATGGTGTGATATCGTAGAACATAACGAGTCATGGTGTGGTATAGTAGAACATAACGAGTCATGGTGTGGTATAGTAGAACATAACGAGTCATGGTGTGATATCGTAGAACATAACGAGTCATGGTGTGGTATAGTAGAACATAACGAGTCATGGTGTGGTATAGTAGAACATAACGAGTCATGGTGTGGTATAGTAGAACATAACGAGTCATGGTGTGATATCGTAGAACATATTTACCAGACGCTAAATACGACGCATGACGAGGGACAATACCCAACCAAATAAATATGTGGTGGTTAATAACTTAATAAGTAATTATGGAAGAATAAAAGCTAGCCATTTAAATACGACTTGTTAAATGTGATTCACATTGAAAATAGACATATCCATTTTGGCTACACCCATTACAGCTAGAATGACCACACAGATGGAAGAGGTAAGCATAAAATATTTATATATTTTGTTTCCAAACTCACTTAGAAAGTACGTACAAACGTATGATTCACGTCGGTCACATACAACAACTCTCTAAAGACCGAGTATGAACATGTCCGTCATACATATTTAATAATCCTATTTGAAATCACGTACCATAATCTATGCTGGATTTATTGTTCTTGTTTGTTTTATCTTTCTTCTTGTTCGGCTGACATGTCTTCAGTGTAGGTCTGATCACACACATAATCTGTTTCTTCATGCCAAACCTGCAATGTTCCGTTTGTATGTCACGTGAATCTATAGTTACATGATAATAGAGCTCAACAGTCTGATCAGAAATAGAGGTTTGAAGCCATATACCATAAGTAACACATCTAGACCGCTTCATAAATAACATATATCGGCCACCAGACACATATCTCGACCACAAGACACATATCCCGGCCACCAGACACATATCTCGGCCACCAGACACATATCTCGGCCACCAGACACATATCTCGACCACAAGACACATATCTCGGCCACCAGACACATATCTCGAGCACAAGACACATGTCTCGGCCACCAGACATATATCTAGGTCACCAGACACATATCTCGGCCATCAGACACCAGACACAAATCTCGGCCAACAGATACATACAGGCCACAAGACACATATCTCGGCCACCAAATACACACATCGGCCACCAGACACATATCTCGACCACAAGACACATATCTCGGCCACCAGACTCATATCTCGGCCACAAGACATATATCTCGGCCACAAGACACATATCTCGGCCACCAAATACACACCTCGGCCACCAGACACATATCTCGACCACTAGACACATATCTCGGCCACCAAATACATATCTCGACCACCAGACTCATATCTCGGCCACAATACACATAGCTCGACCACAGAGCTCGACAAACACATACGTAGCAGAGCTCGACAAACACATACGTAACAGAGCTCGACAAACACATACGTAACAGAGCTCGACATTCACACAAGAAACAGAGATCGACATTCACATACGTAACAGAGCTCGACATTCACACAAGTAACAGAACTCGACATTCACACAAGAAACAGAGATCGACATTCACACAAGAAACAAAGCTCGACATTCACACAAGAAACAGAGCTCGACATTCACACAAGTAACAGAGCTCGACCTTCACACAAGAAACAGAGCTCGACATTCACACAAGAAACAGAGATCGACATTCACACAAGAAACAGAGCTCGACATTCACACACGTAACAGAGCTCGACAAACACAAAAGTAACAGAGCTCGACATTCACACAAGAAACAGAGATCGACATTCACACAAGAAACAGAGCTCGACATTCACACACGTAGCAGAGATCGACATTCACACAAGTAACAGAGCTCGACATTCACACAAGAAACAGAGCTCGACATTCACACACGAAACAGAGCTCGACATTCACACACAAAACAGAGATTGACATTCACACAAGTAACAGAGCTCGACATTCACACACGAAACAGAGCTCGACATTCACACAAGATACAGAACTCGACATTCACACAAGAAACAGAGATCGACATTCACACAAGAAACAAAGCTCGACATTCACACAAGAAACAGAGCTCGACATTCACACACGTAACAGAGCTCGACAAACACAAAAGTAACAGAGCTCGACATTCACACAAGAAACAGAGATCGACATTCACACAAGAAACAGAGCTCGACATTCACACAAGAAACAGAGCTCGACATTCACACAAGAAACAGAGATCGACATTCACACACGAAACAGAGCTCGACATTCACACAAGATACAGAACTCGACATTCACACACGAAACAGAGATCGACATTCACACAAGTAACAGAGCTCGACATTCACACAAGTAACAGAGCTCGACATTCACACAAGATACAGAACTCGACATTCACACAAGAAACAGGGATCGACATATACACAAGAAACAGAGATCGACATTCACACACGAAACAGAGATCGACATTCACACAAGAAACAGAGATCGACATTCACACACGAAACAGAGCTCGACATTCACACAAGAAACAGAGATCGACATTCACACAAGAAACAGAGATTCACACAAGAAACAGGGACCGACATTAATACAAGAAACAGGGATCGACAATCAAACAAGAAACAGAGCTCGACATTCACACACGAAACAGGGATCGACATTTATACAAGAAACAGGGATCGACAATCACACACGAAACAGAGATCGACATTCACACAAGATACAGAACTCGACATTCACACACGAAACAGAGATCGACATTCACACAAGTAACAGAGCTCGACATTCACACAAGAAACAGAGATCGACATTCACACAAGAAACAGAGCTCGACATTCACACACGTAACAGAGCTCGACAAACACAAAAGTAACAGAGCTCGACATTCACACAAGAAACAGAGATCGACATTCACACAAGAAACAGAGATCGACATTCACACACGAAACAGAGATCGACATTCACACAAGAAACAGAGATCGACATTCACACACGAAACAGAGCTCGACATTCGCACAAGAAACAGAGATCGACATTCACACAAGAAACAGAGATTCACACAAGAAACAGGGACCGACATTAATACAAGAAACAGGGATCGACAATCAAACAAGAAACAGAGCTCGACATTCACACACGAAACAGGGATCGACATTTATACAAGAAACAGGGATCGACAATCACACACGAAACAGAGATCGACATTCACACAAGAAACAGAGATCGACATTCACACAAGAAACAGAGATTCACACAAGAAACAGGGACCGACATTAATACAAGAAACAGGGATCGACAATCAAACAAGAAACAGAGCTCGACATTCACACACGAAACAGGGATCGACATTTATACAAGAAACAGGGATCGACAATCACACACGAAACAGAGATCGACATTCACACAAGAAATAGGGATCGACATTTATACAAGAAACAGGGATCGACATTCACACAAGAAACAGAGATCGACATTTATACAAGAAACAGGGATCGACAATCACACAAGAAACAGGGATCGACATTCACACAAGAAACAGAGATCGACATTCACACAAGAAACAGAGCTCAATCTACAAATAAGTATCAAAGCTCGACAAACACATTATGCTGAGTGCTCAACCGCCACACAAGTAACTAAGCTTGAAAGTCACATACGTTTAGGTCAATCGCCGCATAATAATGTAACATTTGGATACATTAAAATTTTATTTTATGTCGAAAATTGAATAAGTAAGGAGCCAAGTGACTTAAGTTTTGTAAAACGGTTTATTTGTTATTGTAACACCCTATACAACACCCAACATAACATGCACAACTATAGGTTACTTACTTGGGGTTAGGTTTAGGGAAGTCCTTGCAGAACTCTTTCCCAGGCTCAATGATACATAAAACCTGCTTCGTCAAACCTGGTCTACAAACAAATAAAATATGGCAAATACGAGCGGAAAATAATAGTATACAACACGCAATATATTGCTCTATAAAATCGAAATCATCATCTCTCTTGTGATGAAGACGAGTCGATATTGACACAAACAGCATCAACAGCAACAGCTAAATCAAGTGTACCTAATGTAAGAGGTTAAATATAGGTAGTTATATCTACCCTAACAACATCAACAGTAACAGCTACATCAAGTATACCTAATGTAAGAGGTTAAATATAGGTAGTTATATCTACCCTAACAGCATCAACAGTAACAGCTACATCAAGTATACCTAATGTAAGAGGTTAAATATAGGTAGTTATATCTACCCTAACAACATCTACAGTAACAGCTACATCAAGTATACCTAATGTTAGAGGTTAAATATAAGTAGTTTTATCTACCCTAACAACATCAACAGTAACAGCTACATCAAGTGTACCTAATGTATGAGGTTAAATATAGGTAGTTATATCTACCCTAACAACATGTACAGTAACAGCTACATCAAGTGTACCTAATGTATGAGGGTAAATATAGGTAGTTATATCTACCCTAACAACATCTACAGTAACAGCTACATCAAGTGTACCAAATGTATGAGGTTAAATATAGGTAGTTTTATCTACCCTAACAACATCAACAGTAACAGCTACATCAAGTATACCTAATGTATGAGGTTAAATATAGGTAGTTATATCTACCCTAACAACATCTACAGTAACAGCTACATCAAGTATACCTAATGTAAGAGGTAAAATATAGGTAGTTATATCTACCCTAACAACATCAACAGTAACAGCTACATCAAGTGTACCTAATGTAAGAGGTTAAATATAGGTAGTTATATCTACCCGACTTACTCGTCGTCACCGGTCTTCTTCCCCTTCCCAGTCTTCTTTCTTCCACCAGAAACAACACAGACATACAGTATCAACAGTAAGAGTAACCTAGTATCCATGGTAATCACGGTAATCACGTGAGTTATACTGAAAATAATAGAAATACCAGTCTAAATATACATTCCATCTCTTGTCACGGGAAGTGGATGCCTGTGGAATGACTGTGTGAGTTACAACAAATATAGGGTACATGTTAATGTAGTCAAGTGTTGATTCAAAATGTACATTTGTATCTTATTCTTCATGTGACTCCCGTAGACATCATAGACACTCGTTACGCACCCGTAGACATCATAGACACTCGTTACGCACCCGTAGACATCATAGACACTCGTTACGCACCCGTATACATCATAGACACTATTTACGCACCTGTAGATACCATAGACACTCGTTCCGTGTGACTCCCGTAGACATCATAGACACTCGTTACGCACCCGTAGACATCATAGACACTCGTTACGCACCCGTAGATACCATAGACACTCGTTACGCACCCGTAGACATCATAGACACTCGTTACGCACCCGTAGACGTCATAGACACTCGTTACGCACCCGTAGACATCATAGACACTCGTTACGCACCCGTAGACATCATAGACACTCGTTACGTGTGACTCCCGTAGACATCATAGACACTCGTTACGTGTGACTCCCGTAGACATCATAGACACTCGTTACGCACCCGTAGACGTCATAGACACTCGTTACGCACCCGTAGACATCATAGACACTCGTTACGCACCCGTCGACATCATAGACACTCGTTACGCACCCGTAGACATCATAGACACTCGTTACGTGTGACTCCCGTAGACATCATAGACACTCGTTACGCACCCGTAGACATCATAGACACTCGTTACGCACCCGTAGACATCATAGACACTATTTACGCACCCGTAGATACCATAGACACTCGTTCCGTGTGACTCCCGTAGACATCATAGACAGTCGTTACGCACCCGTAGATACCATATACACTCGTTACGCACCCGTAGACATCATAGACACTCGTTACGCACCCGTAGACATCATAGACACTCGTTACGCACCCGTAGACATCATATACACTCGTTACGCACCCTTAGACATCATAGACACTCGTTACGCACCCGTAGACATCATAGACACTCGTTACGCACCCGTAGACATCATAGACAATCGTTACGCACCCGTAGTCATAGACACTCGTTACGCACCCGTAGACATCATAGACACTCGTTACGTATCCCATCCTCGTATCACATAAAGAGAACTCCCTGTTTGAAATAAGATGTTACAAAGTACTTGAATGTTTGAAAGACGATGTGTGGATTTGGAAATCCATAGTCTACAGAAACAGATATGTATACAAAAGTACACATGTACATGATAGCTATTAACAAACCGTACAGTTTCCGCAATTGTTTGTTGTCTTTATTTGTAATTTTGTAAAGATAAATACAAACCGTAAAAACACAATTTCCACGAAAAAATATCGGTACACAATATGTCCGCTTGTACGACCACTCAGTTATGAGGTGAAATAATTTCTGTGTTTAAATAATCCTCAAATCTTATTAAAAGTTGTGTTCAATGACAACAACGATTGGCTGCTCACTACCGTCATGTATGACCTCCAGCGTACATTAAAACTCATACATAAAACAGGATTAGCATATTTTCAACCCTGGTTGTGGCAGATATGGTTAAAGCAACGATGGACAACTGGTGTAAACACACAAAGAATGTCGTTGATGACGTACTTCTAGACGTTTTTTCTCGTTAGCAACATAAGATGAAATTCCATCGAGATGTATTTGTTAAAACTGTCAACAGAGGACCGGCCACATCAGGGTCTTTAACATGATACTGAACTAGCCATTTGCTTGGAGCTGGACGTATGTATGAATAGATCCAGAAGTGGTTGTCCCAGCGTCCCGGTGTCCCAGTAATAGGATCACCGAGTAATCATCATATGACGGAAACACAAGCACAAAGATACGTTTTACTGTGCGAGACACCGGGTGAACCAGGGCTCGTATTCACAAAGCATCTTAAGGATGTTGGAGCGCTTAGGATCCCACCTTCAGGATTTGCTCAAATTTTGGTTAAATGTGGCTAAAATGCTGAGAAAATCAATGAAAACGCTTAAAATAAAACTTACTGATCATGTAAATATCGCGAAAACACATTACACAATAAACAATCCCTGACCCCACCCACCTATTTTGTAATATAATATTTTTCTCGGAATGGAAACCGTCATTTCGATTAGTATTTTCTAATTTTATTGCATACTACTTATCAAAACTGTTCAATTTGATTTATTTTAGATTATTTGGCTGTTAGCTGTTAGGTGTTAACTGAGATGTTAACTCAAAAAATATTTTCCGAGTTAACTTCTGACAGAAGTTAACTCAAATGTTAACTCAGAAGTTAACTCAAAAAAATATTTTCCGACCAGAAGTTAACTCAGATGTTAATTTAAAAAATATTTTTTCAGATGTTTACTCAGATGTTAACTCAAAAAATATTTTCCGAGTTAACTTCTGCCAGAAGTTAACTCAGATGTTAACTCAGATGTTAACTCAAAAAATATTTTTTGAGCCAGAAGCTCAGTAGCTTCCTTACATTGATCTTAAAACTAAGATAAAAGCGAAATTTATATCCGTACGCAACATTTCGGAGATTATTTGATTTTTTTATGCATATGAAATGAACAAGTGTTATGGTATTATTTCGCCACACTTTTTCTTTCTCTGGTACCTCAATATGGAATTCTATTCCTCATAATATCAAAAATTCTTCTTCTGTTCAACAGTTTAAAACTTTATATCTACGCTGAGTGAAGCCGTCTTATTTTGAAACACCCCATGTTTCTGCTACTTAAAATATTGAATTACTGGCTAGTCATAATCATTACTTCAATATAAATGTATATCCATATATATATATGCAGTCTGCAGAATGGCTTGCAGTATGTTTTATGTTTCAATTCCGTAGCATGCTTTTAAAAATATCATTGTTTTAATTTACATGGTGTTATATGATGTGCTGGCTCTAATGATATCCCTATATATAATTAAGCTTTATAGTGATTAATTATAAATTTAATTGATTAATTATTTTGATTTATACCTTCCTTTTATTGTAGATCCTATACATATCGATTTCGCACATCCTGAAACTCTTTTATGAAATTCCCCAATTATATATAAAATTATGATATTCATAAATATAATTTGTCAAATGAGTTTCCTCGTAAAATAAAGTCTTTATTATTTTTATCATATTATTATTATTATTATTATTAAAGCAAAGCCATAAATATTTTTGAAGAACGTACTTACTGTACTTGAATTACTGTACACAGTTATGTTATAAATTACATCTCGTTTCATAAAGTTTGGTACCTCAAATTAATAATACATTAATACCCCAATCACACGAATCTCGAATCAGCCGGAATGGGCCCGAATGAGTCGGAATGGAGAAAGAATAAAAATTCGAAACATATTCCGAATGATAATTCGAATTGACCAAAATTATCGTAGCCTGGTCAAAAAGCCGTTGGAATTCAAATACAATTCAAACACAATTCGAATATACTTCGAATATAACTCGAATTCACTTCCAATCCGTCTGGAATGATAGCGGAGAACGTACACGTGTATGTTTTACACTGCGGTACACACATTTATCGGACCGTTTTGCACGGGATTTAGCACGTGCAGCAACAGTAGAATTACTTCTTCTACTGTCTCTGGCACGGATGGTGTGTCTAATAACAGTACGTATATTGGTTATAAGTCATGTTTCGAATGTAGTCAGAATGCGGTAAGAATATTTAAAATGTAATCAGAATGTTGGAAGAATACATTTCGATAGCCGTTCGAATTTCCGCCGACTTCGAATCGATTTCGATAGTTTTGAACATGCGCAAAACATTCGAAGTGGCCGCAAGAATAGGCCGGACTTTATGGAATGTACTACGAATACAAACAGAATATGACGGAATATGTTAAAAATGTACTTCGATTACGCAGGAATACACCTCAAATTATACATTTTGGTGACATTCCGGCTATTCCGATGGCATGCGATCTGGAATATTTGAATTAATATTCCTTTTAGGTTTAGATCATTTGAAAACATTCGAAATGACCAGTATAAATTATTATTATTAGACAGAATGTACTCGGAATACAGATGGAATAAGCTTCGAACATACAAGAATGTACCCCTAATCGCTATTCCTACGGCATTCCGGCTCATTCCGACACTCGTATGATTGGGGTATAAGACCAAGTTTGCCCTCCATCTTGGTGTGTTATCCGTGTAATGTGTCTGCATGAGTAAAAATCGCTCAGTGAACGATTTGTTGCGGACACGATATACGGGCTACGCATACGGACGCGGAACTCGGAGACATGGAATAGGTCCAACAGCTTTCAACCAGTTCATTTTATGACGGACGTGGATGCAGTCACACAGGCACGTATTCATGGCATACCGGCCTTCAACTAATCACATGGCAGTGCGCTGTCGCCAGTTGATTTAACAAACTTATTCAGCTAAAATATACTCGTATATAATACTAAAATAAATTGTATGTGCATCTCTCGTACCAACACGATCATGATAGATTTTCTCCTCAATGCCAGCATTGCCATCAGTATTAATAAGATTCAATGCAGCTTGAACAGTGTCTTTGTGCTAGATACTTAATTTGTTAACTTCCATACTGTATCTAGTACATGTAACTTACTTTATATTAATAACGTGATAACAACTGTTTTTTGCAATGTCCTCCGATCAAGGTGGATCTTTGGTATTGTTGTCAGAGTAGGTAAGAAATGTGTAGATCAACTGACTATTGTACACGATATCTTACAACTGTAAATTAAATTGAAAATTACAACCATGCCACATATAAGATCACAGACATCCATACCATTAGTAATTATTGCCATTGTGACTGTACATTATCATATCATTAAGGAATTACGATTTTAGCACGAAACGTTAGCGATATCTTGGAAAGAAGGTCCTAGAAAAGTGTAAAGAATGCACACTTTTTTTAAACGATGTTTTGATTATCAAAAGTTAATTATTTGGGCTTTCAAACAATTGACATGCATGTATTGATATGTTCGTAATTGAGGACTGCACAGAATATGAAAATTCTTATTTTCTTGGCACCTTAGGTGCGGCTTCCATTTCAAACGTACACGGACACCAATCATTTGCGAGCCATTTATAATGTTTGAATGCATCGGGAAGTGTCTAAAAAAAGTATATAGATAAATATGCCTAATTTCCATGAGGCCGACCCTCATATTTAAAAACTACTCGTCCGGTCCATTGATTCGAGTTTTACGATAGTGTGTAAACAAAGTTTTGTTGGTGATGATGTTACTGCTGTTGCTGAAACCACAAGCTAATAATAATTATATAGAAATGAAAAACATATAATACAGAAATAATATTTCCAAATCAATGCCATCTCCGCTATTTAACTGTCAAAATACTTTGACGCACCGCACACCACCAATGTGCACGGAATAGCACTTTCGAATGTTTTTATCCTACTCTACGGTGTAGTACATTCCCTAATTTACTTTGGTGTTCAACGCCATTGCGCTTTCAATACCAAATTTTATTATGTACTTTCTTACAGTTTTCATTAATGAGTCATGGGGCCGTATTCAATATGTATCTTAACTGTAAGATCAATCTTAAATCGACTATTTTTCCGATAAAATTAAGAATTTACCGTAAGATTGTCCTTAGATCTAAGATGTAAGGTTAGTGGTATTTAATATCGTTCTTATTCTAAGAATAGGAGTAAGATCTTTCTTAAACATAAGGAAGCTCGCTAGCTTCCTTACATTGATCTTAAAAATAAAATGAAAGCGAATTTCATATCCGTACGCAACATTTCGGAGATTATTTGATTCTATTTCGATGCATATGAAAACAAGTATTATACTTTTGATGCAGCAAAAATGGCAAAAACATAACTATTTTTAAAGAACTTACTTACAAAACTTCTTATTACTGTACAGTTATGTTATAAATTACATCTCGTTTCATTAAAGTGTGGTACATGGATGTTGAGTTCAGTCGGAGGTAGGGTGCTGTGCCAGGTTATATCTGACACCCTGCTTGATCGCACAGGTAGACCGGTATTCCATGTGCACGCGCCCGTGGTCTGCTAAATCCGTGTTCCGCATCCGGACATGGATACCCTATTCCACATATCCGCAAACTGACCTTTTTGAAAACGCTGTCCTACTAAAAAGGTACCAGCTTATTAACATTACAACGTCGTATGGGGAATATAAGTTTTTTAAGAAACACTTGAATCACAAAAGTTAGTATTGAACATAGGTCGTTGCTACGGACAAGTACAATTAATAGTATAGGGTGGCTTCAGGAACAAAATGATAAAGTTTCTGAAGTAATTAAGGTTGTTGTTCAAGACGGGGTTCATCTGGAGGGCATATAACATTAATATTACTGCCCCGAAATAGTCTTATTATATGAATACCTTTCAATTAAATAATGTATTTAGGCAACTCAAAATTAAGACCAAATTTGCCCTCCATCTTGGTGTGCTATCTGTGTAATGTGTTTGCATGCGTTAAAATCGCTCAGTAAACGATTTATTGCGGACACATTATTCGGACGACGCATACGGACGCAGAACTCGGCGACATGGAATAGGCCCGACAACTTTCAACCAGTTCATTTTTTGGCGGACGTGGACACGCGGATGCAGAACACACAGACGCATAGACAAGGCATACTGGCCTTAAACTCATCCCATGGCTGCGCGCTGTCCCAAGTTGATTTAACAAACTTATTCAGCTAAAATATACTCCTATATAAAATTAAAATAAATTTTATGTGTATCAGCACTTTGGTACCAACACGATCATGATAGATTTTCTCCTCAATGCCAGCATTGCCATCAGTATTAATAAGATTCTATGCAGCTAGATAGATACTTAATTTGTTAACTTCCATACTGTATATATCTATATCTTATACATGTACATTGCTTTTTATAAATAACGCGATAACAACAGTTTTTTTTGCAATATCCTCTGCTCATTTAGAGCACGTCCGGTTAAGGTGGATATTTGGTATTGTTGTCAGAGTAGGAAAGAAATATGTTTTGATCAACTCACTATTACATACATGTATAATGATTGGTGATTCCAACACCAACGTCAATCGGCTTGAACATCTACATACAAACAAGCATTTCGGTTACAAACACTAAGTTGCGTTGTAGATTTACGTACGTGGTTTTTTGTAAATGTAACAGCAGCATGATTTTTTATCAGACGATTTATTACAACGGTAAATTAAATGGAAAATTACAACCATGCTACATATACAATCGCAGACATCCATAACATAGGTAAATATTGCAATTGCGACTGTACATTATCATATCATTAAGGAATTACGATTTTAGCACGAAACGCTAGCTATATCTCGGAAAGATGATCATAGACAAGTGTAAAGAATGCACATATGTTGCTAGGCTGATGTGACATACGATTATGTGTTGATTATCAAAAGTTAGGTATGAGGGGTTTTAAACCATTGGTGTGCATGTATTGATATTTTAGTAATTGAGGACTGCACAGAAGATGAAAATACTTATTTTCTCGGCACCTTAGATGAGGCTTTCTTTTCAAACGTACACGGACGTCAATCAATTGCGATCCATTTATAACCGAAAAATGTTTGAATTCACCGGGTGGTTTCTAAACAAAAAGCTAAATATGCCTGATTTCCGTGAGGCCGATCCCCTTATTTATCAAGATTACCCGTCGTTCCATTGGTTTCGAGCTTAACGATAGTGTGTGATGATGTTACTGCAGTTGCTGAAACCACGAGCTTCATTGTATACATAGAAATGAAAAACATATAAGACAGAAATAATATTTCCAAATCAATGTCATCTCCGCTATCTAATTGTCAAAATACATTGACGCTCACCACCAATGAGCGAATGTTTTTGTCCTACACAACAATGTATTCCAGTGACCAACTTACTTTGGTGTTCAACACCATTGCGCATTCAATATAGTGCGGCCAAGATATGATGGCACAATAACAAATACACATGCTAATTAGCCGACGGGTTCATTTTCAACAGAAAGGGATGTTTATTTAAAGTCATGGTCAATAAACGCTTGTTTTGTGATGTGAGCAAATATACGTGACAAGTTTACACGTGCCTCGCTAGCTCAGTTGGTAAAGCTTTGGAAATACAAAAAAAATATTGATGGAGGTTACTGGTTCGAATATTTCTTTTGTCATTATTTTTATTCTACAGTTCTAGTTAACTATTTTTCTTAGTATATCCCGTTATACGTTGATAATCTTGTTGCATTTTTTCATTCGTATGCCTTCCTTATTCTGTATTTTTATTATGTTTTATTTATCTAGAATAATCATTTATAAAAATTATGTTCTGTACGTAAAGATGTACATATAAATTATATGAATTTACATTGTTCATCAGCAGTGTCTGTGACAGAATCATTTAAGATACCCCTATCATCGCGGCAGTTCGTTTCCTAGGACAGAACAACGGAATCACTGGCAGTTCCATTGATGCATCTTGTGTACAGACGTTTAATAAATTAGGCACAATGTATCGTCCTGGCTTAGCCATAGTTCGATTAAATAATGTGCAGTTTACACAGTTTATCTGGTTATAAGTAATACACCCACAAATACACGAGTTTCGTGAAAAGTGTGCGAAAAAGTATTCGCGACAAAAAAATAAAAAAAGATTCTGATGAGATTCGAACCCTGACCTTCTGCGTTGTGATTAGTGACGTTACCACTCGGCCATATAATAAGCACAGAGATCTTTATCCTTAAGTAGTTTAAAATAACTGAACAGCACTTAGATGATCATGATTTATTAACCTACCCGCGTTTTGATATGGGCTGATCCAACCAGTGACGTTTACACAATGTTATTGTGCCATCATATCTTGGCCGCACTATACCAAATTACATTATGTACTTTCTTACAGTTTTCAGTAATGAGTCATGTAGTGATTTCTATCAGGTTCGCGTTTTGTATTTACAAGTACTGATGAGCCACGTTAAATTGGCGATGATTTTCCCGTTGACAATGTTACAATACAGTGTACTTAACATATCAAAACATTGCCGAACTATCATTATCCATCTGTATGTTTATATAAACATTCCAGCACGCTCTCAATCTTACAAGTTAGGGTATTCTTACGGAAGATTGACTCTTAGATTGATATTAAATAAAACTTATTTTAAAATCAATCTTATCCTTCCGTAAGATTAAGATGTAAGGATAAGAGCGAAACTAAGATCTAAGATGTATATTGAATACGGCCCATGTAGTGATTTCTATAAGGTTCGCGTTTTGTATTTACATATATATACTGATGAACCACGTTAAATTGGCGATGATTTTCCCGTTTACAAGGTTACAGTACAGTTTATTTAACGTATCAAAACATTGCCGAACTATCATTGTTCATCTGTATATTTATATAAATATTCCAGCACGCTCTCGATCTTACAAGTTAGGATATTCTTACGCGAGATTGACTCTTAGATTGATATTAAATACAACTTATTCTTAAAATCAATCTTATCCTTCCGTAAGATTAATATCTGAGGATAAGAGCGAAACTAAGAACAGATCTAAGATGTATATTGAATACGGCCCCAGGGCCTCAATGACGTGTCATAAGCCCGCACTGGTGATATTATAGCACGGAGAATTTGATGTGATCCTGATATGTATGCATGAATAATATTATATTACTAGGTTCTTGCTTTCAATTTTTGAGTTAACATCTGAGTTAACATCTGAGTTAACTTCTGGCAGAAGTTAACTCAAAACAAATTTGTTGAGTTAACATCTGAGTTAACTTCTGGCATAATATTTTTTGAGTTAACATCTGAGTTAACATCTGAGTTTACTTCTGGCAGAAGTTGACTCGGAAAATATTTTTTGAGTTAACTTCTGTGTTAACATCTGAGTTAACTTCTGGCAGAAGTTAACTCGGAAAATATGTTTTTAGTTAACTTCTGAATTAACATCTGAGTTAACTTCTGGCAGAAGTTAACTCGGAAAATAGTTTTTTAGTTAACTTCTGAGTTAACATCTGAGTTAACTTCTGGCACTCGGAAAATATTTTTTTGAGTTAACATCTGAGTTAACTTCTTTTAGCTCGGAAAATATTTTTTTGAGTTAACATCTGAGTTAACTTCTGGCACTCGGAAAATATTTTTTTGAGTTAACATCTGAGTTAACATCTGAGTTAACTTCTGGCAGAAGTTAACTCGGAAAATATTTCCGGTGACCTTTAGTCGAAATGTTGACAATTTATCCTACTTATACTTTGGGGCAGGTGTGTAGCATCCGGATGTATCGAGTTTTTATCATTTTTGCAAGTCAATAGTGTCTCAGGGACGGGGTATAGGGACCATATGAATTTCTCATGACCCCCTAAAATCGTGGTAGCGGAAAGGATATGAAGTACTAGCGACATGAGTAAATTCGCGAAATGCGCCATTATTTGAACGTGGTTTAGGTACTCCTTCTGCAGAATGTTTAAAGTGCTGTAGCAATTGCTGAGATTTGTGAAGATCTCTAGAAGACAAGACTATCTATAATTCAAAGGCTGATTTAGGTACATTTACTTAATACAAGCCATTCTGTCTCAAATAACACAAACAACGGGGCACGCTCGTGGTACTCGTTGTTTATCGTACTTGTTGATCGTGTAACCGCATCATGTATTCATCTACACAAACAGCGGGGCATGCTCGTGGTACTCGTTGTTTATCGTACTTGTTGATCGTGTAACCGCATCATGTATTCATCTACACAAACAACGGGGCACGCTCGTGGTACTCGTTGTTTATCGTACTTGTTGATCGTGTAACCGCATCATGTATTCATCTACACAAACAGCGGGGCATGCTCGTGGTACTCGTTGGTTATCGTACTTGTTGATCGTGTAACCGTTTTATGTATTCATCTACACAAACAGCGGGGCATGCTCGTGGTACTCGTTGGTTATCATACTTGTTGATCGTGTAACCGCATCATGTATTCATCTACACAAACAGCGGGGCATGCTCGTGGTACTCGTTGGTTATCATACTTGTTGATCGTGTAACCGCATCATGTATTCATCTACACAAACAGCGGGGCACGCTCGTGGTACTCGTTGGTTATCATACTTGTTGATCGTGTAACCGCATCATGTATTCATCTACACAAACAGCGGGGCACGCTCGTGGTACTCGTTGGTTATCATACTTGTTGATCGTGTAACCGCATCATGTATTCATCTACACAAACAGCGGGGCATGCTCGTGGTACTCGTTGGTTATCGTACTTGTTGATCGTGTAACCGCATCATGTATTTGACACCGGAATTATCCCTGATATGTGGACAATAGGTATAGTAAATCATATATACAAAGATAAAGGAGACATCACTAAACCGGAAAATTATCGCCCCACTACTTTACTCAGCTGCTTAGGTAAAGTATTAACATGTGTTCTCAATAATAGAATAACTAATTATGTTGAGTCCAACAATCTGTTAAATAATACTCAAGCGGGTTTCAGGAAAGGGTTCTCGACCTCGGATAATCTATTTATTTTACACAATATAATTCAGTATCTTAATAATAATAAAAAGAAACTGTTTTGTGCTTTTATAGACCTTAAACAAGCCTTCGACACCGTGTGTAGACAAGGATTATGGGGAAAATTACTGAATACTCGTATTAATGGCAAAAGCCTTCAAGTTATAAAAAATATGTACAATAATATAAAATCCTGTGTAAAAGTAAACTCAAATCTAACTTCTCTTCCTGTGATACAGGAGTTCGACAAGGCGAAAATTTGTCACCCATGCTTTTTTCGTTATTTTTAAATGACCTCCATGACTTTTTTCAAAACGATAGTGATATACAAGGAATTACTATGCAAAATGATCAAAATGTGAATATTAACTTATTTAATCTTCTGAAAATCTTTATTTTACTATATGCAGACGATATCGTTATCGTCGCTGAGTCAGCATCCGAATTGCAGGCAGCTCTGAAGCATACTGTGACACATGGAAACTAAAAGTAAACATATCCAAATCAAAGATTGTAGTTTTTTCCAAAGGGAGACAACCAGTTTATAATTTTAAGTTTAAAAATGAAAATCTAGAAGTTGTAACTGAATATAAATATCTAGGCATTTATTTTAGTAAAAGTGGGTCCTTTGTGAACTGCAAAAAACATATATCAGAACAAGCAACCAGAGCAATGTACAGTCTTATAAAAAATAGTAACCGACTAAATTTACCTATTGATCTACAGATTGACCTCTTTAATAAGACAATAAAGCCAATATTACTTTACGGTGCTGAGATATGGGGTTTCGGCAACAATCAAATTATAGAAAGGGTACAGCTAAAGTTTCTAAAATATATTCTAAAACTTAAAAGATCAACGCCCAATTACTTTGTTTATGGTGAAACAGGATGTATGCCTTTATCAGTAGACATTGAAGAAAAAATTATTTCGTTTGGTCAAGACTCATTACAAATGAAAATAATGGAACTGAAAAACTATCAACAACCGTCTACAAACATATTTTACAATCATCTATCATAGAATTAAATGATGAAACTTTAAAGAGAAGGTTCCCATGGTTATACAATGTTAAGAATATTTTGATTAAATGTGGATATATAAACGTGTGGACACATAATGCGTTCCCAAACCCAAAATGGTTAAAACTAGCAGTGAAACAAAGATTAAAAGATATTTTTCTTACTGATTGGTACTCTAAAATTGACAATGCAAGCAATAGGACATTTTATAGAATTTTTAAAAAGTCATTTGGTATTGAATCTTATTACAAGATCGATTCATTTTACTCTTCCTCCAATTACTAATTAAATTCTCTTTTTAGGGTTTAATCTTATTGAAGAAACATTTATCTATGTATTCCCTATTCTTTAGACGTTAAGTAAGATTGTAAATGAAAAATGAACCTATTCTGAATTAAATTACGTCCAATAATCTGCTTTCACTCATGAGACAATTGCTATCTTTAACGAAATACAATTCGATTTTATTAAGGTGAAATTGTCGCCTAACATACGCATATAGCTTGTTACGAACTAAAATAACACGTTTGAATTATAGTTTTATTCTTAGCGATTAATATGGGCATGAGTTATGGTAAAAAAAATTGCAAATCACACCTGAACATTTTAACATTTTATGCCTGTATTATAAAGCATTATAGTAGCAGTAGGCTTATAAGCTATTGTCTCCAACCTTTTCCTTACAAGTAATTTGTCCTTTTAATGTATTTATAGCAATGTCAGACGACGAGAAGAAGCCCCGGGCCAAAAGGGCTGGCAGGACGTAGACAGATGAAAGAATGACAGCTGCTTACAAAGCTGTCAAGTCGGATTCGATGAACATGTCAAAGGCTTCCAAACTATTCGATGTTCCACGAATGACATTAGCGGATCGTGTCAAAGGTAGAATTCGGTTGAATGCAGAGTGGAGGACTAAAACCGCCTTGTCAAAGACCGAAGAAGACGGTTTTGTGTCGTACATTGAATATATGGCGAAGAGGGGATTTCCGCTCACAATTGGTCTGATAGCTGGATTCGCTTGGTGCATTGCTAAGCAAAGTGGAAAAAGTCATGTATTTAAGAAGAGTTGTCCAACCAAGCGATGGTGGCGTGGTTTTAAAAGGCGCCACCCTCACCTCCGACTACGCCGCCCCGACACACTGGACAGAGGTAGGGCAACCATGGGTAATGTTTGGTCTCTTCGTGAGTACTTTTCAATACTCAAAGAAACAATGGATGTCAATGATTTTCATTCTAATCCACATCTTATTTTCAATTGTGACGAGGCTGCTACAAATCTGAACAAGTCTGCTGGTCAAAAGATTGTTGTCCCATGTGATCAAAAGCATGCGCATAGTATTTCAAGTGCGACCAACGAGCACATAACAGTCCATTGCTGCGTAAGTGCCTCTGGTGGAAGTATCCCGCCTATGGTTATTTTCACGAAAACCTTCCCTGTCGGTGCATATCATAAAAAAGGTCCAATCAATGCCACTTATGCCGTATCTGACACCGGGTTCATGGATCAGGAGCTTTATTTCCAATGGTTTGAAAAGACTTTCCTTAAATATGCTCCGGCGCAGACGGTGCCAGCTCTCACATCAGTTGTGAGCTCATCAAAAGTGCTATTGCAAATGATGTAATTATTCTCTGTCTGCCTCCAAAGACGACGCACATAACGCAGCCGTTAGATGTTGCTGTCTACCGAAAGATGAAGATCGAAACCGCTAAGATACTGGGTCAGGCGAAATTAATCAAGTCAGATCTATGGGTTGCGAAAACAAATGTATCACAAATGTTTCGCATCATCTATGAGTCAAGCTTCACCATGAAATGCATCACCGAGGGTTTCCGAAAATGTGGAATTTCACCCTTCAACCCAAACGCTGTAGACAAGAACTTACTCCTACGATCTCGCGACGTCATAGATGAGGATGACATCGACCTTTCGATTAGTAATGCTCAAGCTGCAGATCTATGCCAGCAATATGCTAATACCGCTGTACCGGAAACTAATACTAGTAGTTATGATGTTAACAGTATTGAATTCCCCCTCACGTCTACTCCACAAAAACTAGAAATCAAGGATGTTAATGATGAAAACCAAACACCTTTTGGGAACATTACCTTCGTAGTTGGTGAGGACGGGATATTGTCACTCAGTAGTACAGATCAAGAGGATCATGGAATTAATGACGTCTCTCTTGAAGGTGCAGCTTTTGAAAATAATGTGTCGGCTTGCCCACCAGCGTTAGCTTTAGCTGCTGTGGAAATGACTTTGACACCACGAAAAAAACGTAAGTTCAATGAATTCCTCAATTTCAACGTGGACTTACCTAATGACAAAGTTTTCCAAACATGGAAAATTTTAAAGGAAAAGGTTGTAACATTAGCAGAAGAAGACAATGTTGAAGAGATATATATCGCAACGAAGTTAGAAACTGACGTGGAGAAATCATTCGCAAATGATAATGTAAAGGAAGTACTTGGTGAAATGCGAAATACACCAAAAGATCATCCTTTAGTGAAAGCTGGATTGATATCGGATACACTAGCGGAGATACTTACTGTGCCCGACTTTAACGCAAAAGTTAAGAACTCAAGCAACCAAAATCGCGGAAAGAAGAAGGCAAGAATACTAACTTCTCAAGAGGTTGAAAAAGAACTTGAAGAGAAGGAAAAGATAAAGAAAGAAAAGGAAGAAAGTATTAAGCAGAGGAAGCTCAAACAAATTGAACGAAAAGCTGCAGTTGCTGAGAAAAAAGAACAGATAAAGCAGAGAAAGGAACAAAGGCAAAAAATCAAACAAAAACAACTGAAAATGACAACTGACAAATGCAAGGCAACGAGAGCACGTCCAATAAGAAGAAAACTGTCTGCTTTGGAAAACGACTATACTGATATGGATGTTCTCATTAAAAACAAACAATGTGAACAATTACCAACTGTAATCGACAAACAAGGGAAGATTTGCTGAAACTGAAGAGAAATCAGAAAAAGAAGATTAATTGACATGTACTGTATGTGTTATTACTAGTATATTTGAGGAATATTTATTTGAAGGTTGAAGCAATTCACTTAGAACTAGATTGATATGTATATCAAACAATAATATCTTATATCTGTACTTGTATCATATGTTACTATACTGTTAAATAAAGTTCAAAGTTATTCAGATTAAAAGTTCAGTTCAAAGTTGTCGCTATAGGTGCTAAACACATTATCTTATATTGTATTTTATATGCTTACCATAGATCTATATGTAAGATAATACCCTCTAATAGTATCTATTATTGTATATAAGTATATGAAATGAAGTATATCATATTGTATCTAGCGCCTATGGTTGCAACATTGTGATTTTTTAAAAAGTTATTCATATGACGAGTCAAGGTCCCATATGACGAGTTAATGTTACTAGTAGTGACGAGTTATGGTTCCACTGGTCCGTAAGTCTTACCGTATTCCGAGACCTATTGTAACCGATTTATAGACGCTAGATACACGGGTAGTGGTTTAAAAGGCGCCTAAAAGGTTCAGGTATATTTTGGGACACAGAAAGTACCAACAGAATGATATAGAAACCCACCGGAACCTCATTTATAGCGAAAAGTGACGAGTCAAGGTCCCTTTACGTGTATTGTATTGGTACTCGTTGTTTATCATGCTTGTTGATCGTGTAACCGCATCATGTATTCATCTACACAAACAGCGGGGTACGCTCGTGGTAGTCGTTGTTTATCATACTTGTTGATCGTGTAACCGCATCATGTATTCATCTACACAAACAACGGGGCGCGCTCGTGATACTCGTTGTTTATCGTGCGTGTTGATCGTGTAACCGCATTATGTATTTCAATCGTACAATCTATCTCTCCAATGTTTGAATTCCCAAACAATTAAAAATCTTAAACCACGCTACCAAACACCTTGTTAACTTCAGTTAATTCCTTAGTGACCATCCTGTCATTAAATATTTACTTGTAGAAGCTTCAATATGCCTGCCATTACTTATAAATAATGTATTAGTAGATACACATATATGTCCAAACAATCCCAGTGTTGATCTTATGTTGGTCTGTCACTGTCGTAAGTTAACTTATTTATGGCATTTCAAAATGCGTACAGTATTCCAGAAAAAGTCGAAAGAACAATCAATGGAAAAATGAAATATATTATTTATATAACATGTATGATACCCGTGCCGGTAAGAGTGTCACGCGGCCACTACACGGTAAGAGTGCCACGCAGCCACTATACTACACGGTAATCAATAGTCATATTATCTTGTACTGTGTAATTTTCCTTCCATTCGATAACTGTATGATCGAGTTGTTGTTAGTAACGTAAACAATTCAATTCAATTCACTTTATTGGTATATGAACATATATAATACAATATAGGGTTATATGCGGATTGGTTCGGTGTATATAATACGCTGAATGAGAAAGTGAAAGTGGATATAAAATGAAGATACATTTAGTATAAGATGGTGCTGAAGGTTTTAAAACATGGGACTCGAACCGGAAATACTATACGAGCGGTTAACACCAAATACACGCGCCGTTATAGGTAAGAGTACTATCATTTAGACATTTGAATTATTTATCTAAAACTGATTAACTGATCAATGTGAAATGTAATGTACATGTATATCGTGCTATATCATAAGGTCGCATTAAATCACAGCGTAGAAACATAATCACTGTATGACTTATTGGGAGACTATAATTAAATATACAATTAAACCTGTATGACCTTTTGCAAGCAAGGTAACTGTATGATTTATTGGGAGACTACAATTCAACGTGTATGACTTATTGTGATAACCGGAAGTTGACTCGTTTATACACTGTAAATGTTAATTACCGTGCAGTATGTGACGTTGCTGTCAATGATTGTAGAATTGTAGATGAGTAAGATCTATACTTCGAGACCGATGAATTAGTGTTTCAACTTGTATTTAAAATGAACATGTTTATTATTTATTTGTAGATACAATATTTGTGCTATTTTTCATATTATTATATAAACATGTATAATGTATTACATTTCTAATCTACAATGATCCATGAAAAGATGTATAATCCGAAATCCGTCGTCAAAATACACACATACGTCATGAATTGTTCAGGAATTATAAAGCTTTTAATATTGTTCATACAAACAATAAAGCTTTAAATATGACATTGCTATCTCATTATTATTATAACGTAAGTTATGTTTTGTCTATAAGCCGTAAACATAGGTGTAATTTACCATCTTTCTAGTAATTGAGGGGGAAATAGTTGATGAATGTATGTAACTGTGTGTAATGTAAATACATTACAACCTCTCAGCAACAACATTTGGTAAACAAAAAGTTTGGTTGTTGTACAGAGGTTGTTGCTATAGAGGCAAAATTGATAGTAAATAGTATTTCTAAAACGAAATGATTACGTTGCTAATTAAGCCGGAGAGGTTCTTGCTCAATTGAGGGCTGCTCTTGGGAGGTTGCAATGTAAATTTCGTGTTAAGGTATCAGAGGATAATTTATAGTGAGATTGAGCATGTTTTTAAAAAAAGCATTTTATTCTTAAAATTGAAATGTGTTGGGTACAGTTAGCATAGTATTATGATGCACTACATGTACTCTTGAAGTTCAACCCAAAATAGATATTGATAAAGTGAATTTATTGAAGCATGACAGCATTTGTATTGCAAATCTTACTCGTTTACAAACAAAGTCAACATGGCATTAAGAGTCAAAGTTTCGGGGACAAAGCCAATAGTATAAGGAACAAACTCTTACAAAGAAATAATTATGAATCAAATTCATGAACTTGTATCATGCAAAAAATCAATGATCATCAATGACCTTGCAAACCGAAAGACGAAATATGGCAGTGTTTCTTGAATATCTTTCAAAGTATACATTTTTCAGTCTTAAACTAAGTAAGAGTTTGTTCCCTAGAGTTATTTTGTAAAAATGATATACATTTTAGCAAGTACCGTTGGGCAGTTTTTGTGTTTGCGAACGAGCAAGATTTACAATGAAAATGCTGCCATACTTCAATAAATTCACTTTATTAATATTTATTTTTGGTTTAACTTCAAGGGTATATGTAGTGCATCATAATGCTATGCTTACTGTACCCATCAAATATCAATTTGAAGAATAAAATGCATTTAAAAAGAGCATGCACCCACCCACTATAGATCATACCCCATGTCCTTAATGTAAACAGATGAGCGAAACTTGGATCCTAACATTTACTTTAAAGTGATTTATAGTTTACCCTACTTCTTTGTCCAATCAAAAGCCAGGGATTTTCAAATTTTTGGACCTCTAATCCATTTATTTGTGCAATGGACACAGTATCTAGTAAGTGGTTCATGAAGTAAATCCATTTATTAGGACAATTTTGCTGTGTCCATATATGGAAAACTAGACCCGCCTTCCCTCCTATATCAGCAATTACCAGCTTATATACGAGGGGTGATCAACAAATACAAGGAAAAAAGCCCTAATTTCTTTATTTGTCATTGTAAGTGAATGAAATTTTCTATACATGAAGATAAATGTATTTCAAAATGATTCACCGCTGATCATCAATATTAACCAAAGTCGGAACGAATGCGGTTTCCTATATTCTTTGACATTATGCGGCCCAAATGTTCATATTTTCCAACGTTGGACGTAGCAAACGATGACGTATAATTCGTGCGTTTGTAATTTTTTAAAGGATGGGTTATGAATACTACATTCATGATTTCAAAAACAAGTTTTAATGTCACAATTCCGTTTTAGAACTATTTGCTTCAAAGTCGTCAGAAAATGAGTGCGATACAGAAATCGGCGATGAAGTGTGGTTGCGATTGAAACATCATAACATACTAATGGCAATATTGCACAAAGCAACAACAACCGGGGTATATAATAGCAAACAAAACAGGTGTATGTTTGGTATATTTATGCTATCATATGTATAGGTTTGACCAGTAAGATAAATAATCATTAAGGCCAAGTATTTCGTGTGTCTGAGTGGTCATGACAGTAAAGCGCTAGACACATTGTACAAATAACTTTTGTCAGACCAGGGCAGGTTCGAATCCCAGCAAAATATGTTTTCATGTTTTTTTTATAAATATATTTTAAAAGCACACAACCTGTAAAATCCGTGTAATACTAGTATATGTGACGAACCATGTTTGTTACATGTATATTGTAGAACGTTATGACGGTCAATCAACAAAATATAGGTTGTATGTAAGCTCGGAATACACAAACGATCGAAATAAGTGAAAATGAAAAATATATTGATCGACGCCTTTTCGTGGATAAATTTAAAAAAATTAAAAAGTACCTTATACTTTCTTTAAATACATGTAACAACAAACCATGAATTTAAACAAGAGCACCGCCTTGCGGATGCAGACGCTCATCTGATCATTGTCACTGTAAAAAAGGCCCATTAACCTTGCATAAAGAAGAGCAGTGAAAGTGAGGTATTGATGGTAAAAAAGGGGGCAATAACTCTTGCAAAATGCTGATCAGAGTTATGGTTCTTGCTTGACATGATCAGGTATTGATGGCGAACAGGTGTTGAAAGTTTCAGTGCAATAGCCCACATAGTGTATGAGAAAAGTGGACCTTAACACAAAACTTAACCAAGGAATTTTCTGAGTCCAAAAGGGGGCAATAACTCCTGCAAAGTGCGGATCAGAGTTATGGTTCTTGCTTCCATGGTCATGTTTTGATGGTGAATAAGTGTTGAAAGTTTCAACGCAATAGCCCACATAGCGTATCAGAAAAGGGACCTAAACACAAAACTTAACCAAGGAATTTTCTGAGTCCAAAAAGGGGCAATAACTCACACAAACTGCAGATCAGAGTTATGGTTCTTGCTTGACATGATCAGGTATTGATGTTGAACAAGTGTTGAAAGTTTCAAAGCAATAGCCCACATAGCGTATGAGAAAAATGGACCTAAACACACAACTTAACCAAGTAATTATCTAAGTCTAATAAGGGGCAATAACTCATGCAAAATGCAGATCAGAGTTATGTGTCTTGCTTGACATGGTCAGGTATTGATGGTGAATAAGTGTTGAAAGTTTCAAAGCAATAACTCTGATAGTTTTGGAGAAAAGTGGACCTAAACGCAAAACTTAACCAAGGCATTTTAGTTTCTAAGTCCAAAAAGGGACAATAATTCTTACAAAATGCAGATCAGAGTTATGAGTCTTGGTTTACAGGCACAGGTATTGATGGTGAACAAGTTTTGCAAGTTTCAAAGCAATAGCTTTGATAGTTTATGAAAAAAAATTACCTAAACACAAAACTTAACCATGCAACGCCGACGCCGATCAAGTGATGACAATAACTCATCTTTTTTTCAAAAATCAGATGAGCTCAGCTCAAAAATGAGCTAATTGAAGATTCGAACCGCCGAATTCTGAACGTTACCGACTGCACTAAACTAAATAATGACCTACGAACGTTATAAATCTTAGTCTACCCGCCAAAATGGACTAGTCGGATAGGTCATGTCTCAGAGTTCAAAATTGAACTACAGTCCATAGTTCAAAACACAGGTAGGCTAGAAATTTACTTATAGTACTGTAAGAAATTTGCTATTCAAACAAGTCTTAAGCATACACTTATAATTATTTAAAATACTAATACATGTATAACATTGACTTTAGTGTAATGGTACTTAATACCCGATATGTTTAAAATTGGATTATAGATTTTTTTCTAAAATGTATATAAAGTGTATAATATTACATGCATGTACGAGTATATGCACAGTGTAATGTTTACATAGCCGATATTTAATATCGATCGCCACAGAAAATCTGTAGTCATCAAGGCCATATTGACGTACCTTGGTTTGCTAATTCTAGTTCATGTCTATATAGCGCGGTCTGGCAGCATATATACTCTTCCACAAGCAGATAACAACTTCTCCACTGACCAATACAGTGTACGGACCAGGGACTCTCGTGTGACAAACGAGCACTCGACCCACTGCGCTAACAAAGCGTTGTTGAGTCGGTCCATATTGGGATACGAAGGGCGTGACTTATCACGGTAGCTCCTCGGTACAAGTCTCGATGACCACACCCGGTCCTCCCAAAAACAAACTTATCAGTTGTTCAGATCAATTGTTGCGAAATAAACCACATACTGTAGATTCAATGATATCTGTCAAAATCGCCAGAATGTTCCATTTCTTAATAGGTAAATGTATGTATTGACCAATCAGCACCTTTATTTTACTCATACCAAATTTGACCAGAGATTTATGTATTAAATAAGCGTAGAATATTTCATTACAGTTCTTAGCGTAGTGCGTTAAATGCATGGTATCAGCAAAATCATTGGTGAAATCCAAGTACAGGTTCGAATCTAGTCTGATACGCTTTTTCTTTGTTAAGCTTTTCATAATACACTGCCCACCAAAAATAAGGTGTTATTTGTCTACTTACTTGCCTGTAATAATACTATTTGCAGAACAGTGAAGCAACAATGTATTTGAAGAAAAGGAATATTTTTGATTATTAAATGGAAAGGCCATACATTAATTGGTACCCTAGAAGCCAAATCTAAAGTTTGTTTGTCCCTCTTGAATGGTAACTTTGTCACAAAAAGATGGAAAATTCAGCCCTTTTGATCACATGGTTATTATAGTTCCGAACATCTTCATCTTTATTTCTATCTCTATTTTGACTCATTTAGTAACTGTAGTTTCAGAAACTAGTATAATTGTGACCGTCTGATAAACAGATATTGAATAATTTAACCAAGTTTAATTTTGCAACAATTATTTACTGTATACTTATTTTTGGTGGGCACTGTATTTTTCTGATGTTTTTATATCGACAAATTAATTTTTAAATTTATCATACTTTCTTTGCGAAAAAAGGAGCTGGCTTGATATAGATACGCTAGCTTGATATAGATAAGCTGGCTTGATATAGATACGCTGGCTTGATATAGATACGCTTTGTTTTTTTTATATTTACTAGTACAAACGACATAGAATGCAAAAATTGCAGAAATTTCCAGCTTTATAGGATGAACTCAATCCTTGTGTCCTGGAATACAAATGCGAAAAGATAACGTTTATTCATTGTATGTATGTAATCACCGGAATGAGCAAAAGCATTAATATGCATAGTTTACGCAAAATTAAAGAAATCTAGGCATTGTTGGGATTTGAACTCATCATCATCATCAGAATGTTTGGTGTGCCGTCACAATCGCTTGAAATCCAAAATATGTGGCAATTCTAACTTTTAGATAGTTCTGTGAAGTTAGCTGTTAGTTGTTCATTCAGAAGTTTATTCAGAAGTTCAATGCTTTGCTCTTTAATCAACCTACAATATAACACAAGCTCGGTAATAAGACCAGTATTTAAGGGTCAACGGGTGGTCGTATAACTGGGGGTTTACTGTAACTTACAGTTTTAATTTCATAAATCAGACTGATGTAGCAGTAGAACATTTACGTAGTTCTT
The DNA here is from genome assembly GCA_947247005.1 of Spisula solida. NCBI lineage: Eukaryota > Metazoa > Mollusca > Bivalvia > Venerida > Mactridae > Spisula > Spisula solida. The sequence goes on along the minus strand of OX365960.1, from coordinate 25,488,502 downwards.
AGTTACAACATAACTGGTTAGTTAAATACCATGCTACCAGCTATTAACCGAATTTATGATAAAAGCAATAACCCAATCCTATATAACTAATGTAATGTACCTCATGTGAAATTGTAAATAAATCTATGATCGATATTGACCTTGAATATGATTATTCTGTTATATTGTAATTGTCTACGTTAGCGAAATTTCGTGCCTACGGTTTTAGCGCAAAATGAAATCCAATACAAGTTTTCTAAAATCAATTAATGCTGATTTTGTACGTGATATTATACATGATAGTGTATACTTCTATGATACTTGGGTTGTTGGCGAAGAAGACGAGGTCGGTCATATTGTACTTATAGTTCATTCTATGTACGCTCTTAGAATAAAGAATGAAAGGGTGATAACACGGAAATGCCGGATAAAATGAATCCATTTCCGTGGGGATAAAAACTCTAATGTAAAACTGGACATAATTAGAAGTATTTCACTTATATTCATTTTACTATCGCCAATGATACTTTGAACCTCTATTCCAGTATTACATAGTGCCACCCGACAAGCTACCGTGTCTGTCATTTCCAGGTATCTATAACTGTTGCTTGCAAGTTTGTACAGATTATATATTACAGGAAGAAGGTTAACTGATTACAAATAGTGTACTCTCCTCATCATGAATAATATACCCAGTGTTATATGCCTGTCACAAGTTACGTACATACTTTCTATACGGAACAATTGAAATTAGATAAGTCATTGATAACTTCATTTCCAATTGTATTTGTTTCTATTTTTAGAACGGACGCTTTCATCATACGAAGAGACGCTTTACTTCGTTATGATACTGAAGAGACGCTACCGGAAGTTTATCCAGGACTGGACATACCGGAGGAAAATATTCCTTTCTCACTGAACAAACAACACAGGTGGTTACTACCCGACATTATTAAGGAATGCATGGAATATTGTGCTAAATACATCGACGTCATTAATAAGCCAACATTCTGTGAACATGGCCTGGAACTAGTGACTAGAGATAAACTATGCAGAAATAACAACGTGTGTAGCGTAGATACTTACAAGGAAGGAGATGGAAAAACTGTTTATACACGAGCAAACTACATGGATGCAGACAACATGCTTAACACGTGTCCTATATATTCAAGAAGAACAAAAGCTCGCGTTTTCTTAAACAATTATCCAAATACATTCACAGATGAGTGTCACGGAGTTCATTCTAATCGTAACGTAAATCCTAACAAAGTAGATGATGACACAACTGATGTTGAAGGAAAACCAAGTGAGGATAAGAAGCTAGCACCCGTACGTTACGAAGTGATCGTACCATGTCAATCCCCATTTCACTTTCCATCAAAGAAAATTGGACAGGTTACAACAAAAACATTTACAGGTGTAGGTTGTGGGGGAAGTAGAAAACCCTGGACATTGACTGGATACAAATTTAGTAGAAGTATACAAAAGAAAACACGATGGAATAGGGAAGAAATAAAAGAAGCAATGAATTCATACAAAGACGAAGACTATTATTTCTATGATGACTATGCGGCTGATGGTTTTGATGAACGGTGGCAAGAAACGGAAGAGTTACAAAGTGTGCTACATGACGCTTGTGATAATAAGGCAAAATTGAAGACGGAACCAGTACACGATCTAACTCCACAGAAACCATCCATAGAGAAACAAATAAAAACAAACATCACAGACACGAAGAACTCAACAACAGGAGTTAATGCTGTAGTAGATGAAGATTCTTGTAAGCATCCAATGTTTGCTGTGAATGATGATCTTACAATACAGCATGAACCAGTTTCTGTTCTGCTATCAACAGCAGAAACATCAGAGTCTGTACTTCAGCAAAAGTACGGCACTGATTATATTGAGTGCAATTGCTCTCCACGAATATTTGTGATTAATGTGTCCAGTTATATAGATAATTTAGATGGTGTTGGTTCCGCTTTTAAACTGATTCAGATTCACGACAGACGAACGGTAGCATGGTTGGTGTTTGCACATTTATCGTCACACGAAGGAAATAATTCCGTTCATGAAGTGTTTGACGTTCATTTAAACGCAAACTTTGGTAAGCATGTTGCTAAATTCAAACTGGAAGGAATCCTACGCAACACTATTATTAATATACACGACATCATCGGGCAATGTTTAGCCAAGATAAAATCAATGTCCGCAAATACCATCGTGTTCGAGACTCCGCCGAAGTTGCCAAACAACGCGAAAGCAATTCGCATCTTGGAAGAAATGAATAAATGGACGTCACATTCATATTATCCAGATAATGCATTTCTTTTAAAACACTTAACAGACAAACACCAAGAAAGGTGTTCAACTAACGTACGTGGGCAACATCAAACGTCTTCATCCGGGGATTTGGTTGCGCTACTGCCCTGTAGACATTCCTTTTGCCACACGTGCTGGAGAAAACATGTGGACTCCTTATTGCGTTCTGGAAACACTCGACTAAATTGTTTGTATGATAAATGTGATGACGTCATTCACCTCGGCATGTTGATTTCTATTCTTGACACCAGGACGATATTAAACTATGCCAAACTGTGTCACATTGAAACTGTCCAACGCAACGTGCTGACAAACTGGTGTTCTAACGATGTGTGTGGACGAGTTATTGTTGTTGCTAATCACACCGCCCTGTTTGCTCGATGTGTATGTGGGGAAACTATGTGTGTAAGATGCCGGGGGAAATCACACTGGCCAATGAAGTGTGATGAGTACATACGTTATGCAAAACTGTTATTGGAATCACGTGACATTGACAAAGAACCGCACGAGTTTGTGATGAAATATAAGGCGAGATTTTGTATATATTGCTATAGAAATACGTCACACAATGACAATTGCTCAATGACAAACTGTATGTATGAAAACCGTTTCTGTTCTTGTTGTTCCGACTTGACACATGCCACGTGTAATGTAGGTCAATCAACATATTTGACAGAACTGCCAGTGAATAATGACCTAGGTAATCAGGGTCTTGATGTCCAGTCTAGTTATTTAACAAAGTATAGCAATCATAGCCTTACGAACACTCCTTCAAAACACTACAAATTGGCCTTAAAACACAGGATAGCACAACATCCTTTCAGGGTGGCCAAGATTCGAGCTTGTACCAAGTTACTCGCCAAAAGAATAAAACGATACATTTTGCAGGAAGATTTAAAAAGAACGTACGTGTATCTAGACTTCGCTGATGATGTCGGTCGAAATCGTCGCGAATCGGAGAAAGTCGTGCAATATTTTGAATATATGGTTGATCTATATATTGACGTCAATAACATCGTGGAATGTTTCTCTGTACGTCAGCACTTCCAAACAATCAACAACACTGCACCAACTTCCGGTAATGGTAACAGCAGTAAAGCAGCAACTTCTGGTGAACAATCGCTTCATAGACGTGTAATGACTGTCTCGCTGTGTGGTCAAGAGTTATGTGACTTGTTTAAAAACGGAGCATTTATGAATCCCGGAACTGTGTTAGAGAAACTAAAATTTCTCCGTAAAGAGATAAAACGAGTACTTAAACAACTGTCAACTATCACATGAATAATTCTAGTCGCAAGGTACTCAACTTCAAATGATTGAAGAATATAACTTATAGGCACTCGCTGCAGTTTCTTGTCTGATGTCTGGGAGATTGGGCTGAAAGTCCCAGTAATAGAATTTATTCGACTTTGTATAAGAATACAGAATCAGGTCAGAAACAGGCCCCGTGTACATAAATGATGTGTTTACAGAACCAGGCTCAATTTTATTTCATATACAGAGAATATGTTAATACAAGAAAGATAATTTCTTCTACGCAGAGAAAACACTATTGACATCTCCTTAAATTTCAAAGGCCAATACAAACGTTTAATACATAGTTACAGATCTATTGAATCGCAGGCGGTACATGTACTTTATAAATTATGAATATAACATATTATTGTTCAAATTCGATTTAGTGGCATGATGCAATACGCATTATTTTGCAAATTCATATTATTTGAGTTACAATTTTTTTATTTTCTACAATGCGGCATTCGTTTTACTCAGTAAATATTTGGTCGGGGGGGGGGGGGGGCTCTAACAGTGATCAAAGAGCAAAAATGATATTGCATAGAAAATAAGGGTTTGACTTTATCACAAACACTTGAATGCAGCACAAACATTGTATTACATTTGTACCAGCAAAACATACTACTCAAAATTTGACAAGGGTCAACCATTTTTCCTTGTGACTATTTTGCATATTGAATAAGACTGACTGAAACATAATGTTACATCTGCAATATTATAACTGTACATTGTTGTATATAGATTGCTTCAAGTATTGATGTCCAAATGCTGATAACCCAACCTCGTTAAAATGTTTGTGCTGCATTCATGCATTCAAGAGTTTGTAATAACAAAGCGAGGCCCGTTATCTGACATTTTGGGTCTTACATAATATGAGAATAGAAAAGGTACAACAATTTCAATCATAATCGACGTACTAGCACAAGCTACTATTACAGCAGTCTCATGCCTAACTAAAGTTAATGAGCAGTAACTGATTTTCTATTTTTAGTAACAGTGACCTTGACCACATCCGCCCATTTTCCATCACACAAACTGTATGTATGCCAAGTTTCATTGATGCACCTTAAAGGGTAAATAGTCTGAAATAGAAATTTGCAAGAGGACTGAAACCAACGCCACCACAGACGTGGTGAGGGGGGAGGGGGCATAAAAATTATAGATGAGACGAAAGTTAAATATTGATATATTTGGCTTAATAGTATATTTGACGTTAGATGGGTCACTTTCATTGTGACATTATATTTGATACGAACTGTCCTCAGAACTCATTATTCAGCCAAATCCAGTCTCAGGTACCAGCACAATAAAGCATCATGACTCTTCAATATTTTATTACCCATAGTTAAAGTACCGGTAGTCGTATCACTTGTTTTGACCCTAACCTAGTGAGTAAAACTAGATGCAAAGATTCGTATTTTAAGACTTTATTTTGGTGGTTGCATTGAGTATAAGACATGCTTGGTAAACAATATATTTGTAATATTTTACATAAATAACAAAAGCAAATATATGGACTAAAGCAACTGTTAACAAAGGGTCATTCTGCACATGTTGTATGGTAGAATGTCAGGATACACAAACCATTTCAAATTGAGCTTTCTTTTTAAGCTTTGTTCCCCTACAGGTTACTGTACCATTGATAAATAATAACAAGAAGGCACAAAGGGCCATAGGTCGCTCACCTGTCATAGTAGTACATGCACACCCCTATGGTAATCATTTACAAATTTCCTGAATAAAATTCTGCCTCCTCTATTGCAAGTTTTTTTATTATTTGACCTTGTGACCTAGTTTTTGACCCCGGATGACCCAATATCAAACTTGACTTAGATTTTGTTGAGATTATCATTGTGTCACATAAGGATTAGGCCAGAATTGAGACATCTAGTGACTACACTAGCGTTTTCTATGATTTAAAATAATGAACTAGTTTTTAACATCAGATGACCCAATATCAAACTTGACCATGTCTGATAAAGATTAGGTTGAAATTGTGACCTCAAGTGACTACACAAGCAAATCGTTTGACAGACAGACAACAGGCAAGGATTGATCACAAAAGCTCACTCTGTCACATTGGGACAATTGAGCTAAAAGCATTTAACAAATCTCTATTTTTATTTATCAATGGTAAGTTACCTGTTGGTTTCCACTAAACAAAACATATAAAGTTAAGTGTTTGTAGTCCAATTCAAAGTGTCCAGTGGTTTTATCCAGAGAATTACTCCTCCAACTTTCAATATTAGTTACCAATTACTAGTAATCAAGAATTTTCTTGTAAAATTTCTGACAAAGCTGTATGTAAATCACAAGATAACAAAATGTCACTGAAATCCTTCACAAGTTGATTCCAATGTTTCCTTGACACCTTCCCAGAATCCTCATCAACTGCGAAAATAAATGTTCATACTAGCATACATGTACATAACAAGCAGTCAGAGGCTCTTAGGCCTAAAGCATTTATTTCTACTTCCCAACCTATCCTAAACAAGAGGACAATTGGCCCTAATGCACACATCCGAGTATAGTGCAATTTTGGCACAATAGGTAAAATATAGTGTGACCTTGTTTTTGTACAGAGGCAACCATTGTAACCAGGTTTCATAAATATAAGATCTGTATTACTGTGACCTCCCAAGAGCTAATGAGACTTGTGCAACGTGATCTTGATTTTGCTCCTTGTTTGTAACCCAGTTAAGATCTTACACAGTTCAACCTCTCAAGTACAGCCCTCTGTAGAGCTGACAGAGCAACAACCTCTACAAATACACCTACAAAATGTCTCTAAGCTGTTATTTACTATACTAGAAATTCATGCCTGCGGGCAAATTATGTCCAGCCTCGGCGCACGTTGAAAAAAAAGCACCGACTTAAATGTGCCAAGTTACATCTAATCACACGTGCATAAAGAAGAAACGATCCGTACAAACTTCAATTGGACCTTTTACCTCCAACACCTTTGAGAGACAAACCTGGGGTTGCTCATGACACTCTGATTAATAGAAGTGACCTTGACCATTGAGAAAGGAACATGGGGTGAGGCATGACATTCTGTCTCACGGAAGTTAACATTCATGCTAAATATAAGAAAGATTGGTCAATACATGACAAAGTTATATATGGTTCGGACAAGCTTCAATTTGACCTTTGACCTCCAACTGTGACCTTTGAGATAGGAACCTGAGGGTTAGGCATGACATTCCTCCTCATGGAGGTGAACAATCATGCCAAATATAAGCGAAATGGGTCAAAGCATAACAAAGTTATGGGTCGGACAAAATCAGACGCACACACGCACGGAGGCATATACACCAAAAGTGGCGACTAAGCCTCGCTCACCGCAAGCGGGCTCAACAAAAATTAGCCTTTCCTGAGCAACAACCCCTATATGAATTGATGGCCAATATTTGCAGCTCCAAAATCCCCTTCCAAACAGAGGTTGTACTGTATATTCCAAACAAGAAATTTAGAGAATCTTTTTTCAAAAAAGGTCACCCTGCTTATAGTCTAGCATCTAGAGTTTTTAGTGTGAAAAAAAGGTCCAGAGCGTTTCTCAGTTTATTCGTGTTGAGGGATGCTTGAAGTTTAATTTTAGCGAGGGTGGACAGCTGAGATCCTGTAGGTAACCATGGAAACCATGATGGCGCCAAAATGTCCCGCCAATTTTTTAGTACACACTCCGTCTTAATCTAACCTTTCTAACTAGTATGTACAAACACATATCAATTTTATTATGCGTAATATTTAAAGTACCGGTATAGAGCTCAGAAATGATATGAGAGTCAAGGTCATTTAATGTCAAGGTCACGTGTTTTTACCCCAAATAGTTATCATTCATATGCGCAATTTTGTCCATATACTTCATTAATTTATTTCAACATCGCCTGTTATCAGTTGCACTTAAAATAAAATTTATTTCGTGTTGACATGGCGAATAAAAATGAAATAAGGGGAAATTTCGAAACCCCACCCCAATTGAAATTGTCCATATATTTTGATTATCATGACAAAACTGTATGCATTGCATTTGCTTCACCAAGAGTAAAAGTGCAAAATGTGCATACATACTACTGTATGTGCAACCTTGTTACACAATGATACCTAGCTTAGCATTTAAATTGATATGTTGACCAATGTCACGAAGGTGAAGGTCATTACAAGGTGAAAGTTCAAGACAATTATTCCAGTCACATTTTTATGTTGTTAAAAGTGCAATAGCTTTGTGTTTTTTTTTGCTTCAGCGAGGAGTATTTCCTCCAATCATGTGTTGATTTTGTTTATTTATGTAGGCAGGTGTTTGAAGTTTAATACTAGAGAGGGTGGATAGCTGAAATAAAGTCAGTTACCATGGAAACCAAGATGGCGGCCAATATTACAGCTCATAACCAGTCCAAATTTCATAGTCCGGGCCGAAACCCCGAAAAATTGATCTAACCCTTTCATTGTTTTTTCTTTAATGATTTTAGTAGACAAGACCGTTAAAATGGAATTTCTGACGGGTGCCATTTTGTCACCACTGAGAATTTTGAGAAAAATTCGGTAAAACGTTCCAAAATATAAACGAAACTACGAATTTCTGGAATCGGTGATATACAATGTCATTTTCAATCATATTTTGTAATAAATCACACTAAAATGTAATTATCAAGTTTCAGTTGAAGACTGTAAAATTTTAGTGTCTTGTATTTATTGAAAAGGAGTTAATTTTGGGGTTAAAACATTAAAAACTGCACATAAAAATGCGAATTTTTGGAATAAGTCGTCTATAACGTCATTGACCATTTAATTTGATAAATAATCGCTGTGATAGTTTCATAGTGACTTGCGATTAAGATATTAAACATCTTAAGCTAGATATTTTTTGGGTAAAACATCGAAAATTGTAGTTTTTGGAATCGGTAGACTATGCACAATGACATCGATCATTTTATTTGGTGATTTAATATGTCAATGTAAATGGTATAAAACCATAAATAACCCTGCAGTTTAGATATCAAACATCCTAAGATAGGCTATTGTGCAAAATGTGACTATTTGGGATGAAACTAAAATATATACATGTTTTGAGTTGGTTAAAGCAATAACAGTACCAGGCAGAAGTTTGTATCATAAACAACTTGGAATACACCTTGTATACCAGGTAGTGTATTGTCACCCTTATATACATGTAGAACCAGGAATACCTTCCATATCAGTGTTAGGTACCATAAAGAGTACAATATGGCTCTCCCATGCAGTGTTTAATATCCTAATAGTCTGGAATGACAATGGCAGTCCCTATAAAACAAGGGATAACTCAGTCAGGTAGAGTCAGAACGTCCCCATAGATCCAGGCATATCTGTTTCCAGCAGTACAGTATAAGGTTACCCATACGGTCACACCCCTGGCATTATTGTAGGCAACGGTTATTTATAGAATCGTTTTTCTTGTCGAGTACTAGTGGGTCATACATAGCAATGGCACTACCCTAGGATGTACACACACAGAGCAACAACGAGTAGTTGCAAACTGTGTTGGGTACCATATAAAGCCAGGAATGGCTGTTTCAGGCCATGCATGTGACAAAATGGAGCAATGAATAGTTACTCCATACCTTGTTTGATACTCTTTAGATTTACAAATGGCTGAATCCAGCAGTATTATGTATTAAGTGAATTCAGGAATGATTCTGTCAGGCATTTATTAACAAGGGAAGACTTTAAAAGTAATTTAGAATCAATCACCGTTTACAGCAGCATTAGGGTACCAATGTATGTCATACATAGCTTACAGTGATTGCTCGCCTATAGAGCTAAGCAAGGATATGTTACATATATTACATAGAACAAGAAGGGCAGTCAGGACTATGCATTGTTGAGTACCATATAAAGTCAGTTTTTGATATCTATCTAAAGCCTATGTTTCACTGAACATGTTTTTTCTCGGCGATGTACTCTCGATGGACATTAATGAGCTTCGCGAGGCAACTGAACCGGTTTATGGTCTAGGTGTAGATTTGGGGAAGTCATGGGACAATTTGTGATATCGGGAGGGTTTGTGATCAATCGTGAGAAATCGGGATATCTTTCCGACGTTATGCGTCTGTCCCACTGCCTCGGACATGTACTCCTGATGGTAATTTGGTGCTTCGAAAGGCGTCGGGAACATGTTCCCTGATGTCTCAGGGAAGCTCCCCACTTAAGTGTCAGGAACCTTAGACAACATTTCGGTGTCTCATTCGAGGTCTCGAGAGTTATTCCCCGAATGTTCGCTAATACTTATCGGGGATGATTCGTGTGGTACCAGTAGGCATCATGAGAACTTGATTGATTGAACACATTGGTCCTACTGCCAAGGGAATGTACTCCCGCAATTAATCGGGAGTTTGGGGCGTCGGAGAAAGGTTGAATGTGCAAAATCACCGGGGGCCATCACGAGAAACTATATGTAATTCTTCCTCGTGGATGAGGAATTCCTCAGTGGGACATAGGCTTGATCGAGCAATATAAATTATAGCGAAAAATGCATGTGCCAGAAAGTGTCAGGTGGCAAATGAGGTTCAGGGAATAGTTTATTAGTTCGATTTTGAAGCAAATTCTTAATAATAATATTTAATCTCACTCACTAAGATGTTTGATATCTTAATCGCAAGTCACTATGAAACTATCACAGTGATTATTTATCAAATTAAATGGCTAATGACGTTATAGACTACTTATTCCGAAAATTCGTACTTTTAGATGCAGTTTTTAATGTTTTAACCCAAAAATAACCCCTTTTGCATAAATACACAACACTAAAAATTTACAGTCTTCAACTGAAACTTAATAATTACATTTTAGTGTGATTTATTACGAATTATGATGGAAAACGGCATTACAGTTCACCGATTCCAGAAATTCGCAGTTTCGTTTATATTTTGGAACGTTTTACCCCAATTTTCTTAAAATTCTCAATGGTGACAAAATGTCACCCATTAGAAATTCCATTGCAACGGTCTTGTCTACTGAAATTATTAAAGAAAAAACAATGAAAGGTAAGATCAATTTTGTGGATTTTCGGCCAGGACTATGAAATTTGGACTGGTTATGAGCTGTAATATTGGCCGCCATCTTGGTTTCCATGGTAACTGACTTTATTTCAGCTATCCACCCTCTCTAGTAATAAACTTCAAACACCTGCCTACATAAATAAACAAAAAAAACACATGATTTGAGGAAATACTCCTCGCTGAAGCAAAAGAAACCAAAGCTATTGCACTTTTAACAACATAAAAATGTGACTGGAACAATTGTCTTGAACTTACACCTTGTAATGACCTTCACCTACGTGACATTGGTCAACATATCAAATCGAATGCTGAGCCAGGTATCATTGTGTAATAAGGTTGCACATACAGTAGTATGTATGCACATTTTGCACTTTTACACTTGGTGAAGCAAATGCAATGCATACAGTTTTGTCATGATTATCAAAATATATGGACAATTTCAATTGGGTGGGGTTACGAAATTCCTCCTTATTTCATTATTATTCGCCATGTCAACACGAAATAAATTTTATTGTAAGTGCAACTGATAACAGGCGATGTTGAAATGAATTAATGAAGTATATGAACAAAATTGCGCATATGAATGATAACTATTTGGGGTATAAACACATTTTTTACCCATTTTTAGGTCTTTTGACCTCTAAATGACCTTGACATTAAATGACATAGACCCACATATCATTAGTGAGCTCTATACCGGTACTTTAAATATTACACATAATAAAATTGATATGTGTTTGTATATACTAGTTAGAGAGGTTAGATTAAGACGGAGTGTGTACTAAAAAATTTGCGGGAAATTTTGACGTCATCATGGTTTCCATGGTAACCTACAGGATCTCAGCTGTCCACCCTCGCTAAAATTAAACTTGAAGCATCCCTCTACACGAATAAACTGAGAAACGCTCTGGACCTTTTTTTCACACTAAAAACTCTAGATGCTAGACTATTAGGCTTGGTGCCAGGGTCACTCAAAATCACAATCTTACATGCATCTAAATATTCCAATAAGTTTATACAGACTGTACTGATGGGGCTTGGTAAACAAGTACATACCAGCTTGAATATCCACACTATCTGGAACACACTGTAGCAGGTCATAGGTCAACGATAGATCTATATCTGGCACTTGTGTACCCATGGATAACTGTAGCCTCACATAGGTGACAGTCAAATCCACCTCTGGCTTACTCAGAATATGTTTCTCAAAGCTTTCCTAGATTAAAAATAAAAACACTTATTTAATGCTAACTGATGAGATATGGAGTTCTATCAGTGAAATAAAACCTATATCAGTCACTGGTTATCACCTACAATTTGACTGATATAAGCTCCGCCCCCCTCACAGGGACTACTTTAATTTTACCCAAAACACTGAACTGTCCGTAACTTTTTTTGTTACTGAACGGAAACATGTCATGTGGGGTTCATATTCTTAGTTAGACCATTTCCTACAAGTCTGTGTATGATTTTATGCAAACTTCTCAAAAAAGATGGCAGATTATGAATTGAATAATATGAATGGAATAAAATATTCATACGCAGCCTAACGACAGTGGTAATATGGTATAAATAGTACCAGTTTTGACACCAGATAAGCAGTAAATAAATACAATTTTTATTTGTTTTGATTGAATAATATTATGGTTAATATCTCATTGTGTAGTGATACAATTTTAATATTTTCACTCGCGCGCGCTACGCGCTCTTGAAAATATTGAATTTTATTACATGATGAGATACAATGTATAAACCATATTCAATCAAAACAAACAAATATCCTCTAGATACAAGTAACTCTAGTGCCATCTATAACAATATGATACATATAGCTACTTCGCCTCATATTTAGGCTGTGGTTAAAATCATTGACAGTAACATCAGCCTATTAAAACATTTATACATACAGCACAAAATAATTATACTGTAAACCTAGAAATTATTTCGCGTGATTTAGTTCCACGTAGTTCGCGAGTGGTAGAATTTTTCGAAATTGAGTTGCCGCGAAAGTGCTAAAATCATTAATATGAACATTGCAGGAAACTTATAAACATGAAAGTTTGTAGTCGCAATTATGCCGATGATCAGCAAATCGCGAAAGTTAGTATTCGCGAAAGTAAATTGGTTTACAGTATATGTATACTAGTTTGAATAAATTTAGAATGCTCCTTAATACTAAGAAAGGTTGACTATAGAGGATTTGCAATGTATCATGGCATAAACTGAAATAAACAGATTGCTTCAAAGTCATGTTGGGTAAAACTCGCTGATTATAACAACACTAGCCTTGTTTACAAACAAATTTTGATAACGTTAAGTTAACACTACAAGAGCAAGAAATGGCTTGTTGCATTTATTATTAGTATGTTTATATGCTCTAACAAGAGGGCCAAAAGGAACACGGATGACCCAATATAGAACTTGGCCTAAACTGTGTTGACCATTGTGACCAAGTTTCATAAAGATCAGGACAAACTTGTGAACTCTAGTGACTACACAAGTTTTTTTTCTATGATTTGACCTAGTGATCTAGGTTTTGACCCCAGAGGACCCAATATAGACTAATTTGAACAAGTCATTAAGAATTGCAAGCAATACAGAAGTCCCCTACCGGTTTGAAGCCATTTTCAATGTTTCTGATGCCATAGCAACCAATATTTGTCAGAATCACAATATTTTTAAACATGCATAATCCCCTTATTGCCCCCTATCTACATACCAAGTTTCATAAACCTTGGAAACTGTTTCAGTTATGTCAGGATCAAGACTTTTTGACGGACGGAAGGACGCACTGACGGAGTGCAAACCTATAGTCCCCTCCGGTCACAACCCAATAGAGGACTAATTAGATTTTATTGAGATGATCATTATGACCAAGTTTCATAAAGATAAGCCAACAATTTAACCTCTACTGTCTAGTGTTAACACAAGCCAATTGTGGACAGATGGGCGAGGGACAGACACAAAAGCTAACCATGTCGCTTTGTAACAGGTGAGTCTATACACAAGATTGGCAATATAGCACTGCTAAGCAGCATCAAAAACGTGTAAAATTATAATTGTTATTTGTAAAAATGGGCTAGTCTTACTGTTTGGGGGGGGGGGCTATAGTCTTACTGTTGGGGAGCTATAGTCTTACTGTTGGGGAGCTATAGTCTTACTGTTGGGGGCTATAGTCTTACTGTTCGGGAGCTATAGTCTTACTGTTCGGGAGCTATAGCCTTACTGTTCGGGAGCTATAGCCATACTGTTGGGGAGCTATAGTCTTACTGTAGGGGGGGGGGGCTATAGTCTTATTGTTGGAGGGCTTGAGTCTTACTGTTGGGGAGCTATAGCCTTACTGTTGTGGAGCTATAGTCTTACTGTGTGGGGTCTATAGTCTTACTGTTGGGGAGCTATAGTCTTACTGTTGGGGAGGCTATAGTCTTACTGTTGGGGAGCTATAGTCTTACTGTTGGGGAGGCTATAGTCTTACTGTTGGGGAGCTATAGTCTTACTGTTGGGGAGCTATAGACTTAATGTTGGGGAGCTATAGCCTTTCTGTTAGGGAGCTCTAGCCTTACTGTTGGGGAGCTATAGTCTTACTGTGGGTGGGCTATAGCCTTACTGTTGGGGGCTAGTCTTACTGTTGGGGAGCTATAGTCTTACTGTTTGGGGATATAGTCTAACTATTGGGGAGTTATAGTCTTACTGTTGGGGGGCTATAGTCTTACTGCTGGGGACCTATAGTTTTACTGTTGGGGAGCTATAGTCTTACTGTTGGGGGGCTATAGTCTTACTGTTGGGGAGTTATAGTCTTACTGTTGGGGGGCTATAGTCTTACTGCTGGGGACCTATAGTCTTACTGTTGGGGGGCTATAGTCTTACTGTTTGGGAGCTATAGTCTTACTGCTGGGGACCTATAGTCTTACTGTTGGGGGGCTATAGTCTTACTGCTGGGGACCTATAGTCTTACTGTTGGGGAGCTATAGTCTTACTGTTGGGGAGCTATAGTTATATATAGCCAGATCACAGACAATCTTATCACACATGTGTTAATGTGAAAAATAATGTTTCTCTACTCAAACTGGAAATTAAGTACCTTCTACATGTACAATGTACGAGCAATTGAGGAAAATTGACTGTATTCACTTATTCATAAAACGTAAATACTATAACTATAGCATCCAAACAAAAATCTACCTGTGCATGTTTCACGCCCTCTCTTCTTTGCACATAAGCATACAGATATTGCTGCACATGTCTGATAAACTCAGGAATATTAGTTGCTGAAAACATCATAAATAGTTATATAAATTCACAGACATTAAGACATTTGAAAACATGACCAGGGCAATTATCAGGCAGATATACAATGAATACTGCCGTTCATGGTGGCGGCTTGGTTGAGAAAATATAATTACCTGACATTTCCTTGACAACACCATACTTTTCACAGACCAAAAAGACCAACTTTTAACGGCCTCCTCCCTTACAGCCATCCAATCCACGGTGACCCTATTAAGCACTAGAGAATTTGGCAATAAAATAGGACTATGTTTGCCACAGTCAGCTGCATTGCACAAACAAACTTCTTAAATAGACTTCTGTGTAAACTGCTAGTCAACAGTAATACAACACTTTACATCATCACTCAATGAATTATATGTTATGTTTAAACAAGAGGACACAAGTGCCCTAGGTCGCTCACCTATACATAGAGATACTATACAAAATATTATTCAGAAATAAACACTCACGCAAGTACGTATCTGACAGCTGTATGATAGGAAAAAAGGGAGGTAAGTTATGTGGTCCCAGTTCAAATTTGTCTCCCTTAGGTCGAAGTTCTACATTGTAGTACTCGCTGGATGGATACTGGTTCCTATATAAGGGGTCAAACTGTAACACAAGTACAGGCTCAGTAGACTGTATGGACACCCCTGTAATGAACATTTCATAAAATAATGCAATTATACATAAACTGCTACAGATAGGATCCCACAAATCATAAACAGTAAGAATCCTAGACTATTCCGGGACCAATGTCCAAATCTCCTTGATTTGAACTATGGATATTAGCCAAAGTCAAGATGGCACATGTACATTGTATATAGCACGGAGAATTGACTTCAATCATGTCCTTTAAGCATGAATATATAGCAAGGTTCTTGCATTGAATATATATATTTCCGCAAGCAAAAAGTGGAATATCAGTTCAGTCCTTTAGATTTGTGTTCGTATTACACCCCAAGCGTCTTTGTGATACTCCCCGCTTATGAAAACATACAAGCGGGGTTATAAAGTTAGACAAGGCCTAAAATAAAATATTGTTTGTTTCCCCATCCCCTTGTACCTACCCGATTAAAAAGGTCCCTACCCAAAACATTTTATTGCCCAAATTGAAATAATATTTTTTTTATTAAAACTTGGAAGTGAATATTTTATTTGTTTGTTTACTGGCTTCTTTCTTACCATTCAATTTAAGACTGATGGTTTTCACCTTAGAGTTAAATCTAAATTTCATTATTTGTATGTCTTAACCAATAACTCGTACTGAAATAATTCCAAAAAACATTTTACCCTACCTACCTACCCATTCTAAATCTGCTAGGGTCGGGGGAAACCAAGAAAATTTTAACTTCGGCCCAATATATCAGCTGTAAAATTATGCTATTAGAAGGTCGAGAGTTGGGCTCACTTACATAGCTGTTCTACATTGTATACATTTGGTATAAATTCAGCTTTTAAAAATAGTATTTTCCCATTTGAATTTGGACTTTACCAATTTTGACAATTGGGAAATTTCGATTTAACCAAGAAAAGTGTTTTGTACAGGAAAAATGAGAATTTTGGGTGGGTCCAACCATTTTCTCAGGTATTGATATTTCCAAATGTGTACTGATAATCGATCGGCAAAAAAATATCATGGATACATTGATATCCCTTCTATCTATGACAGCTCAACCGTCAGCACTATAGTCTACATGTACGTGGGTTGTCCCAGAATAGCGTATAATCACGTTATAGAATGAGAACAATCAAGTATTGTATGTCGAAATTATAATAAACCTTTAGAGAATTTATTTCTTGACAAACCAGCAAAATTTAATTAAATATTATCTAAAAACCTAAAAATTATGTACAGTTTACGAATGCCAGGTGAAGACGGTTGCGTCACAGAACGTCAACACTCGCCTACGACGTCATGCTATCACAGTTCTCCAAAGTACTTCCCTTCGTGAGCAAGGATCAGGCTAAAACTACAAACCAACCTCTGCTTAATATCATTATGTCAGACCAAGATTAAACAATTTAGTTGCAAGGTAATTCAAAAGGCTGAAATCTGCTGAAAAGTTGAAAAAGCATGTCGCTAAAGCCAAAGTGATATGATTATGATATTTACCCAACAAACGATATGACTGCAGTATGTCAGAATACTTGTGTGTATTTTTACCCTCCTTTGTCTGCTTTTCACTGTCCCAATCAAGAGTACACTGTGAAAACATACAAAATTTATTTTATAAATACAATCATAAAGACAATAAAGTTCTGTGTTTAGAGGTCACCTGAGTGGACCACTGTGTTTAGAGGTCACCTGAGAGGACCACTGTGTTAAGAGGTCACATGAGTGGACCACTGTGTTTAGAGGTCACCTGAGTGGACCACTGTGTTTAGAGGTCACCTGAGTGGACCACTGTGTTTAGAGGTCACCTGAGCGGACCACTGTGTTTAGAGGTCACCTGAGCGGACCACTGTGTTTAGAGGTCACCTGAGTGGACCACTGTGTTTAGAGGTCACCTGAGTGGACCACTGTGTTTAGAGGTCACCTGAGTGGACCACTGTGTTTAGAGGTCACCTAAGCGGACCACTGTGTTTAGAGGTCACCTGAGCGGACCACTGTGTTTAGAGGTCACCTGAGCGGACCACTGTGTTTAGAGGTTACCTGAGCGGACCACTGTGTTTAGAGGTCACCTGAGTGGACCACTGTGTTTAGAGGTCACCTAAGCGGACCACTGTGTTTAGAGGTCACCTGAGCGGACCACTGTGTTTAGAGGTCACCTGAGTGGACCACTGTGTTAAGAGGTCACCTGAGTGGACCACTGTGTTTAGAGGTCACCTGAGTGGACCACTGTGTTAAGAGGTCACCTGAGCGGACCACTGTGTTTAGAGGTCACCTGAATGGACCAAGCGACCTGTTTCAAGCAGCCAATATGATTCAATACCAAATCAATCCTTTTTTTCTTTTAAACAGACACCCTTTTTAAAAGTAGCAATATTTGATGTATTCTTTGACAGCCTGGTTAGACTATATATATATACCAACTAGGACATTGGTTTTAAAGCGCTCAACTGAATACAATTACAATTTTAGGGGTTTCCAGCACCTTCTGTAGGTCCTAAAGGGACCCATACCCAAAGCAAAATGGACAGTATCATTCATCTTTTCCAATTGTATAAATATTCATGTTACTTTTTTGACATGGATATTTTTGAAGCTCAATCAGTGGTCATCTAAATTTTCAACTATACAACTTTAAATACAAGAGTGTTACAGTACTGTACTACACTTTACAGTCCAAAATATTGCTTGGAATACAATACAGATGATATGGAATTCAGCTTCTTGTTGTTAAAAATAACCCAATTCCTGACTGGATCCTTTCGCAAAAAGCATGATTAGTAAGATTTTTATGGTGTGGACCTAGATTAGACTTTGTATCGAATATTGGCCTAGATTTTACATAGGCAGATCTTGTGACCAAGATTCATAAAGCAGAACTTGATGTGAAAACTGTGAGCTCTAGATGTTATAACAGTCAAATGGTAAATGTTGGACAATTAAGAGATGATCAAAATAGCTGAGTATAGCTTTCTTTCAGCTTATGCACCTATCAATGTTTTCCCCCAGGGGGGAGCGGCGGGCTGACCCTGGGGAATTTGACATTTGTACCTTTTCAAAGTCTAAATTCCCACCCTAGAGCAAGGGCAATTTGTCAAAATCCCCTCAGTGGGAGATGCTTTGCATACCCCCCGGGATCAAAATTTTGGCCAAAGTCAAAATTTCCCGGGACTCGACACCATTCTGTCTGTCAAATTCCCACCTATCAGGAACAGCCTTCTGTCAAAAGTCCCGTGTATGACCGCCTCCCCCCCCTGGGGGAAAACATTGATAGGTACATTAGCTAAGCTAAACAATCATAGAGAGACACTTCATATAGTTATACAGGTACCTGTTCACTCCTAAGTGTTTGCAATTTGTTCAACAAATCCTGTTTTCTGTTTTTCAACCATTGTAGCTTATCCTCAGCTTCCGTTCTCTCACCAAGTTCAACAAGAAACTCCATCTCTTGATATGTAAAGATATATACAAATCCACAATAAGTGAGCATAGTACATCACACATGTAGGATCTAGGGTTACCTCGCCCAAGGTATAGAGATCTGTACCAAGTTTGATAACAATAGCTCTAATACTTTTAATGCTAGAAGCCTTATATATCTGCCAGTCCTTTAAAGGAACTGTCGGACACAAAAAGTTAAGTTACCAATTTTCTAGGGCTGCTTTCAGCAGTTCAGCCCCCCTCTGACATTTTAAACTTCCCCTGGTCATTGGGCTACCTATGGAAACCTGCGTTTGAGTCTCCCTGGGGAGACTATTTCTCTCCCGGTGGGTGTGCAGCCAACATCGATCTTTGGCGCCCAGGACTATCAAACATGTTCAGACACAGCCCTCACAGGTACCAATTTACACCTTGGTCGAGTGGAGCATGTGGGTTATTCGTGCTCAGAGAAATTAAGCAGTGGTCCAGACGGGGGTTGAACCCGGGACCTCTCGATCCCGAAGCGCGCACCCTACCTCTAGGCCACCGCTCCCCACGGTATGGACATTAATATACTTAACTCCCGGTGTCAGTCTATAATGTACCAATAGTTATACGAAGAAATATAAATCAAGTTTAAATTAAATTGAACGTTTATACTTCAATTCCATAAAGGATGAATGTTTTACGATCAGATTCAGTTTCACACTAAAATCATTTTCTGTTTACAAATTACAAACACAATGTTTATTTTAACTTCAATTATTTATGTTCTCTACATCTACATGGTACGTCGACGCGGTCACATTAACCATTTACGTGATTTAGCAACGGGTGGTTTCTGAATAGAGGAAAAGTTGTGAAATAGAAAGGAAAGTAAGAAGAAAAGTGGTACAGATCAAAGATAAGAGTAAATGTATGATATTGTTGGGCAGCTGCGTTTTCGTCTTGCACGTAGTATACAAGTAAAATTATGTACAGCTTGTTAATTATTTGTTATATTAATGCTTAAGAAGAGTGCATTGGAGGCTGGATAGATTTTCCAAAAGACCTTCGGGACCTGGTCATAATTTTCCATTCAGCTCCATCGATTCGACAGTTTTCCAGAAGTCTGTCAGAGCCAAGGGTGCCAGATGCGGTGTTCGTGATAGTCAGAATGAATGTACTCTGTATTTCCCATGTAAATTCAGCATGAACTTAAAGACCTTTCAATAATTATACACATAATCTTTTTTTTAAGGACATGGGGGATGATCTATAGTGAGTGGGTGCATGCTTTTTTCAAATGCATTTTATTCTTCAAATTTATATTTGATGGGTACAGTAAGCATAGCATTATGATGCACTACATATACCCTTGAAGTTAAACAAAAAATAAATATTAATATAGTGAATTTATTGAAGTATGACAGCATTTTCATTGTAAATCTTGCTCGTTCGCAAACACAAAAACTGCCCAACGGTACTTGCTAAAATGTATATCATTCTTACAATGTAACTCTAGGGAACAAACTCTTACTAAGTTTAAGACTGAAAAAGGTATACTTTGAAAGATATTCAAGAAACACTGCCATATTTCTACTTTCGGTTTGCAAGGTCATTGATGATCATTGATTTTTTGCATGATACAAGTTCATGAATTTGTTTCCTAATTATTTCTTTGTAAGAGTTTGTTCCTTATATACTATTGGCTATGTCCCCAACAACAAACTTTGACTCTTAATGCCATGTTGACTTTGTTTGTAAACGAGTAAGATTTGCAATAAAAATGCTGTCAATTCACTTTATCAATATTTATTTTGGGTTGAACTTCATGAGTACATTAGTGCATCATAATACTATGCTTACTGTAGTACCCAACACATTTCAACTTTAAGAATAAAATGCTTTTTAAAAAAACAAGCTCAATGATCAATCTCACTATGAATTATCCTCTGATACCTTAAAAAACATAGTGTCAATTATTTATTGTTGTAGACTCTAGTGTATGGAAAAAGGAAACACCACAACTGGCACCTTTGGTCAGAGCTGCATCTTTAGGCACTTCTTTATTTTCTAACCAGAAGATACAGAAACTTAGCGTAAAAAGGAAAGCTGATCTTATTGATACAATGGAAAATCAAAGCACTGAGAGTACTGATGGGAGGCGATCTGGTTGCTGCTACTAAAGCTTAAACCGACTTTACACGTTTAATGTTCGTTTTCTTACTGTCGATCTTGTCTTGAATGTCAAAATAGGCATATGTGACTATATCAGGCTTCGCGAAGGTCACCAGACCGCCGGTCATTACCGGTGAAAATCAGTTTGGTCCGACAAAAATTATAGCTTGCCGGTCCGAATGTCCGTCAAAATTTTCGTATCGTCTGGTACAAAATTTATCGGTACGAAGCATTATTTAACGATGCGCATTGGTTGTTTAAAGGACGGAAAGAGAACTAATTTGCAAAAAGACGCTGATTTGACGAATACTTATGCTGTACTCTGTCTTCAGTATGTTATTTTCCGAAACACAGGAACATTTGGTTTTTTAACTGTTTCCTATTAATATTGTTCGGTCCGGCCAAAATTGATTCGGTCCGGCCAAATTTATTTCACTTTCGCGAAGCCTGCTATATAGGCAATGTTGGGTATCTAAATAATTGTTAAAAGGTGCATATTAATTTATATGTAATACGTGTATTGAATGCGTATATCAAAAGTGGCTTTAAAATAATACTACGCGCCTATCTATCAGATTCTACAGTACCGTCTTGTAATCACTTCCCTCACAGCGGGAGACAGTCGATAGAAAGTGGCTAGCTAGTACAGCGACACCATATGATTGCATAACAGTACTTTGCAGACCGTATACGATTCATTGATAAAACCATCACTTGACCGTAGTCTGAAGTTTCTAAAAATAGCTTTACAGCCGGGACATTTGATGAACACGTCATTTTTGTACTATGAAACAAGTTCGGTATCAGCCGGTGTACTGATTTTTTGGGCCAAAATATCGATTTAACGAACAGTTTCACAATAATTTTTGATCTTAGAATAAACAAATGTTGCTGATTGGCTTAAATCAGTTAAAAAATTTGGAGAAACATTAGTCCAAGGTCTTTGACGATGATCATTCCATTTCATCGTCAAAGCCGTTTGTTCTTTGAAACCTAACAGCTCTACGTCTCAGTTTGAGTCGCGTTCGTTTTATGACAAAACGCACGTTTTGAACTAAATAATCATTGACACCCTATCAATTGGAGCATATTCTATCAGTATAACCCCAAAAACAAAATGTTTTGCAAGAAATACTATTAATTCCGTCGATTGTTTCAAACCAGTGCAATTTCACTGTTTTCGTTTACGATCGTCATTTATTTGAATGGGATAATAACAAAAGCGTTCCGAAACGAACCACGTGATCAATGTTTTCATTTTTCAAGATTGTCGGCTGCGTAAATTGCAATATTTATTTGTGCAAATAGGAGTTAAATGATTTATAGCAAAAATAACGTGTTTGTTTCTTATGTAAAGGTATATCTAAAGGTTTTATTTAATTTTAAGACGTTTTCGACCATGTTTCATTAAATAACGGATTTTTCGAAAACAGCTCTCGCACGCACCTGCGATAAATTAATTATTCAAAATGGCCACCGAAGCTGATCAAACGCGGAAGTAAATAAACTTTAAGCAATATATGATTATTAGTAGGTGTCACATTGACTGTTTTATGACAAAACATTTGAAAAATATTACATTTATACGTAAATAATAGTTTTTTGGCGAATTTTGAACAATGAACATGCATTTTAGGCGTTAAGCTTAAACAGTTGATTATTGAAGAGGGTAATTCCATAACTAAAAGGTCGACACGTCAGTGTAAATAAAAGACCATTTAGTTATGGTATCCAGAACTAGAGAAACATATGTAGCAGTATTTGGAATGTTGACAGTTTCTGGAACTACTTGAATGCGGATTCACATAGCAGCCTAAAGGCGGTTAATTTTGGGCAATGGTAGTAACGAGAGGCTTAATCGCCTCCCAAAAACGATCCACGGTAAATAGCCTACTTGCAATTTGAAAGTTACTTTCATTTCGCATGACATCGCGAAAATATGTGAAATAACAGTAATCATTACTTGAATTACTACATTTATCAACATGACAGTGTTCAATTAATGAAATATATGTAACCTACCATGTCAATAAATCATTATATTATACGTCATAAGCAGAGTAAATATATTAACTGTTTACCTTTGATGAATTGAATCAAATAGCCCGCCGGATGTTTGGGTTTGGTATAAAAACCGAGCCGGTGTAAAACACGGAACTCCTTAATTTTGGGGTAGAATTTATGGATCTTCAAATATGCTCAACAGTCAAAATTACACCACTAACGTACTCACGTTTCAAGACAATGCATGCAAATTTGACTGAATTTCCAGTTCCGCTAAATTCTCGATTTGCGTAGAAATGGAACAGAAATTAGACGAAATTGTGGAAGAAAAGTTTCTTTCTATCGATGCAAAGTTAGCGGACATTAATATTAGAGAAAATCGTGACGGATTTAGTGCAAAATTTGTGCATTCTGCTCGATATTCGGAGCCAATTGACAGTCACTGTGACCACGTGGCCTTCAGTTTCGCAGAGCCCGGTGCCACTGGTAGCACCCAGGATATCCAAGGAGATTTTCAGGCGTTGAGAGATTCTCTCACACGAATTAAGCTTCCAGCTGAGTTAAAGCTGAACGAATCTCGTCAAGGAATCCAGAGGAAAGACCAACAAGTTCTTAACGTTGTGTCGAAATGCGGTCGTTACAACGAGACATTAGTGACATTATTGTCGACTATTGAACCTGGAAGCAACATTTCACAGACGTCACGACATTGGATCAGTTATGTTTGATTGCGCAGGATAATCCAAACGTAGACATAGACAGAGGCGTCGCGACTGGGGCGGCAGGGGCGGCGATCCCCGCCCCAATATTTCAGCGAGCAACGGAAAAAAATTCATACAAATATACAAAATCTCAATTTTAGCTGAACATTGGAGAGGCAAAACGGCGAAAAAAGGGCTAGGGGTTTCCTTCCTTCT
The DNA here is from genome assembly GCA_947247005.1 of Spisula solida. NCBI lineage: Eukaryota > Metazoa > Mollusca > Bivalvia > Venerida > Mactridae > Spisula > Spisula solida. The sequence continues at coordinate 25,464,488 of OX365960.1, read as the reverse complement.
AACATAGCATATGTGTCGATGATGACATCTTGTTAATTATGTATCAACTAGGTGTGAAAATGTACGCTATAGATTTACATGTATCTAACTGTCACAGTCCGTTAATCGTCGTGGTGATAATTGGATTACCGACAAACGCAAGTCATTAAAACAACTTTAACTTTATTTGTATTTACTCAAAATCGCAAAAAAAGAAAATAATGAAAATTTAATTAATTCCGCGAAATAACTTGTAAATGTCAACATGACTAAAGGTAATCAGCCTTATAACTTCAATTTTCCTAGACGTTATTTTGGCAAAAAGTCGCTTGAACTCGTTATTCAATGCTGGCTGGTTTACGGGCCACTCTTGGCTTCATAACGTATATGTACTATGTCTTCGAAGTTTGAGTCTACATGGAATATTTATATCTATATCTCTTTTGTGTCAACGATTAAATGCATATACTGCACAACTACTAAAGAGCAACGCCCTTTGGGAGATGCAAGTATAGATCGTTGTTTAGAGGTTGTTACTCTTCAGAGGTTATATTGATGATAAATATCGGCTTACGGAAACTTTGAATTGGATGCTGCAAATAGGCTGTAGCCGTTACGGAGAGGTGGTACTATATTAAGTTACTTTCATGATATATTTTGATAAAAGTAATATGTCCATATTTTAGTGCATTTAACTGACAACCACTCATTTGTTTATTTGGTTATCATATTCATAAAGCATTAATTTATGTTACATATACATGTATGTAGTATCATAAAAGTTTAGACGACAGAAAACAGCAGTTATGGTTTATAACCGAGGTATATTCAAATATTTCTCCAGAACAATAGTCTGCACACAACAATCCGAAGTTTTCATCATTCAGAATACACGATAAAAGTCATGGAAAGTCACGGAAATGGCCCCATTTATGCTTTAGTTTATAAAAAAAATCGTACATAAAGGGAGGGGAAACCCCTCCCTTAACCCTCCCCCGCCTCCCCAATATTCCAGAGGGAAGACCAACAAGTTCTTAACGTTGTGTCGAAATGCGGTCGTTACAACGAGACATTAGTGACATTATTGTCGACTATTGAACCTGGAAGCAACATTTCACAGACGTCACGACATTGGATCAGTTATGTTTGATTGCGCAGGATAATCCAAACGTATTTGTTGTGGGGTCACTATGACATAGATTTACCAAAATAATAATTATGACACACACTTTTTCGGCAATTTTAGTGTGTTTTTACATATTAATGTGATTAAACTATATATAACTTTTAATAATTTATTAAAGCGTTATTATTTCTGTGTATTTTGATACTTTTGTGAAGAAAATAGGATGCATGAATAGTTATTAAATAGATCTCTACTTCACATTTTTAATTTTCAAACCAACGAATTTTAGTATGGGTCGCGACTTTTGACGTTACGTCAATATTTTCCACTCAAAATTAACACTCAACTAGAAGCTCAACGAAACCCAGTGGAAATAACAGTGAAATGGTTATTATTCACCGTTTTAGAGGCTGATATGATAATTACAATACAGAAAAAGAAACGTAACGTCAACGACCCGAGGGTTTACATTTTGCATAACGTCATAGGCCTAATTGTCACGTCGTGACGTTCTAATTTCAACGTAATTTTTCCAAATAAGCTAATTACTGTACCTTTATGCGCTGTGGGGCGTTGTTCCATGTCTGCTGCACCACCACTTCCAGAGCGGCATGATTGATTTTGCTGGAACCAGAAGTCTTCTAATTGATTGCTTCAGTCGGTCTTGGAGGCGTGCCGTGACTCTCATTCTTGGATCTCGTTGGCGGTCCGCAACACTTTCAGAGGCATTGTACTTGCCTCACAGCATTTATATCGTGGATACACCCTTGCCTTGCAGCATACAAACGGCTCGTGAACGCTCTTCGATAGACATCCTCGCCATGTTTACTCGGGTTTTCAGCATTGTGAGTTAACTCATAACAATTTGCAGAAGTTTAGCTACAAAAATCGCATTTCTCATGCAGCACGTGGCACAAATAAATAAAAATTAATGATAATTCGGCACGAGATGTTTAAATTTTTATGTGTCTATAGTAAAGAGAATGTAGTAAAATGCATAAGTATTATGAGTAAAATTTAATGAAAAAAAACAGTCAGAGCAGAAAGTAATTTGAGTTTGAAAAGGGTCCAATTACACTGAAAGTAGTTGAGTGTACACGTAGGAATACGATGATAAACTATATAGTCACATACTAGAAAGTGATTACTAAGTTAGTTCCGTGAGTTCCGTTTGTAACGCTACATGTCTAAATACTTTAAAATTATAAATATTCCCGATGACGACAGTGCGATAACCCCATGGTACGATGGCGACAATGCGATGGTGCGATGGCGACGGTACGAAAGTCGTATCGCATTGTCGCCATCGTGCTATCGCGTTGTCGTCTTCGTATTATCACATTGTCGCCATCGTACTGTCGGGTTGTCGCATTTTCGCCATCGCATCATCGCATTGTCGCCATCGCACCATCGCATTGTCGCCCTCTGGATTTTAATGTGTAACCACGATGGCCCTAACGGTATTCCGTACACAACTGACATGGAGGTGCACCATGGAAGCTAAACATAAACGTATGGGGCATTCCTGGGGAACAGTGAAGAAGCTAGTCAAAGACAAAGGCAGAAATCGAACCCGCACCCGAAGCAGACGCTCTACCAATTTAAGACTATCTAGGGTGTATCTTACGAATCCATCAACCCATTATTTCCACATTTGCATTTTGCATTCATTACGCTCTGATGTATGCATTATACACTGGGTCGATAGCAATTAAGAAAATCATTTTCAGATGTAATATATAATGAATTTTGAAGAAAACATAAACTAATGTAAAGCGCCGTATAACAGTATTTTTATAAGCTAGAAGTTTCGTGAAGTCATTTGTATATGTCGCTGAGCAGACGTAATACAAGTACATGTATATGGATGGATTAATAGTCCCAAATCCGGACCGTAGCGTTAAGCGCCATGTTTTATGTCAGATGACGTAATATGGCGTCATAACAACGTAAATAAACAAGACGTCTACAAGTCATGTTGGTATTTTTATATTTGTAACTCTGCATTGAATATTGACGAAGAATGCCGACAAGGGACGAATGGTACACGCCGAATTCACTTTATAATATACACTGGCGTGAGTAAATTTTCTTTACTTATTTATTCAAGTTTGTGTCATGAAATTGTGAATGTTATAAGTTATAACATGCTGCCATACAGTGTAGATCTACTGGATCCGCGGGATTGGAATGTCTGTTCAAATGAGGTTGCTATGCTTGATAGTCTTATATAAAGATTCTAAGGAAGTGGGTAGACAATTCTATTACCAGTACGAGCCTATACGCAGATGGTGTCTGTACAATAAAGGAAGAAAACATGAGACAATTAATACAACCATGCACTTATAAACATAAATGCCGTTCGAGTAATTATAATTATTTTACTATTTTATTTCTAAAATGTAATGTTACTTTTTTTGTATGTAATGGTATAGGAGATTGTTATATAGTATTGATGCTCACATGATTCAGGATCTCAAGGTGAGGTTGTTATATAGTATTGATGCTCACATAATTCAGGATCTCAAGGTGAGATTGTTATATAGTATTGATGCTCACATGATTCAGGATCACAATATGAGATTGTTATATAGTATTGATGCTCATATTATTCAGGATCTCAATATGAGATTGTTATATAGTATTGATGCTCATATTATTCAGGATCTCAAGGTGGGATTGTTATAAAATATTGATTATCGCATGATTCAGGATCTCAATATGAGATTGTTATATAGTATTAATGCTCACATGATTCAGGATCTCAAGGTGAGATTGTTATATAGTATTGATGCTCACATGATTCAGGATCTCAAGGTGAGATTGTTATATAGTAATGATGCTTACATGATTCAGGATCTCAAGGTGAGATTGTTATATAGTATTAATGCTCACATGATTCAGGATCTCAAGGTGAGATTGTTATATAGTAATGATGCTTACATGATTCAGGATCTCAATGTGAGATTGTTATATAGTAATGATGCTCACATGATTCAGGATCTCAAGGTGAGGTTGTTATATAGTATTGATGCTCACATGATTCGGGATCTCAAGGTGAGATTGTTATATAGTAATGATGCTCACATGATTCAGGATCTCAAGGTGAGATTGTTATATAGTAATGATGCTCACATGATTCAGGATCTCAAGGTGAGGTTGTTATATAGTATTGATGCTCACATGATTCGGGATCTCAAGGTGAGATTGTTATATAGTAATGATGCTCACATGATTCAGGATCTCAAGGTGAGATTGTTATATAGTAATGATGCTTACATGATTCAGGATCTCAAGGTGAGATTGTTATATAGTAATGATGCTCACATGATTCAGGATCTCAAGGTGAGATTGTTATATAGTAATGATGCTCACATGATTCAGGATCTCAAGGTGAGGTTGTTATATAGTATTGATGCTCACATGATTCAGGATCTCAAGGTGAGATTGTTATATAGTAATGATGCTCACATGATTCAGGATCTCAATATGAGATTGTTATATAGTAATGATGCTTACATGATTCAGGATCTCAAGGTGAGATTGTTATATAGTAATGATGCTTACATGATTCAGGATCTCAAGGTGAGATTGTTATATAGTAATGATGCTCACATGATTCAGGATCTCAAGGTGAGATTGTTATATAGTAAAGATGCTTACATGATTCAGGATCTCAAGGTGAGATTGTTATATAGTATTGATGCTCACATGATTCAGGATCTCAAGGTGAGATTGTTATATAGTATTGATGCTCACATGATTCAGGATCTCAAGGTGAGATTGTTATATAGTAATGATGCTCACATGATTCAGGATCTCAAGGTGAGATTGTTATATAGTAATGATGCTTACATGATTCAGGATCTCAAGGTGAGCCGGATGATGGATGTAGAACAGCATTAGTTATAAAACAATATAACCCCAGTGTATGTACATGTCATCATCATTCATCAGATGTACAGTACAGAATGGATACAGAAATTGTCCAGTTTACTGACGAGTATGATAAACTTAGAAAACTAAATGAAGTATATAAAGGTAGGTAAACACGTACATACATGTTCAGTTGTGCACACGTGCTCATATCTTTATACATCTATTCATTTCCTTTGTTCTCCATTCATCCCAATTTTATGTGAAGGAAAACAACGGCATAAAAATACTAAGCTAAGTTACCAGTTTTTGAGAGCCGCTTTCAGCAATTCAGCCGTTCAGCCACCCTTTGACATTTAACTTCCCCTCAGCTGGTCATTGGGCTACCTTAGAAAACCTGCGTTCGAGTATCCCTCGGGAGAATATTTCTCGTTTGGTTTGTGGGCAGCCAACATCGAGATACGGTGCCCAGGAATATTGGATATGTACAGAATCACTATCACATGTGCCAATTACACTTTGCTCGAGTGGAACATTTTGGGTTATTCATGCTCAGAGAAATTAAGCAGTGGCACAGACAGGAATCGAACCCGGGACCTCTCGATCTCAAGGCGTCCTCTCAAACTCTAGGCATTCTATCCATAAAATATTATGGAAGTCGGTCATTCAAACTCGCTCTATACATTTATTATAATGACGTCATCACAATATTATGTAGAGAGCGATTTTGAATGAATCGTTGGTATGATATTTTATGGATATAATTTCTAATACCTGTGCTCTAGGTCAACGCTACCCAGCATCATAATTTTGATGAGATATACGTTTTATACAAATGTATTATACTGTTCCACCGATATGTCTTCATGACCTTGCTAGATATAGTAGACCCCTTTCCCAAGAAAAAATCTTAAAAACCATGTAGTCTCCCCAAAAATGACGTTTTCCTTACAAAATCCTCCTCCTATATTGTGCGTAGATCATAATTAAGTATCAAAAGATCATAAAGGTAAAATCATCGGCGATGAGTAATTACACACGTATGTTCTCTGCATGGCTCCCGAAATTCCCGACGTTTTTGCAGAATCGTTTCAGGCGCCTCCCGAAGCCCCTAATTTCTCTCGGCAGTACATTCCCGAGGCAATGGGGCCGACGCATAACGTCGGGAACACACCGTGCACTCATTGGGGGTTATCCCAATGTTTCCGGATACCCATACCCCGGTCATCTCGATTCCTCCCGATTTCTTGTGAAATGCGTCGCCGCCGCTAGGGCCTGCGATCGGCACAAAGTTGTTGAAAGTCACCACGTTATACCGGGCCGCCGATTGACGGGCGAACCCGGAGGTCTTCATACTCCACATGGCTTCCCCTAGACATCGAGAGCTTCCCTGCTATATCGGATATATCCCTGAGGAAGTGGGACTTGTAACGTAGTACATGGGACATGTATTGCATACATGTATAAACATATAACAAGTTTCATATTGGAGACGTTTTAAGTCCGTTATTTACCAACATTGACAAGAAGTTCTAGCTCTAAAAGTTACTTTATTTTGCAGCATGTCCTGACGACAAAGTTAAGTTGATGATAACGGGAAGGAAGAAACAGGACAAGTGTGATTCAACAAACATTGAATCTACAAAATCGTTGGTTGGTGGAACGGTTTGTGTACAAGGGACCAAGGATTTAATCGGCTTGTCCAAAACGAGGCGAAAATTCAGTATCACAGATCATTGGTATGGCGATACAACGGAGCTAAAATTTGATCATGAGGCAGAGAAAACAACCAATCAAATAAATTCTATTTGTAAAGTGCATGCTGTCATGTGTCAAGGTTGCAATGCATTCGAAGTATCGGATGATGATAGCGATGCTGCAAATCACATTGTTGACGACTTTCTAGAAGATATTAGAACTGACCCCAGCGTCGAAACACATGTGTTAAGTAACATCGGTGACAAGCTCAATGCCGATACGGAAAATGTTGACGATTCATTTGGTATACTTCGGATATATTGCTGTGGTTAAACTATGTACATATAAGGACTTCGGGTGGCTTAGACTAGATATTTTAGTATTCCATGTTTCAATGATGATACCATGACTGTACTATATTTTATCACATGTTTGACGTCGCGTCGCGTTGAATGCACGACAAGTTCTATAATTATACGAGTTACATTTCTAGTTGGAGTGAATGTTGCTGGCTGTGTGTTTTAGTGAACATGCACATACTATACCTACCGTGTGATTGAATACCACATATTAGCCATTTTACATTCATTGTATCATGCCATTGTCATTTGTCAACAGTTGTAGGAGGTTTAACTTACAGAATGAGTTTGAGCATTTGTTAATACATTGTCATATTGATGCATCAAGACAGTTCTAACTGTGGGATACGACAGAGACAGTTCTAACTGTGGGATACGACAGAGACAGTTCTAACTGTGGGATACGACAGTCACTGTCTGTTTAATACATCATGTGTAAGTCTATATGTATTTGGTTTCGCCATATATCAATCTCTTGATGCAAACGTATTTTAATGTGTTAAATTAACTTGTAAAACAAAGAGATATACAACTTCGTTTACGATTTATTGAACAACATTGAACACATTCCGTACAACATCAATAACAACAATAATTATATAGTTCGTTACAATAATATATATGTTGATGATGTCATTTCCTGTTTAATAATTTATCTGATGAAGGCACAATACATGTACCTGTGTTGAAACATTATATTAGATTAATATAGTAGAGTTCGTTTCTGTTTTTATTTAAATATATACTTGACAGCCAATTCCCGCAATATCTTTGAATGTCGGTCATTGTCGGTAAAATCGACAGATTTCGAATTTTATAATGAACATTTAGAAATGCACCGTTTTCATTTTAGGGCAATTAGCAGGTATACTAGTCAGTGTAAACCTATTTTATGTGTGATAACATGGTTACCGCACAGACAATCTAAAACCACAAAGAGTTTCCTGTACACAATGATAAACTAATATTTCTAATGTCAGGGTTTTCAGTAGATCGTTATGATACCGATGTGTTCTGGGGTAAGTCTACAACATGATAATTATGTAACTATGATTGTTTTAATCAACATTTAACTTTCTGAACGATTCTGATGGTATATCAGCGTTAGATGGTGTGAGCTTGGAATCCACACCATATTCGGCATTAGAGATGTTCAGGATGTAGTCCACAACTTCCGGTTTGACAATCTCCTTCATCATGATATCTACAATCAGAGTTTATAGTACAATATGACGTCATTATTTCTACACAGTTTCATATACTCCAGTCAGCATAATAGTATTACAAATAATGAGTTATTTCCCTTCACAGCGCAAAACGTGGCTTAAATAGTATTGCAGTAGACACGTTCCCATTTTTTAGCAATCAATTATTACGAAATCTCATTGATTATATGCCAAGGGAGACCACTGTACATGAGAACCTACAAGTATAATGGGTTATCATGAAATTTTGTCGTTATTGCCTAAAGGTCGTGTTCATTCAAATACCCATCATAATACGACTTCGGTGAACACCGTTATTAATGTTCTGCTAAGCTTTGTGAACCCAGCAACTAACTTTCTGTTTAGGGAGATAATTATAATCTGTTAATAGAAATAAAACTGCTGGTTTTCAAAAAGACACTAAAACCCACCTGTTTAAAATGGCTTATCAGTCATCGGATTTTTAAGACACTTGAAACCTTTCAAGGAATCAACTTTCGCGTGAACAGCGCTTTAGAGACTTGTTTTACATAATCTACTATTATATACTAGTTTCATTTATTATACTTTGTTTTGGTTGTGGAACTTACCGATGATGTCATCAATGGTCCCACCACATGGTTCAGTATAGTCATCAGGTAGATATTCCCTAGGTAACACACTCATGTCTATACTATCATACAACGATACCAATGTCCGTCCGTGTGTCTTCAACTGTAATCATATTATAAACGTACATTATTGTATATAGTAGTTATATACTCGAGTACGATAACACACGTATGTCGTAAGTAGAAAGTCTGTAATAGTTGCAAACAATTCTTACCTTTAGATTTCCATATTAACCGATCTTGAAATAATATGTACATGTACAACTATACAAAATGTTACTGTATGGTGAAATAAGAAATTACTACCAATGGATCACATTGGTTAAAGTGCATATCTCAGTGTTACTACTTACCTTTTCACTTAAATTGTAATTTAATTGTTTACACATTTTACTCGTATGAGCACACTGAAGCACAGCCAAATAGTATGGCGTACCATTTGGGTCAAAAGTCTATACATGCATACGGTAAGCTATGATATACGTGCACGTATAAAATTATACGTGCACGTATAAAGATATACGTGCACGTATAAAATTGTACGTGCACGCATAAATATTATACGTGCACGTATAAATATTATACGTGCACGTGCAATTTTATACATGCACGTACAATTTCGCTAAATTATCCTTAAGCACATAAAAGTATACGTACACGTACATTATCGCTTACCCAAACGCTTATTTATGATCAACCAATCACAGCCGATCTTACATAGGATTCAACGACATTTTTTAAATTTATAAAGATAGTTTGTGTGAAGATGGTGTACTAGATTTAAGTTGATCTATTTCACACCATTTACAACCGTATCTTAATCGAGTGTTAGTTAAGATACTATTGATTTTATTAGCCCCGGGCAATGTACAGGCTCCTTAGAACTGATCATAGTAAATCGAATTAACATATTTTACAAGGCTATGTTTGCATACGCGTCATACATTTTGGCACATTGGGGATGCATTGTAGACCGCTTGCTGTGATGAGGGACCAACGTGTTACTGCAATATACAGGAAGGACAGGCATGTGTCACATGTCACCACTTTCATAAAATTGTACTTTTAATAAGAAACAGTACATCGGTCTATTTATATACTCGTACTGGGAAGAATAAATACAGATTTTACTGTCCCTGACTCGTATAATCATAATTAGTTAACTGGGTGTTACTAGTATATGGGTCTTATTATAAGGTACATGTATAGATCTACATGTATATTTCATCAGGGAGTTTAGATATATCATTTATAGAACAGGTCCTGATTTCATTCAGGATCCATATATATTGAAGTTAGTGTATAGATAGGATAAGAAAGGGTTTCCATATTATTTAATTGACTTTAATTGGAATTAATTTTATATACCAGCATTATTATATAATACATTATATCGCACAGTAAGTTTTCTTTATTTTATTTACGCAAATAATTAAAACAGTTAATCTAACAACACTGAACAGCATGTATTACTTATCATTTAACACATACATTCTCTCTATCTTAATAATTCTAAATTGAATTTAAATTTGCGCAACAGTTAGTTCAACACACGCGCTTAATAATAAAGTAATTAAAAGATAAAAACATACGGTGTTGATGCTTAAAATACCGCGATAAAACAGGCTTTTTCATTGGTCAGCATAGATTAATTATACGTGCACGTATAAATATATACGTGCACGTATAATTTATACCCGAAAATATACGTGCACGTACAATTATATACGTGCACGTACATTATTATACGTGTACGTACAATTTCGCTTATATATACGTGCACGTATAAATTTGTACGTGCAAGTACATATTATAGTTTACCGTAAGCATGAACAGACTTTTGACCCAAATGGTACGTCATACAAATAGTAAATGTATAGAATATCGGTCTAACGTCTGGTCTTTGTCAAACTGTGGCAATGATAATTGTTCCCTAGACGAATGTTTGGATGATACATGTATTTGGGTTGGACTTATTTATTACTTATACTAGATATCAGTATGCTAAAGTCCACAGTTGTCAATAGATGTATTCTTCACTCAATAGAAGCCAAGTCCATAATTAGTTTAACTAAGTTATTTCAGGTCGATTGTGAAAACAGTTATTCCAAAGCGAACAAGACAACCACATGTAAATGAGCAGTTCTCCTGGAAAACCGGGCTTAATGCCATTGTATTAGTATTTATGTAATAAGGTTAAGAAAACCCTCTTAAGGTGGAACCACACTATAAAAAAAGTTCCTGACCCATATACAAATTTGGTATCATAGTAAACTTTGATTTATTCCCAATTCAATGTCGCGTCTCATATCTCCGTGCGCGTTCCCATGACGTTACTATGACGTCATGTAGTTACCATGGAAAACGCGTTTTGACGTCGTTCCGCGGAACGCAACGGAGTCAAGAAATAGCCCATGAAGGGCTTTATTATTACACGTCAGGTAAGTAGTAGGTGCCATTCGACGCATTATGTAATTTCGAATCCGGTCAGGTAACAATATATATAATTATTCCAATAGCGTGCTAACAAAGCGAACAAAACGTCGAGTCTTGCATTTTTGAGATTTTAAAAAATTATGACGTTTCGACAAATTGCAAAAATTCCACCCGTCAAAAAATGTTTGAATTTTATTATGTTAAAATGTTGCATACCTGTAACAAAATATCAAATTCATAGAAAAATTGACCTCGCGAAACTCGATCAATATAGTTTTAAAGTTCTATAGTGTGAACAGAAATTACGTCATTTTTCACTTTGACAACGTTACATAGCGTCAATTATTTTTCTGTGCTGCATCCACTGAGGGCAATATGTAAGAGAAATTAGTCAAGGCTATCGAGAAAATATAAAGTGAATTGATTACTCGACACTGATTCGTTACCCTAAAGTATGATCCAAAAAAGGAACCCATTGTATCGCGCGTGTTACTCAATATAAAATGTTTTTTCGCCATTCTTTCTGACGATATTCGTTAATCTTTGATAAATAACATTCTATTGTACATGGTTTAATAGAGAGATTGCCAAGGGGCATCCGCATTAGGGACGGTATTTTGAACTATGAGTTCGAACGGTAATCGCTGTCTTGTTGAAAAGGAGATAGACGTATGCTATGATTCCAATACAACTCCCCGGTGTATATATCTGCAGCTCTGACCATCATTTATGCACGGATTTGTATGTATGTAATGCAAACTAAACTCTGAAACAGGACAAGATGTGCAAGTTCAATGACCGCTAAATATAGAACGTCCCAATTTAATGGAAACGTACATTTTTTAGTAGTTACATAATGTGAATAATAGAATCGCCGTTTCGTCCACCCGACTGCCCGTCCATGCTAGTTCTCTGTAAGTAACTAGTGGGTGAGTTTCAACGACACTGTATTCGTAACTACCTAACATTAAATGTTTGCACATTCTATTAAGTTCCGGTTTTATCTATTTTCTTTAAGTTATTGCACTTGAGTATTTTCACTCATTGTTTTTTTCCACGCTATTTCGGAGCAACTATGATATGAACGGGGTTACTTTTATTACCACCCCACGGCACAAATAGTACAACTGTAAAATAAACAATATAAACCTAGAGTGAGATTCGAACTTATTATATACGGCGCCATCGCTTTGTAAAAGATAGAGAAGAATTCGACAGTTGTCACATACTTTTGGGCCCCGTTAGGGCACTGATCCTGACCCCTTTGTATAGCCTTATATTCTTTCTGTAGAAAAATAAAAACTATTTGGCGCTAAATGTTATTGCAATTCCACTGGGAATCGTACGGCAATGGCGGGTAGAACCAGTAAATTCAGTTTTGTGAATTTGCGTTCAAAGCCCTCTTTAAAGGGGACAAGTGGGCCCAAAAACCTATGCACGACATTGGGCCCGTAATATCCTTTAGTCTGGGGTACATGTGTACCCATGTGTACCCATGACAGCAATTTCCCGAATTTTGGCATTTAGGTCATAAACTACGGAAGGCCGAAATGGCCATCCCGGCGAGTCCGCATAGTACGCTATGGTAGCGGAAAGGGTATAGCATTTTTTGAAAAATGAATTGTATTCGAATTGACTCTTTATTCGAATACAGGTTCCAATAGCAAGGAGCAATAATCATGCGAATTCTGCTAGTACAGACCCCGAGGTGTGAGAGATCAGAAAGCACACCCGATGCACACTCCAAGTGTTCTTCACTAAATTATAACTAGTTTAGATTCTGTCGGTTCAACATTCATTTTCAGTGGGAAATAAATATTTTGGTCAAAGTTTGTGCAATGTTATATCTCATATTATGGTCGAAACAGTGTTGTGTTACTATCGCGTATGCAGTGATACTCTTCCATGTGTAAATCATATACATGTACTTATACATACGTAAAAATGTTAAACTAGATCTACGTGCATGTATGTAAAAGCGCAAAGCCTGTTTGTAAAGTAGGAAAAAACGTTTTAATGATAAATTGCGTCACTAATGCTGTACCATGATCAACATTTGCAAAGTTATCCTATACGTAAATAACTGTCCTAGTCGGAAAACTTATCATAGGATTAAAAGTCCGAGACAATTTAACTGCAAGTTCGAATGTTTTAAATGCTAGTCCGGCGAGATTAGAGTTTTGTGGTATAACCGGTTTACCGGTTACCGTGGTATCATTTTCCCGCGGTACGATACCGCGATACCCGAAATACCGGTACTTGATCATCATTATACCCTGCTTTTGATTATATTGAAAGTACCTGCTATAATAGCCAGGTTTCATCGTCTACGAAGTCGTGCAAGGCCCTACTAGTTCTGCACGACGTGTCTGCGATAACCTCACGGAGAGCATACGATATCATCCCCGAATATCGTAATAGCTGCAACCGGGCGCTACGTTGATATGGCTCGAACACGAAATATTAGATAAAAAACTTAGTTTCTCGTTCAACAATATTTGCAATGGCAAGTGGCAGAATGCATATGTTTGTTCAGAAGATACATTTTAGATGTAAAAATGACGAAACGTCATAGTATTTGGATGTCGACTAGGACCAGCCCACGTTACATGTACGTTTTAAATGTCATTATTATGTGTACCCTTCGTCGCAGCACGTTCATATGCTATATACGAACTAAGGGATGGTGGCAATTTGTGCTACACGTTTTTCTTTCTGTTAATTAGTTTTTCATCAACACTGATTGTTCGAGCATTAACCTATCATTCCTAGTAACGTAGGCAATATAATAATGACGTCATTCCTAAAGAACATACCAGCGAACTTCAAAAACGCATTAATCGAGTTTCACGAGGTCAGTTTTTTTTAAATTTTGATATGTTGTTACAGGTATGCAAAAATTAAACATAATAAAATTTAAACATTTTTTGACGGGCGGATTTTTTTCAATTAGTCGAAACGTCAGATTTTTTTGAAAACACCAAAATGCCAGGCACGACGTTTTTCCCACTTCGTTAGCTCGTTATTAGATTAAGTGTAAATATATTAACATGACTAGATTCGCAATTACCCAATGCGTCGAATGATACCAACTAATTACATGTCGTGTATTAATAAACGCGTTTTCCATGGTAACTACATGACGTCATAGTAACGTCATGGGAACGCGCACGGAGATATAAGACGCGACATTGAATTGGGAATAAATCAAAGTTTACTATGCTACCAAATTTGTATATGGGTCAGGAACTTTTTTTATAGTGTGGTTCCACCTTAAATGACAAAAAGGCCATGCTCTTTGGTTTAAGTTTAAGTTCTTGGATAATATAGAACTATGTGTTAGATTTATTTTTTCTAATCCATCATGTTAAAATATCTACTGTCGTTGCTATGGTAACCAATTTCTGAAGAGTATCCATATTGAGAAAACGAGAAGTTATTGGTTGAAAAAAGCTAAAATTCACGATTTATATATGTTTTATTAAGACAGGAATATAATTCTAAAATGTTATACAATTGTGAAAAGTTTACGTCAAGAACTCATCAAATACTGGATTTATGAACTTCTTGTTAACGTAACGTCAAATAACGTTTGAATGACGTTTGCGACGTCACTAACAAAGTAGGGGGGAGTGGTTAGTTTTAAAAGTCTGTTAATTTGTAATTTGATGTTATTTTTTGCTCAAATTTTTAGAAACTGTTTAAAAGAGTCTTGTCTTTCTAATGCTTACGTATCATTATTTTCATATTTTGTCACTATTATAAGCCCGGTTTTCCTTGAGAACGGTTCAACTATAATTAGTATACATACCCTGTCTCGAAGTTTTGGTTTTAAGATGGTTTTCACGACTAGAAATACAGCTTCAAATGCTGGTGGCATGTTATAGAGATTCATACCTTTCATTCGAATTGCATTAGACTGAAATTAGACCAGACTTTTGTTTATAATACCATACAAGTATGTGAACTACCTCATGACGTAACACAACGCGGACAATGTTCCCATACAGATAAATACTGAGTAGCTTAATAGCCTACCAAAAGGTTGTGCTGACGCGATGTCAGAATTTGAGATATCAATCAGAGTTATCATGTTTCAACTACATGTACTAAACTCCTAATGTAATTATGTAATTTTAAACATGAAATTATGCTTTATTAATTAGCCAGACTTAAAAACTTTTATTCTTTCTGCTAAAATACTTGAACTCAGCTCTGAATTATAATAAACAAGAACAGAACGCAGCATAACTTTATCACACACTTAAGCACTTTAAACGACTTTACGTTCAATTTGGACGGTCCAACTAACAAATATACGAATGCTCCCGATCGACCACTAGATGTGTTCCAATATAGGCTTATCCCTCATAAACCTTGTATCTTAGTTATAGTGACAAACAGGATACAACAATGTATACATATACAGCTGTGTGAAGCTGGCAGTCCACTGTCCAATGTCCATTCTAGCTGTCCATCATTGAATTAGAATTAGAGATTGTTCTCTAATTCATTATTGGACAACTGTCCACTGTTCATTCTAGCTGTCCATCTAATTAAATATGCTGGACAACTGTCCACTGTCCATTCTAGCTGTCAGTCTAATTTATTATGCTGGACAACTGTCCACTGTCAATTCTAGCTGTCCATCTAATTAAATATGCTGGACAACTGTCCAAAGTAGCTGTCCATTCTGAATGTCCATCCTGGCTGTCCATTCCTATATCTGTTCAACTGTCCATCTGTATTAGTCATCGCTGTATTTATATAAAAAATATACCAACTGTCCATTGTAGCTATCCATTCTGAATGTCCATTCTGGCTGTCCATTCCTATGATTGTTCAACTGGTCATCTTTGGTATTTCATTTATATCACAAATATACCAACTGTCCAATGCAGCTGTCCATTCTGGCTGTCCATTTTGGCTGTCCATTCTGAATGTCCTTTCTGGCTGTCAATTCTGGCTGTTCATTCTGTCTATCCATTCTGGCTGTCCATTTTGGCTGTCCATTCTGGCTGTCCATTCTGGCTGTCCATTCTGAATGTACATTCTGGCTGTCCATTTCGGCTGTCCATTCTGGCTGTCCATTCTAGCTGTCCATTCTGCATGTCCATTCTGGCTGTCCATTCTTGCTGTCCATTTTTAATGTTCATTCTGGCTGACCATTTTGAATGTCCATTCTGGCTGTCCATTCTGAATGTCCATTCTGGCTGTCCATTCTGACTGTCCATTCTGGCTGTCCATTCTGGCTGTCCATTCTGAATGTCCATTCTAAATGTCCATTCTGAATGTCCATTCTGGCTGTCCATTCTGGCTGACCATTCGGAATGTCCATTCGGAATGTCCATTCTGGCTGTCCATTCTGGCTGTCCATTCTGAATGTCCATTCTGAATGTTCATTCTGGCTGTCCATTCTGGCTGTCCATTCTGAATGTCCTTTCTGGCTGTCCATTCTAGCTGTCCATTCTGGCTGTCCATTCTAGCTGTCCAATGCAGCTGTCCATTCTGGCTGTCCATTCTGGCTGTCAAATGCAGATGTCAATTATGGCTGTCCAATGCAGCTGTCCATTCTGGCTGTCCATTCTAGCTGTCCATTCTGACTGTCCATTCTGGCTGTCCATTCTGGCTGTCCATTCTAGCGGTCCATTCTGGCTGTCCATGGACAGCCAGAATGGACTGCCATAATCAAAATACAGAATGGACAGCCAAAATGGACAGCCAGAATGGACAGCCAGAATGGACATTCAGAATGGACAACCAGAATGGACGGACAGACAGAATGGACGGACAGCCAGAATGGACAGCCAGAATGGACAGCCAGAATGGACAGCCAGAATGGACATTCAAAATGGACATTCAGAATGGACAGCCAGAATGGACGGACAGCTAGAATGGAAAACCAGAATGAACAACCAGAATGGACAGCCAGAATGGACAGCCAGAATGGACATTCAGAATGGACAGCTAAAATGGACAGCCAGAATGGACAGCTGCATTGGACAGTTGGTATATTTGTGAAAAAATGCAAATACCAAAGATGACCAGTTGAACAATCATAGGAATGGACAGCCAGAATGGACATTCAGAATGGATAGCTACAATGGACAGTTGGTATATTTTTTATATGAATACAGCGATGACTAATACAGATGGACAGTTGAACAGATATAGGAATGGACAGCCAGGATGGACATTCAGAATGGACAGCTACTTTGGACAACACTTTGGACAGTTGTCCAGCATATTTAATTAGATGGACAGCTAGAATTGACAGTGGACAGTTGTCCAGCATAATAAATTAGACTGACAGCTAGAATGGACAGTGGACAGTTGTCCAGCATATTTAATTAGATGGACAGCTAGAATGAACAGTGGACAGTTGTCCAATAATGAATTAGAGAACAATCTCTAATTCTAATTCAATGATGGACAGCTAGAATGGACATTGGACAGTGGACTGCCAGCTTCACACACCCTACATATACACGTAAACATATACATGTATGACATGGTACTTAGCGAAATTTGCCGAGTTGTCAAAGTTATTTACACTATGCACGTGCACATGTATTAATGACACTCACCTGTACGACGGCAATATACTTAGGCATGATATCTGTTGTATGAAGGATGGATTTATGTTTTAATGTATAGCCAGTGAGGTCCATTATGCCAACAATTCCATTGATTTGAACCCTAGGGTCCATTGTTATCCAATCAATGACCAGAAGAAAGGCCCGGTATATACCATCAGCCCCGCCTAGTTCACTATTGATACATTTCGGGTCCAAGGCACCTATAACGTAGTAATACATGATAAATCAGTGTTTCAACAACATATGACTACATGTGTTGTTTTGTATGATGTCTGAGCAGCAAACAGCACACACTTATTCACTGTTTAAGAGATACTACCTCATCACTGAGGGTCCTATTACCTTTTATGGACTGGCTAGTCAGCCCTTAGTGGTGTATATATGGACCGAAGTGAGACTTATTTTTAGACCCAATAATCATTTGGTTTTCTGGTGCCTTAAGATAAATCATTTTTCTATCGTACAGCTAGAGGGTTTACTCTATTTCGTATTTAAATGTGTGTACCACGTTAAAATCAAATACCACTATCAAGGTACGGTTAATTCTCTCTACATGTATATGAGATATAAGACAAACATAAATATAATATGCGTCAATATCCTGTATATCCTATGGATATAAGGGGGGCGTTTCATTAACTTCGTACGAAAATTATTGGAGTAACAAAGAAACAGCTAGTTGAATGAATTTCAGGTGAGGTATAATATTGATAGAGTTATTGTGCGTTTGTTAACATAGAACAACTAGTATATCTTCATAGTCACAAACATAACTTTGTATACATGTATATTAAACATAAATTGTATAACACAAACATACCTTTATCTGTACGAGGGTCATTAAAAAATACGTATACACATCAATTTACTAGTTTATTTTGCAAGATAAGTATACAAATCAATAGTATGCTGTAGCTGCATCTTTATTCTTCTGAATTCCAATGTTTCATTGAAATCGGCCCGACCGTTAAGCGAGGAACTTGTTCTATAGATTGTACCCATAGCGACTAGGCCAACTCCCGACGTTGTTGTTGACGTCATCGAATTTGGTAAATTCACAACTTTTCTAATGCTCTTCGTAATACACTAAATACTACTCAAACCACATTCTGTATAATCATCCATGTACCATGCCGGACTAAACTGAACAAAATAGGATGAATTATAGAATACCTATTTCATCTGTTGTTGCCAGTCTTCACACCACATAAAGAGGCTATACCATAGAAACGCCTTGACGTTTATAAAGGCCAAATTGGGAATGTAGAGAGTTTGAGTTGGTTAAGTCAAGAATTATCCAACACCAAAGCTGTTGATTTGACACGATGTTCCCACACTTTGTCTTGGTGAAATAACCTATTTTCCCAGATGATTCAAGCTAGTATTTGGGTTTATCAACGCGCCAAACACAATCTAAATCATTAATCGCGTTGCCCCGTGGTTTAACTGACGTCATGTTTTCGACCTGCCAGTAAAATAGTGGCTTGGTATGATAACCAAGATCTCCATAACGGGTTGAATTTGAAACGTATAACTGCATAGTATCAAAGGATACACACAGAAATTATTGACAGGCTTTCTCCCTGTGAACGAAAATTGATTGCACAAATCTATCAACAGGACGAATCGACGGGTTGCCCCGTGTGTTCAATCTTGCGTTGCTATAACTGTCCCATTTTAGAATATTACATACATTTTTCTTTATTTCCATATGGATTTGATTTGTTAATGATAGGACATTTTCTACCAAATTTGATGAAATCGGATGATAGATAGTTAAACAATCAACGATGTCTACGTATTTTTTGGATGGCCCTCGTACTTTGTTTACGTGCGATAGTGTACTACATGGTGTGGATGAAGAGCATTGAATTACAATGTCTGTATATAACTGACGTGAAGACTAGCAAGCCAGCCTTACCTTTATTACATGTATTAGTATAAAACATATCTATTCCTGTATATAAATATCTTACATCGGAATTTAATTTTAGATTGTGTACAATAAATCTCACCAAATCTAAGTATTATGTATCGTCTTCCTAACTTATCCGCCTTCGGTAAAACCAATATTGCTCTGAAATCAGATTTACATAATTATATTCATCGGTGTGATAATAACACCTAACATAGGTGAGGAATATGAATGTATATTCCATAGGCACGTGGTTTCAAATCATTTGAGTGTACACTCAGATAGCACACTCAGATGATTTGAAACAATGTGTCTATGAGTATGTTCTCCGGTTGTGCATACACGGCTTATTTTTTTTACAAACGTTATATAAAATATACTCGTTTTCACACACGATGTGTAGATTTCAACATGCTAACTACCAAACTATGGTGTACACATAGGTATACATTATATGGTCTGTCACACATGAATGACTTCCTTCGAATGCACAAATCTATACCGACCCGGCCTTCATTCATCTCTCCAGCGCCTTTCGCAGTTATACACCGCGGATTTAATATTTGATTTCAGAAACAGTTTTACGTACTTAAAGGCGACAAAATCCGTCAGGACAATGACGCTAAAATGGCGAGTCAAAAACAGAACATCATATATTTACTAGGGGTGGGCCGATACATCGAAATATCGATGCATTGCGATTCCGAGTGTCCCGATAGTATGGATCGATAGTAAAAGTCTCGATCCAATAACTATCGCCGATAGCTAGCTCAACTATCGATAGTTACGATAGTTTCCTTTTTATAAATAAAGGTTATTATTAATTTTAAAAAATATCCGTGTTCCCATCAAAACAAACACAATGGACCAATATCGCATTAATTTTAATAATCTATTTCTGTCAAATTCATTTTAAATCATTTCCAAAAATAGTAGATTTGTATGTTGTAAAAAAAATGATATCTTACACAGTGCAAAATTGCATTTTCAAGTTAATCTCTGGTTTTCAAATCTTGGCAATAACTATTGCAATAGTATCGCAATAGTTTCCAGCAATACAATAGTATCGCAATAGTACTTTCAGCAATAGCAATAGTATTGCAATAGCCAAAACTGGACGCCATAGTCACCCCTAACCAAATACGTTATCCTTTACGTTTCTGGATATGAACCTGACAATGATGTTTCGGGTCTTCTTGGATTGGCTAGGTAGCCTATGAGCAATATCAATATCACTCATTGATATTTCTGCCACACCATGTTGTTTCAGGACTGCTATGACCTTTTCTGCAGATACTTTGGCAGACTCCTTTTTGTCTGTGTCTTCAATTCCAGCAATGACTATGTTGTTTCTTCTGCTATATTGTTCATACTCGTTCTCCATCATTCTTCTATCTTGCTCGTGCTTATTCACTTTATTTTCCAGATCTTCATTAGCTGCTTTCTGTTGGTCTACTTTTTTCTCCGGTGTATTTATTGTTTCTTGCATCCGTTTGCCATCTTCTTCTTTATCGAACAATTTCCCTTCAAGAATTTCTATATTTTTTATTACTGATTTCAGAAGGTCGTCTTTCATTTGTAATAATAAGTCCTTGATGGTTGTTCTCAAAGACCCATCATCCTTCATCATCACTCTACCCAGCTGTTCGTTTACCTTGGTCATTGAGCTTTTCATGTTTTCAAGTTTCGTATTCATTTGCTTCACCTCTTCAACCAGGGCGTTCATGTTAGCTTGTAAAGCATCTTCCGAACTTTTCTTTTTCGTAACTGGTTTTTTCCCATCGTCAGCAGCACAGGCTGGAGTTACAAGGCTACTTCCAGTAGCGGTTTCACTTCTGCCTCTCCTTGGAGTAGTTTCCACTGATTTGGTTTCAACCTTCTTTGTTTCAGATTTTTTCATTTTTATGTTCGTAACTTTTGTTGCGCAGTATAGATTTGAAAAAATTTAGCGTGATGTGTTGTAATCTCGACTCATCAAATTTCTCTTTATTTCATATGTCCAATAAATATTTCACAACTTCAAATCAATTCATGTATCATAATGTCTTACTTTTTCATAATAAAATCCTTTTTTTATGTATATAACTCTATTTAAACATGCATTTTCCACAGAGCGATATTGTTTACATCTTGTTGATATGACCGGAAGTTCACATCTCCTACATACATATAGTTATACATGATATATTTACATACATATAGTAATACATCATATATTTACATACATATAGTTATACATGATATATTTACTTACATATAGTTATACATGATATATTTACATGCATATAGTTATACATCATATATTTACATGCATATAGTTATACATCATATATTTACATACATATAGTTATACGTGATATATTTACATACATATAGTTATACATGATATATTTACATGCATATAGTTATACATGATATATCTACATGCATATAGTTATACATGATATATTTACATACATATAGTTATACATGATATATTTACATACATATAGTTATACATGATATATTATCATACATATAGTTATACATGATATATTTACATACTTATAGTTATACATGATATATTTACATACATATAGTTATACATCATATATTTACATACATATAGTTATACATGATATATTTACATACATATAGTTATACATCATATATTTACATGCATATAGTTATACATGATATATTTACATACATATAGTTATACATGATATATTTACATACATATAGTCATACATAATATATTTACATACATATAGTTATACATCATATATTTACATACATATAGTTATACATGATATATTTACATGCATATAGTTATACATCATATATTTACATACATATAGTTATACATGATATATTTACATACATATAGTTATACATAATATATTTACATACATATAGTTATACATCATATATTTACATACATATAGTTATACATGATATATTTACATACATATAGTTATACATGATATATTTACATACATATAGTTATACATAATATATTTACATACATATAGTTATACATAATATATTTACATACATATAGTTATACATCATATATTTACATACATATAGTTATACATGATATATTTACTTACATATAGTTATACATGATATATTTACATACATATAGTTATACATGATATATTTACATACATATAGTTATACATGATATATTTACATACATAATATTATAGTTATACATGATATATTTACATACATACATGTATAGTTATACATCATATATTTACATACAAATAGTTATATAAAACTTTTGTTTTACGACGTATCATAATTCATTGCGATATTTCATGCATATGGTCTCATTGTGTACGCTAAATATATATTACAGAACTACACTTGCTTAATAGCGCATGCTCAACAATGGTGTAATACTGCGCATGCTCAATAATGGCGTAATACTGTGCATGCTCAGCAATGGTGAAATACTGCGCATGCTCAGCAATGGCGTAATACTG
The DNA here is from genome assembly GCA_947247005.1 of Spisula solida. Lineage (NCBI taxonomy): Eukaryota > Metazoa > Mollusca > Bivalvia > Venerida > Mactridae > Spisula > Spisula solida. The sequence goes on along the minus strand of OX365960.1, from coordinate 25,441,208 downwards.
CGCATGCTCGGCAATGGTATAAACTGTGCATGCTCAGCAATGGTGTAATACTGCGCACGCTCAACAATGGTGTAATACCGCGCGTGGTCAGCAATGGTGAAATACTGCGTATGCTCAGCAATGGTATAAACTGCGCATGCTCAGCAATGGTATAAACTGCACATGCTCACCCTTTGCTTATAACCTTCAAAATAGTCTCATTCGTCCGCGGATCTCGATTCTCTAACCAGGTTGGTACAGCAGACCGTGCTCTCCAGTATTGTTCTAGCGACTTCCGGGCCTCTAACTGACTAAACTTCTTCGTCCGCAAGAAACGTAATAGAAATCTTTTATCTGCAACGCACAAAACACAAGACGTATATTTGATAATTGTATGGCTCCGACCATGGGCGCTGTCAACATCAGATAATAGATTGGGCAGGTACTGTGTGCACAAAAGATAGGTGTCTCGTAAGTCACGTTGAAATGACTGGTCCCTTCAACAGGGGTGACACTATAATAAACTTAATATAACGACATTTGCTTCACGTGAATATCACGGCTTTATATCATCGACCACTTGATTAATGTATCACTTGACTGTCTACTGGTAGATAAGGGCTCGAGTTTTTGATTGCTAGACACTAAGTGATGTATCATCTACCACTTTGTTAATGTATCACTTGACTGTATACATGTAGATACGGGCTAGAGTCTTTGATTGCTAGACAGTGATGTATCATCTACCACTTTGTTAATGTATCACTTGACTGTCTACAGGTAGATACGGGCTAGAGTCTTTGATTGCTAGACAGTGATGTATCATCTACCACTTTGTTAATGTATCACTTGACTGTCTACTGGTAGATACGGGCTAGAGTCTTTGATTGCTAGACAGTGATGTATCATCTACCACTTTGTTAATGTATCACTTGACTGTATACAGGTAGATACGGGCTCGAGTTTTTGATTGCTAGACACTAAGTGATGTATCATCTACAACTTTGTTAATGTATCACTTGACTGTATACAGGTAGAAACGGGCTCGTGTCTTTGATTGCTAGACAATGATGTATCATCTACCACTTTGTTAATGTATCACTTGACTGTCTACAGGTAGATACGGGCTCGAGTCTTTGATTGCTAGACAGTGATGTATCATCTACCACTTTGTTAATGTATCACTTGACTGTCTACTGGTAGATACGGGCTAGAATCTTTGATTGCTAGACAGTGATGTATCATCTACCACTTTGTTAATGTATCACTTGACTGTCTACAGGTAGATACGGGCTCGAGTCTTTGATTGCTAGACAGTGATGTATCATCTACCACTTTGTTAATGTATCACTTGACTGTCTACTGGTTGATACGGGCTCGAGTCTTTGATTGCTAGACAGTGATGTATCATCTACCACTTTGTTAATGTATCACTTGACTGTCTACTGGTAGATACGGGCTAGAGTCTTTGATTGCTAGACAGTGATGTATCATCTACCACTTTGTTAATGTATCACTTGACTGTATACAGGTAGATACGGGTTCGAGTTTTTGATTGCTAGACAGTGATGTATCATCTACCACTTTGTTAATGTATCACTTGACTGTCTACATGTAGATACGGGCTCGAGTTTTTGATTGCTAGACAGTTATGTATCATCTACCACTTTGTTAATGTATCACTTGACTGTCTACAGGTAGATACGGGCTCGAGTTTTTGATTGCTAGACAGTTATGTATCATCTACCACTTTGTTAATGTATCACTTGACTGTATACAGGTAGATACGGGCTCGAGTTTTTGATTGCTAGACATTGATGTATCATCTACCACTTTGTTAATGTACCACTTGACTGTATACAGGTAGATACGGGCTCGAGTCTTTGATTGCTAGACATTGATGTATCATCTACCACTTTGTTAATGTATCACTTGACTGTCTACTGGTAGTTTTATGTTTTATGTTTCCTGTGCTCGGTTGGTTCAGTTGGGCATTGTGCTTTGTGTGTTTTAATGTTTTCTGTGCTCGGCTGGTTAAATTGAGTGCTGCCTTCCCTGTCTGACTTAATATAATCTTTTTGATTGCTAGACAGTGTTGTATCATCTACCACTTTGTTAATGTATCACTTGACGGTCTACATGTGAGAGGTTGTCAGCAAACCATTATTTCCACGAATACTAGTATTAGCCATCATCAATGACAAAAATATATACAGTATACTTGTTTGCATCCAATGAAGACGTTTCAAATCGAGTACCATAAATTTATTGTCATATATAGCAAATATGTTTCACGTTGATGCCAGCAACTATATAGTTGTCCTGTCATATTTAAGTATAGGCTGCAGAATTCATAGAACGCATGGTCTGTGTGAATTCGTATTATTCCCTGTGTGTAATATTGTTCCTCGACATGATTTATACAAGGTAATTGAGAACATTTAGAGCGTACGTTGGATCGTAAAGCATCGTCGAGCACGCAAATTGTAAAGTTTAGTTTGGGTAGTTTAAACATATTTTTATTTCACATACGTTTTACGATACATTAAACACAAGCATTATACTACAGAAAAGAGATCTAATCGGAAGCTATTAGAATCTTATTGAGATATGTTCTCGTCAGATAATAATTTACGCATTTTGACAAGGTACTTGATTGTATGTTATATATATAAATTAATATTGTTTTGAAGTATAAGACTTTTGCCGGTTTAATTGTAATTTTTTTTGTCCGATCATATTAATTTTTGCTCAATGTTGTAAACCTAAAAATTGCAATCTTCTATTAACTTGTAGACATCCAAATATGTTCATAATTGAAACTTACTGTTTAGTTTAGTTTATACATTTAATGAGAGTTGATTTTGTCGAGAAATTATGGAACGAGGCAAATACAAATATTTAAGACATTTACAATTTACCAACGATTTCGTTACTAGTATTTAGTACTAAACGACACGAATTTATATTAAATTTATCACATAACTGATTGTAATAAAATAGAAAATGTTGATTCGCTTATAAACCAAGAACGTAAAATGACGTCATTTGCATTATTTGCACACTGTGCGTTATGACTATTTAGACCTTGAGCTGACAATTGACCCTGCTTCCCCCCCCCGGGGGAATTTTCAACACTATGATTTTCTTAAACCTGATGGTAGTTGGCATTCACAGACAAAAGTTTGCAAGTTTCTGTTGGGGCTTTAACGAGTTACGGAGATTTGAAATACGTGACTATGCGATTTTCTACAGGAATCACTAATTTTGCTTATATGATATTATAAACATGCTAATTGTTCAATAAATCATGTGAATAAGACATTTATGAATTTAAAATTGAAACTATCAGTTGTACAAATTATTATATGCAAAACATGTGATACGTTATTTACGTTACTTTGCATGAAATTACTAAAATATTAAAAAAACAGTCAACGTACATGACGTTTTTAAGTTAAGAAATGATGATACTGATTAGTATGCAGCTCAATATTGTATATAGCTATAGTACAACTACACAAATAGTTAATTGATATGAAATGCCATGTTAATTACGTTACCTTTAAAAAATATGGTTTTTTTTCAACAATATTTCAGTTAAAATTTCCGTATAACACATATAGTGGGGTGACAATTGGTGATTTTTTGGGGGGTAGCTAGGTGACAGCTAAAGTAGAACAAGCAATGTTATATACCAAAATGTTCGCCTATGTATATACTATATGGAACTGCCGGCATAAATTGTCAACACGTGGTGTGGACCCGGAAATTCAAGATGGCGTCCAAGATGGCCGCCATAATTTACAAATATACTTAAAATTATATGTTCTCATGCATTTTTATTTATTTATGTATATAGTCACAAATATTTGCTTAGATATTATTCATTTGATAATGTACATCATATGGACATACAAGACTGACCACTTTGAAGTCAAGGTCAATGTCATTTCAAGGTCAAGTTACGAAAAATATGCCCTATGGGATATGCAACACTGCAAAGTTCAGGCACCCCAATACCAAATGGGGTAAATAACACTTGTCAAGTACAACCACCCAATGTCAAATTCGGTACTCACCATCACAGAGTACAGCTATCCAATGCCGTATGGGGTAGTCACTACCACTTATTATAGCCATACTAAGTCATAAGTGGTACTCTCAACTAAACCCTTCGTTATGCTTACCACTACCAATTACACCAGTATCAGGCATGACTGGGTACTCATCACCATCATATATTAGGCCTGAATGGGGTGTAACCAACACCAAGTACACGCATATCATGTCCTTAGGGGTTCTTAAACCACTTAATAGTCAACCCAGGCCTTATGGGGGACTAATAACACTGTCTATGCATACATTCCGTAACCAATGGAGTACTTACAACTGCCCAATACAACAATTCCTATTGAATTGGTAATGGAACCAGCTACATCTGAGGCACTATGGGATACTTAAAACCAAGAGGACAGCCAACCAAGAGCATATTGGGAATTCACCACCCTCAATTATAGCCATAGTAGTCCCTAAGATATACTCACAACACCTGAGTAAAGTCATATACATGTAAGTCTCTATATGGTACTCACGATTACTGAGCACAGCTGTACAAGGCCCTATGTGTTACTCACTAGTACAAAACTACAGTCATATAAGACTCAAAAGGGTACTCATCCCAAATAATTACAGATTTCATACCCCATATGGGTGTTCATAACCAATGACTTACAGTCTCACCAAGTTGTATAGGGTACAAAGGAGTCACAACAACATAGTACAGACATCCGAGGCCCAATTACCACCACCAATTACAACTTTTTTATTTTTCACTAAGTGGTACACATAACCATTGAGTACGGTCCCACCTGACTGTGGTACTTACCACCAGCGGTAACAATCATACTATGTCTTAAGGGGTAATCGGACCAACTGAATACTGCCATACCAGGTGCACTATAGCCATCATTGGCTCTATTGGGTAATTCCCCACCACCAATTATGGTCATACTAATCCCTACGGGGTAGTTGCAAACACTAAATATAGTCATACCAGACTCTATGTGGTACTTACCACTACCAGCCTTCTTAGGCCCTATGCCCTACTCACAACTACTGTGTACAGCCGTACTATGCCTGAGAGATACTCATAGACACTGAGGAAAGCCATTCAATGCCCTATTTGGTACTTAACACTGCCTAGTACAGCCGTCCCAGGCCAGCTTATGTACTCACCTCCACAAGTTCAACCACCTCAGGCCCGATTGGGTACCCACCTATACAGAGAAAAGCCATCACAGGTTCTATTGACTATCCTATACCACTGAGAACAACCAGCTCAGGCTCCATTTGGTACTAACCACCTCTGAGTACAGTAATCCCAGGCCCTGTTGGGTAGCCATCACCTCTGAGTACAGACATCCCGGGCTGGATTGGATGCCCATCACCACAGAGAACAGCCATCACAGGTTCCATTTGGTACCCACAACCTCAGAGTAGAGTCATCTCAGGCCCTATTGGGAACCCACCAAATCTGAGTACAGTCACCAAAGCCATTTTGGGTAATCAACATCACAGATTAAGCCATCCCAGGCCTCGTTGGGAACCCACCAACACAGATGTCAGCCCTCCTAGGCCATATTAGGAACCCACCAACACAGATTTCAGCCCTCCTAGGCCATATTGCGAACTCAACAACACAGATTTCAGCCCTCAAAGGCCATATTGGGAACTCAACAACACATATTTCAGTCATCCTATGCCATATTGGAAACCCACCCTCACATATTTGAGCAATCCTATGCCATATTGGGAACCCACCCTCACAGTTTTCAGTCCTCCTAGGCCCATTGGGAACCCACCAACACAGAGTTCAGCCCTCCTAGGTCATATTGGGAAACCACCAACACAGATTTCAGTCATCTTAGGCCATATTGGGAACCCGACAACACAAATTTCAGCCCTCAAAGGCCATATTGGGAATCCACCAACACAGATTTCAGTCATCCTAGGCCATATTGGGAACCCGACAACACAAATTTCAGCCATCCTAGGCCATATTGGGAACCCACCAACACAGATTTCAGCCATCCTAGGCCATATTGGGAACCTACCAACACATATTTCAGCCCTCCTTGGCCATATTGGGAACCCACCAACACAGATTTCAGCCCCCCCTTAGGCCATACTGGGAAACAACCAATACAGATTGCAGCCATCCTATGCCATTTTGGGAACCTACCAATACAGGTTGCAGCCATCCTATGCCAATTTGGGAACGCACCAATACAGATTTCAGCCATCCTAGGCCAATTTGGGAACCCACCAATACAGATTTCAGCCATCCTAGGCCATATTGTGTAACTACCCCACTTATTAAAGCCATACAATGTCATATGATACAGCAATTCCTGACTACATGTCGTATGTAACACACGCAATACTGGCTTTAGACATATTTGGAAATATAAGCAAAGGCTTTAAACAATGAACAGTTACACAGATTACTCTATTTTACCTTAAATGATCGTGACCTCTCACTGGTCAGTATTGCACAACAATTCAGGTAGTATAAGATAATTATGCACCTATCAATGTTTTCCTCCAGACAGACCAAGAGGAATTGGACAATTTTACTTTCGGGGTCTAATTCCTGGTGCACCCTAGAGAATGTTTCAAACTTATTTTCAAATATACACTTTGGTTTTTAATTCGTATGTAGTGTGATTAAATAACTGACATACGATTGTATACATGTATATAGAAAATGTTTAAAAGTCATGTGTGTGCATAGTGTTCTCATAAAGATATTAAATCGAGGGGCAATCTGTGTTCTACTTTCATAGTTTGAGTATTAAATTTGTGTGTGTATTAAGTTAAATACATATTGTATAAAGCAAACAAAAATATTTGTACGTTTGGGATTTTACAAAGATAAGTCAACATTGTGTTAAAATTACAGCATACATGTGTATATGATATTGTAAAGTTTGTAAGTAAGGTAACGTAAATTGAAACATAAATTGTTTTTTTTTAAATACATGACATTGTGTTGAAAGTTTAAATGCAAACTGCGATAAAAGATATTTTGATTTGAAAATCAATTATTTTTAGTGGTAAAGTTTATCGAAAGTAACAGAATACAAGGCTAGTAAATTGTAATTTTGTTTGATACTTAAATACATGTACGTTATAGTTTACATGTTGTTTAGTTAAATATACAGTTTGAACTGCAAACCTAAATAAGTTTTGAGTAGGATTAAATTGTTATTTTTTTATTTTTAATTGTTGTAAGTACATTTTTAAGACACTGCAGACATGCACTTTAATTTGTATGTTTGGTAACGTAAAGTGCAATGTAGTATTGCCTTAACATATCGTACAAGTAAGAGACTTGTTAATATATATAATATAAACCATTACAAATATATAAAGTGGTATTATATGTAATTGAAAAGTATATGATACAATTTGAATACTTGAAATTATTGAAGGAATGAAAAACGCACATGTTTTGGAGAATGGGTGACATTTTAAGAATCGCTACCAGACATCTATCTCTTAACCTATACTGGCAATCTATACATCATTTTTTAGGTTGAATGTTGAAATTTGTAATGGTAACTTCATCATATGATTACCTGGACATCTAAATTTGCAATAAAAAACTTTATGCCAAAAACCTTTTGTTTTTTTAGGGTAACGTATGTTTTCCCATATTTATCTTCTTTAACATTGCATTTTGGCATTGAAATTCAATCAGTTTGCAGCTACTAGTTTACACTCCTTAATAACATATGCAAACTTGGAATTATTAAATAGCATAATGGTACAATTTATCTTTAAAAATTAAAATTTTTATTTTATATTTTGGGGGTAACGTATTTTAAAGCGTGGTAACGGAGAAAAGCCCCACCCGCCAGTTGCAAACTTTATGCCAAAATGTTCGCCACACCTTGGGGTTTCACAAAAATATGGTCCACAAAATTCCCCCTGGGGGGGGGGGGGGGAGCAAAACCCTCTCTGGCTCACGGTCTAATTCATTTACTATACTTTACCTATACTATTCTTTGGCTTACGTTTTTACTATGTATAGGTTTAGATTCTGATAGGTCGTTTTGCATTCAAAAGGACATAGAGTCTGGAGTCTCAAGTGACCAAATCGTAAATAATAAACACGTATTGTACATGTATACATACTAGTATACTGTTTCAAAATGCAAAAATCGATACGGCCATCTATATATTTAAATCAGTATAAACCATTCTAAGTTGCTTCAGTAAAGTGGATCAAACAACTATCGATTTGTTCATTTCTATTTAATAAGGAGAAAAGTTCAGCAATAAGTCAGACAAGCGTGCTAGCAATAAGTCAGACGAGCGTGCCAGCGGGAAGCTCATGTTAGCAATAAGTCAGACGAGCGTGCCAGCAGGAAGCTCATGTTAGCAATAAGTCAGACGAGCGTGCCAGCGGGAAGCTCATGTAGCAATAAGTCAGACAAGCGTGCCAGCGGGAAGCTCATGTTAGCAATAAGTCAGACGAGCGTGCCAGCGGGAAGCTCATGTTAGCAATAAGTCAGACGAGCGTGCCAGGGGGAAGCTCATATAGCAATAAGTCAGACGAGCGTGCCAGCGGGAAGCTCATGTTAGCAATAAGTCAGACGAGCGTGGCAGCGGGAAGCTCATGTTAGCAATAAATCAGACGAGCGTGCCAGCGGGCAGCTCATGTTAGCAATAAGTCAGACGAGCGTGCCAGCGGGAAGCTCATGTAGCGATAAGTCAGACAAGCGTGCCAGCGGGAAGCTCATGTAGCGATAAGTCAGACAAGCGTGCCAGCGGGAAGCTCATGTTAGCAATAAGTCAGACGAGCATGCCAGCGGGAAGCTCATGTAGCAATAAGTCAGACAAGCGTGCCAGCGGGAAGCTCATGTTAGCAATAAGTCAGACGAGCGTGCCAGCGGGAAGCTCATGTTAGCAATAAGTCAGACGAGCGTGCCAGCGGGAAGCTCATATAGCAATAAGTCAGACGAGCGTGCCAGCGGGAAGCTCATGTTAGCAATAAGTCAGACGAGCGTGGCAGCGGGAAGCTCATGTTAGCAATAAATCAGACGAGCGTGCCAGCGGGAAGCTCATGTTAGCAATAAGTCAGACGAGCGTGCCAGAGGCTCATGTAGCGATAAGTCAGACAAGCGTGCCAGCGGGAAGCTCATGTAGCGATAAGTCAGACAAGCGTGCCAGCGGGAAGCTCATGTTAGCAATAAGTCAGACAAGCGTGCCGGGAAGCTCATGTAGCGATAAGTCAGACAAGCGTGCCAGGAAGCTCATGTAGCGATAAGTCAGACAAGCGTGACAGGAAGCTCATGTAGCAATAAGTCAGACAAGCGTGCCAGGAAGCTCATGTAGCAATAAGTCAGACAAGCGTGCCAGCTGGAAGCTCATGTAGCGATAAGTCAGACAAGCTTGCCGGGAAGCTCATGTAGCGATAAGTCAGACAAGCGTGCCGGGAATGCTCATGTCATTAGCGATAAGTCAGACAAGTGTATCGGGAAGCTCATGTTAGCAATAAGTCAGACAAGTGTGCTAGCGGGAAGCATATACATAGTACGGGGAATGCTCATAAATAAACCTGACTGAGGCCCTCTAGGATACATTTGTAGTAGACATTATACCAATGTTATACAAATGTTACGCCCTGCTTAACGTTATATTCATTACGCTTTGGGAAACGAGAATTGATTAGGGAGGGGGTAAGAACAGCAGAACTTTGAGACGACCAGGAAGATATTATAGATACAGAGTGAACATGATACCTGTTGAAGTCTTCAACCAGTTCTGCTGTTGTATCCAGTCCACCAATGTCTGGATGGCTCCATCACTGTTCTTGTCATCTTCGTTTAATTCTTCTTTCGCCCTTTTCTTAGTGGCTTCATCTAAATTCTCCACCACGTCATCTGAACAAGTACAGTAAAACATGACCCAAGTACAGTAACTAATGCCCCAAGTACAGCAACACATGCCCCAAGTACAATAACACATGACTACAACATATAGTAACACATGATCCAAGTACATTAACTCATGACGACAATATATAGTAACACATGATTCAAGTACAGTAACTCATGACTACAATATATAGTAACACATGATCCAAGTACAGTAACTCATGACCACAATATATAGTAACACATGATGCAAGTACAGTAACTCATAACCACAATATATAGTAACACATGATCCAAGTACAGTAACACATGACTACAACATATAGTAACACATGTTCCAAGTACAGTAACTCATGACTACAATATATAGTAACACATGACCCAAGTACCATAACGCATGATAACAACATATAGTAACACATGACCCAAATACCAGTAACTCATGACTACAACATAACAGTAACACATGACAAAGGTACATTAACACATAACTACACCATATAGTATCTCATGACCTAAGTACAGTAACACATGACACAAGTACAGTAACTCATGACTACAACATATAGTAACACATGACCCAAGTACCATAACGCATGATAACAACATATAGTAACACATGACCCAAATACCAGTAACTCATGACTACAACATAACAGTAACACATGACCAAGGTACATTAACACATAACTACACCATATAGTAACTCATGAGCTAAGTACAGTAACACATGACCTCAAGTACAGTAACACATGACCCATGTACAGTAACACATGACCCAAGTAAAGTACAGTAACACATAACCCAAGTACAGTAACACATGACCCAAGTAAAGTACAGTAACACATGACCCAAGTACAGTAACACATGACCCATGTACAGTAACACATGACCCATGTACAGTAACACATGCCCCAATCAAAGTACAGTAACACATGACCAAAGTACAGTAACACATGACCCAAGTACAGTAACACATGACCAAAATACAGTAACACATGACCCAAATACAGTAACACATGACCTAAGTACAGTAACACATGACCAAAATACAGTAACACATGACCCAATTATAGTAACACATGACCCAAGTACAATAACACATGACCCAAGTATAGTAACACATGACCCAAGTACAGAAACACATGACCCAAGTATAGTAACACATGACCCAAGTACAGTAACACATGGTCCAAGTACAGTAACACATGATCCAAGTACAGTTACAAATGACCCAAGTACAGTAACTCCAAGCAGAATGTTAAACAGAGTACTATATTGTCACGGCACCAATATCCATGACCAAGGCAATACATGTTTGTACATGTCGTCAACTATACAGAATGAAACATGTATGAGACTAACTGGTATGTAAAAAGTACCCGGGTTTCAATTTAATATTAACATTTGCATTGTCTTAGTTAAATGTGTAAATATTAAGGCCATATCAAATAGCATTTATATCTAACATCATTTCAGCACTTTTGAACGTATAATTACATGACATAAGTGCTAAATATAGAATAGAATATAGTTTATTTGCATATTTACTCCGGAAAAGGACTTTTTACAAAGCAACAATAATACAATTAAATAAATAGCATGGTGATATATGGCGAAAAAGTATGCAATATGATATTATACCGCATCAGAAAAAAATATTGTTTATGTGTAAAACGTGAGACGAATTTAGGCCCGGATTCGGGCGAGACAGTATTTTTAGAAAATTTACAGATGCAAAAGCATGTGTAACTGATATGATATGTTAAGCACAACCTTTCTTATTATCCGAGAGATTGTACATTACATACAATATAATTGTAATGTTTTTATAAATTACAAATGTATACTGATGTTTCCATTATAAAGTTAACATTGTCGAAACGAAACACTAGACCTACTTAATGGTATGTGGTTACATTAAACATATAAATGATTTAAATAGCATATTTGAAATAAAACTGCAATACATGTAATGCACATGATAAAATAACAATAAATTAATGATAATCGATAAATGACAATAAACAACCATTTAAAAATCGGTATATGTACATGTACATATACAATTACGATAACAAGGTATATAGATGCCTTCTTTCAATGAACGCATGGGGAATATATACCTGTAGACAGGATATAATAATACTATGTTGGTTTTAAACTGTCGCATCGAACAAAAGCAACATTAATGTAAAAATATAAAGTACCCGAATGCACGTTGACTGTTGTATAGACGTTAACAAAACAATAGAAATGAACATGATGTACTCATGTTTCTGGCTTTATATTGTTAGGTAACTGAGTATATTATTGTATGTCTATCCTTGTGGAAAATGTTTATTCGGGTTTCCCGCCTTTCTCAAGAATGGTTCAACTATATCCGACGCCCGATTCACCTAACCATGTTTCTTGGATTCTAATCTAACCAGTATCAACTTCCACGGGGAACCATGCAGCATCTTGTTCCTTCTGACATGGAAGAAAGAGAATGTTCATGGAAGGGTTCAACCGGGACTCGAACCCAGATATCCGGGTTACAAATCATGCACACGAATCAATGGGTCCAGCCGTGGCATCCTGGTGCTCTATGTATAATTGAAATTGTTGCGATCGTTCCGTGGCATAGTGTTTATTCATCATATTTTGTGTCAGAACAGATTTCTCTACTTCGTGGCAAGATTGAACGAAATCTTAATGAGGGATCCGAACCGCTCCAACATCCTTAAATTAAACTCAGTCACGTGTGATGAACATTACTACTTTTTAAAGAAAAGTGATTGATTTAACTTTTTGCCCGAGGCTACAAATACATGTAACAAAAATGTACTATTAAAAATGTATGTGTTCTACTTAAGTTGAGGTTTTAATATTTCACGAATGAATATGTTTACAAGTCCATTCTGTGAATCTCACACGTTCTAGCGTTCTACCATGTGGTCCCTGTAATCTCACATGTTATAGCGTTCTATCATGTGACCCCTGTAATCTCACATGTTCTAGCGTTCTACCATGTGACCACTGTAATCTCACATGTTCTAGCGTTCTATCATGTGACCTCTGTAATCTCACATGTTCTAGCGTTCTACCATGTGACCTCTGTACTCTTACATGTTCTAGCGTTCTATCATGTGACCCCTGTAATCTCACACGTTCTAGCGTTCTATCATGGGACCTCTGTAATCTCACACGTTCTAGCGTTCTACCATGTTACCCCTGTAATCTCACATGTTCTAGCGTTCTACCATGTTACCCCCTGTAATCTCACATGTTCTAGCGTTCTATCATGTGACCTCTGTAATCTCACATGTTCTAGCGTTCTATCATGTGACCCTGTAATCTCACATGTTCTAGCGTTCTATCATGTGACCCTGTAATCTCACATGTTCTAGCGTTCCATCATGTGACCCCTGTAATCTCATACGTTCTAGCGTTCTATCATGTGACCCTGTAATCTCACATGTTCTAGCGTTCTATCATGTGACCCCTGTAATCTCACACGTTCTAGCGTTCTATCATGTGACCCCTGTAATCTCATACGTTCTAGCGTTCTATCATGTGACCCCTGTAATCTCATACGTTCTAGCTACCATGTGACCCCTGTAATCTTACACGTTCTAGCGTTCTACCATGTGACCCCTGTAATCTTACACGTTCTAGCGTTCTACCATGTTACCCCTGTAATCGTTCACGTTCTAGCGTTCTACCATGTGACCCCTGTAATCTTACACGTTCTAGCGTTCTACCATGTGACCTCTGTAATCTTTCACGTTCTAGCGTTCTACCATGTGACCCCTGTAATCTTACACGTTCTAGCGTTCTACCATGTGACCCCTGTAATCTTACACGTTCTAGCGTTCTACCATGTGACCCCTGTAATCTTACACGTTCTAGCGTTCTACCATGTGACCCCTGTAATCTTTCACGTTCTAGCGTTCTACCATGTGACCCCTGTAATCTTACACGTTCTAGCGTTCTACCATGTGACCCCTGTAATCTTACACGTTCTAGCGTTCTACCATGTGACCCCTGTAATCTTACACGTTCTAGTGTTCTACCATGTGACCCCTGTAATCTTACACGTTCTAGCGTTCTACCATGTGACCCCTGTAATCTTACACGTTCTAGTGTTCTACCATGTGACCCCTGTAATCTTACACGTTCTAGCGTTCTACCATATGACCTCTGTAAGTAGGTGTCATTGCTGCTGTGTTACCACCATGCCTAATTGCTCCCACAAAAATGATTGTTGTTACATTGCATATATATATGTACCAAATTGTCAGAGAATAGCATACACACTTATGTACTGTATAATCTCTTAAGAGCAACACCCTTAAGGAAACACGAAGTGTGGATGATGTACAGGGGTTGTTGTTCTGAAGAGGTAAATGTATAGTAAATGGTCACTTCTGGAACTGGTTAATCAATATAAATATGTTGCGTTGCTCTATGGAGGGCCGCTCTGGAGATGTTGTACTGTACATCTTACCCTAGATGCGGGCTCGAAATAAACAAGTGGTAAACTTAGAATGTGCTTGGAGGGGTGTTTTAGGTTCAAGTATGCTACGTGCTGACTGCCTACTATACGGATGAAACGATATTGCAATATCCTATTATTTTAAAAACTTTACATTAATTGTCCTTGATCACAATTTATACAACAAAATAACTCACCCATGATGAGTTAACACAGATTTATTCCGAATATTGTTCGTAGACTTCAAAGTATTTAACCGTTGTCCAATTCTCACAATCAGTGCCAAATCCGTTCCTATAGTGATGTCAATTTTACGTCAATCACAATATGTTCCAAATGATATAAAAAGTATGCAATACGAATAATCACAAATCCGCCTGTGTTACTCTGTTTATTTCACTGATCACAAACGTATAATCCGTCAATAACTTGTTTCAAAATATGTCATGTGTAGAGCTTTATAGTATTACGTTTTACTACACTGAACTAGGAAAATACGAACAGACTAAATATTTCATTACTCGAATACCTTACGGTAGCGATAACTGATAACGGATACCACAGGGATTCGACTACAATATCAACGCAATAATTTGCCATGCAAAAACTAAAACACGCAATGCCAATAGTTTGTATTGTTATTATTGATTAAAATCAGACACACTGGCATGAATTCATAAAATCATTCAAATAAACAAGATTTACATGCTCCTAAGTATGCAGACATAGTACATGACTTGTATAGGATAGAACATGAGTAGCAGACATAGTACATGACTTGTATAGGATAGAACATGAGTATGCAGACATAGTACATGACTTGTATAGGATAGAACATGAGTATGCAGACATAGTACATGACTTGTATAGGATAGAACATGAGTATGCAGACATAGTACATGACTTGTATAGGATAGAACATGAGTAGCAGACATAGTACATGACTTGTATAGGATAGAACATGAGTATGCAGACATAGTACATGACTTGTATAGGATAGAACATGAGTATGCAGACATAGTACATGACTTGTATAGGATAGAACATGAGTATGCAGACATAGTACATGACTTTTATAGGATAGAACATGAGTAGCAGACATAGTACATGACTTGTATAGGATAGAACATGAGTATGCAGACATAGTACATGACTTGTATAGGATAGAACATGAGTGGCAGACATAGTACATGACTTGTATAGGATAGAACATGAGTATGCAGACATAGTACATGACTTGTATAGGATAGATGATGAGTAGCAGTTGTATATGTATGCTTATAACATGTATAACTCGTTTAATCAGATCAGTCACCTGTTTATATAACATTGTAGATATAAAACATTGCAAATATTCTCTAATTTAAGTATTAGTATGTGGCTTTATGAACACGGTAATGGTTTTCACCACAGGTAACTGTATCATTAATAAAGAGTACAAACAATATTTTATGAAATTTATGTAATCTTAGATCTGAGATATTATAAATTT
The DNA here is from genome assembly GCA_947247005.1 of Spisula solida. NCBI lineage: Eukaryota > Metazoa > Mollusca > Bivalvia > Venerida > Mactridae > Spisula > Spisula solida. The sequence goes on along the minus strand of OX365960.1, from coordinate 25,425,310 downwards.
TTTAAACAATTTTTGTTTGTTTACTCTTTATTAATGATACAGTTACCGGTGGTTTTCACTGCCCTTTTCTCCAATAAAAATGTTTAAAACATTATTTTAGTTTAAGTTGCTCTTAGAGTAACCAATCTTCGGGACATTCAGCAACATGCACATTACGAAGTGGTTCAACTTTGATCAAAACGTTAGGTACTGACAAAAAGCACATTGTAGTTGAAATTATGACGTGATATTTTTATAGGACATTGAGCAATGTCAAATGAGATAGAAAGTGCACAAATCTATTTTTTGAAAAAAAAGAACTTTGTAGACTGTTAGAGCCTGTGTTCAGGTATACATAAGCTGTGACACCAATCCGTATTTCAAACTTTGTCGTTGTTATTATAAAACTAATGTAATGTTATACAGTCAGATCTCGATACAACGACGCTGTTTGTTTCCAAAAAAAATGTCATTCTAACGAATATGTCAGTATACTGAATTGATACAAAGAGCACTTTAATGCTTTTGTTCCCAAATTTGATGTCAGTATAATGAATTTATCAGTATCGTAATATCGAGATCTGACTGTATCGCATATTTTAAAGTACATGTGTACATGTATTACCATCACATTATATATATTTTTTAAATTATGATAAAACATCAACCGCGTGCACATATAGTCCTTTAAACGTATCAATACTACAGTATTTCATTTTATTACACAATTTATTACCAATTTTCACACATGCATTTCTCCGTACCGCTTTTGATTTCCATGACTGATAACGGACTTAGACATTTTCAGATAGAAGTTATAAGAAGCAATTTTCTTATTTTTAAGCTTAATTGAAAGCAAGAAGATAATATTCAATAATTGAGATATTTATATAGAATAGTTCCCTGTATACCAGACTACAACAAACTAACACGGGAGGAGATATTTATATAGAATAGTTCCCTGTATACCAGGCTACATCAAACTAACACGGGTGGAGATATTTATATAGAATAGTTCCCTGTATACCAGACTACATCAAACTAACACGGGTGGAGATATTTATATAGAATAGTTCCCTGTATACCAGGCTACATCAAACTAACACGGGTGGAGATATTTATATAGAATAGTTCCCTGTATACCAGACTACATCAAACTAACACGGGAGGAGATATTTATATAGAATAGTTCCCTGTATACCAGACTACATCAAACTAACACGGGTGGAGATATTTATATAGAATAGTTCCCTGTATACCAGACTACATCAAACTAACACGGGTGGAGATATTTATATAGAATAGTTCCCTGTATACCAGACTACATCAAACTAACACGGGTGGAGATATTTATATAGAATAGTTCCCTGTATACCAGGCTACATCAAACTAACACGGGTGGAGATATTTATATAGAATTGTTCCCTGTATACCAGACTACATCAAACTAACACGGGTGGAGATATTTATATAGAATAGTTCCCTGTATACCAGACTACATCAAACTAACACGGGAGGAGATATTTATATAGAATAGTTCCCTGTATACCAGACTACATCAAACTAACACGGGTGGAGATATTTATATAGAATAGTTCCCTGTATACCAGACTACATCAAACTAACACGGGAGGAGATATTTATATAGAATAGTTCCCTGTATACCAGACTACATCAAACTAACACGGGAAGAGATATTTATATAGAATAGTTCCCTGTATATCAGACTACATCAAACTAACACGGGTGGAGATATTTATATAGAATAATTCCCTGTATACCAGACTACATCAAACTAACACGGGTGGAGATATTTATATAGAATAGTTCCCTGTATACCAGACTACATCAAACTAACACGGGTGGAGATATTTATATAGAATAGTTCCCTGTATACCAGACTACATCAAACTAACACGGGTGGAGATATTTATATAGAATAGTTCCCTGTATACCAGACTACATCAAACTAACACGGGAGGAGATATTTATATAGAATTGTTCCCTGTATACCAGACTACATCAAACTAACACGGGAGGAGATATTTATATAGAATTGTTCCCTGTATACCAGACTACATCAAACTAACACGGGAGGAGATATTTATATAGAATTGTTCCCTGTATACCAGACTACATCAAACTAACACGGGAGGAGATATTTATATAGAATAGTTCCCTGTAAACCAGACTACATCAAACTAACACGGGTGGAGATATTTATATAGAATTGTTCCCTGTATACCAGACTACATCAAACTAACACGGGTGGAGATATTTATATAGAATAGTTCCCTGTATACCAGACTACATCAAACTAACACGGGTGGAGATATTTATATAGAATTGTTCCCTGTATACCAGACTACATCAAACTAACACGGGTGGAGATATTTATATAGAATTGTTCCCTGTATACCAGACTACATCAAACTAACACGGGTGGAGATATTTATATAGAATTGTTCCCTGTATACCAGACTACATCAAACTAACACGGGTGGAGATATTTATATAGAATTGTTCCCTGTATACCAGACTACATCAAACTAACACGGGAGGAAACCGTTCTTAATAAATAAAATGCTTATAATGACCCAAAGTTTGGTCATAACGCTAGTTGGACATTTCGCTACATTGAATATATAGGTCGCATATATTCCTAACTTCAAATCAAAATGGAAGCAAGAATATATCTTCCTAATTAAGTAATTTTTTATTCATAAGAAAGCTGAGAAATTAATCTATACGAAACTAACAAGGGAGGAATGAATCAAGCTTTAGTTAAATGGTTATAACAACTTAAATAAAGTGTTCTATATAACACCCTTGTTACCCTGATAAAACAACATGATTGGATATTCCCAACATGATTGAAAAATGGCGGATGTATGTTTACATATTCATCGCATTTTCGGCCAATTCTTCAAAATCTACGGGTTAACCACCTTCTGATGCTGTATGAAGATAAACTTGTACATTCCTTCCATGAAACTAAAACTATTTATCCGTATGTTTGTGAATGTGATACACAATACGATAAAAAGTTAGAAAAATCTGTGTTGGATTTATTTGACAGTCTATAAAACATATATATTGTTGTTTATTTTGGGTTAAGATCTTTTGTTTATACAGCTCATTAATTTCACTATCAGACTTAGTTTAGAGTAAGTTATTTACATTTGCCGTTTCTACGTGATAACTATTTAAAGTAACCCATGTGTGAAAAATGGATAAAAACCAACATGATTTGAGGATAAAGATCAACATGATTTATCTTTTAAAGTGGATACTGACCAACATTGAATTTTCATTGATGCACTGCAGTGCGAATTTAATATGTAGCTTCACTATTGGAAGAATAATGGGATGATCCCAACACGTACGTAGGAGTAGATAACTCTATGAAGTATTTATTGGAAAATATGTCCCTTTTTTCAACTTCGTGCAAATTTGTAAGTTTACGTTCAAGGTATTAACCAATTATATCTAAGTGCATGTTCATATTGCTGTGATACTTTGCATACTTGTCAACCGTCTTGACCACAACATCTGCACTCTATCAAGCATGTTGTTGAATGTTATGCCCCATTTGGACTAATGTACTTAGAAATACAAAATTTTACAGTTTATGTACACAATTTTAACCTCTAAGACATGTATCTTTGATACTTTGCATACTTTATCACCATCATGACGCCATGACCTCCACATGAAAAGGCAACTCTATCAAATATGTACTGAGTACATCTAGAAACGCAACACTGGGTTCTACTGTCAATATTTGTTCAATCTAATGATGGACAATCAAACTTCATTAATTTAACTTGATGCAGTTTTATTCTATTTCCAATACATCTGTAACATTTTATCACATAGAGCTACATTTAGGTGCAGAGCAGTGTTTTGGTGTATAGTGCGGCCGAAAAATAACGGAACATAAATATAGTGCGGGCGAAAAATCACGATTTTTTTTTATAAATTAGCTATTTTTTCGGAATCGTTGTTTTATGTCATATGTAAAGTATTGATCAAATATTGATTGATTACTTATTCATGATGAGCAACAAGTTGTTGAACACTGTCGGCAGCAGTTGTGAGCCTGATCTGGAGCTGTTTCACGCTGTCTTATTCATCCTGTGGGAGGCTTGTTACGCATGCATGACCTGAACTTAGGCTGTCGCAAATGGTGCCAGTATGTTGGTAGCGTGTCTCTAGATGAGAAATGTTCGGTGTTTGACAATTTAACCGTCGTGCAAACTCCTGTTAAACATCTCTGCCATAAGCATCAGCATGGCCTGATTTTGCTCATATTCGGACAATCATGGCATTTTTATTCCTGAACATATGCCATTTATTTTGTGATTTTCTTTTTATTAGCAAACTTTACAAAAAGTTCGATTCAATTTATACCAAGATTTATCATGCGTAATTGGTGCACGTGGTAATCATACTTTTTGTGATTATATCGGTGCACGGGATTTGCGTAACACGATCGATAAAAGTTGGATGATGGCCAAGTTTCTACAAGATTATACAATATTACTACACAAAATTCAAATATACATGTATAATGCAAGTAAGAAAAAATGGGGATAAAACCGTTGCGTTTCTATATGTACTAAGTATATGTTGAAATTATGTCCCCTTTTTTAAATTAGAAATACAATTTGGCACCATTCAAGACATGCTCACAGCGTTTAGCCAGTGGTCCCCATAATTCACTGTTACTATTCCCGGTAAATTTTGCACATTTAGATACATGTGTTAAATTTACCTGTCTTGACTTATTATGAATTTTACCAACATATAGCAGAAAAAAGTATTTAACTAGAAATATGTCCACAGGACACGGATGCCCCCGCTAAAAGCTGTCATCAGACATCTAAGTATAAAGCTATGCAAATGGAATAACTTGAAACAAGTTTGTAATTGCTTAAAAGTGACATTGAATAGCAGACAAGAGCTGAGTCTGTAAGTGTGACCTTTACATTTGAGGCAGGGTGTAAATGCGAATGTAACCAAGTAATTTTAAAATCCAGAACGAAATAACAAAAAAAACAAAGCAGACCAGAAGCGTATACTTGTGCCTTTTAACTTTTAATCTCTAAGTATGACCTTGACCTTTGCGTTAGGGACCTGGGTTTTGCGCATGTCACCTCGTCTTGATGATGTGAACATTTGTGGCAAGTAATATAAATATAAAATACGAAATGACATAGTTACAGATCTTACATGAATCACATGCCTATTTGAGAATTTTAACTTTTGATCTCTACGTTTGACCTTTGAGTTAGGGACCTTGGTCTTGCGCATGACACCTCGTCTTGATGATGTGAACATTTGTGGCAAGTAATATTAATATAAAATAAGAAATGACATAGTTACAGAGCTGACATGAATCACATGCCTATTTGAGCCTTTTTACCTTCAATCTCTAAGTGTGACCTTTACCTTTGAGCAAGGGACCTAGGTATTGCGCATAACACGCCGTCTCGATGTGGTGAACATTTGTATCAAGTGTTATAAATATCCAATAAGAAATGACATTGTTACAGAGCGGACATGAATCACATGCCTATTTGAGAATTTTAACTTTTGATCTCTAAGTGTGACCTTGCCCTTTAAGTTAGGGACCTGGGTCTTGCACATGGCAACCACCTTGATGTGGTGAACATTTGTACCAAATATTATAAAATATCCAATAGGAGATGACAAAATTACAGAGCGGACCCGAATCACATGCCTATTTGAGCTTTTTAACCTTTGACCTCTAAGTGTGGCTTTGACCTTTAAGCTAGGGACCTGGGCTTTGTGCATGACACATCGTCTTGATGTGGTGAACATTTGTACCCATTTTTGGTAGGCGTAAGCCTCTCTATACTACCATTGCCCATTTCTTAATGCAACCTGGACCGCCTTTAGGCTGCTATGTGAATCCGCATTCAAGTAGTTCCAGAAACTGTCAACATTCCCAATAATTATTGTGAAACTGTTTATTGAATCGATATTTTTGCAGAAAATCAGTCAGCCGGGGAGATATCGAACTTGTTTCGTAATATGAAAATGAAGTGTTCATCAAATGTCCCAGCCGTATAGCTATTTTTAGAAACTTCAGACCAGGGTCACGTGATGGTTTTATCAATTAATCGTATATCGTTATGTTATGCAATCATATGGTGTGGCTATACTAGCCGCTTTCTAGAGATGTCTAACGCTGTGATGGAAGTGATTACAAGACGGTACTGTAGAATCTGATAAATAGGCGCGCGCAGTATTATTTTAAAGCCACTTTTGATATACGCATTCAATACACGTATTACATATACATGTACATCAATATGCCCCTTTTTACAATTATTTAGATACCCTAGATGCCTATATAGTCACATATGCCTATTTTGACATTCAAGACAAGATCGGCAGTAAGAAAACGAACATTAAACGTGTAAAGTCGTTTAAGCTTTAGTAGCAGCAACCAGATCGCCTCCCATCAGCACTCTTAGTGCTTTGATTATTAAATGTCCTAAAAGCAAGTGCCATAGACTGGGTGTGAAATGCCTTACATCGGGTATGCTCATAAACCTGCTACCACAATCCATGAGCACACTAATTTAATGTACAATTATTTGTACCTTGAGAATCCCATTGGCAAGATTTCAATTTGTAATGTTGGTTTTTATCCACAATCATGTTGGCCAGTATCCTAATAAATTTAACAATCACGTCGGTCAGTATCCCATAAATACTACACATGTTTGAATTATTGTTGGTGAGCGTTAATTTATCTAAGATTTTAAAAAATTGAAACGTCCAAATCATAGTTTATACAACTGCCGATACTTCCCAAATGATATTCATTACATAGAGTCCAATAAATGAGTTTTACAACGTTTTTAAGTACAAAACTCATTCTCAAATGCAAAATCCACACATTCTTTAAGGCTTTACATAGTGAAAAATATTACCTATATGCAAATTGTTTAGTGCAAATAGTACATTTTCTTCATATGTTGATTATGTAATATTGAAATAAACAATCTGGATAGTTTATATGGAAAATATTGCAAAAACAATGCACTTATCACATTTTTCATGTCGGCCATTTTTCAATCATGTTGGGAATATCCAATCATGTTGTTTTATCAGGGTAACAAGGGTGTATAATTACATATCAAAACGTAAATGATATCAAGACACTAAGTAGCCAGTGCGGCTTATCTACAAACCGCAGATGGAACCGTGATAAGACTCCATATGAAGCAAAAAGCTTGGTATGTGTGCGTTTAGATGAAAAAGTGACCTTGTCACGCTGTCCTTATCATGACAAGACAGAAGTGAAAATGCTGATATTATTTTACAGACATTTGGAACAGTCCCATCCACTGTCACTGTTTATACACACATGTGTACTTAATTTTTATTTTTTATATATGACTGATTATTCAATTATCTACCAACAGCCAGCATCCAGACCAAAAAAACTTACCGACTCTTAGACTATCCGACAAGGATATTGCCTTGAAATAAGCAGAAGAAATTTGATACAGCATACATTAACATTGTTTAAGATATTGGGACAAAATGTGGAATTGTGTACTTTAAGGGGAGGTCCAAGAAAACCCCATGCTATTTATATAAATATGAATGTTTTTACACGTGTCAGATCCCTTTGGTCTCTACCTATACTACAACGGCTTTTCACCTATACCTAAAATAAAAAATATATATAGTACAATCAGGATAGTTCCCAATGAAGCATGGCATAGCCCTAAGATGACATTTCAGTCATGTCCCTAGTCTGATTCTCTATCTATAAGTATGGATAATCACGTCATGTCTGAGTGTTTTTGTGGTAAAATCAATGTTTATCTATCAAACATCAAACCTAGACGAATCTCGTGGATCAATAGAACTAACGAGACTTCAGTGACGTCACATAGTTGTACAAGATGGGATAAGTGTGCCCTCCAATCATCGTGACATGGACGATATGTACACGTGCTAACTCTACATCTCAAGTTGTGATAAGTGTGCCCTCCAATCATCGTGACATGGACGATATGTACACGTGCTAACTCTACATCTCAAGTTGTGATAAGTGTGCCCTCCAATCATCGTTACCTGGACGATATGTACACGTGCTAACTCTACATCTTGCGTCTTCTTGTAACAAAAATGGCATCACTAATGTGACTATGTTGATGCGGTTCTCTCTTTAATGAGTGACATTAGTACTTGAGTATACACTGAAATGACCGTCTTTTCTAAGTGGCGTCGGTACTAATTGCCGATCTAATATTGTTGTTCATTGATTTGTTTAAAACATAACCGTCATTTTCTAATAAGGTCGATAGCGTCATACGTTGTTGTTTTATAGTCTTTATTTTCAATAATTTTATAATAACATTGATTTTGGCGAGGTCAATTTAAATTGGCGTAGGTTCTTGACTTCGATGACAATACAATCTGACTCCCTTCCTAAAAATGGGATGGGCTCGGTGACTCAACGTCACGTAAGGCATATGACGTCAACAGTATACTTCAAACCACTCGATAAGGTCCTTGATGACGTCAATGGACAATGACACAACGTCTGGTGAAGTCATTCCCCACTCTAAGTCATTCCTGTTTAGCCCCAAAGTGGCGGTACTATAGTGCCGTCCTTCACGTCCTTGTATGTCTATCTTTAACCATCTTACAACTACAGAACTTTCTCATTGTGGAGAGAAAACGAGAGTGTGTTGACAGGAGGCTTGTTTGTGATACTTGTTGTGTCGGTTCACTAACTGCAACGTTCATGGAGGTTTAAAACGTATGTAGTTGCCTCCCTTTGCGTTTCTGGTTACTATCCGGTATAGTTGCCTCTCTCTGTACAGTTTCTGGTTACTATCCGGTATAGTTGCCTCTCTCTGTACAGGTTCTGGTTACTATCCGGTATAGTTGCCTCTCTCTGTACAGGTTCTGGTTACTATCCGGTATAGTTGCCTCTCTCTGTACAGGTTCTGGTTACTATCCGGTATAGTTGCCTCTCTCTGTACAGGTTCTGGTTACTATCCGGTATAGTTGCCTCTCTCTGTACAGGTTCTGGTTACTATCCGGTATAGTTGCCTCTCTCTGTACAGGTTCTGGTTACTATCCGGTATAGTTGCCTCTCTCTGTACAGGTTCTGGTTACTATCCGGTATAGTTGCCTCTCTCTGTACAGGTTCTGGTTACTATCCGGTATAGTTGCCTCTCTCTGTACAGGTTCTGGTTACTATCCGGTATAGTTGCCTCTCTCTGTACAGGTTCTGGTTACTATCCGGTATAGTTGCCTCTCTCTGTACAGTTTCTGGTTACTATCCGGTATAGTTGCCTCTCTCTGTACAGGTTCTGGTTACTTTCCGGTATAGTTGCCTCTCTCTGTACAGTTTCTGGTTACTATCCGGTATAGTTGCCTCTCTCTGTACAGGTTCTGGTTACTATCCGGTATAGTTGCCTCTCTCTGTACAGGATCTGGTTACTATCCGGTATAGTTGCCTCTCTCTGTACAGGCTCTGGTTACTATCCGGTATAGTTGCCTCTCTTTGTATAGTTTCTGGTTACTATCCGGTATAGTTGCCCCTCTTTGTATAGTTTCTGGTTACTATCCGGTATAGTTGCCTCTCTCTGTACAGGTTTTGTTACTAACCTGTATAGTTGCCTCTCTCTGTACAGGTTCTGGTTACTATCCGGTATAGTTGCCTCTCTCTGTACAGGTTCTGGTTACTATCCGGTATAGTTGCCTCTCTCTGTACAGGTTCTGGTTACTATCCGGTATAGTTGCCTCTCTGTACAGTTTCTGGTTACTATCCGGTATAGTTGCCTCTCTTTGTACAGGTTCTGGTTACTATCCGGTATAGTTGCCTCTCTTTGTATAGTTTCTGGTTACTATCCGGTATAGTCGCCTCTCTCTGTACAGGTTCTGGTTACTATCCGGTATAGTTGCCTCTCTCTGTACAGGTTCTGGTTACTACCAGGTATAATTGTTAAGCACGGGGTCCGGTCATTACGATCGGGTTTCATTATTTGAATGTTTAAGACAGGCGTTTAATACATGTAATCATTGCAAAGGTTCAACGGTAAATGGAAAATCCCTTTGGACCAATTCATGTACATGTATCACATTAGCATGTGTGGCATTGATATTTCTTCTTACAAAGCCCAGAGTTTTATTTGCATTCGTTGTAATTCTTTCTATGTATGTGTTCCAATTTAAGTTAGATGTGATGTCAAGACCCAGGTATTTTGCACTTTCAGCAGATTGTAGAATTTGTCCATTGAGGAAGTATTGAAGTTTATCCACTTTTTTACTTTTAGATAGATGAATGACTTGACATTCGCTTGGGTTAAATTCCATGTCCCAATTACTTTCCCATTGTTTTAATTGTTATTTTGTAACGTATTGTTGTCATTTGGGGAGTTGATAGAGAGATAAACAACAGTAGCATCAGCAATAAACCTACTTGTAATTGTAAAGATGTCAATAGGTCATTAAATAAAATTAATGTAAATTAGAAATAAAAGTGGACCGAGGACTGACCCCCGAGGGACACCCGAAGTTACAGGAACCTCTTCAGATGTTTCACCTTCGAGAATGACAGTTTGTGATCTGTGATAGAAATGCTTCTGACCGTTTCAGAACTTGAGTTGATATACCATAGTCCTGAAGTTTTATAAGAAGTGTTCTACTTGATCAAATGCCTTACTGAAATTTAATAATAGTAAGTCTGTCTGTTTGCGATTAACAGCATTATGTATCAATTCATCAGTTAATTCTATGAGTTGGGTTCCACATCTCTTTTCCCGAAATTCATGCTGGATGCCATAAACTATATCATTTTCAGTAAGATGAGGGGACTTAAACTTTACTTTAACAAATCACTAGTTTTACGTCTAGGAACACTAAAAAATACCAACATTAAATACTGTACCGACAAAAATTTTGTATGGACCTCTGAAAGTGCAAAAACCCTCGGAATCACCTTTACACCAAATCAGCATAAACATCTAGAAATAAATCTAATGCCAAAAATTGACCAATTTAAAAATTGTCTAAAACAATGGCAACATAGAAAACTGACACTAATGGGAAAAGTAACTGTTATTAAAACCTATGCTCTACCAAAACTTATATATCCTCTTACGGTTTTACCCAACCCATCAGAAATCATTTTAAACGATTTAAACAAAGCTATTTTTGACTTTCTGTGGGATGGAAAACCCGACAAAATAAAACGAAAACTACTCTCAAAGAATTATGAAGACGGTGGGCTAAAATTGACAGATATATACGCATTCTTAAACTCATTAAAGTCTTGTTGGGTAAAAAGAATTATTGACAAAAATAACAATGGATACTGGAAAATATTCTTCAAACAACAACTAGAACGTTATGGAGGAAATTTCATTTTTGACTGTAACCTAACTACCAAGGATATAAATGTAATGTTTAGCAGAAACCTGTTCCTAAAAAACATTCTCACATCATGGTTTAATATCCAAAATCTGAGTTATGAAAATAAACCACCTATTAACAGTCATATAATATGGAATAATTCAAATATTAAGATTGAAAATAAACCAATGTTTTTAAAAGAATGGTTTGATAAAGGCATAACATATGTGGAACAACTGTATGACTTTAGAAAAAATAAACTCTACTCCTTTGAGGAAGCAAGACAAATATATAATATTCCACCACGAGACTTTCTGACCTATCACAAAATTATTCATGCTATAAATACTTACAGCATAACTCATGTGAAGAAAGAAATAATAACCGAAAATAGAGATGTAACTCTGAGAGAGAAAATGGAAAATATAAAACACCCAAATAAATTACTATACAACATACAAATACAAAGCAAAGAAGAAGAAATAATAAAAGCAAAAAGGAAATGGACTAACAATATCGGAGTAGAAATGAACGAAAACTGGAAAAAAATATTTTTAATACCTTTTAAATCAACAATTGACTCCATCTTAAGAAATTTTCAATATAAATTTCTAATGAGACTAATACCAACTAACACATATTTATATAACTGTCAATTATCCCCCTCAAGACTATGCGATTTCTGCAATATGCAAGATGAAACAATAGAACACCTATTTTGGGAATGCCATGTAGCTCAAAATATCTGGAATAGAGTGAGTAGTTTTCTAAAAACAAAACAATTTCAAATACAGTTCAACAGTCAAAAAGTATTTTTTGGTATTCAAGAACAAGGTATAACAAATACTGCCTTAAACTATGTCATAATTTTATGCAAATTCTATCTCTTTAAAATGAAACAAGTTAAAACAATACCGAGAATTGAAAGCTTAACAAAATATTTAGAAAATAGAATTCTGTTAGAAAAACACATAGCTTTTAAAAAATGTAAACTATTGTTTTTTAGACAGAAATGGAAACGATTCATATGATGTTTTTTTGTGTTTTTTACACTTCACATATTAAAGATATATTTATAACTTCATAGATGATACGGTCAAACTCCCCCCCCCCCTTTTACTTTATATCTTTTTGAAAACTTCCATTATCTTATTTTTTAAACTTCATAAACATATGAAAAATAAATGGGACAAAATCATATATGAAAAACATTGTTGAATATACATTTGACATCAAAATGATAAAATGTTAGCATGAAATTGAAATATTGTTTCTATCTTGTTGTTAAATGTATTATAAATGAAAAAATAAACGGGGTAACCCGAAAGGGGCCTCAAATGAAAAAAAAAGATGAGGGGAAATATTACTTATGTATGTTAATGATATACGGCGATAATTTGAGTCACCTTGAATTTGAGTCACGCTTTTTGAATGTTTAATTAAAGTCGTAATTATTATTAGTATTATTATTATTATAGACAAATGCCTTTTTTCTTTCCTTATTAGTAAGTTTTTTATATCTGAGCATTAGATCGGTTTCTTTTTACTTTTTTTACAGTATGTCACTTTTTCAAATCATTTTTAATCCATGGCAAGGAGTTTTATTTCCGATTTTCTTAAGGGGAACATATTCGGAGATACCACATTCAATAGCTTTATTGAATTTGTTCCAAATTGCATCAACAGAGGCAGAATCTACATCCTCTAGTAGTGGTTATTGTAGATACAATGTCATGATCACTTATACCTGTAATGACCTTAGTAGAGTTTTTGACAAACGTATGGTTTGTAGTTAGAAAGAGATCATGTAAATTGTCATTAAGAGTATTTTCAGTACCCATTTGAATCATATTGATGTTGTTCATTTATCATAAACCGGTGGGATGTTTGTACCTTGCTTCACATATGGCGGTGATATATGTCCTATTTCTTATAAAATTTTGTTGTAAATATAAAATTGAGGTACAATGGAACTACATATCATAATCTAGAAAATGTGACCATTTCCCAATAAATTAATGTTTATTTAGTAAGTATATATCTAGTATTAATTATGATGTATGTATGGTATTTTGGGTCTCGGATGTGACTTGTTAATGATATATTTATAGGGTGACATGAAATTCAGTATTGGGGAAACACCCTGTCTTTGGCATGTTACTAGGAAAAGGACGTGTCACATTTTTGTCGAAAAAAACCTTTTGTGTCGCCTTTTCAATCATTTGAGTTCCACATTTCCAAAATACCAAACACAAGACCATGACATGAAAGCGACTGCGAATACGCCAAGCTTAACTAACTCCAACTTATGTCTACCAGCATCACCCTTTTTAAAATAGCAGACTCTGTCTATGTAATTTTCTGAAATTCAGCATCTAACATTTTCGAAATAATTCTATTGAAAGTTGCTGCTGATGCTTACAACTTCGCTGCCATTCAAGTTTGGGTTACTGGATTTGTCATAGATATCACAAAACCAATGAACATGGCGATTGCAGGTTTGTACCATGTTTGGTGATTTTTAATATATGGTGCCATTTCGCCAAAACAAGCATGTGAACGTATATCACCCTTCATATGACAAACATTAATGATTGTCTTCACTGACATGGGTAATTCATTATACCAACACTTTTTTATGCTTCTATAGGGGCAATATTTCTTGAAAAAACAGAATACAATGCCCTCTACAAGATGGTCGATTTTGGTTAGAAAAATAATGTATTTCAGTGTAGCAATACCACGTGACATAATGCTACAGTCCAAAGAAGAATTTTGTTAACAAAACCTCCACTTGAAAGAGAAAAATAGGCGTAAGTATTTTATTTCTTCACCAATGTCTATGAAATACAGACTTAGCTAAGACAAAATCTATAAGGCTTCCGCGATATATTGTATATCTCTCCGTAGTTTGACCGTTGTTTCAATTACCCTGTGAAACCTTGGAAAAAATGTGTGTCAGAGCGGACTACAGTGCCAAGCCTTTTCGTTTTCCTGGTATTATCTTCTCCATGCGTGGTTGAAGAGTCGTGTTTACACCTTCCGGGAACACCGGAGGCTATTTCGCAACAAACAAAATGCATATTGTTACAATGCATATCACTAATATGACATTTTCTTATTATTTGCAATTATGGCTACAGTTACAAGAAAAAACATTCAGGCTACAGTTTAAAGCTGTTTTCAGAATTTACCATAATACCAAGCAACATATCGCTCCTGGTGCTATTTTTGTCAATATTACACACGCTAATAAATTTGCTTGGTCAGGTTTTATGATCATACCAAATTAAACGGTCATAAAGATATGATTTCATCCACTCCAATGGCTTGCCTACAATACCAAAATGATTTTCAAATCGGCGTAAGAGAGTGGTGAGATCAATGGTGTCAAACGCTGCTGATAAATCAAGCAAGACGAGGACAGTAGCTTTATTCTGGTCTAGATAACAAAGGATGTCATTTTGCACACGAAGTAAAGCGGTAGAATGGGATTTTCTATATGCTGACTGGCGTTCTTCATGGAGATTATATATACAGTGTTAGGTGCTCATCTAGTTGAGCATCGACTACGTTCTCCAGAACTTTGGAAATAAAAGGTAAGTCTGACACCGCTGTCGCGTGAGAGTCATTCGACTATGAGATCAGTGCGACCGGAAGTATAGCTGACACATTTTATGCGGTACACAAGTGCTAATCACCAGCCGTGATAATTGTCTGCCGAGGCGTATAAAAAAGTCCTGGCGAGTTTAAATTCGGAGCTCGCGGTCATATTTTTGTTTTTTTTATAAAAGAAACGAACACTTTCCAAATATACTTGATGATTCGCAGTTTTAAACGTTCTCTACTATGTATTTTCGTAGAGTTATCGACGCATATATAGATCGCTTCCGTACATGGGATGCGCCGTACTTTGGTACTGACATGCGGTCAAGTTTAATTGTTTATTTTCATTATATATAGGCCTATATATACCTATATATTGATTTATACATAAGGAAATAGGTTCACATAAATTTATGTATTAGTTACGTATTTTACACTATTAACGTACGTTCGATAGAGATCTGTAAACGTGATCTATATATAGTCTTTGTTAAAAGAACATGCGTCCATAGTCAGCTTTTGCAAAGATCTAAAATTGTTCGTTGAGGTATTTGGATTTTGTTTCTTTCAATGTTTATGGGAGATTTGAATATATGAAATGACCCTCTGACCCCTGAAAAAGTCCATTTACCCTTGGGTTTTGAAATCAGCTTTAGATGGAGCCGCTGCATAATTATGTACATGTTGTTTTCATTATATTTTGAGCATTTGATTTTGTTGATGTTGCCAACCCACACAGTGCTAAGAATTAATACCTGTGCTGAGATTCCATCTATCATGATCATGTTGATAGGACTCTAGGCTACCCGGAGGTCCCAGGTTCAAATCTCCGCTAGACACTGGAAATCACAGAACTGATTTTCTCACCAAATTACAGAAGCATTCTTGTGTGTATCGGTGCTTTAATTACTTGGGGCATGTAAAAGAAAGATAGGAGTCTATTTGGAAAGAGCTAGGGTAGCGCACCCGGTTTCCTAGTGTAACAAACTGACTCTTCCCTCGAACTCGGAGGTCGTTGTCTGATCTAGCAGGGAAAAATCAATGACAATGCACTTAAGACCGTCTCAGTCAATCACAAACGACAACATGGACCTGTCAAACTAAATTCTGTAACTATACCTGGTGTCACAAATCCCATCCGATTGCAATCCAATGATCGAATGCTTATCTGCTTGAAGGAATCTTATGGTCATTGGGGGTATTGTAGAGCATCGGGCAGAGACAGGAGTAATTTTAAGTCTTTTGATAATATTCATTGCTACTAATTGGCCCGTCCGCATGATATGCATAGACATAAAGCCGCAAAAGACAGGGAAGTCGCCCAGCGTCAGGGTGATTTGTGACCCAGTTATTTATAAGAGATAACATAAATCTGTGGATAAATAAGGAAAATATATATTATAAAATAAACATTTAATTCAGATAATAAATGAAAATTTAATAAAATAAGTACAATTTGAGTTATTTGAGTTATATAATCAAACAAGTTCAACAACTATCAGAACTATCCCCCACAGATCATTGAATGTTATAAATTCTCTAAATACATGTACTCCATGACTAGGCCATTTACATTCAAATTAAACCAATGGATATAAGGAGAAAAGCGTGGAAAAACTTTGTGACACCCTGATATCTAGCGAATAATCAACCCCTTGTCTACTGGGTTGAGTAGGCCCCTACCTTCTGGGTTGAGTAGGCCTCCACCTACTGGGTTGAGTAGGCCCCCACCGTCTGGGTTTAGTAAGCCCCACCTTCTGGGTTTAGTAGGCCCCCACCTACTGGATTTAGTAGGCCCCCACCTACGGGGTTGAGTAGGCCCCCACCTTCTGTGTTTAGTAGGCCCCCACCTACTGGATTGAGTAGGCCCCCACCTACTAGGTTTAGTAGGCCCCACCTTCTGGGTTTAGTAGGCCCCCACCTACTGGATTTAGTAGGCCCCCACCTATGGGGTTGAGTAGAGCCCCAACCTACTGGGTTGAGTAGAGCCCCCGCCTACAGGGTTTAGTAGGCCCCTGCATACTGGGTTTAGTAGGCCCCCACCTACTAGTTTAAGTAGAGCCCCCCGCCTACTGGGTTTAGTAGGCCCCCGCCTACTAGGTTAAGTAGAGCCCCCACCTACTGGGTTGAGAAAGCCCCCGCCTACTGGGTTTAGTAGAGCCCCAACTACTGTGTTTAGTAGGCCCGCCTATTTGGTTAAGTAGAGCCCCCGCCTACTGGGTTAGAGTCCCAACATAAATACAAATACAATATTTATTTTAAGTCGGATACATTTACAAATTTGTATTAAGTAGAGCCCCCCGCCTTCTGGGTTAGAAGAGTCCCAACATACTGGATTAAGTAGAGCTCCCACCTACTGGGTTTAGTAGAGCCCCACCTACTGTGTTTAGTAGGCCCGCCTATTTGGTTAAGTAGAGCCCCCCGCCTACTGGGTTAGTAGAGTCCCAACAAAAATACAAATACAATTTTTATTTTAAGTCGGATACATGTTCAATACTGGATTAAGTAGAGCCCCCCCGCCTACTTGGTAAGTAGAGTCCCAACATACTGGATTAAGTAGAGCCCCCCGCCTACTGGGTTTAGTAGAGCCCCACCTTCTGTGTTTAGTAGGCCCGACTATTTGGTTAAGTAGAGCCCCCCGCCTACTGGGTTAGTAAAGTCCCAACATAAATACAATATTTATTAGTTTCAGGACAGCCTTCAATGCTGTTAACTTTAGGTGCATTTCATATAGTGCTGTCCAGACATACTCGATAGGGGTTGAACACTTGTTAAAATTCCTAGCGTTCGACTTCACACTTTGTCTTATTAATTTACCTGCTGGATTTATTCTGTCCTATCAGCAATTATATGTCTCTCAGGGTAAAGGATAAACACGAGTCCAAACGTGCTAACCCTATTCAGTTCGATTACAGCACATGTAATAGAATTGATTTCTTTAACTATGCTCATTTTTAAAATGTCCAAATTTTGAATATTTAAAATTAAACGTCCCAAGTTCACAGCGTATAAACCAAATCACTGTACGACTTATTGGGATACTATACAATTCAACCTGTATTACTTCTTGTGAGTAAAAACACATATGATTTCCGATAACTGTATGACTTATTGCAAGACTATACAATTCAACATGTATGCCTTATTGCAATTACCGGAAGTTGACTCGATTATGCACTGTGGAGTTTCTACTTTTTAGCTGCACTGCCCAAGATTTGGCATTTCATTTGTTGATAACATTTCTGTCTTTGTCGGGATAGTTTTGATATTATCGTTCAAATGTATACGAAATCCAAAGATAATGATGCAAATAGTCAACACGTCCTGCTCCATACACTGACGTACAGCTGCCTCTCAAGTTCGATTCATTGACTTCTGTCCAACTTTAAACGGATTGACCCTATATGAATTGTTCTTCATTACGAATACAAGTTTCGTGGAATTGATCTCCAACAGCTGTCTTGCTGTTCTATCAAACAATCTACAAATAGAAAAAAACAGTTATCATCTTATTGTATCAATAACCAAAACATACCATCACAGGATTGACTTTCAATAATGTTGAACACATAATATTATATTTTTGAGGTTTTAAATTGATTGATTGATTGATTGATTGATTGATTGATTGATTGGGTTGGGTTGGGTTGGGTTGGATAGGGTCAGGTCGGGTCGAGTTGATTGACGGATTGATCGATTGATTGATTGATTGATTGATTGATTGATTGATTGAAACCTGGTTAGCTAATTAGGAATTAATATTTGATTCTTGAATTTTGAATTGTGGATGTGTAGTAATGTTTAAATGATCATAAAAACAAATGTCTAGCAAATATATAATCTGTAATATTTACAACACATCAATAGGTATTAAATTATTCAAGCCAAATACCTTTTATTCACTCATTTCATGTTTACATAGAAAATGGAGGTGACAAAATGTAACTGTTTTACTTCACTTCACAAGTGCAATGATTAATAACTGACTACCTGATATGTGAAATTAAGTGTCACCTCTGTGCAGGTCCATTAATTAAAAAACAATCATGGGATAAAAATATTTTGAAGTCATATATTACTTCCATTTCAGCTGTATATTATGCTTAAGCTGAATAAACCATTTATTCTGTTCTGTTCATTAAAATTAAGGGTCACTTAATGTCTACATATTTTTCACACTGTATATAATTATGACACTTATAGTTAGGTAATGTACAGGTAGGTTGATTTGACATGTCACCATTGCCTGATGTCAAATATTATCCAGCCTAATAAAAGGTAATGTTTGATCATTTATAACATGTATTGATTACAGAACAGACTATATATTTTATTGATTACAACAAAGGTTATATATAAAAAATGTATAGGATATTATTTAATTACAAGTAACTGGTTTTATTATACCCCCATTTATAATTAACTTCCTGTCATAAAGGGACTATTTAATTCTCAAACAGGGTATCTGGGTGATGTAAGATAACTGATTAACAGACTTTGCAATATTATGCAATAGTGTGCAATACTGTATCTTGACATCTTGAAAAATAGGGATCACATACTGACATCATGCTGAGAGAATACCTGTAGAGTCCAAAATAATGTGTCCCTATTTTCTCAGTATGCCCACGCATGTTAATTTACGTGCGTGGTATGCCTCTATTTAACAAGGTATTCATGCAAACCAATTCATATGTGGACACATGGCTCTATAGGTCATAAATGGGGTTCTTTTATTAGGCAACATAATTGATAAAGAACAACTTCTTTATTACAGAACACAATTATTGAGTTTTTCTAAAATAATGACTTAAAAGATGATGCCCCCAGGATTTTTTCATGAATCAAAATGCATACATTGTATCATATAGTTGATAAAAAACATAAAACTTATATATTATAGAACATGATTATTGAGTTTTTCTAAATTTTCTTTGGAATATATAACAATATTAAAACTGTGAGAAATATAAGAACTGAATTTCAGAGGACATGTGACTTGATAGATGATTCCCCAGGGATCTTTTCATGTATCAAAATGCAATTTCTTTATTAAAGAACACAATTATTGAGTTTTTCTAAAATAATGACTTGAAAGATGATGCCCCCAGGAGCTTTTATAGAACCCAAAATACAAACATTGTATCATATGTTTGATAAATAACAAAACATATATATTATAGAACATGATAATTGAGTTTTTCTAAAATAATTTGGAAAACAAACCAATATTTAAACTGTGAGAAATGGAAGAACTGAATTTCAGAGGTCATGTGACTTGATAGATGATGCCCCAGGGATCTTTTCATGTATTAAAATGCATACATTGTATCATATAGTTGATAAAAAACACAACTTATATATTATAGAACATAATTATTGCGTATTTCTAAAATATTTTGGAAAAAATAACAATATTCAAACTGTGAGAAATGTAAGAAGTGAATTTCACAGGTCATGTGACTTGATAGATGATGCCCCCAGGAGCTTTTCATGAATCAAAATGCATACATTATTTCATATATTTGATTAAGAACACAACTTTTGTATTATAGGACATGATTATTAAATTTTAGTTTTTCTAAAATAATTTGGAAAATATAACAATATTTAAACTGTGAGAAATGTAAGAACTGAACTTCACAGGTTATGTGACGTGATAAATGATGCCATCCGGAAGCTTTTCATGAATCAAAATGCAAACTTTATATCATATATTTGATAAAGAACACAACTTATATATTATAGAACATGATTATTGAGTTTTTTCTTAAATAATTTTGAAAATATAATAATATTCAAACTGTGAGAAATGTAAGAACTGAATTACAGAGGTCATGTGACTTGATAGATGATTCCCCAGGAGCTTTTAATGAACCAAAATACATACATTGTTTCATATAGTTGATAAAGAACACAATTTATATATTATAGCATGTGATTATTGAGTTTCCTGAAATAATTTGGAAAATAAGACAATATCTAAACTGTGAGAAATGTAAGAACTGAATTTCAGAGGTCATGCGACTTGATAGATGATGCCCCTGGGAGCTTTTAAGGAACCCAAATACATACATTGTATCATATGTTTGATAAAGAGGACAACTTATATATCATAGAACATGATTATTGCGTTTTTTTTAAATAATTTTGAAAATTAGACAATATTCAAACTGTGAGAAATGTAAGAACTGGATTTCAGAGGTCATGTGACTTGATAGATGATGCCCCCGGAAGCTTTTCATGAATCAAAATGCAAACATTATATCATATATTTGATAAGGAACACAACTTATATATTATAGAATATGATTGTTTAGTTTTTCTTAAATAATTTGGAAATATAACTATATTTAAACTGTGAGAAATGGAAGAACTGAATTTCAGAGGTCATGCGACTTGATAGATGATGCCCCCGGGAGCTTTTAATGAACCCAAATACATACATTGTATCATATGTTTGATAAATAACACAACTTATATATTATAGAACATGATTATTGAGTTTTGCTAAATAATTTGGAAATGATAACAATAGTTAAACAGTGAGACATGTAAGAACTGAATTTCACAGGTCATATGGCTTGATAGATGATACCCCCAGGAGCTTTTAATGAACCCAAATACTTACATTGTATCATATGTTTGATAAATAACACCACTTATATTATATATATTATTGAACATGATTATTGAATTTTGCTAAAATAATTTGGAAAATATTTAAACTGTGAGAAATGTTAGAACTGAATTTTAGAGGTTGTGTCATTTGATAGACAATGCCCCTATGAGCTTTTAATGAATTCGAATACATAAAGTAGCCTGTAGGCAATGTATTTGATAAGGATATCAACCCGTATATATATACAATATGACATAATGATAGAGTTTTTCTAAAATAATTTGTAAAATATGACAATATTTAAACGGTGAGCAATGTAAGATCGTAAAGTCAGAGGTCATGTCACTTAATAGATGATACCCGCAGAAGCTTTAAATGAATCAGAACCAGTTTATGAGTAGTTTTGACGCAACAAATGTTCCATCTTTACTGTCATCTATACATTGAGATTGTTCATTTGTGAAAGTTTGAAGAAATTCCATCCAGCAGTTTGTGAGGAGTTCAAACAAAATTTTCATTATTGGGTATATAGTAAAAGTAACAAAGGGCCTTAATAATGGCAAAACAATAATGTAAGGTATTTACTTAAACCTAGATAATTCTGTTTCGTTTATTTGCTTTTATTTATCCTCCCCACCGGATAATCCATATGGGCGAGGCCCCCAGAAGAGGCTAGTCACTTTAGTGTTTGGGGGATAGTGCATGATATAGAAGATGCTCCAGTTCCAGGAGCATCCCTGTTCTTTTACGTGCCGATGTAAAGCATCATACACGGGATCTCGCTTAACGTCTCATCCGAAAGACTGTTAGTAAGTTTAGTTATGTTAGGTGGGAAACACTGAAAAGCATTTCTGTTTTTGACCGTCTGGAGTAGGGATCAAATCCACAACCTTCAGATTAGCAGTCAGTAGCCCTTACCACTAGACCACTTGTCCACCTTTAATTTTGTATCAAGTGCAGTGACCAAGAACCATAACTCTATGTCACCCTGTTTTCAAATTATCTCCCTTTGTTTAATTTAATTAAGTATTCAATTGATTGACTTGAAACCTTAAATATAAGTAGAATAGCATCTAGGAGAAGTGTTGTGACTTAAAGAAACCTAACTCTAACTGGTACCATTCTTGAATTATTTCCCTTTAACCAAAGAAGTAATGATATTTCCCTTTTCCTTCTTAGTCCTGTTTCTATGAAACATCAGTTAGTAACAAACATGTACTGTGGGGATGGCAATGTTAACATTGCTCTTTTTTTCTTGATAATAAATTTAACTGTAGGAAAGTAGTTGGACACAACAGTGACATTGTTCAGGTCAGAATTACCTTGAAGTTCCAGTAAGTATTAATACCAGATCTTCAAAACAAAGGTGACAGTCAATGAGCCGATCTTGGAAAGTACTTGACTGCCAAAACCTGAAATAAAGTCAGATCAATTAATAATCATTGAAATGATTACTTCTAGTAAGATAAAACAATAATAATTAATGAAGTATTATACACCTATTGTCAAAAGATATATAGATGCATGTAAAAACTACCACTTTTATTATTAATTTAAAAGTACAGCTCTGTCTGATTCGGTATGGATGATTCTGATATGTATCCGATGATAAGTAGTGCGAATATATCAATTTGCACATATAGATGAATCATAACAGGCACATCAGTCATGGTTCACTCATTTAGCTGTTCTCATTAGTATATATTGAGCGTAGATTCAGGTCTTGAACCTAGTAGCTTCAGTTTTATTTTAGATTATACAAATTTTGGCACTTTGTAAACTTCCATTTAACCATTTTCTCATGTAAGTTATTTCAAAATGTGCATAGGCGGATCAAAGGGGGGGGGCGGACCCGGTGTACGCCCCCCTAAAATCGCCAAAGTAGTGTCAATTCCTTTGTTGTATCACACTAAATCACATATTTAAAGTCATTTTTGTTCTGCTTTCTGCGCGCTGTGCGCACGCAATTAACATTTTCCACTAACCACAGACACTTCGATAGACTCTCTGCCGCCCCGTTATTCAGGTCGAACTTTGCGATTCTGATGTATCGCTCTTTTTGCACATTGATTCTCTTTTCGCTGCATTTTATGACAACAAAGATGGATGAGTATAAATGGAGCTACCGGGGTGATTTGCCCCCCTGGACCCCCTAGCAGGGCTTTGCCCTGCACCCACCAGGGGCCCTTGCAACCCCCTTGACCCCCAGCTCATTTTTCATTTCACGCTACCCCTAACACTAAATCCTGGATCCGCCCCTGATGTGAATTGATAATCGATCGACCAAAAAATATTGTCAATACATTAATATCGCTTCTATAGATGACAGCTCTATTTAATAACAATGAAGGTTTGTCAAGTTTATAATATGTACTACTGAGTCTACATCAATATGTTATTGTGAAAAACTCATAAATGGTTTAGGCCATCATGAAGTAATTAAAATCAATGGGTACAAGTGTGCCACACTCAACCTAAACATTCTTAATTTTCCAGTCTAGAAATTAACAGACAAAGAAAACACAGCACCTACAATATTCTTGTGAGCCATGCCAACAGTATGTAAATATGGTGCATTCTGAAGTTTACATTTACACAAAAGCTTCGCCCCTGACTAGTAGATCATCTTTTAGCCATGCCTTTGCGTACATGGCTTTAACACTACAACAATTAAAATTCCTTACAAATGAGCTTTTCAATAATTTTCTCAGGGGTTGGTCGGGGATAGACCTATCCAGATTATTTCATTTGTCATAGAAGTAAATATTTTCTCTGTCTAGTTTCACTAACTAACATGCACCTCTTTTCGAGTTTGCTGTTTAGGGCAGACTTAAATTCAATTAAGAGACAGCTAGGGATGTAAAACAAGGAATCCGGGTGCGTTATCCTAGCTCCTTCCAAATAATGAAGACTCCTTGGTTCTTAAACATGCCCAGCGAAAAACACCGATAAGCATGAGACTACCTTTGAGTCCATGCAGACAGATAAGCTGTCTCCAATTGGCTGCTTTTGAATTCTGATGGTCCAGCCACAGCTAGTAAAGTACTGTTAGCGTCGAAATGGTTCGACTACTGGGCCATGCGATTCGGCCAACTGATTCAAAACGCTGACAAATAGCAGGGCATCGACAAATTTTCTGACACAAAATTCTCTGATCAAACATCAGTTTTCCCCGTCCCTGCCCTGGGTCAGGACAACAACACCCCACCCACCGTTGGCGTATATAGTCGAGCATGCATGATAAAACTCATCTATGAATTAGATATAGTTCTTTGAACAGTGACACAGTGTACTTAATGTAACACTCTGCTCATATATACGCTTAGAAATCATGGCAAGGACTTTTCGGAACTGCGTACAAACGACCGACAGTCTACTTTCACTTTCGATGTGTTTTGTTTACAGAAGTGATGATTGATATTTTATTGTTATGTTCTCCGATGTAGGAATTCAGGATCCGAAATGTAACAACGTCGAAGAAAAATTGCATCTACAGACTACACGCAATATTGTTTATTAAATTACAATATAAACAAGCGTTTTACCTTGCAACCTGTCTTCATCGATGAATCTGCACATCCGCCCGTATCACACCGTAAGAAATGTAAGTGCCGCGCATGCGCACTTATCCCAGTCGGACGAATATAACACCTCTGACGATTCTTACGGGACACCTGTCTGTAATTTTTCATTACATTTTGATCAAGCCTGGCTTCTTTATCAGTGACCTTTCAAAAGCGGTTAGGATTTCTCACGGGTGCGACCATATTTGTTGTTGTGGTTCATGGTGTTTCTCAAAAATATGTATTTGAAACAAAAAAGTGCAAACTCATCGCAGTAATTATCTCCCTTTGCAGTGAATTATCTGTGATTCTAATAGTGAGAGTCGCACTTGAACTCGGTGGAGTCACCCTAGGTACAGGACTAAGCTACAACGCATCGCGAAAACGCGTGCGTAGGACATTCTTCCTCCACACGCAAAACTGTTATTATCTCAAATACTGGTGTCTTGAATGCATATGTCCTGATTACACAATTGTTTCCATATAGTCTGTGTTTGTAACCTTGGGATACAGGATACAAAATTGCATATAGGGAATAGATAGAGTAAAATAATACTGGGATACAGAAGGGCTATGGATACAGCAAGTTACAACAGAGAAATATTAATTTTATATCAAATTCATTAGGGCAGGGATACAATGGTTACACCAGGGTACAAAGGGATACAGTGAGGTTACAACAGAGAAATATTAGTTTTATACCAAACCGATCAGGGATACAAGGGTTACACCAGGGTACAAAGGGATACAGTGAAGTTACAACAGAGAAATATTAATTTTATACCAAATTCATTAGGGATACAGGGATACAAGGGTTACACCAGGGTACAAAGGGATACAGAGGATTTACAACAGAGAAATATTAGTTTTATACCAAATTCATTCGGGATACAGGGATACAAGGGTTACACCAGGGTACAAAGGGATACAGTGAGGTTACAACAGAGAAATATTAATTTTATACCAAATGCATTAGGGATACAGGGATACAAGGGTTACACCAGGGTACAAAGGGATACAGTGAGGTTACAACAGAGAAATATTAGTTTTATACCAAATCGATCATAGATACAGGGATACAAGGGTTACACCAGGGTACAAAGGGATACAGTGAGGTTATAACAGAGAAATATTAGTTTTATACCAAATTCATTAGGGATACAGGGATACAAGGGTTACACCAGGGTACAAAGGGATACAGTGAGGTTACAACAAAGAAATATTAATTTCATACCAAATGCATTAGTGATACAAGGGTTACACCAGGGTACAAAGGGAAACAGAGGAGTTACAACAGAGAAATATTAGTTTTATATCAAATCGATCAGGGATACAGGGATACAAGGGTTACATCAGGGTACAAAGGGATACAGTGAGGTTACAACAGAGAAATATTAGTTTTATACCAAATGCATTAGGGATACAGGGATACAAGGGTTACACCAGGGTACAAAGGGATACAGTGAGGTTACAACAGAGAAATATTAATTTTATACCAAATCGATCAGGGATACAGGGATACAAGGGTTACACCAGGGTACAAAGGGATACAGTGAGGTTACAACAGAGAAATATTAATTTTATACCAAATCGATCAGGGATACAGGGATACAAGGGTTACACCAGGGTACAAAGGGATACAGAGGAGTTACAACAGAGAAATATTAGTTTTATACCAAATGCATTAGGGATACAGGGATACAAGGGTTACACCAGGGTACAAAGGGATACAGTGAGGTTACAACAGAGAAATATTAATTTTGTACGGGTGTGTTCATTGACTGGTTTGTTCAGTGTCAGTGTGCAGGGTACTGTTTCATCAAAGCACTTGTGGAATTCTTAAACTTACGTCAAAATTTAGATTCTTTTTAATTCTTTAAGAACCTAAACTTGTGGTGAATGGATCTGTGATATTAACAATGATTAAGTTAATTAACTCCCACAAACCATATGTGTTCCCTATTTGCATTTGTAAAGGCATCATAAAGAATTCAAATTTTAACGTAAGTTTAAGATTCCATCAGTGCTATGATAAAACAGTACACTGAGCTCCATATGGATAATAATAAATCTCCATCTGATTTTAGATTACAGCCAAAATCCTAGGTTAGATGGTATAATAAATATCATATTTCAGAAAACTTTAATAAGCAGTGGTTTTTTTAAAGCACATTTAAAAAAGGCCTAAACCTCAGAAATCAAGCAAACAGTAATAAGGTCCGACTCAATTTATTTTGCTTGAATTAATTTTTTTTTAGTTCAGATAAGACCATAATAAATCAATTAGTATCCTTTTTTCTCTTAAGAAGGGAAGAATATTATTTTTTATAATATATTTCATTGCATGACTTTGTTTGTACCCAAGTTAGTAAAATGAGATTCTGAAGGTATTTTTTGATACTTAACTAGTGTAATATTATAATACTGTCAAGTTGAGGTGGATATGATGTTTTGTTGATGTGCAAAAAACGTTTTTGCAGTCAACTAAACATCCTATTCATCCAAACATGAGTTGACAATCTCCAAATCTCTAAACTGTGTTTGAATCAGTCATTTGTATGTAGTTTTTCTCTAGATATCTTCCTCATAGAATGAAATACACTTTGTTTGTTTTACAAATACTAATGTTTAGTCTCTCTTCAGAAAAAGGTGTAGCTAGATCTATGATAAAATTAACAATGACTCTATACAGAATATGTTCAGGAATTTTAAGTATATTCATCTTAGATGGCTGCATGTCTTTTATGTATTTTAAAAGATAATTTCAGTGTTTAAAAGTATTGTCAGCAGTCCTAGGTAAAATAATACAGGAAATTATGTTATATCGTTGTGTACATAATGCAACAGGTCATGGTTATAAATATTAAAGTTAAGTTACCAGTTTTCAAGGAAAGCTTTCAGCAAATCAGCCGTTCAGCCACCCTTTGACATTTAAACCCCCCTCGTCAATGGGCAACCTAAGGAAACCAGCGTGAGGAGACTATTTTTCTCCTGGTTTGTGTTCAGCCAACA
Organism: Spisula solida; assembly: GCA_947247005.1. Taxonomy (NCBI): domain Eukaryota; kingdom Metazoa; phylum Mollusca; class Bivalvia; order Venerida; family Mactridae; genus Spisula; species Spisula solida. Next base: position 25,397,110 of record OX365960.1, on the reverse strand, counting down.
TTGAGATATGGCGCCCAGACTCAGACCTGTAAAGACACTGCCTTCAAAGGTACCAATTCACACCTTGGTTGAGTAGAGCATTATGTGTTATTCTTGCTCAGAGAAATTAAGCAGTGTCGCAGATTGGGATCGAACCAGGGACCTCTCGATCCCAAAGCGTGCATCCCACTGACTCCAGCATCAGTTTCAGGAAGTGAATATGAAAACATATTGATCAGAATCCTTGCTTCATACTAGGTATATAACACTTGATCTAGGTGTATAACATTTGATCTAGGTTTATTATGTTTCAAATGCTTCATTTTGTTTTTGAAATGTTTTTAGAAGATAATGTATGGAATGAGGAGTGCACAATAATTCTTTTATCTATGGGTTTAATAGTTAAGTTATGAGACTTTAAACTGCGGATACAAGTGCCATTGCACATTAATTGTTTAAACCGCAGATTAAGACTTAGAACTGCAGTTACAAGTATCAATGATATTTTCTTGAACCCAGAGTTAAGAGCCAACCAATCAGTGCGTTTGAAATTGTGAATAATCAGTGAACCGGAACGGGCCGACGATATGCCCATTTCCACTTGGTAGTGAAGCTATCCATGAAGTTTAATTAAAATCTGAGCAGTGGTTCTTGAGAAATAGCCTGAATTTCTTCGGGGAGCATAAAAATGGCCCGGATCATCACTGTATACTGGCTTCCCCCCACCGGGACATAGTGGGACCTGAACCGGGACTATGAGAACGGGCTTAATGAAGCATAACTCTACTCACACATGATCGAAAGAAAATTTATCAAATTGCTCGCATTTCTTGGACAATCTGGAACCTGACTTTTATTTTTACATTATGAAATTGATCACAAACATAAGTTTATATTGCTCCATGAAGCATGCATGGTATTGTCATAAAAGTAAAATAAGTGAAAACTGCATACAAACTTTTTTTAAATTTAATTTTAAAATCTCCCTTATGTTTATGAAATCTCCTGCAAATATGTCAACGTCCAAGACTTGAAGTCAAAACTCTCGATCCTTAGGCTGCATGTACTAGCATTCCTGTCTGTCAAAGGAGGGATCTATGTTTCTATAATCAAACTCCCTTACTCATATTAAATCAAACAAACTCGCCTCTAAAAATTAAGTCGTTATTATTATTATGATTATTTAATTGACTCTTCACTCAATCATATCTTGATTATTTCTTTTTAATTGGTATACACATTTTAAAAGTTGCATAAAATGACTATAACAAGTTAAGTATACTGATACAATACATGATTTAACATCTTCCTTTAAATAAACATATTATAAGTGCAACTTCTAAATGTTAATTAACTTAGTTAAATGTTAAAAGCCAATACTTTATTAATCTTACATACAATGAAAGTTACTGTATGATAGGTGACAGATGGTGAGAGCATAAAATTATGCTGGTTGTAAACTGATATTGGTTGTATATTGGTACTCCACTGTTTAGTTACTGATTAGGGCCTGATCTTGATTGCTTATCTTGGTACTGCTGACACAGGGGATCTATACTGTTTAGGGCATATCCTGATTGGTTGTTTATTGGTATCCCACTGTGTATATTGATTAGGGTCTGATCCTGATTGCTTATCTTGGTACTGCTGACACAGGGGATCTATATTGTTTAGAGCATATCCTGATTGGTTGTATATTGGTTCCCCACTGTGTATATTGATTAGGGTCTAGCTAGCTGATCTTGATTGCTTATCTTGGTTCTCCACACTGGGGATCTGTATTGTTAATGATCAATCAGGCAATTTTGGCATAGGTAAATTTTCAGTGTTTGGTTTAAATTTGTTGTTATACCCCCAGATACTGTTGATTCAAAGTTATCTGTCACAACCGCGTAAACAAACAATCAACACGATCGATTATTACGGGTGTGTCAGGACTAAGTTCTAACATCATTAATTTAGTACATTTAAATGATCAAAACTATAACCGCCCTGTAGCCGAGTGGTTAACAGCTATGGTTTTGTGAGTCTTATTTTGAAAATGTATACAATTTACTGCGAGTTCAAATTCCAACAATGCCTAGATTTTTTTATTTTGCTTAAATTATGTTTATTAATGCTTTTGCTCATTCCGGTGATTACATAGTTTTACATACAATTAATCACAGGATTTGAAGTTCTATCTATCAAATAAACTAGATCTGTTCGCAGTTCATCATACGAAGCTGGAAATTTCTGCAATTTTGCATTTAATGTACTAGTAAATATAAAAAGAAACCATAGCGTATCTATATCAAACTTTTTCGCAAAGGAAAGTAAGATAAAATCAATGTGTCGATATAAAAACATCAGAAAAAAATATTATAAAAAGCATTACAAAGAAAAAGCGTATCAGATTGGATTCGAACCTTTACTTGGATTTCGCCAATGATTTATGCTGATACCATGCATTTAACGCACTACGATAAGAATACTAATTAAAATATATTACGATTAGTTTAATACATAAAGCTATGGTCAAAGACGTTATGAGTAAAATATGAGTGCTGATTGGTCAAAACATACATTTACCTATTAAGAAATGGAACATTCTGGCGGTTTTGACAGATATATTTGAATCGACAGTACATAGTATATGGGGGCTATATTGGAGTCATGCTTGAGGATGGTTGGTTAGTTGGTTGGTTGGTCTGTTGGTTGGTTGGTCCGTATAATTTTGTCCGCGCTATTTCTCTGTAACCATTGGTCGGATTTCATCAAAACTTTGCACGATTGATCAGTACCAAGTCTAGTTCTGCATATTTAAGGGAGTTATGGCCCTTTGTTTTTTTACACTTAAAAATTTTGTCCGCGCTATTTCTCTGTTACCAATAGTTGGATTTCAATGAAACTTTTCATGAATGATCAGTACCAAGTCTAGTTGTGCATTTCCTCGGCACACATTGGTCGGATAAATTTTAAGGCCTTGGCCGAATTGCATGAAACTCACACCAAATGTGTAACTAATAAAGACGACGTGCAGAACCCATATCGCAACCATACTGGTTTAAGGTCAAGGTCACAATTCAAATTCAAAGGTTTGAATCTTTCATTCGTGTCCGTTCCATACCTTTTTAATGGCTGGGCCGAATGGCATGAAACTCATACCAAAAGTATACCTAATAAAGCCGACATGCAGAACCAACATTTCAACCAGTTGGGGTCAAGGTCACAGTTCAAGGTCAAAGGTTTAAATTTAACATTTCGTGTCCACTCCATAACTTTTTAACATCTGGGCCGAATTGCATAAAACTGATACCTAATGTGTAACTAATAAAGATGACATACATAACCCACATTCCAACCATGCCGGTTCAAAGGCAAGGTCACAGTTTAAAGTGCAAAGGTTTGAACCTTACATTTCCCATCTGCTCCTTAATTTTTTAACGCCTGGGCCAAATTGCATGAACTCATAGGCAAACATGTGTAACTTATTGGACAATTTCTCTGTTCATTAAAGCGGCGGTGGAGTATAGCCGTCTTTTGGACTGCCTTGTTATCAAACATATATAGAGGAGATTTAATATGAATAGAAAACTAAGCAATAAAAACACTGGAATGTGTATGACTTTATGTTATGCAATTAAGTTTGCAGGTTTTAGTTGTCATGTTGAAAGTCTAATCACTAGTGTAACTAGTATATGAAATGTCACTTCCACTCATGTAAATGCATAAAAAATGTGTGAAAATTAACATACAAACTTACAACATGCAGCAACATTGACATGTTTATCTTATTACTTGAGTAAAAATGTTATTTTGAGGACTTTGGTTAAACTGTTTTGAATACAAAAAATAAATTTATAAACTATATGAGTATACAACTATAAGATATATATATATATATATTTATTTTTGTTTTAGTTTGTACAAATGTTATACCAATTAATTTAAGTCAAATAACTCTAAAATTATAAAATCACCAAATTTATTGACATACAATGTATAGGAAAAATAGCTGTTACACACTCCAGGGTATAGATAACAGAATAGCTCCTGCACACTCAAACTAAAAAATATATCTTAATATTCAAATTTAAAACAAACATAAATGATAATTATGACACATATTGTCTAGTGTACAATAATTACCATATAGTAGCACACTATTGATTTTCAATAGCTGGGGCCTCTTGTTAATTACATTGTCCAGTTACTGTGTTTGATGACCCTAGATAAACACTGATAGTGATCTCCTGCTGATATCATACTGTTCCTTCTATAAAGTTCTGGTCCAGAAATATAGAAGCACCATTCTAGGTATTTAAAGATAGTATGACATAAACTATGTTTAATTATATTTTTATGCAGTAATATTAGTTTTTTAGTTATATAACTAGCTGTATGCAGGTAGCTTAATAAATTGTTTCATGTTTGATTTATTTTTGATGAAGATACTTGTGACACCTTTCCATTGTCCACTACTTTCACATATCCTAGTGAACAGTGTATTGGTGTACGCCTCTGTTCTTGTGTTTTCCAATCAATCATGTGTATCGCTGGACGTAAACTGTACGTTCGCAGTTGCAAGTACAATAAAAGTTCCAAGATCACAAAGCCGGCTGTAGTTTACTAATTTTAATGAGTCGTAACAATAACAATCACAACGTTTATGTTCACAGAGTTCAGATATATCACAAAGATATTAATTATTTCACTGAGTCATGAATTAAACGCTAAGTTCACAAAGTCATGAAATTCTGATATTATGCCATATGATAATAAATTATTTTTATCCAGTCACTTCCGGCAAAATCTGCCCGTCAACAGGGTGCCAATTAAACTTAGCTTTAATCGGTCACCTGGTCATGTGACTAGTGATAACCCGTCACCTTACCACGTGATCTGACGGACTTCTTCGTATATGAGAATCGCCGGTTACAATTCCGTGCCCGAGTGTGAGGTTTTCCTATCCTAAATGAGCTGGTGGTTGATCGGTTATTTTCTTCGACTTACCTGCGTCTACACGACGTCTATCAATATGTCTGACGTCGCTTTTTATCGTGACATCACGACAAGAACGTGACGTTGCGCGCTGGTTAAAGAAAGAGTAGCAATAGAGTCCCGAGTTTGATCCCCTTACTAAGCAGATTAAGCGACTGGATAAAAAGAATACATGTAATAGGTTAGTGCCGAGAATGAAGTAAAAGTTTACTAAGGAATGAACATGAATGAGACTGAAATAAAGATATTTATTCTCAATTGACAGCTCGTTTAAATACTGTTTTACAACATGAATAGGCAATGCAATCTTGTATAAGACTGTTCCTTGTTACACTTAATTTTATTGAACATTTTTTTAAAATAGTAAAAAAGTAACTTGTAATATGCAAGATGATGCTGATAGTATTATGACGCGCATAGTTTAGTGGGAAATATTGTAGAAATGCATCCTTACAGTGGATGATAAAAGTTAATGTATAATAAAATGTGTGTTACAAGTTTACTGGAGTGCTGTGCAATATTGCACCATGCTGAGCTGTGTGATATATGGACTATAACGACATGATATTAGTAGATTAATTTTTTTAACAGTGGGATGTAAGTAGATTAATTTTTGAAATTTAAATTCTGAGTAGATTTTTTTTGAAACATTAATATATTAAATTCGGTTTAAAATCTTGAGTGGAAAAAAGTCATACAAGATGTCTTACTGAAGAAATAGTTACTTTGTACAAGTTTACTGGAGTGCTGTGTGATATTGCACCATGCTAAGCAGTGTGATATATGGACTATAACTTGCCCCAGGCTACAGCTAATTGACATGATCCACAGTTACTATGGTTACAGATGTATAATTGTGACATTAGTAGATTTATGGTGATAAAAATTGTGACATTAGTAGATTAATTATTGAAATTTAAAAAAAAATGATACATTGATAAATGAATTTCAGTTTAAAATCTTGAATGGAAAAAAATCATACAAGCTGTCTTACTTTAGAAGAATAAGCTAATGCACTTAAGAATAAGCTAATGTACTTATATTTTGCTACTGTGCACAAACTTGTGAACCCATGATAAAAAATGCTAATGTTCTATTAAACAGTAACCTACCCTATTCTAGATACATCAGAAGTAGATAAATTTCCAAAAGACAAACAGCTTCGTTGTGTCAAAATTTGTAAAATACATAACAGTCAGTGGATCAGATGCCATTTCTTAGGTTGTTGCCAATTAAGAGTTATGCAACAGTAACTATTATTGCTAATCAACCAAGGGTGTTTTATTACTCTATACTGGAAGCTATTCACAGCAGGTAAAGATAACAATCTGATAAGAATATGAGCTGGTCAGGACACCTTTCATTTTTCAGGGTATTTCTATTACTAGCAATTTTGACAGGTCCTGAGTCAATGAATTTTATAGGAAAATCAAGTTTCAACTGTCAAGATTAATATATTGAACATATTTATTAAGATGCAGATAATATATACAGTTTCATCAATTCGTATTACATTAATTTTGTATTAATTCAATTAAAAGCAAAGTTTCATAAGTTAAATATTTTACTAATATTTTACTAATACATGTACACAAAGCTAAAAAACCAGAAATTGTGTGTTAACATCTAAGTTTTATTTTTAAAAATGAGAAATGCAATTTTTCTAGTTTATTGAATATTGTCTTAGTTTCAGTTTAGGTTCAATGTAATGTTGATCTGATGAGTGAAAAATCCCATAAAACATGCAGGGTTATCCGATATTTGTCGAAGAAACTGCATTTTTTCGTTATAATCAGCTGTTTCTGAAAACAGCAACAAATACTTAAATTTTAATTAAAATAATTAAACCATTTCTATGCTAATTATGACCCTGTTTACAGAAATAGGGTGAATTTGCATCTGATCTACTGACTGATAAGTTATGTATCTGTTCTGTATAATGATTGCTAATTAGACAAGCTGCAAAACCAACACAGTTTTTAATTGGATAAACATATAAGGGGGTGCTTTATGACCATTGACTGCAGCTGGTGATTTATGGCCCTTAAACTAGTTATGTCCTTGGGAGCTAATCTTTGGGGAATCAAAGAAGTATCAGAGTTGATAATGATCTCTAATGAATTATGATATTATGCCATAAGATAACAAATTATTGTATAATATAGTGCTTGATTGAATTGTTTTAATTGTATAAAAGTCAAATATAGTTTATAACATTTTAAAAAGATATACATGTAAGGGGCAATAATCTGGGGCATGCCCAGAAACTGGAGTTTCTTGGTTTGCTTTAAACAAAATCGTGTTTATCACTTGTAAAACCAACTATTACCAAAAAGTCAAAGAAGAATTTGACTTCAAAGTTTACTCTATAATGCGCGCTTGAATATTTGGTATATCAATTTGAATAAAAGGCTCAGCTTTTTATTGACAACAACGATATTTAGTTATTCTTGAAATGGTTTTTTTTTAAACTAGCAGGATATTATGTGATGTTTTTACAGGCTTTTCATTATTTGACTTAGGTATTAAAATGATACCAATTTGATTACTATTCGAGACACTTGGCATGCCCCTTTAATATCATGTATAAAAATAATCATTGCAATGATTGAATGTGAAAAATTGAAATATACTAAATATTAATAATTATGCTCCATTTATGTAAAGACTGGAATAAAGAATGTATACATAGATACTAATAAAAAAGATTATATATTAATACTCAATTGATAGCTATTTTAAATATCATTTTACACCATGAATAGACTAAGTAATCTTGTAAAAGATTGTTACACTTAATTTTATTGAAAAGATGTTACACTTAATTTTATTGAACATTCTTGGGAAATATTGTTATATTCCACAATGGTGGATTATTTGGAAAATTGTTATATTCCACAAAGGTTGATTAATCAGATGTTCACTACTGACCATATCTGTTTATTTTTTTATTTTTGTTGCAACAGTTGACCAAACCGACTCATGTTTGCAATAAACCTCACATTATCCTATAGGCAAATGATGCTGATTGTAATTGCATTAAGTGGTAAATATTGTATCCTTACAGTGGATGATAAAAATTAATGTATAATAAAATGTGTGTTACAAGTTTACTGGAGTGCTGTATGATATTGCACCATGCTGTGCAGTGTGATATATAGACTATAACTTGCCCCAGGCTACAGCTAATGGACATGATCCACAGTTACTATGGTTACAGATGTATTTATGGTGATAAAAATTGTGATATTAGTAGATTAATTATTGAAATTTAAGAAAAAAATTGATACATCGATAAATGAATTTCAGATTAAATCTTGAATGGAAAAAAATCTTACTTTAGGAGAGGTGGAAAATGAGTTACTTTAGAAATGGTATATATTGAGAATAGCCTATTATTTAATTGAGAAATAGTGAACAATTACAATTTTTTCTTTTTAATTAAAATGATTTTTTTTATCAAATATAGATCTATTGGCTTTAATTACATATTTCATAAAAGGGCAACCAAGAAAGAGGAAAATCAGGCATTTAGTAAGTTAATTAAATTTGTATCCTATATATCCCATTGTAACCTGGATACAAAAAATGGAGGGTGTGGAAAAATTTGTGAATTCAAGTCATATATGCGTAATTATCCCGCAAATTTGAATAAAACGGCTGTTAATTTATGCAGATAACAAATATTTTGTGTTACAAATTACACGCAGATTTATGTTTATCCGCCGAACCCACAGCCCATATAAAAAGTATACGAACGAGTATAGATCATCTTAACTAGGCCACGCTGACGACTTGAAAGTTAACGTGAATTTTTTATATATATATATATCTTTAATCTATGAGAAAAATAAACGTCCTAGGGTTATATTTCAAAGGTCGTTGTACATCTATAGTAGTATAAACTAATATTTAATTACATTTTGATGTACACGGTGTTCAAAAAAGAAAGTTTCATAGTCTATTTATCAATTTTTTACGTTTACCTATCACAAAGAAAACTTGCACATATACATGTAAAGACAAAAGATTTATTATTTATTATACCATTTTTATATAGCACTTTTATCATGTAATTACACGTTCAAAAGTGCTTTACAATCACATTTAAGACATGGTTAAAACCATTTTACATAGATACATGCATGCAAACATAACAACAAATATATATATATTAAAGTTTAAGGCTAAAATCCTCCCTCAAATACCCCCTAAAATGGGTGTTTCAAGAGCAGCGTCACATACCACTGCCACGAGAAACTAACTCCAAAGGAATAATGATACTTCCTTTAAGGAGGCAGGATGCATGGGTGTTTCAAGAGCAGCGTCACATAACACTGCCACGAGAAACGAACTCCAAAGGAATAGTGATACTTCCTTTAAGGAGACAGGAGACCCCCGATTTATAAGACACTATTTACTACTGTACTAGTGTTTCAAAAACAGCGTCACATACCACTGCTACGAGAAACCGTCTCTAAAGGTATAAATGTACTACCTTTTAGGAGACCCTTAAAAAGTCAAACTAATAATCAGCCAGAATATGCTTTAGTAAAACAGTGCGTTTTTAGCGCTTTCTTGAATGATGGTAGTGTTTTACTATCTCTGAGTGCTGTTGGCAGTGCATTCCAGAGCTTCGGTGCTGCAGCCATGAAACATCGATCACCGTACGATACAGTCCTCATCCTCGGCACAACTAGAAGAATAGAGTCATTTTGTGACCTAAGCTGTCTTTGTGGAGTATATATTTCCAACATACTTCTGATGTAGCCTGGGGACTTTCCATGTAGTGCTTTGTAAACATGAGTCAATACCTTGTACTCCACTCTGTATTGTACAGGTAACCAGTGAAGATCCCTCAGTACAGGAGTGATGTGGTTGTATCGCGGTATCCGTGCGATGAGGCGGGCAGCTGTATTTTGAATATTTTGTAGTTTGTTCAGAATGGTTTTTGGGGAGCCGCACAGTAATGAGTTGCAATAATCCAGTCTTGATGTTACTAAAGAATTTATGAGGGATTTTGTTGCATCAACTGTCAAATATTGTCTGATTTGACCTATTTGTCGGATCTGCATGAAACAAGACCTGGAGACAGAGTTTACATGTTTATCCATATTCAGGTGTGAATCCAACATGGCACCAAGGTTTCTCACCACTGATGATGGGCTGATCACAGCGTAACCAACTTTCACTGTGATATTCTCGGCAGCATTGGTATTAGGTTTCGGAACAAACAGGATTACCTCTGTTTTGTCTGCAATAAGTTTCAACAAATTGTTCTTCATCCAGAGCAAGATATCCTTCAGACATGCTTCAATTCGTTGCAGTGTCTCATCGCGTGAAACGCAATCTTTCGGTTGGAATGCCATATACAACTGGGAGTCATCAGCATAGAAATGATGTTGCAGTTGATGCTTTCTGCAGATTGCACCCACTGGTTTTGTATACATGATGTAGTTTTTAGGACCAAGCACAGAGCCCTGAGGTACGCTATAATTCATCAGTACTGGTTCCGAACGTTCACCATCAATACAAACAGTCTGGTAACGGTCACACAGATAGGATTTCATCCACTCCAATGGTTTGCCTACTATACCAAAATGATTTTCAAGTCGGCGTAGGAGGGTGGTGTGATCAATGGTGTCGAATGCTGCTGATAAATCAAGCATTACGAGGACAGTAGCTATATTCTTGTCTAGAGAATAAAGGATGTCATTTTGCACACGAAGTAAAGCAGTTTCAGTAGAATGGAATTTTCTATATGCTGACTGGCGTTCTTCATGGAGATTTTACAGTGTTAAGTGCTCATCTAGTTGAGCATCCACTACCTTCTCAAGAACTTTGGAAATGAAAGGTAAGTTTGACACCGGTCTGTAATTTTTCATTACATTTTGATCAAGGCCTGGCTTCTTTATCAGTGGTCTTATTCTGGAGCTTTTAAAAGCCATGGGTACATAAGCATTTTCAAGTGATGCATTGAATAGTCGTGTTAATATTGGCAGTAGTTCATTTAAACAATCCTTTAACAACCATGTTGGGATTAGGTCAAGCTCACATGATTTACTAGGTGATCTATTCATCAGTTTCCGTATTTCTTCTTCTGAGGTCGGAGAAAACTCAGATAGTTGCTCTTCTCGAAAAGGTGTGTCGAATTCCTGAAGAGTTTTTCTGCGACGTGCTGTAAGATTATAACTTAACTTAGGAAAATATCCATTTTTAAAATTACTTTATTTTGTCCGTGACGTCTTTTTGTAGTACTTTACAACGTTTTCACGATGCCTACAATTCTGACGTTTCCATTCTTGCACTCGTTCTTTGAAGCTATTGAATACATTCGCGCATGCGTCTCCTTGATAATCTCTTTTGATGTTCCTCAGATGCACATATGTGTCTGGTGGCTTTTGTATGTACACTCCCGATTCAGATAGCCCTACAGAAAGAAGTAAACTCACCCCGTTACTTGCCTTTGTTCAGCAAGCCTGATAGTCGTATCTGTTTTATTGTTTTGAAAGAAACATGGTTTGTGCAAGATGTTCAAGGGCCACACATTGCAAATAAGGTGTTGGATGAATTACATGAAAGGGTTGGTATCAAAGTAATTTCCAGGAGATAATATGAACACAGCCTATTTTAGCGAATGTTATCTTAATTTTTTTATTCTTATAAGTTTGTTCAATTCTCATAGCTCGCCGCTACATGTCAGTATTGAAACACAGCAGTAGACACTTGTCAGTTGTCCTTAATTATCCCCCGCCGAAGGCGAAGGGGATATGGTAATGGTAGGCGTCATTCCGTTCGTCCGTCCGTCCGTCCGTCCGTCCGTCCGTCTGTCCGTACGAATGCACCGGTAGTTGTGGGGTGTGGAACAATAGGCTATTTTTAGATTCCATTCATTCCGTCTCTTGTGGGGTGCAAAATGCTACTTGTGGGTTGCAATCAAACAAAAGAAAGAACAAAAGAAAACCCCACAAATACCGTCTCATGAGTACGTCCGTCAGTCCGTCCGTCCGAACTTCTGTGTGCAACTCCTCCTACATTTCTTAAGGGACTTTGACAAAACTTTCACAGAATAATTGCTATGATGTCCCCCAGCGCATATTGTCAGGATTGTTTTATTCGACCATTTTTGACAAAGTTATTGCCCTTTGTTGTTTTTTACATATAAATTCTTCTGTGTGCAGCTCCTACTACATTTCTTCAGGGAATTTGACGATACTTTCACAGAATAATTGCTATGATGTCCCCCAGCGCATAATGTCAGGATTTTTTGTTATTCGACCATTTTTGACAGAGTTATTGCCCATTGTTGTTTTTTACATATAAATTCTTCTGTGTGCAACTCCTTCTACGTTTCTTAAGGGAATTTGACGAAACTTTCACAGAATAACTGCTATGATGTCCCCCAGCGCCTATTGTCAGGATTTTTTTATTCGGCTATTTTTGACAGAGTTATTGCCCTTTGTTGATTTTTTACATTTAAACTCTTCTGTGTGCAACTTCTCCTGCATTTCTCAAGGAATTTGTCAAAACTTTTACAGAAGTACAGTTATGGTGTGCCCTAGCGTATATCATCAGGGATTTTCATTTCGGCCATTTTTGACAGAATTATGGTCCTTTGTTTGTTTTGTACCTTTGTGGGATATAGAAAAAAATGATAAACTCTTCTATGTGCAACTCCTCTTCCATTTCTTATGGAATTTTGATGAAACCTTCACAGATGTACCCACATGAGATGCAATGGCGCATATTGTCATGGTTTTTAATTTCAGCCATTTTTGACAGAATTATGGCCCTTTTTATACATGTGTAAGCTATAGAGAAAACAATTTGTTTCTGATGGATAACTTTGGGATTAGATATCACAATGAAACTTGCTGTGTGGGTTGTTTGTGTGCAGTCTGCACTTGCAATGTGAAGTTGGGCCGTTGGGGGTCACGGTCACCGTTACGAAAAATATAAAAAATCATTAATGCTCATATTTTTGTTTCTGATGGATAACTTAAGTTCGGGATGAGATATCATAATGAAACTTGCTGTGTAGGTAGTTTGTCTGCAGACAACACTTTAAATGGGAAGTGGGGCCGGTGGGGGTCAAGGTCATCGTTACTAAAAGTAGAAAAAAATCATTTTTTGTGAAAATTGAGATAACATGGTGAAACTTGCTAGCTTTGAAGGTAGCTTGGGTGAAGAGTCACATGGGATTGCAAGTGGGGGTCAAGGTCACCATTACTAAAAATAGAAAAAACTTTTCACTCAATAACTTTTGTTAGGAATGAGATATCATTGTGAAACTTGCAGTTTATATAGCTTATGTGAAGATGTCACTTGCAATTGACCGTGGGCTTAAGGGCAACAAGGTCGCATTTAACTTGGTTTTCTTGTAGTGTGACTGCTTCTTGTTGACTATGTTTATTTTGTATGTAATAAAATTAGATATAATAAAAATATTTTGTGCATCTCAAATATTTCTCTTGGGATTGAAACCAAACTTTCACATAACTTATGTTTTATAAAAATGATTGTATTCAATTATATTTGGTACAATCATTTTCCCTTCGGCGGGGGATATGGCTGTCTGTGACTGCTTCTTGTTATTAGTTACATGATCATCCAGTACAGAATGATTGCTGATCATATGATTCATATATGTACAGTCAGTAGAAAATTTGTGACATTTTTGGGTACGAAGTAACGAAGGACGATAGTCGATACGAACCTGCTTTCGTTTTTAAGTTCACTGTATAACTACCTTGATTATGTGTATAATAATACGACTTTCCTTGTTTAGAACAAGTACTTTCATGGCGTAATCAGTTGATTAATTACTGATTCTATGCAGGCTGTCACATTCTGTGTTTTCTCTCTGTTTTCGGAATTTTCCCAGCGTTCCAAGATGGCGGTCGATCAAAGTGCTATACGAAGCAACCGAGTATTTATCTCCCTTATTAAAATGTGTTCTAAATGGGCCTACTGAGTTTTTAGAATATTTTTAAACATCATTAAAATATAAAAGAAAATTTATGAGCTACAGAATAACGCATTTTAGGTAACTTTTGTTATTCTATTGGCGGCCATTTTTCAGTATCTTTCCGTCACTTCGAAACCGTAACACAAATGTTCAGATCCATTAGTGAATTCAAACTCTGACCAAACCATGGGACACGTTGACTTATTGCGAAATTTATTCGCTATATCTGTAATGTGACATGACCCGCCCACAGCCCGGAACTTAATCCTTGTTACTTCTTTCTGAAGAGTTATGTAAAATGGCTAGTGTACAGCTCAAAGCTAACATACACATTTATGATCCTGGGGAACATCAAAAGAGGATGTAAGGCACATAATTTTATGCAAATGTTATAATTGAAATAGTTCCAAAGAACGAGTGCATAAAAGGAAACACCAGAAGTGCAGACATCTTGAGGGCGTCATAAATTACTGAACAGTCATCATGGGCAAAATATGGTTATTTTAGTAAATTGACATTTTTCTAAAAATTATCCACGTTATAGTCGTAAAAATGCTACTTACATTTTTTTGTCTATACGTGTGCAAGTTTTCTTTGCGATAGGAGAATGTACATCGTGGTTAGATAAATAGACACTGAAACTGTAAACCTTCAATTTGGACACCGTGTATAAGTATTACACGTGGATGGTGTGTGTGAGAGACATGTAATTGTATGTGTGAGATATCTCTGTTTGTGTTACACCTGCTTGTAAAGTGTTTCCAATAGTTAGTTACCCTTCAGAAGGAACTGATTCTGATTGTTAACGGACATGAAATGGAAACATGGTGAGATTAATACGTGCATGTTTTTCAAAAAGGTTTCAATCCTACACGTATGTAACATTCCACAACCGTATCCGATTCTGGCAACAAAACTTTTTTGTTTTACTTTAATATATTAACTGTATGGATCCCGTAATTAATAGGACAATTTAATATGTTTGTGATTGATAATTTTGTTCATAATTTGTCGAATTTTAGGATTTTTCGCTGATTACTTTCCTATGCAAGAACTGGCCGGAAGGAGTACTTTTGTCTTATCGGGCCGGAGACTGTACAAACATCGGCCGATCATCGGGCCTCGGCCGAAGTAATTTTGAGACTCTTTTGAAATATGCATTGCTACTCATAGACCGGCTTCCGCACGACGTATATGTATAGACATCAGGTATAAGAAGACGTTTATTTCAGTTATCGCTATGTACAATACACTTAGACCATTCAACCTAATTATAAATACATGTTTATAAAGATGTTAGATATTTGTGTCTAATAGAATCGTATAATGTACATTCAAAACAAAAATGGAACTCATCACCTAGCTTGTCACATACGAACAAAAATATCGCCTGGCATCCGGCTAATTTGTGACGCATGTATCGCTCACTTGTTTTGTCTTTGTTTAACGTTTGGTAAGTTGTTAGATATGATAGTGAGATAAAGAGTGGTGGATGTTTAGTATGGATGTGATGTTATACCGTGATAATTGTAGAGATATATTTGCTCTTATTGCAAACCATTGAAACTGTGTGAACTATTTATATGTTGATATATTTTGTATATCTTCAATACATGTATTGGAGAAATAAAAGTAAAAGTGTAAGGCTACAAAAACATTTACGGTTAAAGTTTGTCGTTTCTACAGAGTAATCTGAGCACGTAAATAACTTAAAAGCAATTAGGTATATACACTCAAGGACTTTAAAAACGCCTCACCTAATTCAAAGCCCCATGTCGCACAAAGTATTTATGTTATTGCAATATAACTTTGCATGTGCATTTACTAATCTTTTCTTCGTGTAAATCAGTTTAGTTTGTAATAAATAGTTGTCTCGTTATTTTCTGGAAATCCTGCAAGCAGACTCACCCTAAGCAAAAGTATGGGGTTTTCAATTTATCAATTTATGCGGTATCTCATTCGTCTACAAAGTCCCAAAACGAACCTCCTGTCACATATAAGATTTTCATAATAGTTTCTACGCGTGTTCAAATTCAACAATAGCCTGTCATTTTGTTTAAAACAAGCATAAATAAAGTGAATAACAAAAGAATGTCATCGCATTTCACAGACATTCAAAATCATCAAGTTTTAAGTTTATCACTAAAATTGGCAAATTCAAAATCCCATCCTTTTAAACATGTTTAAATGCGGTAGGTTAGAGCGTGTGTAAAAGTTAACCAGCATTCTGAAAACTTGCAGATGCTTAAATAAAAGGATAGAAAACGATTGACATGTGTATTCGATGAATTAGTGTGCCTACACTATCTGACAATATGAGCCATTAAGAGTATAATGCCTCGCATAGTCTGTATTGGAAATCCCACACTTTTGCCTAAGGTGAGTCCGCTTGCAGGATTCTCAGAAAATAATGAGACAACATTTTTTTACAAACTAAACTGATTTGCAAGTAGGAAAGGTAAATTAATACACAAGTAAAATTATATTGCAATAACATAAATACTTTGAGCGGTATTGGACTTTGCATTAGTTGAGGCGTTTTTAAAGTCATTGAGTGTATATATATATAAAGCCTACGTTCAATTAACAAAACAGAATACATTATACATGTACATGCATTCAATTATAATGGGTGTACACGCGTCAGTTGCTTTCCGTGCGAACATCAGTTTTACAGCAGGCAAAATAAATCACCGGGAACTATAACAATCTTCACAACGACAGTCTGTCTAGTGTAGTGAAGTCAACAACTGTTGTCGCATCGTTTGACTTTTTATTGGACACAGCTTTATCGGATTGACTCTTCCAACCTCTTCCAGATATAAACCGGAAGAGATACAAAAAGACAGGAGAAGACAATTTAACAAATCGGAGGATGTCTCTGGATTATGGAATATCTTCAGTTTGCCCAAACTAAAAGGCTACTAAATGAAATGACGGCACTCTATAGATTGAATGTTTCCTGATTTACCTTCCCATATATTATGTTGTCATGAGATATTTACAGTGGTCACAAATATAATATATCTGTCGAGAAAACAACATCCTATAAATATCACGTAAGTATATACATATAGTCCGCTGGCAATAACACTAGCCTTGTCTACAAATATAAATTAACAACCAAATGCATGTCCGACGTTCATTTTGTCCGATCTTGTACATCGTGTTCTCTTTCAATCTACACTGATAACAAGCGACCAGTCGACTGTGTAGTTTTTATACTATTCATTTTTGTTTATTGATAAGGCTGGACTTATCTCCGGTGTGGTATACATTGTCAATATTGACCATACATAATTATACGTGTGTGCTAGTGTTTACTGGTCGGTCATTATAACGTGATTATACATGTGTGCTAGTGTTTACTGGCCGGTCATTATAACGTGATTATACATTCGTGCTAGTGTTTACTGGTCCGTCATTATAACGTGATTATACATGTGTGCTAGTGTTTACTGGTCGGTCATTATTACGTGATTATACATGTGTGCTAGTGTTTACTGGTCCGTCATTATAACGTGATTATACATGTGTGCTAGTGTTTACTGGTCGGTCATTATAACGTGAGTATACATGTGTGCTAGTGTTTACTGGTCGGTCATTATAACGTGATTATACATTCGTGCTAGTGTTTACTGGTCGGTCATTATAACGTGATTATACATTCGTGTTAGTGTTTACTGGTCGGTCATTATAACGTGATTATACATTCGTGTTAGTGTTTACTGGTCGGTCATTATAACTTGATTATACATTCGTGCTAGTGTTTACTGGTCGGTCATTATAACGTGATTATACATTCGTGTAAGTGTTTACTGGTCGGTCATTATAACGTGATTATACATTCGTGGTAGTGTTTACTGGTCGGTCATTATAACGTGAGTATACATGTGTGCTAGTGTTTACTGGTCGGTCATTATAACGTGATTATACATTCGTGTTAGTGTTTACTGGTCGGTCATTATAACGTGATTATACATGTGTGCTAGTGTTAACTGGTCGGTCATTATAACGTGATTATACATTTGTGCTAGTGTTTACTGGTCGGTCATTATAAGTTCGGAGTCTCGGTTCAATGTGGTCATATAATGCTGCAACTGACCTCACAGAGTGTGAACGTTTTGCACTATATTGAGACTAGGAATCGAAGATGGGAAATAACGGACGTGTAAAGTCCAGGAGGAATAAATATGTCTACATGACCGATAAATCTTCAAATATGTGACTTAGGTATAGTCCGCCGGTGATAACAATAATGCATTTCCGTTGTCCATTTTTGTTCAAAAGTGTGTATTTTTACTTTTATATAGTAAAGTAGGCCAAGCAAAATAATTGAACAAGGCTAATACATGTACTATATACATTTTAGAACAGAAAAATGATGGGGTCCATATTTAAAAAAGATTTAACCTCTGAATTGAAACTACCATTGTACAACGGCCAATAGTATCAGCTCCCAAGTTGTTTCTCTGCAGAGTAGTACTGTATGTCGAACCTTTTCTACATTTTTATATTATAAGTTATAATTTGAGGCCACCATTTTGATGGGGTTTGACGAATTAAGGTCTTGACAACATTTGTGCTACCAGCACTGTCAGTGGAGGGTGGAGGTTGTGATGGCTGTGCTGGCGTTTCTGAAAACTTTGATTTGCCTATCACTCAACCTCGCAATTAAAACCAACTCAATGATGAAACTAAGTTTCTAGAGATCCCAATGGAGTGTTATCATTGAGGTTATATGTAAATGGTTGTACACTGTTTCACCACAGAACTTACAATAACACCTCACCTTAAAGGTGCTGCCTCACGTATTGGTGTATTGCAAAAATAAAATAAAATTGTCAAATATTCGCATAGTTTTGGTATAGTTAGTTTAAACATATAGTTGCCTGATATCCCAGAAACAACCACGCTGACATCTAAAAACACTTCAATTGTCTGAAATCAGTTCGCATTCGATAACAAGAGCTGTCCACGAACAGCGCGCTCCACTATTCACAGTGCCATGCTAAAATAGTATAATTATTATATCTTCAAAACAAAATGCTTCATATCAGCAGCATTACCCTCTGCTGTGATAAAGTTGGGGCTTCTAAGTCGAAAAAGGACATAAAGGACAAAATGCAGGACAGTTACCAGTCCAAAAGGGGGCAAAATTTCAACAAAATGCTTGATATATATACCCCTGTGTATAAGTTGGAGTCATGATGGAGAACAAGTATGCAAAGCAATATGTGAATGCACTTTGAAAATATTAGAGGTGAAAACACTTGTACCTTAACTTTAACATTTGCACTAAGTTGAAAAAGGGAGCATAATTTCACCAAAATGCTTGGCAGAGTTACCTACCGTTGGGGTCATGATGGTTAACAAGTATGCAACGTATCAAAACAATATATCAATGCACTTTGAAGATATTAGAGGTTAAAAAACCTGTACCTAAACTTTAATATTTGCACTAGTTGCACCAAGTAGAAACAGGGGGCATAATTTCAACAAAATGCCTGATAGAGTTACCTACTCCTGCATATGGGTTTGGGTCATGATGGCGAACAAGTATGCAACGTATGAAAGCAATGTCTTAAAGGACTTTGAAAATATAAGAGGTAAAAAACATGTACCTAAACTTTAACAAAAGCATTACGCCGACGCCGACGCAGATGCTCGGGTGACTGCCATAGCTCCCCTTATTCTACGAATAGTGGAGCTAAACATTGTCGAGGTTTTACTGTAAATAGTTTGCCCACTTATATATATATATATTGTACTACACTGAACATATTATGCCAACACTTAAATGGTTTATCATATTCAATGTACTGGTCGATTTATAGGCAAAATATATCTGATTAATAACTATTTTTTTTATCTATGGGCTAGGTCAGATAGAACTCTCGTAGCTGTCCTATCCTATACGGACCGTAACATTTGCCTATGAAAGCATCCAAACAGTTGTCACAACATATAAAGTAAATAAATAAATGAAATGATCAATATAGCGGATTGTGTGTTTATTTTTGCTAGAGTTAAAGCATCGTATCATTTTATTCAACTCGTTTCATAATTATATTCAATACTAAATCAACACTCATTAAATATCCTCGACAGTATCATATGACTGTGTACTAAACATTGATATTTGTTCAATTGATAACTTTGTGTTTACGTTGTAAATGTCTGAGATAAAACCATGGCTTATATTCATATCTGATAGTTTATTGCCAATGAAGATATTTAACTTAAATCGCAAATATCTTATATGTAATGTACACGTATACACGTATAGCGTCCTTTATATTGTCCATATAAGTATTTAGAAACGAAGAATTTAACATCGTTGGTGTCTATATCCGACTAAATAGTCTAATGGTAGAGCGTCCGCTCTGAGTGCACGAGAAACCTGGAGTTCTATCCAAGAGAGCGACATACTAAAGGTGTTAGACATGGTACTGGCAGAGTTAGTTACAGGTGCATGCTGGTTGGTCAAGTGTCAGAATAAGGGGACTGGGTAGTTACAGGTACATGCTGGTTGGTCAAGTGTCAGAATAAGGGGACTGGGTAGTTACAGGTACATGCTGGTTGGTCAAGTGTCAGAATAAGGGGACTGGGTAGTTACAGGTGCATGCTGGTTGGCCAAGTGTCAGAATAAGGGGACTGGGTAGTTACAGGTACATGCTGGTTGGTCAAGTGTCAGAATAAGGGGACTGGGTAGTTACAGGTACATGCTGGTTGGTCAAGTGTCAGAATAAGGGGACTGGGTAGTTACAGGTGCATGCTGGTTGGCCAAGTGTCAGAAGAAGGGGACTGGGTAGTTTCCATAGGACTGAAATACTATTGACCAGTGAGGCTTTAAAAACTTTTTCTTAAAAATGGTTCCAATGCAATGACGTCACGATGACGTCACGCTCACTGATTAGTTTTAATTATAACATTGAGAATAATTAGGTCAACGATATGTGTCAGTAATTGATCATTGTGGTGTACATATAATGAATTTATTTCGCCTTTGGTAAGACGCGGTTTGGGATTGAACCCTGTGTGGCTGTCTCTTTTCCCATACCTTCATGGTTATAGAAATTATCAGGACAGAGGTGTCCAAGGTGCTTGATATTGTAATAAATAAGTATAAACTAATGTTTGGAATCACATGTATTTGGACGCCAATTTGATTTATGAAAATAGTAATACTAATCACTAGTTTAAACGAATAAGGTAGTACATTAATTGATGCTAGTTATTTTGATTGCATGGATGGTGTCGCGGGTCTCTATGAGACACACGTTTATAAATATCAAGTTTCAAACAAAACATTGTCTGAATTAAATACTGGTTTGTCGTAGTCGGAATCTCGGTCCAATCCGAACACGGTCATCTTGTAGAGCACGTGATCGAGATAGTAGATGGCGTCAGGAGTGACGTAATGAAAGCTGATAGTGTATCGTGAGCAACATTCCTCTCCCTGCAATATCAAACATGCTATGGTAATCAGATATATCAACTGTAGGTCATGTATTCATCGTGGAGAGACTGACCGAAAATGTGTTTATTTTTGGTGAAAGATCAATTTTATTTCACTCGTGATCACATAAAATTATATTTTCACTCGTGGCTACGCCACTCTTGAAAATATTGATTTTCTGTGATCACTCGGTGAAATAAAATACGATCTTACACCAAAATCAACAAATATCCTCTATGTACTTGATTAAAATCACGTTGCCAGCATTTAATTATAGCACTGTCAACGATTTATTTGGGGTACATGTTGTTCAAACATTCATGAGCGATGTTTTATTTCTACGTAATGTAATATGAAGTTGTGTGTAAACATGTGAGACGCGACAATCAATGCTTGTAATTGTTAGTACGTGCCATCTCAACAAAGTTCCGTATAGGACTTACTCGTGCAAGTTCGAATCGAATTTTGTGTTTCACTTTAATTAAAATGAAACATTATGACAATGTTTACCTTGCGTATTGGGTATTTTGCCCAGCTGTAGATGTACGCTGGTAATTGACCGTACAAATGTCGCTCCAGTGGATATGGATGGAATGTCTCCCTGCCTTCTGCGTCTAAAGAATTCAAAGCTGGAACTCCAACAGTTTCCAAACATCGACCTGTCTCGATATCTTCCGAATTCTCCGGATCGTCCTTGTGTTTTACAAGTACACATTCGCCATCTTGGAATCCCCGTTCCACGAGCTGACGTACTCCACGATTACTGATGACGTAACCAGCGCCTCCGCTCATATAACCGCTACTTATGAATTTGTTAAAATGAAAACCAATATAAGACGGTTTGTTTGCATCGTAATGCCATAAAAGAAATTTGAGGTTTTCAACAATAACGTATGTATCATCATCACATTTGAGCACATAATCAAATTCGTTCATATATTGCTCATATATGGCAATAAAAACCTTCCGCATTTTTACAGCCAAGTTTGTTCTGCTATCTGAAATGTCGATATTTAAGAAATCATGACGTTTCTGTTTTGATGTAATAATGTACAAATGTTTATCACAGCGGACAGCCCATGTTTTATTGACGGCAGCAACTTTTGAATGTAAATCCTTCTCCATTGTAAGAATCACACAAAGCAACCGAACCTTCTTCACAGACTCTGCTAGTCTTTTCTTATGCATTGCCGACGATTCTGAAATACAAGAGTGAACAAGTTCCTAGACAGAGTACCGTGTGACCAGGTCAACTTGCCCATCGGGGCATCGAAACAGGTGAAATACAAACTTGTATATTATAAGTGGTACATAGCATAGAACTGTGATCCAGACTAGGTTGTTGTCACCACTCGCACCGCACACCGAGAGTGTAAAGATAAGCATATATATATCTTCAAGATTGTTTCACAAATAAGCCGAGTTGTTGCATTTGAAATGTAATGGTAATTTTATTATGTACAGTTATGTATATGAAATATAAATTATGGTACATGGAGTAATTTCATTCGTGACAGGTCCTCACTATCAGAGTGTAAAAGATAAGCTCATGCCGCATCACAATAGCTCAAACAGTGATATGTTTCATGATTGGTTATTTCACTGCGGTATACCGTACACCGGATATTGCTAGTAACACCAGGGTAAGTTCTGAGGCGCTTTTTTGTCTTTCTGAGTGTGTTTCATGCAAATTTTATACAAAAGTATCTGCTACGATAAGTTTCCTAGTCCTTGAAAGCCGGCTAACGACCAGGAATTACTGAAAAGGGTGATTAAAAGACCAAACTCGTATCGTTACTCACGCAATAAATACGCTGGGTCTGTCAAATAAAGATGTTTTTGTTTATATTCTTCGTTAAACTACACAACTTGAATCGAGCAAAATGACATCCCAGTGACCAAGTTTGTGTTGATAATGGTTTACCAGGAAAGGTATTATAAATAACGGTGCATTTGAGAATAAATAAAAATGTTAGTGTACAGAGTATTGCTTTTGTGATGCTCACTGGTGTACGGAGTATTGCTGCACAGTGTACGGAGTATTGCTCATGGAATTTATATTATTTCTAGGTATTACCAGTGTTATTAAGTAATTATTACTTATATCGTCTCGACGTATATCTGTTGAAAATTGGAGAGTGTAAAAGCTACATTAAAACATGCTGTATTGTACGAATCCTGACGTAGGTCCGAGCATTCCTCGAAATTTTAAATGTAATACTTTATTATGTTCACTAGTTTGACAGGGTTTAGAGTATCATTAGAACATACTTATCGTACATATTTAGTTAACTACTCCATTGTCTTAAACATAGGTCTTTCCTAACGTACGTTCAAATGCTAAACTGACTCGCCCAGCGTGCTGGAATCAAACACCCTACACACATCAGCCTCTCTAACCAATGGTCATGCTCTCACAATATTTAGTGACATTACTGGTCACCATATCTGTCTTAGGTTAAATGTTGTTCGATGAACATGATATTTGCTGACTAAAATCTTGGATATGTTCATGTGTATACAAACTTTGCAACATATAAATACCTGTAAGCTATACATATATAATTCCCAATGCTTACATGTACATCTTTATTTGAACCCGCTTTGCTGGTCTGACCCCTCCCAAGAAACATACTAGTAATTGGTCGGATCCACTTGAGAAAATGTCTGTATCCAGGCATTACCATGTGCAATAGAAATGCTGTGTCACACAAATTATTTTTGAAAAAGCTTTTATGACAGGAAAATATAAAAATATTACACAAATAGAGCGGATATTAGTAAATACATTTTCATTTAACAGCACTTTATTGTATGTGATTTGATATAGAATCGATCTTAGAGCTATAAAACATTACATACTTATTCTTATTAAGCAGAATTGTTGGTGGATAAGTCACATATTACGATACATGTAAGGTAATCTACATATTCAGTTAAAAGTTCAGCTATGTTCTGTTTAGTTTGTGTTTGGAAAATTCATTATTTTAACTATGATATGCTTACAACCAATACTTACACTCAAATATTCAAATTCACTCTGTTGAGGTTCGTAGCAAGCAACGTTTTTGAAGACAAAATGTTGCTATAATGTTAAGTATCATTTTTGGCTAATTTCCTTGTCTCATTTAGTGTATTTGGGAGCCTGAGCAAACGTGCAATACTATGTACAGTAAACATCAATACTCCATACACGAACTTATGTCTATTTTGGTGTGTATCTTTGTTGTACTTTGATCAATATTTCTGAAATTCGGACTTAAGACATTTAGGTTCAATACAAACAGAATGCTCATTTCAATAAAAAATAAATATCTCGGCAATACACTCATTCCAAACTTATGTAAAGTACTGTGGTAGATATTTGTGTGTGAGCAGAAGCCCAATACTGGTTAATTTGTACACTTCTACGAATACCTGCTATAATGTGACGTACTATATATCCGAAGACGTTAAAACCTAGTTGGGATGATGTAATTAGTCTAAAATTGGCATATATCGTCTCTGAACTTCCCCTGGTAAACACGAGAATGTCGCGAAAATTGATTATATTACTCACCTTTACTAGCAATATCCGGTGTACGGTATACCGCAGTGTATTTGGCAGACGGGTAAAGCTCAAGCAATCTACGAGAGTCATTCAATATATAATGCGAACTATCAATTATCTCTAAATCCCATCAAAGTAATTAACCGAAATTTCGCATGATAAACATTTAGGTCATTTTCGTTTTGTTCAGAAAATTTAAGGAACTTTACGTAAAAAAACGTCATCCGCGCGCGCCTCCGACGTCGCTAAATACAACGTGGACATGGTAACGTCACAAGACCAACGTAGTTGACATAACAATCGAGCGTCGTCACAACAAAATTTCACCGATTTATTATTGCCTTACCGGAGGCTTGTGTTAAAATGCCCTCTTTCATATTCCGAAGTGGCGAGACTATAAGAACATAAGAAAGGTGGAAATGCAATAAAAAATATCAGTGTTCAGGACAGGATAAATATGCAACGGCCATTCTATTAGCTATAGATGAGACGTAGATACCAGTCGGAAATGAGACGATAGTCACCTGGGGATTCAACTTCCTTATTTACGCAGGAATGAATAGGCCGCGGCCATGCAATATGGAGTGTATGTGCGCAGTTGCCTAGCAACGCGAATAAAGGGGGTCTGTCGAAAGATGAAAGTCGGTCATTGATCACGCAGAAGGTTGCTTTGAATGATTATGTCCATATTTGAATGATTCATATTGTATATAAGGATGTACATTTGTATGTGTTAGTTCGCATTATATATTGAATGACCCTCGTAGCAAACCATTGATTTGTAGGAACATTGTATGAGGGGCAGTCAATAGGTTCCTGGGTACTGTTTTATTAAAGCACCTACTTTTATTTTAATTCTTTATAATTCTTTATCGACTGCACATTGGTGACTGATATGGTTTGTAGGAATCCATTGCTTGAATTATTACTTGTAATACAGCTCCATTTATCAAACCTGGTAGTAGTAAAAGAATTATAAATAATTTAAATTTGATCGTAAGTTTACGATTTCCGTAAGTGCTTTGATAAAACAGTACCCTGGACTTTTTCAACATGTTATACAATACGAACCATCTTCAGTTTATCTAGGAACTGTTTACTGTACCTTGTGAAAGTCGATGCATGAAAAAGTAGTTGAAACTCTCCATCTAAGCAGTACATTTATACTGACCGTCTAACAAGAGAACTACTGATACCATTTATACTGACCGTCTAACAAGAGAACTACTGATACCATTTATACTGACTGTCTAGCAAGAGAACTACTGATACCATTTATACTGACCGTCTAGCAAGAGAACTACTGATACCATTTATACTGACCGTCTAACAAGAGAACTACTGATACCATTTATACTGACTGTCTAGCAAGAGAACTACTGATACCATTTATACTGACTGTCTAGCAAGAGAACTACTGATTCCATTTATACTGACCGTCTAGCAAGATAACTACTGATACCATTTATACTGACCGTCTGGCAAGAGACCTACTGATACCATTTATACTGACTGTCTAGCAAGAGAACTACTGATTCCATTTATACTGACCGTCTAGCAAGAGAACTACTGATTCCATTTATACTGACCGTCTAGCAAGAGAACTACTGATACCATTTATACTGACCGTCTAGCAAGAGAACTACTGATTCCATTTATACTGACCGTCTGGCAAGAGACCTACTGATACCATTTATACTGACTGTCTAGCAAGAGAACTACTGATTCCATTTATACTGACCTAGACGTCTAGCAAGAGAACTACTGATACCATTTATACTGACTGTCTAGCAAGAGAACTACTGATACCATTTATACTGACTGTCTAGCAAGAGAACTACTGATTCCATTTATACTGACCGTCTAGCAAGAGAACTACTGATATCATTTATACTGACCGTCTAGCAAGAGAACTACTGATACCATTTATACTGACCGTCTAGCAAGAGAACTACTGATACCATTTATACTGACTGTCTAGCAAGAGAACTACTGATACCATTTATACTGACTGTCTAGCAAGAGAACTACTGATACCATTTAAACTGACCGTCTAACAAGAGAACTACTGATACCAGTTATCCTGACTGTCTAGCAAGAGAACTACTGATACCATTTATACTGACTGTCTAGCAAGAGAACTACTGATTCCATTTATACTGATCGTCTAGCAAGAGAACTACTGATACCATTTATACTGACCGTCTGGCAAGAGACCTACTGATACCATTTATACTGACTGTCTAGCAAGAGAACTACTGATTCCATTTATACTGACCGTCTAGCAAGAGAACTACTGATTCCATTTATACTGACCGTCTAGCAAGAGAACTACTGATTCCATTTATACTGACCGTCTAGCAAGAGAACTACTGATACCATTTATACTGACTGTCTAGCAATAGAACTACTGACACCATTTATACTGACCGTCTAGCAAGAGAACTACTGACATCATTTATACTGACCGTCTAGCAAGAGAACTACTGATACCATTTATATTGACCGTCTTGCAAAAGAACTACTGATACCATTTAAAAATTAGACCTGCCGTCCACTAGACCCCGATGCTATGCGGAAGGGTAGCCAATCACAGTTTGCTAGTTTCGGGAACCTTACGGGATCGTTTATCAATACAAATGGGCAGATCTTTGCCATCGGGCTCGTTCGGGATATATTCGCGGATCGGTATACGAAATGTTGCAGTATAAACGCCGAAACCTTTCCGAAGTAGCCGAACGCAACGCGAAGGAATGCCGACAGTTCAGGATTTAGCACCGAATTTTTCCCGATCGTGCGGAAAGCCGGTTGCGGTTACATTGCAGAACATGCGGAAGTGTTTACGAATCGATGCCGATAGAATGCTGAAAGGTTACCGATGTATATAAACGGTGTCGAATACTATCTTGTTATCAGTTGAAAGTTGAATACGATGCATGAAAGACGCCATTAATTTTCCTAGTTTCAGCTACAAAAAGTAAAAGACATAGTTTCAGCTACACAAAAGTTGAATGGTTGTGTCATCGTTTTCTACAGGGGATGATACAACCCTGTTTGGTAGCTTGCCCTTGATTTGTAGGACCATGATGAAAGCGATAATTCAAGATTTAAACTATCGGCAACATAACCTCATCGCTTCCGCAGTCGCTCGTGTATAGTTGGGGAAATACGGCTACGACTCGGCATCCCATCCGTTCACAATGAGCGCTTTCGGCAACTATTCGGCATGTTTCTTAACATGATCGGCATATCTTCCGTGTGTATAACCCATCCGTTCGTAATGTTCGAGGAGTATTCGGCATCGATTCAGCTTCCTTCGGGAACCGCTCGGGATGAATGAAATGACTACGAAGGCTTCCTGAAGATGCCGAGTAAATGACGATGGATTCCCGATCACCCCGAACTGTTGCCGATTACCCCGAAGCACCCCCGAACAAGACCTTAAAGTTTTAAAATTTGGATGCCGAAGATTTTTCGGTCCCGAAGTGTCCAGAAGGCTTCCAGAAGCGTACATGAATGACACGGAAGGGCTCCAGAACATCGCGAAGACATGCCGAACCATCCCTATTAGGCAAATTTAGCCTTCGGGAACCCTTCGGGGTCCTAGTGGACGGCGTGTTATATAGCCTACAGTATTACACGACCTAGGGATCCAACCTCTAACACTCGAAGCGGGCGCTCTACCTCTAACACTCGAAGCGGGCGCTCAACCTCTAACACTCGAAGCGGGCGCTCTACCTCTAATCTATTTAAGAGTATAGCCTTATACCACGTTAACTATATTTTGGACCAGGGTGTAGACTTACCATTTATTTTGTACATTTGGTGAATCCAATCAGGTGAGGTTATTGTACTGTTTATATTCTTATTATAATTTCCTGAAATGTCAAAGTCTTAATCAGGAAATGCTAGCATTAAAATCTATTTTGACGGGTATTATCTAACGCTGGGTTTACACTTACGCGTTTGGACGTTTGAACGAACGTCTAAAGTAAAATAAGTTTTGTTAAGATATACAGGTATCTAGAAACCTTGTCCACGTTTTGAAATGAAAATTAGTATCTAAGTTGTGCTCTGTTTGTAAACGTGCCTGACCAACACAAAGTGCCTGCGGGGTTTAGGCCGTGTTTTCAATTGACTGGTGCATTTCGATCTAGCGTGCTCGTAACTTAACAACGAATCCTGTCAAAACAGTAGACAAGTCTGACGTCAGCCAACTCATTTGCCCAATTAATTTAAACGTTCCTGAACGCTGAATTAATTTGATAACGGATGCGAACGTGTATCCGACGCAATGAAAGCGATAGTAAGACAAGGGCTAGCTTAAGCGAACTTTCCCAAGCGCAAACTTTCCACATCGTTTTCGTAAAGTCCTTTGTTTAACTTTGTACAACGCACCCTGACGTAAGTCAACTCGTTCGTCTAAGTCGGACTAAGACAGAGACCGCTGTTAATAAGCTAACCTGTTTTTGCAAAAGTTCACGTACGCTAATTTAAAATAAAAACAACGCAGGCAAACGTTGTCAATCGCTAGTAACAGCTGTTAAACGCAATCAAGCGCTAGGAAACGTTCGCAAAAGTTTATGTGCGTTAGATACACAACGCGTACATAGTGTGAACCAAAGTTTTCCTTCTCGCGTAATTTCACCGACGTTTGGTCTCAATATTTCGACGTTTGAAACGCTGACCAACGCTTGTACAAACGTTTATAGTGTGAATCCACCTGTACGTTAATTCGCCGACGTTGGAGCTCATTTTAAGATTTGTGAACTGTTGACCAACGATGGTGCAAACGTTCATAGTGTGAACCCACCTTTAACCAAAGCCATCACAACTGCACAAAAAGCAAAACAAGCATAGTGCAAAAGCAGAAAGAATATAATGATTAAAATCCAACAAAAGAACAGTGCAAATACAAGGTGACAGTTTTTTGTATAATACTGGCAAACAAAATGAGACTATATTGGTGTGTTATTAATTAAACAAGAGATGTTTGTAAAACACGTATGCCCCCATGGCAGCCCAATAGTCAGAAATGGTGAAGATCGTAGTGACCTTGACCTTTAACCTACTGACCTCAAAATCAATAGGGGTCATCTACTGTTGCTGACCAACCTCCATGTAAAGTTTGAAGATCCTAGGTCAAAGCGTTCTTGAGTTATTGAACGGAAACCAATTAAATAGTCAGAAATGGTAAAGGTCACAGTGACCTTGACCTTTGACCTACTGACCTCAAAATCTATAGGGGTCATCTACTGAAAAAACAAAGAAGTCACACCGGGGCGAGGCAAGTTTTGTCACGAGGGGCATAATTGGAACAGTCTTGATGGAACTGTCTTGATAAAACAGTTGTGATGGAACAATATCGATAAGACAGTCTTGATTAAACAGACATGATAGAACAGTCGTCTTAATATAACTGTTTGGATAGAACAATCGTGATAGAACAGTCGTCTTGATAGAACGGTCGTCTTAATAGAACAGTCTTAATAAAAAAATATTGATAGAACAGTCGTCTTGATAGAACAGTCGTCTTGATAGAACAGTCGTCTTGATAGAACGGTCGTCTTGATAGAACAGTCGTCTTGATAAAACAGTCGTCTTGATAGAACAGTCGTCTTGGTAGAACAGTCGTCTTGATAGAACGGTCGTCTTGATAGAACGGTCGTCTTGATAGAACAGTCGTCTTGATAGAACGGTCGTCTTGATAGAACAGTCGTCTTGATAGAACGGTCGTCTTGATAGAACAGTCGTCTTGATAAAACAGTCGTCTTGATAGAACAGTCGTCTTGGTAGAACAGTCGTCTTGATAGAACGGTCGTCTTGATAGAAGGACGTCTTGATAGAACAGTCATCTTGATAGAACAGTCGTCTTAATAGAACAGTCGTCTTGATAGAACAATCGTCTTGATAGAACAGTCGTCTTGATAGAACAGTCTTGATAGAACGGTCGTCTTGATAGAAGGGCGTCTTGATAAAACAGTCGTATTGATAGAACAGTCGTCTTGATAGAACAGTCGTCTTGATAGAACGGTCGTCTTGATAGAAGGACGTCTTGATAGAACAGTCGTCTTGATAGAACGGTCGTCTTGATAGAACAGTCGTCTTGATAGAACGGTCGTCTTGATAGAACGGTCGTCTTGATAGAACGGTCGTCTTGATAGAACAGTCGTCTTGATAAAACAGTCGTCTTGATAGAACAGTCGTCTTGGTAGAACAGTCGTCTTGATAGAACGGTCGTCTTGATAGAAGGACGTCTTGATAGAACAGTCATCTTGATAGAACAGTCGTCTTAATAGAACAGTCGTCTTGATAGAACAGTCGTCTTGATAGAACAGTCGTCTTGATAGAACAGTCTTGATAGAACGGTCGTCTTGATAGAAGGGCGTCTTGATAGAACAGTCATCTTGATAGAACAGTCGTCTTAATAGAACAGTCGTCTTGATAGAACAGTCGTCTTGATAGAACGGTCGTCTTGATAGAACAGTCGTCTTGATAGAACGGTCGTCTTGATAGAACGGTCGTCTTGATAGAACGGTCGTCTTGATAGAACAGTCGTCTTGATAAAACAGTCGTCTTGATAGAACAGTCGTCTTGGTAGAACAGTCGTCTTGATAGAACGGTCGTCTTGATAGAAGGACGTCTTGATAGAACAGTCATCTTGATAGAACAGTCGTCTTAATAGAACAGTCGTCTTGATAGAACAGTCGTCTTGATAGATCAGTCGTCTTGATAGAACGGTCGTCTTGGTAGAACTGTCTTGATAGAACTGTCTTGATAGAACCGTCTTGATAGAACAGTCGTCTTGATAGAACAGTCATCTTGATAGAACAGTCGTCTTGATAGAACAGTCGTCTTGGTAGAACTGTCTTGATAGAACTGTCTTGATAGAACCGTCTTGATAGAACTGTCTTGATAGAAGAGTCGTCTTGACAGAACAGTCGTCTTGATAGAACAGTCGTCTTGAAAGAACAGTCGTCTTGGTAGAACTGTCTTGATAGAACTGTCTTGATAGAACTGTCTTGATAGAACAGTCGTCTTGATAGAACAGTCTTGATAGAACAGTCGTCTTGATAGAACAGTCGTCTTGATAGAACTGTCTTGATAGAAGAGTCGTCTTGACAGAACAGTCGTCTTGATAGAACAGTCGTCTTGAAAGAACAGTCGTCTTGGTAGAACTGTCTTGATAGAACTGTCTTGATAGAACTGTCTTGATAGAACAGTCGTCTTGATAGAACAGTCTTGATAGAACAGTCGTCTTGATAGAACAGTCGTCTTGATAGAACAGTCGTCTTGATAGAACTGTCTTGATAGAACAGTCGTCTTGATAGAACGGTCGTCTTGATAGAACAGTCGTCTTGATAGAACGGTCGTCTTGATAGAACGGTCGTCTTGATAGAACAGTCGTCTTGATAGAACAGTCGTCTTGATAGAACAGTCGTCTTGATAGAACAGTCGTCTTGATAGAACTGTCTTGATAGAACAGTCTTGATAGAACAGGCTTGATAAAACATTCGTCCTGATGGAGCACCCAATGGTGAAGCTGTATGGAAAATATCAAAGCTGTTTTCACAGTGGTTTCAGAGGAGAGGACTTTTTTAAAGTTATCAATTGTAAACCTTTTATTTTAGCTCCAGTGAACTCCGAATTAAGTAATGAACCAATGAACCAATGAAACCAATTATTGAATACCATGGAAAGAGAACCACACCAGAATGATGTCTGCCATGTTTCGGTAAATACCACCATTTGTTCAGGAGAAGCAGTCATAACTGACGACGACAGACAGCCATCTTTATTAACAGCACACTAGTAAGCAATTGAAGCGCAGGTGAGTTAAACAATAAGAGGAGACTGAAAGCCATGTCACTAGGGTATGATAATAATTGTATGAATGTAATGTCATGATGTATAAGACGTTACGCTCGTTGTTGTCGTACATTAGCGTAACCAATTCCGACGTTATTAACGTTTTTAAAGTTTATTGACGAAACGAGAACTGTGTGGGTGTTTCAAATGCATTTTTTCTTAAATTATGCCGTGAACCCCATATTTTTATTCGTCACACATTTCGCGATTGCTTTAAAAATATTGTCTCCGTCATTCTATGTTTAATTTAATGTATACTAATAATTAAACGTAAATGCGGATCACATTACTAGCATGGCGATTTCTCTCTCTTTCTTTTGATATCAAAATATAAACAACCGTATTCCTAAAACAATTTTTATGCCATATTGAAGTGTAAAAATGTTATAAATTGCCAATGTACGCCAACAACGAGCGTAACGTCACAAGGGTCTATACCACAATATTTAACAATGAAGTATGTGTTTCGGTCATAAAATGGTTAAAATGAGATACCCGAGGGCACAGAAACAAATGCAATAAAAAGATCGATATATCAAATAAAGGGAAAGTATTGATACGTAGAACAATACTGTAAATCGATATCACATATATTATTTAAAGTCCGAAACGATCCATAATGATGAAGCGATTAATGTTGTGTGTCCTTCTTGTACATTTATCCCGAGTTCTCTTGTATCAATGTTTGTTCTTAATCCAAATCCTAAGTGGAATCATTAAGGTAGCAATATTCAAGTGTGATTTCATGAACAAAATCCACATATCTAGCCATACCACACGGATAGTGTAATAAAGGATTATATAGTATGGTATATACAATCCTCCATATAGAATTACCAGCCCAAATGTAGTTATTTCCAGGCAATAACTTCATAATGACATGTCCAGTGATGTAACCAGACTGTAATGGGAACAATTTGCTGGCTTAGAATTAGAAAGACTCATGCATATGTGCAATCTGCATCTCAAGGCGCTTCTTAAGAACCTACTTTCATGAAAATCGGAAGTGGTCATGTTGACCGAACTGAAGCTTAAAAATCTAGTTTTTCCATAAATAAACACTAGTTTTCAGACGGCTTTTTCTTGTTTTCTCACAACATTGATTTTGTACTTACGACCGTCTAATTCTAAGCCATTAAATTGCAGAACAGCCACATAAAAACATAGCACATGTAATTAAAAATACGACAACACTATGTTCCGTATGTAACTTACCAGTGCGGTTGTAGAACTCACTGGACCATCTTGGTGGATCCTTGTAACCACTCTGTATATTGATATCTGTAATAATAATAATCTGTAATACACATACAGACATGGTTTGCCACTTGTCACTGATATATCGTATAATGTAGCAGTAGGGGTATGTTATATATCTTGTCGGTCCCTGAACTTAGGGAATGTGGCTTTTATACAACTGAACTTGAACTAGGTAATTCAGCTTTTTATAGCTGAAAGTAGGTCACGCAGCTTTTTATAGCTGAAAATATGCCACTCAGCTTTTTATAGCTGAAAGGAGGTCACGCAGCTTTTTATAGCTGAAAGGAGTTCACTCGGCTTTTTATAGCTGAAAGGAGGTCACTCAGCTTTTTATAGCTGAAACTAGGTCACTCAGCTTTTTCTAGCTGAATGGAGGTCACTCAGCTTTTTATAGCTGAAAGGAGGTCACTCAGCTTTTTGAAAACTTGACTACTGAAACTTGAACTTGCAGTGGTTAAGTTTCTTTTCTCGTTCAGTTGTGTGTTGGGCATTGCGCCATGTAATTGTGGTCTGCGTTGTTTTTATGTTTTCTATGCAAGGTTGTTTAATTTGAGTGCTGCCTTCCCTGTCCGATGTTTAGTATGTTTTTCATATCCTCATTGTACACGGCTACAAACTTTCACAACTGACTCAAACACCCCTCAATCTTTGAGATACACGATCTCTGGTATCATTTAAATGGAATGGCTCTTAGTATTGTCATCAAGATAAAATACAAACGTACTTAAATAGACGAGGAAGTTGAAGTCTTAATTTTGAGGTGATCTTAGTAAAAAGACGGTCGTATTATTAAAATGGCCCTATCTTTGAGGTGGCCTACAGCCTGAATTTACATTTTAAATTGGTCTATAGAACATGTAGTCAAAGAGTAATACGAAAGGGAACTATCAGATTGTCAAACAGAACGGACTAATATAAAACTTCAAGAACAATTCGTCAATGGTTGTTCCATTTTGAATCCGCAATATGAGCATGAACTAACCTGTAACATATTTAATTGTAAAAAATATGTTAAAATTTAATCTAGAGAAGTAGATATGTTTAAATTATTTCATAGTCCCCTCTACTACACAAAACGTCTCAGTTATAACTATAACTTCGTGCACCTCATATTAAACATGAAGTAATTACACATGAAGTGTTAAAAACAGTCAGTGTTCTAAATATTATCATACAGAACTGATGGCCTCCATTGAACTACACAATATGAATATTTGAAGGGGGGGGGACATAATAATAATAATCGACTTGTCTTATCTGTAAGTGTTCAATGGCCGTCGTCTGACATGAAACGTCGCCCTTACTGTTATCTTGAAATAAAGGACAGTTATATGTCGATAGAATGTTTTTGTTTGTTTAAACATATTTTATAACATGACAATAATGTTCAGACATTAAACACAGGAGATAATGCTGGGCTAACATGTACATGTATTTTGTATGTAGTGTGTTATCTATTGAAGGTCGCAAGTACATGTTGAATATCAAACGACACAAAACATAGATAGATATCGGATTATCCAAATTCAAGCAAGTTTTACATGTTGAGTGTTATTTACACGAAGCATAAGTCGTGTTGAGTACGCAGAATTTTGAAGAGAGGAGTTTTGGGGCTTGTAAATGGTCAAACAAGAGCACCGCATACGAGTGCTGGACGCTCGACTTTCTCGTACTTGATAGTAGCCTGTCTCATCTGTGAGCAGACGCACACGATCCCGTCACGACAAAAGCTCGATTTTTTTCTTCAAAAAGTCGAGCTAATAAAAGGACCCAAAGACCGAGTAAATACCTTAAATACTTTCAACCACAAATAAACAATTCTGATTGTGATTTTGCGAAGCTTAAGCATCAGTCAATATTAAACTTATGATAGAGTAAACTTACCACGTGATTCAGTAATTCCATACACGACGTAAAGAAACATACACAACAACGCTATCACTATGGTAACCACAATTTTCACGTGCACATACCACTTCCTGTGTTCACCCATAATTCAATCCGGAATTATCAAATCCTGTGTAATATGTATAATCCGGAATTATTCCAAATCTGTAAGTAACACCATACGGCTATTACAAAAATGTCCCTATTTTGTAAGATAACAAATTATAGAACAATGATCAAAATGGTTCAAAGTTCGAACTATTCGCATTTTGTCTCCTCCACTAGAGGTAATTGATTACAGCAAGATGCGCCGCCCACATTGTATCTACATACACATGTCCACTAGTCTGTTCACATGTTGGATAATATAGAACGTTCTGGTTACCTCGACAACACATTCAGTATCTGAAAATAGAAACAAACGAATACTTATTCTGATATTTGCAGAATATTATTTATACATCAATATTATAATTATATCTGTTGTTGAAACCAGGTACCATAGTAACCACAGCTGTGTCATAGGCGTATTCATACACATGATACCAGAGCTATAATATAACAGTTTTTTATTTTAACAGTTTATTTCATATATACATTGGACAATGTGTCCATGAGTACACAATTTTACATTTATACAAAGGACAAGGTTCACGAAAGGTTAAATTTGGCCCTGTGTTTTTTCAAAAATTAAAAATGCATGTTCCTATAAATCTGTTCAGAATTTCTAATATCTATACACTGCCTTACAAAAAACTAAGCATGCATATACAATATGCAGATAAATCCACTACAAATATGTCACGTTTAGCTAAAATGGCAGTTTAGCAATTTTCGTGACAATTCGTGACGTAAAATTTCCCCTAAATAAATAGTATGACAGTCTTGCTACACTTTTATACTTACTACGTAAAGTTTAGCCATTTTCGTGACAATCGTGACGTAAAATTTCCCCTAAATAAATAGTATGACAGTCTTGCTACACTTTTATACTTACTACGTAAAGTTTAGCCATTTTCGTGACAATTCGTGACGTAAAATTTCCCCTAAATAAATAGTATGACAGTCTTGCTACACTTTTATACTTACTACGTAAAGTTTAGCCATTTTCGTGACAATCGTGACGTAAAATTTCCCCTAAATAAATAGTATGACAGTCTTGCTACACTTTTATACTTACTACGTAAAGTTTAGCCATTTTCGTGACAATTCGTGACGTAAAATTTCCCCTAAATAAATAGTATGACAGTCTTGCTACACTTTTATACTTACTACGTAAATGTATGTACAAAATATGAGCGTAGCAAGAAATGACATGGTACGTGAAGAGTTTACTCCATGAATCCTCATGAAAATGTTTGCTAAATACGACATACATGTGTATTATACTGGATATGTGTACATATTACAAGGAATATTGGTTTATCTAAACTTAATCGTCCGAAAGCCATTGCAGTGTCCAGTTATTAGTATTTATTTTTATGAAAAAAATCACAGGGCCACTTTTAGCCTTTCGTGAATCTTGTCCTTTAAATGTCATTCAATGTTACACCTAAGGTCAAATCGCGCATTTTCTCTAAATGTTCCATCTAAAGTTAAATTACGCATTCACAAAATATTACACCCAAAGTTAAATCACGCATTTTCACAAAATATTACACATAAAGTTAAATCACACATTTTCTCCAAATGTTACACCTAAAGTTAAATCACACATTTTCTCTAAATGTTACACCTAAAGTTAAATCTCACATTTTCACAAAATATTACACCTAAAGTTAAATCACACATTTTCACAAAATATTACACCTAAAGTTAAATCACACATTTTCACAAAATATTACACCTAAAGTTAAATCACGAATTTTCACAAAATATTACACCTAAAGTTAAATCACACATTTTCTCCAAATGTTACACCTTAAGTTAAATCACACATTTTCTCCAAATGTTACACCTAAAGTTAAATCTCACATTTTCTCCAAATGTTACACCTAAAGTTAAATCTCACATTTTCTCTACATGTTACACCTAAAGTTAAATCACACATTTTCTCCAAATGTTACACCTAAAGTTAAATCACGCATTTTCTCTACATGTTACACCTAAAGTTAAATCACACATTTTCTCCAAATATTACACCTAAAGTTAAATCTCACATTTTCTCCAAATGTTACACCTAAAGTTAAATCTCACATTTTCTCTAAATCTGACACCTGAAGTTAAATCTCACATTTTCTCCAAATATTACACCTAAAGTTAAATCACACATTTTCTCCAAATGTTACACCTAAAGTTAAATCACACATTTTCTCCAAATGTTACACCTAAAGTTAAATCTCACATTTTCTCCAAATGTTACACCTAAAGTTAAATCTCACATTTTCTCTACATGTTACACCTAAAGTTAAATCACACATTTTCTCCAAATGTTACACCTAAAGTTAAATCACGCATTTTCTCTACATGTTACACCTAAAGTTAAATCTCACATTTTCTCCAAATGTTACACCTAAAGTTAAATCTCACATTTTCTCTAAATCTGACACCTGAAGTTAAATCTCACATTATCCCTAAACATGTAAATGTTACACATAAAGTTAAATCTTACATTTTCACTGAATGAAACATCCAAAATTAAACCTCACATTTTCACTAAGTTACAACTAAATTGAATTTCGCATCCCTCACGAAAAGTTACACCCAAAATAAGATTACGCAGTTACAGTAACACTAAATGTTGCAGCCAAAGTAAAAGCTTGCAGATTTCACAAAATGTTACCCAAAGTAAAACGACACAGTTTCACTAACGTCGCAACCAAAGTTAAATCTTACATGTTCACTAAATGTTGCAACGAAAGTTAAATCTCATTTTCACTAAATGTAATGTCCTATCGTCGCTTCATGTTGAAAGCAAAGCTAAATGTTACGGTTCTGCTAATTTATGTTGCAATCAGTGATAACTCATTGGTAATGCACTGGACTGTCAATCCAGATATTGTGTGTTCAATCATCGTCATGGGACCTGGACATTTCTGACATTCTATTCGAATTATAACCGTGTGGACTGTAAAGTATCTGGTCTAAGAATCAGGTTACAAGGCGCACTCTTGCAGCACGTGACAAGTCTGTATCTAATGTCTCCTCTTCCTTTGGGTTCTTCTTTCGTTCGTTCGTTCGCCTAAATCTATATTTTGACCTGGAGCTGTATATGTACAGTCATGTTGCGATCAATTTTTAATATTGCACAGTCGCTAACATGACAATGGTTGCAACCAGTGGTAATTAACTTTGACGATACAAACAGCGCAGGATATATCACAGCTATCTATCAGAATATTCATCATCGGTTTGAAACTTGATATACCACTATACATGTGTGTACATGTAATATAATACATACACGTACATTATACATTCAAATCAGCTGAACACATGCTGAATACATCAATGATATTGGTGAGTGTTCCTAGTGAGTGTTCCTAGTGAGTGTTCCTAGTGAGTGTTCCTAGTGAGTGTTCCTAGTGAGTGTTCCTAGTGAGTGTTCCTAATGAGTGTTCCTAGTGAGTGTTTGCTATACAACATGAGCATTTTTCAATGATAAATTTAGAGAATGATACAGAAGTAAGGAGTCCGCAGTATCAACCTTTTTTGGAAACGTTACTTCGTCTGGTTACTCGAGATGACAATATACAGCAAAACGACGAATTACAGAACCGTCTGAAAACCACACCCAACCACAATACCATCTGAAAACCACACCCACCCACAATACAATCTGAAAACCACACCCACCCACAATACAATCTGAAAACCACACCGATCCACAATACCATCTGAAAACCACACCGACCCACAATACCATCTGAAAATCCCGCCGACCCACAATACCATCTGAAAACCACACCAACCCACAATACCATCTGAAAACCACACCGACCCACAATACAATCTGAAAACCCCGCCGACCTATAATACCATCTAAAAACCACACCGACCCACAATACCATCTGAAAACTACGCCGACCCACAATACCATCTGAAAACCACGCCGACCCACAATACCATCTGAAAACCACGCCGACCCACAATACCATCTGAAAACCCCGCCGACCTACAATACCATCTGAAAACCACACCGACCCACAATACCATCTGAAAACCACGCCGACCTACAATACAATCACAATCTGAAAACCCCGCCGACCTACAATACAATCTGAAAACCCCGCCGACCTACTATACCATCTGAAAACCACACCGACCCACAATACCATCTGAAAACCACGCCGACCTACAATACAATCTGAAAACCCCGCCGACCTACAATACAATCTGAAAACCACGCCGACCTACAATACCATCTGAAAACCCCGCCGACCTACAATACCATCTGAAAACCACACCGACCCACAATCCCATCTGAAAACCCCGCCGACCTACAATACCATCTGAAAACCACGCCGACCCACAATCCCATCTGAAAACCACGCCGACCCACACTACCATCTGAAAACCACGCCGACCCACAATACCATCTGAAAACCATGCCGACCTACAATACAATCTGAAAACCCCGCCGACCCACAATACCATCTGAAAACCACGCTGACCCACAATACAATCTGAAAACCCCGCCGACCCACAATACAATCTAACAAGAGCACCGCCTTGCGGGTGCAGACGCTCATCTGATCATTGTCACTGTAAAAAAGGCCCATTACCCTTGCATAAAGTAGAGCAGTGTTATGAGTATTGCTTTATAAAAGTGAGGTATTGATAGTGAAAAAAGGGGCAATAACTCTTGCAAAATGCTGATCAGAGTTATGGGTCATGCTTGGCATGGCCAGGTGTTGATGGTGAATAAGTGTTGAAAGTTTCAAAGCAAAGCCCACATAGTGTACGAGAAAAGTGGGCCTTAACACAAAACTTAACCAAGGAATGTTCTAAGTCCAAAAAGGGGCAATAACTCTCGCCAAATGCATATCAGAGTTATGGGTCTTGCTTGACATGGTCAGGTATTGATGGTGAACAAGTATTGAACGTTTCAAAGCAAAAACTTAGATAGTTTAGGAGAAAAGTGGATCTAAACACAAAACTTAACCAAGGAATTAACTAAGTCTAAAAGAGGGCAATAACTCATGCAAAATGCAGATCAGAGTTAAGGGTCTTGCTTGACATGGTCAGGTATTAATGGTAAACAAGTGTTGATAGTTTCAAAGCAATAGCCCACATAGTGTATGAGAAAAGTGGACCTAAACACAAAACTTAACCAAGGAATTTTCTGAGTCCAAAAAGGGGCAATAACCCACGCCAAAAGCAGATCAGAGTCATGGTTCTTGTTTGACATGGCCAGGTATTGATGATGAACAAGTGTTGAAAGTTTCAAAGTAATAACTCTGATAGTTTAGGAGAAAAGTGGACCTAAACGCAAAACTTAACCAAGGCATTTTATTTTCTAAGTCCAAAAAGGGGCAATTATTCTTACAAAATGCAGATCAGAGTTATGGGTCTTGCTTTACAGGCTCAGGTATTGATGGTGAACAAGTGTTGCAAGTTTCAAAGCAATAGCTTTGATAGTTAATGAAAAAATGTTACCTAAACACAAAACTTAACCAAGCAACGCCGACGACGACGACGATCAAGTGATGACAATAACTCATCTTTTTTTCCAAAAATCAGATGAGCTAAAAAGCACGCCGACCCACAATACCAACTGAAAACCACGCCGACCCACAATACCACCTGGAAACCACGCTGACATACAAACCATCTGAAAACCACGCCGACCAGCAATACCATCTGAAAACCACACCGACCCACAATACCATCTGAAAACCACGCCGACCCACAATACCAATTGAAAACCCCGCTGACCCACAATACCATCTGAAAACCACGCCGACCCACAATACCAATTGAAAACCACGCCGACCCACAATACCATCTGAAAACCCCGCCGACCCACAATACCATCTGAAAACCACACCG
This sequence comes from Spisula solida, assembly GCA_947247005.1. NCBI lineage: Eukaryota > Metazoa > Mollusca > Bivalvia > Venerida > Mactridae > Spisula > Spisula solida. The sequence goes on along the minus strand of OX365960.1, from coordinate 25,355,161 downwards.
ACCCACAATACCATCTGAAAACCACACCGACCTACAATACCATCTTAAAAACCACACCGACCCACAATACCATCTGAAAACCACACCGACCGACAAAACATTATGAAAACCACGCCGACCAACAATACAATCTGAAAATCTCACACATCTTAAAACATCGCACATCTACAAGACCATCTCAAAACCTCACATATCTACAATACTATCTGAAAACATCGCATATCTTCAAGACCATCTCAAAACCTCACATATCTACAAGACCATCTGAAAACCTCTCACTTCTACAAGACCATCTGAAAACCTCACACTTCTCCAAGACCATCTGAAAACCTCACATATCTACAAGACCATCTGAAACCCTCACACATCTACAAGACCATCTCAAAACCTCACATATCTACAAGACCATCTGAAAACCTCACACTTCTACAAGACCATCTGAAAGCCTCACATATCTACACTACCATCTGAAAACATCGCATATCTACAAGACGAGTTGAAAACCTCACATATCTACAAGACGATCTGAAAACCTCGCATATCTACAAGACCATCTGAAAACCTCAAATACAGTATAACCTGGTTTATCCGGCATCCCATCGGACCAGATAAGCGTGCCAGATAAAGCAGTGTGCCGGTAAAACCAGGTTCTACAGAAATAAATATATAGAGGATATTTGTTTGTTTTGATTGAATATGGTTTGTATCTCATCGTGTAGTGATAAAATTCAATATTTTCAAGAGCGCGTAGCGCGAGTGAAAATATTAAAATTTTATCACTACAAGATGAGATATTAACCATATTCAATCAAAACAAACAAATATTCTATTTATTTAATGCTTTTATGGTGTCAAAACTGGTACTATTATGCCAAATTACCACTGTGGTTAGGCTACGTATGAATATGTTATTCCATTCATATTTTTCACTTCAAAATCCGCCATCTTGGATTATGGTGAATAGTGAAAACGACTTTTTTGAGAATTTTGGATTAAATGATACAACAACATGTAGGAAATGGTCTAACTAAGAATAAAAACCCCCACATGACATGTTTCCGTTCAGTAATAAAAAAGTTAAAGACATTTTAGTGTTGAGATTTTGGTAAATTAAAGTAGTCCCTGTGAGGGTGGCGGAGCTTATATCAGTCACATTGTAGGTGATAACCAGTGACTGATATAGGTTTTATTTCACTGATAGAACTCCATATCTCATCAGTTAGCATTAAATAAAACTGTATAATTGCTTATAAAAAGACAAAATTATAACAAATGAACAAAAATTAAAGTTATCCAATGGCATTAGTATTTAGATGTCATTATACTAATGGTGTTAGTCATAAAATAGTTGTTAATTGTTGTTTATTTGGGTTTCTTAAAGATTATGTGCCAAAACATTTGCTGATGATACACATCTACTATAGTATTATCTATATTGTCGGTTAATTAAGTGTTAAAACACACTTTTTATCAATTGTCGGGACTGACAAACAATGCCGGATAACGGATAAAGCAGGTTCCGTTAAAGTAAGGGTCCATCTAATAGAAATACAGTGGAGTTCTGCCGGGACCGACAAACCATGCCGGTTAAGACAGGTTCTCGGTAAAAGCAGGTTCCGGATATACCAGGTTATACTGTATCTGCAAGACGATCTGAAAACCTCACATATCTACAAGACGATCTGAAAACATCGCATATCTGCAAGACCATCTGAAAACCTCACATATCTGCAAGATCATTTCAGAAAACACACTCACCCACAAGACGATCTGAAAACTACTCTCAGATACATTCCTTAAATACCATCTCAAAACTACGCACTGATACATTCCTAAGCACTATATCAAAACTACGCTCGTACATGTACCGTTGAAAGCAATCTCAAACACGCCCGCCTTTAATGATCATCTCAAACACGCCCGCCTTCAATGACCATCTCAAACACGCCCGCCTTCAATGACAATCTCAAACATGCCCGCCTTCAATGACCATCTCAAACACGCCCGCCTTCAATGACCATCTCAAACATGCCGCCTTCAATGACCATCTCAAACACGCCAGCCTTCAATGACCATCTCAAACACGCCCGCCTTCAATGACCATCTCAAACACGCCCGCCTTCAATGACCATCTCAAACATGCCCGCCTTCAATGACCATCTCAAACACGCCCGCCTTCAATGACCATCTCAAACACGTCCGCCTTCAATGACCATCTCAAACACGCCAGCCTTCAATGACCATCTCAAACACGCCCGCCTTCAATTGCCATCTCAATTTAACGCCCAGCTAGATGACCATCTCAAATCAACGCCCACATAGATGACCATCTTAAATCAACACCCAGCTAGACGACCATCTCAAATCAACGCCAATCTAGACGACCATCTTATATCAACACCCAGCTAGACGACCATCTCAAATCAACACCCAGCTAGATGACCATCTTAAATCAACACCTAGCTAGATGACCATCTTCAATCAACACCCAGCTAGATGACCATCTCAAATCAACACCAAGCTAGATGACCATCTCAAATAAACACCTAGCTAGATGACCATCTTAAATCAACACCTAGCTAGATGACCATCTTCAATCAACACCCAGCTAGATGACCATCTCAAATCAACACCTAGCTAGATGACCATCTTCAATCAACACCCAGCTAGATGACCATTTCAAATCAACACCCAGCTAGATGACCATCTCAAATCAACACCTAGCTAGATGACCATCTTCAATCAACACCAAGCTAGATGACCATCTCAAATCAACACCCAGCTAGATGACCATCTTAAATCAACACCCAGCAAGATGACCATCTCAAATAAACACCTAGCTAGATGACCATCTTAAATCAACACCCAGCTAGATGACCATCTCAAATCGACACCCAGCTAGATGACCATCTTCAATCAACACCAAGCTAGATGACCATCTTAAATCAACACCCAGCTAGATGACCATCTCAAATAAACACCAAGCTAGATGACCATCTTAAATCAACACCCAGCTAGATGACCATCTCAAATCAACGCCAACCTAGATGACCATCTTTAAACCACGCCCACCTAGATGACCATCTTCAATCAACACCAAGCTAGATGACCATCTCAAATAAACACCTAGCTAGATGACCATCTTAAATAAACACCTAGCTAGATGACCATCTTAAATCAACACCTAGCTAGATGACCATCTTCAATCAACACCTAGCTAGATGACCATCTCAAATCAACACCTAGCTAGATGACCATCTCAAATCAACACCCAGCTAGATGACCATCTTAAATCAACACCCAGCTAGATGACCATTTTAAATCAACACCAAGCTAGATGACCATCTCAAATCAACACCCAGCTAGATGACCATCTCAAATCAACACCCAGCTAGATGACCATCTCAAATCAACGCCAACCTAGATGACCATCTTTAAACCACGCCCACCTAGATGACCATCTTCAATCAACACCAAGCTAGATGACCATCTCAAATAAACACCTAGCTAGATGACCATCTTAAATCAACACCCAGCTAGATGACCATCTCAAATCAACACCCAGCTAGATGACCATCTCAAATCAACGCCAACCTAGATGACCATCTTCAATCAACACCTAGCTAGATGACCATCTCAAATCAACACCCAGCTAGATGACCATCTTAAATCAACACCTAGCTAGATGACCATCTCAAATCAACACCTAGCTAGATGGCCATCTCAAATCAACACCTAGCTAGATGACCATCTCAAATCAACACCCAGCTAGATGACCATCTTAAATCAACACCTAGCTAGATGACCATCTTAAATAAACACCCAGCTAGATGACCATCTCAAATCAACACCCAGCTAGATGACCATCTCAAATAAACACCTAGCTAGATGACCATCTTAAATCAACACCTAGCTAGATGACCATCTCAAATCAACACCTAGCTAGATGACCATCTTAAATCAACACCCAGCTAGACGACCATCTCAAATCAACGCCAATCTAGACGACCATCTTATATCAACACCCAGCTAGACGACCATCTCAAATCAACACCCAGCTAGATGACCATCTTAAATCAACACCTAGCTAGATGACCATCTTCAATCAACACCCAGCTAGATGACCATCTCAAATCAACACCAAGCTAGATGACCATCTCAAATAAACACCTAGCTAGATGACCATCTTAAATCAACACCTAGCTAGATGACCATCTTCAATCAACACCCAGCTAGATGACCATCTCAAATCAACACCTAGCTAGATGACCATCTTCAATCAACACCCAGCTAGATGACCATTTCAAATCAACACCCAGCTAGATGACCATCTCAAATCAACACCTAGCTAGATGACCATCTTCAATCAACACCAAGCTAGATGACCATCTCAAATCAACACCCAGCTAGATGACCATCTTAAATCAACACCCAGCAAGATGACCATCTCAAATAAACACCTAGCTAGATGACCATCTTAAATCAACACCCAGCTAGATGACCATCTCAAATCGACACCCAGCTAGATGACCATCTTCAATCAACACCAAGCTAGATGACCATCTTAAATCAACACCCAGCTAGATGACCATCTCAAATAAACACCAAGCTAGATGACCATCTTAAATCAACACCCAGCTAGATGACCATCTCAAATCAACGCCAACCTAGATGACCATCTTTAAACCACGCCCACCTAGATGACCATCTTCAATCAACACCAAGCTAGATGACCATCTCAAATAAACACCTAGCTAGATGACCATCTTAAATAAACACCTAGCTAGATGACCATCTTAAATCAACACCTAGCTAGATGACCATCTTCAATCAACACCTAGCTAGATGACCATCTCAAATCAACACCTAGCTAGATGACCATCTCAAATCAACACCCAGCTAGATGACCATCTTAAATCAACACCCAGCTAGATGACCATTTTAAATCAACACCAAGCTAGATGACCATCTCAAATCAACACCCAGCTAGATGACCATCTCAAATCAACACCCAGCTAGATGACCATCTCAAATCAACGCCAACCTAGATGACCATCTTTAAACCACGCCCACCTAGATGACCATCTTCAATCAACACCAAGCTAGATGACCATCTCAAATAAACACCTAGCTAGATGACCATCTTAAATCAACACCCAGCTAGATGACCATCTCAAATCAACACCCAGCTAGATGACCATCTCAAATCAACGCCAACCTAGATGACCATCTTCAATCAACACCTAGCTAGATGACCATCTCAAATCAACACCCAGCTAGATGACCATCTTAAATCAACACCTAGCTAGATGACCATCTCAAATCAACACCTAGCTAGATGGCCATCTCAAATCAACACCTAGCTAGATGACCATCTCAAATCAACACCCAGCTAGATGACCATCTTAAATCAACACCTAGCTAGATGACCATCTTAAATAAACACCCAGCTAGATGACCATCTCAAATCAACACCCAGCTAGATGACCATCTCAAATAAACACCTAGCTAGATGACCATCTTAAATCAACACCTAGCTAGATGACCATCTCAAATCAACACCTAGCTAGATGACCATCTTAAATCAACACCCAGCTAGATGACCATCTTAAATCAACACCCAGCTAGATGACCATCTTAAATCAACACCCAGCTAGATGACAATCTCAAATCAACACCTAGCTAGATGACCATCTTAAATCAACACCAACCTAGATGACCATCTCAAATCAACACCTAGCTAGATGACCATCTCAAATCAACACCCAGCTAGATGACCATCTCAAATAAACACCTAGCTAGATGACCATCTCAAATAAACACCCAGCTAGATGACCATCTCAAATAAACACCTAGCTAGATGACCATCTTAAATCAACACCCAGCTAGATGACCATCTCAAATCAACACCCAGCTAGATGACCATCTTAAATCAACACCCAGCTAGATGACCATCTCAAATAAACACCCAGCTAGATGACCATCTCAAATCAACACCCAGCTAGATGACCATCTCAAATAAACACCCAGCTAGATGACCATCTCAAATAAACACCTAGCTAGATGACCATCTTAAATCAACACCCAGCTAGATGACCATCTCAAATCAACGCCAACCTAGATGACCATCTCAAATCAACATCCAGCTAGATGACCATCTCAAATAAACACCTAGCTAGATGACCATCTTAAATCAACACCTAGCTAGATGACCATCTCCAATCAACACCAAGCTAGATGACCATCTCAAATCAACACCTAGCTAGATGACCATCTCAAATAAACACCTAGCTAGATGACCATCTTAAATCAACACCTAGCTAGATGACCATCTTCAATCAACACCAAGCTAGATGACCATCTCAAATCAACACCCAGCTAGATGACCATCTTCAATCAACACCCAGCTAGACGACCATCGCAAATAAACACCTAGCTAGACGACCATCTTAAATCAACACCTAGCTAGATAACCATCTTCAATCAACACCAAGCTAGATGACCATCTCAAATAAACACCTAGCTAGATGACCATCTCAAATAAACACCTAGCTAGATGACCATCTTAAATCAACACCTAGCTAGATGACCATCTTCAATCAACACCAAGCTAGATGACCATCTCAAATCAACACCTAGCTAGATGACCATCTCAAATAAACACCTAGCTAGATGACCATCTTAAATCAACACCTAGCTAGATGACCATCTTAAATCAACACCTAGCTAGATGACCATATCAAATCAACACCCAGCTAGATGACCATCTTAAATCAACACCCAGCTAGATGACAATCTCAAATCAACACCCAGCTAGATGACCATCTCAAATCAACGCCAACCTAGATGACCATCTTTAAACCACGCCCACCTAGATGACCATCTTAAATCAATGCCCAGCTAGATGACCATCTCAAATCAACACCCAGCTAGATGACCATCTTAAATCAACACCACCTAGATGACCATCTCAAATCAACACCCAGCTAGATGACCATCTTCAATCAACACCAAGCTAGATGACCATCTCAAATCAACACCTAGCTAGATGACCATCTAAAATCAACACCCAGCTAGATGACCATCTTCAATCAACACCCAGCTAGATGACCATCTCAAATCAACACCTAGCTAGATGACCATCTCAAATCAACACCCAGCTAGATGACCATCTCAAATCAACACCCAGCTAGATGACCATCTTCAATCAACACCAAGCTAGATGACCAACTCAAATCAACACCTAGCTAGATGACCATCTCAAATCAACACCTAGCTAGACGACCATCTCAAATCAACACCCAGCTAGATGACCATCTCAAATCAACACCTAGCTAGACGACCATCTCAAATCAACACCCAGCTAGACGACCATCTTCAATCAACACCTAGCTAGATGACCATCTCAAATCAACACCAAGCTAGATGACCATCTCAAATCAACACCTAGCTAGATGACCATCTCAAATCAACGCCCGCTTAGATGGCCATCTCAGATCAACGCCCACCTAGATGAGCATCTTAAATCAACGCCCACCTAGATGACCATCTTTAAACCACGCCCATCTAGATGAAAATCTTAAATCAACGCCCACCTAGATGGCGATCTCAAACCAACACCATCTAGATGACCATCGTAAAACCACGCCCATCTAGTTGACCATCTTAAAACCACGCCCACCTAGATGACCATTTAAATCAACGCCCACCTAGATGACCATCTTAAATCATCGCCCACCTAGATGGCGATCTCAAACCAACGCCCATCTAGATGACCATCGTTACACCACGCCCATCTAGTTGACCATCTTAACACCACGCCCACCTAGATGACCATCTTAAATCAACGCCCACCTAGATGGCCATCACTTATCAACGCCCACCTAGATGACCATCTTAAAACCACGCCCATCTAGATGACATCTTAAATCAACGCCCACCTAGATGACTGTCTTGAAACCACGCCCACCTAGATGACCATCGTAAATCAACACCCAGCTAGATGACCATATTAAATCAACGCCCACCTAGATGGCCATCTCAAACCAACGCCCATCTAGATGACCATCTTAAAACCACGCCCATCTAGATGACCATCTTAAATCAACGCCCACCTAGGTGACCATCTTAAATCAACGCCCACCGAGATGACCATCTTAAATCAACACCTAGCTAGACGACCATCTTAAATCAACACCTAGCTAGATGACCATCTTAAATCAACGCCCACCTAGGTGACCATCTTAAATCAACGCCCACCGAGATAACAATCTTAAATCAACGCCCACCTAGATGACCATCTTAAAACCACGCCCACCTAGATGACCATCTTAAATCAACGTCCACCTAGCTGACCATCTTAAAACCAATCCCACCTAGATGACCATCTTAAAACCACGCCCACCTAGGTGGCCATCTCAAACCAACCCCAATCTAGATGAGCATTTTAAAACCACGCCCATCTATATTACCATCTTAAATCAACGCCCCCTTGAAGGCCATCTCAAATCAACGCCCACATATATGACCATCTTAAATCAACGCCCACATAGATGACCATCTAAAAAAACGCCCACCTATATGACCATCTTAAATCAACGCCCACCTAGGTGACCATCTTAAATCAACGCCCGCCGAGACGACCATCTTAAATCAACGCCCACCTAGATGACCATCCTAAAACCACGCCCACCTAGATGACCATCTTAAAACCACGCCCACCTAGATGACCATCTTAAAAACACGCCCACCTAGATGACCATCTTGAAACCACGCCCACCTAGATGACCATCTTTAATCAACGCCCACCTAGGTGGCCATATATTGGTTTTTACTGCCTTTTTCTCAAATTAGAATGTTAAAAACAATAAAAATACAATGTTATGATATTGAAATGTTTACATGCAAGACTCAGTGACAGATTTGAATAAACGTACTATACAAATGAGAATTATGTCACTCAGACATAAAGTCTGAAAGGTGATTAGATTTGAATACTGTACACACCTTATCAGCAGACTTATCGTCCGAGACATCAACCAAATATGTACGTCGTTCAATACACACCACAATTACAGTAAATACTTTAAACAAAATCCATCTTTTACAGACTGTATGAATATAATGATATTTGTTCAGATCATAATACTATAATTATACATGGTAGCTGCACATTAAATATTAGTCAGATCGCAATCATCACCTCTATAGAGAAGACTAGCTAATAGTGTTCAACTACCGGTAACAGTTAACTTTACACTTTTATACTCACGGTCATGCAGTAATCAATAGCGTTACAGTAAATAAACGAGTCAACTTCCGGTTATCATACACGTTGAATTGTATAGCCTCCCAATAATTAAGTCATAGTGACCAGAAATCACATGTTTTTGCCCGCAATAAGTCATGCAAGTTCTATTGTATAGTATCCCAATAAGTCATGTACAGAGACCAGAAATCACACATGCGTTTGCTCCCAAATAGTCACACATTGATTAGGTGTTTATGCTGTGAGCGTATATGTCTATTTGAACTATAGCATGATACTGACAGACGTCCCGTGGATATACCCCACAGAGCGGCCTTGCATGCCGAGTAGTTTCCGTTTCAAACTTTGCCGAAATACTTGCTGTTCACAATATATACAATTGAATTATATTATTAAACTTCCGCTCACCTTTAAAAGTCGTTTCCCGGCAAAGATCCCCTATAAGGGTTCCGGGTGAATGGACAGTGTTTATACATGTGTATCCTTCATATATCTATATATCATACAGTTTTATTTCCAAAATGAATGAATGTCCATACACCACTTATTCCAGCCTCGTAGATTGAATAACCTGAACACTATGGTGACATATAATTACAATAGTCGTATGTGATCAATATTTAACGGGGTAGGTTAACAGATGGCGCGTATACTGTATACATACGCTATCATAAACACGACACAAGTATACCGTATAAAAGTCATTTTAATACGAATAATCCATGTGGACAAGTTCAGTGTTGTATCACCTGACGTTATCTATAAGATTAAAATTTCGATTGGCGAACATAGTTTGTTTGTTTGTACAAGGTGTGTAGTTTACACAGAGCAGATTTTTTCAAAGCATGTATAGTCCGTTAGCGACTAGGCTGGACCCCCATAAACCTTAAATATCTTAAAAAGTACACTGCCAATTAGAATACAAATTGGTATATCTTCATAAATCAACCTTACCAACTCTCATAAATTAAAACAGAATTTTTGGTCCACAGAAAAGTGTACTTTGCATTTACTTCCAATGTAAAATGTTAAGTCTAAAACAGGGTAAATACGTATGGGTGATTGAAGTGACTGGAACAGCAAAGGTAAGCAAATTAGTCCAATATAACTGTACGTCGAGTAACACACCAGTGACGATTGCAAATATATAATGAGGCCCATACATCAAAGTGTATGTGTTTTATGTTTAAGCTCACCTCAAGACTCAGCATTTGTTTATACAAATGATCATTACAATCAGAAGGTGGGCCTCAACTATATACACATTGATGACCAGTCAAATGTAGGTCAAAGTGATCCAAATATGTCCCGTTACAGTTCTTACAAATACAATAGCATTAGTCTAACTACCTGATCGTAATGGCTTATTTTACTCCCTGTCCATTTATTGATTAAAATACGAAATTTGGTACATTAGACCCAATGGGGAAAAAATTAATGAGTTCGTAAAAAAATCTGAAATTTTAACACAGAGTTGGTAAAGGTAATTCAGTTTACCATACCAAATTTCAATCAAATTGCATAATTTCTTTAAAAGATATTTAATGTTTATGGGGGTCCAGCCTAGTCGCTAACTATCGTTGTTATATTCTATCTGTTTCGTTTCCATGGTAACGAACTAATAAGGTGAATTAACAAGATTCCAATGTCATATCAAAATAATGTCTAAATACGGCTTCAATATGACAGGATATCCTCACACCCGCTCGCTCACCATTGGGACTATAAAAACGGAACTTATTCAAATAGAATGAAAACAAAAAGTATAGAAATCTAGTCAGTAGGAATTCCTATGTTATTTTTATTAAGATATATGGTTGGAAGTAATACATTACCTTTCATCCACACCTTTATTCATTGCTTCAAGTAGCAATTGATGGATTTTCACCACGCAACACGTTTTGTCACAAAATAACACATTTAGACACAGAGGGCGTCGAAACCAAAATTCTAAAGCTTCTCAAGATCAATATTGTATCTTCCATGACTCAGAACAAAAGCGAAGCATCGTCGGCCTCGGGCTGTGGAACTAACTTCTTACAAATGTCAACGATATCCGTTGTCATTTCTACAACAACGCACAAGCCATATAATTGATTGTTTGAAGATTTACGTGAGGCTGACTTCTCTAGGTGACGATTGGCGTGTTGTGTCGTTGTCTACGATCGTCTTGATCGAAATCTATTACTTGCTCTGTTATATGTTTTCTATACATGGCCAGTAGATGACGAACTGAGTGACCATTCACGTTAGAATACTGTGCGACGTTGTTTACAGTGGTCGCCAACCACTCAACGTCATGCCGGGACGCCGAGCCATGTTGAAAATTGGAAGTTGTTTCTGTTGACTTTTGAAATGTGCACCCAGCGCAGTTGAATTATTGCAGAATAACACCATCAGCATTGTCACACATATTGTGTAAATGCAAATTAATATGCATAGCGTCAGATATGCTTACTTTACATGTCATCGTCAATTTTCGGCCGTTTTGGTCAATATTCCATAATTCAAACCTCAATTGAAATCTACTGACTAAACGTTTATCCAGACGTAACGTCATAAGCGTAACACAATACGCGTAACGTCAAAATTTTGCGAAATTCTATAGTTTGTACACGGTAAAAGGGGTCACCTAAATGCTATAATTTTACATCAGGCATATTATTATTTCATGTTATATTTTTAATACATAACATATTAACATTAATTCATATTTCAAATGTAATACAAACACTATAAAAGTGCATATTATTCGCTTTAATAACACCTAAATATAAGTGTGTTTTTTCTTTCAAATTACGTCAATTTATTTAAGGTGGGACAATTTTAAGTACTCACTCATCTGTATATAGGAATATCATTATTGCAGGTATTTCAACGACAAGACCCTTATTTTACACAGGAAAATAAGCGAAATTGATTAAACAATTAAAATACAAAAAGCAAATATGGAAAAGTGTTTATTTTTGTATATTAAAATACTTGGAGTATTTTTTTAGTTATTTTTTAGGACAATTTTAAGTACTCGTATTCCGGTCACTACAAACAAAGTGAACGCTTATAGTTCGTTTATTATTACTTAAACAGATTCTGTGAAGAAAGCGAACGAAACTTATCTAACAATCGTCAAATTTTATGAGTTAATAAATTTTTGTCATCATTTTAAAGCTCAACATGTCTTATTTTTTAGCTATTTTAAGGGAAAATGACGTAACACACTAGCTCCGGAAAGCATATCCATCTCGTTTATTAACGTATGTACAACCGTCAAAATTACACAACTAACGTATTCACGTTCCAAGACAACGCATGCAAAATTTGCCGAATTTTCAGTTCCGCTCAATAGAATAATTAAATATATTAAGGTACTGCGTCTTTAAAATAAATGTTACATATGACGCACGCCTTTTCGGCATTTTTTACACGCAGTTGGTGTGGTTTTACATATTAATGTTATTAAACTATTACATTTTTAATAATTTATTAAAGCCTTATTATTTCTGTGTTTTTTGATACTTTTGTGAAGAAAATAGGATACATAGTAAATAAATACTTCACATTTTTTATTATCACATCAACGAATTTTAGCATGGGTCGCAACTTTTGACGTTACGTCGCAATAAATACAGGAAATCAAGATGATGTTAACAGATGACCAATAATTGACGACATATGTTAGTTGTATAAGTATGTCGAATTTATATGCCAAAATCCCATATAAGTAAAATGTATTGAAGATAAAGTACTACTTTTGCCAAAGTTACTTTCCTCAGACTATAATCCATGTGTTAAGTCTTTACAATTCGTTATTTTGTCTAATGTTCAATGAAACAGGCTCTATAACTGTTTTTAATATTCAGCAACGTCCGATAGTCCTTATTATCGCCGACATAAAAGGGAGAGTGTCGTTGAACCATTCCTCTTTCAACCTTACAATCAAGCATGTATGTAACAAGCAACATATCTACAATACAAGTTATCTCATATTCCAAATCCAAGGGGAGTAATTCCAATAGCCTTATACAGTCAGAACTCGATATAACGACATCCGATATACTGACAAATTCATTATACTGACATCATATTTGGGGACAAAAGTATTAAAACGCTCTTTGTATCAATTCATTATACTGACATATTCGTTACAACGACATTTTTCTTGGAAACGAACAGCGTCGTTGTATCGAGTTCTGACTGTACTATTAATAAGGCAGAGTTCCATCAATTGGGTTGAATAAATTGTTCAAGTTGTTTTTATTAGAAGAACAAACATATTATTCGCTGATTTTCATATATCTGTAGAGTTTAAAGTATACACTGTCCAAAGCGAAAGCAAAAATAGATTAGGCATGTAGGCTCTAAAACTTATCATACAGTGAAACAGCCTCTATAACTTATCATACAGTGAAAAAGCCTCTATAACCTATCTTACAGTGAAACAGGCTCTAAAACTTATCTAACAGTGAAACAAGCTATATAACTTATCTAACTCTATAACTTATAACTTATCATACAGTGAAACAGGCTCTATAACTTATCTTACAGTGAAACAGCCTCTATAACTTATCTTACAGTGAAACAGGCTCTATAACTTATCGAACAGTGAAACAGGCTCTATAACTTATCTTACAGTGAAACAGCCTCTATAACTTATCTTACAGTGAAACAGGCTCTATAACTTATCTTACAGTGAAACAGCCTCTATAACTTATCATACAGTGAAGCAGGCTCTATAACTTATCATACAGTGAAGCAGGCTCTATAACTTATCATACAGTGAAACAGGCTCTATAACTTACCTTGCAGTTGAAAAGAATATATAACTTATCTAACAATGAAACATGCTCTATAACTTATCTAACGATGAAACAGGCTATATAACTTATCTAACAGTGAAGCAGGCTCTATAACTCATCTAACAGTGAAACAGGCTCTACAACTTATCTAACAGTTGAAAAGCCTCTACAACTTATCTAACAGTGAAACAGGCTCTATAACTTATCTAACAGTGAAGCAGGCTCTATAACTTATCTAACAGTGAAGCAGGCTCTACAACTTATCTAACAGTTGAAAAGCCTCTACAACTTATCTAACAGTGAAACAGGCTCTATAACTTATCTAACGATGAAACAGGCTATATAACTTATCTAACAGTGAAGCAGGCTCTATAACTTATCTAACAGTGAAACAGGCGCTATAACTTATCTAACAGTGAAGCAGGCTCTACAACTTATCTAACAGTTGAAAAGCCTCTACAACTTATCTAACAGTGAAACAGGCTCTATAACTTATCTAACAGTGAAACAGGCTCTATAACTTATCTAAAAGTGAAACATGCTCTTTAAATTGTCCAACAATGAAACAGGCTCTATAACTCATCTTACAGTGAAACAGCCTCTATAACTTATCTAACAGTGAAACAGCCTCTATAACTTATCTAACAGTGAAACAGCCTCTATAACTTATCTCATTGTACTCAAACATACACCTTATTCCTGGTGGTATCTATCGTTACCAGGAAATGATACGGACGATAGTGGATACCAATCAGAATGCCTTGACTACGTCATGGAAAAAAACTACTGCGGTCGGTAACATTTTTATATCGTCTTTGGTATGGTCCGACAACAAAGCTATGTCAATCTCTGCAACAATCACACCCTACTAGAAAAAGCTACGGTTGTATCACAAGCCACAGATCAAGACTTTATCCTTTGTTATAGCGTCTCTAATATTGCGCTAAATACATACAGTTCTCCCAAGCCACATCGGCCGTCTGTCAAGTTAGTCCTTGTTTTTTTTTCTTGACACTGTGCGCAACAGTATATACTTCTGAAATCTATATTGGACTAGTAGTAGACTAGTATGGCAAAATGGTCACAGTCATAATCATAGTTTTACTTGACTTTTGTTCTATTTTCTTGACTTTATTTTCTTGAATTTGTTTTTTCTGACTTGATATTCATTTTGTTGTTATAAATCAGTTTTCCCAAGCCACATCGGCCCTCTGTCAAGTTGGTCCCTAGCAAAATCATATTTTCTTGACTTATTTTACCAAGCGATATCAGTCCTATGCCAAAATAGTCCTCAACCAAAATCATATTTTCTTGACTTATTTTACCAAGCAATATCGGCTGTGTGTCAAAATAGTCACCTTACAATAATCTTATTTCAATCATATTTTCTAGACTTTTCAACATACCTACCTGTCCCATTCAATCACTTATTTTCTACATACAATGTAGAGTATACTTCAGTACATATTGACCAGATGTCTGAACACAACTTATACAGTTTTAATTTCAATGAGAGATTCACCACCAGTCGCTCAATAGTTTTCTACAGATCTACAAAAAAATACTCTTTTAGAATCTAGTCCTAGTTTTATTATACTTTGTTCATTCTAAAATTTGTCAAAACCATAGATGTCATATAGTTTCAGAATAAAATTGCTGTTCATCTAGTATACATGAGTTATCAATTTGAGTTGAATATCTCCTTAGATCAGACACAAGAAATTGGAAACGCTATGCCCTATATTCAAACATTTTAGACTTACAGTATAAGTGTCGTTGAAACATTACGTCATAACTGTTTATAAAATTATGACGTCAAATTGTTTCATTTCCCGAAAATGGTTTATGATTTCTGGGTTTTATAGCTTTAAGTTTGTTCAATATGATACATGTGTAGAGGTATAGAGATCTAGTACTTGAGTGTGGACAGAGGTTGGTTTTTGTTTGTCTGTAAACACATTTCTTTTTCGTTTTAGTAACATAGATCTATCAAGGTTGTTTCTTAACATTGTATGAATAGATTACTGTGTGGTTATATCTATCTTGTTCTATCAAGAATACAGTGTCACCTCTCTGACATCTCTGCTATCTGACCCGTATATTGAATCTGCATCCACAAACGTCTCAAATGTATCTATGATACCAGGAGGCATTTTGTCCATTTTGTCACAGACCTGTTAGCTTCCTTCACTCTATCATCATTTGTCTAGTACAGCTAGTACAACCTGGTTCTATCACTATCTGCACTAGTATCAAGCACACATGTGCTACCCATCTATATATTTTTCTGCTTGGTATCTATCCATTACAACCCAATAAAAACTGGAGTTGATGATCTTTCCTGGATCGGGCACAAGAAGTTAATAAGTTTCCTTTCTTCAAATTTTAAAGTCGTACATAAGCAATTTGGAATTATGAGATCACAATTGTTCATTGTCCCAGAATTTATTGTTCACAGTTCTAACTAATATAACAAAAGAAAAATGATTGTTTCAATCACAGTGTTTTATATGACTGGTACATGTTTTCACAAAAACTAATGGTATAGAGAAATAGCAAACATTAAATAAAATTGTTCACTTCAAATTTTATTCACAGTTGATATATAAATATGCAGTTTTGATTGATTACTTTTGCTCTGTGCATACTTGTAGCTTTAAATTGGTCTAGAAACACTTAACCATTGTGGTATTTAGTTATCAACAACTCCCAGTTGGTTGTTCCTTGGTCTATATGCCTAATCTGTAATCATGCTTACATTTATTTGACTAATTCACAGTTCCCTTTTTCAAGTTATTAAAATGTTACAACAATTGACAACTGATGATAGGTCCTGTAGGTGGATCTACATTTCTTACTACAAATCTGTCTTTCGAACATTTAGTAAAATCAGGTAGCGTATTAGCAAACACAACTACATGAGGACTATGAAATTGGACTTGACAGCTTTCATACTTTGGACATTCTAACACACCATTCTTGGTGGTTTCAATCATGTTGTAATTGATCCTGCCTTGATCCAAAGTCATATCAAATACTACGATTCTAGGATCAATAAACATGTTTTTCATTCTGTAGGCAAAATCTGCTGTATTGACATTAGTAGCTAACATTGCTTCATGTTGTGTTTCTAACCATAACGCCATAGTAGTTTTACCATTATCACCATTTAGACTCCAATACCAGAAAATCTTTCTATCATGGAGTTCACCTTGCAGTTCATTCCATAAGTCTTGTTGCCATTCACACAATTCCAGATTCACATACTTCTTCTTCAATCTTTCTGTACTATTCTTTTGTTTCAATCTATGAGCATGTCTTGAAATACACCGATCCTCTTTGACATTCATATTAGCAGTACCTAATACATCTGAAATATCTTCACCATTAGCTATTCTTTCAGCACATTTGATAATATCATTTCTTTTGCCTTGTTTAGGAATCTCACCTTTTTCAATTACTACATGACCTAGTTTAGAACAGTACTTTTGATTCTGTTCTGGATTGCCTTTGGCTTTCTCAATATGTCCACCAATCTTACTTTTCATACTATTGAAAGTAGTCTTGTTCTTCAAGTAACAATAACCTTGTAGATGCGGTGTTCCATTTTCACCGACTTCTTTACCAACAACCATATAGTCACATTTTACATTGTTCAATCTCTCAATATCATCATCATCAAAATTGTTTATAGTAAAACACCATGCACGACTTTCATGTCTAACTCTTGCCCCCAAATGTGTTCCCCCAGAAGAAATCTTAGTCTTAGTACTACCGTCACATCTACTAACATTTGGTTTCACAACTGAATTTGATTTTAGCTTCTTCTTTTTGTCTAATTTTGGTACAATTGCAACCTCTTCGCTTATCTTGCCTTTGTCAGTATTCATGTTTAACGTTGGATTGAGTATGTGATGACATTCAGATGAACTTATGTTTATATATAAATGTTTTTATTTGCATTTCTTTTACTACTTACAGATACATAGCAGACTTAGTTGTAGAATGAACATAACAGAGTCACAAACATTCAAAACATTTTTCATTGGAAGGCATGATTGCAAAACAATGATGTAAAGTGATTTTAACCCAAAAAAGATATACAAACTGGTTATATAGTAGATGTATTTAACGAAATCAAGCGATGTCATAGATTACAACACATATCCTAGGGTTCTTATTGAATACATTTCGTCCTTGTGTTATGTAGAATGCCAAGCCAATATTTGCTTGAAACATTCACATTGTTCTCTCTTTGATTTTCCTTAGGGACATATACAACACATTTTATGAACTTCTTGTAGTTCGTTCATGCTTACAATTTGAAAAAGAACTTCCTCAATCAGTAAACTCGTCCAACAAACCCACAAAGCTGTGGTAATTTCATGCCTCTTCGTTCACTTTCTTCTGAGATGAATGGTCGGATAAGTTCTGTTTCAAACATTTTGACTTCGTTCTTGTGAGGTTACCCGTCAGTTTCTAACTGATCTAACTTTCGCCGTAGCGATTCATTTTCCTTACTCAGTTTTTCTATTTTTGCTATGTCCGCATCACGCTGTGAAGTAAATTTGACCCGAATTGACTTTGATGCTGCTCGTAGTTTTTTGGCAAGTTTTTTAATATCTTGCACTGTTTCGTCCTTATCAGAAGCATTCTGCACTTTGAAGGCAATACCTAGAAGTTGCAACTCAAATGAGTCGAGGTTGTTCATGTTTTTTTCTATACTGTCACACATTTTTCAAATTTGGTAAAATGTTTGGAAGTTAAGTGTATATATACCTACGATTGTTTTTTTCATTTAAATATAAAATATTTCTCTACAGTCCAGAGTATTCACTCATAATTGAACATGACATCCAACAGCAGATACATAGAAAAATACCTTTCCTTCGATCCTACAAATGTGCCTAACTGGCATGATGGAGCTACAAACATTCCAACTGTTTCTGAGATGGTTAGAGAAATACTTGGTTTCAAACAAAAATATTCAAAATTTGAGGCACAGGTCGATCATAATTTTCATGCCCAGAAAAACAAGGTTCTTCGAGAATTACTGGTAGAATTTTTATTGAATGTGCAACAGCAAGAAGGAATAGGCATACACGATGTTTCTCAAATGGAACAAATCATGTCCCAAATTGACAACAGTTCAATGAAACAATATGATGAATCGTATTCACAGAAAAGTGTTATTGAAGCTAGAAACTTGTATTTGGCATACAAACACATCATGTATGAGCTTGGACTAGCCAAAACGGAATGTGGTTACAACAAGTGTGAATTCAAACATTTGGTTGGCTTAATAGAAATTTCGTCTATGATCAGAGAAACTCACCGAATACTGATGAATAGGTTGATAGACAACACTGATACAAAACATGGCTCTTACTGTACTAACAAACGTTTATCTAAGTTCAAAGATGCACACATTGAATATCCACAATTCTGCTCAGAACAGTTGGCAGAAACGGCATTTGAGACTGTTGTAGATACATACAATCAATTGTTGTCTGACATTCAGTCAAACGGAGAACTAAGTGTAGATACATTGATGTTGCAGTTCAAAAATGTTAGTGTGTTCATGTTCAGTTTCTTACAAATACACCCGTTTGGTGATGGTAACGGTCGACTTGCCAAGCTTTTGGCCAGTTACTCACTTTTGACATTTTCACCATTCCTGACACCTATATCAAATATGTTCAATTTGTCCAGAAATGAAAATACTGACTACATAGAAAGCATCTTGAATGTAAGACAATTATTGCCAGCTAATTTGGACAATAACATAGATAGCACAGTTAAAGCAAGAGATTTTGCTCTGATGCTCATGGTACAAAAACCTGAAGATCTGTGTGCAATGCTCATTGAGTCAAATTGGTACATGTGGAAACAGTTTTTCAACAAAATTAAGATACAATAACGAAATTGTTGAATGTTTCAAAATCTATTTTACAAACACAATATCTCTAGTCTGTTACACAATAAAATCAAACTATCTAACATTGAACATTTGGTTATGACAAAATCCTGCCTCCAAGCATAAAATGCCCATATAGATACTGTTCTTGTTCTATATCACTCATTGCGAAGAACTCCTCACCAGTGATGTATCTTGAAGTTCTAATTCCCTTGTACGGATGTCTACATAGTGGACACTTCGGAATCTGACTATTGATGATAGTCTTATAACATGCCACACACACCAAATCCCTACATTCACATTTGTTTCTTACAAACGAGTCTTTTGTTTCCAAACAAACGCAACAACTCTCTAGCCATATCTCCATATACTCCATAATTTCCTATGCTATCTGTTCAAAGGTTTTTGTAAGAATGAAATGAGTTTGATATATACACCACAATTTATACATTTTCAATCGGAAAAGCATTCAATACATTCAATACATAGACCATTCGTGTCAACAAAATGTCCAGTATAACAACATTCCTCACACAAATATCTGTCTTTTGAACACCAGTGACAATAGTACCCATACAAGGAATTCCAAACATCAGATTCAGTGCGAAATGTTGTAGTAGAGGCACAGCTCTCACATGCAGCCAAATTACCCGAGGGATGAGCCAAAAACGGCAACTTTTTGTGAGCAACTGGATCGTACGTTCTTCTAATTATGGAGAAAACGCCAGCAATACCGTCAATTCTTATTGACACTGGCCGATTATTTCTGATGTTGTATGGATGCATTTTCGCTTGTAACTGATAGAAACACACTGTTACAAATGATACCGTCATAGAAATGTAATACATGAAAAGATACTTTTACTGTATATATGTAGCACATCGTTGTAACTGTCATACAAAACAAACTATGGACACTGAATGCCTGTTACTCGAATCCTATTTTGATATTTTATTTGCCGAAGCAGTTTTGTCTAACTTTGATAGTGTGATCAGGGAAAATTGTTACGGATGTCTAAATGACCGTATGAGTCAAAGAGACCATAGATGTCTGATGTTGACACAAACTGAGTTACTAGAGATGTACTTTGAGTTCATGATCGAGAAAGTCGATTTCAATTCGGTTTTGTGTCAATGGCAATATTTATGCCAGCAACAAATAAAAGTGTCCCCTCGCAAGATCGAAAAAGTCAAAGCCAGCATCGAGCGAAATCATGTCAATAGACAAAGTGATTTGCGGAACAAACTCATTCCACTAATAACAACTAGCTACAGAATATTTCAAAAATCCTAATGACAATATTTTGACAGAAATACTTTCTTGACGGATTGAATTTGTGAATTGTGTTTGATTTGTGACGTGATTTTGGGTTGTGACATGATGTTCTTTTTAGTATCTATTCTGATATTCCAGTCATATACCAGTCCTAGTTTCAGTGTGGCATTTGATGCCCATTTTCCCGTGTGTCTAGAAAAGAAATAAAAGTGAATATACAATCTAACACAATGTTCTGTTTTCATCATTGTATTCTCCTCAAGCTTCAATATATCTTTCAATAAAACGATTCTCCAAACAATGTTCACATTTTGTACATAACACAGGCTACACAACGATTACCAAATTCACTTTCAACAGTTAGTTGTTATAAACGTTGATCATGTAGGCTTGAATCAAAAAAAACTATTTAAGTAAAATTTCTGATAAAATGGTGTACGTTATATAGGTATAGGATTTGTTTCGACAGCAGTTTGAAACAATAAATGTATTCAATGTCAGTTTGTGAGAAACGTCTGTCAAATTATAGTAGTATATGGCTGTAAGAGTCAGTAGGAATTTGATATAGATATATTGTTAGACTAGAACGTTGTTTTGAAAAAAAAGTATTTGTGTAAAATTGTGATATTTTTTGATACCTTGGATGTGGATGTTTTATCAGCTTTTGTCTGGAATGTTTCAGTAGATTTACTTTCAATCGTAGGTTTTGTTGAATGGTAGTTCATACGTTCAGTTAGATTGTTAAATGTATTGGTCCGGAGTCAATAGTGTTTCTGCGATAATCATGCTTTCACACTAGTATATGTATATTTGAAAGTCTAGATCAAGTCAGTTCTGCCTCTACCAATGTATAGTAATAATGCAACTTCACGTTCCATCAATTCTGACTTTTGGATTGTTCAGTTGTGTTTCAGAAATCAGTTGAAGCAGCTACTCATGTACAGTATAAGTCGACGATGTCAATAATTTGTTGGAATATATGTTAAACTACAGTTTTTTCGAAACAGTTTAGTTATAGAAATATTTTCTCGTTGTGTCTGTAACATTTGCAAAAATGATCAGTTGTAGGTTTCGATGTACGGTTAGAGCAAAAAGGTGTTTGGGAAAAGTAGTTGTGCGATTTATATTTTATATTTGATACAATTGTGTATGTATGTTTCATCACTTATTGTCTAAAATGATTCTGTATATTGACGTTGATCAATTCAACAGTATTCATGCAATTGAACTTTGTCAACCCAGGCATTCAGTGGACAAGTTTCATCTACAAATGCTGCATCCCATTTTCGATGAATAACGGATTGGTCAAGTTTTGTATTCCATCTGATGAATGTGTTGATACAGATCCACACGCAATACCTACTTGATATACTCCTTTCAGTTTTGTCAACGGTTGATTTTCTGATTATAGATTTGATATCCCGATAATTTCTCTGATCTGATTGAAATGTTACTATATCCCTATATCCAAGTTACATGTACAATAAAAGTCAAGCATACAATGAACACGATATTTTGTTTTCAATGTTTTAACTTCATTCCATTTTTCACATATTTTCATCTATAGAATGTTGGATGGTTTGAGAGAATGAATAAGCCGATTACAGCACCAAACCGATTTCTCAAACACACAAGACACGATTTCATGTATACTGTACTAAATGCTTAAAACAAGAACCAATGTAGTAAACTGAAATTTGTTTTTCTCAGTTGAAACATTTTGTAGACAAATACCTTCATTTGTTGAACAGATTCCATGACTGTTTAGGATGATATCTGAACAGATCATTAAGATGGTCTGAAGACCTAGTCCCTTTGTTAATTTGTAGTATAGTTTGATATTGGTTGAAACGAAGTTAGATGTACTCAAAAATCAGATTTTGATATCTCCAAGAATGTACGTAGTGCTTTAGATACATTGCTGTAGATTTATTCTGACAGTATCTACAAAGCAAACAATGTATGATACCGTCACATTTTTGCTTTCAATTCTTGTTCTGGTAAATCTTTGTGTTTTGTGTGTATTGTGAAGCTCAGTATAAACATAAATCTAAAAGTAAAAACAAAACCAGTTTGTACATTTCAGTATTTTATTCAACACATTCACATCTAGTTTTAGAACAACGATATTCAATATCATCTTCACATCGTGTACACAACACAGGCCACGCAACATCCTTACACTTCTCTGGACATCTATGTTCTTCCCCAGGAAAACGTACAATCGCACAGCAATCATTGCACTCCAAAACAGCTGGCCCAGTGCAAATGTAACATACACCATTCTGAAAAAATATGAACATTTGTTGATTATCAAAACTTCACGATAAGGTTACATATTTGAACAATTTGGTAGAATCAAATATAGTTACCGACAAGTATACAATTTTACTGACTAACATAAAATGAAATAGTTTCTAGACATTTGATGATCTGTGTGGGTAAATCAATCACAAAACTGTTTCATTGAAAAACCTACATAACAATTTTACTTACCTTCATATCTGAAGTTATCTTCATATACGTAGAGGAATTCATGCTAAAGTAACTGTGGCTAATGTGGTTGAAGGTTAGATAGAGAATGAAGTTGGTCTGAACATTTCGTCCCTTTTTATAGCCATTGTGTCATGATCCGGACAATGGCTAAAGCAAAGTTAGATTAATATGTTACAAAAAAATCAGTTAGTTGATGGAAAATACAATAGAACAAATTGTTACATTTTGAACATTTTACTTTATTCTAAACTTTCCTGATTGTACTCGGCATTCACAACATACACCAGTAACGGAATTCCTTGAAACGTTCCTTGTTCATCATTGAGTGTGTAAGTAGTTTCAAAGTGATTGTTATCGATATTCACTTGACAATTTATATCGAAAATACATGTACTTTCTTCTACTGGCAAATCCTTGTACACCCAGGTCAATTTCTTATATCCTAGTATGTACGGCGTATTCACGGTCAATATAGCTAATTTGTCTTCTTTACTAGCTTGAACATTGAACTTGAGAGTCATGATATTTGGTAACACTTGCTTATTTTCTTGCCAATGCTTATACCCTTTCATCATAATTTGTTCAGCCAAAGCTGGTTTCGTATAGTAGTTGCACATTTCATCTTGCCCAACGGTTCTGATAGTGATATTATTTGGGATGACCAAACTCTTCTCATTCGACAAATTGTTGTTACTTTTTATTTCGCATTCTTTCTCCGTTTTAAAATGAAATTGATACATCTCGTACTCATCATCTTCAGTTAGCATCAAACATTTGTCATGCCAGTCAAAGTCTGAATGTTCATAAAAATGTGTAGTTATCAGAAAATGATTTAGCATGGCATATGTGAATTCATTGTCATCTTCATCTTCGGACAATTTTGATATCACGTCAATAGCGTTTTTGATAGGAAGGTAACTCATCATGCTAGTGTCGATTCTGTGATAAACTCAATCATAACTATGTATTAAAGTAATACTTTCCTTTTCAACAATCGTGTGTGTGAGAGATATTGAGTGTTGTGAACATCCAACGTTACTCCTTTCTTGTTATGTTTTTGTACACAAAACACAAGATATGTAATGACAAAATGAAAAACAAAATTGATAACAAATCATGAAAATTCTAGTACAACATTTTATTTCATATGATTGATATTTCACCTGTCAACAGTAACAACTTAATCAACTATCATAACATCTGAAGCAGTTTCGATCTCATTTCCCAACTGTCTATCATTTGTATACACATATTTTGTAAACTGTAATATATCAGCAATGTTCTGTTGTCTATTGCCTTTTGCCACTTCAACATGAGCTCCCCAAACAAACGAGTTTATGAACTGACACTGACTTCTTTTCTTGGGAAGTTCCACATATCCAAATACACGATGTTGTCCTGTCTCTGGAACAAAGCTACTTCCAATGATGATGAATAGATAGTTCAAATTGTTATCAGCAATCATGTCAATGCAAGAAACTTCAGCATCGACGTCTGTACAATTTTCTAGTTCAAATCTCCAAAATCGTGTTCCCCTTTGTGCTCTCTTTTTCATTTTCTTCTCCATGTAACTGATGTTTGTCTGCACAGCTTCGTCAACGTAGAATTTTCCATTCGGTCGAAGCCCATTGTATATACTGTCAGGATTGCTGGCTTGAGATAGACGAGGATCAACGTTCGACATTATTTTTTGTTCTTAATAGTTTGACACGTCTGTTCGGAACGAAAGCCAAAACGATTATGACTGTTACTTGATTTGTTTCTACATTTTATACGATTTTCAGACGTGTCTTCACCACCAAGAAGAAAACGAATTGCAACTTGACATGTCCAAATCAACAAAAACGTTTTCACATTGTATAGATTATCTAATACGTTCGCCAGCATTCAAAAATATTGAAAACAAGTTTGGAACCAATGTTTAACCATCTCAATGAGTCTGAAGTACAACACATTTGATTTTGCCATCCACCGTTTACATCAATCCATCGATTCACTCCACGGATTGTCAAGAAATTATTGACAGTCGAACTAACTTCATTTGCAGCTCCGATTCTGTTTCGCAAGTGTAGATCTTTATATACCAAAGCTGTCAATGCAAATACAGCATATATCCGTCCCCAGTTTATTTCTTCGTCAACTGGAAAAATATTGTCCAAGCAAGTCTTCACAAAATCTAAACCAACATTTCTGAAGTGACTCTCATTTTCAATTCTAGTTTCAACTTCTCTTACTCCAATGATGAGTTGTTTGAACATTTTACTTTTTGTCTGCAGTGAAACATAACTGTGAAACCGATATTCTATGTACAAATCTAACAACTGCTTTGTATATTGTGTCATTTTTGTGACTTGTCTGTACGAGTGTGCAAACAAGATTGAACATATATGTAAAATACAACGGAATAGTAACTTCAATTTTCAATATTTTATTTTTCATAACAAATTCAACAATTCAAATCGACATATGACTGGAATACATCTACATAGCATGTTCATGTTTCTTACATCTCACATAACAATATCAACAAGTCAAACTTGCATAACAAGTGGATTCAAATCTTCAACAATAGCTCGACACATTCCACATCTCTCATCCATTCGAATCGCACAATCCCAACAATACGCATGTCCACATGGATCAACAACACAGTTCTTTTCATTAGACCTACAAATGTTGCATTCGCTCATTTCTTGTCTAAGCTCATCTTTCATTTGCTCTCTCTTGGATATTGTTTCAGCAATCTGTCTCTGTTTTCTGTCCTCTCGAAATTTGTTGACCATCGTATTTGCTTTTGCTTGATGTTCGTACACAGCGTCTAAAAGTCTAGCACATATGTTCATCTCAGTGTTCAAATTTTCGTCTTGATATTTTCGATGATGCAGAGCTAGCATCTCATATTGTTTCTTCAGTAGCAAAGTGTTCATGAGTAACATTGGCTGATCTATACTCGACTTGTCTGTAGTATCTTCTTGATAAACCGGAGTTACTGGTACATTTTGAAGCCTAGTGTATGGTTTTGGTCTGCGTCGTCTTTTCATCACAAATCTATCTGACGGTCTTGAAACTGGTGTCGACAACTGAGGTGGTGTTGTTGGTTCGGGTATATCAGGCAAATCGTTTTCATCATCTGAGAGATAACCGTTTATTACTGTGACAGACATGCTGACTCTTTGACAAGAAAATCACGAATGATGAGTGGTTCAAATATTTGCACCTTTTTATAGTACTGACTGATGTATTGACTGACTTCACATTTTACTGTAGATGGAAATGTTTTGACAAAATTTGCTTTTGGAAATATGTAGGTTTTTTTCTTATTGTTTAACTGATGTTTGGCGTTGGTTGCGGTAAATGTTTGAAAAATATTCTGGGCAAACATTTTTCTCATTGTAACCTGTAATGCTTTTGAACTGAATGATCTAGGTATATTGTATCAAAATTGCAAAATCAAGTTAACATTTTGTTATGAAATATTTCTAGACAAAATTTGCTTCTGAAAACTGTAGGGTTTTATTTGTCATTGTTCGACTGATGTTAATGTTGATTGTGTAAAAAGATTCGAAACATATTTTGGGCATACTTTTTTCTCATGATATGATTTCATGCTTCAAAATTGTAATTGCTCAAGATTTTTGTGTTTCTGTTATATTGAAATGTGTCTAGGTAAAAATTTGTTTCTGAAACCTGTAGGGTTTTATTTGTCATTGTTCGACCGATGTTTGGTGTTGATTGTGTAAAAAGATTCGAAACATATTTTGGGCATACTTTTTTCATTGCATATTTTCATGATTTGATACTCTCATTGCTCAACTGATGTTTGGATTTGATTTTGTCAAAAGTTCAAAAAATATTTTGGGCATACTTTTTTTTCATTACATATTTTCATGATTTGATACTCTCATTGCTCAACTGATGTTTCGATCGGATTTTGTCAAAAGTTCAAAAAATATTTTGGGCATACTTTTTTCATTACATATTTTCGTGATTTGATACTCTTATTGCTCAACTGATGTTTCGATCGGATTTTGTCTAAAGTTCAAAAAATATTTTGGGCATACTTTTTTTCAATACATATTTTCATGATTTGATACTCTCATTGCTCAACTGATGTTTCGATCGGATTTTGTCAAAAGTTCAAAAAATATTTTGGGTATACTTTTTTTCATTACATATTTTCATGATTTGATACTCTTATTGCTCAACTGATGTTTCGATCGGATTTTGTCAAAAGTTCAAAAAATATTTTGGACATACTTTTTTCATTACATATTTTCGTGATTTGATACTCTCATTGCTCAACTGATGTTTCGATCGGATTTTGTCAAAAGTTCAAAAAATATTTTGGGCATACTTTTTTTCAATACATATTTTCATGATTTGATACTCTCATTGCTCAACTGATGTTTCGATCGGATTTTGTCAAAAGTTCAAAAAATATTTTGGGTATACTTTTTTTCATTACATATTTTCATGATTTGATACTCTTATTGCTCAACTGATGTTTCGATCGGATTTTGTCAAAAGTTCAAAAAATATTTTGGGCATACTTTTTTCATTACATATTTTCGTGATTTGATACTCTTATTGCTCAACTGATGTTTCGATCGGATTTT
Source organism: Spisula solida (assembly GCA_947247005.1). Lineage (NCBI taxonomy): Eukaryota > Metazoa > Mollusca > Bivalvia > Venerida > Mactridae > Spisula > Spisula solida. The sequence goes on along the minus strand of OX365960.1, from coordinate 25,326,789 downwards.
GTCAAAAGTTCAAAAAATATTTTGGGTATACTTTTTTTCATTACATATTTTCATGATTTGATACTCTTATTGCTCAACTGATGTTTCGATCGGATTTTGTCAAAAGTTCAAAAAATATTTTGGGCATACTTTTTTCATTACATATTTTCGTGATTTGATACTCTCATTGCTCAACTGATGTTTGGCGTTGGTTGCGGTAAACGTTTGAAAAATATTCTGGGCAAACATTTTTTCTCATTGTAACATGTCATGCTTTTGAACTGAATGATGTACGTATATTGTATCAAAATTGCAAAATCAAGTTTACAATTGACATGAAATATTTCTAGACATAATTTGTTTCTGAAACCTGTAGGGTTATTTTTGTCATTATTGGATTTGATTTTGAAAAAAAGTTGAAAATATTTTTGGGCATACTTTTTTATATTGATATTTTTTCATGCTTTGGAACTGTACTTACTCAAGATTGTGATATACGACTGCTTAGAAGGATTTCTGCAATATTGAAATATTTCTGTAGGGTTATTTTTGTTATGTTCTAATGATTGTACAGGGTTTGAAAATATTCTGGGTATACTTTTTTCTCATGATATGATTTCATGATTTGGAACTGTAATAGCTGAAGATTATGTTGTACGATTGCTTAGAACGTTTTTCTGTTGAAAATTGAAATATTTCTTGACAGAATTCGTTTTTGAAATACGTAGGGTTATTTTTGTCATGTTCAAATGATGTTGTGTAAAACGTTTGTAAAAGGTTTGAAAAATATTCTAGGCATACTTTTTTCTCATGATACGATTTCATGCTTTTGGAACTGTAATAGCTCAAGATTATGTTGTACGACGGTTTGAAACGTTGTTTTGCTATATTGAAATATTTCTCAAAAAAATCTCTTCTTGAAACCTGTAGGGTTTTATTTGTCATTGCTCAAATGATCTTTGGTGTTGATTGTAAAAAAAGGTTTGAAAAATATTCTGGGCATACTTTTTTTCTCATTGAATTTTGTCATGCTTTTGAACTACACCATGCATGGCAATAACTGATTTTTCTAAACATTTTGACTAGTGTTACGTTTTGATAAAAAAAAGTATTAAAGCAATTTTTTCATCATTTTTCGATTTTTGGCCTACTGAATGTAGGTTTCGTTGTGATCTTTATGTAGGATGGTTTTTCGTGTTTTTTTCATTGAAACGTGTTTCTGGTGAAACAATGCAGTTTATCCCTGTCTATCTCTATCGCTCTCTCAATTTCTCGATAAGGTTACATTTGTGTAAGGTAAGATGGTTAGAATGTTACTTGTCAATGCTTAAGTCGATCATTTTGTTCAGTCCGTTGAAAGTCAAAAATGATTTTGTTAGTTGTAGAGTTTTGTAAAAAAAGTATTTAATGAAATTTATGGTATTTTTCGCATCTTTTGGGGGTAATTGTGTAGCGATTGTCTCTTGTTCTGTATTTGGATAGCAAGGTTAGTTTCGTTAGATGAATCGGTCGATTGTCAGTTCAGTAAGGTTTCTGCTTCATATACATATTGGTTTATACATAAATGCAATTCTAGATCAAAACGGTTTTGCATCTCACAATGTAGAATGATATTGTAAATTCACTATATTCAGTTTCTAATTTCCAAATTGTTCAGTCGTGTCTCAGCAGTTGATCGTAGCAGCTGCGTTTTCAAGTTGCTCTGTTTCATTTCGATTCATTGGTCTGGAGTCAATCGTGTTTCGGCAATAATCATGATTTAACCTTAGTATAGATATTTAGAAATTTTAGATCGGATCAGTTCTGGATCTCACAATATAGAATAATAATGCACCATCACGTTACAGCAATTTTTATTTCTTTTCAAAACAGTTCAGTTGTGTCTCAGCAGTTGATCTGAGCAGCTGCGTTTTCAAGTTGCTCTGTTTAATTTCGGTAGTACATTTTTTTGTACTGTGTTGATTCTGTTTTGTAAATGATTGTAGACGGTTGTTTCTCATGTTCAGTTTGCTTTTTTGATTCATTGGTCTGGAGTCAATCGTGTTTCGGCAATAATCATGCTTTCACCTTAGTATAGATATTTAGAAATTTAACATCGGATCAGTTCTGGATCTCACAATATAGAATAATAATGCACCATTAGGTTACACCAATTTCTCTTTTTTTAAATATAGTTCAGTTGTGTCTCAGCAGTTGAACGTAGCAGCTGCGTTTTCATGTTGCTCTGATTTTGTAGTAGTAGTATTAGATGTTGAACTGTATACTTTGAAACATAGTAGTAGTTTTTGTTAGAATCATGTTGAAAAGTTGCATGTGGTTTAGGTATATCTGATTTGTTTTCTGTAGCAGTTTGGAAAGTTGAAATGTTTTATCAGTTGGCTCATAAGTGTAGTAAATGTAGTAGTATTTTTTGTTAGAATAGAAAGTTGCCTTTTGATAAAAAAGTATTTGTGTGGAATTTTGATATTTTTGATGTATTGCTCGTATACCTTTTATCAATTTTTGTTAGGAATGATTCCGTAGATTTCTGTTGATCAATCGGTTGGTTGTTTCTTATGTTCAGTTTGCTTGTTCGATGCATTGGTCTGTAGTCGATAGTGTTTCAGTGAATATCATGATTTCATCCTAGTTTAGATATATTAGAAATTTTATATCAGATCTGTTCTGGATCTCACAATATAGAATAATAATGCACCATCACTTTACATCAATTTCTATTTTATGTTCAAAACTGTTCAGTTGTGTTTCTGAAGTCAGTCGTAGTAGCTGTGTTTTTGAATTGCTCTGTTTCATGTTAATGCTGTAGTAGTTAGTTAGTTATAATAGTGTTGACCTGTAGGATTGAAACAAAAAAAAACTATTAACGTAAATTTCTTGCTAAAAAGTTGCATTTGGTTTAGGTATGAATATAGTAAATTCAACAATATGAGTAGTTTTGGTAGTAGTAAATGTAGAAATGTTATCTCAATTTGTCAGGAGTGTTTCTTGAGTTTATGTCTGATATGAATTCGGTGTAGATGTTTCGTGTTGTTTGAGTAGGATGTGTTTCAGCTTTTGTTAGAAATGATTCTGTAGATTTGGTAAATCCATTTGTGTTTTGTATTGATTGAAAGAGAGTTTAATTCAGATTCAGATTGTAGAATAGTAGTAGAAAGGATTGTTAGGTAGATATTTTGGCTGCTTGTTCGATTCATTGGTCCCGATTCAATCGTGTTTCAGTAATAATCATGCTTTCACCTTAGTTTAGTTATATTTGAAATTCTAGATCAGATCAGTTCTGCCTCCCACAATATAGAATAATAATGCACCATCACGTTACAGCAATTTCACTTTTATGTTCAAAACTGTTCAGTTGTGTTTCTGAAATCAGTCGTAGCAGATGTGTTTTTCAATTGCTCTGTTTTAGAAAGATGCTTTTGGAAATAAGTATTTGTGTGAAATTTTTATATGTTTGATGCGTTGTGTTCTAGGTATGATTCAGTTTCATATTTGTAGAATCGTAGTAGAAAGGATTGTTAGGTAGATATTTGGTTGCTTGTTCGATGCATCGTCCGGATTCAATCGTGTTTCAACGATAATCATGCTTTCACCTTAGATTAGATATATTGGAAATTTCACCTCAGATCAGTTCTGTCTCCCACAATATAGAATAATAATGCACCACCACGTTCAATCAATTTTTTAAACAGTTTTGATACGAAAATCATTGTTTAAAATTTGTATAATACTGTAAGCAATTCTAGATCAAATGAGTTCTGTTTCTCACAATGCAGAAAACTTTCTCATGACAATTTCAAGAGTCAGTTGTGTTTCGGTGCAAATCATGGTTAAACATTTGTTTATTACTAAAGGCAATTTTTTTATCGAAGGAATTTTGTTTCTCATGATGTAGAACACTTTGAAATGAATGTTGTAGATGTTTTAGCATGTTTGGTGCATTGGGCAAGTGTAAATTGTGTTTCGGTGCAAATCGTGGGTTGACATTTGTTCATTACTAAAGGCAATTTTTGTTTGGATGAGTTTTGTTTCTCTCAATGTGAAAAACTTGATATGAATGTTGTAGATATTCTAGGTATGTTAACCTATTTTATACATTGGTCATGAATGAGAAGTAGGTTTCGTAGATATCTTGGTTTCGCATTAGTTAAGTCATATCAGAAATGTTTGATCAAATCGGCACTGTTCCTCAGCATGTTGCATGTTTTTTGTAAAAAATATATAGGTTTAGTTTGGTACTTTCATATATTGTTGTATCTGCGTTTGTCTGAAATGTTTCTGTAGTTGATATCTTATTTGAAAACTGTGTGCTTTTGTTTGTAGTGTCAGCATGAGTGTAAGTTGTGTTACGTCGAAAATTGCGATTTGACATTTGTAAGAAATTCTTGATCAAATTAGTTCTGCGTCTGAAGATTTAGAAAGATTGCTTCTGAAAACTATAGATCAGTTTCGTTCGTCGGTTCGATGTATTGACTAAGGAACAGTCGTGTTTCGTTCAAAATCAAAGTTTGACATTTGTATATTACAATTAGAAACTCTATATCAGATCACCGCTGTTCTTCATCATGCAGAATTTAATCTCACAATCCTGAAGTTTACATTTCAGACACTTCAGTCGTGTTCAACTTTCATTTGTTCTGTTTCATCTTGTACATCTAAGTGACAAATCAAGTAGTCTAAAACAATAGATCCTCACATCAATCAGTCATAGTGAAGCAATGTTAGCGTTTTCGAAAACAACCGATTAGAATTACATGATCTACTCAATTGTTTAAATATATTGAGATATTTGGACAACTCTCAACTACATTCAACAAAGCATAACACTCATGCAAATCCATGCTCATCACAAATATTGAACGTTTTCAGATGTATATGTTATGAAATATTTTTTGCAGTGTCAAAATAACCAATTGCCAGAAATACAAAATAAACCAAGTAAAATGTAACCTTGTGTCATGTTGTTTCAAACAAACTAGAAAATCAGATGTTAAATTTCAACATTTTATTTCTAAACTCCCAAAACAAAAATGTTTGACAATCATTGAGCAGCATTTCTTTCGAAAGCTATGTATTGGTCCTAAAAAGGACCGTTTAGTTCTTATCGAGTTCATCGTCCGTACTCGGTGAGGAATAGGTATCTCCACTTGCCATACTCGTACTCTGTTGCTTCATTCAGTTCATTCTGAAATATCTCCAAATCTGGGTATATTCCTCCCACATTCAGCTGAACAGATTCCACAGTAGTAGATGTCTTTTCTAACTCTTCTTCTTTCGGCAATGAATCCCAACGAGGTGGTACAGGTGGAGGTGTCTCACTACCTCTTCCAAACAACTTCTTCATAGCAGACCTGAGTGTCTTCCTCAAACCCATTTTGACAAATGAATGGTATTGCTATGTTGCATCTAGTTTTTATAGCAATGCCAAACGAGTTTTCACTACAGTGAAGTCATTCATTTCAAACATACCTTTTTGTATATGTCCAAATACAGATTCTTAGTTTTTCGCATGTACCAAATTGAACTATTCATTTACAATCTACCTGCTCTGAATGTTTTCTACACTCTCTACGACGGTTCGTCAAACCTAGAAAATTGACTTAAATCATATAATGTGTTGAAATCAAAAACATTGCATGAGACAAATATTTTTACATTCAATTTTATTTGGATTTCAGTTTTGTAAATTTGTCTGGACATTGATTTGCGAAAGAAAGTCTTTGAAAAAACTCAGTGACACGAGTTTGTCTTTTTGTCATATCGATACGTCTTGTTTTCCTCCTGTAGTTTTTGTCGATATCAAATGCATGTTTAAATCCACAACGCCGACAACGGTTCGATGTTCTTCTACAACATGCTTGACAGACTTGGTATTTACAGCATATGCATTTAATCAAACTAACTTTGGATTTCTTACACAATGGACAAGGCATGTTTGTTGTACTGATACCGATAATTCCTGAGAGGTGTCAATATATATGAAGCGATTGTAATACAAAACATATCAGTCAGGCATCTCAAACTAGAAATAGTCTTTCCATTGTAATCCACCAAATGAACATTTGCATCTCCAACATTTCCAAATATGTTTCACTCCATAGGTATTTCATTTTGTTTGATACAGAAGCCATCCTAATCTTGGTTTGCTATGTTTCGTGTATGAAATCATTTTCTTGTCACATTTCGTCGACAGCTTCTGCTCAATTGTTACAAGAAAAAATCTACGATGTATACGATTTGTACAACGGTCCAAAATTGGATAAAAATGTACAAGTTGTATACAGTGTAGAATTTCATTTCTAACAACTGATGCTCGAACAAACATTCATGTAGAACTGCTGTGAAAGGAAAACAAGCTTTATGACAAGTTCCAATTTTTATTTGCACAAAAACATAAGAAAAAAACAAAATAAATTTTGACAATCATTGAGAAGCATTTCTTTCGAAAGCTTTGGTTGGCCCTGAAAAGGGCCGTTGGTGTTCTGACAGAGAGAAGTCTAACGACCATACTCTGTCAAGAACAAGTACATCCAGGCACCAATACCAGGAGAATCGTCCTCCTGGTACTCATCCAGACTTGGATAGAACACCAAATCTGGATATATCCCTCCAACATGAAGGCGGACATCTGGTGCTGGGGTAATCTCTTCCTCTGGCGCTGATGGCACACATCTCTCTTCCTTGGGTAACGAGTCCCAACGAGGAGGTACTGGTGGTGGTACATCAGTGCGTCTTCCCAACATCTTCCTGACAGCAATTCGGAGTGTCTTCATGAAACCCATTCTGATGAATGAATGACGAATCTATTTGCGGTCGCTTTTTATACTGAAGCTCAGGGACAAAATCATGTTTCGTTTACTCAATTTTGAACTTAATTTCAAAGTCGAGTCAATAATTTCATTTTCAACATTTATTTACAAATGACATAACTACACTTTTATACAATACTCCAATAACCTCACAAGTGCATACAATGTGAAAGTTTCAAATATTCTGCTCTTCGCATGAAACGTTTACTGATATAATTGATTGTTCCTTTCAAGTGTCTATTTTGTTTCTACAATGTCCTTCTCTAATATAATAGCACATTTTATGTTTAGCGTTTTCTTCTGAACCAAACTTGTCAAAAGTAAGTCAATTTGAACATTCTGCTTCATATTCACGAAAAACAACATTTCGTTCTGGCCTACCAGTAGTATCGAAAAAACCTGTCAAGCTACTAGCCTTTCCATCAACAGAAAAATATTCCTTAGCCAGCTTTCTGTACTGATCCAAACATTTAGATACATAAGCTTTGTCCTGATCAGAATATCTGAGCATGTATTTGTGAGGAATGTCCAACCATTGAAAAACGTTGAATATTTTGTCAACAGCCATAGTACGCTCTCCTCTAGCAGCCAACATATCGATCAGGCTCTCCTCGACAAAATATTTACCATTGATAGGATCTAATTCAAGCATGGGAACACTTTTGTCCCTACTGCCGTTTTGTTTCAGTGGGTAGAAATACTCGGGGTGATGAGGATTTCCAGCATAGTGATTGTGTAACGTATTGTCCCATTCCATCTGTTCAGCTTCACTTTCCAATCGTCTCCAATCTAAACTGCCGTCACCAAACATAACTGCGTAACCTAGTACTTCTCTGTGGGTATATTTACTTAGATCATGTACTAGAACAAGTTGCGTCAGTTTGTCGGGGATGGTTATTCCAATCTTCTCAAGAAATTCTAATGCCATTCTGAGCCACTTGCGGTGGGATGTTACACTTTTCAAATGTCCCAAAACATTGACGAAGACCAATTCCTTGTAAACTAATTTCATGTGACTGGTCTGTCTGTCTATATATTTTCTCGATTCAGTAGTCACATTTTCTGACTGATTTAGTTCTTCGACATACATTTGCTCCCATTCGTCAGTAGGTGCACCACATCCAATCTTTCCATCCAACCAATCTTTAATCAATTGGTACAAGGCGGCCACAAACAAAGTATAGTCTACTTGTAACAACGGAATGTGTTTTCTTGTTCGAAATTCTACTCCTTTTCTTGGTGTGTAAAGCTGGTCCATTGTCAAACAAATTTTGCGGAATATTTGTAAAAAAACACTATGCCTTCAGTTTCATCTGATACATCCCATTGCATTACAATATGATGTGTCAAATTTGCATTATATTTAACTAGAAATAGTGTTTGTCATTTGGTAGTTGTCTGTGGTCTGACTCAGACGTGTTTTCTCGAATGGGAACAAATTTGTAACAAATCTGTTATTTTATTCCAAATCTGGAGTCAAACATGAATGTAACATTTCATCTGTTTTCCTCGATTGAAACATTTACAAAATCTCATCCACGATTACTGTTTTGTAATCAGAAAAATCAGAAACAAGTTTGTGATCTGTACATTTCTGTTGAAAATGACACGTTGTACCTCAGAACACATTTTGAATCATGTCACTTCAACCATGTTTTGCGTGGACAAATTTTGATGTTTGGCCGGGGGTAATTTAGGGGGGGGGGGTCTTTTCAGGACATGCCCCCCCTGTTTTTCAAACTAAAATGAAAAAAAAATACTAGCAATGTTCCGTCAGAAACCAAGAAAAAACTAACGCCGTAACACTTGTCAGTTGGGAACACGAAACCGCACAGTTTCACCAGATTTAGTCCTGACAATTATCGCTAGATATAAAACTAAACATTTTTTTCAATTTCAATGATTCATATTTTATTTCATTTCGATAATTGATATAACAATAATCATCAATACAGTAATAAATACAGAACAAAAATAAAATTGTCAGTTCACTGATCTTCAACGACCATTGCTTCTTGTGTTTGATCTGTGTTCCTGTTATCCCTCTTGTCCTCTACGAAAAATAAATATGCTTTCTGTCCGATTGAATCTAACGTTTTCTGCCTGTGTCCGTCGACTGCTTTCACATTTTCCGATCCAATCATTTTCTTGACTTGGTTGATAAACTTTGTCTTCTTCAGTTCAACATACCCGCTCAAGTCGCGTTGTCCCGATTCACAAGCGATTGTCATACCCATTGCAAGGAATTTATAGTTCAGCTCCTGACATCGTTTCAAATCATTTTCTACAAAGTTTTTGATTTCAAATGTCCATCTCTTAGATTTTTGCTTCCGTATCTTCAGCTTTCTCACGTAACTTTCTTTTGTTTGTACACCCTGGTCACAGTAGAATTTGCCATCGGCTCTAAGTCCATAGTAGATGGAATCTTCATTTTCGGCTTGAGCCAAGCGAGGATCTGCTGCTGACATCATGTTTGTAGAGTGTTTGAAATGCGTGTGTAGCTGTTGAAAGTTGAAGAATAAATGATATGAATTACATTTTTTCAGTCCTTTTTATACTCAGCGAGTAACCCTCTTCACGTGCAACACTCAATTTTGTATTTTTTTCTCATATGTACAGAACATCATTTTTTATAACTTGATCATTCTAACATTATCACTTGAACATGACACACGCACCAAAACGTCTTAGATTGTCGATGGATTGTGATGAAACAGAATTGGGAGAACAAAATGTTCACATCGACTACTTGAATCAATCTACATGCGTTATAATTATGAACATGAAGTTTGATGACATCTATGCTGAAGCTCTGATTGGAACAAGAAATATTGTTATACGGAATAACTGTAACGGGTGTATTATAGATCATCCATCCCAAACCGAACACGACTGTCTCATGATCGGTGATATGGGTGAGGAATATTTGAACGATTTCTATTTTGAGAAAATGTTACAACACGTAGACGAGAGCAAAATTTGTTCTGCATGGGAAGAGATGATGTGCGGACTGAATATTTCGCCAGAAGTCGTTGATACACACAAGATGGTATTGTTTGACAAATCTGTTCTCCAAGTCATGAAAACTGATCAGTGGAAGAACAAAATCAAACAGCGCATGCTAACATTGTCAAAAGTGGAACACATTCTTTCCTCAGATTGAAATTCAAAAATAAATGTATAAACATTAATAGCTACTTTATTCTCTATTTGTCTGTAACTGTGTTGATCCACCAATCGTTCTATATTTGTAGCTAGTCCGTTTTTGAAGTTTATGATTTTGCAACGTTTGTAGTTTTCAAGAAATTTGTGGATAACATGACTCAACTTGTAAGATATTCTCCGAGCGAATCAAAACTTGCAACGTAACACACAGTATAAAATGTTGTCACACGTAGTCCAAATATCATTTGTTACATATCTCACTATGAGTAAGGCTGATACATACGAGACGTTTTCCGACTTCTGGTCATTACAATTTCGAAAGGGTTTCAACAAATGTCGAGCAAGACTTTCAAAACAGAATGAAGCAGAAGTTCCTTACATTGCTCTCATCGATGATTCGCCAAGAGAACAGAGAAGAATGAGAAAATTTGTTCACTGCAAAAGTTTATCACAAACTTCGCTGATAGAGAAATGACAATTGTTTGACAGAAGAAATTTTATTTCCATATATTGTTGAATACGGGATCATCGAAAGTGTTACAAAATGTACACCAAGAACATTGTTATTCAGAAGGAATTCATGACAAATTGTATATGGTTGTAAAAAATAAATTGTAGAAAATGATATTCTTGTCTGACTTTTGTCTTGACTTTTCAATATCAAATACACAATGTTTCAATTGGATATCTGATATTGTTCAGATCAAAATGTTTGTATCTAAGAGCTATGAGTTACTTGGATTTTTTGTCCTTTCTACTTCTACTTAGACTACGAAGAATACTTCTACCAAGACTTCTGGATCGAGATCTAGATCTTTTTGGAGGAGTATCTTGTGATTTTTCCTCAGATTTTGTTCCTTCAATGCGTACCCGTGGATTAGTGTTGGTCGTTTGAACACGCTTCCTTCGACCTGGATTGTCATCTTTTCTTCGTTGCATTTCATTGTCGTAAGCAATTCTGTTATGCTCAGTGAGCAAGGGTGGAATTGTTTTCAAGAACGTCTCGACTTCCACCATTCCCAATGAATTGGACAATTCAAGTAAGTTTGCGAGACTTTCGATAGGTGTCCAATCGGGGTAATCTTGTGTCAAGCCATTACATGCATATGCTGGTAAATTTTGCACAATACAGAAGAGATGTGTCAACTCTTGAATGCTGTATTTATCATCTAGTTTTACTGAGTTCGAAGTTACATTTGTAAATAATCTCACTAAACTTGTAGGATATGATTTTTGCTCTCTACCAACATTGAACACAACATTGTCTTTACATTGTTTTGCATATTGTATCAATTTGATGTGCATATCGATAGCTAAATCATACTTTCGTGTTTTGAATAAATGAAGTACAGCTTCATTCCTGTTTTTAGTCTGAATATCGTCGGATTTGTTCATATTTGTATGTATACGTTTAATTCTTCATATTTTGTTAAATACTTTTTTTCGACTGAAATTTTATATCTATTTAACTCATTTTATAAGAGCGTTTACTCTCAAAACATTTTTTAAGTTATGTTGATTCTCTTTACAGTTTTGTTATTGTTCGAAAGTACACTTTGCACAAACATTACTGTTTCCGAAATCTTGAAAATGAACATGATGGATTGTGTGTGTAAACTTTGTAAACCATCAAGAACTGTCGGTAAGGTTTACAATGGAGTGTGTTATTTTCTTACTGACGAAGTGCATACATCACCCATGTTCAAAGTTGCTACCGAGTTTTCTAGTTCTGACTTCGAAAATGTAAAAGATGCAGACAATTTTGTCGCTCAACTCACAGCAGAATACTATTACAAAACGGGTCACAAGAAAGTGAGAGTAACTTATCCACGGACTAAATTCTTCACCAAGAAATTTAATACCCATAACTACATGACGTTAGATATAGAATCAAACAGGCTAATCAATGATGCGTCACATAATTACCCTATTTTATTTTATGCAAACCAGTACTACATATTTACCACCAAAACAGAGAAAACATATCGTATCATATTTGTAAGTAATCAATTGGAACCTAAAGGTATAAACGTCGACGAAAACAAAACGTTGTACTCGTATTGGACAGCTAAAGACACAAAACAACCTGCTACACCCTACAAGGTTTTTCTTGGTAATTATACAGACTCTAACCTTACAATATATCATCAGTATAAACCCCTAGAGAATGTTACATACAACATTCGTCCAACTGACAGACGACCCAATTTATCACCGTGTTCCGGTGAGGAGAACAGTTTTGTTACAGACCATAACAAGTGTATCTTCACCACACCAGAGAATAAAAGATGTACAGTTTTGTATATAGATAATAGGAAACTTTTCGAACAGTTTGAGAAATTCGTTTTGTATAAGGCGAATTCTGTTGCAAATAAACATTGCGATTCTAAGACGTACAAAGGTATTTGTCTAATACGAGCATCTTCATTACCATACCAGAATTTTATCATTTATCTAAATCCATCTATGGTTCCTAAAAAATCGAAATTCATTCTTACTGGAATGAGACGCAAGAACAATGGTTACTATATTGTTGATGTGGTAAAAAGAAGACTAGTGAGGTTTAAAAACAAAAGGCAAGCGATAACTAAATTCAAAAATTACTATAAAGCCAAAGTGAAGTACCACATGTGCGAAAAGCTTATAATTGGTAAGAGTTTAGTTGAGGAAGACTCTTACGATTTGACAGACAACGTTACACCATCGACAAATATGACTACACAAGTATTAGCTACAAGTAAGAGTCCGTTACACAAAAACAACACAGTCTTAAATAGCGAAATAAAGTCAACTGCTTTCAATTCAAACATTTTGATTATACCTCTTACTACGTTAGTATGTATACTAGTCTTATTTATTGGATGGAAAAGAGAAAAAATCTGGCTCTGGATTGTACAGGAACGGGAGTAGTTACACCATTTGAGCATGTTCTTTGTTTAGTTTTGACATGAATAAACCAATGTAAAAACTTTCCTTTGCTTTACGAACTTTTTCATCCGTTTGTTTCTCTAATATGAATATAGAATATCTATTTTCAACATCTAAATGTTCTCCACACATTACCAAATGCTCTGTTACTCCACAATTGAGTTTTTTGGTACGTATATTTGAACTATGAGCGTTCATTCTCCGTCGCAAATTTTGTGTTTCACCAATATATTCAGCGTTACACGTATTGCAGCGAAGAACATATATAACATGCTCAGAATTACAGTCAAAACCATCTTCTTGAACATTGAAAACAAACCCATTGTTAAACTTAAATGTGTTTCCACACACCATACGACTACATATACTACAATGCTTACTATTACAAGCTGATACTTTATTTGTCATGATAAGACATATCAAAGTCAAACACAAAATTCAATAAATAGAATAAAATGAGTGGAACGAAAACCATAATGTTTGATTTGCAAGCAGTTGTGCCACTGAACTGCGCAGTTAGATTGATTACACATATATTTTCTGTTTTAGCTTCACACGTATGATTAATCAGTCGTATTGCCTGTGTGTCAAGATAAACACACTCTCCTTGTGCTGGCTCATTAATTCTAAAACAATGTTTGAATGTATCAAAGATGTTAGTATTGTCAAGTTTTGTTGTCAAGAGGTACTGTCGCAAATTATTCGTCTCAGACACATCTGTGATATTTGGGAGAAAGTCACATTCTTTTGCAGATGAGATATAACACTTATCTGGGAGATTTGTTGCAACCGCGTCTGTTTTGAATGGGCATTTTGTATAAGTGTTAACATCAGGAGTTATAAAGACTTCCTGAATGTCTGAAATGTTTGCTGTGAGTAATATAACTTGTTCAATACAGCTATTACTGAGCTCATTGGTGTTTATGTCGTATCTGAAACATTTGTCCCGTGACCCTATCTTTGCGTTCGGAGTAAACAAAGCATCGGTATTCATACCAGCTTGAGAATAAAACGAAACGATGATATTTCTATTCAACAGTTCCCTTATTTCGCCGACAAGTCGTTGAAATATTCGAGCTGTAATTTTGTCATTGATTACACCTGGAGAATATTTGTCGAGAACAAGATTTCGCATGTTTACATGAGTAGGTGCTATCCTATACCCTAAATCTGTAGTTATAAAATAGCAAATGCCATTATAAATTTTCCCAACTGTTCTAGATTTGTCACAACTTGAACATATACAGTTCTGCAATTCAAATGTTTGATCCGGTAAATTTTCATTCAAAATGTCACTAAATGTTTCTGTACCATTACTCTCACCAATTTCGTTTTCATTTCCAACAGTCATCGAATCAGTCGATATTTCAACTGGATTTTCTGAAGATTCATTTACCATCGCCGTAGAATCATTGCTTTGAGTTGTATTTTGCTCGCTTATGTCGTAACCATCCTTGGTAGTATTTGAATGCATCTTCAAAGTGGTGCCACCAATTTCATTGGTCTTTACATCTGTTGTAACCAAATCAATTGGTATTGTTGTCGGTTTAGATGGAACATCATTTTTGTTTACATTTGATTGTTCCGATACAGGCAAATCAGTTGGTGTGACTGTCGTAGAAATATTGATTTGCGATAGATTTTGCTCTAAATGATCCTGTTCAACGTGAGTGCCACTGGTTTCATTTAGATGTGTCTTCATCGGTAAACTCTCGTCACCGATTTCATTTAAATTTTCAGTTATAGTAACATGTGTTGGTGTTGATGTCGTTTGGTTGATATCATTAGCGGATTTGTTGTTTGTATTCGATGTAGAATGATCGTTGTCAATTTGCTTTTCATGATAAATGATGTCGTTTGATTGTACATCTATCAGTAAACTCTCAGTATGGTTACTTTGATTTATTTCTTCTTTGATTTTACAGAGCGTCATAGATAGTAGTTGACAACTCTTATAGTATATTTGCTTGCCTGGAATATCAATATAAAGACAGTCATTGGTGACTTGGTCCGGATAAAATCGGTACCAATTTTGTTGGTTCAAAATCTGGATATTGCTGTTATTGTAAATTTGTAAAGGCATAAATAAATCAATCCGTCTGGCTGAAGTCTTATTTATCAGATATCGATGTATATTTGTAAAATCGTCCATCGTTGAAATATATGCTGGCTCCGAGCAATTTGTTTCAAAAATTGTGAAACATGTGCCATCGTCTTTAGGCGATGCGACAGCTTTAGCATCGTATGAACACGATTCATAGTTTGGAATTTCGAACTCCGACATTATGATAGAGTCGTTTTCATTTGCATATAACAATTCAAATCCTAAATCTAATTCACATGTGTCAGACTTTGCGAATGTTACACGATATAGATCATCCACAAAGTCATCTGGACAATTTCTTAAACCATTATTGGCAAAAAATGATTGTACGTTACTTGAAGCAGAGTAATAGATACCCAATACTGTAATATTTGAATACGTTTCATTTTTAAGTGATAGCTCATTTCCTATTTGTTGAAATAACTTGATGTGTGTTAAGTTTTTCATATGAAACCGTGCGTAAAACTTTTCGTTAACTGTGGACATTATTTGATCTACTGTTATAAATATACACATTCCGTTCTCGAGTGTTATTCCGACAGTAGTATTCGGATTGCATGTTGAACAATAACAATTTCGTTGTCCAAAGGTAGATATTTCTGTGTTAGTTGAAGCAGGAGGACTAATCGGTACTCCACATGATAACGCTATCAGACTGACTAGTAAACTAAGACAAATGTACATAGTAGACATAACGCTTAATGACTATAAATTTTATTGATACATTTATATACTAATTTTATTCAACATTGTTTTGATAAGCATTTTCATCTCGTCGTTTCTGGTGCAGAAATCGTAACAATACACTATACATCCAATACAAACATTCCTTATGATGTAATTTCTGTCAACATTATCTCCATTCTCAATTCCATCTACGAGTATTTCGTAACAAGTCAGTTCTGCAAAGTTATGACTACAACTACAGCTAATTTTCTTTCTGTGTGTATAATGTGCCGGTACAGTTGTTACATTGTAGCACTGTCGATCTGCGTTGCATAAACTAGTATAATACTGAATAGATTTGTGAGTTGATACAATAGATTTGTAGTTGTATGTAATGTTCATGTTCTCATCTATAAAGCACGAATACAGATCCAGTTTAGTAAACATAGGATTACAGTCATCGGTGTTATTCTGATGATTGTGAAAGTCATTCATTGCAAACAATTTGTTGAACATCTTGTGTTGATAATTAATCGGTTGATGACAAAAGTTACAGAAAATGAACAAGCTGTTATTATAGAGGGTCTCTAGTCTGGCTCTGTCTCGTACACATTTCGCGTTACAGAAACAACCTTGTGTGCTCAGTGATACTACTTTGTTGTCCAGTGTTGTTGTCAGAAAGTGAATGATATCAAGTAGATAATGTGAAAATGACAAGTTGAATGTTGGTTTCGGAAATGTCAGTAGTTCTTTCATATATGTAAAGACACGTCTTCTAAATGAAATATTCTTGATCAAACCTATCCTGAAGTAGTATGCGAAGTCCATCCATTGTCTCGGATAACACAACTCAGTACTGGTGAGTTTTGCCGTTGAGTCATTCAGAATTCTGTTACTGGTATGGTATTTGTAGATGAAATTACAAACTGACTTCATATGTTTAAAACATTTTCTGTTCGGTAACCATTCAAGATTATGTATTTGTTGAATCATTTTTACCATTTCTGTATATTCTTGGTCGATGTTTAGCTCCTTTGTAGTGGGTTCTAGACGTTTGATGTGTATATACGTGTGATCGTCAATGAGTATCATGCCACATTTGTTTTTAATAAAGGAAAAATATAACTCATGAAATAGTTGCTTATTCCTACATATTTGAATAATTTCAAACAAGATATCGATTACTTTTTTACTCACGTCAGTGTGTGTATTTCGGAAATAGATGATACATATTGCAACAACTAAGTAAAATACATGGTGTTTGTCGGAATATCTGTTATTTTGATACAATGTAACCATTAATTCTTCAATGTTCAAATGACTTGAAAACAATGGTTCTATGATAAAATGTGTAAATCTATACAAATAACAAGATGTCAAGCTACTTTCCAACTTGCGTACATTTGTCGCATTTATTTTCTTGAACGAAATGAGTTCGTTCGGGATGTAACATATAGCTGAATACAAATTAGTTTTCAAAACATTTTCAATGCCACTCTCGCTGAGAGTCATTTTGCAAATGAAACAATAAATACAAAATGTCAAGATCAACAATTTGTTCACTATTAAATTATTGTTAAAACCAATAGTGTAAATTGAGTCTGTACAACGATGGTCTTCTCACGACATCTGGATGGAGGCAATACTTGATGAAGTCTTTCGCAGGTTTTGAAATACATGGACTGAATTTCAAATTATGTATGTCACCCTTTTTGTATCTATCCCATGGAACAAAGTTAGTATGTAACAATGTGTAACACAATATACCAATAGCCCAAACAACTGATTTGCGTGGATAGAACCGTTTGTTGATGGTTGTCTCTGGTCCCCAGTACATGATAGTTCCAAACTCGACATTTTCTTCAAATATTTTGTTCACTGATGCACATTTACAAAAGTCACACAGCTTTATTTCTTTAGTTTGAGGATTGATCAGAATATTTTCTGCCTTAATATCCATATGTGCCAACTTTGCTTTGTCTTGCATTTCGAGGCATGCAGTTATCACTTGTCTCATGATTCCTTTACACGTTGGCTCTGACATGATTTGTATTTTACTCAAATACTCAAACAAATCCAATGGTAGATACTCCATAATCAAGTAGTAATTACCATCCTTTTTGCCACATCCTAGCACCTTTGTCACATGCGATACTTTGCTTTCCTTGAGAATCGAGCAATTCTTGTATTCTTCGTGTGCCTCGGAATTTCTCCAGAAGAATTTTATCGCAACGTTTTGCCCAGTCTCTGTGTGCTTAGCCAACACAACTTTACCATTACAGCCTTCTTGGATGTCTCTAATAATATCGTATGACATGATGTTATCTCTTCGAGAACTAGATCAAGAATGAGAGAAAATGATTTTGGTACCGGTATTTATAATACATGAACGTACACAAATACTAAAAAAGTTTCGAAATGGTTTGAGTTCATTAACGATGTTGCACTATTCCGTGCGAGACATAGGTGTAGTCACTGATATGGAACATTTTCTATCCACTCCTAAACCAACTGAATCAACCGTGAATGCTCTTTTACAACAGTTTCCCGAATACCAGGAATCAGATAAGATTCAAACTTTGTTACCAACAATCGAGAATGAAGAGAATGAAAGTGAAATCATCTCATTCCCACACACTATTGTGGCAATTGTTGGTCACGCTGGTTCTGGCAAAACTCACATATTGAAACATATTGCTACACGCAAACGAACAATGTTTTGTGCACCAACGAATCCTGCAGGTATAAACTTACAAAACACATTGTGGTCAGAGATGATTTTTCAGTCGCAAAAGAGAAATGTGTATAGAACTATACATTCGTTTTACAAAATTAATCCGACAGAGAGTGACATACTTGGTAGAAGTATTGAAAAAACAAGAGCGGGGTCGGATATGAGTGTCAGCTACGACGATTATCTGTTAACGATGTTTCGTGGAAGTAAACAGTTTTGTGCTAGTCTTTACAAAAAAGAAATTAACGATGGCAAAATGACACCCGAACAATATAATGAGCACAGAACGAATTGCATTCGAGAACAGAGATACCAACCGCTCGGAGGGAAATCAATGCATGAAACTGTCGTAGAATACATCTCTTCACTTGGATTGAAAAGTAAAATTCCAAACATTATGCTGTACGACACGTTTGTATTGGAAGAAGCGGGTCGCACCCCAGATTACCTCGCATTTTTATATTTCTTCTATTATTACTACATGCATATCAAATACGATACATACGTCTGGAGACAAACAATACCAAGCGCAATTTTCGTTGGATCGGCAAGTCAGAGTAGGGTAATTGACAAATTTACTTCATTTAGTGCACTTACGTTTGCTGGTCAGCAATGTGTCAGAAAACTCATAATGGAAAACAGGGTTATAAACATAAAATCCTTCAAGGATAACAGACGCGTTACAATGGGAAATATTGATAACAACACAACACTTGCGTCTGTAGTCAGTAAACTAGAACTCGGAAAATTAGTCAACGACGATTTGAAACATAAGTTCAACGACGCATTTGTTACTGATGAAAAATATTTCTTCAACCCACTCTTCAAACCAGAATATTTTAGAATAGCTAAACGGCATGACAATTTGAAAACTTACAAGAAAAATGTGTTTCAGCAGAACGAACATAACATTGTCAAATTTCCTGAATATCTACTCAGTAATTTCGATAACCATTGTCTGACTAAAATAGAAGGCTACATAAATGTCAAACACAAGAGTGAGACGTATGACGATGAATGGATTAACACGAAGGAGCAGACTACATTTAGTGAACAGGAGTTTAAAGTGTATAGAACACATCGAACTTGTTTGAAGGGATTTCGATATCTTTTGACTGAACAACATATATTGTATATACGTAGTTTTGCTGGAACCATCGAACAATTCATTGAATTGACGGACCACTTACAACCATACATGACAAATGATCGTAGCAATTGTATCCAAATTTTTTGTTGAATGTGCCAAATACATTGTTGAAGATTGTTTCGCAAAACAGGCCGAGCATGTCGTGACTAGTTTTAATTCGCTTTTACAAAGTTGCAGCAGCGATGATGTAGACAAGATATCAATACAACAGTTTCTGTCACTGAAAGCGTTACTACAGAGCATGAAATTCAACGAAAGTCTAAAGAACAAGATTTACCCATATGCATGCGAGAAATTTGATGTACGTATTGTTCTTCCAAAAGATATGTTCAGCTTCGTTTTGGAAGAGGTATATATTCAGAGGAGTAAAACTGCAATTGATTCAGTCAGTTGTTTCTTGAAATTCAACAACAGCTTACAGCTGAAAATGTTTCCAAAAGTAAAATCGGTAAGTACGAGCGAAATTATGGAAAACGAAGCTATGAACCAAGGTAATAAGTCTGATAATCGATACGCAAGAAAAAGAAAACGACTAGAATACGAAGAGGAACTTGAACAGGAAAATGAGGAATCAAACTTAAATGACAAGCTATCCATGGAATCTTCACTTGAAGAATTATCTAACAAATCATTTTTCAAGACAATACCATTGGTGTTACATATTTGTGCTACTATAGATTCCATGCAAGGACTGACATGGCGTGCTCCCATATTCGCATTGCTTACAAAAGATGATAGCAGCGAAGATATCATTGTCGCATTAACCAGAACAAGCAATCCTGATAATTTGCTGGTAGCAAACAAGGTATTTGATCATAAAATAGCAACAATCAGCTTTGAAACGTTAGCTTTGAAGAAAACTGTTAACAAAGCACAGAGACCATGTGGATGGTTATAATTTGCCTTTTTGATTATATGTATTGTATCGTATCTGAAAATAAATATTATCCAGAATGACAGATGATATATCTCTTATTTGTTGTACTCGATATCAATTATTGTATCGTCGTAGACAGAAACATGTGAAACGTTTGAAACGTTTGCTAAGAAGTACACGTCTAAAACAACAGCTCAGTCAGAATTTAGATACAACTGACTATAGTACAAAATGTGTTGACGATTTTTTTGAAGCCTCCGAAGCAAAAAACAAAGAAGTCGTTGAAAATGCTAAATTCGATGACTCCCTAACGTCGATAGTTCAACAGAAAAGAGAATATGTAATAAAATATATCGCGGGTCGACAGTTAGTGAGTGATAAGAAATCAGTTTCAACTTTCGTAAAAAAGAGATTTTTTAATTACAGGAAAAACTTTCAACTCAGAGATACTGTGTCTTGGGTTAAAGATTTACCCCTGAGACCAAATCTCAACAACCAAATTTTCTTCAACTGGAACACAGAAAAACTCAATAAGGATCGTTTATTTCCATTTTATTCAACTGCTTTTAAAAACATCATACAAGAATACGAACTAGTTGCTGAACAAACATACTGTTTCAAAGTAGCCAGAATATTAAACAAACTCATTTATAGCATCAATTGTATTGACTGGGGAGAATACAATTCTCTCAATTTTTTGTTTAAGATCTATCGCCAACAAGGATATAGCTTTGACTCTATGATAAATGAAATAACTGAAGACAATATCTTACCATCTCCCGATCCAGCTATTTTACACGACCACGTATTTTCGGTGTTTTCGCGTATTAACTATTTCGATTACAACGATATTACCGGAGAAATGAAAGAATGTTATGACAATGCATTGTTCGTTTTCAGACACGAACTGTACCCTTTTCTTGTAACTGAATACGTGTTATTGAGATATCTGTTAAAATATACATCTCAGACGCTGAGACAAAGTATCATCGATAAATTAGAAAGTGATTATATTCATCAAACGTGTGTCGATAATGTTTGTCAAAACTTTCCTGGAGTCTTCATAATGATATACACATTATATTACAACAGTCATTCTGAAACTGATCCACAAGGTATATTGAAAATTCTTGTGGATATACAGAAATCAGTCAGAGCGACGGACTTCAATAGAGTAACAAAGGAATTGAATATTTTGACAAGATTTATTTGTGAAACCGTTTATAAACTGGAACAAAACAACTTATTTTTATCACAATATTTTAAAGATGTATTCATGTCTAATAGTAACTTCTTGAAGTATTCGTACTTCGTTGAAAGTTCAACGTTGAAAAACACCGTCAGCCTTGCTCAATTGTCGTATGTAGTTGAATAGAAGAAATCTGTCAAACAACTTCGTTTTATTTTTCTATTTCTGAGTGTCAAGAAATCCATTGATCGTAGAATCATTCTCCTTTCACATTTCTTTGCCCGTCTAGTTTTTTGTCGGATTGTCTTTCGTTTTCTATCCTCACAATATATTTCTTCCACAATACTTGATATTTCTGGGTTTTCTTCCAAGATAGTATTCATTGGGATACCTAGATAATTCATGTTGGACCAATGACTGTTCGACTCGAATGACAAATACATTGTGATAACAGATTTAAGCAAACTTGCTATTTATATGCAAAACGATGCTTGATGTCGTGTGCTAGTGAAACAAGTTTGGGTTCGTCGACTACAGGTAGTTCAACTAACGAAACAAGCTCATCTAACACATGTTCTTCTCCAACATTTTTGTACGCTTGAGCTAGCATCATTGAAGGTCCATTCTTGTATGTTTGAGTGATAGATTTAGCTATAGGATACCATAAGTCAAATACTTTGTCCAACGCTGTGTTTGCATCTTCAGCCAGAAATGTTATAAACTTGTTTGGTGGAAAGCCGATAGTATCGCACAATTTTACTACTTTGTTCGGATCCGTATGTTTTAGAAAAAATGTCTGTAGCGTTTCCTTTTCCTCGTCGACATAAATATTTTCTTTCAAATAGTTGTTCAATATTGGCGTATTGATTAGAGCGTATATACAGTTCGGATCGTTATTCTGTGGTACTGTGTAATTTGCAAATGGATGTGTTATTTCAAATAAGAGAGATTGTTGTTCTTCAAACTGTTTTTTAGGATCAAGAGTGATATTATCCTCAGCCAGTCTCCGGTTCACTACAAACTGTGTTACATGTCTACAAACGTTATACTGAAAAACACATTTTGATATGTTTCGGTGTGCAAATATACTGGCAAACTGAATCAATGATTTCTTGTTATTAGGTTTCCGTAGCAAAATATTGTGTTTGTTTTCTTCACTTTCGTGTAACGTCGATAAGACACACAACTGGTAAATATCTGTTTCTCTTATAACAATCATGTCTTGAACTTGTACCCATCTACGACTAACTACGTTATACGCTTGTTTTGAACTAAAGTCAATTAGATAAACTTCATTCTTATCGCTTTTCACCAATTGTGGAGATTGTATGGCTTTTGGGGGAGTCTGAATTAAGTGGTAATCGAGACAATCGTGATAATCAAACACGTTTTGTACTTGTCCTATTCGAAACTTAGAATGTGCATCCTTTTCATAAAAATACACACTGTTGTTGGAAAAGAGAACATGATCCGGATTCTTTATTGATGACAATACGTTCATGAAACGTCTATTTAATTTGATATCAATCCATTGTTGCATGCTCGGTTTAGGACCTGTGTAGTATTGTATTTTGTCCGTAGAAGAATTTAAGCATACAACTGTAAATGGAAATATGTCTATGAACGCTGTATCTGACAAACCTATCGAGCTTCCCGAATTTTGTACCAGTCGGGTGGTAATAGATGTAGTAGACAACCAATATTTCTTCTTCGTTTCAATAACAGTATCAACGATATTTTTAATGATTTCATTGCCTATTCTCAACTGTAACAACTTCTCTGTCGGAGCAGCGTAACATAAGTCTGTAAAATAGGATTGTAGTTCACTTGTGTATTGTTTGGCTAGACCCTTCAATCCTATTAGAAATGATGCAACCTTTTCTATATCCGTACAATTTTTGAACAGTTTTATTAGGAATTCAGTGAGACACGTACATGTGTATTCTGCCGCAAAATTAAACAATGATGCATCTGGCAATGTCCAATCTTCTTGGTTATATTGTACGAATAGTTTTAGCAAGTTTAAAGCCGTGTCAGACAAATCGACTTTGAGAGGATTCTTTCTGATAGCTTCTTCAGAAAGAGCAGATGATAAATTCATCAGAGTGTCAACGGTAAATGTTTCTCTGACATTAGAATTTTCTAAAGTCAATAAATGTTGATTAGGTATTTTGTTTGTATGTTTGAAGCCTTCTCCGTTGAATTTAAGCACTGGTCTGACATAACCCAAATCTAGATATAATGGTATACCAAAGTCTGTTTTAGTTCGTCGCTTTGGACTAAATACAGTTGGTTCATTTGTAACTGGATTGGTGAACAGATAGATCGGTATGTCGATCAATACAGCCAATGCTTTCAAGTGTACAAAAACACAAGGTAGTCGCTTGTATCCTCTGGCGTTGGTCTCGCGTACATAACTTTCAATAGTTTTGTATCCCGTATACTGGAAGCTAACTTCGTCGAAAATCTCGGGTTTACTTAACATAAGATTTATTGATGCATCCTGAATAACTCTAAAATAATCCTCTTTCTTGAATACAAGAAAGCTAAGACTGCGATACAAACTCCATCCATCATTATCAACATTTTTATATTCAAATTGCTTACATCGATCGTCAAACTCCAGGTGAGGTAGTTGGTTTGTATCGAGTTTAAGACCATTGCCAACAATTTTGTTTGCTATGAACTTTCGACAAGCAAGGTCCGGAAATTTAAATGGTTTTACAGTTTCACTAGATTCCATAGAACTTGTTGAGGAGCATGTTTTCTTAGTTTTGCGAGGAATGGCTTTTGGTCTATTAATCGGGTTATTTTCTCTTGACAACTTTTTCGGTACAACTGGAGTAGTTTCGTCAAAATGATACACTCTCTTACGTGATTGTTTCTTCACTAATGAACTTTTACACACATTGGGTTGTGACTCAAAATCGCTATCTGACATAATTTGGTTTTAAACCAATAAAAACAAAACAAAATCATTTATATACATTTTTTTGTCGTAACATCTATGGATCAATGGTTGTGAAGAAATAACAAATGATACAGAAATCGAGTTTATGAACTTTATTTGGTTTCAAAAAATGTTTGAATGGAAATCAATTTTTGTTTCTTGTTGTTACTTGTTCCTTGCTTTTCACAGCGTTTTCGTTTCGCAGCACTCTTTTTTTGTTGTTCTGTGTTCTGCTTTCCACGTAACATGAACGTCTGAAAAATGTTAGGATTTGGTTTCGATGAAATGTTCAAAGTGAGTAAATCTTCGTAGTACTTGCACACGCATTTAGGATGTACAACGGTCATTATTGTGACAACTTGTCCCAGGACTTGTTTGACAATAGCGCGTTTATCTAAGTCTAGAGTCATTTTATCCCGCTGCATTTTCTTGAGATAATCGAGTGATTCCAGTTTCACCCTCGATTTGTGTTCTCTGTTTACCACTTTTACAACATTGACAGAAATTTTATCCAAACCACCACTGTTCACAATTTCTCCACGTTGTAACATCCTGCGATACAAATCAATTTTTGAATCGGCTGTAGTACTTTTTAACCTGTGTGGAGTGATCGAAATTTTTATTCTGGAAGATATCGTTTCCAAATTAACTGTCTCACCAATAATCGACGAAACAAACTCGCTTGCTTTTGAATAAGTTTCCCATGTAGACGGATTGCGATTTAACAAATTCTTGATCATAACATCTTGAATTTGCTCGGTAATCATTAGAGAATCACGCTTACGGGATTGCAGACCTCTAATGATATAGTGCTCATCTTTCTTTGAATCCATTATTTGTCCAGCGTAAACCTTCTGACACTGTATTACAAACCCTAACATAACTTTTTCCAAATCTAACGCAGAGGGTGGAAAATATATCGCATTTTGTGGATCTGTCAAATATCTTCGATTCATGTCTTCAACAGCGTGTGAAAGTATCTTAGAAACTATCATACAACCCTGTTTACGCTCATCAGCTTTAAATCCTTCAAGATAATCAATGTCTTTCTCTAGTATCCATCCTCTTCTCAGCAGCTCTCCTGAGCGAAACAATTGACACAATTCTGTTACAGTCATGTTTAAGTGTAGAAACGCTGAATCAGTGTCGTTATACACTGTTGTTGCGTTATGAGTCCTCTCGATATCTCTGGACACAAGCTGAATGTGCTGTCTGCCTTTTGACGTGATACACGAACTTATGCTCGTTTGACCCAATCGAGGTAGAATTCCGTATAAAGAGTTTATTTGTAACTTATAGGTGTTGCTCATTTCTTCCACTAGTGCGTTATCAGCGGGATTCTTAAATGTTCCGATTTTACGCTTATATTTTAATCTATTGTTCAAAAGATTATCCCAAGTTTCACTGTATGTTGAAGCGACGTGTTTACTGGTAAGGAAACAAACATATCTACTTGTGTCAGTTGTGGGTAGAGTTGTCACATCCACAAGTTTGAAATCGTCAGTTGCAGATTTATTAATTGCGATGTAATCAATGTTGGCTTGTAGATTGAATTTTTGTATGGTTTTCACACTAACAATAGTTTCTGGTCCCATGTTGTATGAAATCCCAATACTTGGGTACATGGATGCAAAATCAACACATCCAACTGGTCTTTCTGTTTCTATTCCTGGTTCAGGGGTACATACAAATGCACCGTCATATTTACATGGTGTGTCGAATTCCATTAACAAGTGTTCACCAATCGTTGAAAACACCATGTCACAAAATGTATCATACGTATTGTAAGGATCTGTAAATCGACGTCCGAAAGTTTTTGATCTATAGAACTGTATAAAATCTCTCACCGTAGTATTCAATACGTCGACACAATTACTATTCAAAAGTGTACCAAACTTCTCAACATTGAGTCTGTCTTTTGCATTTGGTGCTTCATTGTGAACGAAATCCTCAACTACTTGCTTCATTGTATGCATGGTAGAAATATTTCTGGTAGATAAGTATCGAACAAATTCGTACAGCTGATTTGAGTCCAACGAATCCATTTGCTTCCGTACAGTTTCTAGATTTTCAGTCGACAGTCGCTGTTGGTAAAATTCAAACAAAAGTTTTTTGATATCATGAACGTCTTCACTCGGCTTCATCAAAGTACGAATATATAACAATAAGTGGGTTAGAGTGTAATAATGGGAACCGTGCTTTGCATTTTTCACCTTAGCACTGGCAACTTGCTTACAGAGAATATCGCGGGCTAGGTCAAAATCTATCGAATCACTTGACAAATTGTCCAAGTCCATATGTTTAGCTATAGTTTTGGTTTTTATTTCTCCAGACCTAAATTTCTCGATTAAGTCTATCGCTGCAGGATAAGTTGGTTCGTGTTCGTATATGAAGTACTTCAGTATTTGAGATACGCAGAATTTTGTACATTCCCTTTGAGGTTTAATTTTCGTGTCTTGAAGCAAGTTCTTTCTTTTGAAAGCGTAATATAACAGTGGCAGCAACATCGGTGTTTTCTGGTTATTGAAAAACTCAGAATGTGGAATCTTAGCAGTGTAAGAGCAGGTGATGAAAAACTTGTACGACAAAAAGTTGTCAGGTCCATTCAAAAGTGCTCCGCACAACATTGAATCTTGAATACAATACTTTAACAACTTACTCCGATCTCTCTTTTCCTCCGAATAGTATAATGTTGGAATTTCGGTATAAGCAACGTCTTCTTTACCAATACCTAGTACCGACCTTGCTATGTCGTCAAGCTTCTCTCCTTTATGACATCTGTACAAGTCATTGATTAGAATCCCTGGGAAAATGTTGTAACTCAATTCAAATAACTTATTGTCATCGAGTAGTGAAATGTTGCCAGTCTTCCTTCTCTTCTTTGATTCAACCAATGCATTTGTGATTAGGTAATGATTGAATGAAAAACCATTCATATGCGACATCAATTCGATCAAGTCTATATTGTACTTATCTGCTGACTTGATAATGACTTGCAAATCGAATCCTAAGATATTATATCCGCATAGATAATCACACTTAGTGTCCTCAATTACCTCCACGAACTTTTGAATCAGCT
This sequence comes from Spisula solida, assembly GCA_947247005.1. Classification (NCBI taxonomy): domain Eukaryota; kingdom Metazoa; phylum Mollusca; class Bivalvia; order Venerida; family Mactridae; genus Spisula; species Spisula solida. The sequence goes on along the minus strand of OX365960.1, from coordinate 25,299,162 downwards.
GTTTTTCATTCTTTACGCAGTAAATTTCAGCTCCAGGAAAATCATGTTCATTGAAATGTTCTTTCATATCCGCAAAGTCGAAAAGTTCTGATGCTGTATCTGTTTCCCCGACTGTAACACCAATAACTCGATGCAGTATATTACCTTCTTGATAAATCATACTAATCTGGATAATTTCATCCTCGATCTTATTTCCACTTTTATCAACCAATATAGTTTCTATATCGAAAGACAACGTTTTGTGTTCGTACTTATAATCCTTGATGTGTGAATCGTCTACGACAGTTATTTCAGTCGCTGAGCCAAATATAACGTGTTCAGACTTCACAAACTTTTGTTTCATGAGAAATGGAAATTCAAATGATTCCCTAGGTTTTTCGATCAGTCTTCCCTTGAAGTCCCCATCGGTATAGTCGTGGTACAAATTATAACAAAACTCGTTGATAAATTTATGAGAATTTCCATACACACGTTGACCAGATTTCAGTAACTCTAAAACACGTTTACTGCTACTTTGCTCAGAGAAGAATTTTTCCCGTCTGTAGTTCTGTTTTTTAAATTGTTTTGTACTAAAATCATACTCATCGGCTGCAGCTCTACCCAAAATATCGGTACCGTTCTTATCGTCTAACACATAATGCGTATACTGTTCTCCAATAAGTGTTACGAGAGCTTTTTTGTCCTGGTTGACATTACCAAAATAATCACAATCGTAACACTGGATAGCAATGACTTCTACTTTATCACTGTCAGAACCCGTCGTTAAAAAGTCGGATATGTATTTAGGAATTACATTCAAATCAATGTAGTTTTTCTTGCAAAAACAAACCAACTCTCGCTTTGATACCAATGTTGTACTCATATCATGAATATAGTACAACGACCTCTCTTGCTGTATTTGATTATGAGACATATTGTATAACAAGTGAAACACTGTCATTGTGAAATTTTAGTTTAATTTATATATGTAGACTAAATAATACAACTTGTTGTGGTCAATCGAACCTTTGAGCACAAATTACCTGTTTGATATGTTTCCATTTTAAATTTGGTAAATGACTTACATTGTCAGAAACATATATTGGTATAGACCGTCTAGTAGCTTGTAATTCTCCCCGTTCTGTCCTAGACGATAAAAATAGTCGATGTTGCGAACACGTTTGTTCCGTAGAAAAAATAGTCGAAATGAGTTCATGACATTCGAAAACTTGATCCTTGAAGACAATAGCGTACCTCGCCGAAGTGTCGATATTGTAGTTAGTATTTAAGGGAAAAAGCAATTGTTTATGCATAAATTCTAACAAGTCAACTATGTATCGTTTATCCTCAGTTATAGCGTATCTCGGTGATGTTAGATTTAAAGCAACTTTCTCGCATTGGTCTATTAAGGACCAGTGAGTAGTATCCAACTTGTGTTTTGTATACTTGAATGTCATCGCTGTTTTGTAGAGAAACATTCCTGGCTGCTTAAAAAAGTTACAATATGAAATTCGCTTTTTCAGAGCCAGCTCATTTAAGTCGTCATTCATATATGTAGCAAAGAACGCGAAGTTTTCGACCACTTTTTTAGCCGCACGAATGAGTTCGCGTTTCTGTGTTTGTACTCGTTTATGACTTATATCTAAATCACAATGCGTATTCCATAGTTCGTCAAAAATTCTAATCAGAGAGTAAGTAGTTGTATCGGACGATTTATCAAGCTGAAACTCGTATGTGCTGATCGGTACAGGAATAGTTCTGAATTGATATTTATTAACTGTAGCTTTCGATGAATGCTCTTGTAATTTTAAATTGTATTCGGCAATTTTTAAATCGAGTTTCATTTTCTCATTTTCATCCTGCTTATCAGTTTGTCTATTCTTCACCTGAGCCATGAGATCAGCCTTATATTTTTCCATATGATCTCTCTGAGTTGATAAAATTGCAGCATTTTCTAGTCGTCGGTTCTCTAAATAGATCGAGAACTGATTCTGACGATCTTGCATTTCGTGATCTGCTAACAATTTGCCACGTTGTAACCGATCAGCAAATTCCTGTTTTATTTTCGTCATACTGATTTCGACTTTCTCTTTTCGTTCATCCCGTTCTCGATTATAGTCTTCTTTCAGTGTCTGTAAATTAATCTCATAATCTCGTCTATCTTTTTCCATCTGTCTGGTAAACTGCTGTTTATTCGATTCAATGAATAAACTATGCTCGTTCTTTCGAACCTGTAAATCAATGTTAAATTGCTCCTCTCTCAGCTTCAACCTAGCTTCATACTCACGCTTCTGTTCTTCCTGAAATTGTGAAAATTGGTTCTCCAACAACTTTAATTTAGTTTCCTTATCAGTTTTATTGTCATCCATCTCCTTTCTAAATCTTCGTTCCCGATCATTCTCTAAGGAAGCATTCCAATCTTTCTGCTTTTGTCGCTCGTTTTCTATTTCTGACCTTACTTTGATCGTATCAAATTGATGTTGTTGATTTTGATATTGACTTTCCCTGTTCAAAACTGTTTGTAAATTTGTTTTCCATTCTTCAAATTTTAACTTTCCTAGACCCAACTCGTACTGCGTATTAGCACCATGTGTCTGACTTTTTGCGTTTATTTCAGCAATTGCAATAGCAGATTGGATCTGTTTAAGTTTTATATCATGATTCATTTGTACAGACTGAATTTGTGATTCTAGTTTTAATCTTTCTTGATCGTTTGATGACTTCTTCAATTGTTCGTCCTTTAGATCTTTGACACGATCGTGCATACGCGTAACCTCGCTTATTTGCTCTTTGAGAACTTGAAGATGCTCAATAAATTGGTTAGATTGAGCATTGGTATTGTTGATAATCTGTTCGTGTTCCTTCACTTGCTGACTGATATTTGTAGTTTGGTTGTTTCTCTCTTTACGCAAATCTGTACCAATAGCTCGTTCATTGTTTTGATGAACTGTGACACTTGCTTCCTTATTTGATTTCTTACGCTTTTTGGGCAACTGCTTACTTGATGGTTTAACATTTGGTAACATATCAACTAAACTAATATCATTTTTCAAATTTGTCGAAACATGTAATTGTTCAGAGAGTAGTGTATCTGAGGAAATGCTTGGTACTTTCACAGATGTTTCATGCAGTTGATTTGGAGATAATATGTTATTCCAATTGCTTGGTACATGTAATTGTACTGAAACTTCTTCTGATTGTGGGACCGGAATGGTTTGTAATTTCACATCTTGTATTTCAGGTTGTATATGTTTCTTAAATTTTTCTGTTGATTGTATTTCTGACTGCGCAACATCTGAAACATTTGTCTTTTGAATGTCAATGGGTCGATATTTACATTTTTTAAAACCGTTTGATTTTGTTTTACGCCTAGATTTAGAGAAACGGTGCTGTTTGTAAGTAGACCGTATTGGTTTCTTAGGTTGTTTATTTTCATCACATTTGTTACGTTTGCACTGAAATGTCTCAGTGTCTTGGTTGACAAGTTTTCTTTTTCTTGTGACAGGTTTTTTTTCTTGGACACTCCGAATTGGTTTTTTCACATTGTTCGTGATATCTTCAGGTCTACATCTTTCTGATCCTCGTATTGATTGAGATGGTGTTTTTGTTTTATCTTCTAAATTAAATGCTTTTATTGTAGTTACTGCCTCTTCCGAAACATCGCTCGAAATTGTATTTGATGTGTCACTGTCAGTCTGTATCGAATTTTGTGAATCTTCTAAACTATTATTCGCAGGTTTTTGAATACATTTTTGCTCCACATCTTCATTTTTTATCGTTGGTCGATTTTGCGGACTCCCAGGTTCTTGAATTTTGGAAGTACTCTTTGGAGAAAACTTGCCTTTGTTTTTGGATTGCCTTACAGTTTGTATCAAATTTCGAGAATACTCCTGTGCACATTGTTTGAATTTTGATCGAAATCCCTGTTTCTCATGAGTCGACATCGTTTCATTATGCATCGGCTTGCTTTCTTCCCAAACACGATGAGGTTGTTTTACTTTTGAACTTGAAGAATCAACGTGAACTGTTTCTGGACCAATATTTGTACCTGCTCCATTCTTGAGTGTGTTAGAATACTCATTATACAAAGTAACGCCTTCATAGTCTGCGGATTCACCGTTTAACTTATCAAGTGTACTCATAATATCGATCAAACGTTGAATACTTTTAGACGGCATTTCAAACTAACAAAATATACGTTTTTGACACAAATATTTAATTTTCAAAATGTAAGCCAGTATCTACATGTTCATTGATGTTGTCTTGTTTCGCTTGACGAATAGTTGTTTTTGTCGTTGTGACTTCCGAATTACATTTTAGTTTGTGTTTTACTATAATTTCAATAGATATATTAACACCATAGATCACTATGCATTCCTCTAGATCTCTACGTGTCAGAAAGATATCGCGATCGTAAATAATATTCAGAAACGGTATTATAAACGAACTAATAACTTGATTCTCGTTCACATTATGTAACTGTACCCCATTTTTGGTGACTGTTTCTTGAATAGAAATTACACCATTCAGTACATTCTTCCAAAGAAGTCGTAAGTTATCTCTATAAAACACCAACGTATTATCATCAATTTTTTGATCCAGATTTGCCTTTCTAACGGTTCCATGTACCTTAATATACTGCACGTCTAGTTCTTCAGGGCGATCTAAATGATTGACTGTTGAATCAAATTGCTTAGTAAAATTCTCTCTCATTAGTCTCAATCTTTCAATATCTTTTTTCGTTTTATCTCGAGCCTTGTCGTACCAATCCTCAGAGTGAGTAAGAAGGGTGTCCTGAACACTCATAAAATGTTGTTTAGTTTTGGCTGCCATCTGGTTTTGGTGACTTACATACTTTTTAATCTCTCTTTTCAATGTTTCCAAATGATGTTTATACATGTGTAATTGCTGATTTGACATGTTCTTGTAACTTGCGGCCAACTTGACTATTTCCTTTTTCTGTTCAACGAGTGTCTTGATATGTAATTCCTTCACACTGTCGTCGATTCGGAGTCGAGAAATAACTTTCTGAGCGTCCTTTAAGTAGCACATGAACTTTGTTGACAAATCAAAATATTGAGTAACTTTCTCTTGCATTTGCTTCATTTCTAACTCTGACCTTTCTATTTCCTCCAAGTGCGATACATTGGGAATTGACCCATTCTTAGCGCCTGTTGAGGAAAGTTCTAACATAAATTCTTCAATATCGATATTGTTATTCAGATTTAGGTCTGCTGCTCGTTCTTGAAACTGATATAATTCCTTAGGTAAGACGGACAGTTGCTTTAAGGCACACATGCGAAATTTGTTGAGGTGGTCTCGAATAGTTCTCTCCCAATCATCCATTTTCGGTTGAATATTCTTTGTGTACATTTCCATTCCTTGATTAACAATCTTATCTACTGCCGTATCTTTGTCGTGTGGTGAAATTTCTTCCAAAAACATGTTCATTTTATGCTGCATTTCCTCCATTTCCAGTGACATTCGAGACACATAGTCGTCCATTATTCTATTCTTCTCCTGAAATTGAGACAAACTAGACAGTGGGTTATTTTCATCAAACAAAGTAGTCTTCGCTTTCGTCAGTTTTTGAAACAAGCTTTTTTTGCCACGGTCTGACTCCTTATCATCTTTTACCTCACCTAATTTATCACGCTTTTCATCACCAGCATTTTCTAATAACACATATCGTTGAAATGTTTGATACTGAAAATGTTTCTCGTTCAAATGACTTAACTGTAATTCCGCATAATAAAGCGATTCTCCTTTTGAACCTAGACACACTTCTTTATTTTCGACTCGTATGTCCACGGTGTTTGACAGTTGGAGTAGTTGCATAGTTGGAAGGTGCCAACATTTAATTTCATTACCGCATATAATCACAGCTACTTCACTTATAGGAGGAATTTTATTGTTTACCGTCAAGATGTTTGGTAATGTATTTGTTGTAAAACAAGTGACTTTTTGTTTTTCAACAAATTGTTGGTAATCGTTGTCCGATCTGTCACATTTTGAATACGGTATTGCACCTAAAATCATATACCACTCTATAAAGTCTCGAAACTGTTTACTCACGTCATGTTTGGAAATAAATTGGTTGAGTATTGATGAAATGTTAGATTCTAAGTCTGTCCGATACCTTAATTTTATATGATCAACAATTTCCATCATGACGGATTCGTCAACAGACCCTGCTGTACAGGTTAAACTTTTGATGATATTTTTGACATAATTTTCCAATTTAGATTTACAGATCTTTGGACCAGTAGCTGTATAATTCAACAAATGGTCATTCCAAAGATATCTGATATATTTTTGTATATCCATGTTTTGAACACGTTGATTGTATTCAACATTATATCCGGACCACTGTTTAGGGTGACCATGTGCCTGAATATACACTTTATTTTCTAACATTTTATGTATGTTGAGAGTCTTCAGTGTAGGTGAAACAATAAAGTATTGATTAAGACAATTTGTGTCTTTATTTGTTTTAAACAGATCTATTAACAGTGTATCAAGTTGATCTTCAAAATTTGTACAAGCCGAGAACTGCTGATAACGATCTCTAAATTTTATCATTTTAAGTTTCAATGTAGGATCGTCTAAGCGCTTGTATAATTTGTCTATTTCTTCATGACTAATAGTTTCATTTTGGTCGTCTTGTTTAGGTCCATAAATAAAATCCATACCTTCTCGAGTACATATATTTAGATAGATGTTGCCTTTAATAACAAAAATTGTTCAGTTCATATTTCGTTCTTCATGTACCAAAACTAGTTTGTTCTTTCTCGTTCTCGAGTTACGAATCAACAAAATACTCATCAGGTATATAACGTTATCGTTACTACAAAAATTATTCATATGTTGAAGTTTGAATTTTTTGAATGTGTCTAACGTCTGCGTCAGGTAACGTTTTTGTATCACTAGTTCTCCTTCTGTTGTTTTGTACTCCAACAATATAATGGCAACGTTAGGAATGGAAATGATGAAATCAGTCCTGCGATTTGAAATCGTTACTTCTGGATACACAAACACTTTTTGTAAATAGTTTACTTCTGGAAATCTTTCTTGCAAATAAACTGCTAGTTCACGAACAAATGTTTTCTCTATATCTCTAATACATGACACGCTTTGTAACTGTTTTCGAAGGTACGAATGTCTACAACGACCTCGTCGTAGGTATATAGCTTGCGATCCAGCTGCCATACTTATATCTTTAACTATTTGACTTGTCGGTGAAAATATACGTTTTTATATGTGGTGTGCTTCTTGAACACTTAATTCTATAGTTAGAGTTGGTGTATTTAGTCCATTTTCCTGAACATGACTTATAATCTATGTTTATAATATTTCCTTTTGGTATCGCATCTTGTCCACACCTATTACGATCAGTACATAGAGCACAAATTAACGTATCATGCGGAGTAAACTCCTCACAGTCACCATTACCTTCATTAAATAAAAACAATGCTCGATTGTAATATGAACGCTGAGAATAAATATTCCTGGGATTAGTACGTCTATTTATTTCGTAGCGATAACAGTCAGGGTTACCACATGATCTTACGTCCTTTAAAGCATATTTATGACACTTGAACGATGTCTTATAATTACCCATTTGTGCGACATCGCGACGTCGAACCTGAATTCCAACATCGCAAGTGTTATTACTCGCGGTACATTCACCCCACGAACCCCATTCAGTATAAATACAAGGTACTGGTGGTCCTCGCATACAGAAAGATCTGAAGTCGTTACAGCAATTACTTAAATAACGGCATGAAGATTTGCAACTACAATCTTGAGATTCATGTGTGCATAATTCGTGATTGAACCAATATGAACAACAGCTTTTTCTATCTTGACATGATGATGCGGAACAATGTTGCAATACAAAAAGAAGTGAAAAGAGAATAAGAAACATTTTGATGACTTGAAGTTTATTTATCAATATTAAATGTTGAAATAGTATTTTTTGCCGCTCAAAGCTTTTCAATTATGTCATTACATTTGTTGTGTAACTCAGTCACACTGACCAATAGATCATGTATTTCTTGTGCCACTCTTTGAGTAACCCCGTGTGCCTTGTCTTCATTCTTCACACGAAGTAGGTGATCTCGATAGGTTGTCAATCCTTCATGGAGTGATTCGAGTGTTATTCGAATATGGTTACCTATCACTTCTCCAACAGTGAAAATTTCTACATCACGATTGGCTTGATTTTTTACAATATGAGATTCCATTGGAAATAACTCATCATTTTGCTCGAAGGGAGTTGTGATATCGTAATCCGACTCGTCATCAGTTGTATAGTCAACTGTTTCTTCTTCAGTATTATTCGACATGATTTGTTATAGAATGACTTTTTTAAAGTTAAACTCATAATAAGGAATAGTGAAATAATTTTTTTTTCACAAAGAGACATATACATACACAATATGAATGTTCTTGTCAAACATCACATTAACGATGAAGCGTTGCATTGGTGAAGGTAGTTACGGGACGGTTTTTATTAGTGAAATTGATAAAAATGTTGTTATAAAAGTCATACAACACAATTTGTTGTCAGATATTGAAAAATCACCGAAACTTATTAGCTTGTCGGAACATTGTCACATCGCTAAAATATTTAGTACCAAGTACTCGGAAAATGAACTCCATATCTACATGAAGCGTTATAAGAGCGATGTTCACAAATTAGTTTTACATCAGTCAACTTTATCACTATTTCATACTATCCGTCTTGAGGAACAAATGTGTTCTGCGTTAGACTATTTGCATGTTAACCATCGCACACTACATGCTGATGTGAAACCCGAGAACATCCTTTACGATCAGGCATTAAATTTTTACTTATGTGATTTCAGTTTGTCGAAATCATTTGACACTCATACTGTTACAGATAGTAACACAATTTACACACGCCAATTCAGACCACCGATTTTGTTTTACAACTCACAGTTAAGAAATTCGAGTCGAATCAAATGGCAATATGATTACTATGCTTTATTCATGACTTTATGCTATGTACATCTTTTATGGAGTGTACCCATTGGCTATACAGACTACAAACATATCACTTATTGTTATACATTCAAACAAGTACACTTTCAACAATTACTTAATTTTGAATTCAAAAATTTAATGAAGAAATCGACATACACAAAAGCGTTTAGAGTGTGTTTCTGACACTTAGAAGTATTCCTGATGTTTTTGTACTGGAACAAGAGATGTTTTGTCATAGGAATTGTCATTTTGTGGTGCATACATTCTGTAGTTTGGAGGTGGATCGTACTGGCTCGTTTGCGAGTCGTCTTCCAATAACTTCTTTTTGACCAGCGTATAGAGAAAAACACCAGCCACCGCTATTGCAGCAACTATAATGACAACTTTCAATATACCACCACCAAGGAAATCACCTACTTCAGACAGAATGTTGCCACCATTATTAAACACGTTACCAATAAAATCTCCAACATTGTCCACCATATTATCTGCTGTATCGCCAACACTGTCGACAATGTGATCAACAGAATCGAAAGCTACATCAGTCAAAATTTTGAATCCATCTCCCACAGCAATGAAAAAATCTTCGATTCCATCTGTATCAAGGTTTATAAACATTGAGTTTTCGCTACCACCCATAGTCTTACCATCAAGTCGACGATTGTCAATTTTTGCCATATTATTGTAAGCAATTAAATCTTCATAACTTGATATAAGTCGACGTTTCTGTTGATAACTAAATACTTCTGAGTTTTTAAAACCAATTTCGATTGGTTTGTACTGATTAGGCTCATATTCTGTATGTGCATCAATAAATTGAGTACCTTCCAGTAATGGATGGATAGCGTCTCGCGAAGAATCTGTACCGTTATCAAGTGTTTTGATATGTTCTACATTCTCTCTCAGTCTTTGTGCATGATTATACAACTTATCTATCTTCATAACGTTTTCCAATTTGTAGTCTTCAAACAGATATACGTTTTCGCCAATAACGTGAAAGAAATATCGTTCAACTTTACACTCTTCAATAAATGGAAACGACAATGTTGATACGCTGTGATCATTATGCAGTTGACCAATGCGATATTCGTCCATCGATGCAGACGTGGTGAAAATGATTATGGGCATTGTGAAACACATATTGTTCTTAACGTTCACTCCAGCTTTTGTATATAAATCACTATACGTTTGATTATTCAGGTTCGATGCTGTGTCATTATTATTGACATACAAAGACTTTACCACTGTAAACTGTGTAATAACTTCACAGTAATGGGTACTGTATACATCGTTTCCCATTTGTACAGCTGAGACAGGTTGATTAAGATAAGATGATATCACAGACGAAGGAAACAATCGCGTTAATTGTAATTGGATATTATGAATATGTTGCTGTTGTTCACACCATGCTTGAGCACGACGAATGACTTCCTCATTTGTAAATGCTTCCAATTTATGTTGTATATATTGAACAATATTGTGTAACGGTACAGCAATTTCCTTGGTACTTTTGTTGAAATCTGGAACATCTAGATTCTTTGCATGACGATCTTTAATAAAATTTCCATTAGTTATATTGGCGTTATCTTCGTTTGTTGACACAGTGTACGATTGTCTGCAATCTTCATCATCCTTCAAACATTCTTCATTTAAACCCTCTGTCGCCTCATCATTGTCTATAACGACTTTCAGGTCTGAGTCATCAGAATGTACGAGTTCACTAAATGCATAATGAGGATGGTAAATCTGTTGACTTAATATATCGTCGATGTTTTCCTCTTCATTTATAGTTCCTCCTAATTGCCACGCTAGTATAAGACCGTTATTTATAGTGTAAAGTATCTGGCCTGTCTCGTTTGCTATACAGTTGTACTTATCAATAGTAGTGATTTGAGTGTCATCACTAGAGAAAACGCTCTTCTCTGCGTCCGATACAAAATGGTACATTTCGTTTGCACCTGGGCTTGGATCGCGGTCTAGAAAGTCTTTGGAATTGTATTGAACTCGCTTGGCGTCAAATGAATTCATTGGTACATAATTACACGTATCTACTTTCTTAAATGCCTCCCAAACAATAACTTCACCACCTGGACGAGTGTAATTTGCCTTATAGAGATTGTCGTTAGAAATGTAACCCCAAGATGTTAAAAGAGCTTTGAACGGAGGCGTTGTTCGAATATACCCAACGTCTATTATGCAATTCGCAATATCGTACGACATATCATACATATATACATATGAATACGAGATTTTATTTGTGGTGGCAAATCTTGTTGGCGTAATCATGTTTATATCCTTATTAAAATCTTTTAGATTGTGAAATGAAATTCCAGATATATCACATTGTTTTGTTTCATACCATTTCCAACACTTTCTTGAATCGTTTAAGGGTTTTACTGCTTTTCCAATATCTACAAATGACTGCTTATTGCCAAAGAAATCCATTTGCGTTCGAATACGAGTGAATTCTATATAACATTGATAGGCTCTTTTTTCGGTTGATTCAATGTTTGGTTTATACAGAGTCACTTTTCCACTGTTGACGACTGTCGATTTTAAAGCTGATCGAGGACAAACTGGTGGCTTATTGAATATAACGGGAAACGAAACATCTTGATTCTCACAATAATGGATCTTTTTTGCATTCGTTGATTTAGCTCTATAATGAAATGCTCCTACACCCCATGGATCTACGAAAAGTACAGGTTCATGACTATTAAACGTGTGTGTAAAACTAAACTTCTTAACGACGATGTTTTTACCATTCCTTCCATTAATAACATGCTCTCTCAGAACGAGTTGCTCACATCCTTTGATATCTATGTATGGTTTGACACTAGATGTGTCTTTTGTCTCCATCAAGGTTCTAATCAAAGTTGCTTTTCTGCTTTCAGCATGATGATTGATCAAAGTCATTTTGTCCCCGACATTTTTTCTACACGCGTACAGGCTACCACGAAGTTGATCAACTTTATACCCCTTTTGTCGCAGTTCTTTAAAATTTGGATTTTGTTTAGTTATGTACCAATATCCGACTATATTGAGATTACTTGGTACTGGACCATATGCAATGTTTCCCCCCGGAAAATGAAACTGATGTGTATTAACAGCAAAATTCATTTTCATCTCTATTAAGAGTATAACAATACAGAACAACATATTTTTTCAGCAATGTCATTTATCACATTTTATTCAATATTTCGTTTATATACTAAAAAACATTTCCACCATATTCGTTAAAATGTTTTTGTGCTAAAATCATAATGTCTTTGTTGGGTACTTTGTTATAATCAAGAACATATTTCAAATCAAGATCGCTATCCAGTTGTGGTTCGATACCATACTTATTTATAAATAGTACAGTAAACCGTCTTACAGCGTTTTCATCAGTAAACTCATTTAATATTTGACGTATTGTATCGACGTATTCATCACCGATGTCCTCACTTATTTCAAATGTCTCATCAAAGTCGTATTCAGTTTTGATATTTGAATGAATTTGCGAGTCAATCATTGAGGACATAAAGTCTGTATTTACTGACATATCTTGAGATTCAAGCTTCTTGTCACTCTTATTGTTGGCTTTCTTTTGTTTTGTCCCTGTTCCAAGTTGATTTCTAGTTTGTTCATCAACGGGTTGATCCATTATGTGTTTTTATACTGTATATAATCATGCAATGCTTTAAATACTTATTTTTAACTATTTCGTAAAAGTTTTGTTCACCATCAACACTATAACAATGGAATCAATATCAACACTTAATGTTAACTATTTGAATCCATATCTCATTTCCTTCGATAGTGAAGTAAGTGCATTGAGCTCTCGTTGCAAAAACATTCGTACATCAGTTCATGACAAATTTTATTCGTCTATCAACAGTAACAATGAAGACGTTTCAAAAATGAATTTGATAAAAGAAAAGTATGATTTTGTGTTTGACAAGCAGTTCGTGAATCCGTATTTCATCCGTCAAAATACCACGTCTTCATTAATCGATACAATAAACAACGAAGAAGAAATTCTAAACCAACACGAAGAACAGGAAAACGACGAAATGTTACTAGATGTCAGGCGTAAAATGAACGCGTTTCTATCGGCTCAGAAATCATATCGGGATCAAGAGAAAGAGACCGAATTGAAAAGTATGATTAGAAAATACCGATGGTTGTATTTACCAAAAGTAATCTCACCGTTTGTTTTAAATTTTGTACACGACTGTTTCGTTACTGAACATATCGTCAGTACATTCCATACAACTATTTCTGCTACAGCGGAGAAAATCAGTATAGATCGCCAAAACAGATCGGACTGTATATTTGGATTTTTACTTAAGGACTGTTTAGTCGATAAACATAGACAACGGCACTTTAACTGTCTGTTTTTACCGGCTGTTTATCGACTACCTAAACGTTTAAACAACACTTACATATTCAACAAATACATAGAGCAATTTTATCCTGTAAATCAAGAAATCGAGGATGGTACCGATACGATTCTAAGTCGAATTTACAACACTGTCAAATTCAACAACGTGAACAAAACACAAACTGTTTCATCATTTCTGAAACAGTGTGAACTTGATTTTGTCGTGGAACAATCACAAGAGGAAGACGACATAGTTGATAGATTACATAAGATTCAGAATATTGTTATCCTGTATCTCATTTTGAAAAAAAGACACCCGGGTTTGAAAATGAAACGAGTAGATCGGGGAAATATATCATCAACAACGAATGAATATATCTTGAAATCAAATACGCTTTATTATGAGGAACGAACAGATATGTGGTGTATACATATTACAAATACAAATAAACCGATGTACAGCCACAACATATTAGACATGTTTCACTGGTTGATTTCATCTGCGGAAATCAATCCAAGTTCGTAGAGTGTGTATATATTCGTTTTACTCACTCGCTTCGTTACAACATTCTGACGACCTTCTCGTATTGACTTTATTTCAAATGAAATATACGACAGTACGTTTGTTTCGCAACATCCAGTATCCAAACACACGACGTTCTTGTCACGAAATGGTTTTATTGTCTCTGCAACTGCTGTGAGAAGACTCCAGTGTCCAAACACAATTGAAAATGTTGCATGTTTATAATAGACATACCATGGTTTATTGGTTTGCTTGACGTATCTTATATTACACATATCCATAATAAACTGATTGTTCAATTGACGAGATGGGTTGAATCCAGCATGGATAAAAACGAGTTTCAAATAGTTTGAATAGCCGAGAACAATACTCTCTAGTAAAATATACATCAAAATCATGAGGTCTTCATAATATTTTTTATCAGACTGAAAAGCGTGTTTCATACAAGAATTATACCATCTATATATTCTAGCCTTTTCACTTTGATGATAAACCCAGTTCTTTAGTAAATAGATTTCTTTTACTAACTCAGTTTTGATATTCCTCTCAGCTGTATGTTTCAGTTTTTGGAGTTTCATATCTGGGAGAAAATTATGTGCTACATCCAAAAATAAATGAACATGCTCACATATAAATTTCACTTCGTTATTTCCTAATATCAGTAAACAGTTGTCTTGATTTTCAAGAATAAATCTTGCGATACATTTGAAATGATTTCTTGTTTTGTATAACATATCACCCAGAAATACTAGTAAGATATTTGGTTTCAAGTAGTAATTCGACAGATCATTGATGCTGACCTCGTCTTCTCTTGAAACTATAAACCCAATGTTATTCTGCTGTAGAAATGCTTTGAATACAAATTCGTTGTCGTGAACATCACCCAAAATATACACTTTTTCGTATTGCTCGAAAATATAATCTAGATTAACAGCATACTTTGGTAACATCGTACTAATGTTTCTAACCATGTTTGTCTAAAACGATCGACTGAGTGTCAGTGAAATCGTATCATTGACTGATCTATAACAATGGAATGATTTATATCTTATACTTTATTTTTATAGCATTATTAACGTTATTTTTCTAGTTCATGTAAAAAATCAAACACAAGTGGAAGAGGTGAGACAATTGGTTCAGATATTTTCATGATGAATTTTTCGAATGGTCGTATAATTACACTACGAATTTGGTTTTGTGGTTCGTGGCCTGTTTTAGACACAGCATATCCAACTGATGTGATACATTCGGGAAGAATACATTCTGAGAGTTCATCTCCAATATTTGGAAATGTTTTAAATAGCAAAGAAGAATTTGAGTGCGGTTTGTCGTGTTTGCTGGCAAGAATATCACAAGCTAGGTTAGCTATTTCGACTGACGGTACTATGAGTGGTTTGAAGTAAACTATTCCATTGACGATATTTAATTTAAGGCGCTCCGAATCGACATCACTATTAGGAATTGGTGGGAGTATGTAAAGTGGATCGGCTAAATTAAGATTAAATGGTCCTGTATTTTCCACTTCTACTTTAACTCCAAAGTCTTCGCATTTAATGTTGCAAAGTTTGTGGTGATTACATTCTATCTCCTTTATTGGTAACATATGGGATTGACATATTTCTTTAAGACGCCCAATTGTCGATTGAGCGTCAAATGGTTCACTATACAGAAATTGTTCAATATATGCTTCTGAACATTTACATTTGTTACTCTCATATGCAGAATTTATGAACACGCCTTTCAAATTCTCAGTATACAAGTTTGCTTCAGTGTTGTTAAAAAGTCTGTAAAAGGACATGGTCTTCTAATAAAATATAGTAAATACGATTTAGTTTTAGTTACAAATTTATTCAAATACTTTTTTCTCACAGTAATGAAAATCGATCATTTGCGTTTACTCCTGTATCTAAACATTCCATCAACTTACTTCCAGTTAATATGAAATCCTTGTGTTGTCTGTATACATTGCGTCCTGGAATAACCTTGTTATTTCGTTCACTCATTAGAGTTTTCACCATTTTAGGGTGTGTATAACAGAATTTACATGTTGAACCTCCGAGAAACTGGGATAAATCATCACAATGTAGTGATGTTTGGCTTGTACTAATCAAATTTTCCTGAAGATTGCGCATCATAGTTTTATTGTTGTGTACTGTTGTGTTTCGTTGGAACTCATTACACCAGCAGTTCACGTATCTGTTTGGGATGATATGTTTTTTCATTGAAAAACCAGCTGGAGATGTCAGTAATCTACTGTGAAAAACGAAGTTCATGTTTAACAAACCTAGTGACATACTATTATACCCTGACAGTCCACTCAAAGGATCTTCTACCTGATCTGGCATCAAATAGTCCAATGTGTTAGCGTCAAATGAAATGTTACTTCTACCATATGGGTTAAACGAATCCTCAAACATAGACTCATTCATTTCACACGGAGCAAATATTGGTATCCAAACTTGCTTATCAAAATTTGGAGTAGGCTTTCTCTTGTCAAACATGTAATCCGCATCAATCAATTCAGCACCCATTGTTCCACAGTCAGTAAGTATACAATGTGGATAACGTATACACGGGTACGTCAAAGAGGATGGCATGTGTCCAGTTTGCATACTTGTCACAAAGTTATAATTTGGCGACTGACAATCATTTACACCCTCGGTTGTTGTTTCTGAATAAAACAATTTATAGCCTTGAAATCTAGACAAAAGCATTGACTCTGTTTCAAACTGTTCCACCCTGTTCAACACAAACCCGAGACCCAAATGAAAATTTCCATTTGCAAATAACTTCTTGTAAAGATTTTCAGTGTTCAGCATGTAGATTACAAACTCGACGTAATGTTCAATTTTGGCAGGGAACTTAAGCGTGTCAACCAACAGCCGTTTTAATTGTTTCCCATGATCGGCAATCCATGGATATAATTTTGGATTGTTTTTTCTAACGTACTGAAGAGCATGTATCATACATCTTTTTGCCTCTTCTTTTGGACCAGTTACATTTCTTCTCCTAGCAAACGATAAACTGTGTCGCCCGATTTTTCTTGTATCAAATATAGAGTCGCTATAACCGTGATCAGTCCATAAAGTGATTATGTTTGATATAACTACATCACTTGTCAATCCACCTATCATAATCCATAGTGGCTTCTGACAAACATCATCCATCGTCTCATCTATACTCTGGTTTACATGTTTTGATGAACTTACGGGTAGGTGATAGTGGAATGGAAAGGTATCATCCATGTGTTGGAGTGTTCGTACTTTTTGTTCATCAATAAAGTCTGATTTTTTTCCTTTAACAATCTGTGATATTTTGAACACTTTACTCAATCTTGTCAATGCGTTATTCACAGATTTATGAAAATCTGAAAGGTCTGATAACATTCCTGTCACATAAGGAATCATGCGATCAACCCCGATGTGTTTAGTAACACCATTTGAATCTTTGAAATATATTCGAGTAGGAATGACAAAAGCGTTGGAATCATCCCTTTTGAACACATCGTCAAGAACATGTCCATTGAACTGAATGGCTAGTGGCATCATTAGGTCTACGCTTACATTTTCCTTAAATCTGTCTTTCGCAGTCGTATCACCTTGATAGAAGGCTGGATTCAAAACATGTATTGCAAATGTTTGAGGTCCCATATTTAGGAATTCAACATTTCTTGTCTGATTCTCTGAGTCGGCGAGTTTCTCCGTCTTGACAAATAGATTTGTTGATTCCATTTTGATCGTTCCGTTTGTAATAAAAGATTTCTGGGGATGAAAATCCTCCGTCTTCACATCGCATACGACAATATCATTTTTCATTTTACAACTGCGTGTGAAAATGTGTTTATTCAGTTTGGTTTTCAAATTATCAGTCAGTATGACTACACCACTTATCGGTATATTTTCACCAATAATCTCCAAGTTAGCTTCACAGTTCTTTGGCGACAAACTATTATCTGTGTTTAATCTCCAACAATTTGCCACCTCTGACAAAATTTCATTTTCTTTAACTTTATCTGAATACTTATTCAAAGCAAATGTAAATTTTCTGGTTGCACTCAATAGATGACTAAGAAGACTTCCAAAATTGTGAGCACTGTAATCCTTTATCGACGTTGGTAGCGAAGACAGTGGAGGTGAACGATCCCACATTTCTTCAATAAGCCTATAAGTTAAACCAGCATTCATACCTCTAAGTTTTGATTTGTTTTGGTAGTCGATGTGATCATAGTAATTTGCTAAAGTATTTTGTTTAGCGACGTTCGTATTTTTAATCGAAGAAATGTCACCGGCTCGAAGTATCTCTTCATAAACACTGGACAAGTAGTGAATCAATTTCTTGTCTACTTGCGATTGAATTTGCAGTAAAGCATTCATTGTTAGTTTCATGACCAACTCGTAATAACTAACCTTAGCCACCATAGTACCTGGCTTAACTGTGTTCGCCGCAACATTACTTCCATAAATATATTTACAAATAACTGATTTTAAAGTATTCGCTTCAACTTGTACGTGAACCTGTTGCACACATTGTCCAAGAATTGATTCTGAAAGTTTTTCCATTTGATTTTCAATAACGTCAATGTCAAATACTAATTGTAAATGTTCTCTAACCAGCTCCGGTGTGAGCGTCTTTTGATGACTTAGGCTTGTCATCAAATTGTAAAGGCAATTGACAATATTTTTGTCAAATTTTACATCCTCTGTCAGCAGAGAACTCGTTTTATCTTGTTTGGGTTCGGTAGACCGATGAACGCTAAGCATCGACATGATTAGTTATATACTATAAGTAAACGTACATGTTATGTTTTAAATACTTTTTTTCTTTCATCATACATCGAAAATAAATATATAAACTTATCTCGAAATTGATTCTAGTTTCGACAAAAGAAATGTTTCCTAACCTAAGCAAAGTGTGTAAGAAATATCGTATTGATTATTTCAAGAAAAAACTGTCGAAACATCCTAGATATTTTATAGAGCAACTTAACGAAACCGTAAACTATAATAACCTTCGGAAAGACATAAAAGAAATTTACTTCTATCCATCGTCGCTCGAATGTACGAGTGATTTTAAACACAATAAGTTACTTCTGATATTATGTCCAGACAACTTTTTTCTATGTAATGGTAGAACAATTACAGACAATAAAAAAGTGATAGATCACCAACTCAAATTAAAGAATATAAGTGATCACTTTTACCAGGAATATTGCAGCGAGAATGACAAAAACGAATTTCAAATAAACACATTGTACAGTCAAATCAATTCGCCTTTAGCAGCTGCTAAATGCGCAAACGACAAACGTATCAAAGTTTCGCAATTTCTCAACTTCTGGCATTGTAGTCTTTTGAACGATCAGTGGTGTTTATATGAATGTCAACTTGAAACAGATGACTTTGTTGTAATCAAATACCGTTTACATAGGAAGAAACACAAGAACTATTGTTTCAACCCATGTTTGTTGTTTGGGGCATGTAAAGAAAAGTTGGATATGGAGATAGACGCAGATGAAAACTATTACATGTGTTTGTTAAAGATTGCTCTTTTTATTGACAATTCAAAAATAAACAAATACAATTGATACAAAGTATTCTTCAGTTATTCTTCATTGTCTGTACTACAGTTTGATTCCACTCCACTATCATCGCTGACAGGTTCCTGCATCAGTTCTCTAACACTTGTTGCAGACAAATACATTTCTGCGAAGACTCCCTCCCAAAACATGTTAGAAAGTAGCAGTCCATGTAACCTTTCCAAACTTGTATAATATCGTATCCTGTTAATGGGTCGATTAGCAAAGTTCGTTTGATCCAGAAGAGCTTGCATTGCCTTTCGACACATGATTCTTGCAATCCGTCTGTTTCCAAGATACTCAATCGTTTCACGTTTTGCCCATTGCCAGTATGTGTTCAAGTGACATGGATAGAAACCATGTCCGTTTCCAAAATCCAATCGACATTCGTGTGGTCCTGCGATCAAACCAAAACACTGAGGACAATTCATGTCAACTTCAGTGTCAATAAGCATCTCAAAATGTGCCACGACCCACTCCAACATAAATTCTTCAAACATTTTCACTAACATATCGTCAGACACAAGCATAATTTCTTCAGCGTTGGACATTTCGCTTCAGTGTATAATTGCAGAATGAAGCTTTGGATGCAATACAGCCTTATTTATAGTTCCTCGGAGCAAATGAGTTGCAGAATGTCTCACGTACCTCCTTCATAGTAGTTTTTACTTTTTTGTTGCTAGTACATTTCATCATGTGTGATTTCAATTTATTTCTAAATGTTTGATTGATACATGTTGCTGCCACTTGAACTGAAACTCTGTTAGGATGATTAAATATGATCTGCAAGAGTTGCCAACATTCCTTCTCGTATGTTTTTGTTATTTTTGATTTGATATGTTTCCATGTAGCAAATGCATATTGTTCAAACTCCAAATCACTTTTGGTCGATGAAACGTTCAGGGGTTTAGAACATTGTAGATCGTCATAAAATACACGATTCGTGTCCGTTCTGTACTCCCATAAATCATAACTGTAAAACATGTAATCATCGACATGCTTCTTCAGGCTACCCGAATCTGTTATTTTATACGTGCCTATCGAATTACAAGTATCAAAGTTGAAATTACGTTTTACAAATTCATTCAGTTGGGGAAACTCGTCGAAACTGTACATCATCGTCCGGCCCAAACAGTAGCTGCTGTTTGTATTGTTCTACCAAGCTAAGAATTGTAGAGAAACAACCGTGCAATGTGAGATCCTCTTCTAACAGCGAAAAATTGGACGCAATATCTCGTAACTTAGACAAAAATGTTTTTATGTCCGTTTCTGTAAGCAATGTTAGATTGAACCGTTTTATTTCTTCAGTAATAACGTGGTTATCCATAGAATGTAACAAATAAATTGAATATTTCTCTTTATGTATGGCCGTAACATAATACATTTCAAATTGATAGTTCAGAAATTTAGAAACAATTGAGTGAGTTTATAAGAAAACAAGACAAAGTTGAACTTAGAATGAGAATATTCTTGTCGCAAATGTTCAAATATTGTACAAGGACAAATGAAAATATATTGTGTCTTTACATCAAATAAAAGTTGTTTATAACCACCAGTTACATTAATCATTCTTTTGCCCATATGCTGACAGTGATGTGAAGCAGTTTGAACATTACACAATAGTTGAAGATACGGATACGTTTTCACAAAACTGTAAGGTGCTGAAAATATATCAGTATCAAGTTGGAGAAGTTTGAAATCAACACCATTTCTTAACATTGACCACTCATACTTTCGTAAAATCGGTTGACTGTAGAACAAACGATGAATCGGTTTACACATTGTACTTTCAATGTCATAACTATCGTATACAGTGTCTTCATCTTCAAATTTCAATTCACTATCTTCATTTATTAATGCGTCCAGGCAATGTATATTGTTTCCGAAATTGTAAAGCGGATAAACTGTTAAATTGGTAAGACTATGTAGTTTGTATTTGTATAACGATGAATAAACACAAACAATGCCATCCAAGCTGTTCAATACCAACAAAATGTGTATATTGTTAATATAAGTGCTATACACGTCGTTATTTTCGATTGTAAACTCCAATTTCCAGAAGTGATTTTTAATCAATGCTTGAACTCCTAATGTACTGTTAAAGCAAAAGAAATCCATAATCAAATTTTGAGTTTTCGTATGGAACTTTATAAAATTTCTGCTCTGATGTTTGTACTGTCAAGTAACTTGGATAAAACGTTACAGTAAATAAGTTTTTGTTTTCGGTATTCTCTTTAGAAACGACGATTCTTTCATTATCGCGAATTACATAATGTACCTGTAAAATATCATCTTCGACATGATGTATTTTCAATCCAAGAACCAATTTTCCGATAAAATCAAACTTTTCTTTGGGTGACAAATTGTCAAAGTATTCACGATATATGCATTGTAAATACTCAATCACGTACTCGCATGAACAATTAAATAATCTGACAAAAAACCTTTGTAGCGATTTTGTAAACTCGTAGATAGTATGTCTTGAATAATCACCCAAACTATAATCCATACATTGTCGTGTTAACTCGAGTTCCAACTCATTGTTCGTGTAAACGATTCGCATTTGGTTTTTACGATCAAATTTGTCTAGATAATAATAAGGATTGTATGTATTTCTCTCCCAATTACTATACTTCTCTGAACAAAATGATGAGTCAGTCTTTCCACCAGTCACGATTAGCTCTCCGATTTCGTTAATATCATACTTTACGTCTAAATCATCCATAAACATTTCTCTAGATTCTAACATATCTCTTGATCTTATGTCCATTGAAAAACGTTTCACATACACTATATTGTCACATTCGGTATTCCCTAATAAATCTACAGCGGAACATTCGTGGTCGTTGAAAAATAAATATAAGTATGGATTAAACTTACAAGGTAACAAAACGCGATATAAATATACGGCTTCTGACTTAGATTGTGAAATCAAAGCTGGTTGTTCAAATAAAGTGAATTGATAATTTGGTTCAAATACAACGTAATCTCCGTACAGACGTTTCTGTGTTGCAACTATAATATATTCTCTTGACGAATTCCACAGTCTCAAACATTCAATGGATTCATCTGTGTCCGAAGTGTACGACATTGTCGATGAGTTGGATAAATGTATACTAAACACTACCTTTATATCAAAAATACGGTATAAGACGTATTTAGTATATAAAAAGCTTCTTCAAAAGCGACCTTTTGTACAAGTCACAACAAAAATAAATACAGCTAAACAGCAGATTCTTAACAAAACACTCTCTGGAAGTAAATTTGCTACAGAGGAAAAGGCTTACTACGAACAGTATATTCATACAATGGTTAACTTGACTATGGATGGTGTAGTAGTATTTATACAAAACTATGATAGTTTGAAAATAAATCCGATGAAATTTGTAAATGATCGTTGGCCGTCTCTATACGAATATTGGTTAAACTCAAATTTAAATACAGCTTTAGACGAAGATTGGATTGTAACGATGACTCAACTACCGATGACAAAACAACCGAACAATTTCAGAATGATATTCAAGATGTTTACTTTATGTCAAGTAATGAAAACGCAAATATTGAAATTACAAACTCCAAATTATACACATCTACCAATGTTTTCCCAACTTGTCGAAAAAATCAAAATTTAATATTACAGTAAAAAACTAAATAAAAATGTGTTTTCATATATACATTCATATAGATAAATCACTCTGATACAATGTCGTCAAGCGTATTGTATCTCAGTTTTATCAACGAAAAACTTGTTGAAGAATCTATTCCTTTGATTTTTGACAATGACATAAATGCTTTTAGAGGGTGTATTGCTCGTAACAACTTCAGATTCCCAGTACTTACTAATCTAGTGAAGTTACAACGTTCATTCGGTGAGGACAAGCCATCATTTGAATTGATATTTTCATACGACACCAAAGATTTTGTTCGCATTTTCGTGTACGAACAACATCAGAAAATGTGTAGTAGACACAAGAGCATATTACTTAACGAGTCGGTCATTTATGATCTTCTATACAAAAACGAGTGTGATGAAGCATTGTTATATTTTAATGGGAACGAGTTTGATTTCATTTTTCATACAAACAATGTTAACAACTCAAATTTCTACAAACTATGGTTATGTATTTCGAGTCTACCAGCAAAAATGTTCTATCTCGTTTTACTATGTTATAAACTTTATACCGTTTGGTTTTGGTTGCTGTCTATGTTCCAGTAGTCAACTGACACGGATGTAACTTGAATTCTGGCAAATGTAATTTCTCATGACGTTCAAATATTCGAGAGTAAATAAATTGTCTTAAAAATATTTCTGTTTCATACAATGTATCTTCGTGTATGATATTTACTAGGTCAAATGTTCGAAGAAATACAACAACCGCCGCTAATATTTCGTTCACATACCTATTGACATTTATCTTACCACATACGAGACGTGGTCTTACATCCACAGTTGGAGCAGAAAATGATACAGAGCTCATTTCTTTCTGTAAATCTTGCGTGTACACATACTCTGTTTTGCCATCTATACCGTAATAAAAATAGTCACTCGGTTTTAGCTTTTTTAGCTTTTTGTTCTTCAAAGTAACTATGAAATCGCTTCTAGTCAAACATGTGTCGTTTTTGATAACATCGACTAAATCTAAACGTTCAGTGTCGGGGTGTAATGTAAGATATCTATAAATTGCTTCACAGATTTTCGACGCTGCTGCGAATGGTTCATGTTTTACACCTTTAACTACGGGTTCACTGGTACGAATATCAATACCTACATATACGTTATTATTCTTGAAACTGTAGGGATACAGTACATGATCGTGTTTTAGATGGTAACACGGATCAGATAATTTACAGGTTTCTGATGTTGAGAAGAAACTATCCTTAGTCATAGCAAATATGTGAGTTTGGTTTCTTCTGTACGTATTATACATAACACGAATTGTCTCGTTGAGCGTCTGGTAAAATAAATTCGGAACATACCGCTTACACAATCCAAACATTTTTGTAATCACTGTTTTGATACTAGGATAAGTCTTACGACTCTGAATGAGTCTAGAAAACAAAGCTTTCATTCCCGGATCATCACACATTTGTATAATAACGTTTGCGAAGAAGTTACTAAAATCATGGATGTACACATTTTCATTCTTACATGGTACTTTTGATCGGTTGTAATAACATACACCTTTCTTCAGCAGATATTTAGAAAATTGTTTGTTTTTTACCACTGTAAGTATTTGTTTACAATGTCGTAATCTCGCCTCTGGTATACACCTGTTCAATATGATATGACACACACTACGAACTTGGTTCCGAACATTTGGAGAGTTAGTGTGAAAACTATAATCCGTCAATTTTCTCAGTCTTTTTACTAGTGACCGAGTATTTTTGAAAATATACAATACTTCGTCATCTTCAGAGAACATTACAGTTAACCTACCCTCAGATAGAATAAGCTTTGGATATTTCACGACGTTTTTGTACGGATCTATATTATGGCGTATTGTCGAAGCATAACTGAATTTAGGACAGTAGCAAACCCTTCGCAATTCAATCTTTTCTCCGGGTTTATTCGTAGCTATCACAGTATCTGATGTTTCCTGAACAATATATTTTGCTAGTTTATCAACGCCGTATTTTATGAAGCAACAATTTGACGTTTTTGGAACGTATAACAATTTCGTATTCCATTCAATTTTCTTCATGTATTTGACTTTAAGGTAACTTTTGATGGTTTCTTTGCTTGAATAATCTACTTGTGTTTGAAGAAAGTACTGCAATGGTTTTTCAGTATCGGGTTGACTAAGGTGTCTCCGTTTTACATCCAAAACGATTTTGGTTTCACACGATTCGTAGTCAACACTGTACTTTGAAACGTCAATCGATAGTTGTTCACTAGTTTTCATAATATACGATATTCGATTGAGTTTTTGTGAATTCAGTTCCAATCGGTCTGTCTTCACCACATCCTCAAATGGAATTGGAATGTCTTTTAGAAAATGTTTCACTGTAATAGTATGCGTTGATGATGATTCGATTCTAATTTCTTTATGATACTTGCAGATGAACGTTTCTTCTCGCCCGAGTAATAAGATAAATAAATGTCCAACCTTTACTGAATGTGTTACTGGAACAAAGTCTATCCAATAGGCTCCAACAATAAAACAATTTGAATCATGAGACACCATATTTGTGGTTCTTATCATTGTTACAGATGTCTAGTAGAAATCTCGATGTTGCCAAAACGGGTGATGTAAATTGGTTATCGTTACAGTATAATAGTATGTCTTTCAAATAAACTCTCTCCGGAGTGATGTTATATGGATATGACTCTTCTTTTGTGTTTGTCCTTCCAACTACTGTGTAGATATAATCGAAGGATGGTTCATGTACTTGTTCTCGTATGACAGCGGTCAAATTACTGATGGGTTCTTCGCTGAGATATATAATATAGTCAAATATTCCGTGCAATTTATAAATGATTAGATAAATAATACTTCCAGTGAGACCATATCTGTAAGGCGTTGAATATCGCTCCTTTATATGATTTCTTGTTCCAGTGATAAGGAACTTTGCCACAGATTCACAAGATACTATTTTGTTGTCAAAGAAGTTTGAAGTGGGTACAAAACAATTATCTGGATCTGATACACGACCTTGTATACAAGCAGCTGTATTAAGTCTCCTTTGGTCGTTTAGCTTACTATGCGCCGAACAACCAACTAGCTGCAACTGTCTGTACATTTTTGATAGATCATTAACAGTTTCAAAAGTACATTTCAACTCTTCGTAATCTATCAGATTGAAATCTCCGTTAATCATTTTGTGACTTTTCATAATGAGCCTGTACGTTTCCTCGTTAGTATTGAGAAGAGATATCAAATCGTGCAGATAAAATGTAGATAAATCTAAGCTACTTATTCTTGTATTGAATTTACTGGTTTTAGTATCGTTGTTTACCCTTACGACAAGAGAACCATTTAAATTCAAGTCACTGTTAACGCCAGAATAACTCGTTAAACTACTAGTCATATAATCAGGCTCGAAAGCAAAATCTAACAAAGAAGCCAAATGATAATCCATTTTGTTAATTTATTCTACAAATATACATCAGTACTTTATATATTTATTTTTGTATCAGAAATAATCTCTTAAGCTCTCAAGTTTTTTTACGGCGAAGTAAGGAACATGAAAATCAAACCGTGGAAGCATAGGTTCGGCTAAATGTTTGTCATCTTCTAAATATATTATAGTAAAATTAAGTGCTGGATAAGTTGGTCGTACGTACATATCTCTTCTCAGAAGACAGATGGTAATGTCGTATTTGTCTTTAGGAATATACCTGTCGTTTTTGCATAGAGCTTCGACTGTCATTAAAAGGATATGATGATTTGGTATTTCTTCGTACATGTTTTTCAAATTAACGATTAAGTCTGATTTTGCGAACGCATTGGGAGACGTCGAAGCAGATATTAAGCGAAATAACTTGAGTGGATCAATATCAACGTAGTCATTTATAAACACTATACAAATCTTGTTCTCTGTACCAGCTAATGATTGCTGCGTTTCGTAATTGATAACGATGTCATAATTTCCAAGGCATTTTGGTATCATTTTTATCTCGTAGTTTTCGAATGCACAGCGTAACGACTCTGGGTTTTCTTTGCCGATAAGAGTTTGTAAAATTTGAGTTGGATCATTCGCATTCAATAAATTCATCATGCTTGAACTGATGTCCGTATTTTTCAGTCGCTTCAATAAATAAAACATGAACAGATTTTGACTTTTTAAGAAAACAATGACTAGTTTATTCAATCTACATATTAACACATCGTCATTACAATAGAGATTGTCTCCCAAATGAAAGAGATCTGAAAACAACTGAGATGGCATATTTGCTAACCTGTCTATTGCAGGATAGAAAGACAATATATCGATAAATGTATGTTAATATTTTTTTTTCACCACAAACGTATTTTCCAAAAAATATTTAAATAACTCGTTTACACGACTCTCGCCTTCATCAATGTCTAATCCAGCTTCAATCAGATTAGATGCTGTTGCTTTCGACTGAGGTATCGGTGGAGAAGCATTCACTTCAATCGGTTGGTTCTGTCCCGCATCTTCACGAATGTTCATATCTATTGGCGTTTGTTGAACGTTTTGATCATTTTGATGCTTAACACATTGTGCGACAGTTGACGGAGGTACAACATGTTGTGTCGTTGGTAATGTATGATGATTCACTTGCGATTGACCAGGTTGAACATTGGAACCGTTTGGTTGATAAGATTCTTGCATTGGTTGATTTACAGAATTGTACATATATGGTTGATACATAGATGGTGGTAACTGAGGTTGAAAACCGTAGTTGGGATAAAATCCATTTTGTTGAGAGTTTTGTTGTTTCATAAAGTCCTGAAACATCTTTTGAGTATTCTTGAATTCCGTTTGCATTTGTTGTAAATCTGTTTTTAAAGCATTAACGTCAGGTTGTGTCTCTGTGCTTGACAATGTTTCAACCGCGTTTGTTATAGGTTTTTCACTTGTTCGCAAATATTTGGCAGTAGAGGAATGACTATCATCGTCAAGTTTACGTTTCTGACCACTGCTGTTTTGAAATACTGAAGCTAGATTACCAATAGCACTCAGAGCATTCCTAAACGCATCGTTATTCCAATCTTGATTCATGGTTAATGGTTGTTGATCAGATTTATGTCCATTTATATCTTTAATACTTTTTTTTCCTGATATATTCATACTCGCACAAATAAAATCAATGTCACTCTGTTTACACAAAATAGCATCTTCTAACAATTTTTCCTTTCTTTCGTTGCCAAATTTCAATGCTTGACGAGTATAGCAAACTAACAGAATATAAAAATCTTCTACCTTATTATTGTACTTCATAGGTCGACATGTTTGATCAATCTTATAGTCTATCAATGTACCTCTACGAGCACCGAGATCGACCAATGCAACATGTTTAATCGACAACGTATTCTTGTGATGTGCTAGACTAAAACATGGAAACCACGACTTCATGTAGAGAAACGGTGATGATTTTGCTTTTGTGAAGTAATTAATAAATGTTTCACTCAACTTTTGTTGTGCTTCTAGAAAAGCAACGTTGTCAATTATACCTACACAATACAAGCCTCTGTTATCAATGTGTAGTTTGCTTACACGACCAATCGTTAGATCTACGCTGTAGTCTATATGAGATATAACAAGAGGGATGTTAGTAGAAACATTTTTTGTAATAAGCTCTTTTGCCAAACATCTAGTCAATTGGTATTTCGGTCCTGACTCCTTCACGTCAAAGAAGGCTAGATATCCACTGACTTCTATACATTCATGCATAATTTACTGTAATCGGCATAAAACTTTCCACATATGAAATTCGAACAATGTTCTAATATATTTTTCGTCACACTAAAATCAAATCGTACATACCACTCTAAAGTCGACTTATCTTCTCTATTTAGGTAAAGATATATCGCTGATACATGAACGACATCCCTATCACGATTATGATCATAAATCATTAAGCATTGTCCGAGCAACTGTTTTCCACGACTCGAAGTCAACATATTTATGAATAGTTTGTTCATCATATCTGACAACTTGAAGTTACACGTCTTCTCAGTAGAAAAATCATATATTGAAATATGACATGTTTCCTTGTAGCTGTTAACCATATGCTTCACCGAATGAGTGGGCAACCAGTTTACTTTTGACTTTTTATTTGTTTGGTATACAGGTGGTAACTTTTCACCAACACCAAGCAAAACATGTCTGTACTTTATCGCAGATTCAAGCAACTTGATTAAATCACTCTCGGTTGGTTGATGTGAATTTATTTCAAAATCTGCTGGCGTAAGTGTTGTTTTCACTTCAACTATCCTTGTTGCAAATTTGAGTGACGAATAGAGCGTCGGTAATCGTCCGTGTATGTCAACGTGTTTGAAACATAAGAAATCCGGTGTAGCGCCGAAACACGGTACATTTTGTAGAACTAGTTTTCCGCATGGCGAGTACAAGTATTCTGTATCGTTATCGTTCAGATACTTGCAAAGTTTTTCTTCTCCCAATATTCCGTATTGAATAGGAATATATGTGTCTAAAATGTTAGAACTAAGTTTCAGGTTTGGTATTTCAATATCTGATGTCCAATGTTTGTTTCGTAGAAATTCCAGAGTGAAGATGTGTAAAGATTTACTTCGACTGTTAATGAAATCAATGATATTTTCACTCCCGTACATATGAGATTTGCAAGCTAACCAAAACGGTTTATTGAGCTGTGTTTCGGAGTAAAATGCTCTGGTAAAGTCATTGATGGTTAAACATCTATCAAAAACACCAGTTTCACACAATTCACTGCATGTTTCTTTGATTTCTGAAAACAATTGATTCTTCATATATTCGAAGCTACTGACTTCAAACTTTTCCAACAGATACATTGAGAGGTCCATGACTGAATGAAGCACGTACTGTCGATAATTTGCTTTTTTGTGAGAAAAAATAATATTCTTGGTCATTTGGTCTGAGACAACGTACCAGTGCAGTCATGATTTTTTGTTGCAACTACATTCTCGTCGCATTGTACAACGTATTCGTCGAGTATGATGAAACAGAACACAATAATCTTGTGGATAGAGTGATATGTATGTTCGAGTATGTCTTGGAGAATTGCAGTTCAAACTTGCTCACGACGGACGATTTGATGGCTTTGCGAGAAGACTCATCAGCGTTAGAGCAACTTTTTGGGATGTTGTTAGCTGACGGTACATCTTGGGATAAAATCATCATTGGTTTTGCATGGTTCATACAATTGTCCAAATCTAACACTGAATGCAGTTTGAGAAATATCAAAGTGATGGAAAGAGTAATCGCTGAACATAAAGTTGACAGTTGGATCCGGAACAGAAATGAACATTGGAACGACCTGATATTTACTGGCAAAAATGTGTACGGCTGGAAATTTTGATGTAAATTGTTATTTGAACAAAATAAATGTGTCTAACCCGTAGATATGCATTTGTACTATTATTTCCTTGTCCCCATCAAGGACAAATACATTGATATTATATCAGATCCATCATTGACAAGTCTTCGAATGAATAAGAGTTACTTCAATTCGTTATTGGAATACACTAGTTATCCTGATGAATGCAGTTATTTCGCTTTCACAGGTATCGATAACGTATGCAAATCCTTTGACACCAACAAATTACAAACGCACACATCAATCGAAAAGATTCACGATAAAAATGATTACATGTATACCATTTTAAAATCATTGACATTTGAGTCAACAAGTGTAGATAAATATTTAGCTATTGCGACAGAATGTCCTTTAGTCGTAGTGAAACCTGAAAAGAAGAAACTGTACATCTATCAAGCTAAGAGTTGCTCAGATGTTTTCAATAACTGTATATTACATTTTTATCAATTTCTGAAGCTTACTAAACCAACCAATGAGTTCAAGACACTATCATCACTGCTCAAGTGTATGGAGAACAAATATGTTTTAGGAGTTGAAACGTCTGCACGATTTGCTTTATGCTGTATAAATAACATTGTTGTTGAGAATCCAAGCAGAAAAATATTTGTATTAAAACACAAATGTAAACGGCCGTTACAAGTCACAGCGAAATTCGACTGCTGTTTAAACGAAGCCGTTACTAGATTGTTGACATGATTTGTTACGTGTATTCTTATGTTGAGAATGTGTATTATATCGAGCATTTAGAAGAAGTAATTAGACATTTCCCTGAGTACAATATATACTATTGTATTGGTAAAGACGCAAATACATCTAAAACTGAGATATGCGCTACTGACGACACATCTTCAGCTGTATTCATTCGTTCCTACAAATTTACTTCGGGTTATCAAAAAATTCCTGATACCTTTTATTGGGTTAACAAACGTTTTATCGCAACTTCATATGGAGATATAATGATCGCGATAGACAGTAAAATGGGACATGATGAGACAAATAACATTTTACGGAGTCTTCGGCCACCACCAACTATGGTTTTGGACGAAACAAAAGTCACTGTGCAATACAACGATATCAAACACTATGCAAGTAACATTAATAGAGCTCGAGTAATATTGAAGTAGCACAGGAAATATATATTTGGTGACATTTTATCACAATACGTAAATACCGTCTGATACGAAATGAAGCGTAAACGCAAAGCTGTAACACTAGACGCTCCGGCTGTCAAATTGATGAAAGATGAAAACAAAAACGCAAAATCGACGAATGACTTGTACTGGTCTTTTGACAATCCTGCCATACTTGGAAAAGGCTCTTTCGGGAACGTTCAAATATGGTTCCATCATTCCAAAACAAATCTTGTTGCTGCAAAACAATTTAAAAGTGATCAAGATTACAAGCTTGAATTAGAACAGGTTCGTAACTTAGATCATGAGAATGTTATAAAATATATTCATTCTTTCGACGATAGACAAGTGATAATTTTTCCTCTATATACCAAAACTTTGGAGGAATTATTGAAAAAGCATTCTGAAAATCATTTTGGTGTTTCCGAAACGATGTTATCGTTGTTAATAAAAAATCTCAGTAATGCCCTACAATATCTTGTTAGTCAATTACACATTGTACACAGAGACATAAAACCAGCAAACATTTTGTACAACGGTCAACGAAACACTTTTATATTGACAGATTTTGGTATGGTTGTAAGTTTCGATGAAACAACATTGATGTACAAAGCTATCTTATGTGGCACGAAAGATTTTATTAATCCTAAACTACTACTTACACCTGTATTAAATGACACACCATCAGACTTACCAATCGAAATTGCGATTCACACAGAACTTTGGTCCATTGCGGTTACATATTTCATGGCTGCAACTGGTCAACATCCATTCAGATCTAAGATCCGCGATAAATGGATTAAACTAGCTGTGGAGAAAACGAAATACTGTATAGCAATTGATGAAGAAGGTGAATACAAACACGAAATTGACGGTTATAACAGAATGTCTGATACGTTTAGAACAGAAACCTTGCAACCACTACTGAGATCAATGATGGATAATGAATACACGTTTGAACAATATTTCAAAGATGTATCATACCTTATGAAACCAAATATTGTCAAAATACTCGATATTGGAACATTTGAACTGCGTTGTGTCCACTGTGATATTCACACGGATTGTGTTGAGAGTTTGATTGGAGTTAGAAATGAAAAAGATTCATTCTTCGTTTCTGACGGACACGTTTATATATCGGTAAACAATAAGATCATGAAGACGGATAGTAGTTTTCCAATTGTCGTCTACAAACACGATGCTTTGCAAAATTCTGCTGATATGATAAATAGACTCAAATACAGATGGTTCAATATGGTGTACAAATACTTTGAGACACCCAGCAATAAGTATCCACAAAAACATTTAGTCGGTATATTCAACAATGTCATCGAAACAATCGAAATATGTTTGGACTGTTTCAAGTACGTTGAGGAATCTATAACATTGTATAACGGCGTAATTGAAGAGAAGAAAAACGAAATAAAATATGTTTTCAGATGTTTTAATTTAGAGCGTGAGCAGTATTTTAGGTTACATTCACCGAATGAAAATTTCAAAACATTAATATCAGAAATGAAAAATAAACATGATCAACTTATGACCAACACTATTCATCTGAAACCTTTCGATTACACAAGGCGTCCGCAAGAAGTTGAAACGTTCAAGCTATATGTTGAGTTACTTGAACAGAGTAAACTGTCGTCTTTACGCCAGAGTCATGTTACACAAATTGTTAGTGCAATGCGTATTGCAATAGATTCAACGCTTACTAATGTGGTAAAACTTGTCGAAGCTTTTTCATTGTGG
Organism: Spisula solida; assembly: GCA_947247005.1. Classification (NCBI taxonomy): domain Eukaryota; kingdom Metazoa; phylum Mollusca; class Bivalvia; order Venerida; family Mactridae; genus Spisula; species Spisula solida. The sequence goes on along the minus strand of OX365960.1, from coordinate 25,265,829 downwards.
TATAAAGACATAAATATACATCTAAATGATTTGACAGCATGTTTTGATGAAACAGAATTTGCTTTGAATAATTTGAACGAGCAGATTATCAACGAAATTCTTGCACTGGCATGAAACGGAGTTAGTCTTCTTTTTTCGTTTTGTTCTTGCTTTCTATACCCGTTACTTCTGTTAGGAATGAAAATTTAATCACGATGTACATGAATATGAAAATAAATGTCATTATTGATGCTGGTTCTCTTTTCCTACTCACTGTCCTGTAATACTCGACAATCCAACTTCCCACTAATGACAATACTGTTAAATGAGGCATAATTATTGATTTCGTAAATCTGCGGTATTTGTAATCAAAATATCCAAACACAATCAGGAAAAACATAACTCCAAGACTCAAAATAGATAACTGTGATGCACTGTTAATTCCGTTTTCTATCGCTACTGAGCGCATACCATATGTCAGTGTAAGAGTAAATATATTTAGTACTTGAGTAAACAGATAGTTGCCTAAAATTTGATAATTGACATATCTAAACCATCCTTTGTCAGTCATACTGTCGAGATTAATTTCGTCTTGCGATTCATCAAATGATGACTCCACATCCAATGTTTGTATTTCACCTTCTTCTACATTCAGTGCATCGTATTCATAAAAATCTCTTCTATAACGCTTCCAAAAACAACACCAATGTAAAAGTTTAGTAACTGGTTTGAAATGAGAAATAGTTACTGACGAGTAAGTGAATTTGAGGTAATATTTGTAGGTACAGTACAAAATTAAACAGTACATGAACAACATAGTGAAGAACATACATAACTCGATTGAGAGAGTTGAATGCAATATGTTATGTTTTAGGACCATAGCATGTGCACCATTTATACCTAATGTGTAGAAGTGTAGTATGAAAACCATATACAGGGACAGTTTGTAAAAGTTGACAAAACGTTTAGAATTAAACAATCCATAAACAATGAATATCAACGCGCTCAATGAGACGACCATATTATTTAGATATACCATCGATGACTTGAAATACATCAAATTTGACATTTTAGCTTAAGATTTTATTGACAATATAAATTTAGGGTGATATTAAATAGAAATAAAAATCACTTCCAGTAACATTTCAGCATGTGATGAACAAAAGTGTCTTTTTGAATTGTCATGTTTTTACCACCAGTTTTGAAACTGGGGATGAAATATTTTTTGAAATTAGAAGACATAGAAAGAGCCGATTCAGGATTTTCACTAATCTGATATAATAAAGTTTGTGTACCAACAACCTCGTCTTTCCATATTGCTACCACGGATTTCGAATTGAACGATGTATCTGTTTTCAATGAACATTTATGTGTTTCAATCGCGTACTGTATACAATCTTTGTTCAAAAATGAAAACTTATATTTGTCTAAATCCACACATCTCCACGGTAAAACTATGGTCTCGTCAGTGTCTTCAGTTTTCCTTACTTCCGAAATCAACCGTTGTGCTTCTGATGACATGAGTAATATTGTTTTTTGATCGTCTGACAATACCATGCGTGCATTTTGCACACCGTCTGGTATAGAAGTGTATTTTATACTGCTGTTTAAGTCATTGATAAGTTTGATTTCTCCAACTGTATGTTGATCTTTAATGAAGAACAATGTGTCTTTTAACGTACAGTATCGATTGTCTCGCAAATACGTAATAATCTCTAGTACGGTATCAGGTACATATAATGTACACCATGTATTTCCATTATAGTACATTGCAGGACACTCGTTTTTGGGATCAATGTTTAATATAACGTGTGGTAAGTTGTAATCCCCGGACAGATGATGTGCGTTTTCTTTACAAAAAACAAGCTTAGATAAAAATGATTTCAATTGTTCGTGAGCAGACGTTGATCCATTTATTTTTAAGGTTTTTAAAACTTGTATACTTGCTTTGTACAATTCCGACTTGACATATGTATAAGGTTCAGATTTAACACTCAAATTGATATTGTTGATACAACTCATTGCTTCGAATAAAGGAACATTTTTCAAATTGATCAAAATTTTGTCTTTTAGAGATTGAATCGACCATAGCATTGCAAAATCATAAAGCTCGGTGTTGAGGCATGGGTCAAAAGACGTTTTAGTCATAAACGATTTTAAGTGATCTAATCCACTTATTGTCAAATCAGTGCGAAGCGTTTTTCCACAAAACTCCGACAAATCCTTGGATTTACTTCTGATTACTAAATACGGGATTGAAATGTGATTCTTTCCAGTCTTGTCTAGAAAGGAAACGCAATATTTAGGATCAAATAGAGTGAGTGATTCTGTGTTCAAGTCATCTACATTATAATCGGTTTGCTCACAATATATATCTACTTCAACACTGAGATCTCGATTATACTCTTTGACTGGCTTGAATATGATTTCTTTTAAAACGCCGCAGTACTTCTTAAACATCACAATTGCGTAAGAGCTATATTTCCTTTTATCGTCCCACTTCAAAGGTGGTATCACAACAGGTTTTTGTACCTGATAGTCATATAGGACAATGTTTGTCTGACACATATCGGCTGCTACATAAGCGTCTATGATAGTGGCAGGTTTGTGTAAGATCTTTTCGTATTTCATATAATCATATATATTCGCACTGTTATCATCTATTGGTTTGAATTCTTGAAATATTTTGTCAAATTCATCCGATTTATTGGCTGCATGTTTCAATATCGCATCATGACATAAATCAAAGTTGTCTTCATTGCCAAAAATATACATTGACATTGATCTATAAAAACTGTCATCGAGCGACAGTAGGAATTCTGTTTTCAGAGGTTTATCAGTATCTACATGAAAGTATTTTATACCCTGGTATCGCGTTTTGTTTGACATTTCCCATAGTCGTTTACCTAAATAATAACGCTGATAATACGTTATGGGCATAGGAAGAATATCCATAGTTTAGGGTTTTCTAATGAAAAAGTACGTCTCAATTCATTAAATAGTTTTTTTCTATATAAGTACGAAATTGGGTTTTCAGCAAGCACAAACCATGTATCGAATACTTTTCGCAGCTGATTTGCAAAAACTTGCAAAAGACAAACTCGGCATCGATACAAAATCACCATTCCATGTTTTGGACGGTCAAATAACAATTGTTCGTGCGGAAAATCTGTTTCAGTGTTTGTCCTACGCTATCACAGGGTCATACAAATTTGAAAACATTTTCCAAAGCAAGATTATCAAATTCATCCAAGAGACACAACCTTCTTTTGACAACCCATTCCTTGTGTTAGAATCTGCTGCAGAATATCTGCAAACGAACATAATTTTGTTGGAACCAAGAACCGATGGATCGTACAAGCCGAAACCAGTAATGCCAACAAGCCTAGCCACAAAAAAATCCATATTTGTTGCTGAATACCCAGAAAGTTCAAATTCCAATAATTGCAAATACCATGCAGTAAAATCAGTACCATACAGTGAACAAGATCAGAATTTGTTATTGACATCGTTTGTTACAAATAATCTATCACAAGAACTATTCAGAAATATCAGTAACCACATTGGTTTACCGGAGCACATGTGTATGCGAATATTTGATTACAAATTATACTCTACAAATGATCATTTGAGAGCATTGTTAGAAAAGTGGCTGAGCACAGCCAGCAAAATTTGTAGCAAAAATAAAGTTAAACCGATTCACGTTTTTGGTCGAGCACTTTTGAATGTGGGTGAACAAGGAAAGTTTTTCAAATTGCTACCGATGCTAGAGGAAAGGAAATTTGTCATTGGTGAGGACAAATTGTTGGGATTTGTTAGTTGGCAAATCGCTAGAGAATATTTCAAATTCTATCATGTTCCATAACTTACAAAAATAACAAGAATTGTATACTATTCAAAATAAATCTATTTTGTTCATATCAACATTTTCTATTTCTTTCTGTGTTCGTCTATTTGCTTTTTTCCTTGCTCGTTTTACATTCATATTAGGTACTGAATGATTTTCTGCGAAGTTGTCCGTCCTCCGTTTTCGTGAGCTAGACTGAGAATGTGATTGAAACGACTTCAAATATGGTGATAACTTAGAGGCTTCAATCAGTACATAACAACAGTTTACCATTGTACGATCTGTTGGAATCCAATACATTTTGTAGTTAGGATGTTCTATTTTTTTGAAAAGTAGCTGAGGAGTCATTGAATACTGATGTACATCACCGTTTGTTGTTGGTTGTATCAAACTAGTATTTACACGCCTATGACATCCGAATGCTTGTATACAGCGTTGATTTATCTGAATCAACTCAAACTCATCTTCAGACATAACAGTTTTATAATCGGTGCTTCGTAATTTTGAAGATTCGACAATTTCAAATGGTCGGTGAGGATTAGAGCTTGTAACAATATTTGCTACGGTTTTGTCCTTCGATAGGAGAAATATGCTCTTGCCATCAGTACAGAGCTGCAAATCTTCACAATCCATGACTGCCTGGGGTAAAGCCAATCTTTTTACAGGAAAATCAATGTACAGATCTATTGTAACTAGATGTGTGTTGTTCTCGATGTAGAATAATCTGTCATCAAATATAACATATTGGTTTGCATTTAGTTCTGACATAACTGAATACATGTGTTCTGAAACTTGTAACTTGCACCAACGTGAACCGCTGAAATATTTTACACCATCGGAACCTAATGATAGAACAACATGTTGTGCCGAATAGGTTTTGTCGAGATCAATCATGTCGTTTCTGTAGCTCAGTATTTCGTTACGGTACTGGTTGAATTCTTTGTGTTCTCTACTTCGAAATTCATCAATTTTAGCATTTCTGATCTCTGCAGTTGATTCCCAAGTCAACGATTTCAGAATGCAACTTTGAATACTATCATCGGTGTGGTCTTCACTGCTCAAAGGTATCCGATTCAAAAATTCAATTTGTTTCTCAACACTAACTCTTTGTAAGGCGCCAACAAACTTGTCGATGAGAGGTATATTTTTCTGACTGAAGGCGAACCAATATAAATCTATATCTGCTTCTAAGTCAGGAACAAACGATGAAGGATCTTTCATATATACCTGCATTTTTCTATGCACATTGCATGAACTACGATCCGTGTATGTTGTATCACTCATTTTTATGATTTTTTGTCAACAATTTTTGTATTTGGAACGATATAGTTTTTTTTCAGTCCACTTTCGACCAGCAACCTAATGATATCCAATTTGATTTTTTCACAGACATAGTATAGGTTAGAGCAAGATAAATACTCATAACGAGTGCTACCACCAAGTCATCCGTCGAATGTATACTTTTACCACTGAACTTCTTCTCCTGTGGACAAAACTTAAAATCTTCTAGGTTTTGACGCAGATACTCGATTTCGTTTTTGCCTTGTTCGTTTAAATGAAATGAATGTAAAACATTCGAAAACCATATCAGCTTTTCATTGATGTACTGTATAATTTGAGAAAATATCGTAAACTTGTTTAACAAAGTATAACCGGCTCGTTTACTCAATTCCTTTGTTATTCCATTTACTGCTGGGGTATAATACATATCGAGGGGTTAGAACCAAATCCATCTATCTGTGAAAATTGTCGAAATTGACTTTTTTGGCTAATTAAGTCTGAATAAGTCATTTACATATACTCTCTAATTTATCCTTGAATATATTACATAATTAAGAAAAAAATGATCAGAATCTTTTTGAACTATCTTGTATGTCCATAAACTAGTTCAGCTAAAACCAGCTTTAAGTTCATAGCCTATGCATATGTCTAGTTTGGTAATATTGCGCTTCTGTTAGAATAGATCAAACTTGGATATCACTCCCCGATTGTAATGTTTTTGGGGCTTATGTTAATATTTATAGTGACGGAATGTGTCAGTTAACACAATGACATTTTACCTTTTGTAGATTACCCTGAATATGTAAATTTATGTTCTACAAGAACCAAGCGGCTGGGAATGGCCTGTTGTAAATACCAATTCATCCAGAAAATTTAAATGTCAATCCGTGCTTGTTGTTTACATTACATTTCAACAATAATTGTTTTCCATGTTACTTATGACAAACGTTGGTTAAACACAGTTTATAAAATATAGTCACATTGATTGCAACAAAAATGTGAGAAGAAATAGTTTGTGAAGAACTACAAAATTGTTTTGATTATGAATAGCACTCTTTATCGTTAACAAGGTAAAGTAATTTGTTTTAATTCTTTGTTTGGTAAATAGATATTTATGTATTTAATTTTAATAATTGAATATAAACCAGAGTTCATTTCATGATAATAATAACTGATTAATTTCGGTGTTTTGTACGTATTTATTTAGTGGCATGATAAATAAATCCTTGCACTTTCCTAACGCGAGATTCCAACCAGATACCCCGGATTGGTAGTCGAGAGCAATAAGCACTTGACCACTGTGCCAGCCTGTGTATTACAATCGTCACTATTAACACTTAATTATTTCGATTTTATTACATGCAGTTAGAATTCGTTTCGTAAAAACATGCATACAGCTCTTCAGAATTAATTTATGATATGCTCTTTATTTGCAGATGGATATTGAGACTATGTGGTCAAGTGATTGGAGCGATGATTTTGTTGCTATGTTGCCAGACGAAACACCGTGTACATCAACAGAGAAACTAAGACAGGAAGATACGGGAACTTCTGAATATACAAAAACTGTGGAGATTGATATCAGTAGTCCATTAGACACCAACAAGCAAGTTAATACAGATAAGAAAAAGAAATCACCAAAGAAAAGGAAACGTAGGACGAGACAGAAACTGAAGTATATATACACTTCTTCAAGCGATGATGATATTCCCTTACAGCATCTTGCAGACAAATTAACTAATGCACATGACTGTGAAAGTGATGATACTTACAAACCAAGCCAACATGACCTTACTTCATCAGACAGTGAGTGTAATAGAGGCAAATCCCGCAAGGCAAACACATCTCGAATTCAACTTTTGAAAATAATCCGAGCAAAAAGTGTAAAAAAGGCTAAACAGGTGTGCATATCCAAACAAAGGTCTAAACTGTGTAGAAAGAAAGGGATTAACCAGGAGAACAAAGAATCAGTAAGACAGACAGACTATCATAGGACAAGTATAATGAATATAATCAAACAGATTAAAACGCACAGTGAGCAAGAAAATGATCGTCAAAATGATATAATTGCCATTCATACAGCAAGGATAGATGTGTTACTTAACAACAGAGGGCTAGCAAGAAAAGAGATAGCTGCTCATGGCAATTGCTTTTTTGAAGCAGTGGTGTATTCAAAACTGGTCAGGTATACACACTCTGAACTTAGGGAGCACTTATGTCAGCATTTGGAAGATAATATGGAAGAGTACATGGGTTTTTTTATTGACCAAAATAATCCTGAAAGTGAAGAAGAATTTGTCATTCAATATCTATCAGAAATTGAATATCTTAAGAAAGATGGGTATTGGTCAAATACAGTTGCCGACTTTTTACCATTGGTACTTTCCAACTTTCTTAAACTTCGTATTGAAATATATACAAGCCAGGAAAACCAACCAGTGATCAAGATAGAGCCAACCATGAGCCCTAAGCCTGCCATTAATTCAGCTCCGATACAAATCGCATATCTTTCAATACCTGGGGTATTGGAACACTTTGATGCATGTGAACCCCTAGTAGGTAGAAGCGGAGATGGTATGGAAAAATCAGAGCAATGCAGCGTCCAGAACACTTCTAACAATGCAGAGTATGTTGCAACGAAAGTCGTACTGGACACAAATATTCCTACAATCCCCGTAGAACACAATGAGACAAATGGACAACAACAACATACACCGAGGAAGAAAGCTGTCTATAACACCCCAATAAGGAAGAAATTGACTCGCAAACGAAAACTTACTCCTGAGAACTGGAAGAAGAATATCCGTAAAAATCTTCGCATGAGAGGACAAGAGTATGTTTCTAGTTCCGGAAAAACTGTCCAAGCCAGGTGTGTGAAAGAAACCTTGTGCACAAAATGTAAATACAACTGTTCTGAAAAAATTAGCAGAACACAACAGCAAAACATTTGTGAGACATTTTGGAGCTTAAGTACATATGAAAGGAAAAAAGATTTTATCTGTTCCAGAGTAAAAGAAAAGAAAACCCGAACATATTTGGATGACAGTGGTAATGTCGTACCAAAACGGAAGAATGTGTCCAGGAAATACAGCTTTGAAATTGAAAATGTAACTGTTAGGGTTTGTAAATCATTTTACATGGCAACTATAGCAGTAGGCAGTTCATTTATTGATAATGCAATGAAAGGGAAGGAAGATGGGTGTTTCAAAGGAACCGATAAGAGGGGAAAACATGTGCCTTATAATAAAACCAGCAGTGACCAAAAGCAGTTTGTGAAAGAACATATAAATTCATTCCCTAAGGTGGCTGGACATTATACTAGAAAAGATACAAATAGGGAGTTTCTTGGACCCGAATTATCCGTGTCGAAAATGTACCAGCTGTACAAAGAAAGCTGCATTGAAAAAGCTATTGATCCTGTGAAACTCTCAATGTATAGGAAGATATTTAACGAAAATTTCAATTTATCATTCCACATTCCTAAAAAGGATCAATGTAATACATGCACACAATACTACAATGCAGAAGCTCAAGGTACATTATCAACTGACCAAAAGGAGGCATACACTAAACACCAGCAAAGAAAGGTGCAAGCAAGAGAGGAAAAACAAAAGGACAAGTCAACAGCCAAAGAAAACCAGAAGATTCATGTCGCAACATTTGATTTGCAGTCTGTTTTATACACACCATGTTCTTTGGTCAGCTTGATGTACTACATGCGAAAATTGTGTTTTTATAATTTGTCTTTGTACAGTCTAGGCAATGGAAAAGGTAGCTGTTACGTATGGTCAGAGATTGATGGTAATAGGGGCTCATCAGAAATATCAACATGCCTCTGGCTATACTTACAGGCCCTACCATCCACAGTAGAACATGTAGTTCTTTATTCCGATGCATGTTGCGGTCAAAATCGAAATACAATCACAGCTGCTTGTTTATTACATGCAGTCAGTACATTAGACAATATCAAAGTAATTGACCACAAATTTTTAGAAAGCGGCCATACCCATATGGAAGTTGATTCGATGCACAGCGCGATAGAATTCGCAAAACGAAAGACACAAATATTTGTGCCATCACAGTGGGACACAGTGCTTCAAATGGCGAGACGGAAAGATCCATATACTGTAATTCCATTAAAGTTTCATGATATAGTCAATTTCAAGGAAATCGCAAATAAAAACATCAAAAAGTCAGAAAAGGGAATAAAAATTAATTGGAATAAAGTTAAATGGTTGCGGTATACAAAGGCAGAATCAGAAGTATGCTACTTTAAGTATGACTTCGAATCGGAATTTCAAAAGATAAGATTAGTATGTTCAAAACGCAAGCAAATCCATCCAAAAGGTGAACAAATGCCGAGACGGTATACGCAAAAACTTCCAATATCAAAAGCAAAAAAGAAAGACCTTGTTTCTTTGTGTCAATCGGGAGCAATACCAAATGAATATCATGAATTTTATAAGACACTGCCTTCGTCAAAGGATACCCGAGACAGGCTTCCCCAACCAGATGCTACCGAATCTGGTGATAGTGATTTGGATTAAACGACAGGAGTATAGTTGTGTGTGGACATACAAATACAATTTCAATGATACACTGATAAGGATGCTTAAATGCGAAACAGTGACACTGGACATGACAATTGTGGTCTGGGGTGATACATGTATGAAGATGAGGTGTTACTGTATACTATATAAAATCTTATATCAAAGACAATTGCCATTATTAAACAGCCTTGTGCTGTTTTATTAGCTGAATAATGCGACATTTTCTTCATAATGTAATCATATTTCGTTGTCAAAAAAGCTCTATCACTTATTGAAGCTGTATAAACCCTAGTACAGTACTCTGAGTTATGTTGACATTTGAGATATACCACACTGTGTACATATAACATTTTTGTAGATGTAAATATTCATTCATGAAAGTATTATTCTCTATGAAGCAGTATACACCATCCCAATGAAAAGGAATAGGTTTACGCAAAAATTCATTTTTTAACACTTCTCATTGTTTCCAGATATATATATTTCATAGTAACACTGTCTGACATTTTAAATGTGTGTATAGAATGCTTGAAGTAGTTTATCTCGGTTAGTTATCATAATAAAGTGTGGTATAAAATTGACAGGATATCTGTTGTTTTATCATCGGCTGCCTGTCGACATGAGGTATCAGGTTACAAACACGTCTGCCTCCCTTCACAGCCTATCATACAGCGAGTGTTTCAGGGTTAAATAATATTTCGGTATTTAAATGACAAATATTCTTAACATTTGTCAAATATTTTATACAGTCAATTAGAGTAGTTAATTTTGTACCTTCTTTGATAATTTAAAAGTAAAAACTTGTTATATTTAAAGAATAGTTATATTAAATAGCTCCCCTTAAAACATACGGAAATGGCATATAGCAGGTTCTGGCTCTAACCCCTCGATATATACCTCTGTTTTACTTTGTCTGAGGAATGACTTTAATTTATCATAGATCAAAACGCAGTTGTTTCTCTGGGCATTGTTTTCAACAGCAACGAAAAATGCTCTTTTAACTGGTTTGATTTCTCCATCACATGTTCGTTTTTTCGAAGTAGCCCGAGAAATGTGATGTATGCATCGAATAAGCATTTTCACCATAATTTCGTCCGCCTTTCCTAGTTCATCAGATTCTATAAACTTATGATCAAGGTACAGTACGCATGGTGTCTGTTCCTTTGTCATTGCACTGGCTACAAGTCCTATTCCACTAGTGAGTGAATCGCAATAACTTGGATCGAGATACAGGAATATATGTTCAACGCAAGTCGAATCGTCGATTGTGTTCACGTTACATTTCATATAGGTTAGAAATCTGTCTGAAAATGGACATAATTTTGCACCCATATTGTTAAAATTATGTGTTACTGGTACAATACCAAGTTCGTCTTCGTAACTTGTTTTTGACTGAGACAACAAATTTGTTAAGAACCTGTTTGATTCGTTTATGGTGATATGCTCGGGCTTGTAAAATATCATTCGTGGACAGGCGGGATATTTTCCAGCATATTTCAAATGTTCCGGATTATTACAAAAGTAGCTTATATCGTAAAAATTGATATCAGCTCTGCATTGAAGGTTTCGCGTAATTTCACCCATCGCTTCTACCTTGTGATTTACTGGCGAAGTTAAGAAAATGATTTTGTTATTAGCTTTTTGTCCGTGAGCCAGAATTGCTCCAAATCTGTTTTTGTTTATCGATGCTGCTTCGTCCACAATGAGAATGTCCAAATCATCACCTCTTAAAGCGTTATCGTTTCTTGCACTTTTGAATTTCGCAAAACAATGTAAATCATCATCGTTGCCAGTTTTAAATGATCTATTACGATTACCAGTTAGACATTGAACTACAACTGAATCCGTGGGGGTCATAATATTATATCGTGTCTGAGTTTGTTGTTCGCTCATTGACTTACATTTATCTATAACTGTACTTTTAACGTTTTGAGCCAAATCTTTCGTGTGACAGTAATAACCAACTTTGATACCAACAGGAGTGTTGGTGAACAACAACGTAGCAATACCGTCTATGGTCTGTTTTGTTTTACCGTGTCGTCGTGGTATTTTAGCATAAGCATATTTGTTTGCATATACGTCCGTTGTTTTAGTGAGAAATGTTTCATTGATTTCCCATCCCATAAACTTTTTACACATAGCTAATGTGATCGGTATACGCAACAAATTTTCTTTTTTCAACAAGAAAAATACTAGTTCATAAATGAAAGATTTTTGAAACATTTCCAAATAAATGTCGTCGTAGGTAGCAGACTTATGATACAAGAAAAGTGTATCAATATAATTAGGCTTGTGCTGCAGTACTTCAGTTATCACTTCTTTCACAGATCTTTCTTTATTAGATTCTCTAGTCAGGTACAGATTGTTAAATAACTTACCAGCGTTATTGTAAAAATTAACAGGTCGAAGAAAATCGTCCGATCGTTTTAAAAATAACGTTTCCCACACATGTGCTTCTTCTTTGAACATCGTATCACCCAGTAAATTGGAATGAAATGGTAGCTGGCCCCAAAATACAGTACTGAAACTACTATCGAAATCAATGTCATTTTGAGAAGAATAACCAATCCATTCGTAAAGTGGAAAATTTACTATTCGATTATTATAGTCAATGATATACATGACAATAAACTATACAGAAAAGAACATATCGATAATTTGTACATATAGTATTTTATTGTTGTATTTTTGACAGTACATCCTCGTCCAATTTCTTGCCAAATGGTATCACTTGATACTTCACAAAATGTCCTGGGAAAATACCACGCATGAGTCCGCCGTAAGTTTTCAGTAGATAGTTATCAATGCATTCTGTCCATTTTGGAAAATTTATGTCAAAACCATTTTGATATATACTGTTCAATTCTTCTATGAAATACAACTGACTCAACAGATAATTGTAGTTTCTTGTATATTGATTCGTTTGACATTTCCTGATCTGTATTGTTGTATTCTGTGGAGAATACAACGTAAAATAATTGTTGATTACTTGCTCAAGTTGATCGTGAACAAAATCGTTCATTTCTTCAGACATGTCTCTCATTCTGCAACAACCACGATCTAATTGCTGCTGTACTTCCAAATCAAATGAGAAATTATCCTTGTTGCAGTCTGGACAATACATCTTGTCTCGGTGGAATCTGAACTTGAAATGATCCTGTTACTGTTTGTCAATCACTTTTTATGCCTTTGGTAGCATCGACGAGCATACAAATCTGGTTAGTCGTTTCAGGACAATGCTTATACTTTCTACTCATTCTTTCCAAAAGCTGTGAAGATTTATCAGAAAAGAAAAACGTATCTTTTGAGTTCAAAATCAAATCGAGCAATGTAGAATTACGACCACGTTGCTTGAAAATGTTCTTGTTCAATGAACCGACATCCTTGAATTTCCTTTTGTATGCAGCAAAAAGTTGTTTTCGGTTTACGTTTGGAGGTTTGGTCCTGGAATATTTTATTGACTTGATACTCGTATTGTCGATAGCATCAGATTTGTACTTTTTTGAATACAAATGACAGGTCGTAAACGATCGGTTGCTTGTAGTAAGTATTCGTGAGCACAGAAAATTGTTTGTAAAAAACTCAACGATGTCTTTGTTAGTGCTGAATTTCAATTCGGAGCTATGTAAATATACTAGATGAATCAAAAGTACAATATTTCGAGGTAACAATTCTCCAAAGTGACTCTCAATTTGGTAAAATATCTCGATCAAATTTTCGTCCGTTTCAGCACAGTTCATGATATATTCAACACATTTTCCAACTGTCGTTGTTAACGTCTTGTCAAATATTCTACAAGTATTCAATGAAGTTCTGTTATTGATGATTGAGTTTGTAGTTTTCTGATTATCATCATTCAACAATGTCACTACCGCTGGAAAATTTGGCATTGGGAATGACAAACTGCTTTGCGAGGATGTAATATGTTGAGAACTCAAGCAATTTGATCTATAAGTGTGTGTATTCAAAATACCTGCATGGACAGTGTCGAGGGTAGTACATACGTTGCTAACCCATATATCTTTTGTTATCTTACAGTTCAACTCCTTATTTTCGTTCAGAAATCTAGACAATGCCAACTGTATGGTACTCATTGATCCTTGACTATTAACATTGAATGAAACAGTGTTGTTTCTCGATATTTCTGATTTGTAACGTGTCATAGTCATATTTTGCATACTTTTCTTAATTTTCACTAGAGCTTTACCCTTCTTTTGTTGAAATGACATTTTCGGTAACGGATTTTTAAACATAGTAGTAAGATGTATCACACGATTTTTCACGTACGTTAGAGTGTTGTAATCCTTCAGATAGTAAATAGACACAAAACCTTTCTTCTCAAGGTATTGTCGCAACGCACTCACACTTACAACATTTTCTACTGAACTACAGTTTTCTTTCGAATTTACTTTACTGACATTCAACAGTCGTGATATGTACAAATCGAATGATTGTATTGGAACCCGCGGCTGTTGATCCATTTTCTTCAGCGGAATTTCATTGCAGTTGGAACATTTTCCCTCTCGTACATAAGCATTGTGTATTTGTATCAAAAATGATAAATCGCTTTCACTCTTGAACAAAACGTACAATGGTACATGCTTTTCAATTTTTACCCGTCGAAGGTAAAGTTTGGCATTGTAAGGTGCAACAAATTTCAGTTTGAATATATTGTGAAACTTTGTGAATGCAGCTTTTTCTCTACAAACGATGAATTTTCTATCTTTGATCAAATGCGAGTAGTTTTCATAAATGATAATTATCAAGTGCTCTACATCATTATAGCTAACCACTGAGACCGTATCCGTGACAGTTTTGACATTTTGAAATGTTTTGACAAGCTTTTTGTTATTTACTATATTGAATGGAAAGAAATCGTTAACTGTAGCTCGGTTTCTCAACAGATTAGTTTTCAACTTCCATCCCTCTAACAAATCGTACTGAAAACGAACTTTGTCTTCCATACAACTGGGTAGAATGAAAGTTCGCAAGATCAATTTTCGGGCTGGTGCAACATATTGTTCAAATTTTGGTGACTTGTAAAATGCTAAGGCTGCAGGAAAGAATAACTTGAAGTAATAGAATGTCTCCAAAATAACACCATCCCAGTCATAAACAAAACAGAATTCAGACAATGGTATGTGTGTAAGATTATCAATAAGTAAATGGTTCTCTATTCTAGAACTTAGAATGAGCATGAAAGTATCGTACAAAACATTGTACACTTTTGAAGGAAATGAAAAGCTCACGATATCTTCGAAACTACAAGACTTCAGCGGAGGGAACACGTTTTGTATTTGATCAATATTTTGAAAATGATATCGAATTCCAGTAATTCGCTTCGACAAAATTTCAACAACAACGTTACTGTTCGACATCGAGGGTCGAAATGAAATTTGTGAACTAAACCTACTGACTGAGTGAATATCTTTCAGTGCATTATAACCCTATAAATACCGAGGCGTTTTAGTTCAATTGTCATTCCTCAACGGATAGTCAACCAAACATGTCGTATCTTTCACACACAGAAAAACGTCTTCAAGAGACACGCAACATTTACAAGCATTTCAATGGTGATCGAAGGCTGTATAGCACTGGAAAACTAATCCAAGAAAGAGAAAATCGACTTCGACATAAACGTTATTCAAAACAGTATGTTGAGCAACAACTTCGCATACATAACTACTGGTTTCCAACATGGTTTGAAGTAGAAGATGCTAGTGAGAAATTTTGTAACCAATTCACTTTCGAGTCAGCCAAGGAGTCATATGATTTGTTACAAACTTCAAAGACATGTGAAATTCCAATTCAGTGTACTGACAAGGAGGATATGCATGACATTTTGAAAATGTTGCTGGATGGACACTATGGTATTCACACAATGTCAGTGGCTTGTTCGTATGACAGTACGACGGTAAATGTACCATCAAAAATGGTTCTGATGAAACACAATGAGAGCAAAATCACTTTTGCTGAAGGTATCAAGCATCAAGAACGACCATTGAGTCCATTTGTTGTTACAAATATTGTTGGAGCAAACTACGAAAGATCAGATAGAACGATTCTGGTAACATCGGAAGAAATGATGCATACGAGGTATCTACACGGAGATTGGAGACACATTCAATTTCACGACGACGTTCCCAAAAATGGATCGAGCATGAGAGTATGCTATGCAATCAGACCTGAGTCTGTTTCAGTTATAACTTTACGTATTGGTGACACGAAGATAGTTATGTTTCCAGTGTTGCAAAACGGTACATGGTGTTTGCCAAAGAAGTCTGTGTCGGGTGCCATAGAGGCAATTGCTCATTTTTGTTAACTGTTACTGATACATCGCTTGTGAATAAAAGATAAAATATTATTCATGTGTTAGTATTTATTGTTTTTACATCATTTTACTTCACTTATTCACTACAATGTCTGGAGTGAAGATATTTTCTATCGAGGGAAACATTGGTGCTGGCAAAAGTACATTTTTGTCAAAGCTTCAACACAATACACAAATAATCAATATTGTACCAGAACCACTTCATGAATGGCAAAACGTACAAACACCAGATGGACAAAATATCAATCTGTTTGAAATGTACAGCAAAGATGTTAGCCAATATGCATTTGTGTTTCAACTGACTACGTTAGTTAGTCATGTCAATATGATCAGGAAAATCATTGACACTAACAAAAGTGGTGTTTTTGTTTTGGAAAGATGTGTAACTAGCAATCGTAACATTTTCACATCTTTGCACAAAGATTCTGGAAACATTAGCTCAGTTGAATGGACAGTATACAACAATATCTTAGATTCATTTCTACCTAGTGGTTTTCAGATTGATGGTTATATCTATTTACGCACTTCACCTGAAAAGTGTCAAGAGCGAATTCGACACCGAAACAGAATAGAAGAAAACAACACAATATCTATGGAGTATTTGGAAAAACTTCATTCATATCACGAAACATGGTTAGCATCTGAATCAAATGTAATAACTATCGATAACAATTGTGACAAAACAAATGATTTTGACTATTCACAAAATATGAATACTGTTTATGATTGGATTATGGCAAACTGAATTTATCTAATAAATAATTAACAAAACGGTTTAGTGTTTCTGCTCCGACTAAAATGTATCTTGTTGAAAGGTTGTCATTCAATGCTGACAATTTCCATCTACTAAGTAAAGCATTGACCGTGGTTAGATCAAATGCATTTGTATTTTGCTCGAATGCAATGATAACTTCTTGTGTTTGCGCAATTACACGAGATGTTGTATTTATTGATGGTGTCGTGTTTTGGGCCAAAAATAAGCTTTGAGTAGTATGTGGTTTCGGAATAACAACGGTTTCTGTTTCTCCCCCTAATGTTCTAAGTATGTATTGAGTAGAATGATGACTCGCCGATGATATCGTATCGACACTTTGTAGAGGTAACCACTGAGTTGCTTTCATTTTTGATATTATACCATATCGACGGTGTTTTGCGTCTAGAATGTAAATACTGTCCTTAGTACAGCTTCTAGTCAAAACTAAATTGTCCATGTTTGCGTCTGTAATAGGTATAGTCGAGTGAGACTGACTTGAGCTGAATAAATCAACTATTCCAACATGATTTTCTGCAAGGTAATATATGTCAGTCCCATGTACAACTGATCTTCTCGGTAATAAATACTTCTGAATGGAAAATATTTCAGGATTAATTGGTATTGGCATCCAGGATCCAGTTTTATCCCCAGTATGATAATATCCGAACGAATTCTTTACATCATTTTCTGATTCTGTTATTGCTATACAAGCGTAGATGTTTTTGTTTTTGAAGGCGTTATCGTTAAACTTGCTGGGTGCGTTGAACGGTTTTAAACGAACTCGCATGTCTATTACACTTATTAAATGATCCGTGGCTTCGTTGTTATGAAGTTCTAGGGATACTTTATTGATATCTGAACCACTTGCTTCCCTCAGAATACACTTGAAATGATCAAAAACTGGTTTGGGTAAAACATTGTTTTGATACTTCTCATTCATCATTTTGACTAAGCTTTTTATATCTGTGACTTGAAGCAAATCATGTTTGGTACTGGTAGTGTTATAACTTTTGTCCACCACGTCCTGGGGAACTTGTAATTTTAGAACTACATTGATAGCATTGTCTACACGTTTCTGTTTTGGTAACTTAGAATCTGAAACAACGTTTATAACAAATCTATCGTTCCATGCACTTTGGTTTTTGGCGTATTGGTAGAAATTGTTTGGTTGATCAGTAACTGCTGTAGGGACGTATTTTATTACAGATGGAGTTTCTTTTACCGATGTGTCATCTGGATAATACAGATTATCTGACTTCATAGAATGATTGAGATCTTTGTTATATTGAATAACTGGTGAGAAATGGGTACCCGTTGTTTTCTGTACGATAAATCCACGATCGTTATACCAGTTACTCTCGAATGGGAAAGTAAATGTTTCGGGCAATATTAAAATATCATCCGAGAACATGTGTATTGGTGTTTCTAACATACATGACAAAGTATATATTTCTGTCTCCTTCGCATGAATTCCATCGTGGCCAACTGGCCGATATTTTAAATACATCTGAATATTATTTGCTGTTGACGCTTTTTGACAGATTTTATTCATAACATATTCGTTTTCAGGCTGTATCATGAAGTTATACAATCTCTTTCGAATGATGGTATGATAAATTTCATTTCCGAATACTAAATACGAAATGCTCTTGTAGAAAGAGTTTCCATTCTTTTCAATATCAATTGTTTCAAAGGTTTCACTGTCACTTATAAGTACTGGTTTAAATTGTTGGTTTTCTATATTCATAGCACTTTCAATTAATCGTTTTACATCTACATTTTCATTTCCTTCCAATAGTATACCAACAAATTTTCTCCTATCGTCGTCATTAATATGTGAAGTAGATTTATTCATCTCGTTTGTTGTTTGGTTTTCTATATCCATAGCACATTGAATCAAACTTCTTTCGTCGTTATTACCTTGGAACATTGGTGATCTCATGTCATTAGATACATTGGTGGTACATTCACGAACAAAGTCTTGCGGTTTTGTGTCCAATTGGTCTGTATGAAACACCATAGGCGTGTTAAGAGATTCATAGTCAAACTTGTCACCCGTTTCATTGAAGTCAATAATATTGTCAAACACATTTCTATCATAATCATCTTGCTGAAAATACTCTTGGTAAGAATCTGCTGTCGGAAAAGTATCATCAAATGTACTGAGATTGTTGATCTCGCTTTTGTCAGTTGATGCAATGTTATTTTTCATTAATTGATCCGATGTGTCGTTCAAACAAAATGATTTTATTGGAAATGGATCTTTTACCAGGTCATCGCTGTTCAAACGTGGATTGTTCATATCGCTGAAATCATCATTGAATAAACTGTATTTACACGATCCCTGATTCATCAGATTATTGCTGATTTGAGCATTCTCTTTATCATTTGTGTGTGTGGAAGGAAAATGATTTCTTTCTGCATCAAAAATGTTTTCCTTCAGTAAAGCTTGTTCGAGTAAATCGACCGACGGAGCTGAAGGGATTATATTTTTCTTTGAACAAACAACTGGTACATCTTGATTATCAAAGGCAAATTTGTTCGATTTCTTTATCTCTGGTGGTGAACCTGGATCGACGTTTCTACGTCGTTTTAAACAAAGTTTTCCCACTTTGCCATGTGTATCACCCTTCATTTCGACAGTAAAATTAGATTTTTGTTCGATGGGTAGATTTCCTAAAACTTTTCTTTTACCTGCAGCTTTCGGTTTAGTCTGATTTTCATTCGAACAAAATCCGTAGTTCGTATTAAATGTAATAACAGGTCGAAACACATTCTTCTCTAAGTGAATGTGAAGTCCATGTGATGCTAGAGGGATTTTGATGTTCTTTGTCTTACGAACGTACACGTCGTGCGTATTCACAATTTTAGGATATGCACCTGATCGTATAGCATCACTCGAGAAAATATAAATCGTAACTTCTAAGAAATGTGCCAAGGCTTTTAGGAGCACGGTTCGTGTTGGTCCAGTAGAATGGGTTTGATATTGTTCAATAAAACTGTGAACATCCATTTTCATATGATTTTTACAAAGTTTATCAAATATATTCTGATTCTGCATCATGTAACTGAACAATGCCATATGAATAAGATTCCAGTGTTGTTCAGAGCCGAAAAGGATGAACGACACACATCTGAATATATCATTTCCGTCGTTTTCTACAGCTGAAGTTACAAATCTATCGGCATTATCAATAATCATATCAGATGGAAGCATATAAATTTGCTCAAGTAAAGACTCTTTCATCTTAGAATGTAATCCATAAATGTTTCTCGTTATTTTTTGCACAATCATTTCTCGCTTATCGTATGTCATCGGTCGGTATATGTCCAAGCTGTTTGGGAAACATGTCGGAATCTCTATATCGATTGCGTGTGGTTTCATATTTGAGAATAATGATGATAAAATAAACAACAAAAAATGTACAATTTATGTTATATATATTTTTTTCCTTACAACGTCAGATCAAACATTTCCAAATGAGATGAAATCTTGTTTTCTCTTGACAATTTGAACTAAAACATCTACAGTAAATGTAACATTCACGTTTGTTGAATCGGCTGTTGATGGTTGGATTCACACGAACAAAATAATCACATGGGTTTCTATTTGGTTTCTTGTGAGGATAGATAGCACAAAACTTGATTTGTGAACACCACTCGAATTTGTTCGTGTTTTTTACATGAACCAACGGTTTCTTGCAGAAGATACCCCAAATTATCTTGTTTCTTCGATCTTTCAACCTTCCCATGGAGAATTTATCAATAGCGTCAATGAGAACTCCCTTTTGTGACTCCGTGAATTGAAACGATTTCAAACTGGCATATTTGTCAGACTTGGGAGACGCTATTGCTCTTCTGTCACTCTTGACAGTGTAAATGTTTTTGAGTATACTGGTACCGTCGACTTTAGTAAGAATGTCCTCGTTCGGAACATTGATGGAGCAAATGTATTGTACATCTGCGTTGATGTCGATCATATTTTTGTTGTGAACCAAAGCATTACACATGAATAGAGCATGCTCAAAATTCTTTGAATGATAGTTGAAAAACACTGGTACTAAATGTTTGTTGCCCTCTGATTTCATATTCATTGGTAGACGTAGTTCGTGATTTGCTTGTCCGTACACGGATTTGTCAAATATAGTCTCGTCATTTATCAATTTTAGATGTTCAAATCTGTATCTGTAAATGTTCATCACTTTGAACAATGCGTCTACAACTTCTCTGTTCTTAAAACAAACGGTAGTCAACTTCACTAGTAATCTGATACCAAGCTTGAATTTTCCTTGCTCAAGTTTGTCCAAATCATCCCGTACTGATTCGTACATATAAAATGTTGTATTTTCATCACTGACCTGAAGCTGTAGTACATCATGACACACGTAC
The DNA here is from genome assembly GCA_947247005.1 of Spisula solida. Taxonomy (NCBI): domain Eukaryota; kingdom Metazoa; phylum Mollusca; class Bivalvia; order Venerida; family Mactridae; genus Spisula; species Spisula solida. The sequence continues at coordinate 25,244,698 of OX365960.1, read as the reverse complement.
AAGAACAAGCTTTTCAACTCCATGAACATGATTTCTTTTAGCTGCCACTGATTTGTACCGGTATAATATTGATACACAAACTGCTTGTCGTAAATGTCGACATCAATATCAACATTGTAAATTGGTAAAAAAGGATTGATCACTTCGTGGTAATAGTAATCATTCTCTTCAATATGATACATCAAATCACGACAATACCAGACATATGATTGTATAGATGGTTTTTGAAGGTGACATTTGATAGCGGCGATTATTTTGTTAGGTATAGGTTTGTCAATGTTAACCGCATTCAAAATCAGTACGTTATAATCTCTGTTTTTCCACTTTGTGAGAATGGGTTTGAAAGGTTTCTGTTGAATGATTTTAGTTGCAGCAAACTCGTTACGCTCATTGTACACACCAGCCATCATTTCACACAGTAGACTCATAGGATAAAATTCAATGTGTGGAGGAGGATTAGAACCATAGTATTTCATGATTGATCTGGCTATGAAATTCTTCAAATCAACTTTCTTCACACATAAACTGAACAGCTCATCCACATTTCGTTTCAGCACGTATCTGGTAATTTCGTTAGCTTTCACAGAAACCGTCTTCAGTGTTGACAAAATTGCTTCGTCTATTTCACGGTATTTTGAGCTGTCGTGATATGTAACTATATCCTTAAATGCACTGACGATCTGTTCAGTTTTGTCCGGGTTTCGCTTTAAGAATTCAACGTTGGATAAATGTTGAAAACTCTTCATAAGTGCAAAGTTACATATGACACCTCCCGAGTCTTCATGACTGTACAACTTGGAAACATCATTCAATTGTTTGAATATACTCAAAGAGTGTTCATAGAAACTACCTACTCTGTTATGAAAAGTGTCTATAGTCGCATTTATTTGTGCAAAATTGAATGTCCTATATCTTCGTATCATGTAGTGTAAGAGATGATTGTTTTCTTTCGGGTTTGTTGTTTCAGTCTCACCATAATATTTGTCATACACGTCGCTCAGAAAATACAATGATTTTGACAATCCGTACTTAAAGAAGTAATGTGATACTACGAACATCTTCAGAGGATTGTAGTTGAAATTGCGGTATAAGGTTTGAAAAAAACTATTAAGATCAGTGATGAATTTTATATACGATGCGTTGAATTTTCGTTTTCCATTTGACATAACAGTTAGTTTTGACGGAATAAAATCCTTAACACACTTGGTAAAAAAGAGCTCCTTTGGTAGAACACAGTTGTTACAAACTATATCTTGTTCAAACACCCTTTTGTTTAACTTAAGTAACCTGAACGAAGTTGAGAAAGAATCTGACAATCCATTCGATAATAAGTGAAGGTACAAAAACACATCGCTTTCGGAATTACATATTGTTTCAACGGTGATATCAGTAGGTGATAAAAACAGTAGTAGTAGATCTGATTTAGGTTCTGTGACAGACAAAGGTCGTTTACCGTTTTCATCATTCAAAATCGGTAGTGCTACAGCCTTATACACTGCAGGCATGTTCAAAGGATGTTATACGTGTTGCGTTGAATTTCTGAAGTTAAATTGTCCCAGTTTTCAAAGAGTGTCTGATATACCAGTTATTGATATAAATATGTATGATGACAGTGACGAAGATAGTTACATCAACAGACCACCTTCATCTGAGAATCAACGACTGTTGGCTGTAACCAGTTATAATGATAATAATATTAACTCCAAACAAGATTCTGGGCCCGACTATTTTTCTGACGATATCGACGTTGTGGGTCTGAGAATATATTGTGAAGATAGAATACAAATGATACAAAATGACTTGAATGATCCAAGTTTAACCCAAGATGAAAAACTCATCAATCGCATAAATTTAGCTTCGATGAATAAGATCTTGACAAACGTCCGACTCAACGAAAAGATCAAAATGGGATCCTTACAGAATGATCAATACACCGATGCAGTAATGTTACAGAAGCAAGTGGTTTGCAATCTCGCTGCTCAGAGAGAATACGGCGAAATTATTAAACCAGTAGTGATAACTCAACCTCAAGTCGCAATAAAAAGTGATATCTGTAATGAACCAGGTCCTCACTTAGATCAGTCAAATAACACTATGAAGAGTATTCTCAAGCACGACAATCATGTGCAGAAAAATAATGCGCTAACCATGATGATAGCATAGTGATATAAAAAATAAATACACTGTTGTTGCTAAATCATAACCAAAATGAACAGCGAACAAGACAAAAAGCAACTTGAGAATGTGTTGACGTCTAAGTCAGTGGTCATAAATGAAGGTGTGTTTTTGTTGCGAATCAAGAAGTCTGAAGTGAACCAGACTGACTTTATGAAACAATGTCTTTATGGTGATTCGTTTCCATCAGCTTATTCGAAGCACTTAACAATGATCCCTACGGATATATTTCTACCACAGATGTTTAATGGTAAAAATCTTCTGATGGAACATAAGGTGAATGGCACTAAAGTACCGATTGTGGATAGCTTTTTGCCGTTTGCATTCTACATACACGAAGAGGGCAATGAGCAAGTGAAGAAGATGTATGACAAATTGTGGCCCAACAACGATGGTCGTTCATATAGTGAGTTATACAGCAAAATTCACAAATCTGCGTTACAACATACTAAAAGCATGAAAAGATGTGTCAATGATCAATCTGAGACAGAAATGTTATGTAGCACTACTGATGATGAGACCAACCAGTACATTCAAGAAAATGATGATGAAATGTCTGTAGTGTTCTTCACTCAAGCTTCGTCTGTCAGATTTCAAGATGCTGATCCGCAAAATTTGAAATTCGGTTCTGAAAATGCTAGCGCATACGTTCCACTGGTAAATAACTTGTGTGCAAGATTCGATGGATATTCTGTATCCGACAACAACTGTGTTAAATTGTCGACCGCACTTACATCGGCTATCAAGAGAGAACTTTTGACATTAACTCAACAGTACTGGGGTTATGAAAAACATCCTGACGCAAACATCAAACATTATATCAAGAACATGAATGATTTATTCAACGATCGTTTAAAGTCTGTCAATTGCAATAATGATGAAAACGTGGAAAGTTATTGTGTATCGGCTCTAAAGTTATATGTTTCTCGAGCCTTGGATATGGACGTAACAGTTCCGAGTCGATCCATACTCACAGACACTGACTATGAAGAAACGATAAGAAAGAAAATTCTCTTTCAATTGCTCATGATTATGGATATGGGGTCGTGTTTCAATGCACGCAATTTGACTAAAAACGAATTGATAGAAGGTAAACCTGTCATAGTGTCTGCAAATACCTACAGTAACCCATTCAATGAACTTTATCGAGCCGTCTACGAAAATGTTAGTTGGTTGACACATTTGGTAACTACAAGTATGTTTTATTCCTTGGTGAAAAACCGACATGTATGTGAAACGTGTGAGCAAAACGTTTGTGTGATTAGTGCACCGGGTCTGATGTTCAATTTTGCTCCGAACAAGCGAAAAACTGACAATAGTGGAGCTATACTTTGTTTTTACACCTCAAACAAATACAACAGAACTGGTCCGTTTGGAAATCTCCGAAACGAGATCAAACTTACTACAAGTGATGTGAATAATACCGTTATATGGGAAAAACATCATAAAAATTTACTCAGTTCATTATTGGACAGCTACAATATGGATTTGTCGTTTGTCAAACAAACATCGGTGACACAGGAACACATTGACGATTTGGCCGAACAAGTTATGCATCAAATATGTTCAAGACTAGATAATATACTAGACATGTGTGATCAGTTTTGCGAACAACTTGACGATGGAGCAGAATCGGTTGCACAAGTGAGTAACGTTGAGTCTGAGATCAGAAATATTTACCGTTTATCAAGTATGTATGACAAGGGATTTGCGAGTGTTCTGTTGTCTGAGAGTTTGAGATATATCTTACATTGTATGCTGCTTTTCGAACAAAAGTCGAGTTTTCACAGACAGACCGTCAACGATGTTTTTCTGAATGTAAGACCATTACTCTTGGATAACAAATCTGGATTCGTGATCAACCAGTTTCAAAACTTGAAAACCGTGCCTATACAGAAACTAGCAGTTAAGCCGTTTGTTTCAGACGATATGGTGGTTGACATACAGAGTAAACTTTCAGAAAACTATCACATAAATGAAATTCTAAGTAACGTTTCGTTCAAATGTAAGAGTTACTTGTTTGGAAGATATGATGAGAAAAAAGGTAATGGTGCACGACAGAATGCCACGATTCAGAACATGTCATGGAACAAGAAAAGCAATGTAAATTTCTGCTCAAACAATAGTTTTCTACACTTCAAGAGTTTTTGTGCAAAACAGGCTTGCGAGTTGCTAGGAATTCAGAATGATGAATATTGTAGAACTGTGTTCAACGAAGTAAGAGACAAACATCTAGAGAAATACGCATATTTATTTCGATATGTATCGCAAATGAAGTTCGAAGATTGGACTGGAGTGATTTTTCTGTTGAGTGTCATGAAAATGATTGACTATCTAAATGTACAACCATCGTACGACAAATTGTCACTGCTGTCGTTCAATAAGCTGAAGTCAACACAGATGAATGGTAGATATAGATTTGAACAACAACTCATCGGGGAAGAATTCGATAGCCATGAATCTATATACACATCTAAATGCAACGTTATTGAATTTGGAGCTGACATTCAGGGTAAACGACTAGTGTTCAAGAAATGTACTGGTAAAAATCTTGAGCCACAAAATGCTCTACTGAACACGTTTTCTTTCAATAAGATGCACCCTGGTACACCAATATTTTTCTTACCCTTCGGTGAAAAGAACAAACAGAAAGAAACATCTACGGATACCATTCTGAACACTTTCATTGAGACAGAACAGTTTAAACTTGAAAAAGACGCTGCTTATACCGATTTCATTCGTAAACATAGAAAACAAATTTATGACTGTGTATTTCAAGCAGTTTTCTCAGATTATGGTAACGGTATTGAAAACAGATATACGCAAGAAATTCTCGACGAAATGATGTCTGAATTCGATAGCATATTTCCAGAAGAGAAGTTTGTAAACGAGCAAGTTCGCTCGTTTTTGAAGCTTGTGCTATCAGAATATTGCAATCCGGATCAAAGTAAAGTATTGTTCACAGCTAACCGAATAAAGGAGGTTGTATTTAGAGTAAGGAATCGAGGAGAAAAGAGATCTCGCAAGGACAGCACTTCAGCAGACAATGGATATACCACTGCAACTGTCGATGAAGACGACACTGATGAAAGTCAATTTTTGACAAAACGTGTAAGATTGGAATGAATATAGAAAAAATAGTATTTAAATGTTGTTTATTACGGTATTTTTTGTCAAATAAAAATGAATCCACATATTTTGAATCGAGTTTGGTGTCACTTTTGTAAATGTTTCTTTGTTGAAAAACTTGGTAGAATACATAACACATCATTCACACATATCAGAAATGTCGAAAGATGTCCTGAACCACCTCTTGTATTCACTGCGAACTGCGACTCAAGAAGCTCGCAAACTCCTAGTAGAATAACAATATCCAGCGATCACACTCCAAACACACTTCCTTCAATATATTCATCTCAAGGTTTACATTCACCAAGAAAAAGCACAAAACGTACAAGACTGTTTCCAGATGAATCAAGAAATAGTATTTCGAAATTAAGCAGTCAACAATCACGTCGTTACCCATCTTCAATACAATCAGAAAGTAACTCACATTTCACTTGTGCCCAAAGAAACACTCCGGTCAATAATTGTTTAGTACCAAGTGAATCATCAAAGTGTATGTATACCCCGATTAGTTCTGAATCAAATTGGAGAAATAATAAACGCAGAAATATCTCTCCAGTATCAAATCCGTATACAGCATCAACAATCGTAGATAGCCAGTCAGGTTCAAGTTTTAAAAGGAAAAGGTATAATCATGAAAATACATCTCCAGTATCAAATCCGTATACAGTGTCAACCATCGTAGACGGTCCGTCAGGTTCTGTTTCAGAAAGGAGTTCTCAATTTCCACGAAGTTTAACATATGACAACGTAGATGAAGACACTGATATGATTAGTAACGATGAAAGCTCTCAATCTATAGCACAATCAGAAAGTTTATTTTCAAGAGAGCCTTTACATCACGCCTGGTACAATATTCCTGATGAATATATTGTACAAACGGACAGTGGCTTTGAAAGCAGTACATCATTGGACGATACTGTAGATTTTGGTAGTAATCCATATATCGCAGATTGTGATGAAACTATTGATTACGATAGTCAACAGGCAATTCAATCAAATCATGAAAACCAACACGACTTTAGGAACAACGATGAACCGATGTGGTCGTCATCACCACAGCAGTCAGAAATTATCGATAATTGTGAAAGCATGTACAATGAAGCAGCTGTTGACTATAGAAATCACAAACGATTTCGATCTAACCATGCACAAAACGCCAGGAATGATTTTGAAACTTTTAGGTCGGCATCACCACGATCTGTGATATCAGCCAACAGGTCAGAAAATATCGATAATTTTCAAAACATGTTCGATGATGAAGCAGCTGTCGACTACAGAAATAACAATTTGTTTCGACATAGTAATGACAATAATCAACAAGCAGTTAGAAAACTACATGCGCCAGTAAGAAAACAACATGTAAGATCATTATTCAGAGAGACTGTAATACCAACAAATAGTTTAGAAAATATGTACAACGAAGCTACTACTGACTACAGAAATCAACAAGCAATTCGATCAGACCATAACAATAACATGTACAATGAAGCAACTGTTGACTACAGAAATCAACAAACATCGTCAACACCACAGTCTGTTATATCAATGTACAGGTCAGAAAATAACAATAATTGTGACAACGTGTCTCGGGCTACAGAAAATGATTTTACTTCGGTTTCAAGTTACAAGTCGTCTGCTAGAGAGTACGATTATACAAACAATGGTGAATCATCAGATGAAGACGAAAACAAAGATGTTGTCATACTCAACGGAATTTCAATATGTTACAAAGATGCCTGTGAACTTTCAAAGGAATTTGTTCCATACAAAAACAAAAGTCTCAGGTTACAAGTAAATACAACATCTATACATATTTTGAAGAGATTTATTGAGCAAGATGTTATTTTTGATAGTGATTTTGACCGATTCGAAATACGAGACTCGCTAGCAGAATTAGCACGCATTTTCCACATATCTGAATTCAGACCATTGCTACAAAAGTGGACCTAACTTGATTCACTGTAATTTGCCTTTCCTTAGATCGTGATTATAAAGACAATTATACATCCAAAGATAATCGTGTTTCTTTTTCACTTCTCCAACAGACCGTTTAATGATTCTGAAGACGTATACAGCAAGCAATGCATACGGACATAAACTTGTAGATCGAGAGTGTTTAAACGTCTTATAAACAAAGTCAATGTATCGTTGATTTGTTATAGTTTCTTGGTCGAACAGAGAGAAGAAATTGTATGACTTCAACCTATTGTATGCGCATAACGGATCACCAAACACAGGGTCAAAATGATTAGTTATTACATTTGGTGACATTGTGTGGAAAAAGATCATGTCGTTTTTATGTTTGACTTGAGCTAATACAATATTGACACACGTATTCATACCACAACCATGATTTGAAATAGTTTCAGTCAATAAATTTTCAAATGTACTAATTTGTGTTTTATATTCTGGTAGATACTGTGCTATACACAGAATACAATCTTTATCTTGATTAGAATACAACGGAGCAAACAAATTGACATCTGATACATCCTCTTCAATGTCATTTGAAATATCAACGATACTGCTTTCGTTAGGTAAAACAACAGACATGTTAAGTTTATGACATTTATTTTTATAACTATGCTATACAAATATAAAAAAGAAATCAATCACTGCATTCTAGGTCTTATCTAACATCCGTGTATTCTTCTTCGCTGTCACTGCTCTCTGAGTCCGACACATGGATTTCTATTGGTTTCATTGGCAGCTGAGCTACGATCAATTGTTGTATCTGTTTTTTGATATTGTCTTTGTTTGAGACGCAGACAGACAATATTTGTTCCAGTATGTCATTCGGTGTAGAATTGAATGTATTCTTTTTCATCACATCTAACACAATATCTCTTACATTTCTGGTCTTTCTGATTTCGTTGATCCGCTTTACAGCCTTGCGTTTCTGTTGTTGATACTGTCTGATTTTTTTGTCAATTTGTGATTTTTTTGATAGCAAGTTTACCATGTTCAGATTGTCTACTTTTGACAAGAATACTCCAGAATCTGATTTACTCAACATTTCATTGTCAACGCAATGTTGTAGTAACGTATCTACAGTTTTTCCTAACGTTTCGTTGTTTTCGACCAAATTCATACTTATTTGTTGGCTGGTCATGATGATTGTGAGGTATGACAGTACAAAAATGAGTATATATACTAACTAACTCATGCATTATTTTAGGCTATTTTATTCTAGTACAACAAGATTTCCATTCTGGTGACATTTGGTACATAAAAATCGACCACTGTATCGTTTTGTCAAAAGAGTCACATATTCACCAACACAATTCAAACATGCAACACCATGTCCACAATTTGACATAATGCAGCGTGGCGAACCAATTGAACAAATCACACAAACATCGCATTCACAAAGTGGCACTGATTTCTGCAATACATCTCTTGCTGTTGAAATTGATGATTTTGCTTTTGAAATATTTTCATTAACCGTTTCATGAATATCTGTTGGTAGCGATGATAGTTCCTCAGTTAGATTGTTCAAATCAGAAATCTTTGAAATCAAATTTCCGTAAGCAATTTTCTTTGTTTCCTCATACTGTCTATACTCTTGCAAATTATCAAATCTTTTGTTGATCGACGAAATTTGTGGTGCTTCAGTTTGATGGTTGGATGTATGTGGTACCTCAATCTGACGGTTGACTTTATTTGTGAGGTTATTTTGAGTTTCTGTCTTCATTCGTTTTTTCTTGGATTGTTTGACATCATTGCAGTCAATGCGACGTTTCTTTGATGACTTGGCTTGCTCATGAACTCGACCTGTCTGAGAATTGTTTTCTGTTGGATCATCCTCTAATCCTTCTAATATCCCCAAAAATTCATTGCAATCATCAACATTCATTTGACTATTTTCAGGCAGATCGTTGCCCGAGTATACGAATCCAGAATTGATAACCTCTTGGTTTGCCATTTTAGAAGTGAATGATGAAAACTTGATATTATTTCTCTTTTTAACCAAAACGTGGGTATAAAAGGTGTATTTGTTTGTATTATTCCATTAACGTTCTAGCATTCAAGCATGTCAGTCGTACTATCGATATCGCAGATATGCGAAACATTTATTCGTTCCAAGAGAAATTTGAACACAAGTGGTCATGAGAGAAAATATATGTTCAACGTTACATGTCCGTTCATCGAGGTAGAGGGACTACGATTTTCAGCTATAACAAACTCGCCGTATGATTTTCTCGATTACACTCCTACTGCCAGCCATCTGTTCCTGAATGAAGCCAGTATTCAAGAATTTGAGCAATATGTCGATACAATGTTCAGCCCATCCGACGAACTTGATGATTTCTGTTATTTCAAAATCTTCAGGAAACTACTTCCAGATACATTTTTACAACTGAACAGTATTTTACGAAGTGGTAAATTCAAGCAAGTTTCTTTTGGAGAAGACTACAAAGTACCAATATGCCTTATTCCTATCATAGAACATCAAGTGTTAGAAAGTCACAGTAAACTGTATTCTGTAAAACAACCGTGTAACAGTTTGGCAAGGACACAGATCAGAATGAAACTCAACACATACTTTGTTGCATTGACTAGATTGTTGAATTGTACTGAAGACACTATCATCGAAATTCTCGTCAACAAAGGTGTGTTACCAGACAAGAATTTTCAATTGATTTCGACTCAAAAAGAACTTTTAACGGCTTACAGTCTGCTGAAGAGTTGCAAGGGAAATGTCATGACTGAATTGGGAGAAGCTGTGAACAATGTAGAAGCAAATTTTGTACTGGTGAAACCCAAATATGCTTTGTGTAACACTAATCTACAACAAGCACTTAACATTCTGATGACTTATCATCCACTGTACTCAACTCGAGTACACTGTTTATTCGTTGAATCAATAGTTAATCATGAAAATGGGGGTAAAGGATGTTTGGAGTCTGCTATAAGGAATAACAAACAAAAATATAAAGACGGTGGTCGAGACCAAAGCAAATTACCGAAGAAGATGAGAAACATGTCACAATCTGAAGATATTTTATTGACTTGTGCTAAACTATGTATACCCGATATTATCATGGAAAATTAGATTATTACATGAAACAAAATTGTTGTTAGTCGTTTTTATTGAAATGGCATCATATACATTGAGATCGAGTGTTCAATACGAACTTGTTGTGGCAACATCTATAATAGAGAAAGCACGTTATTTTGCTGAAGCTGCACAGCAACTTTCTTATCCAGTATTACTGGATTTGATTCCCATCATCAAACACAATCTGTCAATTCTTAACTCAATCACTATACCTGAACAAAAATATGATTACATTTACATGAAATTTCTGTTCTCACTACAAGTCTGTATACTGTCTCACAAAAAACTGATCAAAGTCACAGAAAAAAGTCATGACAATAAATCATTGTACGACAACATTTGTTTAATAAATAGTGACAATACCTTATCTAAGTTATGCGATATATTAGATAAAGTTTGGCACAGATATTGGAAGCGATTTCATAAAGATGATGGTAAGCTACAATTCCTTCGATCGGTCGAAAATGAACTCGTTGATATATACAGTAGTATATGTATAAAGGGTAACGAAAATATACCCCAACATTACAGATGTTTAAACTGTATTCAAAACAGTGGATATGTTTCGACTGGTAGAACGGACGTGTGTGACAATGAACAAACGAGTGAAAGTAAAACTACGAGTGTTAGTTTCGATTATTGTCATCATTTTATTGATATCAACGAAACAAGCAAATATTTCAATGTAAACCGTATACTATTTGAGAAGAGAATGAACGAAAACGGTACGACTCAACAATGAGAAAAATATGTATATACATGATTTTTCAGTACGTACAGAGCACAAATATGGAAACAACGAAAACCCAAATACAAATCATGTTTAGCATCTTGCTAGTATTGTACCTAGCTTATATTTCAATAGAGATTATGTGTTGGTTCGAAGTATGAATCACATTGTTTCATAGCAGTATGTCAGATATTTGTTGATGTCAATAACTTTCGTATACTGAGCCATGCTGGTCAAATCAAGTTCATCATTTTTGAGATACAACCGAAGTGTAGATGATGCGAGTCTAGCAAACACGTCGTCAGTTTTCATGGTTCGACTTATGTTGTTATTCACAAATACAGAGTAGCAATAACTGATATTTGTTTTGTATGTTTCTAGAAAATTTGCAAATAAACTGTTTTGTATTTTCCAATGACAAGTTTGTGATTTTGTACAACATCCTACTAGATTCTGAAATATCACTTTGAGTTGCTGTAGGTCGTTAATGTTACATTTGGGAAAATATTCAGTTACTTGTTTCTCAAAGTACTGTTTTCGACGTTCGGTGTCCGTTGTGTCACATCCAAGAATATACGAAAATATCAAACCTATCGGATAGGTTGTAAATTCACAGACATGTAGCAAACATTCAGCTCTTGACATATTTTCTGGTAGTTTGATGAATGCGTCGTAGTTGTTGACTAGAGTTGACACAAATATAGAACTAACTTCAAGCTCTTTCCAAATACAATTGATATGCTTTTCAAGTCGGGTCGCAATTTCTTCGTGAAAGGTTTGGAGAAATTGTTGAACAAACTGTACATAATCAACAGATAAGTAGTGGTACGATAGAAAATTAACCACATCTTCTGTTGGCACAATATTTCCATTGCTCAAAACGTACGATTTTGCTTTACATGCCAAAAGTCTGATAAATGCTGACAAATACATATTCGGATATTTTCCTAAAGAACGTTCTTTGAAATGAAAATCAACTAGTTTACAAACAATTTCATTGTCACGTTTTCCAGCTGGTATGATTAGGTTGTAATTCAGAGGTAACAAGTCATTCATGGTTATTGACTCTCGCAAAGGTTTACGTTTCGTTGGTTCTATCACCACCACTTTGTATACATTACTGTTAACTTTTCTAATCCTACCTATAGCCTGAACAAATGCGCCTGGAGAAGCAACCATTGTAGAAATTTCCATAAAAACATAGTGAGTTTCAAAATACGCTGTTTTAGACGACACATCAATACCGACTTGAAAAGCTGTCGTGTAAATGAACAATTGATACTTTGAAATAAACTTGTCCGGTTGATTAGCAAACTTTCTTTTCGTCTCTTCATTGCTGTTGCCAGTTATCGCAAGAACCTTGAAACCACATTTTTGAAAGAGGTATTGTAACAACAGTGCCATTCTTTTTGTAGAAGTAGTCGCACACAACTTGTGTCCTTTGCGCAAAGAATCATACATATCCACCAAAATATCATCTCCGTCCGTCGAGCTAAGAAACGAATTGATGTAGATCTTGGTAAACAACTTTTCAACAATATCTTTTCTAGCATCTTGCAATACGTTTCTAATCCTCTGAGTACACATAAGTGGTTTGTATTTCTTGTATGCGTCCTGTGAGCATAACTCGTGTCTCAGTTGCTTAATAACAAATGCATTGTATGGACATTTTCTATAAAATATGAGTTTATAACGTTGTTCGACGTACGTATTTATCAGGCAAATGTGTGATTTTTCTATTCCCCATTCTGAATCAATGTCATTCAGTACATTTACTAAATCAAGAGACATGTACGCATCAAAGCATATCCATCGTGGCACTGCTCTCAGAATCTTTACAAAAGTCTTAATAATTTGTCTATTTTGCTTGGTGCTGAATAGCGATGAAAATAACTCCTCAACGATACTGTGAACTTCGTCCATGATGAGAAGGTTGTAACCTCGCACACTGTACGAATCAGTTAGTATGTCTTCAAAATGTCTCAGTGACTGTAGTTGAACAACTAGTCTAGGATGTGTTGTAAAAGAAAAAGGTCTCTTCGCCTTTCTGTAGTCCACTGCACCAGGAAGCTGTGAACTGATGTAGGAAGCATATGTGCGTTTTGGAGAAATAACCAAATATCTCAACTCCTTTCTTGTAACATGAGCACTACGTTCAAAGTTTCTTACGATATTTTTTAGCTGGAATGTCTTTCCCGATCCCATCGGCGAACGGACATACAAGTTGAAAAACTGTTTATCTTTCAAATAGCGAGTGTATATGTTTGGTAGTCTCACTGAATTGTGCTCTATCACACGGCAAATTGTCCTGAGTTTGTCACGCAACTTGCTCGTATCAGTGCCATACAGAGACACGTCCAGATCTTCCAACAGTCTCTCCATGAGTACAAGTATATTGTTCCAACAACAAACTATACTACCATACATGGAATCATTTCATTATTATACAAATACATGTCCAAGATTGTTTCTAGACAAAGATCATTTTATCAAAAATGGACCAGGTAGATTTGTTGGAGCATTTGATGGAATACACGAATGAACTCCTTTGTACGAAAGAAACATTGTCTACTGTGCAGCAGTCTGACTTATGTGTCATAAGTAATGTAGAAAATGGTATTAATGAAGAAGAGTTGATTGAACCTTTCAACAACTTGTTTCAGGTTTCATCAAAGAAACCACAAAATGATGTCGAGTATGTGTCTCAACAAAAATCTAGTCTGAACTTCAAATTAAGCGACACTTGCAATGATGTGAATGTATTTGATTTGGACTGTTTTCTAAGAGCTATTGTTCCTAACCAAACCTCACTCATCGAAATATTGACAGCGAGATGCAACATAGATCCAGACTTTACACACATGATTGAGAAATTACATTTATTGCGAACACCTTGTTCACGAAATATCTGTCAAAGTAGAATATTTGCTGGAGCAAAATTTACCCGAGACGGAACAAACAACATACAATTTCCTATTGCTCACATTCCACTCGTATATGAAATCAATTCGATACTTGGTCAAAACGATCCAAAACTGCTGAAACGTTACCTACATTATGTTGACAAATATTTGTCGCAACCGATTGAAAACGATAGTTGTATACTGTGTCTAGCATTTGATCTATATTGTACAAATACTTCAGAGATTAACAATTTTCGACTTTTCTTTCTGGAGGATGTAGCACCGATAAGCGATAAAAAACAAAACGTGAGTCAAATGTATGAGACAGATGTCGAAACAACAAATGTTGAAGAACAATATGATTTATTTCAAAACATCTTGGACAACATCACAATAATACGACTAGAATCGAATACAGAATACATTTTGCGCTACTGGGATGAGGGTAAAAGGGAAGCTTTTCTGTTCATGTAGCAATGACACAAACATTTCAACATCAAATAACTAACGGGAATTGCGCAAAACAAAACAACTGCCCAGAATACTTCGTTGTACCCATTGTAGAAAAAAGTTAAATTCGACCAGATTATTTCGAAAGTGTTCAGCGTACATTGACATTTTGTTACATATACGGTTTTGTAACATGCTGAATGAAGACATCCTGGTGTGAACTTTTGTAACCAGTAACTGTCCTTTGTTGCAATCCAAATGGTTTTACTTGTAGTTTCTCCGTTAAACAACTTTGATATGATCATATTTTCAGTTTCGATATTGTCAACCAAAAGTTGATGTCCATGCATACGATTGACAGGAGCAAAAAAATAACAATGATCGTTAGTTTCATAACCATAAAATCGTTTACAAAATGTTCCACAGTCGCATTCTTTTCCTGTCACACAATGAGCAATTACGAAAACGAAAAATAAAATATATTTCATACTTTATCAGTGTGTTTTTACCTCACAAGTTTTATGCTACGAATGTTTTAAATACAAAAAAAACATACAGTTAGAAAACTACACAATGGATCCTTCTACTCAGTCGAGAAAACTATTGAGTATGAATCTCAAAACACGAATTGATGAAGCGAAATGTAAAGCTTTGATTGAAAACGGCTCCTTGAGAAAGATGTTCAACCACGATATACAACTAACCTATTATGAGATTCTTCACAGAAAGATTGAACTAGCATACGCTTCTAAACAGATATCTGTTGCTCACAAAAATTGGCTACATCGTGCCTTGTCACAATTTTCAGACACTGCGGAAATGAGTAAATCTTTGTTAGATAGTATCAATAGGAAATTGTATCGAATAATGGATAAAGAAAAAGATTTGGCCGAGTTACAGGAAGAAACTATTGCTGGAGTAAAGGAAGCTTTGGACATTGAAACTGATTCGATATTTCCAAATGATGATGACGATAGTGGTGAAAGTGGTAGTCAACTTTTGAAACAACTAGAAGATAACATGTTATACGCTTTACCAACACCACCAACTCAGGAATGTAGCAAAGTTGAAAAACCTAAACAATTGACATTTGGTGATGTGATCATTAAATCTATTGATACGGTGGAAGAAGAAAAGGATAACAAAAAAGTCAATTTTGACCCAGATGAATTTACTGTTAACAATGAAAAAAGTTATGGTATACAATTTGCAAACGATGATCAAGAATATGTAGTAGATCAATTGATCTGACTGCTCATCAACTTTGAAGCTATAGCGAATCTGCTAGCAGTATTGTTCTCTTGTTCTTTTGACGAAATACATTGTTTGTTTTTCTCACTTATAAAGTAACTTTGACATGACTGCTTGAGTTTTTGTTTTTCCAAAACACCACATGTATCTGCTGTAACAAAAGTGTTACATGTACCCTGACATTCGTTTTTCAGTAGTTTTGTCAAATTAGCAAAACTTCTTAGGTCGACCTCTCTATTCATTTTCAGTCCAAGCGAAATTTCTTTCTTAGTTATAGCTAAAATATCCCAATCGTTGGTGAGTTTTTCTTTCAAGTTACAAACCGTTAGAAAGTAGTGATTTCTTATGACATCTGGAGATAAATTTGAAACATACTCTTGAAATGTTTCATCAGTTACATCAATATTATTGCTATTTAACAAACTCATAATTGTTACAACAGCCGCATCTAAGATTGTTACCGCAGTAAACGGTACAGAATCATAAAACAAACCTAGTACAGATACTGATTCATGGTTAAGTGTTGAACATAAAATGCATGTAGTAATAGGCGTATCCAGCACACGACGTACATTGTCCTGTTGAGTCCAAAACGTATAATAGTATTCACAAACAAGCTCGTACAATTTGTTCTGTTTGTCAGTATATAACAAATCCCTCAAAATAAAAGTCATTGCTAAACTTCTAACTGAGGAAATTTCATTGCTCGGTCTATATATTGTTTTTTTCGCTTATCGTTTGAACCATTTATTCTGAATTTCATGTCATGTCGATACTCATATTTCAATCCATTCAAAAACCAATACTGTGACAAAATTTGATTAATGAAAAATGGATCTCCATGCAAAATGTTTTTGAAGTACATCGGATTGATCTTGATGACATTTGAACAACTAAGAAATATGAGAGTCATTACAATATCAGCACGGGATATTGTTTTTAACTTGACTTTCAAAATTGTTTGTAGTAAATCAAACGAGTCCCACTGTATTAAATGCGATTTTGCCCAATACAAATTTTTGAATTTCTTGACCACACAATACAACATTTTATCATCAACCGAATTTTTTGCAAGTGGGTTGTAATTTACTAACAGACGGTTGACGTTTGTTTCATTGTAAAACGATGTGCAAGTCATCATTAGGAAACAATTGATAAAAAACACAATCATCGTGTTCACGATCATTTTTACCGAAGTACATCTTGGTTTACCATAGCTTCTCAAAAGCAAGTGAAAAAAGTTTTCATACACGGGCCTTCTCTCGTCATTTTTGAAGTATATAGCTTCATGATATAGGTAGCTGTCACACATTCTCATCTAAATCTTTGTGTCAGATTACCAAAAGTCATTCAAAACAAATAATGTTTCTGGAAGTGGCATGTCATGACAAGAATTTACTGTCAAAAAACTTTTTATTTGTGCATCCCAAAGAAAGAATACGTTTCAGACAAGTGAAAAGGAACAAGGAATGTTATACTATAAACTGTTCAAAACGTCCCTTGAGTTTTATGATAAGTGATTTTCTTACTAAAAAGCAAACACTAGTACGTTTGTTCAATATCGTTCTCTTACGATATATCATTCAATTTCTGCACAAAGCAGAACATTCGACTACAGTTATGTCATTTCTAGGACTCGTATCTCGTAATGCTGATTTCAGTAATTTAGAAACTGAAGTGAACAATATCATGATCGACACTCATTTGAAACGCATTTACGAAACGTTATACTTCTTTTTCGGTGAAGTTTATGGTCGTATATTGTCCTTAACAAAAGGTTATACGAAATACCCACCCCATGTCGATACTGTATACATTCCACATTTACGAATGTTACAAATGTCTCAACAAGTAAAGTTTCCTTTTCTATTCAACAATCAGCACAACGCCACTTTGGTTGACTTCAAACAGTATGATTTTCTACAACATACAACAATTATCAACCCGTCTCCTGAATATGATCCTAGTAGTAATTATATTGTACGAGACTTTCGAAGTAACATTTCAAAAATACGACCAATGTTTCTGTATCAATCATCGATGTGTGCAAAACTTTCAACGGCAAAGATAAACAACCACAAAAACTACAGGTTTCTGTTATTTGTGAACGGAAAGTACTATGAGGTTTTAGGAATATATCCTCTTGATCGTGTTAGGAAATTGAACATAAATATACAACGAAATCCATCTTCGGTTTATGACATTAGTACAACACATATAACTAAACTCATCATGCAACTAACCACCAACGTATCAGAAGACACAACAATTGAATCGTATTTTTGTAACCACATGAGTAACGAAAATGTATACGACAGCGAAAGAATACATTTGTCATCGTGGATTCAAAATGCAGTTACTCCTTATGTGTTCAGTCTTGATATTTCACACAGTGATACTGAAAATTATGAAAATATTTTGCCAGGTGGACTCAAAGTATGGTTGACACAGAAAGGCAGTCAATTTGCTATAGGTCTCAAAAACGTGATTTTTGTATATTCACAAATAACAGACAGGGAATCTCAGTCAGACAACATTTTTTATTTTTATGATAAAGACATACATACATGTAACGTTGAGAAAATGTTTATTCGACTAACATTGTTATTACGATCACTACTACATACCACGATGAAACAAGAACTACAATACACGTTTGTCAATTCCAACAACAGCAAGCTAAACAAACAAATCATTTATCAAGAATGTAATCACTTCAAGGGTTTAGTTGACTTGAACAAAGTTTCAGAAATTATGTCTGACAAGTTTTGACAATTCCTCACTGATCAGTTGTGCAGAATAGAAAAACAAATAATCATTGCGTTTGACAAATGCAATTCGAAATCCATCATTTTCAAGTGCCATACGAAACTCGTCAACCTTCCCAATTTTGTTGAAACCATATCCCAAAATATCTCTCGGAGTCAGTGAATTGAGAATTCCAACTCGCTTCGCTTGAAAATACCAAATGTCAAACAACTCTTGTAGCATGGACGTGTATTGTGAATGTCGTTTCCCAGAGGTTTCCAGAATGTCATTTTCAATACCAATGTGTGGACAAATATTGACCAAGTCGCTTTCTGACAAGCTGCTAACGAACAGTTCTTGCAATACATCTTTTGTCATGTTTGACTCAGTTCCACCAGCATTGAGTTTCAGAAGGAAGTTTGTTTGGTCCGTTTTCCTTTTTTTCGATGTAGGTATGTGGCAGTCAGTGTATTCTTGTTCAGTAGGCATATCGAGAGTTCTCTTTTGTGTGACTAATCTCGATGATTGCATAGTAATAAATGAATCAAATGAAACACTGTATTTATGTTATATAGTTATGTCAGTCCACCAAGTTGTCTACGTATCTCTCGTCTCGCCACTTTTGTAGCATTTCAGAATCAACATTGTGTCCAACGAAATATTGATGTATCAAATTGTGCAAACTAGACATTTCTCGCTCTGTGAGTGAGTCTGACATGTCGTGTTCTAGTGAAGCTATTTCTGTTGTCCGATCTTGTAATATACGTCTTAGAGCTAGCATTGCAGCACGCAAACTCCGGCGAGTTCTGAAAAACGCTTTTGTCATTTTGTCTGCTCTTTCTTCGTTCTGTTGGTTTTCATGTCTGAGCTGAGAGGTGCGATCAAGCAACGCCCGCTTGTCCGATTTTACCAATACCAATTTTGAAGTCAGTGATTGCTTCTCAAGTTTCGATAGCTTTAGCTCAAGTTTCATGTTTTTGAAATGTGTTTTCATTGACTGCTACTGGATTTCCAAAGCATCAATTTTATGCACAAGTTGCTCCTCATTCAGCAATTGTGGAATAATTTCATACCGCATAGTCAAAAAGTAACAAGTAATCAAACATAACTAGAAAAAGTAGATACAATTCATAAATATTTATTTTGTTAGTTCTGTTGACAAAATATGTCAATCACAGAATGTACATTGGAGTAACACACATCGTTTTTGTGGTATACATCTGAGGTTTGACACCCACAACTCCCAGCAATTCAGTATTGTTCTCTCCACATCTGCTATTGAGTTTTGAAAAATATACAGTATAGATTCATTGTCTAGATCCGTAATGGTTGGAGAAAGGAGTACCAGTTGTAGCGTTGCAACAATTATTGGTTTCCAACAGTCCAAATTTCTTGTCCATGACAAATCTATATATGTTTCCGAGTATATTGAATCAATCAACTTAAAAATCAAGTCCTTTTCATCTTTCCCTTGTATCCAATCACACTGTGCGACTGCTTTTACTAAGTCACTGATGTGCAAATCGGCAATTTGTAGTAGGCGAAAGACGTAGAAACAAACCGAAGTAATGACTTCCATATTCATGAGTGCAGTGTCAGGATATTCTTCAAAACGGATGGCAAATGTTTGCAAAACTTCTACTGAATGACTTTTGATTTCATCATCTAAACTGTCTCTATTTTGTACGTCTTCCAAAACACATGCAAGCTGAATGCGAGCCGACTCCACAGATCGAAATATTGTCAAATATACACACTCATTTATTCGTCTTGTTAACCACTCGAGCATAATTTCTGCCTTGAGGTGTTTAGATATTGCATGACAAGTAATAACTCGAGTGTATATCATTTCCCGAATCTCGGTTGGTAGACAGGAGAGATCCAGCGTGTTGTTCATTGTGAGTCAGAAATGATAATGACGACAAAACGTTAGTTTAGAAACATATAGGTCTATTTCAAACAAATACATATCAAAATGTTCTGGTAATATTAACGATTTTCTTCTGCGGAATTGTTCCCAAATTGCATATCCAACGATGCCATGTCGCAATAACAAGTTGTTCAGTCGGTATTATCGATGTGTCGAAAATATACTGAACATCGACGGGATCTAGTCCTGATATTTCTCGACAAGTGATGAGAAGTTTCAGCGTTGCCTCTATGACTGTCCTCCAATACACGATGCCACTCATCCAAGAGTCATCAAACTCATTTTCTGATTGAATCGAAGAGATCATTCTTGATATAATCTGTTTTTCACTCTGAGAAAAGCTTTCGTTTGAAGTTACAAAATCTTGCAATGCCAATTTGTCAATATTCGCTATTTGCAAAACACGATTCACAAAGAAACACGCCGATGTAACGACCTCTTCGTTCAATAAAGTTGTATTTGGAAAGGTACACGCATATTGGTAGAAATGTTTCAAAATATTCACCCCAACAACTTGCATTTCAGTGTCCATATCGTCTCGACTTGATATATCGTCCAAGTCAATTTGGATTTGAGCGCACGCTTGTTCAACCGATCCAAATGTGATGTAACTCATTGCCAAATTGACACGTCTAGCTAACCATTCATAGAATAACTCGTACTTCAGTTGCAATGACATTGTCCGCATTTTGATCATTTTTGAATATATCATTTCTCGTAATTCTGGTGGCATCAAAGAAAGGTCGATTCTCTCATTTTCTAGTTGTTTCATGTCTGTCATTGTGTTACTTGACTGCTCGAAGTTCAAACATGGAATGAGCAAAAACATTCATTTTTGACTATTTGTATGATCTATCAAACTTTTACTATCCCCAAAAAAATATCATGCAACAAAATCACACAAACCCATGCGATTGTAACGATGTGCTAGAGCTCAGTAGGTTAGTGCGAAAAAATAAAGCAGAAGTCAATAAGTTAGATTCAGATATAGGTGAAGTGCAACAAGAGTCGGCATTGTTGAGAGAAAATATAGATCGTCTCCAAACAGAATTCGATAGACACACACGGCTTACACATCGAGATTTGCGAGCAGCAATGTTGTCCCTCAAGTTCTTTATACAGGAAAGCTGTATTGAACCAGAAGCATTTCTTCGTGAGGTTTTTTCTCGGGGACCCCTGAATCAAGTAGAGCGAGATAGTCTCCGTCGATTGCTGAAACAATATTTCGTTTCACTGAATGATGAAAGTAGTCGG
This sequence comes from Spisula solida, assembly GCA_947247005.1. Classification (NCBI taxonomy): domain Eukaryota; kingdom Metazoa; phylum Mollusca; class Bivalvia; order Venerida; family Mactridae; genus Spisula; species Spisula solida. The sequence continues at coordinate 25,223,066 of OX365960.1, read as the reverse complement.
TTTCGTAGAGCTTGGATAGCTGAGAGGACAAATGACAATTAATTTGTTAACAATTTCTATTTCTAATTGTTCGAATCAATTTGCACCAAGCATCGCGTCGAAATCGGTCTTTAAGTTGTGACAAAACTGGTCCTGGCAAATTCGACAAGTAACAAAATATCTCCTCGTTTGTCAAAAGTCCACATAGTGAAACAATATTTGAAGCGCATATGGCTTGCAATGAATCTGACGTTCTTGCATTCCGTAACATCAAACTACGCTGTTCGAAAATTTCGTGGATCACCCACTCTATTTCCATCATGCAAAAAACATCTTCTAACAGTTCAACAAGTGTTGATATGTCGACAAGTAGAGTGGTTGGCAAAATTGACAAACAATTCCGCATGTTCAGCACCACATCAACTTCTTCACGATAAAATTGTTGCAGCTGTGCTATAATCAGGTTCATAGATTTTTGTTTCAAACTTTGCATGTTGACTTTATGACGGTTAACGAGTAACTGCAAGAACTATCCTAATAGACTAGTGTATCCATCAAAATTAATATTTGTGTATTTTCATTTTTTTTTATTTTGTAGTTTTTCTTCTTCGACTACTATAAATATGACAGAAATGGTAAATGAGAAAAACACTGATCGGATTACGATACAAAATCTCCAATTGAGAAACGAACATCTAGAAAATGTTATTTTCGATTTACAATGTGAAATTGACAAACTTGAAGCCCCGATAATTATTCACAAACGTGAGATCAAGCAAGACCCTGTTTTGCGACCAAAACAACACGAAAAACAAAATTGGTTTCATCGGGTTTTTCGAAGCTTGTGTTGCATACAATGCCTATAAAAACCCAATCGTTATCTCAGTAGCTTCATTTCCAAATTACCTTTCGTCGAATACAGTCACAAAATGGAAAATATTCAACAACTGTTCAAACATATCGAAAGAATTGATGCTTGCATTGTCAAGTTGCAAGTAAACAAAGAAAAATACATGCAACAGCTGAAGGAAGCAATTGCGAATCAAACTCAGTCAGACAGAAGCAAAATGGAGACAAGTGAGTCAGAAACAGAAACTGATCAAAATGTCCAAGCTGAGTTACTCTGGGCTGACGATGGCGATTGGGATGCGGAATATGAGAAATACTTGCTGGAGTGTAAAAACAATGATTTTTGTACGCAAACAACAGAAGAACATTTGACTTGGGACTACCTCACAAACTCTACAGTTGAAGATTGGACAAATGACAACGAACCACCATTTCATGTTTTGTAAAATTGTAAATGAAAATAAATACATGTATACAAATGAAAATTTCTGCCTTGAATTTTTGTTACTGTTTATGTTGCTTATTTTGTTTATATAAAACAGCAACATTCTACTGAGTGCCATTCGTCTTTTGGACACGATGGAAGCTACACACAGACAAATGCTCCAGCAGAATAGAGTATCTATCCTAAAAACACTAACGTTGGAACAAATTTCATGGATTACAGACTATTTGTTCGAACAAAATATACTGAGTGAACACATGAGACAAGAAATCGACAGCAAAACTGACCAAATCGAAAAAACAAGGCATGTATTGGACGTGTTACCGCGCAGAGGACCTAGAGCGTTTCACACTTTTGTTGAGTCGCTTCTGACATACGGCGCAGAACAGTTAGTTTATGTTTTGCTACCTGATCGGGAGAGAAGTCATGACATACGTCAAAGTACAACAGTGAACATCGGAAGCAAACATCAGAACAAAATAAGAACAAACTATGAGAGCAATGTTGACACTATCGGTGTGTCCGACAATGATGATCCACTAACCTGCAAAATTTGCATGGACAGTACAATATCTGTAACACTCATTCCGTGTGGACATACACTTTGTTCAGATTGTGGGGACAGAATATTTCACGAAGGAGAGTGTTGTTTTTGCAGAAAACGAATATCACAAACGAATGTAATGTACATCAGTTAACTTATTTATACATATTTGTTGAAATTTGTGTCTAATGAATTTGTGTATACATTGTTGTCAAAATAAATTGTAGTAGTTGCAAAATGTTTTCTTGTTTTGTTTCTGTGACTTATTTTGAATGTGTGTCGAGAGTTTCAAAATCAAGTATCGTCAAATATTTCAAAATTTTGTTCCTTGCTCCATACATGTATACAGGAGGAGTAACACTGAATATGAACATATCAAACCGAAACATGTCTCATGTATTGAAATACATTGAATTGATGTTTTCAAGAAATAACAATATTCCCGACTCAATCAGAATTTGATAATTGTTCAAATGTCAGTGTCGTTTTAACATCAGAAACATACCGATGAATATCAAACCGACACACGTCTAACAGAAATGCATTGATTTGATATTTTTGACAAGAAATATAAAATTCTTGTCATAATCATGTTTTTCAGTAGTGTCCGAATACCAACTAGGAAAACAAAGCATTTCAACATTTGATTTCGAAGCTAATGAGTAACTTCAAACATCAAAATGTTGAAATGAAGAAGAAAATGAATAAATACATGTTAGGTTACAAATTGTGATTTTATTTTGTAGTCAGAAATAAAAACGTTGTACACTTGTAATATCAATACGACAAAACATACACTTTGGTCTATTGTCTCTCATAACTATGTTTGTACACTCGTCACACACAGTGTGTCCACATGACAAAACAGTGTTGATCTCACGATTCACACATATCTTGCAGTTTCTCGAATCAGCGAGTTCTGTCTCTATCCTCTTCTGTAGTTGACTCTTTTCATCAGAAGTTATGATAGAGTTTATGATTTTCAAAACATACTTTTCTTTCTTCACCAAACAGTTTGTTTGTTTCCGTACATATTCAATACCACACATTGACCGTATTTGATTGCCATATCGAATAACATCTTTTGTCACAATTTGAATGTCTTCCAAGCAAGTTTGTAAATCTGAGTATGTTACAGAGATGTCACTACTCGTTTTTCTACATTGATCAGGACAAACACTTTCGCTCAAGCATACACATCTTTTGACACAGTACATCATACATTTCATTTGTGGAGTTGTTTTTGTCAAGCGACATAGCTCTTTCAATTTTTGTAACTGCCTAGTAGCCAGTACAAGTATTTCTCGACGTGTGTTCTCGACGAAAGCCATCGTTGAAATGACACACCAATGTGGTGACACTCCCCATTTATCCAGACTTGTGACTGGCATGCATTTTGTTACATATTGTAACAAAATGCAAGGTTGGGTTACCCACATCGGACAAAAAAAACACAGGCAACTCGTGGGTTCAGTAAAGTGTAAACACTAAACTGACTGAATTTTGTCAAAATGAGTTGCTGTTGTTCGCTCACAGGGTTTCCAGCTAACGATATCAGAGCCCGATATTTGCAACTGCGTCCACCCTACAAAGCTACTCGTGACTATTAGTGGTCATCTAGGGACGACATACCTCGCCTACGAGCGGAGCCGTCAAAAGCCGCCTTCAACCCCATTTGCAAACTTCAGAACAAATATCCCCGAATGACACAGGAGTTGCAGGATCTATCCATGTTTGTTATGTCACTAACGCACACAGACTCCAAGATTTTTCAACCCCGGACCAAGCCAACTCCCTAGCGATATTTACTCCGAAAAATTAGTTACTTAACATACCAAATAAAATGACAGCGAAGAGGGCGCTGATCCATTGAACCCGAGGGTAAGATCCAGAACCAACTAAGCTGAAAAAATATTAAACTAAATCCTAACCAAATTTTGAAAATTAACCCATTTCGTTATAAGAACAGAGGATGGATTTACCTCAAGAGTTTGTGCTGATAAATCAGCGAGTTTTGTTGTGGTTTTTTTTGTTTAGTTTTTTTTTGTTTGTTTGTTTTAATCAAAGACACATTTGTTACAATATTGAAAACTCATGCTAAATCAAATTTGAAACAGCAATCATCCCTCCAATGAAAGGCATATTCATGCAGTGACCAGTAAAGGACGTCTGATATAATATCATCCACACGAGGCGCCTGACATGAAAGAAGAACAAAAGCCACTCCAAATCAGATTCAGCATGTTTTCCAACATTGTAACTCACTTACAATAAACGAATGTCTGCGGTGGCTACCCTTCTACTCTCAGTTCGAAGGACCACTGCCCACTGCAGCTATCCAGATAAACCGTTGCTGAGACTCAAGATATAAATATCAAGAGCGTGTGACAGACGTAATTGAAGTGAACCTTAAGCCTTAACAGTATATTTCATTTTAGATTTAGTTTTTATTTTGACATTGAGTTCATGATTTAGTTACATGTTTAGTTTTGTGTTAGCTTTAGTTTTTTTTCAAATGTTTGAATCAATTTTTAATTTAAATCGATTCTAGTTTTGTAGCTTGTGTTTGCAATACTGTAAAATGCATCATGATCGTGATATTGTGAAGCGTATATACATCGCATTTACGTCGCGTTAATACAAAACTTATCTGTATCAGATCATCATACAGATAGAGTTTCGTATAGTTGTGTTACGGTTGAAACGCGCAAAAGGTCTGAAAACATGGTACATTCAGAAATATAAACATATAGACTAACAAGAAATCCTAGTACGTTTAAGTCACAGCTGAAAATCAGAAACATTGAACAATATAAATCTAAATATCTAAAACTAAGCTGAAAACATGTATGTATCTAACATATCTAAGTAAAACAAACTGAAACAGAAATCATTATGCTATCAACTACTTATCACAACATCTAAACATAAAATGAAACATAAACATCATTGTAACATAATATCATGATATACCAAATCAAAAATTGTTATACCCAAAACATGTATACAATCAAACTGAATTCAAATATCAGTTCTATCAAATACCACCCACCACAAAAAAAACTTCATGGGCATAGGACAATCAATTGAGCAATGCTATAAAACATGACCACCCACCACGACGCTCACAGGAGAAATGAGCATCGAGTATATTCATATCAAAGGACAAAAGAATCAAATCCGAAGGGACAAAAAAATCAAATATGTTATGCTCAATACAAAGCATGTACAACCACCCACCACGACGCTCATAGGAGAAATGAGCATAGGGTATATTCATATCGAAGGACAAAAAAAATCGGTTATGCTCCATACAAAACATATACAACCACCCACCACGACGCTCATAGGAGAAATGAGCATAGGGTATATTCATATCGAAGGACAAAAAAATCAAATCGGTTATGCTCCATACAAAACATACACAACCACCCACCACAATGTTCAAATACCAAATCAACAATGGTACATGTAAAACATAAAATATCAAATCAGCATTGCTACATGTATACAACCACCCACCACAACAATCAAAAGCAAACTGAACTCAAAATCAGTTTTATCAAATACCACCCACCACAAAAAAAACTTCATTGCCAATTGAAATATCAAATCAGCAATGCTACATACAACCACACACCACAACAATCAAAAGCAAACTGAACTCAAAATCAGTTTTATCAAATACCACCCACCACAAAAAAATGTCACATGAAATATCAAATCAACATTGCTATACAAAACATAACCACCCACCAGGAAGCTCACAGGAGAAATGAGCATAGAATGTTATGTCAAAGGACAAACACTTCCCACCCGCAAAATACAACATAACTAAACTATCAGCTAACAACTCACCGATCAGCTGGCAGTAATACGTCCGACTCCTTCGACACTCGAACACAGAATGAATATTGACACTGTCGAATAAATTTTTTATGAAATTTTCAAAAAAAAATTTGACCATAAGTCAGCTTCCAATTTTGCTGTTGTGTGCCAGAATGAGCAGAATTTCTTGTGCTCTGACATTTATACCTATGATTTCAAGGTGCATTATTATTATATCAACCAATCAAAATGCTTCATTTCTGAAAAAACTAAGAATTTCATTTTTGTTAGAGTATACTAATTTCATCAACTAATTTCATTGACCAATCAAAATGCAGAATTCTGATTTTTTACTTTATGAAATTTTTAGATTTCAGATGAAATTTTCATGTTTTGAACTTTTGATATCAGAACCAAAAAAACACGTCTACTCACTTCGACAGTCAGGTGAAAAGTGAAAAATTTTGGTTGAACATAAAAAAATTCGAAAATTAGATCTTACAATTTACGTCGAAACGTAGTCAAACAATTTTTGAGATTGTAAACTTATATCGAGAGCTCCCCAAAACACGTCTATACTCACTTCGACAGTCAGATGAAAAGTGAAACATTTTGGTTGAACAGTAAAATATTTCAAATTTCAGAACATTTTTTGTTGTTGAATTTACAAAATGATCACAAAAATACGTCGAGACTATCTGCAACACCCAGACAAAAAAATGAAAAAATCTTGTTTGATCTGTAAAATATTTCAAATTTCGGAACATTTGTTGAACGTATTCACAAAACTTCATCAGCCAAAAAAATCAATTTCGGAACATTTTTGTTGATGATTTTATAAATGTAGTCACAAAAATACATCAGACAAAAAAAAGAAAAAATCTGTTTGATCCGTAAAATATTTCAAATTTCGGAACATTTTTGTTGAATTCATAAAAACGGTTACAAAAATACATCTACTCTCTTCAACACCAAGACCAAAAAAATCTAGCAGTAAAATTTCGAAACATTTTTGTTGTTGAATTCATAAAATACGTTATCTCACTACGACAGCCAAATATGATTCATTTTGACAAAAAAATTAAAATTGACAAATCGTTCAAAATTTTCTGAAACAATTTCCAGAACACTGAAACAATTTCAGAACATTTACATTTTTACAGATTTTCATTTGAGTCACATTTTTCATTTGAGTAGAATTCTCATTTCACTAGCATATCTCTAGAATTTTGTTCCATCAGAATCTCTACATTTTGTGTCTGTAAATCTCTGCATTTGTATGTATGTTTTTATGTTTGACTCAATGTAAGACAAGAAGCAAATGCTGGCAGACAAAATAACCATTCACCAACCTACGCAACTGCACACTACACTCACAGGTGTACCGCCTGCAAGTCCAAGTAAAAACTATCGCGACCATCATGGGTACAGGCCTACATTTCGAAATGGGGTACAGAGACGAGTTGCCAAATGGTATCATAGCCGTGAAGCGAGAGAGCTTTCCCAACACGGTCTAGTCACGACCATCAAAACCGTGTTGAGTCGGGGTAACCCAGCCTAGTTTTCTCTCGAAGTTCTGTCGCCAAACATTTTGCTACATGTCTTACAATGAATCAAATTTCAGCCGAGACAAATATTTTTTCATGTGTGAAGGAATGTGTTTCGGTCCAGCCAGGGAGCTACAGCTGAAAAATTTGCCAGCACAAAACCAAAAATGAACAAATGTCACAATTGAGAATGTACCAGCAAATTTGAGCATCACAGTTCTACCAGCGATGATGTGAAATTTTGTTCCAGTTTGTAAGCAAATATCCGTGAGAAATATATTCTCATTTGTGACTGAATGTGTTTCGGTCCAGCCAGGGAGCTGTGGCTGAAAAATTTGCCAGTACAAAACCAAAAATGAACAAGTATCACAATTGAGAATGTACCAGCAAATTTGTACATCACTGTTTTGTCAGCGATGATGTGAGATTTTGTTCAAGTGAAAATTACAATGTTTTCACATTTGAACCATACCTGAGAAATTTTGTTACAATTGCAACAGTGATGTGTGAGTGAATTTGTTTCGGTCAAGCCAGGGAGCATTAGCTGAAAATTTGCCAATACAAAACCAAAAACGAACAAATCTCCGTATGAGAGACATGTTACGTGGTGAGCAATGAAGCACGTCTGGCGTTGAAACCATCCACATGGCGTCAATCATGTTAGAATTCTTGATCATAATTGAGAATGTACCAGCAAATTTGAACATCACTTTGATGTTGTGAGATTTTGTTCCAATATTTTCAAAAATGAACCATTGTTGAGAAATTCACTGTTACAAAAGCAAAACGACCATCTCCGTATCTGTAACATATTTGCAGTGAGCGGCAAAGCTCGTCTGGTAAGATAACCATCCACAAGTCGCTACAGATGTTAGAAATGAAATCATGTCACAAGTGTACCAGCGAATCTTTGCAACAATGTTTCACCCGTGAAAATAGTTTGTCATGTGTGAGTGAATTTGTTTCGGGCAAGCCAGGGAGCTATGGCTGAAAAATTTGCCAATACAAAATCACAAGTGAGAATGTACCAGCAAATTTGAACGTCACTTTTTCAGTGATGATGTGAGATTTTTTTCCAGTGTTTCATCAGTATTTATTTTGTTGGTTCGTTTTGAGTTAAAATTTTGATTGTTCAAACATTTGTTAGAATGTATACTGACATATGAGATTGAAAATCATAAAAAATGTTAAGTTTAGTTTATTGGCAATGATTGTTAGTCAGCTCCCCCAGTCTATCAAATGTTTGAAACATCAACATCATGTTCGACAAATTTCTCAAATTCAAGAGTGTATGAGAATTTTGTTGAAACTCAAATTAAAAGATATTGACAAACACAGAATAAAATGACAAACACAAAGTAGTAGGATAGATTGTAGAATGTGAGACTAGACAGAAACTGTTATTTTATTCAATTTTCATGCAGTGATACAACAAATTCAAACGTTGGTAACTTTTTTGCAGTACTGAGTCGCTTGTTGTGTGCAGCCACAATTCTGAAAATAAATGAAGCAAATATGATACAAAACAAGTCAGATGTATATTCAACATCACTTTTTTTCAAATGTCACAACAGCTTGTCAGACAATGTTCAGTTGGTCACAGTGCATGAGCGACCAAGTAGGAACATTTTGCCAAATTACAACATACATACTCAATCAAATTACATTTGAAAATATTTCACAATTGTTTTCACCAAGCAAGGTGAATGGTTAACATTTTGTACGATATCTAAGTAAAAAACACTCACATTGTGTAGCCGACTCAGCTCTCAATCTACTGCATAATTACATTGACTATATGTTTGATGCTGTACTAGACAGATACTGTACATCTCATTCTGTAACAGAATAAAAACATATCAATACATGCTTTATTTCAAAAAGTATCCCGTAAATGTTTGTCAGGATAGGTACAGAATGCTTGCGGTGTGTCAAAATGTAAGTTCAAATGTCAGTCGTCAATCATCATAAACACAAATCAAACTAAATGTACTTTCACACTCAATTATGATAACCAGTTTGAATTTTACAAAGGCACGGCGGATTGTTAGAAATGTTTAAGCTTGAATAATTTCTAAGCTCCGTGTTTGATCATTCTAACAAATCTCACCGTGATTATATGAGTAACAATCCGTCAAAGCAACGACATGTTCTCGTAAAGATGTACAATAATTACAGAAAAAACTGTAGAACATTTGTTTTTCTCAGACACAAGCTTGGCATGAACCGTCCGGGATTTCAACCAAATATTATAGCTAAAAACTCAAACACGGAATAAAATAACTAATCAAGGCACTCGTCCGTCTTATCGATGTACATTTCATTGAACAACACAACAATTTGGTAAAATACTTCATGAGAACTCAACATTTGTCCCAGAACAAACATTCAATGTTCTTTCGACGGATTTACTGGCTAACGGTAACCGTCGCAAATATTCGAGCCACAGTTTGTAAATTGATAAAATACATACACAAATCAATGTAAGTAACAAAAAGTTTACCTTAGAACTTCAAATTCGTGTTTCAAATCATATTTCTGTCTCCACATTTGAATTCAAAGCCGCCCGCTCCTTCAACTCGTCTAAAACAACGCTTTGTATTTATGACGTCATGTAAACAACTTTTAAATGACGTCATTTTGGAGAACTTTTCAGGCGCGGCGACGTTCTGATTTTAGCTGGGGTTACGTTATATTATTTTTAGTAGATCTAGATCTACAATTGATACCTGAATACTTATTTGATTTGTTTTGACGCATGTAGTTATGTTGAACAAGCAAAATTACCCTCATTTTTGTAGTTTGTAAAAATGTTAGATTTATCGAGACCATTTTCATGTTTGCGATAGATCTAGCTGAATACGGCTTGTTCTGTCGCAGTTTGAGTGATGATGTTGAGTATGTGTTTTTCTTCGGGTTGGAATTGTAATTGTCAGATTGTGTTGTTATCAAAGAGACAAAGTTTTGTTGACTAAATACGCGTCAAATGAAAACTCGTCAAACTTGGACTTGCATTGACAGTCCGGCCGCAATGAGTTGTATCAAAATGGGAGTCTCGTCAACTTTGGTACAAACAAATCATGAAGTACGACATAATCATACAATTCGTGAGTTGATATGTGTGTTAAACAATATTCAGTGTAACAGACACAACCGGCAGTATAGCACACAGGCAAAATTTCACTGTAACATTTCGTGTCGGGTCAGAATTTTCATGTTGAAAAACAAGTCAAACAAAATACGATATATAGTCAATATTTTATTGAATGTGTCATAGTTCATTGCGACTTCATGGAAGATAGTACAAGAATATCTAGGTTCAAAAGTATGTCTAGAAACATAGTAGATCTACATGAGAAACAGCAATATGACCCTATCAAAATTGTTGCTGTCCAAGTTATGGATATGATACGACAGACAGAACTAGATCTGATTCAATTGCGAAATACTTCAAACAATGATGCAGTGACAAATGTGTTGAGTGTGAGAATCAGAACAACGCTCTCCATCGTTTCTAAAATGCTTGAGAATTTGTGTCCAAACAATACAAATTTGCAACAAAATGTACAAAACAAAAATATGATTTGTTGTATGTCTAGCTCGTGTTCAAAGCTAGTACAAGAACTCAACCAACTAGTAGAAAGACAAGAAAAGCAAACTCAATGGTCACAGCCTTTGTTCTGTGCTAGAGGGTGTCTACGATCGGACCAGGACAAATATTTCATGGCATTCACGCTGACTCTCTTGGTATTGGCATTGTTTTGTGTCATGTTTGGAATAGTTGGTCTCACAGTTCACACGTTACTCGGATATAGACTTGTATATTGACTTTTTTTGAAAAACTATTCATGAAAGATGTTCAGAACAGAATATTTAGCAGTTAGTCGAGATATCATGGACTTGGAAAATGTTGTACAAGCAAGCTAGTTCACTTGTAACGAACCCTAAAATGAAATTTTCGTAGATCTAGAATCTATAGATCTATGTAGATCTACACTGTGCTATTCAAACATGTTTTCATATTCATGCGTATATCTCACAAAATATGTGTCAATACCTATACTATAACATCTTCTTCAGTCATTTGTAACCAATTGCACGACCAAAAGTACTCAAAAACTAAAATATAACCTTTTCCGCAAGTAGAATACAAAAGTAGGCCTGAGTAGATCTTTGTTCGATTTTGTTCTCATAAACCATATTTTGTTGTATATTTACAATAAATCATGGATCTTTATTGTCATTCTATCTGAATATATGAAAAACAATTGAAATTAATGTAAAATAATCACAAAACATGCGATAGATCTATTTTTTTGTAACTGCGAAATTTCTGTAGATCTATAAATCTGTATAAATCTACTGTATATTATTTGGATTTTTTACGTACTCCTACGAATAATGACCCAAACTATTTGTCAATACCATTGCTATACAATCTTCTTCAGACATTTGTTACAAATTGCGCGACCAAAAGTACTCAAAAACTAAAATATAACCTTTTCCGCAAGTTGAATACAAAAGTAGGCCTGAGTAGATCTTTGTTCGATTTTGTATATATTGACCATATTTTGTCGCATATTTAGTACAAATCGTGAATCTATATTGTCATTCTCTTTGAACATGTGTAAAACCTTGTGAATAAATGTAAAATAACCACAAAATGCGATATCTTGATTTATTTATTTTAAAAGTTCCGTGTTGTACGGGTCCGTGTCTATAGTCACTAAAACAAAATGGCTGGTTGAATGTATGTCGTGAAATGTGGATGTCAAAATCTTCGTATAGGATTGTTCACGGACATATTTTTGTGCATGTTGTACCAGGATATTAATCTAGAATATGTATATAATTGATAACAATCGGAAATACAGTTCTGGAATGATTTTTTGTGGAATTATCGGATCTAAACAAAATGTAAACAAATTGGTCACGTGATCAACTCAAGACAGGAAAGTTGGCATTTTCAAGAATAAATTTCTGACTTCTACACGGAAGCGACTTGTTACTCTGTGAAATATTCTAGAGCAATGATCCAATCCGTGTATGATTGTCTGTAAAATAGTCTTCACCAGAATACATGCCATGTTCAACAATTTCAAGTAGGCTAGCTACATTATGAATAGATCTGTCTAATTGGCAAGTATGTTGGTACTAATGTCAAATTCTAACAAGATTCTCACTGAGGATAGCTGGCTACAGTAAGTATGGGAGGTAACATGTTGATCCCAAAATTATATAGCAGTTTGAAGTAGAAACATGATTTATAAATTACCACTAGGCATTACCATTGTGTACAGCAGTACATACCTACATGTATAAGTAGACCTATACACTCAACATGTTCTGACTAGAGCTGAGTGTTCATAGTTTTTTACAAAATTGAATGGTACTCAAACTGGAACATGGAAGTTTGCAAAATGTTATTCCCTGTAACTGTCTGATATAATGATCAGGGCACAAACTATGTATACTATGATAAATTTATAAGTTGGTTACATGTAGGTGTTCTGTCTTGTGCTGGCTGTCTAGTTTATTTTATCATTTGCATGTACATTACCTTGTCAGAGTGAACTACAGGACAAGTGTTATGATATTCTAAGACTGTCTTGATAAAACAGATTGTACACATGGTCAATAAATGAGTCCCATAATCTCACAAAATAGATAAATATTGAAGTATAGTTTTTCATTTATATTCTACAAAATCTATGGACACTTGAACAGGGTGGTTTGGAATTTTGTTGTATGATATCATCAAAAATTGTTGCGAATTATGTCTTGGATAACGAACCGACCAAATAAAAAACTGTCTGTATAAGATTGATTGTATATTTGTTGACTAGTTGGAACTTACATTTATCATACAAAGCATGAAAAGAAATAAGTAAGAAATTGTAACTGATCTTAGCCCAGCAAAACAATTACCAAGTCCTTTACTCCATACTTGCAACTTTTGAAGCAGAATCATGGAATTAGTTGTAAAAAGCAATATATGTGTACTGGTAGCATGAACTATCAATTCAAAATAAATTTTGTTCAATTTTCAATATACAAAATAAATATTGGTTGATGTGTCTATATTGGAACATGCGGTTACCGGTTACTTAAATTAAGCTGAATAACTGATAATACTTATTTGAAACTACATGTTATAACTCTTGATTTTGAAGTGCTGAGTTTGAATTTCACACTTGTTCTGGTTAGATTTCAATGAAACTTTTCATGAATAGATTAGTAAGTATTTGTTCAAATTGCTACATGTATCATAATGATCATTGTTAGATCATTATTGTTGGAATCATGGTATAATTACTCAAATAATTGGTTGTTAAGAATGAGTTTTCCGCACTTGTTCTGGTCAGATTTCAATGAAACTTTTCATGAACAGTTTGTATTTGTTCAAATTGCTACATGTATCAGATGATCATTGTTAGATCATTATTGTTGGAATTATGGCATAACTGCCAAAATAAATGGTCACAAATGAGTTTTCAACACTTGTTCTCCTTAACCACTTGTTGGATTTTTATGAAACTTTGCATGAATACATGGTACCAAGTATAGACAAGTTGTGTATATTTTCATGATTGTCTTGATACAGAAATTATATTACAACTTGAGTATTGTGTGAGACAAATCCAGTTCAAGTTGATATAAAAATTTTGTATATTGAATTTATACATATATTTTGCCAGTGGTTATCATGCTGTTTCATTCTGGTTCCAAGATTCAACTATAGCTGTATTCTGTGATTAGTGAAAAGAAATGCTTGCTTTCAAATAATTGTATATAGTAATATTGATCTGGTATTCTGTCTCCTACAAATAGTAGATGTATATTGCAAAGTTTGTCCACACTAACTGTCTTGTTATCCATATTATAACCACTGACACGAATAGTTAGTATCAATCCTAATTGTTCAAATTGTCATATATTTTCTAGTTTTTTTTGTCAACCTGTTAGGATCTAATAATTACTGAGCCATATCAACCCTGCGTCAAATTGATCACTGTACATGTACTAAGTGGTTGAGATGCAATACAAGTATACATGAACAGTTCAAGGTGCAGCTAGATCTTAGATTTTTTGTACTAATATTGTACTACTAGGATGAATATTGTACCAGATCTATAATTTTTTGGACTAGTATGAAGTCATTGTTTTCCCAAGCCATAATAATCATGCAACAAAAATTGATTCCTGATGGTCTAGTGGTAATTTGGTACTATCATTGTAGATCTAGGATTATTTATTTTATTGTACAAAAATGTACTAGATCTATTTTTTGTACTGTTATTTTGTAAAAAGTGTTTTCCCAAGCCATTTTGATTCTATGTCAAATTGGTCTCTGATGGTATAGTGGTAATTTTGTACAGTTATTGTTCTACTAGGAATATTGAACTAGATCTATTATTTTTTGTACTATTAGTTTGTAAAAAGTGTTTTCCCAAACCACATCGGCCCTCTGTCAAGTTAGTCCTTGTTTTTTTTTCTTGACACTGTGTGCACAGCAGTTGTATATACTTTTGAAATCAATATTGGACTAGTAGTAGACTAGTATGGCAAAATTTGTTTTCTTGACTTGATATTCATTTTGTTGTTTAAAATCATCATCATTGTTTTGAACTTTTCCCAAGCCACATCGGCCCTCTGTCAAGTTGGTCCCTAACAAAATCATATTTTCTTGACTTATTTTACCAAGCGATATCAGTCCTATGCCAAAATAGTCCTCAACCAAAATCATATTTTCTTGACTTATTTTACCAAGCAATATCGGCTGTGTGTCAAAATAGTCACCTTACAATAATCTTATTTCAATCATATTTTCTAGACTTTTCAACATACCTACCTGTCCCATTCAATCACTTATTTTCTACATACAATGTAGAGTATACTTCAGTACATATTGACCAGATGTCTGAACACAACTTATACAGTTTTAATTTCAATGAGAGATTCACCACCAGTCGCTCAATAGTTTTCTACAGATCTACAAAAAAATACTCTTTTAGAATCTAGTCCTAGTTTTATTATACTTTGTTCATTCTAAAATTTGTCAAAACCATAGATGTCATATAGTTTCAGAATAAAATTGCTGTTCATCTAGTATACATGAGTTATCAATTTGAGTTGAATATCTCCTTAGATCAGACACAAGAAATTGGAAACGCTATGCCCTATATTCAAACATTTTAGACTTACAGTATAAGTGTCGTTGAAACATTACGTCATAACTGTTTATAAAATTATGACGTCAAATTGTTTCATTTCCCGAAAATGGTTTATGATTTCTGGGTTTTATAGCTTTAAGTTTGTTCAATATGATACATGTGTAGAGGTATAGAGATCTAGTACTTGAGTGTGGACAGAGGTTGGTTTTTGTTTGTCTGTAAACACATTTCTTTTTCGTTTTAGTAACATAGATCTATCAAGGTTGTTTCTTAACATTGTATGAATAGATTACTGTGTGGTTATATCTATCTTGTTCTATCAAGAATACAGTGTCACCTCTCTGACATCTCTGCTATCTGACCCGTATATTGAATCTGCATCCACAAACGTCTCAAATGTATCTATGATACCAGGAGGCATTTTGTCCATTTTGTCACAGACCTGTTAGCTTCCTTCACTCTATCATCATTTGTCTAGTACAGCTAGTACAACCTGGTTCTATCACTATCTGCACTAGTATCAAGCACACATGTGCTACCCATCTATATATTTTTCTGCTTGGTATCTATCCATTACAACCCAATAAAAACTGGAGTTGATGATCTTTCCTGGATCGGGCACAAGAAGTTAATAAGTTTCCTTTCTTCAAATTTTAAAGTCGTACATAAGCAATTTGGAATTATGAGATCACAATTGTTCATTGTCCCAGAATTTATTGTTCACAGTTCTAACTAATATAACAAAAGAAAAATGATTGTTTCAATCACAGTGTTTTATATGACTGGTACATGTTTTCACAAAAACTAATGGTATAGAGAAATAGCAAACATTAAATAAAATTGTTCACTTCAAATTTTATTCACAGTTGATATATAAATATGCAGTTTTGATTGATTACTTTTGCTCTGTGCATACTTGTAGCTTTAAATTGGTCTAGAAACACTTAACCATTGTGGTATTTAGTTATCAACAACTCCCAGTTGGTTGTTCCTTGGTCTATATGCCTAATCTGTAATCATGCTTACATTTATTTGACTAATTCACAGTTCCCTTTTTCAAGTTATTAAAATGTTACAACAATTGACAACTGATGATAGGTCCTGTAGGTGGATCTACATTTCTTACTACAAATCTGTCTTTCGAACATTTAGTAAAATCAGGTAGCGTATTAGCAAACACAACTACATGAGGACTATGAAATTGGACTTGACAGCTTTCATACTTTGGACATTCTAACACACCATTCTTGGTGGTTTCAATCATGTTGTAATTGATCCTGCCTTGATCCAAAGTCATATCAAATACTACGATTCTAGGATCAATAAACATGTTTTTCATTCTGTAGGCAAAATCTGCTGTATTGACATTAGTAGCTAACATTGCTTCATGTTGTGTTTCTAACCATAACGCCATAGTAGTTTTACCATTATCACCATTTAGACTCCAATACCAGAAAATCTTTCTATCATGGAGTTCACCTTGCAGTTCATTCCATAAGTCTTGTTGCCATTCACACAATTCCAGATTCACATACTTCTTCTTCAATCTTTCTGTACTATTCTTTTGTTTCAATCTATGAGCATGTCTTGAAATACACCGATCCTCTTTGACATTCATATTAGCAGTACCTAATACATCTGAAATATCTTCACCATTAGCTATTCTTTCAGCACATTTGATAATATCATTTCTTTTGCCTTGTTTAGGAATCTCACCTTTTTCAATTACTACATGACCTAGTTTAGAACAGTACTTTTGATTCTGTTCTGGATTGCCTTTGGCTTTCTCAATATGTCCACCAATCTTACTTTTCATACTATTGAAAGTAGTCTTGTTCTTCAAGTAACAATAACCTTGTAGATGCGGTGTTCCATTTTCACCGACTTCTTTACCAACAACCATATAGTCACATTTTACATTGTTCAATCTCTCAATATCATCATCATCAAAATTGTTTATAGTAAAACACCATGCACGACTTTCATGTCTAACTCTTGCCCCCAAATGTGTTCCCCCAGAAGAAATCTTAGTCTTAGTACTACCGTCACATCTACTAACATTTGGTTTCACAACTGAATTTGATTTTAGCTTCTTCTTTTTGTCTAATTTTGGTACAATTGCAACCTCTTCGCTTATCTTGCCTTTGTCAGTATTCATGTTTAACGTTGGATTGAGTATGTGATGACATTCAGATGAACTTATGTTTATATATAAATGTTTTTATTTGCATTTCTTTTACTACTTACAGATACATAGCAGACTTAGTTGTAGAATGAACATAACAGAGTCACAAACATTCAAAACATTTTTCATTGGAAGGCATGATTGCAAAACAATGATGTAAAGTGATTTTAACCCAAAAAAGATATACAAACTGGTTATATAGTAGATGTATTTAACGAAATCAAGCGATGTCATAGATTACAACACATATCCTAGGGTTCTTATTGAATACATTTCGTCCTTGTGTTATGTAGAATGCCAAGCCAATATTTGCTTGAAACATTCACATTGTTCTCTCTTTGATTTTCCTTAGGGACATATACAACACATTTTATGAACTTCTTGTAGTTCGTTCATGCTTACAATTTGAAAAAGAACTTCCTCAATCAGTAAACTCGTCCAACAAACCCACAAAGCTGTGGTAATTTCATGCCTCTTCGTTCACTTTCTTCTGAGATGAATGGTCGGATAAGTTCTGTTTCAAACATTTTGACTTCGTTCTTGTGAGGTTACCCGTCAGTTTCTAACTGATCTAACTTTCGCCGTAGCGATTCATTTTCCTTACTCAGTTTTTCTATTTTTGCTATGTCCGCATCACGCTGTGAAGTAAATTTGACCCGAATTGACTTTGATGCTGCTCGTAGTTTTTTGGCAAGTTTTTTAATATCTTGCACTGTTTCGTCCTTATCAGAAGCATTCTGCACTTTGAAGGCAATACCTAGAAGTTGCAACTCAAATGAGTCGAGGTTGTTCATGTTTTTTTCTATACTGTCACACATTTTTCAAATTTGGTAAAATGTTTGGAAGTTAAGTGTATATATACCTACGATTGTTTTTTTCATTTAAATATAAAATATTTCTCTACAGTCCAGAGTATTCACTCATAATTGAACATGACATCCAACAGCAGATACATAGAAAAATACCTTTCCTTCGATCCTACAAATGTGCCTAACTGGCATGATGGAGCTACAAACATTCCAACTGTTTCTGAGATGGTTAGAGAAATACTTGGTTTCAAACAAAAATATTCAAAATTTGAGGCACAGGTCGATCATAATTTTCATGCCCAGAAAAACAAGGTTCTTCGAGAATTACTGGTAGAATTTTTATTGAATGTGCAACAGCAAGAAGGAATAGGCATACACGATGTTTCTCAAATGGAACAAATCATGTCCCAAATTGACAACAGTTCAATGAAACAATATGATGAATCGTATTCACAGAAAAGTGTTATTGAAGCTAGAAACTTGTATTTGGCATACAAACACATCATGTATGAGCTTGGACTAGCCAAAACGGAATGTGGTTACAACAAGTGTGAATTCAAACATTTGGTTGGCTTAATAGAAATTTCGTCTATGATCAGAGAAACTCACCGAATACTGATGAATAGGTTGATAGACAACACTGATACAAAACATGGCTCTTACTGTACTAACAAACGTTTATCTAAGTTCAAAGATGCACACATTGAATATCCACAATTCTGCTCAGAACAGTTGGCAGAAACGGCATTTGAGACTGTTGTAGATACATACAATCAATTGTTGTCTGACATTCAGTCAAACGGAGAACTAAGTGTAGATACATTGATGTTGCAGTTCAAAAATGTTAGTGTGTTCATGTTCAGTTTCTTACAAATACACCCGTTTGGTGATGGTAACGGTCGACTTGCCAAGCTTTTGGCCAGTTACTCACTTTTGACATTTTCACCATTCCTGACACCTATATCAAATATGTTCAATTTGTCCAGAAATGAAAATACTGACTACATAGAAAGCATCTTGAATGTAAGACAATTATTGCCAGCTAATTTGGACAATAACATAGATAGCACAGTTAAAGCAAGAGATTTTGCTCTGATGCTCATGGTACAAAAACCTGAAGATCTGTGTGCAATGCTCATTGAGTCAAATTGGTACATGTGGAAACAGTTTTTCAACAAAATTAAGATACAATAACGAAATTGTTGAATGTTTCAAAATCTATTTTACAAACACAATATCTCTAGTCTGTTACACAATAAAATCAAACTATCTAACATTGAACATTTGGTTATGACAAAATCCTGCCTCCAAGCATAAAATGCCCATATAGATACTGTTCTTGTTCTATATCACTCATTGCGAAGAACTCCTCACCAGTGATGTATCTTGAAGTTCTAATTCCCTTGTACGGATGTCTACATAGTGGACACTTCGGAATCTGACTATTGATGATAGTCTTATAACATGCCACACACACCAAATCCCTACATTCACATTTGTTTCTTACAAACGAGTCTTTTGTTTCCAAACAAACGCAACAACTCTCTAGCCATATCTCCATATACTCCATAATTTCCTATGCTATCTGTTCAAAGGTTTTTGTAAGAATGAAATGAGTTTGATATATACACCACAATTTATACATTTTCAATCGGAAAAGCATTCAATACATTCAATACATAGACCATTCGTGTCAACAAAATGTCCAGTATAACAACATTCCTCACACAAATATCTGTCTTTTGAACACCAGTGACAATAGTACCCATACAAGGAATTCCAAACATCAGATTCAGTGCGAAATGTTGTAGTAGAGGCACAGCTCTCACATGCAGCCAAATTACCCGAGGGATGAGCCAAAAACGGCAACTTTTTGTGAGCAACTGGATCGTACGTTCTTCTAATTATGGAGAAAACGCCAGCAATACCGTCAATTCTTATTGACACTGGCCGATTATTTCTGATGTTGTATGGATGCATTTTCGCTTGTAACTGATAGAAACACACTGTTACAAATGATACCGTCATAGAAATGTAATACATGAAAAGATACTTTTACTGTATATATGTAGCACATCGTTGTAACTGTCATACAAAACAAACTATGGACACTGAATGCCTGTTACTCGAATCCTATTTTGATATTTTATTTGCCGAAGCAGTTTTGTCTAACTTTGATAGTGTGATCAGGGAAAATTGTTACGGATGTCTAAATGACCGTATGAGTCAAAGAGACCATAGATGTCTGATGTTGACACAAACTGAGTTACTAGAGATGTACTTTGAGTTCATGATCGAGAAAGTCGATTTCAATTCGGTTTTGTGTCAATGGCAATATTTATGCCAGCAACAAATAAAAGTGTCCCCTCGCAAGATCGAAAAAGTCAAAGCCAGCATCGAGCGAAATCATGTCAATAGACAAAGTGATTTGCGGAACAAACTCATTCCACTAATAACAACTAGCTACAGAATATTTCAAAAATCCTAATGACAATATTTTGACAGAAATACTTTCTTGACGGATTGAATTTGTGAATTGTGTTTGATTTGTGACGTGATTTTGGGTTGTGACATGATGTTCTTTTTAGTATCTATTCTGATATTCCAGTCATATACCAGTCCTAGTTTCAGTGTGGCATTTGATGCCCATTTTCCCGTGTGTCTAGAAAAGAAATAAAAGTGAATATACAATCTAACACAATGTTCTGTTTTCATCATTGTATTCTCCTCAAGCTTCAATATATCTTTCAATAAAACGATTCTCCAAACAATGTTCACATTTTGTACATAACACAGGCTACACAACGATTACCAAATTCACTTTCAACAGTTAGTTGTTATAAACGTTGATCATGTAGGCTTGAATAAAAAAAAACTATTTAAGTAAAATTTCT
This sequence comes from Spisula solida, assembly GCA_947247005.1. Classification (NCBI taxonomy): domain Eukaryota; kingdom Metazoa; phylum Mollusca; class Bivalvia; order Venerida; family Mactridae; genus Spisula; species Spisula solida. The sequence continues at coordinate 25,201,812 of OX365960.1, read as the reverse complement.
GATAAAATGGTGTACGTTATATAGGTATAGGATTTGTTTCGACAGCAGTTTGAAACAATAAATGTATTCAATGTCAGTTTGTGAGAAACGTCTGTCAAATTATAGTAGTATATGGCTGTAAGAGTCAGTAGGAATTTGATATAGATATATTGTTAGACTAGAACGTTGTTTTGAAAAAAAAGTATTTGTGTAAAATTGTGATATTTTTTGATACCTTGGATGTGGATGTTTTATCAGCTTTTGTCTGGAATGTTTCAGTAGATTTACTTTCAATCGTAGGTTTTGTTGAATGGTAGTTCATACGTTCAGTTAGATTGTTAAATGTATTGGTCCGGAGTCAATAGTGTTTCTGCGATAATCATGCTTTCACACTAGTATATGTATATTTGAAAGTCTAGATCAAGTCAGTTCTGCCTCTACCAATGTATAGTAATAATGCAACTTCACGTTCCATCAATTCTGACTTTTGGATTGTTCAGTTGTGTTTCAGAAATCAGTTGAAGCAGCTACTCATGTACAGTATAAGTCGACGATGTCAATAATTTGTTGGAATATATGTTAAACTACAGTTTTTTCGAAACAGTTTAGTTATAGAAATATTTTCTCGTTGTGTCTGTAACATTTGCAAAAATGATCAGTTGTAGGTTTCGATGTACGGTTAGAGCAAAAAGGTGTTTGGGAAAAGTAGTTGTGCGATTTATATTTTATATTTGATACAATTGTGTATGTATGTTTCATCACTTATTGTCTAAAATGATTCTGTATATTGACGTTGATCAATTCAACAGTATTCATGCAATTGAACTTTGTCAACCCAGGCATTCAGTGGACAAGTTTCATCTACAAATGCTGCATCCCATTTTCGATGAATAACGGATTGGTCAAGTTTTGTATTCCATCTGATGAATGTGTTGATACAGATCCACACGCAATACCTACTTGATATACTCCTTTCAGTTTTGTCAACGGTTGATTTTCTGATTATAGATTTGATATCCCGATAATTTCTCTGATCTGATTGAAATGTTACTATATCCCTATATCCAAGTTACATGTACAATAAAAGTCAAGCATACAATGAACACGATATTTTGTTTTCAATGTTTTAACTTCATTCCATTTTTCACATATTTTCATCTATAGAATGTTGGATGGTTTGAGAGAATGAATAAGCCGATTACAGCACCAAACCGATTTCTCAAACACACAAGACACGATTTCATGTATACTGTACTAAATGCTTAAAACAAGAACCAATGTAGTAAACTGAAATTTGTTTTTCTCAGTTGAAACATTTTGTAGACAAATACCTTCATTTGTTGAACAGATTCCATGACTGTTTAGGATGATATCTGAACAGATCATTAAGATGGTCTGAAGACCTAGTCCCTTTGTTAATTTGTAGTATAGTTTGATATTGGTTGAAACGAAGTTAGATGTACTCAAAAATCAGATTTTGATATCTCCAAGAATGTACGTAGTGCTTTAGATACATTGCTGTAGATTTATTCTGACAGTATCTACAAAGCAAACAATGTATGATACCGTCACATTTTTGCTTTCAATTCTTGTTCTGGTAAATCTTTGTGTTTTGTGTGTATTGTGAAGCTCAGTATAAACATAAATCTAAAAGTAAAAACAAAACCAGTTTGTACATTTCAGTATTTTATTCAACACATTCACATCTAGTTTTAGAACAACGATATTCAATATCATCTTCACATCGTGTACACAACACAGGCCACGCAACATCCTTACACTTCTCTGGACATCTATGTTCTTCCCCAGGAAAACGTACAATCGCACAGCAATCATTGCACTCCAAAACAGCTGGCCCAGTGCAAATGTAACATACACCATTCTGAAAAAATATGAACATTTGTTGATTATCAAAACTTCACGATAAGGTTACATATTTGAACAATTTGGTAGAATCAAATATAGTTACCGACAAGTATACAATTTTACTGACTAACATAAAATGAAATAGTTTCTAGACATTTGATGATCTGTGTGGGTAAATCAATCACAAAACTGTTTCATTGAAAAACCTACATAACAATTTTACTTACCTTCATATCTGAAGTTATCTTCATATACGTAGAGGAATTCATGCTAAAGTAACTGTGGCTAATGTGGTTGAAGGTTAGATAGAGAATGAAGTTGGTCTGAACATTTCGTCCCTTTTTATAGCCATTGTGTCATGATCCGGACAATGGCTAAAGCAAAGTTAGATTAATATGTTACAAAAAAATCAGTTAGTTGATGGAAAATACAATAGAACAAATTGTTACATTTTGAACATTTTACTTTATTCTAAACTTTCCTGATTGTACTCGGCATTCACAACATACACCAGTAACGGAATTCCTTGAAACGTTCCTTGTTCATCATTGAGTGTGTAAGTAGTTTCAAAGTGATTGTTATCGATATTCACTTGACAATCTATATCGAAAATACATGTACTTTCTTCTACTGGCAAATCCTTGTACACCCAGGTCAATTTCTTATATCCTAGTATGTACGGCGTATTCACGGTCAATATAGCTAATTTGTCTTCTTTACTAGCTTGAACATTGAACTTGAGAGTCATGATATTTGGTAACACTTGCTTATTTTCTTGCCAATGCTTATACCCTTTCATCATAATTTGTTCAGCCAAAGCTGGTTTCGTATAGTAGTTGCACATTTCATCTTGCCCAACGGTTCTGATAGTGATATTATTTGGGATGACCAAACTCTTCTCATTCGACAAATTGTTGTTACTTTTTATTTCGCATTCTTTCTCCGTTTTAAAATGAAATTGATACATCTCGTACTCATCATCTTCAGTTAGCATCAAACATTTGTCATGCCAGTCAAAGTCTGAATGTTCATAAAAATGTGTAGTTATCAGAAAATGATTTAGCATGGCATATGTGAATTCATTGTCATCTTCATCTTCGGACAATTTTGATATCACGTCAATAGCGTTTTTGATAGGAAGGTAACTCATCATGCTAGTGTCGATTCTGTGATAAACTCAATCATAACTATGTAATAAAGTAATACTTTCCTTTTCAACAATCGTGTGTGTGAGAGATATTGAGTGTTGTGAACATCCAACGTTACTCCTTTCTTGTTATGTTTTTGTACACAAAACACAAGATATGTAATGACAAAATGAAAAACAAAATTGATAACAAATCATGAAAATTCTAGTACAACATTTTATTTCATATGATTGATATTTCACCTGTCAACAGTAACAACTTAATCAACTATCATAACATCTGAAGCAGTTTCGATCTCATTTCCCAACTGTCTATCATTTGTATACACATATTTTGTAAACTGTAATATATCAGCAATGTTCTGTTGTCTATTGCCTTTTGCCACTTCAACATGAGCTCCCCAAACAAACGAGTTTATGAACTGACACTGACTTCTTTTCTTGGGAAGTTCCACATATCCAAATACACGATGTTGTCCTGTCTCTGGAACAAAGCTACTTCCAATGATGATGAATAGATAGTTCAAATTGTTATCAGCAATCATGTCAATGCAAGAAACTTCAGCATCGACGTCTGTACAATTTTCTAGTTCAAATCTCCAAAATCGTGTTCCCCTTTGTGCTCTCTTTTTCATTTTCTTCTCCATGTAACTGATGTTTGTCTGCACAGCTTCGTCAACGTAGAATTTTCCATTCGGTCGAAGCCCATTGTATATACTGTCAGGATTGCTGGCTTGAGATAGACGAGGATCAACGTTCGACATTATTTTTTGTTCTTAATAGTTTGACACGTCTGTTCGGAACGAAAGCCAAAACGATTATGACTGTTACTTGATTTGTTTCTACATTTTATACGATTTTCAGACGTGTCTTCACCACCAAGAAGAAAACGAATTGCAACTTGACATGTCCAAATCAACAAAAACGTTTTCACATTGTATAGATTATCTAATACGTTCGCCAGCATTCAAAAATATTGAAAACAAGTTTGGAACCAATGTTTAACCATCTCAATGAGTCTGAAGTACAACACATTTGATTTTGCCATCCACCGTTTACATCAATCCATCGATTCACTCCACGGATTGTCAAGAAATTATTGACAGTCGAACTAACTTCATTTGCAGCTCCGATTCTGTTTCGCAAGTGTAGATCTTTATATACCAAAGCTGTCAATGCAAATACAGCATATATCCGTCCCCAGTTTATTTCTTCGTCAACTGGAAAAATATTGTCCAAGCAAGTCTTCACAAAATCTAAACCAACATTTCTGAAGTGACTCTCATTTTCAATTCTAGTTTCAACTTCTCTTACTCCAATGATGAGTTGTTTGAACATTTTACTTTTTGTCTGCAGTGAAACATAACTGTGAAACCGATATTCTATGTACAAATCTAACAACTGCTTTGTATATTGTGTCATTTTTGTGACTTGTCTGTACGAGTGTGCAAACAAGATTGAACATATATGTAAAATACAACGGAATAGTAACTTCAATTTTCAATATTTTATTTTTCATAACAAATTCAACAATTCAAATCGACATATGACTGGAATACATCTACATAGCATGTTCATGTTTCTTACATCTCACATAACAATATCAACAAGTCAAACTTGCATAACAAGTGGATTCAAATCTTCAACAATAGCTCGACACATTCCACATCTCTCATCCATTCGAATCGCACAATCCCAACAATACGCATGTCCACATGGATCAACAACACAGTTCTTTTCATTAGACCTACAAATGTTGCATTCGCTCATTTCTTGTCTAAGCTCATCTTTCATTTGCTCTCTCTTGGATATTGTTTCAGCAATCTGTCTCTGTTTTCTGTCCTCTCGAAATTTGTTGACCATCGTATTTGCTTTTGCTTGATGTTCGTACACAGCGTCTAAAAGTCTAGCACATATGTTCATCTCAGTGTTCAAATTTTCGTCTTGATATTTTCGATGATGCAGAGCTAGCATCTCATATTGTTTCTTCAGTAGCAAAGTGTTCATGAGTAACATTGGCTGATCTATACTCGACTTGTCTGTAGTATCTTCTTGATAAACCGGAGTTACTGGTACATTTTGAAGCCTAGTGTATGGTTTTGGTCTGCGTCGTCTTTTCATCACAAATCTATCTGACGGTCTTGAAACTGGTGTCGACAACTGAGGTGGTGTTGTTGGTTCGGGTATATCAGGCAAATCGTTTTCATCATCTGAGAGATAACCGTTTATTACTGTGACAGACATGCTGACTCTTTGACAAGAAAATCACGAATGATGAGTGGTTCAAATATTTGCACCTTTTTATAGTACTGACTGATGTATTGACTTACTTCACATTTTACTGTAGATGGAAATGTTTTGACAAAATTTGCTTTTGGAAATATGTAGGTTTTTTTCTTATTGTTTAACTGATGTTTGGCGTTGGTTGCGGTAAATGTTTGAAAAATATTCTGGGCAAACATTTTTCTCATTGTAACCTGTAATGCTTTTGAACTGAATGATCTAGGTATATTGTATCAAAATTGCAAAATCAAGTTAACATTTTGTTATGAAATATTTCTAGACAAAATTTGCTTCTGAAAACTGTAGGGTTTTATTTGTCATTGTTCGACTGATGTTAATGTTGATTGTGTAAAAAGATTCGAAACATATTTTGGGCATACTTTTTTCTCATGATATGATTTCATGCTTCAAAATTGTAATTGCTCAAGATTTTTGTGTTTCTGTTATATTGAAATGTGTCTAGGTAAAAATTTGTTTCTGAAACCTGTAGGGTTTTATTTGTCATTGTTCGACCGATGTTTGGTGTTGATTGTGTAAAAAGATTCGAAACATATTTTGGGCATACTTTTTTCATTGCATATTTTCATGATTTGATACTCTCATTGCTCAACTGATGTTTGGATTTGATTTTGTCAAAAGTTCAAAAAATATTTTGGGCATACTTTTTTTTCATTACATATTTTCATGATTTGATACTCTCATTGCTCAACTGATGTTTCGATCGGATTTTGTCAAAAGTTCAAAAAATATTTTGGGCATACTTTTTTCATTACATATTTTCGTGATTTGATACTCTTATTGCTCAACTGATGTTTCGATCGGATTTTGTCTAAAGTTCAAAAAATATTTTGGGCATACTTTTTTTCAATACATATTTTCATGATTTGATACTCTCATTGCTCAACTGATGTTTCGATCGGATTTTGTCAAAAGTTCAAAAAATATTTTGGGTATACTTTTTTTCATTACATATTTTCATGATTTGATACTCTTATTGCTCAACTGATGTTTCGATCGGATTTTGTCAAAAGTTCAAAAAATATTTTGGACATACTTTTTTCATTACATATTTTCGTGATTTGATACTCTCATTGCTCAACTGATGTTTCGATCGGATTTTGTCAAAAGTTCAAAAAATATTTTGGGCATACTTTTTTTCAATACATATTTTCATGATTTGATACTCTCATTGCTCAACTGATGTTTCGATCGGATTTTGTCAAAAGTTCAAAAAATATTTTGGGTATACTTTTTTTCATTACATATTTTCATGATTTGATACTCTTATTGCTCAACTGATGTTTCGATCGGATTTTGTCAAAAGTTCAAAAAATATTTTGGGCATACTTTTTTCATTACATATTTTCGTGATTTGATACTCTTATTGCTCAACTGATGTTTCGATCGGATTTTGTCAAAAGTTCAAAAAATATTTTGGGTATACTTTTTTTCATTACATATTTTCATGATTTGATACTCTTATTGCTCAACTGATGTTTCGATCGGATTTTGTCAAAAGTTCAAAAAATATTTTGGGCATACTTTTTTCATTACATATTTTCGTGATTTGATACTCTCATTGCTCAACTGATGTTTGGCGTTGGTTGCGGTAAACGTTTGAAAAATATTCTGGGCAAACATTTTTTCTCATTGTAACATGTCATGCTTTTGAACTGAATGATGTACGTATATTGTATCAAAATTGCAAAATCAAGTTTACAATTGACATGAAATATTTCTAGACATAATTTGTTTCTGAAACCTGTAGGGTTATTTTTGTCATTATTGGATTTGATTTTGAAAAAAAGTTGAAAATATTTTTGGGCATACTTTTTTATATTGATATTTTTTCATGCTTTGGAACTGTACTTACTCAAGATTGTGATATACGACTGCTTAGAAGGATTTCTGCAATATTGAAATATTTCTGTAGGGTTATTTTTGTTATGTTCTAATGATTGTACAGGGTTTGAAAATATTCTGGGTATACTTTTTTCTCATGATATGATTTCATGATTTGGAACTGTAATAGCTGAAGATTATGTTGTACGATTGCTTAGAACGTTTTTCTGTTGAAAATTGAAATATTTCTTGACAGAATTCGTTTTTGAAATACGTAGGGTTATTTTTGTCATGTTCAAATGATGTTGTGTAAAACGTTTGTAAAAGGTTTGAAAAATATTCTAGGCATACTTTTTTCTCATGATACGATTTCATGCTTTTGGAACTGTAATAGCTCAAGATTATGTTGTACGACGGTTTGAAACGTTGTTTTGCTATATTGAAATATTTCTCAAAAAAATCTCTTCTTGAAACCTGTAGGGTTTTATTTGTCATTGCTCAAATGATCTTTGGTGTTGATTGTAAAAAAAGGTTTGAAAAATATTCTGGGCATACTTTTTTTCTCATTGAATTTTGTCATGCTTTTGAACTACACCATGCATGGCAATAACTGATTTTTCTAAACATTTTGACTAGTGTTACGTTTTGATAAAAAAAAGTATTAAAGCAATTTTTTCATCATTTTTCGATTTTTGGCCTACTGAATGTAGGTTTCGTTGTGATCTTTATGTAGGATGGTTTTTCGTGTTTTTTTCATTGAAACGTGTTTCTGGTGAAACAATGCAGTTTATCCCTGTCTATCTCTATCGCTCTCTCAATTTCTCGATAAGGTTACATTTGTGTAAGGTAAGATGGTTAGAATGTTACTTGTCAATGCTTAAGTCGATCATTTTGTTCAGTCCGTTGAAAGTCAAAAATGATTTTGTTAGTTGTAGAGTTTTGTAAAAAAAGTATTTAATGAAATTTATGGTATTTTTCGCATCTTTTGGGGGTAATTGTGTAGCGATTGTCTCTTGTTCTGTATTTGGATAGCAAGGTTAGTTTCGTTAGATGAATCGGTCGATTGTCAGTTCAGTAAGGTTTCTGCTTCATATACATATTGGTTTATACATAAATGCAATTCTAGATCAAAACGGTTTTGCATCTCACAATGTAGAATGATATTGTAAATTCACTATATTCAGTTTCTAATTTCCAAATTGTTCAGTCGTGTCTCAGCAGTTGATCGTAGCAGCTGCGTTTTCAAGTTGCTCTGTTTCATTTCGATTCATTGGTCTGGAGTCAATCGTGTTTCGGCAATAATCATGATTTAACCTTAGTATAGATATTTAGAAATTTTAGATCGGATCAGTTCTGGATCTCACAATATAGAATAATAATGCACCATCACGTTACAGCAATTTTTATTTCTTTTCAAAACAGTTCAGTTGTGTCTCAGCAGTTGATCTGAGCAGCTGCGTTTTCAAGTTGCTCTGTTTAATTTCGGTAGTACATTTTTTTGTACTGTGTTGATTCTGTTTTGTAAATGATTGTAGACGGTTGTTTCTCATGTTCAGTTTGCTTTTTTGATTCATTGGTCTGGAGTCAATCGTGTTTCGGCAATAATCATGCTTTCACCTTAGTATAGATATTTAGAAATTTAACATCGGATCAGTTCTGGATCTCACAATATAGAATAATAATGCACCATTAGGTTACATCAATTTCTCTTTTTTTAAATATAGTTCAGTTGTGTCTCAGCAGTTGAACGTAGCAGCTGCGTTTTCATGTTGCTCTGATTTTGTAGTAGTAGTATTAGATGTTGAACTGTATACTTTGAAACATAGTAGTAGTTTTTGTTAGAATCATGTTGAAAAGTTGCATGTGGTTTAGGTATATCTGATTTGTTTTCTGTAGCAGTTTGGAAAGTTGAAATGTTTTATCAGTTGGCTCATAAGTGTAGTAAATGTAGTAGTATTTTTTGTTAGAATAGAAAGTTGCCTTTTGATAAAAAAGTATTTGTGTGGAATTTTGATATTTTTGATGTATTGCTCGTATACCTTTTATCAATTTTTGTTAGGAATGATTCCGTAGATTTCTGTTGATCAATCGGTTGGTTGTTTCTTATGTTCAGTTTGCTTGTTCGATGCATTGGTCTGTAGTCGATAGTGTTTCAGTGAATATCATGATTTCATCCTAGTTTAGATATATTAGAAATTTTATATCAGATCTGTTCTGGATCTCACAATATAGAATAATAATGCACCATCACTTTACATCAATTTCTATTTTATGTTCAAAACTGTTCAGTTGTGTTTCTGAAGTCAGTCGTAGTAGCTGTGTTTTTGAATTGCTCTGTTTCATGTTAATGCTGTAGTAGTTAGTTAGTTATAATAGTGTTGACCTGTAGGATTGAAACAAAAAAAAACTATTAACGTAAATTTCTTGCTAAAAAGTTGCATTTGGTTTAGGTATGAATATAGTAAATTCAACAATATGAGTAGTTTTGGTAGTAGTAAATGTAGAAATGTTATCTCAATTTGTCAGGAGTGTTTCTTGAGTTTATGTCTGATATGAATTCGGTGTAGATGTTTCGTGTTGTTTGAGTAGGATGTGTTTCAGCTTTTGTTAGAAATGATTCTGTAGATTTGGTAAATCCATTTGTGTTTTGTATTGATTGAAAGAGAGTTTAATTCAGATTCAGATTGTAGAATAGTAGTAGAAAGGATTGTTAGGTAGATATTTTGGCTGCTTGTTCGATTCATTGGTCCCGATTCAATCGTGTTTCAGTAATAATCATGCTTTCACCTTAGTTTAGTTATATTTGAAATTCTAGATCAGATCAGTTCTGCCTCCCACAATATAGAATAATAATGCACCATCACGTTACAGCAATTTCACTTTTATGTTCAAAACTGTTCAGTTGTGTTTCTGAAATCAGTCGTAGCAGATGTGTTTTTCAATTGCTCTGTTTTAGAAAGATGCTTTTGGAAATAAGTATTTGTGTGAAATTTTTATATGTTTGATGCGTTGTGTTCTAGGTATGATTCAGTTTCATATTTGTAGAATCGTAGTAGAAAGGATTGTTAGGTAGATATTTGGTTGCTTGTTCGATGCATCGTCCTGATTCAATCGTGTTTCAACGATAATCATGCTTTCACCTTAGATTAGATATATTGGAAATTTCACCTCAGATCAGTTCTGTCTCCCACAATATAGAATAATAATGCACCACCACGTTCAATCAATTTTTTAAACAGTTTTGATACGAAAATCATTGTTTAAAATTTGTATAATACTGTAAGCAATTCTAGATCAAATGAGTTCTGTTTCTCACAATGCAGAAAACTTTCTCATGACAATTTCAAGAGTCAGTTGTGTTTCGGTGCAAATCATGGTTAAACATTTGTTTATTACTAAAGGCAATTTTTTTATCGAAGGAATTTTGTTTCTCATGATGTAGAACACTTTGAAATGAATGTTGTAGATGTTTTAGCATGTTTGGTGCATTGGGCAAGTGTAAATTGTGTTTCGGTGCAAATCGTGGGTTGACATTTGTTCATTACTAAAGGCAATTTTTGTTTGGATGAGTTTTGTTTCTCTCAATGTGAAAAACTTGATATGAATGTTGTAGATATTCTAGGTATGTTAACCTATTTTATACATTGGTCATGAATGAGAAGTAGGTTTCGTAGATATCTTGGTTTCGCATTAGTTAAGTCATATCAGAAATGTTTGATCAAATCGGCACTGTTCCTCAGCATGTTGCATGTTTTTTGTAAAAAATATATAGGTTTAGTTTGGTACTTTCATATATTGTTGTATCTGCGTTTGTCTGAAATGTTTCTGTAGTTGATATCTTATTTGAAAACTGTGTGCTTTTGTTTGTAGTGTCAGCATGAGTGTAAGTTGTGTTCCGTCGAAAATTGCGATTTGACATTTGTAAGAAATTCTTGATCAAATTAGTTCTGCGTCTGAAGATTTAGAAATATTGCTTCTGAAAACTATAGATCAGTTTCGTTCGTCGGTTCGATGTATTGACTAAGGAACAGTCGTGTTTCGTTCAAAATCAAAGTTTGACATTTGTATATTACAATTAGAAACTCTATATCAGATCACCGCTGTTCTTCATCATGCAGAATTTAATCTCACAATCCTGAAGTTTACATTTCAGACACTTCAGTCGTGTTCAACTTTCATTTGTTCTGTTTCATCTTGTACATCTAAGTGACAAATCAAGTAGTCTAAAACAATAGATCCTCACATCAATCAGTCATAGTGAAGCAATGTTAGCGTTTTCGAAAACAACCGATTAGAATTACATGATCTACTCAATTGTTTAAATATATTGAGATATTTGGACAACTCTCAACTACATTCAACAAAGCATAACACTCATGCAAATCCATGCTCATCACAAATATTGAACGTTTTCAGATGTATATGTTATGAAATATTTTTTGCAGTGTCAAAATAACCAATTGCCAGAAATACAAAATAAACCAAGTAAAATGTAACCTTGTGTCATGTTGTTTCAAAACAAACTAGAAAATCAGATGTTAAATTTCAACATTTTATTTCTAAACTCCCAAAACAAAAATGTTTGACAATCATTGAGCAGCATTTCTTTCGAAAGCTATGTATTGGTCCTAAAAAGGACCGTTTAGTTCTTATCGAGTTCATCGTCCGTACTCGGTGAGGAATAGGTATCTCCACTTGCCATACTCGTACTCTGTTGCTTCATTCAGTTCATTCTGAAATATCTCCAAATCTGGGTATATTCCTCCCACATTCAGCTGAACAGATTCCACAGTAGTAGATGTCTTTTCTAACTCTTCTTCTTTCGGCAATGAATCCCAACGAGGTGGTACAGGTGGAGGTGTCTCACTACCTCTTCCAAACAACTTCTTCATAGCAGACCTGAGTGTCTTCCTCAAACCCATTTTGACAAATGAATGGTATTGCTATGTTGCATCTAGTTTTTATAGCAATGCCAAACGAGTTTTCACTACAGTGAAGTCATTCATTTCAAACATACCTTTTTGTATATGTCCAAATACAGATTCTTAGTTTTTCGCATGTACCAAATTGAACTATTCATTTACAATCTACCTGCTCTGAATGTTTTCTACACTCTCTACGACGGTTCGTCAAACCTAGAAAATTGACTTAAATCATATAATGTGTTGAAATCAAAAACATTGCATGAGACAAATATTTTTACATTCAATTTTATTTGGATTTCAGTTTTGTAAATTTGTCTGGACATTGATTTGCGAAAGAAAGTCTTTGAAAAAACTCAGTGACACGAGTTTGTCTTTTTGTCATATCGATACGTCTTGTTTTCCTCCTGTAGTTTTTGTCGATATCAAATGCATGTTTAAATCCACAACGCCGACAACGGTTCGATGTTCTTCTACAACATGCTTGACAGACTTGGTATTTACAGCATATGCATTTAATCAAACTAACTTTGGATTTCTTACACAATGGACAAGGCATGTTTGTTGTACTGATACCGATAATTCCTGAGAGGTGTCAATATATATGAAGCGATTGTAATACAAAACATATCAGTCAGGCATCTCAAACTAGAAATAGTCTTTCCATTGTAATCCACCAAATGAACATTTGCATCTCCAACATTTCCAAATATGTTTCACTCCATAGGTATTTCATTTTGTTTGATACAGAAGCCATCCTAATCTTGGTTTGCTATGTTTCGTGTATGAAATCATTTTCTTGTCACATTTCGTCGACAGCTTCTGCTCAATTGTTACAAGAAAAAATCTACGATGTATACGATTTGTACAACGGTCCAAAATTGGATAAAAATGTACAAGTTGTATACAGTGTAGAATTTCATTTCTAACAACTGATGCTCGAACAAACATTCATGTAGAACTGCTGTGAAAGGAAAACAAGCTTTATGACAAGTTCCAATTTTTATTTGCACAAAAACATAAGAAAAAAACAAAATAAATTTTGACAATCATTGAGAAGCATTTCTTTCGAAAGCTTTGGTTGGCCCTGAAAAGGGCCGTTGGTGTTCTGACAGAGAGAAGTCTAACGACCATACTCTGTCAAGAACAAGTACATCCAGGCACCAATACCAGGAGAATCGTCCTCCTGGTACTCATCCAGACTTGGATAGAACACCAAATCTGGATATATCCCTCCAACATGAAGGCGGACATCTGGTGCTGGGGTAATCTCTTCCTCTGGCGCTGATGGCACACATCTCTCTTCCTTGGGTAACGAGTCCCAACGAGGAGGTACTGGTGGTGGTACATCAGTGCGTCTTCCCAACATCTTCCTGACAGCAATTCGGAGTGTCTTCATGAAACCCATTCTGATGAATGAATGACGAATCTATTTGCGGTCGCTTTTTATACTGAAGCTCAGGGACAAAATCATGTTTCGTTTACTCAATTTTGAACTTAATTTCAAAGTCGAGTCAATAATTTCATTTTCAACATTTATTTACAAATGACATAACTACACTTTTATACAATACTCCAATAACCTCACAAGTGCATACAATGTGAAAGTTTCAAATATTCTGCTCTTCGCATGAAACGTTTACTGATATAATTGATTGTTCCTTTCAAGTGTCTATTTTGTTTCTACAATGTCCTTCTCTAATATAATAGCACATTTTATGTTTAGCGTTTTCTTCTGAACCAAACTTGTCAAAAGTAAGTCAATTTGAACATTCTGCTTCATATTCACGAAAAACAACATTTCGTTCTGGCCTACCAGTAGTATCGAAAAAACCTGTCAAGCTACTAGCCTTTCCATCAACAGAAAAATATTCCTTAGCCAGCTTTCTGTACTGATCCAAACATTTAGATACATAAGCTTTGTCCTGATCAGAATATCTGAGCATGTATTTGTGAGGAATGTCCAACCATTGAAAAACGTTGAATATTTTGTCAACAGCCATAGTACGCTCTCCTCTAGCAGCCAACATATCGATCAGGCTCTCCTCGACAAAATATTTACCATTGATAGGATCTAATTCAAGCATGGGAACACTTTTGTCCCTACTGCCGTTTTGTTTCAGTGGGTAGAAATACTCGGGGTGATGAGGATTTCCAGCATAGTGATTGTGTAACGTATTGTCCCATTCCATCTGTTCAGCTTCACTTTCCAATCGTCTCCAATCTAAACTGCCGTCACCAAACATAACTGCGTAACCTAGTACTTCTCTGTGGGTATATTTACTTAGATCATGTACTAGAACAAGTTGCGTCAGTTTGTCGGGGATGGTTATTCCAATCTTCTCAAGAAATTCTAATGCCATTCTGAGCCACTTGCGGTGGGATGTTACACTTTTCAAATGTCCCAAAACATTGACGAAGACCAATTCCTTGTAAACTAATTTCATGTGACTGGTCTGTCTGTCTATATATTTTCTCGATTCAGTAGTCACATTTTCTGACTGATTTAGTTCTTCGACATACATTTGCTCCCATTCGTCAGTAGGTGCACCACATCCAATCTTTCCATCCAACCAATCTTTAATCAATTGGTACAAGGCGGCCACAAACAAAGTATAGTCTACTTGTAACAACGGAATGTGTTTTCTTGTTCGAAATTCTACTCCTTTTCTTGGTGTGTAAAGCTGGTCCATTGTCAAACAAATTTTGCGGAATATTTGTAAAAAAACACTATGCCTTCAGTTTCATCTGATACATCCCATTGCATTACAATATGATGTGTCAAATTTGCATTATATTTAACTAGAAATAGTGTTTGTCATTTGGTAGTTGTCTGTGGTCTGACTCAGACGTGTTTTCTCGAATGGGAACAAATTTGTAACAAATCTGTTATTTTATTCCAAATCTGGAGTCAAACATGAATGTAACATTTCATCTGTTTTCCTCGATTGAAACATTTACAAAATCTCATCCACGATTACTGTTTTGTAATCAGAAAAATCAGAAACAAGTTTGTGATCTGTACATTTCTGTTGAAAATGACACGTTGTACCTCAGAACACATTTTGAATCATGTCATGTTTTGCGTGGACAAATTTTGATGTTTGGCCGGGGGTAATTTAGGGGGGGGGTCTTTTCAGGACATGCCCCCCCTGTTTTTCAAACTAAAATGAAAAAAAAATACTAGCAATGTTCCGTCAGAAACCAAGAAAAAACTAACGCCGTAACACTTGTCAGTTGGGGTTCTATTTTGAGCTCTACAAAGTGACGTCATATGAAACATTTTTGGGTCAGATCATGTGACGAAATACTGTTCAACATTTGTTAGAATTATAGTGCGCTATCCCAAGTATAGAATCAGGTATCTCAAAATAACGCGTACTTTTTCCTGTGAATTTTTTACTTTTTGAGTTAGCGCAAGTTTTAACTCGCATACTTCGTAATGGTTGCTTCCTGTAGAAAACAATGAGTGCATTAGATAGCTCAATATAATTTTATTAGAATTTCGGGGATGTTATTATCTCAAAAAACGATTTTTTTAAGTTAGCTCAAAATAATTCTGAACCGACGAAATACTTGAGAGAGAAAACACGATGATGAATGTAGATTGTTTGTGCGAGTGTGTAGAGTAATACTCGATCTGACGTTTGACGTTTGTTTGTTACGCACCGTTACTTACACACAGTGAACCTGTCTGCGTTCTTCAAGTTCATCTCACATTCACATACACAAATATATACATTTGTATACATTTGTACAACTACGTATTAATTATGAAGAGAATACACGGAGTTTTACACTGATAATTCATTTGTGATGGACTTGATGAGTGCATAAAACATTTCACAATCGTTCTGTGGGATATACAATGTAGTGCTGTCAATATTTCAAACGATCTGGGAATACTAAATGTGCTATGTAAAACCAGAAGTGAGACGTATAGTCAAATATTAATAAACAAAACATGACCACATAATCAAATACATTTGTACTAGTTTCAGAACTTGTTATGAAATCATTTTATAACTAATATAAAACAAAAAGTGACTATAAAAACTAAAATACATGTTAAACAAAAAGTGACTAAATGTAATCGAATAAATCATAAGTTGTGAAAAAATATAAGGACGCGCATACCAAAATGTGAGAAAATATTATCGAATACATAACAAGAAGAGACGACATATTATCGAATATTCAACAAGAAGTTACCACTTATTATCGAATAGTCAACAAGAAGTTACCACATATTATCGAATACATAACAAGAAGTTACGACATATTATCGAATATTCAACAAGAAGAAACGACATAGTATCGCATATTCAACAAGAAGTTACCACTTATTATCGAATAGTCAACAAGAAGTTACCACATATTATCGAATACATAACAAGAAGTTACGACATATTATCGAATAGTCAACAAGAAGAGACGACATATTATTGAATATTGTATAACATTTATTCAATGAGCATGCTGGTATATCAGCTAGTCGTTGTGTGTATGCTATCCTATGTGGTGGCGGATGATGGAATATTGAACCATGCGGTATTTGAGCAACAAGTAGATGACTTCATACACTCAGCATTGCGTTGCCACAATAACCCGGGTCTCAGTATCGCTGTGGTGAAAGATGGAAAAGTAATTCTTACAAAAGGTTATGGTTACAAAAATTTGGACAAGAAAGAACGAGTAACAGAAAACACTTTATTTGGAATTGCGTCTTTGACGAAAGCATTCACGGTTACGCTGCTGTTAAAACAATTAGAAGACAGCCAGGGGTAAGTATCCAGTAGATAGGGTGGCATACATTCACCCGTATGATAATATATTGTCTTACATATACATGATCACTGAATTATGTTCATCCACAAAAACGATTCAAGTTATTGTTCAGGTATTATAGAATCTACGTTTCATGATGATTTCACAGTAACGCTACACGAGTATCTAGGTACGAATTTGCGAAATGTTAAAATAGAACAACATACACTTGTTGTACAACTGTTCTTATATAATTATTGTCCATGTACACGTTAAACATTACAGGTCGTATGATGAATATTTAAAACCGTCTCGCTTCAAAGGTGTTGTACTGTCATCTACAAATGTAAATATCAACTACATTTGTATTTTAAAACCACTACATGCAGTTTGAAGGATGCTCAAATAATGAATTATGTTTGAAACAGCCTTGCATCAGCTGTATGGGCCATTACAAAAGGGGTTCATCTTGACTGTTTACCGAAGTACATTGCATACAACGGTACACAACGTCAGCTGTGTGTGTGTATGTGTGTCGTCAAGACGTAATTCTTGATTAAAAGGAGTTTTATTGGGATGGTTTTAAAATACAACAAGGTATGTGCGCCACACCGGCCCTGGTGATCTAGTGGTTACAGCGCCCGTTCCAATGGTGGAAGGTTGTGAGTTTAGTATTGCCGCACACTAGTTGTTAAAATGTTAATACTTGCGTGTAAGGGTATGTAGTTCTATAATATGACTGGTAATAGACTACATATTGTAGACGTGGAGACGGGCAATCGCCTATGAAATCAAAAGTATGGGAAAGACTTTTGGCGAAATCGAAAATATTGCAAATGACAGACGTTAGTTGATGGACCTGGTAGCAGCCTTATGTGTCAGCGGGCACGAAGATGAGTACTTTAAGTGATACGCCCCTCGTTATATTTGCAGGTTATCACTTTCTACGAGTTTACGTTCAGTGTTAGGGCGGGATGATATATTTAAATCACCATTACAATCCCGGTATGCCAATATTGAAGATCTACTTCCTCACAGGATTGGATTACCAAACCATGATATGTTACGACTTGATGATACACTAACCAGGAAAAACTTGATCGAGTAAGTGCGTCATTGTTCATATAAACGTTCATTTGACTATTAATCTGATTAAAGCCTTTGTCACATCAGCCACATTATTATTTGGTTGCATAATTTATTACTACCGAAAATTAAATTAAACTCACAGCCAGACCGCAGACAAAATCGCAGATATCGCAAGCCAACTGTACGATGCTCGCATGATTATAGCAGAAATATTACTGTATCCGTAAATCGCAAGCAAAATTGGAGATAAACGAGAATTCGGTAAACGTGAGATTGCGTTCATCGTACGGTGCTAATTTGTACGACGGTCGTAGGACGGTCTGTATACGGTTGTCGCACGAACCATCAGACAGCTACATATTTCCCTCAATGGTGACTCACAAAGGGATCGTAGACAGGCGTACGGTCATAGGAAGAGCATTGTACTTTAGTCAGATTACTTATGGAGAGTTAAAATACAATTAAATAGCTTTATGCAACCCATGAGCACACGCACATACATGCATGTTTATATGAGTGGGCATAATTAATATTATATTCTAAATACATGTAATATTTGTATACCAATACTATTTTTGTCACATGATTTGAATAAATAATATCACTATGCTTTGATAGTAAATTTAAATATTCTAAATAATTATATTAATTAATTAGTAAGTTAAGTACAATCATGTAGATATATATTCGCAAAGACAAGAAATGGAAATGCCATGAAACCAGATGTTTGTGGCAGCCAAGTCTTATAACTCTATATTTAGAAACAGTGACCTTGACCCGACCGACGCCACTTTCAATACCAAGCAAGGATTTCATATAAGCTACCTACACAGCAAGTTTTATCGTGATATTTTATTCCTAACTAATGTTATCAATCGGAAACCAATTATGGACACCGAATTCGCCAATTTAATAACGAATTTTTCCATTGGAAAGTCTGGTTAAAAATCACATAGAGTGACATTACATGGTTCATCGTAAAGTTTATCGTACAATCATTGGTTCGGAAATTAACGAAAAACTTAATATTGTCACAAATAAAACGGTTTTAAACATATTTTACAACACATTAGTTTGCTCTTTGTTTCAGTCGAATCAAATATTTGAACGTGGTGAAAGGTGGGTTTCGTACGTGCCATATTTACAATAACTTGATGTATGGTGTGGTGACCTATCTATCCGAACAGATCGGGGGTAAACCTTGGGAAGATCTCATATCAGAAAAAATATTCACCCCACTTGACATGACGTCATCAACTTTCGCGACGACTGCAGACCCAACAGAACTAGATCTGGCGACAGGTTATAGGGAGGTTTATGGTGAATTGGAATCGGTTCCATTTGAAATCAGCAGGTAAGAAGGAAATACGACCACGGTGCGTAATTGTCACTCATGTCGCAGGCATCACAATATGTTAGAAAGCCTGTCTAAACTAAATCCTTGATACATCACACAGTATGTAAACAATAACGTACCAATTTAACGTCTACTTTCATACATGTAATACATGTATGCATCTGTTCAGCCCAGACGACTGTACATTTACACCCTGGTGGACTGCAACACTCGGCTGGTTGTCACGGGGAACTCGATCTAAATATGCGAAATACAAAAGGTATTGGGCATTAAAGGACGATATTAGTTGAGCATTATTTTGTCTGTCAGTCCGAATCAGATTCCTCTAGTATGTCAGACCTGTCTGTCCGTGTATAAAGTCCGAATCAGATTTATCTAGTATGTCAGACCTGTCTGTCCGTGTATAAAGTCCGGATCAGATTCCTCTAGTATGTCAGACCTGTCTGTCCGTGTATAAAGTCCGAATCAGATTCCTCTAGTATGTCAGACCTGTCTGTCCGTGTATAAAGTCCGGATCAGATTTATCTAGTATGTCAGACCTGCCCGTCCATGTATAAAGTCCGGATCAGACTTCTCTAGTATGTCAGACCTGTCCGTCCATGTATAAAGTCCGGATCAGACTTCTCTAGTATGTCAGACATGTCCGTCCATGTATAAAGTCCGGATCAGATTTATCTAGTATGTCAGACCTGCCCGTCCATGTATAAAGTCCGGGTCAGATTTATCTAGTATGTCAGACCTGTCCGTCCGTGTATAAAGTCCGGATCAGATTTCTCTAGTATGTCAGGCCTGTCCGTCCATGTATAAAGTCCGGATCAGATTTATCTAGTATGTCAGACCTGTCCGTCCGTGTATAAAGTCCGGATCAGATTTATCTAGTATGTCAGACCTGCCCGTCCATGTATAAAGTCCGGGTCAGATTTATCTAGTATGTCAGACCTGTCTGTCCGTGTATAAAGTCCGGATCAGATTTATCTAGTATGTCAGACCTGTCCGTCCGTGTATAAAGTCCGGGTCAGATTTCTCTAGTATGTCAGACCTGTCCGTCCGTGTATAATGTCCGGATCAGATTTATCTAGTATGTCAGACCTGCCAGTCCATGTATAAAGTCCGGGCCAGATTTATCTAGTATGTCAGACCTGTCCGTCCGTGTTTAAAGTCCGGATCAGATTTATCTAGTATGTCAGACCTGCCCGTCCGTGTATAAAGTCCGGGTCAGATTTCTCTAGTATGTCAGACCTGTCCGTCCATGTATAAAGTCCGGGTCAGATTTCTTTAGTATGTCAGACCTGTCCGTCCGTGTATAAAGTCCGGATCAGATTTTTCTAGTATGTCAGACCTGTCCGTCCATGTATAAAGTCCGGATCAGATTTCTCTATCTAGCTCACCATTAGCGTACTAAAAATGTGGATCTATGGCAAAATAAACAATAGACACACAGTTTCTACGTCTATTCCTGATTATTGGCATCCGAATGGAAGTCGTTTAGGGACCTACTATACATCACACGTTCTAGAACAAGTAACACAAATATGGAGTGAACATTCTTGGTGTATAGCGTGCAATGATACAACCCCTGTGGAAAATTTAAAGCAAAATACAAACTACACTGTCCACGATTCTGATCTACTTTCTTTGTAGTTTACAGTTGGTATTACTTTAACTTACTATTGTATTCAAACTGATTTAATTATTACCTCTCACATTTAACAGACATTGGGGCAATCTGTGTGGTGCTGGTTGTGTGCTTAGTAACGCTGTAGATATGGCTAAATGGATGTTGTTTAATCTTCACCAAGAACAGAATACAAGCTATGATAGTGTGTTAAAGTCTGATATACTGATGGAAGCACATAAACCACACAGTACGATGCCAGTATCAGCACGAGCCGACTACTACACCAAACCTATCACACCCGTGTCTCTCAGTGAATCCACGTATGGTCTAGGTTGGAGAAATGGACACTATCGAGGTAATGTCTTCACTTATCTGCGCGCAATGATAAATTAATACAGTCGTTGTATGTGGGTGATTTGTTTATTTCCCCGCCTTCTTTGTTAATGACCTTCGGCTTCGAATGAAGTTTGTGTGATACAAGGAATCCGGGCGCGCTGCCCTAACTCTTTCCGTGCATACATACTCCTCTAGGTTCTTTAACGCGCCCGGTGTATAGCACCAAATCACGTGAGACTATCTCTGAGGTTCCAATCAGGTCACATCTAGTTGGGTGGGAAACACTGAAAATAGTTTCAGAAATAATGAATACAATTTCTGTATCGACTCAAACCTGTATTATACATGGGTCATAAATCACCCCGAAGCTGGACAATATCCGTGTATCCGAATTGTACCAGATGCCTTGGCTTAGTATGGCAGATGAGATGCAATACATATTTCAAAAGACACCTAAAATTACCCCAGCCCTGGCAGATGACCGCCTCCGACACAATTGAACGAAGTACATCGTCCATCGTATCGGATTTGTGACCCAAGTCCATGTCAGACAGTGATTGGATAGTATCAACTCCAAACTCATTCTTTGAAAGTAAAGGATAACGAGCTTCATGTGATGAGAACGTGATATGGGGGGTATACGAGTATATATGGAGACATGAGTTAAATATACAGGACTGTGTTGAGTCAGTTTATGGATATATCAAACATGTCAGAAGATGTCTTCATTCAAGAGATATAGTACACGTAGTTGATACTAAGTCCAATTTTTTTTATGTCGATTGAGAAAGTTTTCTAACTTATTCGCTCAACAACCTCATTCCCTCATTCATGATGGTAAGTATGATAAAGGAAAAGACATACATTTCATTCCCCTTAATACCGAGCGTTTATCAAGTAAAACACTAGTATCATTTTGATTTGTTCTTCTGAAGTTAAGTATGGCGCGGCCTGAGATCGAACCCGGGACCTCCCGCACTCCAATTCTACCTATAGACTATCGAGAAGGCGAGTTATTACTACTTATATGACCGCTAACAATACTTGTAGCTGGATCACTAACTCGTTAAAGGGTCTGCCTCACGTATTGGTGTATTGCTAAAATAAAATTAAATTGTCAAATATTCATGTAATTTTGGTATAGTTTCCTGTATATGCCATAAACAATCACATTGACATAAAAAATAACTTTGGAAACATCGGCATTTTGTAGTAATTTAGCATTTTTACACCCAAAATTCTACAGGGTATTAATACCCTATAGAGTTAGCACTACTATCACTTAAATTGCCTGAAATTTGTTTCCATTCGATGAAAACGAATTGCGAAACGAACCGAATACCTCACAGATGTTTCGGCTTTAGTTGGTTGAAGTTACAGTTTGATCATGTGTGAATTACATAATATACAAAACATTTTGGAAGGAAACTCTGCGATATTTTCAAACAGAAAAATACTGAGTGCCAAATATCAAGTATGATTTAAATTGCTTATATGCCATAAATAGCTCATAAAGCAACCACCAGTGGCTTTCTATTATATAAATACTTGGTTAGGTAGGAAAATTACGTCATACAAAAATTTTAGCCCGATCTGTGAGGCAGCACCTTTAAGTATTCATAGATACTTTAAATCACACACCTCATATCACATGACATCAGTCATAGTGTTGCATGTAAAATAAGAAACGTTTTTAATTTGCATTCAGTTTTCATGCACATACAACGACACTGTTCGTTCCCAATCAATATGCCCTTCGTTGTAACGAATATGTCAGTATACTTCATTGTTACAACATTTGATAAAATGATTTCAGTATAATATCATGAAATTGTCAGTAAATGTCATATCGAGACCTGACCTGTACATGTATTTTTCAGGATTCCCCATGTGGGCTCACTCGGGTTCAACATTTGGTTACAGAGCTTTACTTACTCTACTACCAAACACTAATATCGGTATATTCAGTGTTATGACAGGTACTGATCCAGACTTTCTACTCCGTACCAACCTACACATGTACGTGGCTGATCTAGCTTTAGGTCTAGACCCTTGGTTGGACAATATAACAGTATGTACATTTCCTGAACCTTGGCACAGTAAGTCACCCCAACCAGATAAGCAAAGACCTAATCCTGATCTACCAGCAGTACGAGTGTTAGAAGAATACACAGGTACGTTTGTGAACCCCGCATACGGTACGCTCGATGTTTACATGAACAAAACTTCAGATCGCCTGATGGCTAAGATAGGATTCGGACAGTTTATTTTATATCCTAAATCAACCAGCGATCAGTTCTACGCAGAAGGCTTTGGACTGGTGAAGAATATTATGGATTTCGCTACGTTTACTTTCTCGTTGGATGTTAGCCAGACCGTCAGTACGTTGACTGTACCTAGCTTCGAGAGTACTGACCCACCAATATTTCAACGTAAAACTACTGACTTATCTAACTTACACAGTAACGATGGTCAGACTAATAGTATCAGTAGTGTCGATACATTGACCATTGTGGCGCTTGCAATATTGTCCAATAAATCAGTATTTCTGTTGCAGTAGATAGGCTTTCAGAAAGTATGGTGATCAAAATATGAAATATCTAAAAATGACCGCAAAATGACATTGTCAAATATACGGTAGGGAGAAAGTACAAGTATCTGTCCATTCCTGAGAAATAATGGAGACGAGGCCCCGAAGGAACGGACTTTCTCTGACTTAAAATACACCACATTGGCAAATGTTAATTTGATTTAAATTTGGAGTAAATTTCAAATTTGTTATAAAATACATGTTTACTAAAACAAGTCGTCCCTCATGTACCTCTTATAGATAATCAAAACACAAACTTGACCATGCCAGACCGAGTAGACCATGCTTTTTCGTGAAACCATTGGAATAACACAATAACTCTCCATTACATTAGTAATAGAGTGTAGTCCATGAAGCATAATTGTGTAGTTACATGTGTGTCACATGATCAAGCCATGACGATGTGGTTCAGTGTCACTGGATGAAATAACATGATGGACTTATTAAAATGTCTGTGTCCGTGAATATATTTCCGTGAATAACAATAACTGGATATTTAAAACTTGATGAAACATGGTGGACAAATATAATGTTTATCATAAAGTCACTGCATTTTTGTGAATATGATGACGAAAACGCAAATGTACGATGACGAACACACGATGTTTTCAAGTATGGTATCATTACAGCATATTATCATACTTTATGCTCGCGTTTTCGTCATCACACCATCACATTCGTACTTTCGCCATCCTACTTTCAAGATCTTGCGTTTTCGTCATCGTATACATGTATGTTCTTGTGTCGCATTACAGATGGTCAAATTCAAAGGCGCTGCATGATCTAACGGAATTTAAATTCTTTTGCATAATAAAAGCTCCGCGAGTTGCATGTGTCGCCTGACGACATGCACATTTGTCATGGAAAACTATTCACTATTGGGCTACATATCGACTCACAAGAGTTCTCTAGTCATCTGAACTAAAAACGACAAAGTGATGCTCTGGACAAAAAAATGTCACAGCAAGAAACATGCATACCTATCTTGGAGTCAATAATACTTATGGTGACAAATTTATGCCACGGACAAGAAATGCTTATAAAATCAATCAAAGGGACAAAAATAAAAAATGGCACAGGTAGAGTTACGATTCTTGTATACTGCACTTGGACTTTTGGTAAGAAACATGCATACCAAATTTCAAGTCATTCAACCTCTTGGTGACAAAGTTATCCTCCGGACAAGAAATGCTCAAATTAAATCAATCTAAGGGAAATAATTCAAAAACGGTGCAAGGCAGAGTTATGGTTCTTGCGCACTGCACTTCGGCTTATTGCAAGAAACATGCATACCAAATCTTGAGTCATTTGAACTTAAGGTGACAAAGTTATGCTCCGGTCAAGAAATGCTCTAATAAAATTAATCAAAGGGAAATAATTCAAAAACTATGACAGGTAGAGTTATGGTTCTTGCGCACTGCATTTCCGCTTATTGCAAGAAACATGCATTCCAAATCTTGAGTCATTTGAACTTAAGGTGACAAAGTTATGCTCCGGACAAGAAATGCTCTAATAAAATCAATTTAAAGGCAAATAATTCAAAAACTATGACAGGTAGAGTTATGGTTCTTGCGAACTGCACTTCGGCTTATTGTAAGAAACATGCATACCAAATCAATTGTGGGGAGCGGTGGTCTAGAGGTAGGGGGCGCGCTTCGGGACCGAGAGGTCCTGGGTTCAACCCCCGTCTGGACCACTGCTTAATTTCTCTGAGCACGAATAACCCACATGCTCCACTCGACCAATGTGTGAATTGGTACCTGTGAGCAAAGGGATTCGACCCGATAAAAATATCTTTCACATCTATACTATGAATACATAAGACAGGGGTCTTTCTTTATGACTGGCCCTCATATACCCAACTCAACAGTATGTCCAATATTTTAAACAAGCCGAATACAATCATTTAATTTGTACTGCACACTTCAAGACAATATAATATTATATATATATACATACAAAATACAACTTTTATCAATACACGTACACAATGTCGCCTGTGTCGAGCATAGAATGTTCGCAAAATGCGTAAAACCCGGTTTGACGACATAACCCCGCACAGACAGAAACTAGAAAACGGCCTTCGATAAAGAAGAGAAATCATTATTTACACACGATCTCAGGATATTAGTACGACGATTTGATAGTGGGACATATTGTTTGCAACTTACCACCACCTATATGTTTCTGTTCCGCTTAAATAGACGATAATCCGAGTTCAGGGAGAACTGATATTCAATTTCTAATATTTACATTCATTTCGACCATTGTAGTATCACGTGACGAATCATGTGACAATATAGAAAATGATTGGTGTTCGGGTAATACCATGCAACTCTTCAGCCAATCAAATTACTCGTAACAAAAGCCGTGCTGTCACTGTCAAAATGGCAAAAGTCGGCGAATTGTTTTCAGTCAATGTTGTTAAATTGCTGCTTTCGTCTAGCTAAGCTGTACAGAAACGGACGAGTGTCGGTGAGTTGATCCAAATATGTTCCTCTACCAAATCGCCATACTAATTTCCTGAGATCGTGTGTAAATAATGATTTCTCCTCTTTATCGAAGGCCGTTTTCTAGTTTCTGTCTGTGCAGGGTTATGTCGTCAAACCGGGTTTTACGCATTTTGTGAACATTCTATGCTCGACACAGGCGACATTGTGTACGTGTATTGATAAAAGTTGTATTTTTTATGTATAATATTATATTGTCTTGAAGTGTGCAGTACAAATTAAATGATTGTATTCGGCTTGTTTAAAATATTGGACATAATGTTGAGTTGGGTATATGAGGGCCAGTCATAAAGAAAGACCCCTGTCTTATGTATTCATAGTATAGATGTGAAAGATATTTTTATCGGGTCGAATCCCTTTGCCTGTGAGGGCTGTGTCTGAACATGTTCGATAGTCCTGGGCGCCGAAGATCGATGTTGGCTGCACACCCACCAGGAGAGACTCGAACGTAGGTTTCCATAGGTAGCCCAATGAACAGGGGAAGTTTAAATGTTAAAGGGTGGCTGAACGGCTGAACTGCTGAAAGCAGCCCTAGAAAATTGGTAACTTTTTCTTTTTTATCTTGAGTCATTTGAACTTAAGGTGACAAAGTTATGCTCCGGACAAGAAATGCTCTAATAAAATCAATCAAAGGGAAATAATTCAAAACCTATGACAGGTAGAGTTATGGTTCTTGCGCACTGCACTTCGGCTTATTGTAAGAAACATGCATACCAAATCTTGAATCATTTGAACTCAAGGTCACAAAGTTATGCTCCGGACAAGCAATTTGTGACGCCGCAGCCGCAGCCACAGCCGCCGCCAAAGTAACACCTATATGTCGCCTTTTCAGGCGACACAAAAATGTGTGTAATGCAAGATCGGTGAATTCACGAAACCTCGTTTTTGTCTGTATTTATCTCGTATTGTACAGTACGAATATGTTGTGTTATATTGCACAACAAGTACATTAAGTACTTCATATGTGTGTGTATACACAAAGTGGATAACTCTCCATTATTTTGTTACACATTCATTCAAATGTGTAAACAAAGTAATGGAGAGTTATTGTTAATAAAGTCTCCATTCCTGAAAAAAAATGGAGACTTGTTGAATGGCTTAATCCCTTGTGTATTTTAAAAAATACTACATGTACTGAGACAGCCCTTGTATATGACGTAACATACTGAAGGTCTATGGTTATATTATAATTGCCAGCTCGTATTCTTTTACGTTCTGTTTGTTATTACATATGAAGATAAAATTGCAGTGTATTTTATACAAGAGGGCCCAAAGTGCCCTAGGTAGCTCACCTGCCGTAGTAGTGCATGCACACCCCTATAGTGACCTAAGTAATCATTTACAGAGTAAGATTATGGAAAATTCAGCCTCTATTGCAAGATTTTTTATCACTTGACCATGTGACCTAGTTTTTGACCCCAGATGACCAAATATTTAACTTCACCTAGATGATCATTGTGGCCAAGTTTCATAATGATAAGGTTGAAATTGTGACTTGTAGTGACTTCACAAGGTTTTTCTATTATTTTACCTTGAAACCTAGTTTTTGACCCCGGATGACCCAATATCGAACTTGACCTAGATTTTGTAGAGATGATCATAGTGACCAAGTTTCATAAAGATAAGGTAAAAATTGTTACCTCTAGTAACTACACAAGGTTTTTCTATGATTTGACCTTGTGACAATAGTTTTTGACCCCAGATGACCCAATATCAGACTTGATCTAGATTTTGTTGATATGATCATTGTGACCAAGTTTCATTAAGATTAAGTACACATTGTGACCTCTAGTGACTACACAAGGTTTTTCTATGATTTGACCTTGTGACCTAGTTTTTTACCCCGGATGACCCAATATCGAACTTGACCTAGATTTTGTTGATATGATGATTGTGACCAAGTTTCATAAATATTAAGTTATAATTGTGACCTCTAGGGACTACACAAGATTTTTCTATGATTTGACCTTGTGACCTAGTTTTTGACCCCGGATGACCCAACATCGAACTTGACCTAGATTTTGTTAAGATGATCATTGTGACCAAGTTACATAAAGATTAAGTCAAAATTGTGACCTCTAGATACTACACAAGGTTTTTCTATGATTTGACCTAGTGACCTAGTTTTTGACCCCAGATGACCCAATATCGCACTTGACCTAGATTTTGTTAAGATGATCATTGTGACCAAGTTTCATTAAGATTAGGTTAAAATTGTGACCTCTAGTGTTTACACAAGCCAATTGTTGACGGACGACGGAAGGACGAAGAGTAATCACAAAAGCTCACTCTGTCACTTTGTGACAGGTAAGCTAACGAGAGGGCCCAAAGGGCCCTAGGTCGCTCACCTGTCGAACTTGACCTAGATTTTGTTGAGATGATCATCGTGACCAAGTTTTTTACAGATTAGGTCAATATTGTGACCTCTAGTGACTTCACAAAGTTTTTATATGATTTGACCTTGTAACCTAGTTTTTGACCCCGGATGACCCAATATCGAACTTGACCTAGATTTTGTTGTTATGATCATTGTGACTAAGTTTCGTAAAGATCAGGCCAAAACTGTGACCTCTAGTGACTACACAAAGTTTTTCTATTATTTGACCTTGTGACCTTTTTTTTGACCCTGGATGACCCATTATCAAACTTGACCTAGATTTTGTTGAGATGATCATTGTGACCAGGTAACATAAATATTCAGTCAAAATTGTGACCTCTAGTGACTACACAAGGTTTTTCTATGATTTGACCTTGTGACCTAGTTTTTGACCCCGGATAACCCAATATCGAACTTGACCTAGATTTTGTTGAGATGATCATTGTGACCAAGTTTCATAAAGATAAGGTCGAAATTGTGACCTCTAGTGACTACACAAGGTTTTTCTATGATTTGACCTTGTGACCTAGTTTTTGACCCCGGATAACCCAATATCGAACTTGACCTAGATTTTGTTGAGATGATCATTGTGACCAAGTTTCATAAAGATAAGGTCGAAATTGTGACCTCTAGTGACTACACAAGGTTTTTCTATGATTTGACCTTGTGACCTTGTTTTTGACCCCGGACGACCCAATATCGAACTTGACCTAGATTTTGTTGAGATGATCATTGTGACCAAGTTTCATAAAGATTAGGCTA
Organism: Spisula solida; assembly: GCA_947247005.1. Classification (NCBI taxonomy): domain Eukaryota; kingdom Metazoa; phylum Mollusca; class Bivalvia; order Venerida; family Mactridae; genus Spisula; species Spisula solida. The sequence goes on along the minus strand of OX365960.1, from coordinate 25,172,367 downwards.
AAATTGTGACCTCTAGTGTCTACACAAGCCAATTGTTGACGGACGGACGACGGACAAAGAGTGATCACAAAAGCTCACTCTGTCACTTTGTGACAGGTGAGCTAAAAACAATTACCGGCAGTACATGTATAATCTATTATAACCGAATTTTAATAACCTGAAAACTGTTTCCTGTCTAATCACTTGTGACGTCTATCCCTGCCAGTAGTTCCTGTCTAATCACTTGCGACGTCTATCCTGTCTAATCACTTGCGACGTCTATCCCTGCCAGTAGTTCCTGTCTAATCACTTGCGACGTCTATCCTTGCCAGTAGTTCCTGTCTAATCACTTGCGACGTCTATCCCTGCCAGTAGTTCCTGTCTAATCACTTGCGACGTCTATCCCTGCCAGTAGTTCCTGTCTAATCACTTGCGACGTCTATCCCTGCCAGTAGTTCCTGTCTAATCACTTGCGACGTCTATCCCTGCCAGTAGTTCCTGTCTAATCACTTGCGACGTCTATCCCTGCCAGTAGTTCCTGTCTAATCACTTGCGACGTCTATCCCTGCCAGTAGTTCCTGTCTAATCACTTGCGACGTCTATCCCTGCCAGTAGTTCAGATCGAGAATAGCTGTCAGTACACGGATTGTGAACCTGTACCCACAAGCGCATACTTCAATAAGGAACAGCCATGTACACCAGACTCTGTTTACAAGGTACAGTAAGAATGTTTCCAGACTGCTTATGTTCAAAGATCATCCCATATTCTTTGTTATGTTATATCGACATGTTTTAAGCAGAACACTATCATTTAGTATAGGAAAAACATTTCTCTGTTACGCATTAGTATACAACTATAGTATACAGGTACATTTTGTGTTATGGACAATATTCAATCAGTCAAACATAACAGAAATGATGAAAGTCAGTGACCTTGACCTCAAAATCAATAAGGGTCATTTACTGTTGATGACCAACGTCCATGTGAAGATTGAATATCCTAGGGCAAAGCGTTCTCGAGTTATTGAACGTAAACCATTTGGTCAATCGACTGACCGACATGTGCAAGGAATTCCCCTCATCAAAGTTGGTGGGCATAAAAAGTAGCGAAATATGTATAACCATTGGATGTATGTAGAAACAATAAAACAGTCACAATGAATATTAGAAAATACTAAACAGTTTTTAAATGTACTTCTTCAAATATTCTTGACCAGAAAGAAAAATGTATAAGAGAAAGCAAGGGGACCCAAGGTTGCTCACCTGTCGTAGCGCATGCAAGCTTGTATGGTGTCCTAAGTAATCATGCATTTACATTTCCTGGACAAGATTCAAGAAAATTCAGCCACTATTGCAAGGTTTTTGTGATTTGACCACTTCTCAAAGTTGTGACACGAGTTCTTGACCACAAGACGCAACAAGAGGGCCCAAAGGGCCCTAGGTCGCTCACCTGTCGAACTTGACCTAGATTTTGTAGAGATGATCATTGTGACCAAGTTTCATACAGATAAGGCCAATATTTTGACCTCTAGTGACTACACACGGTTTTTATATGATTTGACTTAATGACCTAGTTTTTGACCCCAGATAAACCAATATCAAACTTGGCCTAGATTTTGTTGAGATGATCATTGTGACCAAGTTTCATAAAGATAAGGTCGACATTGTGACCTCTAGTGACTACACAAGGTTTTTCTATGATTTAACCATGTGACCTAGTTTTTGACCCAATATCAAACTTGACCTAGATATTGTTAAGATGATCATTGTGACCAAGTTTCATACAGATTAGGCCAATATTGTGACCTCTAGTGACTACACAAAGTTTTTCTATTATTTGACATTGTGACCTAGTTTTTGACCCCAGATGACCCAATATCAAACTTGACCTAGATTTTGTTGAGATGACCATTGTGACCAAGTTTCATAAAGATTGAGTCAAAATTGTGACCTCTAGTGACTACACAAGGTTTTTCTATGATTTGACCTAGTGACCTAGTTTTTGACCCCATATCAAACTTGGCCTAGATTTTGTTGAGATGATTATTGTGACCAAGTTTCATAAAGATTAGACCAAAATTGTGACCTCTAGTGACTACACAAGGTTTTTCTATGATTTGACCTTGTGACCTAGTTTTTAACCCCTTATGACCCAATATCGAACTTGACCTAGATTTTGTCGAGATGATCATTGTGACAAAGTTTCATAAAGATTTAGTCAAAATTGTGACCTCTAGTGACTACACAAGGTTTTTCTATGATTTGACCTTGTGACCTAGTTTTTGACCCCGGATGACCCAATATCGAACTTGACCTAGATTTTGTCGAGATGATCATTGTGACCAAGTTTCATAAAGATTAAGTCAAAATTGTGACCTCTAATGACTACACAAGGTTTTTCTATGATTTGACCTAGTGACCTAGTTTTTGACCCCGGATGACCCAATATCGAACTTGGCCTAGATTTCGTTGAGATGATCATTGTGACCAAGTTTCATAAAGATTAGGCTAAAATTGTGACCTCTAGTGTCTACACAAGCCAATTGTTGACGGACGGACGACGGACGAAGAGTGATCACAAAAGCTCACTCTGTCACTTTGTGACAGGTGAGCTAAAAATATCAAAATTGACTTAAGAGTTTGTGGAGATGATCAAGTTTCATTAAAGATTAGTCCAAAATTGTGCCACAAGTGTCTTCACATTTTTCTATGATTTGACCCAATATCAAACTTGGCCAAGGTTTTGTTGAGATAATCGCCGATATTCCTCGGATAATGAAATTCCAAGCAGGAAGTTGTTTGACATTTTCCCGCGTCTGTGGCCACCCTGTTTATCAAGTGTCCACGAACATACAATCAAATTAACCTGACCCCGAACCTTTTATTAGCATTAATTAACAGTTGATTTCTTGTGCGAGATTTATTTCTGGCCTGTGTTTTCGTAATAAGTAGATAGTATAACAAATATGTGCTTTTAAACACTAACTACGCCATGGCACACCTTGCATGGAGATTTGTTCCACACAAGAAGCTTGTAATATATTCATGCATAAAGGTAGAGATCACGTTAAATTGTTGGTACTATACAAGGATGATCAAGATGTTCCAAGTTGATGTAAACAGTAAATCCAGTGTGAATACAGTCATGTATACACTATCATCATCCATTCTATAGACAATATACAACATAACACACACATCTCTTCAGCCTGTTTTTATTGTCTATATTACATAAAATAACACAGTCTTTATTTTCCAGGCAAGATGATTCCATCATACTGAAAGTAGAATAATAGACATCTGTTAGTACATGTAAGGCTTTCAACGTATACAGAATTCATACATCTGTTAGTAAGGCTTTCAACATATACAGAATTCATACATCTGTTAGTAAGGCTTTCAATGTATACAGGATTCATACCCCTGTTAGTACGGCTTTCAACGTATACAGAATTCATACATCTGTTAGTAAGGCTTTCAACATATACAGGATTCATACCCCTGCTAGTAAGGTTTTCAACGTATACAGAATTCATACCCCTGTTAGTACGGCTTTCAACATATACAGAATTCATACATCTGTTAGTAAGGCTTTCAACATATACAGAATTCATACCCCTGTTAGTACGGCTTTCAACGTATACAGAATTCATACATCTGTTAGTAAGGCTTTCAACGTATACAGAATTCATACATCTGTTAGTAAGGCTTTCAACATATACAGAATTCATACATCTGTTAGTAAGGCTTTCAACATATACAGAATTCATACATCTGTTAGTAAGGTTTTCAATGTATACAGAATTCATACATCTGTTAGTAAGGTTTTCAATGTATACAGAATTCATACATCTGTTAGTAAGGTTTTCAATGTATACAGAATTCATACATCTGTTAGTAAGGTTTTCAATGTATACAGAATTCATACATCTGTTAGTAAGGTTTTCAATGTATACAGAATTCATACATCTGTTAGTAAGGTTTTCAATGTATACAGAATTCATCAATTCACAAACATATCCTCAGGCTAGCTTTGTTTATACGGACAGTTTTAACATAAACACCTTATATTAGGCACAAGTCATTCAGCTACAACACTGTAGAGGAGATATTTATAACACATCATCTCTCAGACAAATGCCTCGGTGGACATCCCAGGTACACAGTGTATAGTATGGTGTAAGATACAAGAACTGTATCCTGATACCACAGTACACAGTGAGTCAGACTCGTCATCGAATCATCATAGAGATTATTGTACTATATTTATTCAGATCAGACAAAATTAAAGTCAATTCAAAATAACACTGAGCTTGTATTCTAAGTGCCTAACCAGTACTAACTTTCCCTCCCACAAGGAATCAGCAACTTTTCAACACGCGGAGGAATATCGAAATCAAATTTTCATGTTAGGGTATTATGACCTACTGACAGTTACTGAGACCGGGAAGATAAATCTGTATCATTAAAAGTAACTGAACAAAACAAAAGTTAAGCCAGAGTTGCATCATGAAGTTTATATAGCACATGTATCTATGTAGATAAACAAGACCAAGAAACAAAACATATTCCCTCTTGTGCCAATGTGCATTAACTTGATAAAGTAAAAAAAAAAATTCACATAAGGTTTCTCTCAAAAGATATAGGAAATGACTGGAGAATGTAAATTTTTTGTGGGAAACTTGGGTTTCATTTGGCATATCAAAATAGCATTTTGAGGCAGCTGCAAGTCCCTAATTGCCCGCTCATTAAATAGGCTTTGGACTCGTTGATTTTTAAGTTTAGAGGGAAAGGACTCTTTAGGTGTTTTAAACCCAAACAACATACTGATTATTTATTTGTCACTTAAACATTTATCAACAATTTCGACAAAATAAATGTCCAACTTTATTAGTCTGCAAGTCTTGAAATAAGAAATTAGGTTATCATCTCTCAGACAAATGCCTCGGTGGACATCCCAGGTACACAGTGTACTGCATGGTGTAAGATACAAGAACTGTATCCTGATACCACAGTACACAGTGAGTCAGACTCGTCATCGAATCATCATAGAGATAGTTCATAGAAATGTTCATCTAAAAACATCAAGTTTCCATTATTATATAAACTATTATTTACTAAAAAACATTTAACGATAATTGAACTCTCAGCTTGATAGAATATTGTTTTATATAAATTTATGGGTAATTTATTTTTTTGTCTATCCATTAAATAAATATTTACTTTTTGCTGGAACCATTTCATTGACTGTTCTTTTGTAACTTTGTGTTTTGGACCGATTTTGCTGGTCTTTTTTCTTCTCTGTGAAATGTTGAAGCCTGGAAAGAAGAGCAGTAAATTACAAATACAACAGCTTAAAGTAAAAGTTATTGGACAAACATTCATGAGTAAAATATCTTCTAACCAAACACCTTGTCTAATACTGCTAGCCCAAGTGTATATGGTGTGTGCACTTTTTTCAGTTTTGCTTAAAAGATTAGCCAGTGCCAAATTCATTATTTGCTCTTCATCAAAATCTGATAATTTCTTGAATGTTTGAGAAGATCATAACCAAGCGGCTAGAACCAATATTTGAACCAAGCTGTCTCAGGAGTCAACAAGTTATCTATCAAATGCGCTAACTATTAGGATACAACCAACATGTCCAATTTATTTCGTACAACTGCATTTTGAATATTTCTATTGAATCAAACTATATGTATCAAATATACATGAACTCATGGTTAATACACAATTCTCACATCAAAATTCAAGGCCTTTTTCCAATTTAGATTTACCAAGATGAAAATGTACAATTTTGACTCTTTGTGTTGGATAAATGCAAATTATTTTCATCAAGACTACTGCTAAGCATTTCATGTCACCTGACACTCGCAACAATATATTTACATACTTCTAACTTTCAAAGAAAAGTTTCTCTGCATCAATTTTATGCAGATATTTATCATTTTTAGGCATTGATGATTTATCATGGCTTGTACAAGACCAAAGATGACCTATGTGAAACTTCATATCAAACAAGTTAGCATTTCTAAATCTGGCCAACCCTGTTTGATCCAAGGTCATTAACATACTGCTAGCCACCAGTAACCAGACTGGCTGCAACAATAACTAGTCTACATGACATGTACAAGACAGTCTAGCAGACTAGCAGAAACATATCAGACTGACCAGCAACCAAAACCAGACGGACTATCAGACAATTTTTCAATACTAGGAGAAAGTATAAGTGCTGATTTAGGAAGCCTAAATATGTCAGTCAGCAGAGACAACTAGGTTACACAGAGGATATCCCAGAACCTCACACTATGGTTACAGTAACCAGTAGAACATACCTGGACGTCCAAGGACAACGTAGAAGTCCATACCGTAGATACCAATACCAGGATCGTACTTGATACCCAAATCAATGTGTTCCTGAATACCAAAGCCAAAGTTGCCCGTCTCTGAGAAATTGTTCTTTCTCAATTCGTATTCTCGTACCTGCAAGACAGAAATATTAGAAATAATGTCCATGTTATGCAAAACTGTGAGCTTCTCATGGTAATATAGTTGAATGTTCACCATTCAAGCAATGGTAGGCTTGGTAGGAAAGTCACACATTGTTTGTTAGGGGTACTTGGCATTTAATCTAGATATATAAAGACTTGGCTACTGGAAAACCTGACAAACAAAATAATTACCTAATATCACCTGCCCTTCCAACTCCATTTTGCTACATTTAGGTAAGTTTATACTGAACTGATTCTACGATTGTAAGGATGAGCTATCATAAGGTAAAGCGTGAATATAGATGTACCACTCAAAGTAACTGAACAAAGTATAGAACTAAGCCAGAGTTGCATCATGGAGTTAATATAGCACTTATAATACTACAAACAGGATTAAAACAAATAGTGCCTTGTCCTGTGCCATAAGTGCAAACTGCAATGCATTAGAATATTTTAGCCACTTGTTTAAACACTGGATCGTTATTATGAATATTAAAGATCACATACGGTATTTTGAAGACTAATTAACAATTGTACATCCAAAGTTTTAAATTACTGATATTATACATAATGGTATTATTTGGAATTTAAAATTGTGCTGTGCTGTGTATAATACTGCACTTTCCTGGCACTTGTTGGCTTTGCAAAGAGAAGATAGCCTTCACACATAAATGATAAATTATAAGATTGTATCTTAATCTGTATCACTAAAAGTAACTGAACAAAACAAAAGTTAAGCCAGAGTTGCATCATGAAGTTTATATAGCACATGTATCTATAGATATACAAGACCAAGAAACGAAACATATTCCCTCTTGTGCCAATGTGCGAAATATATACTATGAGTGCCGTATATGGAACTACAGGATTTTCTGTCTGAATCTTACAAAATTCCTGAAATATTATACAAGAATGAATCTAAGTTCAGGCTTCACGAAAGTGAGAAAAAAAAGGCCGGACATCCGGTCCGGCATAAAATAAATTTGGCCGGACCGAACAATATTAATAGGAAACAGTTAAAAAACCAAATGAAGAGAGATGTATAGATAATGCATGTTCTTTTTAAATTATTCAGTGGTAAATTATTTAGAAATGCATTGTTAGCTATAACTCACAGTTAACAAGTGTTTTCAAATAGACCTAATTAGATAGTTTGCCTTTTCACAATGGGCTCATTCAGCTCATTCAATGAGCATATATCAGACAGGACTTTCTGTCAAGAGAAATGTTATTTTCATTTTACCATTTAATATCAAACATGTTTAAACTAAATCACGTTTTTTCGTGTTAAAAAGCCCCCTCGGAAATCGTCAAAATAAAAATATATTCAGAAAAAAAATCGCGAACATTCCGGAATCCGTACCGTGTACTACGGGTTTTATCCGCATCCAAAAAATAATCAGTTTTCGCGACCTTCATTTCGCTGAATTATTTTACATTTTTGACGATTTCGGAGGGATATCTTATTGAATCTCGACGAGGATTTACGAAAATACATTCGTGTTACATTCTTTACAATAATCTTCAACTACGATGTGGGAATATCGCTGTCCAGACTTAAAATCTCCGTCGGACCAAGGGTCCGACATTCAGTCAAATTTTGCCGGACCAAAGCATTTTTTGTCGGTCAGGACCGACGGTTTTCGCGATGCCTGTAAGTTACCAGCAAACAGACTCAAGTTTGTACTTGGCAAGAAGTAACATCTCGTATTGACAATTTTATTAAGAATTCATAACATCAGACTTGATTTTAAGTTTGTACTTGTACCACTCAAAGTAACTGAACATAACACAAGTTAAGCCAGAGTTGCATCATGGAGTTTATATAGCACATGTATCTATGTAGATAAACAAGACCAAGAAACAAACATTTTCCCTCTTGTGCCAATGTGCATATTAAAATAAAGTCTTTGTAATGACTGTTTTCCACAGGTTTGAGCATGTATATTTTGTAGAACAGGCTGTAGCAATACCACGTAACTTTTGGCTACATTTTCAAGGCATAATTTGTAAACATTGGAAAATAAAATAGCCGCAAGTATTTTATTTCTGTGAAACTGTGGAATGTGTAGGTTTCACAGGGTAATGGAAAAATCGGTAAATAGCAACTTTCCCATTCTATAGTTGTACAGAAATGTTTTACATATCCCGTTAGGTAAACATGTATCCAGAAGTGTCCTGAGTTGGTCCGACATGTAATGGAACTTCAGCAGAATTCCCTTCATAAGTCATGATTGTGCAATCTGAACTTCTAATTGCTTAGAATGTTCCATACATTTATACTGAAATTACTTTTTTTCATTTGAGATTATATCAATTTTCTAGATGGTCAGAAAAACATAGCGAGAGTAAATCTATATGCTTGCCCCTTCCCACTTCAAGTGATTGGGTCATTAAATAATGTACCTTCAAGCCTCTTTCTAAGATTTCTTCAGCCTTGGCACCACGTACTGTGCAGTGTACGGCAATCTTTTCATTTCTTCTGATACCGAACGATCGGACTGTGTAACGGGCTGTAAATATAATATACACAATTATAAACCATTCAGACGTTGCTGACTTCAAATCGAATCACGTAACACTAACAAAATAGATGAAAGGCAAAATCTGATTTTGACAAGACAAATACTAGTCGAATCATGAAAAGTATCTTTCGACACTCGCCAATTTGATCAAACTGATTTTTGGTATTTTGTCTTGTTTAAATGTCTGCAGGGCTTGTGACACCATTGTGGGTTTGAGAGTGGAGGACCACTAGGCAATCACAACACAAGATTTACAGGACTTCCAGCAAATTTACTACTTGTACATAGATCTAAATACATACATGTATTCTTTCATGCCCAAGTCACTGAACACTTATGAAATTGGCTGTTCAATTATAATAATAATATACCAGATTTATATAGCGCCCTTTTCATGCGAACGCACGTTCAAAGGCACTTTACCCATGTTGCAGCCACAAGGGCGAAGGTGCATCCTCTACCAGTGCAGATACAGTATGATCTGACCAGAGGGACAGACTGAGAGAAAGCCCCTGAAGGGAGAGACATTAGATACAGGCATGTCCGGAGCTGCAGAGGTGCGCCTAGCTCTTATTTCGAATGGACAGCCTGGTTCTTTAATGTGGCCAGTGTATAGCACCGATACACAGCTTCCTGGCACTTTGCAGACCACACGGCCAGATATAGCGGGAAATATTATAAATATTTCAGAAATGTCAAGTTCCGATGCCAGGGATTGAACCCACGACCTCTGGATTGACAGCCCAGTGTGTTACCACTGAGCTAAATCCGCTAATAAATAGAAGTGCAAATCTTTGAAGTATTGCACAATCTCAAAACCAACCTTTTGAGAAGACAGGATCTTGTCCTGTAAGTTGTTGAAGCACCTTGGCAGCACGAGTCAATCTGTCACCAGATTCTCCAACACATATATTCAGACAGAGTTTCACAATGCGCAAATCACGCATAACATTCTTCTCCTTGTCTTTATCCTTGGAGTCCTGTAACATCAATAATTCAGTTTGAAAAATAGATGTAGTCAGCGATTTTCAAGATTTGGGCCTTCCTCTAAAAAGTATTTTGGTCAACAAAATAAGTGCAAAAAACTTAGTTACAAATATATCATAGAATTCTGGAGTAAATCTAATGATTGATTTATCGGAAAGGGACTGACAGCCTTGTCTAAAAAGACAAAGTTGCTAATTATCTTTCCTGTCTATATAGCCACACCATGTTCAGCTCAATGCAAAAATGCACAGACTGCTGTGATGTGCTCAAGACTTGACCACAAAAAAATGCTGAAGCTCTGATTTTAAGTAAAACTAATTTTATAGGCCTAGACACTAACTATTTTGGCCACTGGTCCGACAGGGCAAAAGTGCCCAATTTGTAAATAGAACAGTTACTGGTGCTCCAAAATTTTCACTGGTCCTTCTGGATATTCACTGGTCAGTGTCGAGCCCTGTTTTAAGATGATAGTAAAATGAATTGTATAAATTATGAAGATCGGACTCCAAAACAAGTATCTGAATCCTGTTTTGGATAATAACAATTTTTATTTGCTTTGTTTTGTTCAGAGCCTATCAAAGAAAATATTGGTTTTTAAAAATCTCAACTTGTGATGATGCAGCTGCCAGCCATACATAATGATATTAAAAAGATTCATGAATTTGGTTATTGTCAGGTAGTTACCAGCCACACATCAATTACTTGAAGACTTGGCCAATTACAACAAGTCATCCAAAGATTATGTGTCAGCTCAAGCACCGAAGTATTTGCACCATGAAGATTTATTGGTTATAGAAATAAGGATTTAGACTGACTACCAACATGCTTCCAATTTTGCCAACAGTATGTACAATAAATTGAATAAAATATTTTACGATAAAAGCCGTCCTCAAAAGTTTCCAAGTATCGGAAAGGGACTGACAGCCTTGTCTAAAAAGACAAAGTTGCTAATTATCTTTCCTGTCTATATAGGCACACCATATTCAGCTCAATGCAAATATGCACAGACTGAAGTGATGTGCTCAAGATGTGCATAATTAAGATCAAACTCAAAGGTTTTTTTTCGCTACAATATATATGGCGGAGTATATATTTGTACCCAAATGTTTCAAAATTTTCCCCTTGGAGTCTTGCTTAATCATTTTCCACATAAATCAAGTAAATTGAGATGATAAATGAATGCAGAATGGATTGAAATAGTTTTTTACCTCGCATGCTTAAAATACCTCAAATAAACAATCAGACAAAAAGGACAATTTAACAAGAAGTGAAAATTCCCCTTTCAGCTTTTCCGTGCACAAATTATTTCACTTTTTGGTAGAGGTTTAGTTAGGCAACGGGCTCCTGATCAAAATCAATTGATTGACATTAGTCTACTCTACCGCTAAACTGAGCAGGAGCCCGTTGCCTAACCAAACCACTATCGAGCACTCAGTAGTGCCCTGCTATGAAACAGCTTGCTTAAAAAAAGCACTACATAGCAAATGAATGAAGCGGAAAAATTACATGCTACCGGCGAGCGTCCGTGGATACAAATGTAGCAGACCATTCCGCAGCAAAAATTAAGAAACGGTATGCTATCAGCTACACTGTGCGAGCGTGTCATTGCATAAACGTAGGAAAGCGCTCGATAGACCAAACCACTATCGAGCACTCAGTAGTGCCCTGCTATGAAACAGCTTGCTTAAAAAAAGCACTACATAGCAAATGAATGAAGCGCAAAAATTACATGCTACCGGCGAGCGTCCGTGGATACAAATGTAGCAGACCATTCCGCAGCAAAAATTAAGAAACGGTATGCTATCAGCTACACTGTGCGAGCGTGTCATTGCATAAACGTAGGAAAGCGCTCGATAGCGTCCTTTTGGAAGCAGCTAGGTTAGGCAAAGGGCATTAGATCTATGTTTCCAATCAACTGCCGTCTTGACCAGGTCTATTATATCGCCCGATTTGTGTATAACACACAGATTTGTATATCATATACAGATTTGTGTATCAATTGATACACAAATCGGGATATTGCATATATATGCAATTGCATTAAATTGTTAAAAACTAAGAAGTATCTGATGCATATCTTTGAATTTGTACATATTTTAATGAACAGTCTTAGTTTTTCTTTAATTATCTTGCTAAATGTGCCTGTTAGGAAAAATGTAAAATCGCAAGAAATGCACTAATAGGCATAACAAATGATGATTGTATTGAAACATGTGTTACATACCCATGTATATTGTTTCTGCAATGAAATGCGCTTTTTCCACATTAAAAAATTATTCCCATTTTTCTTATGACATATCCCGATTTGTGTATCAACATATACACAGATCTGTATATGATATACAAATCGGGCGATATAATAGACCTGTTGACTTCATAAAAAAGTTTTTATTCTTCTAATTTCTGTCATAGAAATTAGAATCAGAAATGATGCACATAACTTTACATTCCTCAACTAATTCTACTAAAATGGACACACTTTAAAAAAAACGAACGTCACTACAGCTTTTCGTATGTATACGGCAGTATTCAACAAAATTAAAGTCTAGGCAGATTGTGACCGAGTGAGACACTGGATAATTTCAACTTACTTTTGAAGTGCTCAAGGGTAAGTTTACAAGCAACTTCCAGTAAACTATGCAAAACCATCAAAATAACTATAATGATACAAAATGACAATATCAGGGTTTCATTAAATCTTACAGAAACAACCATCAATAAGTTGTGTTCTCTTAAAAAATAATCTGTGCTGTCATCGCATAAACATTCACAGATATTTTGCTTGAAACGAATATAAATCATAAACTTAAATCTTCAGCATTAAATGATACTTCTTGTTATCATTTTGGCAGAGACTAAAAGACGATCATGGCTTTAATTCGCATTGATTAAGACCGATTCCTATACGAAGTGTAAAATTGTAAACCCACCGCCATGTTGATGCAACCGGAAAAGGAAGTAGAAAAGGGAACAGTTCCGAATATTGGTCACGTGACAAATGGCGACTGACTCTTAGCAACAGTACACAACTGTCATCCTGACTGAATTTACTTTTAGTTTTAATAAAAATGAGCTCTAGCGGCGAAGAAGAGGAGGTAGGACCATCCGTAGATTCATCTGAACCAGAGGAAAGAATTGCGGCGAGGCGGATTCGCATTCAAAAACGAGTTGAAGCGGCTAGAAGGTGATTGTTTACAGAATTTTGTAAATAACTAAATTAAAATTTCTCATTTTTTGTTGAAAGTCTCAACATTATACAACGTATGACTGTTTTATTTATTTGTAAATCATGATTGAATTATAAATGCTTTGTCATTTCATGTGCACACTCAACAAATCAACGATTCTTAAATCATAAAGTAACTTTAAGGGATCCATAAACTGATAAAAATGCCCAATCTGATTAAAATCATATTAAATGCTTTGTCATTTCATGTGCACACTCAACAAATCAACGATTCTTAAATCATAAAGTAACTTTAAGGGATCCATAAACTGATAAAAATGCCCAATCTGATTAAAATCATATCCTCACCCGCTGCGCATGAGGATCTGGCGTCGGCCTATTTAAGGTCACCTCAGGCGACCTTTCCGATTAGCCAATCGGCGCCTTGATTTCTTAATACGACCAAAGTACCAATGTAACGAGCTATATGATTGGCTGAATTATAAATAGATATAAACAGCGATAGTGGAAATTCCAATTTCTGAAAATACAAACTCGTATAGTGTCGTCATCAGATCTACTGGTAAGGAAGATCAAGTAATTTTGTCAGATTGTAAAAATGCCAAGGCCGAGGGCTGCTGCCAAGGATAGATCTGTAGGGTGGCACAGTGATCTAGTGGTAAATGCGCTTGACTACTGATCAAGAGGTCCCTGGTCCGAATCTTGGCCAGGGCACTTGGTCATTTCTGAAACGCTTTTCAGTGTTTCCCACCCAACTAGAGATGAACTGGTTGGAAACCCAGAGGTAGCCGCTACACCTACAAGTTTGTGCATCTTAGTTTTGAAACGGACATATCTGCACCAAAACAAATACACTGGCATCAACCATGTGATAAACAATATCAATTATCTGTTTATAAACATAATTTAAACACAAATTGAATGACAGCTTCAAATCTGCAGTCCAACCTGGGATGAGGGTGTGAATTCAGATAAACATTTATACAGTGTAAATACACGTTGGACGTTTTGTTCTTGTTAAAACCAGTTTGTTCCAGTTAACATATAAAAGTTAAAGTTACTGGTGCCATGCATGAGCTGCACATTCACCTTCACCAAGATGTCCAAGTTCAGGATTTTGTGTGGAGTATATTGATCATTGAAGTTAAAGTTAAACTGAAAAAACTTGAAAAATCAGCCTCAATGTTACATGCAGTTTGCAGTCTTGATATAAACATTTGTGACCTATAAGTTCATGCACATAAATTGATGACATCATTAAAAGCACATGGGAATGATTTTGCAAATAAAAAGTTTTGTAACATAAAGTTTGATATTTTGTCAGTAAGTTAGCACCTTTTTTCCACTAGTAAATATATCGTCTCATAAATGCAAATTTTCAGGAAATAAAATGTCTCCAGATTTCGCGACAGGAAGCGGTGATTATGTAAACAGTGTGAAATCGGTGCTCTGACAAAATTGCAGTGAACGTAACAAACATTATTTTTGTCGAAATTTTAGCTAACCTGAGCTCAAGATGAGCTATTGTGATCACCCTTTTGTCTGTCGTCCACCGTGTGCCGTGCACCATCAACAATTGGACTGTTAACACTCTAGAGGTCATAATTTTCAATTAGTCTTTTTTAAACTTGGTCACAATGTTTGTCTCTATGAAATCTAGGTCAAGTTCATAACTGGGTCATATGGGGTCAAAAACTAGGCCACCAGGTCACATCAAAGAAAAACCTGGTTAACACTCTAAAGGTCACAATTTTTACATTATCTTAATGAAACTTGGTCACAATGTATGTCTCTATTAAATATAGGCCAAGTTCGTAATTGTGTCATCTGGGTCAAAAACTAGGTCACAAGGTCATATCAAAGAAAAACCTTGTTAACACTGAGTTCATATTTTTGATGTAATCAGAATGAAACATGGTCACAATATGTGTTTTTATGAAATCTAGGTCAAGTTTGCAACTGGGTCATCTGGGGTCAAAAACTAGGTCACAAGGTCACATTGAAGAAAAACCTTGTTAACACTCTAGAGGTCACCTGCTTTACCTAATCTATATGAAACTTGGTCATAATGTTTGTCTGTATAAAATCTAGGTCGAGTTGGTAAACGGGTCATCTGTGTTCAAAAACTAGGTCACAAGGTCACATCAAAGAAAAACCTTGTTTACACTCCAGAGGTCACATTTTTTATGTGATATTAATGACACTTGGCCACAATGTGTGGCTTTATGAAATCAAGGTCCAGTTCGCAACTGGGTCATCTCGGGTCAAAAACTAGGTCACCAGGTTACTGATTCTGCCTACACTGCTAGTCATCAGGTGAGCGCTATAGGGCCAATGGCCCTCTTGTTTGCATTATTCGGCTGGATAAATGTCTTCAAAATAACTTAAAATTTGGGCACAGAAATGAGATTTTTAGCAAAGCAATAAACGTTTTACTAAAATGCACAAACTTATAGGAATAGAGGCTAGTCTCGCGTGTATCACAGGGCTTTTTTTCACTATATATGAGGGGCCTATATTAGGCTATTTGCTATAGGCCCCTTTCACAAACCTTCACAATTAGAATTTGCGTCATGGTTTTTGTAAAATCAACTTCACCACAAAGCACCAAACAAACAAATCACCGATAACAGTCATATATTCCTGTACAGGACTTGATATAAAGTATTATATCATAGATACATGCATGTTTGGGAAAAGTTGACAAAAAGTGAGCTAACATCTGAAAAATTTTGTATCATAATTTGATGATTTATTGCGTTAAGTTTTTCACAATTTGAAAAGTTTCCACGTCTACTTTTTCACAATTTTAAGAATTTCCGCGCTAAATTTTCACAAAACAAAAGGGCTTGGGCCTCTTCACAATTCAGCGAAAAAAAGCCCTGTATCAGTACTGTACACTGGACATGTTAAAGAACCAAGGAGTCTATTTGGAACGAGCTAGGGTAACACACCCGTAACCTTGTATCACACCTCTTTCTCTTCATTGATTTTAAATCTGCCCTTGACAGACACACCTGCCAATAATACTCGAAAAGAGGTGTTAGGCAGTATAAATAGATTGAGATGGATAGTAGTGTGTAATGATTTTGTGCTTGACGCACCACTGGTGAGTAGTATACCAAGGGTCGTGGGATCGAACCATATGTCAAACGCACAATTTCCTCCTTGGTTACATTTATAGTGGCAGTTGATGAGACAGTATGACAATTGATCAAGATGCCTCGGGGCTCGGTGAGGCTGAGGATGGCTTGTAGGGTTCGGTCCAAGAAATAAAGGGGGAGGAGTGTATGAGTTTTTTGTGTGTTCGACTGAGACAGTGAAAATGAGAAGTGTGTTCGCTTCAGATTAAACAGCTGATTGGTTTGCCCATTACATCAAGCTGTAGGGAGGGTCATGCTCATCAGCACCTTTGCCTTCTATGTTGTTGTAACCTAGCTAGACCTGTAGTGTACATTTTCCAATCACAAAAATCTCTAAGCAAGGATGTGTGTTCTGACCCTACCTTGGGTGCATTGTAACTTTGAAACACATGCTATTTAATGTCGGATGTTCAACCTGTATAACTATGATTAGTGATCACACATAAAGTTTTACGATTTAACTGTTACATTGATCAAATACAGGGCTGTAGTACTATGATTAAATTATTCAATTACAGGGCTGCTCTTGGTGAAGATCCTAATGATAAGAAAGAAATCAAAGAAGAGCTAAGTAAAAGTCGTAAACAGATCGAGGAAAGTCGACTTCGCCTTACAAAACTCAAGCAGGATGGCTTTGAATTAGTTACCAATATACGTGTGGCTGGTGATGCAAGAGAAGCATCGCGTAGAAATGAAGAGGAAGATGCCAAGAGAGTCAGGTTTGTTATTGGTGTTTATTTATGTAAATATGACTTAATTAATCAGATCAGTCACTTGTTTATACAACATTGTGTACATAAACATTACAATTTCTCTTATTAATGTATTATTTTAATAGATATTATGTGTATTATATATAGTGTGTAGCTTAGTGAGTAAGGTATTGGTTTTAACTTGCCAATTTAATGATTGAAACAATAAAACTACAATGTTAGTTATGGTATTGCAATGTGACAGACCTGAATAAACGAACAATACTGCAAATGTCTCGTAAATTAACCGATTGCAGATCTGATTGCTTAAAATTGTGTTTTGATTGTTTTTTAATGTTATCTTTATTATTAATACAATACAAAGGACCTTGGGCCAATTGATTGTTTTTTCTACCAATCTGTTGTCAATATTGATAATGAACACTGATTACAATGTATATAGTATTAAGCAATTCTATCAATCATTCAGAATAAATCTGACATTGCACAAAATTAAATGTTTATCATTGAACCATTGATTCATATTATCAGTCTTTTACTATACATATATATTAATCTATTTGCATTTTAGAAAAGAAAGATTGGAACAAGAGGCGAAGTCTGGAGCTGATCGTTTTGAAGAAGTAAATGATTATTTTTATTTATTAATTGCTCTCATATTCTGAATCCCTTAGTACTTGCTCTTAATTAGGGTAATGACAAATTCACTATGTTATTAATACATAACCAGTTACTAGTATATTGAAATTCATCCCCAGTCTTTCTGATCATGGCCCTAGATGCTTTCTGGTCTAATCTTTTGGATAAAGTTCCTAAGTGCTGTCTGGCGCTAGTCTGTCAGGTCAAGATGCTGGATGATGCAAGTCTGTCAGGTCAAGATGCTGGATGATGCAAGTCTGTCAGGTCTAGATGCTGGATGATGCAAGTCTGTCAGGTCTAGATGCTGGATAATGCTCAACATAATTATTTGGTGAATGCGATTGTTTATAAATTATGCATCTGCATGAAAATTGGGAAATTGTAATGAAATGGGTCTGTTTTAAAAAAAGGGCTTGTGTGTTTAAAGATTTCTGCAGTATACTAGTAGGCCGTGTAATTTACTTTTTGTTTGTTTGCGATCGGCTGAGACAGTCTTAAATGCATGGTCATTAAGTTTTTCCCCTGGTTCTTTAACATGTCTGGTGTACAGCAAGACTACCTCTGGGTTACTAACCAGTTCATCTCTAGTTGGATGGGTAACACTGAAAAGTGTTTCTGAAATTTCCTTTGTCCCCACCAAGATTCTAACCAGGGACCTCAGAATTTGTAGTCAAGATTTGGATGCCTCCTATATTAGTTTACTTAAATTAACTTCTTTTTTTATCAGATCACAAAACGATGGGAATCTGCTTTACAGAAGGAAATTCCACAATCTTTACATGAGGTAAGCTTTCTCCTCATATATCATATGTCTGTTTTGTCAATTTGCCACAAGATAAAACTTGTTAAACTTTCAGCTTATTCAACTGGATGCTTTGATAATTATTTGCTGGGTTAAAAACGTGTCACTTCAGATGTAATAATATAATATGTACAGTTTCCTCAGTAACCCATTAGATCAAACAATAGTTTAAAACTTGTATATTTAATAATGATTAGCAAGAATTCTTGTACATTTGTACTCTAAATGCCTGAATGTAGGCCCTACTTGTGCTCTTTGTTATAGTTCAATAAGTTCAAGAACCTTTAATATAATGGAGGATATAGTGTGAAAGAAAACCTAAATACACAATGTACGTAAATTTTTAAAAATTAACAAAATGCCGTATATCTGAGGTGTATAATAGTTGTATATGTTATTTGATCAGATGTTAATGCAGCAGAAGACATCATGTGATGGTATGATTGATGAGAAGAATAAACTCATCAATGACTTCCAACAGGTAAATATAGAATCTGTCAAAAGTTCCCGTTCTTGGAGATCAACATTTCTTAAACGAGTCTAGAAAACGAAGTTTTTTTAGTGAGCTTAATAATTTGTTTTCTTGCTGAGTTTCAGAAATGTTGATCTCAAAGACAATGAGTGTCTGATTCTTTTTATCACATATTGCCATAATTACCAGGTCCAAACAATGCCAGATATAACAAATTTAAGAGGTTGACATTACATTTTCGTGCCAAAAATTGGTGACATCATACATTTGTTATCACACACGTTGGAGAACATTTTTCTGTGAATTGTTCTCGCATCTAGGAGATAACGTTATTTATGTGATAAACCTCCCTTCTGTATGCAATGTACACTGTTTCAGACATGGTTTCATAATTGTGCTTCTGTTTAATAGATAAAAAAATCTGTCAGTTTACTAAGTTTAGTGGATATGATTAGTCACCAAGGTTTGAATATTGATCAATCATAAAATTTGACAGGGTTTGCAACACTAGAAAATTATCATTATTTATGTCTCCCACATCATATAGAGGAGACATATTGATCAGTCATTATTGATGTCTCCCACATCATATAGAGGAGACGTATTGATCAGTCATTATTTATGTCTCCCACATCATTTAGAGGAGACGTATTGATCAGTCATTATTTATGTCTCCCACATCATATATTATTATAGTGGAGGTGACGTATTGATCAGTCATTATTTATGTCTCCCACATCATTTATTATTATACTGGAGGTGACGTATTGATCAGTCATTATTTATGTCTTCCACATCATTTATTATTATAGTGAAGGTGACGTATTGATGAGTCATTATTTATGTCTCCCACATCATTTATTATTATAGTGGAGGTGACGTATTGATCAGTCATTATTTATGTCTTCCACATCATATATTATTATAGTGGAGGTGACGTATTGATCAGTCATTATTTATGTCTTCCACATCATTTATTATTATAGTGGAGGTGACGTATTGATCAGTCATTATTTATGTCTCCCACATCATATATTATTATAGTGGAGGTGACGTATTGATCAGTCATTATTTATGTCTCCCACATCATTTAGAGGAGACGTATTGATCAGTCATTATTTATGTCTCCCACATCATATATTATTATAGTGGAGGTGACGTATTGATCAGTCATTATTTATGTCTTCCACATCATTTATTATTATACTGGAGGTGACGTATTGATCAGTCATTATTTATGTCTCCCACATCATATAGAGGAGACGTATTGATCAGTCATTATTTATGTCTCCCACATCATATAGAGGAGACGTATTGATCAGTCATTATTTATGTCTCCCACATCATTTATTATTATAGTGGAGGTGACGTATTGATCAGTCATTATTTATGTCTCCCACATCATTTATTATTATATGGGAGGTGACGTATTGATCAGTCATTATTATGTCTCCCACATCATTTATTATTATAGTGGAGGTGACGTATTGATCAGTCATTATTTATGTCTCCTACATCATTTAGAGGAGACGTATTGATCAGTCATTATTTATGTCTCCCACATCATTTATTATTATAGTGGAGGTGACGTATTGATCAGTCATTATTTATGTCTCCCACATCATTTAGAGGAGACGTATTGATCAGTCATTATTTATGTCTCCCACATCATTTATTATTATAGTGGAGGAGACATATTTATCAGTCATTATTTATGTCTCCCACATCATTTATTATTATAGTGGAGGTGACATATTGATCAGCCATTATTTATGTCTCCCACATCATTTATTATTATAGTGGAGGTGACGTATTGATCAGTCATTATTTATGTCTCCCACATCATTTAGAGGAGACGTATTGATCAGTCATTATTTATGTCTCCCACATCATTTATTATTATAGTGGAGGAGACATATTGATCAGTCATTATTTATGTCTTCCACATCATTTATTATTATAGTAGAGGAGACGTATTGATCAGTCATTATTTATGTCTCCCACATCATTTATTATTATAGTAGAGGAGACGTATTGATCAGTCATTATTTATGTCTCCTACATCATTTATTATTATAGTGGAGGAGACATATTGATCAGTCATTATTTATGTCTCCTACATCATTTATTATTATAGTGGAGGAGACGTATTGATCAGTCATTATTTATGTCTCCCACATCATTTAGAGGAGACGTATTGATCAGTCATTATTTATGTCTCCGCACATCATTTAGAGGAGACGTATTGATCAGTCATTATTTATGTCTCCGCACATCATTTAGAGGAGACGTATTGATCAGTCATTATTTATGTCTCCGCACATCATTTAGAGGAGACGTATTGATCAGTCATTATTTATGTCTCCCACATCATTTATTATTATAGTGGAGGAGATGTATTGATCAGTCATTATTTATGTCTCCCACATCATTTAGAGGAGACGTATTGATCAGTCATTATTTATGTCTCCGCACATCATTTAGAGGAGACGTATTGATCAGTCATTATTTATGTCTCCGCACATCATTTAGAGGAGACGTATTGATCAGTCATTATTTATGTCTCCGCACATCATTTAGAGGAGACGTATTGATCAGTCATTATTTATGTCTCCGCACATCATTTCGAGGAGACGTATTGATCAGTCATTATTTATGTCTCCGCACATCATTTAGAGGAGACGTATTGATCAGTCATTATTTATGTCTCCCACATCATTTATTATTATAGTGGAGGAGATGTATTGATCAGTCATTATTTATGTCTCCAACATCATTTAGAGGAGACGTATTGATCAGTCATTATTTATGTCTCCGCACATCATTTAGAGGAGACGTATTGATCAGTCATTATTTATGTCTCCGCACATCATTTCGAGGAGACGTATTGATCAGTCATTATTTATGTCTCCGCACATCATTTAGAGGAGACGTATTGATCAGTCATTATTTATGTCTCCGCACATCATTTAGAGGAGACGTATTGATCAGTCATTTTTTGACTTAGTGCAAATGTTAAAGTTTAGGTACAGTTTTTTTCACCTCTAATATTTTCGAAGTGCATTCACATATAGTCTCCTGCATTTGAGACTCTACTCCTGCATGATCAGAGGCCAATTTATCAAATCTCACGCATTTCATGGAAAACTAGAAACTGACATTTTTGTTTACATTATAAAAATGATGACAAATATTAGTTTAAATTGCTACATGAAGCATGCATGGTATTGTCATCAAATTAAGATCAGTGAAAACAGCATATAAACTTAAATACTTTTAAGTCTAAAGTTCCAGCAAGGAAAATCTCCTGCATTTTAATAAAATCTCCTGCATTTCCATCACCAATCTCACGCAAAGGGGTCTGCGAAACATGGCATGTATGTAGTTGATGAGTTATAATGTAAATGAATATGTATGGATATACTATTTTAAAGATGCACATACATGAATATAGAACTGAACATGATGATTGTACGAAATTTGAATATGCATGAAAATGAATATGTATAGAAACGTATAATAATATAAATGAATATTTATGAAAATGAATATGTATATGTATTATATATTACAGGAGTTGAAGAGTAAAGATGATCAGTATGTGAAGGACTTGAAGAAACAAGCTGAAGATGTTGATCTAATGATAGAAAGAATGGAAGAACAGATCAAGAACCTCACAAAAGCTCTCCGTGAAGAGATGAAGGAGATTGAGGTATAAGTTTGTTGTGTGTCACTGATGTGTCTGTTTGTTGCGTGTCACTGATGTGTCTGTTTGTTCTATGTGTGGGGTCTTTTATAATGTTATCCAAAACCGTAAATACTGAAAAGTTCTACCGATAGGTCAGTCAACATTTTGTTGTGTTGTTAGTCCCCTACCGGTTCTTGACTGGAGGGGACTATAGGTTTGCTGTCCATCCGTCAGTCTGCCTTCCGTCAAAATCTTAATCCTGACATACAGAAACAGTTTCCAAGCTAGGTTTATGAAACTTGATATGTGGATAGGGGACAATAAGGGGATTATGCACGTCTAAAAATATTTTGATTCTGACAAAAATTATGGTTGCTATGGTAACAGAAATATTGAAAATGGCCTCAAACCGGTAGGGGACTTCTGTATTGCTTGCAATTCTTAATGTCTTGTTCATATGTGTATTGGTCCTGCTGGAGTTGTAATCTGGCAATCCTGGTTTTATTCCCAGTCGGTGCAGGTTCTACCCTTCCATGAAAATTCGACAACAATGTTGATTTTCCTCCACTTGTGGAGAAGGTGCTGGTTCCTAGTGGAAAGGTTAGTTTGTACTGGTTAGAATACACTCCACGAAAACTGATAAGGTGAATCAAGGTCATCGTCTATAACTGCAAACATTGTTGAGAAACATGCAGCGTTAAACCTTAGTAAACTTCATATCTCCTAGGGTAGTACAGCTATGAGGGGAAACTCATACAGGGTTTAGGTTTTATAGAAATACAATTACATAACATAAATTTAAAACAATGCACATTATTATTTAGTTAAAATATGTTTGTAAAACAATTTGGTTTTAAACAATTAATGATATGTATAAAGTGAAACTATTCAATACTGAAATAGGTGTTGATGTTGTTACTGTATGTGATTCATGTACTACATGTGTTCCCTTCTAGATGGCGTTTGTTGCTGAGAGGAACGAGCTTATGGAACAACAGAAGAGGAAATGGGAAGAAAGAATGTTACATCGTCGAGATAAGGAGGTGGAGTACATGAAATCACGTGAGAAACGTGTCGAAGATTACGAGAACCAGTTACAACATCTACGTGTACAAGATGCGGAGGAATATAATATGGTGAAGATACGACTAGAGACTGATGTTCAGGTAAGTAGTGTGTACAGTGTGCCGTGCCAGAATGTGCTCACTGATCCAAGGTCATATATAGTTACCTTTAGTTCAAAATGGTGTACAATGCAGTTTTATTGACTTGTCAATAATTACATTATGTGCACACTATAGATAAGTGTTATCCAGAAAGGCATCAGGATTACTTATAGATAGTGTGCTGTTACTGATTAAACATATTTACTTTGACAGGTCAAAAAAATTACACTACTCGACATCTTTAAACAACCTGTGGATGGAATATATACCAGTATTGAAATATTGTCATTTTACACAAAATGTTTAGTGTAATTTAGTGACATAGTAAAAATATTTATTTTCTGTTGCTAAGGTAACCATTTTATATTTCAGTTGTTAGAACAGCAATTACAACAGATGAGGGCAACGTATCAGTTAAACCAAGAAAAACTTGAGTATAATTTCCAGGTGTTGAAGAAGAGAGATGAAGAAAACACGATCACTAAATCTCAACAGAAGAGAAAGATTACCAGGTATTATTATTATGCTATCAATGGATTATAGAGATTTATTAGTGAAAATAACTGTGAAAATAACATTTTGTTAATTTTCGCTATTTTAGAAGCTGGTTCCAGTATCATGCAGAAAAAACGTAATATCAACGAAGCTGGACTTTAAAATGTATATGTTACATCATCATAATGTCATAATGGTCATGTGTGACATTCCGAATTTCAGTGTGATTTTTTCAATTAAGCCAATTACTGTATCATTTTAAGAGAAACTGAGGCATATATTAAACAGAAAATTTGTTGATTTGTGGGGCTAGATCAATTTTATTTCACTCATTCTTTGATGACTTGGTGAAATAAAATTTGATCTTACACAAAAATCAACTAGTATCGTCTATTACTCCATTTTGTGGCTTTCATATTCTGCTGTTTATGTTGAGTCCTCCCTGTCTGATTTGTTAGGTCTGTAACAGTGTATGATACCATGATAAAAAATAAATTGATGCATTAAGACTATTACAAATTAATTGCTACAGTACCTTCTGAATATTTCTCAAAAGTTGGTAAGACGAGGGGAGAATAGCCTATATTATTGATACATTGTCCCTGGAACAGCCTATATTATTTGATACATTGTCCCTGGAACAGTCTATATTATTGATACATTGTCCCTGGAACAGCCTATATTATTTGATACATTGTCCCTGGAATAGCCTATATTATTTGATACATTGTCCCTGGAATAGCCTATATTATTTGATACATTGTCCCTGGAACAGCCTATATTATTTGATACATTGTCCCTGGAACAGCCTATATTATTTGATACATTGTATTGCAGATTACAGCCTATATTATTTGATACATTGTATTGCAGATTACAGCCTATATTATTTGATACATTGTCCCTGGAACAGCCTTTATTATTGATACATTGTATTGTAGATTACAGCCTATATTATTTGATACATTGTCCCTGGAACAGCCTATATTATTGATACATTGTATTGTAGATTACAGCCTATATTATTGGATACATTGTATTGCAGATTACAGCCTATATTATTGGATACATTGTATTGTAGATTACAGAATGTATTATTTGATACATTGTATTGTAGATTACAGCCTATATTATTGGATGCATTGTATTGTAGATTACAGGATATATTATTGGATACATTGTATTGTAGATTACAGGATATATTATTGGATACATTGTATTGTAGATTACAGGATGTATTAAATGGTTTGAGGATCAAGTGTGCCAAACAGGAGAAACAATATCGTGATGAAAACAACCAACTACAGGAAGATTATAAAAGAATAACAGAACAATTCCGTGATCTGCAGAAAAAATCCAGGTATATATCTCATTATTACATGTACAGCTTGATTGTAACTTGTTAGACAACCATTCAGGGATTGTGGGGGAGAAACTTGGACCTTATAGGTACTATGGCAATTGTATATGTTATGGTCATACCTCCCCTGAAGTTGGAAGCCTAACAGACTTGTGCTAGACACTCAGGCTATCTGGTTTCTATTACTGGTGGCTGTGATGGGCAGCTGGGTATCAGAGTTCTATTACTGGTGGCTAGGGGTGGGCCGATACATTGAAATATAGATGCATTGCGATTCCGAGTGTCACGATAGTATGGATCGATAGTAAAAGTCTCTATCCAATAACTATCGCCGATAGTTAGCTCAACTATCGATAGTTACGATAGTTTCCTTTTTATAAATAAAGGTTATTATTAATTTTAAAATATATCCATTTTCCCATCAAAACAACCACAATGGACCAATATCGCATTAATTTTAATAAATTAAATCTATTTCTGTTAAAATCTTTTTTAAATCATTTCCAGAAATAGTAGATTTGTATGTTGTAAAAAAATGATATCTTACACAGTGCAAAATTGCATTTACAAGTTAATCTCTGGTTTTCAAATCTTGGCAATAACTATTGCAATAGTATCGCAATAGTTTCCAGCAATACAATAGTATCGCAATAGTACTTTCAGCAATAGCAATAGTATTGCAATAGCCAAAACTGGACGCAATAGTCACCCCTACTGGTGGCTGTGATGGGCAGCTGGCTATCTGGGTTCTATTACTGGTGGCTGTGATGGGCAGCTGGGTATCTGGGTTCTATTACTGGTGGCTGTGATGGGCAGCTGGGTATCTGGGTTCTATTACTGGTAGCTGTGATGGGCAGCTGGGTATCTGGGTTCTATTACTGGTGGCTGTGATGGGCAGCTGGGTATCTGGGTTATATTACTGGTGGCTGTGTTGGGCAGCTGGCTATCTGGGTTCTATTACTGGTGGCTGTGATGGGCAGCTGGGTATCTGGGTTTTATTACTGGTGGCTGTGATGGGCAGCTGGGTATCTGGGTTCTATTACTGGTGGCTGTGATGGGCAGCTGGGTATCTGGGTTCTATTACTTGTGGCTGTGATGGGCAGCTGGCTATCTGGGTTCTATTACTGGTGGCTGTGATGGGCAGCTGGCTATCTGGGTTCTATTACTGGTGGCTGTGATGGGCAGCTGGCTATCTGGGTTCTATTACTGGTGGCTGTGATGGGCAGCTGGCTATCTGGGTTATATTACTGGTGGCTGTGGTGGGCAGCTGGCTATCTGGGTTCTATTACTGGTGGCTGTGGTGGGCAGCTGGGTATCTGGGTTCTATTACTGGTGGCTGTGATGGGCAGCTGGGTATCTGGGTTCTATTACTGGTGGCTGTGATGGGCAGCTGGGTATCTGGGTTCTATTACTGGTGGCTGTGATG
Organism: Spisula solida; assembly: GCA_947247005.1. Lineage (NCBI taxonomy): Eukaryota > Metazoa > Mollusca > Bivalvia > Venerida > Mactridae > Spisula > Spisula solida. The sequence goes on along the minus strand of OX365960.1, from coordinate 25,145,294 downwards.
GGCAGCTGGCTATCTGGGTTCTATTACTGGTGGCTGTGATGGGCAGCTGGCTATCTGGGTTCTATTACTGGTGGCTGTGATGGGCAGCTTATTTTCTTCCACTATATTGGTTGTGGTTACATAAACACTCAGCAGTCTGGAAGCATATGAAGTGAGTTCTGGTTAATTCTGTCTGCCATATGTCTGAAAAACTGACTGGATTTGTTCTGCTGATCAGTGAAACAGAAGTAGGTACTCTGCTCTTCAAGCCCACTCTTCCTTAATCCTTAGTTCCCAACAAATTGCCGTATTTCGAAGTAATTCTTTGATTTTCTTACATCACCAATTATTTTCATATAACCAGTATGGAGATGGCATACACAAACCAACAAGTCTCTCATCAGGATACTAGTTAGATTAGGGTGTGTGCAGTAAAAGGTTAATTTTGTATGAAATAATCTTTATCTTGATTGATTTATTTTACAGACATTTTATGCAAGCAGATACTAACAAGTTTAGTGATGTTTGGTGTATGAATGAGGAAGAACTCAAAGATTTGGTACTGAAAGTATTAGAAGCTGATAAAGTCATACATACACACCAGATGGGACTGGAATGGCTTCAACCAGATATGTATGTTATTGTTTTATTCATACTTACTCTGTAATGACTATTTTTTATATAATGTTCATACAAGTCAAATAGCTTCCTGCAGCCAGATAATTTACTGACCAGTATTTCCGACTTTATTACCTTACCGGTTAACTTAACCTAACCAACTCTACTTGAAACCTGTATGTAACAGTTTATGTACAGTGGTACACTGTGTTAATTTACTGTGTCTCCGTGTAATGCTTGTGTACAGTAGATTGTCTTAAAAAAGACTAGATAAGAGATAGACAGGTACCTAGTAGTGTTAAAAAATGCTACTTTAAACTTGATGTCAAAAGCCAGACTGTGACATTAGGCGCGCCTATGGGGGTGGAGTGTATAGTGTACAGTTCACAAATATCTGAATGATTATAGGAATAACTATACTAAGTTGTTTGTATATATAATGGAATCATTATTTATATTAGTTTTCTGTGTATAGAAGTATATATTGTATAATTATATCAATTATAGGATATTTATGGAGAATGAAGGGCCATTAATGGAGGAATCTTCCAAGAAATCTGGGGTCACAGCTCAACAAGTTGTACAGGAAGTACTGTCAGCTACCGGGGGTCGACAGACTGGTAAGTTATCCCTCTATCCACTGCAAGTAACAAACAGTCAAATTTAAGGTTCCAATTTATCTAATCAGGGTTCAAACTTCTGACCAGACCCCTTGACTACAATGCTTGTAGTATGCTGTGTAGTATTAGTTTCATACATGTAGGATAATGTATCTGGCAATAACAAAGATATTCACCAAGTTGCACATCATTTTATATGATGATTGAAGTCAAGTCACTTGAAGTGTCAATATGACAGCTAGCTACATGTTGATGTCATGTGGTGGCTGTAAAAAGTGTCCACATTCGTCACTTCAGTTTATACAGTTATCATAATAATCAATAATAATTTCCTTCCTCGATGGTAATATGCTATATAACTTCAAAAAACTTAAGTTTGTGATTCATTGTGAGGGTCATTATACTTGTTGGGGATGTGGCTGGTACGTTATGTGTCTGTGGTTAGGAGTTGCTACCCCTTCTGTAAGGCTTTGAATTAAGTGAGCATAACAATATTTAATAATTGTATTACAGTTGGTAGCCAACAAGAAGACGATCATTCAGACACGGACAGTAACATTCCTGCGGATAGAAAACCAAAGAAGACAAGTATTCTAGATAAAATCTCAGCACAAACCATTAAAATGATACTGGAACTTTTGTGTGATGAATCGGTAAGCCTCACTACACCATACATTAGGACCGCACTCAGAATTAGAATTGTTCTTTTTACAACAATATATCCTGTACACACATTATTATAATTCTCCTGGAAACCTTCCTCCATCTTATTCTAAGTTTGTTTGTTTGATGCACAGGTTGCCATAGAGTTGTGAATTGCTGCATATTCAGGATAATGTAGCAATCTTGAAAACGCATCCAAATTGTTTTTGTATAGTCGGTTTCATGGACAATGACTATGCTGTTGCTAGTAGACAATATAGCATTTTATGACTTAATCCACGCTCTAGAATCCTATTGTGTCATATTATTGTGAAGTGCAGTATAGTTTTTTATAATTTTTTGCGCTATATAAATATCATGTATTTGTATCTTGCTAGGGATTCCTGGTTGAGTCAAAGCTCAACAAGCTGCTAGCACCGCTGGAGAAAGATGAACAGTCATTGATGAAGCTCGATGCTATCTTCAATGTAAGTACGGAGTTCTATTGAATTATCTATGCTTTTGTTGTATCAAACCAGTCCGTAAATGCTAGCATCTGATTGGTTGATTATTAACACAGGCTCGAAATGACCAATGAGAAGAGTGTATTGCAAGACTGGTATGTAAATAAGTGTTGTAAGCATCAAGCAGAGTCTTGATGTGATGCCTGAAACACATTGAATTTCCATGTACATACTACATAATCTAGCTTCTTTACTAGCATGGCAGCATGTATGTTATAATTACATGTTATCAATAATTCACAAAGCAAACAGAATGTGTTGTTGTTATCAGAAAGTTGCTGTTGATTGGCATTGTATTGCCTTGACAAACGTCCTATGTTTATCAGACAAATTATCATATCATAAATGTGATCTTCAACTCATGCTGTATATATAGTACATACATAGTACAATAGTTGGTTGTTGTTAGTACCCTGACAATGTTTAATTCCCAATGATATAAATGTGTAAACTGTTTCATATTTCAGGCTCTCAATATTGATACAGAAGATGATATACATCTGCTTGCTAGTTACTTTATGCATCTTAAAGGCAAACCGGAACAAGATGACGGTGAACCAGAAAAGGTACGAGATCTGATACATAGTTTTCATATTTACTGACCTTGGATGTCAGCAGGGACACACCACACACCATAATAATAAATCAGCACTATTGTTGAATGCCAACAACAAAATAAATTACTACATTTTAATCAGATTTTATCCTGATATCAAAGTCATGAAAATATTGAGAGTAAAATAGATGGACAAACCAACGGCATGGTAGAGAATGAGTGTGACAAAATGATCATATAAATAGTGTTGTGTTGATACTACAAAATATCGTAGATTTACTGAAATTATATTACATGTGCTGAACGACTGTCTGTCTGGATGGATGTCACACAGGTTGTTGATGCTTGTTCTCCTTAGCCATTAGTCGGACTGGAATTAAACTTCACATGAATACTTGTAACCTAGTTGTGAATAACCTCAGGAATTTTTGGTCAGATGGTTCTTGCTGGAGTTATGACCCTTTGTAAGGGCCTTACAAAACCCTTCTAGTTAGGAACTATTGGCTATTGAGATGTACATGTATAGGAACTATTGGCTATTGAGATGTACATGTATATTTATGAACTGTTGGCTATTGAGTATTGAGATGTACATGTATATTTATGAACTATTGGCTATTGAGTATTGAGATGTACATGTATATTTATGAACTATTGACTATTGAGATGTACATGTATATTTATGAACTATTGGCTATTGAGATGTACATGTATATTTATGTTTTATAGAAAGAGGATGAGGAATCTAAGACGGTGTTTACAGAGAGTGGAGATGACTTTGATATTGATGCTGAAATCTACAAACTTACTGGCAAGGAGGGCGATGCTGAGTCTGCTAAGAGTGAGGCCGTGGAATTGATACATCCTAACGAGGTGTTGAAAGCTCTCCGATCATTTGTTGATGATAATCGTAAACCACAGAAGTAAGTGTCAGTGTATGACATGTATGAAACTTTCAGCAAAGTTAATTCAAATATAAATACTGCATTCATCTTTTTTTGTAAACGACTTGTAAACTTTTTGTTCTCTGTCTCAATGGTGTGAACGTATCTTATGTGTGATGGTAAACTTTATCTGAAGTTTTGTAGATAGATGTTTTTTCAAACATTGAGCGACTTTTACATAGAATCATAATCTCTTATGTGTCTAAGTCTGTGTTTTGAGACTGATGCAAGCTTTCTAAGTTTGTTACCTTGATGCTACGTAATTAGGTATTATTTGTTTCTTGTGATCATATCTGAGCAAACTCATGTCACCACTGATGTGTTATGTCAGGATACATGCATGGTTGTGATTGATCTGGTGGTCGAGCCCTCAGCCTCCAGACAGAATAGCCACCACATGATACACTACAATAGCATGCTCCCAGTGTTCATCACGTTAGTTTATGTTGTTGTACTATTATAGTGTTGTATATGTACATTCAGGGAGAAAGGTAAAACATCACAGTTTAAGATTAAGTCACTAGAAGAACGAGATGATTCTGGAGACTCAGAGTACTGGGCCAGATATGCACAAGTTGTATCACAGAAGAAGGAGAGACTTTGGGATGCTCTTGTTGAAGGACTCGAGAAATACAGGTATACTTACATACTCACTAGATTGTCACGTTTGGGTTGTCGTTCTGTTATTTAACTTAAAAAAGATGGTCTTCTATCAATATTAAAGTTTTTTATACTCTGAGGAAGGCTATTAAATAGCTGAAACGTTGGTAAAGGTAAATAAAAGAAGATAAACACACAGCTGTTGTCAGTTGTTTGTTCTGTCAGTTGTATACAAACATTTTGATTGTTTTAAAAATGTCAATTGGAGCAAAAGGCAGTGAAAACACATACCTTATTCACTAAGCTACATACAAATACACATAATGTCTATTAAAATAATACATTAAAAAGAGAAATTGCAATGTTTATATACACAATGTTATGTAAACAAGTGACCGTTCTGATTAATCGATTTATACTTACATATTTTTTTGTTTCAATATCAAAGTTTGTTTGAAATGAATTTCAGTGAATGTTTGAATTCAAGATCAAACTTGATCACAGAAACAGATGCACTAAGACAACAGAATGCTGAACTACGAATGTTGCTTCATCAGTATGTCAACTCCAAGGTATGTAAACATCCGTGCATGTCATCTGTTTGCAAGTTTAGTTTGTGGCTGATTAAACATAACCTTTTACAACCTTTTAAATATTTATTAATAAAATAAATAATAACACACCAAGGTACTGTTTTATCAAAGCACTTACGATTATCTTAAAGTTATATGCTCAAATTTGAATCTTGTATAATTCTTTAGCCGTTTCAAATTTTGGGAAAGGAATCAGTGATGATAATAATGTTCCATTTAAAGAATTCCTACAAACCCTGTATGTCCCTAATTTATTTATTCAAGAATTATAAAGAATTTAAATTTGTTCGTAACTTTACGATTTCTGTAAGTGAATTAATATAACAGTACCCAGGTGTATAACGAAATTATTCTACAAAAAGCAAATTGAATTTTTCCCTTAAGCCTGAATACAAATAATATAATTCTCATGGAATGTTTTCTTGAGGAGAATGACATCATTTATAAATATGAAGTTTCAGTCTTGGTGATACATATTGGAAGCTATGAGGTCAAAAATGAAGTCTGCCATTAAATGATTTTAAAGGCTTTTAGATTGGCAAAATAGAAAGTCATTTGAGTGGCAGGTGTTGTAAACAATCATTAGTTATATGAACATTATGTTATCTCATGATATTGGCCATTATATAGGCAGCCAGCACGAACCCTACTACTTCACAAGTCAATTCAACCTTCTCATTGTTTACCTATATAAGAAAGGTGAATAACGGAGAATGGAGTGCCTGTCATATAACTTGTCGTATTCTTTTATTTATTCACTCAAATGCTATCTTACGGGTGTCATCGTGTAGCGAAGATATTTTACTTTCCGGATATATAAACAGTTTAGTCCTTAAATACATATAACTTTTATTTCCTCCATTACTGAAGAGCATATAAGCATAAGTATACATACAACATATATGAACATCATTATTATGAAACATTATGAGAACACTAATAGTACATCACAAATGACGACACCACATTATAATATACATGTACATCTGTAAATAAATACAGCACCACAAGGTACAACACTTTCAACCACAAACACATTATACACAGGAAAAACAACTGCAGAATTCACAAGTACAAGCAACACATACAAGGACCAGTAAAGGAAATTTACATATAGAGCTAAACAATCATTTATCGGAACCACCCATTTGAAAAAAAAACCATTCATAAGTATACATGACAACATATTAGGACATCAAACTATAGGAACCTGTTACTTTAAATGTTTGTTGAGTTTAGCAGCATTACATCAGAAAACTATTAATTAAATTCACCCCATTGAGTCGTTGTCTTGCCGAAACGAAATACAAGAGAACGATGGAGGTTGAATAATAAATTACAATAAGAAATAATTTAGAAATCTCGTCAGCAATACCACGAGATTATTAAATTTATAGCACAGGCACCTGTAACAAAACGTCAATGTACATTAATACACGTAGTTCAATTACAGCTTGAAATTAAGATTGAATATACAGTATCTACACGAAATAGTCAGACATAGGTATATATTGAGAATGTCAATTCCACTACTGTTACAATACACACATACGGCACAATGTGTGGTCACCAATTAACAAGTTCAGTATATACACTGGAAACAAACGGAAATGGCCGAGCTTTCACGATTGAACAACTATGAATGACGCGCACATAGTCTAGCCAATCAAACGATCGCTTCGAAATCTGTTGAGGTCGAAAGGTTATCAGAATACTAAATAGAATTGGAAATTGACGGTGGCGAATTTCGTACATTTTTTTTAAATTATCGATTAGTGAAATATTGCGATGTTTAATTGGCATGTGAGGTAAATTATTTAGTTACACTAACTAAAAGGATGACTAGCTAGGCCCGTTTGTGAAGCATACATTCTGTTTCAAGGCAAAAATCACGTTTACAAGCGTGAAAATCTGGGTTTTGCTGAACGTCTTAGTTAGCGACCTAATTAAGGAATTGTATTCTTGATTGTGTAAAGGGTGTGTATTTAAGGACTAAAGTGTTGATTTATCCTGAAAGTAAAATATAGTATCTGCACGCTGATACCCGTAATATACCATTTCAATGAATAATAAACCTACACGGCTACAAATGTGACAGGCACTTTTATAATCGGAAATATTGTAAGTAACCTGTCATGCACAGGAAAAAAGTGGTAAAATCTGATTTGGCCGGGGTAGTATTTGGGTACGTGCTGACTGCCTATGATATTGGCTATGAATGTTTTATTCATTGTTTGTTTAATCTTTTAGGTGAATGCCGAGTTAGAAGTTCCGCCGACGAGAGTATTACAGCTCGAGATGAACCCACCTCGTTGATGGGCTCACTCACCCCGTCAAAATAACAGATTTTATTCACATACCCTTTAGGAGCCCCTGGTTCATATAATATGACTTTTCACAATATTTGTACTGTTGTGTAGACAATTGATTGCATTTAATTAAATAAAAAAAGAATAATTGTATTGTTTTCAGGCATATTATATTTTCCAGGGGCGTGGATTTATCAAACTTTTATTTAGGTGGGGTGAGTTATCGGACGACCTTGAACTTTCCTATGACCTTGAACTGAACAACTTTATTTGACCTTGAAAGGAAAGCTTCTATTTTTGCCTTAAACTGGATTATTTGATTTGATCTTGAGTTAAAAGATACTGTTTTTGACCTGGAACTGAATTATTTCATTTTGACCTTAAAATATTTTATTTGATTGACCATGAACTGAATGGTTCAACTTTGACCTAAATTGATATTTTGCGATATTTCCTTGAGATAAGTTTGAATGTATTGAGAATTTGGTATTTGACCTTGAGGTGAATATGTTTGAATGTCCTTCATCATAACTTTGGGGTTTGACCTTGACCCCAATGTTACATGACCTTGATGTGATATTGTGTTGACCTGATAATGTGTCATTAGTTCTGTGATATGAATGGTGTTATTTATTGATTCACTGCCTCGATGCAAACGTATGGAACATTTAAGAATTCTATTACATCCGTCATAAATATTTATCTATATAACTTGATGTATACATTTGTATATATAACTGAAAACAAGTTTGCATTATAAGAATACTCTTGTACTAAATAATAAAATTTATTCTAAGTTAAACAAATATTGTTTGTTGTATATTATTGTATATTATACAAGGAAAAGTAACTACTTTGATACTTCCAGTATATCACAATAAATGTAAACACCAACACCAGAGTAGAGCTAAGCTGTTCCACTGTTTGTACATGTACTGTGACACATGCATACAAGCTTGCTCTAGATTTATATAAGTGTTTGAATGGTCTTTATAAGAAATGTTTTCTCATGATTCTATTTGATATACCCAGAGACTATAGACTACTATCTATAGTCTCTGTTATACCCTATCCGAGTGTTGTCATTTTGGAAAGCGAGAACAGACACCTCCTTGCTGCATCTTTGATAGCATAGTGGGAGAGTGTCCACTTTGACTGTGGGTCCCGTCGTAACAAAGGTAAAATAAATAGGGTACCAGTAAATTCCCTTGTCAGACACTTAGTCATACACGCCATGTTTCGCAGACCCCTTTGCGTGAGATTGATGATGGAAATGCAGGAGATTTCATTGAAATGCAGGAGATTTTCCTTGCTGAAACTTTAAACTTAAAGTATTGAAGTTTATATGATGTTTTCACTTATCTTAATTTGATGACAATACCATGCATGCTTCATGTAGCAATTTAAACTAATATTTGTCATCATTTTCATAATGTAAACAAAAAATGTCAGTTTGTCCATGAAATGCGTGAGATTTGATAAATTGGCCTCTGATCATGCAGGAGTAGAGTCTCAAATGCAGGAGACTCACGCATGATGCAGGAGATCTGGCATGTATGCTTAGTAAAAAGGGAGCTGGCTCCTCTGGTGGCGTTGGATAACATCAGTAATGAGGTGTCGAAAGGGATTAAATTTCTGTTGGAAAAAATTGTTTCATAATCCACCTAAAACAAATAAATTAGTGTTTTACTGTATAAATGTAATGCTTCCTTTTCCTAGCTTGTTATGATAAAAGGGAGGTAACTCACCATCACTTGTGTTCACTGTTACACACAGTGGTCTCCCTTTATCTAGATAAAGCGCATGGTTAAAAATTAGACTTACGAAAAATTGCCAAATTACAAAATAACATGACACAAAGAGTTTATAAAGCAGTGTTTATTAAAGACGAGTTTGCTTTCCCTCTATCTACCATTCTCACGTGTTTCCCTCTATCTACCATTCTCACGTGTGTTCGTGTTTCGGTGTATCTACCATTCTCACGTGTGTTCGTGTTTCCCTCTATCTACCATTCTCACGTGTTTCCCTCTATCTACCATTCTCACGTGTGTTCGTGTTTCCCTCTATCTACCATTCTCACGTGTGTTCGTGTTTCCCTCTATCTACCATTCTCACGTGTGTTCGTGTTTCGGTGTATCTACCATTCTCACGTGTGTTCGTGTTTCCCTCTATCTACCATTATCACGTGTTTCCCTCTATCTACCATTCTCACGTGTGTTCGTGTTTCCCTCTATCTACCATTCTCACGTGTGTTCGTGTTTCCCTCTATCTACCATTCTCACGTGTGTTCGTGTTTCGGTGTATCTACGATTCTCACGTGTGTTCGTGTTTCCCTCTATCTACCATTCTCACGTGTGTTCGTGTTTCCGTGTATCTACCATTCTCACGTGTGTTCGTGTTTCGGTGTCGTGCTTTCATCTTAAGTTAAAATATACCATGAACATATTTGCATAAATATTCTAGGAGGCATTTAAAGATTATTATTTCATTCACAGTCCAAATTGTAACTAATAGTATATGCATTGATTAATAGTCGAGAAATTATGAAACATATAGGTATTGCTTTAGGAATGTGATTAAGTGTACTGTATTTGTTAAATAAAACTGATATAAAGCTGAAGTATTTTAATGTATTTATATTTTGTCACGTAATAATGCGACATAATAATGTTTCAGTTATATTTTCCCATACGGATATTTTAATTTATGAGATCACAAAGGCGTTTCGTAAATTTAAACAAAAAAAGCTGTTCAGATGGGCTTTTTACCGTGTTGGTGTACTTATAATGAGTGTATTTCCATATATGGCAGTACTTTCGGTCTAGTAATTGATACTATATAACCATTTATAATGTATGGATTATTACACGAAAACATGAAACCCAATATGTGGGAATAAACACAAATTTTCTATAGATTTCATTAATTTTATTTTTAATGGATAACAACTTATTACCAGGTATATGTACACAAAAGCAAACAAGTCATGAGAAAAAAGCAATTAATAATAGCACACGCTATGTATGGCGCAATGTAAGTGACGTCACACACTGTGACAGTCTTGTACATCGACTTTGATGCGTCATGGGCCTCACACAATCATAATTTGTAAATATTTGAGTAGATCTATATATCACATTTAAAAAAAAAAAATTCATAACATGTGTCAATGTTAACAAATTGTTAATTTATACAGGTTACAAGTATAAGAATGCGTACAGAATATAACCCGAAGAGCGGCGTGGTTCTGTAGACAACATACATGTGGGTAGGTGCATTCTCTTCTTCGAGCTCCAAAACATTATACCAACATTGATTAGAATTGTGTCTAATTTTCATTTTGATATTATGCAATGGTTATGTCTGTTGTACGACAAACAAAGGTTAAGCTGCGTCTGGACAGTACTGGTGTATAAGACTAGGATGTACATGTCGTAAGTTGTGCATCATGCCTAGTGACACAGTGAAGCACACGTTATTTCCTGTCAAACACGTGTCAACAATGATGTTGTACATCTCCAGAAAATATGTGGTGTTCACGCACGTTTAGTGACCATAGGGAAACGTACACGTAGGAACGCGTTTCAATGTTTGCGCGGGAAGCACACACGTAGGGACGCGTGTCAATGTTTGCGCGGGAAGCACACACGTAGGGACGCGTGTCAATGTTTGCGCGGGAAGCACACACGTAGGGACGCGTGTCAATGTTTGCGCGGGAAGCACACACGTAGGGACGCGTGTCAATGTTTGCGCGGGAAGCACACACGTAGGGACGCGTGTCAATGTTTGCGCGGGAAGCACACACGTATGGACGCTTGTCAATGTTTGCGCGGGAAGCACGCACGTAGGAACGCGTGCCAATGTTTGCCCGGGAAGCACGCACGTAGGAACGCGTATCAATGTTTGCGCGGGAAGCACGCACGTAGGAACGCGTGTCAATGTTTGCGCGGGAAGCACGCTATTGTTGGCTGCTGCGGTTCTTAGATGAGTATGTATATACCACACAAAGTCATTAATCTCTCTTTCGTACACGTGTTTATATCATAATAACAAATACAATTAACAAGTTCGCAGATCAAACATTCAGCAAACACATGTAAATTAAGTATTTAGTATTGACAATTAAAAATCGTTCAATACTTATTGCGATATTTTGTTAAATGAATGCAACATAATGCATCGTATTACAAATATGACATTGGTTGCCATCGCAAACAACCACGGTCACTCACGGAACAACCTCGGCCATTCACGGAACAACCTCGGCCATTTTCGGAACAACCTCGGTCATTAACGAAACAACCTCGGCCATTTACGGAACCCCGGCCATTCATTGAACACCTTAAAAATGGACGTCAAACGTATGAAATGTAGTCGATATAAAACAGCTTGGTCATAAATAGAACAACAAGCGACTTAAATCCTGATTTGAAATCTTGTCTAGCAGTTTATGTAATTCTAGTCATAGTGTCGCTTATCACTTCATTTACAAATAACGATATATGCATAAAACGTTTTTATATTAACGCAAAGTGTATAAATTGCACAGTTACCGGATATTGCAATCACCGGATACACACAAGCATATCTCGTCACTATGGAAATATGATAATGATGAATCATCGGAATGTCATGGTTATTTCTGTGTGATCAAAACTTGATATTTGGATATTCTTGATAGTGTAACACGTCATTAATATGACCAGGGCTAGTATTCACAAATCATCTCAGTGGAAAACCTAGATATTTTGACTTAATTAAAAAAATGTGCGGCCCATATTTCCCCGGCGAATCTAAGAATAACCCATGTTATCTTCGTGATTGTAGGAGCTCTTTACATAATGATTGAAAACCATGTAAAATATGAAATTATTGATGTTCTTGTTTAATGATTTTACGAAAACTCTTTAAGTTTTCTACTAAGATGCTTTATGCATTCCATCCTTGTAGAATATATTTCACAACCGACGTAAAACCGATTTTAATCAACTTAGTTATTTTAAAACGTTTATGCAGCGTATACTAAATTGTTGATACTTTTGTTTTTTACTTAAACAAGAAGTCGGTCCAAGGAGAAGAATTTAATAAGACCAAATGTATTTCATTCTAATCCTTTTCCATAAACTGTTGTTATTGTATTGAAAATTGTATACTAGTATATACTGTATTATATTTGGGAAATAAATATGTATAAACTAACGCTTGTAAATTGGTACAGCATAATTTTGGCACTTTGTATCGTGTGCGAGACTAAACTCGTTCTGTGGTTAAGAAAATAACTGGTGTCGATGTCAGTCATCCGTAATGAAAAGAAAATATAATAAAGATAAAATAAAAAGTACATCGAATCAACTTAACAAAAATAAAACAATAACTATTCTATCACATTTATGCCAGTATCACGTTTGTTATATATGCACCAAATTGTACCAATACCCATATCAATATTTGTCATCAAGCATGAGAAAATGCATACTTTCATTTGGTATAGTTAAACATTGTTTACAAGGTGTGAGCATCAAATGCGATCAAGAAAATCTCAACATAATAACTGGACGGTGTCGTGATAAAACATAACAATTCGAAATACATACATTCGAAACCCCTCGGTCAATATTGTTTATCCAATATGTCATGAAAGAATCTATAAGAGTTTATCCTAATGCACATGGGCTTTAACAAAACATAGCTACGAATTGAAGCCGGTTCCGTATCCCCCATATGATGCATCAGGCTTTGACGAGTTGTATATATCGTCCGCTGGTGGACCGCTAGGTGGCGCCCCGTACGCTGGAGGGGGTGGTGGTGGTGCTCTATATTGTTGATTGGTATCCGGCGGTAAGTACGCGGGTTGTGTCCCTGAAGTATACGGAGGAGGCTGGGTACCAGGAAAACGAGAATTAGGGTAAAATGCAGATGGCGGGTGTGGATATGCATAACCAGCAGCGGCTGAAACAGACAAAGCGTAGAAGTTAGTAGTCTAGTATAGTTCCTCTTGTTTTGCATTATCGGTGATTGTGAAAGGCAAATTAGATTTATACACAGTATGAACGTATACATATATATACTTAAACTTAGCATTGTACACTGGATACCATGAACTATTATCTGACTTTATAGAAGATCATAGATTCCCAACTAGGAATATAGAGAGAACAAAACCGGAATCCAGTCCACACTACACTACATAATTGTACATACAAGATCGATAAAATATATTAGAACTATTTAATTTCATATTACATATTTATGAAAGTTTTAAGGTACATGTTGTATATTAATAAATAATATCGCCCTGGTAAGAGTACAATATATATAGTTACACATTATATTTTGGTAAGAAATCGTGTTTAGATGTAAGTATACAGTACGACCTCTTCATGACGACTCTCTGTAGAGAAACAACGTCTCCATAGCAACCACTTAAACATTTTTATATGTTGATATTTACACGGGACCTCGCTTAACGTCTCGTCCAAAGACTGTTAGAAATTTTAGTTATGTTAGGTGGGAACTGCTGAAAATCATTTCTGTTTTTGACCGTCTGGAGTAGGGATCGAACCCACAACCTTCTGATCAGCAGTCAGTAGCCCTTACCATTAGACCACTTGTTCACTCATATGTTGGTCTACAGAGGTTGTACTGCATACATAACAATCTATGTGATGGAGATACATGTATAATCTACAGGACGGATACATCTTATATACACATCTGTTATATACAATTGCCAGGCACTTCACTGAATAATTTAAAAGGTTCAGTTGTGACTTTTAGCACACTCTAATTGTCTAAACTATACTGAGATAGGATCATTTGATGCTAAATGTAAGGAAGTAAATACTGGATCGAAGAGACACATTACTATAAAACTGTTTAACGCCAAAAATGGCAATGCTTGATAATGATAAGTTAACTATGTTAATATAACTAGCAACTACAAAATGGTTTTGTCGGTAAGATTATTATTTTATGCGGTTTGCCACACGTTAACATGTCCATACGACACCAGCATGCTCACACGACAATAGCTTGCTCACACGACTATAACCTGCCCACACGACAATAACATAAAAACACGCAATAGAATGCACACACGACAATATAATGCACACACGACAATAACATGCTCATAAGAAAATACCATGCACATACGACAATAACATGCACTCACGACAATAACATGCACACATGACAAAAACATGCTCATACGACATTAACATGCACACACGACAATAACATGCACACACGACAATAACATGCGCACACGACAATAACATGCTCACAAGACAATAACATGCTCACACGACAATAACATGTTCACACGACAATATAATGCTCACACGACAATAACATGCTCATTCGACAATAATATGCTCACGAGACAATAACAAGCTCACTCGACAATAGAATGCTCACACGACAATAGCATGCGCACACGACAATAAGATGCTCATACGACAATAACATGCACACACGACCATTACATGCTCACACGACAATGATATGCTCATACGACAATAACATGCTCATACGACAATAACATGCTCACGAGAAAATAACATGCTCATACGACAATAACATGCTCACAAGACAATAACATGCTCATACGACAATAACATGCTCACAAGACAATAACATACTAATACGACAATAACATAAACATACCCTATATCATGCTCACGCGACAATAGCATGCTCACATGACTATTGTTTACTTATACGACAATAGTATGCTCATACGACAAAGCATGCTCATTCGACAAAGCATGCTCATACGACAATAATAACATGCACTCACGACAAAGCATGCTCATACGACAATTATAACATGCTCATACGACAAAGCATGCTCATACGACAATAACATGCTAATACGACAAAGCATGCTCATACGACAATTATAACATGCTCATACGACAAAGCATGCTCATACGACAATTATAGCATGCACTCACGACAAAGCATGCTCATACGACAATTATAACATGCTCATACGACAAAGCATGCTCATTCGACAATAACATGCACTCACGACAAAGCATGCTCATACGACAATAACAAACAAACATTGTCGACATGTATACTAAGGCCTGTATGAGTTCTCACCTGTGTATACCACTGTGCTGGTCGCAGGTTGCTGGGGTACTGTACTGACGACCCCTGTGCGGGCCCTTTTCTTCATTGTATAACAACATATAATAAGGAATGCTATTAAAGCAATAGAAGCAGCACCAGCCAAACAAACCCCTAATATGACCCCTACGGACCTGAAATAAATAATACAGCAATATATTTATCATAGTACATATTATATAGACAGGAAGAAGTAGATCTATACGCTCGTGAGTGGAACACCTGTTATCGTCTGTAAATTAAGCGCATGTGTTCGAATCCCGCTGTGGACGAAATTCAACCGTAACCAGCGGAACATTGATGTATTCATCCTTCCACATTAAATTTTGTAGCGTACTTAAACGTATCATGGCGGCAAGCTACTTTTAGGCATCCGTAGCTTTCAGCCTAATTGTCCAAATTCGGATATGTCATTGATGAACATGTTTCCGGCACTAATGGATATCACGTGATCAAGGTATTGTGCGAATATTGGGACCATTAAATTTTTGCACAAAACGTTTTTATTTTACCATTGGGTTATAAAGCTAGACAAAGGGGTTTGGATCAATGTCTTAATACGCACACAGGCTTGCTTTCGTAAAAAAAGAAGCTTTTCGGCAAAGATCATTTCCAGTGACATCTAAAGTCTTTTATTTTCGATTACTTTCTGTAGTGTCCGGTACACAGGACGTTTACAATTCAATACATCTAGGGGACAGAATCTGGATAGGGGGGGGGGGTGTATATTTAAAGACAATCCATAAACAGTACGTGTACATGTGTCTACTATCAGATTCCATATGTATGATCCGACTGATTTTTGTCTCATTTGCTTTATTTAGTAAAGCATCACTTAAAATATTGCGTACATAAATAGAAGCTTTTCTTGACACATGAAAATGTAAGTTTAATTGATACACTTGAAAGTATATGATACAGTAATATGATACAGTATAAGGCTAGCGAAGTTAGGCACAGTGCCTACTTTTAACGAGTGTAGTTTATTTGACGCGTTGAAAGTATCTATACTTGGCACTATTGAATTATACTTGGCATCTTTAGAGAATAATTGACCCTATGAAAATATACTTGGCACTGTGGAAATGGAGATGATAATTTAAAGTATACGCGTCAATATGTCAGTAAATCACGTCATAAAAGTCGGTCAGGCTGTTCTATAATACCTGAAATGAAGAACTTTGAAATAATGATAGCATAATCGAAACAAAAATCCTTCGTAAGTAATTAACAATGAGCAGAACAGTGCTATTAAGTATTTTCTTGTATTTATCCATTAATTATTTATGTTCCGCTGTGTTTGATCAAACTAGGCTATCATTAAGTGACGGTCCACATTCAATGAATGTCCATAATAAATAACATTTGTTGGACTTAACTTGAAGTTTGCAATCAATATTCTCTGGTATAGAACATTGCGTTGTTGTTGTTGTTGTCATAGCAAGACCGGAATAAACACACACATTGTATACACATACATAAACTCATTAACCCACACAGGACTGGTATATTATAATTTCCGGGGAACTCAGGTTGATTTAACCGACACAGGACTGGTATATTATAATTTCCGGGGAACTCAGGTTGATTTAACCGACACAGGACTGGTATATTATAATTTCCGGGGAACTCAGGTTGATTTAACCGACGCAGGACTGGTATATTATAATTTCGGGGAAACTCAGATTGATTTAACCGACACAGGACTGGTATATTATAATTTCCGGGGAACTCAGGTTGATTTAACCGACGCAGGACTGGTATATTATAATTTCCGGGAAACTCAGGTTGATTTAACCGACACAGGACTGGTATATTATAATTTCCGGGGAACTCAGGTTGATTTAACCGACGCAGGACTGGTATATTATAATTTCCGGGGAACTCAGGTTGATTTAACCCACACAGGACTGGTATATTATAATTTCCGGGGAACTCAGGTTGATTTAACCGACGCAGGACTGGTATATTATAATTTCCGGGGAACTCAGGTTGATTTAACCCACACAGGACTGGTATATTATAATTTCCGGGAAACTCAGGTTGATTTAACCGACGCAGGACTGGTATATTATAATTTCCGGGAAACTCAGGTTGATTTAACCGACGCAGGACTGGTATATTATAATTTCCGGGAAACTCAGGTTGATTTAACCGACGCAGGACTGGTATATTACAATTTCCGGGAAACTCAGGTTGAGACAAAACTTGCAATATGAATTAGCTGTATGTATGTTCACAGTTGATATTGTACCATACCAGTATATGTATGTTAGTACAGGCTTACTGTCATCTAAAGCTCACTGAAGTAATTTACTATGAGAACCATTTATATTTCAGGACAACGTGTTTGATTTAAGAAATAAAAATCTGTTCGCGTATTTTGTCGGTGAATAATACATGGGCAGGAGTTTGGATGCGGAAAAATAAATCACGAGTGCGTAGCACAAGTGATTTAATTTTACGCATCCGAGCGAGCGCCCATGTTTTATTCACCGACAAAATACAAGAACATAGTTTTTATTTCGATTTTAATAAGATAATATCCCGTACTATTTAACTGCGCGCATTCCATTTTCACCCATTGGATATTGAACATAATTCCACGCTGAAATTGAGTGTCTTATTAGCTGGTACAATTACCTCCCTCGTTAATGAAAACGACCTTCGTAATTTTCTGAAGGAAATAACACATTTTAAACATTGAAACAATTTTAATAACACGAATATAGGGTATCTATTTCATGAAATGAAAAATATAAATGAAATGATTATCAGAAGTTGTTATGAAACTTAGTTTTGAGACTATATTAGAGTTTCTAAAAATAGATGCGTCATAGCTGTAACACTGGATACTCGTGAAACTCGCGACTTGTTGAAGATTTTACTATAAAGTTTACGTTCATTCATTCATAAATATGTCACGTGATGCGGGGCGTAAATAGTAACAGCCAATTTGATAGGTATCTTTTATTGTGGTAATAATGCATGACCTGGTTTGCTCTATGCGTATATTAATCCGTGGATCGTGTTAGAATATAACACAACATTGGTATATCATGTCTCAATATCGGGTATTGTGACTCAGGTATAGGCGAGGGTAAGGTATATTCTATTGTTTTATCTTTGTTGTCCTCGGTATAACTCGGCGAGTGAAGAAATCCCCGATATTCCACCCTACCGCTAATTGTACATTATTGTTTATTTTATAAATGCCCAGAACACAACTGCGGTAGTTGTGATTAATAGAAAATAGATAATGTGTGAAATAAAATTTATGTTAACATCATTAAAACATGATGAACATGTGTGACGAACAACGACATCATAATTTCAATTAGGTTTGAATGTCACACCATGTAATGGTTTTTGTTTTCTCGAAGTACGGTATTACACTATTGTGAGCGGTACGCAGGCTGATCAACCATTTCTGGTTACCCACCATCGATCAACGTACCAGGTTATATAATGAACAATTAAATAGTCGTATAGCACACATAACTCTTGTATATTGTACGGTTGCATTGATTAAGTCATACAAAATTCCAATCGACCCATTTCTAGAAAAGAAATTTATACGCAGTAAGAGAAATGGAATACCAATGACTGGAATCACACGTAACACATGTTTGTGAATTCACAGAAGCGTTCCGAATTGGAGCATCTACTACCACGAAGTTTAATCAAATTTAATTAACGTGCGTGCTACTATCTGGGCCTCAAATCCAATCCGATTGTACTTTTAGGCAAATTGGACCGGCTGCACGAAGAGCACCGGCTGGTCATATGGGCATTAAGGTCAAAAATACGTGGCTAAGATATTTGTCGGTCACCATTCGATGACCGGGCCCGAAGACTGGAGAGCCGTAAGTCCAGCACTTTTGCTGATATGCTATTTATTCTGTAGATATATGTTGTCTCACGGTACTTATATGGCAATAACTTTATCCAGATTAACCGCCAACAATCAACATTTTGGAATTTTCTTAAACTTATTTTTCATAGTAGCTATTACACTTTTCTTGTTTGGTTTGGAAAGAAGTTACTCTCCTGAGGTATTGAACTTTATATAAGCACGCCATGACATAATTGTCAGTCGCACTCAGTCTTTAATTGATAAAACCGCTGCTAGACGGCAAACCAATAAAATATTGATACTGTCGCTTTGTTGCTAAGTAGATTAGACCGTGTTTATATAGAAATGTACAAACTTAAATGCATGTGTATTAAAAGCTGAATCATACTAAAATTGTCAACAACAATCTACAACAAAGCCACCATACCTCAGTAAGGCAGGTTAATGGCCCGGTCACAACCTATCCAAACGTCTTTTAGGGAGGCTCGTGACGGTCGCTACTTTTTCCCGAAAACATGGGGAGTACGGAGGGAGTACGTCACACGTATAGTAGCGCCTGACCGTGAGTTGTATGGGCTTACAAGGTACTGCTCGCGTACGTTGTCCTTACGCTTTAAGTTGGCAGTAGAAGGCAAGCACGTTACACGTACGGGTGTGCAACTGTAGCCCGATCACAGCTTGAACGAAGCGAAAGTACGTCGGGTTGCGACCGCCGCTTAAAGGTAAGACTGTACTGTAAGGCTTTGATTACTAGAAAGTGACAAAGAAACATCAACAATATTATACATTACACTTTTAAGATATAGATCTATTTATCTATTTACATGTGTATTTTTATAGACCATTTACAAATCAGACCAAGTGGGGGTTAAACAGATAAATCAAATATATTATTAAACACATGTTGCCGACAATGCTAAATTGAAAAGTGTTGCTTCGAGTGGGTATTGATTAATGCAATGCCTCAAGCCTGCACGTGATGTTTGCCTACTTGTTTCTGACCCGGCCCTCACTCGGGCTTATTCAATATGCCCCATACAATTAAAACATCATTTAGACTATAAATAGTTTCTAATGATCACCAACTGCGAAACACCTTTACATTAGATAATACTTAAAGTAAATACGCGTTAATGATTAATTTGCTCCTGTCGTTATCTCGTACTTCAACCAGATAGACAAACTAAGCAAATGTAAAAGGACTATATTTTTATAAGGATGGAATACTAGTATCGTATCTGACCACATTAATCTGAGACTCCGCGGCTATGCTTATTCAAGTATGACGAGTTTCAGTCAATGTGGTTTATTAATACATGTAAATAAACACACAGCGTCGTCATTATTTGTGTACAATAAGTATTATTTGTTTATCGGATCCTGACCTTTATTCTTGTATGAATGCATTATATAATATTCTTACGCAAAAATCATAAAGTGCATTGCTGTAAAATTATTAGTATTCACTATGGATTAATTTTCGTCAATATCGCGAATGAAAAAGATCGAGAAATTAAAATCCCTCGAATAATTGACCTCAAAAATACGCCGTAACAAGAGATTTTTTCAATAATTTAAATCCATGACATTAAGAAACCACTAAATTAACATTAATTTTTTACCAAAATCCGCGAAATTCAATACCCTTGAAAATTAATGATTTTGATGAGTAACATCGGCCCTATCCTTAACGTTAAGTTGCATATAAGCAGGAAATCAGCTGTTACATCATGCTGCATAGGGTCATGTTAATATCAGCCCACTGTAACAACTTGTTCAATGGTTCAATTTAAAAGCAATTTTAAAAGTCAATAATTAATACTGGGGTATTGGTGTGGTGGTATTGTCACATTTATACTAGCTATTTGAACATCAATATTGTTGCGATAGCCAAGTTGTCTAATGCGTTCCTACTTCACATTGCTATGTGATATCGCCTTACAGTATGGGTTTGTACATACTAGTAGTCTAAGAAATAAACTCGCGGTTTATGATACCTGTTAGAGCCTGGTCTTACATCATCGGAAAGTCTCAACGGTACGCAAGAAAGTTTAAGCTGAGATTTGGATCGAAATGAGAATATTTGAAGTGATTGGAACACGTTCTCGATGTAAGATCTATTATTGTGATCGTACTCTTTGCTCCCTGAGATCGTACTCTATGCTCACTAAGATCGTACTGTATACTCACTGAGATCGTACTGTATACTCGCTAAGATCGTACTGTATACTAACTGAGATCGTACTGTATACTAACTGAGATCGTACTGTATACTCGCTAAGATCGTACTGTATACTCACTAAGATCGTACTGTATACTAACTGAGATCGTACTGTATACTAACTGAGATCGTACTGTATACTCACAGAGATCTTACTGTATACTAACAGAGATCGTACTGTATACTCACTAAGATCGTACTGTATACTCAATGAGATCGTACTGTATACTCACAGAGATCGTACTGTATACTCACAGAGATCGTACTGTATACTCACAGAGATCGTACTGTATACTAGCTGAGATCGTACTGTATACTAACTGAAATCGTACTGTATACTAGCTAAGATCGTACTGTATACTCACAGAGATCGTACTGTATACTCACAGAGATCGCACTGTATACTAGCTGAGATCGTACTGTATACTAACTGAGATCGTACTGTATACTAGCTAAGATCGTACTGTATACTAGCTAAGATCGTACTGTATACTAGCTGAGATCGTACTGTATACTAACTGAGGTCGTACTGTATACTCACAGAGATCGTACTGTATACTCACAGAGATCGTACTGTATACTAACTGAGATCGTACTGTATACTAGCTAAGATCGTACTGTATACTCACTAAGATCGTACTGTATACTCACAGAGATCGTACTGTATACTCACTAAGATCGTACTGTATACTCACTAAGATCGTACTGTAAACTAGCTGAGATAGTACTGTATACTCACAGAGATCGTACTGTATACTCACAGAGATCGTACTGTATACTCACTAAGATCGTACTGTATACTCACTAAGATCGTACTGTATACTAGCTGAGATCGTACTGTATACTAACTGAGACCGTACTGTATACTCACAGAGATCGTACTGTATACTCACAGAGATCGTACTGTATACTCACTGAGATCGTACTGTATACTCACAGAGATCGTACTGTATATTCACTAAGATCGTACTGTATACTCACTGAGATCGTACTGTATACTAACTGAGACCGTACTGTATACTCACAGAGATCGTACTGTATACTCACTGAGATCGTACTGTATACTAACTGAGATCGTACTGTATACTAACTGAGGTCGTACTGTATACTCACTGAGATCGTACTGAATACTAGCTGAGATCGTACTGTATACTAACTGAGATCGTACTGTATACTAGCTAAGATCGTACTGTATACTAGCTGAGATCGTACTGTATACTAACTGAGGTCGTACTGTATACTCACAGAGATCGTACTGTATACTAACTGAGATCGTACTGTATACTAGCTAAGATCGTACTGTATACTCACTAAGATCGTACTGTATACTCACAGAGATCGTACTGTATACTCACTAAGATCGTACTGTATACTCACTAAGATCGTACTGTATACTCACAGAGATCGTACTGTATACTCACAGGGATCGTACTGTATACTCACAGAGATCGTACTGTATACTCACTAAGATCGTACTGTATACTCACTAAGATCGTACTGTATACTCACAGGGATCGTACTGTATACTCACTAAGATCGTACTGTATACTCACTGAGATCGTACTGTATACTAACTGAGATCGTACTGTATACTCACTAAGATCGTACTGTATACTCACTGAGATCGTACTGTATACTAACTGAGGTCGTACTGTATACTCACTGAGATCGTACTGTATACTAACTGAGATCGTACTGTATACTCACAGAGATCGTACTGTATACTCACTGAGATCGTACTGTATACTAACTGAGATCGTACTGTATACTAACTGAGGTCGTACTGTATACTCACTGAGATCGTACTGTATACTCACTGAGATCGTACTGTATACTCACTAAGATCGTACTGTATACTCACTAAGATCGTACTGTATACTCACTGCGATCGTACTGTATACTCACAGAGATCGTACTGTATACTAACTGAGAATGTACTGTATACTCACTGAGATCGTACTGTATACTAACTGAGATCGTACTGTATACTCACTGAGATCGTACTGTATACTCACAGAGATCGTACTGTATACTAACTGAGAATGTACTGTATACTCACTAAGATCGTACTGTATACTTACTGAGATCGTACTATATACTCACTAAGATCGTACTGTATACTCACCAAGAGAAACAACAAATCTCGTCCTCTTCCCCATAGTCCTTACAACAACCATTATCACAGTATTTGGTATTGACGGTGTAATAATCTTCATGTACATATACACAATATCTTCCGGAATCTGCCTGACATGTCAGATATTCTGTATTATACAACATTATACAATATTATACATATATATTAACAACAGTTTGTGGAAACGGATTAGAATGAAATACACTATGTCTTATTATATTCTTCATAGGACGTTCGCTCATCATGATTGTGTCATTTTAAATCTTTACAAAAATAAAACACTTAAATAAAAATACAAAAATGGTAATCACAGTACAATCTCAGTCCAGATCACGGAATAATTGAGACCAGGCCCCGATCTCCCGAAGCATCTCAACTAGAAATCTCAACTCAAATTGAGATTTTGCTCAAATAAGAGTCTGAATTTTAGATAAAACAGAAGTTCGAGCTCTATTTATTTTACTGTTTTTAGCTTAGAATAAAGTTTCTATTTTGTGATGCCAATATGCCAATTTTGAGTCCTGTCTCTCATGGAAATTACCACAAAGACAAATGCCAATATTTGAGATGAGATTTGTCTCAAATTGAGATTCTTCGGGAGATCGGGGCCAGGTTGTTGATTTCATATTTCACATTGTTAGGTGATGACACCGCGCAGTAGGGGTTCGAATCCCAATACATGTGGTATCAATCTAACTGGCTTCAATGGCATCAATGCTATGTAGTATGTACAGTGTGTAGACTGTTCTGGTGCTCGTTTTATTGAGGTTCTATTATAATATCATACATGTATGTACAACATACCACCAATCATTTGTAAGACCATCTTGGATGTACTCGTTTCTTTACTGAGTTGGTTTCCATTTTCAGGTTGAACATGGACGTGAGAAATGTAGTCCCAGAATTATAAAGTGATCGTTATTTATGGTTGATGCTTTAATTGAGGTTTTACTTCACGTGAATAATTTTAATTGGATATTTGATTACCTGTAAATATTGCTGTTATAAGTAATACATGTCGTAGTATCCCAGACACAAACTTGTCAACATCCATTATCCGTTACGCTAGTCCTGGCAAATACAATTACAATTTTACATTATACGTGATGTCAGTAAAGAAAAGACACACTTTACATTATCCGTAAAACTTGTCATGAAAAAATACAATCAATTATCCGCCATGGTAATGCTAGCCATAAAACATACATTGTTACGTTATCTGTATGGCTGATAATGAAGATGTGTACAATCAATATGAATTAATCTAACCTGATTTTCGTGTCAGAATAACATTTATAGACAAAACATGGATTCGAACCTGCGTACAAAATAAGCATACATGGTAGATCACCTTTAGGCTGAGGCGTTACCATTGAGCCACTGGCGCTATAGAAAAAATGATTGCACAATTATCATGTTTACCAAATTTACCGGTGAATTAGACGGGAAGGCCACTGTAGCAACGTTAAATGTCGCATCGACGCTAAATGTCGCACTTGACGTTAAATGTCGCAAGGCTGACGCTAAATGTCGTTACCGACGCTAAATGTCGCAATTCCCACTGATGCTAAATGTCGCATCTGTGACGTTAAATGTCGCAACAAATTGGACTGACGCTAAATGTCGCAACATCAACGCTAAATGTCGCAATCCTTTATAAACACTATTTTATACTATGAATGTTATACAAATGTAGTTTTTGTCCAGACTTATCAAAGAACAGTTATTAGGGGTTTACCGGGATGAACCGAATCTTACTCGGTATACCCGGTTCAGTGAACCGGCGTACGACCGTAACAACTTTTGATAGCCAAGGCGAACCGGGATAAACCGTGATAATCTTATCGAACTGGCAAAAGTGGCCCGATTGTTTTAAAATGTTTAAAGCCTCATGTAGTCCCCAGGAGCTACCATGAGGAATGTACAAGATTTCAACAGAATCGGAATATGGAGTCAAACAACCGGTTACAACCGGGGCTACACCTTAAGCCCCGTTCTCACTGTCCCGGTTCAGGTCCCGGTACGTCCCAGTGGAGGAAAGCCGATATACCGTGATGATCCGGGACATTTTTGTAACAAAATATCAATTGCATTCTCACATTCCCAACGTTTCCCCGGTGTACCCCCGGTCTGAAAGAATATTTTATTAGTTTGTCGCCGGAATAGTTAGGGTTATTCCCGGTTAAGTACGATGTCGTTACCTTGTCATTATGGTGCAAAGTAGGAGGACCCCGGTAAAGCACGGTTTGGTCCCGGTTTTGCCGGTGGTATTAAGGTGGTAGCCAGTATCGCCACATCATGGTTTATCCCAGATCTCCCCGGTTAGACACGGTTCCCTTGGATTACAAACTGGGACTCGGCTGTGATACCAAACCGGTACAGTGAGAACGGGCTTTAGCTCTACCACGATGTTGCATCTCGGTATCAGTACCGATTATCCCGGTATAGCCACGGTGTGTCCCTGTTCTGAGTTGACAGAGTCCTAGTATCACTGTGCCGGTTTGGCATACCCGGTTTGTCCCGGTGTATGAACCGGTAGGTGTCATGTCTAACCGGGCTTACAACCATTGAGCCACTGTGACCTTCTTAGACCATGAACCGTGTTGATCCGACCGTATGCCGTCGTACAGTATGGTTTCAAACCAATTCCGGTATTATTTTTTTAGATGTTTATTTTAACTGGGAGTGATCAAAAAAGATGTAAAGAACCGACTAAATCGAGAGATTTCCGCTGGACTACCGATATATCCGGGCAGGTCTTTGTCTCTATCCTCCCACTACCTTAATGAACCGTGGCATACCGGCATTATTTGGACTGCGCTGAACCCTGGCTCTGCACCGATTGAGTTCCGATAAAGTACGTTTCATACAGATCGAAGCAGGGTAGGACTCAGCGTATACCCGAAGAATGGTGTTATACGGTAAGGCCCGGTAAAACCCCGTTTCAAGTTGCAGTAACGTACTAGCGTGGTATGTCCTGGTATTTGTCGAACAATGCCAAATGCACTGAATAATAATGTAAGTTACAGGTGAAAGTCTGTTGAAATCAGTGCATTTTTGTTTCTGAAAAGTAGTATTCAAACCCACACGACGAGCTGCCTTATTTATCATTACAAAAACGTGCACCTAGTCTGATCACGCCCCGTGGGTTATATCAGAGGAACGTCGCTACTGAGAGAACGTAACTACTTTTGTTCGGAAAACGGCACGGATCATTTCGGTAAGAGTGACTTCCCCTGAAAAATCAAGGGATAGAACTCTGTACTGAGCAAGAGTTACTTCCCTTGAATTCAGGGGAGGCAACTCTTTCCGACCTATTTTAAGTCGGTAAGAGTGACTTCCCCGGAAAATCAAGGGAGAGAACTATGCGTACGTCAAGAGTTACTTCCCTTGAATTCAGGGGAGGCAACTCTGTCCGTCCTATTTTAAGTCGGTAAGAGTGACTTCCCCTGAAAATCAGGGGAGAGAACTCTGCACCTGTCAAGAGTTACTTCCCTTGAATTCAGGGGAGGCAACTCTGTCCGACCTATTTTAGGTCGGTAAGAGTGACTTCCCCTAAAAATCAGGGGAGAGAACTCTGCACTTAGCAAGAGTTACTTCCCTTGAATTCAGGGGAGGCAACTCTGTCCGACCTATTGTAAGTCGGTAAAAGTGACTTCCCCTGAAAA
Source organism: Spisula solida (assembly GCA_947247005.1). Classification (NCBI taxonomy): domain Eukaryota; kingdom Metazoa; phylum Mollusca; class Bivalvia; order Venerida; family Mactridae; genus Spisula; species Spisula solida. Next base: position 25,117,891 of record OX365960.1, on the reverse strand, counting down.
TCAGGGGAGAAAACTCTGCACTGAGCAAGAGTTACTTCCCTTGAATTCAGGGGAGGCAACTCTGTCCGTCCTATTATAAGTCGGTAAGAGTGACTTCCTCTGAAAATCAGGGGAGAGAACTCTGCACCTGTCAAGAGTTACTTCCCTTGAATTCAGGGGAGGCAACACTGTCCGTCCTATTGTAAGTCGGTAAGAGTGACTTCCCCTGAAAATCAGGGGAGAGAACTCTGCACCTGTCAAGAGTTAATTCCCTTGAATTCAGGGGAGGCAACTCTGTCCGACCTAATTTAGGTCGGTAAGAGTGACTTCCCCTGAAAATCAGGGGAGAAAACTCTGCACTGAGCAAGAGTTACTACCCTTGAATTCAGGGGAGGCAACTCTGTCCGACCTATTTTAAGTCGGTGGGAGTGACTTCCCCTGAAAATCAGGGGAGAGAACTCTGCACTGAGCAAGAGTTACTTCCCTTGAATTCAGGGGTGGCAACTCTGTCCGTCCTATTTTAAGTCGGTAAGAGTGACTGCCCCTGAAAATCAGGGTAGAGAACTCTGCACCTGTCAAGAGTTAATTCCCTTCAATTCAGGGGAGGCAACTCTGTCCGACCTAATTTAGGTCGGTAAGAGTGACTTCCCCTGAAAATCAGGGGAGAAAACTCTGCACAGAGCAAGAGTTACTACCCTTGAATTCAGGGGAGGCAACTCTGTCCGGCCTATTTTAAGTCGGTGGGAATGACTTCCCCTGAAAATCAGGGGAGAGAACTCTGCACTGAGCAAGAGTTACTTCCCTTGAATTCAGGGGAGGCAACTCTGTCCGTCCTATTTTAAGTCGGTAAGAGTGACTTCCCCTGAAAATCAGGGGAGAGAACTCTGCACACGTCAAGAGTTACTACCCTTGAATTCAGGGGAGGCAACTCTGTCCGACCTATTTTAAGTCGGTGGGAGTGACTTCCCCTGAAAATCAGGGGAGAGAACTCTGCACCTGTCAAGAGTTACTTCCCTTGAATTCAGGGGAGGCAACTCTGTCCGACCTATTTTAGGTCGGTAAGAGTGACTTCCCCTAAAAATCAGGGGAGAGAACTCTGCACTTAGCAAGAGTTACTTCCCTTGAATTCAGGGGAGGCAACTCTGTCCGACCTATTGTAAGTCGGTAAAAGTGACTTCCCCTGAAAATCAGGGGAGAAAACTCTGCACTGAGCAAGAGTTACTTCCCTTGAATTCAGGGGAGGCAACTCTGTCCGTCCTATTATAAGTCGGTAAGAGTGACTTCCTCTGAAAATCAGGGGAGAGAACTCTGCACCTGTCAAGAGTTAATTCCCATGAATTCAGGGGAGGCAACTCTGTCCGTCCTATTTTAAGTCGGTAAGAGTGACTTCCACTGAAAATCAGGGGAGAAAACTCTGCACTGAGCAAGAGTTACTACCCTTGAATTCAGGGGAGGCAACTCTGTTCGTCCTATTTTAAGTCGGTAAGAGTGACTTCCCCTGAAAATCAGGGGAGAGAACTCTGCACCTGTCAAGAGTTAATTCCCTTGAATTCAGGGGAGGCAACTCTGTCCGACCTAATTTAGGTCGGTAAGAGTGACTTCCCCTGAAAATCAGGGGAGAAAACTCTGCACTGAGCAAGAGTTACTACCCTTGAATTCAGGGGAGGCAACTCTGTCCGACCTATTTTAAGTCGGTAAGAGTGACTGCCCCTGAAAATCAGGGTAGAGAACTCTGCACCTGTCAAGAGTTAATTCCCTTGAATTCAGGGGAGGCAACTCTGTCCGACCTAATTTAGGTCGGTAAGAGTGACTGCCCCTGAAAATCAGGGTAGAGAACTCTGAAAATCAGGGGAGAGAACTCTGCACCTGTCAAGAGTTACTTCCCTTGAATTCAGGGGAGGCAACTCTGTCCGACCTTTTTTAAGTCGGTGGGAGTGACTTCCCCTGAAAATCATGGGTGATAACTCTGCACTGAGCAAGAGTTACTTGCCTTGAATTCAGGGAAGGCAATTCTGTCCGAAACATTTTAAGTCGGTAAGAGTGACTTCCCCTGAAAATCAAGGGAGATAACTCTGCAGTTCATGAATTACTTCCCTTGATACCACGGGAGGCAAATCTGTCTGACTTTTATTAAGTCGGTTAGAGTGACTTACCCTGAAAATCAGGAGTAATAGCTCTGAAAAACATGGGTTTGAATGCCCAATAGGAAGAGTAGCTTCCCTTTGATTCTTGACTGTATTGGTAGGCTATTATTATATCACTGCTTAGTAACAAGAAACACACTTTATTTCATGCATATTACGATATCTGACGAAACCTGAACGTGTTTTTGTTTGTTTAATAAATCTAACCAAGCATGTAATGCAACTATGATTTACTGGAACGCTGGAGTATGTATTATTTTTCCTCTTTTTTAATGTTTTTTGTATAATGTCCAAAACATGTGATATATATTAGTGAATTTATTTTATTTAGGTGCAGACTTTTACAATTTCTGTATCGAGTTTCGTGCCTCCGGGCAAACGACGCAAACTATATACCTAGTATTACACCTTTACATAAATATCACCTTTCATTCATGATTTGTGAATGAACAGCTAATCCACGGTTTCCATGATGGTATTTATAATGTGTCTTAGGAAAACATAAATATTTTGACTTGCGATATGCATATTCGCTGCAAATTGAAGAATAACCTATGTTTCCACATAGTGAGTATAGTAGCCATCTACACAATGCATCAACACTACATGTAAATTATCAATTATCTTGATTATATTATTTAGCTGATACACTTAAGGAAATTTTACGACTTTAAGAAAATTCTAAAATTTTCTACTAAGACCTGTATTCTACTAAGACTCGACTCGATAGTTGATTAGGCACGCATTAGGAGCCGAAAGTCGGATGTTCGAATCCCGGAATGAGTCGGATCTGAAATGACCGTTGTTGGAGAAATACTCAACACACACAACAGAAGAGTCGCAGACGACTTCACCATATTAACTATCATTTTGGTGTATTAAAAGTTCAAAATGGTTATAACATGATTTATGTGTTAAGAGACAGCCTCTTAATCTGTATGGTACGCATAATTCAAAAGTGAAAGTAGCATAAAACGTCAGTGGCAATGACGATACTTACGCTTGGTTATGTCCGTGAAACGCTTTTACGAAAGGAGGCGTTATGTTTTACCTATGCAAATGACGTCATTTGACGTTCTGATTTTTTATGATTGCGTCATATACATATTTAAGGCGATGTTTAAATCTTTTGGCTCCAAAACCTAGACTTGAGTTTTGCAGAAAATAATTGGCTTACTCAAATGCAAAAGTATGGAACTCGCTTTGTAATATAAGAGTACCTGGAAGTGTTGTACATATATATATATAACAAAACGTTTCGCTCAATTGAAAGATAATATTATTGATCAGAACGTCCGTGAGATCTAGTTTATCCATTTGTTTTATTTAAAAGTATGTACAAGGTATTCTTTAGTTTGCATTTTAGGCCACCGTATGTCTTAAACATATGTGTTGTTGCTACTTGCTGCTATAAAATTAAGGTACATATAATGTGATTATGAGGGTCACAGGGAAAACTGGGTTGCCTCTTTAGATATAGTCTTTATTATTTTTATTTTTTTTTGTTATCATTATTGTCTTTTTCTGACAACAAATGCTAAGATAAATATTTCTGGATCCGCGCAAAAAAGCTGATGACAAAATTAATATTATAATTTAAACAGTCATGGCAGGTAGGTGCCTTCTTTTCATCAAAACGATTACCGGTTTTGGAAAACTAAAATCGATTTCAGTTATAAATTGAATCGGATCCGATTAACCGGTTGATCGTGACTGCCCTACTCGAAATTTCTGATATGTTTATATTTATGTTTAAATACAAACCAGCTCATCCAGGATCACTGTACCGGGAAACTTGGCCTTACATCCTGGCAAACCCTTAATAGCTGTTCTTGGATACGACTTGACTAATACTAGGACAATAATACAATGTACTACAAAAGAGTGCTTAAAAAAGGATTGCGACATTTAGCGTTGATGTTGCGACATTTAACGTCAGTCCAAAGTATTGCGACATTTAACGTCACAGATGCGACATTTAGCGTCAGGGGGTTTGCGACATTTAGCGTCGGTTGCGACATTTAGCGTCAGCCTTGCGACATTTAACGTCAAGTGCGACATTTAGCGTCGATACGACATTTAACGTTGCTACAGCCACCGTTGTGTTTATTTACAGTTGCTAAATTTAGCCCGGCCAATTAATGTCTGTCCAACTATACCCGAACCCAGAATATATACATGTATTTCAAAGTTGAATCAAACATATCATATCTGTACATAGTGTCTAAAAGCGTTAGTATGCCACTATAGTGCGCCCATTGTAATGAGAAAGGCGGGATAATTGGTATACTCCACAAAGGTGGATTAATCGAATATGCACGATTTATCAGTGATATTTTGAGTACAATACTGACCATATCTGTTTACTTTAGAAACTCGTAAAACCCATTTTGCAATAGCTGACCAAACTAGTTCATGTTTGTAAATATCACATTGTCCTGTGTGCACTATATAGTATTCCAAACCACTTAACTTAAAGTACGTGTGCCTGCTAGCCATCAGAGATACCAGAAAATGACATCACGATTTATGACCAGACACTTATATTAGTATAACTATATGGGCTGTCATTCGTTGATATGTTTTAACAAAGCGTACAAGAAAAACAAGAACATCGTATGTATTAATACAAGATAAGGATTAATGACATACCCTCATGACGTCATTATAATCATGTATATTTTATACATAGGGGCCTTTTATAGTTTACAAATAATATTTTGATAGTGTGAAGTTCAAATTCAGACCATTTGTTACGCTTAAGCCATTATTGATACATACATTGTACTTTTAATATCGCAATTACAGTTTTATTCGGTATTTAAGGATATTTCAATCATGACACAATACGATTCTCATATTTTAAGTGCACCACGTGGATTAGAATATATAACACCAACATGCGATTATGACGCTACTTTACTTGAACTAAGACGAACAATAACATTACCTCTCTTCAATGCTATTTATACTTTATTGTTTGCACGCATGCATGTTCTATTAACATGTCTATACATAGTATGTCACCGGATATTTTAATTATGCAAGTAGCAGTCTAGCAATTTATGCTTCTTTTGACGTTATTTATATTGTAGACATAGTTAACGCAAAAATTTAAATGTTCTGATTTCAATGTCAGGTTTGATATTCAGTATTCATTGTCCCCATGTCTGGAAATGCAAAGTTCTTTTGTTGTTCGTGGTATGATATATCTAGTCACCCTATACCATGACAGTCCATATAATTATGGGTATAAACTGTAACGTATTTTTAGATTTTCATAAATAGAGAAATGTCCTTCAAGAAAGAATCAAATAAACTAAGATGAATCCTATTGCTGGGTGTCAGTCAGGTACATGTGTACCTAGAGTATTTTACGTAAGGACAGAACAGGACAGAACAGGACAGGACAGGACAGGACAGGACAGGACAGACTGACAGAACATAAAACAGCAGAAGATTTAAAACAGACAAAGTATACATAGCTTAATTATAGTCTTTGTAACACATAAATATAAACAGTGGTTTATGGTAGCGCTTATCTCAGTGGTTTATGGTAGCGTTTATCTCAGTGGTTTATGGTAGCGTTTATCTCAGTGGTTTATCTCAGTGGTTTATGGTAGCGTTTATCTTAGTGGTTTATGGTAGCGTTTATCTCAGGGGTTTATGGTAGCGTTTATCTCTCCAAGTTTCAATTTCATTCTAAATTATGGCATATGAAATACCGGGTATCATTATTTCGCGTGATTTACTGGGTATCATTATGGTGCATGATTTACCGGGTATCATTATGGCGCGTGATTTACAGGGTATCATTATGTTGCGTGATTTACAGAGTATCAATATGTTGCGTGAATTACCGGGTATTATTATGTCGCGCGATTTACCGGGTATCATTATGGTGCGTGATTTACCGGGTATCATTATGGCGCGTGATTTACCGGGTATCATTATGTCGGGTGATTTACCATGTATCATTATGTGCGTGAATTACCGGGTATTATTATGTTGCGTGATTTACTGGGTATCATAATGGTGCGTGATTTACCGGGTATCATTATGTCGCGTGATTTACCGGGTATCATTATGTCGCGTGATTTACCGGGTATCATTATGGCGCGTGATTTACCGGGTATTATTATGGTGCGTGATTTACCGGGTATTATTATGGTGCGTGATTTACTGGGTATTATTATGGTGCCTGATTAACCGGGTATTATTATGGCGCGTGATTTACCGGGTATTATTATGGCGCGTGATTTACCGGGTATTATTAAGGCGCGTGATTTACCGGGTATTATAATGGTGCGTGATTTACCGGGTATTATTATGGTGCGTGATTTACCGTGTATCATTATGGTGCGTGATTTACCGGGTATCATTATGGTGCGTGATTTACCGGGTATCATTATGGTGCGTGATTTACCGGGTATCATTATGGTGAGTGATTTACAGGGTATCATTATGGCGCGTGATTTACCGGGTATCATTATGTCCCGTGATTTACAGGGTATCATTATATCTGTTTAGGATTGTGTGAATGTTGAGGCATTCACATTACTTCCTCTTCAACAAATATGGAAACATATTTAAAACTAACTAGCGTATAATTGACCAGAAGTAATGTTTCACTGACAATGGCATACATGTACTTCAGCTAACTGCGTGATCATAGAATGACAACAGTCTGAATGTCTAGGTCATGGCATCCAGTGTATGAAAAATATCTTTGTCCTTGTTCATAACTCAAACAGTATGGACATAGCACGTGTAATTGTAACGTAATTTTTGGCTAAGAACGCAAGTAGAAACATGTGAACAAAATGTTTAAAACAACCGTAAGTACTTAATTCTGCAACTGATTGTAACGAGACGTCCTCTATGCTGAAGAATTAGTACTGTCCACGCAACTTATACTGTCCACGCAACTTATACTGTCCACGCAACTTAATATTTGTATGCACGTGTTTACAGTTTTTGCCCATTGTTTTATTATATTGTGATCATGGCTTTAATGAAGGCCCAATTTTTTTTTCTTTATGTATTTTGTCTTACAAGCTTCACGCACTCTCAATTCTTATAATAAGACAATTTGATGGCTATACGCTCGTACATACGTGGACCATAATGAAAACTGGTCAATAACCAAATATGTCATCCGTTATAGATAAAGTCGTTATTACTACATTGTTATTATCATAAATACATGTACATATGTACGATTTGAAAATACGTTGCATCAATCGTTCCAGTGTAGATGAAGCACACATATATTCGTATCTGATCACTTTTAGTGTTTGCATCTTTAACAGATATTACTGTAGTATTCATATTGAGACGTGTTTTATCATGATAATACGCAAATGTCTATGTTTTAACGTCAATGTATGCTGCTTGCATACAGGGTATAGTAATCTACATATACGTTACATGATGTTTCCGTATTGTGAACATAATTTCTTATTCAAATTTCTCAATGCTAGTTTGTTCATATATGGATCGTTTTCCATTGGGTAGAGTGAATATTCAATTAGCTAGTTTATATGTCTATATGATGCGCTAACTATGGTAACTTTTCTTGATCAATTGAACAATACATTGACTATTTTCGTTCAGGTTTAACTATTCGCCTGTGAAACCATAACGTCAACTTGTATTACTTAATCCCTCTAACACCCGGACAACTTGATGTATGTACATACTACGTACATGCATAGTATAGATTACGATGCCTCGTGACATTCGGACCATCACCACTAGGGTTACATGGAAGAGAAGCTCGACTGTCCATTTTAAACACAACATTCTCAATGTAAAACAACGTTCGTGAACCACTAGTCAACTTGTATTAAAGGTCTTTATATAACAGATAGGACAAAAGGTTTAAACTAAATATGTCATGTCCTTATTCGATCAAATAAAACATACTTTGAGGCTATATTACTCATGGACGTCGTGTACAGTGGATGATGTCTGATAACCCTTGAACACATAAAACGGTATACGTAGTTCACACATTCACAACTGACGTCAGATGGTTTCCCCTCATACATCGTCCGTCACGGTACACATTTGTTTTGAACATGATAGTTTATAAAATATATGTAGAGTTCGAAATGAAGTGGGTTACATTTGGTCACCGAGTCAAACTGATCAAGATATAGCTCATATTAATGGCAATACAATAAAAATGCGCATATTAGATACTTATAAACAAGCGTGGTACTCAAATATTAGTAACTCGTCGCGTTTATCGACTTGATGCCTATACAAACATGATTTCGAACTAGAAACATATTTGAAATGGATACGCAACGACAAATCTAAATATTCAGACTTTCCGCACATAGCTTAAACATAGAATCTGGCCGACACTTGGGAATCGATAGGATTCATAGAAAATGCACCAAAATGCATCATGAACACATTTGAAACAGAAATGCATTTCCTATTATTCTGTCCGAAGAAAGATATTTAGCCATTATTATTGTCACTGGCCAACAACTCAACATTTTCAAAATTTATTATTATCAAAAAATCCCAAGCATATTAATAATTTAGCACGATTTTTTGTATTATGTTTTTAAAGAAGGAGATTCGAATGAATAATATGAATAATATGAATAATCTACCATAACATTCGCCATGTTTAAATTAAACAAATGAATACTAGATTATATTGACTATTTCCCTGTATATGTTGTCGTAACAATGATCACATTTATGTACTACATGATGTTACATTTGTTTTATAATCGTTTGCCTAGATAACCTAATGGTAGAACGTCCGCTTCTCGGAATATGATCCCAGGTCGTACCATACCAAAGTCATTAAAATGGTACGGGTTGACGCTCAACATTGTTACAGGTAAGTGTTGGTCCCTGATGGCGTAATAATGTGACTATGAAGTCTCCGCATGATTGTAATGTTGTTGAACAGTGGGACCGTGATAAGGTCGGATGTCAAACTGGATTGAGACTAATACTTGTACATGTCCCACTGTATACCACTTAAATGGTTAGAATATCACTTGGTTGTATACAGTTTTATAGATACATACCCACAATGTCAACGTTGCAATTACTTTTTCTTTAGGTTCACAGATCTGTTGTCTTTCCACATGTCGGACAATTGAACACAATTCTTCATAAAATGTTATAGTTTGCAGCATGCATACTGATTTATTGCAGTAAAATATTCGACGTGCTCGCTCATTATTGTATCATATTCATGTTAAATCAGAGAGCATTACATTGTTTTGAATAATTTCATTAAATGTATATCATATGTAAATGCATTTTGACATTCTCTCCGAAATCGACACATAATACATGTAATTATATAAAACAATTTTGACACTCCCTATACGCACACCCTACATCTATAATATAGATATTTCAGGAAAACAGTAACGTATGATTGTCTACGTATAATAGGGGTTATCTATGTAAATCGTTAACAATTGCATACATACCTTTCTTGTGTGATGTTTATTAATTCCAGTAAAACATTTATAAGTACACGTGGCGTGCAGGACATCGATATAAACGCCGAGTTTTTGGTATTTTCATTCTAACTCCAAAGTTTTAACACATCAATCATTGATCTATACGCACTTTCTTTTGAACTGGTTATTGATATATTCAATTGCTACTATTTATAGTTAACCTCAAAACTATTGAATTTCGGGTTGGGATATTTTTATACCTGCCACTGTATGAGCGTACCATTAGCCTACGTCATCTCGATCAGTGATTTACCCAACGATTACTTATCGGAAAATATGACATGATCGAAGACAATCGATACGTATTTCACTGCCTCGGACGCTATATAGAACGTTCTATATAAAACCACGCACTGATCGGACCACTCTTATATCGCTACTGTAAATCCGGGTAAGTACGTCAGTGTTAGATTTTATACCAAGCGATTTAACATTCGGGTTGAAACCATAGGTAACTGTATCATTGATAAAGAGTAAAACAGAATTTCTTTTATAAATTTATGTTATCTTAGAAAGGTGCATTTGTACTCAGATTTTCATGGTATCAAAAACAAGAATTGGCTTTCGATATCTTCATATAGTAATTGCATTCATAGACAACATCGTTAGAACTACCTCCATACTTATCGAAATTGATCAACTAGTTAAAAAGTTATACCATGAAATTTATACCACGGTGTCCAGTCAATCACTGAGGTGCATTCAATAGAAACGACAACACAATGCTATTCTCAACAAAAAAAGAAAGTGATTTCATGCCCTATGGGATTATTATCTTATTTATCGACGGATGTTTAAACTATGATATCAAATGAAAGACGAAGCTCTCTAGTTCCTGATTATTTAATAATATTTAAAATAACACCAGTATTATTGAAATGTCTATAAAAAACAAACTGCACCTCAGTGACCGTGTGGTCAATTTCCCGTGTTAAAAATCTTTCTAAGATATTATAAATTTTATAAAAATAATTTGTTTTGTTTACTCTGTAATAATGATACAGTTACCTTTGGTTGAAACCCCTGATTTTTGCAGTGTTTGATTCATTCGATGATTACATGAGTACCTATATGCAGAGTTTTTTTTGTAGTTATACTTCAGTTTTTCATATCCTTTCACTGAAACTCTTTTTATGAATATTTTCAATTTATATTGCGAGACATCATAGGTGCCAAAATATCAAATACAATGTTTCATTATTTTTCTTCACAAGAGTGCATTCAACTGTAATATAGAAATTGTTTGAGATTAAAATAAATGAGTGCCATAAAATGCTACTATTGATATTTAAAAATACTACTTTTGCTAAATTTAATACGTATTTGAAGTCATGCTTAAACACGCTTAGTTGTTGCTTTAGGCGTTGTTTATTAAGCCGTTTAGTGTCTTTTATAATACTTTTAAAGAATAGGCATACTATTTTTATAAGAGTAGATAACACCTATATCACAGATTGGCTTATTTCCGTTGTACGCTTTTATTCAAGAATGACAAACACAGCAATGATAATACAGAGTAACGTGTAAAGTAGCCTCCCTTCATTTACCAGGTTTATAGGGATAAAAACTTCGCCGTGTTAATAAATCGCTGGGTGGTAAGGTGCTTCTAACTGGACCTTTTAAGACTGATACATATTTGCAATCTGTATCACAATGTGCGCCTTATGATCCTATTTTCATGAAAATCGGAAATGGTCATATTGACCAAACTGAAGTTGAAAATGCTCCTTTTTCCACACGTAAAGAGTAGTTTTCAGACAGTGATTTCTTGTTTTCTCACAATATCCATTTTGTACTTACGACCTTTTCATTCTAAACCAGCGAAATGTTGATGATATAAGCTCTCATTCTCTGGATAAATATGCTGCTGTAGTATTGCCCCCCGAATTATCTGAGTGAACCCTATAGTTTCAAATGCTATCTGAGTGTATCCCCATAATAGCTAGAAATCAACACGATTCCTACCAATGTAACAAATTGTCTTATGACCTCCCGAAGCTTTCCCTTTACCACAAGGAACCTGTTCCCCACGCCTCCCAAAGCAAATTTATTCCATCGGGAGTAATTCCGCGAGGCAAACATGGTTAGGGGGACCTCGTTGTCTAACAACACTGTTATCAATTACAAACTTCCACAAAATTGACCAGACAATAATAATCGTTTAATGCCGTTTAAATGGTATAATAAGCCATTTAGTTGGTATAATATGCCCGACATACGTACACTATTACCAAAATTTATATCATAGATCCGTCTTATATAGGTCGTACGACAATTGAGACCATAGTGGCTGCCCTGTCCCTCAAGCTGTGGCTTACAACAGTTACTGTCTGACGTCATAATAGAACATATCATATTGTATTGAAGATGAAATCCATTTTGCTATGAGCTGTTCAAGTTATGCCTCTAGTAGAAAACATCTTTTTGAAGTAATATCAAAAAATAATAACAACTTTCAAAGACTATCTCCTGAACAAAAATGCATATGGTTAATGAGTATAGAAGACCCAATTATTATTACAGTTTTTGCTGAATACCTGCTTGACATTTACCGTAGAAGAGCTTTGCTTATTGCACCAAGTTAGATATGTAGATAAGTATTATTGATATTGTTTCGGAATGAACATAAATTGTATTGATGTTCATTCAGATAACTTTTTCTAAGTCGCAGTATATATGTATAATGTATAAGTATATATGTTGTGGGTATTACGAGTGTAATCAATCTTAACTGTTTTAGTTACAGTTTCACTCAAAATAATGTTTGACAGACCGTTTACTTACGTTTGTTATATATTAGTTATAATATGTATTGTTAAATTTTACTCTCTTTTTTACCAATATTAAAAACGTCAAATTAATCCTATCTCCCATCATCTTTCAAGTGCATGAAGGGAGGTAGGATTCTTTAGACATAAAGCCTTATTTATTTGTGTTACCTAATCAAAATCAAGCCTTATTTACTTTAAAAGTTCTTTGTTGTTATGTTTATATTTTCAGTCCATTTTGTTTTATCTGTGATTCATATGTCATGTTATATGACCCTTGATTGGAATTAAACTTTATCTTATCTTATCATGGTCTTCTTGCGTCATCAGCCAAGGACGGTCCGTCAAACAAACCATTACATAGTACAGCTTTTTCAATACCTCTGGATATGCGTGGCACAGACTGTAGTCATAGTACATTGACGTACGACCTTCTCAGATACACACTCATACACCAGGGTTAAGTGGAGCGTTGTGGATTATTCTTGCACTCATGAATTAAGTAATGGCGCAGACGGGGATCGATCCTTGGACCTTTCGATTCCAAGCGCGCCATTCCTCTAGGCCACCACTTCCCTTCCGTCTTGATTAGATCAAGTAAAAAATGTATTTAAAAAACACAAATAGGCATCAAATGATTTGAAAATGTTTTAATTTCAAATCTAATTAAACATCAACATGATCCAACACGTCAAGTTCCTCCAAATAAAACCAATTAAAACTTTGTTGAAATGTTCAGTTTTTAAATTTTACGTTTTTTAATATTGTTATTGATTCTAGCCAGTCACCAAGAATCGAAAAAGTCGTCATCGTCATCCTCAATGTAAAAGTCGGCGGAGAGGAAGTCTACATCTGTAGGTGATGGTGAGGTGTTACGGTAGACGAGTGGTGCTGCTACAATACTCTCCCATTTGGCGGTAAGAATGTCCAGTTTGCTCTCCATTTTGGAGGTACACCTTGATTGAGCACGCTGGTTCAGGTTATACTCTAGTCGACTGGAAGCCCTGTCCTCTTTTGCTTTCATCTTCTGTAACGTTGTCTGCTTGAAGATATGTTCATTATCTGCGCGTCTTTCAGCAACTTTCTTCCTGTAATAATACAAACGAAGTGCATTTAAAGGAATTTGGAAGCATAAGCGTGTTTAGATGAATAAATTCCACGATTACAAACATGGGTTTCATGACTGGACTGAACACGATGTAAAACAAGTTGCAATATTAGTGTTCTTATTCGCTGCTCGGGACTACAAGCATTTTTAAAATCGTTTAACGGTCAAGCAGTGTTAATATTTTCTGAAAGTATACTAGCTACATGCTTGTTAGTGGAATGTTGCATTTGTCTGAATGATAAAAACATCACTGCCAGTTATAGGGGGTGTATCTATCAGTTCTGAAACAATTCAGTAAGCAAGTGTCAGCCTTGGTGTTTTAGCTAGGAAGAGTGTCTAAAGTCTAAACAGACTACACACTGTTCACCTATGATGCACACACACACTATGAGATTGAAAGAAATTTTGGAAATTTGAGGTCAAATAAATGGATACAAAACCATGAAGTGATAGCAATGTAACTTAAAGCACTATTCACCAAATCTGTTCAACATTTAACTAGCAATGACTTGTGATGGTTATACGCCGATATCACAAGTTATCAAATACTTACACCAGTCTAGAATGCGCGCGTGCTTTGTCTCTTTTCTGATTGACGTGCTCTGCTCTCTTACTTATAGCATTTTCACATTTCTGGTCTGAACCCATACGAATCTGTTTGGTGAAGAAAACATAATGTATGAAAATAATATTTATATGTTAAACATTTTTATTAATGAACTAGTATTTAATAAATGTATACACATGTACATCGATGTTAATAAGATTTGTAATTAAATACATGCATGTGTTCATTACATTCGTTTAAAATCCGAAAAACACCATGTACCAATAATGTACCTATACTAAGTATAAGATGATAAAACATGGGATAGGGGATAGCAGCACTCGGTAAATACAGCAGTCAGCAGAGCACAAAGTAGCACACCATACAGGACACAAGAAAACGCAACTGTGTAATGTATGCACAATTCTTCATGAGAACACTCACAGTCAAGAGCAAGGTGATTACACACCGACATAAGTGTATACTCAAAGTGTCTGGTATGAAAGGCTCTCACATTGATCGATGAAACATGTCTGTTAATACAAGGTACTGGTTACTTCAGGTGATCACGGCGACATGTTATATTGTATGTCAAAGATGTGGACTATAGAAAGATAACTTACAGGTCCAGGACGTCGGCTGATAGGCGGCAATACCGATTTATTCATTGGACGGCTGTCGACTTCTACTGTAAAGGCTACACCTCCTCTAGCCTGCTTGTGTTGATATTCCACTGGAAGTATAATACATCAAGTTAAGTAAGGTTGGGTTTGAGATGCGTTAACGTCATCTTTACCAGTGTACATATGTCTCAATATACAAAACTTATTACAGCGCTGGACCTTCAAATGTTAGCACTGCTATAAGAAGGTATCGTAGAAACAGTAGCGGGAACAGTTAGACACTCACCGTTCAGGGTAGCGGGATCAGTTATACTCTCTCCGTTCAGGGTAGCGGGATCAGTTAGACCATCTCCGTTCAGGGTAGCGGGATCAGTTATACTCTCTCCGTTCAGGGTAGCGGGATCAGTTAGACTCTCTCCGTTCAGGGTAGCGGGATCAGTTAGACTCTCTCTGTTCAGAAGTCCCCGGATAATATTCAGTCACTTTTAATGTGTTACTTACTTTACGACACTGTATGCTATACAATATAATTATAGTGTTGTTTTCTATTTGGGCGCTGATAATACAATAGCCCAATGTTTTAACATAGCATAATATGCTACATAATTATGTACTAAGTCTAGTACCATGACTAACTTACCCAGTGTTCCAACTGACTTGTCCTTTCTAGCCTCTATCGCTTTCCTTTTCTTCTCTCGTCTTTTCTCTTTCTTCTTCGCCAACCAGGTTGACACAAACCCAAAACAACCGGCGGGTTTTGGAGGAGGGAGATCGTTCTTGGTGGTATCCATTTTGCTATCGGCTGGTTCTGACTTCTTTATTGGTGCTAATTTTACTGGTAGTTTCATTTCTCCGTCATTGTTATGGTACTCAGAACCAGTGGCATTCTTCTACAAAACGGTTTGAAAGTTTGATACATTGAATCATAAAACATATTTCGGAAGTTTGTTGTAATACATTCTATTATTATTCTTATTAGATTTCTGTTATTGTCAGATGATATTTCAAACCATAATATACATAACTATGAGCACACTGATTTTGTACAAAACCGTAACGATGATATGAATAGAAGTAAATCAAATAGGAGAGTGCGTACAATGTTTACTCGAATCTATGATATTCTAAACACGAGTGCATCTCTCTACCGACTACCGAGTGATCGTCTAACTACACACAACTACAGAAAAAAGTGTTAACATTCTATTTCTACCTTTTTCTTCCTCTTCTTCTTTGTCCTCTTGTTCTTCCTGTCATTGTCTTCTTTGATTTCTCCAACGTCATTACCAACAATCATCATTTCAGGTTTTACTGATTCTTTTGTATTATCTGTATCACCAAACTTCTTTAATTGTTCTTCTATAACTTCTCCATCGGTTCCTATCTTCGTATCTTCATGCTTGTGACCTATTTGTTCCGTGGCTGAAACGTATTTCCCGCTTGTCTCATTCGTTGCTAGCGTATCTGAGTCGGCAAGGCTATCATCTGTCGTTTTCTCAATTTTCGGCGTCAATTCCACTAAATCTTTCATTTCATCTTCTTCGTGAAGATTATCTCTTGTTTTCTTTGTTAGTTCGACCAATTTAACAACATGACTGCTGTCCGTCGGTGCTGATTTCACATGGATAAGTGTACTCTGACGCTTTCCGTGCGCCATCTTTTCTGACCGGCGTATCCAAGTGTGACGTCACAAACGTTGTAACGTCATAACGTCACAATCGGGACCCCTTTGGCATTACTGACGCAACATCATTTTAACGGTTCTTAACGCGTATTCTCGTATTCTGAATTATTCTAACGGTTAACACGATAAATAATGGAATGTACTATACAGCTAAAAAATCTTGGATATAGATATATGCGCTTAGCTTGTCATGCACTATCTATATGTTCTGTTAAACGTCAACTATTGCTGGGGACGCTTTGATCTATTTTCTTAGACGTGGTTGTATATTGTTAACCGACATAATTGTGTCAATCACGGACGATATTATTATTCCGCTTGATACACCCGAGGGAGCTTCCGGGTCCATGACGGAAAGACCCGAGTAGTTACGATTGATAACGTCACTGACCTAATCGGAATCGCTTGGAAATTATTGACGTAACATTGGTATCATTTGAACAACTCTGATCTCATTCCATATGGGAATTGTTATAAATAAAAACCACTCATGGTTTACACTCTTTATTTATCAACGTTTCGGCCTGAGTCTTTTTCAAAACACACAAACAAAAGTTCTACTTTATAGAGTATAACTTTTTTTTACAAGCGTGTTTTCAAAAAGGCCCAGGCCGAGACTTTGATAAATAAAGAGTGTTAACCATGAATGATTTGAACAGTTTTTGTCAGTGGCATCTTAACTATTTTAATATTATTGTAAACACGAAAGAAATGGAATGCAATTTGACATAAATATAGACCTGTCATTCGAACGGGAAAATCGGTGACACTTTTTTCTATTCCCATTGCTAAAAAGGTCAACCTTCGCAGTCGCGGTCCTGGTTCAGTGGTTAGTGCGTTGGATGCGTAAACCGGCGATCCGGGTTCGAATCCCGGTGACCGCAAGTGACCTATCCCTTCCATGAACAATTTACAACAATGTCTATTTTCCTACATATGACTGTGGAGAAGTTGCCGTTGCCTTGTAGAATGGTATGTTAGTAAGGTTTATGATCAACCGGGATACGGCGTTAATACAGGGGCACACATCCACCCGATCATTCCTTGTACGTCTAGTATGGAACCTGGTACGCTCCACACAACACTTTGATTCCCACTATAATATCAATATCTGCTGATGTTTTATGAGGGTACTGTATTATCAAAGCACTTACGGAAATGGTAAACTTACGTTCATATTTAAATTATTTATAATTCTTCAACAACTGGACATGTCGAGACAGATACAGTTAGAATAATTATCACTACTGTAAATTCATTACACTTCATAGTCACAGGTAACTGTATCATTGGTAGAGTCAAGTTTATAAAAAAATAAAAAAAAATGTTTACTTTTTATTTATGATACAGTTACCTGTGTTCATAGTCGTAAAATATTTATAATGGATTTAAAGTTGAACGCAAGTTGGTTATTTCCGTAAGTGCTTTGATAAAACAGTAGCTGGGTAGCGGCGTGGTAAAAGTGTCCGCTTGGTTAAGGGACTGATTGGTTCACCAGGCCGCCTCATACCATGGTACTGATATAACTCAGTACATAGTTGAGGGTATAGTTTATTGATTGCATGGCACGGCCATGCCCTCCACAAGTGTAGAAATTGCCATTCGCATGTTATATTTCTATCATCACTTGTTAGGTCTGTTGATTACCGTCCAGGAGTGAAAAACGAATGATTTAAAGCGGAAATGAAACCATATAAAGCATAGCCTTGAAAAACGGAGTTTCCCAATATTGGTCACAACGTGAGGTGAGTATTCTTACCCGCCAATCAAAGCGCGGTCTTTTAGCAGATCTCATATCACAACAATCGTGCAGCGACTTTTAACATCCAGAAATATTACGAGGATAAATTATCTTATTTCCTCAAATTTAGGATAGTATAATGGTTTGATGTAATTTTATATAAACTTGTTTGCGAACTGAACGTAGAAGATTTATGCAACAAAACACAGTATGAAGTTTTATCGTTTAAAAAAACGTACACGAAATGACGAAATGGTGTGTCACATATAAAACTTCTATTATAGTCAAACAATCATGACTGACGGTGAGTAGTTGTTTAAGTGTATGAGCTGTTTCTACAGCAGCCATGTATGACAACGAAGAATATACAATACTGAACACTGAATATAAGCGCACTATAAACACGAATACACAACAGCTTTGCTCAGATGCCGGGAAAGTTAATTGACTGATGCGCGTAAATCGTGTAAAATATGAGTCCGTATTTAACCAATACAAGTACGATACAACCTCCCCAGAGAGACCCTCTGTAGAGCCACAGTCTCTATAACAACCTCCCCAGAGAGACCCTCTGTAGAGCCACAGTCTCTATAACAACCTCCCAAGAGAGACCCTCTGTAGAGCCACAGTCTCTATAACAACCTCCCCAGAGAGACACTCTGTAGAGCAACAGTCTCTATAACAACCTCCCCAGAGAGACCCTCTGTAGAGCCACAGTCTCTATAACAACCCCCCAGAGAGACCCTCTGTAGAGCCACAGTCTCTATAACAACCTCCCCAGAGAGACCCTCTGTAGAGCCACAGTCTCTATAACAACCTCCCCAGAGAGACCCTCTGTAGAGCAACAGTCTCTATAACAACCTCCCCGAGAGGACCTCTGTAGAGCCACAGTCTCTATAACAACCTCCCCAGAGAGACCCTCTGTAGAGCCACAGTCTCTATAACAACCTCCCCAGAGAGGACCTCTGTAGAGCAACAGTCTCTATAACAACCTCCCCAGAGAGACCCTCTGTAGAGCCACAGTCTCTATAACAACCTCCCCAGAGAGGACCTCTGTAGAGCAACAG
This sequence comes from Spisula solida, assembly GCA_947247005.1. NCBI lineage: Eukaryota > Metazoa > Mollusca > Bivalvia > Venerida > Mactridae > Spisula > Spisula solida. The sequence goes on along the minus strand of OX365960.1, from coordinate 25,098,722 downwards.
TCTCTATAACAACCTCCCCAGAGAGACCCTCTGTAGAGTCACAGTCTCTATAACAACCTCCCCAGAGAGACCCTTTGTAGAGCAACAGTCTCTATAACAACCTCCCCAGAGAGACCCTCTGTAGAGCAACAGTCTCTATAACAACCTCCCCAGAGAGACCCTCTGTAGAGCCACAGTCTCTATAACAACCTCCCCAGAAAGACCCTCTGTAGAGCAACAGTCTCTATAACAACCTCCCCAGAGAGACCCTCTGTAGAGCAACAGTCTCTATAACAACCTCCCCAGAGAGACCCTCTGTAGAGCAACAGTCTCTATAACAACCTCCCCAGAGAGGACCTCTGTAGAGCAACAGTCTCTATAACAACCTCACCAGAGAGACCCTCTGTAGAGCAACAGTCTCTATAACAACCTCCCCAGAGAGACCCTCTGTAGAGCAACAGTCTCTATAACAACCTCCCCAGAGAGACCCTCTGTAGAGCAACAGTCTCTATAACAACCTCCCCAGAGAGACCCTCTGTAGGGCAACAGTCTCTATAACAACCTCCTCAGAGAGACCCTCTGTAGAGCAACAGTCTATATAACAACCTCCCCAGAGAGACCCTCTGTAGAGCCACAGTCTCTATAACAACCTCCCCAGAGAGGACCTCTGTAGAGCAACATTCTCTATAACAACCTCCACAGAGAGACCCTCTGTAGAGCAACAGTCTCTATAACAACCTCCCCAGAGAGACCCTCTGTAGAGCCACAGTCTCTATAACAACCTCCCCAGAGAGGACCTTTGTAGAGCAACAGTCTCTATAACAACCTCCCCAGAGAGGACCTCTGTAGAGCAACAGTCTCTATAACAACCTCCCCAGAGAGACCCTCTGTAGAGCCACAGTCTCTATAACAACACATTCAAAATGTCCTTAAGCCGATATTTAGTATAAATGTAACATCTGTAGAGCAACAACCTCTAAACAACGACCAATATTTGAAACTGACAAAGGGTGTTGCTCTACAGAGGTGGTACTGTATATAAAAGCGCGATTTCACTTTATACATAAAGTAATTACTAGTTTATTCTTATGAAACAAATTAATGTAGAAGAAGCGATCTCTAAATTAGTACTGAATAAGTAAATTATTCGTACATGTCAAGCTATTGGTGCTTCTGCATTTATTTCTTAAACATAAAAGCTGTAGTAATTACTTTACCAGTGATATCGCAATTTTAGACATGAACATTGTTTCATATGCGGGAAAACCCCCTTTAACATTGATCACATTAATTATATCAAATAATTGAATATAATATAATACATGTACTTCAGTATTCAATCTACTCTACTGGGACGGACATTAACTTCCTGTTTAAACTATAGTTTCCTGTATGATTAATGGGCACGGATTCAGGAACACTGATATACGATATGCATTTTATTGAATTATCTAAACGCAGTTAAATAACATTTATTCTCATGAAATCCCCTAAAATTACACATATTTAGTCTTCAACACTAGTTGTGTGGTTATTTAGACCGGTGGAGTGTTAACGGTACGTATGTTTTATGACTCTGTGTTTCATTCTAATTTGTATTGTCTGATTTTGTTTTATGTATTATTATTCGAATTTATATTCGCAAAGGATTCAATAACTCGCTAAATTGTTCCTTTTAGAAGTTAAAGATTATGGGAGTAATATTTACATGTAATTAAAGTGAACACTTTATGGATCTAAAAGTAACATACAGGACTCTGACCTAGTGATAGGTACCGCTACATAATTATATATATATATTATAAGGGATACTTTAAAGATACGTGTAAACCTACTCAGAAAGTACAATACTATACGTAATGATTCGTACATTTGTTAAATGTTTCAATATTCAATTTGGTAGAAATAGCATACGCATCTCGTTCATGAGTCCATTAAAATACCACCTTCTCGATAGTGATAGAGCGTCCGCTTCGAGTGTGGGAGGTCCTGGGTTCGATCCCAGTCCGCGTCATACCAAAGGCGAAATAAAAATGGTTTAGGTAATTCCCATTGCTAGACGCTCAGTATAAACTATAAACCATAATGGATAACATCAGGAATGAGGAATTGAGAGTGATTAATATAAGATGAAAAAAACTAGTTTTTTACAATCGACTTATTAAAACGAATTAGTATAACTATTAAAATAGAGAAGACATTATAACACATTATACATGTATAGGTATTTCGTATCTATATATATATATATATATATATATATATATATATATATATATATATATATATATATATATATATATAGACGGTTTACCTTACAATTAAATGGATTTTATGAAGTGCCTCTTGAAACATAATGTACACTTAACAAATCTTATAAGTGTGCATTTACATATTTACCCATAACTTGGTCAAAATGTGTTTGATTTTGTTGAAATGTTTAACATATGCAGCTAGGATATGTGGAATTATAATTCAATTGATTTTATTACAATCTGATAACAATTTTTACAATAGGAATAAACAAATGATGACATCAGCAGAAGCTTATGTCACACGTTTTTGCCGTGTGTTCATCGGGTGTTTATTAGGTTGTAAATGTAGCTGTGTATCCTCTTTGCTGATCAAGTTTGTGTTCAAGTGTATGTACTTATTACCGAGACAGAAATAAAGAAAACAATGATAAGAATAAAGCCCAATTTAGATTTATAACTACTCACTTTTTGTGTTAAAATGCAATTTTGGAAGAGTTACCTCCCTTTGACCATAATTTTAAAAGTTAAAAACAAACTTTTGTCGAGTGAAAATGGCATAAGTTTGTGTAACAATATACATGTATCTAAAACTCTAATTGACCATGAATAAAATAATCTGCACCTACACATAAATTTCTTGTGCATTTTACGTGTTTTGATATTTCATGGTTCAGTGATCCGCTGTATTTAATTTTGACGAAAAAACTACATTAATATAATTTTCTGTTATTCAATAGCATGTACACAAAATTTCATGCAGACATATTCATAGATCTAAAAGTTATATGGTAAAAACACATGCACACTTATAAGATTTGTTAAGTGTACTTGTTCTAGCATAGTGCTTGCCTCCCTTCCCCAGTTTCTCTTACCATTCATCGAACACTGACACTGTTTGTTCTATAGGAGATAAACACATGATTCAACTGAATGGACCTTCTGTTTTGACGATATTAACTGACACACACACTCACCATGACTGTTTCCACTAGCTGTCTGATATGGAGGTGTCTTCTCGCAATTACTGTGTCGCATGGTAAGTGCTGTTTCCATTTAATCCATTTCATAAAGGTGTATTATTTCGTTTGTGGCCATGTTCATTTATGACAAACAGAAAACATAACTAGTTTCCTTTGAAACACCCCGTGTTTGTGCTACTTAAGATATTTAATGACTGTCTAGTCATAATCATTACTTCAATATACATGTATATCCATATATATATTATGTCTGCAGAATGGCATGCAGTGTGTTTTATGTTTCAAATCCGTGTCATGCTTTTAAAAATGTCATTGTTATAATTTACATGTTATATGACATCCTGGCTCTAATGATATCCCTATATCTAATTAAGCTTTATAGAGATTAATTATAAATTGAATTGATTAAGTATTTTGATTTATACCTACCTTTTATTGTAGATCCCATACATATCGATTTCGCACATCCTTTCACTGAAACTCTTTTATGAAATTTCCCAATTATATATATATATAATTATGATATTGTAGACGTCATATGGGCCGAATTGCCATTATGCTATTTTATTTTATGTTACTTGTGTTATTGTTCAACTGTTTATTGTTGAGGATCTCATGGAAGATTGCCATTTATTATAATTGTCAAATGAGTTTCCTCGTAAAATAAAGTCTTTATTATTATTATCATTATTATTCTTAGCTTCGTTTAAACTTCTGTATTTTGATCGATGCAAAGGACTAGAGCTGCATCTTGGTGATCAGTGATTTTACCGATTTCAAGTACTCTTGTTGCTCGATGGACTATGGACCTTTGTTGTTGCAATTATCGATATCAAGGACTAGTTCTGTCTCTATACCGTGGCTTTGGTCGATGTCGTACATATGATATATATAATTCATGTTAGTGTCTGAGGTGGTCCTCGTCATAACATTGTCATACATTGGTACATAGTACGACTATATACATACATAACAGTGTCATACATTGGTACATAGTACGACTATATACATACATAACATTGTCATACATTTGTACATAGTACGACTATATACACACATAACATTGTCATACATTTGTACATAATACGACTATATACATACATAACAGTGTCATACACTGGTTCATAGTACGACTATATACATACATAATCTTGTCATACATTTGTACATAGTACGACTATTTACATACATAACCTTGTCATACACTTGTACATAGTACGACTATTTACATACATAACCTTGTCTGTGTTGAAATTATGTCTGTGCGTCAAAGTGAACATTCATGGAAATAATACTTGAAATTGGGTTTATGCGTCAAAGTGAACGAACGTTCATTGACATTGCTAATATAGTCCCGATATGTCTAACATCAACATGTCATGATATATGTTTCAGGCGTTTTGACCAAAGAGGTGTGTTACCATGATATCGGCTGCTTCAACAATGATGCACCATTTAACAATGCCATGGACGAACTACCAGAGTCTCCCAATGACATCAAGGTACTGGAAGCATACAAATCCTCTCAAAATATATCTTTATCATATTTAACTATATTGAAACATAAACATGTACACGTATTTAAACATAAACATGTACACGTATTGAAACATAAACATGTACACGTATTGAAACATAAACATGTACACGTATTTAAACATAAACATGTACACGTATTGAAACATAAACATGTACACGTATTTAAACATAAACATGTACACGTATTGAAACATAAACATGTACACGTATTTAAACATAAACATGTACACGTATTGAAACATAAACATGTACACGTATTTAAACATAAACATGTACACGTATTGAAACATAAACATGTACACGTATTTAAACATAAACATGTACACGTATTGAAACATAAACATGCACACGTATTTAAACATAAACATGTACACGTATTTAAACATAAACATGTACACGTATTGAAACATAAACATGTACACGTATTTAAACATAAACATGTACACGTATTTTAACATGCCTAAAACGTTTAATAACATTCATGTTTTGCTATAATTAAGTTATATAATTATATTGTACATTTACTTTTATTTTGGTTTCGTACTTCATTGTTTTCATTCTGTATGAGGAAATGTACCATTGCATATGGCCTGTCATTTTATACATATACCAATATTGCCTTGATTCACGAGGAGTATGCATGTTCCGTTCTGTACCTTCTCCTTATAGGTAGTTGTATAACTGTCGTATTTGATCATCCATGGTACAGGTTGGTCAATAGTCATGAGAATAATCGGTGTAATTTATATTCTTCAGACACGTGCATACCTTTGGACGAAACAAAACCTGGCCACACCTCAGGAAATTTCCTACACGAATGTTTCCAGTATAAAGAATTCCAACTTCAGTCCATCTCGACCAACAAAAGTCTTGATACATGGCTTTATGGCCAGCAAGGATTCTTCTGCGGTCATTGCCAAACTGCATGTAGCATTCTTAAAGACGGTGAGATATACATGTAATTGTACAATATTTATCATAGTTTTTTTAATCAATCCGTGTAAGCATATTGATCAATTTGGTACTAATGTGTTTTAATATTCAACCATTAACTACTAGTGTCTTATGTTTGTATTTGTATACATGTAGAGAACTTGTTATGTGAAGCATTGCCTTGACTTTCTTGTTCTGTGGTTTTCATCTCCCTCAAAGTCGTCCTAACAGATAATACCAAAAACATAACAAACACGAACAATTTTGTTTAGTTTTACTTTCGATATGCTAAATCATAACTGCATTTTGTACTATGTCACTATATACCGATCTTATCAGGACACCCCGGAAGTAGAACTATTGAGAATCAGGGGACGCTATCGAGGATTTTTCCTTTTGTTTATATTTACTATGAATAAAAGCTCTTGAATGTCACAACCTCCTAACAACAGTTTTAGTAAATTTCTCATACACTATGTTGTTGTTGAGTCATGTACATAAATGTACTGTATATATACTTTGTAAGTATCCATGCTAGGTGGGAGATTTGTTAGTTCTAAGTTGTGTTTTAACTATTCCTACTCTATCATGATGTTTTATATATTATATCCAGGGTGATTACAACGTCATAGGAATGGACTGGCGCGAGGGAGCCCATCAGTTTTACCCTAAAGCTGTGGCTAACACTCGTGTTGTTGGTGCTGTGGTTGCTAAGTTACTCACGACATTACGAGATCACTTTGGTATGAAGCTGTCCGATCTACATGTTATAGGACATAGTCTGGGTGCTCATATTTCCGGGTACATCGGAGCAAGACTTCCTGGTATAGCAAGGATTACAGGTAACTATCAGTTAACATTAGAGCTTAACTTATACTGTAACAAGTTTTGTACGAGAGTAAAGTTTATACATGCTACAAAAAGGACTGTCCCTACCTAGGTTTGAGATCCTAATTATTATTGCTGTTAATTAGTACTGCTACATGTATTTATTAAATCTATTGAATCACCATTACTATTCAGCAGTAGCCCTATCCAAGCTATAGTGTGCTCAGTTAATATTCTAGTTGTCTGATTCACATTGTTTCTGTTGCAGGACTTGATCCAGCCGGTCCTTTGTTTGCTGACACGATCATTGACGTCCGTCTGGATCCTACAGACGCTCTATTTGTTGACGTCATACATACAGATGGCGCTCCACTTGAAGACGCGGGTTAGTATACGATGTTGCATGATTTCTTCAGACAGTTGCAATGATATAACGTGGTGACATCTGAAATGTCGAGAAAAGTCGTATGCATAATACAAAACCACACTCCTAGTCCCAGAAGTTTTTTTATACCAATGGTACATAATCTCTTCCCTCACACTCGTGTTGATAGATACTAGGGGTTGCGAAAGGATCGTGTACTAGTACCTGTAAAGTCCATGTACACGTACTCGTACAGATTGCAGTTTAAATTAAATTGCGAAACAAAACGTGTGCATGTAATCACGCAAGTCACATCTTCATTTCTTCATTAATCCATTATGATTGTTTATATAAACTCAATGAGTCCATGGGCGATAATATTTTGTGTTTCCCGAAACTACACATATCTGGACGACAAATTTGCCAAGTAGAATTTACGCAGACGTGCTAGTTACACGTTCATTTTTCGTACGTGTCGAGAGTCGTTGATATAATTTTCAGAACTGTTTAGTAATAGAACCCAAAATAATGGTTTTAATTAAACTATTATAAACTAGATGCACATGTATATCAGGTTTCGGGACATTGCTACCTATGGGACATATGGACTTCTATCCAAATGGTGGACAGACTCAGCCAGGATGTCCGCCTCCAGTTATAACCACACTGATAGATGTGGTGATATTTAAATTCTCTGGTAAGTCATTCAAGAATACATCAATGTTATAACTTGAAACAACTTGATGCACCTTTGCACAAAATACGGGTACACTTTACAATGGCATGCACATGTATATTTTCTAAAATGAACTTTAGTCTAATAATAGAATCACCTAAAGCATATCAATGATAGTCTAGTCCTATGCGGTAGTATATTTCAAAAGTTATTACATGTATTTCAAATTCTGTAATTAATTGTACGCTTCTAGGCACTGTTTCTACAAAAGCTGATAGTATTTACTTTTTTGTCTTCGTTTACATAAATATAATTATTCTGTTTTCAAGTTGTGCTGTGCTGTGTCCTTTTTTGATTTCCAATGTTGACATATTTCGTCTTTGATTTGTTGCCTTTAGTGATGTTAAAGTCACATGGTATAGCTGCAAGTTGTATTTCTTTTTTCTCTCTTACAGAAGCATTTGAGAGCATTGCTTGTTCACATTCCAGAGCTATATCGTACTTCATAGAGTCCGTACTAAACACTGAATGTCAGTTCACTGCCAAACGTTGTCAATCATGGTCTAACTTTGAGAACAACGCGTGTGACTCCACTACCAGTGTTATGGGTATACATTCAATCCAACATGCCTCAAAGGGAAAGTTTTATCTCAGAACCAATGACAAGTCTCCATTTTGTGGTATGTATTTGTTATATTAAGTATATTTACACATGTATCTATTGAATAATAATACCGGCGATGACGGATTGCGACCTCGCTGACTTAGAATGAAAGGACTTCAGTTATGTCAACATGACCAGTTCCGATTTTTATGAAAATAGGCTCATAAGAAGCGTCTTGTGATGCAGATTTCAAATATGCACGAGTCTTCTAAGGTTGTAAGTATCACGACGGTTTAATTCTTATGTTAACGTTCTATTTTCTGTGCATTTTAGTGTACCACGGAATGGTGAAACAACGAAAGAACATAATAGGATAGACGAAGCATAAAGAGTGGGAAATCATTAAATCATACTGCTGTGCCAAGATATAGAAACTTAAAAACTATTGATTAGTGGACGATTACCCTACATCCGTACCCCTGATTATATAAAAAACTGTACCTTTTTCAAGATCAACCTTTCAAGCGAGATATGTGTTTTACTCATGTACTTTTATCATTATAATTATATAGAAGGATGTTGATTTAATTGATATTCAAACATACCCATATTGAATACACCTTTCTACACTATACTTATGAAAATATGTAACTATAGCAAATTTATGAACGTGTACAACGGTGACCTTTATGCAGTCGAAGTTTACTGTGCACCTTTCAACGACACGGGCAGTCATTTTACGAAACTGAAAATAGTGTTTATATGTTGGTTGGTTTGTTTGTTGGTGCAGTCATATAATCAAAAATGATGTATTACTTTTAACTGAAACGTGGTCAAATGATATGTATGATTATAATGTTGAATGTTTTGATCATTTTATTTTAAACAGAAAATACAAATCTAGAGGGGCAAAAAGGGATAGTGGGGGGTGTTATTATATATGTTCACAATAGATTGAAACATTATGTTCAGTTTGTAAAAAACTCTGAGGATTGTATTATCTGGATAAAAATATGTAAAACATTGTTTGGATTTGATAATGATGTGTTTTTATGCTTAGCATACAATGCACCACAGGGTAGCTCTAGAGAATATATTGGTGATCAATCTGTATATGATATTATTGTAAATGATATGCTATATTTTGAAAACATGGTTGGAAGTGATTGTCATTTTATTTTATCTGGGGATTTTAATTCAAGAATTGGGGAAAGACAAGACTATATTGTTGACGAAAATGTTCACCTTCATTTATTAGATATGTTACCAGATGATTATGTGCAGGAAGACATTTTAAACAGACATAGCCAGGACAAGACTGTTAATAATTATGGTAAACTTTTACTTGAATTTTGTAAAACAACATCGATGAGAATTGTAAACGGTAGATGTGGTAAGGATAACAATATTGGTAAATTTACATGTGTAAATACACAAGGTAGTAGTGTTGTAGATTATATCATGTGTAAGAAGGAAGATTTTAAATATGTATGTAATTTTGAAGTCAGTGATCCAAATATATTGAGTGACCATTGTTGTGTGAATTTTAGTCTTAAGTCATGTCACATTTATGTTGAAAATGATATTTCTGAAGATGAAAATGTCAGCCATATACCTTATATGTATAGATGGAATGCAGACCAGAAGGATTTATTTTTAGATAGACTTAACAATGATGATATTGTTAACCAGTTTGATAACATATGTTTCCAACTAAATCATGCTGAAAATGATACATCAATTAATGAAAATTTAGGTAGCATTTGTAGTGTATTGGAGAATATTTGTACACAATTATTTAAAAGAAAATTAGGTGACAATTGTAAACTGTCAAGTAACATGAAAAATAATAACCCATATTTTGATAAAGATTTTAAATCTTTAAAACAGAAGTATTATAGATGTTTAAATTATTACCGAAATAACCCTTGTGAGGAAACTAGAGTTGATATGGTACAGGCCCGAGGTTCTTATAAAAATACTGTTAGAAAAAAGAATTTTTTGAACGATAAAGACCAAACAAAGAAGCTAGAGACAGTTAGGTTTAGTAATGCTAGATTGTATTGGAAAATGTTGAGGGTTCTGCTTTAAAAAATGATAAATGTAACTTGACAACTGGTGATTTTCAAAGATATTTTAAGTCTGTAAATGACCCTGAGTCTGTGGTTTACCAACCAGATGAAGACATTTTATATTTTAATGAAAGATATTTAAATGGTGAAATAGATGTAATGTTTACAGAACTAAATATTCCTTTTACCATTGAAGAAATCATTAGGGCATGCAAGACTATAAACATTGGAAAAGCTACTGGTTCTGATTACTTATTGAATGAGTTTTTCAAATATGGTTCCAATTGTAGACAGTTCGTGAATGTAATATCGTGTTTATTTAATAAAATGTTTGACTTGAGGTATTTCCCATCAAGTTGGTCGGAGGGATTAATTATACCACTACATATGGTAGGGTGACTATTGCCAAAAAAGTCCTCTATTTTAGGAGTAGGTAGGACCTCTCTGTTAACAAGACATGTCATATACCAAAATGTTCGGGTAAGTCCATAGTATCTGAGACTGCCGGCATAAATTGCCAAAAGTGGTGGCGTTCCGAGAAATCCAAGATGGCGTCCAAGATGGCCGCCTTTTTGACAGTATTAGCTTAATATTAATGTTATGAAAATATCAGGAATATGATGCAACTTTTTGAAATAACTTTGCTTAATTGTTATAGACACAGCATAGCTCTTTTTAACTAAAATATTTTTAGAATCTTCAAAGGTCAATGTCAAGGTCATTTACAGGTAAAACCAATGTAAAAATGACTTAAAACGCGTTTTCACCTGGTATCTTCTTTGTTTGTATAGCATTTATTAACAAAAACTATCCAAATTGATCATTTAAATGTAGGTTTACATTCAACAGTTTAAATTAAACTTCTTTGGAACACATTGGCATTCAAATAATGGAGATATACAGTATATCTTGTACTATGTGCTTTTCTTACCCCACCCACCATTTTTATACAAGAAATATGCACCCATGTATTCTGAAATGTTTACAACAGGTGTCTGTGATAAAATGTTTATTATTATGATACATCTATATTGGCATTCAAAAAATATTATTCATGTCTAGATTCACCAGATAAATCCAAGATGGCGTCCAAGATGGCCGCCGTAATATATAATGTCCCTTGTATAGCATAAAGCAGGATTTAAACAGTTGTTTTTCAGGTGAGGTGGCCACAAAAGTAGATCAAGAACTGATTCATACCAAAATGTCCTTATGTGACGATAAATTAGTGTATAGACCTGCTGTCGTACATTGTAAAGGGTGGTGAGGACCAGGAAACCAAGATGGCCGCCATAAATGGTCAATCCATATAAAGTATGTTTAAATTACTATGAGACAGTATCATACATGGCTGTAAAGATACATGTTAGCATGCAAAAAACTCATTTGCTACTGTGCATTAAATACGCATACTACATTGACCACTTTGAAGCAAAGTTCAAGGTCATGTCAAGGTCAAAGTATGAAAAATAAATGAAAAATACTATTCCTGGTGGTGATAAGTACCACAGACCAGTAGGTCATTGTTAAGGTGTACACGTATAAATTGGTGGTGTTGAATACCTCTTTTGGTCTTGTATAGATGTACTTTGAGGTTGTTAAGAACACCATAATGGCATTGAATAAGTGTAATTGTTGGATGTGGGTACCCCACTACTCCTGAAATGGGTGTATGAGATGGAGGCGAGTACGGCAATGTCATAGGGCAGTGGGTTTATTAGGTGATGATGAATACCCCATAGGACATTGAATTTGTGTATTGTTTGGTGCTTGGTGCCCTATACTGCCTGAAATGAGTGTATTGTGTGGATGAGTATATTCCATAGGAATTTGAATGAGTGCATTCGGTGGTGGTGAGGAGTACCAAATACTTCTTTAAAGGGTATAACTTATTATGTGGTGGTGGTCATGAGTACCTAATGTGGCATAATGTACAATGGGATACTAGTACTCAACACAACCAAATTTACACATTCAATATCATATTGGGTTTTCTTTACCAATTAATACACCCAATCAATTGTATTTGTGGAATTCGGTTCGGGCAATTTGGGTATGTATCATCCCCAAATACACCCATTTGACATTCTCATAACCCATTAAGTCACACACGTCCCTATAGTGAACTAACCACTAAATAATACACCCATTTCAGGCCATTTGGTGTACCCACCAACACCAAATACACGAATCCAATGCCCTAACGGATTCTCACCACCACAAAATAAACCCAATCAATGCCCTATTGGGTACTCATAAGCACCTGATACTCCCATTCAATGTTCTATTGGGTACCTACGTCCACCTTATACACCCATTCAATGCCCTATGGGATACTCACCACCATCTAATTCACTCATTCAATGCCCTATGGGGTACCCCCACCATATAATGCACTCATTCAATGCCCTATGGGATACTCGACACCACCTAATACACTCATTCAATGCCCTATGAGGTACTTGCCACCACCTAATATACTCATTCAATGTCCTATGGGGTACTTGCCACCACCCAATACACCCATTTAATGCCCTATGGGGTACTCGCCACCACCCAATACACTCATTCAATGCCCTATGGGGTACTCGCCAGCACCTAATACACTCATTCAATGTACTATGGGGTACTTTCTACCACCTAATACACGCATTCAATGTCCTATGGGGTACTCGTCACCACCTAATACACTCATTCAATGCCCTATATGGTACTCCCCACCACATAATACACTCATTCAATGCCCTATGGGGTACTTGCCAACACATAATACACTCATTCAATGCCCTATGGGGTACTTGCCACCACCCAATATACTCATTCAATGTCCTATGGGGTACTTGCCACCACCTAATACACTCATTCAATGCCCTATGTGGTACTCCCCACCACATAATACACTCATTCAATGCCCTATGGGGTACTTGCCACCACCTAATATACTCATTCAATGCCCTATGGGGTACTCCCCACCACCTAATACACTCATTCAATGCCCTATGGGGTACTCGCCACCACCTAATACACTCATTCAATGCCCTATGGGGTATTTGCCATCACCCAATATACTCATTCAATGTCCTATGGGGTACTTGCCACCACATAATATACTCATTCAATGCCCTGTGTGGTACTCCCCACCACATAATACACTCATTCAATGCCCTATGGGGAACTTGCCACCACCTAATATACTCATTCAATGCCCTATGGGGTACTCCCCACCACCTAATACACTCATTCAATGCCCTATGGGACGCTCGCCACCATCTAATACACTCATTCAATTCCCTAGGGGGTACTCGCCACCACCTAATACACTCATTCAATGCCCTATGGGGTACTCGCCGCCACCTAATACACTCATTCAATGAACTATGGGGTACTTGTCACCACCTAATACACTCATTCAATGTCCTATCGGGTACTCACCACCACCTTATACACCCATTTAATGTCCTATGGGGAACTTGCCATGGTAATAATTTAAACCAATGTACCCAATCAAGGTACTATAGTGAAATTTCCGCCACCTAATACACCCATTTCAGGCCATTTTGGCTACCCACCAACAACAAATACAACAATATACACCCATTCAGTTCCCTTTGGGATACTCACCACCACCAAAAACACCAATTCAATGCCCTATTGGGTACGCACCACCAAAAAATACACCTACTTAATGTCTTGTGTTGTACTCTAAACCACCAAGTACACCCCATGTAACACAGTGTAAAGACATTTAAAGTCTTTTGGGGTACGAACGACCATATAATACACCCATTTCACGCCACATAGGGCTCTAACCTCCAAGAATCCCTCCATTTCAGTGCCATATAGGGTATACACTACAATACACCAATTCAATGCTCTATGTGGTACTCGCCACCATCTAGTACACCAATGTCAGACAATGTAGGGTTACAACAAACACCAAACAAATGCCCTATGGAGCACTCACCACAACCAAATACACCCTTCAATGCCCTATGGGGTATTCACCTCCACCTAATACACCAATTCAATGCTCTATGGGGAAATAACCTGCACCATAATTTGAAATACACTCATTTTAAGGCCCTATACTATAGCGATACTCACCACCACCTAATACACAATTTAAGGCCATTTGGGGTACACACCAACACCAAAAATACACACATCCAATGTCCTATGGGGTAATCATCATCACTAAGTAAAGTTGATAAACCCACTCAAGGTCCTTATAGAAACTCACTCATTCAATGTCATATGGGTTACTCCAAACCACAAAGTACACCCACACATGTCCCATCGGGTACTCACCACCACCAGACACACCCATTCAAAGTCCTAGGGGGTATGCACCACCACCTTACACGGCCTCACAGGCCACATGGAGCATTATCTACCAAAAATATACTAATTCGGTGAAATACGGGGTATTCATCACGTGACCCAATACACCCATTCAATGCCTTATGTCATACCCACCACCATCGAATACACTAATTTCAATATGGGGTACCCACCACCACCACCAAAAATACATATAAAGTGTCCTATGTGGTATGCACCACCGCCTGATACATTCCATTTTAGGCCATATGGGACACAACCACCAAACAATACACAGATTCAGTGTCATAATATTATGAGGTATTATTTACCATCTAATAATCCCAATGACCAATATGGTACAAACCACCATCTAATATGCCAAGTTCAAGCCTTAATTGGTACCCACCACTACCAAATACACCAATTCAATTCATATAGGGAACTGCACCAAATCCATCTATTCAATGCCCAATGCATATATTCACCACCACCAAATACGCATACACCCATTAAATGATCTACTGGTAGGTGGTACAAATTACCACCAGGAATCGTATTTTTCATACTTTGACCTTGACATGACCTTGAACTTTGCTTCAAAGTGGTCAATGTAGTATGCTTATTTAATGCACAGTAGCAAATGAGTTTTTTGCATGCTAAAATGTATCTTTACAGCCATGTATGATACTGTCTCATAGTAATTTAAACACACTTTATATGGATTGACCATTTATGGCGGCCATCTTGGTTTCCTGGTCCTCACCACCCTTTTACAATGTACGACAGCAGGTCTATACACTAATTTATCGTCACATCAGGACATTTTGGTATGAATCAGTTCTTGATCTACTTTTGTGGCCACCTCACCTGAAAAACAACTGTTTAAATCCTGCTTAATGCTATACAAGGGACATTATATAATATGGCGGCCATCTTGGACGCCATCTTGGATTTATCTGGTGAATTTAGACATGAATAATATTTTTTGAATGCCAATATAGATGTATCATAATAATAAACATTTTTATCACAGACACCTGTTGTAAACATTTCAGAATACATGAGTGCATATTTCTTGTATAAAAATGATGGGTGGGGTAAGAAAAGCACATAGTACAAGATATACTGTATATCTCCATTATTTGAATGCCAATGTGTTCCAAGGTAGTTTAATTTAAACTGTTGAATGTAAACCTTCATTTAAATGATTAATTTGGATAGTTTTTGTAAATAAATGCTATACAAACAAAGAAGTTACCAGGTGAAAACGCGTTTTGAGTCATTTTTACATTGGTTTTACCTGTAAATGACCTTGACATTGACCTTTGAAGATTCTAAAAACATTTTAGTTAAAAAGAGTTATGCTGTGTCTATAACAATTAAGCAAAGTTATTTCAAAAAGTTGCATTATATTCCTGATATTTTCATAACATTAATATTAAGCTAATACTGTCAAAAAGGCGGCCATCTTGGACGCCATCTTGGATTTCTCGGAACGCCACCACTTTTGGCAATTTATGCCGGCAGTCTCAGATACTATGGACTTACCCGAACATTTTGGTATATGACATGTCTTGTTAACAGAGAGGTCCTACCCCAACTTTTTTTCTTGAGATTGTCACCCTACCAATAAGAAAGGGGATATCGATAATCCAAGTAATTACAGGGGAATAACTCTTTTAAGCACTTTCGGCAAATTATTTACAAAAATTATAAACGATAGACTCAATGTGTGGGCAGAAAAATATCATGTCTATATTGAAGCACAGGCGGGATTTAGAAAAAATATGGGCACTGTGGACAATATTTTTATTTTGCAAGGTATAATTAACCATCTGTTGAATCATAATAAGAAATTGTGTGCCGTCTTTGTAGATTTTACCAAAGCCTTTGACTATTTAGTTAGAGATGTCATCAAGGAATAAACTTATAAAACTTGGTGTTAGAGGTAAAATGATAGATATTATTAGGTCGATGTATGATTGTGTAAGTTCCCGTATCAAGTACAAAAATATGCTGTTTAGGAGTACGACAGGGTGAATCATTATCTCCCTTTTTGTTCTCTATGTATCTTAATGACATCGAGGAATATGTCATGTTCAATGGGTTTGAAGGTATAGACTTGGGATTTTTAAAATTGTTTTTTTACTGTTGTACGCAGATGATATCGTTGTTATGTCTGAAACCGAGGAAGGATTACATAAAGGATTATTACTGTTGGAAAAATATTGTGACAGATGGAAACTGACAGTAAACTGTAATAAGACTAAAGTCATGAATTTTTAAAAAGGATGTAGACTTAATTTTCTTGGTCGGTAGTGTGTTTGGCACTTCTTCGTTTTAAGATTTCTTACAGCTAAAGCGGGGCAATATAGTCCTTTTGCTGTGGAAACTGTGTCATTCAGCTAGTTAGTAGGTCATCCGACTATACGGGCCTTTCAGCGTTTTAATACTGTTATTTAACTTTTGAGACTAAAGGCTGCTATAACTATGTAGTTCAGCAGTTTTACTGTTGTAACTAGGTCATTCAGCGTAGGCATTCCGCCTTTTGGTTGCTGTATCTTTTCTACTGGGTCATTCAGCTAGTTATAATTTATTATACTTTTCGACAGCTTGGACTTGGGCGGATCTGCGCTTGTTTAGTTGGGCATTGTGTTTTGTGTGTTTTTAATGTTTTCTGTGCTCGGCTGGTTAAGTTGAGTGCTGCCTTCCCTGTCTGACTTAATATAATCTTTAGGCAAAATTTAAATTTTAGGTATAAGAACCAAAATCTCGATATTGTCTCTAAATGTACCTACTTAGGTGTTGTATTTTCTGTAGGTGGTTCTTTCAATCTTACTTATGAAACATGGTCTGGACAAGCACCTAAAGCATTATATAAACTGCAAAAAGAATTAATAAACTTTCCCTGTATTACCATAAAACATAAGCTAGATTTGTTTGATAAACTTGTACTAACAGTACTCAATTATGGCTCTCAAGTATGGGGTTTAAACGATAGTTCTCAATTAGAAAGAATTCACCAGCAGTTTTGTAAGAAGATTCTAGGTGTTAGACAGCATACACAGAATAATTTCGTATATGGCGAACTTGGAAGAACTTCTTTAAAAACAATTAGAGCTATGAATGTTATTAAATACTGGTTAAAAATTGTTCAACTAGAGAGCACCAAATATGCTAAAGTTATTTATAATGTAATGTTAAGAGATTTAAATGAGAAGCCAAATTGTGCGTCTTGGGCTAAATCCGTGAGAAATTTGTTACAGTCTTTAGATTCTAATAATGTCTAGATTAATCAAGGTGTAGGAAATGAAAATATATTTATGGAAATTTTTAAGCAAAGAATAAATGATACGTTTATACAAAACTGGTATTCTGGGTTAAGTGAATCAACACGTGCTAGAACATATGTATTGTTTTGCAATTTTCAATTACAACCATATTTAACATGTATAAATATTGACAAATTTAGATTTTTTCTATCTCGTTTGAGAATGTCCTCACATAGACTTAAAGTCGAAACTGGCAGATGGCATAAACCACAGACAATACCATATAATGAAAGGACTTGTGATATTTGTTTCAAATTAGAAGATGAATTTCATGTTTTATGTTAGGGAGAAAGTACAAGTATCTGTCCATTCCTGAGAAATAATGGAGACGAGGCCCCGAAGGGGCCGAATTTCCATTATTTTTCAGGAATGGACAGATACGCGGACTTTCTCTGACTTAAAATACACCATATTGTCAAATGTTAATTTTATTTTATGTAAATTTGGAGTAAATTTCAAAGTTTATATAATATATATGTTTACTAAAACAAGTCTTCCCTCGTGCACCTCTTATAAATAATCAAAACACAAACTTGACCATGCCAGACCAAGTAGACCATGCTTTTTCGTGAAATCAGTGGAATAACACAATAACTCTCCATTTCTTTAGTAATGGAATGTAGTCCACGAAGCATGATTGTGTAGTTATTTGTGTCACATGATCAAGCCATGACGATGTGGTCACTTATTCAGTGTCACTGGATAAAATAACATGATGGACTTATTAAAATGTTTATGATGAAACTAGTGTCAGTGAATATATTTCCGTGAATAACCATAACTGGATATTTAAAACTTGATGAAACATGGTGGACATATATAATGATTATCATAAAGTCGCTGCATTTTCGTGAATATGATGACGAAAACGCAAATGTATGATTACGATCACGTTTTTTTCAAGTACGGTATTATTATAGCATATTATCATACGTTTTGCTCGTCATCACACCGTCACGTTCGTGCTTTCGCCTGCCTGCTTTCAAGATCTCGCGTTTTTGCATTGTATACATGTATGTTCTTGTGTCGCATTACAGATAGTCAAATTCAAAGGCGCAGCATGATCTAACGGAATTTTATATTCTTTTGCATAAAATGTGTGTAATGCAAGATTGGTGAATTCATGAAACCTTGCTTTTGTCTGTATTTATCTCGTATTGTACAGTGCGAATATGTTGTGTTATATTGTACAATTAATAAGTACATTTAGTACTACAATGTACATATGTGTGTGTATACACGGAGTGGATAACTCTCCATTATTTTGTTACACATTCATTCAAATGTGTAAACAGAGTAATGGAGAGTTATTGTTAATAAAGTCTCCATTCCTGAAAAATAATGGAGACTTATTGAATGGCTTAATCCCTTAGGTGTATTTTAATAGAATGTCCATTACTAGTATACGATGATTTGAGAAAACAATATTTACATAAATACTACTGGAAAAGGCCAAACATCCCAAAATTTATCGAACTGCTATCGTCGGAAAACGAAAACGTAATTACAAAATTGTCCATGTTTGTTCAAAAATCTTCTAACACCAGGAATTCTTTGGTGTTTAATTAAATATCACATTATTTTGTGACCACATCAATCTCGTTTTTACCTTTGCTGTATACATGTTACTTCTTGAAGGTTATCTATATCAACATCTGTTTTGCACTGTAAGCTATTATGTACCTATGCATCAAATTTGCCATGCACTGTTATGTAATGTTCTTTGGATGTAATATCTATGTATAAATATTTATAAATGTAAAATTGTGTACTCATGGACACATTGTCCAATGTATATATGAAATAAACTGTTAAACTGTTATCATTTTCACGTCAGTAACGTAATAAGCCTTGGACGGAATAGCACTTTCGATAGTTTACATCCAAATGTTTCAACACATATTACATTATTAGACAGCGTTAAAATCCTCAATTTTACCTCCATGGCCCCCCAAACTTATGCTACAAGATTAAATATTAATTATTTAGAGTATAGAGAGCAACGCAAAGACCTTTAGTTAGACCCTTGAAAACTTGTCGTCGTATAGGATTGATCTGTACATTCTGTCTGAACTACAAGTACAATAGTCATACTGTACTTAAAATGTTGTGTTTGTAATTATGAGGAATTCTTATCATTTCGATGACCTAATTATTGCGTGGTTGCTTATGTGTTGTCGTCGTGGTCGTCGTCGTGGTCGTCGTGGTCGTGGTCGTGGTTGTCGTGGTCGTGGTCGTCGTCTTGGTCGTCGTCGTGGTCGTGGTTGTCGTGGTCGTGGTTGTCGTGGTCGTGGTTTGACGTGGTCGTGGTTGTCGTGGTCGTGGTTGTCGTGGTCGTGGTTGTCGTGGTCGTCGTGGTCGTGGTTGTCGTGGTCGTGGTCGTCGTGGTCGTCGTCGTGGTCGTCGTCGTGGTCGTGATTGTCGTGGTCGTGGTTGTCGTGGTCGTGGTTGTCGTGGTCGTGGTTGTCGTGGTCGTGGTTGTCGTGGTCGTGGTCGTCGTGGTCGTCGTGGTCGTGGTCGTCGTGGTCGTGGTTGTCGTGGTCGTGGTCGTCGTGGTCGTCGTGGTCGTGGTCGTCGTGGTCGTCGTGGTTGTCGTGGTCGTGGTTGTCGTGGTCGTGGTTGTCGTGGTCGTGGTTGTCGTGGTCGTGGTCGTCGTGGTCGTCGTGGTCGTGGTCGTCGTGGTCGTCGTGGTTGTCGTGGTCGTGGTTGTCGTGGTCGTCGTCGTCGTCGTCGTCGTCGTCGTCGTCGTCGTCGTCGTCGTCGTCGTCGTCGTCGTCGTCGTCGTCGTCGTCGTCGTCGTCGTCGTCGTCGTCGTCGTCGTCGTCGTCGTCGTCGTCGTCGTCGTCGTCGTCGTCGTCGTCGTCGTCGTCTTAATTTTGCCCCTTGTATGGTTATATCAAAGCACAGAAAGTATTGTGTGTAGTGTGGTGCTATTTTGTCACGTAATTACAAATATGTATAGTCCGTTTATTCAGGTCTGTCACTTGTATACAAACAAATAGATAGTATGTGTATGAGTATGTGGCTTAATGAATAAGGCTTGGTTTTTACTGCTTGAAAACATATGTTTAAAACAATAAAATATAAATAGAATCTGGCATCTGAGCCGTATACTTTTGGTATCCACTATGTAAAATAATAGCTAAAAGTGCAGTCACAGCTCAATACTCGTTTTCGATACATACAATGTTACGATATTGCAATGTTTGGAAACAAGTGACATACCTGAACAAACGGATTGTGCTAGAAGACGAACTATCAAACCATCACCAAAATTTAGTTTTAGATTTTGATTATAAATAATTGCCAAACTTAACCATACCAGAAGCGAAAAGTGTTATTAAATGTCAAAACATATTTTTTAATTCAAAATGACATATCAAAGTATCGGGCAAAAGTTCCAAATACACGCGCTCTCAGCGCTGTGATTCTGCTGTATCATAAGCCAATTCAACTTACCACTTCTTCGAGTATGCTTCTATTGTCTGGTCTCCTCATGCTGAAAGCATCGCTTACCAACTCGAGATGGTTTAGAGGAGAGCTGCCAGGTTCGTCAAACGAGACTTAAAAGTACAAGCCGTGTATTTGACATGATCATAGATCTGAAGAGGGACACTCTACAAAGAACATGTAAGGCTGTCCATACTATTCAAAATTCAACATGGACTCAGCGATGTCACACCTGACCCACCTCTACGCCCATCTACAGGGTGTCCCCAAAAAAATGGGGACCTACCTAAAACCCTCATAACTTATTTATGTTTTAATGAATTTGACTGATCGTTTGTGAGAGTGTGTAAAAGTGATATATTTTTCTACAATAGGTATTTATTAATAAGTTTTGCTTTAAAACAGGAAGTGACATCATCATTTTACCTATGGTGTTATTTTCGGTTTTTTTCCTGACTTATGTGGAAAATTTCATCATTTGAGAAGACAATTGTTGTCTGAGCGTTCATTTCGAGAAAAACTAAATTTTAAAGTCACAGAGGTTATGAAAAATTTGGTACAATCTAAGAATGTTGCAATGCAATAATAAAAGCTTGAAGAAAGTGGTGAGTTTACTTAATAAAAGGGAAGCAGGCAACCTTCAAAATATTCATTGTCACCAAAGTAGCAACATATCAATATTAATTTATTACTATTGAGAACAATCAACAAGAAAGCTTAGTTAGAAGCAAAGGGTAATAAGGTGAACTTTTATCCAAATAAACAGTTAATACAGTTACAGTTTATTAGCAATCCGCAAAACATTTGCCTTTGGCCATTTACAATGACATGATAAATCATGGCAAAGACAATATTTACATAAACAAACAAAAAGTGAAAATATAAACCAACATAAAGAACATTAATACATATTCATACATACATGATCATAAGACATTCATGAATTCAAGGGAAGATTTAAGTAATTGTTGGGCTTCTTTAATAAATTTTGCAAGGTTATACGTACATTTTTTGTTTTTTGATGACATAATAGAGATGAATGTTTGGGCACTAGGCCAGGAGAAATTTCCTAAGTATTTTAGTCGTAAGTCTATGTATAGTAAGCAGCACATGATAAAATGGTATTCGGATTCAGTTACATTTTGATTACATAATTTACATAGTCTGTTTTCTCTATCAATATTATTAATACTACCTAATTCTATTTCTAAACAGTGAGAAGATGTATATCAGAGTCATTTAGTGTGTCAGCATTTATAAGAAAGCAGAAACCACTTATTACAACAAATCACCAGCAAAAACATGGAAACGCTTGCAAAAAGTACTGACATTTGACCACAAACCTAGGGGCAAATGGCCTAGCTATAGCTCGGACAAAAGCCCTGTAGTGAATCTGTTTGCCATACATGATGAACATTAGTGCATGCAGATACATTATCCTTGAATATGGGACACCTGAGATGTCATTTGGGGTCAGCATGTAAATCTATCACTATGAACACACTGAAAGTCCTTGTTCACTGTATGCTAATATACTGAAACACATGATTGTAAACAAGGCAGGTAACTCTGGGTATTGCACTATATAATCACAATATTGACGCTGGTAGTTTATTCCTTAATGTTTTGTCATATTGACAATGTGTTATTGATAAGCGATACAAAGTTACGAATGTTTAACCTAGGTCCCCGTTTTTTTGGGACACCCTGTAGGTACAACAAACACCTAACTCAGCTTCCAAAGCATATCTCAGCGAATATCGTTTTCTTGAACAAGCTGTCCCAGGTCGCTGTCAGCCAAGGCATCTTGGCAGAATTTTTTATTTAGACCGCTCTGGCAGGACTACACTACTAGACCACTGATTTATATTTAACCTGATTTTCAATTGTAAAAGGAGACACATATATGAATATGATCATAATATAATAAGGAATTCAATGGATGTTTTACGTAATTGCAGAACTTCATTAACAAACGGTTATACATATACATGTATTTACATTTTTTGCTTTGAGTTGACATAATTGAAACGAACATGTTTTGGGGCACTGGGCCAGGAACAATTACATTTGTACCTAAGTATTTTAATCTTATATTATACGTGTATAGATCGTATATGAGAGGTGCCCCACTTATATTTGAACACCGTTTAATATCCGATATTTTCATGTTAACCCGATATAAATGAAATAACTCTTTTGAACCGCGTAAAATAATGTGTCAGGTAACATGTGCACTCACTGTTTGCTTTGTTTGCAATATGATTCGAGCCGAAATCAGCAATTTTGTAGAGGATGTGGCGTTTGGCTTTTTGAAGGGCGGATGCTCCCTAAGAAGCACAATGAAGGTGTTAATAGATCATGGATATACCGTTTCTGTGACGACTATCAGTATTTTTCATCTCTAGAAGGGTGCTTTACGTTCTCTTGGTCTAATATGTGAAATGACACAACATATCAAAAAAATGCCAAAAAGTGACGATTGCTTCAAAAATCGTACCCATTGGTTATTTGATAACTAGGATAACTCCAATAGCCAAAATGGAGATCGCAATGAAGGTAGGAGTATCCTTCGAAACTACTAATCAAGTAATTTTAAAAATGGCGAATGCCAAACTCTGAAAAACGGTCGATGTTCCCCAGCGATTTTACCCAAAAAATCCAAGGGAGGCAATCGTCTTAAACCCCGTGCATGCTTCAACGGAACGGTAATTTCGATATCATTGAAATATTTACGGTAACAGAACATATTGCTATTCGAGAAAAGTTAACATTCGCTAAGCAACTTGAGTTCCCACCCGGTTGCATGACTTGTGTTTTTGTTTGTTAAAACTAATAAAATAGAACTTATTTTCATTCTACAAAGGGAAAAATAAGCACACAGTACTATGCTCCTAACGTTTAAAATAGTTTTTGGACAAAATGTTTTTCACATCTCGTTCTTGACGACAATGACTGGAACAAGGTGTTTTGATCATGACTCAGCTCCATACCCCACCACAATCACGAGATTCGATACCTTAAGAACACGAATTCCAAGCATATTACACCAGAATAGTGAATACCAAAGTCTTACAATCCGGTATTCATAAACTTTGGAATCTTAACGATAAAGCAGCATTGATTACACTCGATCAATGTTTACACCATCAGTTGGGGTTTACTGTCTTAAAAAAGCTCAATTCGATGCCCCTACCAAATTGTTAATTTGGGGTCTAACTAGACTGCAAAACAAAAAAAAACAGTGAGTACATATGTTAGTCGACACATTAATATACATAGCTGTTTATTATAGCGTGTCAGCATGAAAATATCGGATGTTCAACGGTGTTCAAATATAAGTTGGGAACCTCTCGTTTATGTCTCAGTATGATGAGCAGCACATGACAAAAGGGTATTCCGATTCAATTACACTCTGATCACATAATTTACACAGTCTGTTGTCTACATCAATACTTTATTATTATTGTATGTAACTAATTCTATCTCTAAACTGTGCACTAAGTATGAGATGAGTCAATTGTCTTATGAGATTTTCAGTTTTACTACTGACCAAATAATTTTCAAAACGTAATTCAACTTTAAACTGAGCGAGACCGGTGCAATACGGAGACCAGTTATCGAGGTGTTATAATATTGTTCTTTTTATTGTTCTATAAATTATGTAGAATATTTAGATCAAAGTTCAGTTTATGTACCGATAGAGATAATTCCAACAACAACAGTGCACTTAGTAGCAAAATACGACTGACCAAGTTCCTCTTATCTGACGAGAAAGGTTGACATACATCGGATCATTGAGTGATACATTAAAAGACAGGGAACAGCAGAGCGTACTAGTAACACTGCAAAATGAATCTGTTCGCAGGACAAATTATCACCTGGAGTCTGGTCGCAATATCTGTGTCTAACGGTGAGTGACCTGTCAGATTTCTTATATAAGTTGTCTATTGTAAACTCTGGTATAGTTCAATAAATATGTTTTAACATGTCCCAGTGTCCAAATGGTGGAGGCGTCCGTCTTGAACGTTCTAATCTGGTAAAGGTTTATTAAGGTATGGTCGGTTGATGAGTGGCCCGCTAGTAAAATAGTGGTGCCCGTGGTGTGCCTTCCTATCTGGTATTGAAATATAGGAATCGGAATTTCGACAGACCGGGTATGTTATGATGAGGTTATTTATGTTGTTTCAGGATTTTTGACTGACCGGGTATGTTATGATGAGGTTGGCTGTTTCAGTTCTGATGCCCCATTTAACAACGCCATGAACGAACTACCGGATTCTCCCAATGACATCAAGGTACTGTAAACATACAGACAAAAAAAAGCAGAGTTATATCTCATTCATGTTTCTGTATATTAATAATTGGTCATAATTCATGATTCAATAGTGTCTTGTATCCCACATACAGTGTACGCAGGTAACGCAGAGAATTTACCGTAGAACATATTTGCCTGACAGCTTTGTGTCTCTGGGTACACAGCTATGGCTACATGATGGAGAAGTCTGTCTCGTGTTCATATCGTTATAAGCAACTATACGGTATCTCTGTCAAACCATCTAGTATTCATAATTACTGAGACACATGAACCATCACATGAACTCTGCAGTATCAATTAGCAGATTTAAATAGTCACAATCTGTTATCGATACCATAACTACGGTTTTCCCGTACACAGACCGGACGTGCTACCACTGTAAACAAACAGCAAGTCCGAAATCCCGGGACTTCCGTACACAGACCGGACGTGCTACCACTGTAAACTAACAGCAAGTCCGAAATCCCGGGACTTCCGTACACAAACCTGACGTGCTACCACTGTAAACAAACAGCAAGTCCGAAATCCCGGGACTTCCGTACACAAACCGGACGTGCTACCACTGTTAACAAACAGCAAGTCCGAAATACCGGGACTTCCGTACACAAACCTGACGTGCTACCACTGTAAACTAACAGCAAGTCCGAAATCCCGCGACTTCCGTACACAAACCGGACGTGCTACCACTGTAAACAAACAGCAAGTCCGAAATCCCGGGACTTCCGTACACAAACCTGACGTTCTACCACTGTAAACAAACAGCAAGTCCGAAATCCCGGGCCTTCCGTACACAAACCGGACGTTCTACCACTGTAAACAAACAGCAAGTCCGAAATCCCGGGACTTCCGTACACAAACCTGACGTTCTACCACTGTAAACTAAACCATGTACCTCAATGACATGGGTGAATGGCAAGCTTTAACTATTAGCTATGTATAACATCATTAACCACTGTGTAAAGACATACTGAACGACTGCTCCGATTTTGAAATGTCCTACTTAACTATGATTGACATGTGAACCGATCATATTGTTCATGTACAGGATCACCAAACATTATCTTACAGGCACAAGCATATCTCTGGACAAAACAGAATCCGGTGACACCCCAGAAGATATACTACAAAGAGTTACCAAGCATACAGGAATCTCACTTTAACTCATCTCGACCAACCAAGGTCTTGATTCATGGTTACATGAGCAGCAAGGAAGCGTCCCCTGTCATTGCCAACTTGTCTGTAGCCTTATTGAATATGGTAACATATTGTTTAATTTATTTAGTATTTATATCTAATGACTACATACATGAATAATTAATATTCCATAGTAAAATTAATGTAAGTACATTGTAAATGAATTATTATGAAGTTAAAGGTGCTGCCTCACAGATCGGGCTAAAAGTTTTGTATGACGTAATTTTCCTACCTAACCAAGTATTTATATAATAGAAAGTCACTCGTGGTTGCTTTATGAAAGATTTATGGCATATTATCAATTTAAATCAGTCTTGATATTTGGCACTCAGTATTTTTCTGTTTGAAAATATCGCAGAGTTTCCTTCCAAAATGTTCTGTGAATTATGTAATTCACACATGATCAAACTGTAACTTCAACAAACTCAAGCCGAAACATCTGTGACGTATTCGGTTCGTTTCGCAAATCGTTTTCATCGAATGGAAACAAATTTCAGGCAATTTAAGTGATAGTAGTGCTAATTCTATAGAATATTAATACCCTATAGAATTTTGGGTGTAAAAATGCTAAACTACTACAAAATGCCGATGTTTCCCAAGTTATTTTTTATGTCAATGTGGTTGTTTATGGCATATACAGGAAACTATTCCAAAATTACATGAATATTTGACAATTTAATTTTATTTTTGCAATACACCAATACGTGAGGCAGTCCCTTTAATCCCTTTTGTCTAGTTTCAATTTGTGCTACGTAAGAGCTCTAAGGAAATTTGTAACATCAATTATTGCAACTTCAGCTTCCGAGTAAGTGTACTTGGGGAGATTTTTGACACTTGAAATGCTTTGACTTTTTAAGGACGACTTTAACGTGATTGGTATTGACTGGCCTAGTGGTGCCCATCAGTTTTACCCTAAAGCTGTGGCTAACACTCGTGTTGTTGGTGCTGTGGTTGCTAAGTTACTCACAACATTGCGAGATCATTTTGGACTGAAGTTGTCCGATCTACATGTTATAGGACATAGTCTGGGTGCACACGTGTCAGGATACATTGGTGAAACAATTCCTGGTATAGCAAGAATCACAGGTATATTGATTCTGAGTTAATAAATTGATGTTTATTTGTTTAAATTACGTGTTGTTATCAAACGGAACCACCAATGTATCACATACCACAATGAGAAATTTTCCATCAATACCATATACATTTGTGTTATTTCAAACATAGTATGGGCTGTGTATGTTAACATGTAAGGTTTGGGACATTTTATCTCAATGCATACTGGAGTTGATGATAATGAGAAATCGCCATCCATTCAGCTGAAATCATAAAAAATGCATGTACATGTGTACTGATTA
The DNA here is from genome assembly GCA_947247005.1 of Spisula solida. NCBI lineage: Eukaryota > Metazoa > Mollusca > Bivalvia > Venerida > Mactridae > Spisula > Spisula solida. The sequence goes on along the minus strand of OX365960.1, from coordinate 25,070,517 downwards.
ACTTAGATTCATCCATTGTTTGAAGTTATTCATACCGATAAACCATTGTCTTGGTTTAAAGTACACTGTACATTCAACTCGGTATTTGTGACAAGATTTATTAAACAACTACCTTAAGCATTTTAGGAGTTTTTAATTTCTTAACTTATATTAAGGAGGTACGCGCACCTTTTATCTAACGATCGAATTTTCCTTGAAACATCTTAAAATGACAGAACAGTCTTCTAGAACAACATTGAAATCATAAAAATGATATGTCACCAGGCTCGTTTTCGACATACATGGCTTTCTAATGACCTACCATTGTATTTTGGTCATTTTATCCATTTCCTGCATTTATGGCACCAATATGTTCTTTTTAAGATTATTACTGTATGAAACCACTTTTAAGCAATGCATGATATTTTGTGTGTTCAATGGTCATTCCTATTGACATTAGTCACTATTCCAGCTGCCCGGTGAACAAATTCAGTATTTGAACATGATAAATAGTTACCCCACCCACTTGCTAAAAAGTGTGATTTTCAAATGAATTCAAATGAACGTCAAAAAATACCCAACGATCGAAAATGATTTAAAATTGGCCCTAAGTTTAGTGTCAAATAGAACACCAGTTTAGTCAAATAAAAAATAGGGGTCACCAGACTTTTTTGGGAGCTGTGCATAAAAAAGCACTAATTATGAATAAATTTGCATAAAATTAACCTAATTTGCATATTGTAATGAAATAATTTTTTCTTAAAAATATTTCAAAGTGTGGCTACCTCTTATAACTAAACCATGCACTACATATTATATATAAGCATATGCATTTGAACAATTGTAGGGACTTATTGTGAACCCATACTATTCACAATTTTGCCGTTCCCCACCCACTTTTTCATACAGGCAAAAAATAAAAAGTTAAAAATATCTAATTTGTGCGATAATATTTTGTTTATTTTCATTAATCAACATTCATATGCAATCATTGAAACGAAAATTCATGTTTGTTCTTATCTAATACGATTTTGAAATTTCGCGCATGCGCACAAGGCAGCTCGTACCTCCTTAAACAGGGCTGGTATTCACAAAGCATCTTAGCAGAAAACTTAGAAATTTCTTAAAATCTTAATTTTTTCTAAAGTGTATCAGCAAAGCAAGAAAATCAACATGCTTAATATATTGCATAGTTTTGAAGCATTTTGTAAACAGCTATTATATTCACTAAGAAAACATGGATTATTTTTCAAATTGTGGGAAATATGAGCTGCACAAATTATTGACTTAAGTCAAAATATTTGAGTTTTCACTTAAGATGCTTTGTGAATACCAGCCCAGATGTTTATTGATAACACTAATCATTGACCTGTTAAATACAATAACTACCATTGTTGACAGTTAAAGGCATGGTTGTCATATGTCTATGTTTTGTATAACCATTCAGGATTGGATCCAGCTGGTCCAATGTTCTCTAAAACTATACCTACAGTTCGTCTAGATCCTACAGATGCTGTATTTGTTGATGCTATCCACACAGATGCTGCTCCAATTCATGATGCCGGTATGTATATATATATATATATCATCATCATCACTGATAACATCACAATATAATACACAATATAGTCATACACATATCATCATCACTAATAACATCACAATATAATACACAATATAGTCATACACATATATCATCATCACTGATAACATCACAATATAATACACAATATAGCCATACACATATATCATCATCACTGATAACATCACAATATAATACACAATATAGCCATACACATATATCATCATCACTGATAACATCACAATATAATACAAAATATAGTCATACACATATATCATCATCACTGATAACATCACAATATAATACACAATATAGTCATACACACATATCATCATCACTGATAACATCACAATATAATACACAATATAGCCATACACATATATCATCATCACTGATAACATCACAATATAATACAAAATATAGTCATACACATATATCATCATCACTGATAACATCACAATATAATACAAAATATAGTCATACACACATATCATCATCACTGATAACATCACAATATAATACACAATATAGCCATACACATATATCATCATCACTGATAACATCACAATATAATACAAAATATAGTCATACACATATATCATCATCACTGATAACATCACAATATAATACACAATATAGTCATACACATATATCATCATCACGCATAACATCACATTATAAAATCAAAGCACCGATAGTGCTGATGGGAGGCGATCTGGTTGCTGCTACTAAAGCTTAAACCGACTTTACACGTTCAATGTTCGTTTTCTTACTGCCGATCTTGTCTTAAATGTCAAAATAGGCATATGTGACTATATAGGCATGTTGGGTATCTAAATAATTGTAAAAAGGGGCATATAAATTTATATAGAATACATGTATTGAATGCGTATATCAAAAGTGGCTTTAAAATAATACTACGCGCCTATTTATCAGATTCTACAGTACCGCCTTGTAATCATTTCCCTCACAGCGTGGGACATCTATAGAAAGCGGCTAGTATAGCCACACCATATGATTGCATAATAGTACTTTCCAGTCGATATACAATTCATTGATAAAACCATCACGTGACCCTGGTCTGAAGTTTCTAAAAATAGCTATACAGCCGGGACATTTGATAAACACGTCATTTTCGTATTCCGAAACAAGTTCGATATCGCCCCAGCGGAGTGATTATCTGCAAAAATATCGATTAAACAAACAGTTTCACAATAATTGTTGATATTAGAATAAACAAATGTTGCTGATTGAATTAAATCAGTTTAAAAAATTGGAGAAACATATGCAGCAGTATTGGGAATGTTGACAGTCTCTGGAACTATATAGCTACTTGAATGCGGATTCACATTGTTTAGCCTAAAGGTGGTTCAGGTTGCATTAAGAAATGGGCAATGATTGTATTGAGAGGCTAACGCCTCCCAATAATACACAATATTGTCATGCGCGTGGCAGATCTTGGTCCGATCACCGGCCAGAGTTGGTAATATAATACACAATATGGTCATACACATGGCAGATCTGGGTCCGATCACCGGTCAGAGTAGGTAATATGATACACAATATGGTCATACACATGGCAGATCTGGGTCCGATCACCGGTCAGAGTTGGTAATATGATACACAATATGGTCATACACATGGCAGATCTGGGTCCGATCACCGGTCAGAGTGGGTAATATAATACACAATATAGTCATACACATGGCATATCTGGGTCCGATCACCGGTCAGAGTGGGTAATATAATACACAATATAGTCATACACATGGCATATCTGGGTCCGATCACCGGTCAGAGTGGGTAATATAATACACAATATAGTCATACAAATGACATATCTGGGTCCGATCACCGGTCAGAGTGGGTAATATAATACACAATATAGTCATACACATGGCATATCTGGGTCCGATCACCGGCCAGAGTTGATAATATGATACACAATATAGTCATACACATGGCAGATCTGGGTCCGATCACCCGTCAATGTGGGTAATATAATACACAATATAGTCATACAAATGGCAGATCTGGGTCCGATCACCGGTCAGAGTGGGTAATATAATACACAATATAGTCATACAAATGACATATCTGGGTCCGATCACCGGTCAGAGTGGGTAATATAATACACAATATAGTCATACACATGACAGATCTGGGTCCGATCACCGGTCAGAGTGGGTAATTGTTTAATCTATGGTGATGTCTCGGAGCAGTTGAGATGAAGTTGTCAGTTGCTTGGGAAGGAGCGAGTCGATATAAGTCAGTCAGCTGACCATCTTGTACAAACTAAGCCCTGTTGGCGATATAAACACATGTTTATAGACTAATTGAATATAGTTGTGTTTATGTCAGGATTCGGGACAATGTTAGCAGTGGGAGATGTCGACTTCTACCCAAATGGTGGCCAGAATCAGCCCGGATGTCCGCCACCAGTTAAAACAACACTGGAAGAACTCGTTATGTTTAAATTCTCCGGTAAGCGATACATGTATACGACATTTCTTTAATGATGTGCAAGAAAAAGCAAAGAAAGGAAAGGTGAAAGATAAGTTAATAAAGGAAAGATAGAAGAATAGGCAAAGACAAATATTTCAAGTTAAGATTTTAAATAAATGTGATAGAAAAGTTGTGCACAGTGTCTTTACTTAAGTTTATAAATTGTATAACGATCACGCGACTCGATTCACAGGTTGTTCATGTTTTGCAAGTTATCTTGTAGACTACCATTCTACTGGAGATCAAACCCGTTTGATTACTTCGTTACAGAGGCATTTGACAGTGTATCGTGTGCGCATGATAGAGCTATATGGTACTTCATAGAGTCAGTACTTAACACTCAGTGTCAGTTCATAGCTAAACAATGTCCGTCGTGGACTGCTTACACCAACAACACGTGTAATACTGGTACCAGTGTGATGGGCATTGATTCCATCAATCATCCTACCAGGGGAACATTCTATCTACCAGTCAACAACAAGTCTCCATTCTGTAGTAAGTATATATTCTATCTACCTGTCAACAACAAGTCTCCATTCTGTAGTAAGTATATATTTTATCTACCTGTCAACAACAAGTCTCCATTCTGTAGTAAGTATATATTCTATCTACCAGTCAACAGCAAGTCTCTGTTCTGTAGTAAGTATATATTCTATCTACCTGTCAACAACAAGTCTCCATTCTGTAGTAAGTATATATTCTATCTACCAGTCAACAGCAAGTCTCTGTTCTGTAGTAAGTATATATTCTATCTACCAGTCAACAGCAAGTCTCTGTTCTGTAGTAAGTATATATTCTATCTACCAGTCAACAACAAGTCTCTGTTCTGTAGTAAGTATATATTCTATCTACCAGTCAACAACAAGTCTCCATTCTGTAGTAAGTATATATTCTATCTACCAATCAACAACAAGTCTCCATTCTGTAGTAAGTATATATTCTATCTACCTGTCAACAACAAGTCTCTGTTCTGTAGTAAGTATATATTCTATCTACCAGTCAACAGCAAGTCTCCATTCTGTAGTAAGTATATATTCTATCTACCAGTCAACAGCAAGTCTCTGTTCTGTAGTAAGTATATATTCTATCTACCAGTCAACAACAAGTCTCCATTCTGTAGTAAGTATATATTTTATCTACCAGTCAACAACAAGTCTCCATTCTGTAGTAAGTATATATTCTATCTACCGGTCAACAGCAAGTCTCCATTCTGTAGTAAGTATATATTCTATCTACCTGTCAACAGCAAGTCTCCATTCTGTAGTAAGTATATATTCTATCTACCTGTCAACAACAAGTCTCCATTCTGTAGTAAGTATATATTCTATCTACCTGTCAACAGCAAGTCTCTGTTCTGTAGTAAGTATATATTCTATCTACCTGTCAACAGCAAGTCTCTGTTCTGTAGTAAGTATATATTCTATCTACCTGTCAACAACAAGTCTCCATTCTGTAGTAAGTATATATTCTATCTACCTGTCAACAACAAGTCTCTGTTCTGTAGTAAGTATATATTCTATCTACCTGTCAACAGCAAGTCTCTGTTCTGTAGTAAGTATATATTCTATCTACCTGTCAACAGCACGTCTCTGTTCTGTAGTAAGTATATATTCTATCTACCAGTCAACAACAAGTCTCCATTCTGTAGTAAGTATATATTCTATCTACCTGTCAACAACAAGTCTCCATTCTGTAGTAAGTATATATTCTATCTACCTGTCAACAACAAGTCTCCATTCTGTAGTAAGTATATATTTTATCTTCCTGTCAGCAACAAGTCTCCATTCTGTAGTAAGTATATATTCTATCTACCAGTCAACAGCAAGTCTCTGTTCTGTAGTAAGTATATATTCTATCTACCTGTCAACAACAAGTCTCCATTCTGTAGTAAGTATATATTCTATCTACCAGTCAACAGCAAGTCTCTGTTCTGTAGTAAGTATATATTCTATCTACCAGTCAACAGCAAGTCTCTGTTCTGTAGTAAGTATATATTCTATCTACCAGTCAACAACAAGTCTCTGTTCTGTAGTAAGTATATATTCTATCTACCAGTCAACAACAAGTCTCCATTCTGTAGTAAGTATATATTCTATCTACCAATCAACAACACGTCTCCATTTTGTAGTAAGTATATATTCTATCTACCTGTCAACAACAAGTCTCTGTTCTGTAGTAAGTATATATTCTATCTACCAGTCAACAGCAAGTCTCCATTCTGTAGTAAGTATATATTCTATCTACCAGTCAACAGCAAGTCTCTGTTCTGTAGTAAGTATATATTCTATCTACCTGTCAACAGCAAGTCTCTGTTCTGTAGTAAGTATATATTCTATCTACCTGTCAACAGCACGTCTCTGTTCTGTAGTAAGTATATATTCTATCTACCAGTCAACAACAAGTCTCCATTCTGTAGTAAGTATATATTCTATCTACCTGTCAACAACAAGTCTCCATTCTGTAGTAAGTATATATTCTATCTACCTGTCAACAACAAGTCTCTGTTCTGTAGTAAGTATATATTCTATCTACCAGTCAACTGCAAGTTTCCATTCTATAGTAAGTATATATTTTATCTACCTGTCAACAGCAAGTCTCCATTCTGTAGTAAGTATATATTCTATCTACCTGTCAACAAGAAGTCTCCATTCTGTAGTAAGTATATATTCTATCTACCTGTCAACAGCAAGTCTCTGTTCTGTAGTAAGTATATATTCTATCTACCTGTCAACAGCAAGTCTCTGTTCTGTAGTAAGTATATATTCTATCTACCAGTCAACAACAAGTCTCTGTTCTGTAGTAAGTATATATTCTATCTACCAGTCAACTGCAAGTTTCAATTCTGTAGTAAGTATATATTCTATCTACCAGTCAACTGCAAGTTTCCATTCTGTAGTAAGTATATATTCTTTCTACCTGTCAACAACAAGTCTCCATTCTGTAGTAAGTATATATTCTATCTACCTGTCAACAACAAGTCTCCATTCTGTAGTAAGTATATATTCTATCTACCTGTCAACAGCAAGTCTCCATTCTGTAGTAAGTATATATTCTATCTACCTGTCAACAGCAAGTCTCCATTCTGTAGTAAGTATATATTCTATCTACCTGTCAACAGCAAGTCTCCATTCTGTAGTAAGTATATATTCTATCTACCTGTCAACAGCAAGTCTCCATTCTGTAGTTAGTATATATTCTATCTACCAGTCAACAACAAGTCTCCATTCTGTAGTAAGTATATATTCTATCTACCTGTCAACAACAAGTCTCCATTCTGTAGTAAGTATATATTCTATCTACCAGTCAACAGCAAGTTTCCATTCTGTAGTAAGTATATATTCTATCTACCAGTCAACAACAAGTCTCCATTCTGTAGTAAGTATATATTCCATCAATCAACCAGCTAAAACGTAAATTATTTGAGAACCTTTACACATATAATTTTACCGGATATTGGACACACATCCAGATCTTTTTGAAACGCAAAATAGACCATATCCAATAAAATAACGCGCAAAACAGGCGATCGACTAAAGATGAAAGTCACTTTTTGCTTCCATTGTTGACGATTTGTATCAGACCGGAAGTAGTATGATGGCACATTTCATGCGTTATGACAATGTTTGGATGATAATAATTTAGAATAATTCCAGTTTTTAACTTTGTTATGTTCGTATATTACAGAAACAAACTGATTCAACAACAACCCGAGGAACTATGGACAGATCGTGATGTTTATTTATGTGTGAAATAAGTGCTATAATTATGTTAAAATACGAGTAATTAGCTTGATTGTACTTGACTGGTGGTTTATTCGAGTTGAGCAGGGTTATTTAAGCGAAGGCAGAGACGTTTAGATTGTCAAAGAACTAAACCGTGTATTTGTAGTCCTAAAACATTATTATTACACGATGTATCATGAGCTAAACGCTTTCAGCTTTGTTGTATTTTAAACTTCTATTAATAAGCGATTTCTGATTGGTCATAATATGCAAATATAGATAAACAGTTTTTGACAGGTTCATACGTATGTACAAAAGTGTATTGAACGCTCACTGATTAATCCTATTTAAGAATACACAAAAAACTCTTTCCGATTGCCCCTATTTTACAATCCACAAATACCCTTTCTGATTGGTCCTTTTTTTAAAAGAATCCACAAATAAACGCTCTGATTGGTCTTATTTTAGAATCAACAAATAAACGTTCTGATTGGTCCTATTTTAGAAACCAAAAATAAACGCTCTGATTGGTCCTATTTTAGAATTCACGAATAAACGCTCTGATTGGTCTTTTTTTAGAATTCACGAATAAAGCTTTCTGATTGGTCCTCGTGAGTGTGTGTAACGTAGTATTTTTTCGATGTTAAGATATATTCTTTTTCAGATAAATGTCGTCGATTTGCATTTCTAATAATGCATTGACCACATTTATTCACCAAACGATGCTTTCCTCGATCAAAGAAGTTTATTTTGTACCTTACCACAAATGAACATAATACTTTATGTTATCACTTGGTGAAATAAAATAGTACATTTCACCAAAATTTATTTACAAATAATATAATAAGTCATGCATTTTAGCATATTTATTTATTAACTAAAATAATGGCTATATAACATAATACAAGTCATTCTCGTTCACCGGAGTATTCTTCGTCTGAATCATAGATAGGCTGGAGAACTTGACTAGCCGCTGATGTATGAGGATGAATACAAGTTAAAGAAAACATTTTTCAACACGCTCTGTAAATACCAATGAAATGAAAGTTGCGATACTTAGTAGATACATGTAGATATAGTCTATTCATTCAAATAAGTTCTGTATTTCACGGTTTGACACAACAACGATATGGGTTTTATTGAAATTGAACACATACCATATTTAAAATATTAGAATCCATAACAACCTCTACAGAAAAACACCTTTCTGGATACACACAGTTGTGTAGTGGCTGTATACGTATTTTAAAAGTAAAGTATTAATTTTAAACATACTTATAATGTTGTTATTTTAAAGAGATGTTGCTGCTTATGGGTTGACTGTCAGTAACAGTATAACTGTGCTGTTTAAAATAAGGCGACATTAGTCCATGTTATTTTGAACAAATACGAAGTCTAAAAAACCTTATCCCAGTGAAAACATGTCTTGCATGGACGATACGATGTAAACGTGATGGTAACCAAGGACGACATGATAGAACGTCATGGTAACCAAGAACGATATGACGTCATGGTAACCAAGGACGACATGATAGACACGTCATGGTAACCACGGACGACATGATAGAAACGTCATGGTAACCAAGGACGACATGATGTAAACGTCATGATAATCAATGACGACATGATAGAAACGGCATGGTAACCAAGGACGACATGAAAGAAACGTCATGGTAACCAAGGAATGCATGAATGATATGTCATGGTAACCTAGCACGTCATGAAAGAAACGTCATTGAAACCAAGGACAACATGATAGAAACGGCATGGTAACAAATGACTACGTGAATAAAACGTCATGGTAACCTAGTACGACAAGAAAGAAACGTCATAGTAACCTTGGATGACAAGAAAGAAACGTCATAGTAACATTGGACGACAAGAAAGAAACGTCATAGTAACCTTGGACGACAAGAAAGAAACGTCATGGTAACCTTGGACGACAAGAAAGAAACGTCGTAGTAACCTTGGACGACATGAAAGAAACGTCATAGTAACCTTGGATGACAAGAAAGAAACGTCATAGTAACCTTGGATAACAAGAAAGAAACGTCATAGTAACATTGGACGACATGAAAAAACGTCATAGTAACCTTGGACGACAAGAAAGAAACGTCATAGTAACCATGGACGACAAGAAAGAAACGTCATAGTAACCTTGGACGACAAGAAAGAAACGTCATGGTAACCTTGGACGACAAGAAAGAAACGTCGTAGTAACCTAGTACGACAAGAAAGAAACGTCATAGTAACCTTGGATGACAAGAAAGAAACGTCATAGTAACATTGGACGACAAGAAAGAAACGTCATAGTAACCTTGGACGACAAGAAAGAAACGTCATGGTAACCTTGGACGACAAGAAAGAAACGTCGTAGTAACCTTGGACGACATGAAAGAAACGTCATAGTAGCCTTGGATGACAAGAAAGAAACGTCATAGTAACCTTGGATAACAAGAAAGAAACGTCATAGTAACATTGGACGACATGAAAAAACGTCATAGTAACCTTGGACGACAAGAAAGAAACGTCATAGTAACCTTGGACGACAAGAAAGAAACGTCATAGTAACCTTGGACGACATGAAAGAAACGTCATAGTAACCTTGGACGACAAGAAAGAAACGTCATAGTAACCTCGGACGACAAGAAAGAAACGTCATAGTAACCTTGGACGACAAGAAAGAAACGCCATAGTAACCTTGGACGACATGAAAGAAACGCCATAGTAACCTTGGACGACAAGAAAGAAACGTCATAGTAACATTGGACGACATGAAAGAAACGTCGTAGTAACCTTGGACGACATGAAAGAAACGTCATAGTAACCTTGGACGACAAGAAAGAAACGTCATAGTAACATTGGACGACATGAAAGAAACGTCGTAGTAACCTTGGACGACATGAAAGAAACGTCGTAGTAACCTAGTACGACAAGAAAGAAACGTCATAGTAACCTTGGACGACATGAAAGGAACGTCGTAGTAACCTAGTACGACAAGAAAGAAACGTCATAGTAACCTTGGACGACAAGAAAGAAACGCCATAGTAACCTTGGACGACATGAAAGGAACGTCGTAGTAACCTAGTACGACAAGAAAGAAACGTCATAGTAACATTGGACGACATGAAAGAAACGTCATAGTAACCTTGGACGACATGAAAGAAACGTCGTAGTAACCTAGTACGACAAGAAAGAAACGTCATAGTAACCTTGGACGACATGAAAGGAACGTCGTAGTAACCTAGTACGACAAGAAAGAAACGTCATAGTAACCTTGGACGACAAGAAAGAAACGCCATAGTAACCTTGGACGACATGAAAGGAACGTCGTAGTAACCTAGTACGACAAGAAAGAAACATCATAGTAACCTTGGACGACATGAAAGAAACATCATAGTAACCTTGGACGACAAGAAAGAAACGTCATAGTAACCTTGGACGACATGAAAGAAACGTCATAGTAACCTTGGACGACAAGAAAGAAACGTCATAGTAACCTCGGACGACAAGAAAGAAACGTCATAGTAACCTTGGACGACAAGAAAGAAACGCCATAGTAACCTTGGACGATATGAAAGAAACATCATAGTAACCTTGGACGACAAGAAAGAAACATCATAGCAACATTGGACGACATGAAAGAAACATCATAGTAACCTTGGACGACATGAAAGAAACATCATAGTAACCTTGGACGACAAGAAAGAAACGTCATAGCAACATTGGACGACATGAAAGAAACGTCGTAGTAACCTTGGACGACATGAAAGAAACGTCGTAGTAACCTAGTACGACAAGAAAGAAACGTCATAGTAACCTTGGACGACATGAAAGGAACGTCGTAGTAACCTAGTACGACAAGAAAGAAACGTCATAGTAACCTTGGACGACAAGAAAGAAACGCCATAGTAACCTTGGACGACATGAAAGGAACGTCGTAGTAACCTAGTACGACAAGAAAGAAACGTCGTAGTAACCTTGGACGACATGAAAGAAACATCATAGTAACCTTGGACGACAAGAAAGAAACGTCATAGTAACATTGGACGACATGAAAGAAACGTCGTAGTAACCTTGGACGACATGAAAGAAACGTCGTAGTAACCTAGTACGACAAGAAAGAAACGTCATAGTAACCTTGGACGACATGAAAGGAACGTCGTAGTAACCTAGTACGACAAGAAAGAAACGTCATAGTAACCTTGGACGACATGAAAGGAACGTCATAGTAACATTGGACGACATGAAAGAAACGTCGTAGTAACCTAGTACGACAAGAAAGAAACGTCATAGTAACCTTGGACGACATGAAAGAAACGTCGTAGTAACCTAGTACGACAAGAAAGAAACGTCATAGTAACCTTGGACGACATGAAAGAAACGTCGTAGTAACCTTGGACGACAAGAAAGAAACGTCATAGCAACATTGGACGACATGAAAGAAACGTCGTAGTAACCTTGGACGACATGAAAGAAACGTCGTAGTAACCTAGTACGACAAGAAAGAAACGTCATAGTAACCTTGGACGACATGAAAGGAACGTCGTAGTAACCTAGTACGACAAGAAAGAAACGTCATAGTAACCTTGGACGACATGAAAGGAACGTCATAGTAACATTGGACGACATGAAAGAAACGTCGTAGTAACCTAGTACGACAAGAAAGAAACGTCATAGTAACCTTGGACGACATGAAAGAAACGTCGTAGTAACCTAGTACGACAAGAAAGAAACGTCATAGTAACCTTGGACGACATGAAAGAAACGTCATAGTAACCTTGGACGACAAGAAAGAAACGTCATAGTAACCTTGGACGACATGAAAGAAACGTCGTAGTAACCTAGTACGACAAGAAAGAAACATCATAGTAACCTTGGACGACAAGAAAGAAACGTCATAGTAACCTTGGACGACAAGAAAGAAACGTCATAGTAACATTGGACGACAAGAAAGAAACGTCATAGTTACCTTGGACGACAAGAAAGAAACGTCATAGTAACATTGGACGACAAGAAAGAAACGTCATAGTAACCTTGGACGACATGAAAGAAACGTCGTAGTAACCTAGTACGACAAGAAAGAAACGTCATAGTAACCTTGGACGACATGAAAGGAACGCCATGGTTAACATATGACGACAAGAAAGAAATGTCATGGTTATCTAGGTGACAATAAGTGCGCATGTCTGGGTGTAACAGAAACCAGAGTTTTGCTTTGTTATAAAAACGACTGTTTAGGAACCGTTTCAGACAATTTGGAACACTGCAACGAGTGATATAACAAGAACAGATAAAGGATTTAACTCAACATCTCGTCAGTTAGCATGAAATAAATACCAATATCACTTCTATAGCAAACTAACGAACACTGGTTTTAAACAACAACACACCATCGGACAATCATAGCGCGTGTTTCTTGTTGTAATTATCTTCTTGTAGAAATGTACTAAGTATATAGAATATTACAAACAACTTTATTTACATAAATAGTAATAGGGCCTACTACACTTCTATACTTCTGCTAATAACATCACACGCGAGTTTCACACATCACACCTATAAGCAACTTACTCATCAGTATGTATCAATTGATTGGTTTATGAGAATTGGGTGTATATATACGTTGTCAGCAACAATTTAAAATTCAATTGTTTTTTTCTCGTAAAGCAATAAGTGTTTTATTCAAACAAAAAATGAAATGCCAGTAAAACAAATGCTTGCTGCTTGGTTTATTGTAATTATTGTTGAATGATGCTGATTCCATGTAATAGCTATTGTCGTTGGGTGAGTACATGTATATAAAGTCACTGATTACATGTCTACATTATTTATGTTTTAGTACCGTCTTTTTACCGCGTATCATATCTGCTGCTTTCTCAGCAATCATCACAACAGGAGCATGTGTATTACCCGCCGGCATTGTCGGTATAATAGACGCATCCACCACTCGCAACCCTTTAATACCATGAACCCTTAACTTATGATCGACAACCGTTAGGTTATCACCATTATATGGTCCCATCCTACATGTCCCCGCCGGATGATATGCCGTGATGGCAACATGCCTTAGCACACATTCCCAGAATTTCTCGGAGTAAGAACTATGTTGTTTACAGACAGAAAGTTTCATTTTATCCATCGACGCTCCAATACTTTGCATGACTGACGTATTTATAAATTTCTCAAACACATTCAGACCTTTTATTAACTGCATGATATCGCGATCATCTGTCAAATATTGCGGATCTATCAATGGATGGTCGTATGGATCTGTGGATTTCAGTTGTATGTTACCGGCACTTATAGGACTGAGTAGTGTTAACACGGGAACAATGCCAGTCTCTCCTGCTTTAAAGAAATATTCGTCAGCAATTTCATCTTTCAAAGACAATATGTTATCAGTAATTGTCCCACTGAAAAAGTTAATCTGAATATCTGGCCTGCATGTTTTTGGTCCACTCGGAAAATTAACGCAGAATAAGGCAGTGGCATCCACACCAGCTGTTGATAATGGTCCACCTCCCCATAACTTATACTGCAGTTTTGTGCTCCAGCTTTGAAGTTTTTCTGCTGTTAGGCCGATGTTTGTATTTATGGTGGTCATTAACCCAATCATTATATGGTCTCTAAGGTTTTCACCAACGGGTAAATCAGCCACCACGTCAATGCCATGCGATTCAAGGTGTTCCTTTGGTCCAATCCCGGACAGCATCAATAGCTGGGGTGACCGTACAGCACCTGCTGAACTTATCACTTCTTTCCGCGCTTCAATAAAATGCTTTTTGTTATTGCGTATCACGTAAACTCCCCTTGCACGTTTCTTGTCAATCTTAATTTTAGTAACAAAACTATTAACACCAATATGAAGATTGTTGCGATCTCCCACAACTTTTCCTAGAAATTCAACAGCCGCGCTGCTCCTGACGCCATTCCGTATGTTCAGTTGAACAAGCCCAAACCCTTCTCTGACTTCTCCATTTAAATCATCTACATCATGTTTCAGTTCACGTCCAGCTTCGAGGTACAGATCAGCTAGTGGTGTGGTACCACCTTCAGTGACCGCTATTCTACCTTTCTTCCCATGGTACTTCGAGTCACGCAATGAACTGACAAGTATCTCCTCAGATTTCACGAAGTATGGCAATAGGTTTTTGAAAGACCAACCTTTGCACCCAAGATGATCCCAATAATCGTATTCAAAATAGCAGCCACGAGCGTACTGCATTGAATTAAGCATGCCTGAGCCACCTAGAACTTTCCCGCTGGCCCAGTACGAACGATTATCTACCATTGCCCATTGTGAATGCTCCTGTGGCACGGTCTTATACTGCCAATCATAGGAGGTTTTTTGAAGAGCCATGAATGATAAGGGTTTATGTAGATCTTCGTTATAGATATAATCCTCTCCGGCTTCCAGCAGTAGCACAGTCTTGTCCGAGTCTTCAGATAGACGTGATGCAAGCACGGAACCTGCAGGACCTCCACCGACTATAATATAATCGTAACTTGTATCCAGTGTCTCAGTTACTACGGATACTGTTGTTGGAGATTGTTGTAGGAGAAGCTTGTATACCACTGATACTATAGCAACAAGGACGACAGCCAGGAGACATATCTCAATTCTTGAACTTGATCTGAAAACAAAACAAGATAGTTAATAGTATGTTCTACCCAGAAACTGGAATCGGAAACCCGCCATTAGATACCTCGGCAAATTATTTGATCGGCAATGTTGTAAATCACAAATCAAAGTAAGTGAAGTGGTGAGCCTGATGGAGACAATATATGTAATGATAAACAAATTATAATACGTTTTTGATATTGGAACAATATAGCGGTTGATATATACAGATAACAAAGACGATTTATTAATAGGCATGAGTGTATTAAATTGGTACGCGTATGATATGAGAATGTGTTAAGGAATAATAAACTTAATACTATTTTTGAAGATTAGATCCGCCTTGTCTCTCGTTGTCTCATACACATGACTATGTACAGGGAGGTAACCAGTGCGTACCGTGGTACCATGACTTGCACTGACAATCTAATCTTACAATATCAAAGATAATCACACAATGTCGTCTTCAGTATCAAGGTTTCAACAATGGCTTATTGGTTATCTATGATTGTCAAACTTACTTTTTATCGTTTGATGACTGTTTTGTTTTTCTGTTATTTCCAGTTGCCTGTCCTTGGTTCTGTCTGTTCCTTACTTTTGTCATTATGTTTGTATAGAAAATAATCTGTAATAGATACAGGAACACTTTTAAACAACAATCGGTGTGGATTATATTACATTTCTCCTCGTTTTACATATCCCGGTTGGACTTGTATGTGTTCCCGAGTTTGTACACACAGGGCCATTTTCCGAAGGTGTTTCAAGTGAATTAAAATATTGACTATGCGACAAATGACTGCAATGTAGTGTTAAATATTCACTCTATGGTTTTGGTCAGCCAAGTCCTAGACAGCAGGTGATATGCCAGTTGATAGCTGATGGATTGCGTGTAACTGATTGTAACTGATAGTTGCAGAAAGTATCAATTTAAAGTCTACTTTCAGACTTGCGTCCGTTCAGCCAACTGTACATTTTCCCCGTCGGCCATTACACTCAGGGCCTATAACAAAACTACAGCATATTGGATTTTGACTCTCTCAGGAACTCATTAATATGGAGCATGCTGGGTTATTCTTGCTCTGAAAAATTAAGCAGTGACACAGACAGGGAATGAACCCGGGACATCTCGATCCCAGTAGCGTAAGCCACCGCTTCCCAACTGTATACAGATGGTTAAAGTTGTTTGTATAACATGTAATATCAATGAAAGCATGTAGTCACTTACCTTTATCAGACAAATGTAGATATGTGTATGTGAGATTTTATGTTACACACCAATCTAGTACACGTCATAACGTCTGTTATCTGTGTATATACTGTAAAGTTTGTTCTGATTTGAAGAATTATAATGTTCTAAATCCGGTATATTCCAACACAACGTTGTTATCTCAATCTGGTAAATGCCACATCGAAGTTGTGTCCTAAAACCAGTAAATGCCAACACGACGGGCTCGAATAATGTTATCCGACTTGGAGAAGTCGTCCGGGTGACTCACTAAAGCTCACCATTCGAACTATATACATTGTACCAGCATCACCTCGCCTGATAACACTGTTCTCACCGGACACTAACCCGAGACTCTCTATATCTCACCATATAAATGGAAACGGAGACCTTTCGCTGAATAGTTCATTGCTCTAAGGTAAACATTGCGACAAATTATTTCTTAAGTACCAGAAATACTTATTAGGTGAGGTTGTTGACGTTGTTGTGACACCATTAGTCCATGTGACAGACCGAATTTCATTACCAAAAAGGTGAACAGATCCAACAATGATTTTCGTTTAGCTTGATATCTCAGCAGTCTGAAAACGGTTGATGGACTTGCGGGTCACTTTGCCAAATGACCTTTTGGCGGCCATCTTTAAAGATGGCCGCCATTATTTTAAGCAATCATAAGCTTTGGGAAAACTTTAATTATTCCTCACTCAATAGGGCTATCGGCTTGCAATATGTCTTAAAATGTTCGTATTTCAACCCAACATATGTTGACATATACATAATGATATTATGATAAAGGAATTAGTTCGAATTTATTGATATTCTAAGAAAACTTTGATATTTTTCACTTTTTGTCATTATTTTTTCTCTTGCAATTCTGATTGGGATTTGTATTTAGCCAGTTTTTGTTTGCTACATTCAGATAATAATTCTAGGCATCCATAATATACATTACATTGATAGATTTTAACTTCGAAGTCCAAAATTGGTCAGGAAATTTATGACAACTAATGCCTAAATTAAATGGATATTTTAGGGCATATGAATAGACCGTTTCCAACAATATCAGGAATTTTTTTTATTCCATGGCTACTTTGTTGATACGATGCGTATATATATGCGTAGGTGTCCAGTACCGTGTCACAAGGGTGTTAGTGTTGTACCTGACCCCTAGCTGGATGGTTTGGAGGCTCGGATCCGGCAAGTTCATATGACATTATTTTCAAAAACATGGTTATTGACAGGAAAACTTGAATAACTATTCAGCGAAACGGAAAATAAACATGACTCCAAATGATTGGAAAATAATTTGATATGAGTTTATACATTTATATTTTTGTTTATAAAGTTCCGAATATTACATTAAAAGTACATTATTTTAACGTTGTTTTCATAATCTACTTTAATAATAGTAAAGCATGTAAGAATTCATACCTCCCACTGTTAAATTCTATTCGTTTCGCGCATTCACTAAGAAATGAAAATGTGAAAGCAGGAACGTATTCGAAGGGAAACAATAAGGGATAGAGGGGATACAAAATAAACAAAATTATATATTGAATCAGTTGATCTTTGTCTAGTGTCTAGCTTACTACTTTTCTGACTCAGGTGGACCTTAGTAACCTTTAAATAACCGTTCTTAATAGAATTTGTAAAACTATACACACACTTTTAAAGCCTCCACAACCCTACCACAACCAAGGTTGTAATTGGTGACACGATGGTGGCTGAGGAGTTAGTGCTCTTGACTACCAATCCGGAGGTCCCTGGTTCGAAATTTCATTAACCAGTGTTCAGTATTTCCCACTCAACTACAGATGAACTGGTTGTTAACCGTGTGATATTCTCACGAGTATCGGTGCTATACGCTGGGCACGTTGAAGAACCAAAAATGAATCTGTTCGGAAAGAGCTAGGGTATCCCATCCAGATTCCTTGTATCACACCACAGTCACTTCTACTTGCTGTCTCTTCAGCAAAGCACATGACCCCATATGGAATATTAAGAAGTTATCCTTGACTGAAAGATTTAAATAATTACATCTACAAATACAACTACAAGGTGTCAACCACGAGGATATTTATCCCGCGAGTTATAAATGCTTTCAGCATAGCCGACTATCTCTGCCATGCCTGCAGGCACTACCTTTAGATGTGTGCATCCACAATTACATATGGGTATACTTTTCTTGTTGGGTTTGGTCATACGATATTGCTCCAAGATGTACATCCAAAAGATGAGCACACTTAGTCCTGAACTCATGGATTACTAGTATGTGTCGGCTACAGTCAATCCAGTTTTGTACATATTACGGATGGACAGCGCCATTCCTGACCATATGGGTTATTAATGCATACCGGTACGACAGATGGGTACAGTAATTTGTAACCATACGAGATACATATTACAGATAGGTTCATTCGTTCCTGACCGTATTGGGTACATACTACACATGAATACAGATATTCTTGACCACATATGATACTTAGTACACGTACTAACTATATGAGTACTAAAACATGCTACATGAAGGAACAACCATTCCTGACCATATGAAGTACATTCTACTGATAGGTACAATTGTTCCTGACCATATGGAGTCCGTAGTAGATGGGTACAGCCATTCCTATCCATGTGTGGTACAGACTACATATGGGTACATTAATTCCTGGCCATATAGAGTCCACAGTACAGATGGGGACAGTCATTCCCAACCATGTGTGGTTCAGCCTACACATGGGTACATAGATTTCTGGTCATGAGGGAAACATATTATTTATAGGTATATCAATTCCTTAAATGGAATCCGTAGTACAGATGGGTATTGGGTATACAACTATTCATGACCATAACTATGTCATACATATTACATATGAGTACAGCCATTACTGACAATACTTGATACATACAGATACATACATACAGCCTTTCGTAACTATGCATAACGGGCATTCCTGACCATATGGTGTACATCATACAAAGGGGTAGAATGAGTACAGCCATTCCTGACCATATGTGGTACATTTTGCTAATGGTAATCATTCCTGGTCATATGGGTTACATAACATGTTACTAATAAAGATAGGAACTTCCATTTATAATGTCTATATGAGGTACATTCTACTGATGGACACATTCATTCCTGATCTTATTGGGGGTACTATGGTCACAGTCATTTCTGATTTAATACTAGTAGGTGAATATGCATGGTCATTCCTTACCATATTGGGCTTGTTATTTTATCGGTATAGTCATTCCTGGTCCTTAAAGTACACCATATTTCTAAGTAAACCATCCTTAACCCCATGGGGAATATTCCACCGATTAAATCCATCCATTTTCTTAATATATAGAAGAACCTTGCTTCGGAAATGCTTCTGTCCATTCCAGTCTCAATAACGTATATGCTACTGCCTGTACATCATTTTCTCTCTCTATGGGAGTAAAGTCCACCACATAGTACATCCACTTTGGTTCCTATGGGGTACATTCTGCAGTCAAGTTCAGCTATTACATGCACTGATAAGGGATAACGACCAATGACAGGAACAACACTTCGTCTCCTAATGGCTATCCCCCACATCACTTTGTCTGTGCTTGTGTCATGGGCTATCCATATGCAACAGGCGAAGCTATACCTACAAGATCCTATGATGCGTCTTACTTCACGATTTGATGCTATCCCTGTCTCAATGAGGTACATGTAGATAAGTAATTCCCCGCCAGATTGGTTCCCTACAACCAGTGGTAACAGTTACCGAATAACATTAGGCATAGCAACTGCTAGTCCTACTGCTTTCCTACAATCAAGGGGTACGACTAACGCCGGTCATCATTGACATGAATACCTACAAAAACAGTGTACATCTACTCCTAGCCCTGCAATCAAGGGGTATGACTCTTAATATAAACACCGGCCATGAATGTAAGAACAAATGACTTGCATCTTCGACATTAAAATTATATTGTATGTAAAAAGCACCCAGTTAAAGTCAATTTTCAGACATTCGACCATTCGACCGACTGTACATTTACTCATTGAGTCTCACGTCAGTTGTTACACTCGCTCGGCGGTGTTGGCTGCTGGCAGGCTTTTGACCCCCTCAGGTATCCATTTATACATTTGGGTAAGTGGGGAAGGTGGATTATTCTTGCTCAGAGAAATTAAGCAGTGGTCCAGGTGAGGATTGAACCGGGGACCTCTCGATCTCGAAGCATGCACCCTACATCTAGGCTCCCCACAGAAATCGTTATAATTCACGCAGCAGTTTTTAATCTTTTAAGTTAAACATGACTGTCAGTGATGGTAATCATATAGACCAAGAATGTAAGTCTGATGATGCCAGATACAGAACCCTTCGCTTGAGATAATACTATATTTCATTATGACTTCTCTAAAACGTCACCAAAACGTACTTTTCAGAAGACAACATATAACTTAGGAACCTAAAATTTGGCATACATTCGTGTTGAATAAGAATGCAATTCGCTAATGATTCACTTTTTAGGAAAGAAAGAATCAAATATTAAGTTATACTGAAACACTCGGCCCATGGCGTGTATGATCCTGTACTAATAGCCGGACCCTCGCCTGCAAGACTTCTAGCTGGGGTCCGGTATCATACCCACATCCTATTAGGCAAAGGATTCGATTTTCAGATACCTACACATGTATAGATATGTGCATATGAACAAACAAAGCAACTTTGAAATAATAAACCAAAATTAATGGTTGTTCCTGAGATTATTGGAAAAGATATATGCATGCGTCTTAAAAATATCCATTTAATTAGATATCAGTTGTCATATATTCCTGACCAATTTTTGACTTCAAAGTGAAAATCTATCA
The DNA here is from genome assembly GCA_947247005.1 of Spisula solida. Lineage (NCBI taxonomy): Eukaryota > Metazoa > Mollusca > Bivalvia > Venerida > Mactridae > Spisula > Spisula solida. Next base: position 25,049,034 of record OX365960.1, on the reverse strand, counting down.
ATGTAATGTATATTATGGATGCCTAGAATTACCCTCTAAATATAACAAACAAAAAATGGCTAAATACAAATCCCAATCGGAGTTGCAAGAGAAAAAATAATGAAAAAAGTAAAAAATATCAAAGTTTTCTTAGAATACCATAAATTTCGAAGTAATCACTTTATTATAATATTATGATTTATATATCAGCAGATGTGGGGTTGAAATATGAACATTTTAAGACATATTGCAAGCCGATAGCCCTATTGAGTGAGGAATAATTAAAGTTTTCCCAAAGCTTATGATTGCTTAAAATAATGGCGGTCATCTTTAAAGATGGCCGCCAAAAGGTCATTTGGCAAAGTGACCCGCAAGTCCATCAACCGTTTTCAGACTGCTGAGATATCAAGCTAACCGAAAATCATTGTTGGATCTGTTCACCTCTTTGGTAATGAACCTTCAATTTTCAAGGCCTGGGACATGGACTACATCATAAGTTCATAACACATGATTTGTGGCGTACAATAAATGATATCTCTAGATTCACGTTCAAAGGTCTGAGTCAGTTTTGGGCAAAAACTGTGACCTCTAACACAAACATATTAAGTGAGATGTAAGGCTGGAAACCGCCAAGAAAATGATATCGGGTCATACCATGGTTTTTCCTCAAATGCTATGGTATATACCACGGTATACTACCAACCTTATTATAAGACTTAATCTATTGCATAGTGGTAAGACTATATGCCAAACTCTCAACCAGGCTTATTTGTAGGACCGACGAGAAATACTTGTTATTAGACTAGAATATGGGAAATAAATTCTATGTAAAATAATAACTTGAGATGAGAAGGAACGCTTGATGCTGGGCAATTACGAAAATGATTTACTAATGATGAAATCAACGCATTGGAAATAAGTACTCCTAGCTCATGTACACTCACGCACTGTATTTATATAAGCTTGTAATCATGACATGTTTCAATTTGCATTAACGTGTACAATATGAACGTCAGTAATAATCAAGTAACAGACCTGCGTATCATGCATATGTGATTTTTACAAATATACATTTGTTAGGTGTGTATGCACTTTAAAGTATGTATTTCCGAACATTTGGGATGAACATTAACAATGAGCAACATTTATGTTGAACATTAATTATGGCGGCGGACCCCTTCCATATGATAAAAGTTGGGCCTGTGTTTTGCTAAAAAAAGAATGTTCCTATAATTATGTCATATATTTCTTATATCTATACATTGTCTTTCAAATAACTAAGAATGCATACCCAACGTTAATCTGCAGGTAGATTCACTACAACCACGAATCGTATATCAAGCTTAGCAAAACATGGCATTTCTGGCCATGTTCGTGAAAATTTGTTACGTAAAATCTTCCCCAAAATCTGATGAGAAATTCAAACTTTTGTAAAACCTGTGTTCTACATAAATGTACGTATTCATACGCACTATGAAAGTGTGGCAAGAATGTCATCATAATTCTACGGAAGATTGTAGGCCATGTTTCGTTATGAAAATGGCTAAAATGCCATGTTTTGCTAAATATCGCATATTTTCAAAGGACTAATCTGCATATTACAAGTAATGTTGGGATATTCTTGCTTATTACGTTGAAAGAAATTATGCAGTAATAAAAAATATAGAACATTTAAATAGAAACTTGCAATTTTAATTTGGAATAAAAACAAACATACCAAATGAAGTCATTGGTGAACATTGTCACAATGTCCTTTGTGGTGATAGACATATTTTGCAATAGTAGTCTTTAATAACACGTGGACTTAAATCAAATAATCACCTCAAATACAGAACTTTGGGAATAGCCATAATATGTTTGGAAACGACATTCAGAGGTTAAGTTCATTTTCTCGTTTAGTTGAGTGTTAGGCATTGTCCCGTGTAATTGCACAGTCCGTGTTGTTTTCTGTGCTCGGCTGTTAAGTTGAGTGCTGTATTCCCTGTCCGATTTAAGTATCTGTATGCACCAAATGGTATTCGCAAATTCGTATAAACTTTCTGAGGAACATGGCGGGTTCCTATATTAAGGAGGTTCGAGCTGCCTTGTGCGCATGCGCGAAATTTCAAAATCGTATTAGGTGAGAACAAACATGATATTTATTTTTTTGCATGACAAAGTGGGTGGGAAACGGCACAATTGTAAAGATTATGGGTATAAAATAAGTAACTACAATTGTTCAAATGCATATGCTTATATAAAATATGTAGTGCATGATTGAGTTACATGTATATGAAGTAGGTAAACTTTGAAATATTTTCCATAAAACTCTATTTCATTCTAATATGCAAATTAGGTTAATTTATGCAAATTTATTCAAAATTCGTACTTTTTGGTGAATAGCTCCCAAAAAAGGCTGGTGACCCCTATTTTTTATTTGACTAAACTGATGTTCTATATGATTCTCTTCTTTTGTCTAGTTTTAAATAATTTTCGATCATTAGATATTTTTTGACGATCATTTAAAAATCACACTTTTTGGAAAGTGGGTGGGGTAAACATTTATCATGTACAAATATTGAATTTGTTCACCAGGCAGCCGAAATTGTGACGAAGGTCATAAAGAATGACCATTGAACACACAAAATAGAATGCATTGTTTAAAAGTGGTTTCATATAATACAAATCTTAAAATGATGGTGTCATATATGCAAGAAATAGATAAAAAGAACAAAATTCAATGGTAGGTGAATAGAAAGCCATGTAACTCGAAAACGAGCCTGATGACATATCATTTTTATGATTTCAATGTTGTTTTAGATGATTTTTCTGTCATTTTAAGATATTTCGGAGAAAATTCGATCGTTAGATAAAAGGAGCGCGTACCTCCTTAATTACATGACATTTTGTAAATGACACTTAAAACCCTATATATATATTCTATATATATATTCATAAATGTGTCAGTTGGAACATCTCACATAGAATTCCATGAATAATAACTGTTATCATTTGCACTAAGCTGTTTTAAAATATCATAAAAAACTGCAATAAAACGTTCAGGGTCTCAGAAGCTTTAAGACTTTCTCATCTTTCATAGCAGCGTCACGAAATTCTTCCCAAGATATTTCGCCATTTCCGTCAGCGTCCATCTCCTTAAACAGTTTATCAGCCAGCATATCCGGTGGTGCGTCCACATCAGTACCAACCGCACGATACACCGCCTGAAATAGCAAACAGTTTATCAACGAGTATATCTGGTGTACATCTACACCAGTACCTACATTACGATACACCGCCTGAAATATTAAACAGTTTATCAACGAGTATATTTAGTGTACATCTACACCAGTACCTACATTACGATACACCGCCTGAAATATTAAACAGTTTATCAACCAGTATATCTAGTGTACATCTACACCAGTACGAACTACACGATACACCGCCTGAAATATTAAACAATTTATCAACGAGTATATCTAGAGTATATCTACGCCAGTACCTACAGCATGATACACCGCCTGAAATATTAAACAGTTTATCAACGAGTATATTTGAAGGTCATCTACATCAGTACCTACTGGCTACTGTACGATAACCGCCTGAGTCTTACATGTAGTATGTGTTTCCACCTAAAGAAGGCCCGCCAGGAATAATACAGGTACAGCTTATATTCAGGACTGGATGTTGGAGGATTATGTATGATAAAGAATGTACTAAAGTTTCAGAAGTATCCCTTCAATGTAAAGCATCATACATGGGACCTCGGTTTTAAAGTCTCGTTCGAAATGAAAGAGCTACAATCACAAAATTGTGATACGGAAAATAACTGGAAACTTCCGCGCATGTAGATGACATAACCTTAGCTAAAATTAAAGAAAAACAAAAATAGCCAACACGGGAATCGTGTCCACTATCTGCATTTTGATAGACTAAGATATAGATTAAGGTATAGTCGGGTGATATTATTGTTTCAAAGTGAGAAGTCACTGCGATTGACGCGGACAACGAATTTACTTATTTGCTGTGTTCATATAGATTAAACTCATTTAAGGAATTATCAATATACATGTAACTGAAACAATTTTGTTTTTCAGGAATTAAAAAAAATGTATTTAATAAAAGAGGGTCGGACTTAAATGTCGTATTTGATAACAACTTAACAATTAGTTAATTTACGACATAATGTAACAAATTGTAACACAATACTAGATCTCGTATAAAACAACTTGACAATCAAACTTTAAATCTACTGATAAGGTTTTGTCTAAACTACCTCATTCGAGTAGTTTAACATATCGTATTGTAATGTATGGGAATTCCCAGATGTTGATCGTAAGGCAAGACTAAATTAATTCTTAAAGTATCATCTATGTCTGCGTTTTTATGCCACATGATTAAGTCAATATAACCGCTGGCAGCCGGATAACTGCTGGATTGTTACTTTAGCGATCAGAGTTGGATTCCCATGCCAGCCAGGTTATGTTCGTCCGCGACTATATTTTCAACATGTTGATATGCTGCCTGCTGCTCTTTAGGACATGTTGGTATGTATATCAAAGGTTGATATGTATATCAACTTACATTAATCACTCTCGACCCCTCGTTCCTGATGTAATATATCGCCACGAGGGTATGAGAAAAGAGAAGCTAGTTTCCCTTTTATACTGAGCGTCTAGCAAGGGAATTGCTGGTACCATTTTTATTTCGTCCTTTGGTATGACGCGACCAGGGATCGAACCATGGACATTCCGCTTTCGAAGCGGACGCTCAACCACTAGGCTATCGAGGAGGCAAAGTTCCAAAAGGATTAATCCAAAAATGTGGCCTATATTATCATCTCAGTCCAGAATTAAATTATCATAGAGCGCACACTTCCCCTGACAGAAATTACAAGAAAGCAAAGTGGGACTAGTATATAAGACACTGACAGAAAGTTGCTAATATTCAGAAATAAGGTTTAGATGTGGACATGTCTTTGAAACTGTTCATCTTGACTATTCTACGTCCCAAGGAAAGAAGACACGACTATAAGCCGTTCTGGAAAGCTTAGCAGATAAATGACACGGCTGTACCCGGGAACAAATTGAGCAAGAACATTCCAAACATAACATTCTACATCAAAACCCGTTGAATGAAGTTTTAAACTGAAAAGACGGATCAGATACAGAAGAGCTGTCATGTGAACACAGCATCTCTAAATCTTGAGAAAGATTTCCAAAAAGTGTGGCAACTCACCAACCAGCTTAATGAGGAAACTCGTCATCAGATAAACACTGTGATTCAGAGAGATGACAACCTATCACAGGAAGAGGTGGATAATGTCTTTGATGAAACTTATGAGGCAGAATCACAAGATAGGTTAAGATATACCAGACTGGAGAATCGTGTCTTACAGTCAAACTATACAGGCGCTACACGCAGCATTAATATACAGGAGATACACGTAGCATTGCAAACATTGAAGACGAAGAAGAAGTTACCAGGAGTATTTGGCACAAGAAACGAAATTCTCAAACACCTTGGGTATAAGGTAAACAAACCCTTCAGAATATCTGCAACCTCAGCAGGCAATCGCAGCAAGCAAATGTGAATCAAAATTGAAAAAGGTTCATATTCAGCCCATCCTGATGAAAGAAAAATACTACAGAAAGCCAGAAAGATACAGACCAAATAGTCAACTCAGTTTTGGAAAGAATCGTAAAAAAGAGGCTGCTCTGGCAGCTTGAGTCAAGTTATCTTCTTTTTCGAACACAATCACAAAGAACATGAAAACCACTTCAATAAAGGAACTGGAAATGACAGCCGAACTTGATCCACTTGAGACAAGACATGAGCGCAAAGCCATTTGGCAAGCAGGAAGGCTAAACGATTACCGTCCCATCCACTCCACACCAAGCGAAACCAAGAACAGACTACAACGACAAACTCTCAAACATATTGTCAAGACATAACAAGAGGGGAACTGCAGTTCCTGAGATATTAGTATCCGACAGCTCAGTTCCAAGATAAGATGCTCCCAAAATAAGACTGGAAGTACATAGAACAGAAGGAAATTGAAAACAACATCAGACTCTTCAGACATCTCTTACACTATATAGTGGATCCATGTACGATGTCCAGCTCACTCGCGGATACAAGCATCCACTGATGGATCAGCAGGAAAGGCAGTTCAAAATGCAGTGAATTGAGTCTCGATATAATTTCCAAACAACTCCACTATTTCACTCTCACTCCTAGTAGGCAAGATGCCACAACTACATAGCCGTGATGCAAGTTTTATGTGAGGTTTGCACGTTGACCGAGAGTGTGGTACCACGGAAAGTTGTTGTCTCTAACTGTGACATTTGGCGGTCATCAAGATGTAGGTTGACCACGGAACGTTGGTGTCTCTAATTGTGGCAGTACTTGTATAATGGCATTCATCAAGATAAAGGTTGGCTACTAAGTATCAGTTTTATGGAGGATAGCGAAAAGAGGATAGTGGCTTGTTTTTTTTTGGTTGATAGTCCACTCTGCTACCTTGTTGATGGCAGTCTGGGTTCTAAGTGTGGATGTGGCTGTACATGTTTCGGAACTCCGGATGGCAAGATCATCATCATGTTTGATGTATTGCCAGGTTGGACACGAGATCATTTACTTGTACGTATGTATACGAGGAACAGGGTGGCAGAGATAACATCATCCTGTGGAACTCACTCTCACATTTTAACAATGTTGCTGTTAGTGACGTCTAGTTTTACACTTGCTAATCAGGAAAGTCTAGAGCCAGCGGAACATGTTTTCAGATCTACCATTCTGTAGCAACTTAAGAAGACCTTCCTATAGGACTCTTTTAAAAGCCTTGGGTAAGTCAAAGAAGACTGCAAAAACCCTTTATTTCTCTGGGAAAGCGTCTTCAATTTCATGAGTGAAGTAAGCTAGTTGATCTTCTGTAATGTGATGCTGGCGATTTCCAGTTTTTATTGGGTCAAGAAAATTATTCGCCTCAAGATGTCAGAGCAGTGTATTGTTTATGATTCTTTCCATGAACATTCCAGTGCAACTTAGTAGACTAATTGGTATGTAGCAATTTTGTGGAACTACGACATAAAGTTTGGCTCACAGATATGTCCTTCGATACCAAGCTGTAGGGAGATGCCAGTAACCTACAGTAACCACATCCAAACAGATGACATAAACGGCCACAGAAGATAGAAGGCAGAAAAGAAGAGTAACATCTAGTGTGCTCAAGCAATTCAAGCAATTGTGGACGGACGACGGACAAGTGAGATAAGACTATATTATCTAGAAATAAATGTGAATATACTATTGGTCGTAACATGCTTTACTTGTACTCGGTGGTTAAATGCGAGCTTGTCTTCGTCTTCGTCGATGTCTGGCGTATTGTGTAAATACTTGACAAGAACATGAAAATGTCAATACAAAAAAAATGTTTTGATTTACAATCAGCAGATAAAACTCGATAAATACAGTAGTATAGTACATTGTAGTTATAAAGTAGTGTACTTCGGAGATACATCGATAATTTAGTGTTATATATTAACCACGTTCATATTAATTTAACATTAAATTGGCAAAGCAACAACACACGTTTGAAAGTTTGACATTATTTTAGCCTGTGTCAACTTGTAGAAGAGACTTCAAATAAACATTCACCTTTATAATTGCGGAAAGTTCATCTTTATCAATAACACCATTGCCATCAATATCATACATCTTAAACGCCCATTGTAATTTTTGTTCTACGTCACTTCCGGTTGAAACGTAAACACCAACAATAAACTCTTCAAAATCGACGACACCATTTTTATCTCGATCAAACGTTCTAAACACATTGTCGGCAAACTCGGCAGCGTCCCCAGTAAACATTTCATTGTAAACTTCTCTGAATTTATCTTTGTTTAGATATCGTCCATTGTAACTGTTTTGTTTAAAATCCTTGTGAAATTGTTGAATTTGATCCAAAGGCAATTTGATCTGAATCTGTAGACGATTGATTTCAGCTTTAGACAAGCCTCCGGGGTTATTATTCCCCATATTAGTACAGGTAATTATCACTTCCCTGTATAAATTGACACATTTAGGAACTCACTCAACATTATATATTTACAGTCATTTAATACTGGAATATATCTCTACAACCTAACCAAATTGTAAACTACGAATGTCAAAATATACACCCCATATACTACTCAAAGTGTATTAAGCACCTACCATCTATTTCACTCGCGTGTCGTAATAGACTATGATTCGAGGCTAGAGTGAACTTAAGTAAATACTTATAGTTCCCAGTGTACTGTTAACAGTTACCTAGACACTACCGAATGGAAATAGCGAGCAATTGGGATGGCGAAGCAAGGGACTGGCCATCGCCATGTAGGAATGTACCGTACCCACAGAACATATGTCGCATGTATGGTACGCCAGACTATGGATTTGATAGTAATTGTAGTGTGGCTTAATACCGCATGTAGATAATGTACATGAAATCGTTTGCGAATTCCTAGCGCTATAATCATTGATAGAAGTATACAGACATACCTAGCGCTACAACCATTAAAAGAAGTATACATACATTCCTAAAGCGCTATATCCATTGATATAAATATACAGACATCCCTAGTGCTATAACCATTGATAGAAGTACACAGACATTCCTAGCGCTATAACCATTGATATAAATATACAGATATCCCTAGTGCTATATCCATTGATAGAAGTACACAGACATTCCTAGCGCTATATCCATTGATATAAATATACAGACATCCCTAGTGCTATATCCATTGATAGAAGTCCACAGACATTCCTAGCGGTATAACCATTGATAGAAGTCCACAGACATTCCTAGCGGTATAACCATTGATAGAAGTCCACAGACATTCCTAGCGGTATAACTATTGATAGAAGTCCACAGACATTCCTAGCGCTATAACCATTGATAGAAGTCCACAGACATTCCTAACGGTATATCCATTGATAGAAGTCCACAGACATTCCTAGTGCTATAACCATTGATAGAAGTCCACAGACATTCCTAGCGGTATATCCATTGATAGAAGTCCACAGACATTCCTAGCGCTATAACCATTGATAGAAGTCCACAGACATTCCTAGCGGTATATCCATTGATAGAAGTCCACAGACATTCCTAGCAGTATATCCATTGATAGAAGTCCACAGACATTCCTAGCGCTATAACCATTGATAGAAGTCCACAGACATTCCTAGCGGTATATCCATTGATAGAAGTCCACAGACATTCCTAGCGGTATATCCATTGATAGAAGTCCACAGACATTCCTAGCGCTATAACCATTGATAGAAGTCCACAGACATTCCTAGCAGTATATCCATTGATAGAAGTCCACAGACATTCCTAGCGCTATAAGCATTGATAGAAGTACCTGACATTCCTAGCAGTATATCCATTGATAGAAGTCCACAGACATTCCTAGCGCTATAAGCATTGATAGAAGTACACAGACATTCCTAGCAGTATATCCATTGATAGAAGTCCACAGACATTCCTAGCGCTATATTCATTGATAGAAGTCCACAGACATTCCTAGCGCTATAACCATTGATAGAAGTCCACAGACATTCCTAGCAGTATATCCATTGATAGAAGTCCACAGACATTCCTAGCGCTATAAGCATTGAAAGAAGTACACAGACATTCCTAGCGGTATATCCATTGATAGAAGTCCACAGACATTCCTAGCGCTATATCCATTGATATAAATATACAGACATCCCTAGTGCTATAACCATTGATAGAAGTCCACAGACATTCCTAGCGGTATATCCATTGATATAAATATACAGATATCCCTAGTGCTATAACCATTGATAGAAGTCCACAGACATTCCTAGCGCTATATCCATTGATATAAATATACAGACATTCCTAGTGCTATAACCATTGATAGAAATCCACAGACATTCCTAGCGGTATATCCATTGATAGAAGTCCACAGACATTCCTAGCGGTATAACAAGGAGATGAGATTGGGAATGCCCAGGTGATATAGCATACTACTATGTATATCATGTGTTGGGTTTGTTTGTACGGGTTCATTCCAATGAACGATACATCCAGACCACATCTACCTATGCTGCACAGCGGTACAAAGGATTGGTGTATAAGTATCATGTCATAATTGGTCAGCCCGATCCCCGACTTCAATCTCATGGAACACAATACATACGAGGGTCGTTCATTTAATACCCGGACGATCGATATTGCTGGAAAACTAGTGGACTGATATTGATGAAAACGTACTGGAATACATTCACATCATTCCTTAATTAACATACGAAATTTCAACTTGTTGCGACAAAGGGTTTACATAATAACAGTGTTTTAATAAGTACATGTAACGCGAGTCGGCCCAAGTCGACGTCAAAATATTGTGACGTTACGCCATTTTCGCTCCTAAAACGTGACACTTTTTCTCTATTTGATCATCGTTTTGGGGCCATAAAGTCACGCGAGCACACACATTTACCATTTTAAGATGGTTCCGTAATTACTATAGTAGTATTCTTCAAGTAGTATGTTTAACCGACGACACTTTCCTGTTTCTTACGTTGGATTGGCACGTCCTCGGATCATCGCGAGGTGATCCTTGTCATCAAAGAACCGTTTATAAGCAGAAATCCACCGATACGAATACTGTATAGCGGGTATATTTCACGGGGGTTTAATTTTCGCTATATTCGCGGTCAACATCGATAGCGCGAAATCTAAACCCAGCGAAATATTCACCTCGTAAATATACAAATTTCACAAAGGGAGACAATTCATGATTAAAACATGTGAATGAGCAACAAGAAACAAACCAACGTTGACCCAATGACTTTGCAAGAAGTACGACGGTTTTGCAAAATACGGTAAAATACGGCAATAAGATTACAACTGATAATAAATTACAAAATAAAATTCGAAATTAGATCTTTGTAAAAAGTGTATAAACTCTATTTATGTGTATCAAATATCATACGTGCATTATGTTTTCTCAACTTTTAAAAGGTGTTAATTATAAGCAGGTACATCAAACTTGTTAAATTTAGCGATTTTGTTTGCAAAACGTGTAAATGTTTGCCGAAAAAGTATGTGTTTGTGTACATTTCTAATGATAGTTTATAAATTGCCGTCATCAGCAATCAATTTCCTTTTTTGTATTTTCCAAGGTGTCACTTACGTAAGATTGACCTCCCATTTCATGTTTATCAACAGGTTTTTAATTCGCGGTTGAAGTCGTTTGCGCGAAATCAAGACACCGTGAATTCAAAAGGACCCAGATAACGCGAATAATGGACCCCGTGAAATATACCCGCTATACAGTATCCCAAAACGCTTTTCCAAAATAGATTCTTTAGTTTTATAGGTGTATGACAAACACTTTTACGAAATTGTTTCATAATCGTTTCTTACCCTAACAAATTCGATTTCATTGCGATATTAACGGGAAAACGCCCGTTGCCACTAAACAGCGATTCACGCAGAGTAACAGTACAGAAATGATATCAATGGTAGATAACCATAACGTTTTATGATGTTTTCCGTTGAAAATAGGCAATTGTACCACGCACCCTGTGTTATCAACACCCTACATTTCACTGAAAACTTGTGTTGGGCCGGGTAGCCCTTGGTTGGGTTACTATAGTAACCACAGTTTGTGTTCGGTTGGATAAATTATACCAAGTTTTGTCGAATTATTCAGTTGGTGAGTACGTTTTATTAAACGAAAATTTATAACAATTGCATGCTTCAATCAAGCGCTATGGTGATCGTCGGGGTATTTATGCGGAATACATCGCACTTTAGTATTTCAGCCAATAATGATATCTACCGAATTTTGTGAACAGTTAAATTATTTTCATAGCAATATTTCAATTACAAAATCAAACATGTAATTTAATATTTTGGCACTTAGCAAACTTTGTGTAGTATATGTTTACAGTCTAGTTCACGATCAATATTACGACTTGTAAATCTTCTATTTATTCTTTACGATCGATGCACGTACATTGTTGTAAAGCATTAAATGCACATGTTTTGTCGTTTTATCAAATGTGACTTAAGTTACACGAAATGAACACTAAATAAGAATTTTACATTGATCAAAATTAGATAAAAGGATTCCTTTATTAAGAAACAAGCTCTTAATTTATCAAGTTGGTGGTTCATTTTCGTCCACTTAAACTCAATGTGTAATGTAGATAAATGTATTCTGCATTAACCCTCGTCACTGTTAACGTAAATGACTTATTATTCAAACCAGGCACGGGGTACAAATAAAGTATACTGTTGATAGGTAGATCAAATAATCGACTCTCTGTCGTGTGGCTGTATATAAAGGGAGACAAACGTTGTTATCGACTCTTTGTCGCGTGGCTGTATATAAAGGGAGACAAACGTTGTTATCGACTCTCTGTCGTGTGACTGTATATAAAGGGAGACAAACGATGTTATCGACTCTCTGTTGTGTGGCTGTATATAAAGGGAGACAAACGATGTTATCGACTCTCTGTCGTGTGGCTGTATATAAAGGGAGACAAACGATGTTATCGACTCTCTGTCGTGTGGCTGTATATAAAGGGAGACAAACGATGTTATCGACTCTCTGTTGTGTGGCTGTATATAAAGGGAGACAAACGATGTTATCGACTCTCTGTCGTGTGGCTGTATATAAAGGGAGACAAACGATGTTATCGACTCTCTGTCGAATGGTTGTATATAAAGGAGACAAACGATGTTATCGACTCTCTGTCGTGTGGCTGTATATAAAGGGAGACAAACGATGTTATCGACTCTCTGTCGTGTGGCTGTATATAAAGGGAGACAAACGTTGTTATCGACTCCCTGTCGTGTGACTGTATATAAAGGGAGACAAACGATGTTAACTGGCTGTATATAAAGGGAGACAAACGTTGTTCACTACACGACGTATGTTTCACACCACAAACCAAGTTATCTCCCTTAATCAATGGACACCATGTAATCAAAGTGATGGTAAATATTTGACTTTCAATCACATTTTGTTGTTACGTTGTTTATATAAAGCGTCTGGGTAACAAAGACATGGGAATCATTTCTTTGTCTACATAGCAGCTAATAGCACCATTTTTGCAGCGTAGTCATTGGGCGTTGTCCGCTGCCCCGATGTTTCTGTAAGCTGGAGCCGTAAATATGAACCACTAAAATATAGATTTAAACCTTTTAGTTGTCAACAAACAGGATGTTGAATATACAACTACTAGTATTCGAAATAAGCTAACAGCGTATATTATCTCCAAGGATAGAATTCTTATCATAACGCTCGTAGGTATGTCCAAAATGTTTTATCCTAATCTAGAATGAAAGTCAGTGTGTCAATGGGAGGGTACCGTCAGTGTTGAATATGACTCAGAAAGGAATCGTGAAGTGTTCTCAGAAAGTAAGGTAGAAATGTAAATCCATTAAAGCCCTCATTAAGCCATAAACGGCAATTTCAAAAACCTTTAAATTGGTAACCTATCTGTAACCTAAATAATGCATTTGAGCGCTTTAGTTGAGACAGAACGCTGCAATATACATTTTACTTACTGTACATGTCGGTTGCAGCATATGCATTTTTGAAATGCAACATTTTATCGACGGATTTAATTCAGATATAATAATAATGACTTTACTTTACGAGGTTACTTATTTGACATTTGTAAAACTGTAAGTTTTCCATAGAACACAAACCACAAACAATTAAACAAAAATTCAGAAAAATGTGTTTTAATCGTTTTTTAAAAGCACAAGGAATAATCAGGTTTTATGTGCGAAATGTGCAGCTGAATGCAGGCAAGTATAATCATGTAAATAACGATTCTGGTTGTCACACGATCGTCCTAGATTCCTGTCTTTGTTGGCCCGATGTTGATGTCAACGATTGAATGATTCAAGTAAATGTAATTGCGTTTTCAAATATTTGTTGCCTTCATAATTGTTGAAATTATGTTGCTATTTAATATAGAAAGTGATTTAATGAAAGTAAAATAATGTAATTGAAAGAAATGCCGCTTATAAATTTCGTGAAAACGAAGCCACAAAAGTTGGACGTTTTAAGTGAGTAAATATGAACACCTTTTGGGACGGCGTCTCTTCTATTCTTCACGTCTCGTTTTGCCAGAATTTAACGTGTATTGTGCTTCGGGATACATTTTGTAATTTAGATACGATATTGTTATTAAACGATTATATTATTCAAATAAGAACAAACGTCCGACAATATTAAACGTTATCTCTTTTTAAATGTTGAACTGAGTCTTTTCCAAGAATCATGTCTGACATTTTCTCACCGATCATAATCACAGGAGCATTCGTGTTACCCGAGATAACATTCGGCATAATTGACGCGTCGGCAACACGAAGATTTTTAATCCCCTTCACTCGAAGTTGCGGATCTACAACGACTGTCTTGTCCTCTAGACGACCCATTTTACAGGTGCCCACTGGGTGATAGACAGTGTACGCTAGGTGGCGCACAATGCATTCCCAGTACGCATCAGTCTGAAACTTGTATTGGGAACAGAAAGAGAACTGCATTCGTTCTACTTTAGCACCAATTGCTTTCATTGCAGGGGTTGATAAATACTTCTCCCAAATACGAATCCCACGCAAGTAAGCCTCGACATCACGACGGTCAGTCAAATAACGCGGGTCAATCAACGGATAGTCAAATGGGTCCGCTGATCGTAGACGGATAGTGCCAACACTTTTTGGGTCGAGCAAACTCATCACTGTTGAGAACCCTACAGAACCTGGTTGGGCTAGATATTCTGCGGCAATGTCGTCTTCGATATGAAAAAAGTTGTCTTGAAGGGGAAGAGTGTACATCATGAACTGTATATCAGCAGCACAATCACTCGTGTTTGTATCGTATGTACAGAAGAATGCGTTAGCATCAACCCCTGAGATGGACATAATACCGGTACCAAACAGTTTGTACTGCAGATAGGTTGTCAGACTGTTTACTTTATCTTCCGTCACACCTACATCTACTGTGATGTTTGACAATATATGAAGGAGAAGATGATCTTGTAGATTCTCACCAACTGGTAGATCTGCTTCTACTCTGATATCCATGTCCTCGAGATGTTTCCTCGGTCCGATACCCGACAACATTAGCAATTGAGGAGAATTGACGGCGCCCGCAGATACAATAACTTCTCTGTTTGCCTTAATGTACATTTTTTGTCCATCTTTAATCACGAAAACACCTTTAGCTGTTTTGTTTATAATGTCGATCTTTGTCACCATAGATCGTACGGCAACATGAAAGTTTGGTCGACCGAATGCACGACCGAGGTATTCAAGCGATGTGCTGCTACGGACACCGTTTCTTACCGTGAACTGCATTGGACTCCAGCCTTCCTGTGTTTCAGCATTGTAGTCCACAATATTATATCCCGCCTGTTTACCAGCCTGGAGGAACATGTCAGCAATAGGGGACACGCCTCCTGTACTTATACCTAAGTAACCCCCTGTGTTATGGTACTTAGAATTCTTCAAATCGTCAATAAGCATATCCTCTGATTTTAAGAAGTATGGCAGTACATCTTTGTAGCTCCACCCTTCACACCCTAACTCCACCCACTCGTCATAATCATAACGACTTCCACGCGTGTATTGCATAGAGTTAAATATACTGCAGCCACCAAGAATCTTCCCCCTTGGCCAATATGACCTATTGTCGACCATACCTAGATGACTTTCCTGCTGGGGAACAGTATAATACTCCCAATCTGATGGTGTTTTCTGATGGGAGAAGATCAGCAGTGGAACATGGTAGGTTTCATTCTCCGTATCATCGCCGCCCGCTTCAATCAGTAAAACAGATATACCCGGATCTTCAGACAAACGAGAAGCTATGACAGCGCCGGCTGATCCCGCCCCAACTACTATATAGTCATAACTAGAGTTTAGCTTCCCTCTTGTGACGACTGAAGGCATTGTCGTAGTACGGAACATGGCGTAGTACATCATGGCAAGAACTGCCCCGAATATAGCCACTTGATTGAATGTCGACATGATGATCTGGAAAAAAATGTACGTTATAACAAATTATTATGGCATCGAGCGCAGGAAAACGTCCCTTACGACGTCACGACGATACAAATTTAATATGAGCCAGTCTCCAGGAAAACCTGCTATTTTGACAAAAATATTGATTTTAAGATTTTCCATAGTTTTAAAGAATAATGTTAATGAAGCAAAATGCAAAAGAAATTATGTTAATATCATGAGTTTTAATGAAGTTTCAAGAGTCCCTAATCAGAGTTTGTGTGTGTGACGTCGCAAACGTCATTCAAACGTTATTAGATGTAACTGTAACACATATTTCATAATAACACCATTGGATGAATAATTGACATAAACTATTTAAAATAGTATCATTTTTTAGAATTATGTTTTAATTTTTAAAATATTGATCAAAAACGAAAGTGTTTGCCTTCAGAGAAAAGCTACTGCTGTTTTAAACATCTAACTCCTTGTTTTTTCTCAATTGGAGTACGTTTCCGAAATTGGTCACCATAGCAAAACTTTATGCGATTTCGACATAATTCATGAAAAAATTGAAAGCTAAGATATAGTACTATATGAGTCAATTACTTAAAATGGAATCAATAGATTACGTATTTTTGCATTATTTTAGAGCTTTATCAAAACCTTGTAACATGTGACAATTACCTAATGTCAAAATAGCAGGTTTTCCTGGAGACTGGTCATATATTTATAAATTTGTATATTTTTGCGTATATCTGTTACACGTGTATAACTGGTTTATAAACCGCACGTACACAATCGTAGTTGCATGTCCACATGGTAAGACCAGTAAACTTTTCTTTATAGAGATTTTCTTTTGTTCCGAAGGCTTGAGGTTGAGACCTACTCATCTTTTCATACTTTATGAAAAATACCGATTTTAACACAAAACTAAAAATACCTTCTATTAGAATTTTAAAACAAATCATACATTTTGTAATATACCCAGTAAGAAACAAAGTTCAATACGTTCAAATATTTAATAAAATCAGACAAAAGTAAATTACTAGTTCATTTGACAATAAACTTCTAATATTAGATATAATTAAGAAATAAACTATGAAAAACCGTTGTATACCGGCTGTTATACAATGGTTTGGAGTTCTGACGCGTAGGAATTAACCACGAAGGCCGTACATGATTTAAACCGGGAATTATATATAAAGCCAGTGTTATTTTGCGAGATCTATGTTGCTTAAGTTACTTGTTTACCTGCATGACGTCACTTTCGCTGTATATATGATTTGTTCTTTGTCTATATAGGTGTACAACTATTATGTAGATAGGCCTGAATAAGATAGGACCAATCTACTTAAACGATGGCGATATAGTTGATATACTTTTTTATGTATCAACTTTTATTTAAGAACCCATATGGCCGATGACCCACAGAAGAGGTCTAGTGTAGTGTTTTGGGGACAGTGTATGATACAGAAGATGGTTATTTTACGTGTCTTATGTAAAGTACCATACACGGGACCTCGGTTTTTAAAATCTCGTCCGAAAGACTGTTCGTAATTTTAGTTGTTAGGTTGGAACACTGAAATACATTTCTATTTTTATCCGACTGGAGGCGGTATCGAACCAGAGTCTATTTATCTACATTCTCTGATCGAACCAACACTATTTGGATCAGCAGTCTGTCTGTCACCATTGGACCACTTGTCCAACCCTGTTTAATAGATCCACACGCAAGATGGTCATTATATGTAAATCATACACAGCCACATCAACCGGAAATATGGTCCTACGTCAGTTACATATATTGTCTTTCTAATTATGTGTTCATAGAGATACATTACACACTTCCTAGTTCTTTCTCCCTCGGATAATCTCACAGAAGTCAGTTTTGAATTGAATAGCTAGTTATAGCTAGGTTCATGTGGTATGCATATCGAATGTGATGAAACCTAGTGACCAGAAGTTATTTCAGTTATGTACTCAGGTATAATGTATGGGTTACCAATAACCCGTGTGTCAGATTTCCTTGTCGCTAAACTACCCCTCGGATTTGTCCGACAATCCTATTGATCCTTCGGCCTCCGGTCCGATTAGCCCAAACTACGCCAGTCAATCATCGAACGGCAATATAGGATTGGATTGGTCACCCAAGTATAAGCGATATATTTTTATTTCCTCTATTAAGACAAACACCCAACGTTCTTATAGAAACGAATATGTGTTGTCTTTCTCACCAAAAGCGCAATGACGCATTTCGAAAATCACCAAATGCTATTAGACTAGGGTTTCTTGTGACATCAGATTCTGACTATGTTAATCAAAGACAATTTGTTATCAGTACAAGTATGTGTACAGCACCGATAAACACAAAACCACCTTTGAGTTACCAATAAGTTCATCTCTATTTGGGATGGAATCACGTTTCAAAGTTAACGAGGTTGCACATTTCCAGTGAATTCAGACGTTTGTAATGGTAGTTATGTTTAAAAGTAGGGAAAACCTTAAACATTCTGCAGTTGCTATGCATCAATAACTGAATTACTGTAAATTATTAATTGACTATACAATATTGGGCGCGTTTAATTCACTCCAAATACAGGGCCGATACCAAAAACAGTATATTAAGTCAGACAGGGAAGGCAGCACTCAACTTAACCAGCCGAGCACAGAAAACATTAAAAACACACAAAGCACAATGCCCAACTAAACAAGCGCAGATCCGCCCAAGTCCAAGCTGTCGAAAAGTATAATAAATTATAACTAGCTGAATGACCCAGTAGAAAAGATACAGCAACCAAAAGGCGGAATGCCTACGCTGAATGACCTAGTAACAACAGTAAAACTGCTGAACTACATAGTTTTAGCAGCCTACAGTCTAAAAGTTAAGTAACAGTATTAAAACGTAGAAAGGCCCGATTTCAGCAAAAAAAAATCTGAAAACCTTAAAACGAGTGACCCAGTTTCATTAAGTAAAATGACGTAATTGAACAAATCGAGATATGACGTACTGAATTGCAAGCAATACAGAAGTCCCCCACCGGTGTAAAGCCATTGTCAATATGTCTGTTGCCATATCAACAACAATTTCCGTCAGAACCAAAACTGACGGACAGATGGCAAACCAATAGTCCCCTCCGGTCAAAAACCGGTAGGGGACTTAAAACTACATTAAATGACCTCAGGGGACAGAACACTACATCCATAACTCCACAGCTGTACATAGACTCATGAACGAACCCGGTAGGATGCGAACCGCGGGGACGAAATAGTAAGAGGACAACCGGCAAATACGAATAAATAGTTAACTCCTAGCTCCTTTTGGCCCCGCTCCTTTTGGCCCCGGTCAAAAAATTAAATACTGAGAAATTATGGCATATTATCGATTATTTAAAAATGAAAAACTCGATTGTAAACGGAATTGGCGTTTAGATCCAGATACAAACCCATATTATAATAATTAAACAAAATACGAAACTACCAGAAGTAGCACCGACCCCAACAGAAACCGCGGGACACGCGAGAACAAGCTCACCTCGACATTATGGACAAAAAACTCGGTTATTATGGGAAAAACGCGGCCTTTATGAAAAAACTCGGCCATTATGAGATTCGGGCATTCTGATTGGCTGTCTAGCTCGGCCATTATGAAACCCGTGGTTCTCTTTGAAAAAGTAGCCGCCATTTTGAATTTCACTAAATTTATATTCTGAATGTTTAAAACATCGGAATATCGCGAAATATTGATCGGGTTAGACGGCTTATATACAGTCCTTGGATTACGTCATCGTATTTCGTCATCAACCTGAACACGCCATCAGCAGCGGCGGCACAAAATTGAACAAAGGGGAGCGTATTTTGAGCCAGTTGGTAAATCATTTATTGACTCTGGACAGCATCATCGACAGTAAATCCGGACATAGTGAATTACGTTGAAGTAACTATGTTTGATATAAATGAAGACTTTTGTGACAATTTCAATGAGAATCTAGATGGCGGGTCGGATAGTTTATGAAGTTTCGGATAACGATACTTCCAATTCTTGGTGAATGACAGTTTTAAAAATGTAGACATAAGTGAAATTAGAACATGTATTGAACGAAAATAAAGTTAATGCCACTGTGTACAAAATAAGAAGTGATATCAGGGTGGAAGAAAGGACAGCTACAGTACTGTCAGAGCTAGTGTGAATGAGACAAGGATTGAAGTCATCCCAGCCAGTGAGCTTGCCACAATTCTTGTCAGATTTTATCAAGGTATGTAGGATAAACACATGATTATTATTTCATAACAATGACATAAATAAATATTGAATATCAAGATACCTTTTCACCAGTCCTTTGTACACCCCACCTGGAGATTCATGCAGCAGTTCTAAACCATAACAAACATAATGTGAAATTACTTTTTAAGCAAATAGTCAAGGGAAACTTTATCATACTTGTTAACATTAGGGACCGTCTATTAGATATAGCATTTATCATGTCTAGCAGTTTGAACAAAAATTGTCATTTGGTTTTGCAGAATGTAGAGGCTTAGATTCTTGTATTGATTATGGTTTTATATTTTCAGATTAACTTGAGCAGTCAGTGTATACAGTATGGTTGAACAATGGTGTGTGTTTTGGGCTACGATGTCGACAAGACCATGAGAACTTAATGTCGGAAGATAAAGATCTATCAAACATGTCAAAAGAATTGTTTCAATAAATTGATTGAGTTAATACGTTATTTATTATTCCTTATCTTTATACTGTGCTTTTGCCCAAATTGTATAGTTAATTAATAAAATTGTCAATAATCAAGTGTTTTCATAATGGCCTTGTTATCGGGCTGAAGATAGTCATATTAGCCTTCGGCCTCAGGCTAATATGACGGTCTTCAGCCCAATAACAAGGCCATTATGAAAACACTTGATTATTAACATTATAATGATACTAATAATTTAAACCATAGCATACTTTAATTGTTAGTTGTGTTGTTTAGCAATCTTTCATGTATGACTACTTCTCAATTGTACACATAGCAAAACTGAAGAAAACATGTATGTGCATTTAATTTACAAAACTTGGTGATCTTTAGAACATGACCCATTAAGTTCAAAATGTGTGTATTTTCAAAATAACTTGATCGATTGAACTTTGTTTTTACCACACAGTTACAATGTACGTGCCTCTTGAATTGTTGATTTTCAAATTCATCTATATTTTATATAAATTTGAAGCCTGAAAACCTAATTATTGTTAACCGTTGAAATGTTCCATTGTTGCTAAGCAACAGAAACATCGCAGTTTTTGTACCACTCCTATATTTATGTATGTATGATTAAATATTTATTTCCAGCTATTTTTGCAAGGTAAACCCAATATAGTATACATAGGAAAAACATATAAGTCCAAAAATAACAATGTAATGAAATAGAAATAAGAAAGAATGATGAGTGAGTGGATAGAGAGTCGGATCGTTCAGCGGAGAAAGAAGTGCGTTTTGAGTAATTTAAAATGAAGAAAGACAATATACATAGCAACAAAAAACTAGCACGTAAGAGAATGGGAAAAAGAAAAGATGAGTGGATAGCGTGTTGGATTGTTCAGTTTGAGTAATGTTCGTGTTAAATGACGAAATACAATGTATTTAGCAACAAAAATAGCGCATAATGGAATGGAAAATAAGAAAGAAAGATGAGTGAATAGCGAGTTGGATTGTTCAGTTTGAGTAATGTTCGTGTTAAATGACGAAAAACAATGTATTTAGCAACAAAAATAGCGCATAATGGAATGGAAAATAAGAATAGCGTGAGTGAATAGCGAGTTGGCTTGTTCGGCTGAGAAAAAATCCGTATGTGAGTAATATACGTGTAAATGACGAAACACAATATACATGTATTTACCAACAAAGAATAGCACATAAAGGAATAGAACAAAAGGAGATGTTTAAGGGTCGTGAGTGGATACAGAGTATTGTAATTATATCGACATGTTATTTAATTTGAAGTTTAAGTATTACAGTTAAAATCACACATATCAAATTCTGATATCAAATGTATGTGTATCAGCAAATGGTCGACAGGGCAATTGCGAAAATTTTAACTAATAATTTTATCATTCAAAAATTAATGTTGTATATTTATCGATTACAGGTACATGTATACATGCATCACATCGTGACGTGTTTGTTTATGATATAGATCGATAGACAGTGACAAGACAGGATTAGACTGATAAGGGGCAATAAAACAATAAAGGGATTACACTTCCAAGGCGTTTTATTTCCCGGTCACAATTATGAATACTGTAACAGCCTCGGAAACTACCGCAAAGAAAGCTCGTGTAACAGTAAATGCCAGGCGGTCCCTGTATTCGAATACTCCCAAACCAGCGCCTAGAAACGTTAATACTACAACCGTCACGCAGGTATCCATTGAGGCGTTGTTTGCTGATTTAGCCTCGGATATTCATATGCAGTTTGGTGCAATAAACGAACGCATGGACAGATTGGAGGCTGGTTTAGAACAGAAAATAGCCAACAAAGTGGCACAGATTCTGGATAAACGCGTGACAACAGAAATTAACAAGATAAGAAAGGATGTGGATGATAAGTGTATGTCATTGAAAACTGATATTCAGGCTGAGCTGACTTCAGATATTGACAATATCAATGATAAGTTGAAAGTGCTGTCTGATAAATTAGACTCGTCCAATCAACAAACGTCCACACCAGATGTGTCACTAAATATTGTAGGTCGTGGGCTCGCAGAATCGGCCAACGAAAATCCCATGAACAAGGTTAATGGCTTATTTCGGGACGGTTTGAAAATTGCGAATGTCACTTGTACCAAAGCCGAGAGGAAACAACCAAACGTGAGTTCAAGGAAACCGGGTCTGATTATCGCCACCTTAAAATCGAATGAGGATAAAAGAAAGGTCATGACAACTAAGCGCAAATTGATGGACTCTCGTCAGTATAGTGATGTGTTTATTCACCATGACCAGACTGTAGCTGACAAAACTTTGTCTGGAAACTTCCGTGTAATTTTAAGTGCTATGAGGAATAGTGGCCTTGTTGTAAAAGGTAATAAGATTGTGAAATCAGAACACTCGGCGGGCAGTCGTCAGCAGTCCCGGACAGGCGATAGACAAGGGGATCGAGCCAATAACGGGAACAGGAACGGTGACAGTTGTAACCAGGGTAATGGTGGTCAACAGAACGGCAACGGTGCACACAGAAACAACAACGAGGCGTGGAATACGGTCAGACTTTGGGGTAACAGTTTTGGTCGCAATGGGCGACGGGGTAACTACAGAGGACGTAACTCTCGTGATCTTTAGGTAAAAGCCGGGTTTTGGAACGTTCGAGGTGGGAGTGCGAACCCTGACTCAGACAATTCTATTCTACGTTCTATGTGTATTATTGACAAACAGTTTGATATTTTAGCTATTGCGGAAACCCATTTATTAAACGATGACATTTTAAACGTTGATGGTTTTAGTTGGTATGGACATAACAGGAAGAATATCCACAGAAATGCACGTGCTGGATCTGGAGGAGTTGGTTTTTTAATTAGTAATGATCTTTTAAAATTGTATAATGTACCCATACTGAATAATTCTTCAGAGGGTATTTTGTGGTTGAAATTGTCTCATGTATGAAAATGTGACGTTGTTACCATGTGTCTGCTATCTCCCACCCGAAAATTCTTCACGATCCTTTGATGTGAATGCTTTTTACGATAATTTACTTTCGGATATTTACCAGTACAAGAATGAAGGAAATAGATTTCAATAGTAGATGTGGTGAGCTTAATGATTTTATTGCTGATATAGATGATGTACCACCGCGTAGAATCATTGATTTTAGCACAAACTATAATGGTGAATTGTTCACTGATTTTTTTATTAATACTAATATGTGCATGTTAAATGGTAGAAATGGTGACTGTAATCATTTTACATCTGTTTCTGTGAAAGGTTCGTCTGTTGTGGATTATTGTATTGTACCTCATTTTAAGGATTTTGCAGTCACACTAACTTCTGATCTAATAAATAGCTGTGGTGATATAGAGGTGTAAGCACCAAGTAGTATACCTGGCCACTCTTTATTGTCGTGGAATATTATTACTGGTGTTTGTAATACTAATGAAACATGTTCATCTTTT
Organism: Spisula solida; assembly: GCA_947247005.1. Classification (NCBI taxonomy): domain Eukaryota; kingdom Metazoa; phylum Mollusca; class Bivalvia; order Venerida; family Mactridae; genus Spisula; species Spisula solida. The sequence continues at coordinate 25,024,874 of OX365960.1, read as the reverse complement.
AGAAACTTTGATAAGTTCGATTTTAGTAGCATAAATAATGATTTTATGTCTGATGATTCAGTATTGATTGAAATCAATCAGTTGATTCATAGGTTAGAACAAGGTTCAACTAATCAAGTTTCCATAGATACTGTCTATAACGAATGGTGTAGTATCGTTAAGGACAGTATGTATGCAAACATTCCGTATAAGAAGATTGGGAAATATAGTAAGTTTCGGACGCGCAGACCGGCAAACCTTGGTTGAATTATAAATTAACTGAACTTTGGTCTAAGCAATGTACGACTGAACGCAATTGGTTGAAATGTTGCAATAGAAAAGAGAAAATTGTTTTGAAATCTGAATATGTACAAATGCGTAAATTGTTTGATATTAAGTTCAACGTTCAAAGCGACATCATTGGTATAATATGCAGTGTGAGTTATTAAAGGAGTGTGATGTGAATCCGAATAAATTTTGGCAATCCATCGGTAAGATAGGTGTGAGACAGTCTAAAAGTAAATGCATACCAGAAGAAGTTGTACTTCAGGATGGTTCTGTTTCTACATGTATTCATGATGTACTTTCAAAATGGAAAAATGATTTTAGTTCTTTATTTGTTGACAATAATGTACATGTGGAATTGAATGTTGGTAATAATGAAAACAATTATAATATGAATCGCAAAAGAAAGTATACATTGTACATAACATGACATTATATCATCTTGGATTAAAACAAACAAACAAAACGTTTATATTTACCGAATTGTATGTTTATCTGCTTTTTTAAGACCTGACAATAACATATCAATGAATGCAATACCGCACACACATAGTCAACAGCCTTTGTACTGAAAAATTAAATTAGCACAAATGTAAAATCGTCAAAACAATGAAAAATCCTTAATTTATTGATACTTCTGCATGAAAATTTGTGTACATGCTGTTGACTACCACAACAGTTTATTAATAAAGATTTTTCTTCAATATATAAGACAGGGGTTCATTGAGCCATGAACAACCTAAAACGTTAATGTATGAGAAATGCTATTATGGTCAAGGGGAGGTAACCACGTATAAGATTTGAACATTTTTGTGAATTTGATTTTTCAGGTGTCAAAGCTGTTGACTATTTAAGTAGTATTTCATTTATTGACATGTTATTCATTGATCTTAAAATCTCATATAAACATACTACATGTATTTAGTAAATATTTACCCTTTGTTTGTTTCTTTTAACCTCAGATGAAAAAATTTCAATTATAAACAATGCATACTTTCTACGCACAAAAATTCAGAAATAAACAAGTATCATAAGAAGACCAACACGTGGCTTTAAAATAACCTGTGTCGAAGGGAAGGTGCTATATTAGTTATTTACAAAATTTTAAAGTAATTAGATTTTAACAACTTTTAAAACAACGCATTAACAACTTCTCTTAATCTTATTTATATATATAATCTTTATTTGAGTCTCACTCACACATATACAGTTACAATCATATTGAATATCATAAACATTATTATGTGCCCATTCTTATATAGAATTATAAGAGACTACACATGTATTAACATTTACATTTATGTAAATATTGATATGAAAGTATATGCAGTTTTAATACACCTATACATGAAAGTATATGTAGTATTAATACACCTGTACATGGAAGTATATGTAGTATTAATACACATGTACATGAAAGTATATGCAGTATTAATACACCTGTACATGAAAGTATATGTAGTATTAATACACCTATACATGAAAGTATATGTAGTATTAATACACCTGTACATGAAAGTATATGTAGTATTAATACACCTATACATGAAAGTATATGTAGTATTAATACACCTGTACATGAAAGTATATGCAGTATTAATACACCTGTACATGAAAGTATATGTAGTATTAATACACCTGTACATGAAAGTATATGCAGTATTAATACATGTACACCTGTACATGAAAGTATATGTAGTATTAATACACCTGTACATTAAAGCATATGCAGTATTAATACACCTGTACATGAAAGTATGTGCAGTATTAATACACCTGTACATGAAAGTATATGTAGTATTAATACACCTGTACATGAAAGTATATGCAGTATTAATACACCTGTACATGAAAGTATGTGCAGTATTAATACACCTGTACATGAAAGTATATGCAGTATTAATACACCTGTACATGAAAGTACGTATATGCAGTATTAATACACCTGTACATGAAAGTATATGCAGTATTAATACACATGTACATGAAAATATATGTAGTATTAATACACCTGTACATGAAAGGTTTTTCAGACTGAACTAGATTTTGAATGTTAACAGTCTCTCATAGTTCTATTATACAAGGGTTTCCATGGTGATCATGTTGTAAATTGCATATTGTGAACAACGATTGGTAGTACATTACAATACAATACGACACTCAACAATCGATTTTGTGAAATATAACTACAGCAGTAAAATATTGTTAAAAGTCTCATTAGCTTTAATTTCACCTTCATTCATTAATTTGTAATCAATATGTTTACGTTCACGCAATGATTGTGAAGTAGCCTTGGTTGTATATTGGTTTTGTTTATATGCTTTTATTTATCCTCGCCACTGGAAATCCATATGGGCGAGGCCCCCATGAATCCGTTTGTAAATAAATGTCTATACTGTTACAAAATAGTGTTACATCCAGTTAAAAAGACTTCTAATGAATATATAAACAAATAGAATATCCCCTGTCACATTTGTAACAAAAAACAATGTTCAACATACATTTTGTACTTCATAAAAGGCATATTGAGACGAAATATCAAATTCGACCTTGAAATGTCAATGACATTGACTCAGTATGTGTGCGTGAGATTAGGATAAAACATAAATTCAAATGAAGCTAACAATCATACATATATTTGATTTTAACATTATAAATAAAACTGTGTCATATTTTTGAATATAAGAATTATCTGGGAAGAATATAATTATTATGTGTTATTCGTCCCAGGAATTATGAATACAGAATCAGAAAATTTACAAAGACTGTCATCTCGGACATCATGGACAAGAATAAAATGGTTATTTTCACAAAGTTATAATATGCTGAAGTAAAAACAGTTCTTTGAATAAGAGAATAATGTTCTTACCAAAATTTCTATCACTTTTCTATCCCAATTTAATGATACAATATACAAACAAAATGTATATCCTAGTAAAAAGGTAGAACAAAATATCACATTTTCAGCTATTTTTGTACTTTGACCTTGAAAGCCCATATCGCCGTAAAACAGCGTATTTCAGCGTACTTGTGTAATTATAACGTAGCGCATACGAATATCCCCTGTCACATTTGTAACAAAAAACAATGTTCAACATACATTGTGTACTTCATAAAAGACATATTGAGACGAAATATCAAATTCGACCTTGAAATGTCAATGACATTGACTCAGTATGTGTGCGTGAGATTAGGATAAAACATAAATTCAAATGAAGCTAACAATCATACATATATTTGATTTTAACATTATAAATAAAACTGTGTCATATTTTTGAATATAAGAATTATCTGGGAAGAATATAATTATTATGTGTTATTCGTCCCAGGAATTATGAATACAGAATCAGAAAATTTACAAAGACTGTCATCTCGGACATCATGGACAAGAATAAAATGGTTTTTTTCACAAAGTTATAATATGCTGAAGTAAAAACAGTTCTTTGAATAAGAGAATAATGTTCTTACCAAAATTTCTATCACTTTTCTATCCCAATTTAATGATACAATATACAAACAAAATGTATATCCTAGTAAAAAGGTAGAACAAGATATCACATTTTCAGCTATTTTTGTACTTTGACCTTGAAAGCCCATATCGCCGTAAAACAGCGTATTTCAGCGTACTTGTGTAATTATAACGTAGCGCATACGTGTTCGTTATACTACAGCATGTTTGCAAAATATCTCGTACGATTGGGATACGTTTCTCGCAAACGTTGTGGTGTGACGGGGCCATCAACAGACAATATGAATACACAACAGTGTAATGGTGTTACTATTTTAGTAACACATGCGATATTATCGCTTTAAATATTTACTTCGTAATTTGGAATATTTCGGACAGATAAGTAAGAAATTGTACTCCTTTTCTACAACTTGATAATTGCAATTAATACATTTTGTCTTTTCTCGGTTGATTGGTACAACGTCCTTGCTATATATTTAATTCATTTTTTAGTCACCGGGCTTTCGTATCTTCGGGGATACATTGCATGTCAAGCTTATGATATAATGTCAACGCCGACTATATATCGTCTTGTTTGACAATGCATGCCTTAAGTTATAAATATTGAATGTATTCCCCGTGAGAGTATGTACTTATATAATAACAATTTATATAAATTAATATTAAACAGACAATATGTGAATATTCGCCATTCTCTGAGTAAGTTTTGCAACCTCCGAGGTTTAACAGCTAACTATTAAGCAAAAATTAAGTACGTTACCTAACTGTTTATATCCGATAACAACATTATTATGTAGTAAAAGTGATTTCACATTGAACGAGGGTATGTCCAAAAGTAATGTCACTGCTCCACTGTTTATAGGTGTGCTTCAACAAAATAGATAAAAAAATATGTATAACATGAAAAGTGTTTTATATATCATTGATTAAAATTGAATATACACATATTCAAACTATACCACGGACGCCCTACGCCGAACACTTTTGCAAAATTATAACAACATTAAAAATATTGTGTCGCTGCAAATCTGACAACACTTACAGACTGTACATTTTACTGCACGTTCAGATGGTGTAGAAAAATGATATACGTTTCCTGAGAGGAACAAACAAACATGAATATGCAGATTTAAATGAATTTTCTAACTTATGACCAAAAAACATTGTTCATTGAACGCCCCTCGTACCATGCTTATCTTGCCTATTGACACCATTCTGTCTGTGTCAAACTGCGCTTCCTATTGTAGAATACTAGTAACTTTTGTACATACGTATTTTATAAAGACTACTGGCTATCTAAAGATATAAATTCTGTAATGCACAGACAACTCGAAGCCGTATAGTAACGGAGGCAGCACCAAGCCACCTACACAAGAGAGTACCATCTGTATTAGCGTGACTGTCGTCATGATGTTTGGAGAGATTTTACGTCATGAATCGTCATGAAAATGGCTACACATTAGCTAATGCTATAATATTCAGTGGATTTACAGAAAACGGAAATCTCGGAACTCACGATTTTAAGGATGTATATTCGTAGATTGCATAAGAGAAACGAGTTTTGCATACAATATTCATCCACTTTTTAAACTAACCAATGTTACGCATGAACTCACCTATGTTACATATGAACTAACCTATGTTACACATGAACTAACCTATGTTACATATCAACTAACCTATGTTACACATGAACTAACCAATGTTACACATGAACTAACCAATGTTACACATGAACTAACCAATGTTACTCATGAACTAACCTATGTTACATATGAACTAACCAATGTTACTCATGAACTAACCTATGTTACACAATAACTAACCTATGTTACACATGAACTAACCAATGTTACACATGAACTAACCAATTTTACGCATGAACTAACCAATGTTACTCATGAACTAACCTATGTTACATATGAACTAACCAATGTTACTCATGAACTAACCTATGTTACTCATGAACTAACCTATGTTACACATGAACAAACCAATGTTACACATGAACTAACCAATGTTACTCATGAACTAACCAATTTTACGCATGAACTAACCAATGTTACTCATGAACTAACCTATGTTACATATGAACTAACCAATGTTACTCATGAACTAACCTATGTTACTCATGAACTAACCTATGTTACACATGAACAAACCTATGTTACACATGAACTAACCTATGTTACACATGAACTAACCTATGTTACACATGACCTAGCCTATGTTACACATGAACTAACCAATGTTACACATGAACTATCCTATGTTACACATGAACTATCCTATGTTACACATGAACTAACCAATGTTACACATGAACTAACCTATGTTACACATGAACTAACCAATGTTACATATGAACTATCCTATGTTACACATGAACTATCCTATGTTACACATGAACTAACCAATGTTACACATGAACTATCCTATGTTACACATGAACTATCCTATGTTACACATGAACTAACATATGTTACACATGAACTAACCTATGTTACACATGAACTAACCTATGTTACACATGACCTATCCTATGTTACACATGAACTATCCTATGTTACACATGAACTAACCTATGTTACACATGAACTAACCTATGTTACACATGAACTATCCTATGTTACTATCCTATGTTACACATGAACTAACATATGTTACACATGAACTAACATATGTTACACATGAACTAACCAATGTTACACATGACCTAGCCTATGTTACACATCAACTATCCTATGTTACACATGAACTAACCAATGTTACACATGAACTAACCTATGTTACACATGACCTAGCCTATGTTACACATGAACTAACCAATGTTACATATGAACTATCCTATGTTACACATGAACTATCCTATGTTACACATGAACTAACATATGTTACACATGAACTAACCTATGTTACACATAAACTAACCAATGTTACACATGACCTAGCCTATGTTACACATGAACTATCCTATGTTACACATGAACTAACCAATGTTATACATGAACTAACCTATGTTGCACATGACCTAGCCTATGTTACACATGAACTAACCAATGTTACACATGAACTAACCAATGTTACACATGAACTAACCTATGTTACACATGACCTAGCCTATGTTATACATGAACTATCCTATGTTACACATGAACTATCCTATGTTACACATGAACTAACCTATGTTACACATGAACTAACCTATATAGATATATGTACCAGCAAGTAGAAAACAGAATTGAATAGTGGTAATAATGGCTAACTAACTGTTATTGTCTACATACATTATGGACATACATTGTTAATTGATTTATATAGTATGTATCAATTACCCGCAGAAAATGTCATAGTTTATGGTAGGTTTGAAATCAATCTCCGATAATATATGTCCGTCCATCTGCCCGTACGCTATCAAATGTAGTTGTGTGTTGCAGAACGAAACATCTTTTGATATTCCATTCATTGTGTAGAGTGAAACATTTTTATAGAGTGTGATCATATCAAACAAAAGAAAACCTCTCCGCGTCTGCAATTCAGTAAGAACGTTCGCCTATCCGTCCGTTCGTCCGCCTGTCCGTCCTGGGTTATTTCTAAGAAACATTGTTTTAGTGAAACACAAATAATGATATGAAGTTTAATTCAGAGAGATGCATAAACCATGAAGTGTTTACTTACAAAATAGTTTGGTTCGTAATACGTATTTTATTCACGGATAAAGATAAGTTTATAGAACTGTAAATATGCATCCTTGACCCAGGGTTTGCACGTGTCCAGCAACGGTAGAGTAGTTGATCTTGTATTAAAATTACCTCATGTTGTACACACGCCCTAATGATGTTGGAGCTGTTTTGGATCCTTCATTAAGATTTTGTTCAAATGTTGTCAGGAAGTAGAGAAATCGGTGAGAAATCTATGCTGACACAAAATATGATGTAAAAACACTAGATCACCTAACTCGTTCTCCGAGTGGCCCTGTTTGAAGTGTGTATGAATTTTTTTTTTCATATGGTTTGAGTAAACATTGTTATACATGGTCAATATACCAAAAATGGTACACTGTATATTTAATTTCGGTCTAGTATATTATATTGCTCTTTTACCCCACCCACTTCGTATTTAATGTAGCAAAATTGCACCCAAGTACCATCATTATAACTTTTTTCTCACTTAAATAGTTCGTTAAATAAGACTAGTGATATAGATCTTCAAAACTATGCAATAAAATTATGTGTCACCGAGGTATCTTTTTCACAAATTTTGTTTTTATTGTGGTTAGATGTTGCGAAAATGCTGAGAAAATCAATGAAAACACTTAAAATAAATTTTAATGAACATGTAAATGTCGCGAAAACATATAAACACACAATAAACAAACATTACCAAACGAATCTGACTCCCCAAAATGTCACTTGGCGATAATAGATTTATGTAACTTTTTATAAAATTTTGTTTTACTTACATTGTGGACAACTTAATAGCGTCAGTGTCATTACTTTTGAATATACCCTCGTATAACTGGGGACCAGAGGGGTATTTTCATTTTTTATTGTACATTTTTGTAATTACAAACGACTGACGGTACCAGAGTGTACAATGCGAGTATATCAGGAGTACAAGAGAAGACTTTCTGTGGTAGCTACGGTAGAGATAATCAATAGCTCGAGTATTGTTAGTGGAGAATATACAAAACATGCGCTCTACTTCTCTAAGACTAACGTTGACAGCATACGACTGTCAGCACCTGAATGGATAGCAGAATGCGACCATGTATTTAATTGATATAAGTTTTCGTATCCATTAAAAAAATATGAAATTATTAGATCTATTGCTGATAAAATTCGTTGTAAATGCAGTGCTAGGATTACGAGCTTTTAGGTAAGTGCAGATTATGTTTTGAATGAATTTAGCCTATGTCGTTTATTTTTTTTAAATATACTCTTAACAAATCTTATAAGTGTGCACGTGTTTTTACCGTAAAACTTTTTTTATTTATGAATTATTTCTGCATGAAAGTTTGTGTACATGCTATTGAATAACACACAATTAGATTAATATAGGTCGTCAAAATTAAATACAGTGGATCACTGAACCATGAAACATCAAAACACGTAAAATGCACGAAACATTTATGCGTAGGTGCAAACTATTTTATTTATGGTCAATTAGAATTTTAGATATATTATTACATTCAAACAACACACAAAATTATGCGATTTTTTAACTCAACAAAATGGTAGTTCTTAACTTTTAAAATTACAGTTTGAATTTTATGGTCAAAGGCAGGTAACTCTTCCAAAATTGGTTTTTAACACAAAAAATGAGTAGTTATAAATCTTAATTGGGCTTTATTCTTATCATTGTTTTCTTTATTTCTGTCTCGGTGATAAGTACATACACCTGAACACAAACTCGATCAGCAAAGAGGAAACATAGCTGCATTAACAACCTGATAAACACCCGATGAACACACGGCAAAAACGTGTGACATTAGCTTTTGGTGATGTTATCATTTATTTATTCTGTTTGTAAAAATTGTTATCAGATTGTAATAAAATCAATTGCAATGTAGTTCCACATATCCAAGTTGCATGTGTTGAAAATTTCAACACAATCAAACACATGTTGACCAAGTTATGGGTAAATATATACATGCACACTTAAACTATTTGTTAAGTGTATAGGGACTGGTTAGTCATTGCATCCTAACTGTATACAAATCAGTCCTGGAACTACCTTTATACGCAAGCTACCATACAAAGCCGCTACATCAGTATCAGTTTTAATTAGAATTGTAATAATTCCCGTACATTCCCTTCAACTATTGAGGATCACATTTGGCATCATTGTACTGATTTGAATTGAGACAATAATTATGTTTCATTTTTACACAAATTAAAGGACTAAACCTACAGGAAACTGAATCATTGATAAAGAGTAATAAATATTTTTTATAAAATTTATGTTATCTTAGAAAGGTGCATTTGTTCTGAAATTGTCAGATTTTCATAGTATCAATAACAAGAATGGGCTTTCGATATCTCCATTGCATTCATAAACAACATTGTTGGAACTACCTCCATGCAAAATCCCATTGAAATTAATCGACTATAGTTAAAAAGTTATACCATGAAATATATCGTATATCACGGGGTCCAGTCATTCAATAAAATCTACTGTGCTATTTTAAACTAGAACAAAGAAGTGATTTTACGGCTCTATGGGTTTATTTTCTTATTTATTGACGGATTATTTGTTGGTAACAAAGTAAAGATGAAGCTCTCTCGTTTCTAAATATGTAAATATATTTAAAATAACACCAGTATTAATGAAATGTTAATTAAAACAAAATGCACCTCAGTGAATGTCTGGTCAATTTCCCTTCAAATGAACCTTTCAAAGATACATGTAATATAAATTAAATTAAATTTAAAAAAATGTTTACTCTTTATCAATAATACAGTTACCTGTGACTAAACATAGCGAAATGTAAAATATCAAATTAGTAAATAATAGTCGGACAAACAAGCAATACTTTAGCTCAATGTCAAATATATAAGAGCCGTTCTCCAGGAAAACCGGGCTTAGTGACAAAATTATGAAAATCATGATACCATAGCATTAGAAAGACACGACTCTTTCGAACAGTTTCTGAAAATATTAGCAAAATATAACACCAAATAACAAAATTACAGTCTTATAAACCTAACCACTCCCGCCTTTTTGTGAGTGACGTCGCAAATGTCATTCAAGCGTTATTTGACGTTACGTTAACATGAAGTTCACAAGTCTAGTATTTGATGAGTTTTTTACGTAAATTCATCAAAATTGTATCACATTTTAGAATTACATGTATATTCTTATTTTGATAAAACATATCTAAATCGTGAATGTTAGCTTTTAGATAAATGTAGCTACCGTTTTTAACCACTAACCCCTCGTTTTCTCACGGTATGGATGCCCTTCAGAAATTGGTCACCATAACAACGGCAGAAGATATTTTAACATAATTCACGAGAAAAATAAATCTAAGACATAGTTCTATATTGTCCAAGAACTTAAAAATAAATCAAAGAGCATGATTTTCCCCACTTATGAGGGTTTTTTAAACTCTATTACATAAATACTAATACAATGTCACTAAGCCCGGTTTTCCTGGAGAACGGCTCATATATGATGTAAAGAATGTTTAAACACCTTTCACATGATTAAATTGTCAACAATAGAGGCAATCTTATTGTTAACCTTAAAACAACATTACAAAATACTAAGTTATAAGTAACGAAAATATTACTGTAGCATTTACTTGTACCCCCACAAAACGAAGTTCGGAGTTGCATTGTAATGTATTGGAGTAAGCTTATCGGTCGGTTTGTCGGTCTCCGGACGATAACTTTAGTTAGGAATGAGATATTTTGATGAAATTTGCTGTTTAGGTAGCTTAATATGTAAATACGCTGCTCAAGTTTGAAAATGGACTGTGGGGTTCAATGTCACAATTACTCAAAGTTGAAAATATTAGAACTACAAGAACTATAGCTATAAAAACTCGCGTAAGAGAGGGTTGCGTGATGTCTTCTGTCCTCTTCAACTTGGCCATACACTTAAGGTGCATCTACACGGTAAGTCATGGTGTATAAGTCGAAGATGTACACTTCACAAGATGTACATCTTCCCTAACTACACGGTACACCATGACTTATAAATCACACGTTATTTCTCTCCAAACACTTGTTAACACTGGAGTTGTACATCTCCCAAAATGTGTGGTAGAATTGTACTACCCGTTACTACACGGTACATTTTGATGTATAGGTCAATATGTATACACCAAAACTTACCGTGTAGATGCACCTTTAGACTGTGTTGCCATACATGCAAGTGGGCATAACCGACAATAAATAAGTAAGTTTTAAGGCAAAATGACATTAAAATGCGTATCGATACATTTAAAACGTGTTCTTGGCAAAAGCGTTTTGGTAACCATTTACCTAGACTACCGCTATAATATCACGAACATTATAGAGTGGGAAATTAAATACATTTTACGTAAAACTGAAATGTGAACGTCGAATTATAAATAATTTAGACCTATACAAAAATGATATAAACGAAACCTATGAAATTTTGATACGCCAAACAGTAATTATTAAAACAATTTGAATATCCAACTTTTCACAGTAGATAGTTCCAGAACGATATTTGATCAGATGTTGAAATACAAGTAAAGTTAATTATTTTAATAATGAATTAGTGGAATCAGTAAGCGTACTGCATGGGCATATTGGAGTTATATATTATAGTACATGCGTCACTGATATTTCCATTCTTATATCACAGTGCGTAAACTAACCAACTTCCGGTTATCGCAAGAAGTCATAGACGTTGAATTTCAAATTCCCCCAATATGTCACACAGTGACCTGGAATTACAGAGATGCTTTAGCTCGCACAACATCATACTTGTACAAGTTGTATAGTCTCCCAATAAGTCATACAGTAATTATGTTTATATGCTGCACCATTGGTACATTAGGAAGTCACGATTTCAGACCATGTGTCCTTGTATTACAACCATCAGATGACTTTCTATATTAAGCTTGTTCATAATTTAGATAAATAACCTACTATAGAGCACATGTTGTTCGACAAAATAAGAAAACAGACCCCTTTAAGTGCGCGTATAGTGAGCCCTAGAGAGACAGGAAAAGCCTATTGAGGCTTCATAAGCTTGGCTCGTTGTTCATCGGAGCAAGTACCCTCGGTCTACATTCAATCGTAGTTTGAACTTGTGCCAACTGCTAAAACAATTGAATCAACAAAAGGGCAACGTTAGATCCCTTCTCCTGGTTAAGTGACTATTAAAATAAACGCATATTTTATATAATGGTAGAATTGACAATGTTTTTAGTAGCAGAGTTTGTTAATAGTTCGCACATTGGCTCCATCAGAAGTGACTATTGAAATTGGTCATCAAATCAGACGTTGACGATGGTTTCTATGGAGAAGTTCAGCTCGCACAATTCACATTTACCTTTCTTTTAATGCTCCATGGACATAGTGGCATATACTACGATAACCAAGCTCTCCGTAATGGTTTTGAATATGACGTCACAATTTGAAACGTATAACTGCATTGTATTATAGGATACACGCAGAAAGTATTGACAGGATTTCCCCCTGTGAACGGAAATTGATGGCACAAAGGTATCAACACAATTTTTTGACACGTCAAATCGACGGGTTGCCCCGTGTGCTCAATTTTACGTTGCTATAACTACCCTATTTGAGAACATTACATATATTTTTCTTTATTACCATGTGGATTTAATTTGTTAATAAAAGGGCATTATTTCTACCAAATTTGATGAAAATCGGATGAAAGAGGGTTAAGCAATCAATGGTGTCTACGTATTTTTTGAATGGCCCTCGTATATCTTGTATGTTCGTGATACATTGTTTAGACATCAACCATGTCACCTAGTCACAATCCTCATCGCTATTCAAATTGAGATAACATCAAAACTACATTGTTTGAATGATTCAAAGGGCTCGTACTCCGAATCCCCCAAACACGTTATGTTAGCTCAAGGTGCAGACTTTGTCAGACACATTGGGTAATGCATTACGTCGTCCATAGTATAGATTGATATATTAAAGTAAGACATTGAATCAATAGGACTCATTCATAACGAACAATTTATCAGTTTATAATAACATAACATTGTTCAGCATCATGTATGTCTGTTTGTTTGTTTCTTCGTACACAATATTACCTACACATGTATACTTCAACATAATGATGTTAATACAGTCAAATAAAATATACGTTATATCCAAACTAATACATAGTCAAATAAAATATACGTTATATCCAAACTAATACATAGTCAAATAAAATACGTTATATCCAAACTAATACATAGTCAAATAAAATACGTTATATCCAAACTAATACATAGTCAAATAAAATACGTTATATCCAAACTAATACATAGTCAAATAAAATACGTTATATCCAAACTAATACATAGTCAAATAAAATACGTTATATCCAAACTAATACAACGAAAATCGGATATAGCAAAAGAAAAATGGGTCCCTATGATTTCGTTGTTAGCGAGTTCCACTGTAGATATTTTTGACCAACAACATATTTCTGCTATCGAAAATTCCTAAAAATGATTTGAATTTACTTGAAATCAAGATAAATGTCATTTTCGCCTGCACTATATTGAACGTGTCCCATGTTCTATATACAAATATATATAGCATAAGCTAGTAATATTGAGTACGGATTACACCAGGGAATCCGATTAGCACTAGAACATCAAACTTCATTAAAAAACAAATACTTTTTCAGATAAAACACTATTTTCCAATCTAACAGACACAAACATAATTTATTCCGGTTAACTGAAGCACACAATGATTCTTATTGTTTTTGATCTCACTATTAATGGCATTCATTAAATGAATGAATATCAGAAATAATACACACCCATTTAGACCGATCAGTAGGATGTTAATGATAGGGGCTTCATCTAATTTATCCTCCCTAGTATTGTATCCAACGTCAGTAAGATTTTATCATATACAGATATTCGCATTTTCAAATCAATTAAATAATCAATCGACTAAGCACCGTTCGTTCGTTCGTTCGTTCGTTCGTTTTTCCCTTACTTCCTTCTTTTCTTTCTTTCTTCCTTCCTTTCTTCATTTCTTCATTTGTTGCTTCCTTCGTTCGCTTGTTCCTTCCTTCCTTCCTTCATTCCTTCCTTCCTTCTTGCGTTCCTTCGTTTCCTCGTTTCCTCGATCATTCGATCATTCGTTCCTTGTTCTCTTCATTTATTTCTTCCTTCGTTCGCTCCTTCCTTCCTACGTTCCTTCGTTTCCTCGTTCATTCGTTCCTTCCTTCGTTTCTCAGTTCATTCGTCCGTTCCTTCGTTCATTCGTTCCTTCGTTCAACATATTTAATATAATTGACCGAATAACCTGTACATGCATTGTACATGTTATATGTTTCTGTACTTGGGTAGCCTGATCAATATTACAGTACATAGGAGTCACATGTACATCTTTCTTCATGTAACTTTCATAATATACCACGTGACCATATTAAGTACATGAAATATTAAGGATGCAGTCACGTTTCAAGGTCACACGTTAAGGTCACGTACCACATGTCGACGTGCACGTTTGTCAACAAGCGTTAACAACTCAACTACCTCTATCATTATAAATGATTTATTTATACCTAATGTACTTCTTAATAATAAAATAATTCTTAAAGCAAAATCTACATAACTATGATTTCCTTCGCATTAAAATGAAGTTTTGGGTAGCCAAGTAAGCAAGAAGAGCAGTCAGCGTACACATATAAACAAGACATTTATCTATGCATGATTAAAATGTTGATTTGCCTTTCTGATGTTTGCTGCACGGTTTCGCCTGGCCGTGAGTGATTGCGTACACCGTATGTTGAAAACATGTTTAGTGAGTTATTTACTCTTGTTGCTCACGTACGTTGTCGTTTTAGTCCGGCCCCAAACCCAATATACCTTGCATTGGAGTATAAAGTTTTTTTCTTTGCTGATTTCAGTAGACAAGACCTTTCAAATGGAATTTCTGACGGGTGACATTGTGTCACCCTTGAGCATTTTGAGAAAATTGGGGTAAAAGTTCCAAAATATAAACGAAACTGCGAATTTTTGGAATCGGTGAACTACATTGTTATTTATAATCATATTTTATAATACATCACATTTATATGTAGTTATTAAGTTGCAGTTGAAGACTGCAAAATTTTAGTGCCGTGCATTTGTGCCAAAGGAGGTATTTTGGGGTAAAACGTTAAAAAGTGCATGGAAAAGTGCGAATTTTCGGAATCGGTGGACTTTAACGTCATTAGCCATTATATTTGGTAAATAATCGCTGTGATAGTTATATAGTGACTTGCGATGAAGATATTAAACACCTTAAGCTAGGCTATGGTACAAAATGTGGTATTTTGGGGGTAAAACGTTAAAAATGCATTTAAAAGTGCAAATTTTCGGAATCGGTGAAATTTAACGTCAATGACCATTATTTTTGGTAAATAATCGCTGTGATAGTTTAATAGTGACTTGCGACGACGATATTAAACACCTAAAGCTAGGCTTTGGCACAAAATAAGGACTTTTGGGGGTAAACACTAAAGAATGTAACGGAAAGTGCGAATTTTCGGAACTGATAGACTTCTATGTCATGGTTCATTTTATTTGGTAATTACAATTGTAATTACTATAATATGATATAGTAATGTGTTATTAATGATAACAATCATCTTAAATCATGGTATGGTGCAAAATATATAATTTTAGGAAAGAACATACACAATTGTCAGGAAAAGTATGATTTTTGGGAATATGTTTACTATGCTGTTATAATTAATTTAACTTGATAGTAAATCACTGTGAGAGGTACATATCATCATGCAGTTCAAGTTATCTATGCTTTAAGCTAAATGCGATGTATTGGGGGTAAAACATCACTAAAATGATATGATTTTTTTTAATCTACGGACAAGTCAGATTTTACTACATAAAGCCATTTCCGGCCTTATTATTATTTTGTATTACTCATCAACACCAAGTCCACCATTATTGAACATACGAGGTACCCATTAGAACCGAATACATGCGTCACAAGTCATGCCATATAGAGTACTCGCCACCACTGAGTACAAACTTGCTAGGCCAAGTAGGGTATTAAAACCAACAGTGAGTCCACCATTCAATATCCTATGAGTACAAACAATCTAAGACCTACTGAGCTTTGACCGCCATTTAATAAAGCCATGCCAGAAAAAAATGTAAACCTATACATAGCCATATAAAGTACTCACCACCACCAGCCATTCCTCATCTAATTGGGTACATGCCACTGCTGCTTATCTTATGGTAATGGATACCTTTAATTTCCTGACACAGCAATTTGTTACTCTTTGTGGTACCTGGCTCAGCAATTCTTGAATCTATACGTACGTAACCCTGCATGACAGTCACCCTAGCGCTATCGATACTATATACTGCTGTGTACAGTCACTCCTAGAGCGTTCACTTCGATTGCGGGATGTCCCAGGCTCAATCCCAGGCCTGGTCATACCAAAGACAATTTAAAATGCTACCATGGGGTAATTCCCTTGCATATATAGATACTAAAGCATAAATGGGACGATGGTTTCTCTCTCATACCACCGTAGCGATGTATAACACCAAGAATTAGTCACTGAGCGTGATTAATTAAGAACTTGTTTCACAATCTACCTAACATAATGTACTTTTGTATATAGTGTCTATTCCTTGAGCCCACGGGTCACTTGACACTTTTGGCACATGCATTCTGTGGTACCTAACACTGCTCTATTAGATAGCAAATACTATCAGACACAGTCATTCATAGCTTTATATGCTACCCAACACTACTTGTGTCTGCCATTAATTATATTGCTCTACGGGGTATGTAACACATCCTTTCCCAGCTCCAAAGGATAGCATAGCAATTTATGACCTAAAAGGGTTACCTAATACTGTTGGAAGCATGACAATGATTATTCCTGAATTTATAAGGATTATACATTACCTGTTAAGCCATCACTGGTTTAATATTGCCTGACAGAGTCATTCTTGACTTCATTTGATATACAATATTACTGGACGTCGCCATTTGTAAATCTATAGGGTATCAAACAGTACATTTGACATTTAAAGTTAAAACGTTACCGAGTTTTGCAGGGCCACTTTCAGAAATTCAGCAGTTCAGCCGCCCTTTGACATTCATTGGGCTACCTAAGGATACTTGCGTTTCTGTCTCCCTGT
Source organism: Spisula solida (assembly GCA_947247005.1). Lineage (NCBI taxonomy): Eukaryota > Metazoa > Mollusca > Bivalvia > Venerida > Mactridae > Spisula > Spisula solida. The sequence goes on along the minus strand of OX365960.1, from coordinate 25,007,283 downwards.
GGAGACTAGTTCTCCTCTGGTATGTGTGCGCCAAAATCGAGATGTGGCGTCCAGAAATATCGAACATGTACATCATTACAAGTACCAATTCACACCTTCGTTAAGTGGGCATTGTGGGTTATTCTTGCTCAGAGAAATTAGGCAATGGTGCAGAGTGGGATCGAACCCGAGACGTCTCGATCCCAAAGCGTGCGCCCTATCTCTAGGCTATTCCTTGCTTAATTCGGACACATACGATGACCTGAAACAGCCATTCCTTTCTTTAATTGGTACCCAACATAGTTTAGAACTGCTCTTTGTTGCTCTGTGGGGTACTAATTATATAACATACACTTTATTTACTTTATAGGGTACAACTGACTGTCAATGATATGTATGACCCACTGACCAAAAACGTATAGATTATAGGCCAAGGCCATTTATAGAGTTGTTCGTCTGGTCGAGTGCCAGTGGATCATATGGATTAGTAACCTTGTACTGTTGTAAACAGCCATTACTTGATCTATTTGGGATGTTTGACTCTACCTGGCACAGTTTCGCCTTGTTTTGTGATGTCTAAAACTGTCAGTCGAGACTTTATATGGCATTAAACACTGCATAGAATAGCCATACTATGCTCTATATGATACCTAACACTGCTGTGAACAGATATTCCTGGTTCTATGAGGGTGACAAAACACTGCCTCGTATACCAGTAGTCATTCCTAACAGGATAGGATATCAACTACGCGCCTGATGCTGCTATTGATTTATTAGTTTTGGGTACTCAGCACTATGGAGAAGTCATTACTGGCTCTATTAAAATCTATATTTGCCTTGCATAGCATCATCTCCTGATCTATAGGGGATAACACATACTAGTTATGTTGGGCATTGCTAGTAATAGTTCTATGATGTAACTTACAGACAGCTAGAATAGTAATTTCTATGACCCGGGATACATATCAAATAAATATTTAAGGGCAATAAAGTCTACAGATTCCAAAAAGCACTGTTTTCGTTTATATGTTATAACATTTTACCCCAATATATCATATTTATCTCAATAACATTGCACACAGGTTTGATATTTTAAACTCTACATGTTAATAAGTACATGTTGCATGGATTTACTATGAAATAAAATGATAAAAGACTGTGTAGTCTACCACCTCGAAACAATCGCCCTTTTTCTTTATATTTTGAAGTTACAATGTATACCCCAAATTATCACATTTGCACAATAGCCAAACTTAAGACGTTTGATATCAAAACTATAAGGTTATTAACACCATTCATATTGATTAATCCCAGAGAAAAGATACATGACATTGTATCCGGTCTACCTATTCCAAAAAATTGCAGCTTTCCTCCATACATGTACTTTTTAATGTTTTACCCCAGAAATACCACATTTTGTACTATAGCTTAGCTTAAGATGTTTGATATTAATGGCAAGACACTATAAAATTACCACAGCGATTATTTACAAAATATAATGGCCAGTGACGTTAAAGTTCATCGATTCCAAAAATTCGCACTTTTAAATGCACTTTTTAACGTTTTACCCCCAAAATACCACATTTTGTACCAAAGCCTAGCTTAAGGTGTTTAATATCTTCATCGCAAGTCACTATATAACTATCACAGCGATTCTTTACCAAATATAATGGCTAATGACGTTATAGACCACCGATTGCAAAAATTCACACTTTTCCATGCACTTTTTAACGTTATACCCCAAAATACCTCCTTTTGCATAAATGCACGGCACTAAAATTTTGCAGTCATCAACTGCAATATAATAACTACATATAAATGTGATTTATTATAAAATATGATTATAAATGATAATGTAGTTCACCGATTCCAAAAATTCGCAGTTTCGTTTATATTTTGGAACTTTTACCCCAATTTTCTCAAAATGCTCAAGGGTGACACAATGTCACCCGTCAGAAATTCCATTTGAAAGGTCTTGGCTACTGAAATCAGCAAAGAAAAAAACTTTATACTCCAATGCAAGGTTCGGTCAAATTTCGGGGATTTCGGGCCGGACTATTTCGTTGTAAGATGGCAGTATAACGTTGAAAGCACGTTGTAAACACATTGTAAGCACATTGTAAGCACGTTGCAAGCACGTTGTAAACACATTGTAAGCACATTGTAAGCACGTTGTAAGCACGTTGTAAGCACGTTGTAAACACATTGTAAGCACATTGTAAGCACGTTGTAAGCACGTTGCAAGCACATTGTAAGCACGTTGTAAGCACATTGTAAACACGTTGTAAACACGTTGTAAGCACATTGTAAGCACATTGTAAACACGTTGTAAACACGTTGTAAGCACATTGTAAGCACATTGTAAACACGTTGTAAGCACGTTGCAAGCACATTGTAAGCACGTTGTAAGCACATTGTAAACACGTTGTAAACACGTTGTAAGCACATTGTAAGCACATTGTAAACACGTTGTAAACACGTTGTAAGCACATTGTAAGCACATTGTAAACACGTTGTAAGCACATTGTAAGCACATTGTAAGCACGTTGTAAGCACATTGTAAGCACGTTGTAAACACGTTGTAAACACGTTGTAAGCACGTTGTAAGCACATTGTAAGCACATTGTAAGCACGTTGTAAGCACGTTGTAAACACGTTGTAAACACGTTGTAAGCACATTGTAAGCACATTGTAAGCACGTTGTAAGCACGTTGTAAGCACATTGTAAGCACATTGTAAGCACGTTGTAAGCACGTTGTAAGCACGAACACTTCACTGAACACGTGTACAACGTTCTGTGAACACGGTCACTCACCGGGCCTTTAGAGGTAATAAGAAGGAGACTATTTATATAGTGACCATCTCTCTATATTGAATAAATGATGCTTTACTGTATAAACTAGCTGAATACATGTCGTATAACTGGACCTAGCTGAATACATGTCGTATAACTGGACCTAGCTGAATACATGTCGTATAACTGGACCTAGCTGAATACATGTCGTATAACTGGACCTAGCTGAATACATGTCGTATATACATGTCGTATAACTGGACTTGAACCCCATTCTAACCGATATACAGACATAGATTATATACGTACAATTGTTTGCTTGTCTATTATTTCACAATATCACACAGGAATACCTCACTGAATAGACTGTATTAATCAGTGAATGTCGTATTATATCTATATATGTTTGGTTCTTGCTGTACGTCAGATATAGCAATCATCAACCGTTGATATTGTCCAACCTGACTGTGGTCACAGAGTGGTATCTGTAAAGATCGAACATAACGTCTTTCATATAGACATGTACTTATCTATCTTTTCACTAATCGTTTCAAATTCTTTTTATTAAAGTGTAATTGCTGACGTAGACAATTTAACATCGTTATCGTATACCCACTCATCATGCTCAAAGATGTCAACCAGGGAAACTAAGACCAGCTTTATCTGTGAGAGAAGTAAAACAGATGGGATTTTGAGTCCTTTCTTTAAACTAAACCAAACATATACGAAGGTTGAACGCGAAATTCGTATAATTTGCTTATATTTTTTTTGTTGAATATTGGTGAGACTTGCAGTTGAGTTATAGAACGGACTAAATTCCGCAAACTTATGCGACAATTAACGGTATCCTTGGCAACGCTGCAACACCTGGGTATTGTTTTATCAAAGCAATTACGCTAGCGTAACTCTAAGTTTCCGTAAAATATGCATATGTCGATAATATTTGCACAAATGCGTTTTACTAATATATTTTTTTCATGTTCTGTCACTTTTTTTACCGTAATTCTACGCAAGGTCTGTGTAACCTTAAATATCAAATATGAACGAAATGAGGAGTTGTTGCCACGCACTGTTGATTTTCGACCGTCACTTGTTGTTATAGACTGTGATTAGTAATAAAACATGTTTAATCATCAAAACCTATCGAACTTTTATGTATGTTTATTCATTCTGGTTCCCGATATATTGGTAATATTGTGGCCCGGTCTACGTTTAATATTCAATATTTTTACGTAAATGTATGCAACAACTTGCGATAAATTAGTAAAACACACTTAATGATAATCGTATTCAATGCAAAATGTCCACCAGTAATCTATTGGATGAATGAACAATAAAAACCTGCCATTCACCAATAGCAAGCTGGTGGTATGAATACATGTGTATACAAACATGATCTCTCCTGTACACTCAAACGATTTAAAAACGCACCACTTATGAAATATATATTTTATGGATGAAAATGTAAAGCTATGGTCATTTAACTTTGGGTGAATAAACTTCAGTCTATACGCAACGAGTTATGTAAAGTTCATGTAATTATCGCGATTTTGAAATAAATTATGATATGTTCACCAGTTTTATTCCAGTACATAATGTCCAACAGGACATTCTTAAATCGATGCTAGGATCATGCGAACTATTATCAACAGTTGTGACATAAGAATTTTCAATTGTATCACTAAATGTTTGTATGAATATAATTAATTTAATACAGTACTTCAAATTAGTATAAAACTTATGTCACTTCAAGGTCAAGGTCAATGTCATTTTAAGGTCAAACTACAAAACACTACCTGAACATTTGTAACTTCCGTACTTCCTTACATGTTTTCGTAATATAAAATATACTGTACATTAACTTTTATTGCAGTTGATGAAAGTTAATGTTCTTAAAACAATCATACTTGTAACTTAACTACATGTATGTTAATGTTTGAGAAATTAAAAAAACATTATTAAATCAAATGGTTCCTATAGAAGTACTACTAGTATCCTAATGGGGCTTCCCTTGTTATTTTCAAGTTAAGGCAATGTTGTAATGTGACAGACTTATTGTTAGCCGTACACATACATGTATCACATTGTTTTACTATATTGATATATATAGTACTTGTAATTGCATTGTACCCGGTTCCTGCAACACTAACTATTTAAGGGTCAAGGTCGTTCAAGGTCAAAGTACGAAATAACAAAACAATGATATTTCCACAAAGTATTCTTATTTTTAAAGACTGTATATATTGTCTTTGGGTTACATATTTTTCTTGCAGTGTTGCTTAGAGTACAATTATAATGAGTACATGAATGTGTTTGTATGCATGTTTGGAACATGTGTAAGTTACTCATAATACCGGTACAGAGGATGGCTATTCCAATACTGTTGATTCCCCATAGGGCCTATGTTGGCTACTGAACATTGGTGAGCATCACATAGAGCCACACATGGGGATGAACAAACACTGATGAATCACCAAAGAACATTGCAGTTCCCATACAGGTGAGTCGCAAATATAGCATTGGATGGTTGTTAGCAACAGTTCTGAATACAGTATTCCATTGTGCCTTTGATGGCTGCTCTAAGCAGTGTTGATAACACAATGGGGCATGGCGTAACTAATCCAAAGAGTCCTTTATAAATATGACCTGCTAACATGACTGTTCCCAACACTAGATCACTAGAGTGTCCTCAAAGACTGACTAGTTCCAACTATTCCCAACACAATGTCATGTTAGTCGCCCGTTGACTAATACCTGCACTGAGGAGTCTTAGATTGTCTGTGCGCTACAGTATTATTTCCATATGACCTACATTAATAGCTCCAACGCTAGTGGGTCCACGAGTGCCTAGGATGACTGTTCTCTGCACTGGTGAGTCCCCTATTATGCCTAGGATGACTATTCCCAATTTGCCGAGTCGCCATCATACCTAGGATGACTGTGCCACATATGGTATAAGATGACTGTTCCCTGCACTGGTCAGTTCTCTCAGTACTCTAATACCTAAGATGACAGTTTCCAACATTCTTGAGTCCCCCATAATACATAGGATGACTGTCCCACATAAGGCCTTGGGGGATGGCTTCCAGCTCTGATGAGTCCCCATATCACATAGGATGGCTGTATCCAACACTGATGCGGCCTTCATAGACCCTAATATGATTGCTTTCAACACTGATGAGTCCCCCATAGGGCCTAAGACAACTGCTTCACACACTAGTGTGTCTCTGATAGGGCATGGATGATTTCTCCCAGCATTGACAAGTCCCCCGTTAGACCTTCATTGATTGTCCCAAACACTAGTAAGTACACAGCTGGCTGGCCTTGGGTGGCTGCTGCCAACACTGGCGGGTCCCCCTTTGTGCCTTGAATGAGTACTCCCAACATTGCTGAGTCCCCTTATCGCCTTGGAGGCTAGGATGACAACTCCCTACACCGAAGAGTCCCCAGTAGGGACTAGGGTGACATATCTCAACACTTGTTAGTCTTTTACATGGCCTAGGATGAAGCTCCCAACACTTGTGTGTCCCCCGTATGGCATAGTGTGACAGCTCCCAACTATAGTGGGTCCCTTTAGGGCCTAGGATGACAGCTCCTAACAAGAGTTGCCTCCCTTAGCGCCTATGATGACTGCTCCCAATACTTGTGAGTCATCCATAGGGCTAAGGAAGGATGACCAACACTGGAGAGTCCCCTTAGGGCCTAGGATGATAGCTCCCACAAAGTTGAGCCCCTATAGGCTTTAAATAGATGTTGCCAACACTGATAAGTTCCCATAGGTCAAACAATGACTGTTTCCAACACTGGTGAGTCATAAATAGGGCATGTGATAACTATTTGCAACACTGGTGAGTCCTACATAGTGACTAGAATGATAGCAATGCTGAGTACGCATATGGCCTATTGTGACAGTTCTCTACAGTGCTGAGTCCCCTATAGTACCTAGGATGACTGTTCCCTACACTTATGAGTCCTCCATAGGGCAAATGATGACAGTTTCCTACGCTGGTGAGTCCCCCATAGTTCATAGGATGACAGTTCCCAACACGGGAGAGTCCTCCATAGGGCATAGGATGACTGTTCCCATCACTGATGAGTCCCCATAAAAATACCTAGGAACTTCCCAACACTTGTGAGTCCCAATAGTACATTGGATGGCTTTTTCCAACACTAGTGAGTCCCCCATCATACCTAGGATGACTGTTCCCTAAACTGATGAGTCCCCTATAGTACATATGATGACAGTTCACAACACTGGTTGGTCCCAATAGCACCTAGGATGACAGTTCCTTCAACGAGTGACCCCACATAGTACATAAGATGACTGTTCCCTACACTGGCGAGTCCCCTATAGTACAAAGGATGACAGTTCCCAATACAAGTGAGTCCTCCATAGGGCCTAGGATGGCAGTACCCTACGCTGGTGAGTCCTCATATGTCTAGGATGACAGTTACGTACACCGAAGAGTCCCCGATAGGGTCCAGGATGACAGTTTCCAACCATGGAGAGTCCTTCATAGGGTCAATGGTAACAGTACCCAACATTGGTGAGTCCCACATAAGCTCTACCATGGCTTTTCCAAACTGCTTAGGCCCATAAAGGCATTGGATGAGTACGTGCATTTCCAACACACATGAGTCCCACATAACGTTATACACTTATACACAAAATGAATGTGTTTAAAATAGAAGTTTGACCTTTAAAACGACGTGGACCTTGAAATGGCAGATCTAAACATTTGGTATCAGGTCGGGGTAACTTATAAAATTCATTATATTCATACACATTTGATGCGTTGGTGATACCAACTGTCACAACTGATGATAATAACAATTATTAATGCTATTGAATCATCAATGTAAGGCATCTAGGATAGCGTGTACTTGATTAAAAATGGCTGTTTTTACAGAACAGTAGTGCTCTAAATTAAACATTTAACTTATACTGAAAAATATGCATTATTATATTTATATATGTAATTACCACATTGATAATTGGTAGTTACGCAATTCATGGCGGCTATCTTGGACGCAATCTTGGATTTTTCTCCTTTCCCCTCTTAATTGTTTGAGGACTTTTTCTGTTGATCAGCATACGATTCCTTTCTGTAAAACACAAAACAGTTTCTGTTGCAATTTGTTTTACCTTTAATGCTAATTTGACTATATGGCTAACAATTTACGCAAATAGGTCACATCATACGTCAGCGTCATGGGGTCATGTCCATAAAATATAATGTTGTTGACTACATCCGCTATTCAATTAACACTGTGTTTATCTGAACAGGCAATGAAACGGAAACGGAGTCATGACGTCAACGGGTGACTTTGAATTGAGGCGCGTTATCAGAATAGTGCGTGGGAATATGAAAAACACTCATTGAAACCAACAAAATAATGAAAATGTGCGAAAAATTATAAACGTATAGTCCGGTAGTTACCTACAAATTTCACAGAAGTACACAGAATATCAATTTAAGACAACAAAAGAAAAATGTGGCCGTTGACAGTGATTCTGTGTGTATATGAAAAGTGAGAGTAATCATCCGAAAATCACGGACGTAAAACCTTTAGTTAGATTGTCAGCGAGCTCTATATGTATCCTTTAACTATGCATGAGATATGTACGAAAAAGCTAGGTATGTCGACAATCAGAAATTTGTAGCCTAGTGTAGTGACTATGTGGGGAAAGTATTCCATACATTCAGACATAAATTGCGTTTGGCGTTAGGTAACGTCGTTTAGTTTTCTGGTGTGCGGCATGTATGCATCGTGACTGTTTAGGAATCGACGTAACCATGTACCTATTTGATGTATTTTTTTCATTTCTATAAGAGAGTGATAATGCATAGACGATTGTGATGGTATTATTTATTATTCCTTATGAGCAATAACACACGATTCACAACATAATTGTATACGAACTTCCCGACCAACCCACGAACATCCAAGGTTCCTATACACTCAAAGATAGAGGTAGACCGAGAGGGGGGGAGTGGTCGTACGGTGTATTTACGAAATCTAGAGGGATGTAACACGTTGACTTTCGCAACCTCTCTAATATCGTAAATACTAATTTTGGGTATTTCGTCATCCAGGTATGTGTAGTGTGTACAAGTAACGGACGTAAGACGGACGGAAATATAATGTGTACTATGTCACACAGGTATGTGTATGCACGGGAAACCCAAAATTTCACCGCCCGTGGTCTCATTGAATTTACATAAACACTAATTATCGATTCACGAAGAAATTATGTTACAACTGCCATGTGATTTTTTCCGATATTTGACAGATGGGACATGGACGTTTCGACAGCCGAAACTTGGACTTTCAGTGCAGTGATTCAGTTCATTTTCTCGTTTATTGTGTCGTGTAAATGTAATTTGTGATGTTTTAATGCTTTCTGTGCTCGGCTGTTTCAGTTGAGTGTTGTCTACCCCGTCTGATTTTCTATTATGTTTTTGTATGTGCGAGTTTGATTCTGATCTAGGCAATTCCTCTTAGATGACATGTGCTTGCTTCTTTGTTTACATTTCTTGTAAGTCAAACAACTGTCGCTATAAACCAAACAGCGTAATAGACGTTAAATCACTTTATTGTTTTGATAATATCGCACCAAAGTCGTGAACAATTCCATAATATAATGTGTTGGTGATGTTTTTGTAATGTTATTGATACTTTTGTTGTTAGTGTGAGTGATGTTTTATAATATTGTTGATACTACTGTTGTTAGTGTGAATAATGTTTTATAATGTTAGTTAGTGTGAATGATGTTTTATAATGTTATTGATACTATTGTTGTTAGTGTGAGTGATGTTTTATAATGTTATTGATACTATTGTTGTTAGTGTGAGTGATGTTTTATAATGTTATTGATAATATTGTTGTTAGTGTGAGTGATGTTTTATAATGTTATTGATACTATTGTTGTTAGTGTGAGTGATGTTTTATAATGTTGTTGATACTATTGTTGTTAGTGTGAGTGATGTTTTATAATGTTGTTGATACTGTCGTGGTTAGTGTGATTGATATTTTATAAGGTTATTGATACTATTGTTGTTAGTGTGAGTGATGCTTTATAATGTTGTTGATACTATTGTTGTTAGTGTGATTGATGTTTTATAATGTTGTTGATACTATTGTTGTTAGTGTGAGTGATGTTTTATAATGTTTTTGATACTATTGTTATTATTGATGATGTTTTTATAATGTTGTTGATACAATCGTTGTAATTGTTGATGAAGTTTTTATAATATTGTTGATATTATCGTTGTTACTGTTGATGACGTTTGTTTTTGTTGTTGCTGTTTCTTTGAAATGTAATGTTGAGCCAATAACATATTGCTATACCCAATGGCCAAACCTCTTGTTAGTCGAACTTGAATAATCGTTTTAATCAGTAAAGACCCTTGATTTATGCTACTTTGACATGTCTGAATGATAACTTTAGTATATATTTTCCTCTAAATAGTAAACTAATTATTATCATATTCATATAATTGACGTAATTACATCAAAATTACCTCTTGTCAGTTTTAAAGCTTTTACGTCACGTGTTCAGTTCTGTTATGTTCTGAAAATATCATATTGTATGTTTCGATCATACTATTAGTGACATGACCATCTCTGAAATATACCAGGCAAAACAACGTCTACTGTACAAGACAGTGGTTACTTTCCACCAGTTAAAAACCAATATTCTATATTTATTCATATTTTTAATTTTTCTTTTTCTGACACATAAAACGCCCTTTATTACCTAGCATAACTAATATATAATTATATCTAAAATAAATGAAGCTTGCAAGTGTCGTAAATTGTAGACATGTAACCATGTTTTATTCGGAATTAGGACTGATTTAGAGGAAAACAAGAAAAACATGATTGTGAGCTTCAATTTACGGTAAGATTATGACTGATAAGTTATTCTCGCTAAGAAAGGATGTTTCTGTTCGACATCAAAATAATGGGTATTTAATGAGTTCTAGTTGTCTCCAAATTAACACTGTATATAACAATATGTTCTATGTACGTACACGTTTCTTAAGTGCCTTGTATATATCGTTCCTGAACGCTTGTAATTCTTTTCCTTGTGTCTGATAATACAATACGACATACAGGTACACCATCACTCTTATATTCCACAACATATCATATCATTATATCCCTAATGAAGCCATTTATGAAGTCATTATTTCTGAACGAATGTAATATACTAGTATGTTTCTTAATATAAGCTGAAGTATCTCCGGGTCGATATTTGACCGATGTATCAGGTGAAAACTAGACTACAGATAATGTTGTATTATCGCTGGTTTAACGCAAGATGTCAGAGCAATAAGGAACATTGTTTGATGTAGGTACGTACTCAGGTATAAGTAATATTGAAGAATCTGTCTATAGATCAAACAGTTTCCCTCTCATTACATAGCTTGCTACATCATCAACTTCCGATTCATCTGAGTTTGTCGTACAGTCTAGAGAATTGTATTAGTTAGAGCACGAATCCAATCTATTATTAGATCAGTGCTTGGAATAAACTATATATTTGCTTAGTATTACGTAGTGCGATTACCAATACGTAATTCGTATGAATGTATAAAATATATTTTCGTCAACGAAAACCTTTCTTTGAGTTTAATACATAGGAAACCTTTTCTATATAAATACAGGATAAAACTTTTAAATGAAAACATTTCTGTTCAATCAGTGAAATGCAAAGTTTAGACAATTTTTGTTGTAGAAAGCGCAGCGGCGTCACAAATAATGTTATTCACTGGTGGGGGGTTGTTATCTCTTCTATATTATTGCTGATGGCGGTTGTACCCCACCTATGTATGGATAGTAAAATCTTGGTTTGATATATTATATTGATCCCGATATTTTTATTAAATGGCATGTACATATTTTTATTAAATGGCATGTACACATACACTCGTCGTCGTCGTCGTCGTCGTCGTCGTCGTCGTCGTCGTCGTCGTCGTCGTCGTCGTCGTCGTCGTCGTCGTCGTCGTCGTCGTCGTCGTCGTCGTCGTCGTCGTCGTCGTCGTCGTCGTCGTCGTCGTCGTCGTCGTCGTCGTCGTCGTCGTCGTCGTCGTCGTCGTCGTCGTCGTCGTCGTCGTCGTCGTCGTCGTCGTCGTCGTCGTCGTCGTCGTCGTCGTCGTCGTCGTCGTCGTCGTCGTCGTCGTCGTCGTCGTCGTCGTCGTCGTCGTCGTCGTCGTCGTCGTCGTGTCGTCGTCGTCGTCGTCGTCGTCGTCGTCGTCGTCGTCGTCGTCGTCGTCTTTCATTAAGCAAATACCAGTGACTTCCTATTATATAAATACTTGGTTAGGTAGGAAAATTACGTCATACAAACATTTTAGCCGATCTGTGAGGCAGCACCTTTAAACACGCAATGATATTAAGTTATACTAATTTAAATAAAATTCATGTACATTGTATTTGATTACGATATTTTATTCATAAATGTATAACGGAATACGTCTCTTATCGCCGTAATTCGAAAACAAATATGTATGTGCGCATCGTCATAGACGTCATCTATAAAACGTTGCGTCATTTTTGCCTTGTTATCAGAAAAGAACGAGCAAAAGTAGTAATGTCATCATATATAATGCTATAATACTTGATAATCAATGAAACGAAAAAAACAGACTTTAAACAATGTTTTCAGAATATGCACAGAAACATCTATGTTATGGTCTGTATGGTCCTTGAATGCATTTGTGGTACTGATGCATGTATACCTGTATGGTCCTTCAATACATGTGTGGTACTGATGCATGTTTACCTGTATGGTCCTTGAATACATGTGTGGTACTGATGCATGTATACCTGTATGGTCCTTGAATACATGTGTGGTACTGATGAATGTATACCTGTATGGTCATTGAATGCATGTGTGGTACTGATGCATATATACATGTGTGGTCCTTGAATGCATGTGTGGTACTGATGCATGTATACAAGTATGGTCCTTGAATGCATGTGTGGTACTGATGCATGTATACATTGTGTGGTCCTTGAATGCATGTGTGGTACTGATGCATGTATACCTGTATGGTCCTTGAATACATGTATGGTACTTAGGCATGTATACCTGTATGATCATTGAATGCATGTGTGGTACTTAGGCATGTATACCTGTATGGTCCTTGAATGCATGTGTGGTACTGATATATGTACACCAGTATGGTCCTTGAATGCATGTGTGGTACTGATATATGTACACCAGTATGATCCTTGAATGCATGTGTGGTACTGATGCATGTATACCTGTATGGTCCTTGAATGAATGTGTGGTACTTAGGCATGTATACCTATATGGTCCTTGAATGCATGTGTGGTACTTAGGCATGTATACCTGTATGTTCCTTGAATGCATGTGTGGTACTGATGCATGTATACCTGTATGGTCCTTGAATGCATGTGTGTTACTTAGACATGTATACCTGTATGGCCCTTGAATGCATGTGTGGTACTAAAGCATGTATACCTGTATGGTCCTTGAATGCATGTGTGGTACCTATGCATGTATACCTGTATGATCCTTGAATGCATGTGTGGTACTTAGGCATGTATACCTGTATGGTCCTTGAATGCATGTGTGGTACTGATACGTGTACACCAGTATGGTCCTTGAATGCATGTATGGTCCTTTTTTAATACATGAGTGGTCCTTGTTTAATTCCTGTGTTGTCCTTGTTTGACACGTGTGGTCCTTGTTTAATGCATGCGTGTCCTTGTTTGAGACCTGTGTGATCCTTGTTTGATACCAGTGTGGTCCTTGTTTGATACCTGTGTTGTCCTTGTTTGATACCTGTGTTGTCCTTGTTAGATACCTGTGTTGTCCTTGTTTGATACCTGTGTTGTCCTTGTTTGATACCTGTGTTGTCCTTGTTTGATACCTGTGTTGTCCTTGTTGGATACCTGTGTTGTCCTTGTTGGATACCTGTGTTGTCCTTGTTTGATACCTGTGTTGTCCTTGTTTGATACCTGTGTTGTCCTTGTTTGATACCTGTGTTGTCCTTGTTTGATACCTGTGTTGTCCTTGTTGGATACCTGTGTTGTCCTTGTTTGATACCTGTGTTGTCCTTGTTGGATACCTGTGTTGTCCTTGTTTGATACCTGTGTTGTCCTTGTTTGATACCTGTGTGGTCTTTGTTGGATACCTGTGTTGTCCTTGTTTGAGACCAGTGTGGTCCTTGTTTGATACCTGTGTTGTCCTTGTTTGTCCTTGTTTGATGCCTGTGTTGTCCTTGTTTGATACCTGTGAAACTTGAAACTTGTTTATTTGATTAAACGCCTATTTTTTATACAGTTTACATATTCAATGGCGTTGTACAATCATACATAAAATATAAAATACTAGTTATAAATGACAACACAAACTAAAACATACAATTAATTATGAGTCATGACAATAAAAGGTATAACAACCAGCAAGAAATCCTATTGCACATAATTGACAGTTACATCTTAAAACAACGTATAAAAGTTTCTAAAATAGTGTGTTTTCAGCTTCTTCTTAAAAACCTCTAAAGACTCGGACAGCCTTATGTCTACAGGTAGACAATTCCATAATTTTGGACCAACTGTTTTAAAACTACGGTCGTTAAATGTCTTTCTTTTGTTAAAAGGAACAACGTAGCTAAAGTCAGCATAACATGATGATCTCAAACCCGATCGTCTTGGGGTAGTTTTGTTAACAGTTCCGTCAAGTAGAGGGGTTCATTACCAATAAAACAATTGAACATCACAGACAGAAGTTTAAAGTTAATTCTGGCTTTAATTGGTAACCAGTGTAATCATACAGTGCATCTTTAGAACTATCATATTTTCTGCGGTTTAAAACTAATTTGGCACACATGTTTTGAATACGTTGCATTTTGCTTAAATCACTCTCGGCAACACCGTACAAAATAACATTGCAATAATCCAAGTGGGAAATAACAAGTGATAGAATTAAAATTTCAGTAGCCTCTTTAGTGAGATATTTCCGGATGCTTTTAATGCGTAAGAAGTTCAACATGGCAGTACGACATTTTTTCTTAGTATGTTCTTTGAAATTCAGAGTTTCGTCCAAGAAAGCACCCAAGTATCTTATGAATTTAGTAAATTTGATTTCCTCACCAGCAACATTAATCACATTGGTGATTACATGTGTTGTACTGTGTTGTCCTTGTTTGAAACCTGTGTTGTCCTTGTTTGTTACCTGTGTTGTCCTTGTTTGATACATGTGTTGTCCTTGTTTGATACCTGTGTTGTCCTTGTTTGATACCTGTGTTGTCCTTGTTTGATCCCTGTGTGGTCCTTGTTTGATACCTGTGTTGTCATTGTTTGATCCCTGTGTGGTCCTTGTTTGATACCTGTGTTGTCATTGTTTGATACCTGTGTGGTCCTTGTTTGATACATGCGTTGTCTTTGTTTGAGACCAATGTGGTCCTTTTTTATACATGCGTGATCCTTGTTTGATACCCGCGTGGTCCTTGTTTCATACCTGTATGGTCCTTGTTTGATACCTGTGTGGTCCTTGTTTGATACTTGTGTGGTTCTTGTTTGATACCCCTGTTGTCCTTGTTTGATATATGTATGGTCCTTGTTTAATACCAGTGTGGTCCTTATTTTAAGATGTTTGCATCTAACCAATGAGTGCGATTTCTATTTTTAGATAACCAGTGATGGAAGGTTACTTCTTGTATATCGCATCGAAGCTCGACAATCTTCGTTTACAAGGAAAAACGGGACAACTCGATATTCTACGAGAGTTGAAAAGTTTGGATCTTTGGCGAGCGGTATTGGCGGAATTTCTAGCGACATTTCTGTTTGTATTTATTGGAACAATGTCTGCGGTTGATGTCGTGGACCCGGTGGACAAGAACGCCAAGTTTGTCAGGGTAAATATCACATTGCCCCAAAGAACTTTTACAACAGGGTAAATATCACATTGCCAGTGATCTTTTACAACACCCCAAGTTTGTCAAGGTAAATATTACACTGTAAGTTATTTTTTACAACACGCCATGTTTTCCAGGGTAAATATCACAACGTAAGTGATTACAATTTCTTAGTCAGTCTTCATTAACTATACATAGCATATGTCAGTTTGTAAGGCTATGACCCGCACATGACAGAGCATAAGTCAGTGTTTGAGTCTATAACCTGCACACGACAGAGCATACTAGCTCAATAACTCGCAATGGAGCATAGGTCATTGTGTGAGTCAAAAACCGCACACGACAGGGCATAAGTTGGTTTGTGAGGCTATAACCCACACACGACAGAATGTGGGTCAGTTTGTAAGGCTATAACCCGTACACGACAGGGCATAGGTCGGTTTGTTAGGCTATAACCCGCACACGGCAGGGCAAAGGTCGGTTTGTGAGGCTATTACCCGCACATGACAGGACATAGGATGGTTTATGAGGCGAAAGACAGAATGTGGGTACGCGACAGAGAATATATCAGTTTGTGGGGCTATAACCCGCACACGACATAGAATATATCAGTATGTTGGGCTATAACCCGCACGCCACAGGCCATAGGTTGGTTTGTGAGGCTATATCCCGCACACGACAGGGTATATGTCGGTTTGTGAGGCTATATCCCGCACACGACAGGGCATAAGTCGGTTTGTGAGGCTATATCCCGCACACGACAGGGTATATGTCGGTTTGTGAGGCTATATCCCGCACACGACAGGGCATAAGTCGGTTTGTTAGGCAATAACCCGCACACGACAGAGAATATTACAGTTTGTGGGGCTATAACCAGCACACGACAGAATGTGGGTCAGTTTTAAAGACTAAACAAGAGCCATGATCACATGGCCATCCCCCGCCGTATATGATTGCCACTTATGGGTCTAAATAGAAACAGGACTAAATATAAAAAGAAGGAAAGAGATGTTAGGAAAAATAAATAAAAAGTTAATTAATGAAATGGAACCAGGCAGAGTTCAATAGAAGGGAAAATGTTTTGGTTGATCACCCCCATAATTGCAATTTGTCGAAAAAATGTGAGGACCATACTGATAAAAATGTCTATAAAATCATCAAATTTAATTTAATTTTTAAAATGAAATGATTTTCCATGTGCCTAATAGTTATATTGATAAAAACAAAATCAATCACAAGCAGAAGATGCTATTTAAGATAGTTCATATAATTACATTACCAATATATTGTCTAAATTCCTGAATAAAACTCGAATCAATGGGCATATTACTATCAATTTTCAAAACATTTTCTTTATACTGTTATACACATACTTAGACCGAATAAAATACAGGTTCACCTTGAAATTTTCAAGATATTACATTTTGTATGACCCCACCCACCATAATTCATGCTTTTTACGATGAATAAATTCCTATAATGTAAAAAAAATATTTTTAAAAATTATTTTCCACCATTTAACAATATAAATGCATGATTAAATACAAAGTATTACATAAACACTTAAAAAATGTAAAAAAAAATAAAAAAAGAATTGGTCCCAGTAGGGTTTGAACCCACGATGCTCAGGAATTTGTCAAAATTCTATCCAAATTAAACAAAGGGAGATAATGTCAAAACTGGGCCATATAGAGTTATGGTTCTTGGTCACTGCACTTCTCCTAGTTGCTGTCTATTCACCTACCAAGTTTCAAGTCAATACCTCAAATAGTTTAAGAGTAATGCTCCGGACAAGATCTGGGACGGACGGAAGGACGGACGGACGCATACTATTACTACATCCCTTCGCCTTTGGCGGGGGATAATAAAGCCCAGCACACGACATAGCACACATGTATAGTATGCTTAAATGCAGCATGCGACATAACATAGGTCAGTTTGTAAGGCTATAACCTGCACACGACGAAATTGTTGTTTCTATTTGTAGAGAACACTGGGTGATTTGACCATACTATGTTACCTATTTAATTGGAATGCGTATTAAGGTTTACTGTCTATCACTGATTCCCTTATCAGTCCCAATGTGTCACTTTAATTACACTATAATCACGGGGTTTGTACTTGTTAAACCCTTACACGGTGATGACAACATAATGCGATCACTTCCTATCTATTTAAAAATCTATATTTATGATTATTGTGATAGAACTGTTCAATCGTTGCCATGGTAACAAAATTGCCTTGTCATTGAATTGTGAAATCTAGATTATTGAACTTGCTATAAGCGACTATATTACAATTAGTAACTGTGTATGAACAGAAGCAGTTTAGTAACTGTTTGCTAGATTCCCTGTGGGAAATAAACCCATTCCTTGACACGTTGACAGATACTAAACGAAAATAGTATGGCGCCATTCAGTTTATAATGGTTGGGCTTGATACTCCATCAATAATGCGTCTTTTAACTGAAATAATTCGTCTTATACTATACTAAACGGATTTAAAAACGCGACACTTTGGTATGTTGTTCAAATTGCAGGTATTGGAATAATGCAGATTAAAGGTGAATGTATTGGCGTCATTTTGGTACCAAATCATAAAAGATTGAATGTATATATTTGCCCATAGCTCAGTCAATACGTGTTTGATCTTGCTGAAATTTTCAACGTACGTATCTTGGATATGTAAAATTACAATTCAATTGATTTTATTACAACCTTATTACAATTTTCACAAACAGAATAAACAAATGATGGCATCAACAAATGATAATGTCTCACATTTTTGTCGTGTGTTCATCGGGTGTTTGTCAGGTTGCTAATGTATCTGTGTACCCACTTTGCTTATTAAGATCGAGTGTATGTATCATGGAGACAGAAATAAAAAAAAACAATTATGAGAAAGAAGCCAAATTTATGTTTATAATTGCACCTTTTCGCTAAAAATGCAATTTCTTATAGGGTTACCTCCCCTTGACCATAAAAACGTTATGCAGGTCTATGAGACAACGATGTGTTGCTGTAAGGAACGCTAGGTGAGGACATTGCCGATTTTAACACTGTGGTCGACTGCATTAAATACTAATTATGTTGTGACATGTTTTTGTTATACATGTATTAATTAGTGATACCTTTAAAGAAATCAATTTCATGCAGTTTTCATGGAACAAAGTCAGTGAAATCGTACCTTATATTTAGTCATCCTTATTAACCAATTGTCATATAAGGCCTTTCTATTTCTACAAGGTATGTTTCCTGCACCAATATATCCGTGTTATATGGATACATTTTAAATAAAAGTTGGATATACCATTTATTATATATGTATTCAATTTTGTTTCGAATTTGGATATAGAAGTTAATAGACTATCGTTACGTAAACATTCGATCGGTTATAACACGATCTGCGGATTAATCCATAAACGCAAAGAGGAAACAAAGCCGTGTATTATTACCTGGCAAATTGGCAAATTAACAACTCAACAAAATACATATAATGAGCATTTATTATCCCCCGCCGAAGGCGAAGGGATATAGTAATAGTATGCGTCCGTCCGTCCTTTCGTCCTTCCGTCCGTCCGTCCCATATCTTGTCCGGAGCATAACTCTTAAACTATTTGAAGCATTGACTTGAAACTTGGTATGTAAATAGATGGCAACTAGGAAAAGTGCAGTGACCAAGAACCATAACTCTATATGGCCCAGTTTTGAATTTATCTCCCTTTGTTTAAATTTGAAATAATTTTAACATATTCCTGAGGGTCGTGGGTTCAAACCCAACTGCGACCATATATTTTTTTAAGTGTTAATGTTATATTTTTTATCTAAATCATGCATTTATAGTGTTTTAATAAAAATTATGGTGGAAAATATTTTTTTAGAAATAGTTTGTTTGGATTATAGGAATTTATACATTGTTAAACCATGAAATATGGTGGGTGTGTGTCATACAAAATGTTATATCTTGATAATTCCAAGGTTGAACCTGTATTTTATGCGGTCTAAGTATGTGCATAACTGTATAAAGAAAATGTTTGGGTAAATGATAGTGATATATGCCCATTGATTGGAGTTTTATTAAGGAATTTAGACATTATCTATTTTGTAGAATGTTTTAATTTTACAACTACGTTGGTAATATATATGAACATTACTATCTTAAATCCATCTTCTGCTTGTTATTGATTTTGTTTTTATTGATATACTTATTATGCACATGGGAAATCATTTCATCTTAAAAATTAATTAAATTTGATGATTTTATAAACATCTTTGTCAGTATAGTCCTCACATTTTTTCGACAAATTGCAATTATGGGGTTGATCAACCAAAACAATTTCCCTTCTATTGAATTCTGCCTGGTTCCATTTCATTAATCAACTCCTTATTTATTTTCCCTAACATCTCCTCCCTTCTTTTTATATCTAGTCCCGTTTCTATTTAACGCCCATTAGTGGCAGTCATATACGGCGGGGGATGGCCATGTGAACATGGCTCTTGTTGAATATAGTGTTAGAGTTGTTTCTGCAAATAAACAAATTAAACTCCAAAAATATGTTTCGTTCCTTCACAAAACATCGAACAGCAGCATGTTCGATTTAAAAGTAGTTCAGTGAAATTAATAGTACGTGACATATTTATGAATGAATCAACGTAAACATTGAAGTAAAATCTACAACGAGTTGCGAATAAGGCAAGTTGCACGAGTACCCAGTGTACAGCAATGACGCATCTATTTTTAGAAACTCCAATATACTCTCGACACTGAGTTTCATAAAAACTTCTGATAATCAATTCATTTATATTTTTCATTTCATGCAATATATACCTTATACTCGTGTTATTAAAATTGTTCCATTGTTTAAAATGTGTTCTTTCCTTCAGAAAATAACGAAGTTGGTTTTCATTAACGAGGGAGGTAATTGTACCAGATAATTATTAATAAGCCACTCAATTTCAGCGTGAAATTACGTTCAATGTAAAATGGGTGAAAATGGAATGCGCGCAGTTAAATAGTTCGGGGTATTATCGTGTTTAGAATCGAAAAAAAATTGTTCTTGTATTTTGTCGGTGAATAAAACACAGGCACTCGTTCGGATGCGGGAAATTAAATCACGAGTGCTGTGATTTAATTTTTCCGCTTCCGAACTCCTGTCTGTGTTTTATTCACCGACAAAATACAAGAACAGATTTTTATTTCTTAAACAAAATGCAAACATTGTTCTTTATAAAATTGATCCAACTGTGTGTCTTAAACACGTCTTTAATCGCAACTAATGGTCGGTGCATCTTAACACCGTAGATAACCAATTGTCTGAATAAATACTGTAGCGCACATACAGTCCAAAGCAATACAGAAACGACGGCAGCGCCTAGCCATTAACGCAAGAGTCAGCTATAGGACGAACCATCCACATCCCCAAAAATAGAAATTTCAAGCAAGTCTATATACTCATTCCGCAATGAATGACACACTGTGGACTTCGATTTCTGTGCATAATTAGCCTGAAGGGAGCCTACGGTAATTATAAATGATAACTACACTGAAATGAAGTACGGGGAGACTTTTTACAGCCGTCAAACGGCACTTAACACCTGATGTAGTGATAAGTAAATACTGTAGCGCACAGACAATCCAAAGCCGCACAGAAACGACGGCAGTGCCTAGCCATCCACGCAAGAGTCAGACATAGGACAAACCTATGAAGTACTGAAGTTGTACTCGATGTAGTAGTTCGGCTTCGAACACACTAAACGTTATAGTTTATCAAATTGAATGAACATCATGTATATTTCAGATTGCCTTCACGTTTGGTTTGATGATAACAGTGTGTATACAGATGATTGGTCACGTGTCTGGGGGTCACGTGAATCCAGCTGTTTCCATAGCAATGGCGGTCTCGATGGCAATAAGTCCTGCCAGGGCTTTACTTTATGTAATGGCTCAAATCAGCGGTGCTATCATTGGCTCATTAGTTTTATTAGGGTAAGAACATTTCACGTCACACATGTAAAATCGATTGCCGAACTATGACTATAGGCTCAACCGCCTGTATTGATTCATTTACTCATAATATGATGGGTGGTTGGTTATAAAATCAACGACTCTAGTCCCTTACTCTGTAACTTGACATTTGAAAAAATAAAGATTAGTTTCCATTGGTAGGTTATTTAAATGTTTTCCTTTCGCGACTTGTCTTGTGATATTTTCCATAATCATCAAGAAGTAAAAGACAATAACAAAATCACAGACCACAAACACACGCCACAATGCCCAACACAAAACTAAACAAGTAAAAACCAAACAACTACAAAGTACTAATTTCAGGTGTCAAAACAACTCTTGTTTGTGACAACATCGAATGGACACTCATTATTCTCCGTGTGTTTTCGTTGTGTGTATACAGTAAGGATGTTTTGACCTGAACAACGTTCATGCCGGGTTGATGGAACCATATATATAAAAACCGCGACCGAAGTTCAGTGATTAATTCGCTACCTTTCCATGAAAAAATTACTACACTGTCGTCTTTCCTCCATGTGTGAAGACGTTGCATGTGGTTCCTTGTGGAAGGGTAAGGTAGTACTGGTTAGAATACATACCAGGAAAACTAGTTAGGTCTATCCTCCACTGTACATACATGGAAGTTGTCGAGAAACAGAATTATCCCCGAGCAACCGAATCATACATGACACCAAACTGTATGTTTATATATATACCCGAGCAACCGAACCATACATGACACCAAACTGTATGTATATATATATACCCGAGCAACCGAACCATACATGACACCAAACTGTATGTTTATATATAAACCCGAACAACCGTACCATACATGACACCAAACTGTATGTTTATATATAAACCCGAACAACCGTACCATACATGACACCAAACTGTATGTTTAAATATAAACCCGAACAACCGTACCATACATGACACAAAACTGTATGTTTATATATAAACCCGAACAACCGTACCATACATGGCACCAAACTGTATGTTTATATATATACCCGAGCAACCGTACCATACATGACACCAAACTGTATGTTTATATATATACCCGAGCAACCGTACCATACATGACACCAAATTGTATGTTTATATATATACCCGAGCAACCGTACCATACATGACACCAAACTGTATGTTTATATATAAACCCGAACAACCGTACCATACATGACACCAAACTGTATGTTTAAATATAAACCCGAACAATCGAGCCATACATGACACCAAACTGTATGTTTATATTTAAACCCGAACAACTGAACCATACATGACACCAAACTGTATGTTTATATATAAACCCGAACAACCGTACCATACATGACACCAAACTGTATGTTTATATATAAACCCGAACAACTGAACCATACATGACACCAAACTGTATGTTTATATATAAACCCGAACAACTGGACCATACATGACACCAAACTGTATGTTTATATATAAACCCGAACAACCGTACCATACATGACACCAAACTGCATGTTTATATATAAACCCGAACAACCGTACCATACATGACACAAAACTGCATGTTTATATATAAACCCGAGCAACCGAATCATACATGACACCAAACTGTATGTTTATATATAAACCCGAACAACTGGACCATACATGACACCAAACTGTATGTTTATATATAAACCCGAACAACCGTACCATACATGACACCAAACTGCATGTTTATATATAAACCCGAACAACCGTACCATACATGACACAAAACTGTATGTTTATATATAAACCCGAACAACTGAGCCATACATGACACCAAACTGTATGTTTAAATATAAACCCGAACAACTGAACCATACATGACACCAAACTGTATGTTTAAATATAAACACGAACAACCGAACCATACATGACACCAAACTGTATGTTTATATATAAACCCGAACAACCGTACCATACATGATACCAAACTGCATGTTTATATATAAACCCGAACAACCGTACCATACATGACACAAAACTGTATGTTTATATATAAACCCGAACAACCGTACCATACATGACACCAGACTGTATGTTTATATATAAACCCGAACAACCGTACCATACATGACACCAAACTGTATGTTTATATATAAACCCGAACAACCGTACCATACATGACACCAAACTGTATTTTTTTTTATATTACAGTGTGTCACCAAAGTCTGTACATGGTAACCTAGGACTCACTGGTGTAAGTGATCAAATAGCTGTAGGCCAGGGATTTGTCTGTGAGGTCATCTTTACCTTCATATTAGTTATGTCCATATATGGATGTACAGATTCAAATCGACCATTTTTTGGCAGTCAAGCTCTTGGTATTGGACTTACAGTGTGTGTGGTGCATTTAGCAGGGGTATGTATAACACATGTGGCAGGGGTATGTATAACACATGTAGCAGGGGTATGTATAACACATGTAACAGGGGTATGTATAGCACATGTAGCAGGGGTATGTATAACACATGTAACAGGGGTATGTATAGCACATGTAGCAGGGGT
Source organism: Spisula solida (assembly GCA_947247005.1). Taxonomy (NCBI): domain Eukaryota; kingdom Metazoa; phylum Mollusca; class Bivalvia; order Venerida; family Mactridae; genus Spisula; species Spisula solida. The sequence continues at coordinate 24,983,088 of OX365960.1, read as the reverse complement.
ATGTATAACACATGTAGCAGGGGTACGTATAACACATGTAGCAGGGGTATGTATAACACATGTAGCAGGGGTACGTATAACACATGTAGCAGGGGTACGTATAACACATGTAGCAGGCTTATGTATAACACATGTAGCAGGGGTATGTATAACACATGTAGCAGGGGTACGTATAACACATGTAGCAGGGGTACGTATAACACATGTAGCAGGCTTATGTATAACACATGTAGCAGGGGTATGTATAACACATGTAGCAGGGGTATGTATAACACATGTAGCAGGGGTATGTATAACACATGTAGCAGGGGTATGTATAACACATGTAGCAGGGGTATGTATAACACATGTAGCAGGGGTACGTATAACACATGTAGCAGGGGTACGTATAACACATGTAGCAGACTTATGTATAACACATGTAGCAGGGGTATGTATAACACATGTAGCAGGGGTATGTATAACACATGTAGCAGGGGTATGTATAACACATGTAACAGGGGTACGTATAACACATGTAGCAGGGGTACGTATAACACATGTAGCAGGGGTACGTATAACACATGTAGCAGGGGTATGTATAACACATGTAGCAGGGGTACGTATAACACATGTAGCAGGGGTACGTATAACACATGTAGCAGGGGTATGTATAACACATGTAGCAGGGGTATGTATAACACATGTAGCAGGGGTACGTATAACACATGTAGCAGGGGTACGTATAACACATGTAGCAGGGGTATGTATAACACATGTAGCAGGGGTACGTATAACACATGTAGCAGGGGTACGTATAACACATGTAGCAGGGGTACGTATAACACATGTAGCAGGGGTACGTATAACACATGTAGCAGGGGTACGTATAACACATGTAGCTTACAACTTTAAATGAGCAGAAGAACGAGAGGAGGTCAGAAAATATCCGCACTTTTGGATCCTTCTCGAAAATCATTCAATATTCTTGGAATTATTTACAAATTATTCTCTCCCCTTTTTTCACAAGTCCGGATATGGCGCTTATATGACAAAGGTTGAAGAGCTTTATATTGTGTTTGTGTTTGGAGGAACTGTATCCACTGACTTCATATATATCTTGTTTCTTAATATAATGTTGGAAAGATTTTTTTGTGGCGAATGCTCAAACCATATGTTAAATGTGTTTGAACTCCGTAACTGTTCACATAATGCCAGGATGATATTGTTTTCTCTGATATGCGTCCATATATTATACATGTACATATATAATATAATGTCATTACAATCCTATACTTGTTCATGTACTGTTTGGTTAAATACGTTAATTTACAGTCTCCGAGTCTGATAGCGACTTATATTTGAACACCGTTGAATATCCGATATTTTCATGTTAACCCAATATAAATGAAAAAACTCTTTTGAACCGCGTAAATTAATGTGTCAGGTAACATGTGCACCCACTGTTTGGTTTGTTTGCAATATGATTCGAGCCGAAATCAGCAATTTTGTAGAGGGTGTGACGTTTGGCTTTTTTAAGGCCGAATGCTCCTTAAGAAGCACCAATAAGGTGTTAATAGATCATGGATATACTTTTCTGTGAAGATTTTCAGTAATTTACGTCTTTACATTCTGTTGCTCTTATATGTGAAATGACACAAAATATTAAAACATGCCAAAAAGTGACGATTCCTTCAAAAATTGTACCCATTGGTTATATGATAACTATGATAAATCCAATAACCAAAATGGTGATTGCAATGAAGGTAGGAGTATCTTCGAAACTATTAATCAAGTAATTTAAAAATGGCGAGTGCTAGGCTCTGAAAAACGGTCGGTGTTCACCACCGATTTTACCCAAAAAAATCCAAGGGAGACAATCGTCTTTAACCCCCGTACATGCTACAACGGAACGGTAATTTCGATAACCTTGTCCCTTCTGTTGATATTGAGATATTTACGGTAACACAACATATTGCTATTTGAGAAATGTCAACGATACTATCAAAAAGTTAACATTCGCCACCCGGTTGCATGACTTGTGCTGTTGTTAGTTAAAACTAATAAAATATTACTCATATTTATTCTACAAAGGGAAATATAAGCGTACAGTACTTTGCTCCTAACGTTTAAAATAGTTTTTGGACAAAATGTTTGCGACATCTCGTTCCTGACGACAATGCCTGGAACATGGTGTTCTGGTCAAGACTCAGCTTCATACCCAACCACAATCACGCTATTCGATACCTTAAGAACACGAATTCCAAGTATATTACACACAAATAGATAATGCCGAAGTCTTACCATCCTGTATTCATAGACTTTGGAATCTTAATGATAAAGCAACATTGATTACACTCGATCAGTGTTTACACCATCTATTGGGGTTTACTGTCTTAAAAAAGCTCACGTCGATGCCCCTACAAAATTGTTGATTTGGGGTCTAACTAAAGTGCAAAAATAAAAAAACAGTGAGTCGATATGTTAGTCGACACATTATTTATACATGGCTGTATAGAGACATTTCGATTATAGCGTGTCAGCATGAAAATATCGGATGTTCAACGGTGTTCAAATATAAGTGGGGCTACTCTCGTAGAACATAAGGTGTTACCTAAAGTTTGTAAGACAGTTATTTGAATATGATAATAGATCAAGCTTTTTGTTTGGAATTGATCGATTGTATTGAAACTTGTGTTGGTTAGCTTCCATCTGTATAAGTTGTGTTTGTAACTTATTCCATAGGAATTTGAAATTCCATCAATTAAATATCATAGCCGTCGATCTAATCAAAATCGCTCTATACGTATATATAATACTGAATGAAGGCAACGCAGTTTCGTCTTCAAAAATGGAATCCCGTAGCCAGTGCTATCAAAATAAAAAAAATGATGGAATTTCAAATTCCTGTGCTTATTCTTGTGGCAGCAACTGGGTATATTATCGTGATGGCATTAATGTTTTACGTACGATTGATGTTATCCATATTTCAGATTCCATTTACTGGTGCAAGTATGAACCCAGCACGATCATTGGGCTCAGCTGTTGTCTCTAACGACTTTAGGGGACATTGGGTGAGTATGGGTGATTACTTTATCCGTCTGTCTGGTTTGGAGGGATTTTACAGTCACCATTGTTTTTACCAAACTTAGTATAATTATTGAACGATAATATGCTAAATTCTAACACGATCTACGGATTAATCCATATACGCATAGAGGAATACAAGTTGTGTATTATTACCGCAACAAAATATACCTGACAAATTGGCTGGTACTGTTTAAGCCCCGCAAACAGCAAATTGGTCATATTTGTATGTGCGCTCAAAAATGACCAAAAAAACTATATAAAAAACATAATAAGCATTTATTGATTATTCTGTTATAGTTGCTTCTTAATTCAACTCCAAAAATAGGTTTCGTTCCTTCACAAAACATCGATTTAAAAGTAGTTCAGTGAAAATAAATATCACGTGACATATTTATGAACGAATCAACGTAAACTTTGAAGTAAAAACTACAACGAGATGCGAATGAGGCAAGTTGCACGAGTAACCAGTGTTTCAGCAATGACGCATCTATTTTAAGAAATTTCAATATAGTCTCGACACTAAGTTTCATAAAAACTTCTGATAATCAATTCATTTATATGTTTCCTTTCATGCAAAAGATACGTTATACTCGTGTTATTAAAATTGTTTCAAGCTACAAATGTGTTCTTTCTTTCAGAAAATTACGAAGCTCGTTTTCTTAAACGAGGGAGGTAATTGTACCAGCTAATAAGCCACTCTATTTCAGCGTGGAATACGGTTCAATGTAAAATGGGTGAAAATGGAATGCGCGCAGTTAAATAGTTCGGGATATTATCGTGTTTAGAATCTAAATAAAAACTCTGTTCTTGTATTTTGTCGGTGAATAAAACACAGGCAGGACAATTTTTCTGCATCCGAACTCCTGCCTGTGTTTTATTCACCGACACAGTAGAAGAACAGATTTTTATTTCTTAAATAATGGACGGTTAAGTCAAATCAGAGGCATACATTTGTACATTTATCATTGAGCTGGTGGTAAAATTGGAGCGGTTTGCAATAGTGAGTCGTATTGTGTCGTTCCAATCCAAATTATCATGTGATTTGAATGCCAAGCAAGGGAGTTAATTACATGTACCGACATAATTGTAGCGATATGTGATATGATCGTACTCACGACCTCCCATAAGTCATTGGTGGACGCTATGAGACATATTGATAAGCCGGTAGAACTTTGTAAATATTTAGTATAACACATAATATATTAGTCACATACATTGTGAAGGTGTTATAAACACGTACATGTAGGCGTTACTGATACCTTACGGCTGGTCAGCAGTGGCTGTGTTTTGGCCCTAACTATAGTCTAGTCTGGTTTATCTGAGCGTTTGACTAGTTTTAAGAGTGTGCAGCTGAAACAAGAATAAAAGCGAACTCGCGTAAGTTCGACCATAGGTTTAGCGGTCTACAGTTGACCAATCGTTCCCAGGCTATAGTAACCATAGGTTTAGCGGTCTATGGTTGACCTATCGTTCCCAGGCTATAGTAACCATAGGTTTAGCGGTCTATAGTTGACCTATCGTTCCCAGGCTATATTAACCATATGTTTAGCGGTCTATAGTTGACCTATCGTTCCCAGGCTATAGTAACCATAGGTTAAGCGGTCTATGGTTGACCTATCGTTCCCAGGCTATAGTGACCATAGGTTTAGCGGTCTATGGTTGACCTATCGTTCCCAGGCTAACGTGACCATATGTTTAGCGGTCTATAGTTGACTTATCGTTCCCAGGCTATAGTGACCATAGGTTTAGCGGTCTATAGTTGACCTATCGTTCCCAGGCTATAGTGACCATAGGTTTAGCGGTCTATAGTTGACCTATCGTTCCCAGGCTATAGTAGACCATGAGCCAGAGGGGGTTTTGCTCCCCCCAGGGGGAATTTTGTGGACCATATTTTTTTGAAACCCCAAGGTGTTGCGAACATTTTGGCATAAAGTTTGCAACTGGCGGATGGGGCTTTTCTCCGTTACCACGCTTTAAAATACGTTACCCCCAAAATATATATATGTTTTTGTAATTTTTAAAGATAAATTGTACCATGATGCTGTTTAATAATTCCAAGTTTACATATGTTATTCAAGAGTGTATACTAGTAGCTACAAACTGATAGAATTTCAATGCCACAATGCAATGCTAAATAAGATAGATATGGGAAAACATACGTTACCCTAAAAAAACAAAAATAAATTGGCATAAAGAAGTTTTTATTGCAAATTTAGATGACATGGCAATCAAATAATGAAGTTACCATTACGAAGCTCAATTTTCAACCAAAAAATGATGTATAGATTGCCAGTATAGGTTAAGAGATAGATGTTTGGTAGCGATTCTTAAAATGTCACCCATTCTCCAAAATATGTGCGTTTTTCATTCCTTCAATAATTTCAAGTATTCAAATTGTATCATACACTTTTCAGTTACATATAATACCACTTTATATGTTTATAATTGTTTAAATTATATATATTAGCAAGTCTCTAACTTGTAAGATATGTTACGGGAATACTACATTGCCCTTTACGTTACCAAACATACAAATTAAAGTTCATGTCTTCATTGTCTTAAAAAGGTACTTAAAACAATTAAAAATAAAAATAACAATTTAATCCTGCTCAATAATTATAGGTTTGCAGTTCAAACTGTATACCGGGGTATTTAACTAAAAAACATGTAAACTATACATGTACATTTATTTAAATATCAAACAAAATTACAATTTACTAGCCTTGTATTCTGTTACTTTAGATAAACTTACCACTAAAAAAGAATTAATTTTCAAACCAAAATATCTCTTATCGCAGTTTGTATTTCAACTTTAAACACATGTATTTAAAAAAACAATTTATGTTCAATTTACGTTACCTTACTTACAAACTTTACAATATCATATATGCTGTAATTCTAACAAAATGTTGACTTATTTTTGTAAAATCCCAAACGTACAAGTATTTTTGTTAGCTTTATACAATTTGTATTTAACTTAAAACACACAAATTAAGTAATCAAACTATGAAACTACATTTGTAGAACACAGAATGCCCCTCGATTTAATATATTCATGAGAACACTATGCACACACATGACTTTTAAACATTTACTATATACATGTATACAAACGTATGCCAGTTATTTAAGCACATTAATTACGAATTGAAAACTACAGTGTATATTTGAAAATAAGTTTGAAACCTTCTTTAGAGTGCACCAGGAATTAGACCCCAAAAGAAAAATAGTCCAATTCCTTTTGGTCTGTCCGCCACTCCCCCACTGGAGAAAAAGATTGATAGGTGCATTATCGTAAATGGACTACCTGAATTGTTGTGCAATACTGACCAGGGAAAGGTCAAGATCATTTCAAGATCATAAGGTTAAATACTCTTAAAATAGTGTAAACTGTTTTACTGTTCATTGTTTAAAGCCTGTGCTTATATTTCCATATCTGTCTAGAGCCAGTATTGTATGTGTTACATACGACATGTAGTCAGGAATTGCTGAATCATATGGCAGTGTATGGCATTGATAAGTTGGGTAGTTACACAATATGGCCTAGGATAGCTGAAATCGATGTTGGTAGGTTCCCAATACGACATAGGATGACTGAAATCTGTGTTGGTGGGTTCCCAATATGGCATAAGATGGCTGAAATCTGTGTTGGGGGTTCCCAATATTGCATAGGAGGGCTGAAATATGTGTTGCTGAATTCCCAATATGGCCTAGGATGACTGAAATCTGCGTTGTTGGGTTCCCAATATGGTAAATGATGACTGAAATCTGTGTTGGGGGGTTTCCAATATGGCATAGGAGGGCTGAAATATGTGTTAGTGGGTTCCCAATATGGCCTAGGATGACTGAAATCTGTGTTGCTGAATTCCCAATATGGCCTAGGATGACTGAAATCTGCGTTGTTGGGTTCCCGATATGGCCTAGGACGGCTGAAATCTGTGTTGTTGGGTTCCCAATATGGCAAAGGATGGCTGAAATCTGTGTTGTTTGGTTCCCAATATGGCCTACGATGACTAAAATATGTGAGGGTGGGTCCCAAATGAGGCCTGGGATGGCTTAATCTGTGATGTTGAGTACCCAAAAATGACTTTGGGGACTGCACCCAGATTTGGTTGGTACCCGGGCCAATAGGGCATGAGATGACTGTACTCTGAGGATTTGGGTACTAAATAGAACCTTGGCTGACTGTTCTTTGTGGTTTAGGGCATTCAATATGACCTGGGATGGCTATTCTCCGAGGTGATGGGCATCCAATACAGCCCGGGATGTCTGTACCCAGGGGTGATGGATACCTAAAAGGGCCTTGGAGTACTGTACGCAGAGGTGGTTTTTACCAAATGGGGCCTGAGCTGGTTGTTCTCAGTGGTATAGGGAAGTCAATAGGACCTCTGATGGTTGTTGGGTTCCCAATATGGCCTAGGACGGCTGAAATCTGTGTTGTTGGGTTCCCAATATGGCAAAGGATGACTGAAATCTGTGTTGGTGGGTTCCCAATATGGCATAGGATGGCTGAAATCTGTGTTGTTTGGTTCCCAATATGGCCTTCGATGACTAAAATATGTGAGGGTGGGTCCCAAATGAGGCCTGGAATGGCTTAATCTGTGATGTTGAGTACCCAAAAATGACTTTGGGGACTGCACCCAGATTTGGTTGGTACCCGGGCCAATAGGGCATGAGATGACTGTACTCTGAGGATTTGGGTACTAAATAGAACCTTGGCTGACTGTTCTTTGTGGTTTAGGGCATTCAATATGACCTGGGATGGCTATTCTCCGAGGTGATGGGCATCCAATACAGCCCGGGATGTCTGTACTCAGGGGTGATGGATACCTAATAGGGCCTTGGAGTACTGTACGCAGAGGTGGTTTTTACCAAATGGGGCCTGAGCTGGTTGTTCTCAGTGGTATAGGGTAGTCAATAGGACCTCTGATGGCTGTTCTCTGTATAGGTGGGTACCAAATTGGGCAGGAGATGGTTAAACGTATGGAGGTGCGTTCATAAACTGGCATAGGGAGGCTGTGCTAGGCAGTGTTAAGTACCAAATAGGACATTGAATCGCTTCTCAGTGAATGTGAGTATCCCTCAGGCATAGTATGGCTGTACACAGTGGTTGTGAGTAGGGCATATGGTCTAAGAAGGCTGGTAGTGGTAAATACCACATAGGGTATTGTATGGCTATATCTAGTGGTTACAACTACCCCGTAGGGATTAGTATGACTATATGTGGTGGTGGGGAATTACCAAATTTAGAGCCAATTATGGCTATATTGCACCTGCTATGGCAGTACTCAGTTGGTCCGAGTTCCCCTTAGGACATAGTATGGTTGTTACCGCTAATGGTAAGTACCACAGTCATTTGTGACCATACTCAATGGTTATGTGTACCACTTAGTGCAAAATATAAACTGTGATTGGGCCTTGGATGTCTGTACTATGTTGTCATGACTCCTTTGTACCCTATACAACTTGGTTAGACTGTAATTCATTGGTTATGAGCACCCCTATGGGGTATGAAATCTGTAAATATTTGAGATGAGTACCCTTTTGGGCCTTATATGGCTGTAGTTTTGTACTAGTGAGTAACCCATAGGACCTTGTACAGGTGTGCTCTGAGTGATTGTGAGTACCATGTAGAGACTTACATGTGTATTGTTACCCAGCCTGGCCCGTCATATAACTCGACCACGTAGTGCATAAACGAATCCCAGAAGGTTCCCGGTAGACCCCGTAGCAATGTAAATATTTCCCATGAGTCGAGATATGACGGGTTCGGTTGGCTCTTCGGAGATTGAAGTGAGTTCGTAACACAAAAACGAAGATCATAACCAGTTTACATGTTTAATGAGGATTCATTAAATACGAGAAATGACATGTACGACATATATATCCAAGGATAAAAACGTAAACCATAATGGCGTCCCCGAAACCACTCCGTGTTGTACGGTAGATCTATTGTAAATATAATTCTAATCAAGTGTGTGAATAAGACTTAGATTCGTGGGATAACTACCTCTGTTGTAGCAGGATCCATCTTTCTGGTTTAATGAAGTTGGTGTAATTTGTAAACTAAGTATACGGGGACTGCCTCTGCCGAGTTCAGGCCAAGAATTGACACCGAGCTGAAAATTCCTACGGCTTATATAGCCTTGTACCACGTGACGATAGAACAGTCATGTGACGTTACACCGAGTGACGTCTTGGTGTAGAACCAATGACGTCACAGAGTACCCCAACTAACATGGGGGTTATCCGTAAAGTGATTGGGAACGACATGTACTTAAGACAGGTATCAATATAGATACTTTGGGATGTACAGGTATATAAGGTAATATGATGGCACCTTAAATTGACATACGTGCATATAGATCGATAATAAGAGTGTTCCGAACCACTATACGAGATAATCGTGAACTGGAGTGATTTCGAGACGAATACGTAATTGAATAATCTATAAAATGGATGCGTGACTTATATTCAATAGTATAACGTAGATTTGTGAAATGATCGTCGTAACAATATAGCTTTACTCAGGTGTTGTGAGTATACCTTAGGGCCTATCATGGCTATAATTAATGGTGGTGAGTACCCAATACATTGGATGGTTGTACTGGACAAGTGTTATGTACCCCATTTGGTCATGGGATGCCTGTACTTTGCAGTGTTACATATCCCATATGGCATATTTTTCGTAACTTGACCTTGAAATGACCTTGACCTTTGTTTCAAAGTGGTCAGTTTTGTATGTCCATGTGATGTACATTATCGAATGAATAATATGTAAGCACATATTTGTGACTAAATACATAAACAAAGTGCATGAGAACATGGAATTTTTAGTGTATTCGTAAATTATGGCGGCCATCTTGGACGCCATCTTGGGTTTCCGGGTCCGCACCACGCGTTGACAATTGCTTGTTCTACTTTAGTTGTCACCTAAAATGACTAATTGTCACCTCACTGTACGTGTTATACCGATATTTTAACTGAGAGGTTGTTGAAACAAAACCCATATTTTTTAAAGGCAACATAAATTACATGGCATTTCATATCAATTAACTATTTGTGTAGTTGTACTATATTTATAAACATTATTAGGCTGCATACTAATCAGTATCATCATTTCTTAACTTAAAAACGTCATATACGTTGATTGTTTTTGGATATTATAGTCATTTTATTCAAAGTAACGTAAGTTACGGATGTTATATCATTTTTTTGCCTGTTATAATTTGTACAACTGATAGTTTCAATTTTAAAAACATTTAACATACATAAATATTGTATTCATATGATTTATTAAAGAATTGGCATGTTTATAATAATCATATAAGCAAAAATAATGATTTATGTAGAAAATCGCATAGTCACGTATTTCAAATCTCCGTAACTCGTTAAAGCCCCAACAGAAACTTGCAAACTTTTGTCTGTGAATGCCACCTACCATAAGGTTTAAGAAAATCATAGTGTTGAAAATTCCCCCTGGGGGGAGCAGGGTCAATTGTCAGCTCAAGGTCTATAGTAACTATGGTTAGCGCCAAAACTCGGCCATATAGTGCAGATAAAGAACAGCATGTATTTGTCTCGGAATGACTATAGTTCTGTTTTTACAGGTGTACTGGGTGGGGCCAATTGTTGGAGGTATTATAGCTGCAATCGTTTACAAATATGTGTTTAATCCATACAGAGGTTGTATGCCCTACAACGAAGCTGTAAGACATATGTGTACGTACACGCTTGTTAATATCTTCTACAAATTTTAGCTATTCCAAAAGTCGTTTTCAGGACATAATATAATACAGTTATGTGTATCAGTGTGCACTCAGTTAATACATTTACGTACATTACGCCGCAAGATTTGATACTTATTTGATAAATATGTATTTATATATCTGTTTGCGTATTAGCCGTTAAGCCTTTATATACACCGTTGCCTCAGAGGGACAATTTTTGTTTCAGGGTATCTCATACGTAATGATGCAAACTACACGTGTCAATGAATCAATGTATACAAGGGATTCCCGGACCCTTGAGAAAACCCATCATCATCATATATTCGTAGTAGACGAAACATCGTATTAGAAACTACATGTATATTTCAACAAATATAACTTGGTTATGATAACCTTAATATGAAAGGTTTTGCTAATTTGATAGTCGGGCTAATAACTGAAAGTTCGGTGCATTGAGAGACGTGAATACATTGGGAGTGGATCAGAATAAATAACTTCTTAGGAAATATTTGGTGATATTTGCGATATATCGGGTTATCTAATTTATGATTGCACTATACATAGTTATATATGCACACTGTATCATTAGATACATGTTTAGAGGGGTGTCTATATAGTACTCGGTGTATTAACAGCTTCCACTACATGTTTAGAGGGGTGTCTATATAGTACTCGGTGTATTAACAGCTTCCACTACATGTTTAGAGGGGTGTCTATATAGTACTCGGTGTATTAACAGCTTCCACTACATGTTTAGAGGGGTGTCTATATAATACTCGGATATTAACAGCTTCCACTACATGTTTAGAGGGGTGTCTATATAGTACTCGGATATTAACAGCTTATACTACATGTTTAGAGGGGTGTCTATATAGTACTCGTGTATTAACAGCTTACGCTACATATTTAGAGGGGTGTCGATATAGTACTCGGGTTTTAGCAGCTTACACTACATGTTTAGAGGGGTGTCTATATAGTACTCGGATATTAACAGCTTACACTACATGTTTAGAGGGATGTCTATATAGTACTCAGATATTAACAGCTTACACTACATGTTTAGATGAGTGTCTATATTGTATTCGGTTATTATAAGCTTCCGCTACACGTACCGAGGGATGCTTATCTATTACATGTAAATGCGAAATAAGACTGAATATACATTATGTATGCTTCACGGAGTCCTCTTGACTGGTCTGTCTTTTTATACGATTCGGCCGTTGTTACGCACATGTCATTTTCTATTGACTCAATCAGTGATCATCAACAATTGTTACCACGGTGTTTATTCTATGGTGGTTCTTATTTGCCACTTTAAATAGTCATACGACACAAATGTCACCTGAAAGGAAATATTGACAAAGTCTAAGCAATTTTGAAACACCCCTTGTATTAACTTTTGAAACACCCATAATAATATTATGTACTTCATTTATGGGCGTTAAACATTTTTCTTAATGCTGAATAAAATTGACTGACTAATTGAATGCTACGTGTACTTATAAGCAAACAGGTGAGGGAACGTTTGGAACAACTCTCATAGATACGGGCGATACAGCAAGTACAGCTTTTGTAGTTACTGTGAAATAATGCAAGGCATGTTTATTTTCAGTGTCAGATGGTGATATGATTGTTGTACCCAGGGAATACATGACACGATGTGAAACGTCAACTAAGAGTGCTGATAGAAATATTAGTAACTCTATTCACTTGTAAACAACCATCCAACAACTGGCAACCTATTCGACATGTACCAAGGGAGTGAAGCATTAACTAAGCGTGCTGATATAAATAACTATATTCACTTGTAAACAACCGCCCAACAACTGGCAACCTATTCGACATGTACCAAGGGAGTGAAGCATTAACTAAGCGTGCTGATATAAATAACTATATTCACTTGTAAACAACCGCCCAACAAGTGCATATTAAATACAATATTGTATACCTATTATGTAACAAGGATTCCGATTGGCTTAGACGGCCTGCACGAGAGGTCTATATTATATAAATAGCAGATGCCTGCCTGCGTGACATTGATATTGTCAACCCGAGGGCAGAATGTCATCCCGAGGCGAAGCCGAGGGTGACATTCTGTTTCGAGGGTTGGCAATATCAATGTCACGCAGGCAGGCATCTGATATTTATTTTATTATATCGAACACTATTATAAGTCTAGCAAAACGTTCACTGCTATGATTACCATAATTATAAACAGTAGGCATGACGGTGTTTTCATACATTGTTGTGTATCAATTTCACATTCTATTGTATGTGTAGGCCCTACGTTCATTTGGTGCATTTTGCCGATTTCTTTAACTAATAGATCATTTTTAAGAAATTATCTAGAACTTGTGTTATATACGCAATAAATTAGCTTTTTACCATTTTTGTATAGATCTATAACTTTAAAAGTGCGCCAAACGTAACGTCGCGTTTTGACGTTATGACTTAATTGCTGATGACGTCATGACGTCTCACATACTTGTACATGATTGTTTTGTGTACAGTGTTCTTAATCTGGTGAAGTTGAATAAAGGAAACGCATCGTTTTGAATACAGATTTCTTTTAGTTGTGTTCTTTTTCAGTATATTTTTTAGAAAATCTTGTATATTTCAACAGTCAAAGAACTAAGATCGACGCAGTTACTTGCCCTTGCATGACATTGAAAATGTCAGGTCGATCACATGACCTGACAGTCAGTTTTTGGTCGATCACGTGTCATATGGGTTGGAACTGGCATTGACAGTCATAATGTCTCTCTCTGGGGCAATGGGACTTTTGCATTGCAGAAAAAAGTGAGGTATAATAAATTTTAATATACACCTCCCTAAACCGAGGCTGGGGTGGATATTATATAAATATCAGATGCCTGCCTGTGTGACATTGATATTGTTAACCCGAGGGCAGAATGTCACCCCGAGGCGAGGGTTGACAATATCAATGTCACGCAGGCAGGCATCTGATATTTATTTTATTATGCCGAACAATATCATAAGTCTAAGCAAAATGTTCACAGCCATGATTGTGATAGTTATAAACAGTAGACATGACTGTGCTTTCATATATTGTTATGTTTATTCCACATTCTATTTTTAGAAAATCTTGTATATTGCAGCAGTCAATTAATTAAAATTGACGCAGTTACTTGCCCTTGCATGACATTCAAAATGTCAGGTCGATCACATGACCTGACAGTCAGTTTTCGGTCGACCACGTGTCTTTTAGGTTGGACAGTCAAAATATCTGCCTCTGGGGGTAATGGGACTTTAGCATTGTAATATAAAGTGAGGTATAATAAATCTGTTTATGACGTGATGTCATTTCCTGCGACATAACGTTTCAAACAACGTGACGTTATTTCCCGCATTATTTGACCTACAACTGCTCATATTATTGTATAGTTATAGGCTCTAACCTAGCCTTTAATGATAAATGCCGTTAATAAATACGTGAATATTCTCTGATACATATACATAAGAAGAGCATTGTTAGCTAGAACATTTGAAGAGTTGTATTTTGTTTCTACTGCATACACTTTCCTGGAGATAGACTAAAGTTGTTATGTCAATAGGTTTTATTTCCTTGACCTATGGCATGGTATACAATATAACAGTTGTCGACTTATGTTTCGATGAGTATGATGTTTAGTTGACCTTCAAAAAGTGATATTGACCTCTGACTTCGTCATCGGTCATTATCACTTTTTTCAGGTCAACAAAACATCATATTCACCTCAACATAAGTCAATAACAGTATAACATATCCTACACCTACTGGTTATGTCCAATTTCTGGATTTCTGGAGATTTTGAAAGTGTCATGTGACCGTATTGGTGGTCCTTTGTTACCGATACTACGTATTAATTCGTATTCAATAAAGGCATAATTAACAGATATTTTGTCATATTTTGGGTTTTAAGTCGCATTAGGATATATCCGTGTACTAACTCGTAGAATGAAGAGATTGCTAGTTATGATGGATATATCTAATACGTAGAACTATTTCTGATTTGTTTCTACTTTTTTACCAACTAGTTTTTAAGTTATTGATACTTAAAGTTTTGAATTTCATTTCGAAATGTGCAGAAATAGCACTTGACATCAAGCGATGAATTTATATACTACTGAAAATTTGACACGGTTCAACAAATGAACTTCGATAATAATTTGCAAATTGAATAAGATGAATTGATGGAATTTTCATAAAACATAATGTTACATCTGCAATATTGTAAATGAATCATGATTGCTTAAAAAATTGAAGTATATTGCCGATTAGCCTAACCTCACTCCAATGTTTGTGCATGCTTTTAAACCTCTGTGATAACATATGGCGTTCCTTATGTTTAGCATTTTCGGTCTTACGCAATATGACAAAACAAAATTGGCAAAGATTTTTATTCTATTCTTGCCATTTTGGTCCCTATCAACATATCTTATCAGTTACCAAGAAAAAGACGACATTATGTCAAAGCATACCATATGCACCAATTAATCAATACCCACTGCCAAGGCTTCATCATCATCGGATGTGATTTTAACGAAACACTCACGGAAAAAGATAGAATCTCTAAAACACAACCGAAACCATGTAAATCATTAATTAGTCTAATAAATACACTCAAACTCAGCGACATATTACGTGTTCTAAACATAAATAAACAACAGTATACATGGGAAAGAGCCAATGGTTACGAAAAAAGCAGAATTTATATATGGCTAACTGACGAAAATTTAACACCCACGTCTCAATCGAAACGTGGTCCAGGCGTTTGGAAATTTAATAACAGTTTCTTGGAAGACATTGAATACATTGAATATATTACAGAAGTTATAGAAAATTTCACAAACTCAAGAGATCAAAAATCACAGCAGACCCTATGGGAACTCTGTAAGATTGACATCCAAAACCATGCTAAAGCATTCGCAAAAAAGAAATCAAAGCACAAAAATGACAGAATTATAAACCTAGAAAGACAACTATCAGAATTATACGAACAAGAACCCAAAACTTACAACATAAGAGAAAATATAAGAAAAATCGAATTAGAATTACAAAAGTAAGGTATCGCTGCTTTGATATTTATTGTTGTGGTTGAATTACTGTCGACTAATATAAGAAATTCATCAGACATTGAAGGTATACAGCTAAATGCAATAGATAATATAAAAATATCGCAGTTAGCTAACGACACAACTCTATTTAAGAAGTTATTACCTGTTTATTGATTATCGACAATTTTGACAAAAACTGTCAGGGCTACAACTCAATAAGAATAAAACAATAGGTGTCTGGATAGGCTCCTTAAAAATTGTAATAGGTCCCCTAGTGGAATACAATGGCAAAATAAGCCTATAAAAGCATTCGGCGTTTACTTTGGAACAGACCAAACAACATGCAATAAACTAAACTGGAACGAAAATGAACGTAAGTTGAAGAATTTCGTAAGTGCTTCGATAAAACAGAACCTACAACAGAAGCCTGTCCTCTACAAAACGACCTGTTATCCTTAATGGTAGCATTCTCTTGTGGCAAGAGAAAATTGATCTACTTTTCACAAAGAGACTTACAAACACATAATACCGAACTGAAGAAGTCCTGTCACGATCTACACAACACGAAGAATTTCCAAGGAAGTGATGTTGGTCTGCCACGTCCGATGCATTAAGGGACAATGCAATGTCCAAAAACTATCATTACTAGTATATTCATCAACCATCTGTTACAGAAATGTCTGGTCCTGCTTGATACTCACAACCACCAGCTTAATCAATTCCTGGTCCTACTGGATACTCACAACCACCAGCTACATCAATTCCTGGTCTTACTGGATACTCACAACTACCAGCTTAATCAATTCCTGGTACTACTGGATACTAACAACCATCAGCTACATCAATTCCTGGTCCTACTGGATACTCACAACCATCAGCTACATCGATTCCTGGTCCTGTTGGGTACTCATAACCACGGCAGGTACGTCAATTCATGTTTTACCATTCTTACATTAATTATTAAGAAATCCAAATTTATACAAACATCTAAAAACATAATGTAATGTGATTTCTTGCAATATATTCATTTTTAACTTTAGTGTTCTTGTACGTGTACTACTACATTCAAATAATTAAATTTCATTATATATAACTTCTTGTAAAAAAGTTTAACTCTTAAGAAAATGGAGGAATAAAGGTTATGCAAATTAAACATAACAGGAGGAAAAATAGGAATAATTTAACAGAGAAGAATGTCGTTATTATAGGATTGTAGGTTCCCTATAATAAGATAATGTTTCACAATAAACTGCTTGATACGGATACACGGGTCTATATATAACTTCGATAATAATTTGCAAATTGAATAAGATTAATTGATGGAATTTTCATAAAACATAATGTTACATCTGCAATATTGTAAACGAATCATGATTGCTTAAAAAATTGAAGTATATTGCCGATTAGCCCAACCTCACTCCAATGTTTGTGCATGCTTTTAAACCTCTGTGATAACATATGGCGTTCCTTATGTTTAGCATTTTCGGTCTTACGCAATATGACAAAACAAAATTGGCAAAGATTTTTATTCTATTCTTGCCATTTTGTAATGTAATGTGATTTCTTGCAATATATTCATTTTTAACTTTAGTGTTCTTGTACGTGTACTACTACATTCAAATAATTATATTTCATTATATATAACTTCTTGTAAAAAAGTTTAACTCTTAAGAAAATGGAGGAATAAAAGTTATGCAAATTAAACATAACAGGAGGAAAAATAGGAATAATTTAACAGAGAAGAATGTCGTTATTATAGGATTGTAGGTTCCCTATAATAAGATAATGTTTCACAATAAACTGCTTGATACGGATACACGGGTCTATATGGCGGTATTCAACCACATAACAACATTGGACGCTTAAGACAGATGGTTGCTTGATACGGATACACAGGTCCATCTGGCTGTATTCAACCACATAACAACATTGGTTGCATAAAACAAATGCTTGCCTAAAACGGATACACGGGTCAGTTTGCTATATTCATTCGATTAGCAAAATTGAACGCTCAAGACAAGTGTATGGTTAATATGAATATTATATAGTTAACGGGTTACGACAAATTAATGCGGGCGACTAAAATTCACTGTCAGGGATCCGAACATGATACGGATGTAGCATTATTATCAACCATAAATTATGGCAGAATTGATGACTACTCGTAAATTGTGCTAGTTTGTGTGTGGCGTAATCGCCACACAATGATATTACCACTTTTCAGCTTACGACCAATTTAACGCATTAGGCCTCGGCAAATAAATAGTTTTCTATGATTTGAACAATATTACAACCATGCAACACATGTTACACGTATCATTGGACCTGATTTGTTTACATTACCAACATTTACTTATATTAAGACCAACAATTTTATCAGACTTTTATTTTTAGAGGATTTTTATAGCAAATCATTCCGCAACGGACTATATTTTTACTACCAACGAATGTTCTCACTGGTGGCGGGAATCTAATAGTTCCCACGGTTTTCAATCGTATACTGTAACGTATGTAAATCACTCCGCCGCTGCACATTGCAGACGATGACCTAATTATGTTGTATACAAACATTGATGCTATATATAGCTGGTGGGGGGGAACTGAAATAGTTCTACGTACATATCGATCGGCCGATTAACGATGTTATCGCGGTAAGCGTTAAACGCACTAGTCAATTTCTACCGTGCTTTATATAAGACCTCATAATTTTCGTATCTATTATCCGATTTTGAATATTTAATTTGTTATATAATCGAATTGTAATTATTCAAATCTAGACATTTTTAAAGGCAAAGTCGATGGATGACTTAGAAATAACTATAGGGTAGTTTTATCATTCTATAATTATGTGGCCAGTAGTTTTCGCGTCATCGGAAAGCGCTAACATTTCACTTCGAAAAGACATCATCATTTGTTACTAGCCTAGTTTATAAAACAACTATTTTTACAGTAAATACTATATACTCAAAGAATTAAATTAGACATGACTTAATTAATAACATAATTATATAAAGTATTTTGAAATCATATAATAATATAAATATCTTTATGATATTAAGTTTTATCAAGTTAAATTCCAAAAATTAAATATTTCAACAAATACCAGTCATATATATATTTTACTAATCGATAAATATGCGTACGCGTGCATGTATTGTATCGATCTTAATATGATGCACCATCTTATCTTAAATCAGTGCACCATGCTGAGCATGCGGAGCAATAAAAAATCCGGAAATATACTGTAACAGGAATGGTATAACCGCCTATCGCTAGTAGATGCAAACATACTGTAAATACATACATGTACAGTTATAAGATGGAAAATTGGGTATGATGAAATGTTGCATCTAACATAATTATAGTATAATGAGAGAGAAAGAAGAATGCAATTAACGTATGAATTTTGTTATCTTAGTATGGGTATGATATATATTCATTATGTATTTCGTGATACATTACATTACACAGGGGCGGATCCAGGATTTAGTGTTGGGGGGGGGGAGTGAAATGAAAAATAAACTGGGGATCCAGGGGGCTTATGATAGCTTCCCACAGCTTTAGGATAACAGCTTGTCAAAGTCTTCTGCATTTTCGCTCATTTTGGAGCTGGCACATCCATCTTTGTTGTCATAAAATGCAGCGTAAAGAGAATCAATGTGCAAAAAGAGCGATACATCAGAATCGCAAAGTTCGACCTGAATAACGGGGCGACAGAGAGTCTATCGAAGTGACTATGGTTAGTGGAAAATGTTAATTGCGCGATGTGCGCGCAGACAGCAGAACAAAAATGACTTTAAATATGTGATTTAGTGTGATACAACAAATGAATTGACTTTACTATTTTAGGGGGGCGGACCCGCCCCCCCCCTTGGACCCGCCTATGCATTACATGCATATTACATATTTAACTGTCAAACTGTATTTTTTAATCATCATGCTCTAATTTAATGAGATTAAATGGTGATATCCATTGACATCATTATGTAAGCTCTTTTATCAAAGCTATTTAGAGCTCTACACATTTATTTTAGAATAATCTTTTTACACCAAGTATGCAGCTCATTGAAGGCGCGTAAAATTGCAACTGATGCGCCTTGAATTCGCCTATTTATGAGGTACAAATCCCTGCTCTGGATACATCCCCAAGTCAAGGAAATTACCTATTGGACCAACTTGGTCGTTGTTTGTACTTAAGAAATAACTGACAAAATAACTAGATTTGATGTTTGTTTAATGTTGGCATGATATATGACGTGGCTCGATGTAAAGCAATTTTAAAATTAACTAACTGGCAATTGCTAACTGGCAATTGAACATAGATAATTGCACATACTGTGAGTATGATATGGGATGGTCCTGGGTAACAGCAACCAGTCCCAAATGTGACAATAGCACGGGCTGCCTCAAAACTATGATGTTGGCAAGCCCTAACTAACTGCAAATAACTAACTGCAACTTCAACTTGAAGTTGAATAACGGAATAGTGTGATATAGGCTGGTCCTGGGAAACAGCAACCAGACCCAAATAACACTTGTTAAACATGTATTCAGGATCGCGAAATCATGTATCCTAGCGCTGCCCGCCATGACGCATCAAATGGATAAACAAAAAACACTTTTGAATTAAAATAACACCAATGTTTATAATATTGTTCGCTTCGTCGCCACGGCACTTGACAGCAGGTCTGTGTTACCGGAAAACAAGTTAATCGAGCCACATCTGGTTTCTGAGTACTGTACTATTAAACAAGCTTGATACATTCGGAGATCTGAAAAGATAGAACAAAGACAGCAGCACACGTTCGATAAACACAAAAGGGGGAACAGGGTGGGTGGGTAAATTTTAATTTCCAAACCTGCAAGGATGAAAGTTGGAACGTTGTGCTGTGCAAATAACACGCTGTGAAAAACACTCGCGTTAGGCTAGACACCCATAAATTCTTTTTATAGATTCTCTTCAATAAATGATGCTATTTCTGAGGAATAGCACTTATTATTTTAGAATAATCTTTTTACACCAAGTATGCAGCTCATTGAAGGCGCGTAAAATTGCAACTGATGCGCCTTGAATTCGCCTATTTATGAGGTACAAATCCCTGCTCTGGATACATCCCCAAGTCAAGGAAATTACCTATTGGACCAACTTGGTCGTTGTTTGTACTTAAGAAATAACTGACAAAATAACTAGATTTGATGTTTGTTTAATGTTGGCATGATATATGACGTGGCTCGATGTAAAGCAATTTTAAAATTAACTAACTGGCAATTGCTAACTGGCAATTGAACATAGATAATTGCACATACTGTGAGTATGATATGGGATGGTCCTGGGTAACAGCAACCAGTCCCAAATGTGACAATAGCACGGGCTGCCTCAAAACTATGATGTTGGCAAGCCCTAACTAACTGCAAATAACTAACTGCAACTTCAACTTGAAGTTGAATAACGGAATAGTGTGATATAGGCTGGTCCTGGGAAACAGCAACCAGACCCAAATAACACTTGTTAAACATGTATTCAGGATCGCGAAATCATGTATCCTAGCGCTGCCCGCCATATAACAGCCAAACAAAACGCCTAGGCTGTTACCGCCAAACAAATGTTTGCGTCAGCGCCAGGATAATCCTAAGAGCCCGTCATATAAACCAGCCGCCAACAATATTCAATAGCTATTACCTATGAACTTTCACGCCATTACACAAGAAATTATTCAAACCACAAGCGATATTGTTAATGAATATAGAATTGCCTATATCTGATAAATGGACCCCGTCTGAACTAAGGAGTTCACTATTGGAAGATTTAAAATCAGTATGTGCCAGATAGCACCCACCCAGGCTAATGACAGCGTTAGCAGCAAAGTTATTTAATCGCCTCCTTGCCCTCTCCATGGCAAGGGTATTCTTGGAATACCTCCAATTTGTACGAGGCAATATCTCGGACCAAATGATTTTAGCAGAAGGGAATAAACTACGAATGTGTTCCAAAATTTGGGACACCACGATTCTCAACTTTGAAATGGGGGTTTTTCCCAAGTCGTTTCCACCGCAGTGTATCATGATACTACCTGGCTGAGGGCCAACAACGGAAAGGTGATTCAACTTCTGGACCAGTTCTATGAGCTTTAGCCCGCTGTAACCCTGCCACCAGATGACCGCATTTAGACCCATACTACTCCCCTCAGGCATCTCCCAGGCAGCTAAGAAAGCCTTCTTTACAATCGACGACCCGACAATCCACACCGTATCACCTATGAATAACTTGAATAATGTTATTATAGATAGAACTGGCATTTTTTCGCTAAGAAAGGAACCTCATGAATGAGGTGTCGAAATGATTTAATGAATATACGAATTGATGTGTATAAACAATGGGAAAGAAACCCTCACGAATGAGGTGTCGAAACAGGCCCTTTCATGAGCGCACAATACTGAACTAAACAACTTCTTGTTGACACAAGGGCAACACAGCCAACTACAGGGTTTTTACTCAACCTAGTATGTTCGGGATTATTACTGGCATTGGCCGTACATAGGACTGGTATGCTTCGGAAGACCACCTCCCAGCCTTTTTAATATCTTCGACAGAAAAACCCAACTGGCTAGCAGATGTCGCCGCTCCAATACGAAAAGAGTGTGACTTAAAAACACTGTAATTCAGGCCAATTAAAGCAACTGATTTTTTAAGCATGGCTGAAAACTGATACCTTGTTAACGGTTGTTTATTATAGTGGATTAGCAGTGGACCTTGAAACTGGGGCCGCAAGGCAAGGAACTTTGCAAGGGCTTTAACTGGACATACCTCCTTATCGGTTTTATTAATGCGTATTAAAGAACCAGAGCCATACTGATCGGTTTTTGAAAATCTTATGTGGATTTCGATAATTCCTGCCTTCAGGTCTAATGATATGTCCCTAAATGCAACAACCCTATCCCGGTCTGGAAGTGTTGCATCATTTTTCGACACTGCGATCTCACCTACACGAAAAAACCCGCAATATGCTAATGTATATGCGGCAGAAAAAAGTGAAACTTCGTAACTATCTGAACAGCCCACTACTAATTTAAGAAGAATAGACTTCAATAGCCCAGGAGAGATTGGTAACCTGGAATCAGATTTTTTGTTCTTCCGCAGACCTTTCAGCACTTTCGCTACCAGGAAATTGTTGGTAATGTCAGGCTTGTTATATATTTTACATTGAAAACTAACTGCGCTGACATACGACCTAGCAGTGCTATAGGATAACCCTTGGAGCGAAAGATATGAAATAAACTGGACGACATGTTCAAGCTCAGGTGGCCAATTATCTAGTAAACCATACTCCTGTCTAAATGACTTAAATTTTTTGAGCCCAACATTATAGGTGGTCTTGGTATTAACGGACATGGAAGCATTTAATAATCTATCGGCCTCATGTTGCAGATGAATGACTGGAATTCTTTTGGTAACGGTTCTGGTAGCTTGTTTGCATCGGGGGCTACTGACGAGAATCTGTCCCACTGTTTCCGAGAAATAGAATCGGCAATAAAATTTGACGTGGTAGATATATGCATGGCTCTAAAGATAATAGAATGTTTCATGGCTAGCAAAATGAATTTCCTAAGTAAAATCATTGTCCTTTTTGACTTACATGACTGTTTATTTATCACATGTACTAGGGCTTCATTATCAATTCTTAAAACAATTTTCATGTTTCTTAATCTGTCACCCCAAAGCATGACTGCTAATAACACGGGTACCATCTCCAAAAATGTTATATCTGTCAACACTTTGGAATTCCCCCAGATTTTGGGCCATTGGAAAAATGCCCATTGCCCCGCGAAGTAGCAACCACAGCCTAATGAAGCGCCACCTGCGCTATCGGTGTACAAATTGATGATTGAGTTTTCGTACCAAACAGCATCAGGTATGTAAACTACACCATTGAAATTATTTAAGAATTCAACCCACATAAGGAAATCAGCCCTAAGCTCCTGATTTATTCTAAGCTTGTAATGTGGTTTCTTTAACCCTGACATGGCGTCATAAAACCGCCTTAAAAAGGCTCTGCTAGAACGAACAGCTCGGCTAACAAAACTCAATTTTCCCACAATAGATTGTAATTCCTTTAATGACATTTTCTTCCGAGAAGCATAACTTTGCAACAGTTCAAGCAACTCTTCAATCTTATGGAGTGGAACTCTAACCAACATTTCGTTGGAGTCCAATTCAAGACCTAAGAATACCAACACTGTCGTTGGGCCCACAGATTTTTCTGCAGCCACAGGGATTTCCAATTCGCTACATATCTGCTCAAAAGTAACGGCCAACCGCACACATTCGTCTGTTTTATTACTACCGACGAATATGAAGTCATCAAGAAAATGATCCAATGTCTGTAACCCCGATTTATAAGCCACACACCAATGAATGAAAGTAGAGAAAGTTTCAAACAGCATTGGAGCACGAGAGCAACCCATGGGAAGACACTTATCAAAATAAAAGTTATCCTCAAACTTCATGCCAAGGAGGTGAAAATCACCGGGAAAAACCGGTAATAAGCGAAACGCTGACTTAATGTCCCGCTTAGCCATAAGAGCACCTTTACCACATTTAAAAACTAAATCAGCGACTTTATCAAAAGATGTATATGAAACGGAACACAAATTATCATCGAAACCGTCATTAACGCTTGACCCAACAGGATGGGACAAATGTGTAATCAAACGCCAATTTCCGTCTGATTTAGGAACGACGCCAATTGGGCTTATTTTCAAATTAGCAATGGGAGGTGTCCTAAAAGGACCAGCCACTCTGCCTAAATCAACCTCTTTTTTTAATTTAATGCGAACTGCATCTGCGTGTAACGTGGCTGATGTAAGATTATTAGCCACAGTGCCCCCCTTTGATCCAGTAAAAAATAGCCTAAAACCTTTACTAAAGCCATTACTTAGGATAGCTGCATTCTTCTCATGCGGATAATTTGACAAATATTGCTTTAACTTGTGAACATTAATTGGGGACTTGCCCAGAGCCCAAATAGCATTAATATGGGAAACGGGCAGTAGATTGTCCTCTTGGGCCGCGGCCACTCGGCTGTCGTGGTGTGAATGAGGGTCTGTACCCGCCCCGCGAGGTTTGAGCCCGGGGTCCATTAAGGTGGCTGCTTCTCTGGCATGACCTACAAGGGTGGTGACCGCTGCAAGTTAAGCATGTATGTGAATACTGGCACACAGGCCTAGAACATGATGAGTAATTAAAATCATAGCACCTTTTGACCGATGCTACAACTGGATTACCTGAGGTAATTGCCTGGGGGTTCATGTATATAAGCCACAACTCATAATCGATCTGGCCCCACGACATAGATGGGTTGCTGGCTATGCGCAGACGAAACTGTTGGTCGTACTGCAGCCACCCCGCCGAGTGACGCTCTGCCCCCAGGCGAATGTCATGCAGATATTTAATTAGCTCCTTGGTTTTACCAGGATGATTATCAATATATATGGTCATGAATATTAAAAATGCATCGGTCCATTTCGCTATTGTGTAAATTCTTTTGGGCTTCCTTATAGGCGATACCACTAGCTGGCCAGAACTACTCAGCCCTAAACTTTTTGCTTTGATATCTAAATCCTGATTAGGATCTACCTCCAGCAAACTGCCTAGATCAATATAATGCCCCAAGCATATCTTTGATTTGATTGCTGGGGAAACGTGCGAGCCTAGAGAGATATTTATAGTGGGAATAGCCACTGGGTCCTCACCATAATCCTGCTCATGATCCTGAGGTGGAACACATGGCGGCATCTCCGCTGGTGGATTGGTCGGACAAACTACATGTGGAACATCAACCACGTGACGTGCAGGTTGAACAGGAATCACTTGATCATCGGCCTTCCTCTTTTTTCCTCTAGTCTTCACCATGACTTTGGATTTATCTGGTACAGATCTCGTGAAAATATAAAAACGATGGATTACCAATATGCTTAAATTTAGCTTAAACCGCCACGAAAACTGTGGCCTACTTTTCTTATTGTACGAATTACTCAAGACTTGATTAAGATAGAATTAAGTTTTGCAAATACTTTATAACCCTATCTGCGATATATAAGAAATGGAATGATTAAAACGGACAACCACGGTTTTTCCACCGATCACTAATTCACCACAACGTCGTGAACGAATCCGCAAAAATCATGGAAATAGCCATTCATCCGAGCTCAATAAACCTTCACAATATTAACTATATACTATGCTATCACTATGCGATAATTATATAAATCTTACCGAAGCAACGAGCTAAAATTTCACGAAATAAAAATAAAAATTTTAATTTCCAAACCTGCAAGGATGAAAGTTGGAACGTTGTGCTGTGCAAATAACACGCTGTGAAAAACACTCGCGTTAGGCTAGACACCCATAAATTCTTTTTATAGATTCTCTTCAATAAATGATGCTATTTCTGAGGAATAGCACTTAATATTTTTATCTTTGCCTTAATCAACCTAAACACACTTTTTAACAGTTGCACAAATCACACCTGCACCAGCGATAGGTCCTGTCAGGTAGTTGTATTACTATTGGTCTAATACAACTACCTGGTCCTGTTGAGTGCTTGCTTAGTCATGCCTTGTGGCTATATATGTAATCACGGATTTTCAAGTATCATTTGATGTAATCTATACACAGGATGCCATAGAGAATTCAAAAATACAGGCCACTATCAGTATGATAGATGCCAAGTGATTTAGTTAGCCCCAATTAATTCATTCAAAATGGTATGTAGCCAACCAGCTTGGGGGCTTCAGTCCCAACCCCCCCCCCCCACACACACACACCAAATACGCCCCTGGAAAGCTTTTTTTCTTGTGTGCAGTGTTTGTACACAGGAATTTTTAGTTCCGATCGTATATTTGTAAGCTACATGTATATACGTTCCTGTTGTAACCTATCAAGAGCCACGAATTTAAATTCCCTGCTAGAGCCGTGAACGAGTGATTTTCACGACAACGTGATTCTTACGTAGTTACCGCAAATGTTTACAAATCGAAGTTCCCGGTAAAAGTGGCAACATAACTACCGATATATATCTCGTCAGTGAGACAATATAATTTTCTGCGATTGTTTCGATCAAAGGTAGCAATGTAGTAAAAGTTTAATGTCACATTTTTTATATATCCTTGATGTTTATTGAAAATTTACACATTTTCTGTGCTGCACCCCACCCACTTTGGTTGACATGACGATCATTTCAACTATAGTTATAACACTTGCAATGATGTGTAGTTTGGTTTCGACCCTATGTACTTGGTATTACATGCTCCTTGAAAGTTCATAAACTAACTTGCCAATAATGTAGGTGTGAATTATTAACCTCGCCACAATACTAATTGTTAAACTTGATTCATGCAGAAAAAAATGACTCATTTAATAAGACATGTGTATCCAGATCTATGTCTTCCCGTTGTAATGATTAATTCATCTACATTATACTCCCGAACAATCAAACTCGATTATGATTGGGATTAGTCCTGTGCTTGTTTAGACCTGCCGTCCACTAGACCCCGATGGTATGCGGAAGGGTAGCCGATTACAGTTTGCACTTTGCTTGTTTCGGGAACCTTTCGGGATCAATTATCAATAAAAATGGGCGGATCTTTGCCATTGGGATCAGTTCGGGATGTGTTCGTGGTTCCTTATACGAAATGTTGCAGTATAAACGCCGAAGTAGCCGAACGCAACGCGAATGAATGCCGACAGTTCAGGATTTGATCCCGAATGTTTCCCGATCGTGCGGAAAGGTTGCGGTTACTTTGCAGAATATGCGGAAGTGTTTACGAATTGATGCCGATAGAATGCTCAAAGGTTGCCGATGTATATAAACGATGCCGAACTACCATCTTGTTATCAGTTGAAAGTTGAATACGATTGATGGAAGACGACATTAATCTTGCTAGTTTCGGCTATAAAAATTAAAAGACATATTTTCAGCTACACAAGAGTTGAATGACTTAGTTTCAGGTATAAAAAACACTGACATAGTAAGGTCATGAAAAAAACTTACAGTCCTAGGTCTTTCCGGTGTTTTTCTTTAATAGCTGAAGACCATGGGACACTGGTTATGTCATCGTTTTCTATATGGTCTGACACAACCCTATTTGGTAGCCTGTCCTTGGTTTGTAGGACCATGATGAAAACGATATATTCAAGATTAAAACTATCAGCAACCTGACTTCATCGCTTCCGCAGTCGCTCTTGTATAGTTCGGGAAATACTGCTTCGACTCGGCATCCCTTCCGTTCACAATCGGCTCCTTCGGCAACTATTCGGCATGTTTCTTAACATAATCGGCATAGCTTCCGTGTGTATAACTCATCCATTCGTCGTATTCGGGGAGCTTTAGGAATTGCTTCAGCTTCCTTTGGAACTGCTCGGGATGGTTAAAATGATTACGAAGCCTCACAGAAGGCTTCCCGAAGGTGCCGAGTGAATGACGATGGGTTCCTGAACAACCCGAACTGTTGCCGATGGGTTTCAGATTACCCCGAAGCACCCCCGAACAAGACCTTCGGCGTCCAAATTATAAAACTTTTAAAATTTGGATGCCGAAGATTTTTCGGTCCCGAAGTGTCCAGAAGCGTACAGGAACGACACAGAAGGGTTCCAGAACGGTTAGGCAAGTTTAGCCTTCGGGGTCCTAGTGGACGGCAGGTCTTATAGCTTGATCGAAGTAGTATGGATATAGCTTGTAACTAACAACTATCACACGCAGTAAAGACCGAAAGTTGACACACAGTGACAGCCAGGTCAGACACAAAGTGAATTTTTATGTAACCTCGAAGGTCCTCATTCCGTGATAGTCGGGATTCCGGTGACATCTCATTTCTCGTGAGTTCCGATGATATCATCATCGTGCACTTCGGTAAATATCAAAAGCTTTTTGTAGTTGGCAGACGAAAAAAAATGCTAAAAATGGTAAAAATCGTACAAATGCGCTCATGTGTGTAAAATATTATCCACGTGGTATTGGAAATGGCGCACATAACAGTTTACGCTGTTATTTTAATATACAGTGTAATCTGAGAAAACCGAACACCCTTCGGACCGCCTGATTTGTTCGGATTTCACAAGAGTTCGGTATTGTGAAACTACAACTGTTTTGTTATCTTAAATGCGTTGTAGTTGGCCTTGATTGGTGTTGTTTAGTATCAGGCGCCAATATGTGCATAACATGTGCCGGATGTTTAATGAGGGGCTTCTAATAACAAATATAAATACAAAAACACCTTTTATTTATACCAATCGTTATAATGTCAACGATGATATTCGAAGTATAGCCCGTTTGCAGCGAAAAAAATCGTATAAATATTGAATGGTTAAAAATCTATTCATCAGATGTGAATAAAAATTTACGTAGAATCATAATTATATTCTACCTACTCCCATTTTAAATTTCATAATTTTTAATTACTTATTTAAACACGTTTATTCTTTATTGTATATTGATATTACTTGCATTTAAACACTTTAACGCAGGGAGGATATCTGGTATTCCATTGATGATTAACTGTCTTTTTATTAACTGTTATAATCCGTGTTCAGCGAGATTAACATTGCTGTGATGAAAGCGAAATTTATGAGGCCCATATAAGTCGATTTATTTACTAACTTTAGGTATGTCACTTGTGTGTATACAGATTATATATTAAACATGTAATATCATGGAAAAGCAGTGAAAACCAAACCCTTATTTAATAAGCTACAAAAGCTATGTATATACTTATACATGGACATACACGTATATAATAATGTTAAATTAAGAACTTGATAAAAGCATTGTAATGTTTATGTGCGCAATGACATGTAGTCTTATGACTGAACCAGTCCTAAATAATTGAGTAATATACATCTACCAAAACCTTTAGGATATGTCTGAAATCGACATTCATGAACACGTTTGAAGAATGCCTAGTATTAAGCAGTCAAAATCGTTATAGACGCTGTAAAATCCGTGTTTTTATAGTTCGAGAAGGAGGCTGCTAGACGCAAGCCATTTTTACGTTTAGACCCGAAAATATGATACACATGGACAGTACATATGTACAGATGGGCCTCGTATATGCTATATTAAATAGGTTACAAATACTTAAATCTACTGTTAGACGTGTCACGTGACCATAAAATTGGCTGTTGTGTGTATCGAGTCTTCTAACATGAAGTTTCATTGTAAACTACAAATATTTTACATAGAACTTATGAACAAAACTTTTTTCACACATGTCCGATGTTGCTTAGATTTAATTGTATATTAGGTAGATACATTTCATTTACTCGTGCAAAATCTCATACTTGTAGGTGCAGTAAATACTGAGAAATCTTCATTTTAGAAGATTTTTTTTTGCCGCAAACGGACTATATCACAAAATAAAGTGTCATCGTAAAATTAACGCATCGTGAAAATTACTAAATTTAAGTGGACATATTAAAACACGATAGACCTAAAGAACAAACAATTCATAGCATGACTTAAGATAAAAGCGAGTTAAACTATTTTATTAGCTCACCTGTCACAAAGTGACAGAGTGAGCTTTTGTGATCACTCTTCATCCGTCGTCAGTCCGTCCGTCCGTCAACAATTTGCTTGTGTAGACACTAGAGGTCACAATTTTGACTTAATCTTTATGAAACTTGGTCACAATGATCATCTCAACAAAATCTAGGTCAAGTTCGATATTGGGTCATTCGGGGTCAAAAACTAGGTCACAAGGTCAAATCATAGAAAAACCTTGTGTAGTCACTAGAGGTCACAATTTTCACCTAATCTTAATAAAACTTGGTCACAATGATCATCACAACAAAATCTAGGTCAAGTTCGATATTGGGTCATCCAGGGTCAAAAACTAGGTCACAAGGTCAAATCATCAAAAAACCTTGTGTAAACACTAGAGGTCACAATTTTGAGTTAATCTTTATGAAACTTGGTCACAATGATCATCACAACAAAATCTAGGTCAAGTTCGATATTGGGTCATCCGGGGTCAAAAACTAGGTCACAAGGTCAAATCATAGAAAAACCATGTGTAGTCACTAGAGGTCACAATTTTGACTTAATCTTTATGAAACTTGGTCACAATGATCATCACAACAAAATCTAGGTCAAGTACGATATTGGGTCATCTGGGGTCAAAAACTAGATCACAAGGTCAAATCATAGAAAAACCTTGTGTAGACACTGGAGGTCACAATTTTGACTTAATCTATATGAAACTTAGTCACAATGATCATCACAACAAAAGCTAGGTCAGGTTCGATATTGGGTCATCTGGTGTCAAAAACTAGGTCACAAGGTCAAATCATAGAAAAACCTTGTGTAGTCACTAGAGGTCACAATTTTGACCTAATCTTTATGAAACTTGGTCATAATGATCATCACAACCAAATCTAGGTCAAGTTCGATATTGGGTCATACGGGGTCAAAAACTAGGTCACAAGGTCAAATCATAGAAAAACCTTGTTGTCACTAGAGGTCACAATTTTGACCTAATCTTTATGAAACTTGGTCACAATGATCATCACAACAAAATCTAGGTCAAGTGAGATATTGCGTCATATGGGGCCAAGAACTAGGTCACTAGGTCAAATAACAGGTCTTGCATGTACTGCCATAACAGGTGAGCGACCTAGGGCCCTTTGGGCCCTCTTGTTCAATACGCTCTGCTGAAAGCACACATTGTTACATGAAAAAGAGCTCATCGTAAATAATAATTATTGATAAAATACCAACAAATATGGGTACAGCATACCTTTCCAGTTCTAAAAGCAACAAATTTCACTTTGAGCATTGTTTATTTGCATTACAAACCAAAACCATGCATCCTCCCAAAAATATACTGGAAATGTATGTCATTTTGGGTGTTAAACACAAGAAATAACCATTAATCTCAGGTGCGCCATTTCTGATACCGCGCCACAACCCATACCACCACGATACACTTTCTTTAAAATTTCAATACATAGTCACTTGAATGTTCCAATTTTTTCACAAAACTTACTTTAGCAATTGTGTAAATTTGTCTGCAAGGTACCCTGATGTTTGATTGATATTTTCACGCCGGAGGTAAAGAAATTGACACAAAATCTTGTAAGATTTACTTCCCTTGGCAGAATGTCACCGGAATGAGGAACATCTAAAAAATGGCGGTCAATTTTGACTGTATTGATTATTTAATGTCAATCATTTGTCAATATTATTGCAACTACGATAAAAGATGATGCAATATGTTAGAAAAGGATGGTTCTATCAATCAAAGTATGAGTAGTTTCTTGCAGAATGTGTTCGTTTTTGATTATTTTTTTGCAAATTGATCATTATCCCACCAGAATGAGGACGTTCGAGGCTATATACGCAATCCTATCAAATACACTTGAATACTATAACCATAAATACACTTTTTCTGATCAATACGAGTTTGCCAATAATCATAAATTTAGTCACTTAGTACAACTTTTTACATCACACATGATGAAAACAATTCACTGACAGCAATGACCGATTGGTGACTCTGACTGTTTCCTGACTTACTGTAAAGGTAAAAACCGAGTCCAATATTGAACCAGTCTACCCAACACTGGAATGATGAAGCCGGCGTCCATCAAGTTGTACTTCCGGTTCACCAATCATTGTGTATGTAATGGGTCGGCAGATTGTACATGAAAACTCACATCATGTCCGACCTTGCTGTGTGTCAAATTTCGGTCTTTATTTTGCGCTAATGAGCAATTGTTTGCCGTTTGTTTGATTGTGGTTAGTAGCGGTATCCATACTGCTTCGATCCAGCGCTAATATATTAGTATCGGAATTTGTAACAGTTGTGATTGCCAGAATAAATGTACTCTGTCTTAAAAAGTTTCAGAATCATTGTACAATTTTGGAAATTGTAAACCCTGCTGCTACATGGTAGTCAAGAAAAAGAAAATAAGTAAGACCTACTCTGCTGCTGCATCATTCTATTACCTAAGAACTGGCACATTATGACTGATACTTATTTCAATGTGTGAGAAATTGCCTCACTCTATTACCTAAGAACTGGCACATTATGACTGATACTTATTTCAATGTGTGAGAAATTGCCTCACTCTATTACCTAAGAACTGGCACATTATGACTGATACTTATTTCAATGTGTGAGAAATTGCCTCACTCTATTACCTAAGAACTGGCACATTATGACTGATACTTATTTCAATGTGTGAGAAATTGCCTCACTCTATTACCTAAGAACTGGCACATTATGACTGATACTTATTTCAATGTGTGAGAAATTGCCTCACTCTATTACCTAAGAACTGGCACCTTATGGCTGATACTTATTTCAATGTGTGAGAAATTGCCTCACTCTATTACCTAAGAACTGGCACATTATGACTGATACTTATTTCAATGTGTGAGAAATTGCCTCACTCTATTACCTAAGAACTGGCACATTATGACTGATACTTATTTCAATGTGTGAGAAATTGCCTCACTCTATTACCTAAGAACTGGCACATTATGACTGATACTTATTTCAATGTGTGAGAAATTGCCTCACTCTATTACCTAAGAACTGGCACATTATGGCTGATACTTATTTCAATGTGTGAGAAATTGCCTCACTCTATTACCTAAGAACTGGCACATTATGACTGATACTTATTTCAATGTGTGAGAAATTGCCTCACTCTATTACCTAAGAACTGGCACTTTATGACTGATACTTATTTCAATGTGTGAGAAATTGCCTCACTCTATTACCTAAGAACTGGCACATTATGACTGATACTTATTTCAATGTGTGAGAAATTGCCTCACTCTATTACCTAAGAACTGGCACATTATGACTGATACTTATTTCAATGTGTGAGAAATTGCCTCACTCTATTACCTAAGAACTGGCACATTATGACTGATACTTATTTCAATGTGTGAGAAATTGCCTCACTCTATTACCTAAGAACTGGCACATTATGACTGATACTTATTTCAATGTGTGAGAAATTGCCTCACTCTATTACCTAAGAACTGGCACCTTATGGCTGAAGATTTCAATGGGTCAGAAATAAAAAACACTGACTAAACTGTTATTGCGGGCCTGTTAGTGATAGTATGATGATGTATGTTGCATTACAGGATGTGTAGTGGTGATGTTATAGTATGGCTGTGAATATATCTGGTGGATGTTTTTGCTGTGGGGGAACGTCCTCCACAAGAATGGACATTGACGCAGCATTAGATGAACTAGGCATGCTGAGCTCAGTGACAGAAAGCAGAAAACAGTATCTACAGGTAAACATCATTATGTCATTGACCTTCTTGATTTATGACGCATGTAGGAAATTCCGTTAATTGCCGAATTTCAAGTTCCTTTGACCTGGACTTACACCAATAGTATGTAAAAAAAACATATTCGAACCACCATCATTATTCTGTTCAGTCTTCTTTCAGATAAAAGCATAAATTTCTGGTAAAAATGTCAAAAATTATCAAAATGATTAATGAACCATTGAAACTGTAAAGTTAAATGTGCAAAATAAATAATTGTGTGTGTGTATGGTTGTTTTATATTCAGGAGAGAATGCGAACAAGAAGTGAAAGTGCTCTGATAACAAAACATCAGACATACCCGAAATCTCATAGTCTGCCCACCAGTATGCCCACCAGTTCAGCAGCATCAACCTACCAGATAGTTCACATAGACACTAACTATATTACCGGTTTCTCAGATCTACCAAAGCCGGATTGTGGTGTTAAGGACTCTAGTGTTGATACTGGTGTTAGTAGTGCAGAGGAAGTGTTCATTGATCAAGCCAAGGAGTATCGTACTCAACCGTTCGATAATGTCGAATCAATGGCGGACAAGAGAAGAAAAATGAGATTAAAATATCGACGTGAGGACTTATCTGCTCGAAATCGTCGAATTCTCGCTAGAAAGCGTGCTAAACAACCTTATGAGGTTCCATGGCGGTTGACACAGTCGTTTCAAGAAAATCTTTTAAATCGTCATGACGACATTCCAGAATCTAAGTCAAACTCTTCCTCTCCGGTTAAACCAGTCAATCCAGATACGCTTCCAAGGTCACGCTCATTGGACAACATAGATTTTTCTACCTTCTTTATAAGTGAGAATCAAGATCGTAGAGACATTGACAATGTTGCCACTGAACTCCGCAATCTAAATGTATCGGATTCTTAACAAATATTGTATTTTGTGTCACAGAATCGTTAGATGCGAGCAATAATGTCGTTAAATGGTCATATAGTGTGTCAGAGCATGTAACAAGATGATGGTATTGCGCAATACATTATATGATTGTTTTATTTATATACGTTACAATCCAAACCCCTGTCTAGTTGTTCCTACTTTAACCAGGTCATTGTTGTACACACTATCACTTTCATACCAATATGTCTGTGTGAATCATCAACATCTGGTTCTACCGTCTCCTAACTTATAAACTGTATCACTTTCTTACCAATATGTCTGTGTGAATCATCAACATCTGGTTCTACCGTCTCCTAACTTCAAAACTGTATCACAAATCTCTGCTTCATTTCTTATTTTCATGTCTTGGTTTTGCATATCAGTTAGCTTATTACAGAAAAGTCTTTAAACCTTATTTGCTGCATTTCGTTACTGACATTGTTAATTTTGAATTTCCTTAAACTTCTCATAAATGTAGAGTAGAAGTACCAAGTTAGACTTATATTTGTTCAACCGATTTTACATTTACTCCCTGACCATTGAGTCGTAATGCAGCTGTTACACTTGGCGCCACTGCCAGCTATGACACAACAGCTTCAGGGCACTCCCTACATGGAGGAGAAGCTACACTTAGCTCATTCCTTGTACTCTTTTCTCCCATTGTTTTAACATGGTTTATTTGTCTGTATGGAGCATACATGTACATAGCTCTGTGATACATGATTCAGGGGTTCCATATGACTCAGGAATATGGGTTTGACCCTTGAAATTTCCAAAAGGCCACATTATGACCCTCAAGATTTTGGTATGAAGGGTCATTTTCTCTTAAAATCATCATTGGTATTTTAACTTTTAAATTGTAAAATTTTAGTCAAAAGTATCTAAATGATCCTTCATATTGAGAAGCTAGTGGAACCCCTGATGATTATTACATATCCATGGTATGTAAGTGTTTGCTGGTACGATAATGGCTTGGATGAAGTAATGTTATACATCATGTGGTTTATTTAAGTACTGTACACATGTAGGTTGTGATATATTTTGTCTATTATGCTTGTTTTACATTATTGTATACATACTTAGTGCAGTCTTATTGTGGCGGGTATGATCAGCAAGTGTTAGTGTTTGAATATTTATGTTGTGCACACTTTTACTGCTATATCTCACAGGGTACTGTTAGTTTCTCTATTTATACATATTTGATAAACTTAAGGATGTTAGTTTACCCCTGAGTCTGACCCAAGTTTGAGGGTTGTATGTACATGTAAATGGAAATCATATTATGCTTGGTCAGTCATATGTTTGATTCCTCAGACTTTTCACACAGTCACCACAAACTACTTGCATAGTTTGAACACTTGTTCTGTAACCACTGGACGGATTTCAATGAAACTTTATATGAATATTTGGTACCATACAAGCCTTGATGCTATATTGTCAAGAATCATTATCTTAAGTAAGATAAAATTATGGCCCCTTGTAGGAGACAAACAGTTTTGTGTTAAAAGCCCTTCTAGTTTGGCAGATACTACTGTATAGTTCCACAAGTTTTATCACACCAGTAAGTTTGCTTCGCACCAACAGTTTCCTAGGGTTTATAGCTCACCTGTCTCAAAGTGACAGAGTGAGCTTTTGTGATCACTCTTCGTCCGTCGTCCGTCTGTCAACAATTGGGTTGTGTCCTCTCTAGAGGTCACAATTTTGGCCTAATCTTTATGAAACTTGGTCACAATGATCATCTCAACACAATCTAGGTTAAGTTTGATATTAATTAAGTCATCTGGGGTCAAAAGCTAGGTCACATGGTCAAATCATACAAAAACTTGCAATAGAGGCTGAATTTCCTTAAATTTTATTCAGAAAATGTGTAGGGTCACCATAGGGGTGTGCATGCACTAGTGCGACAGGTGAGCGACCTAAGGCCCAAAGGGCCCTCTTGTTTCAGAAAAGTTTCAATCTCATGTAATTGTTACTTTAACTAACATAACTTAAAATACACAATGTTGCTACATGAACTTCTCTTTGATATAAATATGTATGCTTGAAAATATCTATCTCACAGACTTGTGTAACCCTGTCTATCAGATGTTTGACTCAGTCTTGTCTTCACCAGGATTCGGTCTGTATGTCTGTCCTACACTTGTTAAATTTTGCTGAGATCTGTACTTGCCTGATTTATCTTGTTGTTTGTATTCAAGATAGTATACTTAACTTGGAGTTTTGTTGGTTACTTAATGATTCTCATTTGTACCGTCACATATCCTATATTAGACTCTAGTTCGAGGACTCTAGTTGACTTTGTTATAGGTGTTGTTAGGTTGTCATTAACATTATACGGTGATATTTGGTTAAATTTATGTTTCTAACTTATTCAAACATGTTTGAGTGGCTGTGCCATATAATAAGCTTGACCTACTACGTCACAAGCATATATATAATAGCAATGTGGGAAAAATGTTTTAAATTATCTGCAGAACAATATTGAAGCTTCCTTGTACATAACTCTCTGATATAACATCAAATAATTACTGTGCAGTGATTTACTTGATCTTGTATGACTCTGCAAGTATATATTACATGGTCATTACACTTGACACACAAGTATATATTACCAAGTTATTACACTTGACAGACAAGTATATATTACCAAGTTATTACACTTGACACACAAGTATATATTACCAGGTTATTACACTTGACACACAAGTATATATTACCAAGTTATTACACTTGACAGACAAGTATATATTACCAGGTTATTACACTTGACACACAAGTATATATTACCAGGTTATTACACTTGACACACAAGTATATATTACCAAGTTATTACACTTGACAGACAAGTATATATTACCAGGTTATTACACTTGACACACAAGTATATATTACCAGGTTATTACACTTGACACACAAGTATATATTACCAAGTTATTACATTTGACAGACAAGTATATATTACCAAGTTATTACACTTGACACACAAGTATATATTACCAGGTTATTACACTTGACACACAAGTATATATTACCAAGTTATTACACTTGACAGACAAGTATATATTACCAGGTTATTACACTTGACAGACAAGTATATATTACCCGGTTATTACACTTGACAGACAAGTATATATTACCAGGTTATTACATTTGACAGACAAGTATATATTACCAGGTTATTACACTTGACACACAAGTATATATTACCAGGTTATTACACTTGACAGACAAGTATATATTACCA
Source organism: Spisula solida (assembly GCA_947247005.1). Classification (NCBI taxonomy): domain Eukaryota; kingdom Metazoa; phylum Mollusca; class Bivalvia; order Venerida; family Mactridae; genus Spisula; species Spisula solida. The sequence continues at coordinate 24,944,760 of OX365960.1, read as the reverse complement.
GGTTATTACACTTGACACACAAGTATATATTACCAGGTTATTACACTTGACAGACAAGTATATATTACCAGGTTATTACACTTGACACACAAGTATATATTACCAGGTTATTACACTTGACACACAAGTATATATTACCAGGATATTACACTTGACAGACAAGTATATATTACCAGGTTATTACACTTGACAGACAAGTATATATTACCAGGTTATTACACTTGACAGACAAGTATATATTACCAGGTTATTACACTTGACACACAAGTATATATTACCAAGTTATTACACTTGACAGACAAGTATATATTACCAGGTTATTACACTTGACAGACAAGTATATATTACCAAGTTATTACACTTGACAGACAAGTATATATTACCAGGTTATTACACTTGACAGACAAGTATATATTACCCGGTTATTACACTTGACAGACAAGTATATATTACCAGGTTATTACATTTGACAGACAAGTATATATTACCAGGTTATTACACTTGACAGACAAGTATATATTACCCGGTTATTACACTTGACAGACAAGTATATATTACCAGGTTATTACATTTGACACACAAGTATATATTACAAGGTCATTACACTTGACAGACAAGTATATATTACCAGGTTATTACACTTGACAGACAAGTATATATTACAAGGATATTACACTTGACAGACAAGTATATATTACCAGGTTATTACACTTGACAGACAAGTATATATTACCAGGTTATTACACTTGACACACAAGTATATATTACAAGGTTATTACACTTGACAGACAAGTATATATTACAAGGTTATTACACTTGACAGACAAGTATATATTACAAGGATATTACACTTGACAGACAAGTATATATTACCAGGTTATTACACTTGACAGACAAGTATATATTACAAGGTCATTACACTTGACAGACAAGTATATATTACCAGGTTATTACACTTGACACACAAGTATATATTACAAGGTTATTACACTTAATTAACTGTTGATCTCTGTTTGGAAAGTGTGTATTGTTGCTTGTGTAGAGTTCTGTATATTTACATATTTAATACATTACACAAATATGTACAGAAAACAGAGATGTTAAATATAGCAGTATAGTGGTATACACTATGTAAAGTGTTCAAGTATACATATCGAGGGTTGCCCGCAAAACTGTCGTAACTGCTTATTATTAAAGAAGGATATACTGCAGTCTTGCAGGCAACCCTCGATATTGAGCTTATAGACGATCAGGTTCATATCTCTGGAAATACCAATGAAGTGTGTTACGTCCTGGAGGTTGAATAACAAGTTTGAAAACTCTTCGATAACAGGAAATTTATATTGAAGAATTTAGCTAAATCTTGATTTGAATGTATGTACCATGCAGTATTGAAACCTGTCATTTGTTTGTAAGTGTAGCAATATTTATTTTTGTAGAAGTTGTTTCCCTCCTCCCATGTACTGTATGGTTTGTTATGTTTGATTAAACTGCTTGAATGAACTTTATAACATTCTGATCATCTGTGAGTCATGTGACATTTACTCTTGTCAATTATGATGCCCCGCATCTTTGATGAGGGGGTATATTGCTTTGCACACATCAGCTGGTATGTCTGTAGACCATTCCATTCAATAACACAAGAACGCTTGGCCCTACTATCTTCAAACTTTACATTGTGGTTGGTCATCAACAGTAGATGACCCCTATTGATTTTGGGTTAGGTAAGTCAAAGGTTAATGTCACTGTGACCTTTACCATTTCTGACATTTGGGCTGCCATAGGGGCATATGTGTTATACAAACATTTATTGTTTGAATTAAAATCGGTCAGTCATGTGATATAAGCTGTCACTCTTGTGACTCATAGTCTGTCAGTAATGTTACTTATAGTTTGTCAGTCATGTGACTTACAGTCTGTATGTCATGTAATTTATGATCTGTCAGTCATGTGACTTATAATATGTTAGTCATGTGACTTATAGTCTGTCTGTCATGTGACATACAGTCTGTTAGTAATGTTACATATAGTCTGTCTGTCATGTGACATATAGTCTGTCTGTCATGTGACTTATGATCTGGCAGTCATGTGACTTATAGTCTGTCATGTGACTTAAACGTGTATGAGATATGTGACTTATACTTGCCAATATTTTGTTAATTTGATTTGAATTTCTCTTGATGGTACTGACCTAATAAGTTATGTCACCTTATACTAGACAACCCTATTTTCATTTGATAAGGAACACTCAAAGATAAGTTTGATTATTTTAGTTGTTAGTTATTGAGCGATCATTTAAAGTATTATTAGTCATTTCTGTTTAAATTAGTCATTTCAATTTATTTTAAACTCCAAATTGAGGGGGTCAATCAATTCCAGTCACCTGAGGTACTTTGTTGGCATAGAAATATAATGCAAATGTTAAAGTTCAGTTACATCTCAAATATTTTCTATATCCATAGCAATATTGCTTTGATATTTTGTCCACTTGATCACCATCATGATACCAACCCTGCCATCTGACTTGGTAACTCAATGAAACATTTTGTAAAAATTGGCCTTTTTCCAATTTGAAATCCTTGGTAAAATCCCTGTGCTACCTCAGATTTAAACTTAAGCTTGTTTTAAACAGACAGTATAATAAAATACGATGACATTATAAATAACATGACATAGTGCAGAATATGCTTTGTGCATGTACAACCGGAAAAGCATCATTTTATTCCTAGATTTTATTGACATTTTTGTTAGCTCACCTGTCACAAAGTGACAGAGCGAGCTTTTGTGATCACTCTTCGTCCGTGGTCTGTCAACAATTGAATTGTGTAGACGCTAGATTAGAGCCCACAATTTCCACCTTATATTTATGAAACTTGGTCACAATGATCATCTCAACAAAATCTAGGCCAAGTTCGATATTGGGTCATCGAGGGTCAAAAACAAGGTCACAAGGTCAAATAATAGAAAAACCTTGTGTAGTCACTAGAGGTCACAATTTCGACCTTATCTTTATGAAACTTGGTCGCAATGATCATCTCAACAAAATCTAGGTCAAGTTTGATATTGGGTCATCCGGCATCAAAAACCTGGTCACTAGGTCAAATCATAGAAAACCCTTGTGTAGTCACTAGATGTCTCAATTTTGACCTTACATTTATGAAACTTGGTCACAATGATCATCTCAACAAAATCTAGGTCAAGTTCGATATTGGGTCATGCAGGGTCAAAAACTAGGTCACAAGGTCAAATAATAGAAAAACCTTTATGTAGTCACTAGATGTCATTATTTGACTTTATCTTTAAAAACCTAATCAAAATGGTCATCTCACCAAAATCTAGGTCAAGTTTGATATTGGGCCATCAGGGGTCATAAACTAGAACACATGGTCAAGGCATAAGAAAACTTGCAATAGAGGCTGAATTTACTTGAATCTTACTCAGTGAATGAAAATTATTACTTAGGTCACCATAGGGGTGTGCATGCACTACAACGACAGGTGAGCGACCTAGGGCCCATAGGGCCCTCTTGTCTGTTGTTGTTTTTTTGTGCGTCATAGTGTACATGTAACAGTAATAGTTTGGGTGTGAAACAAAATAAAACTGTTGTATCCGTGCAGTAAACTGTTACACACATGGTATCCCTGCAGAAACTGTTACACAAGTGGTATCCCTGCAGTAAACTGTTACACACATACTAGTAGTATCCCTGCAGTAAACTGTTACACACATACTAGTAGTATCCCTGCAGTAAACTGTTACACACATACTAGTAGTATTCCTGCAGTAAACTGTTACACACGTGGTATCCCTGCAGTAAACTGTTACACACGTGGTATCCCTGCAGTAAACTGTTACACACATGGTATCCCTGCAGTAAACTGTTACACACATGGTATCCCTGCAGTAAACTGTTGCACACGTGGTATCCCTGCAATAAACTGTTACACACGTGGTATCCCTGCAGTAAACTGTTACACATGTGGTATCTGTGCAGTAAACTGTTACACATGTGGTATCCCTGCAGTAAACTGTTACACACATGGTATCCCTGCAGTAAACTGTTACACACATGGTATCCCTGCCGTAAACTGTTACACACGTGGTATCTGTGCAGTAAACTGTTACACACGTGGTATCTGTGCAGTAAACTGTTACACAAGTGGTATCTGTGCAGTAAACTGTTACACAAGTGGTATCTGTGCAGTAAACTGTTACACAAGTGGTATCTGTGCAGTAAACTGTTACACACGTGGTATCCCTGCATGAAACTGTTACACACGTGGTATCCCTGCATGAAACTGTTACACATGTGGTATCCCTGCATGAAACTGTTACACGCGTGGTATCCCTGCAGTAAACTGTTACACAAGTGACTTTAGAATTACAACAGTCAAAAATGACAAATTACTATGTATTACTAGTGTAAGCTAATGATATGTATTGTAAGTTTTTAGCTCCACTATTCGTAGAATAAGGGGAGCTATTGTAGACACCCAAGTGTCGGCGTAACACTTTTTTTAAAGTTTAGGTACAGGTTTTTTGTCCTTTGAGATATTGCTTTCATACTTTGCATACTTGTTTGCCACCATGACCCCAACATATATGCAGGAGTAGGTAACTGTATCAGGCATTTTGTTGAAATTATGCTCCCTTTTTCTACTTAGTGCAAATGTTAAAGTTTAGGTACAGGTTTTTTAACCTCTGATATTTTCAAAGTGCATTCACATATTGCTTTACATACTTGTTCTCCATCATGACCCCAACCCCTACACAGGGGTGGGTAACTCTATCATGCATTTTGTTGAAATTATGCCCCCTTTCGGACTTGGAAATGCAAATGTTAAAGTTTAGGTATGGGTTTTTTAACCTCAAATATCTTCAAAATGCATTGACATATTGCTTTGAATACTTGAACACCATCATGACCCCAACCATATTAAGCATTATGGTGAAATTATGCCCCCTTTTGGACTTAGAAATGCAATTGTTAAAGTTTAGGTACAGGTTTTTTAGCCTCTCATATGTTCAAAGTGCACTGATATGTTGCTTTGATACTTTGCATACTTGTTCACCATCATGACCCCAACCTCAACTCAGGAGAAGATAACTATTTAGCATTTTGGTAAAATTATGCCCCCTTTTGGACTAAGAAATGCTTATTTGTTTACCTTCATGACCAAGACGACCTACTCATGATAGGTAATGGTCCCACATAACTTGTCCAAATTTTCCCCCTTTATCAACTTAGGAGCCCCAACCTCTACACAGCAGAGGTAATGCTGCTGTTATGAAGCATTTTGTTTTGAATATATAATGATTGTACTATCCCAGCATGGCGCTGTGAATAGTGGAGCGCGCTGTTCGTGGACAGCACTTGTTAAATACATAGCATTGTTTTAATATCCACATAGTATTGATATAGTAAATGTGTAAGTTGTAACAGTTATATATAAATTGGCCTATGATCGGTCTCTTGTACTGTTTGTATGATGTAAGATCAGCTGTTTATTGGCTGGCACATCTCGATGTGTTCACAATCATAAACTTAACAATGTTCAAAGTGTAAGGTGTTGATGTACACTATACCTGGGGTCCTATTCAATATTGATCTAATTTATTTGGAGAATAAGGATAGCCAATCATATCGCCTGTTACTGACCAAGAGTTTAATATGGTGTGATCTGATTGGTTGTCCTTATCCTTAGTCAAGTAAGATCAATATTGAATACCACCCTTGGTCTGTTATCAGAATATTGCCCTTATATAGATTATGGATTATAAAGAATCTCCGAATCGCTGGCTTATAATGAGAAGGTCGTATGTACAAAATAAATATTTTGAGAAAACAAGAAGAAACTGTCTGAAAACTACTCCTTACTTATGGAAAAAACAAGTTTTTTCAACTTCAGTTTGGTCAACATGACCACTTCGGGTTTTCATAAGAAGCGCCTTGAGATGCAGATTTCAAATATGCATGAGACTTATAAGGTCGTAAGTAGGACTTATGACCTTCTAATTCTAAGCCAGCAAAATGTCCAGCACCAATCTCATAATGCAATCTCAAAATAGAAATGACAGTTTGCTCAAATCAGAGTGTGAGACATATCTCAAGTTGAAGCTACTAATAGTTCACGTTACAAAGGATTACTGAATATTTTGTGATAGTTTCAGTTTGATGTTGCATACAAATAATCTCAACAATATGTGAGATTGTAATGTCCATGTATTTCAGATCTGATTTCTTGTTGATGTCATTGGTAAAGCTAACCAGCGACAAAGTAACATTCTGAAATATGTCTCTACTCTTCTGACAACAAAAGCAGATATTCGTTCTTAATTCATCATATGGTCTTGCCAATATATGTTTGATGCTTTTTTGCAAATTGTCTTTATTTTGATGATTTATTTCATATCTTCAATCAAATAAATTTATTTAATTTCTGCTAATGTTATTGTTTTCTTATAAATATAAAAAATATACCAGATTTATATAGCGCCATTTTCATGCGAACACACGTTCAAAGGCACTTTACATTATAGTGTTGCAGCATCAAGGGCGCAGGTGCATCCTCTACAAGTGCAGATACAGCATGACCTGACCAGAGGGACAGACTGAGAGAAAGCCCCTGAAGGGAGAGAGAGACATTAGATACAGCTATGTCCGGTGCTGCAGAAGTGGACCTCGGCTATTATTTCAAATAGACAGCCTGGTTCTTTAATGGGCCCGGTTTTTAGCACATACTAGTTCACAGCTTAATAAATCCTGGTACATTTACCCAGATGCTTTGCATTACACGTTGTTAGATATAGTGGAACATTTTGGCGTACACAGGGGGGGTAACTCTATCCAGCATTTTGTTAAAATTATGCCCCATTTTGGACTTAAAAATGCAAATGTTTAGGTACACGTTTTTAGTGACAGGGGAGCTTTTGTGATCACTCTTTGTCCGTTGTCTGTCCACAATTCGCTTGTGTAGACAGTAGAGGTCACGATTTTGACCTAATCTTTATGAAACTTGGTCACAAAGAACATCTCAACAAAATATAGGTAAGGTTCCATATTATGTTATTTGGGGTATAAAACTAGGTCACTAGGTCAAATACTAGAAAACCCTTGTGTAGTCACTATAGGTCTCAATTTCGTCCTAATTTTTAGCTCACTTGTGGCAAGGTACGGGATCTAATTTGTGCCATTTTAAATATTGTGTATCGCGCTCCAAGGGCAAGACATGAAAATTGCGCAAGGCACGAAAAGAGACACGAGAATTAGACGCGATATTTGAAACGAGACACGAGAATTGTGCGAGGCACAAAACGAGACACGAGAATTAAAAATTGAATTCTCGCGTTTTTAATCTCGCCCTAGACAAGTTAATATCTTAATCTAATATCGTGGAATTGTCGTGTATCATATTGTGCCTCGTTGATGATTCTCGTGCCTTGTTTCAAATATCGCACCTCAGCCTATAATTAATCTCATGTCTCGACTTTCAAGGGTGAAACACGAGAATTAAACAAGACACGAGAATCCAACGCGAGAAACGACAATACTATTGTGCAAATATCGCGCAATTCTCTTGTCTCGCGTTTATATTTGGTCCACGAGGCACGAGAATTCAAACGAGACACAAGAATTGAACGCTAGGCACGAGAATCTTAAAGTGCAAATATCTCACAATTCTCCTGTCAGGACAATGATATTGCGTAATTCTCGCATTGAGACACGACAATACTATTGGCAATTATCGACAATTGAATTCACGATGGTACAAAGTTGGGTCAGGTGAGTCACACAATTCCTGTGATCACACGTCTGACGCTTGAACCACTCTACCACACTGCCATCACATTGCCTTGAATCTTATAGTGATCTCCCTGTCACATAAGTGTGAACACTTTCAATTGTCTATCAAATACCAGAAGGCAATCAAATCATAGAAGTGTATTTCAAAGTTTGGTCATATTTAGCTGGTGAGCGCCTCACTGGATCTACAATGTATGATCCTCTTGTTATGAAACTTTTTCACAATGGTCAAATCAACAAAATCTAGGTCCAATTCGATATTGGGTCATTTAGGGGTCAAAAACTTGGTCACTAGGTCAAATCATAAAAAAACCTTGTTTTCAAGTTTATTATTACGTTAATAGTGTGTGGTCACAATTTTGGCCTACTCTTTATGACACTTGGTCACAACGATCATCTTGACACAATATAGGTCATGTTCGATATTGGATCATCTAGAGTAAAAAACTAGGTCACAAGGTTAAATCAGAAGAAACCGTGTGTTGCCACTAGGGGTCACAATGTTAGCATAAAAGTCATGAAACTTGGTCACAATAATCATCTTAACAAAATCTAGGTCAAGTTGGGTCATCTGGAGTCAAAACAAGGTCGCTAAAGGTCAAATAATAGAAAAGCCTTGTGCATGCTATAGAGGTTGTATTTTTCACTAGATCTTCGTGAACATTGGCCCGAATGTTTATAAAAATTGAGTTTGAGCATGGGTCATCCGGGAATAATAACTAGGTCACTAGGTCAAATCATAGAAAAAATATTGTGTATGCTGTAGAAGCTATAATTTAGGTCAACATAGGGTCATACATGCAGTACTATGACAGGTGAGTGACCTTGGCTCTTGTTTAACCTATAATATCTTCAAAGTGCATTGACATATTGCTTTGATACTTTGCATTCTTGTTCACCAACATGACCCCAACCCCTCCATAAGTGTAGGTATTTCTATCAAACAGTTTGTTGAAATTATGCCCCCTTTTTCACATTAGTCATAATAGTGCGAATGTTAAAGTTTAGGTACAGGTTTTTATACGCCCGTTTGACTTGGCGGGTTGATAAGATAAGATAAACTTTATTTAACGTCGATTATAGTTAACATAATAAACATAAGCTACAAGCTTGTATTCGACATAACAAAGAAATCATATATTTAAGTATATGCATATAACATTTATATGAGACATATAATAATATATACAAACAATGTTACAAGAGAATTAATTAACAAATGAAACTACAAATATGCAAGACGAACTAAAAACAAAAATTACAATGCTAAACTATACGGACAAAATTAATCTGTTTGATTTATCAGGATCATCAGTGGACAGAAAATACAGTGAGTTGACAAGAAAGTTGCTGGCTCTAAAATTGTGTATAGTCTGTAAATTTAGTAATATTATGATTTCTGAAATTTCATTATTAGTTGAAGATAATATAAATTAAGTTTTTGAAGGACACTATTTATAATAGGTTGTCTTATATCACATGAAATAACCATGCTTTGTACATGGTCATGAAGGAACTAACACAATTTGCAGAAATAAAACAAGTATAACAATTATATACAACATGTACATATGTCAGTCTAAGATAATTAAAGTGGGACTAAGCAAATACATTCATAATTATTAAAAGATTGTTACATATTAATTTATCCTAAGATAGACTCAGATAAAATGCCAGATAACACCAAAGCTATTGTTTGGATTAAAGATATTTAACTGCTTAGTAAAATTGTTATCTAAAGTGTCCAATAATTAGCTTATATGACTGGTATTTAAAAGCATTTATATTTAGGATTAATTATTAAAGCTTAGCAACGGACAGAAAAATATACTACATCAAATAGGATGTTGCTGGTTCTGTAATATTTAAAACCATTGAGAAGTTTATAAGGTGAATTGAATCAGGGTGATTGAAATGGTGATTGAAATTTGGTTACCATTCTATGCTTGTTCAAGTCTATGGCTTCATTATTATATGAAGTATTTATATTAAAGTATTTAAGTGATACCCTGTAAAATGAGTGTCTTTTCAGTACTACTTAATATACCACAACATGATCAGACTAATAATCTACTATAAAATACATTCACATGACATAGTAGTCAAATAAATTGAATAATATACAAACTGAACTAAAAAGGAGAAAAGAAAAGTGAGACTAAGCCACTCTTGCACACACATACACGCACTACTAAATCATTCCACGAACAAGACATGCTCTCTCACAAAGACATGATTACATGTATATACAATTAGGAAATTCAAAACATGTGTTCAAATACACCAAAAATGTACTTGGGCTGATACAGACACAATCATAACATTAGATGACTACACCTATGCATAGTAGTCCAGTACCTTCCTTAAGACATATGTAAGGACAGGATGGACGCATTCTTACCGCATAGAAAAATTTTTAGTACAATACTTCAGGAGCTTAGTTTCTACGAAAAGTCGAAACAGAAACGAAGCATCTGAGTAGACATTGTACATTATCAACGTGAGGGAAAATAAAGCGCCTTCTTTAATGAAATCACATGTAGTTAGTGTATTCGATCGATGTTCATTGGTATATATGTATACTTGGTATGTGAACCTCAATAGTACAGAGCTTTAATGAATTTTGGGCAGCAAATTAAAAAGTTTGGATACATTTTGACATCATCTAAAGTTTCGCACAGTTGTGAGTCTATCGTACCGAGAATGTATTGGATGAAATGGGGTCTGTCTGCACTAATTAACATGTCGCATACGCTATCATTGATTTCATTTGATAATTTTGTTAGAAACATTCACAAGGCATAGTAGATTATATACAAACTGCAATAGAGAGAAAAAGTCAGTCTAAGAAAATGCATTTGTAATAAGTGCAAAGCAGATTATGTACACACACACATAGTCACAATCATACAGCTTAAGATAGTAGAAGTAGAAGAATGATGTTTAGTGAAGATATTATCTATATGATACTTAGAGTTTTCAAATTAGCATTACTGTTATATGTCATTTAAAATGTTATGTGTACATATTTTGACTATGTTGTCTATTTCAAAACAATATACATGTACAGCATTTCAATATCAACATGGGATCATAAAATATACATGAAAAACAAATACATGAAAAAAAAACAAATAACAAACATACATTGGGTTCCATAATAAATGTATATACACATAGAAAGTGACAATTTTATTACTGACACATAGAACAGGTACAGTGCTCATTACTCCAAAATTTTATAAGCTGTTTAAATTCAGTAAACTTAGATGCGCATCTGATATGATTAGGGAGGTTGTTCCAAACTTTAGCTGCTTCAAAGCGGAAGCTCTTTTTTCCATATGTTGTAGTACGTACTTTAGGTAAGTCCAGAGTATTGCTATGTCTAAATTGGTAATTTGAGGAGCGAACACTTACAAGTTCCTGCATATAATCAGGAGAGATGTTGTTAAGGCATTTGAAAACTTCTATTGCGAGTTGTTTTATTCGAGAAATGTGAAGTGTTGGCAAGTTGATTCGCTTTAACAGATCTTCATAAGAAGAAGAGTAGTCATTGTAAACAACTTTCAGAGCCCTAAATTGTAATCTTTCAAGTTTTTCAGTATTTTTCTTACTACAAAAATGCCAAACAATTGGACAATAGTTGAAATTCGATCTGATAAAACATTTGTAAATAGTGATCCTTGTTTCTATATTAACGAGCGGACATAATCGAGTCAACACGTTTATTTGTCTAGCTGACTTTCTACATATATTAGATAGATGGATGTCAAAATTCAATAGTGAATCTATTTCAATGCAAAGTAATTTAACATGAGTTTCACAGGGGATCTCAATGTCTGAGATTTGAAAGCTTTTTACCTTGTTCCTTGTTTCTTTTCCAATACAAATTGCTTGAAATTTATCTGGGTTTGCTTGCATAAGATTATCTGCGAACCATTTAATCATTACACTGCTTTCATCTTGTATTGTGCTTTTTAATGTTGTAAGATTTTTGTGGTGAAACGATAACGTATTGTCATCAGCATAGTTATAGTTTGACGCCTTTTCTATGAAATAAAAAATATCATTCAGGAAAATATTAAATATAAGGGGACCTAGAATTGAACCCTGTGGGACTCCTTTAGTAATGTTACTCCATTCACTGTATGTATTGCCTAGTTTGACTTGCTGCTTTCTGTTTGACAAATAATCTAGCATTAGATTTGCCGATGCCTCAGAAAGGCCGTATGCTTTTAGTTTAAGAAAGATTAAATTGTGTGGGAGACAGTCGAATGCCTTAGATAGGTCCATCAATATAGCAGCAACATACTCTTGTCTGTCTAAGGCACTCTTCCAGTCTTCAATAAGACGCAACAAAGTGGTCTGGCAACCATAACTTCTTCTGAAGGCGGATAGAAACTTGTGAAAAATATTTTCAAAATGTGAGTTAAGCTGTATGTTGATAGATTGCTCAAACAATTTTGATATTGTCGGCAAGATACTGACAGGTCTGTAATTTTTCTTTTGAAATGGATCATCTTTCTTAAACAGGGGTTTGACTTGAGCAAGTTTTAATGCCTGTGGAAATTTGGAAGTTTCGAAAGATTTATTTATTAGTGAAGTAAGAGGCAATGCCAGTGCATCCGCACCTGCCTTTATAACCTTCGGTGGTAGATTATCTATACCTATGGCTTTTTTGGTATTAACATTTTGTAATAATTTGCGAGTTTGGTGTGTGCTCACAGGTGTGAAATTAAAGCTACATATAGACGGGTGTAATTGTGATATGCGTGTTAGACTAGAGTGGGTTTCGTCTATTACATCATCATTGTTGATACCAATATCCCTAGCTATATTGACATAAAAGTCATTTAAAATATTACTAACTTCTAACATATCATTTTCATTAAGAATAATATCACTATCAGATTTTGATGTGCTTTTAGATGATAAGAACGGTTTTATTGTTGGCCAAAAAGTATTTGCCTTTGGGCCTTCATTGCACCGTTCAGCGAAATAAGTTTGCATTGACTCTCTTTTTAATTTTGTGACAATATTTCTTTGTTTACGATATTTTTCCCAATCACTACTATTGCGGAAGGAGAAAAACTTATTTCGAAGTTGCTGTTTCTTATAAATAGCTTTTCGTAGTTTTCCATTCATAAATGGTACTTTTTGTGAACGTATTTTACGTTCTTTTAAAGGGGCATGTTCATCAACTACTTCCTTGAACAGTGTCTCGTAGGTCCAATATTGATCATCAACATCTTCAAAAACATTTGCAACATGAAAAGGTACTTTACTAAGATCGTTATTAAAGTCAGACTCATTAAATTTTTTGTATGATCTTGATTTGATATATTTAGGCTTATTTGATGAACAATGTTCTTTGATTGTAGTAGCAATTAAGTGGTGACAATCACTAATTCCAATATCAAAGTTTACTGTATTACATATTAAATTGGAATTATTCGTTAATATGACATCAATAGCTGAGGGAATGCTGTTTTTCATAAAGCATGTGTTTCCTTTTACTACATTTTCTAAATTATATGTATCACATATGTTTTGAAGTGTAGATGATTTTTCTGGTTTATTTAAATCAAAGTTTAGATCCCCTATGACTAAGAAATGTTCATATTTACTGAATATTATATCTAATAAATTTGAGCAAATATTTGAGAAATCATTATTTTTATATTTTGGTGGTTTATATAGAGCGAGAATGCACCATTTCCTTTTATTTAGTGATAGTTCAAAACACATGTTTTCAATGTTTGTAGATTCTAAATCTTTCTTTCTGCGTATCGGTAAATTATCGCGGTAGTAAACTAATAACCCTCCTCCATGTTTGTTCCTATCTTTACGTTCTATTTTGTAACCATCACAATTAAAGATATTATTACTATAGCTATCATCTAATTTTGTTTCAAATAAAATAAAAATGTCAATTAATTTGCATGTCAGAATTTCCTGTATTTCTATATACTTTAATTTAAAACTGTTTATATTTAAATGAGCAACCAATGGGCGTTTTGGGTTCTTTAAACGTAACTCACGTAGTTCATTGAGGAAATCACACATTAAATATTCTGATACATCATTGTCACAATGAATAGAAGATAAGTCCAGGAAAGAGCTTGTATCATCATAGTTATCATCATCCACATATCCTGGTAGGAATTCAAATGTACACATATAGCAATGAAATAGACAATTTTTATCAGCTTTTAAAGTTTCGTGATCTGATAATTTGATATATTTTGTACATTTTATATGAGTCTTTCTATTACACATAGCACATGTTACTTGTTTACTTCTAACTGTAACTCCTTTTTCACAAATTGTGCAGGGAAATTTGAAATTGCGTGTCTTTCGAGTTTTATCAGATTGTCTAGGATGTTGTGAACATGGTGTTTCAGGATTGTCCAATGTACTGCTTATGCCTATATTCATAGAATGCACAGTTTCGCTGTTACCACCTAGAATGGGTACATCATGTGAGGCCGGGGTGATGGCGGTGGAAATCGACGTCTCGGAAAGGCAGGTCCGTAGAGGGAACCGTACCAATCTGTCTGTGGATAGGGTGAATTCATGTAGCAATCGTGTTGTGGCCTGGAATGTCGATCCCGAGGTGTCGGATGGTGATCCCCCCTTTGGGCAGCTCTGTGAAAATTTCCGCTCGGTTGTTTCACATTATTATCTTGAGGAAAGGGCTTGGTACTGTTTGGTAAAATGAAAAGATGGTCCATGATTGACGATCTGAATGTGTTTGTAAGCACAGATAACCCATTGTCGTTTGGATGGTAGTCATCAAAGAAGAGGGATTTCTCCACTTTACCATTTGACATGAAGTATTTTGAATTGTCAATGAACAAGTGTTTGTTGATCTGACAAAATGATTTTAGTTGATTATTTGTGTCATTGATGATTTTGTCTGATACTCTATCATGCTTCTTTGGTAACACTGATGAGAAGCATATTTTTGAGTACTTGTTTTGTTCCTGTATGGCTGTCACAAGCTGTGAGTACTGGATTAACAGTTCACTTGGTGAGTCACCGTTTGACACATTGTTTATGCCAAGGTGAACAATTATGAGGTCCGACTGGCTGACATCGATGGTTTTGCTTTCTAGTTTGGATGATGCATCCTTTATCGTTGCTCCAGGATTGGATCGTAAGTTCAAGGAGAACTTATCACTTTCAAAATCTATAGCTCTCATTCTCTTCGTTACAGAATCTCCTATGATGAGCACCCTTGGAGTTGAACTTGTCTTCTTCTGTGGCCTCATTGGTTGGGATGCGTTTGTAACCCGCTCATGTAATGCATCATTCATATTGGTACTTTTGCTGGTGTTTCTGGAGTCATTTGCACTGGATGGTAGTGATGTTTGAGAATGCTGAATAGTTTTCGGTGTTTTAATATTTTCTTTCAATTGCTTAACTTCATTTTTCAATAGATTAATTTCTTTTTTGTCATTTTCATGCTCCAATCTTATCGTTTGTAGTTCATGTCTTGTTGCAGTAAACGCTTGTTTTTCTTTCACTGTAGATATTTGTTGTTGCAGGTCTGACAGAGTGTCATTGACTGAACATAGGTCATTCTGTATTCTGGCCGACATTTCACTTTCCCTAATTTTAATCACGTGGTTTTCTTTTGTTTTCTGTTTTGTTTGCTTCAATTGTTCCTTCAGTTGAGAGATTTGTTCATTTTGAGTGAGTAGTTTCCCGTTATTTTGTGCAAGTTTACCTTCAAGTGTAGATATTGTGTTCTTTTGTTCTTTGTGTTTAATCTTCATACTCTCTATTAAGTCTTCTTGTTTGTTTAGTTGTGCTGCTTGTTTGTTGTTGTTAGTTTCTAATTCATTGTTGCTTTTTGTAAGTTCTTCATTTTGGAATTTAAGTGTTTTGTTCAAATTTATTAGTACTTCTTGTTGTTTAAGAGCTGTGTCGTCTTCCTCTGTGCATTGCACATACTTGTCCTCACTGGTTGATTTACATGAGTTTAACTGTTTAATATGTGATTGTTTCGACTGAAGTTCCTCCACGCTTTCTGTACCAATACATTTATCACTTCTATCAATTTTCTGGTCTATCAATAACTCTTTAACATGTGTTTCATCAGTACCAGAGGCTTCATTTGTTTTCATTCTTAATTGGATAGCTGGATTTTTTGATGATGAAGATTTTTGTCGAGTAGTGCTGCAGTATTTTGAATTTAGAGGTGCACCAGATTTGGATACACGTAAGTTGTATCTAGAGTTCTTTAGTGACTTTTCATGAGTTTGAATTGATTTTGATGCCGTTAAGGACAACTCGGCCTCGTCTGAGAGTTCTTTACTACTGAATGTAGCTTTCCCAGGTTTTCCTGTTGTTGTTATTTTCATTTCTGATTCTGCATACAAGATTTCGCTGTCATTAAGTGTTGATTGGGGAGTTTTAGGTTTTGTTTCTTCAGCATCAAATTTATCATTTACCTGAGTGTTGTTCGTAGGACTGAGAGACAAGCCCATTCTATGCAATTTATCGGAGGGCTTTTTTCCTGTATCCTGAATCACTTTGTATTGTCTCTGAAATTCAGCATCATTTACACTTGGACCCCCACGTTTCGCTTTCTTCTTTGCTTTTTTGAGTTGATCACCAAGTTTTGACATTTCTCCATTGATGGAAGGAACTGTTATTGCTTTGATTATTGATCTAGCTTTTTTCTTAAATGATGAAGATTTAGACAGTTTCTCATTCATAGGTGTTGATGCTTGAATTGGTGATGGTATCAAGTTGAAGGTTATGTCCTCAGACACATGTGAATGCTGAATGTCATCGTTGGCTGAGCAGTTTATCTGTGAAATTGTAGTTGTATTGTTTATGGAGCAGTTCAGAAGTTCATGCTGGATTTGCCTTATGTTGGAATAGAGCCATTTACGACATCCTCCGCCTTGGACCATTGCTGTTGTTTTATTGTGGTAGATTGTTATTACAACCTTCTGTGTACCAATTGCTTCTGATAATTTGAAGATTATCTTAAGTGTATTTCCTGTGACAATCACAGGAAAGCATTAAGTAGATTTAGATGTTCTTCTCACAAACTTTTAATCGAAGAGGGCAGACACAGAAATATCGCTAGAGAAGATAGAATATGCCCTAAATGTAATTTAAATTGTATCGAAAACGAATACCACTTCTTACTTACTTGTCCGTATTATCGAGATATAAGATTACAATGTTTACCTCGATATTTTTGTTCCTGGCCTAATATAGGAAAATTTATTTCTCTTATGCAATCTACGAATACACATATCATGAAAAAACTAGCAAAATACATATATTTATCTAATACAAGAAGAGAAACCTTATAAAAATTTAATTGGTTAAATTAACAGTACGCATTAAATATCCACACTTTTCTCAAAATACACTGCTTACCATATATGATTGTTTGCATATTTGTATATATTCATCTTGTCTTTTGTCTTTTTGTACATGTATATATGTTTTTGTTAAAATTTTCAACTTGCCACATTATTATTATTGCATTGGCAATAAACATTTTATATGTTTACGTCAAATAAAATATTGAAGTTGAAGTTGAAGTTGATGTGGAAACCCCTTTATTGTCCTTTGTTTGGCAGAATTTGTACATAGATTCCAAATATCTTTTGAAATTTGCCTGAGTTGTGTCATCACAAAAGGTTATTGTTATGTTGTCACTTGTTTCACTAACTTTGATTTGGAATAGATCTTCTAACGTCATTAAATCAGATAATCCTTCTATAGAGCTAATTGAGTTATCAGAGATCGGTTCTGCCATTATCGTTGGTTATCAGGCTTGTACCTCAAGTTGTAAAGTCCTGTGAAATGTCACAGCTGTGTTACATAAAGACAACGTTATTTGACTGATAATCCATTAGTTTGTACTTAAAAACTTAAATACTGTTAATCCCGTTTATTAAGTGCACTTATCACTAGCTGATGGGTAGTCCTGTTATCCTGTTGATCTACTTATATTATATCTGATAAGAATCCAGTATGTTGATTAAACTTTATAATCCTTTTATAAAATTTTGCGAAAAGTTATTAATTTTTAGTTATTTTCTATAATTTCTGTCCAAAGTATAACTCCAATCACTGTTTAATTCCGTTATATATATTGAGAAAATTATTTGCAGTTTATCCATATAAAAATATCAATGAAAGATGGAGTTAATCCATTTATATTTAGAGAATTCTAACAGCACAATTAAACATGTCTTGTCAGTCTGGTGACTCTGTCTGTTGGGGCCGGCGACGCCCAGCAGTTTGTCTGTACTCTTTCGCAAACAGTTTTTATCTGATCGTCTTCAAACTTAGTGACAATGATCATGGGTATAATATCCAGGCCAAGTTCGATTATACGCCCAAATGGCCCTTGGCCTTTTTGGGTTATGGTCCTTTATTAATTACCAATAAAGTGTACAATTGACCTTGTCTCTACTCTAGTTTAAACTGTTTTCATTCGATCGTCTTCAAAGTTGCTGACAATGTTTATGAGCTTAATACCTAGGCCAAGTTAAATTATAGGCCCTGATAAAGACCTTCTTAGGTTAAGGTGCTATACACTACGCCGAAGTTCTAATTGGCCACTCTATAAAATCTGATACTATGTGATATATTCAACCAATACATATGAAGTTGAGTTATGTTTTTATTTCACACGTTAATCTATCGATTTACAGAAATAAAACGAAATGGCTTTTGTGCACGTGGTACTCGTGCATGGGATGAAAAATGTTTGTATTTGGTTGGAATGAATCCTCGGTGGATAGCCTTTTATGAAAAACATCAAACTTTGAGAGATTGAATAATGTGGAACTCGCCAAAGCCCTCCGAATGATGAGTACCGCCACTCAAAACAGCGAAGTGCGCCACATGCCTTTTAAAAAAAATGCAAACTCTTTATAGATTACGTTTAATTTAGCGCAAACTACTGTGGGAAACATGTTTTCCTATCAATGTAAGTAGACATCATCGGGTTTTGGATTATTTGTATTCTTCTGCAAACACTTTTTCTAAAATACATTTAAAAAACACGTGGTCAAACAGAAATTTATTGAAGTGCATGCATACATCTGACGGCTTGAGTGCGTTCCCGTTGCTCATTCTCGCACGGTTTTAAGTTTTTCATAAAAGGGGGTCCACAGAGGATGTGTTCCTACAAAATACGGACATATTTCATACCTTGCACACGCACCACGTGCATAAAACAAATTTCGAACTAACCGCTCCGCATGGATGATTTTGTACCTGAGCACGTGTTTTATTTCTGTAAATCGATAGATTAATGTGTGGAATGAATACATAATGCAACTTCATATGTATTTATTGAATATATCACATAGGATCAACTTTTATAGGGTGGCCAATTAGAACTTCGGCGAAGTGTATATAATTACCAAAATAAATGTGAAATTGACCTTGTCTGTTCTCTAGTGCAAAGAGTTTTCGTCTGAGTACTGTATCTTCAAACTTGGTGAAAATGTTTATGAGTATAATATCTAGGTCAAGTTTAATTGTAGGCCAAATCAGTCGCGGCCTTCTTGGGTTACGGTTCTTTAATTAAAAAAAAGGTTGTATTGTTGGGTTTTTTCATTTACCATGCCCTGAGAAGGGCATATTTTGGGACATTTTGGCTCTTGTTTAACCTCTAATATATTCAAACCACATTGACATATTGCTGTGATACTTTGAATACTTGTTCACCATCATGACTCCCAATCCCTACATAGGGTAGGTAACTCTAAGAAACGTTTTGTTGAAATGTTGCCCACCCACACCCGCTTTGGACTTAGAAATGCAAATGTTAAAATTTTAGGTAAAAGTTTATGTGTCATTTTACATTGATTTGATAGGCAGAAATTTCACCGGTGTGATACCTATAAATTGTTGTAACTAGGATACATGATACTTGTATCATACTGCACGTCTGGTTGGGTGACACGTGACACGTTGATGGAGTGGTCAACGCTCTAGAGCACGGATTGAGAGGTCCCGGGAAACAAGGATAACCATGCACTATTGACTGTTAGTCGAACGCATACACAGAACGTATGTTCTAACCAACCATGGCAGTACTATATCAAGATTATGTACAATGCAAAAAATATTCTTGATTGTCGTCAAAAGGTTGGGATATTCTCGCGTTGCGTCGACAACACCTCAAACCAATGCCACAAAGACGGTTGAAGACAAAACATTTGCGAAAAAATCGTTCCAAATTGTACTTAAAAAGATTTTCCTTTTTATTGATAATATTAAAGGAATAATGCAATAATGTACTTTGGACTAATCCACTGACTCCCAGCATTCATCTGATACTGTGTACAGTCATGCGGAACCATTCGAGTGACACAGCCGGTGTAATGTTGCCTCCTGACTAGGGGTCATAACCTTCGGCTGGTCTGATCTTAGTCGATCTTTGATATTCGCCAAGAATCGATGTTCTTAGCGCACACTCAATACATGATGGCAGCTAGACCGCCAAGCTACGACACCATGGCCCATTTTAGCTTGCAGCTAACCCAAAAGCATCCGAACAAACATTTCGAGCTAATCGAAGCAGAAAAAGACCATTAGAAAATAGTTTTATGTTGTTTTTTCAATGTGTAAACATACAGTGTACAATTGAAAGTCAATATCGATCGGTTATGTTGTCGCGATCGAGCTGCACGTGCAAAACATGCAAAATCAGAGAAGTGTAGCTGGGGTATTCCGAATATAAAATGTCCATTTTATTTGCCTTATTTAAAGATTATGAACTGGAGAGAAACTGTCAACTATTAATTTCAGTCTAAAATGAGTTTTGACAAAACTCAGTAATTTTTTATACTGGTGCGTTTTTAAATCTGTTCAGTGTATCCTTTTTATGATATTTTACGTTTTTTTGTATTAAGGAATACTTCCATATATGAGATACCAGCGTTTATCCACAATCCACAGGGATTAGCATCAGTTTTCTGAGGCAAGACACAACTGTTAGCATCAGTTATCTAAGGCAAGACACAACTGTTAGCATCAGTTATCTAAGGCAAGACACAACTGTTAGCATCAGTTATCTAAGGCAAGACACAACTGTTAGCATCAGTTATCTAAGGCAAGACACAACTGTTCGCATCAGTTATCTAAGGCAAGACACAACTGTTAGCATCAGTTATCTAAGGCAAGACACAACTGTTAGCATCATTTATCTGAGACAAGACACAACTGTAAGCATCAGTTATCTAAGGCAAGACACAACTGTTCGCATCAGTTATCTAAGGCAAGACACAACTGTTAGCATCAGCTATCTGAGACAAGACACAACTGTTAGCATCAGTTATCTAAGGCAAGACACAACTGTTAGCATCAGCTATATGAGGCAAGACACAACTGTTAGCATCATTTATCTGAGACAAGACACAACTGTTAGTATCAGTTATCTGAGACAAGACACAACTGTCCTGCTTGATAATAAACGGATATTGCAAGTTAGGTAAACACAAATTTGGAATCAGGGAAACCCGCGAATTCACACCCCTACCAAACAAGATGGATGTCACATATTGAAGACCTGGGCCCGGAATTATAACCAATACTTACACCCAGTACCCAAATATTGAAATTCACTCTTTTGAGGTTCATAGCGGCATTTTTTTAGAGCAAGTAAATAATGTTAAATTTGCAGTTTTGTACTAAATATTGTTTTTTACTTACATTGTACTTTTAGTGTAATTTAGTGTATTTGTAAGCTATACTTGCATTTCATCCGTCTGAGTGATGAGTGTTGCACTCAGACTCAATAATTACATTTACACCTCATAAATAGTACACCATAGCAAAGAAAATGTATCAAATGTTTTTTTCAACACTCATTAACTTTCTTATACATTTTCCTCATCTAAATAGCTCATTATATTACATTTTCAATATTTGAATGCTGGGTGTAAGTATTGCTTGTAATTCCAGGCCCTGGTTAAATTCTAGGGTATAATGATGAACTCAAATATATGATAGGCTATTTTTTAATTGATTTTTGTTTGTTTGAACATGCAAGCAAGTCAAAAAGCTGTTCTTTACTCTGAAATGAAAATAAAGTAATGTACATTTTATACTACTTGTATTTAGCGTGAATTACATTAGATTTCCTGTCTTCATTCTTTTCAATTGTGTTTCCCAAGTCATAGATCATCTACAATGCGACACTGTAATGTGACTACATGTGCTTTCTGTCGCATGCGGTCAATTCGGACTCGTCAAGGACGTTTGATAGGTTTTTTTAAATTATACCAAAAATAGGCACAATTATAGTTTAATATATACATATATACTGAAGCAATATGTGAAATAAAAAAGGTATGTCACGGTTTTCTTGTTAAAATCATTTCCATGGGTTTGTATGAACAAATACATATTATTCAAACATTCCTACACACTTTTGGTATTGATAAGAAAATTCACACATTTCTGACAAAACAAGAATTGTCAAAATTTCCGAAAAATGACTGCTAAAAAAGACAAAAAAATATACAAAATCGGCCGTAGCTCAAAAATGACCTCGATAACCAATATAATTTTTATTGCTAATTTTGTTGATAAAAGTGTACTTAATCCAAATATTGAATAAAAAAAGATAGGTCACGGGACTACTTTTTGCGCTATGACGTCATTATTATCCCCCCTATATCATAAAAACCTAAGTGAAATTGCGTAAAACTGACGCATTATCTGCGCGGGAAAGAAATCTGCATTTGTTTTATACGTAGGTTAAGTTAATTAAAAGGTTCCACTTTTAGAGGTTTTTCATACATAGAAAGCTCATAGATAGTCTTGTTATCTAGAGCATGCGAATCGAGGGATGCGTTAGAACGTTCATACACAGCCCCTGTTATCGAGAGCATGCGAATCGAGGGATGCGCTAGAACGTTCATACACAGCCCCTGTTATCGAGAGCATGTGAATCGAGGGATGCGCTAGAACGTTCATACACAGCCCCGTTATCTACAGCACGTGAATCGAGGGATGCGCAAGAACTTTCATACACAGCCCCGTAACTAGAGCATGTGAATCGAGGGATGCGCAAGAACTTTCATACACAGCCCCGTAACTAGAGCATGTGAATCGAGGGATGCGCTAGAACGTTCATACACAGCCCCGTTATCTAGAGCATGCGAATCGAGGGATGCGCTAGAACGTTCATACACAACCCCGTTATCTACAGCACGTGAATCGAGGAATGCGTTAGAACGTTCATACACAGCCCCGTTATCTAGAGCATGCGAATCGAGGGATGCGCTAGAACGTTCATACACAGCCCCGTTATCTAGAGCATGCGAATCGAGGGATGCGCTAGAACGTTCATACACAGCCTCGTTATCTAGAGCATGTGAATCGAGGGATGCGCTAGAATGTTCATACACAGCCCCGTTATCTAGAGCATGTGGATCAAGGGATGCGCTTGAAGGCAAATACTCTAGTACGGTCTATGCGAGAAATGAAAAAAGGAGATTTAGTATGTAGCCAACTTTTAATAAATGTATTAATATGAATTTCCACTGGTAGAATCAGAGCATACACCATCTATATCTCAATGTACATGTATTGTAGTACACTTTACGTGTTGTCGCTTCAATTTGCCTGTTTCGTGGTAATGTGGATGAAACATCACATAATAAATGGAAACAATACTACATCTATACAATTGTTTTTCGTTTCTAAATCCGAGCATGCATACACGTGTCCGCTAAATTTCCAGTATACAACATTTGTACTTACTATAGACATCTGCAATGATTCCTGATACACAAGGCGATACCATGGGGACAACCTACTGTGCTACAGTCACTCGAGCCTAGGATGCCATCGCAAGCGCCGCCTGTGATAAAAGAGATGAGAAAGCGACATTAAAACATGGGAGTTGAACAAGTGATCCAGCGGTAAGATCTACTGACAGCTGATTTGAAGGTCGTGAGTTCGATCCACCCCTAAAAACCTTAAGTGACTAACCTGTTCTCGGGGCCTTGCCCGTATGGATTTTCGGTGGCAAGGATAAGTAGCATATAAAAAATTTAAACATGGACTAACGAGTATATGAACTTGCTAAGTGTACAATGTAGTACGGAATATAATAGAACATCTGTTACAACACTTCTGTTACATTTGTCAGTCAAATCGGTGAATAGAGTCTCGCGACACTAGTGGTAGAATGTGCTAGAGTTTCGATACCCTAGTGGTAGAGTGTGCTAGAGTCTCGATACCCTAGTGGAAGAATGTGCTAGATTCGCGATACCCTAGTTGTAGAATGTGCTAGAGTCTCGATACTCTAGTTGTAGAGTGTGCTAGAGTAGTGATACTCTAGTTATAGAGCGTGCTAGAGTCTCGATACCCTAGTGATAGAATGTGCTAGAGTCTCGATACCCTAGTGGTAGAATGTGCTAGATTCGCGATATCCGAGTGGTAGAATGTGCTAGAGTATCGATACCCTAGTGGTAGAATGTAATAGAGTATCGATACCTTAGTGGTAGAATGTAATAGAGTCTCGATACCCTAGTGATAGAATGGGCTAGAGTCTCGATACCCTAGTGGTAGAATGTTCTAGAGTCTCGATAACCTAGTGGTAGAATGTGCCAGAGTCTCGATACCCTAGTGATAGAGCGTGCTAGAATCTCGATACCCTAGTGGTAAAATGTGCTAGAGTCTCGATACCCTAGTGGGTAGAATGTGCTAGAGTCGTGATACCCTAGGCTATAATCGTGATACCATAGTGGTAGAGTGTGCTAGAGTATCGATACCCTAGTGGTAGAATGTAATAGAGTCTCGATACCCTAGTGGTTGAATGTAATAGAGTCTCGATACCTTAGTGGTAGAATGTGCTAGAATCTCGATACTCTAGTGGTAGAATGTGCTAGAGTCTCGATACCCTAGTGGTAGAATGTGCTAGAGTCTCGATACCCTAGTGGTAGAATGTGCTAGAGTCTCGATACCCTAGAGGTAGAATGTGCTAGAGTCTCGATACCTTAGTGGTAGAATGTGCTAGAGTCTAGATACCCTAGAGGTAGGATGGGCTGTGTTATAAGGATACACGATAATGGGAATAGAATATTATACCAGTATGATCAGGATGATTGCAGGTACACATACTCTGGGTACAGGCTATACTCCAACCGGTACCACTACAGTGTTCCAGTGTACAGTCATTAGCGCTGCTACAACTTTCTGTTGCTGCCAAAGCTGTAATAACAAGAAATATCTTTAAAAAAGATAAACAGCGTTGATATAGCAGATATGTGTACTTGTTTTCAATAAAGATGCGGACGTTATTTCATATCATTGAAATTGAAAACACTAATCAAACTAGAATTTATATATTTGTCCATGTAAATTGTTTGTTAGTAAATAAAAAAAGAATAGTAATATAGGTATATGTATTAATTAGTCAGGTGTGTGAAGTTGGCTCTGAGATCGTTAATCGAAGATCGACATTCAATACAGACCTAGGTGCTAATACAGAGCTAGCTCTGAAATCGACACACCTTAATTAGTCTAGATTCTGCGGTCCGTTCTATCCGGCAATTATAGCGATATATAGTGATTCCAAACTTAACTCAGACTTTAATATTTAGCGCGCGTTATGTCTGAAAAAAACTGTAGACGGGACTTAAATTACCTCATATTAACGTCGAAATTATAGACAAAAACAAAATGGGGAAAAAGAAAATCAGGCTGATGTAGGATTTGAACTCGAGGCCCTCTCCTCACTATAGATATGGTGCAGACGAACGCGCTACCTATGTAGCTAATTCCGATAATAAATTTACAAGCGCTGTATTACTAATATAGATCCATTGTATACTTGACCCGGGTCACATTAAGGTCAAACAGTCAAAACTAGAATTAATAAGAATACACTACGCACTTAGAGAAACGCGAATAACAGATCTCTGTGTGTATCTACCGTACCTTTGATTACAAGTTTAACAGAAATGTAACTTTTTCGCGGTATCTTTTGTGATGAGTATAGCATATTCTGACCAATGGAAAGTATGTATTCAGTTTCTTCTATTTTTTTGTAAACATTTCATTGGTTTTTAAAGTAGGTCAAATTCAAAGCTAGACAGCTAACGCTAAAAAGCATAATTTAGGTTCGTAAAAGTCATATACCACTTTTAAATTATAGTTCCATAGCAATGCAAACTTTTGGTCGACTGACAGAGTGCGTGCATGTCCTCGGGTTGTCTTCTTTAGTTTCCTGACAACAAGAATCATATCCAAGATTGGTATTCGCGAGTATATTAGTGAGATACCATAGTTAAAGATAAGGTGTAGGAAATATACGAAAACTTATTTTCCTAAACATTATTCAACAACTCTCAGTTATTTTTGACTTACGCTCGTACCTACCGGTATTTTAGATCGATTATGAAAGACATTTATAATATTTCGGATAGTTGTGAAATAAGATTATTAATATATATGAATTGAGAAATAGCATGCTTTCTGAACTTATTTTGACACCTATTTTCGCGACTTTTAAATGATCTTATTTTGTACATGCAGATATAATTGGACCATGTATCAACAAGATATTTATTTATTTGTTCTCCGACTATGTGCTTACTTTGGCTCACCACCTAAAATAACATTTCTTCTCATTTTTTACCGACACTCTAATGCCAAAAAAAACGAAATTGTATCATAAACATTACTCCTATAAAGTAAAATTTTCAACTATGTATATATCGCTGGGTTAGAATTAGAACGTCGTAAGTACTACCTACAACCTTATAAGACCCACGCATATTTGAATCAGCATCTCAATGCGCTTTGTAGCAACGTTAAATGTCGCATCGACGCTAAATGTCGCACTTGACGTTTGATGTCGCTAGGCTGACGCTAAATGTCGCAACCGACGCTTAATGTCGCAACCCCCCCCCCCCCCCTGACGCTAAATGTCGCATCTGTGACGTTAAATGTCGCAACAAACTGGCCTGACGTTAAATGTCGCAACATTAACGCTACATGTCGCAACCCTTTATAAACACTATTTTGTATTATTACTGTGCTAGTTTTAGTCCAGACGTATCCGCATTAATTAGGGGTTTACCCAAAGGGGTTCGACACATAAGCCTGCAGTGATTAAAAACAGTTTTAAAAAAATATTCTTTTTACTTCTACTATGTACATGTATATTGTATGAAATTTACACAGTAGAAATAAAAAAATATTTTTTGAAAACAGTTTTTAATCACTGCAGGTTTATGACTGTGTCGAACCCCTTTAGGTTAACCGGGAAGAACCAAGTCTTACTCGATATACCCGGTTCAGTGAACCGTCGTACAACCGTAACAACACTGAATCGGCAAGACGAACCGTGGTGAACCATGATACTCTTATCAAACTGGCAAAAGAGGCCCGGTTGTTTTAAAATGTTTAACGCCTCGTGGAGTCATCAGGAGCTACCGGGAGGAATGATCAAGATTTCAACAGAATCGAAATATGGAGTCAAAACTGTGTTACAACCGGGGCTACACCTAGGCTCTACCGCGATATTGCATTCCGGTATCAGTACGGATGACACCGGTGTATCCACGGTGTATCTCGGTTCTGAGCTGACAGCAGAGCCCTAGTATTTTAAAACAACTGGGCCTCTTTTGCCAGTTTGATAAGAGTATCACGCTACATCACGGTTCGTCTTGCCGATCCAGTGTTGTTACGGTTGTACGACGGTTCACTGAACCGGATATACCGAGTAAGAGTCGGTTCATACCGGTAAACCAAAAGGGGTTCGACACAGTCATAAACCTGTAGTGATTAATTTTTTTTCTCATTTTTTTTAATTTCTACTGTGTATATTTCATACAATATACATGTACATAGAAGTTTAAAAAAATATTTCTTTTTAAAAACAGTTTTTAATCACTGCAGGCTTATTTGTCGAACCCCTTTTGGGTAAACCCCTAATAACTGTGGATACGTCTGGACTAAAACTAGAACAGTAATTAGCGTCAGCCTTGTGACATTTAACGTCAATTGCGACATTTAGCGTCGATGCGACATTTAACGATGCTACACGCTTCTTATGAGCCTTTTTCGAAATCCTAAGTGGTCATGTTGACCAAACTGAAGATTTTTTGAAAAACTTGTTTTTCCATCAGTAAAGAGTAGTTTTCAGACAGTTTTTTCTCGTTTTCTCAAAATATTGATTTTGTACTTACGACCTTCTAATTCTAAGCCAGCGATATATGACTGCTAAAACTGTGTTCAAATAATAAATCCTTTGTAGATATGAGATGATATTTTGGTCCTACATACATAAATAATATACGCAATATTTTATGCACTTGTGTCCGAAAGGCTGCAGTTTAACGTGATTTAGTTCGTTTTTCTCTGTGTCATGGGATATTAAAATGATTACCAAAGTCTACGAATTTTTTGAATGACCCTCGTAAATCGAGAGATTCCACGCGGCGGAAAGATGTTGAGTAGTATTGTAAACCTATAAACTATTTCGCGCGATTTAAGGTCGCGGAGTTCGCGAATGGTAGAAATTCGCGAAAGTAATTAGCAGCGAAAGCGTTCAGAACGTTTTGAATGAAATCCATAGTGACTGTGTGCGATGTTAACAAGACTGTATTAGGTCTGAAATCAAGTTTTACGTCACGGGATTTTCAAATCAAGTAAGACACGTTCTTTTTAGTTGTTCGAAGAACACTGATTTTACTACACGCTTCAAGAATCACCCCTAGTTTAGTTGATGAAACTACTTTTTTTCCAACGCCGCCACCTTAGATAAAGTAAACCGGTATCTATATATGGAACACAAATTACAAACGATATTTAATGTTTTATTTAGTGTGGTTACATTCTCGTGTATCCAGGTACCTCGGACAAAAAAAACAGACAAAAAAAGAAACGCCTTTATTAAAACTTTTGTTATATATAGCGTTCCGAGTAATAGTGCGGGCCGGCTACTAAGACTCAGTAACTACGTACATTCTTTGTATTATTTTTCAATATTTTTGGTGCACTATGAAGAAACACCGTTTGTTAGGGGAATACTTTAACAATAATGAATGTTCTGTTTATTGAATCTCACAATTACTATCAAGCACACGAATGTATCCCGTATTCTCTCCTCAATTCACCCAATTCTCTCCTCGATTCACCCAATTCTCTCCTCGATTCACCCAATTCTCTCCTCGATTCACCCAATTCTCTCCTCGATTCACCCAATTCTCTCCTCAATTCACCCAAAACTAGAACAAAACATGCGTTACATGTCCATGGTTCTTTTATATATGATAGCATTACTGTTAAGTTATACATGTACTTAGTAACAAAGGGCGTATCTATTTCCCAGCAAAAAATGAATTAAAATGACGGCGCAGTTATTGAGTTACGAGGGTTGTTCAAATTGGAATGCAAGTGATGTTATATCTTTCTAGTATCAATGCTTTTTTTAAAAAATAGTGAGCTGTATATAAGCTATATATTAGCTTAAAATTGATACCTCACATTTTAAAATCCGTTTAGTGTAGCTGTAACGATACGTCAATAAACACTGTCTCCTCGTGTATACTAATGCTAAAATGATTGGGAAAATGCCAATTTTTTCGGACCAAATTCGGTCCCATTTAATAATCGTTGTTTTCTTAATGCGGGAGCAATACAAATACAATATTTAAAATAACTTGTATGGTGAAATGGTGTCATGTAATGTCATATTCATCAACTATTTGATAGTTTAAGAACTTCAAAAGTGGTGTAATTTTATTTGGAAATTAACCCCATGCACGCAATCAAAATACCGCAACTAACTAGAAAAGGGTTGAGAAAATAAAATATTTTTTGGAAACTGGTGGAGTATTTACAGTTAGGCATATAGCTCAATGTGTTGGGACATCATTAGGAGCGATTCATACAATTATCAAGTATATTGCAAAAATGAGGAGGGTTAGTATAGTTTAGGTACCCCTATCTGCTTTGAGACGCCAGCACATATGCCCTTGCAAACTCTCCGAAAATAACAAAAACCAGTTTCTAGATAACATAAGTCGACTGTTGTCAAATGTAATGACCACAAACGAGACATTGGTTCATTTTGTCACCGATGCGACAGATCCATAAACAAATATGGGCCAGCAAAGACGGAACAAAAGTATGCATTGTAAAACGCACCATATGGACGCCCGTAGAAATGTACACTCTTTCCACTTAAACCAAGTGTCTACCATTTAATTTGATATGTAAAACGGAAAATGGGTAAATGCCAAGCTTAACAAAGGTAAATTCCTTCAGAAATTGAAGAAATACTCCGACCATCGCTATCAAGCCAAATATTTGAAGGATGGCATGCTATTGCAGAGCAATGGGCTTCCACCTGCAGCGCGACTTTTTGAGAAGCGTGAATGTTTTTTAGCTTTCCGACCATACATGTTTGTCAAGCATTGTCCCTTGTGATCTTTATTTGTTTCAAACGACTCTTATATCGCATTGTCGGAAAAAATATCAGGCACATTAACATCTCAGTTTGGCTCATGTCCAGTATTTGCATAGTGTACCTATGAATGGTAACAAAATCGCATTTTAAAAAAGGAATAACTGAATTTATCACATTCATGTTTGACGTTGCGGTAGCGTAATAAAACCATTATTTATTTCGGATAATACACTAGTGTAATAAAGCTATCACGCGACGTCATTTAAAGGATAGGCGACGTCGTCAAAGTTGCGTGTTTATTATAGTGAAAAATAAGTAGCTTTTTTATGTTTCGGCCGAGAAAAGCTAACATGTGATAAAAAGAACATTACATTTGTGACTTTCCACATTGAATTGATTAAACTCGATGAAAAAAATCGATAAAATGCTCGACAGAGCCTCGCATTTTATTATTTTATTCAACTCGTTTAATAAATTCAATGTGGAAAGACACTCATGTAATATCCTCTATGAAACTTCGCATATATATCGGAGATGAATACTGCAATGGGATCAAAGGCTTGTTTCATTAGAATCTATCAAGGAAAATCTTTATGGGCTTAGTTGCATTCCAATTTTAACAACCTTCGTAACTCGAGCAAGTACAAAATAAACACTCTACTATATAGTAGCGGATTCCTTTTTGTCTGGTATAGACTACAGGTAAATGTATCAATGATTAAGAGTAAAAAAATATTTATTTATTTTTAAAATTATCTAAATCTCTTTCATGAATATATAAATTTTACACAAACATTGTTTTAATTTGTTTTTTTACTCTTAATCAATGATACAGTTACCTGTGGTATAGAGATCATGTGAAGAACAATGTACAAGAGTAGTAACTATAAAATAGGAATGTATCGAAGTCATCTTACCAACACAGACTGCGAGAAAAGCTAGTACAACCTTCATACTTCACTCTGTTGTAAGGAATAAACGACTTGACGACTCGGCGGCTCATTTTGTCGGTTTATGTTTAAATGTGGCATCTGAAAACGACCGGCTGTTGGTGTAGATTAGATAAATATACCTTTTATACATTACCAACATCACGCACAACACGACCTTTCTCACTGAATTAAAGCTATACGCTACTTTACTGACAATAAACACAATTTATAGTACTTTACATTTATAGACAATAAATTACCAAATGTACTATAGAAAATGAGTTCGGAATTCCATGTCCAGTGTCCGCATCATGTACTGGTCAATCGTTTTTTAAACACATTAGCCAGCGTCCGTATCTGTTGAACAGAATAGAATATTTTATTTCGCCAATCAAGGGTCATATTAAATGACATACATGTACATAATCAATGTGACGAATTTACCGTAACTGAAACAACCTTATACGTATGTATGTTGTTTTGACAGTCGTCTACTGCGTTCAGATTTCGTATTGCTAGGCGATGCCGCCCAACAAGATATAGGTTCGAATCCATCTGAGCAGTGCTAATTGTGCCGTGTCGCGGCCGTGAAAAGTCGCCCCGAATATAATAGTCAATCTTGTTAGCTACTGAAGTGCATTTTAAAATACGTAATGTGACGTCATCTGGCTCATGTCGGCTGTCTGCGTATGATACAATATGCAATAAACACGCGTTTTGTATGTTATATAATTATTTGTTGCATTTTGCAACATTGACATTGGTAATTTGAGATATTCCATTTACAACACATTCGTCGCCGATGTCTGTACAACAATCTTCAGACGATAACTTTGAAGAAAAAACCATGAAACGGAATTTTGACGTTAAAATGTGTTTTTGAAATAATGAACAGAAGGTAATGTTATACCATTGCATATGCACACTTAACCTACCCTTTAGACAATCATGAAAATATAACAAACACACGAACGGTACATCATTTTGACATTCATCGAAAAAATGACTTAATTCCTGGGTTACATTGATAGTACCATGGTCATGTTATATATTGAATAAAACTTTGAAATGCTAGCTTTCCATTGTTACAGGGAATTAACTGTATAAACTCTATGGTTAAAGTACATAAACATGCATAACCTAGAAATACACCTATATATGAACACGCCAGATGAGATCAAACATTTTCTCATTGCATTCGAATGTAATGGGGTCAGGTATTATGAAACTCCATGTACGAGTATGTCGTATATAAGAGAAGACAAATACGACCTATCGTACATTTTTGTTTACTGTCCTATCAAATATTGAAATTACGAACTGATTCCTACTGTGATGATAAGACACAGCAAAAGAAAGATCTCCCGGCAGACAATATACATGTATACCTTAATGTAGGTAGAACAATCGATTATAATTTGTTAGATTTGCGGATTAAAATCATACTTATCCGCAAATCTAACAAAGATAAATTAAAAAACACTCGGGTTATTGCTGTTTACCTATTTTATGTATTGTTCAAGATCTGGGGTGTGCAGTCCCAAGCTGGGTCGAACTTGTATGGAATGAGGAACAACAGAACACAAGTGTTGAATTGAAAATGGGCATTTATTTGGAAAATGCCATAAAACCATAAGATAAAGCAAACTATTTGTTTATGTTCTAAAATGACATAATTGGGCGAACAATAAACGCCAAAAGGAGACACCGTTGGAGGCGACACCGCCCTATTATATCAGGATCTTTTAATATGTAATATTTTAAATGTCAGTATTTACTTTTTTGTATTGTCTGCCATTTTATTGATGCTTTTGAATGTTTGTATATATTTATGCTTGTTATGTTAGATGGGAGATAAGCCCTAGGCTTAATGGGTATATCATCGGAAAATAAAGTTATTATTATAACTCATAGTAACACATTTTTACAACCCAAACGCGGCCCAACTTTCCATTGCCTGTCAAGTGTGCATTTTGTGTAATGATAACCATCCATAAAATATTATTACGTGTAATATACACAAATCTTGTAAACTTTTGTGTGCATGTATATAAGTACACATAGCTCGGTTAACACGTGTTAAAGCATTTAGGTGACCCCTTTTACCCTTGTATAAACTACACAATTTTGCAAAATTTTGACATTAGGCGTTTGGTGTTACGCCTATGGGTCGCAACTTTTGACGTTATGTCTTGATCTTGCTGAAATTTTCAACATACAACATGTAATAGTAGCTTGGACATATAGGATTACAATTTATTTGATTTTTTACAATCTGATTTCGATTGGCACCAACAGAATAAACAAATGATGACTTCACCAAAAGCTAATGTTGCACATGTGTGCCGTGTGTTCGGCCGGCGTTTGTCAGGTTGTTAATGCAGCTATGTGTCCACTTTACTTCTGTCTCCGTGATAAGCGCATACACTTAAAAACAAACTTGATCAGTAAAGTGAACAACCTATCAACGTGTAGCTACTATATTATACTTTCAGGATATATCAACACTTTAGTCCTTAAACACACACCCGTTTACACACCGAACGTCAGAATCAAGAATACAATTCCTTACACGTTGGTACCCGTAATATACCATTCCAATGAATAATAAACCTACACGGCTACAAATGTGACAGGCACTTTTATAATCGGAAATATTGAAAGTAACCTGTCATAACATAGTAAACAATGGTAAAATCCGATTTGGCCGGGGTAGTATTTGGGTACGTGCTGACAGCCTATGCTTCGACCAAATTCTAATTGGCGTCCCTATAACATATCATATTATGCGATATATTTCATCGAAAATTCCAAAGTTGTGTCATTTATTCATTCAACGCACTAATCTATCGTTTTCCAGAAAGAAATAACGTATTCATGTACAAAATCATTCGAGCGGAACGGTTGGTGCGAAATGGCTTATATGCACGTGGTCCTCGTGCACGGGCATGAGTCACGGATTTTTGTAATGTATTCTTCGTGGAATGCCTTTCATGAAAAAAACATTAAACTTGGCAAGCATGGGTAGAAGCTCGTCGAAGTGTATACCAAAAATTCCATGCAGAAATATTAATAAATGAAAAACGTTATACGGTAAAAACACGTGCACACTTATAAGATTGGAACACTGTACTAGAAAATGCGTCGTATAAAAAGCATATGCGAAAGTTGCATGCAATCATAGTATTCCTATTACTTAACAGCAGGTCGGCTGTTGGTCAGCCAAAATGCTCACTGAATGAATACATGCATTTTTAATATTACAAGAAAATGTATAATTGACTCGCTTCGAATAAAATGTTTAATAAGAACACTGCTTAACAAGATAAGAACTATTTGGGTTTGCGAGAGGACATCTGTGTTATCGGTCCTTCCATATGTAAATTTTGTACTTTGTGGATTGTTTGTGCCATACTTATTTGAAGGACAGGGACGAATGTATCTATATAAATACATACGAGCGGTGCCCCACTTATATTTGAACAGAGTTGAGCATCAAATTTTTTTTTACGCTGACACGCTATAATCGAAATGTTTCTATACAGCCGTGTATATTAATGTGTCGACTAACATATACACTCGTTGTTTTTTTAAATTTGCAATTTAGTTAGACCCCAAATCAACAATTACGTAGGGCCATGGTATTTAGCTTTTTTAAGACCAAAATCTCCAATTCATGGTGTAAACATTGATCTAGTGTAATCAATGCTGATTTGTCGTTAATATTTCGAAGTCTATGAATGCATGTTTCTAGTTAGACTTCGGTATTTACTATTCTTGTGTAATATACCTGGAATTTGTATGTTTAAGGTATCTTATGGTGTGATTGTGGTGGGGTATGAAGCTGAGTCTTGACCAATACACCATATTCCAGACATTGTCGTCAGAAAAGAAATGTGGCAAACATTTTGTCGAAAAACGATTTTAAACGATGAGATAATAGTACTGGGTGCTACTTTTTCCCTTGGTAGAATAGATAATTTTTATGAGTTCTATTTTGTTAGTTTCAACAAACAACAGCACAAGTCATGCAACCGGGCGCGAACTCATGTTGCTTAACGAATGTAAACGTTTTGGTAGTCTCGTAGCGTTTATCAAATAGCAATATGTTCTTTTACCGTACATATCTCAATAATAAAGCATGATCTCAACGGAGGTGACAAAGTTATCGAAATTACAGTTTTGGTGAGCATATACAGGGGTTACAGACGATTGTAGATTAGCTTATCGTTGATGTACATAAATTATGTGACAAGAATGGAATATATACATGTATAATGTAGTCAATAAACAGTGTCCATGGTCATACATTATAAATAGCCCGGCTCTGTAGCTAATTAAAGCCTACCTGTATAGTACGGAGAATTTTACCAGCCATTGCGGTTCGAGCCCCTGTGGAATTGCATTAACATTTAGCGCCAAAATGTTGTTATTTTCTGCAGAAGGAATATAAGGCTAGACAAAAGGGGCCGGGATTAATGCCTTAAATAGGCCCAAAAGTAGGTATACCTAGCTAAAAAAGTTATTCGCGCGAGGGTAACATCCGGATGTATCCAATTTTTTAATCAGTGCTGCAAGTCACTAACGATTCAGGGACGGTAAATAGGATTCATATGAATTTCACCTAGGCACGAAGAAATCTTGGTATCGGAAAGGATATATGACTGATATTAACACGAATTCTAATCTTGGTTATAGCGCTTTAATTATTGTTGCCAAGCAACAAAAGAATGCAATCCGTGTACTGGGCTGCCATAGAGCGTATTATTTCGGCGCTGGTTTTTTTCGGGCGTATGAACGCCCTGATTACGCACCGAAAAACTGTTTCCATGAAGCCGAAAACAGACGCGCTTTTTGGATATATTATATTTAACATCCTGTAGCCGACATATGAATTCATCAGAAGAACCGTAGCGGATTACATTCGACGATGATAAATAGAAAATACAACCGCAAGTGCAGTTTGGTGGTATTAATAAGCAACTCTCAGTTATTTTTTTACTGACCCCCGCACTTGGTACCGCCTGCAGCCATGACCTCGTTCGAAATTTAACCAAGGACTATCCGACTATCGGTCCACTAGAAGTGACTGGGATGTTCATAACCAAGTTCTTTATGAAGAAGACTACTGACAGTCACTGACATCACCAGGGCTACAGGAAGTGGAATTGTTACAGGTTTTAAGGTACAACTCTTGATTCTCCAATCAATAGAGAGCAAAGTACTTGCCCAACGGCATTAATCAAGCGTAGGTACGAACATTGTCCATAACCAGTAGAACCATTTGCGGAAATTTACATATTCAAAGCAAGAACAAGAACCTTGTAATATATTCATCCATAATGGTCTGGATCCCGTCAAATTATCCGTACTATACACATTCCTAATTATGGTAAGCGCTTATTTGGTAAAACATTGTGTTGGACTTGTTGTAACAAAATGTTTTAAGTCATATTTCTCATATTCTTGCTATACAACGTCTTAAAGTGTGTTCCAATTATATGTGTGGGTCCAGACACGACATAGGCCTATAATAATATGTGTGAGGTCCAGACACGACATAGGCCTATAATTATATGAGTGAGGTCCAGACACGACATAGGCCTATAATTATATGTGTGTGGTCCAGACAAGGCATAGGCCTATAATTATATGTGTGAGGTCCAGACACGACATAGGCCTATAATTATATGTGTGAGGTCCAGACACGACATAGGCCTATAATTATATGTGTGAGGTCCAGACAAGGCATGGGCCTATAATTATATGTGTGAGGTCCAGACAAAGCATGGGTCTATAATTATATGTGTGAGGTCCAGACACGACATAGGCCTATAATTGTATGTGTGTGGTCCAGACACGACATAGGCCTATAATTATATGTGTGTGGTCCAGACACGACATAGGCCTATAATTATATGTGTATGGTCCAGACACGACATAGGCCTATAATTATATGTGTGTGGTCCAGACACGACATAGGCCTATAATTATATGTGTGTGGTCCAGACACGACATATGCCTATAATTATATGTGTGTTGTCCAGACACGACATAGGCCTATAATTATATGTGTGTGGTCCAGACACGACATATGCCTATAATTATATGTGTGTGTTCCAGACACGAAATATGCCTATAATTATATGTGTGTGTTCCAGACACGAAATATGCCTATAATTATATGTGTGTGTTCCAGACACGAAATATGCCTATAATTATATGTGTGTGTTCCAGACACGAAATATGCCTATAATAATTGCTCTGGTTGCAGCTTTCTGAAACAAGTGTAAGACATTGTAAGGTTATCACAAACAAACCACTTTAGGCCTAAGTAATGTAGCCCGTATACTAGTCTTGTTCAAAACGTATACGTGCCAATACATACAACACCGTGGCACAGTAAAAACATAACATAAGGATTGTATTCGATTATAAGGTAAGGTATAGTTCGTGCTAGATAATGTGGCAGTCGAGTCTATTTCACGACAGGTAATACATGATATTGATTACAGATAATTTTAAGAGAATCTAATTGTTTGTTGTTTGTCCGTTTCATTAAATACTATGTAAGTGGTAACTGTTGAAATACAGACTTAATATGGACTAGTGTTTGTTTACCTTTCAGACCAGTATGACTGCCTTGTGCAGATAATCCTTTACCATCCATTCAACGACAAAATTTAACATTTAACATAGACAGTTATCCAGACAGTTAAGTTGCTTGGCCTTATCATCATGCTTGACTAATTACAATGTAATATAAGCACTAAATAATTGCAAGTAGTATTGTATGCTGTAATAGCTCAGGTGGTAACGCACAGGAATTGTAACTGAGCGATTCAAGTTCAACCCATTAAAGAAGTCTTTAGTATTTTTTTTGAATTCATCACAATATTTTTAATGTTATTTTCATATTCTTTTCGAGAGAATTTATAATTTGTTAATTATATATTTTTCTTGTTTTATTATGGTCATGATAAAATTATTTTTAATTCAATTCAACTTTTATGACAAGAACACACAATCATTACAATACAAAATAATTTTACATCACTTCATCTGCTGTATCATGGTATGAGTTACAGTCACACTCAGATAATGTATCTGTGGCTTCGTGTTGGTAGTTACAATACCTTAGTACTAGCAATAAAAATTATTGTGCTTTAATTATAATACATGTACACTACGTTGATTGTGTACATGTATATTTAGGCTATACACTCTTTAATAATAGACTTAATAACTTTAATTACAGGTTTGTATCACTATTGATTATTTAAGCCATTTTTCTGTAAAACTCTTAGCTTTTAAATTTATAAACATGAGAAAAAGAAATAAAAAAATCCATACAACTTGACAAGGTTTCGAACTCGCGGCCAAAAATATCGATATCGTTAGGAAGTATCTACGCACTAAACCACTCGGCTATGAAGTATGTTTGAAAGGATGGGTGGTTAGAATGATTTATAATCACAAACATTAACCATGGTTTACCTAATTCAATCAATTGACAGTGTCCACATTGTGTCACGTGACTGTCACATTATCCTGCACGGACTGTAAAGTCCCTATAATGCACAAATCAATAAATACACGGGACTTTATATTAAGGAATTTAGACGTCGCAAAAAGCAAACAACCATTAAAGATTGCGGGTCATTTGATACACTAAGCATCTACTGTGGGGATTAAGACAAAATGTTTGGCTCTAGTGGTCCGGTCTGGGCACCCCGACCCCTGGGGCAAAATATTAATAGGTGCATAATTATTGGCAGTTTGACACCTTGCGACGAGACTTCTCATTCAGATGCTATAGATAAAACAACGCTGAAAATAGGACGTAGAAATTATGTTCTTAAACCCAGGTGCTCGTATTATTCAGATTGATTTTATGTTGTGTTTTACTGTTGCATTCAATTATTTGGACGTTTCAAATGAGTAATAAAGTGATATAATTATGGTGAGAGTTGTTGGTGAACAAAGTGACGTGTGCTACTTCTGTATGGTTATAGGCGTACAGTTGCCGCCTACGGCCTTCTTGGATTATTCATACGCGCCAAAATGCCAAAACTGTTATATAACAGCCCGTATACTACCCGTTTTTTGAATATTTTATTTCGTTTCTGACATGATTTTAAAGCGCACAATTACAAATATATTAAGCCAGTGTTACTTTGCAAGAGTATGTTGTTGACTCGTTTACCTGCATGACGTCATAAAAAACGAGTTGACGTTACTTTTATCGGTAAATCAAACGTTATAATTTATAACGCTCTTTGTCTATACATGCAAAACTATCGGTCATGTTAGAATGAAGGTTACCAACACGCATCGTTTCTGTCCTCTTTTATTCCCAAACAATGTTCCATATACTTTATATAGCACAGGAGTGTCGCAAACAATGATAAAATGGAACAGGTGCCGTATGCCATTCAATAAAGATCTACATCTTAACTGCAAGATCAATCTTAAATCGACTTTTTCCGATAGAATTAGGATTCTAACACGATCTGCGGATTAATCGTTTAAATATAGAGCGGACCTAACAATGTATTATTACCCCCATAAAACATACCTATCAAATTGGCTGTTTCTATTTACGCCCAGTATCACGTGACTTATTTATGAATGAATGAACGTAAACTTTATAGTAAAATTTTCTACGAGTCACGATGACGAGGCGAGTTTCACGAGAATCCAGTGTTACAGCTATGACGCATCTATTTTTAGAAACTCCAATATACTCTAGAAACCAAGTTTTATTAAAGCTTCTGATAATCAATTCATTTATATTTTTCATTTTATGAAATAGATACCATATACTCGTGTTATTAAAATTATTACAATGTTTAAAATGTGGTATTTCCTTCAGAAAATTACGAAGGTCGTTTTCATTAACGAGGGAGGTAATTGTACCAGCTAATAAGCCACTCAATTTCAGCGTGGAATTATGTTTAATGTCAAATGGGTGAAAATGGAATGCGCGCAGTTAAATAGTGCGGGATATTATCGTATTTAGAATCGAAATAAAAACTCTGTTCTTGTATATTGTCGGTGAATAAAACACGGGCACTCGTTCGGATGCGGAAAATTAAATCACTCGTGGTACGCACTCGTGATTTAATTTTTCCGCATCCGAACTCATGCCCGTGTTTTATTCACCGACAACAAACGCGAACAGATTTTTATTTCTTAAATGTACGGTAAGGTTGTCTTTAGGTCTAAGATGTAACGTTAGTTGTATCAATAGCATTCTTATTCTAAGAATAAGATTTACCATTTAGAATAAGATATACTCAATACTATTATTACCGCAACAAAATATACCTGACAAATTGGCTGGAACTGTTTACGCCCCGCAAACAGCAAATTAGTCATATTTGTTTGTGCGCCCAAAAAGGACAAAACAACTCAATAAAATACATAATAAGCATTTCTCACAGAACCTGCGGTCCAGGAGTGCCGTAAAGCCTCGTGTCATATCATTTTGTCCACTCGTTTAATAAAACTCGTATGTAATGAGCACTCGTGCAAGATCCTCTATTTATTGAATATACTGTTACAGTTGTTTCTGCAAATAAACAAATTTAACTCCAAAAATATATGTCGTTCCTTCACAAAACATCGAACATCAGCATGTTCGATTTAAAAGTAGTTCAGAGAAAATAAATATCACGTAACATATTTAAGAATGAATGAACGTCAAATTTGTAGTAAAAACTACGAATAAGGCAAGTTGCACGCGTATCCAGTGTTATATATAGCAATGACGCATCTGTTTTTAGAAACTCCAATATAATCTCAACACTAAGTTTCATAAAAACTTCTGATAATCAATTCATTTATTTCATACAATAGATAGATTACGA
Source organism: Spisula solida (assembly GCA_947247005.1). Taxonomy (NCBI): domain Eukaryota; kingdom Metazoa; phylum Mollusca; class Bivalvia; order Venerida; family Mactridae; genus Spisula; species Spisula solida. The sequence continues at coordinate 24,903,723 of OX365960.1, read as the reverse complement.
TGGTCGTTTTCATTAACAAGGGAGGTAATTGTACCAGCTAATAAGCCACTCAATTATGTTCAATGTAAAATGGGTGAAAATGGAATGCGCGCGGTTAAATAGTACGGGGTATTATCGTGTTTAGAATCGAAATAAAATATGCTCTTGTATTTTGTCGGTGAATAAAACACAGGCAGCACGAGTGATTTAATTTTTCCGCATCCGAACGAGTGCCTTTGTTTATTGACCGACACATTACAAGAACAGATTTTTATTTCTTAAATTTAAATCGAGCGATGACGTTACCTGGTTTGACATACTTGTTCTATATTAGATAGCCTTGTACTGCTTGTCTCGTGTTAAATCTAAAACAATAATAGTATCATTAATATGCACTATCATACCTTGAATTGTCGAACACTTTTGACCTGTCGCTAATTAATCCCCGTGTGTTTTCGTTTTTGTACAGTAAGAATGTTTTGATGAGTTAAAATAACAACTTCTGATTGGACAACGAATAAGCATGGCTATTCATGGGTGACAAGTTAAAAGTGACAGGCAATAATACTGTACTACGTGTAAACTTATACATGTACGTTAAATGGAATAACAAATAGCTTACAGACGGTAGATAAAACTATGAAGTACACACCTACCTAGTACTATTGCATATTGATTTAATTTACAGGGTAACACCAATACATTTCTGTCTTGTTCCACAGTAATGCATGTCCTTGTTTTTGGAAGTGTTATGGCCCCTGGAGGACATAGACAATCAATGTCTTGGTTAAGTTGTATGTTTAAATCGACGTTTCTCCTTTACTTCACTGATGATGCTTTGAAACTTTCAACACTTGTTCACCACCAATACCGTATTCCGTACAGTAAGAATCATAAGTACACCCTGCTGTTTTGGAAGAATAATAAAATTATTATTTTGGACATAGAAAATAATTTGGTTAACCTTCCCATAAACTATCAAGACTATTGCTTTGCTACTTGTAATGCCTTTTAACCATCAATACATGCATAATTATGATTGGAATCTAATTTTTAGTTCTTTTTTATTAATAACGTACAAAATAAATGACTTATAATTATTCGCGCGTGGTGCAAAGTTGGTATCAATAGACTCTGCTGTATACATTTCTCGAAAATTGGATTCACGGGAATCCAAAAACAACTAAAAATAAACTGCAAGTACTGTCTAAACATTGCAAGTGTACATTTACTTTTAACATGTTTAATGTTTTATTTTATTAAATTGATCATTTTATTAAATACGATTTTTTCAATAAGTATTACGTTGTTAAAATATGAATAAGTAATGTACAGTATTATTTTATATCAATGAACGTGGACGTATGCGGTGTACTCTATTTTGGTCATATTTTGGATTTTTGGTTAATGCGCAGATATATAATACAATAAGAGAATATTCAATACCGTTTAGCAAACATACTAATATTTCAGTATAACGTCTGGAATAATGTATTCAGGAATAACAGCCTCATCTACACTGGAGATATAAGTATAGCAGTACTGGTGATACATTATAGCGGTATGTATATGTTACAATTTTTGTCTGGTGATACATTATAGCGGTATGTAACAATACAAGTATTTGTTACTATATATGCCCACGATAATGAGAAAGGCGGGAAGGGAAAGTTTGGTATATTCAACAAAGGTGGATTAATCAGATGTCAACGATTTATCAGTGGTTTGTTTAGTATATAGAAAACTGACCATATCTGTTCAACACTTTTTTTGTATTTTGTAAAACAAATTGTGCAGCAGTTGACCTAATGTGCATTATATTGCAACCATTCTAATTATTAATTATTGATTTTGGTGTAAGTTTACAATAACAATACAATCTATACAAAACAGGTCAGTTACCGGAAACACTTGAATACTGGTAAACTCTGTATTAAGTTACAGCTCAATGACATGAAACAATATTTACTAGTTTTATTAACCACACTCGACCTAAAACAGGGCGGCTAGAGGCGATATAGGACGACAATCGGGTCCTAAAACAGGGCGGTTACAGGCGATCCAGGACGTCAATCGGGTCCTAAAACAGGGCGGTTACAGGCCATCCAGGACGACAATCGGGTCCTAAAATAGGGCGGTGTTACAGGCCATCCAGGACGACAATTGGTCCAATCAAACAGATTTATTGATGGGGTAACAATCTGATCCAGATCAATCATAGACATGCCATGACACCGATACATGTCCTCATGTTAATACATCCAGAATAAGACGTTTAACTTCATTTTTGAGTTTTAAGAAAGACGTGTTTAAAGATTGTGGGGTCAAGAATTATGTGTGCTGTCTTGAAGCCGTTTGTGACACAGGTATTAAAATATTACTTGTTGACTGCATTATGACGACCATTCAATCCAAGGATATCACAAATTATTTAATGCTAATTGATGAGATATGGAGTTCTATCAGTGAAATAAAACCTATATCAGTCACTGGTTATCACCTACAATGTGACTGATATAAGCCCGCCCCCTCACAGGGACTACTGTAATTTATCAAAATCTCAACACTAAAATGTCTGTAACGTTTTTATTACTGAGCGAAAACCTGTCATGTGGGGGTTTTATTCTTAGTTAGACCATTTCCTACAAGTTGGTGTATGATTTAATGCAAAATTCTCAAAATAGTCGTTTTCACCTATTCACCATAATCCAAGATGGCGGATTTTGAAGTGAAAAATGTGAATGGAATAACATATTCATACGTAGCCTAACCACCGTGGTTATTTGGCATAAATAGTACCAGTTTTGAAGGTCTGTGAAGTTGGCGCTTAGGTCGTACATCGACAGTCAGATGTTTACTCATTTTTATTTGAAATGAATAAACAGCTCTTAGCTCGTTGGTCGCAGCTCTTAGATCGTTAGTCGCAGCTCTTAGCTCGTAGATGTGTACTGGTTGGTCGCAGCTCTTAGGTCGTTGGTCGCAGCTCTTAGTTCGTAAGTCGCAGCTCTTAGCTCGTAGGTCGCAGCTCTTAGGTCGTTAGTCGCAGCTCTTAGCTCGTAAGTCGCAGCTCTTAGCTCGTAGGTCGCAACTCTTAGGTCGTTAGTCGCAGCTTTTAGCTCGTAATTCGCAGCTCTTAGCTCGTAGGTCGCAGCTCTTAGGTCGTTAGTCGCAGCTCTTAGCTCGTAGGTCGCAGCTCTTAGGTCGTAAGTCGCAGCTCTTAGCTCGTAAGTCGCAGCTCTTAGCTCGTAGGTCGCAGCTCTTAGCTCGTAAGTCGCAGCTCTTAGCTCGTAGGTCGCAGCTCTTAAGTCGTAGGTCGCAGCTCTTAGCTCGTTAGTCGTAGCTCTTAGCTCGTAAGTCGTAGCTCTTAGCTCGTAGATCGCAGCTCTTAGGTCGTTAGTCGCAGCTCTTAGCTCGTTAGTCGTAGCTCTAAGCTCGTAAGTCGCAGCTCTTAGCTCGTAGGTCGCAGCTCTTAGGTCGTTAGTCGCAGCTCTTAGCTCGTAGGTCGCAGCTCTTAGGTCGTTAGTCGCAGCTCTTAGCTCGTAGGTCGCAGCTCTTAGGTCGTAAGTCGCAGCTCTTAGGTCGTAGGTCGCAGCTCTTAGCTCGCAGATGTGTACTCGTTGGTCGCAGCTCTTAGGTCGTTGGTCGCAGATCTTAGCTCGTTAGTCGCAGCTCTTAGCTCGTTTGTCCCAGCTCTTAGCTCGTAGATATGTATTCGTTGGTCGCAGCACTTAGGTCGTTGGTCGCAGCTCTTAGATGTAGATGTGTACTCGTTAGTCGCAGCTCTTATGTCGTAGGTCGCAGCTCTTAGCTCTTAGCTCGTAGATGTGTACTCGTTGGTCGCAGCTCTTAGGTCGTTGGTCCCAGCCTTCAGCTCGTAGATGTGTAGTCGTTGGTCGCAGCTCTTAGGTCGTTAGTCGCAGCTCTTAGCTCGTTGGTCCCAGCTCTTAGCTCGTAGATGTGTACTCGTTGGTCGCAGCTCTTATGTCGTTAGTCGCAGCTCTTAGCTCGTTGGTCCCAGCTCTTAGCTCGTAGATGTGTTCTCGTTTGTCGCAGCTCGTAGGTCGTTAGTCACAGCTCTAAGGTCCTAGGTCCCAGCTTTAAGCTCGTAGATATATACTTGTTGGTCGCAGCTCTTAGCTCGTTGGTCGCTGCTCTTTGCTTGTAGATGTGTACCCGTATTCCCAACCATCTCTGAGTTCGTTATTGGACTTGACAAAAAAACCTAAATGGTAGGTGTTCATGTAAAAAACCTTATGTCGGGGGACTAGGTGTCATGTGAAAAACCTGAATGGTAGGGGACTAGCTTGCCTTGTGAAAAACCTAAATAGAATGGGATTAGGTGTCCGAAGGGAAACTTAAATGGTAGGGGACCACATGTCCGTAGGAAAAACCTAAATGATACGATATCATGTGAAAAACCTACATGGTTTGGGACTAGGTGTCCATGTGAAAAAAAAATGGTAGGGGTCTTGGTGGCCATGTGAAAAATCTGAATTGTAGGGGAATAGGTTGCCATGTGAAAAACCTGAATGGTAGGGGACTAGGGGCCCGTAGGAAAACCCTAAAAGGTAGGGCAACAGGTGTCCGTAGGAAAAACCTAAATGATAGGTTTTCATGTGAAAAACCTACATGGTTGGGGACTAGGAGTCCATGTGAAAAACCAAAATGGTAGGTGTCTAGGTGTTCATGTGAAAAACCTAAATGGTAGGGGACTAGGTGTCCATGTGAAAACCCTAAAAAGGTAGGGGACGAGGAGTCCGTAGGAAAAACCTAAATGGTATGGGACAAGGTGTCAGTAGGAAAAAACCTCAATGATAGGTTTTCTTTTGAAAAACCTACATGGTTGGGACTAGGTGTCGATGTGAAAATCCTGAATCGTATGGGACTAGGTGACCATGAGATGACCTAAAAGGTACGGGACTAGGTGTCCATGTAGAAACCTAATGGTAGGGGATTAGGTGTCCGTTGTGAAATCCTAAATGACAGGTTTTCATGTGAAAAACGTACATGGTTTGGGACTAGCTGTCCATGTGAAAACCAAAATGGTAGGGGTCTAGGTGTCCATGTGAAAAACCTAAATGGTAAGGGACTAGGTGTCCATGTTAAAAAACCTAAATGGTAAGGGACTAGGTGTTCATGTGAAAAACATAAATGGTAGGGGACTAGGTGTCCATGTGAAAAACCTAAAAGGTAGGGGACTAGGAGTCCGTAGGAAAAACCAAAATGGTATTGGACTTGGAGTCAGTAGGAAAAAACCTAAATGATAGCTTTTCTTTTGAAAACCCTACATGGTTGGGGACTAGGTGTCGATGTGAAAATCCTGAATTGTATGGGACTAGGTGACCATGAGATGACCTGAAAGGTACGGGACTAGGTGTCCATGTGAAACACCTAAAAGGTAGGGGACTAGGAGTCCGTAGGAAAAACCTAAATGGTATGGGACTAGGAATTAGTAGGAAAAAACCTAAATGATAGGTTTTCTTTTGAAAAACCTACATGGTTGGGGACTAGGTGTTGATGTGAAAAACCTGAATGTTATGGGACTAGGTGACCATGAGATGACCTAAAAGGTAGGGGATTAGGTGTCCGTTGCAAAAACCTAAATGGTAGGTTGTCATGTGAAAAACCTACATGCTTGGGGACTAGGTGTCCAAGTGAAAAACCAAATTGGTAGGGGTCTAGGTGTCAATGTGAAAATTCTGAATTGTAGTGGAATAGGTTGCCATGTCCCTAACCATATAGGTTTTTCACATCAAAACCAATCATTTAGGTTTTTGCAACGGACACCTTATCCCCTACGATTAGGTTTTTTGCTATGGACACCTTGTCCCCTACATTTTAGGTCATCTCATGACAACCTAGTCCCACACCATTCAGGTTTTTCACATCGACACCTAGTCCCCAACAATGTAGGTTTTTCAAAAGAAAACCTATCATTTAGGTTTTTCCTATTGACACCTAGTCCTATAGCATTTAGGTTTTTCTTACGGACTCCTAGTCCTCTACCTTTTAGGTTTTTCACATGGACACCTAGACCCCTACTATTTTGGTTTTTCACATGATCACCTAGTCCCCAAGCATGTATGTTTTTCACATCAGAATCAATCATTTAAGTTTTTTCAACGGACACCTTATCCCCCACCATTAGGGTTTTTGTTATGGACACCTAGTCCCCAACAATGAAGGTTTATGAAAAGAAAACCTATCATTTAGGTTTTTCCTACTGACACTTAGTCCTATAGCATTTAGGTTTTTTTAAGGACTCCTAGTCCTCTACCTTTTAGGTTTTTCACATGGACACCTAGTCCCCGACCATTTAGGTTTTTCACATGGACACCTAGACCCCTACCATTTAGGTTTTTCACATGGACACCTAGACCCCTACCATTTTGGTTTTTCACATGGTCACCTAGTCCTCAACCATGTAGGTTTTTCACATGAAAACCAAGCATTTAGGTTTTGGCAACGGACACCTTATCCCCTACCATTAGGTTTTTCCTATGGACACCTAGTCCCCTACCTTTTAGGTCATCTCGTGGTCACCTAGTCCCATACGATTCAGGTTTTTCATATCGACACCTAGTCCCCAACCATGTAGGTTTTTCAAAAGAAAACCTATCATTTAGGTTTTTTTCTACTGACACCTAGTCCCTTATCATTAAGGATTTTCCTACGGTCTCCTAGTCCCCTACCTTTTAGCTTTTTCACATGGACACCTAGTCCGCTACCATTTAGGTTTTTCACATGATCACCAAGACCACTACCATTTTGTTTTTTTTCACATGGACACCTAGTCCCAAACCATGTAGGTTTTTCACATGATATCGTATCATTTAGGTTTTTCCTACGGACACATAGTCCCCTTCCATTTAAGTTTCCCTTCGGACACCTAATCCCCTTCTATTTAGGGTTTTCACAAGGCAAGCTAGTTCCTACCATTCAGGTTTTTCACATGTACACCTACTCCCCCGACATTAGGGTTTTTCACAGGAACACCTACCGTTTAGGGTTTTTTTGTCAAGTCCAATAACGAACTCAGAGCTGGTTGGGAATACGGGTACACATATACGACCTAAGAGCTGTGACTAACGACCTAAAAGCAACAACCAACGAGTACACATCTACGAGCTAAGAGCTGGGACCAACGACCTAAGAGCTGTGACTAACGACCTAAGAGCTGCGACCAACGAGTACACATCTACGAGCTAAGAGCTGCGACCAACGACTTAAGAGCTGCGACTAACGACCTAAGAGCTGCGACCAACGACTACACATCTACGAGCTAAGAGCTGGGACCAACGACCTAAGAGCTGCGACCAACGAGTACAAATCTACGAGCTAAGAGCTGCGACCTACGAGCAAAGAGCTGGGACCAACGAAATAAGACCTGCGACCAACGAGTACACATCTACGAGCTAAGAGCTGCGACCTACGAGCTAAGAGCTGCGACTAACGATCTAAGAGCTGCGACCCACGAGCTAAGAGCTGCGACCAACGACCTAAGAGCTGCGACTAACGACCTCAGAGCTGCGACCAACCAACAAGTACACATCTACGAGCTAAGAGCTGCGACCTACGAGCTAAGAGCTGCGACCTACGAGCTAAGAGCTGCGACCTACGAGCTAAGAGCTGCGACTAACGATCTAAGAGCTGCGACCCACGAGCTAAGAGCTGCGACCAACGACCTAAGAGCTGCGACTAACGACCTAAGAGCTGCGACCAACCAACAAGTACACATCTACGAGCTAAGAGCTGCGACCTACGAGCAAAGAGCTGGGACCAACAACATAAGACCTGCGACCAACGAGTACACATCTACGAGCTAAGAGCTGCGACCTACGAGCTAAGAGCTGCGATTAACGATCTAAGAGCTGCGACCTACGAGCTAAGAGCTGCGACCAACGACCTAAGAGCTGCGACTAACGACCTAAGAGCTGCGACCAACCAACAAGTACACATCTACGAGCTAAGAGCTGAGACCTACGAGCTAAGAGCTGCGACCTACGAGCTAAGAGCTGCGACCTACGAGCTAAGAGCTGCGACCTACGAGCTAAGAGCTGCAACCAACGACCTAAGAACTGCGACTAACGACCTCAGAGCTGGGACCAACGACCTAAGACCTGCGACCAACGAGTACACATCTACGAGCTAAGAGCTGCGACCTACGAGCTAAGAGCTGCGATTAACTATCTAAGGGCTGCGACCTACGAGCTAAGAGCTGCGACCAACGACCTAAGAGCTGCGACTAACGACCTTAGAGCTGCGACCAACCAACAAGTACACATCTACGAGCTAAGAGCTGAGACCTACGAGCTAAGAGCTGCGACCTACGAGCTAAGAGCTGCGACCTACGAGCTAAGAGCTGCAACCAACGACCTAAGAACTGCGACTAACGACCTCAGAGCTGCGACCAACGAGGACACATCTACGAGCTAAGAGCTGCGACCTACGAGCTAAGAGCTGCGACCTACGAGATAAGAGCTGCGACCTACGAGCTAAGAGCTGGTACCAACGACCTAAGACCTGCGACCAACGAGTACACATCTACGAGCTAAGAGCTGCGACCTACGAGCTAAAAGCTGCGACTAACGATCTAAGAGCTGCGACCTACGAGCTAAGAGCTGCGACCTACGAGCTAAGAGCTGCGACCAACGACCTAAGAGCTGCCATTAACGACCTAAGAGCTGCGACCAACCAACAAGTACACATCTACGAGCTAAGAGCTGCGACCTACGAGCTAAGAGCTGCGACTAACGATCTAAGAGCTGCGACCCACGAGCTAAGAGCTGCGACCAACGACCTAAGAGCTGCGACTAACGACCTAAGAGCTGCGACCAACCAACAAGTACACATCTACGAGCTAAGAGCTGCGACCTACGAGCTAAGAGCTGCAACCTACGAGCTAAGAGCTGCAACCAACGACCTAAGAACTGCGACCAACGAGTACACATCTACGAGCTAAGAGCTGCGACCTACGAGCTAAGAGCTGCGACTAACAATCTAAGAGCTGCGACCTACGAGCTAAGAGCTGCGACCTACGAGCTAAGAGCTGCGACCAACGACCTAAGGGCTGCCACTAACGACCTAAGAGCTGCGACCAACCAACAAGTACACATCTACGAGCTAAGAGCTGCGACCTACGAGCTAAGAGCTGCGACCTACGAGCTAAGACCTGCGACCAATGACCTAAGACCTGCGACCAACGAGTACACATCTACGAGCTAAGAGCTGCGACCTACGAGCTAAGAGCTGCGACTAACGATATAAGAGCTGCGACCAACGAGCTAAGAGATGCGACCTACGAGCTAAGAGCTGGGACCAACGACCTAAGACATGCGACCAACGAGTACACATCTACGAGCTAAGAGCTGCGACTTACGAGCTAAGAGCTGCGACTTACGACCTAAGAGCTGGGACCAACGACCTAAGACCTGCGACCAACGAATACATATCTACGAGCTAAGAGCTGCGACTTACGAGCTAAGAGCTGCGACCTACGAGCTAAGAGCTGCGACTTACGAGCTAAGAGCTGCGACTTACGAGCTAAGAGCTGCGACTTACGAGCTAAGAGCTGGGATCAACGACCTAAGACCTGCGACCAACGAGTACACATCTACGAGCTAAGAGCTGCGACTTACGAGCTAAGAGCTGCGACCAACCAACAAGTACACATCTACGAGCTAAGAGCTGAGACCTACGAGCTAAGAGCTGCGACCTACGAGCTAAGAGCTGCGACCTACGAGCTAAGAGCTGCAACCAACGACCTAAGAACTGCGACTAACGACCTCAGAGCTGCGACCAACGAGGACACATCTACGAGCTAAGAGCTGCAACCTACGAGCTAAGAGCTGCGACCTACTAGATAAGAGCTGCGACCTACGAGCTAAGAGCTGGTACCAACGACCTAAGACCTGCGACCAACGAGTACACATCTACGAGCTAAGAGCTGCGACCTACGAGCTAAAAGCTGCGACTAACGATCTAAGAGCTGCGACCTACGAGCTAAGAGCTGCGACCAACGACCTAAGAGCTGCCATTAACGACCTAAGAGCTGCGACCAACCAACAAGTACACATCTACGAGCTAAGAGCTGCGACCTACGAGCTAAGAGCTGCGACTAACGATCTAAGAGCTGCGACCCACGAGCTAAGAGCTGCGACCAACGACCTAAGAGCTGCGTCTAACGACCTAAGAGCTGCGACCAACCAACAAGTACACATCTACGAGCTAAGAGCTGCGACCTACGAGCTTAGAGCTGCGACCTACGAGCTAAGAGCTGCAACCAACGACCTAAGAACTGCGACCAACGAGTACACATCTACGAGCTAAGAGCTGCGACCTACGAGCTAAGAGCTGCGACTAACAATCTAAGAGCTGCGACCTACGAGCTAAGAGCTGCGACCTACGAGCTAAGAGCTGCGACCAACGACCTAAGGGCTGCCACTAACGACCTAAGAGCTGCGACCAACCAACAAGTACACATCTACGAGCTAAGAGCTGCGACCTACGAGCTAAGAGCTGCGACCTACGAGCTAAGACCTGCGACCAATGACCTAAGACCTGCGACCAACGAGTACACATCTACGAGCTAAGAGCTGCGACCTACGAGCTAAGAGCTGCGACTAACGATATAAGAGCTGCGACCAACGAGCTAAGAGATGCGACCTACGAGCTAAGAGCTGGGACCAACGACCTAAGACATGCGACCAACGAGTACACATCTACGAGCTAAGAGCTGCGACTTACGAGCTAAGAGCTGCGACTTACGACCTAAGAGCTGGGACCAACGACCTAAGACCTGCGACCAACGAATACATATCTACGAGCTAAGAGCTGCGACTTACGAGCTAAGAGCTGCGACCTACGAGCTAAGAGCTGCGACTTACGAGCTAAGAGCTGCGACTTACGAGCTAAGAGCTGCGACTTACGAGCTAAGAGCTGGGATCAACGACCTAAGACCTGCGACCAACGAGTACACATCTACGAGCTAAGAGCTGCGACTTACGAGCTAAGAGCTGCGACTTACGACCTAAGAGCTGGGACCAACGACCTAAGACCTGCAACCAACGAGTACATATCTACGAGCTAAGAGCTGCGACTTACGAGCTAAGAGCTGCGACCTACGAGCTAAGAGCTGCGACTTACGAGCTAAGAGCTGCGACTTACGACCTAAGAGCTGCGACCTACGAGCTAAGAGCTGCGACTAACGACCTAAGAGCTGCGACCTACGAGCTAAGAGCTGCGAATTACGAGCTAAAAGCTGCGACTAACGACCTAAGACCTGCGACCTACGAGCTAAGAGCTGCGACTTACGAGCTAAGAGCTGCGACTAACGACCTAAGAGCTGCGACCTACGAGCTAAGAGCTGCGACTTGCGAGCTAAGAGCTGCGACCAACGACCTAAGAGCTGCGACCAACCAGTACACATCTACGAGCTAAGAGCTGCGACTAACGATCTAAGAGCTGCGACCAACGAGCTAAGAGCTGTTTATTGATTTCAAATAAAAATGAGTAAACATCTGACTGTCGATGTACGACCTAAGCGCCAACTTCACAGACCTCAGTTTTGACACCATAATAGCATTAAATAAATAGAATATTTGTTTGTTTTGATTGAATATGGTTAATCAAAACAAACAAATATCCTCTATTTATGTTCCGCCGAAAATGATTCTATTGGCGACCTGCGATGACTCATAACACTTATGAATATTGAACGATTGAACAATACAAGTTAAAATGTTCAGCATACGGTAAAATACGTAACGAAAACACTCGATCGGACGACGCCGATGCAAAACATTTCGCACAATAAAATGGTTTGCAGTTATATCGGTGTAGTCATAAGAAGTTTCGTCTTACGAATTGATTAAAAATCTCAAAATTATGAGAGAAAAATAAGCGCGATAGGCCGGTAGCTTTCAAATTGGGAATACTATATGCACGCTGATTTGACATACGAAATTTATCAACAAATTGTTAAATAATTTCATGTATAACAAACCAATTTTCAAGACAATTAATTGCATATTATGACTCCCTTGTTCCATATAATATGTATATGCTTATAAATAAAACCTCGTATCAGTTCATTAAAAGGTATTATCATAAGACATGTTTTCAGTGTTCAACAATATCAAAGATCATAAACCAATGCAGCTGCAGTCACCTGGGTACTGTTTTATCAAAGGACTTACGGAAATCGTAAACTTACGATCAAATTTAAATTCTTTATAATTTGTTTACAATTATAAAGTGTGGTAAAGGGATATGCAATACTAATACTGATTTAGTTAATAAACTCCTACAAACCATATCCATCACCAATTTGCAGTTGTTAAAGAATTATAAAGAATTTAAATTTGAGCGTAACTTTAAGGTTTTCGTAAGTGCTTTGATAAAACAGTACCCTGCTGTTTATATCCATGGTCTCAATATTGCCTAGCGCTTACTGAAATTTCGGACAGTTCTGATTTCTTCGGTAAATAAACTATTGCAATGCGACAAAGACCGATGTTATCCGCATGAAATAATGGAATTAGTCTGGTTCACGACATTCTTACGAAATGCATCTTTTTTTGGATTTATTTTTTGAAATCGTAAACCATCGAGAACAGGTCACGTGCCCCTCCATGGACTTTTTACTTAAGGCAATCCAATATACCTGCTCGCTCAAGGCTCGCAGGTAATTAAGTTTTTGTAATAATGTACATGTATTTATTTTACGTACGTATCACATTGTAAAAATAAGGCCACCTATTGATAATATATGCGTGCACACTCGTCAAACCATTGTGTCTTGGTATTGGCCAAGGGTAACAGTTCAAAATCACGGTCGTCTGTTCCCCCAAACACACATGGAATGACTGTAAATAATGAGGATGTGTAAATCAATCAATCAGGTCAGTCACTTGTTTACATATGTAACATTTTGTACATAAATGCCAAACATTTTAATTGCTCTTATAAAGATCTTATATTGATATATACCGTATAGCTGGTTATTTCTGCGGGTGTAATATTTTGCGTTTGTGTCCAAAAAATGAGTGTTTTATTTCTGCTGTTTTTAATTTCTGCTGATTGCCAAAATGGCAAGGGTAAATTTCTGCTGTTTTCTTCATGTTAAGAATAAATTTCTGCGGATTACAGAATTCCATCTGTACAAAACATCCCGTTTCTTTAAATATCTCATGTAGTATGTGTATCAGTATGTAGCTTAGTGAATAAGGTACATGTATTGTTTTTCATTGCCTTTTTCTCCAATTATAATGTTGAAAACAATTAGAATACATGCCGTCAACTAAGCCCCCAAGGATTCCCGAAGGCTAAATTCGCCAAATCGGGATGGTTCGGCATGTCTTCGCGATGTTCTGGAACCCTTCAGTGTCATTCATGTACGTTTCTGGAAGCCTTCTGGGGCCGGGATTACAACGAATACTTACACTCAGCACTCAACACTCAAATATTGAAATTCATTCTTTTGACGTTCATAGCAACATTTCTGCACAACCAGAAGTTGTAATAATGTTAAATAGGTACTAAATATTATGTTTGGCTCATTTCATAGTGTAATATAGTGTATTTGTGAGCTGTACATGTTATTTATCAGTCTGAGTGCTGAGTGTGACACTCAGACGTAATAATTACATATGTACCCCATAATTAGTACACAATGGCATAGAATATGTATCAAATTTTTACCACTCATATAACAATTCCATATAATTGCCTCATCTAGATTTGCAATCTATGACATATAATAGCTCATTATATAACATTTTCAATATTTGAGTGCTGAGTGTTGAGTGTAAGTATTCTTTGTAATCCCAGCCCCTGGACTCTTCGGGACCGAAAAATCTTCGGCATCGAAATTTTAAGTTTTAAAATTTGGACGCCGAAGGTCTTATTCGGGATTGCTTCGGGGTAATCGGAAAACCATCGGCAACAGTTCGAGGTGTTCGGGAATCTATCGGCATTCACTCGGCACATTCGGGAAGCCTTCTGCGAGGCTTCGTAATCCTTTTAACCATAACGATCAGTTCCCGAAGGAAGCTGAAACGATGCCGAATGCTCGCCGAATGCGACGAATGGATGAGTCCTGCACGCGGAAGCTATGCCGAGCATGTTAAATACATGTCAATTATGTGCAGAAGGCGCCGATTGTGAACGGAAGGGATGCCGAGTCGTAGCCGTATTTCCCGAACCATGCAAGAGCGACTGCGGAAGCGATGAAGTCAGTTTGCCGATATTTTTAATCTTGATTATATCGCTTTCATCATGGTCCTACAAACTGCAAGCTACCAAAAAGGGTGGTGTCAGTCCCTGTAGAAAACAGTGTTGTGTCAGTCCCTATAGAATACGATGACAAAAAAATATCATTGCCCCATGCTCTGCAGCTGTTAAGGCAAAACCCGGAAAGAGACTAACGGTATATCTACCAAGCATTGTAAGTCTTTTTCTTTAGCTCAACATGCTCAGTGTGTTTTATATCTTTAACTAGATCATTCAACTTTTGTATAGCTGAAACTACATGTATGTCTTTCGGTGTGTATTGCTGAAACAAGCAAGATGAAGGGGTCTTCCATCCGTCACGTTCAACTTTCAACTCATAACAAGAAAGTAGTTCGGCATCGTTTATAAACATCGGCAACCTTTCAGCATTCCATCGGCATCGATTCGTTAACACGTCCGCATATTCTGCAATGTAACCGCAACCTTTTCGCACGATCGGGAAACACTCGGGGTTAAATCTTGAACTGTCGGCATTCATTCGCGTTGCGTTCGGCTAGGTTTCAGCGTTTATACTGCAACATTTCGTATACCGAACCGCGAATACATCCCGAACGAGCCCGAAGGTAAAGCTCCGCCCATTTTAATTGCTAAATGTTCCCGAAACTAGCAATCTGCAATCGGCTATCCTTCCGCATAACCTCGGGGTCTAGTGAACGGCAGGTTTTGTTGCAATGTTTGTATACAAGTGACAGACCTGAATAAACGGACTATACAGAGACAGCCCTTTGTCATCACTATAACATAAACATTATTATTTCAAGAATTATAATATTGTATTATTGTTCTATTACAGACAACATACATATAGTTATACGTAGACTACAGAACATGACGTCATTGAACAAGCCTGGTAATGCGGATGTTAATACATTGAACATCACGACTCGATGTGTTAGCGTGGTGAGGACACCCTTATCTATATTTGACACTAAACTACATTCGGAACAACTCGGGACATTTCGCGATAAATACGTTACATGTTCGTGATGCTACGATGTCTAACGACGTGTGCTGTATGTTATGAACTTTTTCAATGAGACATCAAACTAGAATATGCAGTTATGCACCATAATTATATTCTCCACTAACAAAGTAAGCGAAAGAAGCTATGGTCGGAACATTTTCGTTTTCGACATATTTTTGATGTAATTCAAATTAGACAATAGAGAGGTTGCGATACGAACGTGTACGACTACGTGTACTTGTAGCTACCCGTACCATGTATACGTACCCGTTGTTATTAAAATTGGCTTGCGAAACACAACGTGTGCGTGTAACTTCACATGGCAGTTGTAACATGATTTCTTCGTGAATCGATAATGAGTGTTTATATAAACTCACTGAGACGACCGGCGATAAAATCTTGGGTTTCCCGTGCGTACGCATACGTGTGTGGCATAGTACACATTATATTTTCGTCTGTCACACGTCCGTTACTTGTAGAAACTACACATACCTGGATGACGAAATACCCAAAAATAGTATTAACGTACACGTACACGTTACACATTGCTTTTCGCAACCTCTCTATTAACAAAAGTGCTACATACGTGCATGTATGATGACCGGCCTTTATAATGTATGGTAAGTTCAGTGTACTATAGCATGTTTGAAACTGTTTGACAGGTTCAACTTGTACTGTCGTGTGGTATTGGAGGGTTTAGCCTATATATGGTGTACTCACACTGTATGGAAAACGTGTATTGTGACCGGGCTAAAAACACTGGCATAATAGTGATATGTACTGGCGTCCCCCAACTTGTGTGTACGTGCGTTACAGTGGACAAACACAAGCTGAAGTTCATGTGTGCAACATATGTAAGTACCATTATGTTCCATTATGTTTTGTGTTGTCTTTCAATTCATATTTAGTCTGGACAAATAGACAGCATTTCAAAAACAAATACCTATACTAGTAGACAGTGAAATAAATATTAACTTGACACTGGGGGATCAAGTCGTAGGGTTTTCGTCGTGTTGAACGCAAAACATCGGAGCATGCAATACTTATTTTGTTCTTACTGTCTATTCCGTGTACATTTGTAATACTTTCGCATAAGTAACCTTGATATAATCTTGAGATAACTTTGAAATATCATTGAAATAAACTTGAAATCGAAACATTGAATCCTATAATATGGAACATTGTTTAACATCTTCCATTATGTAGGTGGTTTGGAATGTATGGGTGATGATATCATTTGGTCTTCATTGGATGACGATTTATGACATCACACAGGTAATATAGGTCACCTTGTAGTTTTATGACAAACACCACTGTGGTATACCGTACACTATATATAGTGCCTATTGACTAATATCATTACTCTTCGCGACTTTGAACTGGAAACGAGTTTAAGTTCAGCCACGATATTTTCCAGGCTACAGTTTACTTCAAATATCATAATAGGATTCCAAGTATCTTCAGATGTGTTATAACCATAGTAGACATCGAAGAAGAGCAGGTATTTATGTATTCAAGAGTTCAACATTGTTGGAATAGGCGGCTTTTCACTCGCGAATATTTATCCTGAAACTTCAAAATTAAATGTATATTGAATTATTGTATACGAGTAACTGTACATGTATTGATTTTTACCTGTTTACTGTACCGAGTATTGCTATGTATCTCGTTTGTGTACGGAGTATTGAAAGCAATATGAATACATTACTTATTTCCTCGCACTACCCACGTGTATGGTATACGCAGTAAACACAGATAAAAGTCGATTGTGTACCTATCTTTCTTACGGTCGTTTCTTAACAATTTTCACTATATCTACATTGTAAGTTTATGATATCATAGATGTTATAAATTTGATATTGTAAATGTTTATATGATATTGTAAATGTTTATATGATACTGTAAATGTTTATATGATATTCTATATGTTTATATGATATTCTATATGTTTATATGATATTTTATATGTTTAAAAACTTTAAATGATATCCTATATGTTTATATGATAATCTATATGTTTATATGATAATCTATATTTTTATATGATCATCTATACGTTTATATGATATTCCATACGTTTATATGATCATCTATACGTTTATATGATATTCTATACGTTTATATGATAATCTATACGTTTATATGATCATCTATACGTTTATATGATATTATATACGTTTATATGATCATCTATACGTTTATATGATATTCTATACGTTTATATGATCATCTATACGTTTATATGATATTCTATACGTTTATATGATCATCTATACGTTTATATGATATTCTATACGTTTATATGATCATCTATACGTTTATATGATATTCTATACGTTTATATGATCATCTATACGTTTATATGATATTCTATACGTTTATATGATATTCTATACGTTTATATGATATTGTATATTTGTATATGATATTTCAGTCGTGGTCAGAACTTGTGATTATATCTACAGTATTGATGACGCTGTATGTTGTACTGGTAAGTTGGGTTACATTGTTATTCTAGTATGTTGACGACAAGGACAATAACATAATACTATTGTAATGTTTTAATACTCTTTCTAGATAATATAGTTAATAAAATACGTTATATTAGAGTTGTGCGGTCGAGGTTTGAATTTGAAAATGAACTGTGAAGTTTGAGTAAATTAAGAGGGGGTTTCTCAACATAAAACCAAAAGAACATTACTGTAAGACAGTTAATATCCGTAACAATGTATTTTATCTTTTTATTGAAAATATGTAACAGTTTTACACATGTGTCTCGGTCGCGGTTGGCCATATGCATACCCTTTCATGAATATTGAACAATTGTCCTGTCCGCATTCTCGTTCACCAGAGTATTCTTCGTCCGAAACATGGGAACTTGACTAACCACTGATGTATGAGGATGCCTGTCCGCAACATGAGTAGAAGTTGCCGGTTCCTTCTGGAAGGGTAAGTCAGTACTGTCTGGGATAAAGTACAACAAAACAGCTCAGATGAATCTGCCGCCGTATATAACTTACAAAATGCTGAGAAACGGCGTGAAAACACGAATCTAAACATAACTGCATGTATGTAAAAAATAACGCAGTGTCACGTTAAACTTGCGATGAGATTTTGAACTTTAAATCACGTCTTGTAAATTAAATCTCACATCGTCATTTTATATATACTGACGTCAAGATAAAACGCTACATTGAAAAAAGTAAATAGCTTTTTGATTTTCCAAAATATTCCCGTGATTATCGACACATCATCGATCAAGCTAACAACGCGCCAACCGAAGCGAAGAGAAAATCCCGATCTGGTCCCGATGTGCCCAGGTATGGTACGACGCATGATTCGCACGTGCGCCTCCTGCTCCTTTACCAGGAGGTATTTTCAGTCGACAAAGTGCAGTTACATGCTGAAGTTAATTCATATGGTGAAATTCACAATGAAATTTGGAAAATGAAAGCAATTTAAATGTCACGACTAAAAGGGAAAATCGAGCATGGGTTTTTGGAATGCTGGAGAGTGGAATTTCGCAATTTTTTTTTTGCTTCAACATCCACTTTCGCCAGATTATTTCAACGCGTAAATGTCACTAGGAGCTTATCAGATATGTCTCGCTCAGATGCGCCGCGTGTGACCTCTGTACGACCAGACGTTTATATCCGTTAACGTCACCTGCGTGTCCGCTTGACAACGTCACTATTGACTTCTCATGTGAAAAGTAATTGTGGTCGGACTTTGATGTTTTACAATAACCAGCATTTTTCCTAGAATACATTCCTATGGAACAATTGTGGGACGTCCTTGGTCGCCGTTTATGTCAGTTTTAACGTCAGCTACGAAACGTTCAGGCATTACACACTGTGAGTATGCTATTTCAATGTACGAGTGCTGTTTAGCTTGTGTGGATCAACTAAGCTAAGATTGTCAGCAGTTGTTGCAGGACATGGAGGGCATACGCGATACTGACATCTTGGGTAAGGTAACGTTTTTGGATCGCAATTTTGAACATCTTAATGGCGATAATACCAAATGGGAATTTGTAGACATGTTTGCACACCTCTAAATTTTAATCTTTGATTAGAAATTATATTGTTACTATCCTAACGTATGAAATATCCGAACATATAGGTAGGTGTAGCGTTCCTTTTTGACGTCAATTTATATATTATAATTTTATGGTTAAAACGGTCTTCAATAGGTACGACTGAGCTCTCTCGAAACTGCGTATACTTCCATTTTCTCCAGTTTACAGTAAATCTAACCGCGACGTATATACAGCGCCGCGCACGGTGTTCTCGGGTTTATTTTACTCTCTGCACTAAAGTAAACGGACGAGTGATTAGCAAGTCGATATTAATAACCACGGGCGTATATTCCCGATGCACTCGCGATGACACTAAACAGTGTAGCAATACCACGTGACTTTTGACTACAGTTACAAGAAGAAATTTGTAAAAATTGGAAAATAAAATAGCCATAAGTATTTTATTTCTTCATCGATTTCTATGAAATATACGCCACGCTGAGGGGACAATTATTTGCTTTCCATGAAATATATAATCTTTTTCAGCGGCTGTGCCGTTTTGTCCATTACCTTGTGAAACCGTAGAACGTGTAGGTTTCACAGGGTAATCGAAGAATCGGTAAAACTGCTGAAAAAGATCTTATTTTTCACGGAAAGCAAATACTATTCCCCTTAGCGTGGCGTATATTTTATAGAAATCGATGAAGAAATAAAATACTTATGGCTATATTTGTGTTCCAATGTTTACGAATTTCTACTTGTAACTGTAGTCAAAAGCCACGTGGTATTGCTACACTGCTAAATGTATCAATACTTCCCGAAGCTTACCCGAAACATCGGGGGGGGGGGGGGCTTCCCTCACACACCGGGGAACCTTATGCGTTCAGTCGGCAGTACATCCCCGAGACTGGTGGAGTGACGCATAAAACCAGAACACATAGATTTCACAAATTGTCTTATGACTTTCCCGAAGCTTCCCCAGTACAACGAGCACCCCATTTCCGTGCCTCCCGATGCTCAATAATTTCCATCAGTTTCTGTCAGTGTTTCTTCAGTTTAACATTTGTGTTATGTCATATGACAATTACGGTAGCATCGAGGGAACACAGGAAACATTTTATTGTCCACGTGCGCACGTGTAATTACAACGTGGACACGTATTAGCTATCACGTGCACATGTGTTACTACACGTATCACGTGAACATGTATGAAACAGGAAATATTTTATTTATCACGTGCGCATGTTATACTTACACGTGCACAGGCAATAACTTACAACATTTAAATTTGAAAAAAGTTATCTAAGCATCTGCTCATGAGTATACTCATAATCCAGTGTGGCAATACCACGTGACTAAATACTACAGTCCAAAGAAGAAAATTGTAAACAAAACCTCCACTTCGCGAAGGAAAATAGGCATAAGTATTTTATTTCTTCACCAATTTCTATGAAATATAGACCACGCTAAGGGAAAAAATATAAGGGTTCCGCCATATATAGTTTATTTCTCCGTAGCTTGACCGTTTTTTCAATTACCCTGAGAAACCTTGGAAAAAATTTGTGTGAGAGCGGACTACAGTATCAAGCCTTTTCGTTTTCCTGGTATTATCTACTCCATGCGTGATTGAAGAGTCATGTTTACACCTTCCGGGAACACCGGAGGCAATTTTGCAACAAATAAAATAAATATTATAACAATGCATGGCACAAATATGAATTTTCTTTTAATTTGCAATAATGACTACAGTTCCAAGAAAAAATATTCAGACTACAGTTCAAAGCTGTTTTCAGAATTTACAATAAAACCAAGCAACGTGTCGCCCCTGATGCTATTTTTGGCAACATTACACACACTACAATATTCTGTATTTGGTCAGGTGTTATTTGTAACAACATATTATACCGAATTTAAAAACACAAACACGCACATTGGTAACAGTAGTTTACAATATATGCATGTAGATCTAGTAATTGATAATAAGCTTGCGTATAGGTAATTTTGAGTAATTTCAATACGCGCATTTGATGTTTGATCTAAATTATATATTGCACGGTGCCATCGATTTTCCCCACTGGTAGACACCGTACAGCGGATATAACATATAGTCCGTATTTATAACAATACATCATTGTTGAGCGTCAGGTCAGTTTGTCTGTGCTTGAAAGTCTTGGTTTTCATAATTTATAAGTGCCTACATATCAAGGTCATGGATACGCCAATGTGACTATGTCTCATTTGCTGCAGGATCAGACTTATCTGACCATATTGCCTAATTAAAGTTTGAAGCAAATGCTGCAAAAACTGTAGGAGGAGTTGCGTCCACAAGAACTGTTCACTATATATTGTATAGTGCATAAAAGTACAAAAGGCCATTATTCTGTCAAAAATCGTCGCAGCGCAAATTCTTTCCTTTAAGCACATCCACATGTTGAGGTTGTTCATCTGTTAAAGTTTGAAGCAAATGCTGCAAAAACTGCAGGAGGAGTTGCGTCCACAAGACCTGTTCACTATATATTGTATAGTGCATAAACGTACAAAGGGCCATAATTCTGTCAAAAATAGTCACAGCGCAAATTCTTTCCTTTATGCACATCTACATGTTGAGGTTGTTCATCTGTTAAAGTTTGAATCAAATGCTGCAAAAACTGTAGGAGGAGTTACGTCCACAAGAATGCGTCTACGGACGGACGGACGGACGGACAGACAGATAGACAGACAAGCTGAATCCAGTATACCCCCCCCCCCTTACAACTCGTTGTGCGGGGGGGGTATAATTAAAGGAATAAAAAGGTGTGCATAATTTGTTTCAGCATGCAATTTAAGCGCCCGTAGACTGAGGGTAAAATAGCTTATAACACGTCCCCAATTATTTCGTACCAAATAAGACAGAATTGAACAATTTAGCAATAACAATGTTTTGGTTACGAAGGCAATACTACGTACTTAAATCACATGTCACAAAGTGACAGAGTTAGCTTTGTGATGACTCGTCGTCCGTCCGTCCGTCGTTCGTCCGTCCGTCCGTCCGTCCGTCCGTCAACAATTTGCTTGTGTAGACACTAGAGGTCACACTTTTGACCTAATATTTATCCAACGTGGTCACATTGATCATCTCAACAAAATCTAGGTCAAGTTCGATATCGGGTCATCTGGGGCTAAGAACTAGGTCACAAGGTCAAATCACATGGCTTGGGTGTACTGCTACGACAGGTGAGCGACCTAGTGCCATAGGGCCCTCTTGTTTTAGATTCAAACCACGAACTACGGAGTCAAAATGAGGAATCCAACACCAGTACAGGACTGCTATCCTCGGTGCAACAGAAAAATAGATCATGTTAATGGAAAGTTTCATAATGATTAGATCCCGTACACAATGCAATGTTTTCCTTCAGTCGATTGCTTGTTAGTTGGTATTTGCTTGCGAGAGTTCCAACATAGGTTAAGAACTTAAGACCATGGACGATATAAGTTTAAATCGGAACAGAGTCCTGGGAAGTGCATACTTGAGCTGAAATAAAAGGAAAGTATAGTATACGAAACGTCAGAGCAAATTACAACATTGGTGTTTTAAAATAAACATTCCGCTGCTTAAATTTGTTCACTTCAAGTGAATCACATGAATATTTACAAAAATGTGATTAAAAACTTAGAGTCGTGTGAAATCGACATCCACTTTTACTTTCGTTTTCGTGCGAAGTATAGGGGGCTATATCCGCCATATGGTGTCTACCATTGGTGAATATCGATGGCACCGTCCAATATATAATTTAGATCAAACATCAAATGCACTAATGGAAATTACTAAAAAATACCCGTACGCAAACTTATTATCAATTACTATATGTATATACTTTAAACTTCTGTTACCCATGTGCGTGTTTATGTTCTTAAATGATGTAAAATGTGTCGTAAAAAATAAAATCTGACCAAATAAAGAATACTTTAGTGTGTGTATTGTTGACAAAAATAGCATCAGGGGCAAAACGTTGCTTGGTATTATGGTAAATTCTGAAAACAGCTTTGAACTGTAGTATGAATATTTTTCCTTAGAACTGTAGCCATAATTGCAAATTGAAAGAAAATGTCATATAAGTGCCATGCATTGTTATAATATTTATTTTATTTGTTGCGAAATTGCCTCCGGTGTTCCCGGAAGGTGTAAACATGACTCTTCAATCACGCATGGAGCAGATAATACCAGGAAAACGAAAATGCTTGATACTGTAGTCCGCTCTCACACAAATTTTTTCCAAGGTTTCTCAGGGTAATTGAAAAAACGGTCAAGCTACGAAGAAATATACTATATATGGCGGAACCCTTATATTTTTTCCCTTAGCGTGGTCTATATTTCATAGAAATTGGTGAAGAAATAAAATACTTATGCCTATTTTCCTTCGCGAAGTGGAGGTTTTGTTTACAATTTTCTTCTTTGGACTGTAGTATTTAGTCACGTGGTATTGCCACACTGTAATCGCTATAGTAGACAATATAATTATACACCCGTGGTTATATCAAAAGGCAGGCCACTCAAGCGTTTTCTATAGTACAGAGAGTAAGTTGACTATACCCGAGAAAGCCGTGCGCTTTATGCGTCGTGGTTTGATGTCCTCTGTAAACTGATGAAAATTGGAGACTGTATAATTTTCGAGATAATTCATTCGGATATTTGATCGTTTCACTTACATATATAATATATATATAGCGAATAATGGTGATTGTTTCTGTAATTCAGAGCATTGAGGGCAACTCCTTTCTGAACGTGATACACGGGTACTACTGTACTGTAAGCTTTACTGTACAATGTAGTTACTGATAAAATAAATAGTTACGGTTGGGTACTACTTTACAATACTGTTCCTTTCGTTAATATGTTGGAGAAAAGCCCTTTTACATTTACTCAAACTTCACAGTTCATTTTCAAATTCAAACCTCGACCGCACAACTCTATTGGGACGACACCATACCTTATTACCCTGTATCCTTAACCGTTTTCATGTGTTTTACATCATCGGCGTTTATCTTTCAGACCATTGGACTGAGTGTCACCTACGTGTATTTCATAAAACAACTAGATCGCATCTCGTACACCGTATATCAAAAATATGGAGAGTGAAGTACTGTGTATATAGGAGTGTGCCTTATTTCATTCATGTGGGGAAGTGAATGTGTTAAACATGGAACCTTTCTCCAGGAAAACCGGGCTTAGTGACAACATTTTTGAAAATCACGATAATGTAGCGTTAGAAAGGCAATATTCTTATTAACAGTTTCTGAAAATTTGAGCAAAATATGGCATCCATTTACAAAATTACAGATCTTAAAACTAACCACTTCCGCCTACATTAATTTTTTTTTAGAGAAATGTACTTGCTGTTTTAACCAATAAGCCATCGATAAATTAAATCTAATAGACATCGTTATATTATCCAATTACTTAAAATTAAATCAAAGAACATGACTTTTTCTAATTTCAAAGTCTTTTCTAAACTTTATTACATATTCACTACATAATAATGTCACTAAGACAGGTTTTCCTAGAGAACGGCTCATATATTACTGTATGTGAACAAACCTCACAGTATAATTATGTCGATATTTCTAACAAACAATGTATAATCATCGATGTCTCACTGTTGATGGGCTTACCTGTTAATTACATACTTGATTGTTATTTAAACATTACAAGATATAATACACTTAACCGATTTAGAAACGCTACATCGGGATTTTGAGACATTTTAACCAGTTAAGGAGCTTCAATTTTATTGAAAATTTGCACATGATGAAATCAATACATGAAGTCTAATATGTGCAAATTTCATTGTATTCAATGTTTAAATTGTCACAAAACCAAAGCACGAAAAGTATTGATCAACAAAGCCATACGCAATATTAATAATGTATTTATAAGCTGCAACTTGCTATGCAAATCAGGCGTCTGTGCCTCATTGGCGGGTAAATATGGGATTGTTGAATGTTGTTCCACACATCTACAAGGACAACACGTAACACTTTAAACGCTCTAAAGTTTCTGCTTGATGATGTACTACATGACGGCCACTTGTGCCTGCCTTCAAATTTAGCTTCAGGAGAAATCAAAGCACTGAGAGTGCTGATGGGAGGCGATCTGGTTGCTGCTACTAAAGCTTAAACCGACTTTACACGTTTAATGTTCGTTTATATAATATGTATGAGCCAGTCTACAGGAAAACCTGCTATTTTGACAAAAATATTGATTTTGAGATTTTCCAATCTTACAGGATCATGTTAATGAAGCAAAATGCAAATTTTAAAGAATTTTTTTTAATATCTTGAGTTTTAAGGAAGTTACAGCTGTTTTTGTACAGTCCCTATTTGGTGATTTTTGTGTGACGTCGCAAACGTCATTTTAACGTTAGTTGACGTTACTGCAACGATAATTTCATAATTACACCATTTGATCAATTCTTGACATAAACTGTTTAAAATAGTATCATGTTTTAGAATTATGTTTTAATTTGTCAAAATACATCAAAATCAAAATGGTTTGCGTTCAGAGAAAGGCTATTACTGCTTTATACCACTAACTCCTCGTTTTTCTCAATCGGTGTACTTTTCCGGAATTGGTCACCATAGCAACGAAGTATGTGATTATGATATAATTCATAAAAAAATAAAGCTAAGATATAGTACTATATTGGTAAATTACTTAAATTAGAATAAATAGATACATGTATGTATTTTTATTTTTTTAGAGCTTTATATAAACCTTGTTACATAAAAGTAATTACATCATGTCAAAATAGCAGGTTTTCCTGGAGACTGGCTCATATAATACGTGTATTGAATGCGTATATCAAAAGTGGCCTTAAAACAATACTACGCGCCTATTTATCAGAGTATACAGTACCGTCTTGAAATCACTTCCTTCACATCGTGAGACATCTATAGAAAGCGGCTAGTGTAGCCACACCATACGATTGCATAACAGTACTTTGCAGACGATATTATACTATTCATTGATAAAACCATCACGTGACCCTGGTCTGAAGTTTCTACTATACGATTCATTGATAAAACCATCACGTGACCCTGGTCTGAAGTTTCTAAAACTAGCTATGCAGCCGGGACATTTGATGAACACGTCATTTTTATATTACGAAACAAGTTTGATATCGACCCTGCGTAGTGATTATCTGCAAAAATATCGATTTAACGAATAGTTTCTCAATAATTGTTGAGCTGTCAGTAATTTCTTCCGATCAAGTATACGTTGCATTGTGTCCGATGGTTAAGATTAATACCTGTCCTAGGTCTATGTCATCTCAAAACCATAATCGGTCGATAATTGAATATGTAAGGGTAAATAAGAAGACTGAAAAATAAGTTTTCAATTTGGGTCAAACTAAACATTAAGGACATGGGGTATGATCTATAGTGGGTGGGTGCATGCTTTTTTCAAATGCATTTTATTCTTCAAATTGATATTTGATGGGTACAGTAAGCATAGCTTTATGATGCACTACATATACCCTTGAAGTAAAACAAAAAATAAATATTAATAAAGTGAATTAATTGAAGTGTGATAGCATTTTCATTGTAAATCTTGCTCGTTCGCAAACACTAAAACTGCCCAACGGTACTTGATAAAATGTATATCATTCTTACAATATAACTCTAGGGAACAAACTCTTACTTAGTTTAAGACTGAAAAATGTATACTTTGAAAGATATTCAAGAAACATTGCCATATTTCTACTTTCGGTTTGCAAGGTCATTGATGATCATTGATTGTTTGCATGACACCAGTTCATGAATTTGTTTCATAATTATTTCTTTGCCAGAGTTTGTTCCTTATACTATCGGCTATGTCCCCGACAACAAACTCTGACTCTTAATGCCATGTTGACTTTGTTTGTAAACTAGTAAGATTTGCAATAAAAATGCTGTCATGCTTCAATAAATTCACTTTATCAATATTTATTTTGGGTTGAACTTCAAGAGTACATGTAGTGCATCATAATACTATGTTTACTGTACCCAACACATTTCAATTTTAAGAATAAAATGCTTTTTAAAAAAACATGCTCAATCTCACTATAAATTATCCTCCGATACCTTAAACAAAATGTTATGAAATGTATTTGTTAGCGAAATAACTAAATCGTACGCATCATTGCATTCAAACAGTAGGTACAGCACCAAAATCTGTTGGCCGGAAGTAGTGTCTTCATAAATAACATTGATATGGTGCAATCATTTTATGTGCTTGTATCGTCAGCTTTCATGACGCTGACAATCGTAGGTGTAAACTGCTTCTTGAAAATACTGTGTAAGTTTAAAGATCATCACCAGACGACAGTTAAACGACTTTGCCATGACTAAACGTCACATATCTGCTTAAAGCACGTCAATAGCACCAGGATGTTCTGTAGATCCTAAAAGCGTTGTACCGTAAAGAACGTACTTAATTGAAGTTTTTCGGTCGGGGTATCGTTGTCCTACAATTTGATGGTCAAATTGTCACGCCCAGTGGTTTTGTGCTGCTGGCGACATGTGTAAATAATCCAAAATTAATGACGCCGATATGACGTAATGGGTTAAATTGAAATATTTTATCGCAGAAAATTATACCAGGCGTACGTCTCTCGTCCCACTTATTGATTTAAACTCTAATAAATTTAAAATAATAATTTATACAAAATACGAGCCCCCAAAAAGTTGCGTTTCTAAAACGGTTAAGTGTATGACCGATCCATAACGAGATCATAATAATCTATTCTTTACAGCCATGGGTGTTAAAACTGTGATATTATTGCTGTGATATTATTTACATGCTTGTTGTCAGTTACTTCTCGAGGGAACTCTGAGGCCGTTATACTAGTATCACATTCATCAACACAACACATACAACATGTCTTCACTAACACCAACACAACACATAGTCCATGGGCCAGTGGGGTAAACCCTCCCCCCCCCCCCTAGGGAATTTCAGACACTATATTTTTCTGAAAGCGTATGACCAGTAGAGTATTTTTCCAAAGTCTGCACTTTGGCCGTTGGGGCGTTAAGATTTTTTAGGGTAAAACGTTAAAAATATGAACGAAAGTGTGAATTTCTGGAATTGGTTAATTACTATCACATTTAGTAAGTTATTTTATAATTAAACACTTTCATGGGTTGATATTAACTCATAGTTTAAGTCTGCAAAATTCTAGTCCCGTGTAATTATGCAAAATGGGATATTTTTAGGGTAAAACATTAAAAAATACATGAAAAAGTGCAAATTTTGAGAATCGGTACACTTTAATGGCAGAATACAATGTCATTGATCTTTTTTTTGGTAATTATGAAAGGCTTTGACCTACCAATACTTTTCCCAAAGTCTGCACTTCAGACATTGGGGCGTTAAGATTTTTTGGGGTAAAACGTTAAAAATATGAACGAAAGTGTTAACTTCTGGAATTGGTTAATTACTATCACATTTAGTAAGTTATTTTGTAATTAAACACTTTCATGGGTTGATATTAACTCATAGTTTAAGTCTGCAAAATTTTAGTTCCGTGTTATTATGCAAATGGGATATGTTTGGGGTAAAACATAAAAAAAAACATGATAAGTGCAAAATTTGAGAATCGGTACACTTTCATGGCAGAATACAGTGTCATTGATCTTTTTTTTGGTAATTATGAAAGGCTTTGACCTACCAATACTTTTCCCAAAGTCTGCACTTCAGACATTGGGGCGTTCTGCAGGAAAAGCAAAAATAAGATTATCTCCCCTGCTTTTAAATGGTGTACAAATTGTAACGATGTATTCACTTAACTATGCTATAACACATTAGTCCGAGAGCCCACGCACTTTTATTGCAACGAAGGAGGCCAAAAGAAGTTTGTACATATTTTGAAAGGTTATTTCATATGCTATATGAAAACCAATTTCTTAAGTGTCAAAGCCGTGTATACCTACATTTTATTCTCATGTTTGTATCATGGGGTGAATGAAAAAAAGGATAAATTCTTAAGGGGGTAGGGGAAGCTTTATGTCTAATAAAAAACGAAAACAATGTTCAATGTGGACAATTCTTGCCAAATTTCAACGAACACATAATGGGCAACACTTTAAATATAACAAACCATAACCTTGACTGGTCATTTTGATGTAAATAGGGATCAAAAGTCAACAATATGATTAAACCGATAGAATTTATACAAATGCTCCAGTATACTTTTTCATCAAATTTCACATTTTCCCCCAAATTCAATATTTTGCACATAATTTTATTCCTTTATGTATACTTAATTTAAAATGTCATAAAATTGATAAGAAGATATCCGAATTTGACAAAAAAACATGTTTGTATCATTTGGGTGCAAATTGAAGCAATTGAAAAATAGCAGTATTTTGAGGGTATGCTTAGTTTTACTTCTACCATTGTTTCTATTGGTCAGTAACAATAACATTGATTGAATATTGTTTTCATATCAGGTAATATGAATATTCCATCGCTCATTAAATAAGTCAAAATTTTCAACTCTTTTACATGTACAAAAGGTCAAAGGTCAAATATGTAGAATAATAAATAAAAGTAGAGTAAAAACGCAAACATGTGATATCTGTATAAGTCCGAGAACCCATATACTTTTTTCAATGAAAGAGTCCAAAAGAAGTCTGCATATATTTTGAAAGAATAGTTCATAGCCTATCTGACAACCCATTTTATAAGTGTCCAAGCCGTGACTATCTATGCTCGTTTGCGCATTTATATGTCATGAGGTCAATGTGAACATTTGTAATTTGCTGTAGGGGGTAGGGCTATTTTTATGTCTACAAAAAAAGACAAAATGAACTTAAATGTCAGCAGAATTGCGATATAGGTAGAATACACATTTGGAAACATTATAAAAACTTACTAATTATAGAATGCCATTGGCAAGTATGTACTATATGGGGGTCAAAGGTCACTGAACTTTTAAACTCTACGAAACTAAGGCAATCTTTCCCAAACGGTTGTTACGTTTACTTCCATTTTTCTTCAAAATTAATAATTTGTACGTTGTTTAATTCATACATGTATTCTAATTCATAAGAATATATATTTGGTTGAAAAATAAGTCCAATGGCACAAGAAAACGATCATTTATCATACTGGTAGCATCACAAAATGGCCATCATATCGAGGAAATGGTCATGTTTATATATAGTTTATATACCATTTATTTTTTTGGCAGTCTATGTAGATAAATAACTGCATACATGTCAGGTCATTTCAGTGGAGCAAAGTTTTACGTGAAAGGTGAAGGTCAAATATGCAGTAAAAGGTCAAGGTCAAATACGTCAAAAATATCAAAATTAGCCCTGAATGCGCAACAATTTGTTATGTTTTCATTCAGTACTAATATTTTATACCATGTAATTCAGTATTGTTCGTGTCTAAATTCATTAGTATGTCAATAAAGTGAATTGTAACTAACTAACCTACTCAACCTGGAACAGCTATAAATCATTGGCGAAAATGTACAACCATTCTTAACCCAATTGCCCATGAGGTACAGCAACCTCGGTATCGGCCATCTGAGGTACTTACGATCCCTATTTATTAATACTCCTTTTATACAGGACTTCAAACATTATAATAGCTAAGTACCGAATAACGTAATCATTACCTTTGAAAACTGGAATCCCCTATATACATTTGCGTAAAACTACATCTGGCTTTATCTGCCATAAAATCACGAGGTGACTTCTATTTGGGGATTCATTAGGCACATAGAAAGTAAAAACGCTAGTCCTTATCATTCCTGGTCTGATTAGGGACTCACTACCAACATGACTACACATTCCTGATCTTTTAGGGCACTTAAAACCACTAGTTACAGTCATCTCTGGTCTGATTGGGTACAACCATATACAGAAATACAAAGTCTCGTTGGATACGCATATACTTGGATACATCCAATCCTGGCCCTACTGGACAAAAACAACTACCAGGTACAGCCATTGCTTGACCTATTGACTACTCACTTGAACCATGTAGAGACATTATTTGACTTTTTGGGAACAAAATGTATAACCATTCTCAGTCCTAGGTGTTACTCACGACCATCAAGTACGGACATCCCTAGTCATATTGGATATTAAAAATTAACTTATCACCATGTATAGACATTTCTGGTACTGTTGAGTACATAACCACTAGGTACATCTATTCCTAGTCCTTATAGGTACCAACGACCACACTGTATATGTATTCCTGGTTCTTTTTAAACTAAAAAACAACCACAAACAGACATCAGTGGTCCTTTTTATACGCCCGTTGAAAACGGGACGTATAATGTGAACACCCTTGGCGGGCGTGCGGGCGGTGGCGTCCAGTAATTTGTCTGTACTCTTACTCAAACAGTTTTCGTGCGATCGTCTTCAAACTTGCTGACAATGCTTATGGACGTAATATCTAGACATAATATGGGCTTTTATTTCACAATCAATATTTTTTGTCACTATCACAACCAAGACGGGCGTATTTTGTGACATTTTGGCACTCTTGTTGGTACTTACTACTACCATGTGCAGACAGTCCTGGTTCTATTTGGTACGCACTAGGTACATACATTCCTAGTCCTATATGATATTCAAAAACACCATATACGGGAGAATATAATGCTGGTCGAAATTGGGCACCCATGAATAACCACTAGGTTCATTATAGGTACAATTTGGTACTCACTTCCACCATGTACAAACATACCTGGTCGTATCGGATATTTATTATTACTACTATGTTCAGACATTCATGTTCCTGTTGGATACTGTCGATCGCTAATTGATAACTCAGGGGCGCCATGTAGAGACATGCCTGGCCTTATTGAGCAGGCATAACCATTTTGTACATACATTCAAGTCCATTTGGTGTGTTCAAAACTAGCATGTACAGATATTTGTACTCATCACTACTAGGTACATCCACTTCTAGTCCAAATGGGTACCAATAACAATTATATGCATGTATTCCTGGTCCTATTTGGTACTCAAAATCGTCATGTACAGACATAAGTCGTCGGATTGGGAACTCACAACTGCTAGGTGCGACCATTTGTTGTGCTATTGGGTAATCACTACACCCGTGTACATACAGTCCGTTTTTATTTGGTACTCATTAATACATTCCTAGTCCTATTGTGTACCCGAAACTACCATGTTCATGTATTCCTGGTCACATTGAATACTCAAAACCACCATGCACAGACATTTGTGGTTGGTTCGGTTACTTTCGACCACTAAGTGATGCTATATCGTGTCGTATTGGGTCACCACTACCACCATGTACAGACCCGGGCCTAATTAGAAACACATAACCACTGTATACATACATTCATTGTCCTAGTTGGTACCCACAACCACTATGTACATACATAAGTGGTATGATAGAGTACTCGCAGCCACTATACATAGCCATTATTGGCCCTATTGGGTACTCACTACCATCATATACATGTACATACATTCCTGGTCGTATTGGGTACACATAACCACTATTTACAGACATTCCTGTTCCTGTTAGATACTGACAGCATCATGTACATACATTCCATTCAAACTAAGCAATATTAACCACTAGGGACATACCTTACTGGATTTATTGAGTACCGGCAACCACTGGGAGCTTTCATTCGTCGTCCTATGACACCTTGTAGATACATTTATGGTCTTATTGGGCACGCATACCCACTTGGTTAGACCATTTATTGTCCTATTGGGTGAACATTACCCCCATATACAGACCATCCTGGTCTTATTAAATATACTCATATTGACTAGGTACATACATTTCTAATCCTAATGAGCCTGGTTACCATTAGGAACACCAATTTCTCGTCCTATCGACTACTTAGTGCCCAAGTTAAGACATTCCTGTTCTATTTGGCACTCATAAACACTAGTTACATACATTCCTTGTCCATGCATGTATTCACGGTCTGCTTTTACATAAAGTCCTAGTTTAATTAGGTACTCGTAACCGTTAGGTACATCCATTCCTAGTCGTAATGGGTACCAACAACCGTCATGTTCATGCATTACTGATCGTATTCGATATTTATTACCAATATGTGCATCCGTTCGTAGTCCTAGAGGGTACTCAATACCACAAGGTACAGGTACTCACTTTCACCACGAACTGACATTCCCGGTATTATTGGATACTCGCAATCACTATGTACACTCATCCGTGGTATTATAGGGTGTGCACAATCATGTGGTAAATCATGTATTACACTCCGGGTACTCGCAACTACCAGTTACAGAATTCCTGGTCCTATTTGATACTCACAACCACCCAGTAAAGCTATTTCTGACACACCCATGATGAACATCTCAATACACACAAGATACTGCCTTTCATAATACTCTGACGGTACTCATAACTCTCAGGTACACCAATTCCTGGTCCTATCGGGCACTAACAGCCATTGAGTGGCTTTTACATGTAACATTAGCAGATACATGTTATTGACTACATATGCATATGGGTACATACGACTTCAAAGTACAACCATTTCTGGCCTATTGGTATCTTTTACACTCCTGACTCTATGAGTATGTAACACTGCCTGTTTCAGTCATTCCAGACTATATGAGGTAGTTACACTGCTAGGTTAAGCTAAACCATGTAAACGTCGCCCGGTTCACCCACTCCTGATACTAGTATGGACACCTAAGAGCGCTAGACACAACAAGGAAAGGAAGAGAAGATAACACATTTGTATAATGATTTGTATTATATAGATAGATTTTGTCAGCTGATGATAATGAAAATGCGTTTTGTGCATTTTAAGACGTACGGAATTGGATACAATGTGTAGGAAAGGAGTCGTCGTAATGGCCAATACTGAGGTTGCTGTACATCATGGCGGCAATGGGGCTAAGAATGTATGTACAGTTTCGGCAATGTATTATTGCTGTTCCGGATGATCAGTTCAGTGATCGTTCGCTATATTGATATAAATTAATTTAGACACAAAAAATACTAAATAACTTTGTATAAAATATTAGTACTAAACGAAAACATTAAAAAATGACTAATTATTGCGCATTCAGAGCTAATTTTGATATTTTTGACGTATTTGACCTTGACCTTTTACTGCATATTTGACCTTGACCTTTCGTGTTAAACTTTGCTCCACTGAAATGACCTGACATATATGCAGTTATTTATGAAAATATATCTACATAGACTGCCAAGTAAATAAATGGTATATAAACTATATATAAACATGACCATTTCCTCGATATGATGGCCTTTTTGTGATGCTACCAGTATGATAAATGATCGTTTTCTTTTGCCTTTGGACTTATTTCTCAACCAAATATATATTCTTATGAATTAGAATACATGCATGAATGTAACTACGTACAAATTATTAATTTTGAAGAAAATTGGAAGATATCGTAACAACTGTTTGGGCAAGATTGCATTAATTTCATAGAGTTTAAAAGTTCAATGACCTTTGACCCCCATATAATACATACTTGCAAATGGCATTCTATAATTAGTAAGTTTTTATAAGGTTTCCAAATGTGTATTCTACCTATATCGCAATTCTGCTGACATTTAAGTTCATTTTGTCTTTTTTTGTAGACATAAAAATAGCCCTACCCCCTACAGCAAATTACAAATGTTCACATTGACCTCATGGCATATAAATGCGCAAACGAGCATAGATAGTCACGGCTTGGACACTTATAAAATAGGCTATGAACTATTCTTTCAAAAAAGATGCAAACTTCTTTTGGCCTCTTTCATAGAAAAAAGTATGTGGGTTCTCGGACTTATACAGATATCACATGTTTGCGTTTTTACTCTTCTTTCATTTATTGTTCTACATATTTGACCTTTGACCTTTTGTACATGTAAAAGAGTTGAATATTTTGACTTATTTAATGAGCGATGGAATATTCATATTACCAGATATGAAAACAATATTCAATCAATGCTATTGTTACTGACCAATAGAAACAATGGTAGAAGTAAAACTAAGCATACCCTCAAAATACTGCTATTTTTCAATTGCTTCAATTTGCACCCATATGATACAAACATGTTTTTTTGTCAAATTCGGATATCTTCTTATCAATTGTATAACATTTTAAATTAAGTATACTTAAAGGAATAAAATTATGTGCAAAATATTGAATTTGGGGGAAAATGTGAAATTTGATGAAAAAGTGTACTGGAGCATTTGTATAAATTCTATGGGTTTTATCATATTGTTGACCTTTGACCCCTATTTACATCAAAATGACAAGTCAAGGCTATGGTTTTTTATTTTTAAAGTGTTGCCCATTATGTGTTCGTTCAAATTTGGAATATTTTTCCAAATTGAACATTGTTTTCGTTTTTTATTAGACATAAAGCTACCCCTACCCCCCTTAGGAAAATGTGCTTTTTTCATACACTCAATTATACAAAAATGAGAAAAAAATGTAGGTAGTCACGGCTTTGACACTTAAGAAATGGGTTTTCTTATAGCATATGAAATAACCTTTCAAAATATGTACGAAATTCTTTTGGCCTCCTTCGTTGCAATAAAAGTGCGTGGGCTCTCGGACTACATTGTGCCTTACTGTATTTTAATTGCAATTGTGAATACCAATAAAGGCATATTCCCAAAATGTATTTTAACATTTAAATGCACAAAAGGTGGGTCTATTATGGAAAATGGCCATCAAAATATCCGCCAAAATGACTTAAGTATTGAAAACAGCCGTTCTACTTATTTACAAGTACTCACAATATGATTTTGAAATCTATTTCCATTTTTCACTTTGTTTGCAATGTATGTTATAATTGGCATCAGTAACATTTGTATGTATTGTGTTAAATTATACTTACATGTATTTTACAATAGTGGGTGGGGTAAATATACATTCATTTTTTTTCAAATGTTATTGTACAGCTATTCCTTGTGACACAATGGCTGTGCATCATGGTTGTGTCAGGAATGGCTGTTCTGGGTGGTTGTGAGTATCCAAAAGGACCAGGAATCTCTCGACCTTGTAGTTGCCAGTACACATAGTGCAAAAAATGAGATACCACATGATAGTGCACATCCTATAAGACCATGGATGTGTGTATCCAGTAGTACTGTCTGCTCATGGTGTGTGTCAGTACCCTACAGCACCATAAATACCTGTACCTAGTGGTATTGGGTACCCTCTAATTGATGTACCTTGTGGTTATGAGTACCAAATACAACCAAGTATGCATGAACACGTTGGTTGTGGGTACCCATAAGGACTAGGATGGATGTACCTAATGGTTATGAGTACCTAATAAGACTAGGAGTTTATGTGCAAGGTGGTCGTGAATACATACATGGACTAGGACTGATTTACCCAGTGTTTATGATTGCCTAACAAGACCAGGAATGTTCTACTTAGGCACTAAGTCGTCAATAGGACGAGGAATAGGTATCTGTACCCAACAAGACCAGTAATGTATGTACATAACAGGATCCGGAATAGTGGCTATGCATACCAAATAATACCATGAATGTATGTACATGTACTAGTAAATGGTGGTAGT
This sequence comes from Spisula solida, assembly GCA_947247005.1. Taxonomy (NCBI): domain Eukaryota; kingdom Metazoa; phylum Mollusca; class Bivalvia; order Venerida; family Mactridae; genus Spisula; species Spisula solida. The sequence continues at coordinate 24,866,904 of OX365960.1, read as the reverse complement.
GGGTACCCAATAAGACCTATAACGGTTGTGTATTGTAGCTGCAAGTACTTTATCACACTTCTTATGCATGTACATGGTGGTTACAGGTACCCACTTAGTCTAGGAATGTATGTATCCAGTGGTTATGAGTACCTAATAAAGTCAGGACTGTCTGTACATCATGGTAATCATGACCCAATCAGACAAAAAATGACCACTCCTTGTGGTTGTTAGTACATAATCTGTCTGCAATTGTCTGTACATTGTGGTTTGGAGTATCCAACAGGACAAGGAATGCATGGGACATGATAGTTGTAGGTACCCACTAGGACTTGAAATGTATGTACCTAGTCGATAATTAGACCATGCTTCATGTACATGGGGTTAGTGATTACCCAATTTGATGAAAAAAAATGGTCACAGCTGAGGGTTAGGCATGCTCACTGCTGAATTTTAAAGACCAGGAATGTCTCTACATGGTGTCAATAGGACAAGGAATGGGTGATCCCAATAGTTGTCTGTACTCAATAAGACCAATAATGTATGTAACTAGTGATTGAGAGATGTCTTAACATGATGATGTTCAGTATCTATCCTAAACAGGAATGTCTGTTAATTGGGTTATTGGCACCCTATACAACCAGGAATGTATGTATATGCATGGTAGTCAGTACCCACAGGGACCAATAATGGCTGAGTATAGTGGCTGTGAGGACTCGATTATACCACTTATGCATGAACATAGTGGTTTTGAGTACCCACTAGGACTATGAATGTATGCATCAAGTGGTTATGTATCACTGATAGGGCCAGGACTGCCTGTAGATGGTGGTATCAGTGACCAAATAGAACAACATATGACTGCACCTAGTGGTTGTTTGTGCCCAACCCAGTCACAAATGTCTGTACATTGTGGTTTTGTGTATTCAATAGGACCAGGCATGCATGTACATGGTAGTTGGGGTACCCACTATAACTAGGAATGTATGTATGAGTATCCAATAAGAACATCACAGTCTGTACACGGGGGTAGTGATTACCCAATAGGACAACAAATGGTCGCACCTAGTAGTTGGTAGTTCCCAATCGGACAACTGATTTTGTACATGAAGGTTTCGAGTACTAGTAGTACATATGTTATGAGTGGTCAATAAGGCCAAGCATGTAGCCACATGGCGCGCCTGAGTTGTCAATTGATGATCGGCAGTATCCAACGAGAATGTCTGAACCGAGTGGTTATGAGTATTCTTTACGACCAGCAATATATGTACATGGTGGAAATGAGTACCCAATTGCACCTATAATGCCTGTTCATGGTGGTTTAGAGTACCAAATAGGACCAGGAATGTCTGTATATGGATATGTAAGTCACCACTATGACTGGGCATGTATGTACTTCAATAAGCAGTTACGAGTACCCAATTAGAACATGGTAAGTGTGACTACCCATTGAGACAAGGAATGAATGTACCTACCAGTGGTTATGGGTACCCAGCCTGACCAGCAATATCTGTATAAGGATGGTGGTTTTGAATATCAAATAGAACTAGGAATGGTATTGGCTATGCTATCAAATTAGACTAGGACTGTCTGTGCATGGTGGTAGTTAATACCCGATAGGACAACTGATGTCTGTATAGGGTTGTTTAGTGCTAAATAGAACCAATATTGCATGTAATGGTTATTCGTATGTACCAATTAGGACTAGGTATGGATGTACTAAGTGGTTTAATAATAATTTACCCAACAGTACCAGAACTGCCTATATATGGTTAGAATGTAATTTTGAATACCCATTAGGACTAGGAATGTCCGTAACCGATGGTCGTAAGTTACAACTAGGACACCAATTCCCAAAAATCACACTTTCCATTTATTATTTTTGTAATTTTCCCCCAAAGTTCTCATCTTGCATTGTATATTTGAAATCTTAAACTGCATGTTACTACAAATTTATCACATTAATATCATTTAGTTACAAAAAAATTATCATAGGAATGGTTTTATTGTAATCTACAGATTCCTAATATTCCCACTTTTCGGTTTATATTTTTTGATGTTTTACCCCAAAAATATCACACTTTGCGTAATAACATGGCTTTAATTTTTTGCAGTATGAAACTGCACTATAATATCTTTCAATTAAGAGTATTTTTTATAAAAAAAATAAATAATTGCCAATGCAGTCCACAGATTCCAAAAATTCGCACTTTTCTCTTATAATTTTTAGCGTTTTACCCCAAAAATGCCATTTTGCACAATAGCAGCACTCTGATTTTTTTAGTCTAGATAGGACAGGTTAATATCTACCTGTTACAGAGATTTATTTTAAAATAACATAATAAATAAGATTGAAGTTAACCGATTCCGAAAATTTGTACTTTTCGTTTATATTTTTTGACGTTTTACCCCAAAAAATCTTAACGCCCCAATGGCCAAAGTGCAGACTTCAGGAGAATACTCCAGGGACCATATGCTTTCAGAAAAATATAGTGACCAAAATTCCCTAGGGGGGGGTCTTCTATTGGTGGCTCATGGACTATAATACACTACGCCGAATTTCTAATTGGCCAGCCTATAAAATGTGATACTATGTGATATATTCAATTAATACATATGAAGTTGCGTTATGTTTTCATTTCAGACATTATTCTATCGATTTACAGAAATAAAACACGTGTTCAGGTACAAAATCATCCATGCGGAACGGTTAGTGCGAAATAGCTTTTGTGCACGTGGTGCTCGTGCAAGGCATAAAATATGTCCATATTTTGTTGGAATGTTTCCTCTGTGGATTGCCTTTTATGAAAAACAAAAAACCTCGCGAGAATTAGCAATGGCAACGCGCTCAAGCCGTCAGTTGTATGCATGAACTTCAACAAATATCTGTTTGGCCACGTGTTTTTAAAATACAATTCAGAAAAAGTGTTTGCAGAAGAATACAAACAATCGAAAACCCGATGATGTCTACTTATATTGATAGGCAAACATATTTTTCACCGTATTTTGCGCTAAATTAAACGTAAATAAGAATTTGTATTTTTAAAACAAACACGTGTAGCGCACTTCGCTGTTTTTTTTGGTGGTGGTACTCATCGTTCAGAGGGCGTTGACGAGTTCCACATTATTCAATCACTCAAAGTTTAATGTTTTTCATTAAAGGCAATACACAGGGGATACATTCCAACCAAATACAAACATATTTCATGCCGTGCACGATCACCACGTGCACAAATGCAATTTTGCACTAACCTTTCCGCGTGGATGATTTTGCACATAAACACGTGTTTTATTTCAGTAAATCGATAAATTAACGTGTGGAATGAAAATATAACGCAACTTCATATGTATTGATTGAATATATCACTCAGTTTCAGATTTTACGGAGTGGCCAATTAGAAATTTAGCGAAGTGTATGTCTTCACTGACATCAACACAACTTATATAATATGTCTTCACTAACATCAACACAACATATATAATATGTCTTCACTAACATCAACACAACATATATAATATGTCTTCACTAACATCAACACAACACATATAATATGTCTTCACTGACATTAACACAACACATATAATATGTCTTCACTGACATCAACACAACACATATAATATGTCTTCACTGACATCAACACAACACATATAATATGTCTTCACTAACATCAACACAACATATATATTATGTCTTCACTGACATCATCACAACATATATAATATGTCTTCCCTGACATCAGCACAACATATATAATATGTCTCCACTAACATCAACACAACATATATAATATGTCTTCACTGACATCATCACAACATATATAATATGTCTTCCCTGACATCAGCACAACATATATAATATGTCTTCACTGACATCAACACAACACATATAATGTGTCTTCACTAACATCAACACAACTTATATAATATGTCTTCACTAACATCAACACAACATATATAATATGTCTTTACTAACATCAACACAACATATATAATATGTCTTCACTGACATCACAACATATATAATATGTCTTCCCTGACACCAGCACAACATATATAATATGTCTTCACTGACATCAACCCAACACATATAATATGTCTTCACTAACATCAACACAACATATATAATATGTCTTCACTAACATCAACACAACATATATAATATGTCTTCACTAACATCAACACAACATATATAAAATGTCTTCACTAACATCAACACAACATATATAATATGTATTCACTGACATCAACACAACACATATAATATGTCTTCACTGACATCAACACAACACATATAATATGCCTTCACTAACATCAACACAACATTTATAATATGTCTTCACTAACATCAACACAACATATATAATATGTCTTCACTAACATCAACACATATAATATGTCTTCACTGACATCAACACAACATATATAATATGTCTTCACTAACATATATAATATGTCTTCACTAACATCAACACAACACATATAATATGTCTTCACTGACATCAACACAACACATACAATATGTCTTCACTGATATCAGCACAACACATATAATATGTCTTCACTAACATCAACACAACACATATAATATGTCTTCACTAACTTCGTCCTCTTCTACTCTATAAGTTCACTTATTGTCCTATCATTCACCCGGCACTTGGCCGGCCAGTCAGAGTTCAAGGAATCGGTCGGCAGGTCGGTTTTCGGATCCCGGATGCAGCGGTCAAAACCTGAGTACTGTCTACTGGCAAACGCGTGAGTAAAGTTTAGGAATCCGTAGTTGGCGAGTACGGCCTCTCGATGATACGGATTTGAGAGAACACAGGCACAACGTAGCACTTTTGGTATGTGAGGAATTTTTGCTGCATTCGAGCTATGGTTGCACGCCGTACGTATAACGCGCGTGTCTTCTACTACCTACTCCATTCGCTACACATGTTGTTAGAAATACGTCGAAATAAATACTGTTTAAACTAACATACTAGTACATTGACAGAATGTTCCAACTGGACATTTATAAATTCTGTCATAACTTTTGGAATTTGAATCTGATAGGCACGTTTTTCTGAGTCAATATTAAACGCTTTATAAGCTTCAAACTCGGGCAGTGCAATATTCATGAAATTCAGACTGAAACTGTTAAGTAGACTCCCGACCGAACATGTCAGAACAGACGTCGGGACCACATCGTTGATTAATTAATTAACCTCAACTATCTGTTTACGGAAAAGCCAATTGGTAAGGGATGACTTCTGTTTGCCTTATTTCTAAGTTGGCAAGAATTATTTCCCTTTCAAACATTTGAAACAAAGGACACAAACTCAGTCTGTCATATTTACGTCGGTAAGGGTAACTTTCCTTAGAAATAAGGAAATAAAGGCAAGCAAATCCGTCGTTTTAAGTCAGTAATAGTTACAGCCCTTTGAAATCCTGAGATATCACTTCCTACAAAGGTTTCGTCCCTTGAAAAGGGGACTTAGAATTTGTCCTATTGAAATTTATTATAGTTTAAAGTCGACATAGTTTGTTTATTACAGTGTTCTAAATTTGAACCTTTTCTGTTATAAAGTGTGACTCAGTCTAGTTCATGCACCTTTTCGACAGGGCTGTTTCGTAGAACGGGTTACTTTCTGGTTCCCGTCCAAGCTTACATCACTTCTATAGTGCTGTAATATTGGGGACGAGAACCAGACTATAACCTGCTCCGCGAAGCAGTCCAGTCGAAAACGCCTCATGACTCCCGATTCGAATTTCAGTAAGTGTACTACAAAGTGAGGAAACTACTGAGACGTGTTTGCTCTTTCCGCCTCAAAGACAGGTTGACCTTATTATTACGAATGCAACTGTATATGGAGAGTTAGGAAAAATTCCACTAGATATTTTAAGAAAAGAAAGAATTTTGAAATATTGGAATAAAATTATTTTTAATCCTGGTAGTTTGGTACATAAGGCTTTCATACATCAAAGAGAAACAAATGATATCTGGGTAAATAATGTTAGAGTATTGTTAAACAATCTTGGTTTTACGTATCTATGGGATAGCGTGGGACCGATATCAATTTCACAAATGAATAATGTCATAGAAAGACTGCATGATCAATATTATCAGACCTGGTATTCTTCCTTGGACAATCTTCCAAAATTAAGTACTTATAGAACATTTAAACATACTATTGGTATGGAAAAATATCTAAACTCTATTACGAATGACAATCACCGAATTGCATTAACAAGGATAAGATGTTCAGCTCATAAACTAGCTATTGAAGAAGGTCGATTTAGAAATATAGAGAGAAATAATAGAAAATGCTTATTCTGTAATATGAATGTTGTAGAAGATGAATATCATTTTATACTTGTATGTCCTTGCTTTCGTGATATTAGGAAAACATGTTTACCAAATTATTTTTGCCACTGGCCAACAAAACAAAAATTTATCAACCTGTTGTCGTCTTCTAAAACAAAGCTTATTAATAAGCTCGCTAAATACATATATACTGCAAACCTTCTACGTGAGTCTTTGTTGAATTAAAATGTTATTATTATTGATCCTGTATTTACAATTTTCCATTGTTCGATTGTATAAAGAAAATATAAATGCTATGTTAACATCAGTATGTTTGTACAACAAGACCCTTATATATGCTATGTTTAATGACCAGCAAACATGTGCTTATAAAATTTATATATGGATAACCATAAAATCTTCTTATAAATACATGTATTGAAATAACAGTATAATTACTATCTATTGTGTACTATGTATGCTTTATATATACCATGACGATTGTAAATATATGCTTTATAGATACCATGATGATTGCAAGCTGTGTGGTTGTGTGGGTGTGTGTGTGCGTGTGCGCGTGTGTGCGTGTGCGTGTGCGTGTGCGTGTGCGAGTGCGTGCAACATACTCTTCTCATGTATGTAATTGATGCCGCCTTATATGGCGAAGAATGTATTATATATGTTCATATGCCAATAAATTGAATTGAATTGAATTGAATTATATATAGTGTTGTGTTTGTTAAACATCGCGGTCGCCTTGAGAAATCATAACTGTTTTCGATGTTTTCATTGACTATTTTCTTCTAAACCAAATCACGCCGTCGATGTAATTGATGGTATGTCTGTCTGGGTTACCTAGTTCTTGTGATAGAGGCATTACGAGACAGAAGCTGCAAACCACGCGTGTTATGGATGGTAACCTCGTATTGGGGATTTTAGACTAAGCAAAACAGCAAACTACAATTTGAAGATGGCGGGTCATTTGATACACCAAGCATCTCCTAATGTGGAGATTTAAACATAATGTTAGGCTCTAGGGTGGGAATAAGGCCCTCAAACAATTTCCCTAGGTCTGCCCGCCGCCACTCATGGGGCAAATTGATAGGTGCATAACAAATCGGTGTTCAGACTTTTCAACTTGTTCAACTATGGACACTGTCGTGATATTGGATACCTTCAGTGACGCATTGTTCTTTATCAATATTGCGGACACATGTTAATTAGAGATAGAGAGAGAGTGTAAAATAAATACACCGGCATCTCGTGTTCTATAAAACCTCGTTACCTAATGGAACATTATTGATTGTGTTGATTCTCTACAGGTACATTCACTCACAATGTTTAAATCTGGTAAAAAGCTAATATCAGCACTCAGCAGAACAATAATAAGAAAAACAAAAAGGTGCAACCAATACAGAAGCATACAGAGACCCTAAAGAGACAAATGCAATATTTATTTTATTCTGTTTGAACGGCTGCTTATTTTACTGTTTAAATACCAAAAACGAACCCACATACATGGAAGGATAGTCATAAGTCAACCCTACTCCAAAAGCGGACGGTCACATGTAACAAGCACAACGATAAAAAATAACGATTAAATGGAAAAGGACAGTGACAATAACATGACTCCATACTCAAAGTTTGCTCGTTTGTTCTACAGTGGTAACTTGACCATCAATATATATATAACAATAGCAACAAATGTAAAAACTGCAACAAATGTAACTACTGCAACAAATGTTATATTGGCAACAAATGTAATAACTGCAACATATGTTATAATGGCAAAAAAAGTAACAACTGCAATAAATGTAACAACTGCAACAAATGTTATAATGGCAACACATGTAATAACTGCAACAAATGTTATAATGGCAACAAATGTAACAACTGCAACAAATGTAATAACTGCAACAAATGTTATAATGTAACTATAGCAACACATTTTATAACACCAACAAATGTGACATCGGCACAATTTTGCAAAATATGTAAAGTTTGTTACAACGATTGCAACAATAGTTACTATGACAACAAACGTAAACATCGCAACAAATGTAACAATGACGACATACGTGACAATGGCTAGAAGTGTAACTATGGCAAAACATGTACAAATTGCAACAATTGTATCAACGGCACTTTATTTAACTTCGATAACAAATGGCATTGAAACCTGGAAGGGCACTAAGATGCCAGATCACATACTCCATGGCTTTGCCAACAAATGCCTTAGACGTATACTTAACATACGATGACCAGATAAGATTAGCAACCAAGAGTTGTTGATGAAGACTAAAAAGGAACCCTATCATCCAGACCATCAAAGAAAGAAAGTGGAGATGGATTGGTCACATTCTGCGGAGGGATCAATCAAACATTACCCGACATGCTTTGGTCTGGAATCCGTGGAAAACACAACCTGGAGGAGGACACTGGAGGCAGAACTGAAACCCCTTAGACTATCATGGGGAGAAGTGAAAATGATGGCAAGAGACCGATGTAGATAAGAGACGTAAAGTGAAGATCCCGTTCTCACCTCTGAGCGAAGAGGACTAAGTAAGAAATGGTTCGAATTATATACTTTCTTTAATCGACTACTGGTTATGTTGCTTGTCACATATATGAGCAATGTTTCCACCTAGTACGATCCTGGTCACCCCAGGAAGCATGATGTGTATATCGGAAGTGGAAGACAGTATTGTCACCTCATTATACCATCTACCACAGATGAGCGTCCTTATTGCCAATCATTATTTTCTATTTTGCTGGAATAAAATAAGTTTCTAAGATAATTAAGTCCTTATCAATTAGCAGAGTAATCCTCTTTGCTCGTTCATGAATAATTTCACTTGTTGTATGCAGTGTGAACGCCGTGAAAGCATGGAATGGACATGCAGCTTGTTGGAATATCGACGCATCTTTAGAAACAAGTGAGAACGTTCATTTAATGTGTAGATATATATACAATGGGTTTCGATTTTAACGAAATGATAATGCAAATGTTAAATCATGATTACATGTGAACTTTCAAGATTTATTCATTCCTCATATAGCCGCGACGTGGTCCAGTGGTGCCACTATTGGATCGAAGTTTGACAAATTGTTTTATTGGTTCGAGTGGAGATTTAAGCAAGATAGCTAATATGTTTGTTGGTTCTAAAAATGAGAATCATCACTTACTAGTAACGGTTTGTTTCAAATTTGATATACGATTATTCGATTCGTTGAATAATGTTTGAAATATAAATATTGAAAACTTACATTACTGTCAAATATGTAATCCACAATAAATAAAGTCGTTATCATTTATATTATTTTTATTATTATTACAATATTATGTTTTGTATTTATAGTGGTATTTATTAGGGAACTTTGGTGTAGTGCAATGTAAATGTCTAGTATCGATACAAATATAGATAGTCTAAGATCTGATATAGTATCGATACAAATATAGATAATCTAAGATCTGATATAGTATCGATACAAATATAGATAATCTAAGATCTGATATAGTATCGATACGAATATAGATAATCTAAAATCTGATATAGTATCGATACTAATATAGATAATCTAAGATCTGATATAGTATCGATACAAATATAGATAATCTAAGATCTGATATAGTATCGATATAAATACAGATAATCTAAGATCTGATATAGTATCGATACGAATATAGATAATCTAAAATCTGATATAGTATCGATACTAATATAGATAATCTAAGATCTGATATAGTATTGATACGAATATAGATAATCTAAGATCGGATATAGTATCGATATAAATACAGATAATCTAAGATCTGATATAGTATCGATATAAATACAGATAATCTAAGATCTGATATAGTATCGATACGAATATAGATAATCTAAAATCTGATATAGTATCGATACAAATATAGATAATCTAAGATCTGATATAGTATCGATATAAATACAGATAATATAAGATCTGATATAGTATCGATATAAATACAGATAATCTAAGATCTGATATAGTATCGATACGAATATAGATAATCTAAGATATGATATAGTATCGGTACAAATACAGATAATCTAAGATATGATATAGTATCGGTACAAATACAGATAATCTAAGATATGATATAGTATCGGTACAAATATAGATAATCTAAGATCTGATATAGTATCGATACAAATATGGATAATCTAAGATCTGATATAGTATCGATAAAAATATAGATAATCTAAGATCTGATATAGTATCGATACAAATATAGATAATCTAAGATCTGATATAGTATCGATACAAATACAGATAATCTAAGATCTGATATAGTATCGATACGAATAAAGATAATCTAAGATCTGATATAGTATCGATACGAATATAGATAATCTAAGAGCTGATATAGATTATGCATGTGGATAACATTGTTCAACGGTTTGGAAATATTATTTTAGCATACAGCGATCTATTTAGCAAATACGCACTTGAATGATCACGAAACCCATACATTAGCAAACTACACGATGCTGATCTATGGCTCATAATTAGCAAACTGCACGGCGCATAATTAGCAAACTGTACGATACTGATCTATGGCGCACAATTAACAAACTGCACGATGCTGATCTATGGCGCACAATTAGCAAACTGACTGATGCTGATCTATGGCGCAGAATTAGCAAATTGCACGATGCTGATCTATGGCGCATAATTAGCAAACTGCACGATGCTGATCTATGGCGCATAATTAGCAAACTACACGATGCTAATCTATGGCGCATAATTGGCAAACTATACGATGCTGATCTATGGCGCATAATTAGCAAACTACACGATGCTGATCTATGGCGCAGAATTAGCAAACTGCACGATGCTGATCTATGGCGCATAATTAGCAAACTACACGATGCTGATCTATGGCGCATAATTAGCAAACTGCCTGATGCTGACTTATGGCGCAGAATTAGCAAACTGCACGATGATGATCTATGGCGCATAATTAGCAAACTGCACGATGCTGATCTATGGCGCAGAATTAGCAAACTGCACGATGCTGATATATGACGCATAATTAGCAAACTACACGATGCTGATCTATGGCGCATAATTAGAAAACTGCACGATGCTGATCTATGGCGCATAATTAGCAAACTGCACGATGCTGATCTATGGCGCATAATTAGCAAGGGAGTTATAACATGCATACCAAAAGGAGATAAAGATAAAGCTCTTCTTAAAAATTGGAGACCAATCTCATTACTTAATATGTCCTATAAAATTGCATCATCATCCATAGCCTTTAGAATTAAAAATATCTTAGGCAATATAATCAATGAAGATCAAACAGGCTTCCTGCCAGGCAGACTTATGGCGACCAATATAAGACAGTTATACGACTTATTATTTTATACCGAAAAACACAATATACCTGGACTTTTGTTACTAATAGATTTTGCTGCTGCTTTTGATACTGTAAGTTGGAGCTTTATGATAAAATCTCTGGAATTTTTTAATTTTGGACCTTCCATCATACAATGGGTAAAACTATTCTACACAAATATTGAATCTTGTGTTATAGTGAATGGCCACATGTCTGAATGGTTTTCTTTGCAACGTGGCTGTCGACAAGGAGATGCTTTGTCGCCCTATCTTTTCATCATCTGTGCAGAAATTCTCTCAATATTGCTCAGAAACAACCCTAATATAAAAGGCATTAAAATAAACAGAATAGAATATTTAGTATCACAGTATGCCGACGACACAAGTCTAACTCTTGATGGCTCCAAAGAATCATTAGAACACACACTGCAAGTTTTAAAGTTCTATGGGAATATCTCAGGACTTAATATGAATACGGACAAAACAAAAGTAATTTGGTTCGGCTCTAGAAAGAACAGCAATACGATATTATGCCCTCAGTACAACTTAACTTGGGAAAACTCAATCTTCACCGTTTTGGGTGTTAAATTCTCAACAAACTTATCCGACATGATTAAAATCAATTATAGCAGTAAAATAGAAGAAATCAAAAAGCTTTTTTGTTCCTGGTCCAAAAGAATGATATCCCCTATTGGAAAAATCACTGTTATCAAAACATTAGCTCTAGCCAAATTAAATCACCTAATTTTAGGAATTCCGAACCCACCTCAAGAAGAAATAAATAAAATTCAAAATCTTTGTTATAAATTCATCTGGAATAATTCAAATGACAGAGTGAAAAGAAGCACTCTTACACAAAGCTACAAATATGGAGGCCTTAAGATGATAGATATAAACCTATTTATGAATAGCTTAAAATTAACTTGGCTTAGAAGACTTTTAACCATGGACAACAAATGTAGTCACTTGGCTGAAATTGTCTGCCCATCTTTGAAACTAATTTGCATATTTGGAAATGACTATATTAAAAGAAAACTTCAGGACGACCAAAATCCATTTTGGAGAGATGTACTTAACAGTTTCCTTATCTTATCGTCTAGTATTAGTCCTTTAAATAGCATACAGGCTAACGCAGTTAATATGTGGTATAACCCAGAAATAAAGGTAGGAGGTTCAAGTGTATACTATAAAAGGTGGTTCAATGCTGGAATAACTTTCTTAGGAGATCTTGTAAATCCAGTGGGGGAATTTTATACTTTCAGAGAATTTTTGAATACATATAACATTAGAACACACTTTCTAGAGTTCAATGGAATTATAGCGGCCTTAAAAAAATACATGAATAAAAAAGGCATTACTACTCTTTCCCACAAAACGTACAATCCTCCAATCCCATTAGGATACATAACTATCATTAAAGATAAAAAGGGGTGCAAATCTATTTATTTACAAATAAAAAAGAAACAGGAATTTCCAAAATCACTTCAAAAATGGACTGAAGATCTGAGGAATATACCCAACGCTATTGTCTTAACCGAACCAATATATGACATAACCTTTAGAGTAACAAAAGATCCAAAACTGCTCTGGTTTCAGTATAGAATAAACCACAGAATATTAGCCACAAACTATTTACTAAAAAAAATGAACATAACAATGAGCGACGACTGCACTTTCTGCAGAAATTCACCTGAAACATTAATGCATCTATTCTGGAACTGCGATGTCTGCAAAAGATTCTGGGGACAGCTTTCACAATATGTAAATAGTAAATGTAATACTAGCATGCCTAATTGGAAGTTATCCGAGATACTATTTGGTAGTAAAAAATTAGACTCTGTAATAAATTATGTCATACTACAAGCCAAACATTTTATATACTACAGCAGAATAATAAAACAAATACCCATGTTCGAAATATTTAAAAAACGATTGAGAACTTTTTACCACATTGAGAGATATAATGCTCTTAAGCAATTCCAAATCCAAAAATTTGAAGCTACATGGGAAAAATACAAAAATCTTTTTGCGGAATAATCATACAATGTACCAAACACCATAAGTGACCTCCTATACATTCTGACAACCAAACCTTGTTTCCTTCTATTTTATTATGAATAAAGTCAATTATCAATGTTATATTACTTTTTTAAAAAAGATAGTAAGTTAACAGTTATGTATTCACACTTTGGACCTTTAAATTTATTTTTTTATATTTCTTATACCCTATGTTCAAAGGCCATGTCATGTAGTCATTCAAATTTTGGAAAACAAGTAATCAATTTTGTAATCCCTAAACTGTATGTGATTGAGAATATTGAAAGTATGCATGAATGATTTGTCATTATATATGTACAAACTTTAATGTTTACATTGTACCCATGGCATGAATATTTAAGCTACCCTGAATTAAATGCTTGACAATTGATAAGATTCTTTTTTGTACATGAGTGCTTTTTGCTCTTCAAGCTGTTAAAGATAAATGTCATGTTTAGTTACACTATTCGTTTATTACCTGTAAACCTGTCAAGCATTCAATAAGATCTACTTTAGCTTTGTGCTCGCACACTGTTGGTCTAATTTCGCCTTTCTTTTGATCTGACCAGCAACATAAAAACTCATTTGTGGTTAAAATATCATACATTATTTTGTTTTGAAACTTGAATGCGGTCAAAATTATAAAGATAATAGAGGGGCCACCTCTTTACATACTTAACAAGATCTAAAAAAGTACACTATGTGCGGCTAGTCTACTTTCGCTTTCGTTTTGAATAGACTAGCCACTCAATACTAGTGTAAAAAAACAAACAAACAAAACTCTTCTATTCCATAAAATGTGTACTTAGACCTAAAATATACATGCATCGATAATCTGCTTAAAATAAACTATATTTGTTTCTCCAATAGAAAATAGGAGGCAATGTATACAACCCAAGGGAAGGAACTCTATCTCGTTGTAACAATATAATGCTGTTGGAGTTGTTCCCCTTGGATTGTGAAATATGAAAATCTTGTACTATATTGTGATATACGAATTTTTGTTGTAATTTAGTTAAGTTGATTCGTACATTTATGCAATCATTGTTAGGTGGGAGAAGGGATGGTACCCCGACCCTCTCCCTCCTATGACGGGGTTAATAAATGGGCTGCATGACGTAGCTGAAAATTAAAAAAAAAATAATTAGCAAACTGCACGATGCTGATCTATGGCGCACAATTAGCAAACTGCACGAGGCTGGTCTATGGCGCACAATTAGCAAACTGCACGATGCTGATCTATGGCGCACGATCCGTAGTGTTAAACTATTGTCTTGATTTCAACAGATTCAGTGAACAGGTCAACCGCCCTACAAGGAATAACTGAATAAATCATGTATGAGCATTAATCCGATGTTAAGAGTTGTTTCAATGTATCATACTGTACATTAATTAGGATCGATAATGGAATAAATTTATCAGCCTGAGTTGAATAGTTATCTGATACAAGTCATTGATTTATACAACTTCTATCATAATTATATAGCCATACGATAATTATACAGCAAGCATATAGCTCACTGATACAATATTTACATACAATAAAACAAGATTCACAGCTGAAGTTTAAATGGATGTTGAAATGAAGTTATGTACGTTCGGAATATACTTCAATTTGGAAATTTATTGTGATATTTTCTCTCTTTTTTCTGAAAAGTACTGAGTGGCCTTATATGGAATAGAGACTGAATAATGTTGTTACCGTCTGTGCTGTTGTATAATTACGTCACGAGATGGAAGAATTGCAAACTATTAGCAAGACAGTCAACGAATGTTCTAATGATGATGTAACACATGCTGACCAGGTTACATTTTATCACATGACAAACGAAACAAACAGCTCAACCAATGAAATAGAGTCTCAGAAAAGTGACGTCGTCGACACAGCACGTGAAGAAGATGCCGACACAATGGCGGCACAGGGAACAACAGCCCCTGTAAATCCGTTAAATGTAAGTACACTACACGTATCACGTGATATGTTGGTGTTGTTTGGTTGACTTCGTTGAAGAGAAATACATACGCGTACTATTATTACCTCAAGTAGGCCTAATTGAGATCTTGCATTAAATAAAATATTAAAAGATAGATTCTGCTTGTGGTATTATATCTACACTGGAAGCCTAAAATTAATTCGAGTGATCAATGCAAACTGGTCCTTCTTCTTTTCTGTGTATACATATACAGTTTGAACTCGTACTTGGTCTCCGAATTAAAGCGCGGTCACTTTAAATTAAGCGTCCGCAATGTTATGCTCACTCGCTTCAGCGAGACATTTAATATTGCGAGTAGGATGTTGTTGTATTAGTTTATATGAATTACCTAAAACTTCTAACACTTCTAAAATTGGGTATTGTCACCAAAAATAAGCCAGGTAAAAATAATAGAGCCAAACAATCGACTGTGGGATTTGTCAAGAAAAAAATGTTGACCAGGCGTGAATCAAATTGTCGAATACAATACAATTGAATGGTGTTTTCCTTTGCATGATATAGGAATTATCTGAGCTTGTTCATTCTGACCCACGCTTCAACCTATCGCGTTCCAACATATCCGGTCGGATTAAGATCAAACAGTTTTAAACACCTGTCTAAATGCGTCAACGTTATTTCGTTTAAAATGATTTTAGTGATAATTTTAAATAAATGTAACATAGGTTAGTCCTATTTATGGCCTTAGGTGCAAACCAGCCCGAAAAGGCTTATGTAGGTAGATTACACGTGTAAAATACAGGGTAATCATTAATATACGGTAACATTAATAACTTTAATAAGTTTGTCGGTTGTAAAGATACTATATAGTATTGTATACCTTTGATTAACATACATATGGACGTTTTATTCTACACATAAATCATTTTGAAATGTCACATGACAGCATGAGTTCGAAACGTTCCCCTTTTTGCTGCAAAACTGCAAAACCAGCCCCAAAATACGTCGAAAATAACCAATTGAAACCTTGCATGTTACACCACCGATGCTACAAATTTCACACTGTATTGAGGTTTTCAAACAAATATTGTTTCTCGTTTAGAAGTATTCATTCCTTACTCTAGGCATCCATATTAAAAGAAACCCGAAGGGTTTAAGTCTGGTGAGAGTAGAGGCCAAGTAAATGTATGGTCTTCGGCAAAATGATACAGTGGCCACATTTCTTGAAATCACTGAAAATGTTCGACAGCATCAATGACGATATCGACGTCACGTATATATCAAATGCATTTATTGTTCATATCCAAAAAAAATTGGACTCATTAGCTTTATAACAAGGGTCAAACCACTTCTCTATCATAAAATCTGACAAAGTTATTAAAGTTATTTATGTTACCATATATTAATGATCACCCTGTATTTTTTCAATAAAAATAATAAGTTTAGCAGTATTTGATTAATAGTCCAATGAGACGTTTGAAAGTCCTCTGTGTTAGTATTCTTGGTACAAAACTGAAATATTTTGACTAAAGTTAAAAATGTGTGCATCTCATATTTCCGGCAAATTGAACAATAGCCCTGCATGTATTCTTAGTGACTATAATACATGTAGTTCTTTCTAATATAACGTGAGAATGGTACATTAACTGTCACACCAAGTTATAAACACTACACTGTTTTACAGATGGTTAAACCTGTGGTAGGACGAGAAACAGAAGTTTTGCTGAATCTGCAGAAACTTAACCAACATTCAAACAAAACGAAACCATCGATTTTGAGGAAGAATTTTTCTGAACCTACATTTCCACAAAATCCCAGAAAAAAGGTAGGACAAAGTTTAAACATTGTTTTACATTTTATATTATACATGGATAACTTTATGCATAAAAATTATGTCTTTTGTTCTAGATAAAAACATTACAAAATGTACATTATCTCGTTAAAATCGTCAAATCCTTAAAATCGGGCAAAGAAAAAATATAATAACGACTGTTTTATACGCCCGAAGGGCCGTATTATGTTACCGCCTCCGTCCGTCCGTCTGTCTGTCGTTAGCAAACCCCTCCCTCCGCTCTGTATCTCTTAAACCCCTTGAAGGATTTTAAAGCCACCTGACATAAATGTTCACCACATCAAGACGACGTGCAGCGCACATGCTCTGGATGGGTTGCTTCAAGGTCAATGTCACACTTAGGGATTAAAGGTCATATGACTTTGTTTCCCTTCTGCACTGTAACTCTTGAACCCCTGGAAGGATTATAAGAAACCTGACACAAATGTTCACCACATCAAGTGCAGAGCGCATGTTCTGGATGGGTTGCTTCGAGGTCAAGGTCACACTTAGGGGTTAAAGGTCATATGGGTTTGTTTTGTTCCCTTCCGCCGTGTAACTCTAATACTATGTTCAAAATCATTATGACATGCAGATTGCTTATCTCCGGATGGTTTGCTTCAAAGTACTTAATATGTTTCAACAGTCAACAAGTTTGCTACCAATACATGAAACAAAACCCTTCGGGCGAATATTGCCATTGTCGTGCATAGAATGTTTGTACCAGTCTTAACTTAATTCCCCTTACTCTCATATCATAGTGCAGAATTGATTGATATTTTATCCGGGTCGAATCCCTTAGGTATCAATCTTATATTATTCCAGGATGTTAGTTTCACTAAGGCAGCACGTGAGACAACGCTATTGACTAACAGTATGAAACATCGTCAGTCATTCGCTGATGTTGTAACGGAAGTGATAAATGGACCAATCAAAGAAGATTTACATCCTTTTGGGCGTGGTCATCTGTATAGATCAGCTGTATATGGTGAATACCAGACAAAGACGTCTCAAAATGATGAGAAGTTTTTAATGTGGGCGGTGGCAGCCTTGTTCATCCTCGGATTAGCGTGTGGAATTATATTTATGTCGTGTAAGTTACCCAATACATTATTGTAGTTACCTATGTTACTGTGATTATTATTCGTCAATGTAATACGAAGCAATGTCCGATCAGATTGAAGTGTTGAAGTGTGTCCATAATCGTATGTCTATCTCCCGTAATTGTTGCAAGTTTTTTTTATAATTCATATTTATAATTTGTTCATCGCGGAATACCTAGCAGATATTACTAGTAACAAAGCGGCATGAACATTTACCATACATACATGTTGTGTTAGCGTTTGACTGAGACAGTTGTAGTACGCGTTCATACCGTTTTATCCCTGCCTTATTTGCTGTGAATATACAGATGCGTTTTCAATTTGGATCTGAACATGGCTTCGCAGTGAATGTCTTTCATGTAGTTGGGTAGATTGTTTCATTATTTTGGGCCAGTGACGACCATGGATCGTCTGCTAATTTGTTCGCCGTCAAGGAATGTGAAAGTTAGTGTCACTTTGTGATCGCAATATGTACTGTTGTTTACTTTGTACAAACAGTTCCCTCAAATACAGGGGAGATGTACCATTGATGACTATATTCATAATGGTATACAAGTATAATACCAATTTACTATGTTTACTACTTACAGTGATGTACCAGAGCAGAGAGTTGATATACACCAATGACAGTAGGTTTAATACGACACATGTGACCAATACGACCACATAGAACAAGCCTGAACCGCAATATACGACCACGTAGAACAAGCAATGACTGATGTCTACATGTTCGACCATCTAGTTCAAACAATGACTGATGTCATCTAGAACAAGCAATGACTGATTTCTACATATTCGACCATCTAGAACAAGCAATGACTGATTTCATCTAGAACAAGCAATGACTGATGTCATCTAGAACAAGCAATGACTGATGTCTACATATTCGACCATCTAGAACAAGCAATGACTAATGTCATCTAGAACAAGCAATGACTGATGTCATCTAGAACAAGCAATGACTGATGTCATCTAAAACAAGCAATGACTGATGTCATCTAGAACAAGCAATGACTGATGTCATCTAGAACAAGCAATGACTGATGTCATCTAAAACAAGCAATGACTGGTGTCATCTAGAACAAGCAATGACTGATGTCATCTAGAACAAGCAATGACTGATGTCTACATGTTCGACCATCTAGAACAAGCAATGACTGATGTCATCTAGAAAAAGCATTGACTGATTTCTACATATTCGACCATCTAGAACAAGCAATGACTAATTTCTACATACTCGACCATCTAGAACAAGCAATGACTGATTTCTACATGTTCGATCACCTAGAACAAGCAATGACTGATGCCTACATGTTAGATCACCTAAATCAAGCAATGTCTTAACCATTTAGATCAAGCAATGCCTTAGCCACTTAGCCACTTAGATCAAGCAATGTCTTAATCACTTAGATCAAGCAATGCCTTAATCACTTAGATCAAGCAATGCCTTAATCACTTAGATCAAGCAATGCCTTAATCACTTAGATCAAGCAATGCCTTAATCACTTAGATCAAGCAATGCCTTAATCACTTAGATCAAGCAATGCCTTAATCACTTAGATCAAGCAATGTCTTATTTCAATATAATATGTACCTGTACGAATTCTGCTAGAACAAATAAGACGTATGTAAATAAAAAGGGACAGAATTACCTTTGACATCCGATATACGGATAACAACTGATCGTGTCACACTGTAAAATCATATTGATTTAATGAGGATGTATTTTCGTGGATAAACTACAAAATCACTCAACTTCTACGTAATGAGTGGAACACACGGCACTGGTGATTGAAAGTTTGAACATGAACACCACGATGGGGTATGCTGTGGTAAAAGTGATTTGTCAAACTTTCATCGAATTTTGTCATTTTTATCATAATGTTTGACGTCGCGAGTGAGTGATAAAGCCATTACATTAACATAAAATACTTGTGTAATGAAACTTTGCAAATGACTTGGCATCATTAGTCCGGTCAATTATGAAAAAGACCCGGCATTGGACTGTATAGTAAATATTTTTTGGTATTCTGTTAGGGAATATGTTGTTATTGAAGAATCTGAATGATGCCCAGCTGGCACCATTGAGCATTTTGAAAAATTCAAGATGGCGTCCAAGATGGCCGCTAAAATTAGAAAAAATGCCATGGGTGCATGAAATAAGTTACAAATTGCTATTTTTGCTCATCAGTTGTACTTTAAATGTTTTAAACATAAGTATTAATATATATTTATCATTATTCATTGATTCAGTTAATATAAGAAGGCATACGGGACAGCTAAACTCAAAATGGCGGCTACGTTGGCCGCAATAATTGCACAAATTGGTAAATTGTATTGAAAATCATCTATTTTAATCCTATTTGTTTATATCAGTACTGTAATATGTAATTATTATTCAAAATTAAACTTTCATTTTGAAACTATTGACTCATTAGCTGATTCATAATGGCACCCAAGATGATCGACAATGGCCGTCATAATTGACGAATTGGCATATTTTATCAAAAATCATGAAGTGTAATCAAAATTGCTAATTATAATATTATCACTACTGCAATATGTTGTAAATACTTTTAAAATTTGTAAAATTTTAGTTAAAAGCAATTGACCCGATAACTGATTCAAAATGGCATCCAAGATGGCTTCCAAACGTGAACGAAGTGGTTAACCATAGAGTCATTGTCATTTAACGGTTGGTAAATTTAGTGTTAATCATCGAGTATTCATTCCAAATAAACTAATTTATATTGATCAATTTTACAAAAATCAATGTACATGCTGTATAATACGGGACCCCGTGCAATAGTTAAGTAGCATTCAAAGTTCAACCAATCAGGTGTATTCTGTCCCCATCAAAACATGGATTTGTCCAAATTCCAGTGAGTCACGGTTGTGTAATAATTAATGCCAAGACGAATCCAGATAGTTAAAAGGTAATAACTCGTATTTGTTCAAAACGGAGTTTATCACTTTCATTGGTGATACAAATGCCATCACAAGCAAAGAAATGGTCATTGATAACGAAGGTCCAGGCGAAAAAAACGGTATATTCTATGCTGCCATGTGATGCTCATGTGTTAAGTTATTGAATGAAAAAGATTCCAACACCCAAGAATCTACGAGGCCACATGGAGGTCATCTGATATGGTCGCTTTAAACCAAATATTGTGTAGCGATCTCCAGAGGATGTGCATGACATAATAGTTTATATATGGGCAAAACTATGACCAGACCAGACCAGACCCCGTAATAATAATAGTCAAAATAATAATAATAACGACTTTATCTATTGTGGATTACATATTTGACAGTTATAAAATTACTTGCTAGAGTAAGGAACGACCATTCTTGGATTCTCTTTAAGCTTGGCACAACATCAACACGTCAGATATAGAATGTAATAAAATTATTTCTAAAGATCAATTGGGATACAAGAAGAGGATGTACAACATTTGGCTGTTGCAAACAAGGACCAGATGTCTTAAACACCAAGTGTAATATAGAGAACTATGTGAAGAAGGTAAAGAAAGCGCCTGAATGAACATGAGGGTTGTGGCAAATTGATTACTAAAATAATAAGTTAAGGCTTACATGATGACACTGGTAATAAAATATATTGTCAGAAGGAGAGAAAATGAACTATACATTGATCCTACCAGAAGTGGTGTTACATAGCGACCCATTATTAGGCTGATTGCAAGAAAAGCCTCCGTAATTAACCAAGATCAAGCGCTGAAAGCTCAAACACCAACCTTAGCATAACTATAGTAAGTTGTTGAGTGATTAGTGGGAGAATAATACGTATGTGACCGATAATAACATCAATGAATTGAGTCAGAGATTTGAAATATGCTGAATGTATCGGCCTAGTGTCTCATACAGACTTTTGATGTGTACCGTTGACTAGTATATATTCATATTAGGTGCAGGGAACTGCAACATCTTCTGTATGTAGGTTGCTGGCATCTCCCACAGCTTTGTCTCGTGCTAAACAATGTACATTGTCTTGACAACAAAACCAAAGACATTGGTCATTGTCAAGAAGACAAAACGGTTTGCGATGCAACATTATGGGCTATGCTCTAATCATGCAAGATGCCATGTGAATCATCAAACCATTGATAATGAGACCTTCATCTTCTTGAGACGTGTTGGAACGGACAGGGGAGGATTTAAATTTGAAGATTATTATAGGTAAAGCTTGCAATGCTTTCAATACATTTAAACAACAGTGGAACACCAGCAACAACTTGATCGAATCAGACATCAAGCTATTCGTCTCAATGACACGACAATTTGGCTGTATATTTCAAAGACCTGGTACCTTACTGAGCAGATAGTGAAGACTCCACGTAGACAGATGATGGCTCTGCATGCATTCCTCAACCATAATGTCCATGTAGAATTGGGAAAATATACGACCAAGACATAATTAACAACTGTAGGCCTTAACAGGGGATGAAGCAGAAATCCATCGCCAACACCATACACGGACGAAAATGGCGTGAAAAAGCATGAAAACACAATCCCAACCATAAAACGACAAACATGGAAGTGATATGGCATCTACATTGTGAGAAGAGTATAACATCACTCACCTATAATTCGAATTGAACCCAAAAGACCAGATAATCCTACCAGATATTACTTGAAGAACATTTTTTGTCACAGCTTTCGGTTTGTGTGGCAAAAATTGCGACCCAGGTCCGAAAACGATTAAAATTTGTTAACAATGCCTATTGACAAACAGAAGTGGATAAAATCAAGTGCAAATGTATATAAAATGTTGTTTGTAAAATAAACAAACGTGTAAATAAAACATATAATCATATACTAGTATTTACAATAACATATACATATACTAGTATACCAACCGACCAGTGGTCTAAGATATACAATTAGCTTGGTTTAAACTTTCATGTTTGACATCAATCTTGGAAGCCAATTTGAATGAACTAAACATAAAGTGTTTTCAATTGTAGTTTTATTAGATCATTTATTACCTATAGCAGTACTTATATTAAAAATTAACAATTTCTATTACGTTACATGCTATTAAAAGCTAATTTTCAGTTTGACATAATCATGTGGCAGCCATTTTTGCCGCCATTTTGATATGTTTATGCAGTGTATTACAGAAGTAATTATGTTTGAGACACTTACACTACAATCAATCAGCAAAATATCAATATGTAACTTCTTTATGATCCACTAACATATTGTTTTTATTATGGCGGCCATCTTGGACGCCATTTTGAATCCGCTAATGGGTCAACTGTTTTGAATTGAAGTTTTCTTTGAGTATTTATCATATATTACACTACTGGTACACATATAATTAAAACAATTGAGTTTTAGTACAATCTGGCAATTATGGCGGCCATTATAGCCGTGTTTTGGATTCCAGCTGCCATGGGTGCCATCTAAGATTCACTAAATCAATAACTTATGATAAATTTATATTAATGATTATGTTTTTAACATCTAAAATACAACCAACCCGCAAAAATAGCAATTTGTAACTTACTTCTAGTACCACAGTCATTTTTCCTATTTTAGCGGCCATCTTGGACGCCATCTTGAATTTCTCAAAATGCTCAATGGTGCCAGCTGGGCATCATTCAGATTCTTCAATAACAACCTATTCCCTAACAGAATACCACAAAATATTTACTATACAGTCCAATGCCGGGTCTTACCTAAATATCCCATTTATAGACCGGACTACATTGCAAGTATGGAAACGTTCGTCAAATTGATGTATTTATTATATAAAGTAGATGTTTTGATGTTTTGCTCGGAAAGCTACCATGAGACAAAATACCTTATCATATTTGTAACTGTCCATGATGAATTTATTAAACTCGTTAAAAAATAAATAGAAAATATGCTCTACAGATCATTACATTTTTTCTTTTAATTCTGCTCATTTAATGTATCAATATGAAATGAAATTTCAATATTTAATTGAATGAATTTCATTTCTAACGCCAGAATGTTTGACCTGTAACGTTGTTTCACTATAACAAGTGTTCAACCTTTACTCGTCAGCAGGTTTGACCTGTAACGTTGTTTCACTATAACAAGTGTTCAACCTTTACCAGTCAGAATGTTTGACCTGAAAGGTTGTTTCAATATAACAAGTGTTCAACCTTTACCAGTCAGAATGTTTGACCTGAAAGGTTGTTTCAGTATAACAAGTGTTCAACCTTTACCTGTCATAATGTTTGACCACCTGAAAGGTTGTGTCACTATAACAAGTGTTCAACCTTTACCAGTCAGAATGTTTGACCTGAAAGGTTGTTTCAATATAACAAGTGTTCAACATTTACCTGTCAGAATGTTTGACATGAAAGGTTGTTTCAATATAACAAGTGTTCAACATTTACCTGTCAGAATGTTTGACATGAAAGGTTGTTTCACTATAACAAGTGTTCGACCTTTACACGTCAGAATGTTTGATCTGTAAGGTTGTTTCACTATAACAAGTGTTCGACCTTTACACGTCAGAGTGTTTGATCTGTAAGGGTTTCACTATAACAAGTGTTCGACCTTTACACGTCAGAATGTTTGATCTGTAAGGGTTTCACTATAACAAGTGTTCGACCTTTACACGTCAGAGTGTTTGATCTGTAAGGGTTTCACTATAACAAGTGTTCGACCTTTACCTGTCAGAATGTTTGACCTGTATGGTTGTTTCGCTATAACAAGTGTTCGACCTTTACACGTCAGAATGTTTGATCTGTAAGGTTGTTTCACTATAACAAGTGTTCGACCTTTACACGTCAGAGTGTTTGATCTGTAAGGGTTTCACTATAACAAGTGTTCGACCTTTACACGTCAGAATGTTTGATCTGTAAGGGTTTCACTATAACAAGTGTTAGACCTTTACACGTCAGAGTGTTTGATCTGTAAGGGTTTCACTATAACAAGTGTTCAACCTTTACACGTCAGAATGTTTGACCTGTATGGTTGTTTCACTATAACAAGTGTTCGACCTTTACCTGTCAGAATGTTTGACCTGTATGGTTGTTTCACTATAACAAGTGTTCGACCTTTACCTGTCGGAATGTTTGACCTTTAAGGTTGTTTCACTATAACAAGTGTTCGACCTTTACCCGTCAGCAGGTTTGACCTGTATGGTTGTTTCACTATGACAATTGCCAGGTTGTTTATCAGAGCTTATATACGTAAGATGTGTTTTGTCTGGAGAGTATAGTTCATTCTCCAGACCAGATGAGAACGTTAGTCTAGACTTACTTTATTAATTAGTCAGCAACAATTGTTTAACCTTTACCAGCTATAATGTTTGACTTCAGCACGTAGGATGTTCAAAGAAACAACCAGAACACAGAGATTGGTATATTTATTGAGCATGTTTGCAAGTACAAGTACTATGTGTAACATGCAGTAGTTGATGCTGATCATCCAATAAGTTGTAGGGTGTGTTGTGGATGAATTGCTGAAAGAATAGAGCGAGTTTAATGAAGCAATTGTTATTCGAAAGTTTCCAAAAACACAGTGTACGTCATTATTCGGTCAACATTTCCAAATGTCATATGATCAAGGCAATATTGGACAGGGCATGCAGTATTCAACAGAAAAAAACAGAACAAGAAAGGCACAAACAGATCAACGTACAAATTTCCAGCTCTGTATAAAAACCTCTCTGTAGCTTACAGTATTTTTAACGTTTGCCAACAAAAAGATAATAAGGCATAATCAAACAGGGGACGAATGTGCATGAAAGTGGCCACTGTAAAAATGATGAATAAATGATCCCTGTAAACTGCACAACCGTCTAAAACAGTTATCAGGATAGTGTTTGTCAGTAGTTATTAGTGTCATAGCATTGGTCCTTTGTAACAAAACATCAAACGTAAGTGGTAACAGACAATGTTAATACATAAACTAGAAAGAAATTTAAAAAACAACAGAATATAATGTACTCACGGAATTCGCAAATAAATGGATTTTGCTGCCCAACGTCTCCGAGCACAGTAATAGATCCACATATCACATCATCCCACTTACCGTAATATGGAGCATACGGTACAAACAGAACACAATCTTCGTTATAATGACTTGCAAAATTCCCTTTTCGGTCGAAATGGAAGTTTGTATACACCACGTGATCACCTACAATCATATATATCATTGGCTAATATGTCCGGCTAGACAATGTGGGCAAGTGGTCTAATGGTAAGAGCTACTGACTACTGATCCGAAGGTTGTGGATTCGATCCCTCCTTCAGACGGTCAAAATTAGAAATGCTTTTCAGTGTTTCCCACCCAACATAACTAAAATTACTAACAGTCTTTGGGATGAGACGTTAAGCGAGGTCCCGTGTATGATGCTTTATATCGGCACGTAAAATAACCAGGATGCTTCTGGAACTTGGGCGTCTTCTGTATCATGCACTATCCCCCAAGAACTAAAGTGACTAACCTATTCTGGGGGTCTCGCCCATATGGATATGGAAAAATTAATAACAAACCCGGCTAGACAGACGTGTCACATGTATGATCTGTGTTCCCGTGTTCCACAGGGTACACTGGCTGCATCGGTCAAGCCCTTCATATATGGAGGAATGGTCAGTGGCTTACACACGGGAAATGTACGAGATGTGATTAATTCCAAAGCAATCGGTTCGGATGGAAATTTGGATGTATGTGTATTCAGAAAGTAGTTGTTATCTAATCCAGTAAATATGGAAGGTATTACACATTACTAGTAATCTACTTGATACAAGTACCTACACATTAATCTACTTGATACAAGTACCTACACATTAATCTACTTGATACAAGTACCTACACATTAATCTACTTGATACAAGTACCTACACATTACGTCGCCCTATTTCCAGAGTGACGCAAGTCGATTTTTGGAAAAAATGGTGTGTTTGGTATCATTTTTTTCAGCTCGTCAAGCTCTACGTGATGAGACAACAAGTGTTCCTGTAGAACGTCTATAAATGTGTTTAATTTTAGCGCCATAATGACGTAAGTCAGTTTGATGGCCTCCATTTCATTTCCAGAGCGATGTAAGAATTAAACCAATCACATCGTTGTATTTTTCGGCCATCTTGGATCCAGATCATGTTTACTGCAGGACATTTCTTTGAAACAATCGTTGTGGAAGCTATATAGTACATTTATTTCATATCATGTACGTGGTAACACGTTTTTTTTATTAATAAGCCATTGTTTACTGTATATTTACACTTCTATTACCCTAAATGATAAGTTTTCATGCATGGTGATTTGAACCTATTTCGGATGTAAATTTTCGGATACAAAAAAACTAAATTGGTCTAATTCTTAACTTATCAATATTTTCTGGTATATATTTTTAATGTATAAAGTAATAAATTTATTCTTCATTTATTCATTGCTTTAAAAATGGCAAAAGGTAGATATTTATTTTAAGTTTGGACAGAACGTCTCTCCAGGCTTCTGCAGAATGTTATTAGTTTTCTTGCATGCTTCCATACAATCTAAAAATTTTCTTCAAATAATCAGCAAAAATGTTGAAAATGTTGTCTAGGCTTCGGCAGAATGTCCAATTATTCATTTCAGGCTACTAGGCTTCGGCAGAATGACAAAAATTCCTTCCAGGCTTCGACTTTGAAATTTGTATTTGTAGCATTGAATGATGTGGCAATACGGGGTGATGCATTTTCCATTACCACTCAAACTAGCCGTGTCTACCTTTACGTGATTTTTGTCGCCTGTTACACAGTATTTGCGACATGTAGGAAACACTTCTCGGTCGCCTGCCTGCCCACCCGGGCACCCGTGATTACTAATCGCTTTCATTACTTTGTCGCAGTTTGTGCTCTTCTTATAATAAATTACATAAACATTAACATTTTACATCATAACTATATCCAAGTGAAATCATTCTTATTTCAGACTGAATTTCGACGTGGTTCCAGATGAACTGATACTGCATGTTTTCATATACATTGATCTACTACACCTTCTCCAGTCTGTGAATAGAGTGTGTCATAAGTTCAATGATGTGATTAAAAAGTACTAAATACTATGGCGCCATTTCGACTTTCTAGGACAACTTGAACTGAATAAAAGTCATCTGGAAAACATCCTATCGCATTCAGTGAGGATTTTGATCTGTTGATGCCATGTGCAGTGTTAAATTGTAACACACCAGTTATAGACAAACGTTTTTTCTTCATCTACCTTTGCACATTTGGACCATGTAAATATCAGTGAATCCCCTATTTCGACCCTTTGCTGGTTATATAATGCACCAAATGTTCGAGTCATAGACCTCAGTGGTCGCAGTCTCCTCGTTGATGAAGATTTCAATGTTTTACTTGACTGCTTTAACTTGGAACAAGTTTACTTAAGTTTCACAAGAATTACAAAAACTACTCTTATGAAAGTGTGCTTTAATAAGCCTGTATATATACTTGATGCATGTGGTGTAAAACTAGATATTGATCACTGTAGAAATATTCTGAAAAATGTACAGGGGCATGTTATGTCATTACATATTTCACTGGAAAATGATGTTGACCAAAATAGTTTTAAGTATCACATTGTCGACTGTTTCCTGGATACCACAATAAAGATACACGTACAAACGTAAAGCAGACTTTAACCTGAAGACATTTGACACCTTGAAATGGAAAATAAACATTGACTGCTTCATTCCTGTTAACTTAGTATAACATATATAGCAACATCAATTGAATACCATATTGGTAATGATGAGTAAATTCAGTGTCAGCCAGGTGTTGACAATGCTAAATGATATGGACTCAGACAATGATGTTGCTGATGATACAAAAGAAAATGTTCAGGATGATGCCAGTGATGTCGTACTTATGCACGTGTATGACAGTAATAATTTGCCAGTATCATTTCTAGAGGAATTGAATGGTCAGAATCTCTGTATGGTGTCTGAAAACAGTATTAATGTTTACATGAACTTAGATAAAGCACACAATGGACTTGATATTGTTGCATAAAGGAATACAGTAGACAGTGAAAACGCAACTGGAGTTTTATACAATGAAGCCTCGACGTCTACGTACTATTTTGACAAAACTTGTGACACAAGAAATGAGAACTGCAATGAACCAGAACTTCAATCACAAAATAAACGTTTAGATTGCAACAATAACAGTGTAGCAACATGTCTAAATAATACTACAGGCTATGACAATATAAGTGACATGATAAATGATAGAACAAAAATGACTACACTAATGATAATTTCAGTGAAGATACTGAAATCCAGTTTTATGCAACTAAAAGTGTATGACCAAAGTTCTGGAAATGTGATTGAACAAATTTATGATGATTTGATTGAACAAGGTAATGCATATGTGAATGAACAAGGTAATGCATACGTGAATGAACAAGGTAATGCATATGTGAATGAACAAGGTAATGCATACGTGAATGAACAAGATAATGTGAATGTGGTTGAACATGATAATGTGAATGTGGTTGAGCATGATAATGTGAATTTGGTTGAACATTATAATGTGAATTTGGTTGAACATGATAATGTGAATGTGGTTGAACATGATAATGTCAATGTGGTTGAACATGATAATGTGCGGCATGGTATTCAACAAGATAACGAAGGCGATGAAGATGTTAATGCGAAACTTGGAAGAAAACGTGTAAGAGATCAATCATTATGGGAGAAAACCGTCAGAAAGCGAAGACGACAAGCTGGAGAAGAATACAAATCATCAAATGGAAACGAGTTTCAGAAGAAACGCGTAACACTGAAAAATAAATGTCAAGGAAGTTGTCACAAAGAATGTGCGCAGGAGTTTTCCAAAGAGCAATTTGAATGTATACATCGAGATTTTTGGTCACTTTGCGATAGTGGCAAACTTGGATATTATGCTAAAACAACAGAAAAACATGTCAACAAGAGTAAGAAGGAAAACAGCAAACGCAAATTTACATATGATTACTTCTTCGATAGATCCACAGAAAAGATTCCAGTTTGCAAAGATTTCTATCTCGGAGTATGGAATGTTTCAGATAATCAAATTAGGAGATACTATGAAAAAGTAGAAAAGGCAGATGGAAACCAGTTCAAGGATATGCGAGGTAAAGGAACGAAACAAAGAAAACGGGAAGAAGATATAGATATCATCAGAAGACATATTGATTCATGTCAAAGGGTCCCTTCCCATTATTGTAGATCGTCATGTTCTAAAGAATTCCTTGAACCAAGTTTATTTTTAACAAAAATGTATGAGATGTACCAGGTACACTGTGAACATATTCGAAAAACTCCATTGAAACGCAACATGTATTATAAGGTATTTACGGGTGAATATAATATTGATTTTCATAAACCGATGATGTTTATCATTGTTATGTGTTTTAAACAGTTTTAGAACGTTTAATATGGAGGTTGGTAGACTAAGTTACTATTCCAAGCATTCAAACTGATTATACGTAAAAGAATATGTTTTACTAGAATGCTCAGTAATATATAAACATTATTTGATAGATATGTTTCACATTATATTATCTTAATCTGCTTATCTTGTTAAAGCACTATTTTAAGTGTTGGTGTTATTGCGTGTGATGCTTAGCAAAAGAGTTAAGACTGGTTTTCAATGCAAGGCTAATTTCTAAGTGAAACACTGTTGTACTGTAGTGAAATCTGATCGCATACATTCATTATCAATAGGCATTACATTTTTGTATTAGATACACTGATAGTTTCAGTCTGCTTTATCTACTGTTTTCTTTTTGTGTCAGATTTTTGCAAAGTTTTGAGGATTACACATTTGTATGTTTTAAAAAGTTTAATAATTATGTTGTTTGTGTTTAAGTAGTGCTATAATAACATTTAACCACACATATAGGCAGTCAATTGTTTACTTGCAATGATACGGTTTATATAGCTGAAATGTGGGTATGTTTTAAAACCGGTGTCATAAAATCTTCCTCACTTGATACATCATGTATTCTAAATAACTGGTAGATACTACACAACAATAAATGTTAATGCTTAGAACTGAGTAGTGAGGCAAGCAAGAATGGTGACTGTTCATGTTATTTGTTATACTGTTTTATTGTTGTTAGAATAAAGTTAGGGCAAACTTTGTGTAGTTATTGTTTTGAAAAAGATATATTTCCAAACTGACGTAATTTGAAATTTAATTCCAATGTGATGTAACTCGATGTGTCACTTTGGAATGAATATACTATTACTTAAAACTTAATTTTCGACAAAAACGCTTTTTCATTTTATCAAATATAATTAAAACTATCTTCAATACAATAGCAAAATTCTGGATATGCGTTCTTTATAGTACAAGTACAATATATTTCAAATCTCAGATAAATCCGTCAATTTACAAAAACGTTAGAGGCTTTCAAAACTTTAAAGATCATTTTCTCAAAAGTAAAAAAATGCATCTTACGTCACTCTGGAAATAGGGCGACGATTAATCTACTTGCTACAAGTACCTACACATTAATCTACTTGATACAAGTACCTACACATTAATCTACTTGATACAAGTACCTACACATTAATCTACGTGATACAAGTACCTACACATTAATCTACTTGATACAAGTACCTACACATTAATCTACGTGATACAAGTACCTACACATTAATCTACTTGATACAAGTACCTACACATTAATCTACGTGATACAAGTACCTACACATTAATCTACTTGATACAAGTACCTACACATTAATCTACTTGATACAAGTACCTACACATTAATCTACTTGATACAAGTACCTACACATTAATCTACTTGATACAAGTACCTACACATTAATCTACTTGCTACAAGTACCTACACATTAATCTACTTGATACAAGTACCTACACATTAATCTACTTGATACAAGTACCTACACATTAATCTACTTGCTACAAGTACCTACACATTAATCTACTTGCTACAAGTACCTACACATTAATCTACTTGATACAAGTACCTACACATTAATCTACTTGATACAAGTACCTACACATTAATCTACTTGATACAAGTACCTACACATTAATCTACTTGCTACAAGTACCTACACATTAATCTACTTGATACAAGTACCTACACATTAATCTACTTGATACAAGTACCTACACATTAATCTACTTGATACAAGTACCTACACATTAATCTACTTGCTACAAGTACCTACACATTAATCTACTTGATACAAGTACCTACACATTAATCTACTTGATACAAGTACCTACACATTAATCTACTTGATACAAGTACCTACACATTAATCTACTTGCTACAAGTACCTACACATTAATCTACTTGATACAAGTACCTACACATTAATCTACGTGATACAAGTACCTACACATTAATCTACTTGATACAAGTACCTACACATTAATCTACTTGATACTAGTACCTACACATTAATCTACTTGATACTAGTACCTACACATTAATATACGTGATACTAGTACCTTCACATTAATCTTCTTGATACAAGTACCTACAAATTAATCTACTTGATACTAGTACCTACACATTAATCTACTTGATACAAGTACCTACACATTAATCTACTTGATACTAGTACCTTCACATTAATCTACTTGATACAAGTACCTACACATTAATCTTCTTGATACTAGTACCTACACATTAATCTACTTGATATACTAGTACCTACCAGAGATCCATTCAAAGTGCTCCTCTGTCCGTACGTCATGTAGTCCAGTCCACACAGCATGATCGAAGTTATAGGACTTGATCCATCTATACATGTAGTCCTGTAAGTCTTGGCTATCTATATGGAACAGGTCACCCCCCTTAGCGATACAGTCAGACTCCGCCCTCGACCATATAGCCCGAATGGGAACAATCTCGTAGCAGTAGTCACCATACTGTGTGAGTGCACCCTTATCCTCCAGTGTGTAACGGTGAAGTACTGATGGACATAAACTTGTGTTCCCTGAAATAATACCAGCTAACACATAGTAATAGAATTGTTGCCATTGGATAAACCTCGATTAGTTACATGCAATGGTAACCGGGGGTTCCGATGTATAAGAAAGTTTGGCGAGGTTGCGTCTATCCGACTATACACGTTGAATACAGGCAGGACATAGTTCGCATGGACTGATGTCTTAAGAATAAATAGTGGATTCGAGCATGTGTTGGCATATCCATTAAACAGGCCCTCAATGCGGTTTAAGGTCCCAGTAATATACTGTGTTTAGAGTATATTTTTACCAGACCCTAAACTCGCACGGAGAGCATGTGATCCAGTCCAGTCTAAGCGCAGCAATTACCAATATTTGACACTACACAAAACTTCGTTACCATGAGGGGTTATCGGGACAATGTTCGAGATAAACCTGGTGCTCGTAATAACCGAATTGTTATTTTATTGATGATAAAGACAAGAATATGTACCCAAATCTCATGTTCAGCTTTTTGTGATATTTTAAACTAGGAATACATGTATATACTTCTTCCGACATGTAAATCAACAAACATTTATTTTATTGGTTTTACTGGAACACTTGTTTATTGAACTTGAATTGATATTGTCTAAGCAATATTATTATGGTATACCAATAATTAGATTAGGGTTTCCTGTCGGAGTTGTAGGCCTTCCAGTAAGTATTGTTGGTAAGTGTGTAGTCGTTGATGTTGTTGTCGTTGTGGGTTGTCTAGTCGTTGTACTCGTCTTTGTTGTTGGTGGTGCTTGGGTTGTAGTTGGTGTTATAGTTGGTGCTTGAGTAGTAGCAGTTGTTGTTGTTTGTGTTGTTGTTGTTGTCACTGTGGATGTTGTTGAAGATGTTGTATATGGTGAACGTGTTGATGTTGTTAATTGTGTTGGAACTGTTGTGATCACTGAAATGGAACAGAAATAATTATGTATGTAACACATAAAACACCAGAACATGTAGCTACAGGATTCCTTTCATGAAGCCTTATTACACCTACCACACTGAAAACGTTTTAATATAATTGAACACATGTAAGCCTACTTGATGCGCCTTTAGAGGGACTGCCTCACATATTTGTATATTGAAAAAATAAAATAAAAATGTCAAATATTCGCGTACTTTTGGTATAGTTGCCTGTATATCCCATTAACAACCACACTGACATCTAAAATAACTTGAGAAACTTCGGCATTTTGTAGTTATCTAGTATTTTTACATAAAACATCTATAGGGAATTAATACTACTACATGTATTACTTAAATTGCCTGAAATTTGTTCGCATTTGATGAAAACGAATCGAAAAACGAACAAAATACCTCACAGATGTTTACGCTGTAGTTTGTTGATGTTACAGTTCGATCACGAGTGAATTACATAATTTACAAAGCATGTTAGAAAGAAACTTAGCGCTTTTTTTCAAGAAAAAAATACTCAGTGGGCGACACCGATAGTGAATAAAATTGCTTATCTGCACCGAATCTTTCATAAAGCAACTATCAGTGGCTTTCCATTACACCAATACTTGGTTAGGTTGGAAAATCACGA
Organism: Spisula solida; assembly: GCA_947247005.1. Taxonomy (NCBI): domain Eukaryota; kingdom Metazoa; phylum Mollusca; class Bivalvia; order Venerida; family Mactridae; genus Spisula; species Spisula solida. The sequence continues at coordinate 24,831,861 of OX365960.1, read as the reverse complement.
TATACAAATATGTTAGCACAATCTGTGAGGCAGCACCTTTAATACTTGGGTTAGTGAAGGAAATGAACGATCGGTTGTCAACCAATTCACTGGTCTAATAACAGGATTATATATATATATAATAATCAGATGTATTTTAAAAGTTTATAAACAACGATCAACAAAAGGACCATCAACGGCTGAACGCTATGTAACACATTGGGGTTTAAAAAACTTTATGTCATACCAAGTATTCAAACGATGCTCCATCGTGCATCCTTACATAGGGACTGAATATTTGACTTCGATTTAAAGAAATTCAGTTTCCAGGCTGTGTTAAGTTCAGTGGGTTTCTGTAAGAGCACACAAGACAGCCTGTGTAAAACTAATCACTTTTTTTAAATTCTGAGTCCTTTACGTATATATGTTGGTCATCAAACCTTTGTATTCACGAAGTCCACAACATTGGAGGTCATGTTTTGATTCATTTGTTTCAAGCATGTAATGTCTGAAGGTCATGTTTTGAATCAGTTGTTTGAAGCATGTAATGTCTGACGGTCATGTTCTGATTCAGTTGTCTGAAGCATGTAATGTCTGGCGGTCATGTTCTGATTCAGTTGTTTGAAGCATGTAATGTCTGACGGTCTTGTTCTGATTCAGTTGTTTGAAGCATGTAATGTCTGACGGTCATGTCTGATTCAGTTGTTTATAGCATGTAATGTCTGACGATCATGTTTTGATTCAGTTGTATGAAGCATGTAATGTCTGACGTTCATGTTCTGATTCAGTTGTCTGAAGCATGTAATGTCTGACGGTCATGTTCTGATTCAGTTGTTTGAAGCATGTAATGTCTGACGGTCATGTTCTGATTCAGTTGTTTGAAGCATGTAATGTCTGACGATCATGTTCTGATTCAGTTGTTTGAAGCATGTAATGTCTGACGGTCATGTTCTGATTCAGTTGTCTGAAGCATGTAATGTCTGACGATCATGTTCTGATTCAGTTGTTTCAAGCATGTAATGTCTGGAGGTAATGTTCTGATTCAGTTGTTTGAAGCATGTAATGTCTGACGGTCATGTTCTGATTTAGTTGTTTGAAGCATGTAATGTCTGAAGGTCATGTTTTTATTCAGTTGTTTGAAGCATGTAATGTGTAATTGAATACTGTCATGTTCTGCACATGTGGAGAACTGCCCATTACTTGTAGAAAAGCGAGTAAATACTAGTTGTTAATTGAGCATAGATTTAACCTAGTTACATTGCATAGTAAGGTGTACAGTCATACGACTACAAGAAACAAACAGTTTACCCTTATCAGCATCTGGCGGGGTACCAGCACATATCTGAAGCTCTATTCCGTCACCTTCATTGATATAGCCGTACTGTTACGAATGTTAAATATAGAAAATGGTATCATAATTATAATTTACTTCAAAATACACAATGTATCTAAGGCCTGTCACCTTTGTGTGTGTTTTTCATATGTAAATGTGTACGATAAATAACATAAAACACCATGTGTAACAAACGGCTATCACACATATAATATATTTCAAAGACCCCATATAGGTGAACAAGACAAGTGGTACAGTGGTAAGGGCTACTCACTGCTGATCCGAAGGCTGTGGGTCTATCCCGCTTTTAGCCGACTTAAAACAGAAATGCTTTTCAGTGTTTTCCACCTCACATAACATAACTTACTAACAGTCTTTCGGACCAGACGTTAAGCGAGGTCGTAAAAGAACCAGCGATGCTTCTGGAACTGGGACATTTTCTGTGTCATGCACTATCTCCCAAAAAATAAGTAACTAAGCTCTTCTGGGGGCCTCGTCCATATGGATTTCCGGTGGCGAAGATAAATAAAAAAATATCAATCGAAAAATGATTCTGCAGTTAAAGTTTCACAGAGTAGCTAGTGCTTTCTCCGTAATAACAAATACCACATGATTACCTGGTGATTATACGCAAACACGCGCCATCCTTTTGGTACGTCTGATACAGAGAGAAGTTGCTTACAGTCAAATTCATATAAATATCCAATATGTGATGATTTGGTACTTGGCTGAAACGTAAACCATTTGAAACATGACATAATTATACTATAGTGGGCATCAAAGATTATGAGCATGAATATCTAATTAAAAATAGCCTAAATAGCTTTGAGTGCGGGAAGTCCCGGGTTCGATCCCGGTCGTATCATACCAAAGACGAAGCACACGGGCACGGTTCGGTGATCGTACGATGTCCATCAGACAATGGGTGGACATCAACCGGTCATCATTATTGATGCTTAACATTGATCTATGGTAGCCTACAGATTGGTGAAGTATAATTATTTTTTTTAAAAAAACATGATAATCAAGACACATGAGTAGCAGAAATAGTTTTGACCTACTGTGGTGTTTAGTACAATTCCGAAATAATAACATTCAAATCAGTGACTATTCACGCTTCCTATTCATAGTATTACTGATGCAGTAAAACAAATGTTTGTGAGCTAGTTTTAAGCAGTTTCGTGATATAAAACATATATACACATATATTACCTTCGCATAAACAGTAAGTTCGACATTGTAGTTACATAGACAATCATAGTCTCCAGATACCACGTGTAAAAGTAATAAAAGGCATGCTATTCTCACACTGTATGAGCTATTTAGTGTCACCATTCTACATTCATTCATATATAGCTGAAAGTAGGTTACACAAATACCAGGCCTTATCTTTGACACACCACAGCATATATTGTTCTATCATGTTAATGGGCAGGTGACACACTGATGTTCCAAATCTTACATATCAAGTTTATTTAGGAGAAGAAAGTATTTGTCACCATACAACGAAATAACCGGATTTTACATACATTTTTGTATCTCCAAAATATGTTCGTGTTGTCCAAATCGAGTCCGCGATGTACATGCATGTATTGTAACTATCAGTGTTGTTTATTTCTTGCTTTTTGAGATCTTCCTTGAAATTGTCCGTGTTTTAACCTGTTTTATTGCAACTTCGCCATTCTCGCCCGACATCGGTGTAGCCACGGAACATGGGATGTAAGTTGGCATAATTATCTCAAGACCTGACGTCAGATTGTCATAGAGCGATTGCGGGATTGATCCTTGATTTGGGGAACTCACCTGAGTAAATCGACATCAAAGATACAAGTTATGCCAATAGTCGATCGTTTTATTCACTTTACAAAAAAGAAGAAAACTATCTTGTACAGGCAATATGCATTCTCTAAACATGTAAAGTTTCGAATATGTCGAACAAAATCATCAATAAATAGCCATAGGTTGCTCATCTGTCATTGGAATGTTGGCCTCTATGGATATGCTCGTTTTCAATTTATAGGAATCATGAAAATCATTCACAATGATCATTTCCTCAAAATCCAGGCCAAGTTCAATATTTGGTGATATAGGATCAAAACATTGGCCAAAACATAGACACAGTTTTAGACATTTCGATCGAGGTCCCCAAAGGTCGTTTTGACCTTATCTTAATGAAACTTGGGTCATATTGATCATCTCTAACACATTTCGGACAAGTTCAATTAGAGTTTACACAAGATTTATCTTTAATTTGTCTAAGTGATCTGCAAGTTTTTTTTATCCTGTATTGAACTTGCCCTAGATGTGTTGAGATAATTATTGTGACCACGTGTCATAAAGATTAGCCATAACTGTTTATATGCTTTTATTTATCCTCGCCACCGGAAATCCATATTGTCGAGGACCCACTTTAGTTTTTGGGGATAGTGCATGATATAGATGATGCCCCAGTTCGAGAAGCATCCCTGGTTCTTTTACGTGCCGATGTAAAGCACCATACACTGAACCTCGCTTTACCTCTTGTTCTAAAGACTTAGTAATTTTTGTTATGTTAGGTGGGAAACACTGAAAAGCATTTCTGTTTTTGATCTTACTTTGAACTCTTTATTATAACATACACATTATGTTGAGTTATCTTGACCGTTCTGATCAAGTTTCGTGAACATAATGCCAAGTAATTGTTCACTGATGAAGAGCTATCACAAAAGCTTATCTTGTAAATATGTGACAGGTGAGTGATCAAAAAACGGCATAAACCAAACTCCTTATTCTTTGTGTACGCTCTACATGTACTGCCACTTGATACTTCCCATCATGACATGGTGTTTAAACAAAATTGATATATAACATGTGTAGTGATTGTTTCTCCAGAGTCCAGATACACTAATCAAGGATTAATCTTACATATTGTTGCTTCCAAAGAATACGGGAGAAATTGTGTATGCTCTTTGTGTATGCTCTTTGTGTATATGCTCTTTGGTTGCTTCAGATACACCAATCCTGGATTAATCTTAAATATTGTTGCTTCAGATACACCAATCCAGGATTAATCTTAAATATTGTTGCTTCAGATACACCAATCCAGGATTAATCTTAAATATTGTTGCTTCAGATACACCAATCCAGGATTAATCTTAAATATTGTTGCTTCAGATACACCAATCCAGGATTAATCTTAAATATTGTTGCTTCAGATACACCAATCCAGGATTAATCTTAAGTATTGTTGCTTCAGATACACCAATCCAGGATTAATCTTAAAAATTGTTGCTTCAGATACACCAATCCAGGATTAATCTTCCATATACACATTTCTCTTCATCTTTCGTTGTATCAAGTTTAAAGCAGTTTAAACAAATCATTTCAAGTGTTGGAGTTATGCCCCGTGTTACTGAGAGATATCGACAGATTGAGGATAGATGTTGAAGTAGATGGCGACAATGTTTATATCAAGCTTCGTCTTCGGTATGAATGACATAATACCGTTTTCTTTTTTGCATTCGACAGAGACAGCCGTATTGCGTGGCCTTTCGGTTTTAACCCTGCCTAATCAGTCAAAGACCTCCGGCTTCAAGGGAAGAAACTGAAAGTTTGTGTGATACAAGGAATCTGGGCGCGTTGCCCTAGCGCTTTCCAAATAGACTCATTGGTTATTTAAGGTGCCCGTTGTATACATACACATGAGACTACTTCTGGATTTCCAACAAGTTCATCCCTCTAGTTGGGTGGGAAATACTGAAAAGTGTTTCAGAAATTGCCAATGCTGGGCCAAGATTTCAACCCTGGACCTCTGCATTGGTAGTAGAGAGCGCTAACCAATCACCCGGGACCTCTGGATTGGAAGTAGAGAGCGCTAACCAATCACTGGGACCTCTGGATTGGAAGTAGAGAGCGCTAACCAATCACCAAGGACCTCTGGATTGGAAGTAGAGAGCGCTAACCAATCACCCGGGACCTCTGGACTGGTAAGTAGAGAGCGCTAACCAATCACCTGGGACCTCTGGACTGGTAATTAGAGAGCGCTAACCAATCACCTGGGACCTCTGGACTGGTAAGTAGAGAGCGCTAACCAATCACCCGGGACCTCTGGAATGGTAAGTAGAGAGCGCTAACCAATCACCCGGGACCTCTGGATTGGAAGTATAGAGCGCTAACCAATCACCCGGGACCTCTGGACTGGTAAGTAGAGAGCGCTAACCAATCACCCGGGACCTCTGGACTGGTAAGTAGAGAGCGCTAACAAATCACCCGGGACCTCTGGACTGGTAAGTAGAGAGCGCTAACCAATCACCCGGGACCTCTGGACTGGTAAGTAGAGAGCGCTAACCAATCACCCGGGACCTCTGGACTGGTAAGTAGAGAGCGCTAACCAATCACCCGGGACCTCTGGATTGGTAGTAGAGAGCGCTAACCAATCACCCTGGACCTCTGGATTGGAAGTAGAGAGCGCTAACCAATCACCCGGGACCTCTGGATTGGAAGTAGAGAGCGCTAACAAATCACCCGGGACCTCTGGATTGGAAGTAGAGAGCGCTAACCAATCACCCGGGACCTCTGGATTGGAAGTAGAGAGCGCTAACCAATCACCCGGGACCTCTGGATTGGAAGTAGAGAGCGCTAACCAATCACCCGGGACCTCTGGATTGGAAGTAGAGAGCGCTAACCAATCACCCGGGACCTCTGGACTGGTAAGTAGAGAGCGCTAACCAATCACCCGGGACCTCTGGACTGGTAAGTAGAGAGCGCTAACCAATCACCCGGGACCTCTGGACTGGTAAGTAGAGAGCCCTAACCAATCACCCGGGACCTTTGGATTGGAAGTAGAGAGCACTAACCAATCACCTGGGACCTCTGGACTGGTAAGTAGAGAGCGCTAACCAATCACCCGGGACCTCTGGACTGGTAAGTAGAGAGCACTAACCAATCACCCGGGACCTCTGGACTGGTAAGTAGAGAGCGCTAACCAATCACCCGGGACCTCTGGACTGGTAAGTAGAGAGCGCTAACCAATCACCCGGGACCTCTGGACTGGTAAGTAGAGAGCACTAACCGATCAGCCTACATTCAACCTAGATGTTTACTTTGTATGAGGTAAAACAACACAACAACAAAAGTAACACTACTAATGTGTTAGTAATTTATTACATGAATCAAAAACAATATTTCTGACTGATGAATACAGATAATAAGTACAAGATGTCTATGTTTGTAGAACTAACAACTAAATCATCAAAGCAAATGTTTAGTCATTAAGTAACCTAGTTTTTTGTTCTAATAATCTAAATACTGTAAAATCATTATTTTTCGAGGGAGTTGAATTTTAGTAGATTTCGTTGTTGAACTTGACCACGAAATCTAATCCTCATGATAAAACGACCTCTGGAAGTCATACTTGGGTTAACCCTTTCAAGTTCTGTAATCCACCAATTTATGACCCCCGAAAATTGCATTTTATCAAAATCCACAGAATTTTATACCCACGAAAATATGTGATTTTGCAGTATAGAACATAAAATCAAAATGAGTGTATCAAAATTCCAGCCAAAGTGCATGATATAAGTTTCAATTTCACAATTTGCAATAAAATGAAAAGTATACTATCTGATAAATCACAATGAGGTATGACCAATCTGATAAAGGGTAAATGACAAATTTGATAATGAAGGTAGCACTCGACAGTAACAGCAGAGCAAACAGTGCAATTAGGAATGACCAAAATGATGGCAGTCATCAATTAGATGATACTGGTACTCATAAAACCATTAGGGAGCAAGCTACTAGTAATACAAAACTGGCAATACTGATACTATGTGTTTGGCAAGGATATTCTAACCATATAACAGGTCAACATTCTAAGGACACATGATGATAATTGTAATTCTTTAGATTTCAATATAAGGAAGTAAATATGTTCATTGTACAAGTACACCTTGTGTAATAGTTACTGCAACATACTCTGAAATGCTCTGTCTGTCTACAATACTGCACACTTGGAAATACTCTGTCTACAATACTGCAACATACTGGGGAATACTCTGTCTGTCTACAATACTGCAACATACTGGGGAATACTCTGTCTACAATACTGCAACATACTGCACACTGGGAAATACTCTGTCTGTCTACAATACTGCAACATACTGCACACTGGGAAATACTCTGTCTGTCTACAATACTGCAACATACTGCACACTGGGAAATACTCTGTCTGTCTACAATACTGCAACATACTGGGAAATACTCTGTCTGTCTACAATACTGCACACTGGGAAAGAGGGCTTAATGTTCAATACTGAATTGCAAATGTGGGCTCTATCTGGAATACTGCACTGGTGTACCTTTTTTATTATCACACAAAGAGTAGAACTATGATACAAACAGATAGACAACCCTTGACTAGATAAGATAACCTGGTACTTAGCTCCCTATCTATTACTGTGCAAAGATGTGCACATTCAAAAACATCAAAATTGACATTGAGTATTCTCTGTTGTAGTTTTTTACTTTGAAATGTTACAGAAAAAGGACATATTGATTGTTTGGTATATGATAGCTGGTGAGTTAACATGGTATCAAACAAATATATTGATATGTTTAAACATGATTCAAGTCTTTATAATTATCAACTTACTAACTAATCATGAGAAATTCAAAGTTTATCAGAAAATACCTGATTTGCCTCATTCAAATCATAATTTTCTAGTTATATAAGAGGTAGACAAAAACAAGTTACCTCATGCAGTAGAAGAAACTTAGCTCTTCAAAATGAGACATTAGTCATTAAAAAAAGATGACAAACAAAACTTTTGATGCAAAATAACAGAATATGCTGCATGCTATTTTGCATTTTCTCCCAGCTTTCAATCGAGTGTCCAATCTGTGAGTTTAGATCTTTGATTTGAAGTTTTACTAAAATTGAGTAAAAAAATATGTTCCTTTTACTCCCTTTCTCATTTTGCAGTTTGTATGTTGAAATATGAAACAATGATATTGCAAGAACTACCACAATCTGCCTACCTTACAATACATATCTCTCATACCATCAAATATCACACACATCAAACATACACATAGTAACATCCAGTATATACAAACAATATGACTGAGCCAATGAAAAATACATGGCAATTAAAAATTATCCAATCAGAAAAAATCTTACAAAAGTCATATAAAGTATGATTGACAGCCAATAAAAAAGCTCAATAAATAGCCAATGAAAAATGATGTTGCATAAGTCATAAAACTGTCCCGACTAGGAGCCAATAAAGCAAGTTCAATACACTACAGCAAATTCAAAGTGATGTAACACGACCACAGCAAATCAAAACACACCAAATATGTCACACTTTGGTAATCTATAAACTATCTAATCTAATACAAAGAAAGTAGCACACATGAAGACTAAAGTACTACAGTGCTACAAAATCTCACATCAATATAAAATATCATTAGTTAGGAGTACATATCTAAAATGATCACCCTAATGATCAGCCTTATCTCCTCAGGTAGTACTGCTGACACAATGTGAGATTTACCGGGGCACAGTGTTCTCTCTAACACTCAGTTTGCAGGAAAATCAAATAAAGTTGATCACATTTCATGGTATTTCTTGATGTAAAATTGCCTAAATGAAAGTATACATTATCTTAAAATATTATATAAATCTGCTTCCTTATGGCCTGCTATGTATAGCCAATGTAGCAGTGTGGCTTGTGGATCTTATTTAAATCGCTAGGAAATATGAAGGTCATGGCTTATCTCCTTCAAGGACAGATTCTAGCTAATGATGTTTGGATTAACAGTCTGGTGTTGTAATTGGGCAGGCAAGGTATACAGTACTGGCCAAGTGATGTTGTAACTGGACAGGCATGGGATACAGTACTGACCGGGCGATGTTGTAACTGGGCAGACATGGGATACAGTACTGCCCAAGCGATTCAGTTAACATAAAAACACTACAAAATGGTATAAATGTTATGGGTATGGGGGAATGTATGTGAAACCAATCAAACAGCGAGGTAAGGTACATCAAGGTACACATATCAAGAAACATGATAAAAACAAGGAAGGAAAACATGCATTTCTAACTGAGCTAATATGATTGATTTACTTACTAAACCATTTATAATGTAAGGTATACAAGACGTGTGAAGGTAAATATATGTATTACATTACTATGCACTCTGTGTCACCGTATTACTATATGTAGCAGAGTTTTACTAGAACAAGATAAAACAACAATATTTATATCACAGACAATAATTATACCAGCAGTGAAGTAACATGTATGTACATGTATATCACTTTACTATGATCAAATATGGCCGCTGCAGTCTTTTCATTTCATGTAACTGATCTAATATATGTTATAAGTGTAAATATGCATTGCCCACCAAAAATAAGTATACAGAGGTTATTTCCCCATTTACTTGTATCTAATAACACTATTTGCAGACCAGTGAACCAACAATATTTTAGAGTGTAAAGACCATACATTGATTGGTACCCTAGATGCAAAATATGAAGTTTCTTAATCCGGCTTGAAAGATAACTTTTTCATAAAATGATGGAAAATTCAGGCTTTAGGATCACATGGTTATGTTAATTCAGAACATCTTATTGTTACTTTTATCTCTTGTTTGGCTCATTCAGAAACTGTTGTTTTCAGAAACTAGTATAATTGTGACTGTCTGATCAACAGATATAGAATAATTTAACCAAGTTCCATTCAGTAACTGTAATACTTATTTTAGTGGGCACTGTATTATAAGGCTCCTTCTCAGTATGTAAGGTGATATTATGTTTTACTATAACTATAAACCTGGACCGACATGTTCTCTGATCTGATATGTTATATATAGTCACCGGTTCTTATATCATAATGTGTGATACTATTCTGCTGATATAACATCCTAACTTCAGGAAAATATGTCCAAACACAGTACATGTTTGTGTAAGTTGGGGCGAGTACATATTCAATGTAAATGTTTGTGTAAGTTGGGGCGAGTACATATTCAATGTACATGTTAGTGTAAGTTGGAGCGAGTACATATTCAATGTACATGTTTGTGTAAGTTGGAGCGAGTACATATTCAATGTACATGTTAGTGTAAGTTGGAGCGAGTACATATTCAATGTACATGTTTGTGTAAGTTGGGGCGAGTACATATTCAATGTACATGTTTGTGTAAGTTGGGGCGAGTACATATTCAATGTACATGTTTGTGTAAGTTGGGGCGAGTACATATTCAATGTACATGTTTGTGTAAGTTGGAGCGAGTACATATTCAATGTACATGTTAGTGTAAGTTGGAGCGAGTACATATTCAATGTACATGTTAGTGTAAGTTGGGTCAAATACATTGGATGTCATTAGTCAGAATAGTTTAAACAATTCTGCACATGACGTCTTGTGTGTATGATGTTGGACTTCTATCAGGAGAAACAACAACAAAGATAGAAACCTTGACACAACAATAAGTGTAAGTAGCATACTGGATAGAGGTTATCATGTGTCATATATGATGCAAGTTCCCAAATTGAATGGTCATGGTACATGTTAGCAAAGCCAAAGCAATCACACCCAAATGTGAACACACCAAAATGTGAACATACCCAAATGTGAACACACCAAAATGTGAACATACCCAAATGTGAACACACCAAAATGTGAACACACCCCAATGTGAAAACACCCCAATGTGAACACACAAATTCATGGTTTTTATATGCTGCTGTAATGTCAAATATTACAATTTTCTTCAGATGTTGCCATTTTGGTAACATAAATATGTCATGGGTATAGGAATAGTAAGTAACACAATGTATTCATTCTCGTATGTTTCTTATCATTGTCAATGGGTTAAGTTGGTTAACACAACTGGTTAACACAACATTTAATGTCAATGGGTTAAGTTGGTTAACACAACATTTAATGTCAATGGGTTAAGATGGTTAACACAACATTTACTGTCAATGGGTTAAGTTGGTTAACACAACATTTAATGTCAATGGGTTAAGTTGGTTAACACCACATTTAATGTCAATGGGTTAAGTTGGTTAACACCACATTTAATGTCAATGGGTTAAGTTGGTTAACACCACATTTAATGTCAATGGGTTAAGTTGGTTAACACCACATTTAATGTCAATGGGTTCAAACTATTTTCCATGGTGTCACAAAGACTTCTACAATATCACTGGACCTGTCTGGCATGACATCTGGTTTTAACATACATATAGCAAAACAGTGTTTTGCACAAAATATATCAATTTCAATAAAACATGTTTTCTTATTAAACAACAGTTGTACAATGCAAATTTCAAGTTTTACGAGTCGTACACAAATTGTTTCAACAACATCAATTAATGTATATGTATAAACTTGTAAGCTTGGCATATTTATAGAAAATAAAAGGGAAACGGGCTTCTCTTCTCTCATACCCACGTCGCGATGGATAACATCAGGAATGAAGTGTCGAGAGTGAATAATATAAGTTGGAAAAACTTGTTCCACAATAGATCTTAAATAATTAAGTTTAAGATACACAAAAAATGTAATTTCAAAGTTTTGGGCAAATTCTTTTACTCATTTTTTTGTATTCAAATGAATCACTGCAAAAATGGAAACATAGAAATTCCATGAAAAACATGTTTTTTAACACGGCCCATAACTGTGCTGTAAATATGTTCCAGGGGGAATAAACTCACCTGATTGTTCATCAACTACACATACAATCTAGAGATTGTATGATACAATAAGTGCTTATATCTTTTCAAATATGCAAAAGTACTAACCCTAAGTTGGTTACAAAGTGACAATGAATGAATTCAGAAACATGTTGATCAAAGATGGACCTCCAGGGTCAATAATACATTGTATGAAACAAACCACACATATCAATAAAATCACTCAAAAGTTCTCTAAAATACACAAAATGCTACAAAAGTCTCAATACTCTTTCTCTATAAATTAAACAACAACTATGCCTATAAAGGGGCTAGCAATGAATACATTGCTTCTATGATATTACACAGTTCATCAATAACATAACGGTATACAGTAACAGTGCCGCCTAACACTAACTATACAATATAAAATATGCTAACATAATCAATGTAACTATATATAGTCTGGTCTTCTTGCTTGTTATATAAGATATGTTAACACAATGTAACTATATATAGTCTGGTCTTCTTGTTTGTTATATAAAATATGCTAACATAATCAATGTAACTATATATAGTCCGGTCTTCTTGCTTGTTATATAAGATATGTTAACACAATGTAACTATATATAGTCTGGTCTTCTTGCTTGTTATATAAAATATGCTAACACAATGTAACTATATATATAGTCTGGTCTTCTTGTTTGTTATATAAAATATGCTAACACAATGTAACTATATATAGTCTGGTCTTCTTGCTTGTTATATAAAATATGCTAACACAATGTAACTATATATAGTCTGGTCTTCTTGTTTGTTAAATAAAATATGCTAACACAATGTAACTATATATAGTCTGGTCTTCTTGTTTGTTATATAAAATATGCTAACACAATGTAACTATATATAGTCTGGTTTTCTTGTTTGTTATATAAAATATGCTAACACAATGTAACTATATATAGTCTGGTCTTCTTGCTTGTTATATAAAATATGCTAACACAATGTAACTATATATATAGTCTGGTCTTCTTGTTTGTTATATAAAATATGCTAACACAATGTAACTATATATAGTCTGGTTTTCTTGTTTGTTTATATAAAATATGTTAACAAAATGTTACTATATATAGTCAGGTCTCCTAATGTTTGTTATATAAAATATGTTAACACAATGTAACTATATATAGTCTGGTCTTCTTGCTTGTTATATAAAATATGCTAACACAATGTAACTATATATAGTCTGGTCTTCTTGCTTGTTATATAAAATATGCTAACACAATGTAACTATATATATAGTCTGGTCTTCTTGTTTGTTATATAAAATATGCTAACACAATGTAACTATATATAGTCTGGTCTTCTTGTTTGTTATATAAAATATGCTAACACAATGTAACTATATATAGTCTGGTTTTCTTGTTTTTTATATAAAATATGTTAACACAATGTAACTATATATAGTCAGGTTTTCTTGTTTGTTATATAAAATATGTTAACACAATGTAACTATATATAGTCAGGTCTTCTTGTTTGTTTATATAAAATATGTTAACACAATGTTACTATATATAGTCAGGTCTCCTAATGTTTGTTATATAAAATATGTTAACACAATGTAACTATATATAGTCTGGTCTTCTTGTTTGTTATATAAAATATGTTAACACAATGTAACTATATATAGTCTGGTCTTCTTGTTTGTTTATATAAAATATGTTAACACAATGTAACTATATATAGTCTTGTCTTCTTGTTTGTTATATAAAATATGTTAACACAATGTAACTATATATAGTCTGGTCTTCTTGTTTGTTATATAAAATATGTTAACACAATGTAACTATATATAGTCTGGTCTTCTTGTTTGTTATATAAAATATGTTAACACAATGTAACTATGTATAGTCTGGTCTTCTTGTTTGTTATATAAAATATGTTAACACAATGTAACTATATATAGTCTGGTCTTCTTGTTTGTTTATATAAAATATGTTAACACAATGTAACTATATATAGTCTGGTCTTCTTGTTTGTTTATATAAAATATGTTAACACAATGTTACTATATATAGTCAGGTCGCCTAATGTTTGTTATATAAAATATGTTAACACAATGTAACTATATATAGTCTGGTCTTCTTGCTTGTTATATAAAGTATGTTTACACAATGTAACTATATATAGTCTGGTCTTCTTGTTTGTTATATAAAATATGCTAACACAATGTAACTATATATAGTCTGGTCTTCTTGCTTGTTATATAAAATATGCTAACACAATGTAACTATATATAGTCTGGTCTTCTTGTTTGTTAAATAAAATATGCTAACGCAATGTAACTATATATAGTCTGGTCTTCTTGTTTGTTATATAAAATATGTTAACACAATGTAACTATATATAGTCAGGTCTTCTTGTTTGTTATATAAAATATGTTAACACAATGTAACTATATATAGTCTGGTCTTCTTGTTTGTTTATATAAAAAATGTTAACACAATGTTACTATATATAGTCTGGTCTTCTTGTTTGTTAAATAAAATATGCTAACACAATGTAACTATATATAGTCTAGTCTTCTTGTTTGTTATATAAAATATGTTAACACAATGTAACTATATATAGTCAGGTCTCCTAATGTTTGTTATATAAAATATGCTAACACAATGTAACTATATATAGTCTGGTCTTCTTGCTTGTTATATAAAATATGCTAACACAATGTAACTATATATAGTCTGGTCTTCTTGTTTGTTAAATAAAATATGCTAACACAATGTAACTATATATAGTCTGGTCTTCTTGTTTGTTATATAAAATATGTTAACACAATGTAACTATATATAGTCAGGTATTCTTGTTTGTTATATAAAATATGTTAACACAATGTAACTATATATAGTCAAGTCTTCTTGTTTGTTTATATAAAATATGTTAACACAATGTTACTATATATAGTCAGGTCTCCTAATGTTTGTTATATAAAATATGTTAACACAATGTAACTATATATAGTCTGGTCTTCTTGTTTGTTATATAAAATATGTTAACACAATGTAACTATATATAGTCTGGTCTTCTTGTTTGTTATATAAAATATGTTAACACAATGTAACTATATATAGTCTGGTCTTCTTGCTTGTTATATAAAATATGTTAACACAATGTTACTATATATAGTCAGGTCTCCTAATGTTTGTTATATAAAATATGTTAACACAATGTAACTATATATAATCTGGTCTTCTTGTTTGTTATATAAAATATGTTAACACAATGTAACTATATATAGTCTGGTCTTCTTGTTTCTTTATATAAAATATGTTAACACAATGTAACTATATATAGTCTGGTCTTCTTGTTTGTTATATAAAATATGTTAACACAATGTAACTATATATAGTCTGGTCTTCTTGTTTGTTTATATAAAATATGTTAACACAATGTAACTATATATAGTCTGGTCTTCTTGTTTGTTATATAAAATATGTTAACACAATGTAACTATATATAGTCTGGTCTCCTTGTTTGTTTATATAAAATATGTTAACACAATGTAACTATATATAGTCTGGTCTCCTTGTTTGTTATATAAAATATGCTTACAAAATCAATGTATCCATATATAGTCTAGTCTTCTTGCTTGTTTATATAAAATATCTTCTTGTTAACCTAAAATAAAGATAATGATAAACAAACAAGAGTCTTGATTGTAGGTCACCAAACTTACAGTCATCAAAGATAGTTCATAAATGCCCCTACTGCCAATATACATATTACTAAGAAATAAAACAAACTAGAGCTATCACTGTTGTTAACACATTTTTAATAGCAAAGGGTATAATAACAAAGTTACTTTAAAATCCAGTAAGAAACAACAAAGTTACAGAGCAGACACGACTATATGATCTTTGACCTTCACCTTTGAGCTAGGGACCTGAGGCTTGTGCATGACACACTGTCTTGGTGGTGTAAACATTTACATCAAGTTAGATAAATATCCAATATGAAATGACATAGTTACAGAGCGGACACGATTCTCAAGCCTATTTATGCCTTTTAACCTTTGACCTCTAAGTGTGACCTTTGAGCTAGGGACCTGGGTCTTGTGCATGATATACCGTCTTGATGTGGTGAACATTTTTACCAAGCGATTTTTAAAATCCAGTAAGAAACGACAAAGTTACAGAGCACACTTGAGTAACAGACCAACTAACCAACCAGGACTCCAGTATACCCCATTCAAACTTTGTTTGCAGGGGTATAATAATCTACAGATAGATGGACTGAAAGCATGACTCAAAATTACAATATAGCGCTCATATACCTTATATTTCACTGTTTTACCCTGTATTCAATATTTACATTCTACTATACTCCAACATAATATTCAACTGAGCAAGAGGACTCGTTTGTAATGGTCAGGGTAGCCACTAAAACAGATGTTATAGTATTTGATATATTACCTGGTTTATGATAGTTCTCCAATTGGAGCATTTTCCAGCCATAGATTGTGCATGAATTGATACAGGCCGGTACTTAATGATACCTGAAATATAAACACTCTAAAATAGGAGCATTTTCCAGCTATAGATTGTGCATGAATTGATATAGGCCGGTACTTAATGATACCTGAAATATAATATACACTAAAATAGGAGCATTTTCCAGCTATAGATTGTGCATAAATTGATATAGACCGGTACTTAATGATACCTGAAATATAATATACTCTATTATAGGAGCATTCTTTAGCCATAGATTGTGCATAAATTGATATAGGCTGGTACTTAAATGATACCTGAAAAATAAACACTCTAAAATAGGAGCATTTTCCAACCATAGATTGTGCATGAATTGATATAGGCCAGTACTTAATGATACCTGAAATATAAACACTCTAAAATAGGAGCATTTTCCAGCTATAGATTGTGCATAAATTGATATAGACCGGAACTTAATGATACCTGAAATATAATATACTCTATTATAGGAGCATTCTTTAGCCATAGATTGTGCATAAATTGATATAGGCCGGTACTTAATGATACCTGAAATATAAACACTCTAAAAAAGGAGCATTTTCCAGCTATAGATTGTGCATAAATTGATATAGACCGGAACTTAATGATACCTGAAATATAAACACTCTAAAATAGGAGCATTTTCCAGCTATAGATTGTGCATAAATTGATATAGACCGGAACTTAATGATACCTGAAATATAAACACTCTAAAATAGGAGCATTTTCCAGCTATAGATTGTGCATAAATTGATATAGGCCGGTACTTAATGATACCTGAAATATAAACACTCTAAAATAGGAGCATTTTCCAGCCATAGATTGTGCATAGATTGTGCATAAATTGATATAGACTGGTACTTAATGATACCTGAAATATAAACACTATAAAATAACTTGCATACATGTGTATTATGAGGATCATGCATGAGTGCTCATTACATACGAGTTTTATTAAACGAGTGGACAAAATGGTATCACACGAGGCTTTGCCGAGTGTCATATTGTTTTTGTTGACGAGTTTAATAAAACACGTATGTAATGAGCATGAATGTTAGATTCTATTTATCGCATAACCTTAGAACATGCTCATTATTGATCAAAAGGATGATGTACGCTGCATATGTTTCAGCCATAATTCAGCGGTACAATGAGCGCGACGTCATGGCGACCTTGATATTATCCTGATGTCATTGACAGATCAATGCATGGATTGGCTAACGTCACGTCAAGCTAATTTAAATATTTATTGCACAGTCTGGGAGTGACGAATGATATTTACGGCATGGCTTTACGACACTCCTGGACCGCAGGTTATGTGATAAAGTTGTTTATATCAATCCATATCAGATCCTGATGATGGTTTTTGTAGATGGAAACCAGTAGATTGTATAATAAATCTAGTCTAAACTATCCAGTTGTTAGATGTGTTGTTCTCCTCTTTTCATTTTAAGGTCAAGGTTGCTATGACCTTCAACATGAATAAATAGATCAACTGGTTTCGTATCAATAACTCAAGAACGGTTGGGCCCAGTATCTGCAAATTTGTAAGTATGTTGGCCACCATCAGTTGACCCCTATTGATTTTGAGGTCAATAGGTCAAGATGAATACACTGGTCAGTTGATGAGGGAAGAGGAGAACAACACATCTAACAACTGGGTAGTTTAGACTAGATCTATTAAACATTAACTGACTGACAGACGACATGAGCAAAGCAATATACCAACCCCCCATCAAAGATAGGTGGCATAAATAATGATCAACCAAGTACTTCTTGTTTTCCACAAACAACTGGCAACTTCTCCACATGTAGAGGACATGATGGTAGCTCACAGTGTAGTATAACCTGTCTAACCTAGTATTAATCATTGGCTGATGTACAAACAAGTATTCTATCCACTACAGTTCTAACCTGGAGAGTGCAGATAACTGTTACATTGCTGGGAAACAACGTAAAACAATACTATGTACCTTATATGGTGTTGGGTTCAATGCACGTTTGTGGTCCTGTCTCAATGATTTCATAGATGATATGGCTTTGTTACGTAAATCCACCAGATTGGGTGTCTGAGCAAGAACCTGCAATATAATGAGTAACAAACAAGGCTTAGTCTATAGAGAGTTCAATTTTACCCTGATTATTCATGGTATATGAAATTTTTTTCAACTTCCATCAGTTTGTGTATTTCAGATTTTCAGTGCTTTTTGTATACAGTTAATAATGCTGTTCTATGAACAACAAAAAAAGGGATTGCTTTCAATCCATTAATCAACTACTGTAGCAAAATAAGGTTGAATAATAACCCAACTACATAACAGTCGGACTTTGGTTACCAAATCTTGTGCTGGATTGTTGACCTTATCTTAGACACATATATTACACATGAAGTACACATATGTAGCATACCTCTCCGTTCTTCCAGTAGAGTCGATGTAAACATTGGACTGCTGCTGGTATCACATACGCTCTCTTAGATTCCTGCACGTATACAACAATATACATATCACTACATATAATTATATAGGATCCACCATCAGTTGTCTTTGGAGATCAACATGTCTTAAACGAGTCTAGGATACACAGGTTATTAAGCGAGTTTAAGAAATGTTGATCTCAAAGACAACGATTGGCGGATTATTTTTGTCAGATTACTATAGTCAGAAAGGAATTTAAGCCGAAGATGTTACCGTGTCGTGTTGAAAAGCTGGTGACATCAGACATTTGTTATCACACACGTTGGAGAACATTATATTGTAATTTGTTCTCAAATTGAAGATCACAGTATTTATGTGATAAATGTCCATTACAAGTTCCCACTTCCAGACTTTTCAAGTGTAATTCGTTGGAAATCAACATGTTAAGTAAAATAAGATGCCTTGGTAAGTCCTATACAGTTGTTGATTTTTAACTGCTTGTTCAGATTCATCCTGTATATTACAAGAGGGCCCTAGGTCGCTCACCTGTCGTAATAGTTTATGATTGATGGCCCACATGGTGACGTAGGAAATCATTTACAACTCCAAAGAATCAAGTAAATGCGGCCTCAGTTGCATGTACAATGTTATCATATAGTTCTAACCAGCCACCTTGTTATTTACATCAGATAACCTAAATTGACATATTAGACCAAAATTGTGACCTCTAGTGCCTACACCAAGTTTTTCTTTCATTTTACCTAGTGACCTATTTTTTTACCCCAGTTGACCCAATATCCACTTGATCTAGATTTCATAGAGACAAACATTCTAACCAAGTTTCATGAAGATTGGACCCTAACTGTGGCCTCTAGTGTGTTCGCAAGCTCTTTCTAAGATTTGACCTAGTGACCTAGTGTTTGACCCCACATGACCCAGTTTAGCACTTGACCTTGATTTCATAAAGACAAACATTCTGATTAAGTTTCATGAAGATTGCGCCATAAAAGTGTCCTCTAATGTGTTCAGAAGCTTTTTTCTAAGATTTGACCTAATGACCTAATTTTTGGCCCCACATGACCCAGTTTCGAACTTGTCCTAGATTTTATTGAGACAAACATTCTGATCAAGTTTCATGAATATTGGGTCATCACTGTGACCTCTAGTGTGTTCCAAATAATTGTGGACGGACGACGGACGAAGAGTGATCACAAAAGCTTAGAGTTACAAATGTACTAAACTACTGCCCATATGAATTGAATTGATCATCCTTTCTAGAGTTAATGTATGCTGAAACCATGAAACCAGCTGTTCACACAGACATATGTATGGATAAATGTAAAAATAATGAATTTGTAGCTGTGCTTTGTTGTACAGAATGAAACACAGGCACGAGTTCGAATGCGTAGTAATTAAATCACAATTACGTAGCAGGAGTGATTTATTGCACAGCTATATATTCAATATTTTGATTCTAACATCACTATTGTTATGCATTTATAGCAGAACAAGACATTGTTGGCATCAAACTACATTATTTCCTCAGAACGATATGTCATTTGGCTTAGAAGATGATGTCAAACGTGACGTCATCATTCAGCTGTGTTTTATACACCTTCAATTCCTCTACGTGTAAACATTAGGATAAGCTGCTGGCTGTGTTAGATTAAACAACAATACCACAGTAAACATAATACAAGGTGTACAATACCTGGAATGGATGTCTACAAAGTACACGGCTACCCACTTGAGGCGGTTCCTCTGTTGGTTGCTGCATCAAGTCAACCAGGGCATTACCTAATATGGAATAAATATTCATACATTTATTAATCAGTTAGCAGATTTATGCATACCTTTCTAGCACACAGTTTTAGCATTCAAATATGAGGTTGTGGGTTTGTTACAATAACCCTAGTACATATTATATTGTTTTTATACAAATCACATCAATTAAAAGTTTTTTCAACAAAATATATCACACAATATCAGGTATAGTATAATTAACTATAACAAATCTCTCTAAATTCATATACTTTGCAAATCATAGTAGATCTACAAACCAATAACATTCCCTGCATGTATATTTATTTCACCATTCTTGTCTGTATACATGCTCATCAGAAAATCTGTTCACTTCTGCCTACTGTCTGTTTGTTTATAATATTGTTTTGCTATAAGCATATGTATGTATGTTTTATGCAATAAACATTTTGTATTGTATTGTATATAATGTAATTTGTACAAAAACAATATAAAAACAAGACTGCGTTCAATAAACGCTTATGCCCCCTGTGGAAGCCTTGTCCATAAATAAGTCCAAAATTAGGTCAAGGTGAAGGTCAAAATGGGGTTAGGTGATACTGGCGTGTGGAGAGTGTTCATACACAACATCCATGCAAGTATGAAAGCTTTGTAGCAAGCCATATTAATGCTAGAAGAAACGGTCAATTTGGGTTAACCAGGACGGACGGACGGACGGACGAACGGACGGACGGACGGACAGGTGAATCACTATATGCCTCCCCATCTATCGATAGGGGGGCATAACAATATAATATGTACTAGGG
This sequence comes from Spisula solida, assembly GCA_947247005.1. Lineage (NCBI taxonomy): Eukaryota > Metazoa > Mollusca > Bivalvia > Venerida > Mactridae > Spisula > Spisula solida. The sequence goes on along the minus strand of OX365960.1, from coordinate 24,810,368 downwards.
TTGTAGAGTTTGGGTTGGTAGGGGTACTTGGGTAGTATTAGGGTCTACAGGGGGATGGGAGGCATAACATGACGGGTGCCTGTACATATATGACCAGAAGGTGAGCCATCCACAAGATAAATAATGATTCCCAAAGTCATCATAACAAGATATTGGTAAATGAGAACTAGTATGGACAAACTCAGACATACACCATGATGGACTAACAAATCATCCAGTACAGTCCAACCTCTGTAGAGCAACACTGTTTGGGATCTGTAAATATTGGCTGTTGTGTAGAGGTTGTTGCTCTATAGAGGTTAAATTTATTGTAGATATTGCTTAAGGTAAATTTTGAAGGTGTTGTTGTAGAGTGATTGTAGCTCTACAGAGGGTCGCCGTGGAGAGGTTATACTGTATTATTATGCAGGTATAGAACGGTCAACACACATATTTTCACATTTAGACTTACCATCATGACCAAATAATCGGTACGCTAGTTTCTTGCCGGGAATTGTAACCTTCTCGACATCCTCACTGAGTTTGATACGAGGCTTTTTGTTAACTTCTACCAGCTGTAATGTATGTAGTTCCCATCAAATGGTGCCATGTCATGAAATTTCACATGACATCATGTCATACGTATTATAGTTCCCATCAAATGGTGCCATGTCGTGAAATTTAACATGACATCATGTCATACGTATTATAGTTCCCATCAAATGGTGCCATGTCGTGAAATTTAACATGACATCATGTCATACGTATTATAGTTCCAATCAAATGGTGCCATGTCGTGAAATTTAACATGACATCATGTCAATGTTATTTTAAAACATCTGTGAAGCCTCAGTAAGGTCAGATAAGTACTAAAACTTTGCTGTTTAATAGGAATGGAAGAAATGTTTGATGGAGAAACATCCATATCATGTGATTGTACGGAGCGATGTGTTAAGATCTGGATGACGCCGACAGATAAATGACATAACTAAAGCAGTGCGGAAACTTTCCCTTTATGTGTTTTCATCAGCCATGTGTTCATGGATCTATTTCTTTTACAGTAATAGAGGATCTTACATGTGTGTTCATGACATACAAATTTTATTAAACAAGTCACTTAGAATTGCAAGCATTACAGAAGTCCCCTACCGGTTTGAAGCCATGACCTTTTAATTATTTTCTATGCTTCTGTTGCCATGGCAACCACAATTTCTGTCAAAGTGAAGCAATAATTAATAGGTGCATATACCATAAATTGTCAACATAGCATTGATAATTTTTGGTTAATACAAAAATCCTGTTAAAGGGAAGTAATTTAACTATTTCTGTATCCATAAGCAACCACAATTTTTGTGAGAATAAAACATATTTAAGTGTACACAATCTCTTATAGACTCCTTTCCATATACCAAGTTGCATACCCCTAGCTTGTAAACTGTTTGAGTAATGGAAGGACCCCACATTTTGAAGTATTTCCGTATCCATAGCACCCACAATTATTGTCAGAATCAATAAATATTTAGATGTTCATAATCTCCTTATTGGCACCTACCCTCATATCAAGTTTCATAAACCTAGCTTAGAAACTGTTTGAGTTATGGCAGTGTACAGATTTGGGCATATTTTCACTCTTTCTGTCGCCATAGCAACCACAATTTTTGTCAGAATCAAAATATTTTTAGACTTGCATAATCCCCTTATTACCCCCTATGCATATATCAAGTTTCATAAACATAGCTTAGAAACTGTTTGAGTTATGGCAGAATCCAGATTTGGGCATATTTTCACTCTTTCTGTCGCCATAGCAACCACAATTTTTGTCAGAATCAAAATATTTTTAGACTTGCATAATCCCCTTATTACTCCCTATCCACAGTTTCATTAACCTAGCTTGGAAACTGTTTGTGTTATGTCAGGATCCAGATTTTACGGAGGGATGGTCGGACGTTCCAACGAAACGATATTTACGAGGCTACGGTACGGAATGAAGAGTACATATGAGTCTAATTTTAGCCACATAAAAGAAAATTTTAGCCATGTACTTTCGTTTTAACTATTTTCAACTGGTTTGTCCATAAAAAGTAGCCATCTAAGTACCAGTTTGTGGGCGTGGACGGACAGAATGACGGGTGGACAAGTGGACAAAATGCGTTGTTGATGAATTTTAATAAAACTTGTATGTCATGAGCACAAATGTAAGATTCTATTAATGACAATGTGTAATTATTGAGATTGAATAAAGAACTGACCTTGTAGACACATCCAAGTGCTGGCTGTTTCTGGCAAGTAACTAGGTGAGTACCAATACCAAAACTGTTGATTTCATGTCCCTGGTGAAATAAAACATCACGTCAATACAATACATATCAACCATTCAAACTATGTGACCACACCATGTACTAAAACATGATCAATTAAGGCTGGACATTGAAATATAAGTATAGTGCAGAGAATTTGACACGACTCTCGACCGTCTTTTAGCATAATTTAACAGCTGATATGTTGTCTATATCCCACTTGAAAGTAGAAAATATTAATTGTTAAGTTTTGGCATATACATTATCTTGTGTATCAAGTAGAGTACAGTTAGCTAGGACAGACACTATTTGTTCCAAAGCAAACTGATGTAACAGTTATAACAATTTGTCAGTATACTGAATTTTATTAGAATTTGGATAGTGGATTAGAAATCTAGTCATGATGTATACATAATTAAGTATGTTATAAAATATTCATCAAAATCAGCAATATACTGTGTAATATTTGACATAAACAGAACCAGCAGAGTAAGCTGTCAAATTAAGGAGACAATGAAAGGAAACACATTAAAAAGGGTCATTACAAATATTTAGTCTCTCACCAGCTTACATACATCACTTGATTTGTCGTACAGACATAACAGTAAAGCATTGTTATTTTTATGCAAAACCAGAGGTTTCAACCAAAATGGTCATATTTTTCTCTTTTTATATTGATGTTTAACCTTGAAGAATCTAACAGTTTGACCTTCACTTTATTCTTCAACTTTGATGACAAAATGCTATACCAACATAGTAACTGTTGTGAGTTAGCAGTTTTTACCTTCATGGATTTCAAATTATGTAAACTTGTGCATATAATTTAAGCGCTCAAATAAGAAATTCATACAAAATGCCACAAAGCAGTGAATAATTATGTTTATAAAATAATTAAATAAAATATTTTAAATAAACCTTTTTTACTGCACAGTACAAACAAATGTGTAAACTGTACAAGTGTATATATAGATGTGTGTCAATGTGTGTCATATACTCACATATAGATAGCTCTGTATAGTTGTTTTAATATTTATATTACTCAAAGACAAGGTGAGTTGGAGTTGTTATAACATTATACCACACATATATAAATGCAATGATCAATGCATTGGACCTCCCAATTAATACAAGGTCTGTAGAAAATGTAATAGCTCCTTGAGTTAGTTTATTAACAGTGGCCTGAGACTTTAAAATACTCCCAATACTTCACATCAGCACAGTTATCATTCATAATTACCTCCCTTTGTGACAGGTGAGCTAACAATGTCTATCATTTGTCCAGAGGCATCGCCCATGTAGGAAGCAGTGGCAATGGTTAATAAAGCCCACAACACACAGGTACATGGACAGGCGACTAAGCTGTAAGATGGTTGAATGTGACTATTACAAGCAGAATGAAGGTGATTAAGAGTTATGTCACTAATTACTTAGCTACATGAAATTTGAAAACGAAATCACAAATGAAAAGTTTTGTCCATACCTTTAGCCACATAAACTGATAGATTCAATATGGACGGACACATGAATGGATGGACACACACTATGTTGGTTGAGGGAATACAGACAGACACTATGCTATGTATACATACCTGCTGATTAAGGGAATGTATAGTATCTTCATTGATATCATTGCTGGCAACAATAGTAAGATGTTCAAACCACGGCATCTCAAACCTACAAATATATATATTACAGTTTTTCTTCTCATATAGAATGTAAATATCGTGCAATAACTGAACATCAAATACTATAATTAGAACATAATACAAAGGAATATAATAAAAAGATTATGTACTACAACTTGTACTGATAAACATACTGTAAAGTTATTGATAGTCGCAGCTGATTCATTTTCATTGATTTAACAGTTGAAATAGATTGCAAAATTAAATCCCCTCAAATGATAGACATAAAATATACGTAACAAGAGATTTTGATTTCAACATTTTAAATCCACAAATACCATTTTACCATAATAAGAAAAATTTGATAAACACGAAAATTCATGATTTAACTGGACAAAACAAACAAAGTGAAAAATACTGAATAATATTGGAACTAAGTTGTTCCCAAATGACACAACTGTATTTGTCAGACTAAAAATCTGTTTTAAATTGGTATAATGATCAATGTGACTTTACACAGCTTTTTGTAATAGTTATACTTACTCTTCACCAACCTTATGGAATGATTCGCTGACAATACGAGACATACTTACTCTCTGACAATACGAGACATACTTACTCTCTGACAATACGAGACATACTTACTCTCTGACAATATGAGACATACTTACTCTCTGACAATATGAGACATACTTACTCTCTGACAATACAAGACATACTTACTCTCTGACAATACTAGACATACTTACTCTCTGACAATACGAGACATACTTACTCTCTGACAATACGAGACATACTTACTCTCTGACAATACGAGACATACTTACTCTCTGACAATATGAGACATACTTACTCTCTGACAATATGAGACATACTGACATTACCAGACATACTTACTCTCTGACAATACGAGACATACTTACTCTCTGACGATAGTAGACACACTTACTCTCTGACAATACGAGACATACTTACTCTCTGACAATATGAGACATACTTACTCTCTGACAATAGTAGACATACTTACTCTCTGACAATATGAGACATACTTACTCTCTGACAATAGTAGACATACTAACTCTCTGACAATATGAGACATACTCACTCTTTGACAATATGAGAAATACTCACTCTCTGACAATAGTAGACATAATTACTCTCTGACAATATGAGACATACTTACTCTCTGACAATAGTAGACATACTTACTCTCTGACAATAGTAGACATACTTACTCTCTGACAACATGAGACATACTTACTCTCTGACAATATGAGACATACTTACTCTCTGACAATATGAGACATACTTACTCTCTGACAATAGTAGACATACTTAATTACTCTCTGACAATACGAGACATACTTACTCTCTGACAATACGAGACATACTTACTCTCTGACAATATGAGACATACTTACTCTCTGACAATATGAGACATACTTACTCTCTGACAATACAAGACATACTTACTCTCCGACAATATGAGACATACTTACTCTCTGACAATACGAGAAATACTTACTCTCTGACAATACGAGACATACTTACTCTCTGACAATATGAGACATACTTGCTCTCTGACAATACGAAACATACTTACTCTCTGACCATATGAGACATACTCACTCTCTGACAATATGAGAAATACTTACTCTCTGACAATATAAGACATACTTACTCTCTGACAATATGAAACATACTTACTCTCTGACAATACGAGACATACTCACTCTCTGACAATATGAGACATACTTACTATCTGACAATACGAGACATACTTACGCTTCAGCAACCTTACGGAATGAATCTCTGACAATACGAGACAAATAGGACAAGTCACCACTGTCTAATCGTATACCAATCGCCCGGTAGCCAAGCTCTGACAGAGCTAGAGCAACAGTACAAAAGTTGGCTAACCCACTCCTGAAATTATACATGTCATACATTAGATGACACACTGTAAATATTGGGACAGGAACCAGACTGTCACCTGTTCCACCAAACAGCTCAGAGGAAGGTCAAATGTTTAACTGATCCTGAAAGAGTTTGTGAGAATGATTGTTTTATCTCGGCACCATAAAATATACACAGTGGATATTTATTGATTTTGGTGAAAGATCGAATTTTATTTCACCAAGTGATCACAGAAATAATTATTTTCACAAAAGTGGCATAGTAATTCTTCGAGTTAAGCCAAGCTAAAACAGCATTGGTGTTTCCAAGAGCAACATATTATTAGCATACGCAGCAAGCACAAGTAAGCAAGCAAGTCTTGAAGACAAATGCAGTCAAAATTAATCAACTGCGCAACCAATTGTTCAACATATGAAAATATTATAAAGACTGGATCATATATGATGAGATATATACAGTGCCCGCCAAAAATAAGTATACAGTAAATTAATGTTGCAAAATTAAACTTGGTTAAATTATTCAATATCTGTTTATCGGACGGTCACAATTATACAGTAAACTCCCTCAAAACCGGACCCTGTCTGGACCGGTTCGAAAGTCCGATCTTGTGGGAGGTCCGGTTTTAAGGGAGTTCTTTCTGTATCATGTACACCTTGATATTATATCATAGGGAATATACTGTGTGTTTCATGATACATGTTTACGTTACCATCGAAGAGCATCACCATTAAGGGAGCTGCAAATATTTCAATTCTAACATCGATGAGTACTCAATTTGCTTATTTGTTCATTGGCCATCAAAACTATCCAATGACATAGACTGTGCAATCATACAAATCCCGAAATGCAAGTGTGCACTAATTGGAGACATATTAATTAAATACGATTGAGTGCAGTGTTTGTCGTAATTACAACATTTTGGTGGGCTAAACGATCCTTTGTTCCAGTAAATGTTTGTTGCAATACCTACCTCAAGAACAAAACATCAAATGGAAGGACCGTTTTCTTATTACGTTCGTAATTAGGCAATTATTTAATTTCATTGCGGCGAATTTCACAAAGTATTTTTCACGCCTGTGCAAATTACACGCGAGACCGATTAAGAGTAAACATTAAAAACACGATTTGTTAATCGCACCTTTTGTTATGACACGTTCTTTAACTAACAATTAACAAAGTGACATTTTAGAAAAGAAAAATGTACGCATTAAGTTTTCCGTCAGGTGAGACAAATATACGCGTCCGGTATTCCGCAAGTAACTATCGTTGAAAATCTTGTCAGCGGACCGCAAATGCCGTCCGGAATCCGGAATTATGAGAGTCCGGTATTGAGGGAGCTTTTTAAGTTAACTTTATAAGAAGAAAATACGGGACCTAGGAAATCGTCCGATTTTATGGGGATTCCGGTTTTGAGGGAGTCCGGTTTTGAGGGAGTTTACTGTACTAGTTTCTGAAACTACAGTTACTAATAGAGTCAAATTAGAGATAAAAATAAAGATAAAGATGATCGGAACTAAAATAACCATGTGATCAAAAAGGCTGAATTTTCCATCGTTTTGTGACAAAGTTACCATTCAAGATGGACAAAGAAACTTTAGATTTTGCATCTAGGGTACCAATTAGTGTATGGTCTTTCCATTTATAAAAAAAAAAGGAATTTCCTTCAAATTTATTGTTGCTTCACTGTTCTGCAAATAGTATCATTACAGGCAAGTAAGTGGACAAATAACATCTGTATACTTATTTTTTGGTGGGCAGAGTACAACCAGTACATACCTTATGACATCATATGTATCAATCAATGCCAGAAAGCCATTAGGAAATGCTTGTGCATAGGATATAAAAGCTGCCAGTTCCCCAGCACTCACTTGATCCTTTAGAAAATCTGAAATCATACATGCATGTACAGCATGAAGAATTGGACTTGATCCTGACCTTTATGCATGAATATATAACAAGGTTCTTGTGTTGAACATATAAATTTCTGCAAGCAAATCGTGCAATATCGTTCCTTTAGATTTGTGTTTACACCTCGAGCTTCTTTGTGATACTTCCCGCTTATGAAAACATACAACTGTGATTATAAATATAGACGAGATATCAGCTGTAAAACTATGCTAATTGAAGGTTGAGAGTCGTGTCAAATTCTCTGGACTATATCACATTTATGTATCAACCAACAATAAAATTATATACAATCATTAACAAGGATATTAATTCTTCATAGCCGTACACAAATATTGAGCTGGTTTTACAGAATTTTACAATAAACAATAAAAATATTTAACAAGAAATATTTTCCTGTATTTTCATGTGAAATCGAAAGTGATTTTAAAACACTTTTAAAGAGAGTTAACATTCTTCTATAATTTAGCCAAGTGAATTTACCTAGTTTTAACAACAGATAAAAACCATTATTAAACTAGGCCATTCGGTTTGTTATAGCTGAAACTAGGTCTTTCAGCTTTTGACAGCTGGAACTTGCACTTTCAGCAGTTAAGTTCATTTTCACGTTCAGTTATGTGTTAGGCATTGTGCTGTGTAATTGTGGTCTGTGTTGTTGTTATGTTTTATGTTTCAGTGGAGTGCTGCCTTTCCTGTACATTAGTTTGGCCTAGATGTTTACAGACTGTGTGCCAAGATTACAAAAAGATTGTGACCTGTTAGCAAACATACAGTGAATCATGAATAGATAATGGACATCCAACAATGCTAACATATTCACCGCTAATAAACCAAATCACTGTACTCATTATTGGAATACTATACAATTCAACTTGTACGACTTACTGTGATTGAAACATCTGGTGATTTTCCATCTTCCACTCATTATTGCAAGACTACGTACACAATTCAATGTGTACTCATTATTGCGGAAGTTGGCTCGTTTATACACTGTGATATTACTGTATATCTGCTGATTGTACCTACCTAAGATTGGAGCTAATTTTTTCTGCCATTTTAAACAAATTTCTACAAAGTCCACTTCCTGTTCTGAATCTTTTGGCTTCAAAGACTGAAGTATAAAACAAGTTCAATCCTGACACCATGCATCATCCAGAAATAATGGCAAATGCTAAAAAATCCATAACAAGAGATGTTGCATAGAGCATATAGGGTGTTAAAAAAGTTTTTTATTTTTTAGATAGTCAATTTAAACATATGAACGTATATAGTAATGGTTGTTTCACAAAATTTAAATTCATATCAAGTTTTATTTGAGCTTAGTATGTAGTAGACAATTTTTTTTTTACTATATAAATAGATTAATATCATATCAGATAGATTACAACAATGGAAGACACCTCTAGATTTTAACCTGGAAATTATATATTCTTCTGAGGTCAGAAAAATAGAACTATTGAAACTTAAACATTGAGAACGATATTTTTTAACACCCTGTATATGCCCAAATGGAAGCCTTAATGAGTCAGTTATGTTAAAGGGGACCTCAAAATCAATAGGGTCAACAACTGACGGTGACAAAACTCTGTTTCAAGATCCTGGGCCCAATCATGGCCTATTGGTAAAGGTCATGTTGAAGGTTGCAACAACTTTAACCTACTGGCCTCAAAATCTTTAGGTGTCATCTAATGTTGATGACCAGCCTCCATGTAAAGTTTAAGGATCCCAGAATCAAGCGTTCTTGATTATACCCACATATCAATAATGGGGGTGGAGGCATAAAAATGTAATTTTACAGAAACACTACAGGGGTGGTATTCAATATTGATCTTATTTAATTGGAGAATAAGGATAGCCAATCATATCGCCTGTTACTGACCAAGAGTTTAATATGATGTGATCTGATTGGTTGTCCTAATCCTTAAGTCAAGTAAGATCAATATTGAATACCACCCCTGATGTCACAAATTAAAATTGAATGATCTTAGGTGATGTACACCATATAAGGATAGGACATGTATATGTAATATGGTGTAAGGGTTAATCTATATTATACATGACTTTAATAGTATATACATGTATATATACACTCTGCTTCATCCTATCTTCAGTAACATTTGCCCAATCACAAGACTTATTTCGATAATTGTGTGACAATATTGGACTTTACCATTTTTCAGACAAAATGTAAACAATTTAGATATTAGATTGGATTCCTCAGTCAGATACCAGGGTACTGTTTTATCAAGGCAATAAGTATAAATACCTATATAGTAAACTTACGATAAAATTTAAAGTCTTTATATTTTGTTCACAGTTATATAGGGTGGTAAATGGAGCTGCACTATTAACAATGATTCAGTTAATGAACTCCTACAACCCATATCTGGCTCCAATTTGCAGTTGTAAAAGAATTATAAAGAATTGAACTTTGAACGTATCTTTAAGATTTTCATAAGTGCTTTGATAAAACAGAACTCTGACGTCTAGTTGGAACATTTGCAAAGTAACAGTATATAACTAGATCTCAACTAATTCTAAGCTATTTTAGAACAAACAGAGGAACACTTTAACTCCAAATATGGTCAACACATGCAAAGCAAAGTGCAAGTGATGACACACGCACAGTAACCACAGTGTTCAGTGCTCTGAAATCTTCGCATACCATTTGGATTTTAATGAAAACGTGTGGGAAAAACATCATAAAAGGGAATGTTGAAAATAGTAACAGCTTTATATATTATACATGTATGTATAACCTTCACAAACAGTGTACTATGATATGGTATTTTTTATTTTGAAACAGATTTGAAAACAACACAGTAGGTAAAAGCTGGGAACCATTTCCAGCAACCAAACAGTTTCCCGTATAGCACAGGTAAAAGCTGGGAACCATTTCCAGCAACCAAACAGTTTCCCGTATAGCACAGGTAAAAGCTGGGAACCATTTCCAGCAACCAAACAGTTTCCCGTATAGCACAGGTAAAAGCTGGGAATCATTTCCAGCAACCAAACAGTTTCCCGTATAGCACAGGTAAAAGCTGGGAACCATTTCCAGCAACCAAACAGTTTCCCGTATAGCACAGGTAAAAGCTGGGAATCATTTCCAGCAACCAAACAGTTTCCCGTATAGCACAGGTAAACTGGAAACCAATTACAAATGAATGGGAAAGCATTTCGAGCGTACTTCAACTATCATCGATAGGCAGTTAAACAGAGGAAACACTGTCTGCACACACACTAAATGTTTCAATAAAAGACTCGTATTTATGACAAAATCAATGTGCTTTAATCAATACAAGCTAGCTGGGTAGATTACTGGGAACCAATCATATGTAGAAACTGTGGAGACTGGCCTTGCTACCTCAGTTTGCAGAGCTAAGAGTTAGTACTACCGTGAGTATGTAGTCAGTTTGAGTCCCACGTCAGGTGTACTTTTTTCTCCTGTATTTACTTACAAATGGTGCCCGAGGTAGGATACATGACATCATGTTATTCTACATAACATACATTTTAATGATTTATAAGACAATCAACTGTTCTGTCTGTATTAAAAGTCGATAAACAAGAGCTATCTAATATTGAAGACCCTGATGAAGGCTCGGTATAAGCCGAAACGTTGGTCTTAAATAACATTTTAAAAACTCAACCTGCTTTGTGTAGCTACATTTGCAGTTTGGTGTTTTTGCTGATATTATTTAAGATGATGAATTTTCCCAGATATATTGTCTGACACATGATGGTGAAACTTCATTGAAATCCATTCAATGGTAACAGCAAAGTAGTAGGGACAAAATAAATGCACATTTAGTTATAAGGCATACAGAGTTTTATTGACATCAGACCAAATTGGTTACTTAGAAATAGTGCAGACAATATGACTTATAAATGGAAAAAAACGAAGTGAAATTGTTGTATACTCACTAAAAATTAGACTTGGTACTAAGGATATAACAATAAAGATGTACAAAATATAAACGTTGCTTAAACATTTCAATGATGTAGTTGAAACACAATTATTTCTATTGATTTTCAAGGAGGTTTTTGAGCAACTACCTCGACATGAACAACATAGGCATTACATTGTTGTGGGTACATTGTTGAATTTTGGTTGTCTGAATATTCACAAATATATATAAGTGCATCTAACTAGCTGATAGGTTGTGACTAGCACTATTAATTGTCAGTCCTATAACAGGAACTTGCATAATTTTTTTTTTTTTATAAATTCTGCAAGTTTCTGTGATCCTATATGGTTGTCTGTTGTCCTGTGTGAGACAGTATTACGATATAGAATTGGTGGGAAGGCTGTGTTATAAGGACCAGGCATGAATATATTACTAGGATAATGTACGATGTGGTATCCTATAAAGTAGAATGATCACAAGATATCATAGAATTTGTTGAAACAAACTTAAACACATCCATTAACTATGTAAACAAGTAATTAAAAATTGCAAGCAATACAGAAGTCCCCTACCGGTTTTAAGCCATTTTCAATGTTTCTGTTGCCATAGCAACCACAATTATTTTTAAACATGCATTATCCCCTTATTGCCCACTATCCACATACCAAGTTTCATACACCTAGCTTGGAAACTGTTTGAGCAATGTCAGGATCCAGATTTTTTGACGAACAGACTGACTGACAGACTAACTAATGGACGGAGGGCAAACCTATAGTCCCCTCCGGTCAAAAACCGGTAGGGGACTAATAATAGACACACGCATGTGGCACAGTTTTCAGACACATCATACCATAATACACTACATGTAATGTTATATACCCTAACAAGGATCTATACAAACAGGAGCTTCAAGTGACCAAAGCATTAGATATTGCATTAAGGGGAAGCAACTTATATAAAGATCTAGCAGATTTTACATGCATATAAGGGGAGGTAATTCTGAATATTGAGGCAAACACATGGAATGAAATTCTGAGTATTGATGCAAACAAGGGGAGGTTACCCATACAAATCATCACCTTGTCAATCATCTAGAATGTAAAATCATGCATAAATCAGATAACACAGCATAAATCAGATACACAGCATAAATCAGATAATGCAATATGTAAACATAACATAATAATAACTATGATATACAGTACACTGTTAGCCTATACCTGTCATCAGGGTGGTATATGCAGTACACTGTTAGCCTATACCTGTCATCATGGTGGTATATGCAGTACACTGTTAGCCTATACCTGTCATCAGGGTGGGATATACAGTACACTGTTAGCCTATACCTGTCATCAGGGTGGGAGATACAGTACACTGTTAGCCTATACCTGTCATCAGGGTGGGAGATATGGTACACTGTTAGCCTATACCTGTCATCAGAGTGGGAGATATGGTACACTGTTAGCCTATACCTGTCATCAGGGTGGGAGATATGGTACAATGTTAGCCTATACCTGTCATCAGGGTGGGAGATATGGTACACTGTTAGCCTATACCTGTCATCAGAGTGGGAGATATGGTACACTGTTAGCCTATACCTGTCATCAGGGTGGGAGATACAGTACACTGTTAGCCTATACCTGTCATCAGAGTGGGAGATACAGTACACTGTTAGCCTATACCTGTCATCAGGGTGGGAGATATGGTACACTGTTAGCCTATACCTGTCATCAGGGTGGTATATACAGTACACTGTTAGCCTATACCTGTCATCATGGTGGTATATGCAGTACACTGTTAGCCTATACCTGTCATCAGGGTGGGATATACAGTACACTGTTAGCCTATACCTGTCATCAGGGTGGTATATACAGTACACTGTTAGCCTATACCTGTCATCAGGGTGGGAGATATGGTACACTGTTAGCCTATACCTGTCATCAGGGTGGGAGATACAGTACACTGTTAGCCTATACCTGTCATCAGGGTGGTATATACAGTACACTGTTAGCCTATACCTGTCATCAGGGTGGGAGATATGGTACACTGTTAGCCTATACCTGTCATCAGGGTGGTATATACAGTACAATGTTAGCCTATACCTGTCATCAGGGTGGGAGATACGGTACACTGTTAGCCTATACCTGTCATCAGGGTGGGAGATACGGTACACTGTTAGCCTATACCTGTCATCAGGGTGGGAGATATGGTACACTGTTAGCCTATACCAGTCATCGGGGTGGGAGATATGGTACACTGTTAGCCTATACCTGTCATCAGAGTGGGTGATACAGTACATTGTTAGCCTATACCTGTCATCAGGGTGGGAGATACAGTACATTGTTAGCCTAAACCTGTCATCAGGGTGGGAGATTACAGTGAGAAATTCTGTATCAACATATTTATATTAATGTCGTCACTATTGTTCTAGATACAATCTAACATGACTGAGTGACTATAAGATAGTTACCATGTTCCAGCCAGTGACGTAGTGTTTTACCTCAGATGACCCAATATTGAACTTGACCTAGATTTTGTTGAGATGATCATTGTGACTTAGTTTCATAAATATAAGGTCATCTTTTGACCTCTAGTGTATGTACATGGTTTCTCTATGATTTGACGTAGTGACCACAAATAACCCAATATCAAACATGGTCTAGATTTTGTTGAGATGGTAATTGTGACCTCTTTAGTGTCTACACAAGCTAATTAAGGACTAAAGGACTAACGTCAGACAGACAACAGACCTAGAATGTAACCAAAAGTAAAAGGCATGGTACTTTGTACCTGTAAATATCTATAAGTGAAACTGAATCCAATTTTATCCATTAACAATCACCAATGTAGTCATTCAGAATGGCCAACTTCATAAAATGTAAGACAAAGCATTGAATAACATTGATTAATCGATATATCTGATACCACTGATTGTAAACTGTCAGGACAATGTTTCTGGATAGGAAATGGAAAAATCAATGTGACACAAGTTTATTACAATCTTCAGGACATCAGACATTGTATACCTAGACATTATTCTACAACTCTGTCATGACTGGGACCATCAGGCATTGTATACCTAGACATTATTCTACAACTCCGTCATGGCTGGGACCATCAGACATTGTATACATAGACATTATTCTATAACTCTGTCATGACTGGGACCATGACACATTATATACCTAGACATTATTCTACAACTCTATCATGGCTGGGACCATCAGGCATTGTATACCTAGACATTATTCTACAACTCTGTCATGGCTGGGACCATCAGACATTGTATACATAGACGTTATTCTATAACTCTGTCATGGCTGGGACCATCAGACATTGTATACATAGACGTTATTCTATAACTCTGTCATGGCTGGGACCATCAGACATTGTATACCTAGACATTATTCTACAACTCTGTCATGGCTGGGACCATCAGACATTGTATACATAGACGTTATTCTATAACTCTGTCATGGCTGGGACCATCAGACATTGTATACCTAGACATTATTCTATAATTCTGTCATGGCTGGGACCATCAGGCATTGTATACCTAGACATTATTCTACAACTCTATCATGACTGGGACCATCAGACATTTTATACCTAGACATTATTCTATAACTCTGTCATGGCTGGGACCATCAGACATTGTATACCTAGACATTATTCTATAACTCTGTCATGGCTGGGACCATCAGGCATTGTATACCTAGACATTATTCTATAACTCTGTCATGACTGGGACCATGACACATTGTATACCTAGACATTATTCTATAACTCTGTCATGGCTGGGACCATCAGTCATTGTATACCTAGACATTATTCTATAACTCTGTCATGGCTGGGACCATCAGACATTGTATACCTAGACATTATTCTATAACTCTGTCATGGCTGGGACCATCAGTCATTGTATACCTAGACATTATTCTATAACTCTGTCATGACTGGGACCATCAGGCATTGTATACCTAGACATTATTCTATAACTCTGTCATGGCTGGGACCATTAGTCATTGTATACCTAGACATTAATCTACATCTCTGTCATGACTGGGACCATCAGGCATTGTATACCTAGACATTATTCTACAACTCTATCATGTCTGGGACCATGACACATTGTATACCTAGACATTATTCTATAACTCTGTCATGGCTGGGACCATCAGTCATTGTATACCTAGACATTAATCTACATCTCTGTCATGACTGGGACCATCAGTCATTGTATACCTAGACATTAATCTACATCTCTGTCATGACTGGGACCATCAGGCATTGTATGCCTAGACATTATTCTACAACTCTATCATGTCTGGGACCATCAGACATTGTATACCTAGACATTATTCTACAACTCTATCATGTCTGGGACCATGACACATTGTATACCTAGACATTATTCTATAACTCTGTCATGGCTGGGACCATCAGACATTGTACACCTAGACAATAATCTACATCTCTGTCATGACTGGGACCATCAGGCATTGTATACCTAAACAGTATTCTACAACTCTATCATGTCTGGGACCATGACACATTGTATACCTAGACATTATTCTACAACTCTGTCATGACTGGGACCATCAGGCATTGTATACCTAGACATTATTCTGTAACTCTGTCATGGCTGGGACCATCAGACATTGTATATCTAGACATTATTCTATAACTCTGTCATGGCTGGGACCATCAGACATTGTATACTGAGGCATTATTCTGTATGTCTTATTCTTCTATACCATTCTTTTCTTACTACTGACTAAAATGAACCAAATTGCCTTAAATTTGAATGCTCCTTGTATGTATGGTTAGGTAACAGAATAACCACTGCAGACAAGCTAGCTGGTGAGGAGGGTTGACGAGTCCATGATACAGGGAGGGGACTACATAGTTCGTGTTTTGCCAATTATGAGGACAGCAAATATGAGAACCAATTTTGTAGGAACTAAATAATGAAATAAACATATTGGTAAAAATATAAAAGCAGGTTTAAGCAAAATGATGTGGACCTAATTATATTTAGGCAACATTCTATTTAAACAGCAATCTACCACCCTTTATATTAGGCAACAATCTAAAGCCCTTTATATTAAGGCACCATTCTATTATTATAGCAGCCCTTTATATTCATAGCATTCTTATGTACCTAAATATTTTAGGCAGAATAATCTGCCCTTTGTATTTAAGCAGCATTCTTATTGACCGATTCTATGGTTGTTTGTTCATAAATTACAAATGATGAATTTAACTTAAACAGCAGAGCACAAAAAACAATCTAGTTATATTCTATTCATATGATGTTTTTAATATTTACATCATACTCTCACTCACAGAAAAGTCATGAAGAAAGGATGAGTGACGGACAAGAAAGGATTATAGGATATTCTCCATACTACAACACTGAGAAACATCAAACAATAAACATGTCTACAAACATAAGATAGTATATAGTGAATACTTCTACATCAAATAATAAACATGTCTACAAATATAAGATAGTATATTGTAAATACTTCTACAAACATAAGATAGTATATAGTGAATAGTTCTACAAATATAAGATAGTATATTGTAAATACTTCTACAAACATAAGATAGTCTATAATGAATAGTTCTACATCAAATAATAAACATGTCTACAAACATAAGATAGTATATAGTGAATAGTTCTACAAACATAAGATAGTATATTGTGAATAGTTCTACACCAAATAATAAACATGTCTACAAATATAAGATAGCATATTGTGAATACTTCTACAAACATAAGATAGTCTATAGTGAATAGTTCTACACCAAATAATAAACATGTCTACAAACATAAGATAGTATATTGTAAATACTTCTACAAACATAAGATAGTCTATAGTGAATAGTCCTACATCAAACAATAAACGTCTCTACAAACATATGATAGTATATTGTGAATACTTCTACAAACATAAGATAGTCTATAGTGAATAGTTCTACATCAAATAATAAACATGTCTACAAACATAAGATAGTATATAGTGAATAGTTCTACAAACATAAGATAGTATATTGTGAATAGTTCTACAAACATAAGATAGTATATTGTGAATAGTTTTACAAACATAAGCAAGTATATTGCAAATAGTTCTACAAACATAATATAGTATATAGTGAATAGTTCTACAAACATATGATAGTATATAGTGAATAGTTCTACAAACATAAGATAGTATATTGTGAATAGTTCTACAAACATAAGATAGTCTATAGTGAATAGTTCTACAAACATAAGATAGTATATTGTGAATAGTTTTACAAACATAAGCTAGTATATTGCGAATAGTTCTACAAACATAATATAGTATATAGTGAATAGTTCTACAAACATAAGATAGTATATTGTGAATAGTCCTACATCAAACAATAAACGTCTCTACAAACATAAGATAGTATATTGTGAATACTTCTACAAACATAAGATAGTATATAGTGAATACTTCTATAAACATTAGATAGTATATAGTGAATACTTCTATAAACATAAGATAGTATACTGGGAATACTTCTATAAACATAAGATAGTATATTGTGAATACTTCTACATACATAAGATAGTATATTGTGAATACTTCTACAAACATAAGATAGTATAGTGTGAATACTTCAAACACCTAAATAAAAGAAAACACTACATGACATTGTATGCTGTTGTTTTATTGAAGATAATTGCCAGATTTTTTTGTTAATTTCATGATTATACATTATGTAGTTGTGGTAATCATCAATACACAACAAAATTAACTCTTCATCTCAAGACACCAACACAATGTTTATATATTGAAAAGTTTTATCAATATGTAGGGTTGTGCCTAAACAAAAATATTATTTTGACCTAACCTTAAAAGGACAAAGTCATTTATCAAAAAGTGGCAGTTATATAAGTATATTCATTCCCTGACTGTTTCAGCATAACACGTCAGTTGGGTCACAAGCAGGCAAATCTCCCAAACCCTAAATTCATGGCCACACACCACTAAATTTTCATATATTGTTGTTTTTGTTTTTCTACTAATGAGAATCTCAGGCTGGTGAGTCAATCATAACATTAATTAACTAAAACCAGAAGTTTACGATGAGTACAAGTCCAGATTTTCACAAGGTAAAATTAATCTTGCAAAATGATTTTTAGTAAATTAGTATGACTTTCAATTAGCATATACATATGTCATTCTACTACAAGATCTCAACTACAAATGAAGATTGTGCATGGCACAATACTACCAGAGGTATACAAACATCTAATCTATGAAAACACTGTGTTTACCTTGTTGCACTGTGTGTACGCAGAGAGATAGTGAACAATTCTAACATGAATAAATCACAATAGTAACGACCATCTAGCATATCAATTCAGGCTGGTGTTAAGTTTGTTTAATTCTGATAGAGAATGACTGGTGCATGGTGATACATTCACTCAAGGTCCTTGGTGACATACAGCACCATGAAGTAACCTACCGCATGATTAAACAAAACATTCACCAACAATATATCAGTGAGCATGATGATAGTAGACTGAAGTCTTACAATTAAAGTATTAAGACATATTGCTAGAATTCCCATCCACTCATTGTAAAGTACAAAGTCTAACTACATGTATTGAATGGATTTTGAACACAAAATGTAGTATGTCTTCCAAAAGGGGCCATAAGTCCAGAAAATCATCTGATATAAAGTTCCTGACAATATGTACACCTAGCAGGAAGATTGATTGAAATAAGACTAGCGGTTAAGGAGAGCAAGTCAGGACAACTTTGTGACATCTAGACAAAACAATATGGTATGTCTATACCCTACCCCCACTATAATATGTAGGAGACATATGTCTATACCATACCCCCACTATAATATGTAGGAGACATATGTCTATACCCTACCCCCACTATAATATGTAGGAGACATACGTCTATACACTACCCCTACTATAATATGTAGGAGACATATGTCTATACCCCCCACTATAATATGTAGGAGACATATGTCTATACACTACCCCCACTATAATATGTAGGAGACATATGGCTATACCCTACCCTCACTATAATATGTAGGAGACATATGTCTATACCCTACCCTCACTATAATATGTAGGAGACATATGTCTATACCCTACCCTCACTATAATATGTAGGAGACATATGTCTATACCCTACCCTCACTATAATATGTAGGAGACATATGTCTATACCCTACCCTCACTATAATATGTAGGAGACATATGTCTATACCCCCTCCCACTAGAGTATGTAGGAGACATATGTCTATACCCTACCTCCACTATAATATGTAGGAGACATATGTCTATACCCCCACTATAATATGTAGGAGACATATGGCTATACCCCCTCCCACTAGAGTATGTAGGAGACATATGTCTATACCCTACCTCCACTATAATATGTAGGAGACATATGTCTATACCCTAACCCCACTATAACATGTAGGAGACATATGTCTATACCCCCACTATAATATGTAGGAGACATATGGCTATACCCTACCCCCACTATAATATGTAGGAGACATATGTCTATACCCTACCTCCACTATAATATGTAGGAGAAATATGTCTATACACTACCCCCACTATAATATGTAGGAGACATATGGCTATACCCTACCCCCACTATAATATGTAGGATACATATGTCTATACCCCCTCCCACTAGAGTATGTAGGAGACATATGTCTATACCCTACCCCCACTATAATATGTAGGAGACATATGTCTATACCTCCACTATAATATGTAGGAGACATATGTCTATACCTCCACTATAATATGTAGGAGACATATGTCTATACCTCCACTATAATATGTAGGAGACATATATCTATACCCTACCCCCACTATAATATGTAGGAGACATATGTCTATACCCTACCCCCACTATAATATGTAGGAGACATATGTCTATACCCTACCCCCACTATAATATGTAGGAGACATATGTCTATACCCTACCTCCACTATAATATATAGGAGACATATGTCTATACCCTACCCCCACTATAATATGTAGGAGACATATGTCTATACCTCCACTTTAATATGTAGGAGACATATGTCTATACCCTACCTCCACTATAATATGTAGGAGACATATGTCTATACCCTACCCCCACTATAATATGTAGGAGACATATGTCTATACCCTACCCTCACTTATAATATGTAGGAGACATATGTCTATACCCTACCCCCATTATAACACGAAACGTGGAAATACCACAAAATGCAAGTTTTAAGCAAGGGCAGTAACTCTGCAGTAAACCAGGTATATTATTGTTGGCACCTGTAATATCTGCATCAACAACTTCTTTTGTGGAAATATTAATTGAGGATAGAAACTGAAGCAAGCAGTTTTAGAATAAATATATCAACCAATGTATTTAAAACACTGAAATATTATAATATACTATAGCTACCTGATGCTGTAAGTCTTCTAAGGCCGTATATGATGTGACAAATGCATGGGCATGTGTACCTTTCACTGGTATACCATACAGCTTGCCTGCTAGTACATTACTGGTCCCATCAAAACCTATAACAGTAGACATGTAGTATAATCAAGTAGACACGTAGTATAATCAAGTAGACACATAGTATAATCAAGTAGACATGTAGTATAATCAAGTAGACACATAGTATAATCAAGTAAGCACGTAGTATAATCAAGTAGACATGTAGTATAATCAAGTAGGCATGTAGTATAATCAAGTAGACACATAGTATAATCAAGTAGACACGTAGTATAATCAAGTAGACACGTAGTATAATCAAGTAGACATGTAGTATAATCAAGTAGACACGTAGTATAATCAAGTAGACATGTAGTATAATCAAGAGATGTCTGATGCTTTTGCACAAAAATATTAAGTGGCATGGATAGTACTCATTCTCGGCAAGAGTGTGGTCGATATCTCATTAAAATTGGTTGAAGAATAAAATCCTTATGATTGTTTTTAACTTTTAATTGACAGATTTCTAAGTGTGTTCTTAGCCAAAAAATATGTCACAAACTCCATAGTAATAATCCAAATAACCAATGTACCTACCTATGACATACAATATTAAAGGGGACACAATGAATAAGCTTACCTCCTAGGTAACAATATCTGGATGCAGACAATGCTCCGTCTGGTCCCTGTGCACGACGTAAACCAAACTCTAACAATGTCTTATCTGGTCCAGCAGCAAGTCGAAAACGCATACCATTGGTAGCTACAAGGCTGAAATCATGAACAAACATACCATTGGTAGCTACATGGCTGAAATCATGAACAAACATACCATTGGTAGCTACATGGCTGAAATCATGAACAAACATACCATTGGTAGCTACAAGGCTGAAATCATGAACAAACATACCATTGGTAGCTACAAGGCTGAAATCATGAACAAACATACCATTGGTAGCTACAAGGCTGAAATCATGAACAAACATACCATTGGTAGCTACAAGGCTGAAATCATGAACAAACATACCATTGGTAGCTACAAGGCTGAAATCATGAACAAACATACCATTGGTAGCTACATGGCTGAAATCATGAACAAACATACCATTGGTAGCTACAAGGCTGAAATCATGAACAAACATACCATTGGTAGCTACATGGCTGAAATCATGAACAAACATACCATTGGTAGCTACAAGGCTGAAATCATGAACAAACATACCATTGGTAGCTACATGGCTGAAATCATGAACAAACATACCATTGGTAGCTACAAAACTGAAATCATGAACAAACATACCATTGGTAGGAACAAGGCTGAAATCATTATTTTACCATTTGCAAAGACTTCTAGCCATCAGATATTCTCACCTATTCACATAAATACAGTTCTTTAAAGCTATAGATGCAAAACATCTGATGGGGCAACTTGCTATTTAACTGGTAGTTCCAAAGTGTTGAATTATTCACAATAATTTGACCCTAAAAAGCTCTCAACAATTTACCAAGAAACAGGCCAGTTTGAATAAGAAAATAACAGACCACACAGTTTTTTACCTTGAATAATTAATGAGGTTTAACAAAGGTGTTTCCATCAGTTGTACAACAGGTAATGGTCCTTCAATGACTATTAGGGGCTCCTTAGGGAACACAACTGTCCCCTCATCTATGGCATACATAGTGACATCCTTGGCTGTCAAGTTCCGTAGATATGTAAAGAAGTCATCCTCGGTGTACGCTGGGAGTACTGTACGCAGGTATCTGATATCTGTAGTAGATAACACACAGTGACAACATCTTATAGTATATTATATATTGGTCAACTACAGTCCAGTCAAAAACTAGTGACACAGCAGTCGAGTCCACTATAACGGTGTAAAACCAATTATAAAGGCTTATACTGTACAAACAACTATAATTTCAATGCTAAACTAACATTCAGTATTCGCTCTACCTGTTCAGACAATGGTTGTCATATTTTGTGTACACATTAACTGCAACGTCACTGTCACAATATCCTAACTGGACTGTATATTCGTTTATTTAGGTCAGTCACTTGTTTACATAACATTGTGTACATAAATATAGCAATTTCCCTAAATGTATTATTTTAATAGATATTATGTATATAAGTAATTGTATCTTAATAAATAAGGTATTGGTTTTCATTGTCTTTTTCTTCAATTGAAATGTTAAAAACAATGAAAATACAGTAGAACTTCGATGTCTCGAACTACCTTTGGACCGGGGAAATAGTTCGAGCCATTTACCTGTTCGAGGCATCTATGGTAATCTGGAATATGCAAGGGTATACGTTCGAACTGATATCGGTACGTGAACACGTAGAACTCGTGTGTGTATACTGTATAAATTATGCGTATTACTAAAATAGGTGTCTTATAATTTTGTAATATTATTCAAAACAATAATGAAACAATAGTTTGACAAAATTGACATGAAATCTGATTTGTCTCCGACAAGCTCTTCGAGTGTTCACATGTGTTACAGGTTTCTTGTTAAATAGCGTATTTATATACGAGTATAAAGCAGCGAGCCACAGAATATTCTTATTTCCTGGGCCAAGTTCGACTACAAGTAAATAAATGGAACTGTAACAGGAACGTTTGACTATCTTTGAAAAATGACCGTTTTATTTTTAACGAAAAATAATTAAGTTACACTTTTTTAATGGCTGTATAAGTGTTAAAAACTCATTATTCAATGCAGTTGAACACAAAAAATTGTTTGGTACAGTTATTATCACAACTTGTCGCCGACTACCCGCGGTCGAACAATGGAATTCATCAGTCAATGAAATGTGCGAAAACTTTTTATTGTTCGACTCATCTAAGGGTGAATCATAGCAAGGGACCGCACAATCAGTTCGAGTGTTCAACCTAGATATTGTTCGAGTCATCTACTGTTTACCATATGAATAATGAAGGGATTTTGCTGGGACCAAAGAACTAGTTCGAGGCATCTAGGGTGTTCGAGGCAAGTACTGTTTGAGGCATCGAAGTTCTACTGTACAATGTTATGATATCGCAATGTTTGTATACAAGTAACAGACCTTAATAAACAGACTATACAATACTCATATATTTGTCAGTCCAATCTATCATCATCAGCATTACCAAAGTGATCTATTCAGACAGGTTTAGGTGTAGAGAAATCTGAATAGATTAATACTGTACAAATACATGTATAATCATGATTTCATGTTACAGAGGTCCTAATGACACATATTACTCAATCCTGAAAATAAGACACAAGTCATTTTGGAGTGCCAATGTATACATGTAGCACACATCCCTTAATAAAAACTTTACCTCAAGCATTTTGTTTTATTGTCAAAGTTCAGTTTTAATGTGAAATTTCAAATGACTACAACTTTATTAATACATTGTTTTTAAAACTTTTCACAAAAAAAGTTTAATCCATCAGAAAGGTTTAATCTTACTAGTGCGTCAAAGCAGGGTTTTAGGATACTCCCAGATTTGTAGGATAGTACTGTCAGTACTTTGATTATGATGAAAAGATCATCAGTATTAATCAGAAGGAAACTGTGAGCCAGCACAAATATGGTTCGAAGCGGTAATTCTGGCTAGCTGCCAGTTTTTATTGACAACATAAATTGCTCTCAATCAGTGTGGGCTCATTTAACCAGAGGCAGCAGTAATTACTGATACAAGATAACCTGTGTGACAGAATGTGCCGAGTATAGCAAGCTAAGATAACCTGTGTGACAGAATGTGCGGAGTATAGCAAGCTAAGATAACCTGTGTGACAGAATGTGCGGAGTATAGCAAGCTAAGATAACCTGTGTGACAGAATGTGCCGAGTACAGCAAGCTAAGATAACCTGTGTGACAGAATGTGCCTAGTACAGCAAGCTAAGATAACCAGTGTGACAGAATGTACCGAGTACAGCAAGCTAAGATAACCTGTGTGACAGAATGTACCAAGTATAGCAAGCTAAGATAACCCGTGTGACAGAATGTGCCGAGAATAGCAAGCTAAGATAACCTGTGCCACAGAATGTGCTGAGTATAGCAAGCTAAGATAACCTGTGAGACAGAATGTGCCGAGTATATCAAGCTAAGATAACCTGTGTGACAGAATGTACCGAGTACAGCAAGCTATGATAACCTGTGTGACAGAATGTGCCGAGTACAGCAAGCTAAGATAACCTGTGTGACAGAATGTGCCGAGTACAGCAAGCTAAGATAACCTGTGTGACAGAATGTGCCGAGTACAGCAAGCTAAGATAACCTGTGTGACAGAATGTGCCGAGTACAGCAAGCTAAGATAACTTGTGTGACAGAATGTGCCGAGTACAGCAAGCTAAGATAACCTGTGTGACAGAATGTACCAAGTATAGCAAGCTAAGATAACCTGTGTGACAGAATGTGCCGAGTACAGCAAGCTAAGATAACCTGTGCCACAGAATGTACCGAGTATAGCAAGCTAAGATAACCTGTGTGACAGAATGTACCGAGTATAGCAAGCTAAGATAACCTGTGTGACAGAATGTGCCGAGTATAGCAAGCTAAGATAACCTGTGCCACAGAATGTGCCGAGTATAGCAAGCTAAGATAACCTGTGTGACAATATGTGCCGAGTATAGCAAGCTACGATAACCTGTGTGACAGAATGTGCCGAGTTTGGCAAGCTAAGATAACCTGTGCCACAGAATGTGCCTAGTATAGCAAGCTAAGATAACCTGTGTGACAGAATGTGCCGAGTATAGCAAGCTAAGATAACCTGTGTGACAGAAAGTGCCGAGTATAGCAAGCTAAGATAACCTGTGTGACAGAATGTACCAAGTATAGCAAGCTAAGATAACCTGTGTGACAGAATGTGCCTAGTATAGCACGCTAAGATAACCTGTGCCACAGAATGTGCCGAGTATAGCAAGCTAAGATAACCTGTGCCACAGAATGTGCCGAGTATAGCAAGCTAAGATAACCTGTGTGACAGAATGTGCCGAGTATAGCAAGCTTAGATAACCTGTGTGACAGAATGTACCGAGTGTAGCAAGCTAAGATAACCTGTGTGACAGAATGTACCGAGTATAGCAAGCTAAGATAACCTGTGTGACAGAATGTACCGAGTATAGCAAGCTAAGATAACCTGTGTGACAGAATATACCGAGTATAGCAAGCTAAGATAACCTGTGCGACAGAATGTACCGAGTATAGCAAGCTTAACTTACAGTAACCATGCTCATGTGGTATCATTGTTCAATTTCCAGGTTCTATTATCAAAATTGTTATTTATTTGTTAGCTTTGTTATAATTGCTTTTCTATATAGTATAGCTATATAAAGGACACCTTTTGTCATCGTATGCCAAGTATAGCTATATAAAGGGCACCTTTTATCATCGTATGCCAAGTACAGCTATATAAAGGGCACCTTTTGTCATCGTATGCCAAGTACAGCTATATAAAGGGCACCTTTTGTCATCGTATGCCAAGTACAGCTATATAAAGGGCACCTTTTGTCAGCGTATGCCAAGTATAGCTACATAAAGAGATCCTACCACTATCAGATGTCAAGTATAACATAGAGTACATACCGCTATCAGATGTCAAGTATAACATAGAGTACATACTGCTATCAGATGTCAAGTATAACATAGAGTACATACCGCTATCAGATGTCAAGTATAACATAGAGTACATACCGCTATCAGATGTCAAGTATAACATAGAGTACATACCGCTATCAGATGTCAAGTATAACATAGAGTACATACCGCTATCAGATGTCAAGTATAACAAAGAGTACATACAACTATCAGATGTCAAGTATAACATAGAGTACATTCCGCTATCAGATGTCAAGTATAACATAGAGTACATACCGCTATCAGATGTCAAGTATAACATAGAGTACATACTGCTATCAGATGTCAAGTATAACATAGAGAACATACCGCTATCAGATGTCAAGTATAACATAGAGTACATACCGCTATCAGATGTCAAGTATAACATAGAGTACATACCGCTATTAGATGTCAAGTATAACATAGAGTACATACCGCTATTAGATGTCAAGTATAACATAGAGTACATACCGCTATCAGATGTCAAGTATAACATAGAGTACATACCGCTATCAGATGTCAAGTATAACATAGAGTACATACCGCTATCAGATGTCAAGTATAACATAGAGTACATACCGCTATCAGATGTCAAGTATAACATAGAGTACATACCGCTATCAGATGTCAAGTATAACATAGAGTACATACTGCTATCAGATGTCAAGTATAACATAGAGAACATACCGCTATCAGATGTCAAGTATAACATAGAGTACATACCGCTATCAGATGTCAAGTATAACATAGAGTACATACCGCTATTAGATGTCAAGTATAACATAGAGTACATACCGCTATCAGATGTCAAGTATAACATAGAGTACATACCGCTATCAGATGTCAAGTATAACATAGAGTACATACCGCTATCAGATAGTATAACATAGAGTACATACCGCTATCAGATGTCAAGTATAACATAGAGTACATACCACTATCAGATGTCAAGTATAACATAGAGTACATACCACCATCAGATGTCAAGTATAACATAGAGTACATACCACCATCAGATGTCAAGTATAACATAGAGTACATACCGCTATCAGATGTCAGGTATAACATAGAGTACATACCACTTTCAGATGTCAAGTATAACATAGAGTACATACCACTATCAGAGAAGTGGAAATTCTGCAAGAACTTGACCACTTCTTCCAGGCCTGCGAACACTGTAAACTCTCCTTTAAATGGGTTTTTACGGAAGTACAGATCGAACACAGCATAGTCATTCATCTTCCCACTCTTCCAGTATGCATATGACATTGTGATCTGATATAGATCTGAAACATAAAACATTGTGATCTGATATAGATCTGAAACATACGACATCTGATATAGATCTGAAACAATTATGACATTGTGATCTGATATAGATCTGAAACATACAACATTGTGATCTGATAAAGATCTGAAACATACGACATAGTGATCTAATATAGATCTGAAACATACAATATTGTAACCCGATATAGATCTGAAACATAGGACATTTATGCTTCATGAAGGATGGGGACATATCGTATGATTTCACGATTAGAAATAGAACAATATAACTGGTTTGAAATGCATTTTAATTCACTCGTTACTACATATTATTATAGTAACATAAAGTAACATAAATGAGCATTTTCGCAGCTGATTATGGCCATCAAAAGCTTGAATATCATTTATCTGCAAACTTCTTCTTACATCCAGACAATTGATCATAATTAGATATATTGGATAAACTCCTGAAATCAAATAATACTCTTCTAAATGAAATATACAAAGTTTTAGCAAAGCTACAATTACAATGGTATGAACTCACTCATAATGCTTGAACTATGACTTGTATATTTAATGCTTTTGCTCATATCGAAGATTACATACATACGATGAATAAACTAGATCTGTTCGCATTTGTATTCCAGTACACCAAGATTGAGTTCATCCTACGAAGCTGGAAATTTCTGCAATTTTTACATTCAATGTACATGTACTAGTAAATATAAAAGGCCAGCTACTTTTTTCGCAAAAAAGGTATGATAAAATTAATTTGTCGATATAAAAACATCAGAAAACAAGACTGCGTTCAATAACGCTTATGCCCCCATGGAAGCCTTGCCCATAATTCTGTTATAATGTTGGATAGTGTTACATGGCTTTGATAATGTAAGGGGCTTATGATGGTAAGCAAGTATGCCAAGTTTTAAGGCAACGTCATGATGGACATGACACGGTCAATTTGGGTTAACCAAGAATTAGACGCTTAATAAGTCTGAGTCCAAAATTAGGTCAAGGTGAAGGTCGATATGGGGTCAAGTGATACAGGCCTGTGCAGAGTGTTCATATACAACATCCATGCAAGTATGGAAGCTTTGTAGCAAGCCATAATAATGCTAGAAGAAACGGTCAATTTGGGTTAACCAAGAATTTGGCCCTTCAATAAGTCTAAGTCCAAAATTAGGTCAAGGTGAAGGTCAAAATGTGGTCAGGTGCTACAGGCGTGTGGAGAGTGTTCATATACAACATCCATGCAAATATGGAAGCTTTGTAGCAAGCCATAATGATGCTAGAAGAATCTGTCAATTTGGGTTAACCAGGACGGACGAACGGATGAACGGACAGGTGAATCACTATATGCCTCCCCATCTATCGATAGGGGGGCATAAAAATATTATAAAAAGCATAACAAAGAAAAGTGTATCAGACTGGATTCGAACCTTTACTTGGATTTCACCAATGAGATATGCTGATAGCATGCATTTAACGCTCTACGCTTAAAACGCTAATGAAATATACCACGCTTATTTTAATACATAAAGATATAGTCCGCCCAGGATAATGTGATGTTTATAAACCAAAGGGATTCGACCCGATAAAAATATATTTCACATCTATACTATGAATATATAGACAGGGATCTGAGTTTATGTCTGGCCCTCATATACCTAACTCAACATTATGTCCAATATTTTAAACAAGCCGAACGCAATCATTTAATTTGCACCACACACTTCAAGACAATATAATATTATACATAAAAAATACAACTTTTATCAATACACGTACACTATGTCGCCTGTGTCGAGCATAGAATGTTATAAAATGCGTAAAACCCGGTTTGATGACATAACCCTGCACAGACAGAAACTAGAAAACGGCCTTCGATAAAGAAGAGAAATTATTATTTACGCACGATCTCGGGAAATTAGTACAGCGATTTGATTGAGAAACATATTTGGAGCAACTCACTGACGCTCGTCCGTTTGAAAAGGCATATGATACCCTTAAGTATAGTTTTATATTCAAAAGCCTTGAACATTTCAATTTTGGAAACGATCTAATTCGTTGGGTTAAGTTGTTCTACAACAATATAACTAGCTTAATATTAAAAATGGATATATGTCTGAAAGTTTTACAATACTAAATGGAGTTCGACAAGGATGTCCTTTGTCTTCTTCGTTATTTATAATATGTATGGAAGTTTTATCTCATTATATAGCGTGTGATAATTCAATAAAAGGTATCACGATACATGACAATGAAGTAAAACAAACCTTATTCGCGGATGACGCAACGTATTTTAACGATGGTTCAAAAGATTCATTTGAAAGACTTGTATATGTTATTAGCCAGTTTGGAATAATATCTGGCCTAAACCTGAATAACAACAAATCGGTCATTTTGAGGGCAGGCTCCTTAAAAACATCAAACATTGAATACTGTAAAAATAAGTAGTTTAAATGGAATTCGGAATCAGCAAAAACCCTAGGGATTAACTTCTATAATGATAACAATCTTAACTTTAAGAATAATTTTAATGCAAAAGTAGAAGATTTTAATAATTGTTTAAAACAATGGCAGCACAGAAAACTTACATTAATGGGAAAAGTCACAGTAATTAAAACGCTAGCCTTACCAAAGCTGGTGTACCCTTTTTGTGTTTTACCTACTCCCCCGGATAATATATTAGACTCAATAACTAAAACCATATTCTCTTTTATATGGGACGGAAAACCCGAAAAAATTAAACGATTAGAACTAGTAAAGGATTATGATGTAGGAGGTTTGAAACTAACAGATAATCGAAAATTTCTATATTCAATAAAAGCCTCGTGGGTTAAACGTATTACAGATGAAGCAAATACAGGACAATGGAAACATATTTATCAGTCGATACTCAAATCATATGGGGGTAGTTTAATATTCGAAGGGGAACTCTCACAAATTGAAATACGCAAACTATGTATAAAAAACACATTTTTAGAAGATATTCTAATAAGTTGGTTTACAGTAAAAGACAGTTTTGAAGAAAAACTAAATAACATACTGTGGAATAATAAGCATATAAAAGTTAATAATCTACCAATATTTTGGAAAACTTGGCATGACAATGGAATAAAATACCTGGAACATTTATATGACTTTCACATAAATCAGTTCTATAGCTTTCAACAGTTCGCATTTACCTACAATATTCCAGCAACTGAATTCTTAAAATACCATCAGCTTATTGCGAACATACCAGCAACGCACAAACAAATAATAAATATGGAAACATTAACACACATAAGACCAACAACGTTTCTGGAAATCACATCAAGAATACAGAAACCGTGCAAACAGTACTATAAGTTACAAATATCAAATATTGGTGAACGAAACGTTAAATCGGAGATTAAATGGAAATATGAATTAAACAACAGTGATATTATATGGAAAAAGGTTTACAGTAATATTTTCAGCGCAACTATGGATACCAAATTACGTGATTTCCAGTATAAGTACTTAAAACGTGTAGTTGCTACAAACAAACTCCTATTAAAATGTCATATAGTAGAATCAAGTATGTGTTATTTCTGCAATAGCTATGAGGAAACTATAGAACACTTGTTTTGGTCATGCTGTCACTCACAGAATATGTGGAACAGGTTATTACAATATTTAAGGGGAAATAATATTGTTATTACATTTGATTATTCCATAGTTAGTTTTGGTATTACGAGAAAACGTGTACACTATAACTTGATTAATTACATTATCATATCAATGAAGCATTATATTTTTATACAAAGCAAAAACTAGGGTCATTACGGTTTGAACACTTTTTAAACTACCTTAAAACAAAAATAACTATTGAACGGGAAATAGCCTTAAAAAATGACAAGATGGATATTTTTGTGAACAAATATAGAGTCTTAAACAGTTATAATCAGAGATCACGGTTGGTGATATAGTGTAAGTGAGTGTTTTTTTTTTATTATTTCTTTCTGAAAGTATTATTACAAAATCTATTCGATACAAAGCCATAATTGTATAGTGGGATTATAAATAAACGTGTATAAGGAGATTATATATATATATATATATATATTATAACTATTGTAAATGAGAACATATGCCGTTTTATTGATGTATTTATGCAATCTCTGCGTACAAATTTATGTTTTAAATTGAATAAAAAAAAAAAAAAATTATTTAAACATTCTATGCTCGACACAGGCGACATTGTGTGCGTGTATTGATAAAAGTTGTATTTTTTATGTATACTATTATATTGTCTTGAAGTGTGCAGTGCAAATTAAATGATTGCATTCGGCTTGTTTAAAATATTGGACATAATGTTGAGTTAGGTATATGAGGGCCAGTCATAAACTCAGATCCCTGTCTATATATTCATAGTATAGATGTGAAATATATTTTTATCGGATCGAATCCCTTTGTTATAAACATGAATCGATTTGGTCAACTGTGGCAAAATTGGTTTTACAAATCACTTAAATAAACATTTAAGGTCAGTAATTTCCTCAAAACATCATTGATAAATGGTGCACATAATTTTAATCCACCTTTGTGGAATATACCAAGTTTTCTCGCCTTTCATATTATCCTGGGCGCACTATACTGGTAGTCAATATAAACATATGTTCCACATAGAAAAATACCTATCTTGCATAAAACAAAAGAAGTACAGAATCGCCCCTACAAGATTTAGATTACCATGTCACCAGACTATAGTTATAGAAACTGGAAGATACTTTAATATATCATATATGTTATGTTTAGGAAAGGATGTAACAGATAAAGTCATATTAAGTAATTAACACATATATGAAAATAAAACTATTTGAACCAGGAAGGAAATAATTATCAATAATAATAAACTGTGATGATCAGCAATAATAAAGACGACATACACGAGGAGTAACGTTGAGCAGGCATTTCCTGTAGAGTACTGTAACCCTCATTGCCTAGATTTGACAGTGATAATAATGAGAATGAAAAAATCTTTTAAAAGTGCATGATGTAAATAATTGACTTATACTTAATAAAAATAAATGTTTAACAATGAATTCATATTAAGAAATAAAATACAACCAAAAATAGTTTTAAAAGTTCAAACACTCATTTTTCATTTCTTCAGAAATTGATGTAAAAGTCAGTTGGACACTAGATCATTTATGTAAAAGCCGGTTGGACACTAGATCATTTATGTAAAAGTCAGTTGGACACTAGATCATTTATGTAAAAGTCAGTTGGACATTAGATCATTTATGTAAAAGTCAGTTGGACACTAGATCATTTATGTAAAAGTCGGTCGGACACTAGATCATTTATGTAAAAGTCGGTCGGACACTAGATCATTTATGTAAAAGTCGGTGGGACACTAGACCATTTATGTGAAAGTCAGTTGGACACTAGATCATTTATGTAAAAGTCGGTTGGACACTAAATCATTTATGTAAAAGTCAGTTGGACACTAGATCATTTATGTAAAAGTCAGTTAGACACTAGATCATTTATGTAAAAGTCGGTTGGACACTAGATCATTTATGTAAAAGTTGGTTGGACACTAGATCATTTATGTAAAAGTCGGTTGGACACTAGACCATTAATGTGAAAGTCAATTGGACACTAGATCATTTATGTAAAAGTCAGTTGGACACTAGATCATTTATGTAAAGTCAGTTGGACACTAGATCATTTATGTAAAAGTCAGTTGGACATTAGATCATTTATGTAAAAGTCGGTTGGATACTAGATCCTTTATGTAAAAGTCAGTTGGACACTAGATCATTTTATATGTAAAAGTCAGTTAGACACTAGATCATTTATGTCAAAGTCGGTTGGACACTAGATCATTTATGTCAAAGTCAGTTGGACACTAGATCATTAATGTAAAAGTCGGTTGGATACTAGATCAATAATGTAAAAGTCTGTTGGACACAAGATCATTTATGTAAAAGTCGGTTGGACACTAGATCATTTATGTAAAAGTCGGTTGGATACTAGATCATTTATGTAGACAAGAAACCTCAACCTCTAGGATATACCCAATCTTATTATCTCGACACCGGGTCAACCAGTCTAGGATATACCCAGTCATATTATCCTGACACCGGGTCAACCAGTCTAGGATATACCCAGTCATATTATCCTGACACTTGGCCAAGCAGTCCATGAACTACATGACACAGGGTCATGGAAGGCGTGACCTGCCATTACTGAACATCAAATCGGAATCACAAGGTTGCAAATCAAGCAAATATACAACTTGACTGAGGCTAAAGAAAAAAAATATGTACAATTGAAAAATAATTTCAGGACAAGCTTTTTGGAATACACAAGCAATTGATGGTCATTGACCTAGAATAACTCTTCTTCTTCCACCGGCATACTCGCATCCACAGCAAGCACAACTGAGGACATGCATTTATGGCACAAGCAGTGCACTGATTATCGTATGACTTAGGTTTTGGCTCCATGTGGCTCTGTTGACTAAGAGGACGGTCAGGGAGATTCGACAACATAAGACATCAGGGAGATTTGACAACATAAGATGTAAGGGAGTTTTGACAACATGAGACTGTTGACTCAGGTCAGGGAAGCAAAACAAGACTGTTAATGGACTCAGGGACGATAAAATACTATCTATCTTCCATTAGGTGAAACCCTGCAAAGGACATAGACCTGATGCGCGTCACCAACAAGAAAATTAATAAGAAACAGAGTAAAAGTATAAAAGAAAGAAAAGTAAGGTTAAAAGGTTTAAAAACAGAGCAAGTATCGATTAAGGAGACACATGTTCAATCTGGCTAACTGCCAGACTGAACTCAGGGCCAGTCAAGGTGACAACATCAGGGGGTAGAGCATTCCAGTGGACAATGGTTCTGGGAAATAAGGAGAATTTATAGTAGTCGGATTTGGTATGAATTTCCTGGAATGCTTTGGAGTGAGAGTTACAAGAGGGTCATGCATTTGGGACTAGGTAGTCGGGTAATGGAATAGCAACCTGGTTATGCAGGATGTTATGGCGCATAACCAGGCGCTGGTCGATGCGTCGTTGGTCTACAGGTCTCCACATGAGTGTTTCAAGCATGGCTGTGACACTGGATGTGCGACCATAGTCACTCATGGTCCAGTGCCCAGCCCTGTGCTGGACAGACTCCAGCTGGTCTATCTGGGTATTTGTGTAGGGTGACCAGACCGATGAACTGTATTCCAGCTGGGGTCTGACCAGTGTCTAGTATGCGATTGACCTAAGGTTTTGTGATTTTGCTTTTATGTTTCGTCTGAGGAATCCTAATGTTTGGTTTGCTTTTTGTGTGATATTGTCAATGTGTGTGTTCCATGTTAAGTCATTTTATGATGCCTAGGTACTTTGCAGATGTTACTGTGTCTAGTGTGGTATTGTGTAAGAGATATTTTGTTATACTGAAATAAACTCCCAAGTTCTTGATCTTGATTTCCTTGAACTGTCTGATATTATACTGGTAGGAAGTATTACTGTCCTGTCAAGTGACAAAATAAAAATGAATAGATCGTTTTCAGAAAATGCTTTAATTGCTATAACATGGCTTTTATAAATACAGCATTTATATAATTATGGACCCAGGTATATTTTCAGAAAATGTAAATAAATATAACAAGGGAGTACATTCTATAATGTTTGCAAATATCTTAAGCCTTAATCTCCTCACAAAGGTAACTAAGGCAAACAATTTCCTGTCCTGCTTAAAAATCAATTACCCACTGTCATGAAAAATCGAAACTGAAACTTGAATATGTCTGACTAGTTAATTGGTTTTTAATTGATATGAATTCAGAGGTTGACACGTAAAAATATAGATAAATAGAGAATAAACTTCACCTTACCCGTAAGTATAGGTTGAATAACGCCATTCTGCGCTTTCGATTGTATTCTCTGAAAACGTTCTTCGCCGTCAGATTGCATGTTTCTTCTAACTTTGACAGTTTAAGATCAATATAGGTCCTGCAGACGAATGAAACAGTCGGTGGATCTGATTTTCAAGCGCTTGACTGACATGATCTTGAAGATGACCTTGACCTTCTTCAAAGGGAGATCACTCTTATTATATTTCCACTAAAAATGGTGATCATTAAAATTCGTCAAAGTTTAGACTATTTATACAAGTATGGCTCTCAGCAAAGCTAGTGAAGAAGATATAGATAATGCTATTTTAGGTGAAAGGTTCGTGTTTTCACTGAAATCAAATCTGGTTAATATTATCCTGACAAGCAGTTTGACAGTGTCAGATTTGACATGCCTGACAGATTTTGACATTTTATATTTGCCATATATGTTGCCATAATTTGGCCAGTTGGCAATGTCATTACAGGGCTTTGGGTTCGAACGTACATAATGGTATCCATAATTTATCTGTTGATTAGACTTCTACAAATATTTATTATCAAATCTTGGACTGTTGACAGTTGAAAGCCTGGATTCAGTCATGTTTCTCGAACAACAGTAACTGTTATAAGTGTTCTATTCAGACTATCATTCCATCAAGTAAGAGGGGAGTGTGATAACGGGAACCAGCAACTACAACTAGGCCTACAAGAACATGGCAAGCTGTTAGGGCTTAAGAATTTCCCATTATAACTAAGGAAGTTCAAAGTATGGGTTATAAAATACATGGTATATATTTTCAGATTTTCTCGCAATGAGTGTGTACTCCGGTTTCTATCACTTGTATGTCTGTGTTTTATGTTTGGATTGTTCATCATACAGATAGACTTACTGTGGAGATCTAGAGAGGTAAGATAGACTAACTGTGGTGATCTAGAGAGGTAAGATAGACTTACTGTGGATATATAGAGAGGTAAGATACACTTACTGTACATGAAGATCTAGAGAGGTAAGATAGACTTTCTGTGGAGATCTAGAGAGGTAAGATAGACTTACTGTGGTGATCTAGAGAGGTAAGATAGACTTACTGTGGTGATCTAGAGAGGTAGGATAGACTTACTGTGGAGATCTAGAGAGGTGACATAGACTTACTGTGGTGATCTAGAGAGATGAGATAGACTTTCTGTGGAGATCTAGAGAGGTAAGATAAGACTTCCTGTAGAGATCTAGAGAGGTGAGATAGACTTACTGTAGAGATATAGAGATGTAAGATAGATTTACTGAGGAGATCTAGAGGGGTAAGATATACTTACTGTAGAGATCTAGAGATGTAAGATAGATTTACTGAGGAGATCTAGAGGGGTAAGATAGACTTACTGTAGAGATCTAGAGATGTAAGATAGATTTACTGAGGACATCTAGAGAGGTAAGATAGACTTCCTGTAGAGATCTAGAGAGATAAGATAGACTTATTGTGGTGATCTAGAGAGGTAGGATAGACTTACTGTGGTGATCTAGAGAGGTGAGATAGACTTTCTGTGGAGGTCTAGAGAGGTAAGATAGACTTACTGTAGAGATCAAGAGAGGTAAGATACTGTGGAGATCTAGAGAAGTAAGATAGACTTACTGTGGTGATATATGGAGGTGAGATAGACTTACTGTGGAGATCTAGAGAGGTGAGATAGACTTTCTGTGGATATCTAGAGAGGTAAGATAGACCTATTGTGGTGATCTAGAGAGGTAAGATAGACTTACTGTGGAGATCTAGAGAGGTGAGATAGACTTACTGTGGAGATCTAGAGAGGTGACATAGACTTACTGTGGAGATCTAGAGAGGTGAGATAGACTTACTGTGGAGATCTAGAGAGGTAAGATAGACTTACTGTGGAGATCTAGAGAGGTAAGATAGACTTACTGTGGAGATCTTCAGAGGTAAGATCTACCCATCTTTTGCTTGTTTTCAAGACCATGGTGCCCTCTGCCATTCAGGAACAAGTCTTATCTTGTTTCTTATGTTGCTCTCTGTTGCAGCTTATATGTTTATGTTGGGAGGTAAACATTTTAAATACTCACAAATTCTCATGCATCAGCTCACGTTCTAGTTACTAATATTTATCGTAGCTCATGTTCTAGTAACTAGTATTTGTCGTAGCTCATGTTCTAGTCACTAGTATTTGTCGTAGCTCATGTTCTAGTTACTAGTATTTGTCGTAGCTCATGTTCTAGTTGTTACTAGTATTTGTCATAGCTCATATTCTAGTTGTTACTAGTATTTGTCATAGCTCATGTTCTAGTTATTTCTTGTATTTGTCGTAGCTCATGTTCTAGTTATTACTAGTATTGTTGTAGCTCATGTTTTAGTTATTACTAGTATTTGTCGTAGCTCATGTTCTAGTTACTAGTATTGTTGTAGCTCATGTTCTAGTTATTACTAGTATTTGTCGTAGCTCATGTCCTAGTTATTTCTTGTATTTGTCGTAGCTCATGTTCTAGTTATTTCTTGTATTTGTCGTAGCTCATGTTCTAGTTATTACGTTAGGGAGAAAGTACAAGTATCGGTCCATTCCTGAGAGGAGGCCCCTTTGGGGCCGAGTTTCCATTATTTCTCAAGAAAGGACAGATACGCGGACTTTCTCTGACTTAACATACACCATAATGTCAAATGTTAATTTTATTTTATGTAAATTTAGAGTAAATTTTAAAATTGTTATAAAATATATGTTTACTAAAACAAGTCGTCCCTCGTGTACCTCTTATAGATAATCAAAACACAAACTTGACCATGCCAGACCGAGTGGACCATGCTTTTTGTGAAACAAGTGGAATAACACAATAACTCTCCATTACTCTAGTAATGGAGTGTAGTCCATGAAGCAATATTGTGTAGTTATTTGTGTGTCACATGATCAAGACATGTCACTTATTCAGTGTCACTGGATGAAATAACATGAAACCAGTGTTCTTACAGTTCAGTGTCAGTGAATATATTTCCGTGAATAAACAATAACTGGATATTTAAAACTTGATGAAACATGGTGGACAATATATAATGTTTATCATAAAGACGCTGCATTTTCATGAATATGATGACGAAAACACAAATGTACGATGACGAAAACACGATTTTTTTAAGTACGGCATTATTATAGCATATTATCATACTTTATGCTCGCGTTTTCGTCATCACACCGTCATGTTCGTGCTTTCGCCATCCTGCTTTCATGATCTCGCATTTTCGTGTGTAATGCAAGATCGATGAATACATGAAACCGTTTTTTGTCTGTATTTATCTCGTATTGTTCAGTGCGGATACGATGTGTTATATTGCACAACAAGTACACTCATTAAAAGTTATAAGTACACCAACACAGTATATAGCGATATATGCAAATAGTATATATCCTTACATGCTTCTAGCTTGAAATATTACACAATATAGAACTACAAAATGTATGATATTATGTTTATTTAAAAGTTATTATGTTTAAACATCTTAAGAATTGTAAGTAGTTAAGTTGTTTATGTCTCCGTATCGTAGAGGTGGTGTTTACTTCTTCACACATGCATGTCGATGGATTGGTTGGTTAGTAGACTAAATGTTTTCCCATCAATGACTCCAGAACGGTCAGACCCAGAACCTTCAAACTTTAAGTGGAGGTTGTTCATCATCAGTAGATGACCCCCATTGATTTTGAGGTCGCTATGGTTCATAGGTCAAAATTACTGTGACCTTCGAATGCACAACGGTTTCTGATCCACAATGACAGAACGGTTCGTCCTAAGATCGTAAAACTTTACAGACAGATTGCTGATTATCTGGAGAATACTTCTACAAATTTGTAGGTAAATAGGTGAAAGGTCAAGGTCGGGATGGCCTTAAATATACATGACTATTCGGTTGTCATGAGAATGGCATGTTTTAAAAATATCTCTGGTTCTTTCTGTAATCGGAATTCTTCAGATTTTATGTTTTTTTGTGGTTTGGTATTGTTGGACAATGTGTAGTCAACATTTCAAGACATTGTACATTACACAGTGTTGTGCACGTGCATTTTTCTGAATTTGGTGGGTTCATGGTTCACTGCTTACACCAAGCGAAATACACATATCCAATTATCGGATATTGTTGTTGTACTACTGGCATGAACACATGCAAAAAATGAACAAGCTATCGAGTATAATAAAAAAGATACAAGCATAACAAGTTGGTGTACTTATAACTTTTAATGAGACTCAAGAATGTACATTTAGCACTACATATGTGTGTGTATACACAGAGTGGATAACTCTCCATTATTTTGTTACACATTCATTCAAATGTGTAAACAAAGTAATGGAGAGTTATTGTTAATAAAGTCTCCATTCCTGAAAAATAATGGAGACTTATTGAATGGCTTAATCCCTTAGGTGTATTTTAATAGTATTGTTGTAGCTCATGTTCTAGTAACTAGTAGTTGTGGTAGCTCATGTTCTAGTAACTAGTAGTTGTGGTAGCTCATGTTCTAGTTACTAGTATTTGTCGTAGCTCATGTTCTAGTTACTAGTATTTGTTGTAGCTCATGTTCTAGTTACTAGTATTTGTCGTAGCTCATGTTCTAGTTACTAGTATTTGTCTTAGCTAAAACGAGCATATTTTCTGACAGTTATTCACTATTGTTGGATTGTTTAACTACATATTTTATTGTGATATTTTATAATGTATTATACTGTGATATTTTTCAGTCGATATTGATGGAAATGTTGCACAAAGATATACCCGATGTGTTGATAAACTACCCAGACTTCTATGATGTTGCTCACAATGAGGACACGTGGACGTGGGACCCTGATACATTGCTTCTTAAAGTCAATACCTCATTCTTTGTTCATTGATAAAACATGTCCACCGCTAATATTCACAGCTCTATATTAATTTATTATGACACTTCTGACAGCATGAGTGTATTCTTCTATTAGTGTAATAGTGATTCAAGAGGAAGGGATGCCACTATAAATCAGTGTTTGTGAAAGAACTGTGGATGTTATGTTAATATGATGGTGCAGCCTACACCAAGCAGTGGGACAGTCCAAGTGTGTGATGGCATTGCATGATGCTAGGAATTCTCTTGTAGTATATCTACATAAGGGTGGAGTTATTATGTGTTCTGTATTTCCTGTGATTATGCAACATTGGTATTTTCTAGAATTTGACTGAAATCTTAATGATGTATTATGACATTCTTAATAATTTTGCAAGTTGGGGACGGATATGGGATTTTGCAAGTTGGGGACAGGGTGTGGGATTTTGCAAGTTGGGGACGGGGTGTGGGATTTTGCAAGTTGGGGATGGGGTGTAGAATTTAGCAAGTTGGGGACAGGGTGTGGGATTTTGCAAGTTGGGGACGCTAAATCCCGATAGACACCTCATATCACTGGTTATAGTAAGTAAGTAAGTAACGACTTTATTTTACGTGGATAACATATTTGGTAGAAACCGATTTTCAATATGGTCCTCACAAGAAGCAAATACATAAATATACATGAATATACAAAATTTTGTGCAGACAAAATACATAAAATTAAAACAAATACATGAATAGCATTATCTAGGGAATTGATACATGAAATACATATTTACAAACTTAACACATTTAGATGACAAATTTACTTCATCTTTAGAAGCACAAATATAAACTAACAAAATCTCAGTTACCACCTGAGAACTTCCATGTCAAGTACAGTCTTTTGAAGGATGTCAAGTTTTCTGCAGTGCGTATTTGTATTGGGATATTGTACCATAGTTTTGGTGCTGCATATGATACAGACTTTCTGAAAAACTCACTAGTTATGAGATAAGACGCAGTATTGCTATCGTCTAAATCCTGTATCAAACACTTTTGAGCTGATGTAACATGTGATTTTGATCCTTTGTTGTTTTGAGTAATAAGTGCAAGAATTAAATCCTATTGCAGGGAGAAAATTGCACAATCTGGTCAGAAATACAATGTACAGCTTCTTTAATGTGCATTAATAACGGTACATGTACAAATAAGTCAGTCATGTGGTCTAAGTCGGATAGACATCTTGTATCACTGGTTATGAGATTAGACTCGCTGTCTTTCCTATACAGGACCTCTCTGTTACAACTTGGACAAAATGAAACAAATCACTTCTCTGTAAAATCATTGATATTCATGGGTGATTCTCATTATTCTTATTTCTTGGATGAACTATGCGGGCAGTCTATTCCCTAAATTCACATCCCCACAATTTATCAATCTCCAAATGTAATACCGTTCTTTTACCCAATGAAATTTTCAAAAATGTACATAATAGTTTAACATTTGTTTTATGGATGTTTTCACCAACCATTCCATACTCGATGATAACAGTGTAACCAAAAATTATTTATTATTATATATCTTTTATACAGAAGAGCTTCATGCTAGTATATATTTATTTTTCATACACGTTCGTTTCAGTAAAACTATGTTTAGGTCAGTTATTGTTACGACAATATTTCTTTTTTACTGGGAATAAAAGTCTGACAAGTGTCTGAATTAGCTAGATGGTTTTTGTCTGCACCCACTAGATGGTGCTTGTCTGCGTCCGCTAGATGGTGCTTGTCTGCGTTCGCTAGGTGGTGCTTGTCTGCATCCACTAGGTGGTGCTCTTCTGCGTCCGCTAGGTGGTACTCTTGTTTATTTCAT
The DNA here is from genome assembly GCA_947247005.1 of Spisula solida. Taxonomy (NCBI): domain Eukaryota; kingdom Metazoa; phylum Mollusca; class Bivalvia; order Venerida; family Mactridae; genus Spisula; species Spisula solida. The sequence continues at coordinate 24,767,785 of OX365960.1, read as the reverse complement.
TCTGCATATTAACTGTATAAACACACACAGTGATATTGTGGCAGTCTTGTATGTTTATATACACCAAGCATCAAACAAACACAACTTTACATGCCGTGTTGTGTTACAGTAAGCTAGGATTTAAACCTTCATGTAGGTGCTGGCACCAAATATAAAGTTACCCATATAGTATTTATTATATGTATAGTTCTGTGTTTATTTGCTGGATGATATTTCTAGTGTCCTGTTGCAAGAAACGTCATTGATACTGGTGTTCTAAACGTAACTTCTAATATTACCTAAAACTTTACATATTATGTAACTTTTATAGTTTGGTATACCGATATAGCTTTACGGCACATGGATACATACAAATAACAATGCACTGTGGTCGAATACATCTGTAATTTGTGAAGGCATTTTATAAAACATATTTTGACATAAAAATCTGTAGTTACCTACCTTCAAAATGGCCTACATTTGTCAAGTAACTGCTACTCAATCTGTTACTGCATTTAGACCGCTTGTATAAATTACAGATGACCTAAATATTGTCCTTGAATAATGACCAGCCTACTTGTATTGACCAACTTGTACCAAATTTTACCGGACTTACTATTCACAATATGTAAATAGTATAATCAGATGAACTTATGTATAGATGCAACAGAATATATGTCAAACCCAGTATTTCCTGTGTGCCTCTGAACTTGTGAATGTTTGTGTACATGTATGCATTTACTACATACAAGATTGTTTGTACAATGTATATAGATCTATTATTCTATATGTTCATGATTATACCCTCAGATGTAGAGAATACGGGGCTATATTGGAGTTATGCTTTCAGTTGGTTGGTATGTCCAAATTTTGTCAAGAGCTATTTCAGATCTTAGTAACCATAAGTCAGATTTCAAAAAGTAGTGTATACTATGTATCATTGGCACACAACTGATCAACAAATTGTTCAGGGAGTTATTGCCCTTCACTAGGCCCTGAAGCTTACAGGGAGTATTGCCCTTCACTAGGCCCTGAAGCTTACAAGGAGTTATTGCCCTTCACTAGGCCCTGAAGCTTACAGGGAGTTATTGCCCTTCACTAGGCCCTGAAGCTTACAAGGAGTTATTGCCCTTCACTAGGCCCTGAATCTTACAAGGAGTTATTGCCCTTCACTAGGCCCTGAAGCTTACAAGGAGTTATTGCCCTTCACTAGGCCCTGAAGCTTACAAGTATACATCAGGCAATGTCTGTGTGTATTCATCATCATCAGTGATATTTCTTGTTTAATTGTATCTTTGCTTCCTGAGGAAGTTATATTGTTTGCTGAAGAAAGAATAAACTGTTACATGATATAATCATTTTGTTAGTCTTTGTTATATTCATTGTTCCATTCATTTACTTGATGTGTTGTATTCAATAATATTCCATTCATTTACTTGATGTTTTGTATTCAATATTATTCCATTCATTTACTTGGTGATGTGTTGCATTCAATATTTCGTTCATTTACTTGGTGATGTGTTGTATTCAATAATATTCCATTCATTTACTTGGTGATGTGTTGTATTCAATAATATTCCATTATTTATTTGGTGATGTGTTGTATTCAATATTATTCCATTCATTTACTTGGTGATGTGTTGCATTCAATATTCCGTTCATTTACTTGGTGCTGTGTTGTATTCAATATTATTCCATTCATTTACTTGATGTGTTGTATTCAATATTATTCCATTATTTACTTGGTATTGTGTTGTATTCAATATTATTCCATTCATTTACTTGGTGATATGTTATATTCAATATTCCATTATTTACTTGGTAATGTGTTGTATTCAATATTATTCCATTCATTTACTTGGTGATGTGTTATATTCAATATTCCATCATTTACTTGGTGATGTGTTGTATTCAATATTCCTTTCTATACTTGGTGATATGTTGTATTCAATATTCCATTCTATACTTGGTGATGTGTTATATTCAATATTCCATTCATTTACTTGGTGATGTGTTATATTCAATATTCCATTCATTTACTTGGTGATGTGTTATATTCAATATTCCGTTCATTTACTTTGTGATGTGTTGTATTCAATATTCTCTTCATTTACTTGGTCATGAGTTATATACATGGGGTGATCAAAAAGAAATGAGACAAACACCAAAATGACTATGATTACTGATATAAATAAGAAAAGTTGTATGCCTATTACAAAATACATCCTCTCTCTGTCTGCGGAGTTTCATAAATATGCATCAATTATTTGTAGAGATATCAGCAGTTTCCCAACCTTGGTTACAGCGACTCGCTGCATAAATTGACTCCATTGCTCCAATAAATCGATCAGGACTCTAAATATATTGAATAAATTTACTTTTATTCAGTGTTCAGTATTATATTCAAATATCAAGAATATGTTAGATAATTATTCGATTATTCTCATTCTAAGGTAAGGACAGCTTCCTTGTATGATGTACATCTTGGCGAGTGATGTTTACAATTGATCACTCATCTAATGCATTTGGGCCTCTGCTTGATAAATGAAAGTTTGTTTTCCGTGCTAACGTCATATAAGTATACTTCTGGCAACTTCTGTCCAGATGCCTGTTTCGTCCTTTAAAATGTTTGTTTAGACTTTTCTCCTAGTTTGTGATAAAACTATATTTTCAAGCTCTGATTTTGTGCCAAAATATGACATGATTTCAAGTCGGTGTTTTGAGTCATATCCAGTTAATTGGACAAATGTTAAGAAATATTTAATAAAATATTAGTCATATGCTTTTAGGCGAATACTGACGTTTTGATGTGCAGCAACAAATTTATAGAGCTAGACCTTATATTAAACGTTCTCTAATAAATTACTACTTATAGAAGAAAACTATATTTTAAACATACAAATCGGCATTAAATGCACCCAAATGCCTATGATATTTTTATGGTTAAAACACAAACTTTTCAAATGATAGCATTTGTCTCATTTCTTTTTGATCAACCCACTAAGTGCAACTTCGGTTAGAATTGAATCACAAATGAAACTGCTACTGTGCAGACAATACCAAATGTCTCGCCTTTCCAGGGGCCACAACTCTGGAACCCATAAAAGATATTGTTGATCCAAGAAGGAAACTGAGATCTAAAAGTGATGGAAGTTGATACAAGTTTGATTAAACTCTAAAATGAACAAATAAGTAAGTCTGGAACCAATAGCTCATTCAAGAAAGGAACCAGTATCTTGTGCTGATAAAAGTAATATTCGTAGTTTGGTTAAACTTAATTCACAAATGAAACCACTTTTGTACTGACATGAAAATTGTTAAGACAAATTCACGGACGAATGGTGATCTTAAAATCTCGACCTGTCGCTATGCGACAGATGAGCTAAAAACAAAGAAGACATGCCAATTTATAGCAATATATTTATTTTATTTGTTATATAGCTAACAATTATGTCAATATACTGGGATGGAGGGGGCAAACATAAACAATTGAATGAAGTAACAAGAAGAGAAGTTAGTTTACAATCGGAGACTATCTCAAAACTCAATTGTATCTGACTGGTTGCTTAAAATGTGAGACTTTAAATGGACAAAACGTGTGTCCTTCTATTTTTTGTTGGTGATCTTGACCCCACCAGCCCCATAACCTAAGCAACAACCTCAAGTTTGAATTCCTTGACTGACAGCCCCACAAAGCTACTTGCACAGCAAGTTTCATCATCTCAGCCTAAGTAAACACCAGCATTTTGTCTAAATCATCACAGGGGCAATCCATGATAGGAGTAATAGTATTATTAATGTACATTCAACAGAATACAAGAGATACCCTGAAAACTCTGGTAATAACTGGAACATCAGTAGATGGCTACTCGGACATGTTTGCTGACAGTAGTACAATATCTCTCAACGTTATACTTCCTACAGTATAACTGAAACATGAGGACACCCAACCTACATATACCTATCTAATCATGATTTCTCCATTGGAAAACCTGGTAAAATATGTCTGCAATCAACATCATACATCTAAATATTATACCAACATTCATGACATCTATTCATTTTTTCCATCCTTATTTTGGTTTAAAAACAACAGTCCATAAACTGATTCATAAACAACAAACATTTCTTTCTAGAAAATGATTCATCAATAAATAACCAATCACCAGAAAGTCAAGAATATATCAGCACCACATTGACCTCTACATATTGTTGACCTCTAAAGAGCGTTAACCTCTACAGATCATTGACCTCTACAGAGCGTTAACCTCTACAGATCATTGACCTCTACAGATTGTTGACCTCTACAGATCATTGACCTCTACAGATTGTTGACCTGTACAGAACGTTAACCTTTACAGATCATTGACCTCTACAGATTGTTGACCTGTACAGATCATTGACCTCTACAGATTGTTGACCTCTACAGATCATTGACCTCTACAGATTGTCGACCTGTACAGAACGTTAACCTTTACAGATCATTGACCTCTACAGAGCGTTAACCTCTACAGATCATTGACCTCTACAGATTGTTGACCTCTACAGATCATTGACCTCTACAGATTGTTGACCTGTACAGAACGTTAACCTTTACAGATCATTGACCTCTACAGATTGTTGACTTCTACAGATCATTGACCTCTACAGAGCGTTAACCTTTACAGATCATTGACCTCTACAGAGCGTTAACCTTTACAGATCATTGGCCTGTACAGAACGTTAACCTCTACAGAGTGTTGACCTCTACAGATCATTGTCTATAGAGCCTGTTGTCATGGTAACTAATCGATCATGGCTGCACCTTCTTCACCAGTAGCATCATCACCAATGTGAAGGTCATCAAGCATCTCCTGGAGACTGATCTGGGGAATTCCCTCATCTTCAGCCTCTTCTGTATCTATGGGAATCCTGTCCTGGTCTATAAATAGAAACATCCAATTCAATATTTTAGCAATGGGCCTCTTCCCACTGAGCTGTTTCGTGCAGCAGACTAGTCTGGTTCCCATTCCCAATATTACAGTTGTAGTACTAAAGTAGTGCTGAAAGCTTGGGACTGGATCCAGACCACTAATCTACTTAGTAAGGGGAACAAACTCTGTACTCGATTGTTATTGTTTCTTTACCATACACCAAATACCACGCTATTCGATCATTACTCATCTTGAAAACATCACAGACGCAGGTAAGTCAGATCATCAGCCAGTTTATATTGGAAAGAAAACCCACGGAGTCGGAAATTCAACTGGGGATTCTCAGACAAGAAGTAGTCTGGCTAATCACATGATCCACTGATGGATTATCAAAAGTTACATAAGCAAGTGACCTAATAAAGCAAACTTTATTTTGACAACCTTTACTCATATGATACTAGTATTGTCTTAAATAACTGGATGTCTGGATAAAATGAAAACTACCAGGACATCAATCCCCATAATGTATCAACCTCCCACATACATAACAAGTTGTTATACGCTGTATCTACTTCCAACATACATAGCAAAAGGTTGTCTGATGAATTTACCTCAGAAGTATGTAACAAAAGGTTTTCCATGATGTATAATTGACCTTCTAAGATAAGTACAAAGGGTTTTTCAATCATGTTCACATTTCATGAAGTATTAACAAGAAACAAATCTACAACCATTATAATAATACTATATACAATGTAATAATGTCTTCACATACCTTTATAAATGTTGACATTTTGCCTGATTGTTGCATCTTCTTCCAAATCTTCCAGGAAGTCAGTATACTCACTGAAAGGACGATGTAGCAGTCAATATTTTAGTTTTGCGTGATATACCGGCGAATAAATCATCATTTAGAGTTCATATGGATAAAATTTTAAAATCAGGAAGGTTGTTAAAATAGACAAAGAGCAAAAATAGTGTTGTATAACGTTTTATATACCGATGAAAGTGACGTCACATCGTACAGTATTCCATTTATAACGTCATGCAGGTAAACAAGTAAAGTAAGTAACCAACTCGCACAATGTAACACTGGCTTAATACATACTTTATGGCAGATTCCGTTTCCATATTGTGTAACTCGTCATTAAGATGTCGTAACTTCCATCTACGTTGACGATTACGATATCTCTTGTCAGCATAAACTTTCTTCACAATTACCTGTAAACATAATGTTCAACACAATCACTGTACCATTTATTGGGAGTTGTTTTATTACTCCATATGACATGTTTTATAAGACAATTAAACTTTTGCTTTATTGTATAATTACTAGAGAATATGATCCTAGTTTTTCTGTCCAACATTCCACTGAGTTACTGTTACATGTCCGTGGAAGTAACACTATTGTCAGTAAATTCCACAATCAAGTCACTACAGCGTATGACCCCAACTTGCATGTGGTCAATTTCGGATTCACAATGTCGTGAAATGGAGTGTTTTGCATGTGGTTGATCTGCCATTCTTATCATAGTGCATTTCGTAGTTTCCAGAGAGTGTATAGGAATGAACATGTCGTACAACCTGTCACGGTCGGGCACTATATACAGCAGTCATTTAAATTACAAGTTTTCCTGGAAGTATTCATACACCATAATTACTAACTACTTTTTCCACAAGCATCTATCAACTCCACATGTGGAGAGCATAACGATATCTAATGTCATAGAAGACACATAACCTTTTCCACCAAGTATACAAACCTGGTTTTATTTTTCTTTAGTTCGGTCGAGTTAAAATACCTATCACACATATTCCTAAACATAGTATGTTTCCCCAAGCCAGAAAGCAAGGGCCATAGTCAGATTTTCAAACACAGCTGTATATATAGTAGAGAATTTGACCCATTCCTCGACCTTCTTTTAGAATAATTAAACAGCTGATATATAGTCTATATTTATAACCCTGGTTGTATGTTTACATAAGCGGGAATTATCACGAAGACCTTCGAAGTGTCATACAAACACAAATCTAAAAGACCATTTATATTGCACAAATTTGCTTGCTGAAATTGATCTATTCAACATAAGAACCTAGTATTCATGCATAAAGGTCAGGATTGTGTCAATATCTTCATACTATACAGGCAAGTTAACTCACCACATCAGGTAACTTTTCTACTTTCAGTTTCTCAATATGATCGTTGTTCACATTGGAGTTTAACATGTCAAACCTGTAACAACACAAACACATTTACATTATATACATGTCTTCCACATACGTTCCCATAGTAACTACACATTTACATTATATACATGTCTTCCACATACGTTCCCATAGTAACTACACATTTACATTATATACATGTCTTCCACATACGTTCCCATAGTAACTACACATTTCCATTATATACATGTCTTCCACATACGTTCCCATAGTAACTACACATTGACATTATATACATGTCTTCCACATACGTTCCCATAGTAACTACACATTGACATTATATACATGTCTTCCACATACGTTCCCATAGTAACTACACATTTACATTATATACATGTCTTCCACATACGTTCCCATAGTAACTACACATTTACATTATATACATGTCTTCCACATACGTTCCCATAGTAACTACACATTTACATTATATACATGTCTTCCACATACGTTCCCATAGTAACTACACATTGACATTATATACATGTCTTCCACATACGTTCCCATAGTAACTACACATTTACATTATATACATGTCTTCCACATACGTTCCTATAGTAACTACACATTGACATTATATACATGTCTTCCACATACGTTCCCATAGTAACTACACATTTACATTATATACATGTCTTCCACATACGTTCCCATAGTAACTACACATTTACATTATATACATGTCTTCCACATACGTTCCCATAGTAACTACACATTTACATTATATACATGTCTTCCACATACGTTCCCATAGTAACTATACATTGACATTATATACATGTCTTCCACATACGGTCCCATAGTAACTACACATTGATATTATATACATGTCTTCTACATACGGTCCCATAGTAACTACACATTGATATTATATACATGTCTTCCAGATACGTTCCCATAGTAACTACACATTGACATTATATACATGTCTTCCACATTTGTTCCCATAGTAACTACCAATCTGACATGTAATCTTATAATAACACACTGACAATAGTTCAACATTTTTATCACGCCACAACCACCAGACAATTACTGAACATGTACATCAAGTGCAAACACTTGCTGAATTATACATAAAAATTTGGGTTCCAGTTTTCCACAAATATAAAGTAACTGGGCTGTCAAATAAAGGACAACATATATGTTTTTAACCTACCCATCTCTGATATAAAGTATTATACCTACCCCAGTACAGTGTCCCCTGTGTTGATTATATGACCGATATGCGTACGACAGAAGAATTGCTGGTCATTGACACCAAGATCACTCATCCTGGATACATAAACCTCAGCCAAAACGTGCTGTAATATAACCACAACCATATGTTCAAACATAGTTTCTGGTAAATTAATTATTAGGACAATGTTTCACCTGGGACCAGTCTAAACATATGACACCATTTATGTTTGTCTATGTATTCAATCTGAGATTGTCAGCCTCTGTTAGTCTAAATATCTGATGCACCTGAATGTATGTGAAGTTTGTTATCAAGTGTTCCATGGTTAGCAAATGATACCAACTCATTATGCTTCAACAGAAAACTAGATACATGAATTGAAGGTAATGTAGGACACTTTGTGACAGGGGAGCTAAAAATGATGACTTTATAGTAAAAATGGAGGTTATTTTGCTAGGGGAAAGTAGCCAAAACAATCAGTGTTGTACTACAGGTGTGCAGACAATATTATATACAATAGTGGATGTTACTGACCTTCTGTGAGACTTGACCTTTGATAGGTCTTTTATCTGCATCCTTGACAATATCCACCTGCATCACCATGTATTCTATCAACTGTTTGGGTGAACACAGACTGGTGAAAGGTGTCCTCCAGAACACTGGACCACTCACTTCAGCCACTAGAATATATACAAGTAATCTTTCTATACAATATCCCATTATTATCAATAAGCAGTGTGGCATAATGCCCAATCCTGAAAATCAAGTCTGTTTCGGGTGCCATAAGCACACATGCCTACACCAAAACCTAGTATCAAACACAGTTCTATTGTTAAAATTCAGCTGATTAAATTAGTCAATACTTTGAAATTTTTCATAAAATAACTTTGATTTTGTGCAGAAAAGTTCATTCTTTCTATTGCAGCAAATCTGGATTTCAGGATTATTCCAGAAATGTAGGACACCTGAATAAGTAAGCTGTAGAAAGCTAGTAACTTATCATGTGACCAACACCTATTATTCACTAACACAAACATATAGGGGAATATTCATCTGTGTTACTCTGTAATGTAACCAAGCCGTTCAATTTATAACAAAATATTATCACTTTGTCATCATCCAACCACCGTACGTCTTTTCTGCATACCATCATTTATCCAAAACTTCTCATGACGACATGAAACCAATTTTTCACAAGGTTTAGCCAAACTTCAATGTTACATACAAGCCAGAACCCTTTGTGTGAGGTTGGTGACAGAAATACAGGAGATTCATTAAATTGAGGGAGATTTTCCTTACTCAAACTTTTGACTAAACATTAAGAAGTTTATATGCAGTTTCACATATTTTACTTGTTTGACAATACTATGCATGCTTCACGAAGCAATTTGAACTAATATTTGTGATCATTTTCGTAATGTAAACAACAAATGTCCGATTCCAGTGTGTCCAAGAAATGCGTGAGATTTTATCAATTTGCCTGGGAGCATGAGTGAATAGTCTAAAATGTGGGAGACTCACTCACGCATGCTGCAGGAGATCTGGAATGTATGATTTATAATATCTTACATAATAACTAAGACCTAAATATACACAGATTGGACACTTAATTGAAAACGGAGAGAAAATGCAAAATAGCATGCAGCATATTCTGATATTTTGCATGAACACTTTTGTTTGTCATCCTTTTTTAATGACCAATATCTCATTTTGAAGAGCTAAGCTTCTTCTTCTGCATGATTTAACTTATTTTTTTCTAGCTCTTATAGAATTTAACAAAATATTGTTTGAATGAGGCAGATCGGGTATTTTCTGATAAAATTGGAATTTCCATTAAAACGAGAGTAGGTCTGGGTCTTTGAGGTCTTTTGTTTTATTCCTTGACGGATTTCAATAAATTAGGTATCATTGTAAAGCAGTAAAGTAGTCTTTTCCTATGTATATTAGAACAGGAGATATAAGGTATTAAGAACAAATGAGATTTTGCGAGAATTCAGAAAACTGCTGCGAGATATTGTGAGATTTGGGAGATTTTTCCAATCTTTGAATATTTAGGTCTTTGATAATAACAACAGTTACACTGACCTTGTAATGTGTTTGGATCTATAAGATGTACTGTCTGTGTAACCTTGTAACATACACAGATAGGGTTTATATTTCCTAGTGAAGCAGCCAGTTTTTGTGGTAGACATACAACATTATCCTGTAATGTACAAACATAGAACTCCTGTAAGACGTTCACACAAACTATTTACTAGTATATAGTGTAAAACCATTTAATTTCAAGGAATTTTCTCTATTTTCAAGGACTAAAAACTTTATTTGTTACAGCTAAATATGCAATCAATGCCTTAAAATAAAATGAAATAATGATAGCAGCGTGAGTAATCAGATACTCAATGTCACTCTGGTCATTTGCTACCATACCAGTGAGGACAAACAATGAGTCAAGCCTATGATGTGTAGTTTACAGTCAACCTTTTTCGTCGCATTTTATCTATTGTGTTATTCATGTCCATTTTCTAATAGCAGGAAACTAATTCTAGGCCAATTTACAAAAGAAATATTTTTTGTGCTATAATTCAACCACTTTCAATATTTTTTTAAAATTTCAAATTAAAGTACTTTTCAAGTACAAGGCATCAAACTCTTTTCAAGACCTGTGCAAACCTTTGTTTAATAAAGCTTATATAAATGTGACAATGTTGTGTTGACATCATAGTAACAATACACATCGCATAGTGTGCTCTCAGTTGATTGCTCATGATAATAATAGGTATAATAATAACCTACCTTACAGATGGGTACTATAGTTACAGAGAATGTATGTTTGTAGTTGAATGTATTGTTTCTGATATCATGAGACATCAACTCTTGTGCCGTCACATGCCTGTAAACACACATATATAGATATATCACTATCATTCAAGTTAACACAATGCACTTGGTACAAAACTTCTCAAAGTTTTATGTTTTGTACACAAGGAGCCACAAGGTACAATATGTGACCTACGGTTTATGTTATGTACCAGACTAACAGATCTTCCATGGAAACATAGGCCTGACGGACAAGAACAACTGTCCAAAACATACTTCCTTAAATCAACAGAATGAGAATTCTTCTGATAACCACACGACAACTTTTGAAATGCAACCGGTACTTTAAGACAAGATCTTGACAAATTTTACTATTAATAGATGTATGGGGAAAACGAGCCTCAGCGAAGGGCAGCCATGTTTTTAGCCATGTTTTTGACAAATCATGACAAAAATCTCAATTTTGTTAGAGGGCCACTTAACAACTTTTTCTGAAAAATTATTTGAAATCTTGGCAATAGTTGTTTTTTCATTATTTTTTAAAGATTTTCCAAATGGTTGCGACTCACAGAATTATTTATAAATGGATTTCTTTTTTCAGCTATTTTAAGAGAGCTACCTAAGGGACCTGTGAAGTTTTGTTGAAACTGACCAAGTGGTTTAGGAGGAGAAGATGTTCGAATGAATTGTTGACAACACACAAGGGACACAGACCAATCACAATAGCTAATAAATATGAGAGGAAAAAGTGCTCAGGTGAGCTAAACACAGTTAAATGCAGATTGATAATTACTATCTATCTTCTAACTTTTTATACTACATCACCCCCTTTCGGGTATTATGTGCAGGTGGGCATGTGTGTTGATAAAAGAGTAAACAAGACTGCGTTCAATAAACGCTTATGCCCCCATGGAAGCCTTGCCCATAAAAAGCTAAGTCAATCAGGGGCCATAATTCTGTAATAATGTTGGATAGTGTTACATGGCTTTGATAATGTAAGGGGCTTATGATGGTAAACAAGTATGCCAAGTTTTAAGGCAACGCCATGATGGACATGATGTAAAACAAAACTGTCAATTTGGTTTAACCAAGAATTAGACGCTTAATAAGTCTAAGTCCAAAATTAGGTCAATGTGACGGTCAAAATGAGGTTAGGTGATATAGGTGTGTAGAGAATGTTCAAATACAACAACCATGCAAGTATGAAAGCTTTGTAGCAAGCCATATTAATGCTAGAAGAAACAGTCAATTTGGGTTAACCAAGAATTTGGCCCTGCAATAAGTCTAAGTCCAAATAAGGTCAAGGTGAAGGTCTTAATGGTGTCAAATGTTACAGGTGTGTGGAGAGTGTTCATATACAACATCCATGCAAGTATGGAAGCTTTGTAGCAAGCCATAAAAATGCTAGAAGAAACGGTCAATTTGGGTTTACCAGGAATTTGACACTTCAATAAGTCTAAGTCCAAAATTAGGTCAAGGTGAAGGTCAAAATTGGGTTAGGTGATACAGGCGTGTAGAGAGTGTTCATATACAACATCCATGCAAGTATGAAAGCTTTGTAGCAAGCCATATTAATGCTAGAAGGAACGGTCAATTTGGGTTAACCAAGAATTTGGCCCTTCAATAAGTCTAAGTCCAAAATTAGGTCAAGGTGAAGGTCAAAATGAGGTTAGGTGATACAGGCATGATGAGAGTGTTCATATACAACATCCATGCAAGTATGGAAGCTTTGTAGCAAGCCATAATAATGCTAGAAGAAACTGTCAATTTGGGTTAACCAGGACGGACGAACGATCGGACAGGTGAATCACTATATGCCTCCCCATCTATCGATAGGGGGGGGGCATAAAAAGCATATAAAAGCAAGCAAGGGAAGTAAGAATATTATCAAAATGTTAAAAAGTCAAAGACATAGTGAATGGTTAAAAACATGACACAACTACTGGTACTTACTTGCATGGAACAACCGAAGACAAAAATTCAACCATCTTTTTTCCATCATCTCTTTTTGTGTAGAAAAAATCAAGTCCGTCTGAAATATACAAACAAAACATTATTACCAGTTACATCCAGTTAACTATGGCTCACTATAAATATATATACAAGAAGTTACAAATATTCCTAATGTGTAATACAAAACAAACAAGAAATATCACTGAATGTGATGAATACCCCCAGACACTGCTTGACACAGTCACTGACAAACAACTACGGTAGACTTAGTACTGATCATTCATGCAAACGTTTATTGAATGGTAACAATAGTGGAAAAGTGTAGACAAAATCTAAAAGTGTAAAAAACAAAGGGCCTCAACTCCCTTAAAATTTATTCGACCAACGTGTGCCAAGGATATGCACAACTAGACTTGGTACTGATCATTCATGTCAAGTTTCATTTAAATCCGACCATTGGTACCAGAGAAAAAGCGCGGACAAAATTGTAAGTGTAAAAAAACAAAGAGCCATAACTCCCTTAAAATTCATTTGACCAGTGCGTGCCAACGATATGCACAACTAGACTTGGTACTGATCCATCATGTAAAGTTTCGATGAAATCTGACCAACGGTTACAGAGAAATAGCGCGGACAAAATTTGCACGGACCAACCGACCAACAGACCAACCAACCTGAAGCATGACTCCAATATAGCCCCCATATACTATGTATCTGGGGGTATAATCAAGGACCAACTAAAAGAATTTCTGACGCAAAAATGTAAGTATCACACAAATGGCTGTAGCTCTGGTAATATCCATCTGACCTAAAATCCCTGATAATATGCATAAATAGGCTTGGCTACAACTTCTAATGTGAAGTTTGTTTGAAATCTGACCAGTGGTTAAGGTGAACAAGCATTGACAAACTTAATTGGCATTCATTCAGAGATCTATGTCCCCTACACTACATTGTATATATAGGAATAATAATGATGCATGTAATGTGTTCCACAGAGCTACAGATAAGGTTTTAGTCCATTGGGTATTTTACCCCTGAGTTTCAATTCTTATTGGGTTTTGACAAATTTTAATTGGGTATTTCATAAAACTCAAAGGGTAAAAAATTAATGATCTTTTATGTACTATTTTTCACTATAAGATCCTTTTTTTATTAGGGTAGTTCAGATTGTCTTTGCTTTTTCTTACTCCCTCCTCTCAAAATCTATTGGGTTTTTGAGAAAAATAGTTGGGTAATTACCCCAATATGCAGCTTGTCTGTAGCTCTGGTGTTCCAGATACACACTCCTACAGTTTGTTACTGTTACAATGTTGAGCTAAACTTTGGCTAAAATTGAAAAGCTTTGAAAGATTTGGCCCTAACCACATCCTAACTTTGAAGTTGGTAACTCCATTAGAGATGTTTGTAAAACAATATGCCCCAATGGCAACCATTGATGTTAAGTCATGGCAACCATGGCCTTTGACCTCAAAATCCATATGGTCATTGACTGATGATGACCAACCTCACTATAAAGTGTGACGATCCTAGGCACTACTGTTTTTTAAGTTATTAATAGGAAACTATTTAGTTGAGTCATTCATATTAAAGGTCATCATGACCTTGACTTTTGACCTACTAAGTTCATAATCTATAGGAGTTATCTAATGATGATGATCAACCTCCCTATTAAGTTTGAAGAACCAGGGACCTGGTAACTGTCCTTAAGTTATTGATTAGAAAAATATAAGAGTTGAGAGTTGAGTTATGTACTTATATGTATATAACATACCATGCGTACATATAACTCACCATGCGTACATATAACTCACCATGAGCTGGCTTCACATTGATAGTGTTGCTATGAGCCTTATGTTTCAATATCAGTTGTTCTAAATAATAAAATGTCTTCTTATGATCAGTCTGAAATACAAACAAACAGAATAAATTAAGTGAACAGAGGTAGTACAATATACGATAGTGGCACAGTATGTATCTGGGGTTGTTCGAATTGATCGAGCTTGAGTCAATGAAGTACATGGTATTTGTGACAAATTTGGAATTAATTGTCAGTCACCACACCTGTTTTGGGCAACACTCAGGATGTATAACAGAACACTGTACCAGATTTATCCAATCAAATGTCAACAATACATCTGCCGAGCTTAATTTGATAGGTTGTTGCTGTTTATCAATCAGTAGTTTTTTTATACAACTGTGGGAAACACTAGCTAATTGGGTTAAAGAACAAGATGGCCTACCTTCTGTCGTATTTGAACAACAGCTCTCCAGAAATCTTTAGCTTCTACTCTGTGACAATCATCACACTGATGGTTGGTGACAGTAAACTCAACAATAAACACTTGTTGTAACACAGCTCCATTCATCACCTACATTATAACATGGTATACGTGTAGTTTGAGTTTTAAGTCGCACTGACAATACATCCATTAGACGAGTACCCTCAAAACAAGAGCTGTCCACGAACAGCGTGCTCCACTATTCTCAGTGCCATGCTAGGATAGTATAATCTTTATATATTCTAAACAAAATGCTTCATATCAGCAGCTTTACCCTCTTCTGCATAGAGGTTTGGGCTTCTAAGTTGAAAAGGACATAATTTGAACAAAATGCTTCACAGAGTGACATGACAGTGAACAAGTATGCAAAATATCAAAGCAATTATGCCAATGCACTTTGGAGATATTAGAGGTTAAAAAAGGGGGCATAATTTCAACAAATTGCTTGATAGAGTTACCTACCCCAGGGTAGGGGTTGGGGTCATGATGGTGAACAAGTATGTGAAGTATCAAAGCAATTAGGTCAATGCACTTTGAAGATATTAAAGGTTAAAAAACATGTACCTTAGAAACGGTGGCATAATTTTAACAAAATGCTTGACAGAGTTACCTACTACTGCATATGTTTTGAAGTCATGACGGTGTACAAGAATGCAGAATATCAAAGCAAATGTCAAATATACTCAGCGTCAATGAAAAGTTACCACCCTATTGACTCTTATATTTAAAATTCACGTTACACTGTGTTAAAAGCCGAACCCAACTATGGTTAGACCTTACTGTGTAGTCACAGCTATCCTATTTAACAATATTCAAATGCACACACTATAAAACTTTTGTACCAACAGGTCATATTGTATACAAAATACAGAGGTATATGTAAGTGGTAACTTTTCATTGACGCCCAGTATATAAGAGGTTAAACAAGACTGCGTTCAATAAACGCTTATGCCCACATGGAAGCCTTGTCCATAAAAAAGCTAAGTCAATCAGGGGCCATTATTCTGTTAAAATGTTGGATAGGGTTACATGGCTTTGACAATGTAAGGGGCTTATGATGGTAAACAAGTCTGTCAAGTTTGAAGACAATGCCTTGATGTAAGACGAAATTTGGATTAACCAAGAATTGGCCCTTCAATAAGTCTAAGTCCAAAATTTGGTCAAGGTGAAGGTCAAAATTGGGTCAGGTGATACAGGCTTGTGGAGAGTGTTCATATACAACATCCATGCAAGTATGGAAGCTTTGTAGCAAGCCATAATGATGCTAGAAAAAACGGTCCATTTGGGTTAACCGGACGGACTGACGAACGGACGGATAGGTGAATCACTATATGCCTCCTGATCTATCGATACGGGGACATAAAAACCTGTACCTAAACTTGAACATAAGCATTACATCTAGTCTGACGCTCGGGTGACTGCAATAACTCCCCTTATTCTTCGAATAGTGGAGCTAAAAAGGCTCATTTCACATTATCAATGAACTAACCTGTCCTGGAACTACAATGAGACATTTATAACCATCTACATCAGGACCATCACTGACTCATCAATGCATAAAACTCTCATTTTAAAGTCACATTATCTCTCCAAATCTTCCAGTCAATACAAGGAATTAAGATGTTTTTAACGAATGACCAACAATTAACGACAGAATGTTAAATATATCTGTCGAAATAGTATGCCAAACGTCGCATTTAAGTAAAAATGTATGGAAGACAAAATACTGATTATGGAAGAATTGCTTCCCTTAGACTATAAATCATGCATTTATTGTTTACAATTTGTTTTGTCTACAAGCCAACTGGAGGCTGTATTTCATTTGCTTCCATCGTGTGTTGTTTTCCACCTTTGGGACTCAACTAAAGTGCTCAAGATTCTGCAGGTATCGGTAGGTTTCCAAGTAACTGCTTTTTGAAAAGCCATTTAGGGCTTACTGGGGCTTTCACCAAATATGCTGCAAATTTTCAAAATTCAACAAGTTACAGCAGTTTACTAAAGGTCTAGTTATCTGCATTTCAATACCAGGTAAACTATGCAAATAATATATAAGACCATCAACTCTTTACACAAATTAATAACAATAGTCAAGTAGCTAGCACTTTACCTCTTTTTGAATTGTAAGTTTCACTTTGATTCTCATAGAATGGGGTTCAGTCCACACAAAGCCAGCATCTATCAACCTCACCTGAATACATACAGTGTACATTTCAAATTGATAATTCTATAATATATGAAGTTATGTACACAATGATACACCCAAACAATGTACAAGCATGTTGCATCATCAATGAAAACTAGAAAGGTTTTTGACACAAACATTTATGTCTCCCACAAAGGGCCATAACTCTGGCAAAAATCAATGACACAAAATTCCTGACAACAACACAACTAGGTTTGGTACCAAGTAGTTATGTGAAGTGTCAATGAAATCTGACCAACTGAACAGTTAAGGGGAACAAGCATGGACAAACTCTGACATCCATCCACCCATTCAACCATCTATACAGACAAACATTGAGCACAACATCACTATATCTCCCCAACTATGTCTGGGAGACTTAATAACTTTCAATTATGCAATAATTGTTGGTTATAATAAAAGGTCCATTTGTACAGACTAACCAGTGTCAAGCAGTAAAAACTGTTGCTAGTGAAAGAAATGGGTATGAACTGGCAGATAACATAGAAACCAGAAATATGAATTGTGTATCAAAGGGTTAACAACACAGATTCCAGAATTGGGTAAACAAGAATTGTATATTAAAGGGTTGACCACCCAGAAAACAGAACTGTGTATACAAGAATTGCATATCAAAGGGTTGACAACCCAGAAACCAGAATTAAATATACAAGATAGTGTATCAAAGGGCTGACAACCCAGAAACCAGAATTGTGTTTCATCACAAGTGGATAACCCAGCACAAGCAGAGGTTCCACTAGCTTCTGGATATCAAGGGTCATTTTGATATTTTTGATAGAATTTTACTAGTCTATAGGCAAAATACGCTTGGTTTAAAGATAATTTGACCCTTAAACTAAAATCTTGAGGATCAAAATGTGGATTTTTGGGTCAGAACATCTACTACCGGGTCAAATGGAACCCCTGACAAGAATTGTGTATTGTGTCACTAATTGATAACCCAGAAACGTGTACCCTACCTTACTCAAACCTTTAATTCTTTTCAAACATATAGAGAGAAGTTCTCTGGATTCTAACTGAGCAGTTATCCAATGATCCGGTGGCTGCTGATATCTGTAAACAATGGACATTAGTATCAGAATTACATAGTATTATACCGTCATCTTCAGCTTTATATTCACTGACAAGTTAACAAATTTATCATGTCTGACCTCTTATAGTGATTTGAAAGTTAATACTTTCATACGGAAAATAAACAGCAATCAAAGTATTGGGTACTTGTCATAATGATAAAGAACCCCACTTAAGTTTAAAGCATGGAAACAGTTAACCACAACCTCCCCCTCTAAGAAGACAATTGTTGACCCCCAACCTCCCTTCCTCTAAGCATGAACTCTGTTTGGCTCATATTTTGCTGATGACAGCCAGCCCAGTGGAAGGCAAATATAAAGGATATTATTTGGATAGCTGAAAGATCTGTGGACAGTGAACATCTAAACCATTTTATGAATTATTATCCAATAAAGACTGATTAAGACTGATAGCATTCAGAGAAATTGAAATCTTCTGTTTTCACTATTCTGTTGGCAGACATTACGAATCGGTAAGTTTAAGTAAGGGTTACTATAAGAAACACACATGTTGTATATTCAATACCTTTCACATTTGCGGCAGAAATACAGAACTGCTTGTTTGGGAATACCTTCAGTGATGTCAACTTCCGAGCGTAGACAAGCCACACACATGTTAGAAGGATTAGGCTCAATCTGAGTACCACACTGACAACATAATCTGAAATATATGCAACATTTTACGTAATCTGAAATAATAGCAACATTTTACACAATCTGGAATATGTGGGTTGTCCCAGAATAGCGTATAATCAAGTTATATCATAAGAACTATCAAGTATTGCATGCCGAAATGTTAATAATCTTTAGAGAATTTATTTCTTGACATATTTGCAACACTTCATAACTTATCTTCCAAAAACTGACAAATTGTCATATGTGTCCATTTTATTAACACCAAGTGAACCCAGGAGGTGCACTCACCTACGACATCATGCTATAAGTGAAACCAGGAGGTCCTCACTCACCTACGACATCATGCTATAAGTGAAACCAGGAGGTCCTCACTCACCTACGACATCATGCTATAAGTGAAACCGGGAGGTGCACGCTCACCTACAACATCATGCTATAACCAATTAATTTACGCTAAAAAAACTGTTGTGTGTTTGGATTTAGAGTGGATTTAAACTGGTTAACAGTGTTTTTTAATATAATGATGGAAAATGTCAATATTGATAAAAGTTTTACAAACATTAATATTTATAATTTTTCATTTTCTCTTAAAATGACATATCAAAACATATTTGTATGAATGACCAATATCTTCTTGAAATTATAGGATTCTGAACTCAGTATCAACTTCCACATCACTGCGTAGATGCACAGGTTTTACTATTCACACACCATTGTTCGCCTCTGTCAGTCATTTGGGATAGATGCACCAATTTAGCACAACACCTCAATTTTTGGTTAGCCAAAATTCGCTCACGTGACAGACCCAGATTTTTAACATAACAATCATCAAATCACATTTTTGTTCCTTGAACACACGGCTGGTGCGCTACAAGTACCTGCCAATTATACTCGAAAGAGGAGTTGGGCAGTATATCTAGATCGATAGATAGATGTAGCTCTTTCCGAATAGTCTGTCACTCCTTGGTTGTTTAATGTGCTCTGTGTATACGACCAATACATGTGACACTACGTCTGGGTTACCAACCAGTTCATTTGTAGTTGGGTGTGAATCACTGAAAAGCATTAATTTCAGAAATGACCAAGCCGTCCAAGGGTCCGGCCTCGAATCGAACAAACGCCCTCAATTAGTGATCAAGAGCGTTATCCTCTTGACCACTGAGCCACCTTATTTATCAACAGTAAAATTTTATTGGTCATTTGTTCCAACACAACATTTGTTATAACTTAATTTCTAGAAAAATAGGAAGCAAAAAATAGACAAAACCATCACTACGTACCCCACCCACTTTATTTCAATTTCGAACAATTGCGCAATCGACTAAGCAATGCTAAGAGGTAAATATAGGACAACAAACGTAACAACTTACATATATGCGACTTGGTTAGTTTGTAAATTCGGTGAAAATTCCATTGTTGACCAAATAACGTGCAGCGATTTAATATAAAATTTGACGTTTTATTTGACAACACATGTGGTGCTCCCGACACGAACGCTGGAGACAACTAACACTAAAACCCGAACGAATCCGTTTTGTCCGGGAAATTAGTGAAACGCCTACACATTTATCTCCCTTACCGCTACGACTGTCGTCACAAGATTAGATATTACAAATTGGACTCCTTACTTCGCATGTATTATGTGTGTGTGTAGAATCAATCTATGTTCCCAAGCATTTGTAGTTTGTAACCTTCATACACCCTCCATTATCCAAACCTTTCCTTAAAAACGTTTTTGCTTAAATTGTTAATTAAAAACATTTTTCTTCAGCGTTTCAGCATCAAATTTACACTAGTTTAACAATTTAAATGAGAATTTTATTACACTGGACTAAAGATAAGATCCACAGATAAGTAACTAATGTTGCAGGATGCAGCCCGAGACAGTAGAATTACACTACTACTGTTTCTGTTGCAGCATACTAAGAAAGCATTTTGAAGAAAAAAGCGCCTCGTATATAACAAAGAAGATATTTACCTCGGTGATCTTTTGTCCCTACAGTTGTATAGGTAGAATGTTAGTCTTACAAAATATGACTTTATGTTTGGTATTAACATTTAGTCGATCGTCAGACAAACCCAACGTCATAATCACAAAGTTTAATCAAAATATGCGTGGTCATGTAGTGAACACAAGTCCATGAAAAGTGACCTATGCCACCTGTATATATACATATTTGAATAGAAGGTCTGCAACCAATGGGGTTTCCGTGTACACTTGTCACTCACAGAAACATTCATAACTTAACTATAAGTGCATCAAATATCAAAGTATTTTTGCAGAATGCTCGTAAAACATTAGTGCCGAAAAGGGAGGTAACTTGTGATAATATCATGAAAGCTCTCCCTTCAAGCATTCTGTACATTGGAACGGGAGACAACTTGTAATAATCTCATGAATTCTCTCCCTTCCTGCATTTAGGACATTGGAAAGGGGAGTAACTTGTGATAACCTCATGAGTTGTTCCCCTTCCTGCATTCTGTACATTGGAAAGGAAGGTAACTTGTGATAATCTTATGAACTCTCTCCCTTCCTGTGTTCTGAATATTGGTAAATATTGGAAAGGGAGGTAACTTGTGATAATCTCATGAATTCTTTCCCTTCCTATGTTCTGTACATTGGAAAAGGAGGTAACGTGTGATAATCTCGCGAATTATCCCCCTTTCTGCGTTCTGAATATTGGAAAGGAAGTTAACTTGTGATAATCTCATGAATTATCTCCTTTCCTGCGTTCTGTAAATGGAAAGGAAGGTAACTTGTGATAATCTCATTAATTTTCTCCCTTCCTATGTTCTGTACATTTGAAAGAGAACATGTGACAATTATTGCTTGTCGTATGAGATTTTAAAAAAACTAGTAGTGAGATTGACCTTCAAGTTAAGGGATATTATTCACAAAGCATCTTAGTAGATGTTCTTAAACAATTAAAACAAAAATGTTTGAGTCTATAAGCCGAACAACAAAATCAAAATTTATCAAGATTATTATTTTATATTTAATTTGTTTTATATAGTTATTAAGCATTATGTATAGAGCTATCATAATCACTAATAAAACATAAATTATTCACAATGTTTTAACTCGAGTCAAAACCTTTATGTTTTAAACATAGATGCTTTTTGAATACCAGCCCTGATTTGTTCTACCTTACCTGTGTCAAGTGAAGGCTGGGTTTATTTAATACTATGACATCTAATGTGTATGTATGTTTAACAAACGTATGCATATGTGACACTATGACTTATACAAAGTCTAAGGTCCACCTTTCCATGTCAATAATCCAGGTATACTTGCATCATAATCTAGGAATTTATTCTTACGACCAGAAACATACACTTCTCAACACTTAAAATCGGTCACTTTTAGACTTTTTCTTGTCTTGTAATAAACCATGTTTAATTTAACATGTATACGAAGAGGTTGCTACCAAACTGATCAGTAACGGATCATCGACCCTAATAGACCACAGTGTACAAACGATTAACTTCCGGTTATCGCAATAAGTCATACATGTTAAATTCCCAATAAGTTATACAGTGACCTTACATCACAGATGATTTTGCTCGCATAGAATTATTTATAGAATAATACATGGCTGAGCAGTGCCATTGATTGATAATCGCCCCGGTAGATTGATAATTGCCAGAGGGCGCTAGTCCGAGGGCAATTATAATCTACCGGGGCGATTATCACTCAATGGCACTGCTCAGCCATTCGTTGTTCTGTATAATATTTATGTTGTTGTGTTTTCATTAAAACTACTCATTTAAGAAAACATTTACAAGACATAACATGTTCCGTAATTGATAGACAAGCCCATCGTCGTTTTAAAAATTGTCAAACTAGGATCTATTGCGTAGATCTGTCTAGATCTAGTAAAGACGGATTTTATGTCTAAATTTTAGAAAGTAGGTGTAGATTTAGATCCATCTGATCAAGGATTAATAAAATTTTGAAATGTGCTATCCAGCATGTCCAAATCTATCAATCTGGTTTGCAAGTGATTCAAGAAGGCCTACGTTACGCTCGGCGCTGGTCACTTTTGAGATGCAAATGACGTAACGTTGCTCGTGTACGTATTCCAAGGGCTATTATCAGTGATAATAGCCCTGCGCAAGGCGGGCCAAAAGCTGATAATACTTTAAAAGGGCGCATAATACATTTTTTTCAATGCAAATTTGTTACTATATATAGTAACATAAGTATTATCAGTGTATAAGCAGGGTCGTTGATCCGATGCTAACACCTTGGGTTGAAACAATGCTTATATTAATTGATGTGTAATTTAACCTATATGACTGAATAATACTTATGTTACTATATATAGTAACAAATTTGCATTGAAAAAATGCGCCCTTTTCAATTATTATCAGCTTTTGGCCCGCCTCGCGCAGGGCTATTAATATCAGTGATAATAGCCCTTGGAATACGTACACGCGCAACGTTACGTCATTTGCGTCTCAAAAGTGACCAGCGCCGAGCGTAACGTAGGCCTTCTTGAATCACTTGCAAACCAGATTGATAGATTTGGACATGCTGGATAGCACATTCCAAAATTTTATCAATCCTTGATTAGATGGATCTAAATCTACACTTATTTTCTAAAATTTAGACATTAAATCTGTGTTTACTAGGTCTAGACAGATCTACGCGAATAATCCAAGTTTGACAATTTTTAAAACGACGATGGGTTTGTCGATCAATTACGGAACATGTTATGTCTTGTAAATGTTTTCTTAAATGAGTAGTTTTATTGAAAACAACAACATAAATATTATACAGAACAATGAATACCTGAGCAGTGCCATTGAGTGATAATCGCCCCGGTAGATTATAATTGCCCTCGGGCTAGCGCCCTCTGGCAATTATCAACCTACCGGGGCGATTATCACTCAATGGCACTGCTCAGCCATGTATTATTCTATAAATATAAATGTTGAGTGATGTATACCAATGGTGTTGTATGGTCCAGCAAAGATCTAAGCACACAGATTGGACACTCAATTGAAAGTTTAGAGAAAATGCAAAAGTGCATGTATTTTTAGATCTTTGGGTCGAGGTACAATGTGTTGATGACACAAAAGTCGTGTTGAGTTATTCGTATTTACCATTTGACAATATAAATGTATGTTACTGTAAAATGTCAAAAGTTTGGTTGGTTGTTAGTTATCATTCTTGCAAGCTTGCTAAGTTGTTCAGCATTACAAGAGGAACAAACCGTTGTATTTTGTTGTGTAGTGTATGGTGTTCTCTGCGCATCAATATTTTTACCCCCGCCCCCGAAATACTATTTACATTTCTTTCACGTTACGAGTGGCATGTTCATTTTGATGTATAGCTTCTAAGCAGCATGCGTTCATCCTTGCATGAAAAAAGCCTTCTGATGCATAATTGCTTTTATTTATCCTCACAACTGGAAAATTCCATATGGTGACGACCCTCAGAAGACCCTTAAGAGAGTACCAATAATCCGCCGGCTTAGAATAAGAAGTTAAAATTATAAGACTCGTGCATATTTGAAATCTACATCTCAAGGCGCTTTCTATAAGCCTATTATCAGGAAAATCGGAAGTGGTCATGTTGACCAAACTGAAGTTTAAAAAGCTTCTATTTCCATACGGAAAGAGTAGTTTTAAGACAGTTTATTGTTTTCTAAAAATATTGATTTTGTACTTACAATCTTCTAATTCTAAGCCAGCAAATTGAGACCAAGCTCAACTTACACCTGAATCTCAGTCTCAAATATTTTTGTGAGCGCGGGGCCTGGCTCGGTCTTAAACCATCGACAAGTCCGAAACACATTCACCTGGATAAATGTACTACCCAGCAGGCATTATATATCGGGCCGGCATTGGACAAATATTGTTTGCAATATCGGCCCAATATCAGGTTTAGGTATCGGCCCAACCTCAGATTTGCACAAGTGACGTCATATTGGACCGATATTGATCAGTTCCGACATCGTGCTGATCTGATATTGGACCTTTCGTTACGCGTAACTGGTCTGGAAGACTGTTCCATACCTGGGTGGCAGCAAAGCGAACGCTTTTCTTACCATAAGTAGCACGTGTTATTGTTCCTGAAATAATAGTTATTGGGTTTAACATTGATTAGTTCTTGTATATGCAAAGGTGAAATATTGTTAAACCCTTAAATACTCCAATGGCTATAGGGCGTTGACCACTAACATGTAGTGTTGGCATATTTACTATATCCAAGAGTGTTAAATATAGTCGCATTCAAAATCTTTAAATACTAATTTTTAATGCTCTAAATTGTAGTCTTTCAAGTTTAATGGTGTTTTTCTTACTGAAAAAAATGCCAGGCTATGCGACAATAATTAAAATTGGACCTAACAAAAAAAGAAATAATAAGTTTAGTTTCTACATTTACTAGGTCTATCCCGTTCAACTTCAACTTCAATCGTGGCAGGCTACTTGTCATTATCCACTATGTACAATGTAGACATCTTCGACAAGGGAAACTGTAACAACCGCTGTAGAGCGAAGTGTTTTGTTGATTTTTATTTACATTTATGTCCTTGGGTCTTTTACAGGATTATCACTCTACTCCATTAAAAGGGTCATACTGACCAAGTACATTTTGTATTTACATTGTACAATCAAGTATCAAGTTGGTATTTTGTGAACTGTACAAGCTGGATATTTGACTTAAACTCCTCCAGACTTGCAGAGATTGAACAGTATTTCGGGATCATATTTCAGCACACAACATTCTTTAAGTATGAGGGGTGATCAACAAATACGCGGAAAATTGCTCTGAAATTATTATTACGTGATCAGTGTTGACGAAAATCGGTCAGATAATAGATTTGGGTATTACACATACATAACTATAAAAGTCATTGACCTCAAGAAAACATTAAGTCGAGAAAACATAGAAACCGAAACGTCACTATGGCTACACCGGCCCAACGTCATCGCGACGTCGTTACATATTACAGTATAAATATTCATTCGTGGTACAATTCATAATGTATAACGCATTAAATGATTCTCAAAAAATAGCTGTACAACCAGATACACTTCATAGACCTGTCAACCAAAAACCAATGTTTTTCCTTTGTAACATGTATGTAAATTATAAGAATAAGCTGCTGGAGAACGACGTAATTTGACGTTATTGACGTCGTATAGCCCTTTCGGATGTCGGCATTGATTTCACATGGCTACATATGGGAGAATATGCAAAACAGACACCTGTTTTGTATGCTATTACATATCTGTTGTCTTTTGCAATATTGTCATTGGTATTTAATGACATTTCATTCGCAACACGACATTTTGTCGCCGATTTCTGTATCGTACTCATTTTCAGACAACTATTGGAAGCAAATAGCTCTAAAACGGAATTTTGACGTTAAAACAATTTTTTAAGATAATTAATGTAATATCATTGCAAATTCATTTTCCAGCCTTTAGATAATCATAATATTACCAACGCACGAATGAAAGTCATCGTTTTCTACGTGCAACGTTGGAAAATATGAAAATTTGGACCGCATGACGTCGAGTGACGTTGCCATAGGAAACCGCGTTCGTTCTGACTTTGGTTAATATTGATGGTCAGCGGTGAATCAATTTGAAATAAATTTATCTTCATGTTTAGAAAGATTCAACGACTTACTATGACCAATAAAGAAATTACAACACTTTTCCGCGTATTTGTTGATCACCCTCGTAGGTATGTCTAGGTTGGTGCTCTGATTCTTGTTGACTGGTAGGCTAACCAAGAAATTCGTACCTTCGTAAAACATGTCTGTATTTGAGCCCGTGTTGTGAAAGTATAGATTTGTACTTAAATTAAGTAAATTTGGAGTAGTACTTATCAAAATGTATTTTCTTTTTTTAGTGTTTTAGTATTAATTGGTATGTGGTAATAAATAAAATAGGTAATGAAAATAGAATACAAAAATAATTCATCCCAATTGAAGAATACCATGGTATAATTTTACAATATGTATTTACCTCTATACTAATACAAAATGTAGTACTCAAAATTTGATAAGGCTCAAGAAATTTTTCATTTGATTGTTTTGCAAATTGAATAAGATTGATTGGTAGAATTTTCGGAAACGTAATGCTACATCTGCAATATTGCAAACAAATAAAGATTACTTCAAAATTTAATGTCTAAGTACTGATAAGCCCAACCCCATTAAAATGTTCAAGCTTCTGTAATAACAGAATGCGGTCCATTTCTTGGCATTTTGGGTCTTACTCGATATGCGAATTAAAACGGGACAAAAATTTCAATGTAATGCTTGCAATTTTGGGCCTTGTCAAATGCAAGGTATAATTTTTCGGAAGTTAACAAAACACGGACATCTCAGGAAAATTAAAAATCAGGGATATTCGAAGTTCTGGATACCATGATGCACCTATCAATGTTTTCCCCCGGGGGCGGGACTTTTGACAGAAGGCTGTTCCCGATAGGTGGGAATTTGACAGACAGAATGGTGCCGAGTCCCCCGGGAAATAGACTTTGGCCGAAATTTTGATCCCGGTGAGGGGATTTTGACAAATTGCCCTTGCTCTACTGGTAGGGTGGGAATTTAGACTTTGAAAAAGTAAAAATGTCAAATTCCCCTGGGACAGCCCACCGCCCCCGGGAAAACATTGATAGGTGCACTACTAAATGGTCTTTAATTTTCACTGTCGTGTCGACCATATAGAATGATCATCGTCAAAGACCTAAGTCCTTGGATTAGGACATCCGTATTTATTATCTAAAAAAACACGGAACTTTTATTCTCGATATCGACATTACCCAATAAAACCCGTTTTTCCGGACCCGAAATTTCACGGTCAGGGGGTTAGCGAGCAATAAGCGGTATAGCGGGAGTGTATATAATTATTCTTTTTTGAACGTTTAAACATTAAAAACATATAAAACAATTATTACACATTATCATTAAACATCTTTGTTTTTAAACTTTAGCAAGAATTATCCTAAAAAATGCTTTATATTTGAAATATTGCATTTTATTCTACACTGCCGCTTCCGTAGCTCGATACCGATGGCGAGAAAATATACGCATTTTTCAAGTTAAACATATTATTTTGGCAAAAATATTGTCAGCGAGGTCGTAAAATGGTGTTGTCATTGTTTACTAGTAAGACTTTTTACAAATTCCTATCATTTGGCTTAAATAATCGCGATTATTGTACCTGGTTGCTCTATACGCTATAGGTATTTCCCCCCTGACGTACATTCGGGATATCTCGCACATTGTCGCTCAATAAATTCCGTTATCCCGGAAAACGGATTTTAACCTGGAATGTCGATATGGTGCACGAAACTTTCACGGATAATCATGCTAAAACACGAAACTTTCTCGGATATATCTTGGATATTATTATCAAATCATACAATGAAGAATTAAATTTCGTGAAAGTCACGGAAAACTACTAGAAAACCAATTTCCGTGAGTTCCGTGAAAATCCGTGTTTTATCAAGCGCGGATTTTTTCCCGAGGTTATGTTTACTTCCACACCGCCGAAAAAATGGCGGCGCCCAAATCTGAAGATTCGGATACAAAAAATGACGATAACTTTGTATTCGTGTATGATCGTAGAGAGAAAGATGCACCAGCAACTAAAGTTTCAATTGATAATATCAGTTGTTTCAAACAATTCAAAGATCGTTTGCATGAGGTATGTTTGCAAATTGTTGTATTTTTATGTTCGCAGAATGAAAACAAAACAAAGACGCTTTCAAAGATAACGTTTGTTAGCAAATCCTTTCCCTGAATTTTACTTAAAATCATGAACTATGTGAATGTATGGCTTTTGCTAATAATGTGTATCGACCACTATCTTCATTACCCGCATGTACTGTGCCTGGTCGTTTTCTTAGTAAGGTCGCGAAAACGTGTTACATTTTACTACTTGACTAACATTCGGATAGTATAAATCTTCGTCAGTGGTTTCACTAGCAGCATGCTCACTGGAATTTTAAAAAGGTTCGAAAGAGTTGGTACAGGCTTAAACAGTTTTACATCGTACACTCTAAGAGCCTCAAACATGTTATATACGGTTCAGTCAAAATAATGATGTACTAGTAGGCCTTATATCGTGGTGGTATGGGTTGTGGCGCGGTATCAGAAATGGCGCACCTGAGATTAGTGGTCTTTTCTTGAGTTTAAGACCCAAAATGACGTACATTTCCAGTATAATTTTGGAAGGATGTATGGTTTTGGTCTGTAATGCAAATAAACAATGTTCAAAGTAAAATTTGGTGCTTTTAGAACTCGAAAGGTATGCTGTACCCATATTTGTTGTTATTTTCTTATGTCACTTTATTCCTCAAATATCGTAATCCCACAAATTTGTAAAATAAAATTTTAACTTCAAATTTTTTTTGTAAAGAGCCCTGGCATCCATGTTAACACCATGTAACATGATTAAAATATCCTACACACTGTCAAACACAGGCAATGGTGTTCAGAAGGATGTAACTTTCTTATTAAGAAAAACTGAAAAAACTAGTCAAAATCTGAAAAAATATGTTTCGAACATTTTGTTAATATTAACTGTCATTGATATTTTCGGCATTCCAAAGTCAAGTTGGTGACAGATCAGATTATGCAGATGCCATGCATGATTCTTACATGACAGTAATAGATGATTTAACACTTGTTTGGACATCTTTAAGTTGTCTTGGTGACTCAAAAAGTATAATGGCAATTAGTAACCAGTGCAATTCTGTCTCGATACTAATTATTGATTTATTATCTAAGAAGAAGTATACAAAGTAAGCTAACTATTATATAAAAATGGACTATATAGCCATAAAATAAAATTGGAAACAACAACATCATGAATCCTTTTATTTTTTTACAACTAGGGACCTACAGGAAAGGTGCGCCATTTCATATCACGCAGACTTGACATAATAAGCTGAGCGTGTCTTTCATTGTAATGGTCATACAACATGCATTGATGGAATTGACTATTGATATTTAGTGTCAACATGTTCCCATTGAATTGCCCTATCATTGCTCAATCACTTAAATTATGAACGTTTTATATTTATAACAAAATAACGACGTAAACTGTTAAGTGCGCCATTTCCAATACCACGGGGATACAGTAGATGGCTCTAATTATTTTCACGGTCAGAAGGCAGTTTAAGGTATAAAAGTTAGAACTAGACTATAACTTCTACTGTACATTATTTCACACTTTTCTATGCTGGCTTTGATGCTACACCGTATAATTCCCCATCAGTAGTTTAGAATTATGTTCCCCTTGGTATTAAATATGTCTCAAATGAATCTGATTTGTTTTTGATTGTTTCAGACCTGCTTGAAATATTTGTGTAATCTGATATTGTTTATTTCAGACACTTGGCTTTGATATTGTTTATTTCAGACACTTGGCTTGAAGTCATCTGGGAAGTATGTGATTGTTACAACAAACCGAGAGGAAGTTAAGGACAATGATACATGGGGTACGTCAGACATGGGAGCATGTTGCTTTCTACCTTAACACTTTGTATTATACAGGCTTCGCGAAAGTCGCCGGACCGCCGGTCATGACCGGTGAAAATCAGTTTGGTCCGACAAAAATTATAGCTCGCCGGTCCGAATGTCCGTCAAAATTTTCGTATTGTTTGGTACGAAATTTATCGGTACGAAGCATTATATCCGGTAATTTAACGATGCGCAGGTTTGTTGTTTAAAGGACGGAAAGAGAACTAATTTGCAAAAAGACGCTGATTTGACGAATATTTATACTGTACTCTGTCTTCAGTATGTGAATACATTTTGTGAATACAAATCTCAACAAAAAAAGATTTTTGAGAAACAAGTTACGGAAACTAGCAAACAATAATGAATAAGTTTTTTTAAAAATCTACTTTTTGCAAATGTGTTCACTTTCCGTTATTTAAACGAACTTTATGATAAGAGTTAATTTCTCTTAGAAACTCTTCACTGTCGTAACCACAATACAATGTCGTTCCTCAAATTCTACGGAACGTGTTGTTATATTGTTTCCAAAGTGTTATTTTATTGTTCCTTTGTCCATTTTTAATGATAAATTGTTAAAACATTTGGTTTTTTAACTTTTTCCTATTAATATTGTTCGGTCCGGCCAAAATTGATTCGGTCCGGCCAAATTTATTTTATGCCAGACCGGATGTCCGGCTTTTTTTTCTCACTTTCTCGAAGCCTGCTTATATAAATTTTTATATATTTTTTATTTTATTTTTGGGTTTTAATTAAACCTAGCTGAGGTAATCAAGTGAAACCATTGGACCATGTAAACATGTCCAATGATTCCCATGTGTTTATAACCAAAATTAAATCCTTTTATCAGTTAACTTGATTATCGATTTACATAAATTTGCTTCTGGTCCATTCACGAAGATGGACTACCATTTAGACACCCGAGTCCTGAAGATAGACTATCATTTAGACACCCAAGTCCTGAAGATAGACCATTTAGACACCCGAGTCCTGAAGAAAGACTACCATTTAGACACCCGAGTCCTGAAGATAGACAACCATTTAGTCCTGGGCCAATAATAAAATATTGTTTGTTTCCCCTCCCGACCGTAAATATTTTTTTGTAGTTGGCCAAATTATTTATTTTTTTCGTAAAAAAATGCCCGGTGCGAAAATTTTAGGTACTATTGTATTATTATTGGGTACGAAACATTCCAATCTGGCCTGGTACAGTTTTTAGTAGCTGCTCGCTGGTTCCTGTAATTTCAGCGTAATTGTCGATATTATTGATTTGAAGAAGGGAACCTTCGTCAAGCATGGCTGCGCTGCACACAGTTTGTGTTTCAGCGCGTGTTAAAACGATGTTATTAAACGAATATTTGTTAAAAAGTGCATTATCAAAGCGTCGCACAAATAAACATTTTATGAACTATTGAATGAAGTTATTGGCAAAACTCAAAGCCATCTGACCTGAGAAAACGATACTCGGCCATACGCAGTCGACAAAGATGACGTCATTTCCACAGTATTGGACTTTATTATGAACAGCATTTCAAACATTTGCACAAATTGACAACACACTTATGACAACCAGTAAAGATAGCTTCTAAGCACTTTTTAGGGCCTGTTTTGGTCAGTTGACATTGATACTGACTTGTTTAACAGTGTACCAACTCATTGAATAGCATTAATGATTTTGACATTCATAGTTTATGCTTCAATAAGAAGTCCATTGACTGCGAAGTTATTCATATGTGTCTATCTCTGCAATAAAAAAAGCAAAGTTTATGAAAAAACATTTCAATAAAAAAAATATTTTCCCTACCCTAGCTGGTAAGGGTCACGGGAGGAGAAACAAACATATTTTTAAAGTCAGTCCTGAGTGACCAATCTTTTTTCCCCTGCCCCATCACCTCTAGTATGTAAACATTTTGACAATTGTGACTGTGTTATATTTCAGATTATGTGGATAAAGGTGAGACATTGTACCTGCTACGTTCCATTGATCAGGAGCTGTGTGCCTCTACACAGCAAAAAGTCAACTATCTACCACATTATGATACCATTGTTAAAGGTGGAATGTATGAATACTATGCATCGGAAGGACAAAATCCACTTTGTAAGTTGTTTTGTTTAGAAATAGATGCTATTTGTTTATATATACCATTTGCATATAATGTTTGAAGGGGATATATACTTGTATATAGGAATCATCTCATGGAGGATTAATTAGACAGTGAGTCTGTCAGTTGGACTGTCCCTTGGCTACCAGTATATAAACTGCTGAATTCACATGAAATTCTATTTATCTATTTATGACAGATGGAGACCAAACACATTTTGAAAATCAACATACTCTTGCTACTTTTTAGTGGCATAAAACACTATATATATTTTGTAGAAGCTTGAAAAAGAAACTTTGAATCATTTGACTTTAAAACTTGTGAGATTAGGTACCATGGTAACAGTATGTTTCACCATATATTTCAGCTTATGCATTTGCTGAATTGATCGACAATTCATTGGCAGCCACACGGAACAATGAGGGACCAAGAAATATAGAAATCAGATTGGTATGTGTACAGTATATGTTTGTGTCTCTGATGACTGTTTTTGTCTTCATTTAATAATTTGATTATTAATCAGTTCTTTTGAAATTTTAAGTGATTATTTTCAATACTATGTGATATACAGCAATAAACATTGAACCACTTAGAGACAATTGTTTTGGAATTTTACAGCAATGATAGTTTTAATACTTGCATGGTACTCTAATAATCTAGATTGTCTCTCATGTACATTTCAGCATTTTGAAGAATCTACTATATATTTCATAGACAATGGAAAAGGCATGACTCCGCGTCAGTTAAACAACTGGGCTATATACAGATTGTCCAAATTTATCAGGAAGGACAAACGTAGTAAAGTGTGAGTAACAAATGACAATGCTTTTACCTGACTAGACCAATTTATTGACATATACTAAAATTTAATTCAGAAAAACGACTGTTTACTTCAGTGAATAGTAAAGGGTTGACTTTAGTTTACTTCAGTGAATAGTATAGGGTTGACTTTAGTTTACTTCAGTGAATAGTATAGGGTTGACTTTAGTTTACTTCAGTGAATAGTAAAGGGTTGACTTTAGTTTACTTCAGTGAATAGTATAGGGTTGACTTTAGTTTACTTCAGTGAATAGTATAGGGTTGACTTTAGTTTACTTCAGTGAATAGTATAGGGTTGACTTTAGTTTACTTCAGTGAATAGTATAGGGTTGACTTTAGTTTACTTCAGTGAATAGTAAAGGGTTGACTTTAGTTTACTTCAGTGAATAGTATAGGGTTGACTTTAGTTTACTTCAGTGAATAGTAAAGGGTTGACTTTAGTTTACTTCAGTGAATAGTATAGGGTTGACTTTAGTTTACTTCAGTGAATAGTAAAGGGTTGACTTTAGTTTACTTCAGTGAATAGTAAAGGCCTGACTTTAGTTTACTTCAGTGAATAGTATAGGGTTGACTTTAGTTTACTTCGGTGAATAGTATAGGGTTGACTTTAGTTTACTTCAGTGAATAGTAAAGGCCTGACTTTAGTTTACCTCAGTGGTGATTAGTAAAGGCCTGACTTGAGTTTACCTCAGTGAATAGTAAAGGCCCGACTTTAGTTTACTTCAGTGGTGATTAGTAAAGGCCCGACTTTAGTTTACTTTAGTGAATAGTATAGGGCTGAATTGGCCCTCTTGTTTTTCAATGTGCAGAAAATGATGAATTTAATCAAATGGCTCAGGTTGAGCAATTGTGATCACTCTGTCCATAGTCATCAAGCGTCCTCAGCACCTGGACTACAAACATTCCAGAGATCCCAGTTATGACTTGCATGTACATCTATTATACATCAGAGATCCCAGTTATGACTTGCATGTACATCTATTATACATCAGAGATCCCAGTTATGACTTGCATGTACATCTATTATACATCAGAGATCCCAGTTATCACTTGCATGTACATCTATTATACATCAGAGATCCCAGTTATCACTTGCATGTACATCTATTATACATCAGAGATCCCAGTTATCACTTGCATGTACATCTATTATACATCAGAGATCCCAGTTATCACTTGCATGTACATCTATTATACATCAGAGATCACAGTTATCACTTGCATATACATCTATTATACATCAGAGATCACAGTTATCACTTGCATGTACATCTATTATTCATGGCCACAATGTTGTTCATGTAAAATACATGCCAGATTGGATTACTGGATCTTCCGGCATCAACAACCAGTTCAAAGTGTACTTTTATGTATTTTTGTTATTAAATGGCACAATACCACTATAATTGATTTAAATAACCCTTGATTTACTGCCCCCCTAGTGAAATCCCTGTTTTCAACCCCTGTTTTCATGAACTGTATATATGACATGTTTTACAGAAACTTGGACGAGACAGTGGAAGAAGAAGAATCATTTGTTGATCATACAATGCCTAAATCTCTCAATAGTGACATATCTTACTTCGGTGTTGGTGGAAAACAAGCTGTCTTCTTTATAGGAACCTCAACCAGAGTATGTCCACATTTATATCAAAATATATAAACAATAACACTATCAGGCCCTTTCCCAGAAATTTTTAAGGCGCTGGGGCAATGCTGGGATTTGTGCTAAAGGAAATTGACAAGAATGAATGAAATCCTCTAGAAGAGAATACTGCATGGTTATCCATTATTTAAAGGCTGAAATAAGCACTTTTTACATAATACAGGCCATAATCTCTCAAATGACGCAATACTGACCCAAAATATAAACACTCATAGTGATTTCAAGACACCATACTAGGATTTAAGGAGCTTGGTGAAAGCCAATTCTGGCATTATAGCGCTGGGTACCACTGCACTTTCTGTCCCTGGGGAAGGGTCTGAATATATCTTAAGGTTCAATTAATCAGTAGATAAACCTGGGAACTGGATAAAAATTACTTTAATGCTTTTGTGCTATCTCCCATATTAAGGGGGAAGACATATTGAGTTTGTGCTTTCTCCCACATTAAGGGGGAAGACATATATTGAGTTCGTGCTTTCTCCCACATTAAGGGGGAAGACATATTGATTTTGTGCTTTCTCCCACATTAAGGGGGAAGACATATTGATTTTGTGCTATCTCCCACATTAAGGGGGAAGACATATATTGATTTTGTGCTTTCTCCCGCATTAAGGGGGGGGAGACATATTGATTTTGTGCTATCTCCCACATTAAGGGGGGAAGACATTGATTTTGTGCTTTCTCCCACATTAAGGGGGAAGACATATTGATTTTGTGCTATCTCCCACATTAAGGGGGAAGACATATATTGATTTTGTGCTTTCTCCCACATTAAGGGGGGGGAGACATATTGATTTTGTGCTTTCTCCCGCATTAAGGGGGGGGAGACATATTGATTTTGTGCTATCTCCCACATTAAGGGGGGAAGACATTGATTTTGTGCTTTCTCCCACATTAAGGGGGAAGACATATATTGAGTTCGTGCTTTCTCTCACATTAAGGGGAAAGACATATTGATTTTGTGCTTTCTCCCACATTAAGGGGGAAGACATATTGATTTTGTGCTATCTCCCACATTAAGGGGGAAGACATATATTGAGTTCGTGCTTTCTCTCACATTAAGGGGAAAGACATATTGATTTTGTGCTTTCTCCCACATTAAGGGGGAAGACATATTGATTTTGTGCTATCTCCCACATTAAGGGGGAAGACATATATTGATTTTGTGCTTTCTCCCGCATTAAGGAGGAAGACATATTGATGTTGTGCTTTCTCCCACATTAAGGGGGAAGACATATTGATTTTGTGCTTTCTCCCACATTAAGGGGGGGGGGAAGACATATTGAGTTTGTGCTTTCTCCCACATTAAGGGGGGGGAAAAGACATATTGAATTTGTGCTTTCTCTCACATTAAGGGGGAAAACATATTGAGTTTGTGCTTTCTCCCACAATAAGGGGGAAGACATATATTGAGTTCGTGCTTTCTCTCACATTAAGGGGAAAGACATATTGATTTTGTGCTTTCTCCCACATTAAGGGGGAAGACATATTGATTTTGTGCTATCTCCCACATTAAGGGGGAAGACATATATTGAGTTCGTGCTTTCTCTCACATTAAGGGGAAAGACATATTGATTTTGTGCTTTCTCCCACATGAAGGGGGAAGACATATTGAGTTTGTGCCTTCTCTCACATTAAGGGGGGAAGACCTATTGAGTTTGTGCTTTCTCTCACATTAAGGGGGAAGACATATTGAGTTTGTGCTATCTCTCACATTAAGGGGGAAGACATATATTGAGTTCGTGCTTTCTCTCACATTAAGGGGGAAGACATATTGATTTTGTGCTTTCTCCCACATTAAGGGGGAAGACGTATTGATTTTGTGCTATCTCCCACATTAAGGGGGAAGACATATATTGATTTTGTGCTTTCTCCCGCATTAAGGGGGAAGACATATTGATGTTGTGCTTTCTCCCACATTAAGGGGGAAGACATATTGATTTTGTGCTTTCTCCCACATTAAGGGGGGGGGAAAGACATATTGAGTTTGTGCTTTCTCCCACATTAAGGGGGGGAAAAGACATATTGAGTTTGTGCTTTCTCTCACATTAAGGGGGGAAGTCATATTGATTTTGTGCTTTCTCTCACATTAAGGGGGAAGACATATTGAGTTTGTGCTTTCTCCCACATTAAGGGGGAAAGACATATTGATTTTGTGCTTTCTCTCACATGAAGGGGGGAAGACATATTGAGTTTGTGCCTTCTCTCACATTATGGGGGGGAAGACATATTGAGTTTGTGCTTTCTCTCACATTAAGGGGAAGACATATTGAGTTTGTGCTATCTCTCACATTAAGGGGGAAGACATATTGAGTTTTTGCTATCTCCCACATTAAGGGGGGGGGGTGGAACATAATGATTTTGAATAAACTACTTCAGTAATTTGTCCGTGCTGGTGCTCCTTAACCATTGGTTTGATTTTAATACAACAATGCATGAATACTTTGTACCACGCCTAGTTCTGCATATTTTCAGGAATTTTAGATCAAATTATTTTTGCTTGTGTTATGGCACTTTGTGGGAGACAGATAGGATTTGTCATGAGGTGTCTTTGGAGATCAACAATTTTTTAAGGAGACTAGAAAACACAGGTTATTAAGCGAGTCTTTGGCGAAGTTAATAAATTTCTTTTGTGTTGAGTTTAAGAAGTGTTGATCTCAACGAGTGATGGAATCTTTTTACCATTACTTTAGTGTCAAAATAATGTCAGAATTAAGGAATTTAAGCCGGCAACATTACGTTTTTGTGCCGAAAAGCTGGGGACTTCAAACATTTGTTATCACATGGAAGATCACAATATTTATGTGTCTAAAACACAAGTGTTATAAGAATATTATGAAAGGCCAGAAGTGACATTACATTTCAACCTCATATATTTGCCAATTCAACTTCACATATTCGCAGATTTCAACTTCACAGTTTCAATTTACAATTTCATCTTCATGATTTAAACTTCACAATGTCTATTTCACAATTTAACAATTTTAACTGATGAACAAAAATGAGTATGGGGGCCTTTGGTGTAATTGGGGGGGGGGGGGGGGTTCAAGTTGTTAACATTTTGTTTTCTGGAAAAGTTTCTGTAACAGACACTATTTGTTTTGGTAATATTTTGTTGTTTTATCATTCACAGATGATTACCCGTCCTATTGGATCACACGATGTTCATGAATTAACAATTTCAAAAGAAGAATTTGAACAGAAAGAAAGAAATAATGAAGAAATATACAGTGGATTCATTAGGAACAGAAAAGTAATGTATCCGTTTAGCATGTTTTCTTGTGATTATAAACTACTCATACACTATCCCATTGTGATACCCCCGCAAACAAAGTTAGAAGGGGGTATACTGCAGTCGCCATGTTGGTTGGTTGGTCTGTCGGTCTGTTAGCAAAATCGTGTCCGCTCTTTAACTTTATCATTTCTAATTGGATATTTATAATACTTGGTACAAATGTTCACCACATCAAGATAATGTGTCATGTGCAAGACCCAGATCCCTAGCTCAAAGGTCAAGGTCACACTTAGAGGTCAAAGGTTAAAAGACACAAATAGGCATGTGATTTGTGTCCGCTCTGTAACTTTGTCATTTCTTATTGGATATTTATAATACTTGGTACATATGTTCACCACATCAAAACAATGTGTCATGTGCAAGACTCAGATCCCTAGCTCAAAGGTAAAGGTCACATTTAGAATGTCAAAGGTTAAAAGGCACAACTAGGCATGAGATTCGTGTCTGCTCAGTAACTTTGTAATTTTTTATTGGATATTTATAATACTTGGTACATATGTTCACCACATCAAGACAATGTGCCATGCACAAGACCCAGATCCCTAGCTCAAAGATCAAGGTCACACTTAGAGGTCAAAGGTTATATAGTCATGGAAGTTGTATCCGCTCTGTAACTTTTGTCATTTCTTACTGGTTTTTAAAATTGCTTGGTACAAATGTTCACCACATCAAGACGGTTTGTCATGCGCAAGACCCAGGTCCATAGCTCAAATGTCCAGGTCACACTTAGAGGTCAAAGGTGATATAGTCATGAAAGTTGTGTCCGCTCTAACTACGTCTTTTCTTACTGGATTGTATTAAGTCAAAAGTAACTATAAATTTAAATAATATTCCTGTGTCAAGGCAGTGCTGCAGGGGTATGATTCATCACTCCAGTGATAGCTCTAGTTTATCGTTCATTCTTCTATGATTGTTATTTCTCTTCTGTAACTATTTGGTAAGAATGATTGATAAAACATAGCTTTGATATTCAATGGATGGTCATCTTAGTGTAGTTATCCTTTATAATTACCTCCCTTTATGGCTAATTATGCACAGAGTTCCAAGTCCACATTGTGTCGTTCATTGCGGAGTGAGTATATAGGCTTGTTTGAAATATCCATTTTTGGGTATGTGGATGGTTTGTCTTACGTCTGACTCTTGCGTGAATGGCTAGGCGCTGCCGTCATTTCTGTGTGGCCTTGGATTGTCTGTGCGCTATAGTATTTAGATATTCCATGGATGGTCATCTTAGAAGTTCCATGGATAGTTTTTCTTTGATATTCCATGAATGGTTTTCTTAGATATTCCATGTATGGTTGTCTTTGATATTCCATGGATGGTCATCTTTGATATTCCATGAATGGTTGTCTTTGATATTCCATGAATGGTTGTCTTTGATATTCCATGGATTGTCATCTTTGATATTCCATAGATGGTTGTCTTTGATATTCCATGGATGGTCGTCTTTAATATTCCATGGACGGTCATCTTTGATATTCTATGGATGGTCGTCTTTGATACTCCATGGATGGTTGTCTTTGATATTCCATGGATGGTGGTCATTGATATTCTATGGATGG
Organism: Spisula solida; assembly: GCA_947247005.1. NCBI lineage: Eukaryota > Metazoa > Mollusca > Bivalvia > Venerida > Mactridae > Spisula > Spisula solida. The sequence continues at coordinate 24,727,590 of OX365960.1, read as the reverse complement.
TTGACTTTGATATTCCATGGATGGTTGTCTTTGATATTGCATTGATGGTCATCTTTGATATTGCATTGATGGTCATCTTCATTAATCAATGGATGGTTATTTTGATATTCCATGGATTGTTGTCTTTGATATTGCATTGATGGTATTTGATATTCCATGGATTGTTGTCTTTGATATTGCATTGATGGTCATCTTTGATATTCCATGGATGGTCATCTTCGATATTCCATGGATGATCATCTTTGATATTGCATTGATGGTTGTCTTTGATATTCCATGGATGGTTATCTTTGATATTCCATGGATGGTCATCTTTGATATTGCATGGATGGTTGACTTTGATATTCCATGGATGGTTATCTTTGATATTCCATGGATTGTTGTCTTTGATATTGCATTGATGGTTATCTTTGATATTCCATGGATAGTCATCTTTCATATTTCATGGATGGTCGTCTTTGATATTCCATCGATGGTCGTCTTTTATATTCCATATATGGTTGTCTTTGATATTCCATGGATGGTCGTCTTTGATATTCCATGGATGGTCGTCTTTGATATTCCATGGATGGTCGTCTTTCTGAAGTATAGTGATTGCCAGTCTTGAATATAGATCTTAAAACAACAATTTGACTGATGTAGCTTGTTATTATGGGCGAGATTATCGACGTTTATTGAATGCAGTTTTGTTTGGTTTCAATATGGCATGATTATATATAGGTAGGTGATGGAAGTCATATATCAGAGACAGACGAGGTGTTGAAACAGTTGATAGAGGTGGAGGAAAAGGACAGGCAACATTTTACTGTGGTTGTTATACAGGGCATCAGTAAGGAACATCTACAGTTCCTCAAAGATCACTTGAAAGATTGGACCAGACAGCTAGCGTAAGTTGCCATAGTAACCAGTAGTCCAGGCTAGTGTAAGTTGCCATAGTGACCAGTAGTCCAACTTAGACGAACAAGTTGGCTTTCATGAGGGTACATTGTTCAAAGTTAGCACAAGTTATTGGTACGCTGTGGAAAGTTTGCCTACGCAAAGCCCTTGCATTACAACTGTGTCATTGCCTCTTGACATCCGTCAGACAAGTGTCCTTCTATGCTGTGGCAAGTCGCTTACACTAGCCCCTGTTGTTACCATTGAGTTAATTACGTTGGATACCTGTAGCCGCTATTGGGCAAACATTTGGGTATATTCACCAACACCACTAGCGTCCCAGCAGACATTTGTTAATGGAGTCTAGCTAAGACAAATTCAGTACAACTTCATTAAGTGTTCCAGAAAATTTCCAAGCAGAGCACAACGTACACTAGCATTCATTTTCTAACATTGACAAAGTATTTACATTTAAAGAAAATTAACCAACATTATGTTTTGTCAGCATTTGCCAGCAACATCAACTGTTAACTTTTAACAACTATTACCAGTGGAGTGTGATGTTTCCCCAAATATCGATATGTGTCGGTCCAAACGCTGTAGTGTGAACATAGCTATACATTACAACAGTTGAATATAGCATAAGTTCTTATTGAAGTTACATTGTGCCATATAATATATATAATATGCATCTTGTAGTTTATTGCAGACATATTTTGTACAATGAACAATGTTACCTATTGCAGACATATTTACCACTATTATCTACATGGACCTAATGGTAATGTTGACCTTGATGAAGAAGAAGATGCAGCACCACCCTCCCCATTCAGCAATATTGATATCAAGGTACTGAACTGTGATTGGTTGAATTATAATTTATTCATAGCCTTTAAGACCCCCATCTAGAGTAGATTATGTGTTAACAAGTTATCACGCCTTTTGTTCGACTGCTGCGAATTAGACGATGATTAGGGCAATTAGTAAACAAATTAAACTGTCACCAATTTTATCAGTCGCTTAAAACAACATGTGTGACATGTTTGGTAGCTAAAACTGCGGTTGCTGGTCGCGTTAGACAAAAGTCGCTTAATACAATAGAACAATACAAAAGGGAGGAGTTTAAAGGTCGTTCAACACAAAGGTCACTTATACGCATGGTCGCTAGTACAAGTTAGACTGTACCTATTAATATATCAGAATTTGCCTCCATTTGTGGCAATACTCAGTTTTTGAAGTGAAGTGCTATTATTCTTCCAAATAGTTTCAAAACAATCAGTTCACTCTTCCACTCATTTTTCATCAGGAAAAGTCCTGAATAACTTGGCCATTGTGGACTATATGATTGACAGACATGTGTATAAATTATCCCCCTGTCAAGTAAAAACTAAGTTATACCAATAATTACATTATACAAACCATATGACAGAATCAATGCACATTTAGGGGTACTGTTTTAATAGAAAATAACTCAGGCATGTCCATCCATTGACTGTAACTGCTGTATTAAAACTGAAGCATTAAAGAAGTTGATGCCCGAGTTTGTATGTGTTTTTTTAATGTGTTTATGTTTGGTTTTCAGGTACTTGTTCGACTAACCAAAACACAGCATGCTCCTATGATAATAGATCTTCGAGAAATTTACAATGACATGCAGACCTTGTTTGTACGTGGTTCAGTCAGTACGTTTGAATTCCGAGCATTAGTTGATGGAGCAAAGGTGGAAGGCGTGTTACGCTATCACCCGTTCATGTACGATAGAGAGACATATCCTATGGATATATATGACAGAGGTAAGAGATACAACCCTTATTGTCATTCCATCCTTTCGTCAACTTAGGGAATGGGGCACTTGCCAAGTATTTTGATGAAAACATTTGGTATTTTGGTAATGGTAACATGTGAAATTCATTTTATGGAGGTAGTGTTCAGCTTAGGGGAAAGTTGCATGATTTTGATGAACTCATTCCAGAGCAAGGCCTTTTGTCCCTTAATACAATGGGATACCAGGGTAGCTTTTTGGCAACCATGGTCATAGACCCTCCAACTTTTTGGCAACCATGGCCCCAGGCCAAACAAACAACATTTTAATTTAAACCTTGTATTTTATTTTTTCAGCTGTTGCTACATTTGAAGATGAACATGACTATGCATTGTCAGAAGTGCCTGCCCGGGGACGTAAACCAATATTTGAATGTTTCTGGAATGGTCGTTTAATTCCATACACACTTATTGATAGTTTTGAATGGTGTAATCCACCCAAAAAATACAAGAATATACCCGTGGAGTGTTATAACAGGCAAGTAGATTTTCTTGGAAATCATACATAGCGTTGATGGAGACAAAGTTTGCGACTTTTGTGGACAACCCTTGTATTTTCTATCTATTAACAAATACAGTATTTTGCGAGGTTTGTCTTGCAATTAAGCAACATACAGAGATGTATTTAGCTGTATTTTCACTTCAATGGTTCTATTTAATTTTATGGATGTTTTCGCCAATTCAATAAAAAGGGCTTAACTTTATTTTTAAAATATTGTGCAGATGGGTTGGATATAACTTCAGTGTTATTTCTATCTTCAGAGTGTCTGGGGTTTTATGGACGGACGATAATTTCCAAGTCAGTACTAATAAACTCACGTTTATAGACTTGGAATTAAAGTTAAGGGACAAGTTAGCCGTGTTCACTCGAGTCATTAATGGACAGGTACGGTATTGATATAATATAGCACTGAATATTATACATGTGTATGCTTGATTAGGTCTGTCTGTCTGTATATGGTATTGATTAATATAGCACTGAATATTATACATGTGTATGCTTGATTAGGCCTGTCCGTCTGTATATGGTATTGATTAATATAGCACTGAATATTATACATCTGTATGCTTGATTAGGTCTGTCCGTCTGTCGATCCATCTGTCGACAATCTTGTGAATGCAACTCCTACAGTTTCGTAGGATTTCCTTCATACTTTTACAGATGAACATCCTCAATACATGGTTACCAACTTTCACGGATTGTCCGTGAAAGTCCCGGAATCGAGTGTCAAACCTGCGAGCCCCGGACATTTCCTGAAAAACCTGGACTGGCATAAGTCTGCATTTGTAAATTGTTTATCACGTTAAATCATTCAGAAATTTCAGGTAAAACAGATTGCAAATTTCGCGCAAATCAGCAGCCATTATTTTAAGGAATGGTCTAAAGTCTGTATCCGGATCGAAAATACGTTCATGAGTCTAATAGGGTTTACCTCCCTTTGCACATCTGAAATCTCACGGATGAAAGTTAAAATATCACCGACAAAAATCGTAAATCTCCCTGATGGCTCATGAAACAAGTTGGAAAGCATGTCAATATGTAGAGATGCGTAAAGAATGGAATTTGCACCCTCAATGATTTTTACCAGTCTTACGGCCCTTTGTCCTTTCTACTAGATGCAATTACTACTACAGTTTTGGCAAGATCTCCTCTAAACTATCACGAACGAACAGCCTCAAAATGTAGAAACACATCAAGTATACAATTTGTGCTGTAACGATTTATGTCAGAGATATTTTAGCGTGTATGATGTTTTCTTTTAATAATATACTGAGTACATCTTGAAATGCAAGACTTGGTCTACTGATGATATTTTTTTCAACCTGATAATTGACAAACAAACTGCATACCAAAGATGAAATAAAAATGGTACCAGAAATTCCCTTGCTAGAACCTATTACTCTTATTTTGTGATTTTCTTTACATTACAAACTTTACATAGGATATGATGCAATTTATAATAAATTTCATCATGCGTTAATCGTGCATAATTTAGGGTAAAAATGTTGCGTTTCTCGAAGTATTGAGCATACAACTCTAATATTTACTTGATGTACATTACAACATGACTATATCCACTACAGGAGAAGAGGACAGCTATAGAGAAGGAGTTTGGCAACTGGTTGAGAGAATGTCATGAGTTACATGATAAACAAATCCACTTCACACAATACCAGGGTCAGATAGTACGACCAGATCTCCCCAAACAACGACAGACACCATGGGCAGCCTATCACCAGGTCGACTGGGATGGTAAAGTCTACAAGACCGGACAGATGGTACATTTATTTTGCTGATATATAGATATATAGTCCGTTCTATAGCAGAGGCCGTTTACAGGCGTCTTCCCCCCCCCCCCCCCCAGGAAAATTCTTTAAAATCATGCAATTCTCCCTTAAAATCCAATTTATATCAAGTTTTTTCTTCCCCTTTTGCAAAAAATATGAGTTATTTTTCCCCAAATTTAAAGAAAAGGCCCCCTCCCCTACGTTTGAAAAAAAGCCATGAGTCCTCTCATCATAGAAGTGATGGTATATTGATTTGAACATGCTGGTTTGTTCGTAAACAAAATGGTTTGCAATCAATAACCTGAGAATCTCAAGACTTGATTGGAATAGAAATGACTGTTTGGTATAAACTTCACTTCAGATTGTCATTCTAAAAAAAAACACATTGAAACTGAAGAGCAAGTTCAAGTGAAAACTCAAATTATGTATTATTGGTCCTGACTCAACTAATGTATTATTGGTCCTGACTCAACTAATGTATTATTGGTCCTGAATCAACTTATGTATTATTGGTCCTGACTCAACTAATGTATTATTGGTCCTGAATCAACTTATGTATTATTGGTCCTGAATCAACTTATGTATTATTGGTCCTGACTCAACTAATGTACTATTGGTCCTGACTCAACTAATGTATTATTGGTCCTGAATCAACTAATGTATTATTGGTCCTGAATCAACTAAAGTATTATTGGTCCTGAATCAACTAATGCATTATTAGTCCTGACTCAACTAATGTATTATTGGTACTGAATCAACTAATGTATTATATGTATTATTGGTCCTGAATCAACTAATGTATTATTGGTACTGAATCAACTAATGTATTATATGTATTATTGGTCCTGACTCAACTAATGTATTATATGTATTATTGGTCCTGAATCAACTAATGTATTATTGGTCCTGACTCAACTAATGTATTATTGGTCCTGAATCAACTAATGTATTATTGGTCCTGACTCAACTAATGTATTATTGGTCCTAAGAATCAATATTTTGTGAACATAGTTTGATTTATTTCTTCATCATTTGACATTGACCTATTATAATGTTGATATGACCTTGACCCTCTGTTTCAGGTGAGAATTTTGCGTACGGTTCCTACGTTGCTTGGGTCAATCAGCAGGATATTACTATATGGAGATTATACAGGTGATGTGTATGCAACTGGTGGCGACCTTGAAATAATACAGGTAACCTTGACATGCTCTTTGACCTTGGCACTACAGTATTATATTATTAAATCAATGACTAGTAGATGCAGACAAGATGCAAATAAGTCACATACTAATATATTTATTTAAGTATTCACCAATTGTGTCCTATGTATCTATGGTAGGTCTGGTAACTATGGAGATGTAACTTTGAAGGAATGTTTATATCAGCATGTGAAGTTATGAACCTTGGATTCTTCTCGTTGTCACACTTAGTTTTAATGAAGTGACAATGTCTTGTTTTATCATTTTGTGTAAACAAAAATTCTGACAATATGACAGGTGCTCTTGTTGAAAATAATGATATAAATTTATGTTTTGATGATTAAGGATGGACACATCTTGAGCTTTTTCTTAGTTGATGCAAAGAACTCTTTCAGTGGCTAAGTTAGTGACTTAGATATACTGTTGAATTCTCCAAATGTGTTAATAATTCATTTTTTATTAATATTTACAGATATCTACTAAGTGCTATTACATGTACAATGTTTTCAGGAACCTAGATGTTTATACAACGAGACAAAGATTGTACCATTATCTAAGTTAGACAGAGGAGCAGGTATCGGTCTGATCAGGAAATACATAGAAGAAGAAGAGGCTAAGTATGTGGACAGTGGTGTTTATAGAATGTAGTTATCTGAAGAATATATTTCACTTGAAATTTCTTTATGAAAAGAGATAGTTATATAATTGCACATAACTTTCAAATTTGTATGCTAGCATGGATTTGCTGTACATATAATGACATGCTATTTTTATCGATCCAAAACACTGTATTAATGCTTTGGTATATTGTAAATTGACTTTTTATGCAGCACATTTTGCTGGCTTAGAATTAGAAGGTTTAACTACTTAGGAGCTTATAAGACTCATGCATATTTGAAATTGGCATCTCAAGGCGCTTCATATGGGCTTTTTATCATGAAAATCGGAAGCAGTCATGTTGACCAAACTGAAGTTTAAAAAACTTGTTTTTCCATAAGTAAAGAGTAGTTTTCAGACATTTTTTTGTTTTCTCAAAATATTGATTATGTACTTATGACCTTCTAATTCTAGGCCAGCAATTTAGGTATTATCTACTCAATAAAATTACCAGATATATTTCTCCTAAAAAGTTTCTACATATATGAGTTCATCCAAACTTGCTATATGTGCAGTTACATTGATATATAATCTGATGATTTCCATGCACATGTTTTCAGATTACCCAGTGATCTCGAGATTTCATGGCCTGAAGGAAATGAAGTCACCAAAAATCAGAAACGAAGAATTGGGGATATGATTGGTAACTAAGTGATGAATAGTAATTGGCTGAACTATTGTCCTGTTGTCAATTAACAAGTGATTGGCAATCAGTCAACTGCTCTATAACATTTCAAACCCTGCATAAAAATAAACACATAATGGTTTTGAGCTAATAATTACAGTAATTGCAAAAAATAAAAACAGGAAAGGTTTTGTTCTTGTGTGTTAGAAATTTGAAACATTTACTGGTGTAAATACATACCTCACCTGGTTATGTAGTTGGCTGAATAATGGCCTTATAATGGGAGGGGCTGAGGTGATTTTTTATTAATTACATGCATTGTATATATTTGGACAGTTTTTGAAGACGCCAATATACGAATGAACAATATTAAGCGGTGAGTTTTACACAAGCTGCTTTGGACTCGTAATAACAAGACTCCAAACATGAAAAAAATCATTCAAAGTGAAAATATTAATATATGAAACTTTACCAGTCAAGCCGTGTTATACTACACCAGTACAGAGACCGCTCTGCCTTATTATTATACCCCCAGATACATTGTATATGGGGGCTATATTGGAGTCATGCTTGAGGTTGGTTGGTCTGTTGGTCAGTCGGTCGGTCTGTTGGTGGGTCCGTATAATTTTGTCTGCGCTATTTCTCTGCAACCATCAGTCGAACCAAGTCTAGTTGTGCTTGTCGTCTGCACAAGATGATTGGATAAATTTTAAGGGAGTTACGGTCCTTTGTTTTATTATGCTTATAAATTTTGTCTTCACTTTTCCTCTGTAATCGTTTGTTGGTGCAGTGACTGTGTCAAGCAGTATCTGGGGGTATTCATCACATTCAGTGATATTTCTTGTTTATTTAAGATGATGGTTGAAAGCTGTCAAGGGAATTTGCTTATAATTTACCATCAAAATGTATATAAAAGTAATTGATTGACATCTGGCTGAATGCCAATACAATATGGAACGAATGTAGCTGATATTTACTGAAGTTCTGGTTGTTTTCAGGAGATATAAAAGTGGAAATATTAAACAAGAAAGGTGAAAAAGTCAGCAAGCTACCAGGAAAAGATAATGCTTCAAAGAAGTTACTTGTAGAACTTAAAGTTGTCTGGCATGGTAGGTTCTAGGTTTTCATAGTTGTCTTAATTTCTTCAAAATTGTCGGAGGTATTTTGTAAACATCAGCATTGCACTTTGGGGGCATAATTATGTCCCCTCAAATTTCATTATTGGAAAATAGAAGATGGTCTTGGGTCAACTGTCCACGATACACAACTGTTTAGTTATTGACAAATTGCAAGAATACTGATATTTTTGGGGGGATTTTTTAAGAATACTGATGGAAATACTTGTTTAAATGTTTGATGTTGTTTATGTTGTAGCTCCGACTGGTCCACAAACGATTGTATCACACATCAGTCAGCATGGTAAATCCTGGCCATACTGGTTCAGAAAGATGGGTAAGTTCATAAATCAACGCTTTTAAATAATAAAATGTAGATATAGATAGTATGAAATTTACAGTAAAGATTGGGTTTTGTAGACATTTAACTGATCTTCTATACTCCCTGTCTTAAGCTGCTTGATTTTAATGACAGCAAAACACATAATTGTCATTGTATACTGTTTCACCTTTACAAGTAGGATACAAACACCTGAATTATAGACGTATGTATGATTTACAAGTAGGATACAAACACCTGAATTATAGACGTATGTATGATTTACAAGTAGGATACAAACACCTGAATTATAGACGTATGTATGATTTACAAGTAGGATACAAACACCTGAATTATAGACGTATGTATGATTTACAAGTAGGATACAAACACCTGAATTATAGACGTATGTATGATTTACAAGTAGGATACAAACACCTGAATTATAGACGTATGTATGATTTACAAGTAGGATACAAACACCTGAATTATAGGCGTATGTATGATTTACAAGTAGGATACAAACACCTGAATTATAGACGTATGTATGATTTACAAGTAGGATACAAACACCTGAATTATAGGCGTATGTATGATTTACAAGTAGGATACAAACACCTGAATTATAGACGTAGGTATGATTTACAAGTAGGATACAAACACCTGAATTATAGACGTATGTATGATTTACAAGTAGGATACAAACACCTGAATTATAGACGTATGTATGATTTACAAGTAGGATACAAACACCTGAATTATAGACGTATGTATGATTTACAAGTAGGATACAAACACCTGAATTATAGGCGTATGTATGATTTACAAGTAGGATACAAACACCTGAATTATAGACGTAGGTATGATTTACAAGTAGGATACAAACACCTGAATTATAGACGAATGTATGATTTACAAGTAGGATACAAACACCTGAATTATAGACGTAGGTATGATTTACAAGTAGGATACAAACACCTGAATTATAGACGTATGTATGATTTACAAGTAGGATACAAACACCTGAATTATAGGCGTATGTATGATTTACAAGTAGGATACAAACACCTGAATTATAGGCGAATGTATGATTTACAAGTAGGATACAAACACCTGAATTATAGGCGTATGTATGATTTACAAGTAGGATACAAACACCTGAATTATAGACGTATGTATGATTTACAAGTTGGATACAAACACCTGAATTATAGACGTATGTATGATTTACAAGTTGGATACAAACACCTGAATTATAGACGTATGTATGATTTACAAGTAGGATACAAACACCTGAATTATAGACGTATGTATGATTTACAAGTAGGATACAAACACCTGAATTATAGACGTATGTATGATTTACAAGTAGGATACAAACACCTGAATTATAGACGTATGTATGATTTACAAGTAGGATACAAACACCTGAATTATAGACGTATGTATGATTTACAAGTAGGATACAAACACCTGAATTATAGGCGTATGTATGATTTACAAGTAGGATACAAACACCTGAATTATAGACGTATGTATGATTTACAAGTAGGATACAAACACCTGAATTATAGGCGTATGTATGATTTACAAGTAGGATACAAACACCTGAATTATAGACGTAGGTATGATTTACAAGTAGGATACAAACACCTGAATTATAGACGTATGTATGATTTACAAGTAGGATACAAACACCTGAATTATAGACGTATGTATGATTTACAAGTAGGATACAAACACCTGAATTATAGACGTATGTATGATTTACAAGTAGGATACAAACACCTGAATTATAGGCGTATGTATGATTTACAAGTAGGATACAAACACCTGAATTATAGGCGTATGTATGATTTACAAGTAGGATACAAACACCTGAATTATAGACGTAGGTATGATTTACAAGTAGGATACAAACACCTGAATTATAGACGAATGTATGATTTACAAGTAGGATACAAACACCTGAATTATAGGCGTAGGTATGATTTACAAGTAGGATACAAACACCTGAATTATAGACGTATGTATGATTTACAAGTAGGATACAAACACCTGAATTATAGGCGTATGTATGATTTACAAGTAGGATACAAACACCTGAATTATAGACGTATGTATGATTTACAAGTAGGATACAAACACCTGAATTATAGGCGTATGTATGATTTACAAGTAGGATACAAACACCTGAATTATAGACGTAGGTATGATTTACAAGTAGGATACAAACACCTGAATTATAGACGAATGTATGATTTACAAGTAGGATACAAACACCTGAATTATAGACGTAGGTATGATTTACAAGTAGGATACAAACACCTGAATTATAGACGTATGTATGATTTACAAGTAGGATACAAACACCTGAATTATAGGCGTATGTATGATTTACAAGTAGGATACAAACACCTGAATTATAGGCGAATGTATGATTTACAAGTAGGATACAAACACCTGAATTATAGGCGAATGTATGATTTACAAGTAGGATACAAACACCTGAATTATAGGCGTATGTATGATTTACAAGTAGGATACAAACACCTGAATTATAGACGTATGTATGATTTACAAGTTGGATACAAACACCTGAATTATAGACGTATGTATGATTTACAAGTTGGATACAAACACCTGAATTATAGACGTATGTATGATTTACAAGTAGAATACAAACACCTGAATTATAGACGTATGTATAATTAATAATTATGGTGCTTGTTGTTTAAAGCATCACTATACTTGTATTGTCATTATTTGATAAACTTTGAAGCACAGTTTATCTGATTAAGGTTGATTGTTTTCAGACAATATACAGAACATTGGACCATACACCATACAACTTCAAGCTGTATTGAATGAGAGTGGAGTTACTACATTTGCTGGCAAGTCATTACCTAGTGAGAAAATACCTTTCCAGGTGATGGGTAAGTCTTTGTTTTATTTACATTGTGTTCAAACAAGAACAAAATTTTAAGCTTTTTAGGGTGTTTGAATGACCTTCATACATTTTTAGCTCACCTGTCACAAAGTGACAGACTGAGCTTTTGTGATCACTCTTCGTCCGTCGTCGGTCCGTCCGTCGTCGGTCCGTCAACAATTTGCTTGTGTAGACAATAGAGGTCACAATTTTGACTTAATCTTTATGAAACTTGGTCACAATGATCATCTCAACAAAATCTAGGTCAAGTTCGATATTGGGTCATCAGGGGTAAAAAACTAGGTCACAAGGTCAAATCATAGAAAAACCTTCTGTAGTCACTAGAGGTCACAATTTTGACCTAATCTTTATGAAACTTGGTCACAATGATAATCACAACAAAATCTAGGTCAAGTTCGATATTGGGTCATCCAGGGTCAAAAACTAGGTCACAAGGTCAAATCATAGAAAATCGTGTGTAGACACTAGAGGTCACAATTTTGACTTAATCTTTATGAAACTTGGTCACTATAATCATCTCAACAAAATCTAGGTCAAGTTCGATATTGGGTCATCTGGGGTCAAAAACTAGGTCACAAGGTCAAATCATAGTAAAACCTTGTATAGTCACTAGAAGTCACAATTTTAGCCTAATCCTTATGAAACTTGGTCAGAGTGATCATCTCAACAAAATCTAGGTCAAGTTTGATATTGCGTCATATGGGGCCAAGAACTAGGTCCAATCACAGGTCTTGCATGTACTGCTATAACAGGTGAGCGAATTAGGTAGTGACAAGGTGAGCTTTTGTGATCACTCTTCGTCCGTTGAGTGTGCGTCCGTCTATTAACAATTTCTACAAACAACTTCTTCTCATGATCTGCTGATTCGATTTTGACAAAACTTCACAGGAATGATCCTTGGCTGGTCCTCTTTCAAAATTGTTCAAATGATTCTGGTTCAGTGCATAACTAGGTCACATGAGCTAAAATAGATTTTAAAAGTTATTACTTTAAACTTCATCATGTGATCACTGTTACCTTTACCATTTCTGACTATTCAAATGGTTTCTGTTCAATAACTCAAAAATGCTTATACATGTAGTATGTTTGTATGTTTGTTGTTTCAGAGGGAGAGGCCGTGTCATTCACTGTGGGTGTACTAGAAGGACCATTCAGGGTTGGTGTACCATTCAATATACCGCTAGAACTCAAAGATGAGTTTGGAAATCCAACAAGATCATCAAATCAAGAGTTCCATCCAACCCTAGAAGCCAGGTAGAATGATAATTACATTGACTATATTATTCAGGGGTGTCAATATTCCTGATTTATCCGGAATTTCTGAAAGAGCTATGATTTCTTACCAAAATAAAAGTTATTTGATGAAAATATCTAAAAAAATGGCAAAGTTATGGCCAATTTAATCTGCTCTGAAGGATTTTATTCAATAAAAACTGAGTAACATTAATTACTGTGTTTTCTTTTAAAATTCACATTGATGTGTAATTCTACCTGTGGTACACATCAGCATAGAAGACAGCATCTCTGTCCAAATTCTTACATCAGTCTGACATACTGTATTATGACACTGGTAAATCTGAAAATGCGGCAAATAAAATAACATTAATATGATAGAACAGTTAGTAAGGTCTTACAGGGTTTGGAATATTGTATTTAAGGTCTTACAGGGTTTGGAATATTGTATTTAAGGTCTTACAGGGTTTGGAATATTGTATTTAAGGTCTTACAGGGTTTGGAATATTGTATTTAAGGTCTTACAGGGTTTGGAATATTGTATTTAAGGTCTTACAGGGTTTGGAATATTGTATTTAAGGTCTTACAGGGTTTGGAATATTGTATTTAAGGTCTTGCAGGGTTTGGAATATTGTATTTAAGGTCTTACAGGGTTTGGAATATTGTATTTAAGGTCTTACAGGGTTTGGAATATTGTATTTAAGGTCTTACAGGGTTTGGAATATTGTATTTAAGGTCTTACAGGGTTTGGAATATTGTATTTAAGGTCTTGCAGGGTTTGGAATATTGTATTTAAGGTCTTACAGGGTTTGGAATATTGTATTTAAGGTCTTACAGGGTTTGGAATATTGTATTTGGTATATTGTTTTATTTTTATACTGGACAGAGGAAACAGGTAAAACTTTGTGTGTGGTGAGATTTTTATACCCCCCCCACACAACGAGTTGTAAGGGGGATATACTGGATTCAGCTGGTCTGTCCGTCTGTCTGTAGACGCATTCTTGTGGACGCAACTCCTACAGTTATTGCAGCATTTCCTTCAAACTTTAACAGATGAACAACCTCAACATGTAGATGTGCATAAAGGAAAGAATTTGCGCTGCGACGATTTTTGACAGAATTATGGCCCTTTGTACTTTTATGGACGATACAATATATAGTGAACAGTTCTTGTGGACGCAACTTCTCCTACAGTTTTTGCAGCATTTCCTTTAGACTTTAACAGATGAACAACCTCAACATGTAGATGTGCATGAAGCAAAAAATTAGCTGCAATGATTTTTGCCACACAGGGGGTATATTAGTCTGCCGAATGGCGACAGTTGTAGTTGTTCCTGATTAGAAAATAACAAATTTCTGTGGTTAAATAGGCTTCAAGTTTTGTTTGCTTGTATGTCTTAATTTTGTTTACTTGTGCAACGTTTATGTAATTTTATGCATGTTCACTGAAATCCAAATCTGAATGATAAACAAAATCTGCAAGGGTATAAAATATTCAGTGTTAATAGATTTGTGTGATAAATCTAGTAAAATATTGAGTCAATTTTTCTTAACTATAGTCTAGATTAAGAATACTTACATGTATATTATATATAACATGTTAATATCAAATGTTTATTCAGGAAAATAAAACATGGACACTTTCCATTGAATTCCCAGTAAATAATGTTTTTAATGCTTAATTTTTATACACCCATCATTTTTCACTGGATATATTATGTGAACACCTTTGGCATGCGTGCGGACAGGCACCAAATCATCTCAGGTCTGCTTGGATTATGGCCCTTTGAGTAAAAAAGTTGTGGAATTTGTGTTTTCCAAAGGATTTCATCTGTTTCTTCTCGAACTTACTGACAATGCATGTTTATTGCCCTTCATGTCACAATCAATAATTTTCATTGTCATATTTACCATAGCTCCAACAGGTGTATTCATTGTCATATTTACCATAGCTCCAACTGGCGTATTCATTGTCATATTTACCGAATCTCCAACAGGCGTATTCATTGTCATATTTACCGTAGCTCCAACAGGTGTATTCATTGTCATATTTACTATAGCTCCAACTGGCGTATTCATTGTCATATTTACCGAATCTCCAACAGGCGTATTCATTGTCATATTTACCGTAGCTCCAACAGGTGTATTCATTGTCATATTTACTATAGCTCCAACTGGCGTATTCATTGTCATATTTACCGAATCTCCAACTGGCGTATTCATTGTCATATTTACCGAATCTCCAACTGGCGTATTCATTGTCATATTTACCGTAGCTCCAACAGGTGTATTCATTGTCATATTTACTATAGCTCCAACTGGCGTATTCATTGTCATATTTACCGTAGCTCCAACAGGCGTATTCATTGTCATATTTACTATAGCTCCAACTGGCGTATTCATTGTCATATTTACCGTATCTCCAACAGGCGTATTCATTGTCATATTTACCGTAGCTCCAACAGGTGTATTCATTGTCATATTTACCGTAGCTCCAACGGGCGTATTCATTGACATATTTACCGTAGCTCTAACGGGCGTATTCATTGTCATATTAACCGTAGCTCCAACGGGCGTATTCATTGTCATATTTACCGTAGCTCCAACTGACGTATTCATTGTCATATTTACCGTAGCTTTAACAGGCCTATTCATTGTCATATTTACCGTAGCTCCAATAGGTGTATTCATTGCCATATCTCCAACAGGCGTATTTATTGTCATATTTACCATAGCTCCAACAGGCTGTCATATTTACCATTATAGCTCTTACAGGCTGTCATATTTACCATAGCTCCAACAGGCTGTCATATTTATCATAGCTCCAAAAGGCTGTTATATTTACTATAGCTCCAACAGGCCGTCATATTTACCATTATAGCTCTTACAGGCTGTCATATTTAACCACAGCTCCAACAGGCTGTTATATTTACTATAGCTCCAACAGGCTGTTATATATTTACCATAGTTCCAACAGGCGTACTTTGACAGTTGGCACTCCTGTCTTCAATGTAAACATTAAATTTGCAAAACTGCGTTTCCTAATGTAACTAAACTTTAAAAGAATATTACTCAATGATGCTGTCTTTACACATCAGGATATAACTCACTGTTTATATTTTAACCTGTATGTGCTATATAGTAATGGTGGACACACTCCAACCAAAATCTGGATACTGCATACATTAAACGTTTAAACACAAAATGGTTAAGAAAACCCTAACCAAACACTGCTATATGACAGTTGTAACTTGTATGATAGGAGTATACTATTATGCCCTCAATTCTTAGTTATACTCAAGTGTTGGCTGCATTTTGTCAGCTTTTTATCTTATTATCTTTATTATTGCGGTATATTATTGTTTGATATTTTTCTAACAGTGGTTTAGAGCTGACACATGGTAATGTTGTCTCCAGTACGAAGAGTCACTCTATCATCATCAAGGAAGTGATCGCTAAAGGTACAGTGTCAGGCAACTCTGGAAAGGTATGAACACTCACCAATACCTGTTTGCCTAACCAAACTGCAACCAAGCACCCTGCTATGAAACGGCTTGCTTCAAAAAAGCGCTACGTAGCGGAAAAATTATATGGAACTGGCGAGCACTGACAGATAGAAGACACTTTTGTAGCAAATGGCTATTGAGTGCTACTGAGTGCTTTCTTGTGCAACAGACCGCTACGGTAGCGCTCCCTTAGCAAAGTGTTAAGAAACAGCTATTGGCGAGCACTTCTTGCTGGTAGCGTGTCGTTGCATAGAGGTAGGAAAGCGCTCCGTAGCGCCTTTTGGAAGTGGCTTGGTTAGGCAACGGGCTCCCTGCTTAATGCTGCTCAACTCCAAAACATGGTAACACACCTTTACAAAAGTTCAGTAACTGTTTCTAGGAGTCGGTACAATGAAATTTAAAAATGATTCTGAGTTATGCTGGCAATTCCAGTGGTAACTGCATTAATTCTAGTAAAGTGTGCTTTTATCTAAGTTAGAAATAGTAAAACCTAGCAACAGATCTTACCCTAATATATGTGATGGAAACATGTGATTTCAAGCATGTTTGAATAAGAAATTATTATTGTTTAAATGTTTTTTTTAAAGCACTCGCAGTTTGCTAGTTGCTAGTTTACCAAAATATATACTAAGTACAATAATAAAGGGAG
Source organism: Spisula solida (assembly GCA_947247005.1). Lineage (NCBI taxonomy): Eukaryota > Metazoa > Mollusca > Bivalvia > Venerida > Mactridae > Spisula > Spisula solida. The sequence goes on along the minus strand of OX365960.1, from coordinate 24,710,348 downwards.
TAAGTAGAACCACAAAATATGTATAAAACTATTATACACTGTATATAGCACGCTGTTATATTGCTACAATTCAGGAATAATCCGGAATCTGGATTTGCTGCATAAGAAAGTATGAACTTTCCTTCAAAAAATGCAGAACAAATTCTAAGAATTGACTAATTTTTCAAAAGCTGAATTTTAACACTAAAACAAAGTTTGAACTGAGTTTTTGTATAGATGCCTGCTATTGGACTTGCATCTTGTCTGCCCTTGTTCTCTTTAACTACTGGTTTGATTTCAATGAAATTTCATAGTAGTTAATAACAAAACTACAGTAAAACCTCGTTATCTCGAGGACCCATCGGGACAAGCCAAATGCTCGAGTTAAGCCAGGTGCTCGAAATATCCGAAGTCTATGATGAATTGTTGTTATGACTAAGTGTAACTGTGTTTATAATGAAAACACGTATGATACATGTATTTGGTTGTAACTACGAATACTGTCATTGTTTATCAAGTCTATACGCAATTTGAATCGTGTGGACATTTGCCGAATTGAACAAATTGCATATGAAAGTCGTAATGAATCTTTTAACATTAAATATCAAACTCCGTTTAACGGTAAAATTGTAATAAAAGTTCGCATCGGCAAAAAGATAACATTACCCAAAGCGCACGATAGATCCTACATGTTTGAACAAACACCCACGCACAAAAATCGCACGTGATAAAATAAAACCCGGATGCAAAGTCGATCCAGTTTCCAGCACAGGGATACGGCTCATTGAGTAAACAACATGCAATATATTATCTATGATAATTTATTTAGGACATGATGTTTAGCTGAATGAGTTATATCCCTGTGGTTTCCAATTGAAACGCGCGCGACAATTTGGAGACATCAAACGCGGCGGTCTTTCGACTGACTTCAATCGCGCCGCACATCAAAGAAATTGCCGGTACAGTTGGGAGTAGTGTTTAGTCTGAGTCAGAGTTCCATACCGCGGTATGAATTCGCCAATCGGCGCATAGTGTAGATTCAATTGACATTTAATTTTCTACTGTACAAAGTCGACGAATTTTGTATTCTTCAGGGTTGTTTGATAAGAATTGGATTTAATCGCGGACTTGATCTACTTCACTTATTCAGTATCAGACACGTGAAATTGTACTGTACGTAAGCTTACATTCGCAGGTTTTCATGAAATACTGGAAATGAAAAGTTTTTGAAATGATTTTTACTTGCAGTTTTATAACGAACGGAGCCTAAATATTTAAGATTCTACATGGACGCCGGTTTAGCTTACGATAATTTAAAAGTATATGCGTGTCAGTACGTTCGAAGCAACGATGTTGCAAATAATAATTATAGTTCTCGTATAAGTTAATGTTCCCAATTGTTGCCTATTGAACTTGTTCTGAAACGTATGCATAGTTTAAATCACGCGCATTAACTAAATATCTTCTACTTCGTGTTTAATGTAACGGATCGAAAATACGGACATCAATTTAAGTGTTAAGGGATTACGCTATTGTCATAAACTGTGATTATCACGATGTGTGAAAAATACGGACCGTAACAAAATTTAGTATGACATTTTTCGGAGGTGTGAAATTTCGCTCGGATGATTGCCTCGAGATAAGGTAATTAATTATCGTTGAAAATTGTGGATTGGACCGACACCTGCGCTCGAATTAGACCGGATGCTCGTAATAACTTTATTCGAGTTAGAGGGATAAATTAATGTACAATATAGAGCAAATTCGTCGGGACTTTGAAATTTGCTCGAATTAGGCCGGTTGCTCGAATAATCGCTGCTCGTATTACCGAGGTTTTACTGTAGTTTCGCGAAATGTCAAGAATTTTAGATTGGATTGTTTTGCTGGAGTTATTGCCCTTTGTGGGAGGTATGCACTTTATTGACATTGTTTACTTTCAGAATTTTCAGTTGAGTATAACGGTTCCTGAGTTAAAACTAGGAGAGCGTGGTAGTCAAGTCTCCATGAAGATCAGATTGTTGCCTGGTATGATGTTCATCTTCTTCTCTCATACTTCTACTCATATACAGGGGTGTCAATATTCCTGTTAATATTACTGATTAATCTGGAATTCCTGATTTGTCTTCCTAAAAGAGCTATGATTTCTAATTTTAACTAATTTGATGAAAATATATCAAGAAATGGCAAAGTTATGGTAAATTTAATCTGCTCTGAAGGATTTTCTTAATACAAACTGAATTGATTATGGAAACAATGTCATTGAAGGCCTCTTGTTTGGCAAAAATGGTCGGCCGCATACGATTTTCCTGATTTTAAAATTGGCCCTGTTGACACCCCTGTATAGTCGACTCAAAATTTGATAAGGCTCAACAAATTTTCCTTCAGAATATTTTGCAAATTGAAAAAGACCGAGTGATACAATTTTCATGAACCATAATGTTATGTTTGCAATATTGTAAACAAATGAAAACTGCTTCAATGCTTCAAAATTTGACATCTAAAATTTGGATATTGATTTCTTGACCCTTGACAAAATTTGAGTAGTATAGTCTACACACAATGGGGGACCACTCCATAACATACTGAATTCCGGACCATGTTTTGTCTATCAAAATTGTTCTTTCCTGGACCTTCCTCTTACTGAATATTTCAAATGAAAAAATATATAAAGGATGTCACAATTGTGGCCTGCCTACATGTATCTAACCAGCTCAGTTTGTCAATCATTTGATGGTTACCTAATAGATCCTGGGGGGTTTACAAAACCCTGATCTATGTACATTACAAACAAACATTTGCTCTAGAGATGATCCTGAAAGTTATGGCTAATAACTTGACTTTATTGGTCAGTTGGTTGTTATATGTTGTAAATGTACATGGAAGAACACAATCTGCTCGGCCTGACAGTTAAAACCAGGGCCAGTATTCACAAACCATCTTAAAACCAGGGCCAATATTCACAAACCATCTTAAAACCAGGGCCAATATTCACAAACCATCTTGAGTGAAAACTTAAATATTTTGACTTAAATTAGAAATTTGTGCGTCTCTTTAAATACTTGGCTTATAATTATGTATGTTACAGGTCCTGCCAGCACTTTACATGTGACTCCAGAGGATACATTGTCTATAATGAATGGAACCGTTCCAGCATTTAAAGTCCAGTTACAAGATGTTGCTGGTAATAATACAGTATTAGAGGGTCGACAGTCAGTTCTGTGTAAGGTAAGACATAGTGTCATGTCTCAATAATACAGTATTAGAGGGTCGACAGTCTGTTCTGTGTAAGGTAAGACATAGTGTCATGTCTCAATAATACAGTATTAGAGGGTCGACAGTCTGTTCTGTGTAAGGTAAGACATAGTGTCATGTCTCAATAATACAGTATTAGTGGGTCGACAGTCAGTTCTGTGTAAGGTAAGACATAGTGTCATGTCTCAATAATACAGTATTAGAGGGTCGACAGTCTGTTCTGTGTAAGGTAAGACATAGTGTCATGTCTCACTAATACAGTATTAGTGGGTCGACAGTCTGTTCTGTGTAAGGTAAGACATAGTGTCATGTCTCAATAATACAGTATTAGTGGGTCGACAGTCTGTTCTGTGTAAGGTAAGACATAGTGTCATGTCTCAATAATACAGTATTAGTGGGTCGACAGTCAGTTCTGTGTAAGGTAAGACATAGTGTCATGTCTCAATAATACAGTATTAGTGGGTCGACAGTCGGTTCTGTGTGAGGTAAGACATAGTGTCATGTCTCAATAATACAGTACTAGAGGGTCGACAGTCGGTTCTGTGTAAGGTAAGACATAGTGTCATGTCTCAATAATACAGTACTAGAGGGTTGACAGTCTGTTCTGTGTAAGGTAAGACATAGTGTCATGTCTCATATATAAAGCTGTGTCATGTTTGTTTTGTGTAATGTATTATGTATGAGACATGTCATGTACAACACTGTGTCATGCGATTTTTATACACCCGCAAACATAGTTTGAAGGGAGCATACTGGAGTCACCATGTTGGTTGGTCATGTTGTGCCTGTACAACACTGTATCATCTATGTTCTGTGTCATGTATGAAATTGTGTCATGTACAACACTGTGTCATGTTCGACATTGTGTCAATGGAATGTTCCATTATTTCAGATGACCGGTGCACCTAACTTACCTAGTTACTCAATGGAATGTTCCATTATTTCAGTTGACCTAGTTATTCAAAGGAATGTTCTATTATTTCAGATGACTGGTGCACCTAACTTACCTAGTTATTCAATGGAATGTTCCATTATTTCAGATGACCTAGTTATTCAAAGGAATGTTCCATTATTTCAGATGACTGGTGCACCCAACTTACCTAGTTTCTCAATGGAATGTTCCATTATTTCAGTTGACCTAGTTATTCAAAGGAATGTTCTATTATTTCAGATGACTGGTGCACCTAACTTACCTAGTTATTCAATGGAATGTTCCATTATTTCAGATGACCTAGTTATTCAAAGGAATGTTCCATTATTTCAGATAACTGGTGCACCTAACTTACCTAGTTACTCAATGGAATGTTCCAGTTCTGGAAGTGGCACTGTAATGGGAGCTCCAATTTTGTTAAAGAAAATGAAAGCTTCAACAATTTTGACAGCAAAATTTGATGTTCAGGTATGTGCCACCTTAAAAATAGGGTGCAAGTTTATGTACTGTGTGACCTTTGCTTCATGGTACTAACCTTGAAATTTAATTGAATTTTATGCAACCTTTGAAAAAGCCCTGAACAAACTTACATCATAGAAATCTGAAAAAAAAGTAATAGTATGATTTTGAAAAATTAAAAAAAATTTACTAATATGCCTGCAATTTAATCATTGATAAACTTGGTTGGACATGGCCCTGAAGATAAACCCTTTGCTTTTAAGGACAGCATTTCAAATGTCAAGGTCACAATTTTTTGTACAAATATCTCTTACTACGTGTTGTATTACATCAGGGAACTCGTCAGAAGACGATAGAGAGAAAGGTGAAGGTTTTACCGAGTGGTAAACCGTCGGAACTACGTGTATTCTATCAGGATTCCAACATGGATGCTCCAAAACAGATAACAAACAATATGGAGATCACCAGAGTGGCTGGTGAATTGTTACAAGGATTAAGTAAGTGACACATCTCCTTAATAACAATTTTATATGATGATATGTGCATGTATAGGAGAGATCATGTTTGTATACAAAGGTATTTGTACCACCAGCTAGCTACTGGTGAATGGCAGGATTTTATTGTTCATTCATCCAATAGATTGCCGGTGGGTATTTTGCATATGAATACGGTGATCTATCCTATATGGGCTTGACCTTGTGATAAATTTGACCTTTAGAAATACTTTGGTTGGACTGGTAAAATGTTGTACGTATTGTGTAAGTCTGTGATCTCCCGAATAGAAAATTTCTGTAAATTCCAGGTATGCCCTTGAAAGATAAGTTTAACCTTCAAATGTTGATTTAATAACCTTGTTTAGATTTGACCTTGAGATTTAGGTTTAACTTGGAAAGGTTGATTCAAGCAAAAGCTGTATTTGTTGTTGAGATGCATATCTCTTTTAACTGATACCTGTTAATTATTTGTAATGTTGGATCATGATGAAAATGTTATCTCTGTTAATGTTATCTCTGTAAATGTTATCTCTGTAAGTGTTATGTCTGTTAATGTTATCTCTGTAAGTGTTATCTCTGTTAATGTTATCTATGTTAATGTTATCTCTGTTAATGTTATCTCTGTAAGTGTTATGTCTGTTAATGTTATCTCTGTAAGTGTTATGTCTGTTAATGTTATCTCTGTAAGTGTTATCTCTGTTAATGTTATCTATGTTAATGTTATCTCTGTTAATGTTATCTCTGTTAATGTTATCTCTGTAAATGTTATCTCTGTAAGTGTTATGTCTGTTAATGTTATCTCTGTAAATGTTATCTCTGTTAATGTTATCTCTGTAAGTGTTATGTCTGTTAATGCTATCTCTGTTAATGTTATCTCTGTTAATGTTATCTTTGTTAATGTTATCTCTGTAAGTGTTATGTCTGTTAATGTTATCTCTGTTAATGTTATCTCTGTTAATGTCATCTCTGTTAATGTTATCTTTGTTAATGTTATCTCTGTAAGTGTTATGTCTGTTAATGTTATCTTTGTTAATGCTATCTCTTTAAATGTTATCTCTGTTAATGTTCTCTTTGTCCAGGAAGATGTCAGAATATTTAATAAGTATTTACTAATTGTATGGTAATTATTTCAGCGTATGCTCTATATGATGAGGCCGACATAAAATTGGATTTTAATGAAAAACTGATCTCAAAAGTGAAGGTAAAATCTTGCTTTGAAGTACATGCTCATGCTCTAGTTTTCTTTGCTCTTCTATCAAACTCTGACTGCTGATGTAAATAATGGTGTTCATTGGTAAACCTTGCTGATGTAAATAATGGTGTTCATTGGTAAACCTTGCTGATGTAAATAATGGTGTTCATTGGTAAACCTTGCAGATGTAAATAATGGTGTTCATTGATAAACCTTGCTGATGTAAATAATGGTGTTCATTGATAAACCTTGCTGATGTAAATAATGGTGTTCATTGGTAAACCTTGCTGATGTAAATAATGGTGTTCATTGATAAACCTTGCTGATGTAAATAATGGTGTTCATTGATAAACCTTGCTGATGTAAATAATGGTGTTCATTGATAAACCTTGCTGATGTAAATAATGGTGTTCATTGGTAAACCTTGCTGATGTAAATAATGGTGTTCATTGATAAACCTTGCTGATGTAAATAATGGTGTTCATTGATAAACCTTGCTGATGTAAATAATGGTGTTCATTGGTAAACCTTGCCTTCAGCAAATGATGATTATTGAATCAAGAACAATGAGTGCACAATCACCATGATTGTGTGTATGTGGATATATTAAAGTTAAGGTATTACAGTGGCTTGGTTGGTCATGTAAGGTAACACAGTGGCTTGGTTGGTCATATAAGGTAACACAGTGGCTTGGTTGGTCTGTGGATATATTAAAGTTAAGGTAACACAGTGGCTTGGTTGGTCATGTAAGGTAACACAGTGGCTTGGTTGGTCTGTGGATATATTAAAGTTAAGGTAACACAGTGGCTTGGTTGGTCATGTAAGGTAACACAGTGGCTTGGTTGGTCTGTGGATATATTAAAGTTAAGGTAACACAGTGGCTTGGTTGGTCATGTAAGGTAACACAGTGGCTTGGTTGGTCATGTAAGGTTACACAGTGGCTTGGTTGGTCTGTGGATATATTAAAGTTAAGGTAACACAGTGGCTTGGTTGGTCTGTGGATATATTAAAGTTAAGGTAACACAGTGGCTTGGTTGGTCTGTGGATATATTAAAGTTAAGGTAACACAGTGGCTTGGTTGGTCTGTGGATATATTAAAGTTAAGGTAACACAGTGGCTTGGTTGGTCATGTAAGGTAACACAGTGGCTTGGTTGGTCATGTAAGGTAACACAGTGGCTTGGTTGGTCATGTAAGGTAACACAGTGGCTTGGTTGGTCATGTAAGGTAACACAGTGGCTTGGTTGGTCTGTGGATATATTAAAGTTAAGGTAACACAGTGGCTTGGTTGGTCATGTAAGGTAACACAGTGGCTTGGTTGGTCATGTAAGGTTACACAGTGGCTTGGTTGGTCTGTGGATATATTAAAGTTAAGGTAACACAGTGGCTTGGTTGGTCTGTGGATATATTAAAGTTAAGGTAACGCAGTGGCTTGGTTGGTCATGCAAACTGTCAGATGGTACATAGCAGAAAACATGTGTCACAAACTACTTACACTATTTTAAAGGGGTTTCAACAAAACATCATTCACATATAATCACCATTAAGTATATATATATTTGTGTGTCTCATAATTTCAATGTGCGTCTTTCTAAGCATGAGTTATTGCACTTGAACTATCTTATCTTAACAAAGTGGTACACAATATGTACATACTCCTGCTGTATTAAGGAAACACTGACCATACATTGTATTGTCTTTTATAAACATACCAAAAAATGATAATGTATCTTGTATCTGTACGTTATTGTTATTTCAGTTGAACTGGGTCGCGAAACCACCTAAAGATCTTCTAATACAGGGTCAGCTTCCAGGCATCAAATCCCTGAACTGTATCAGTGACGTTAAGTACTGTCAAGTTAGTGTCTCAGATAACAGCAATATTGAATTAGGTTTTGTCCTCAGGTAAGTTGGGTATTCTGATCACCTCAGCCTTTATGCATCGCAGTTGACCTCTGACATAACAAGGCGCCATATTGAACTATTTTCAGTCACATGATTAGAAAATGGCTGCCCCCTGTCACCATCAGTACACATTATGCTAATGCATGTTTACACACATATATATATATAGATCTATAAAGATCTACTATAGATCCACAAGCAAATACACACTTTAAAATTCCATGCAACGATTAATCACATGTGTGCAGGCAATATTTTATCTTGTTACGAAACTGAAAGTCAACAGTATATTTTGTAAACAAATTTATCAGAATTCCCGACAATTAACTATGTGTAATGTTTATTGATGTTTTTTACAAATGCACGGGAAATATAAATTAAGAATAAAATTTAAACATATTTGGTTTTCTGTCGTGATATGGTTTCTTATAATTGTAAAAATAAGAAAATTGATAGGGAAAGATAAAATAACCATCTTATTGACAGACACATAATTTGTTACTTCCACACAAACATAGATGGAATGATTTTGGTGTATTACTACACTTATACACGAGGTGTTTTTTACTGGAGACAAACGGAAATGGCAGAGCTTTCATGATTGGAAGGGTTGAAAGTCTCACCAGGCCCTGGAAAGGGTGAAAAATTCAGGAGGCCCTTGCATGGATGAAATTTTCATGATGCCCTGGAAGGGGTGAAAGTTTTATGAGGCCCTGCCAGGGTTGAAAGTTTCATGAGGCCCTGCCAGGGTTGAAATTTTCATGAGGCCCTTGAAGGGATGGCATTTTTATGATGCCCTGGAATGGGTGAAAGTTTTATGAGGCCCTGGAAGGAGAGAAAGTTTCATGAGGCCCTGGAAGGAGAGCAAGTTTCATGAGGCCAGGGAATAATCTAATATTGATTGAATTGATTGCATAAATGTTGGTCACTGCCTTGGTCAAATTGGTTTATTTTTTGATTCTCACTTGTCCAGTTATAAAAGAGTTAAGGCCCTTGCTTCACCTAAAAAGCCATTGCTTGAGACCTTTATGTCACTATATGGATGTATCTTTTCCTAAGATATTATTGTACTACCATTTGTAAATGTTTTTTCAAGCAAAAGTGCCAGAACTTAGGGATTTGTAAAAAATATGTTTTCCTTTATTTGTCCTGCATAATTTTGGAGGATTTCAGCATTTTCAGAATGTTTAAACTTTCACTCTAATACTACGTATAATTTATCTTACTTTCACTCTAATACTACGTCTAATTTACCTTACTTTCACTCTAATACTATGTCTAATTTACCTTACTTTCACTCTTATACTACGTCTAATTTACCTTACTTTCACTCTAATACTACGTATAATTTACCTTACTTTCACTCTAATACTACGTCTAATTTATCTTACTTTCACTCTAATACTACGTCTAATTTACCTTACTTTCACTCTAATTCTACGTCTAATTTATCTTACTTTCACTCTAATACTACGTCTAATTTACCTTACTTTCACTCTAATACTACGTCTAATTTACCTTACTTTCACTCTAATACTATGTGTAATTTATCTTACTTTCAGGTCACAAACAGGGGAACCATCAATGTTACATTGTTTTTGTCCCGATGGTTGTCAAGTTCTGTGTAAACAAGCAATGGTTGGTGAAGTACACTTTGTGGTTCGAGATAAATTTGGAAACGATATCATTCATGTAAGAGTTTATTGTTGGCACTTGGTATTCTCTAGCCATTTGCCAGACATCCCAATATTGGCCGTCAGAGGGACAAGGCCAGAAGATTTTAACTCTGTCCATCATTTTCAATCTGGAATCGGTCCAACTGACCAGCCTTTATCCACTACCGTCGCTAACCGAAATGGTATTGTTAAACTATTATGACGATGTGCAACCTCGTAAAAAGATAAAACTAACTGCGATCAAACGCAGAGAGTATAAAAAAACAAACACAAACTTTCCATGAAAACTGGAAGTAATACCACGGCTGGGTTATTAAAACGTCAAAGACTTACGTGTTAAAAAGCTTTCATTCAGAGTTCCAAAATTTTACTTTTGATTGTATTTTGGTCGGGCAGTTTGTAAGGCCTTACAAGTCAGAATGTCTGTCCAATTCTGCCCAGTTTTGTGATGTCTGGTTCAGAAATGATATTATACACATAAACTGAACTCAGGAGTCTCTTTTGTTGTATAAATATCATTGCAAGTCAGTGGTTAACTTTTGGACGCAGGTAAAAAATGTGAGAAGACAAAATAAAAGTCAAATGAAAAAAAAAATGAAAGATCGAAAATCGAGAGAAAACTTGCAACAATAGTAATTGTGAAAATACATCAAAATTACTGTTAATAATTGTGCGTCCTATACTTAGGTTAATATGGTAAAGACTATTAATATGAATAATTTTCCTGTATTTTGTAATGTTTAGAATATTCTTGGACCAAAATTGGACTGCATGTATTATTTGGTATAAGCAGAGTTATGTCCCTTGATTACATACAGTAGGTGCTCCTATGGCAATGCGGTAGGGATTTAATGCTGTTGTTATTATTACAGAACTCAGGACATATTGTGAAAGATATGCATGTGTCGGGGGAGGGTTTGAAAACAAACAAAAGTAAACTGGTTCTGGACGAGGTAAGTCACGTTTTATTAAGGGCTGGATGATAACTCGATTAATTGGATATGAATCAATTACAAGTTGAAACAGGTTGCAATTTTCAAAACTGCTAGTCTTCTAAAACAATACAGTTGCACATCCTAGAATGCTAATAAATAAAGGATATTTGTTGATTTTGGTGTAAGATCGGATTTTATTTCACCTAGTGATCACAGAAAATCAGTATTTTTAGAGTGGCGTAGCCACGAGTGAAAATTTAATTTTCTGTGATCACGAGTGAAATAAAATTGATCTTACACAAAATTTTCTGTTTATTATATGCCTCAATTTCTCTTAAAATGTGCCGTAATTAGCTTTATTGGAAAACATCATGTCGAAATTGGAATGTCACGACATGAGAATTATGGCATCATGATGACGTAACGCATATTTTAAAGCCCGGCTCCGATGACGTAACGTTTCTTTTTCTGCATAATACTGGAACCAGCTTCTTTAACAGTGAAAATAACAAAGTGGTTATTTTCACTGTTATTTTCACTGTTATTTTCACTGAAATAACTCATCCATTGAAAGCAAATAATAAAAATGTATATTACTGCATATGTGCATTATATATTCAACAGAAACATGCCTGAATGTGTTGATCAATTTATGAACTGGTAAAATAGTTGGATGTGTAGGGGATCAATTCATGAACTGGTAAAATAGCTGGATGTATACGGGATCAATTCATGAACTGGTAAAATAACTGGATGTATAGGGGATCAATTTATGAACTGGTAAAATAGCTGGATGTATAGGGGATCAATTTATGAACTGGTAAAATAGTTGGATGTGTAGGGGATCAATTCATGAACTGGTAAAATAGCTGGATGTATAGGGGATCAATTCATGAACTGGTAAAATAACTGGATGTATAGGGGATCAATTTATGAACTGGTAAAATAGCTGGATGTATAGGGGATCAATTCATGAACTGGTAAAATAACTGGATGTATAGGGGATCAATTTATGAACTGGTAAAATAGCTGGATGTATAGGGAATCAATTTATGAACTGGTAAAATAACTGGATGTATAGGGGATCAATTCATGAACTGGTAAAATAACTGGATGTATAGGGGATCAATTTATGAACTGGTAAAATAGCTGGATGTATAGGGAATCAATTCATGAACTGGTAAAATAACTGGATGTATAGGCGATCAATTTATGAACTGGTAAAATAGCTGGATGTATAGGGAATCAATTCATGAACTGGTAAAATAACTGGATGTATAGGGGATCAATTTATGAACTGGTAAAATAGCTGGATGTATAGGGGATCAATTCATGAACTGGTAAAATAACTGGATGTATAGGGGATCAATTCATGAACTGGTAAAATAACTGGATGTATAGGGGATCAATTAATGAACTGGTAAAATAACTGGATGTATAGGGGATCAATTTATGAACTGGTAAAATAACTGGATGTATAGGGGATCAATTCATGAACTGGTAAAATAACTGGATGTATAGGGGATCAATTAATGAACTGGTAAAATAACTGGATGTATAGGGGATCAATTCATGAACTGGTAAAATAACTGGATGTATAGGCGATCAATTCATGAACTGGTAAAATAACTGGATGTATAGGGGATCAATTAATGAACTCATGAAATAGCTGGATGTATAGGGGATCAATTCATGAACTGGTAAAATAACTGGATGTATAGGGGATCAATTCATGAACTGGTAAAATAACTGGATGTATAGGGGATCAATTAATGAACTGGTAAATAACTGGATGTATAGGGGATCAATTTATGAACTGGTAAAATAGCTGGATGTATAGGGGATCAATTCATGAACTGGTAAAATAACTGGATGTATAGGGGATCAATTTATGAACTGGTAAAATAACTGGATGTATAGAGAATCAATTCATGAACTGGTAAAATAGCTGGATGTATAGGGGATCAATTCATGAACTGGTAAAATAGCTGGATGTATAGGGAATCAATTCATGAACTGGTAAAATAGCTGGATGTATAGGGGATCAATTCATGAACTGGTAAAATAACTGGATGTATAGGGGATCAATTTATGAACTGGTAAAATAGCTGGATGTATAGGGAATCAATTCATGAACTGGTAAAATAGCTGGATGTATAGGGGATCAATTTATGAACTGGTAAAATAACTGGATGTATAGGGGATCAATTCATGAACTGGTGAAATAAATGGATGTATAGGGGTATTCTAGCTGGATGTATAGGTGTAACCATATTGATACATGTATCTGTATGTGGTTGCATTTAACATATAATTCTTATTTTAGTATTTTAAACATCGGAGGATAAAATCAATACAAGCATATAACCATCAATCTGATATTGGGCCAATCTTGGCAATGTTAGTTTGACTTGATAGGTACAAAGTTTGCTTTCATTTAAACTCATAGTTAACATTGTATTGTACAATCAAGGTTCCGGCTTCGGTAACTTGGAATGAATTCTCAAAACATAATAATAGTTTATGAAGATTTATAAACTAAGAAAGTGAAATATTTGCTGCTCCTTTAGTATTCTTTTTAGCTCACCTGCCACAAAGTGGCAAGGTGAGCTTTTGTGTTTGTTTTTTGTCCGTTGTCCGTCCGTCTGTTAGACAATTCACCGTTAACACTCTAGCACTTTTGCTTTGATCTTCACCAAACTTGGTAAGTAGTTGTATGAGCTAATATCAAATTTGGGCAGTTTTTAATGGGTCAATTTGTAAAAAATACAATGTCATAATTTTTATCACAAACACCAATAATAGTATTTGCTGATATATCTGAATGAGCATAAGATCGTTTCTAACCCTTAAAAGGTGTTTGCTTGTATATAAATTGCTTACAGAAGACATGGTGGTGTCCTTGCTGTAACGAAAATAAAACTGTGTAAAATTAGAACTATCTTTTAAAAAATATTATACAAAACTTCATTCTGTATCTTAGTAGTTCTTAACTTCCAATATAGGTTTTTAATTGTTTGTGATTTTAAAATATGTGTTATATCACTTAAAGATATATGGTCAGTCATTTATGTACATGTAACAAGTTATGTCCTTGCAATAACAAAAATGAACAAACACTGTTAAACATGTCGTCAGATTTGCACATACAATCTACAATTTAATATTGAAGTATATGCAAAGATTTTATGACGGGATAATCAAACGAGTAATATTTAACAAGTAATCGTTTAGAAAACTCATACAGAACCGATATGCTTTTGCAGAAACACTATTACTTCATGCTGATTACATTATTGAGCGTTATTTTAAGGACTGTTACTGCAAGGACGTATTTGCTTTCTCTTCTATCAATATCATAAAATCCTACAACCATTCATCTGTTTTCAATCAAAATGATAAATATACCAATATTTGACATCGGTAGGTAATATCTATTTAATAATTACGGTATTGGGTAATTGCGTAATGTGTGTAACATTAAGGACACAAATTGAAAATACTATTTTACTTGCATTGATGAAACTTCACATTTTGTTCATAAAAATTACAACTGCTCTTTAACGATTTTATCCTTCATTTAAATGTAAATACTTAATCATTGTCGACTATTTTCCCGCATTTTATCATAAGTGTTTAAGGTTGTACATGTGGAATTATTACACTGTAACAGCAAGGACATCAATGTGAGAGACAAAGTTCAAAGCCTCAACAAACACATGTTAATGATATAAACAGACTATTTTATTCAAATTTGGAAACATTGGATACTGATATTAAGCTTACATGCTTAAAAAGAATAATACTTATGTTGTACAGTATTCAAAAAGGGCTTTTCATGATGTTTTAGGGACAAAAGACACGTAACAGCAAGGACAAATTGGGTACATCAGATGCTGTAAAGAGCTAAATATGCAATATATGTCTGGTTTTTTGTGTCGAATTACTAGATTTTACTGTCATTATCAATTATTAGTGCTAAATTTCTGTATTAAAGAGCTGAAATCAAATCAAAATTTAAAAAGACAAAAAATCTGCTCAAATCTGATATTGGCTCGTATCTCTATGAAATCTAAGTCAAGTTCGAAGTTGGGTCATTTGGGGTCAAAAACTAAGTCAAAAGGTCAAATAATAGCAAAACCTTGTTAACACTCTAGAGGCCACATTTTTGCTTTAATCTTCATTAAGTTTAGTCAAAATGTTTATCTTGGTGACCTTAAGGTCAAGTTCGAAGTTGGGTCATGTGGGGTCAAAAACTAGATCAAAAGGTCAAATATTAGGATAACCTTGTTAACACTCTGGTGGCCACATTTTTGCTTTAATCTTCATGAAGTTTGGTCAAAATGTTTATCTTGGTGACCTTAAGGTCAAGTTCGAAGTTGGGTCACGTGGGGTCAAAAACTAGGTCAAAAGGTCAAATAATAGGAAAACCTTGTTAACACTTTGGCGGCCACATTTTTGCTTCAATTTTCATGAAACTTGGTCAAAATGTTAATCTCAATGACATCTAGGTCAAGGGTGAAGTTGGTTCATGTGGGGTCAAAAACTAGGTCATAAGGTCAAATAATAGGAAAACCTTGTTAACACTTTTGAGGCCACATTTTTGCTTTGATCTTCACCAAACTTGGTCAGTAGTTGTATCTTAATGAAATCTAGGCCAAATTCGACGTTGGGTCATGTGGGGTCAAAAACTAGGTCAAAAGGTTAAATAATAGCAAAACCTTGTTAACACTCTGGAGGTCACATTTTTGCTTTGATCTTCACCAAACTTGGTCAGTAGTTGTATCTCAATGACATCTAGGTCAAGTTTGAAGTTGCGTCATGGGGGGGTCAAAAGCTAGGTCAAAAGGTCAAATAATAGAAAAACCCAATTAACACTCTTGAGGCCGTATTTTTGCTTTAATCTTGATCAACTTTGGTCAAAATGTCTATCTTGATGACCTTAAGGTCACGTTTGAAGTTGTGTCATGTGGGTAAAAAACTAGGTCAATATGTCAAATAATAGCAAAACCTTTTTAACACTCTGGAGGCCTCAGTTCTGCTTTAACCTTCATCAAGTTTAGTCAATATGTTCATCTTGATGACCTTAAGGTCAAGTTCAAAGTTTGGCCATGTTTAGCAGGTGAGCGCCCCAGGATCTATGATCCTCTTGTCATAATATTGTGTACTTTTCACGGTTTAGTGTACTTTTCACAGTTTAGTGTACTTTTCACAGATTAGTGTACTTTACACCATTTATTGTACTTTTAACCATTTTGTGTAATATTCAGCACTTTGAATGTGTTTTACCTTCAGGACATGAAGACAGTAAAAGTTCGAGGTATTTCTGATGAAGGCGGTGTTTTAGGGAATCGAGAATTACAGATTACGTGGAAGAATCTGAAAGGTTACGTGAGGTTAGAAGTTGTAGCGGGGCCACCCACACAGATCAAGTTCATACATTATAATACAGACGAGGTTAGATAGTTTCCTAATAAGAACAAATTGGTTGATTTATGCCTACATATAACTAGATCTGTCCTTTTTTCAGACCAGTTTTATTTTCTGAATGGTTGTGTTTATCAAGGTTGGCACAGGTCTTGAAAAGTACTTGAATTTGATGCCTAGTACTTAAAAAGTACTAGAATTTGAAACTGCCAAAAAGTCCTTGAAAAATAATGGAATTTTGAAAGAAAGCTTACTTGTTGGTTGATTGGCTTAGGGTTCATTTCCTGCTACTAGAATGGACAATAATAACAAACCCAATGAAATATGGTGAAAGAATGTCGGCTGTAATCAATACAACATAGTATTAACTCATCGTTTTCTTAACAGATTAGGTGCAAATGACCACAATGCCATTTACACTTTAACTGCAATATGGACAATCCACTTGAAAATGGAGGATATGTACTTGAAGAAAAGTCTTTGAAAAGGTCCTTGAATTTGTTTTTCTGGAAGTTGTGTATGAAGCACGTCGGACTCTGTGGACTGGTTATAAAGCAGTATTGTACTTGTGGTTATATGTGGATATTTCAGGAAGTGTTAGTGTATAATGAGGGAAACTTTGCTAAACCTCTGGCAGTACAGTTGGTAGATGTGGCGGGTAATGTAGTGAGGAAACCTGAAGTTAGAATGCAGCTTGCTAGAGATATGAAATTAAAGGTATGAACTTTATAATGTGTCTTACATTGGTGGGAGGGTATTAGGGGTCAATACTTTACATTGGTGGGAGGGTATTAGGGGTCACTACCTTACATTGGTGGGAGGGTATTATTGGTCACTACCTTACATAGATGGGAGGGTATTAGGGATCACTACCTTACATTGGTGGGAGGGTATTAGGGGTCACTACCTTACATAGATGGGAGGGTATTAGGGGTCACTACCTTACATTGGTGGGAGGGTATTAGGGGTCACTACCTTACATAGATGGGAGGCTATTAGGGGTCACTACCTTACATTGGTGGGAGGGTATTAGGGGTCACTACTTTACATAGATGGGAGGGTATTAGGGGTCACTATCTTACATTGGTGGGAGGGTATTAGGGGTCACTACCTTACATAGATGGGAGGGTATTAGGGCTCACTACCTTACATTGGTGGGAGGGTATTAGGGGTCACTACCCTACATTGGTGGGAGGGTATTAGGGGTCACTACCTTACATAGATGGGAGGGTATTAGGGGTCACTACCTTACATAGATGGGAGGGTATTAGGGGTCAATACCTTACATTTGTGGGAGGGTATTGGGGATCAGATAAATCTTTCATTGACATGACACATTGGTGGTATTTTACCAACTTAAGCATTTGAGGTATCAATATAATTAAAAAATATTTAAAAATACCCAGACCAGTTATTTAAATCTTCAACTTGAAACAAATTGCGATATTAGCCAAAATTATTAATTTTATTTTTCATGTTTTATTTTTTCAATCAAAATGTAGTTGATACCAAGTGCTCAGCCAACAAAAACCAACAAAGATGGAATTGCAGATTTTGGCAACTTTACTGTGTCAGCACAGAGGTAAGGTCTCCCTCCATAATAGTGTTATGTCGTTTTGAACTAGATTTGACTGTTTAGTAGACAAAGGAAAATATGATTATTTGTCCTATAGAAAAAATCACTTCAATTCAAGTTAAGAACACAATTAAAATTTAGCTACACTTTTCACTATTGTCATGACGGAATCGTTAGCGTGTGTGTTGGTTAAGTTCAGGCTTATTTTCTCAAAGACTTTCATAGGTATCCACTTGAAACTTAAGATACTTATGTACCATGACAAGTGGAGTGCATACTGACAAGACTGGTAACCCTATGACCTCTATTTATGAGTTATCTGCCCTTGTTACTCTTTGAATTTTCACTTACCGATGAGCAAGGGTACTATCAAGTAAGAGAAAGACGTGCGTCCAGCACTCATAGGTTGTGCTCTTGGTAAGTCAGTTTTCATGGTTAGGGTCTTAAATCAACCTTATATTAACAGCAACCAGCTTTCAAAAAATCTATCCTTTTGTGGTCTATATATGCATATCAAAATATATTTTGACATCTTAAATCATTTTAAAAACAGAATTAAAACTGGAAATCTGTTTTGCAGCATATTGATGAAGTCATGTAGTTTTTGATGCAGAAACCTGCTAGCTTATTACTCACATTAAACAGGCGTTATCCATCGTCGGGGTGATCTCACCTTAATCTGTCAGTTAATATTGTAGTGCACTACAAACTGATATAACTAGGCAGACTTGTTGTGATCTAGCAGGGCAGACTTGTTGTGATCTAGCAGGACAGACTTGTTGTGATCTAGCTGGACAGACTTGTTGTGATCTAGCAGGGCAGACTTGTTGTGATCTAGCTGGTTAGACTTGTTGTGATCTAGCAGGGCAGATTTGATGTGATCTAGCATGGCAGACTTGTTGTGATCTTGCAGGGCAGACTTGTTGTGATCTAGCAGGACAGACTTGTTGTGATCTAGCTGGACAGACTTGTTGTGATCTAGCAGGGCAGACTTGTTGTGATCTAGCAGGGCAGACGTGTTCTGATCTGGCTGGGCATACTTGTTGTGATCTAGCATGACAGACTTGTTGTGAATTAACAGGGCAGACTTGTTATGAACTAGCTGGACAGACTTGTTGTTAACTAGTTGGACAGACTTGATGTGATCTAGCACGGCAGACTTGTTGTGATCTAGCACGGCAGACTTGTTGTGATCTAGCACGGCAGACTTGTTGTGGTCTAGCTTGTTAGACTTGTTGTGATCTAGCTTGTTAGACTTGTTGTGATCTAGCCGGGCAGACTTGTTGTGATCTAGCCGGGCAGACTTGTTGTGATCTAGCCGGGCAGACTTGTTGTGATCTAGCTGGTTAGACTTGTTGTGATCTAGCAGGGCAGACTTTTTGTGATCTAGCCAGGCAGACTTGTTGTGATCTAGCCGGGCAGACTTGTTGTGATATAGCTGGTTAGACTTGTTGTGATCTAGCAGGGCAGACTTGTTGTGATCTAGCTTGTTAGACTTGTAGTGATCTAGCTGGGCAGACTTGTTGTGATCTAGCAGGGCAGACTTGTTGTGATCTAGCTCGTTAGACTTGTTGTGATCTAGCTTGTTAGACTTGTTGTGATCTAGCTCGTTAGACTTGTTGTGGTCTAGCCGGGCAGACTTGTTGTGATCTAGATGGTTAGACTTGTTGTGACCTAGCCGGGCTGACTTGTTGTGATATAGCTGGACAGACTTGTTGTGATCTAGCAGGGCAGACTTGTTGTGATCGACTTGCAAGCCCCAACTTCTACACAGTAAAGGGTAATGCTGCTGCTATGAAGTATTTTGTTTTGAATATTTACTCAGCGTCAATTAAGAGTTACCACCCTATTGATTCTTGTGTGAAAAACCGAACATGACTATGTTTTGACCTTACAGTGTAGTTGCAGCTATCCTATTTCACAATATTCAAATGCACACACTATAAAACATTTTGGTCATATTGTATACAAAAGGTATATATATATAAGTGGTAACTTTTCAGTGACGCCCAGTATATAAAGATTATACTATCCTAGCATGGCACTGCGATTAGTGGAGCGCGCTGTTCATGAACAGCTCTAATTTATTTTTGCTACAGGGGTGTGTATGAAATCCAACCAAAGGCATTCATTCAATCTAACCAAGTAATTCCTGGACCAAAGTTAAAGATATCTGTACAACCTGATCCGACTAGAGCTAGCAGTTTGCAGGTGTCATATGATAACAAAGCAACATACACAGCTGGTGGAGAAATGACAGGTATGGCTATTTGATGTACCTAATACTTTGTGTACCAGAGATGTATTCATGCTTCCAGTAGCCTGGGTGTTGTACCACATCCGATATAGTCAGAAGTTAAGGCAACTATTTTTGATATTTGTTTTCTTCAGATCTGACCCATACTACTGTCCTCATCCGAATATTGTCCCCTATCTTACATTGGTGGGAGGGTATAAGGGATTCAGATCAGACCCCTACGACTGTCCTCATCCGAACATTGTCCCCCTTGTCCCCCCTTTCCCTATTACTATACACCACTTATGTCATTTCAAGGTTGGGACAAATCATACTGTTCTACCAAAATTAAATATCGTCAATTTCATCCGCGTGTGGAGAAGATGCTGATTCCATGGATAGAATACAGTCCATGAAAACTGGTTCGGTGAATTGGTCGCTGTTCATAACTGATAAATTATTGAGTAACAGCGTTAATTAAACCCAATAAGCTCTCGGAAAAAGTCAACATTTGGTAGTACATGTATCTGCAATATGTGAATAAAGTGGCTTTACCATATAAAATATGCCTTATATAATTATGCCCCCATCTTTGATGAGGGGTATATTGCTTTGCACATGTCTGTCTGTCAATCTGTCTGTCTGTCGTATAAAATGGTTTCCGTTAACTGATTTTGAGGTCAGTAGGTCAAAGGGCAAGGTCACTGCGACCCTCACCATTTCTGACTATTGGGCTGCCATGGGGGCATACGTTTGTTTTACAAACATCTCTTTTTTTTATAGACTTTGTTGTGAAGATATTTTCTGAAGATGGAGGGTTACTTGAGAGTGCTAAACCATCACATGTCTCACTGAAGTTGTGGAAGTCTGATGATAAAGATGCCACCAATTTACCAAATAGAGTAAGTGAATAACTATATAGAGTAAGTGAATAACTATATAGAGTAAGTGAATAACTATATAGAGTTTGTGTATGACAGTTTTGACTGTTTATGTCAATATTTGCTAACAATGTCAGAGACAGTTTTAACTCTTTATGTCAACATTTGCTAACAATGTCAGAGACAGTTTTAACTCTTTATGTCAATATTTGCTAACAATGTCAGAGACAGTTTTAACTCTTTATGTCAACATTTGCTAACAATGTCAGAGACAGTTTTAACTCTTTATGTCAACATTTGCTAACAATGTCAGAGACAGTTTTAACTCTTTATGTCAACATTTGCTAACAATGTCAGAGACAGTTTTAACTCTTTATGTCAATATTTGCTAACAATGTCAGAAACAGTTTTGACTGTTTGATGTTACCATACAGCTGTAGATGATGGTTTAACCTGGCTTTCTGATGTCATAGATTGACACATTTGGTTGGGGGGGGGGGGGGGGGGGGGGGGGCTGTGACGGGGTGATCACACCTTTATCTGCCAGTTAATATTGTAGTGCACTACAAACTGATCTAGCTGTGTATCTTCTGCTGTATGCTATAACTTAGGAAGAATTTTAGCTTATGTTCATGAAAGTTCATTGGAACATTGATTTTATCTTGGCTTTAGGTTTTGCTGGGAACCACTTTCGATGAAATTGTGGACCTTCTTTGTACACCAGGTGGCGTTCATTTGTTCTTGAAATGTCCCTGCTTCTTGCTGTATACTTTTGTTATGTAATAGAAGTGTATTATGCTTGTATTTATGATGCATTACAGACTCTGTCATATGGTCCAATCACTGAGAAGAAAGCGGAAGATGGGATATTCAGTTTTAAGTAAGTAGTCGGGGTTAATCTACGGCTTTCACACCAGTGATTGTGTGTTGTTGGCAGTGTGCTATAGTTTGTTACTTGTTGTCTTTTAGTTTCAATCAGTAACTCTTAAGGGGCACCTGTCTGTTGCTATGGTAATGATGTCAGCCTCCAGTCATTGAAGCATGATTGAAACGTCTCTAGTAATTTCACACCGATATCTGTTGAAATATAAAAAAATGAGGAACATCTGAAAAATCGATTTTTAACTTCAAAGGAAGCTTCTTATGCCATTTCTGTCCAGTAATACCTGGCATGCCAGTAGGCATGTATGAGGGCTTTTCAAGCCTGGTATACTTTTATAATTTACATGAAGTATGAATACTGGAATGTTTTGTTATTATTTTAAGGGCCCCAATTTTTCCACTATGGCCCCCTGTTGCATAGTCCATGGCCCCGAATGGTCCCCTGTCATTGAGAGCTAGATGTTTTGGGAGATTGGTGCCAGATGTGAAATCAGGCAGAATTATTATAGTAATCTTTGTTTGTTTCAGGGAAATTGTTTTACCGGAGGAATCGGGTTCTTACAATATCATGTTTGTGTATTATGATGGAAAATATCAACTCTTCAGTAATGTGGTAAGTAAGTGGTGTTACTATTTATAGTATATTCCAGGTTCCACGCCATGTTACTATTTATAGTATATGCCAGGTTCAAGATGGGATGTTTCAAGTTGAATTATTGACATAAAGAAAAAATGGTTTTGGAGCCAGTATTTGGTCGAGGGGTCAGGGCTTATTGGAACCAGTATTTGGTCGAGGGGTCAGGGCTTATTGGAGCCAGTATTTGGCCGAGGGGTCAGGGCTTATTGGAGCCAGTATTTGGTCGAGGGGTCAGGGCTTATTGGAGCCAGTATTTGGTCGAGGGGTCAGGGCCAGTATTTGGTCGAGGGGTCAGGGCTTATTGGAGCCAGTATTTGGCTGAGGGGTCAGGGCTTATTGGAGCCAGTATTTGGCTGAGGGGTCAGGGCTTATTGCAGCCAGTATGTGGTCAAGGGGTCAGGCCTTATTGGAGCCAGTATTTGGTTGAGCGGTCAGGGCTATTGGGTATGTCTCGACACCTGTTGTTGCAGGTGTAAGCATTTTAATCATTGTTAAAGCAGTAATGTGTGACTTGTATTTATTGTTATGATGAAAGTTTTATCTATATTTAGATACACATCAAGGTTGATCCCTCCTCACCAGTAAAACTGATTGCGTTAGAGGATCCAGGAACTTGTACTGTTTCCAATACGAAGAACTATGCATCACGTTGCTTGATTCGACATCTCAAGTTGGAACTACGGGTATGTAATTATTGTAGTCTGTTACTGTTCAGGGGTTTCTCTAGGGTTGTTATCTCAAGGGTCATTCTGATAATCCCTTGAAGTCAGGAGTCATCTGCCAATCTGACAAGGAATAACCCATAATCACTCACAACTGTTCAGTCAATCGCAAACATTATAATACAATATAAACTTATTTATCAAGAACCTGTTTTTACTGGCAATCTGTCTCAACTGGCATGGTTTGTTGGTCCTGGCAGAACTCCAAATTGAATGTATTTCTATTTGATATACCCTGACTTTAACAGAACCTACTTTATCGTTATCGGGCATTGTTTGTCAGTCCCAATAGTTGATGGTGTATTTTA
The DNA here is from genome assembly GCA_947247005.1 of Spisula solida. Taxonomy (NCBI): domain Eukaryota; kingdom Metazoa; phylum Mollusca; class Bivalvia; order Venerida; family Mactridae; genus Spisula; species Spisula solida. The sequence goes on along the minus strand of OX365960.1, from coordinate 24,686,858 downwards.
GCACTTAATTAACTAAAATTATAGATAAATTCTTCGAATATGTATATTATCAATAAACGGATTTTGTACGAAACCCTCCAGAAAGCTTAAAAAATGAACTTTAACAGTGTTAACACTGTATAAGAATTTTGTTATTTCAGGATAAATATAATAACCATGTGACTAAAGGTATGAATGGATCAGTGAATATGGAGATAGAAGGTCGAGATAAAGAAGTTCCTGTGTTAGCTGGTGCGGGCAAACAGAAACTTGTTACTGTTACATTGGCAGGTGGAACATGTATTATACAGGTACATCAATCAAATGTGTTGTAGCAGATATCATAAAAAAGAAAAACAATTATTACACTGTTTTATTTCTACATTAGTATTTCAATGCAATTTATTATACTCTAATACTGTAAACATACAGTTAGCAGAGCAATCAAGCAGGTGATCATAACAGTGACACAAACAGTGGACCACTTTTGTTCTAAATTTGAAAATTAGGTTCTAATTGCATAATTTTTTTAAATAATTCAAATTGTCTTATTGGCTGGTTTGCTATGCCCGGCATCTATTGATGTAGGAGGCTGGTTTGCTATGCCCGGCATCTATTGATGTAGGAGGCTGGTTTGCTATGCCCGGCATCTATTGATGTAGGAGGCTGGTTTGCTATGCCCGGCATCTATTGATGTAGGAGGCTGGTTTGCTATGCCCGGCATCTATTGATGTAGGAGGCTGGTTTGCTATGCCCGGCATCTATTGATGTAGGAGGCTGGTTTGTTCAGGGGTCCTACAATTCTGGAATAATCCGGATTTGCTGCTAATAGGAAGAATGACATTTTCTGCAGAAAATAAAAGTTATTTGATGAAAAAAATTGAAGTTTTTAAAGCTGACTTTAACAATAGAACATTGTTTGAAACAGTGTTTTGGTGGTGGAATTTGTGCAAATAGCACTTGAAACAGACTTGCGTTTAATTTTCAGGATTGGGTATTATGCCTTAGTGGGACCCCTGTAAAATTGTTATGCCCGCATGTAGTGATTGTCGGTCCATTCGTTCGTCCATCTGTCTGTCCATCCGTCCGATGTTGACTCTCAAATATTTTTGTAGTCTGTCAATGCATTGCTTTCAAACGTGGCATATTTGTTTACCATCATAAACACTTTACCATGTAAAAGTCGTGTAACACTATCCAACGTGATGTAACACTATCCAACGTGATGTAACACTATCCAACGTGATGTAACACTATCCAACGTGATGTAACACTATCCAACGTGATGTAACACTATCCAACGTGATGTAACACTATCCAACGTGATGTATTTTGTATATTGTAGAATCTGGCTATACAAGAGAGTAGTCCTGGTACGGATGGATCCGAGTATCATCTAGTGTGTACAGTCAATTGTCCGGCCATACCTAAATCACAGAACCTTAAACCACTAACAGTACCATTCCTCTTCTATGATGGTGAGTATTGAGTTTAATTTCAGTTCCATACTGGCAGAGTTTGTCAAAGAGGATGTAGTGACATCACCTCAAACTTGTGCTTGTCTTAATCTTCATATTGAAACTGAATTGCATAAATAATACTATGTAGAAGCGGATTTAGCTCAGTGGTAATGCACTGGGCTGTCAATTCAGAGGTTGTGGGTTCAAACCCTGGCATCGGAACTAGACATTTCTGAAATATTTATAGTATTTCAAGCTATATCTGACCGTGTGGTCTGTATAGTATCTTGAAGTGCCAGGAATCTGTGTATCGGTGCTATACACCGGGCACATTAAAGAACCAGGCTGTCTGTTCGAAATAAGAGCTATGCGCGCTTCTGCAGTGCCGGACATGCCTGTATCTAATGTCTCTCTCTCCCTTCAGGGGCTTTCTCTCAATCTGTCCCTCTGGTTAGATCATGCTGTATCTGCACTGGTAGAGGATGCACCTGTGCCCTTGTGTCTGCAACACAATAATGTAAAGTGCCTTTGAACGTCATTCGCATGGAAAGGGCGCTATATAAATCTGGTTTATTTTATTTATTTATGTATCTTTCGGTAAATTCTAAATTGATATTTAATTGACTTGGAGTAGTGAATCGAAGCCCAAAATGTGTAGTTAGAAAGTCATAAACACAGTAAAACACAATAGTAATAAAAGTGGTAAAAATCTGATAAGATTTATTAGAAAAATCAGCAAAATTCTCAACAAAACTAGATACATATAACTAGTAATTATGTGAATTAAAACTGTCTATAAACGTCTATAAATCAGTAAATCTATAATTGATTATCAATTATTTATGTGTCTGTATATACAATACACTTAGAAGCATGCCCTTGTATGTACAAACTTTGTTATCTCTGTAACATGAAATATCGTGTATTGGGGCTGAGTTGTTATCTCTGTAACATGAAATATCGTGTATTGGGGCTGAGTTGTTATCTCTGTAACATGAAATATCGTGTATTGGGGCTGAGTTGTTATCTCTGTAACATGAAATATCGTGTATTGGGGCTGAGTTGTTATCTCTGTAACATGAAATATCGTGTATTGGGGCTGAGTTGTTATCTCTGTAACATGAAATATCGTGTATTGGGGCTGAGTTGTTATCTCTGTAACATGAAATATCGTGTATTGGGGCTGAGTTGTTATCTCTGTAACATGAAATATCGTGTATTGGGGCTGAGTTGTTATCTCTGTAACATGAAATATCGTGTATTGGGGCTGAGTTGTTATCTCTGTAACATGAAATATCGTGTATTGGGGCTGAGTTGTTATCTCTGTAACATGAAATATCGTGTATTGGGGCTGAGTTGTTATCTCTGTAACATGAAATATCGTGTATTGGGGCTGAGTTGTTATCTCTGTAACATGAAATATCGTGTATTGGGGCTGAGTTGTTATCTCTGTAACATGAAATATCGTGTATTGGGGCTGAGTTGCACATGTATTACTCTAGCATCGTAATCAGCTTCAAACTTTGATATTCAACCCAAATAAGTCTGAACTTGTATTTCACTAGTAATGTCAGCTTTTTTCCTTCCTAATTCCTTATTCATTCCTTATTTCTCATTCATTCCTTCTTCATTTCTTCCTTCATCGTTTGAATCATTTCATATTTCTCCCTTCTATATTCCTTCTTCATTCTTTCTTCATTCCTTCTTTACTGGACTACCAGATAATTCTGCCAGTAGCTGCTCCATGCATTTACACGCCTTATATTTACATTTAGCTCTCGTTATCACCGCAGCTTTTCTACAATGGATCAAATATACTTAGTCATGTAATAATAATAATAAAGACTTTATTTATAGAGGCAACACAGTTAGGCAATTGCCCAATCTTCCCTGTGAGTAAGATATTGAAAACATGAAAACTAACAAATAAAATATACAATCTAAGTTATGTTTGCGAATTCAGTTTTATATGTCGATTATAGTATTGCATTTAGAATTTTAGACTTATTGGTTGTACGGACCTGAAACTAAGGCTACGAAGTGGTCAGAATGATAGATACGATATTTGTATGGATACCATCGATATTCAATTTATCATATGATATTTTCTTCTAACATGAAAAATGTAAAAAGGCACATGAAGAAATTTTCAGGATTTTGATAAATTGTGTGTTGTTATGATGATTAAAAACGAAGCAGTAAAACCCCGAAGCCTTTCCGTTTGGGGACAAGCTGTTTAATATAATTGAACTTTTTCAAAGCAATGTAGTAAAGGTAACAAAACATACATTTTAAATATTTCGAAGTTTTCTTTATCAATTTATCAATTTATATAATTTCTGGATATATATAGGTCAAATCAGGTCATTTATGAAAAGATAGAAAGAAAGTACTAAATACTTTTTAACAATAGCAGCATCTTCCAATTTGGTTACGTAAACATAGAGAAAGATTTGCAATTGCATTCAAATATGATGGTGCCATGCTGGGGAGCCGTCAATAAACAGTTGTATAATTAGTATGTCAAAGAATAAAATACCCTGCTAAATTCCATGCTTTAAGTACAACATATCCATTCTTATGCTGGAAACCACTGGATGAGGGAGTACATGAGTTATCATCCCTGATTGTGAGTATATGTAGATGTCCCGATGTCTCACATTTTGGTGATGGTATCGTTATAGTAACCTGGTTTAGAATAAATCCAAGATAAACAAAGTTACTTAATTGCATTTGTACAACTGTGTTTAGTTGCTGTGTCTGCCTAGGGAATCAATTTGCAGGTTCAAAATATGGCTTTGAATGAAACATGGATCATTTATTGTGCTCTTGCTTGATGCATGGCCTGTATGATTGAAGTACCGTTGCTCATTTTTTGTTCTCCAGTATGTGATTCTAGTAGTAAACATGACTGTTCTTCCTACTGATAGAAACAGAGATATATAAACATAACACAAAACGTGTCGTACAATTGGACTGATTGTAACTGAAATATAAAATATGTCGTACAATTGGACTGATTGTAACTGAAATATAAAACGTGCAGTACAATTGGACTGATTGTAACTGAAATATAAAACGTGCAGTACAATTGGACTGATTGTAACTGAAATATAAAACATGTCGTTCAATTGAACTGATTGTAAATGATTTATATTAGTGTTAATCAATCAGAAGTCATGTAACAGTTTACATGTCTGTTGGAATGATTTAACTCCACCTCTAAATGATTTGCGTAGAAAACTTCAAGGAATGTCGACATACATATGTACCTGGTGATTGAAGTCCCCACTGTTAAGGTTCTTCAGATAGACAATGGGTCCCAGGACTATAATATTGCTGACCATACGATTTTTCTGTCGCAGTTCTAACATACGTTCTGGTTTCACTGTCAGGATCTGTGTTCAAAGAAGAATTTTACAATACAGTATTTTATCAAAAAGTCTGTTTTTCTTTATTTTCCTGATATAAATTGTCAAATTTTGAGGATTTCAGTTTTTCAGAATTTCAAACTTTCATGAAATTCAGAAATGCTTCCATGACAGGTCAATCAGTATTAAAATGTCGTGCATTTTACAAGCTGTGACCTTGATCCAGTGGTTAGTGTGCTGGATTTGTAACTCTTCAATCTGGGTTTCATTCCTGATCGAGGCATTTGGTCATACCCTTCCAAGAACATTTGACAAACAGTGATGATGATTTTCATCTATTTGTATAGAAGTTACTGGTTCCTTTTGAACGCTAAGTTGGTACTGTTTATGATACAGTCCAGGAAAACTGAATGGTGAATCATCTGCTGTATATAACTGAACAATTGCTGAGAAAAAGCGTGAAACTTGAATAAACAAATCTACATTTTACCTTCATTTGTGTCTGTATAAGAGTTGAGACAGCTTTAGGTGGTAGGAATATACTGATATGGCTGTCATGTGATGATGTTAACCAGCCACCTTGTGGTGTCACTGTAAATGTCTCCGTTGTCGTGACAACCAAACCTGATGGAACATTATCATTCTTCTCATCACTGATTCTCCATAAACCACTGGCTGTCTTCACTATAGCCTTCTCTGAAAAGCTGAAATACAGTATAAACTATATATAGCAACATCAATTGATAGCCTGCTTTATCCGACATGACCCTACTGTCCAATCATGTGTTCTGTATGCAAGCCTGCTTTATCCGACATGACCCTACTGTCCAAGCAGGTATTCTGTGAATAATACAAGCCTGCTTTATCCGACATGACCCTACTGTCCAAGCAGGTATTCTGTGAATAATACAAGCCTGCTTTATCCGACATGACCCTACTGTCCAAGCAGGTATTCTGTGAATAATACAAGCCTGCTTTATCCGACATGACCCTACTGTCAAATCATGTATTCTGTGAATAATACAAGCCTGCTTTATCCGACATGACCCTTAGTAACTGTCAAATCATGTATTCTGTGATTAATGCAAACCTGCTTTATCCAACATGACCCTACTGTCCAAGCAGGTATTCTGTGAATAATACAAGCCTGCTTTATCCGACATGACCCTACTGTCAAATCATGTATTCTGTGAATAATACAAGCCTGCTTTATGCAACATGACCCTACTGTCAGTCAAATCATGTATTCTGTGAATAATGCAAGCCTGCTTTATCTGACATGACCCTACTGTCTAATCATGTATTTTGTGAATAAATAAATGCAAGCCTGCTTTATGCAACATAACCCTAGTGTCCAATCATGCTTTATCCGACAGTCTACATTAATATATCACAGTGTTTGTACCAGTGTACGACGTTACAACCAGGCTCTACAACATTATATATAATTCTTTTATTGTCACTAAATATTTTGGAAAAAATACAGTGAAAATTCCAAAGGTGTGAGTCATGTTCCAAAATGGTAAGAAAAAACCCTGCCTTTACACCTTGGGTATAGAATCTGTGAGGAAGCCATTCAGCTGATGAACAAAGGGTTTACTTAGAAGATGGGAGTCCCCTCCCTCCCTCCCTCCCTCCCTCCCTCCCTCCCTCCCTGAGGTTTTTCTTCCAAAACTGAAATAATTGCAACAATAAGACAATACAGTGATATATATTACCTTCTGCTCATTTTGTTGCCTTTGAACGAGAGGACAGGATGTAAGAGTTGTTTGTTTAACAACATCTCTAGCTGATTACACACCCCTAGTAACTGATAGTCTGTTGTTCTGACTGGTACCATCATTGAGGAGGCATCATCACTGTCTGCAAGCAGAGCTGCTTCATGAGCCGGGATACGACTGTAAGATTTCATGCTCGTATTAGTGAAACTGATATCACCAAATGTGTTTGTTATCTCTGTGTCGACTGGAAGCTTGTTCAGAAAGGCAGAGTTTGAATTAGTTTCAAGATGTCGCTCTGAGAAGCCGTTCTCTAACAGATCTGCAGAGTCCCACATTTTGTGTGAACTATCCTGTGGCATTTGGAGTGTAGATGACCTTGACTTTGTGCTGTTGTTATATGACCTTGGCTTTGACCTTGACCTTGATCTTGACCTTATTGCTGTACTTTTATAAGCATTGTGTCGATTCTTTCTATCCATTGTTGTTTTCTTAGCTTGAAACATTCGCCGTTTCTTGTAGTAGTCTGTCTGTGCTGTGATCTCGCCATTGTAGAGTGAGATCTTGTCGGCGATGTTGTTGCCACGAATATTGAAGTAATCGAGTCGGTCCAGTTGATGTAGTACTTGCGGTATATTAACTAGCATGTTGTTCCCTATATCCAGCGTTCGAAGACGTTTACAGTTGGCTATATCTGATGATATATACCGAATCTGATTGTTATTCAAGCGGACACTTTCAATCCGGATCATAGAGTACAAACCCATAGGGATATTCTCAAGATAATTATTGCTTGCATTCAATGACTTCAGTTTCTTCATGCTCACTACAGAAAAATTGTACAGTTTATTGCTAGATATGTTGAGATATTGAAGATTCGGAAACACTTCCGGAACTGTATGTATACTATTACCTTGCACATGTAAGACTTTAAGACTTTTAATGGTTGTTAAAGCATTGGGGATGGTTTCAAGCATATTTCCATTGAAATTCAAATACTGAAGTGCTTTAAGTCTAAAAATAGATTGAGGGATTATCTCAAAGCGGTTGTAAGCAACATTTAGCTCCTGTAACTGGTACAAAGAATCAAAATCTGGAAGCAAGTTCATGAGATTGTTACCCCGTAACGTGAGAGTCTTTAGTGATGTAATTTTACACACAGGGAGCGGAAGATGTTCAAATCTATTATTAGATAAGTTCAGGTACTTCAATTTATGCATTTTTCCGACTGAGAATGGTAAATACCAGAGTCTGTTACTCTGCACGTCAAGGTATCTCAAGTTTTCTAGCGTACCAAGTTCATGGGGGAGGCACTCAAAATCATTCTGGCCAAGACGTAATACGCGTAAATTTTTCATCATTCCAATGTTTGTCGGCAATGCGGTCAGTTTGTTTTTCGTTACATTCAACTCTAAAAGGTTGATGCAGTTGCTTAATGTTTCCGGCAGAAATGTGAGACTATTCTGTTCTAAAAACAGAAATTTCAAGCTTCGTAATCTTGAGATTGCTAGTGGTATCTCGTGAAAATGATTGCGTGATAGTTTGAGCACTTCTAACCGAGAAAATAAGAAAATTTCAATTGGAATGGATAAAAGGTGTCGATTTGAGAGATCCAGTTGTACGTAGCCTTGAGTATTAGTCATCAACTGCAGACGGAGTTGTTTAGCAGGAGTTCTAAGATTATGTGATTGGTTGCCATGTGATACAATGGTACCATGTGACCTTAAAGTGTCATGTGACCTGTTATGTTGTGAATAAGGGGGAACATCTTCCTCTGATTCGGGCTGGTATACTCTCGTTGACCAACTCCTGTACCCGGAACTTTTCAATGTTGACATTGCCATGGTTTAGCTATGTTAAGTATTTCCAATCCTTAACATTAAAAATAATTCCTTCAGTTTTAGAGAAATAGTGTCACATTTTAAATATATCACAGATACTTGATGTCTTGCGTTTTACTTCAGAATTTTGACAATTAGTGTTTATTGATGCTACATTTTTTCACCATTGTCTTTACAAGCTCCAGCTTTAGCAATGTAAACTATAACTTTGTTTTTATCAGGAAATATTGTGGACAACGCTCTTAAATGTTTTTGTTGTTTAATTAGTCGATTCCCTGTTTAACTCCTTTGTATCAGAATGTTTGTTCTCTGTAGCTTCAACATATTTTATCAACATTCTTGTGTTTAAATCCATGCAGTATGAATTGTTGCTTGTTTAAATAGAGTTTAATCCTTTGATTTTCTCACAGATTTATAACAAGAGTTGTTGGATGGTTACTTTGTACAGCTAATCATTAATTCCATTAACATACACTCCATACACTGCTTTACAATTCCTTTTAAATGATGTCTTCTACCAGAGATAGCGTACACATTACTCTATGTTAACATAGCTTACACATCAATCTATGTTAACATTTGTCATCTTCTGCCTTCTTCTGGGTTAGTTTCTTTGTTATTATCCAGAAACAGATATACATAGGTTCAAGACATTTTTAAGAAACTAGCCATAAAGACATTGTTGCTTAATTCCATTAGGCCAATTATTGGTTGCTGATCAGTACCGTAATACACATAATACACGTTCCTCTACTTCATATATCTAATTTCCTTTTTCTTTACTAAGTATAGACAGAGGTATTTATCTGTTCTTTAATGTATGCATAATTTACAAGGTTCTTATTATATGCCCAAAGGGCCGTAATTATGTTATGGCCTAGCTCTGTGTCCGTCCATCTGTCGTTAGCAATTTCCCTTCCGCTCTGTAACTCTTGAACCCCTTAATAATAAAACCTGACACAAATGTTCACTACATCAAGACGACGTGCAGAGCGCATGTTCTGGATGGGTCACTTCAAGGTCAAGGTCACACTCCGAGGTTAAAGGCCATATGATTTTGTTTCCCTTCCGCTCTGTAACTCTTGAACCCCTTGAAGGATTTTAAATAGTATTGACTGAGTTATGGTCATTTGAAATTTTATTGCAAAATGTTGGCAATGTTTGAAACAAGAGTTTCGGTTTAAGGATGTGTGCTAATCTTGTCAGAAAATCACTAGCATCTTAGTTTCGGGATTGGGCATTGTGTCTCAGTAGAACCCCTGCGGTTAATTTAATCAAATATGGTAAGAGAAAAGCTACATTAATAAACCAGTACATAGTTACCTGTATGGCATGTACTCTATACATTAAATATTCATCATCTTGTCTTGTCTTATTGTTGACTTCCTTGGTCTGGATTTTATTAGTAGGCCACACTTAAGACATGTTTGCTATCTCTTGACTATCCTAGACTTGATTTGATGATGACATGTTTGCTGTCGAGATGGAGTTGGGTTACAGGCAGCATTGTTGTAGAATCTTTTGAATATAACTATCAGCACAGTTAGTTGAGCACTTTGCTATCTCTCGCTGGACGGGTCTGGGTTATGTAAAAATAATTCTGAACATTGACTTCATTCATAATTATGTCCTCCACATGTGAAGAATTGTCGGTTTACTTACAGATATACAATTTCAGTGATTTTACCTCTATTTTTCCGTAAAAGTAATAATTTTCCCAAAAAGAATGCATATTTTTCCCCTTTTTGTTCTCGCTGGTCAAAACGGTCAAAAGTCAAAACAATAGATTGCAGAAGTTGTGGCTACATATGACTTGAGTATTTTTATAATTCTCAATTTAGCAAATTGTCACATTAAAATTTTCCAATTTCATTGGCACAGGCTGTTTCTTTTTGTTCCAGAAAATTACTGAATTTAGTGCTGGTTGCTTATTAATTTCAGGAAAACTAGTTTGGTCTATAGACCACTGTTTAATTATCATGGATATATACTTGTTGAAGAAGGCATAAATAGTTTGATAAAGATAAAGAATGCATCATACATTATTTAGTATCAGCCTTATAATATTGATTATTGTTGAAAGCTTTTGATGATTGTATGTAGAAGATATTGGGTGTGATTGATGATCTATTATGTATGGGAATGTGGTGGATCACACTATTGTTTTAATGATAGACCATTGTACAGATATACTATATCTGTTAACTATGTGTATATACTTGTTTATCCTTAAGATTCACCTAGGAACTAACATTGATGCTTCCATTGTTATCTTTAGCTGGTCTGAATGAACCTATTTTAGCTAAAACACTTTAATGATGAAGGCATAGTATAATGCTGAAACGTTGAAAACACAAGTTTAATTAATTTCAGTGCATGTTGCTGTTGATATTTATCTTTAGCTAAAACACTTGTATACGTAAATTTCTAGGTTATGCATAATGTTGTACTTTAAACTGTAGACTAATCCGATTAGAGGTATACTAAATAAGCCCATTGATATTTACAGGTGTGATAGACACCCAGCATGAAAGCATGCCTCCCATTTCAGAAGACGAGTCCATGTTTGGATTACCAAAGTTGAAAAATATACGTATAATAAGAACCACTGTAATGATAACAAATGTTATAAATTCAACATTTTTAGCTCATCTGATTTTTGAAAACAAGATGAGTTATTGTCATCACTTGATCGGCGTCGGCGTCAGCGTTGCAATGGTTAAGTTTTGTGTTTAGGTAAACTTTTTTCATAAACTATCAAAGCTATTGCTTTTAAACTTGCAACACTTGTTCACCATCAATACCTGAGCCTGTAAAGCAAGACCCATAACTCTGATCTGCATTTGGTAAGAATTATTGCCCCTTTTTGGACTTAGAAAATAAAAGGCCTTGGTTAAGTTTTGCGTTTAGGTCCACTTTTCTCCTTAACTATCAGAGTTATTGCTTTGAAACTTTCAACACTTGTTTAGGATCAATACCTGACCATGTCAAGCAAGAACCATAACTCTGATCTGCAATTTGTATGAGTTATTGCCCCTTATTGGACTTGGTAAATTACTTGGTTAAGTTTTGTGTTTAGGTCCACTTTTCTCCTTAACTATCTGAGTTATTGCTTTGAAACTTTTAACACTTATTCACCATCAATATCTGACCATGTCAAGCATGACCCATAACTCTGATCAGCTTTTTGCAAGAGTTATTGCCCCTTTTTTCACCATCAATTCCTCACTTCTTAAGCAAGACTCATAACACTGCCCTACTTTATGCAAGGGTAATGAGCCTTTTTTACAGTGACAATGATCAGATGCTCTTGTTATATAGGGTGGCCACGAACTGTCAGGAACATGGTATTAGTTGGGAAAATCCCTGTAGGGAATAATCAGTGAATTTGCAATAATTCAAGGAATTTTAACAAAGATTGGAGAGCAATTCTAAAACCTTTTCATTTTTCCTGTAAAATTCTTCAGTTACTTCTGTTAATGTGACAAGTTTCAGTAAACATATCAGATAATATCTTTAAAAGTCTAAAGTTTAGAGTAAAGAATTAGTTTTGGTTAATGGTGGTGAAAGTATGACTACAATGGAACTCAGTTATAATGAAATACTATGGACCCAGAAATCTCTTTTGCTAAATCCGATTTTTGCTATATCAGTACTACGAAATTTCGTTATATGGGTTTGGATATAACATATTTCGTTAAACAATGTATATTAACATCATTATATATGTCATAAGTATACATGTATAGCTTGCTCACAAAATAATATTGTTCGAAGAAATTTTTTTTATATATGATGCTAAACAATGTTTTGTTACTATAAACTAATAAAGTTAGTTATGAATGAGTACTATTTAATGTATCAATGTATACTTTGGACAAAGTAATGCATGATCCAAGCTGTTTGACAAGGTCACTTTTGGCTAATACAACGTGTCCACTAATTGGAAGGTTCTGAGCACGAGCCACTTTGGTTGATGTCTGGTAGGCAGCCCACGTATATCATTCTCTGTGTCTTCAATATTTCATTTGAAGTATTTATTCATTGAAATTTTGTTTTTTACTTGCATTTACATTTAAAAAAATTAATTATCCTGTAAATTCAATGATGTTTGGTTTGGTTAGTTATTTGCCAATTTTGAATGCCCAAGGCGCAAGCACTTAACACCATATTAAGATTATTTGCACGTCAAACTAGTTTGACACAATTATCACTTTTGTTATAACCAGCAGAATTGCACACAAAATACTGCAATAGGATCTAGAAAGGATTAATGACGTCTAGCCGATTTTTCACTGTAACCAATTGCGTCACACGTGAGTGGTAGTATAATGAAATAACGAAGGACGCAGTCAGGGATTTTTTTCTTTTCCTGTAACTGATTTTTCATTATAAGTGAGTTCTTTATAAGTGAGTTGTGTAAAAGGAAGTTCTTTGAGACCATACATGATATACTGCAGTATTTGAACTGCATACACCGTGGATAGATCAAGGAATAGAGTCTTATACAATATATGAATGTGAATAAAATGACAGAGATATCCTGTTTTTTCTACTTCAGTCCCTGTCTGATGGCTTATCAGTTACCGTGATGAGATTATGGTATCAATACTAGCACTGATTTGTCCTTATAACAATGTATGTTTGTATTTACTTTACAGATGTAAAGAAACAGTTGGAAATGGCAACATTATCCAAGGAACGTGACAATCTACAGAATACTATAAAAACTTATAAATCTTTGTTTGAAACCACAGAACAACTCATAGAGGAACTCAAAAGTAAGTATGCATCCAATCTGTCTATATAGACTCTAGATCCAATCTGTCTATACACGCCCTATTAGTCTATGTTGTTTTATAGGAGACAACTCTTATTTCTACCTTTTCTACAAGGTCAGGGAAAAGTCAGGGAATTTTAAAATTAGTCAGGGAAATCTTGACATTGAGCAAGTCTGGGAATTCTTTGTTATAACTGCCAATAAGTGTCAATTTGTGTTAAGAATTTACTAAATATATGACAGAATAAAAATCACTATGCTTGCTTGTGACAATTCTAAATTGAAATAACTTGGTGTCAGTCCTCAGTAATAAAACTGTTGCCTTAGCAATGTTTTGTTCCATAAGCAAGCACAGCTTCTCTATTTCTATTGCCATATTTTGCAATAGTGAAACAATGATTTGGTGGCCCAATCTCTTTGAAAATGAGGGAAAACTGCTCTTTATGTGTAATAAATAGTGTTTCCATAGATACTTAATTCTAACTTTATAAACAGTTTCAGTAAAGGAAGCTAAGACAGAAGAGATGAGACTTCGGGACGATATTAAGAGAAAGAAATTAATTAATATGCCATTGAATTCTGTAAGTTTGTTTTATCTTCTCCACATTGTTAGTGTCTACATCTCCCTATAAGTGCTACTTTGACTCTTGTCATCATATAGTGAATGGAAAGGATAAGGTCTTATGGTGCATAATGGCATAATATGGCCCTGTGATTTTTCAAAAAATAAAAATGCATATTCCTATAAATCTGTGCCATAATTCAAATAACTTAACATTTCTTGCTTAAAATGAGCATTCATATCACAATTTTTCTTGTAATTTGTTGACAAAACTGCCAGGAATATGTCATGTTTCACCCAAAATGTCATTTTTTTGCCATTTTCACGACTATTAATGACGTGAAACCTTCCGAAAAACCATGATGGCATTCTTGCGACTCTTTAATATTTTTACATAACCGGTGTTCTGCAAGTGTTTATATATATGTACAAAATATCAATGTGATGCAAGTTAAGGAATTGTGATTTATAGGACTGCAAGATTTCTGTTTTGATATACCAGGTTGAGAGCATTGATAAAGCAATTAAAACATTCAACGAGAAGAAGGAAGCGGAGTTCAGTAAGAAACGACGATTGTGTTCTCTAGCTACCATCATGGCTCATGACCCAGAAGTCTTAGGAAAGGTAATATAGTAGCCATTATACAAATCAACTTAAGCCTGAACTTAAGTTTTTCAGAAAGTCTGTATTATATGCAGGACAAAAACTATGGAACAATATACCAATACAAATACGTACATTTTGTGCCTCTAAAGAATAAGTAAATTTGTTGTTTAATGTGTTAAGTTTGTAAATATGTATTTCGTGTATTAATTCTCTAGATAATGCTATTCATGTATTTGTTTTGATTTTATGTATTTTGTTTGCACAAAATGATGTACAGTCAGATCTCGATACAATGACACTGTTCGTTCCTGATCAAAATGTCGTTATAACGAATTTGTTGTTATACTGAATTTCACTAGTGACGGGAATTTTGATTGGGAGATTGTTTCATAAAAATCAATTATTGATTAACATATAATTTATTATGTCATAAAGTTGTCATAATCAGCAAAATCAGCAGTATGAAATTATCATAATTGCATAAAATAATATTTAAAATAAAATACAATGTTTTGAGAGAGCTCCAAATAACGTGCGTCCGAATTTAAAGATGTCCAGATACTACTACAGTAAACTATAAAATATAACGCTCTAGAGAATAAATTGGTGATTCATTTTGTTACTAATTATACCCTATTCCCACTTTAAGAATTGATGAATTAATAAATCATGTCGAGAAATCCCGATTGACATCGTTTATGTCCTGACCCGTAAGATTTCTAAAATACGAATATATGCGATGACTTCGCTTATCTCCCTTGATTACGAATGCGCGAGCCGTATTTCACAAACTGTGAAAGGTTCCACTATTATAAAGAGAGCAATTAAGATGATTTTCACAAGTGTAATTACATAAGTAGGCTCCTTGCTTAGACGGCGACTTTGTGTAAAGCCGATAAATAGTTCAAGTGTGAAAAATAGTCTATTGATAGTGTCAGTATATCGAGTATTAATTACTGTGTAAACACTCGATTCGTTCCCATTGTTTTGCTGTCGGTGTCGGTAAGTGAATATGTTGTTATAACGGATACAATTAACGTTGTATAGAATTCGTCCCCACCAATTGGTGTCGTTATAACGAAATTGTCGGTTTATCGGATGTCGTTGTAACGAGTCCTGACTGTATATTCATTTATATACATTTGCTTCTTGTGTGGACCATATTGAAAATTGGTTTCTACCAAATATGTTATCCACGTAAAATAAAGTTGTTACTTACTTACTTACTTATACTTACTTACTTCACTTCACTTCTCTTCACATTTATAAGTTACTTACTTGAAGGTAGAAAATATTTTATTAACTTGTGGAAACGAGTTAATTGAGGGTAGAAAATATTTAGAAATTGTTCCCAGAAGTTAATAAATATTTTCTACCCTAAATTATCTCGTTTCCACAAGTTGATAAAATATTTTCTACCTTCAAGTAAGTCGTTCCCACAAGTCATAAAATATTTTCTACTCTCAAATAAGTCGTTCCCACAAGTCATAAAATATTTTCTACTCTCAAATAAGTCGTTCCCACATGTCATACAATATTTTCTACTCTCAAATAAGTCGTTCCCACAAGTCATACAATATTTTCTACCCACAAATAAGTCGTTCCCACAAGTCATACAATATTTTCTACCCACAAATAAGTCGTTCCTACAAGTCATAAAATATTTTCTACTCTCAAATAAGTTGTGGCAGAACAGCGCTTGTATGATAAGATGGTAAGTTATTTATTTGTGTTTACAGATCAGACATTTAGCACAGATTACAGATATTTATTTGTGTTTACAGATCAGACATTTAGCACAGATTACAGATATAAATTTGTATTTACAAATTGGACATTTAGCACAGATTACAGATATTTATTTGTGTTTACAGATCGGACATTTAGCACAGATTACAGATATTTATTTGTGTTTACAGATCGGACATTTAGCACAGATTACAGATATTTATTTGTGTTTACAGATCGGCCATTTAGCACAGATTACAGACAATGATGCAGCAAGAGTCTTATCATGGCATATGTCCTCTGATATGGATTGTGTCGTCACTATGACAACCAAAAAGGTAATTATGATCTGGTACATGTACTTACCCTTTTACCACAGGTACATCCCTACATGATTCTCAGCTAGAAAGTGTATGTACAGTACAACCTTCGTAGAGCACCCACATGTAACGTATAATGTGTTGTACTGTGTCAGAACACACCAATTCTCATCCTTGATCCCGCCCACATGTAAGGTATAATATGTTATACTGTGTCAGAACACACCTCCTCTCATCCTCCTTGATCCAACCCACATGTTAGATATATTATGTTATACTGTGTCAGAACACACCTTCTCTCATCCTCCTTGATCCCGCCCACATGTAAGGTATAATATGTTATACTGTGTCAGAACACACCTCCTCTCATCCTCCTTGATCCCGCCCACATGTAAGGTATAATATGTTATACTGTGTCAGAACACACCTCCTCTCATCCTCCTTGATCCCGCCCACATGTTAGATATAATATGTTATACTGTGTCAGAACACACCTCCTCTCATCGTCCTTGATCCCTTCCACATGTAAGGTACTGTAAAATCACAATATTTCGCGAGGGTTTAATTTTCGCTATATTCGCGAGTTCGATAAATTCGCGAAAATTGATGCTCGTGAAATTATTACTGTAATAACAGCTTCTAATATGTTAAACTTCAATATTGAGTGACACCATTACTATCTACTCGGAATTGATAAAACACTACGCTGACTTTTGTCTGATAAATTAACTTCATTTGATTAATATTTACAAAAAGTTAACGATACAACAGAAAATGTGACCATAAAATATTTCTGTCAAGTTCAATTGCAATGAATGTGTACCAGTATAAAAACACTGTCTATAGGTACAATGTTTAACACCTTCGGCTATTGCTTGTTCCGATCATCTCGGAAACAATGGACAGAATACAATATACTTTCACAGTTTTCTCATTACACAATAGGTATGTCTTGTTTGGCTTAATGGAGTACTAATAAAAACCAACAAGTTAAGCCACTCGGCCAATTAAAAATCAATGCGCTTGACTGTTATAGTATACAACAGTAGTCGTAATTATCGGAGTGATTATCACGCTGTGGAAACTAAATAATGTACCAGGGATATTTCCGCGAAAGTAAAATTTTATTTCTTTCTGAAATTTGAAATTCGCAAACATTAACCCTCGCGAACTACTTCTTATTAGAAATTCGCAAAAATTTAGCCTCGCGAAAATAAATGTTTTTACAGTATAATATGTTATACTGTGTCAGAACACACCCCCTCTCATCCTCCTTGATCCCGTCACATGTAAGGTATAATATGTTATACTGTGTCAGAACACACCTCCTCTCATCCTCCTTGATCCAACCCACATGTAAGGTATAATATGTTATACTGTGTCAGAACACACCTCCTCTCATCGTCCTTGATCCCGCCCACATGTAAGGTATAATATGTTATACTGTGTCAGAACACGCCCCCTCTCATCCTCCTTGATCCCGTCACATGTAAGGTATAATATGTTATACTGTGTCAGAACACACCTCCTCTCATCCTCCTTGATCCAACCCACATGTAAGGTATAATATGTTTTACTGTGTAAGAACACACCTCCTCTCATCCTCCTTGATCCAACCCACATGTAAGGTATAATATGTTATACTGTGTCAGAACACATCCCCTCTCATCCTCCCACATGTAACGTATAATATCCTTGATCCAACCCACATGTAACGTATAATATCCTTGATCCCGCCCACATGTAAGGTGTAATGTATTAGTATTATGATGATTTCAGGCCAAAGAGATATATGGACAAACTTCTGGACGACAACAGGTCCTTCCACTTGCTTCAATATTCAAGAAAAGTCTCACAGAATGGAATAAGTGAGTATAATTCACAGTTTGCGTAGGCCTTAAAAAGTCCTTGAATTTGGTTTCTAGCTTGGAAAGTACTTTGCCTTGGAAAAATATCAAAATAGTGCTTGAATTTAACTGGAAATCCTTGAATTTTGGCGAACGGTCTTGAATATCCATATGTGTATGGATGTTGTCAAAATAACACATTATCTGTGTAAAAAATGAAAACAGAAACACTTGTTTTTTCCCCAATTAAAGTAGTATGTCACTGGTATGTTATGAAATTGAGCACAGTCGGGTATTCTTGTGTATGACATTGTCAAACAATATAACCTGTGTAAATAATGGGGAATATGTCTTGAAAATACAAATTCTGTCTTGAAATGTCCTTTGAATTTTGGTGTCAAAATTTTGTATGAACCTGAGACATAATGATTATTCTTTCTCATATATTTGTTTGTGTCTACTGAACTACTCCATTTGGTTGAGATCTCTTTGAATGTTGAATCCATCTGTGTTTAAATGATTTCTCCTGTTTCATTTTTCAGACCATTGCCTCATGTCAAGTATAAACCTAGTTGGAGACCTTCGGGCAATTTGATGTTTGCACGAAATCTTCTTGTATTTCCACAAAATGAAGATAAATGTAGAACAGGTATATTATATTGTTGTGGTTGTCCTTAATACAGGTCGGCCTGTTGTCCTTAATACAGGTCATCCTAAATACATGTTGTCCTTAATACAGGTCATCCTTAATACAGGTCGTCCTTAATACATGTCGTCCTAAATACAGGTCATCCTTAATACAGTCGTCCTTAATACAGGTCGTCCTTAATACAGGTCGTCCTTAATACAGGTCGTCCTTAATACAGGTTGTCCTTAATACAGGTCGTCCTTAATACAGGTCGTCCTTAATACAGGTCATCCTTAATCCAGGTTGTCCTTAATACAGGTCGTCCTTAATACAGGTCGTCCTTAATACAGGTTGTCCTTGATACAGGTCGTCCTTAATACAGGTCGTCCTTAATACAGGTCATCCTTAATCCAGGTTTTCCTTAATCCAGGTTGTCCTTAATACAGGTCATCCTTAATACAGATTGTCCTTAATACAGGTCATCCTTAATACAGGTTGTCCTTAATACAGATTGTCCTAAATACAGATTGGACTTCATGTAATCATGCATAAGGAAGAAGACTACAAAAACTGTCAGACAAATATTGATTCTGACTGATAGAAAATCCTGTAGTTTCTACTGGACTTATATAAGAGAAACTTTCGATCATAACAAGAAAATCCTGCAGTTTCTACCGGACTAATATGTGAGAAACTTTTGGTCATAACTTGAAAATCCTGTAGTTTCTACTGGACTAATATGAGAGAAACTTTTGGTCATAACTTGAAAACCCTGCAGTTTCTACTGGACTAATATTAGTGAAACTTTCGGTCATAACAAGAAAATCCTGTAGTTTCTACTGGACTAATATAAGAGAAACATTCGGTCATAACAAGAAAATCCTGCAGTTTCTACTGGACTAATATAAGAGAAACATTCGGTCATAACAAGAAAATCCTGTAGTTTCTACTAGACTAATATAAGAGAAACATTCAGTCATAACATGAAAATCCTGTAGTTTCTACTGGACTAATATAAGAGAAACATTCGGTCATAACAAGAAAATCCTGTAGTTTCTACTGGACTAATATAAGAGAAACATTCGGTCATAACATGAAAATCCTGTAGTTTCTACTGGACTAATATAAGAGAAACTTTCGGTCATAACATGAAAATCCTGTAGTTTCTACTGGACTAATATAAGAGAAACTTTCGGTCATAACATGAAAATCCTGTAGTTTCTACTGGACTAATATAAGAGAAACATTCAGTCATAACATGAAAATCCTGTAGTTTCTACTGGACTAATATAAGAGAAACATTCGGTCATAACAAGAAAATCCTGTAGTTTCTACTGGACTAATATAAGAGAAACATTCAGTCATAACATGAAAATCCTGTAGTTTCTACTGGACTAATATAAGAGAAACATTCGGTCATAACAAGAAAATCCTGTAGTTTCTACTGGACTAATATAAGAGAAACATTCGGTCATAACAAGAAAATCCTGTAGTTTCTACTGGACTAATATAAGAGAAACATTCAGTCATAACTTCTGACTGGCAAGTTTGTAAAGTTGTTGTATGGTCTGATATCAGACGATGATTATACTCGTGTATGCATGAACAATGTGCTAAGTGTGACATCGTACATTTCAGTATTCTCCATGTTGCTAGGTGACACATTGTGGATAGATACTCTAGATCAGGCTAATGAATACAGAGAAGAGGTATGTTGTTTTATGTTCTAGTTTGATTGTTTCCATACAAGAGAGGGTTGTCATGAAATATGCACACATTGGTGAACTATGGTATAGCTGACTGTATATTCTAATAAAAAAGACAGTGATTTTCACAACAGTTGAAACTTTAACATGTCTTATGTCCCTTATGGTATACCTGTAATCATGAAATTTTACAGGAACTCTTTTATCAAAAGGTGAAATTGTATTCATGGGTTATAGCTATGCCCATGGTTAGTGTGCTGGATATATAACCTGGTGATTCCTGGTTATGGCAGGGCATAGCCCTTCATGAAAACATCATTGTTGAGTTTCCTCAACACGTGAATAAGTTAAGTGCTGGTGAAAACCCAAAGAAATATAAATAAACATTCATGGGGTATAGTTTGCTGCAACACAATTTCTGAATTTGTGAATGTTTATAGTTCTTGATGTGAAAATTATAACTTGTTTAAAAGGTTTGTTTAAGTTTTTATCCAACATATTTGTCATATAAATTATGAGGGTAGTCCGCAAAAGTCACGTACATTGATTTTTACTGTATTGTCTATTGTCGTCCAATGTATTCACAATTTGCATACACAGCCTTTTTAAGAGATATGTTATCATTGTTATTGCACAATTTGATGATGCAATCTTCTAAAATGCGACCTTTGCAGACAACCCTCATATAATCATGGATACATTAGAGGATATAATGTTCAACTATATATTTCAGCTGGTAAAATTCACCAATTGTCCGACCATCTTGACACGGGAAGGTGAGAGAATTCGCAGCAATGGCAAGTTTGGTGGCTTAATGAATAAAGCGCCACCTGTTGAGAAGTTACGTGGGGCAGTATTTGGTGCCCCGGTAGCGGAAGCGTACAACCAGATGTGTTCATGTATAGGTACGGTTATCCTTGTTAGCCAGAAAATATTGGCCATTATTTTAAGTTGGCAGTTTTCATTCTTACTGCTTTTCAGTTAGTTGTAAAATGTCTGATAATTTATTATACAGTACAACCTGTGTAGAGCAACACCCTTTGGTAGCTGCAAATATTGGCTGTTGTTTAGAGGTTATTGCTCTACAGATGTAAAATTTATAGTTAATATTAGCCCAGGGAAATTGTGAAGGTGTGGTTATAGAGAGGTTGTTGCTCAACAGACAGCCATTCTGGAGAGGTTGTACTGTAGTTTTTTTCACTCAAACTCAAAGATCATTGGCCAGTCTTGCAGTGATCAAGATATTGATCTTGTATTAACGATTGTCTCAGTTCAGTCAAATGCAGACAAAGAAAAATGCATCTTAGTTTCTGGGCTTGGCGTGTTATGTCCTCCCGTGCCATCGACTATGTAGAGAACTTGCTTGTAGTAAGCTATTTGTTTTATTTTGCTCCCTGAAAATTCGGGGGAGCATATAGTTGCTGCTTTGTCCGTCCTTCAGTCCATCCGTCAAAAAATCTGGATCCTGACATAACTGAAACAGTTTCCAAGCTAGGTTTATGAAACTTGGTATGTGGATACGGGGCAATGCACATCAAAAATTTGATTCTGACAAAAATTGTGGTTGCTATGGTGACAGAAAGAGTGAAAATATGCCCAAATCTGGATCCTGCCATAACTCAACCAGTTTCCAAGCAAGGTTTATGAAAAGGGGATTATGAAAGTCTAAAAATATTTTGATTCTGACAAAAATTGATTCTGACATTGAAAATGGCCACAAACCGTTATGGGACTTCTGTATTGCTTGCAATTCTTAATGACTTGTTCATACTATTTCATCACAGTAGTCGAATGCTTTCAATACGATTTATTTACACCGATTTGTAAACTTCCGTTTATCTGAAAACTTGCCAGTCACCTTAGGCAAGATACATCACTCTGTCCTACTTAATGCAAGGGTAACAGACCTTATTACAGTGACAATAATCAGATGAGCACCTGCACCCGCAATTTAAGGCTTACAACTTGGTGGCTTTTATAGACACATTTATACCCCCGCACAATGAGTTGTAAGGGGGGGTATACTGGATTCAGCTTGTCTGTCCCTAGACGCATTCTTGTGGACAGTTTTTGCAGCATTTCCTTCAAACTTTAACAGATGAACAACCTCAACATTTAGATGTGCATAAAGGAAAGAATTTGCGCTGCGACGATTTTTGACAGAATTATGGCCCGTTGTACTTTCATGGACTAAACAATATATAGTGAACAGTTCTTGCAATGATTTTTGCCACGCAGGGGTACATTAGTCTGCCGAATGGCGACATTTCTAGTTTGTACTACATGTAGTATGGAAGGCTTAGTTTGCATGTGGTCCTTGAGACAGGTTGGAAACCTGAATTGTTTGCTCTAAGTGTAACTTTAGTATTTCTTGTTTTACAGAGAATCTTCAGAACTTAAAGTCATCCTTACTTGCTCACCACACAGCAGATACTGAACTGAAGGAAGAATTGGAGCGAATCAAATCACCAGAAATGCAAGCGAAATACGAGGAATGTCGTGATGTGGAGAAACGATTGTATACATTAGAAGAAAAATTAGGTAAAGTGATCAGTTCAATTATATGTATACAAGGCGAGCTTTTTGTGTTCACTCTTCGTCCGTCATGCATCTGTATGTCCGTTAACAATTTCTTCAAACTACATCTTCTCATGAAGATTAGGTAAAGTGATCAGTTCAATTATATGTATACAAGGCGAGCTTTTTGTGATCATTCTTCGTCCGTCATGTGTCTGCATGTCCGTTAACAATTTCTTCAAACTACTTCTTTTCATGATTGGATTTTGACAAAAATTCACGGGAATGATTTCTGTGTGGTCCTCTTTCAAAATTGTTTAAATGGTTCTAGTTCTGACAGTGCAGAACAAGGTCATTTAAGCTAAAATAGATTTTTAAAGTGATAACTTGTCTCAGGGGTTATTTGTTTGCTTGAGTTACATAGTAAAAAATTTGACAATCTTCTCCTCTGAAACCACTTGGTCTACAACTTTGATATTTAGCATGTAACAACTTTATGTAGTCCTTTAAAACTGTTCAATTTATTGCCCTGGGGTCAAAACTGGCCCTGCCATAGGGGGTCACCTGTTCGCTATACAGTGATATAGTGAAAACTTTGACAATCTTCTTTGGAAACCACTTGGCCTACAGCTTCGATGTTTAGCATGTAACAAGATCATGTGGTCCCTTACCAAGATTGTTCAAGCTTTGACCTCAAAACTGGCCCCACCCCAGATACTGGTGTTAAGTAGTTATACCGTTATTTCTGTCAGTTCTGTTATATCTTGCAGTTTCAATTACCACAGTATGAGATCCTAATCTTAAATGAGTCAATCATTTTCTTAAAAAAGATTATATTAAGTCAGACGGGGAAAGCAGCACTCAACGGAACCAACCGAGCACAGAAAACATAAAACACATACAAGGCACAATGCCCAACTAAACAATCATTGATGACAACATTCAATGTGCAACATAAGATTGTATGATGATGTTTATGTGTATTTACAGGTGTAGCCAAGTCAAACAAAAGTTCCCTACCATCATTTAAGAGAACATTAGATCGTGGAGACCAGGATGAGGAACCAAGTTCCAAGAAAGGGAAACAATCTCCCTCAGTTAATGAACTCAATGGAAACCATAACATGAACAATTCTGCCACACCCACTAGAACGAGTCGTAGGATAGCCGCTATGACTCCGACGTTAGATAGTGAAGGGAGAAAGAAATTGAAACGATCATGAACACTTTGTTCTCACATCAAGTGATTGTATGCTGAAAGTTGTAACTGAAGTGAGACTGATCATCCATTCTGGATTAACTTTCATCCTGAATAACACTCATACACAGGCGTTCACTGCAGTAACACTCATACACAGGCGTTCACTGCAGTAACACTCATACACAGGCGTTCACTGCAGTAACACTCATACACAGGCGTTCACTGCAGTTTATTGTATGATGGAGCAAACAATTCTAAATAATAGAAATTGTGCAAACTTTATATGAACACAGTGTCACAGTAGCATGTTATATACAGAAAAATCCAAAAATAATCTTAGGTCTCCTTATTTGTTAATCTGCCCTGGAAAGGAGGTCACCTTACTTGTTAATCTGCCCTGGAAAGGAGGTCACCTTACTTGTTAATCTGCCCTGGAAAGGAGGTCACCTTACTTGTTAATCTGCCCTGGTAAGGAGGTCACCTTACTTGTTAATCTGCCCTGGAAAGGAGGTCACCTTACTTGTTAATCTGCCCTTGAAAGGAGGTCACCTTACTTGTTAATCTGCCCTTGAAACTGGTATTAGTCTCCAAATGTGTGTATTCAAGGGCAGGTAACTCTTAAGCTAGTTCATTGACCTATGATTACTTTTGCATTTTTCTCTTTCAAATATGACACACTGTCCATTTACAAGGTTTGATGGATACCAAATTTGAAGTTTGGAGATGTTAGATCAAATGCAGCTATGTTTCTTTATTTTTTTGCTGTTTAGAATATTTCACTTTGTTGCATTAAATATTTTGAGCTTTGAAGAAAATTCAGATGCTTACATTAATGTCGGTCTAATTTGAGTGTATGTGTTCATTAAACCTTACTCATTCACTGTGCTTCTGATAGCGAATAGTTCCAATTTCTTTGCCTCTGAATAGTTTTTTATCAGTGCACGTCAACTTGAGGTCTAATTGATAATCCAAAACTGAGGTAGGCTTAAATAAAACATTGTCTATTCATCGCATCTTTTAAAAATTGGACAATCTTTCCAAATTGGTGGCATGAAAGAACTAAAGTCTTTTATTTTGGTGTATTTTCCTCTTTTTCTGACATCAACGCCCAATCTCACACCTAAATGAATTTCTCTTAATGAGAATGTACCAGATTATATTACTAAGTCACGCCGACATATTTTCATTGTCATAAACTTGTGGGATCTCATTGCATTACACATTTACATTTGTTATGTTGATTTTTTTATATAGAAAATTTCAAAAAACAAGAAATATTTTTTAAATTGTTTTCTATTGTATTTTCAGCTTGTTTGTTAAAACTGTCTTAGCTTTGTAAAGTTGGTTTCAGTCTTCAACTATGGTCATAATTTCTTAACAAATATAAAATTATTAAAATGTTGTTTAAGACATCGAACGCATTCACTATTTGAAAAAAATGGACATAGGAATATTTGGTGACCTGCCTTTGTTAATCACCAGTTTCTGAAGTAACTGTCGGTAATTAGTGAAGTATAATAAAAGTGACCTAACCAAGATGTTATCACACACAAAAAACAAGATTAAATGAAATTTCAGGATAGAGGAACCTCCAACCAACATGTGCTAGGTGAATTATTCTGGGGTCAATTTGTCAATATTGATATTTTGTTCCAATATTCCACCAGGGTTATAGACTATAAATGTTCTATTTGCCTGACTGGTGTCTACTGTTATTTTGGACAGGAAAGGTTTTTTTATAAAAAAAAATGCATTTACTTTATCTATTGTTACAGATATAGAACATTTTTTGTGTTCAAAGTTTACAATGGCATTCTTCTGTTACTTTGAAGTTTTCGACTTAGCAGTATTCATTTAATAAATCACTAAATTTGTGACTTTGAATATTGTAATGTTCATAATGATTTATGATTGGTATTGTTCTATCTGTGAACCTGTAAAATGGCAGATTAGATTATTCTACCTTATCAAGTATGAAAACTGCAGTAATCTGTATATATATGAGCCGTTCTCCAGGAAAACCGGGCTTAGTGACATTAGTATTGGTATTTATGTAAATAGGTTAAGAAAAGCCTCTCAAATGAGAAAAAAAGTCATGCTCTTTTGATTTAAATATTAAGTTCTTGGATAATATAGAACTATTGCTTAGATTTATTTTTCTCATGAATCATGTTAAAATTTATTCTGTCATTGCTATGGTGACCCAATTTCTGAAGAGTATCCATATTGAGAAATCGAGGTGTTAGCGGTTAAAAACAGTAGCTACATTTGTCTTAAGAGCTAAAATTCACGATTAAGTTATGTTTCATTAAAAAAGGAATATAATTCTAAAATGTGATACCATTTTGAAAAGTTTATGTCAATTACTCATAAAATACTGGATTTATGAACTTCTTGTTAACGTAACGTCAAATAACGTTTGAATGACGTTTGCGACGTCACTAACAAAGTTTTAAAAGTCTGTAACTATGTAATTTGATGTTAAATTTTGCTCAAATTTTCAGAAACAGTTCAAAAGAGTGTTGTCTTTATAGTGCTAAATTATCATGACTTTCATAATTTCGTCACCAATACCGGTTTTCCTGGAGAACGGCTTATATGTTTACACTGCTCTACACATTCTAGGTTTGAAACTATTAGCATTTGAATGCCATTATTTTCTTCACATACAGAACGTTAAACTGGTTGATACATAGAAATACTGGTGAACATGTAAACCTCATTCCAATATTGTTGCACTGATAGGGAGATGTCAGATGCATGTACTGGTTAGGTTATTTTGCCCCCCGTCTTTCATGAGGGGTTATATTACTTTGTACATGTCTGTCTGTCGGTAGACCAAATGGTTTCAATTCAATAACTCAAGAACGCTTTGCCCTAGGATCTTCAATCTTTACATGGAGGTTTGTCATCAACAGTAGAAAATACCTCTTTATTTTGAGGTCAAAGGTCATGGTCACTGTGACCTTTACCATTTCTGACTATTGGGCTGCCATTGGGGCATACGTGTAGTAGAAACATCACTGGTTACCTGTTTATATTACCCAAATACTAACGTGTATCCATTAAAACTACTATGTTATGAAAATTCTAGTATCCATGTATCTATAACTCAGAACATTTAACAAGGAATCCTCGAGTATCTGTGCTTATCCGTTGTCCAATCAGAGTTGTTATTTTAACTCATCAAAACATTCTAAGAGAAAATAATGAAAACACACGAGGATTAATTAGTGTCAGGTCAAATGTTCTGTACTATAATATCTGTAATTTTTGTACATTTGTATAAATAAATATAGTATTTTCTTATTTCATGGTTTTCTGTAAAAGGTACTTTTATTTCTATATGATATTTTACAATGACTAATGAAATCTAGTTAAGATCACTCCAGTAGTAAATCCAGCCCTGCGTTCAAGGAAAAATCACGTGACGCACCCTGGTACGAAACGTTTCGTACCTGGTACACAAACGGTATGAAACGTTTCGTACCTGGTACGTACCAGGTACGATACGTGCGTCACGTTATTTTTCCCTGAACGCAGGGCAGGTTACATACATGGTTACCTTATAATAAGAGTAAAATCTAGCTGTAACCAACATGGTCACATACTCCAATGAATTCACTTGAATATCTTCAACACATGAAACTCTGGCGTAATTATGACCAACATTTGATGATTAGATTTTAACTTCTCCATGTGACTGGAGTAGACAATTCTAGGTCTTCTTGTAGACCACACATTGTATAAATCATCTGCTCTCATTGTATATGTATATATTTTTGTTTTCTACTCACATTTAGTTTTATATTTTGTGATGTTTGGTGTTGGTAGAAGGAAGTTAATGTGTTGTACTTTTATGTCTTTGTTTGTCTTAAATTGATCAATAAATACAAAACTATTGTCTATATAAATGTAGTTTTTGGTATTATGTTATCAACATAGGAAAGGAAGTTAAACTGTAACCATGGTTTTACAAGATTACAACTCACTGACCATGTCCTACCATTTGTCCTACAATATATGGCCTTTATTACGTCGAAATCCACCCGCCGTGTAAATTTAGCTTTATTATGCCATGTGAGTTTTATTAGGTTATGTGGTCACATGACATAGGACTTAATTATTGACCTCATTTTAACCAGTCACTCAGTATCAAAAGCGACCCTTTTATAATTAGTGGAGCCTTATCTGCCCCTATTTGAATTCAAATATGTCACTGACCTGTTTTATTCTATTTATTTGGTCAGTAAACCTGTTTAGTATGGGGAACATATCGTATTGTTAGAATTAATGACGGGAAAAGCCACATACTAAGTGACATCATTGATGTTTTGATGTTATCTAATAGGGATATCATTGATACATTTTGGCAAGTTCGACTTTGAAACACAAATTGCAACAACATGTTTCATTTTATTTGATAAAATGCCTACTTTTATACATAAATATATATTCAATGGCGTTGTGCAATATAAGGTAACATTTCTTAAACAATTATATAAATAAAGATATGAAATACTATAGAGCTAAAACAATAATAAAATCAAAATAAAGCATCATAAAATACAATACATCTACCAGGACTAATTAATAAAAATAGCATACATATAAAAATGACATGATAAAGAGTAGCAGGTTGTTCATACAAAGTTCATAACAGTTCATAAAAATCTGTAAAAAAGTGAGTTTTCAGCTTCTTCTTAAAAATGTCAATAGAATCAAAGTTTCTGATTTCAATGGGTTACTTGTTATACAACTTTGGACCAAGTGTTACAAAACTTCTGTCATTTAAAGTCATGTATTTGTTAAAAGAAACCACATAACAACAGTCGGACATAACAGACGATCTCAGTGCCTGGTTTGAGCTGTCCTATTTATTCCAAAATGGAACAAGTTTTGCGCACATATTTTGAATACACTGCATCTTTTGAATTTCACTTTCTGCTATTTCTGACATGGCTGTATGACATTTATACTTAACATGATATTTTAAGTTCAAGGGTTTGTCAAGGAAAGCACCAAGATATCTGATAGTTGGCTCACATTTGATATTATCGTCAGCAACGTTCACAGATTTTGTGGTACGCTTTTGCAATTGGGAGTTACTGCCGAACAGAATAAATTCAGTCTTTGAAGAGTTCATTTTAAGCTTTTTTGGTTCATCCAGTCATTTATGGTTAGTGCACATTGCTTCCAACTCTGCCATATCAAATGTTGGACAAAACTGTATGTCATCAGCAAATCCATATACTGAGATTGATTTAGGAATAACATGACATCAAAGAGGGTTCCAGCGTATGTTAAGTAGAGCCAGGGACCAAGACAACTACCTTAAGGTAGGTACACTACACACACAATGTAATTTGACGATCTGCTGATAAACCAGAGTTCACAGCTACTTTGCAAGATTGCTGCCTCAAGTAGGAATCTATCCACTCAAATTCTGTATCACAAATACCATATTGTTTGTTTAGGACATCAAGTAGTATGTCGTGGTCAAAGGTATCACAGGCAGCACTTAAGTTAATGGTGATAAGCTCTGTAACGTTCTTATTTTCCATTCCTGTAAGTAAATCATTTACTAGCCGAAGAAGTGCAGATTCACATGAATGAAACTTCCTGTATGCAGACTGGTTCTTAGATAACAAGCTATGAGTTTCAACATGACTATTCAGTCTATATAGCACAGCTTTTTCAATAAGCTTTGGTAGAAAAGACAACTTGCTCACTGGACAATAGTTTGAAAGTTTTAAGACCAGCTTTCTTCAGTAGGGGCCTTGACTATTGCTTGTTTATACTTCACTGGGAAAATGCCTCATTCTAGAGAGAAGTTTACTAACTGAGTAATGTTTGGTAACCGTGCATCTGCATGATATTTAAGTAGACGTTGGTAAAGCATCCAGTTCTGAAGAAGTAGTGTTTATATCACTGATTAGTTTCTTTATTTCATTTTCGGTCAATGGCATAAAGCGGTCAAAACATAGAACATCTTTTGCTTATGGTTTGAAATGTTTATATTCACCAAGTGAAGTCAGAACTTTTCAGCAAGGGATTCATTTGAATCACCAACAGGAAATGGGTTATCCGATGTAGTTCCTGTAAGTTTTGATACAATATTATACAGAGTTTTGGAATCACCAACTCTCCAACCCACCCAATAAATTAAAAAAGTATAAGGCACTAACCTAGTATTCTCTATACCCCTGCATTGACATAAGTTTTAATCTGCTGCACCTGATTTATGGATGTCTTAACCACTGGACCAAGGTGTATGTCTTAACCACTGGACCCAGGTGTATGTCTTAACCACTGGACCAAGGTGGATGTCTTAACCACTGGACCCAGGTGTATGTCTTAACCACTGGACCAAGGTGTATGTCTTAACCACTAGACCCAGGTGTATGTCTTAACCACTGGACCAAGGTGTATGTCTTAACCACTGGACCAAGGCGGATGTCTTAACCACTGGACCAAGGTGTATGTCTTAATCACTGGACCAAGGTGTATGTCTTAACCACTGGACCAAGGTGTATGTCTTAACCACTGGACCATCTGTCTTAAACACTTGACCAAGGTGGGTATCT
Organism: Spisula solida; assembly: GCA_947247005.1. Taxonomy (NCBI): domain Eukaryota; kingdom Metazoa; phylum Mollusca; class Bivalvia; order Venerida; family Mactridae; genus Spisula; species Spisula solida. The sequence continues at coordinate 24,656,006 of OX365960.1, read as the reverse complement.
TAACCACTGGACCAAGGCATCTGTCTTAACCACTGGACCAAGGCATCTGTCTTAACCACTGGACCAAGGTGTATGTCTTAACCACTGGACCAAGGTGTATGTCTTAACCACTGGACCAAGGCATCTGTCTTAACCACTGGACCAAGGTGTATGTCTTAACCACTGGACCAAGGCATCTGTCTTAAACACTTGACCAAGGTGTATGTCTTAACCACTGGACCAAGGTGTATGTCTTAACCACTGGACCAAGGCATCTGTCTTAAACACTTGACCAAGGTGTATGTCTTAACCACTGGACCAAGGCATCTGTCTTAAACACTTGACCAAGGTGGGTATCTTAACCACTGGACCAAGGCATCTGTCTTAAACACTTGACCAAGGTGCATGTCTTAACCACTGGACCAAGGTGCATGTCTTAACCACTTGACCAAGGTGTATGTCTTAACCACTGGACCAAGGTGTATGTCTTAAACACTTGACCAAGGTGTATGTCTTAACCACTGGACCAAGGCATCTGTCTTAAACACTTGACCAAGGTGGGTATCTTAACCACTGGACCAAGGCATCTGTCTTAACCACTGGACCAAGGCATCTGTCTTAACCACTGGACCAAGGCATCTGTCCTAACCACTGGACCAAGGTGCATGTCTCGGCCACTGGACCCATGTGTATGTCTTAACCACTGGACCCATGTGTATGTCTTAACCACTGGACCCATGTGCATGTCTTAACCACTGGACCCATGTGCATGTCTTAACCACTGGACCCATATGTATGTCTTAACCACTGGACCCATGTGTATGTCTTAACCACTTGACCAAGGTGGGTGTCTTAACCACTGGACCCATGTGTATGTTTTAACCACTTGACCAAGGTGGGTGTCTTAACCACTGGACCCATGTGTATGTCTCAACCACTGGACCCATGTGTATGTCTTAACAACTGGACCCATGTGTATGTCTTAACCACTGGACCCATGTGTATGTCTTAACCACTTGACCAAGGTGGGTGTCTTAACCACTGGACCCATGTGTATGTCTTAACCACTGGACCCATGTGTATGTTTTAACCACTTGACCAAGGTGGGTGTCTTAACCACTGGACCCATGTGTATGTCTCAACCACTGGACCCATGTGTATGTCTTAACCACTGGACCCATGTGTATGTCTTAACCACTGGACCCATGTGTATGTCTTAACCACTTGACCAAGATGGGTGTCTTAACCACTGGACCAAGATGGGTGTATTAACCACTGGACCAAGGCGGATGCCTTAACCACTGGACCAAGATGGGTGTATTAACCACTGGACCAAGGCGGATGCCTTAACCACTGGACCAAGGTGTATGTCTTAACCACTGGACCAAGGTGGGTGTCTTAACCACTGGACCAAGATGGGTGTATTAACCACTGGACCAAGGCGGATGCCTTAACCACTGGACCAAGGTTGATGCCTTAATCACTGGACCAAGGTGGATGTCTTAACCACTGGACCAAGGTGGATGCCTTAACCACTGGACCAAGGTGGATGCCTTAACTACTGGACCAAGGTGGATGCCTTAATCACTGGACCAAGGTGGATGTCTTAACCACTGGACCAATGTGGGTTTCTTAACCAATGGACCAAGGTGGATGTCTTAAGCACTGGACCAAGATGGGTGTCTTAACCACTGGACCAAGGTGTATGCCTTAACCACTGGACCCATGTGGATGTCTTAACCACTGGACCCAGTTAGATGTCGTAACCACTGGGCCAAAGTTGGATTTAACCACTGGACCAAGATGGATTCTGTGGATTAATCACTTTCTCGAATAGTTTACTTACAATTGTACTACAGTCTATAACTGTTCGGGTTTGCTTTTGGGCTTCCCCTTTCCTTTATATATTGGAATTAGTATGCTTGTTCCCCATTGGCTAGGTGTCATGTCATGGTATAGTATGGAGTTGAATGAAACAGTTAAAACTTCTACGATAGTGCTGCTACTACTTTTAACATGTTCGTTAAAAACGTTATCTACTCCAGGACTTTTCGTCAACAACACATTGAATTTCTTCCTGCGATATAGTTTTTGTTATTTACTTTGATAGTTCATTATCATTTTGAGTAAGTAAGAATTTCAGTTTGCTGGTTACCGAGTTATCACTTTGTTCGGGGTCAGCAGCAAACACACACTTGTGAAGTACGCCTCAAATCCTTGAATTACATGTTCGTTGCTGAATGTCACGATATTCACAGTAAGTTCGTTGCGAACGTTGAAAGGTTTCCACTTTGTTCACGTTTGTCGACCTCGATCGCTATACAGTCCATTGCTTTTTCTTCGCATTCACGCTGCTTCGTATGCTGTACTCGTAGAAAACATCGCTTTGTATTTTAAGAGTTGCTGGGACGACCCTCGTTCATCCATACCCAGCGTAGATGGCACTACTTTGCGTGTGAAGCATATCTGATCCTTCCCCGAGGCTGTGGGTGCTTTGGGGATTTCTTTGAAACATTCCTGAGCTTCGGGGATGCCTCCCCGGGATATTCCCGACAGTAAATCGCGAGTACGTCGGGCAAAATTCCATACATGCATTGATATTCCCCGATATACTCTCGATGTCACTTAATGTTTAAAGACTATGGGGTACCTCTTGATTGCCTGTGGATTTGATGACCAATTTTGTGGTCTGCTCCGTCTCCAAACAAACAGAGTTGCATTAGATATTTATGCATACGTTTAGTACATGTACCAGATGAGATAAGTATCCGGAAATAGCATATACACGCCTGGTAATCACTGGAACCACCACGTTCGTTAAGTGTACAAAATGTTCCAATGTGACTTCCGTTACAGCGCCAATAGGCAAAAATTGTTGACAACGGTGAGTGAGATCCTTTGTGTGTAAAACTTTTCCAGCGTATAAGCTTTTTATTTGGAGTTATTAAAACATGAAACAAGGTAGTTACTTAGCTATGTTTGCATCTGTCTCAAATTGAAGCCCGGCCATTCTTTCAGTAAAATAAATACGCTACGAGTCGCCGTAAACTGATCTTCATGGTGTTTATGTACATTTGCATACTAATAATGAACACAGTCACAGCTGCTATTTACAATAATTGTACAGATTTTCATACGTCAGCATTAACATTTAAGTAAGAGCAATGGGTCATTCAAATACGAAGGTCATTCTAGTTCTGGATACCATAACTAAATGGTATTTTATTTACACTGACGTGTCGGCCTTTTAGTTATGGAATTACCCTCTTCAATAATCAACTGTTTAAGCTTAACGCATAAAATGCATGTTCATTGTTCAAAAATCGCCCAAAAACTATAATTTACGTATAAATGTAATATTTGTCAAGTGTTTTGTCTTAAAACAGTCAATGTAACACCTACTGATAATCATATATTGCTTAAAGTTTATTTACTTCCGCGTTTGATCAGCTTCCGCGGCCATTTTGAATAATTAATTTATCGCAGGTGCGTGCGAGAGCCGTTTTCGAAAAATCCGTTATTTCATGAAACATGGTCGAAAACGTCTTAAAATTAAATAAAACCTTTAGATATACCTTTACATAAGAAACAAACACGTTATTTTTGCTATAAATCATGTAACTCCCATTTACACAAATAAATATTGCAATTTACGCAGCCGACAATCAAAACATTGATCACGTGGTTCATTTCAAACTTATTACCAATACAAATTTATCTTCAATAATGCAGTCATCAGCCACTGTATTACCATAGTAACGCGCTACCACCCCGACCGACGTAATGTGCCTTTTCCATTTGTTCAACTAGTTATAAATTCCGAATTTAGTGTTAAGTTAATGTACATTCCAATGTTTCTGCCAGATTATTACAAAATATTATCGTAGAATTACATGAAATTATAAAGTTATTTGGACGTTGGAGTGTGTTTTCACACGGAATTCTGTGTATATCCGTGGTTTTCATTAACGTAAAAATGTCTATTTCTTTACACAAGGAACTTCATACTACTATTGAATAGTGCATGGGGCTTGGAAAAAAGAGCAGACACACAAGAGCTGATACCAATGTTTCTGCCAGATTATTACAAAATATTATCGTAGAATTACATGAAATTATAAAGTTATTTGGACGTTGGAGTGTGTTTTCATTAACGTAAAAATGTCTATTTCTTTACACAAGGAACTTCATACTACTATTGAATCGTGCATGGGGCTTGGAAAAAAGAGCAGACACACAAGAGCTGATACAGAGAGCGAAAGGAGAACATACAGCATGTAGTGGTCTTGTCTTTAAGTGGCAAAACAAATTTATGAAGCGCAGCATGGTATTTAAAACGATACATGGATTTGCAGACAGACAGACGTAGCGACGTTTCACGCAACGCCCGTCAAAATGTGCGAGGTGTTTTCATATTAATATACAACCAAATATGCCAAGCCTTAATCCTTAACTTAGACTATATATTTCTATTTAAATATAATTTCATTTCTGGCTACCATTTGAGAATCAGCAAAACGTCAATAAGATCGCTGACGTCAGATCATAAATTGCGGGGTGTGGTGGTACCGGTATAGTGACATTTATATTTTAGCTATTTTTTCTTTAACAAGGCAGTCCAGAAGACAGCTATAATCCCCGCCACATTAATGAATAGTGTATGTATGTATGCCAACCAGCGTGATTAAAACTTGACCAAACAAGGTAGAAACCTGAAGTCTGCAGACCACCTTCATTAGGTAGGCATTTCTGTCCAGACCTTAAAAAGTTATGAAGCCGACAGAAATGCAAGCTTCAAACCTTTGACCTTATATGTGACCTTGAGGTGACAAGGTCCAAATGTGGCTCTGCAAGTCGTCTGTATTAGTTACGCACATGCAATGCGACCCATGGTTTGAAAAGTTACTGAGAGGACACGAAATGCAAGATTCAACCTTTGACCCTGAATTATGACCTTGACATTGAGGCGACACGGTCAGAAGTTGGGTTCTGCATGTCGTCTTTATTAGTTATACATTTGCTAAGAGTTTATTGTAATTCGACGTATGGGTTGAAAAGTTACGGAGCGGACACAATTTTGTTTCGGACGGACTGACGGACGTTCTAACGAAACGGTATTTATGTGGCTACAATACGGAAAGTCTAATTTTAGCCACATAAAAGAAAATTTAGCTACGTGAAGGATTATTCTACTTTCGTTTTAACTATTTTCAACTGGTTTGTCCATAAAAAGTAGCTCACTAACTTGACATTGTGTTTTTTTTTCTTTTGTTCATCCTTTTGTTTGTAAAACCCCATAAGCAACATTTTGCACACCGTAAGCAACAGAATGAATAGAATCTAAATATAGCCTATTGTTCCACACCCTGCAACTACATGTGGGTGAGTACGGACAGACGGACAAGACCATTCCTATAACCCCCTTCCACTTCGTGGCGGGGAATTAAAAGTTGCGTTATGCAATATGTTTAGCACTTGTGTCTGAAAGACTGTAGTTTAACGTGATATAGTTTGTTTTTCTCTGTGTCATATGATGTTAACCTGATTAACACAGTCTACAAACTTATAGAATGACCCTCGTACATGTTGCTTTTGAAAGATATATAAAGTAATGTTCAAATTAACAACGAAGGGCCATGTTTACAACAGTAAATTTATAAAAACAATTATAGCAAATATATACGGTTTTAGTCTAATGAGTACAATAACTGACGTACATTAGATTTCTCTTTATTCTGCTGAGAATTACAACACAGTATTTGGAATACAACGTAGCCCACAATGGTAAAAAATAGACATATGTCATCAAACATAACCTTTGGAATGTCAATTTTTACAGATACGAGAAGTGCCCCACTTATATTTGAACAGCGTTGAACACCAAATATTTTTATGCTCTCTGTTTGGTTTGTTTGCAATATGGTTTGAGCCGAAATCAGCAATTCTGTAGAGGGTGTGGCGTTTGGCTTTTTTATGGCCAATTTCTCCTTAAGAAGCACCAAGTAGGTATTAATAGATCATGGATATACTCTTTCCGTCAAGATTATCAGTAGTTTTCGTCACTAGAAGGGTGTTTTACGTTCTGTTGTTCTAATATGTGAAATTACACAAGATATTAAAAATGTCCGAAAGTGACGATTCCTTAAATTAATCGTGGAGATTTCAATAAAGGGAGGAGTATCCTTCGGAAGTATCAATCAAGTAATTTAGAAAATGGTGAATGCCAATCTATGAAAAACAATCGGTGTTCACCAGCGATTTTACCCAAAAAGTACATGGGAGACAATTGCCTTTAAGCCCTGTATACATGTATACAAATACAAGTGTACGCGGAAAATGCTCTAAAATCTTTGTTACGTGACCAATACTAAAAAAAATCGATCAGATAATAGATTGGCGTATTACAAATACACAACTATAAAAATCATTATACTCAGGTAATATTTGGTCGAAACATTATAGAAACCGCAACGTCACTATGGCTACACCGGCCCAACGTCATCGCGACGTCGTTACATGTTACAGTATACATACTCATTAGTGGCATAATTTATACTGTATAACGCATTGAATGATTCTTTAAAAAATAGCTGTACAACCAGATACACTTCATAGACATGTCAACCGAAAATCAATATTTTTCTTGTGCAACTTGTATGTAAATTATAAAAATTAGCTGATGGAGAACAATAATATTGATGACGTAATTTGACGTTATTGACGTTGTATAGCTCATGCGCAAGTCGGCATTGATTTCACATGACTATGTATGAGAGAATAATTATGCAGAACCGACACCTGTTTTGTGTGCTCTTACACATTAGTTGCATTTTGCAATATTGACATTTATGACATTTCATTCGCCACACGACTTTTCGTCGCCGTTTTCGGTACCGCACTCATTTTCAGGCAACAACTTCAAAGCAAATAACTCTTTAAAAGTGAATCTTGACGTTAAAACAATTTTTGAAATGATGAATGTAATGTTATATCATTGTACGTTCATAATCCAACCTTTAGAAACTTATAAAATTAACAACGCACGAATGATACGTCATCGTTTGCTATGTGCAACGTTGGAAAATATGAAAATTTGGGCCGCATGACGTCGAGTGACGTTGCCATAGGAAACCGCGTTCGTGCCGTCTTTGGTCAATATTATTGATCAGCAGTGAATCAATTTGAAATAAATTTATCTTTATGTTTAGAACGTTTCATTGACTTATAATGACAAATAAAGAAACTACAGCACTTTTCCGCGTATTAGTTGATCACCCCTCGTATGCTACAACGAAACTGAAATTTCGATAACTTTGTCACCTCTGATGAGATGATGCTTAATCATTGAGATATTTACGGTTAAAAACATATTGCTATTTGAAAAAATGTCAACGAGACTACCAAAAAGTTTACATCCGTTAAGCAACATGAGTTAGCGTTCGGTTGCATGACTTGTGCCGTTACATGTTAAAACTAATAAAATAGAACTCATATTTATTCTACCAAGGAAAGAATTAACACACAGTACCATGCTCCTAACGTTTAAAATCGTTTTTGGACAAAATGTTTGCCATACCTCGTTCCTGACGACAATGCCTGGAACGTCGTGTCTTGGTCTAGATTCAGCTTTATACCCCAACACAAACACACCATTAAATACCTTAAGAATACGAATCTCCAAGGCTATTACACATGAATAGGAAATGCCTAAGTCTAACAATCATACATTCATAGGCTTTGGAATCTTAACTATATTGCAGCTTTGATTATACTCGATCAATGTTTACACAATCAGTGGGGGTTTTCGGTCTTAAAAAAGCTCAAAACAGTACCCTTACATAATTGTTGATTTGGGTCTAACTAAATTGCAAATATAAACGTAGGAAGAAAAGTAGTTTCATCAACTAAACTAGGAGCGATTTCTGAAACGTGTGTATAAATATAGTTGTTCACACAGGTCCATGAAAAGTGACCTAGCCCACCTATATATACATATTTAAATAGCCATCAATAGTGATCAACTTAATTGGAAATTCCCCACGAAGGGCCCAAAGTACGAGCTTAATTGACTTGGTTGAAATTTAGTAGACTTTGTCACTCGAGTGTGCTGGATGCGTGAAACTACGCTGTTTTTAGATCGACGAAGAATTACCTTTGAACACCTTTGAAAATGTTACCGCTACGGAACTTATGTACACAAAACCACGTGAGCATGGCCATGACGACGCAACTTACAAAACAAAACAACACAAGTTTAAATATTTGTTTTTGATAAACTTGATGCGTGTTTTGTTCAAATCAATATCACTAAAAATATTTATTGTCATAAGCCATATCTGCAACTATTTATCGTAAATTATAAATGTCAATTTACAATTTTCAAGAATTTTATTTTTAACCAATCAGTGAGAGGCTCTCTTTGCCCTTATTACTTACCGAAAAAGCGGAAGTGAGAGGGGACAGGTTTAGAGCAAGTGGCGAAAATTGGCCGCTTTGACCGTTGTCCGAAGCTAAAATTTCGGAGAAACATGCGTTTGAGTCCCAGAATGGTTGTTTCATCATCGGCACTTATGTTTTACGAGCATTCTGCAAAAAACCCTGTGAGATTTGATGCAGTAATAATTGAGTTGTGAATGTTTCTGTCAGTGGCGTGTATATATTGGGAAATCCTTCGTTGCAGACCTTCTATTTAAATATGTATATATAGACGGTATTGGTAACTTTTCATGGACCTGTGGTTGTTCAAACAACTAAAAACTATGAGTGTATAATTTTTTATGTTATTCGACACATAAATACACATGACTGTATAGAAACATTTCAATTATAGTCCGTCAGCATGAAAATATTGGATGTTTAACTCTGTACAAATAAAAGCGAGGCACCTCTCGTGTGCTATAATAACTAGTAGCTTTAACAGCATAATTAGTAAAACTTGTCATAAAGTCCAGAGTTTGGTCAGATCAACACTCTGACCGCATCACTCACCGCTGATGACTATTTTTGCCAATTTGCGCTATAACAGAAGTAGCATTGGAACATATAACGCAATTATTGTGGTGCCAGTGATTACCAGGCATGATAATTATAAAGAATTTATTAGTTTAAGTTTCCGTTAGCGCTTTGATAAACAGTACCCTGGTTTCTTCCAGCATTGTGCTTACATGGCACAAACACAACTAAAGAGTAGATTTAAAAGGCGTGTGTAGTTCCTATAGCTATACCAACGCATGCATGTTTCAATACTCATCGACGTGAACCGAGTGACGTTGATAGCATTTTACAAGCCTAGGTGTACCTTACCATTTTCCAAGTCAATACTATTTATAATACCGAGTGTTATTGATACCGCACAACAAACAATGAATTATAAAAGCTTAATCAACATCAGCGTTATTAGGGAAGCTGGAAGGGACGCATAAACAAACACAGCTCACTAGGCTACTCGTTATATCGGTAATTAAATACAACCATTGTATGCTTAATGATTTAATCAATTTATCATACAATAAAACATGAGTAAGGTCAACTGCTTTATGGCGTAGATACACTACAACATATAATGACAACGTATGGCGTAGATACACTACAACATATAATTACAACGTATGGCGTAGATACACTACAACATATAATGACAACATATGGCGTAGATACACTAAAACATATAATGACAACCTATGGCGTAAATACACTACAACATATAATGACAACGTATGGGTAGATACACTACAACATATAATGACAACGTATGGCGTAGATACACTACAACATATAATGACAACGTTTGGCGTAGATACACTACAACATATAATGACAACGTTTGGCGTAGATACACTACAACATATAATAACAACGTATGGCGTAGATACACTACAACATATAATGACAACGTATGGCGTAAATACACTACAACATATAATGACAACGTATGGCGTAGATACACTACAACATATAATGACAACGTATGGCGTAAATACACTACAACATATAATGACAACGTATGGCGTAGATACACTACAACATATAATGACAACGTATGGCGTAAATACACTACAACATATAATGACAACGTATGGCGTAGATACACTACAACATATAATGACAACGTATGGCGTAGATACACTACAACATATAATGACAACGTATGGCGTAAATACACTACAACATATAACGACAACGTATGGCGTAGATACACTACAACATATAATGACAACGTATGCCGAATTTATGAAGATTCATCAGTTACGCTGGAGATGACCTAAAAAACAACATACTGATGCCTTATTCCGACGTATACTTAAATGCTTTACTTGTATTTCATCTTAAACTGTATAGTATGACGCACACTTGCGAAGCCTTGATTATCTTAAACTGTATAGTATGACGCACACTTGTGAAGCCTTGATTATCTTAAACTGTATAGTATGACGCACACTTGTGAAGCCTTGATTATCTTAAACTGTATAGTATGACGCACACTTGTGAAGCCTTGATTATCTTAAACTGTATAGTATGACGCACACTTGTGAAGCCTTGATTATCTTAAACTGTATAGTATGACGCACACTTGTGAAGCCTTGATTATCTTAAACTGTATTAATTTATAAGTGTAAAAAAAGGGCCATAACTCCCTAAAAAATAATCTGATCAATATGAACCAACGATATGCACAACTAGACTTGGTACTGATCAGTCATGCAAAGTTTCGATGAACTCCGACCAATGGTTACAGAGAAATAGCCCGGACAAAACTTTGACGGACCAACCGACGGACCAACCAACCAACCAACCAACCAACCTCAAGCATGACTCTAATATAGCCCCCATATACTTCGTATCTGGTGGTATAACCACTGACACATGTTGGCACAGGGAAGGTATCCGTACGACTAGGCTATCACTATGTACATCACTAGAAAGGTGTCAATGTTTGATAAAATGCTTTCAACAAACAAAGATTTTATTCACCATTTTATTACAAATTTGTTAGAAAGACAGAAAATGTTAAAATATTCATGTAAACCGCAAATAAAAACTCAGTTGTTAAAACATTACAAAAATACAAATACAAAAATGTACAAAATACTACCTCAACATGAAAATAAACGCGAAACATAACAAAGACAGTTACATTCTGTTAACAAAAAGTTGCCGGTTGATTAGAAATTTACCGTTCAGTATTGTCATAACGGTCACAAAAAGGGAAACTTTGATATAATGCAAATTTTGAAATTTGCTGTTTCCTAAATATTTATTACTGAACAAAGACCACCAAATTATATCATCGGGTCATAGTATCAGTACTAGTGAAAAGACTAACCCAATGACAAACTATTCATTCATTCATAGCAGATCGAGGCAAAGACACGCCTTTAACCATTTACGAATATATACATATAGAAAATATGGCATAATCAAACACAAGAGCACATCTTTTAATCAAACACTCCATTTAATTAATACATGTACTGTTAAAAACATTGTTAAAAATAAAGAAAAAAATATATTTTACAACAAAAATTTAGACAAATGAAAAATAAAAAGAATCCTTTTTATGAGAATTTATGAGAACTAAACCAGCTTGTTGGTTAGTGTTTTACAAGCAGCTAACATATTTAACACATTGGGCCACGTGTAACAGTACAATATAGTGTTTCATATTTTGATTGTTTTTCTCTAATCACCTTTAACTGCTCTCACGTATTTATAAATAATACACCCAAACCAAGATTCAGCTCAATTCATCAACATTTGTATATATATACACGTATATATATATTTGATTGTGAAAATGTGTACTCATGGATACGAGGGTAAGTCATGAAAAACTGAGAGTTGCTTAATAATGCTTAGAAAAATAAGTGGTCGTATATTTTCTATGCATTATCGTGAAATATGGTAATGGTTATGACGAATACCAATCTGGGTTATGACCATTTGATTCCTGTTGCCAGGCAACCAAAGAGGACAACTCGAGTGCATGCGTTCACGCTGTTAGTAGAACAAAGTTTGCGTTGCTATGGAAACATAAAGATATATTTGACATTTTCAAACGTATTATTTAGTTTGTAATACATTACACTATCAGATAAACTTAATTCTAATTGAAAAAAAATGACGAAATGAGTATCAAAACTCAATTATTTAATCAAAAACCCAATGCATTTCGCCTATATATATTGATTAAATAATTGAGTTTTGATACTCATTTCGTCATTTTTTTTATTTATATATATATATATATATATATATATATATATATATATATATATATATATATATATATATAGGTGTGATCAGAGAACACAAATAAAATTATTCAGAATAAATTCCACACAAATCACTATCAGATTGTTTAGGTAAACAATGATCCACGAAGAAACAACATATAGCAATGTAATGGTTCAATGCGAACTATAAACCAAAATAAAAATGTAACCATATTGACAAATGTACATTGCAAAATTTCTCATAGTACTAACATGTTCACTGTTAAATAATTCTATTAGACTATATGGTTTTATAAACACTTGGAGATATGTAAAAATATGGCACAAAATACTTTTTTCTTTAGATCTTTATACAGAATACATTCAAAAAGGAAATGTTGCTCGTCTTCTAACAGATTGCATATTTTACATATACGTTCATTTAAAGGTACCGCGGTTGTTTCCACCCACCCATTTTAATGTTAAGTCTATGCGCTGCAACCCTTAATTGTGTTAAAGCAACGCCGAACTTTGTTATATTAATTTTACTCAAATACGACTTAAAAACAAATGTTGTAAAGTTTTGATAAAATCTACTCCTTGTAGAATCCAATATCCTACTGTTCCAGTTTTGTATAAAAGTGTCTGTAAGTCTTTGTTTGGCTAAACTTAAAAATAAATTTACATCACCAACACACTGGGATAACTATACATTGTGAAAACCAGTCTTTTGTCAAATTATGCTAATTTTAAGATAATTCATAGAAAATTGATCTGATTTCTTCCAAAAAAACCCAGTACATGAAACATTTTCTTTAAATGGTTTGGAAATTGAAAAAGATAACTAAAACGGACAAGGAACAAAGGAAGCACGCAACTCAAACATCCGAGCACAGAAAACACAAAAACCACATTTACGGCACAATTCCAGAACACACAAATGAGCAAGAAAATGAACTTAACCGCCGAAAAAGGCTGAATACCTCTTAAAAAGTTTAAGAGTAACAGTACATGTAAATGGTAAAACCCTACAGCCGCACACACAATTCTTTGATGGTAGTCCGAAAGAGGCTGTTTCATGGTAAGTAGCCTGAACTCGGTGTGTAGTAAGAGTATTAATAACTACTTAAGCTTTCACAATAAGTAAATCTCGATGATGTTCCCTGTGTTCATGTAATCAGTATTCACGTCTAGTCCAGGGATCATGAATGTCATATCGGATTCCAACACATCTGGAATTCTAACATACAACCTCCAAATAAAGGTTGACTCGACCATTGTCTACGACCTTACAGTAAGGAAATGTTTGGCTGGTTTATCTCTTGTAAGGACCTGAGAATATCACCCGGTGGTATGAAACTTGTACATACTGATCGTACGTGTAAGAGTGTCATAACATGTATTGCAATTGTCTCATTTCATAGTTTATAAACTGAATATTCTTCGGACGATAACACAATTGTCCGGGAACAAGAGGTAAATGCCCTAATTCTTGTAAATATGGCTATAACTTTTTATTGATTTTCCTTGAAATTAGTAAGGACTATCATCATGATTATGCTCCTACGGACGAAACTGCCACCATAATATTTGTCAGTGCCTCACACTCAGCCAGGTAAATATCAAATATGATTTAATACACATTTACATAATTTCGTGAGCAATGGTATCACACTTTTATCAATGATGTTAACTTCGATTACATACAATTAATACTAACATAATACAGTTATAAATACCGATTGAAGCAGATATCGCTGGCTTAGAATGTCTTTTAAGACCCATACTTATCGGGCATCTGTATCACAACGTGCTTCTTATGAGCCTTTTTTCATGAAAAGCGAAACGGGTGTCGTGTTGACCAAACTGAAGATTTTTTCCATAAGTAAAGTAGTTTTCATTCATTTTTTTTTCGTGTTTTCTCAAAATGGCGTTTTTTTATACATATGATTTTGTTCAAAGCCAGCGATATAATATTTACATCATGCAAATACTATGACAATGATTGGTTTAGAGACGCCGGTCCAACTATGGAGTACGTCTACAACAAGTGCTACAGAATACACTCGCAAATAACTGTTTCACCATTTTTCTGAAAGCTGCATTCATGAATCCGTAAATAAACGGATTAACCATACTGTTAATGAAATATGTTCTAAGGAAAACATTATAAGCAATTCTACCAGAAGTGTTTAAGCTGAAGTAGTACTGAGAGTTTGTGTAACGAATGATTAAGATGATGAGGAAAGGTGTGAATGACAACATGAAAGCTATAGTAACCATCCGCATCATCACTGTGTTCTTCCGTGTCGGCCTTGACCTCACTGTCGAGAACTTCCTGCTCATACGCGGCTTTGATTTCAAAGTTGATAGCTTTTCTGCTGATTCAGATGCCGCTACTTTCGAATGTAATGTATTGTCATTTGGTAGCACAGCACTTACAGAAGTCTCGGATATTGAAGAGAGTCTATTATTATGATCCTTTGTCGCGGTTGAGTATCTTTTGGATGAGAATTTGTGTTGTTCTACAGGTTTTGTTACTCCAGTTATGGCCGATATTATGCTTTTACTGAACAATTTCGTGGCCTCTTCTTTGCCTTCTGGACCCAAATCAGTGCATGTAGCAATGTATATTTTGCGTCCTATTGCTATATATAAACAAGTCAGTATAAGAAAGACTAGTATCAAGAGTGCAAACAATACCGTTGTGAATATAAGAATCAGACCCGTCCGAAATTCGTGCTCATCGGAAATTAGACAAGTTTTTCCTTTTATTAATACATTTTTCTGTGGTATTGGTATAGTGATGGTATGACTCCCGTAAAACACAAATGAAGGCCACGATACACTAGAGGCAATTATAAACGCAAGGCAACACATTCGTGTGGCGAACTTTGGTGTCAACTGTCTGCTTTTCAGCGGGTAATAGACGAGAAGAAAGCGTTCTATTGCTATGGAAACTAAAACCAAGGAGCCAGTATTATTTATTACATACGTAATACCACGAGATATTTTACACAAATAATGGAGATCGAACGACAGTGGGTTCCAGAGGACAGCTATTTCCACAGGCATGTTGAATGTGCAGTTTATAAGGTCCAGAAATCCTAGAACAAGAATAAATATCCGCGTCTTGTTTTTCTTCCATTTTCGTCCATATATGTATATAACAATTGAGTTTCCTATCGCACCGAGGACAGCAAACGTAAATATGAAAATGAGCGGCCATATTGTTACTTGCATCGCCTCATCCTCCACTAAATCAAACATTGAACCACTTGTTATAATCTCATGTTCCGTCTCCGCACCAACCGTCGCGTTATCTGTTGTAGAGTCGTTCTTCATCTTGTCAAACATTTATCTTTTTTGTTCTTACAAGAGAAACATAAAATCTATTCCAAGTTAAGAAACTGATTTAAAGAAACATGATTTCTTCAAAATTAAATGTTTTGTCAGTGTAGTCAAAGTCAGTTTTATTGTGTCATCTAGTAATTTCATGTTATTCACTTTTAATGTTCTGTTGATAATAAATTGATATCATATATAATGAACTTATTTTCACATTTGATCCGGTGTCCTCATAATACATGTATATCTACGAACAGTATGTTTTCCACTTGCACATTTGTATACATCCAGATAATTTGCAATTTGAATTATCTGTTTAGACATCAAGTTGATTTTCAACCCGTTCACATATTAAGCTTGCACTTTTGTCGATAATTTCTTTATACTTGTCTATGTCACAGACTTGCAAGTTATAGAGCAAATTAATGCAAAAAAAACTCAGTGAAAATATATGTGACCGGAATAATATTCTATAATCCTGTCAGTAAAGAAACGTGCTTATGACGCGACACACGCAACTAAGTTCCCACTGGGTGAAAAACTTTCCCAATATGTATTAAAACATTCGCAGTGGTTAAATATTGGAAACAGCGCTGTCCACGAATATCTCGCCATTCGGCTTTCAGTTACCAGCCAATATATTTCCCTCCGAATGACAGCTATCCGTTACTCTGCATTAAATAATTCTAATCCGTTAGTTCTTCATCCACAATTAACATTCAAGTTATAAATAGATTTATTTCACATACAATATGTTGCCTTCTGAGGTCGCTTTTAAACAAGGAAACTTTTGATCTAGAGGCGCTGGTAGACGGACCACTCTTCACTTATACCCCGCCTTAAAACTCAGGTTTTGTGGAAATATGTCATTTAATCGTCCATACAGTTTATTTTCAAGATTTAGGCCATACGTATGTTATTTAAATACGCCTATTGCACTTCAGAAAAACCGACATATTTGGTTTATGCGCAGGTTTCTATTAGATTCGGCGCAGCGGACACTTACTACGATCTCCGAGTCGAAGATTTCATCTGGTCTGTCGTCTGCTTTAAGCAATAACTAGCTGTCACTTAAAATATGCCCTTCATTCCAATCTTCTTCTGGTCTTTGGTCTGAAAAATATGGAGACATTGCTTAACATAATTCTTATAATTCTAATAAACACTATTTTATTTGTTTATATTTTTCATTTTCCCTCTTTCAAATTTTAATCTGTGATACACGTATGTGGTGGCTAATTTCTACAGACATGAACATAGTTTTAAGTGTGTTTGTTTTTGACTACGTTGCATGGAACATAAACGGTATTTTTTCGAGAAAGTTATCCGATGAGGAATTTATAGACTATGTGAAATAATATGATATTTTCATATTCTGTGAAACCTGCTTATTATAAAAATTAATTTAGTTCAAGCATTTCTATTGTTGAAGTTTATAACTATGGCATCATTTGGTCGAACATTAATCAAGAAGTGTTCATTTATTTTAATGAAAATGTATATATACTGGGTGTTAAAAAAGTTCGTTCTCAATGTTTAATTAATAGTTTATTTTTTTAACGTCAGAAGAATGAATAATTGTCAGGTCAAATTACAGAAGGTTCTACCATTTTTTCTGACCTTTTGAGCATTAAAGGAAGCTATCCGTGTACGAAATTCAAATTGTACACCGCGTACATAGCTCGTAAAATTAAGTATGAATTTAAATTTTGAGAACAAACTTTTTAACACCCTGTGTATGTAAAAAAGTACGAGGGGTAATCAATATATTCGAGAACTTTTCACAAACTGGCGAAATTGCTCATCTGTAGTATCAATATCGGTATATCAGTATATAAAAGAGAGCTTACAATCATCGACGAACCAGCAACAACGTCACATAACGCATACAATTCTCTGTGTTAGGGGAGATATTTATTTATCTGTATAGACGATGATTTGATAGTGTATGGCAATTTCCCTCATGTAATGAGCCTCCGATTATAATTGATGGAACAGCATAACGTGATACAGTTGAAGTTTACCCAGTGTCAATAATTTATATCCTACTTGATTGGTATTGAACAGTTAATCAACGTATTAAAACATTGATAATGACTTTAACTAGAAGACAATTGTTCCTGTAATTATATTACTAAAACCAAAGGCTGTCTGTCATTGAACAACGACACTTGATTCTTACAGATTGTAAAATATTTGTGGTGTGTTAATATATTTATTTGCATATGTAGATGTCAATAGAAAATAATAGTTAACGAATGTCCGAATATTGATCACAATCGTTTGATTTGTACTGATTTAAAGTGCATTAATGGATGGTGATACTAATTATGAGAGAGCATTGAAACTCCATTAAAGTGTCGTTTTCCTGCCACTGTGGTACTATATCGTAATGTTCTCTCGATGCTTACAGTTTGGATTGGATAAAGCACTCTAATTCCATTGGTTGTTCTATCTATGACTAATGTAAAATCAACTTAATGTATATTCAGTCTAGAAACAGTCTTACCCTATTGTTTACCTTCTTTTATGTATATTTTGTCCGTTTCATTATTAAAAACAAACATTAGGAAAACTATTTTTGTCACTGTACCCGTCAATTGTTCTTGGATTTGAGTGTTTCCTTTGTGATATGTGGTAGTCCTTGTGGTTCGTCTAACATTATGTACTGACTCTGCTTCGGTTATGTTTGACTGACTGGGGCGGCACCTATCTGTCACTGCTTTGTTTATTTTGATGTTTGTCCTTGTCACTTGATCTTGTGACGTTGCTCTTCTATGCGTTTATTCGTGGCTTTACGTTTTTCTTGTTATTTTCGTCGAACTCTGGGTGATTTGCTGTTTTTGCTGAACACTTGGGGTTATATCAGAACATATTTTATATTATATCATATTAAAATTATCGTTTATATCAGACATATATTATGTTACAATTCGTTTTCAAATCAATTAAGAATAACTTAATAAACAACAGTCATTTTACAGAGTGCATATTATAACATTTTCATTTTGTCTTTTCTCGGAATAACTGAACAACCAGTACCAGGTTGTTCTTCCAAAAGCAACTGACACATGTTAAAAAGACACAAAGAATCTGTGAGGCGAGGTTATTTCATATATAATGATGGTTGGTCTTTTTGAAAGCTATTGACCACACTAGCTGGATTAGCTTATTATTAGGTTATAAACCACTAAATGCATACGCGGACTCAAATAGTCCTTACAGAAACTTCTGTTTGCCTGGAAATGGTGATATGCCTTGACAAAATGGAACTAGAATCATCTCATTGAGCTTAAAGGTATTGTATACATGTAGTTGAATGAGTGAATGTGTTTCATTTTGGATATTTTGAGATTTTGGCATATTTGACAAAGCGAAAGTAGACTAGGATAAAACCCACATTGGATCGGTCCGCGCGTCTGTAAAAATTTGTCTACCGCCTTTGACGAACAAATTTTTCTTATATTAAACATGATTCCCTGTTTTGTTGTCTTATTTTGTAGCTTAAACTGACTGCTTTTCAATGATATAGGTCTGTTAACTGGCCATAGACTTTAACATGATATAATCTGGGGCTGACAATTGTCACTTTCCATTGAGCTAAAGAACAAAATTATTTAGTGGTTTGTGACCTTATTGCTGTTGTTATGAGTTAAATTGACCTTTCTGTCGATTTTGATTGACTGGTGGCGTCAGCCAATCGTATTGCAGTATAGCGGAAACCGTTTATTGCCGTCGGACAAACTAGAATCAATGGAAATTGTGCAATGTTCAATTAATTAAACATTATTTCATTATTAGAATATAACCTACATGTTGAGCTAATGAAAACGCCAAAATTTGGTGGTTAAATGAAAATTGAATCATTACAATTTTGCTCTTAAGAGACATAGCGTCATGTGTTGACGCTAGTTTCTATTGTTCAATCAAAATGCATGATGTTATAGTCTAAGCCAGTAAGAACATATTAAGTAATTAAGTAATTTTTAATGACTAAAAAGGACTCGCTTCGCTCGCTCCACCCTTTTCAATAATTAAAATTTTACTTGATATGTTCTAATGTTCTAACTTTTCCCAATATATTTTATTTCGCACCTGTGCACTTGAAGAAAAATACTTAAGCATTTTATATTAAATAATTTTGGTCGATTGTGAAAAAAAATCCTACAACTCATATTATTCTCTTTAGGCACCTCATTCCGGATGATACCCATGGCCACAAGGGTATGAGAAATACTTTGTAAAGATGATGGCGATATGTTGACATACGCAAAGATTATTCTCCCCGAATTACACTTTAAGGATTTTATGATCACTAAATACTGTTATATATTGGTAAAAATATGCCCAGATGAAAAAAGATAAAGTAAATTTTTTTTGATGATATTAATCAGCATGCACACATTGCAACGTGTTGTAATAATGATCAGGCGTTTAATGCTCTAAATATCTAAACGCTTGAAGTAGATAAAAATAAATCGATACGAACATTCTATAGCACTATTTGAAAATATCGACATAATTGGTTTAGATGAAGTGTGGCATTCGGGACATACACAAACAGCTGACATGAAAGCTGACATGAAAGCTGACATGAAAGCTAAATTGTGTTAAGAAGTCCAATTTTCTCAAGTACGTCGAAGAAAAATATTCCATCATGAGACAGTCGATATAGGAATTTTAACCAGGAACCCGGCAAGATCCCAGATCGGTTCGCAACACATGTGTATTCTTGAATACTTCTAGTATTGTGAACTTTCAATTGTTTTGTTAGACTTGTCCATGTGATATGACCTGCGATTGAGAATTTTGACCACCCTTTATGTATTGCAGCTTTTGAAGTTCTGTTGATTTTTTTTCTGGATCGCTGGTCATAACTGTACCTTGTTTTAATGTCTTGTTCAGTTTTATTGTTTTAGGAGGACCTTATGGTAGATTAGCGTTGTATTATATGCTATATAAACTTTATCTATACAGGAAATAAAGTCTATATAAGCCTCGTCCCTGATTGAAATTCGACCGCGAGGGTGCGATATCCTTATCCGACATAGAAGTTCATTGTAGATTATTCTACTATTTTAACTTATTATGCCCCCCATCTTTGATGAGGGGGTATATTGCTTTGCACATGTCTGTCGGTCGGTCTGTCTGTCGGTCGTATAAAATGGTTTCCGTTCAATAACTCAAGAACGCTTTGACCTAGGATCTTCAAACTTTACATGGAGGTTGGTCATCAATGGTAAATGACCCCTATTGATTTTGGGGTTAGTAGATCAAAGGTCAAGGTCACTGTGACCTTTCCCATTTCTGACTATTTAATTGGTTTCCGTTCAATAACTCAAGAACTATTTGACCTAGGATCTTCAAACTTTACATGGATGCTGGTCATCAATGGTAGATGACCCCTATTGATTTTGAGGTCAGTAGGTCAAAGGTCAAGGCCACAGTGACCTTTACCATTTCTGACTATTGGGCTGCCATGGGGGCATACGTGTTTTACAAACATCTCTTGTTATCTTTAATACACACCCAGAATATGAAATAAATCACGTAGCCGGCCCTGGATAATGTTACAATCACTGTTAAGATAGTTCCAGAGACGTCAAAATTATTCCTAAGTGCAGATTTACAGATTTAGTACCAACAGATATTGCTGATAGGGATATTAAATGATTGCTCAACTGTAATTTAGATGCAATCATTCTATGTAAACCCATTTTGAAACGTGCAAGGCATGCAATAACATCGGAGGTAACTGATGTGTACAGACTGATCATTTTTGTTCGAACTTCCGTTGAAAAGTATAATGCTTGGTACTTGAGGTTTTGTAAAGGTATGTTTTGCTCGTTTTATCATTTCAATCATGTTTTGTTCTAAGGAAACACAAACACTACGATTATATTACTGTACATATGAGTCAATTGCAAAATTCGCAGATTATCGTGTTCCTATTGAATATATACGTAAATATAATAAATCATATTAAAACATTTATAATTCTAAGCATATGAACGCCAAACCGTGATTAATTCACCCGTATATCACGCCAAACTAAAATCTATTTCCTAAGTACATTGTATATAATTGTTATACATGCATCGTTTTACCCCAAAATTTCACAGTTTGAACAACAGCCTGGCAATAAATTTTATGTATATCTTTAATAAGTGACGAGGAACATATAATAGAGATGTTTAACTAAATTAAATTCACAATGGCACTGTAGCATACTGATTCCAACTTTTCATTTATATATTTTGTTATCTTACCATAGAACCGCGTCGCCAGATAAGAATGGACAACATAACAATGGATTGGATGGCGTAAACATTCAGACATCATACCGGTGGTATTATCCGTGAGTATATAATCCCCTTACTCCCTAATATAACTGACATAATGGTATGTTGTATATCTAGTCATCATACAACTGTCACTATTCTCACTGGTATCATCATATTTCATCCTAGTAATGGGCACATCCTCTCACATAACAAAGACACTGGTAGTTTATGTGATATTTGTATCATAGTGTATGTCTATAGACAAAATATCATCCTAAATCAGATCTATCATCAGTCTCAGTCTGTTATATAACATGAAATTACAGTTGCATATTCATATAGTATTGCTCAAGCATGTTTTGCTTGATTTAAAGCTATAAACGACATATTTTAAAGCATCATACAGATAAGGATGCTGATATCAAACGACATTTCTTGAAGCTACTTAACGTTAATGAAGGAATACGTTTTTTGGAGGTACAAATCATATTTACACATTATAATGATAAAACTCTTTGTAAAGCTAGTTTTATTTCTACTTCTTGTGATTATCTATCAACCTCTTATATAGAATCACATGTGCAACGTTACTTTTAAAAGTCCGACCCGAAATCCTCAAAAATTGACCGAACCTTCAATTGAAGTATAAATTACTTTTGCATTATCAAATTTCTTGCATTTGGGTATCAAATGTCTTGCATTGGAGTCTAAAGTTTTCTTCTGCGATACAGTAGACAAGACCTTTGAATGTTGGTGGTTGGTGGTAGCCATGTAAAGGCAAAAATGAAATAAATTCATGCAAATTAAATCAATTGTGTAGCAAAATAATGAACGACAATTATTCCAATGATCTTCGCTTGCATGCACCTTAAAAAGCATTATAAAGCATACAGAAATTCGAATTAATAATAAAAAGGCAGAACATCACGTGTCACTAGAAGATTAAATTTAAAATCATCTGTGTCTAAAAGGCGCTTAAAATAGACGTGAACATAAAAATGAAAGCGTCCACGTGAGCCAGATCGAGTACATAAATTAGAATCAAAATTGCCATTGGGAAAAATTCCCTGGCTTAGAATTAGAATAGAAGGTCGTAAGTACAAAATCAATATTTGAGAAAACGAGAAAAAACTGTCTGAAAACTACTCTTTACTTATGGAAAAACAAGCTTTTTAAACTTCAGTTTGGTTAACATGACCACTTCCGATTTCATGAAAATAGTCTCATATAAGAAGCGCCTTGAGATGCAGATTTCAAATATGCATGAGTCTTATCAGGCCATGAGTAGTACTTACGACCTTCTAATTCTAAGCCAGCAAATTGGTGGTGGTACATTTTATGACACCTGCTCCCTGTTAACTGTTTTGTCAACAATCAATATTGTATCAGTATTTGTGAGTTATACCGGTAATTTTAATTAAATTGACGATAACCCTGTACTAGAACAAATTGGAGGCAATGTCCGAGAAATGTCAGGTTTGCCATCATTATATTCCGGAAATGCTAAATGGAGGAAGGTTCGGAAATGGCATAACGGATACGAGCAAGTAGCATCCATTAGAATGATTGTGTAAATATATTAATGCCATAACACGAATGTGATATATTTCTACAGCAACATCAATCATACTATCTCTTATATTGTTCTTTCATTGATTTCTAACTAAAATATAAATCCCCTTTCACTAAAATGGACAACACATCTAATATCAACAATGGGATATATGACCAATCACATTATTAATTGTATCGCGGAGCAATCTTTTGTTCATTTGTATAAAATCGTCGATTTTTGCTAGAATATCATGTAACATGACGTCGGCACGAGCAGATTACTAGATAATAGGCTTATAATACTGTTTAGCTCTCGTTCGTATTGAAAGTGGCTTGTTGGTTGAATAATTTAGTTAATTACTCGTCGTTCATTTGAACTACATTTGTATAACAACAGGACACTTCGTCATATTGTAAATGACATTGATTAACATGTAATACAATCGTTAAAATCTGGGTTTTTTGCTGCATTGTTTTCCAGTAAAATACCGATCATGTGATCACACCACGTGACATCAGGTGGGCTTATGTTTTGAAACAAGTTTTATAGTTTATTTTCGTCTCATCAATACAAATACAGATAAAACACAGTGAAATATATATCAAACTAAAACATACAATTATATTGCCACTATTATCAGAGTTATAATAGACTAGTACATATCAAATACTATATAAAAATCTAATGACTTAAACATAAAAAGGCAAATCTTTTATCACAGGTAACTGTATCATAAATAAAGAGTACACTGTAGCAACGTTAAATGTCGCATCGACGCTAAATGTCGCACTTGACGTTAAATGTCGCAAGGCTGACGCTAAATGTTGCAACCGACGCTAAATGTCGCAATCCACCCTGACGCTAAATGTCGCATCTGTGACGTTAAATGTCGCAACAAACTGGCCTGACGTTAAATGTCGCAACATTAACGCTAAATGTCGCAATCCTTTATAAACACTCATTTGTAGTATTACTGTTCTAGTTTTAGTCCAGACGTATCCACAGTTATTAGGGGTTTGCCCAAAAGGGTTCGACACATAAGCATTTAGTGATAAAAAACCGTTTTCAAAAAAAATTATGTAAATGTAGATATTGTATGAAATTTACACACGGTAGAAATAAAAAAAATATTTTTTGAAAAAAAGTTAATCACTGCAGGTTCATGACTGTGTCGAACTCGTAAAAATCCCGTACGGACCATTCGGATTGAATTTATTGATTGAAGCCACTCGGGCGATTATGCTTCCTGCGGGCCGATTATCTAGACCCCGTCCTACACAGCCGTGCATTATCCTCTAAGTAACTCATCGTGCGGGTTTGAATACTACTTTTCGTAAACACAAATAACTTGATGTCAACAGAATTTCAATTATGATTTACATAATTATTTATTTAGTGTATTTTGCATTGTTCGACAAATACTCGGTAACTGCAACTACACATACCTTGGTCGTGATGAAACCAGTATAATTAAGTAGATCTATAATCCGTAACGAAACGGGTTTCTACCGGGCATACCGTATATATAACCATAATTCGGGTATATTAGTTGGGAGTCCATCAGGCCAAAAGTCGCTTATTTTTCATGGTCCATGGCATTTTTTAGTAGAAGTGTTTCAATACCGTATTTGAACTGCCAAATGCCAGTTGTCTATGGTATGGGTGGATGCCACGCGCAAAACCCTCTGTGAAGGTCATAAAAGAGGTCAAAGGTCAATTGAGTGCATATAGCATACACCAACTTAAAATTGCACCATAACTTAGTAAATTCTACTGGTAGAATAGTCAAAATGGTATCAAAATGAAGCTAATGCATTGGTGCTTCGTTTGCAATGATTTTATGCAAATTATGTCATTTGCATACTCATGAATATTAATGAGGATGTCAAAAAATGGTAAATTTTCGTTAAAAATCTACGTGTACATTTGACAAATGTATGAAATATCTTCGTTATTTCAACTATTTTAAGATCCAAAGTGTACCAAAATCATGACAAGACATAGAGCTTTAGTTATATATTTATTTTTAAGGATAAATATAATTTATTTCTACCGAGAATAACCGCCAAAGGTGGGTGGGGTAAATTTGAAACCAGAACGTAAACAATCCCAATACAGTCAGAATCATCAATAAACACCCATTAAACATATTTCTTATATCCAAATATGATTATTTGTGGAATTTGATTTTTATTTACTTAAACGTTATGCTAATTAACTCATTTGCATAATCATGAATATTGATATATGACAAATAGCGTAGAAATAAGGATCTTTATCTAAGTGATAAACAAGCGTCTTCTAATTATTAAATTAGTATACAAAATGCAACACGTATGTTTCATTACACAATGTATGTTTTGTATGATGTTTAGAACTGTATTATTTATTCTTATAATCATCGGCAAACCACAGGAGTTACTACCGTTTTAACAAATTACACAAATACCAATCAAAGAAAACAAAGTACCGTCGACGTAAAATATCGTCTGGTATATTAACCTCTCAATTAATAAGTTGGGATTCGTTTACAAACTACCGGGTATACTTATGTTCTTTTAGTTGCATGTATAAATTCGTACTAATGAACAAGAAAACGTTGTTCTTTGCCAATTGCCGTTCATTTTCCTCGTACCCTGAAGTGTTCGTACTTTCATAATGTTTATAAAGCCTTAGTTTATAAAGTTTGTTGCTATCTTAGTCAGTAGCAATGTGTAGTAAGTAATGATGAATATTAAACTTGAGTAATAACTTCTGAAAGAGTCTATGTGACTTTACTAATCATCATATCATCAAAAATGACCAACACAAGAAGCAAACTAGGTAGAGAAAGTCGCCCGAAACGTTGAATGATATCTGATCCTTATATACACTATATATACCCCTACCACAATCAAACGATTATATCTTGCTAATGGGTAAACCCATAGTCGATATTGCATAGTTACTTTCCTTTAGTTTGCGAACAAGGTAAGAGACGTTCCTAAGAGAGAACGAGCTTGTTGTAAGAGAAATATATCAGAATGTACAGAAGACAACGAAAATACGCAAAGTATGCCAACTACCATCAAACGATACAAGGGTCATTTTCATGCTTTGGATGCTACAAGCGAAGGATTCCTTAGTTACTAATCATTAAGTTCTCTTCATTTATTCCGCTTAATGCCAAGAGGTAGAATTGAGACACTCCCACTAAGCATGTCTTTTTCTAGCGGATGAACTCCCGATGGAGTTTTGGGAGGCATCGGAAATCGGTTCCTCATGGTCTAGGGGAAGTATCGGGGTGGTCATCAGACAAGTTGTGACATCAGGATGAATCATGCTAAATCAATGGGGTATAAGGATGCATTGCAAAAACTCTCGATGTGTTCTAGACTTTATACATCCGGGGATGTACTCCCGAAGGATTTAACAGTTTAGAAGGCGTCAGGTTCCCACGTGTCTCAATGAAGGTCTCCGATATTTCAGGGAAGATTCCTGAAAGTTTTGGGGAGTCATGAGACATCTTGTGTAAATGCGAGTATGTATGTCGGGAAAATTCAATGCATGCATAGTTTTGCCAGATGTATTCGCGCTGTCATGTAAGAAATATACAGGAAAGGCATCCCCGAAGCGCACCATAGCCTCGGGAATACCAGTAATCATGGGGGAAAATTTGCTAGGCATCCCAGAGGCTTGATACAAGTGATACACGTGTCACAAACCTAAGGGGTATTTATATGTAAGCGGTGTCGGGATTGCTTTTCCTGACGGAAAACTTTGGGGAATGGAAATTAAGGGCTTCGAGAGGTGTAGGATCAGGTTCTGTATGAAGATCGGGTGTATCGAGATACATCGGGAAAACATCTGTATGTCCGCACCGCTGGTGAGTCTTCATCATGTACCTTGGCATTGCCCCGACCTACATTTTAGGGAATTGTCCCAGCCACCAGAAGTCTACGTCTGATAATAGTTGAACGATGCAGGTAGAATTTGTCAAAATATAATATGTTAAAAACAATTGAGCCAAAATATTCTTCAGAATTGTTGTAGGAAGCCATTGTGGAAACTTGACGGTTTATGAGTATCTTCATATTAGTTTAAATTTGCTTTATAGATTCGCAGATAAGCAACTCAGTTTTTTGTATGTAATGTTTAGATTTTTAAATTTGACGTAATTTATATAATGCTGATCAAAGAAGGTTCGCTATATTTGTATGTCTTTGGTACAAATCAATCATGTTGTTTACCTTATCAATGACTAAGTCTTCAGCAAATGGTCTGAAACATGCCTTGTTGTCTCTATGGTGTTGATTTGTAGTCAAACCATGTTGCATATTTGCTAGAGAAGAGTATGAACGGTATTAAAATACTTATCGGATGTCATGATATAGATGTATATCGAATCACCATATTTGCAATCTGAACATTCAAGTCTGTATAATAGCTGTACCATCAAAGAAAACCAAACTATATACTGTTCATATAATTCAGAACATGCCCCAAAACGTCCACCTATCATTGTGGGGTTACACTCTTTTGCAGGATGAGAAGCAATTTTTTTCTCCTGGAAAAGATATGACCTACTGTTAAATATTAGGGGAGACGTACCGTCAGATGAGAAAAATACAGTTGTACATGCTTGTTGATGATATCTGTTTTATGAATTAAGGCTTGAAATGCTTTCTCCAAGATGTTAAAAAAGAAATTAAGTTACCAATTGTCGAGGGTTGCTTTCAGCAGTTCAGCTTTTCAGCCACCCTTTGACATTTTAACTTCTCCTTGTCATTGGACTACCAACGTTCTAGTCTCCATTTGCAGACTATTTCTCTCCTGGTGGATGTGCAGCCAATATCGATCTACGGCGCCCAGGACTATCGAACATGTACACCGCCCTCACAGGTGGTACCAATTCACATCTTGGTCGAGTGGTGCATGTGGGTTCGTCTTGGTCAGAGAAATTAAGCAGTGGTCCAGACGGTGATTTAACCCGGGACCTTACTATTCCGAAGCGCGCACCCTACCTCTAGGCGTACGCTCACCAGTGATGAGATGTGATGCACTCGAACTGCATATCACAAGAGCAAACTACCAATGAGGTACTTGTATACGGATACGAGCCGATGCATCCGTAATGGATACAGAAATGAAGACGTTACTGAGGTATTGGTAATCGTCTACATACGTCTACTCATACTATATACTACCTGCATCGAACTAAGAACGTGTATGTTAATTCACGTGCAGATACACCTACTGCCAACGTTTACTATCAACCTCAAACTAAACAGCGACAGTGCAACTTGTCTTATTTGTACATACGTTCTTATTTTATGAATTATTTGTAGCATTTTCTATAAAGATTCATAGTTTAAAATTGCCAAGAACGTTATTGTCTTTAGCACTTAAGGGGGTATAGGCACTGTGTGTTTTACATGTATCACGAAAGGGCATGGGTACTCGCCGTTTCTCGGTACTTTGTAGATGTTATAACATGAAACGCATGCATTAACTCTATATTAATTTTAATTTAAACACTACATGAAGAAAATATCAATGTTGTGCTGTATGGAAATATATATAACAGTCTTCATGTTGTAAAAAGAACCGTTCCCCACCCATTTGTATGCTTATACAAAGGAAGAAGTAAACGTATATGAACAATTTGCAATATCATTATGATTATCATCATCATTTTAGATTCGTATAGCATAACTTGGACCTAATTTTGTGTTTGTTCTTGTTTATCACCATAAACTCGAAATTATGATTTACAGGTCATGTGTGGGCCTACTAGGTAGCTTATTCCTCCTTAAATGAAGATTTACCTATTTTAAATGGATTGGTACATTCCAAAATCAAAGTAATAGTTGTTATAAGTAATCACATTTAAATCAATGCAAACATATATTACTTATTTATATTACTGTTGACGCTATTCAGTTAGTTTGGGTTCATGTGTCATTTTACCCCCACCCACTTTAAGCGAGCGCGTGCCCTTAAATCAAAGAGAAGGTAAAGTGACCAGTTAACATATCAATAGCTTAATATCTCACCTTAAAATAAGAATCATTTCGGCTTTCAAGTAGCAAAAATGACGACATTGTAATAAATATAGTGTTCATACCTGTCTATTTTTTGTAAAAAATAAGCTAATTTTAGGTGTTCTCATTAATATTCATGAGTATACAAATGCGCAAATCCGTAAAAAGTAATTTCCATTAATAGCCCTGTGCCTTAGCTTCATTTTGATACCATTTGTATAAATTTTGACCGAAAACTGACAAAGATATTATGATATTTTAAGGGAGATATATAAAAAGTGCACTTATTTGACCTTTGACCTAATTCTGAGAAAACGAGGCAAAATCACGGATGGCATCCGGCCGTTTCAGATTACACACATATCAAAGATAACATATAGCATGGATGCCACATTCTACTCTCCGATGCCATGGCCCATCACATTTTCTCCATATGGACTCCCGACTATATGCCGCTATGTTCTTCCCAGCCTCCATCGGTATGAAACACACTTTACTGGGACTCAACCGGTGTAGAGCCAGGGTTCAGCACAGTCCAAATAATACCGGTATACCACGGTTTATAAATAAATAAAATAGAAGATACCAGAATTGGTTTGCACCTATAGTGGATATCGAACCCATACTGTACGACGTCATACAACGGTCGGATCAACACGGTTCGTCACGGTTAGCCCGAATCGACTAAAAAGTTCACGATGTCTCTAAGGAACATACAAAGGGACAAACCGGGGTGCCAAACCGACACAAGGTCTGCTGTCAGCTCAGAACCGGGATACACCGATGATACAGCGGGATAATCCGTACTGAGACCGGGATGCAACATCACGGTAGAGCTAATGTGTAGCCCCGGTTGTAATCAAGTTTTGACTCCATATTTCGATTCTATTGAAATCTTGACCATGCCTCCCGGTAGCTCCTGATGACTACATGAGGCTTTAAACATTTTAAAACAACCGTCGGGCCTCTTTTGCCAGTTTGATAAGAGTATCACGGTTCACCACGGTTCGTCTTGCCGATCCAGTGTTGTTACGGTTGTACGACGGTTCACTGAACCGGGTATACCGAGTAAGATTCGGTTCATCCCGTTAAACCCAAAGGGGTTCGACACATAAACTTGCAGTGATTAAAACTGTTTTCAAACAAATATTTTTTTATTTCTACTTTGTTGTATATTTTAAACAATATACATGTACTTAGTAGAAGTAAAAAAAATATTTTTTTTGAAAACAGTTTTTAATCACTGCAGACTTATGTGTCGAACCCCTTTGGGTAAACCCCTAATAACTGTGGATATGTCTGGACTAAGACTAGGACAGTAATACTATAAAATAGTGTTTATAAAGGATTGCGACATTTAGCGTTAATGTTGCGACATTTAACGTCAGGCCAGTTTGTTGCGACATTTAACGTCACATATGCGACATTTAGCGTCAGGAGGGATTGCGACATTTAGCGTCGGTTGCGACATTTAGCGTCAGCCTTGCGACATTTAACGTCAAGTGCGACATGTAGCGTCGATGCGACATTTAACGTTGCTACATACACAAAACATTTTTTTTTATAAAATTTATAATATCTTACAAGTATTATGGTGTATGCAATAATAGCATCAACAATATGAGGTTGTATAGGACAAGCTATATGTTGTTCTTTTATGTGTGTGAAGTTGGCAAAGCAATCGACAATCGCCAATCTACATTCAATGTCTAGCTGGACAATCGTCATTCATCTCGACATTCAAAAAACACACTGTACCCCGCTTACAAATATGCAAAATTCCAATGTCGACCTGGACAATCGACATCCAACTCTACATTCGAAATAGGTACTGTGTCGCCATTATAAGAATGTAAATTTCCAACGTCTAGCTAGACAATCGACGTACATCTCGACATTGAAAAATAGACTGTACCGCACTCACAGTAATGCAAAATTCCAATGTCGATCTGGACAATCGACGTTCATCTCGACATTCAAAATACACAGTGTAATGCGCCCACTGTAATAGAAAACTCCAATGTCCAGCTGGACAATCGACGTTCATCTCGACATTCAAAAAAATACTGTACCACGCATACCATTTTGAAAAATTCCAATGTCGAGCTGGACAATCGACATTCATCTCGACATTCGAACAAAAGACTGTACCAAACTTACAGTTATGGAAAATTCCAATGTCGAGCTGGACAATCGACGTTCATCTCGACATTCAAAAAACAGACTGTACTGCGCCCGCTGTTTTAGAAAATTCCCATGTCCAGCTGGACAATCGACGTTCATATCGACATTCAAAAACAGACTGTTCTGCGCCCACTGTTATAGAAAATTCCAATGTCGAGCTGGACAATCGACGTTCACCTCGACATTCGAAAAACGCACTGTAATGGGCTTACAGTTATGCAAAATTCCAATGTGGACCTGGACAATCGACGTTCATCTCGACATTCAAAAAACAACAGGCTGTGCTGCTCCTACAGTTATGAAATATTTGAATGTCCAGCTGGACAATCGACGTTCATGTCGACATTCGACAAAATACACTGATATGCGCTTACAGTTATGAAAAATTCCAATGTCGAGCTGGACAATCGACGTTCATCTCGACATTCAAAAAACAGGCTGTACCACGCTTACAGTTATGAAAAATCCAATGTCGAGCTGGACAATCGACGTTCATCTTGACATTCAAAAAACAGACAGTACTGTGCCCACTGTTATAGAAAATTCAAATGTCGAGCTGGACAATCGACGTTCATCTCGACATCAAAAAAACAGACAGTACTGTGCCCACTGTTATAGAAAAATCCAATGTCGAGCTGGACAATCGACATCCATCTAGACATTTAAAAACCAGACTGTACCGCGCCCACTGTTATAGAAAATTCCAATGTCGAGCTGGACAATCGACGTTCATCTCGACATTAAAAAAACAGGCTGTACCACGCTTACAGTTATGAAAAATCCAATGTCGAGCTGGACAATCGACGTTCATCTTGACATTCAAAAAACAGACAGTACTGTGCCCACTGTTAAAGAAAATGCAAATGTCGAGCTGGACAATCGACGTTCATCTCGACATTCAAAAAACAGACAGTACTGTTCCCACTGTTATAGAAAAATCCAATGTCGAGCTGGACAATCGACGTCCATCTAGACATTTAAAAACCAGACTGTACCGCGCCCACTGTTATAGAAAATTCCAATGTCGAGCTGGACAATCGACGTTCATCTCGACATTAAAAAAACAGGCTGTACCACGCTTACAGTTATGAAAATATCCAATGTCGAGCTGGACAATCGACGTTCATCTAGACATTCAACAAAACAGGCTGTACTGTGCGTACAGTTATGAAATATTTGAATGTCGAGCTGGACAATCGACGTTCATCTCAACATTCGAAAAAAGACTGTACACAGCTTACAGTGTCGGACTGGACAATCGACATTCATCTCGACATTTAAAAAAACACACTGAATGCTCTTACAGTTATGGAAAATTCCAATGTCGAGTTGGACAATCGACGTTCATCTCGACATTCAAAAAACAACAGGCTGTGCTGCTCCTACAGTTTTGAAATATTTGAATGTCGAGCTGGACACTCGACGTTCATCTCGACATTCGAAAAAACACAATGTAATGCGCTTACAGGTATGCAAAATTCCAATGTCGAGGTGGACAATCGACGTTCATCTCTACATTCTAAAAAAGCATTTTGCTGTTACCGATTGGATCCTTGTGTAAAAATGGAATTGACAGAGCTGACTCTGAGAAAACATTGAATATTCGATGTTCAATGTTGTTCCCCATAAAAACATTCAACAAATTTGAATGTTCAACGTTGTTCCTCATAACGACATTCAAAACATTTGGATGTTCAATGTTGCTTTCCATAACAACATTCAAAATTTTGAATTTTCACTGTTGTTCACCATAACAATATTCAAAAAATTTGAATGTTCAATGTTGTTCCCCATAACAACATTCAAAACAATTGAATGTTCAATGTTCAATGTTGTTCCCAATAACAACATTAAAAAAAATTGAATGTTCAGTGTTGCTTTTCATAACTTTGAATGTTTAATATTGTTCCCCATAACAACATTCAAAACATTTGAATGTTCAATGTTGTTCCCCATAACAACATTAAAAAAAATTGAATGTTCAATGCTACTTCTCATAACGTTCAATGTCGTAAGTTGTGCCAACTTCACGCTGCTGCGGTACAGTCTGTTTTTTTAATGTCATAATGAACGTCGATTGTCCAGCTCGACGTTGGAATTTTGCATAACTGTAAGCGCGGTACAGTCTGTTTTTTGAATGTCGAGATGAACGTCGATTGTCCAGCTCGACATTCAAATTTGTCATAACTGTGGGCACAGTCCAGTCTGTTTTTTTAATGTCGAAATGAATGTCGATTGACCAGCTCAACATTGGAATGTTCTATAACAGTGGGCGCGGTACAGTCTGTTTTTTGAATGTCGAGATGAACGTCGATTGTCCAGCTCGACATTGGAATTTTGCATAACTGTAAGCGCATTACAGTGTGTTTTTTCGAATGTCGAGATGAACGTCAATTGTCCAGCTCGACACTCAAATATTTCATAACTGTAGGAGCAGCACAGCCTGTTGTTTTCGAATGTCGAGAGAAACGTCGATTGTCCAGCTCGACATTGGAATTTTCCATAACTGTAAGCGTGGTACAGTCTTGTGTTTGAATGTCGAGATGAACGTCGATTGTCCAGATAGACATTGTAATTTTTCATAACTGTAAGCGTGGTACGGTCTTATTTTGAATGTTGAGATGAACGTCGATTGTCCAGCTCGACATTGGAATTTTGCATAACAGTGGGCGCGGTACAGTCTGTTTTTTGAATGTCGAGATGAACGTCGATTGTCCAGCTCGACATTGGAATTTTGCATAACAATGGGCGCGGTACAGTCTGTTTTTTGAATGTCTAGATGGATGTCGATTGTCCAGCTCGACATTGGATTTTTTCATAAATGTAAGCGTGGTACAGCCTGTTTTTTGAATGTCGAGATGAACGTCGATTGTCCAGCTCGACATTGGAATTTTCTATACCAGTGGGCACAGTACTGTCTGTTTTTTGAATGTCGAGATGAACGTCGATTGTCCAGCTCGACATTGGAATTTTGCATAACAGTGGGCGCGGTACAGTCTGTTTTTTGAATGTCTAGATGGATGTCGATCGTCCAGCTCGACATTGGATTTTTTCATAAATGTAAGCGTAGTACAGCCTGTTTTTTTTGAATGTCGAGATGAACGTCGATTGTCCAGATCGACATTGGAATTTTTCATAACTGTAAGCGAGGTACAGTCTTTTTTTTGAATGTCGAGATGAACGTCGATTGTCCAGCTCGACATTGGAGTTTTCTATTACAGTGAGCGCATTACACTGTGTATTTTGAATGTCGAGATGAACGTCGATTGTCCAGATCGACATTGGAATTTTCTATAACTGTTACATTGGGCGCGGTACAGTCTGTTTTTTGAATGTCGAGATGAACGTCGATTGTCCAGCTCGACATTGGAATTTTGCATAACAGTGGGCGCGGTACAGTCTGTTTTTTGAATGTCTAGATGGATGTCGATTGTCCAGCTCGTCATTGGATTTTTTCATAAATGTAAGCTTGGTACAGCCTGTTTTTTGAATGTCCAGATGAACGTCGATTGTCCAGCTCGACATTGGAATTTCCTATAACAGTGGGCACAGTACTGTCTGTTTTTTGAATGTCCAGATGAACGTCGATTGTCCAGCTCGACATTGGAATTTTGCA
Organism: Spisula solida; assembly: GCA_947247005.1. NCBI lineage: Eukaryota > Metazoa > Mollusca > Bivalvia > Venerida > Mactridae > Spisula > Spisula solida. The sequence continues at coordinate 24,620,805 of OX365960.1, read as the reverse complement.
TAACAGTGGGCGCGGTACAGTCTGTTTTTTGAATGTCTAGATGGATGTCGATTGTCCAGCTCGACATTGGATTTTTTCATAAATGTAAGCGTAGTACAGCCTGTTTTTTGAATGTCGAGATAAAGGTCGATTGTCCAGCTCGACATTGGAATTTTCTATAACAGTGGGCACAGTACTGTCTGTTTTTTGAATGTCGAGATGAACGTCGATTGTCCAGCTCGACATTGGAATTTTGCATAACAGTGGGCGCGGTACAGTCTGTTTTATGAATGTCTAGATGCATGTCGATTGTCCAGCTCGACATTGGATTTTTTCATAAATGTAAGCGTGGTACAGCCTGTTGTTTTTTGAATGTCGAGATGAACGTCGATTATCCAGCTCGACATTGGAATTTTCTATAACTGTTACAGTGGGCGCGGTACAGTCTGTTTTTTGAATGTCTAGATGGATGTCGATTGTCCAGCTCGACATTGGATTTTTTCATAACTGTAAGCTCAGTACAGCCTGTTTTTTGAATGTCGAGATGAACGTCGATTGTCCAGCTCGACATTGGAATTTTCTATAACAATGGGCACAGTACTGTCTGTTTTTTGAATGTCGAGATGAACGTCGATTGTCCAGCTCGACATTGGAATGTTCTATAACAGTGGGCACAGTACAGTCTGTTTTTTGAATGTCTAAATGGATGTCGATTGTCCAGCTCGACATTGGATTTTTTCATAACTGTAAGCGTGGTACAGCCTGTTTTTTGAATGTCGAGATGAACGTCGATTGTCCAGCTCGATATTGGAGTTTTGCATAACTGTAAGCGCATTTCAGTTTGTTTTTTCGAATGTCGAGATGAACGCCGATTGTCCAGCTGGACATTCAAATTTTTCATAACTGTAGGGCAGCACAGCCTGTCTGTTTGTTTTAATGTCGAGATGAACGTCGATTGTCCAGCTCGACATTGGAATTTTTCATAATGGTAAGCGTGGTACAGTCTTTTGTTCGAATGTCGAGATGAAAGTCGATTGTCCAGCTCGACATTGGAATTTTTCATAGTGGTAAGCGTGGTACAGTATTTTTCGAATGTCGAGATGAACGTCGATTGTCCAGCTCGACATTCAAATTTTTCATAACTCTAGGCGCAGTACAGCCTGTTTTTTTTGAATGTCGAGATGAACGTCGATTGTCCAGATCGACATTGGAATTTTTCATAACTGTAAGCGAGGTACAGTCTTTTTTTGAATGTCGAGATGAACGTCGATTGTCCAGCTCGACATTGGAGTTTTCTATTACAGTGAGCGCATTACACTGTGTATTTTGAATGTCGAGATGAACGTCGATTGTCCAGCTCGACATTGGAATTTTGCATTACTGTGAGTGCGGTACAGTCTATTTTTCAATGTCGAGATGAACGTCGATTGTCTAGCTAGACGTTGGAAATTTACATTCTTATAATGGCGACACAGTACCTATATCGAATGTAGAGATGGATGTCGATTGTCCAGCTCGACATTGGAATTTTGCATATTTGTAAGCGGGGTACTGTGTGTTTTTTGAATGTCGAGATGACTGACGATTGTCCAGCTCGACATTGGAAATATACATTATAATGACGGCGATACAGGCCTTATTTCCAATGTCGAGATGAATGTCGATTGTCTAGCTAGACATTGAATGTTGATTGGCGATTGTTGATTGCTTTGCCAACTTCACACACATTGTTCTTTTAATTTTTTTCTTACTTTAAAAAAAAGTGCATTTACAGTATGCACGAACAATAACTATACAAAGTATTTGAACGAACTCGCAGTATATTGAAACAGGTTTTGGCTGTTAATTCAACAATTTCAACATTAGAAAGAACATACATACAGTTGTTAATTCATGTATCATCCAAATCATTAAAATTTACATTGATATCCATAGCTTTATCAAATAAGACATTTTTAAAGGTTATGAAATCCAAAACAGCCTCGTGAATACGGATATTGCCTTAAATGTAACTTAAACACAGTAAATGGTTGATATAGTGATTGCTTTGTGTAGTATTTCACATCTAGAATCGATTGCAACCGTTTCCCGGTCCGATGATGCGTTAAATAGTGGAATCATGCAGGAGCCAGAAAATGCGCTTCCAACCTGTTCTCTTATATATAGTAATGGCCGGATGACCAGTGGTTAGATCTGTAACCACTATACAGGCACTTAATTATATCAATGTCATAATAAATATGGAGTGTATCAAATGTATCAGTAGAAATATTAATGTGGGTGTCAAACACACAAAAGAGAATGGATTTGAATGCAGAATATGATAGAGGCATATATTACATCAAATACTATATATAACTGATGGATGTATTGTGCTGAAATTCGTTGTGACAGCTTTGATGTTTGTAAGGTCATTTTGAGCCGATGGAGCACATTATGCGTTTCACCATAATTCAATCTAATTGTTTATGGTAACATTATACTTACAATTAGGGTCCATCATGTCAATGTCCCACGCCCAGTATGGTTTGGTGTCAAGTTATATTTGATACATATGACTTTTCTCAGTCGTCATATAATATAATATAGCAATTTAAGGGGGGCTATTTGAAACTTATTATTTGATTTATTTGCAGTCGTAGTACGTGGTTATTCGGTTATAATGCTGCCTAATTGGCCAATGACCTCGGGTTTTGAGGGAAGAGACAAGAACTTTGTGAGACAAAAGGAATCCGGCGGCCCTATCTAGCGAATAGACTCCTTGGTTTTGTACTGTTCCAACCAGTTCATATCTAATATCTAAAATTCCGGTGGCCAATATCAAATAAAATCATTGTCATCTAAAATTCCCTGTACCTTGGCTGAGAACTAGGGAGCTCCAGGATAGTCGAGAGCGCTAACCGCTCAGCCACAGTTCTACCAATAATGTATTTTCTTATAATAATATTTATGTCAACGTTTCAATGTCAACTTACATTACAATACGGTGATCTAGTGATCGCCTCGGACGGTAAGCGGTGTGGTAGCAGATCGTGGACAACTAGTGATCGCCTCGGACGGTAAGCGGCGTGGAAGCAGATCGTGGACAACTAGTGATCGCCTCGGACGGTAAGCGGTGTGGTAGCAGATCGTGGACAACTAGTGATCGCCTCGGACGGTAAGCGGCGTGGAAGCAGATCGTGGACAACTAGTGATCGCCTCGGACGGTAAGCGGTGTGATAGCAAATCGTGGACAACTAGTGATCGCCTCGGACGGTAAGCGGCGTGGAAGCAGATCGTTGACAACTAGTGATCGCCTCGGACGGTAAGCGGCGTGGTAGCAGATCGTGGACAACTAGTGATCGCCTCGGACGGTAAGCGGCGTGGAAGCAGATCGTTGACAACTAGTGATCGCCTCGGACGGTAAGCGGTGTGATAGCAAATCGCGGGCGACTAGTGATCGCCTTGGACGGTAAGCGGTGTGATAGCAGATCGTGGACAACTAGTGATCGCCTCGGACGGTAAGCGGTGTGATAGCAAATCGCGGGCGACTAGTGATCGCCTTGGACGGTAAGCGGTGTGATAGCAGATCGTGGACAACTAGTGATCGCCTCGGACGGTAAGCGGTGTGATAGCAAATCGCGGGCGACTAGTGATCGCCTTGGACGGTAAGCGGTGTGATAGCAGATCGTGGACAACTAGTGATCGCCTCGGACGGTAAGCGGTGTGATAGCAGATCGCGGGCGACTAGTGATAACCTCGGACGGTAAGCGGTGTGATAGCAGATCGCGGGCGACTAGTGATCGCCTCGGACGGTAAGCGGTGCGATAGCAGATCGTGGACAACTAGTAATCGCCTCGGACGGTATGCGGTGTGATAGCAGATCGCGGGCGACTAGTGATCGCCTCGGACGGTAAGCGGTGTGATAGCAGATCGCGGACAACTAGTGATCGCCTCGGACGGTAAGCGTTGTGATAGCAATCGCGGGCGACTAGTGATCGCCTCGGACGGTAAGCGGTGCGATAGCAGATCGCGGACGACCAGTGATCGCCTCGGACGGTGAGCGGTGTGATAGCAAATCGCGGGCGACTAGTGATCGCCTCGGACGGTAAGCGGTGTGATAGCAGATCGCGGGCGACTAGTGATCACCTCGGACGGTGAGCGGTGTGATAGCAAATCGCGGGCGACTAGTGATCGCCTCGGACGACTACGGTTGTTTATAAGGGTACACAGTGGTATTACTGAGCTGTATTACTGGCAGAATGTGACTTGTTTTTATCCACATATTAACCAATTACTGATGTATGTCACGGTATGAACCTGTTCACAATATGGGTGAGGGAGTGTGTAGGCAGCCGGCTATCTCAGTCGGTAGAGCATTCGCCCTGAAAGCGAAGTGTCTAGGGTTCGAGCCCCGGTCTGGTTGAACATTTTTCTCATCCTGTGACATTTGTCGCCCAACGTGGGGCCGTGGCATGGCATTTAGGTTGCTTCACATCTCCTGTCCTGAAATTTATTTCTAATCTTTGAAAGTCGGGACGCATTTCCCATTCAGAGGGGGAATATGTTCCGGTCAGAACCTGTTCACAGCATGGGTGAGGGAGTGTGTAGGCAGCTGGCTAGCTCAGTAGGTAGAGCATTCGCCCTGTAAGCGAAGGGTCCCGGATTCGAGCCCCGGTCTGGTTGCACATTTTTCTCACCCTGTGACATGTAGTGTGATAATGGCTGGTCAGTTGTGGATTATAAGAATGAATAGATATATAAGTAAATAAATATATCGAACGATAATTACTACAAATATCTACTTACAATTTTACGTATAAACATTAAAAACTGTCCACACGGGAAAATGCTGAATGACGACCTTTAAAATCCTATTGCATCTATCTGTAATTATATAAAACAAAAGTGGACAAAACCTTCGGTTTAAGTTGGTGTAGTCATTTGAATGCAGGTCCACTATGCCAAGCACTCTTACAGATTGATCAATAACAGTCAGTACGATGTAATGCATGGTCCAAGCTATTTGATAAGGTCTGCACTTTTAGCTTACATAACGTGTCAACTACTTAGGAGGTTCTAATCACGAGCCGTTTTGAATCATTCAAACAATGAAATTATCATCTTAACTTGAGTATTGATGACGAGTGTGACTACGTGACATGGTTGATGTCGAGTGTGACTACGTGACATGGTTGATGTCGAGTGTGACTACGTGACATGGTTGATGTCGAGTGTGACTATGTGACATGGTTGATGTCGAGTGTGACTACGTGACATGGTTGATGTCGAGTGTGACTACGTGACATGGTTGATGTCGAGTGTGACTATGTGACATGGTTGATGTCGAGTGTGACTACGTGACATGGTTGATGACATGTGTGACTACGTGACATGGTTGATGACGAGTGTGACTACGTGACATGGTTGATGACGAGTGTGACTACGTGACATGGTTGATGACGAGTGTGACTACGTGACATGGTTGATGACGTGTGTGACTACGTGACATGGTTGATGACGAGTGTGACTACGTGACATGGGTGATGACGAGTGTGACTACGTGACATGGTTGATGACGAGTGTGACTACGTGACATGGTTGATGTCGAGTGTGACTATGTGACATGGTTGATGTCGAGTGTGACTACGTGACATGGTTGATGACGAGTGTGACTAGGTGACATGGTTGATGTCGAGTGTGACTACGTGACATGGTTGATGTCGAGTGTGACTACGTGACATGGTTGATGTCGAGTGGGACTACGTGACATGGTTGATGTCGAGTGGGACTACGTGACATGGTTGATGTCGAGTGTGACTAGGTGACATGGTTGATGTCGAGTGGGACTACGTGACATGGTTGATGTCGAGTGTGACTAGGTGACATGGTTGATGACGAGTGTGACTATGTGACATGGTTGATGTCGAGTGTGACTAGGTGACATGGTTGATGTCGAGTGTGACTAGGTGACATGGTTGATGTCGAGTGTGACTATGTGACATGGTTGATGACGAGTGTGACTAGGTGACATGGTTGATGTCGAGTGTGACTATGTGACATGGTTGATGTCGAGTGTGACTATGTGACATGGTTGATATCGAGTGGGAAGCCCACGTCTCTCATCATCTGTGTTCAATATTCCGTTAAAAATATTTGTACTTCGAAATTGCATTTTTTACTTGCATTTACATTTTGCAAAATTAATAATAATCTTGTAAATTCAACGAAGTTTAGGAGTATAATTATCGGGTTTGGTCAGATAACCCCGAGGCGGAACCACTTGACACCTTATTAAGATTGCTTGCAGACTCTTTACTTCTCTTAAATCAAAATTGCACCTTTATGTCCAAATATACATATTCTTTATTTCGTCTCATCCAAATATGCCTTTTCGAATATCAATATATTGTAAATCATGAACTATGTATGTACATTTTGTAAACTATATTATAGTTGAAATAAACGGGGTTACCCTTACGGGGCCTGAAAAGAATTGATTGCCCAAAATAATTTCACACAATTACCGCCTTTGTTATAACCGAGCAGAAATGCACACACAATACTTCATTGGGACATAGAAACGATTACGTAATAACCGATATTTTTATTATATCCGAGTTCCTTAAAAGCGTGTGGTAGTACATTGACATAAAGAAGGACGCAGTCGGGGATTTTTTTTTGCTATAACCGCTTTTTCGTAATAAGCGAGGTCGTTGTAAGTGTGTTCCACTATATTGTATATGTTCATGGCATGATTACATTTTCTTGTACAGTAGTTTGTGGGATGTATAGACGCGGAAAATGAAAATATCTCCAAATAAATAAATAATTTATTTTCCTTATTTTTCACTCTGTCTGAAATATATTAACCTGGCGGCGGGCGGGTTGAAGAAGACCTTCCGGCTGAAACTGAGTGCAATACAAAAATGTATAGCAAAAATATAATGATGTACTTTTTCTAAAACATGACACATTATTACGTACAACTTCTGTATGCTATACAACAGTCGACGGAAAATAATAAATTAAACTAAAATGTCAAATGGGAAAATTATGCAATTAATTGTCACCGTATTTCGGAAATTGTGTTAGATGAAACCATCCATGAATTACGATTCAAAATGTATAAATGAAATTTCAAAGCGTGTCGGGTAACGTTGTTATTCTATCCTTTAGGATGCAAACAGTGTATACGTTAAGAAATTAAAAATGGCTACCACTGGTAATAAAGTGGTATTGGTCATAACAGTTTATCAAATTGAAGGAATTTCGTATATCTGTTAAATAGCGTTCCTGGCTGGGTAGGTTACATGTTCGACGTAGGTCTTAATCGGAGAGGTTCCCACTTAAGAATCGAAATAATGAAAATTTAAATTTTGCTTTGTTAGCATGAGCGAAACCCATGTATATATTCTATACAGAAAGTCTCATGATCTGCCATTCACTTGATTACGAGAGACGATCAAAAATAAACAGCACTGGGGCCCTCATGGATACAGTTTTAAATATTATACAAATATTAATATGAAAAAATGCATTGCATCCAGCGGGGATTTCGCATCAGGTCTTTGGATGATGACAAAGGAATTTGTTTGCTCCCACTGAGACCTGCCTGACAGCTCCACATAGAAGGCCAAGCAAACACATATATAGTCATTTATTATGCTTTCTTTAAAGTTCTTCTTTATTAAATAACGTACACGTTGTATGAGTTATCAAGGAGTTGCCATTTTTGTTGTTGCTAGCTTGATCTATGAGATGGGTTGCATAGAAGACTGATTTATTAGTCCCCTACCGGTTAACAACCGGAGGAGACTATAGGTTTGTCCTCCGTCTGTCCGTCTGCCCGTCCGTCAAAAATCTGGATCCTGCTATAACTCAAACAGTTTCCAAACTAGGTTTATGAAACTTGGTATGTGAATTGGGGACAAAACGGGGATTATGCGCGTCTAAAATTATTTTGATTCTGACAAAAAATGTGGTTGCTATGGAGACAGGAAGAGTAAAAAAAGTAGCCAAATTCTGGATCCTGTCATAACTAGCTAGGTTTATGAAACTTTGTATGTGGGTAGGTGCTAAAAAGGATATTGTGCCCATCTATTTTTTTTATTCTGACTGTGGTAGCTATGGCAACAGAAACATGAAAATCATTTAAATGCCATGGCTTCAAACCGGTAGGCGTCTTCTGTATTGCTTGCAATTCTTGGTGACTTGTTTTTAAGTGTGTTTGGCATAATATACGTATATGTCCTATAAATATTTAATAATAGTTTTGCAGTCGACTTTTACGATGTTGAAATTCTGGTCACCAGCTCCTAGACTAGTTAGTTATATTCCACGTTTAACAAAATAAAAATAGAATCGAGAATGGTTATCAGTTTTTTTAGAGTTAACAGCGCTTTGCTTATTACATTTTCTGTAGCATATTTATTAAATTGTAAATAACATAACATGTTGAAGACACACATGAAACAATATCTATAGCATATTTATTAAATCGTAAATAAAATAACATGTTGATGTCTATACATGTGTACGTTTTATGTTGTGTTCCTGAAATTATTCAATATACAATTAAAACCCCTGCAAACCCCGTCAAATGTGACGGTCGTAGTTGTTTCTAAAAGCAAAGGAAAATAATTGCTTTAAAATGTTTGATACGAGTTCAATATTAGAATATAGTCTACGTAACTTAATCGAGTGGTCGTAAACATGAAATTATAGTCCATAGCTATGTCACTTAATCGAGTGGTCGTTAACATGAAATTAAAGTCCATAGCTATGTCACTTAATCGAGTGTTCGTAAACAAGTTATTATAGCCCATAGCTACGTCACTTAATCGAGTGGTCGTAAACATGAAATTATAGTCCATAGCTATGTCACTTAATCGAGTGGTCGTTAACTCGAAATTATAGTCCATAGCTATGTCACTTAATCGAGTGGTCGTAAACAAGTTATTATAGTCCATAGCTACGTCACTTATTCGAGTGGTCGTAAACATGAAATTATAGTCCATAGCTATGTCACTTAATCGAGTGGTCGTAAACAAGTTATTATAGCCCATAGCTACGTCACTTAATCGAGTGGTCGTAAACATGTTATTATAGTCCCCACCTACGTAACTTAATCGAGTGGTCGTAAACATGTTATTATAGTCCCCACCTACGTAACTTAATCGAGTGGTCGTTAACACATACTTATAGTCCACACCTACGTAACTTAATCCAGTGGTCGTTAACATATACTTATAGTCAACAACTACGTAACTTAATCGAGTGGTCGTAAACTTGTTCTTATAGTCGTGTTTTTATATGATGATTAATTGTGGAATACAATGGAGAATTGGTAACATGCCATTTTGACGTCGTACATTTTGTTAACGCCATTTATTTGTACAATTCAGGACCTTCCCAACTGATTACTAGTATATAATCTATTCTTATTTTTTCGTTTTTCCTATATTTGGAATGACAATCATTTGATTAGAATCGCAAAATCAATAAAAGGTAATTAATAATAAAATAATTGGTAATCACGTAATATGGTCTTAATGGTAATTGTGCAATTATGTGTGTAAATAAACGCCGGATGTATATTTACGAAACAATAATTAATAGAAATCAAAGTACTGAAAGTATTTTACTGGGGGATCGCAATTTTGGTAATATAGGGTTGCACCTTTGATAGTATTGGGTTTAAAAAATTGTAAACATTGTTACAACGTTCAAGAAATGGCTATTGTATTCCACAATTAATCATCATATAAAAACTTCAAGAAAATCGATCTCTAGACGACTTATGCGATGACTGGGCAATATGCAGATTCAATGAATTTGCCTAACCTTAAGCCTTTACGGAAAGCAGATGTTTATGTTTCTTTGGTACATTATCTTGTCGTGCCCTTATTTTGTTTGATCTCTAGTTGCTCTGACTTCTGATAGGTCATTGAGTACATTCTGTGCTAACCAACGGGTGTTGTTAATATAATAGTGTACAGATATCACGATGCTGTAATAGGATGGTCTTACAGATGTCGTATCTCCAAATATACACCCAACATGTGACCATAGTGTACAGATATCACGATGCTGTAATAGGATGGTCTTACAGATGTCGCATCTCCAAATATACACCCAACATGTGACCATAGTGTACAGATATCACGATGCTGTAATAGGATGGTCTTACAGATGTCGTATCTCCAAATATACACCCAACAAGTGGTCATAGTGTACAGATATCACGATGCTGTAATAGGATGGTCTTACAGATGTCGCATCTCCAAATATACACCCAACATGTGACCATAGTGTACAGATATCACGATGCTGTAATAGGATGGTCTTACAGATGTCGTATCTCCAAATATACACCAAACAAGTGGTCATAGTGTACAGATATCACGATGCTGTAATAGGATGGTCTTACAGATGTCGTATCTCCAAATATACACCAAACAAGTGGTCATAGTGTACAGATATCACGTTGCTGTAATTGGATGGTCTTACAGATGTCACATCTCCAAATATACACCCAACAAGTGGTCATAGTGTACAGATATCACGATGCTGTAACAGGATGGTCTTACAGATGTCACATCTCCAAATATACACCCAACAAGTGGTCATAGTGTACAGATATCACGATGCTGTAATAGGATGGTCTTACAGATGTTGCATCTCCAAATATACACCCAACATGTGGTCATAGTGTACAGATATCACGATGCTGTAATAGGATGGTCTTACAGATGTCGTATCTCCAAAAGTGCCTCAAACAAGTGATCACAAACTGTACGGCTGTCGCCAGGCTGACCTAGTCTTTATTTTAGAAGAACATAACCTGTTGTACTCGGATAACAAACCAAGTTCACCTGTATGACTCTCTAAAACTGTGTTAACTGGGCCAGTTGAAAATGATTGTTTTTGATAGAGCGTTGTTCAGTGGAGGATGTGTAACTGCACGTATGTTAAATTCTATATGTGTATAAATCCAAATAATGACACGTGTTGCAACCGTTGTAACTGGAGACGAAAATTGAAATTACTGTCTGTGCATTATTAGATCATAGATAAGGCGCGCTCATATTGTGTACTTTCTATTCAAACACGATGTAGGCATATGATAACATAAACTAAATCATGGTGTCAAATACAATATCTTAATAATAAATGATGTCGGTACGTGAAGTTGTCAAAGGCAATTTATTATTGAAAGTCAAATCACGTGTAGTAAACTGCGTATAAAATACATAATCAGTTGCAATCCAGGGACAAGGTTAACCCATTCATTTGGCCCTATTTTTGTTTCAAGAAATAAAACTGCATGTTCCTATGAATTTGTCTTGTATTTCTAATAACCTTGAATTGTCTTTAATAAACTAAGCATGTACATCCCATGTTCTCTCGTAATCTGCACACAAAACCGTTGAAAATATATGTTTAGCACAAATGACATTTTAGCCATATTCATAAGCATTTATTGTACAAAAACATGCAACACTTTTTTACATTACCAGTGTTCAACATAAAAGTATGAATGTACAAAACGAACGTATTTCACCTAATAATATCTAGTTTTGTTTAAACTTAATGAAAAATAAACATTATCAATACAACATCAGAAAATAAAAAGATACATCTATATGTCATCTATTAGACGTTTTGTCTATAATAATACTACACAACAATACCATCGCTTTATTTGGTATTATATCCTTACAATGGACACATCAGCCAAAGAGAAGCACAATAGGGTATTTCCAGGAGCCAGATATGTACGTGTATATTATATTTGAGCCGTTCTCCAGGAAAACCAGGCTTATTCTGTCTGTTGTTTGCTGAATCTTTTCTATTCAGCTTTTAAACAGTGGGACAAGGGATGTTTAATTTTCTTGGTCGGTAGTGTGTTGGGCACTTCTTCGTTTTAAGATTTCTGGCAGCTAGAACTGGGCATTGTAGTCCTTTTGCTGTGGAAACTGGGTCATTCAGCAACTTATAATTTATTGTACTTTTCGACAGCTTGGACTTGGGCGGATCGCCGCTTTTTAGTTTGTGTGTATTATGTTTCCTGTGCTCAGTTGGTTCAGTTGGACATTGAGTTTTGTGTGTGTTTTACGTTTTCTGTGCTCGACTGGTTGGGTTGAGTGCTGCCTTTCCTGTCTGACTTAATATAATCTTTTTTAGTGACATTGTATTAGTATTTATGTACTAAGGTTAATGAAACCCTCTCAAATGCCAAAAAGGTCATGCTCTTTGATTTAAGTTTAAGTTCTTGGATAATATAGAACTATGTCTTAGATTTATTTTTTCTCATGAATCGTGTTAAAATATCTTTTGTCGTTGCTATGGTGACCAATTTCTGAAGAGTATCCATATTGAGAAAACGAGGAGTTAGAGTTTGAAAACAGTAGCTACGTTTGTCTAAAAGCTAAACTTCACGATTTAGATATGTTTTACTATTATAAAAGGAAAATAATTCTAAAATGTGATACAATTTTGAAAACTTTACGTCAAGAACTCATCAAATACTGGATTTATGAACTTCTTGTTAACATAACGTCAAATAACGTTTGAATGACGTTTACGGCGTCACTAACAAAGTAGGGAGAGGGGGTAATTTTCAAAGTCTGGAACTTTGTAATTTAATTTTATATTTTGCTCACATTTTCAGAAACTGTTTAAAAGAGTGTTTCTAATGCTAAATTATCATAATTTTCATATTTTTGTCACTAAGCCCGGTTTTCGTGGAGAACGGTTCATTTATATATGATATAACGCTATCTGCTATGTATGAGTAACATGCATGTATTCGCAATGTGGGCATTATTCTATCTTAATGATGCTATATGTGTTTTATAAATGTTACAATACATTTATCAGATAAGATATTCTAAAATGTTCAATAATGTTCCTTACAAAATCAACTCCATTAACTATCGTACCATAGCGCGATCTCAGTATATACCTGATATGTAAAACAAACTGTTATCAATAGAGCGATATCAGCGTTAATATGTTGATGTGTTTATAAGCCTGTTTAAACAACGTTTTCGGGATACAAATTTACAAAACTGGAATGCAAGAATCGATCAGTCATCTTGTAGTACGTTTTTATAAAATCTATTATGTCCTTCGACTTCCAATTTCATTTCAAATGTAACCTAAGTAATCATTTAATCGTATCGATGTCTAGTTTATTACTTTCTTCTCACATCCGGTTTCATGAGTACACGTACTGTACTCGTATTACCACGATGTTTGTATAAATATATACTATAATAATAATAATAATAATAATAATAATAATAATAACGACTTTATGTATAGTGGATGACATATTTGGTTCTAGACCAATTTTCAATATGGTCCACATCAACATGGGATATATACAATCATTTACAGGAATACATGATAATTATGAGCAAAAGAAAAACATAACAGAAAAACTCACGGAGTCAATAATAAATATGCCAAAAAACACAACAGCACAATGTTAAGGTAATGGTAAATACAAATGTAATTATGATATACAAAATTCAACAATGGAATTTGTAAATATAATTAATAGCTGAATGTTGTGAAACATGTAAATGTTACATCATGTGGCCAAAGTACATCCACTGTAGATAGGAGTTTTTGAATTGTTTGAGTGTTTTTGAAGTACGTATTTGTTTTGGGATGACATACTGTAGCGCACAGACAATCTAAAGCCACACAGAAACGGCGTCAGCAAACCTACCATAAATTATTATTATTTATTATTATTATACCATATTTATTTAGCCCTTTTTTCATGTATATACACGTTCAAAAGTGCTGTACAATCACGATTAAGACATAGTTAAATCAATATACATAAATTATACAACTATGGACAAATTTATAAATCAACACATCCGCCACTCATATATGCAAACAGGTAAAATACACAATATGAAATGTTTCAAGTCCGGTTGGCTTTGTAAGCTGTATGGCCAGTCCACACGCGCAATACTCCACCAGCCGGTAAACATTATTTGACGAATATTTCATAACAACCTGTCGTAAAACGACAGTGAGCTGTCTTGAATTTGTAGTTTTGTATATTCTATATAGTTATACATATATGTATTAGCCATAAGCGTAAGTTTAATATAGAGCCACATTTATTTCATCTTAGATTAGTGTCAGTCTACATATAAGTATTGTTATAACTGGAGTCACTAGTGATCCTATTATCAAATCAGAAAAGATTAAGATTACCTCACGTAACATGAGAGCTATTTTATATTATACATGTAACGTTACTAGTGTATAATAAATTATATAATTATATGAATGTGTATTACAATTTCGACTTTACTCTAATATTCGCGCACTCGTGTATTAAAAATCAAAATCGTTAATATTTACCTGTTACAGTTAATCCGCACATTTGAACTATTTTCCGGTAAAAGTAGAAAAACTACCCACACATTATTCATTTAGCAAATAAACCTGCACCACACAAAACACAAACCCGAGTGTATTTCTGATAAGGTAGGTCTGACAACATTCAATAAAGCCGTGGTTTTAAATTTCATCCATTATAATAACAAGTCGTTAAATTATGAAATATTTGCAAATATGTAGTGAAGTGTTAGCGACGACCCCTCGCTGTGAAAAAGAGAATATGTTGCACAGTATTTAAGATGTTTTACAAATAACAGGCTGTTTTTGATTTACCATTATTTGTAAAGCGTACGCTGTTCTTTGATCGTTTCTCCTTGAAGTTAACACTACAGCTATTTATATCTAACTTCAAGATTTGTTATTATTCTAATACCCTTGTCTGGCTGAAGGAAATATATAGCACGTAATATTCTTATATAATATATATGCAATATAAATACATACCAAGCCTTTAAAGTACTATATATAATTTAACGCTAATCTGCACTAGAAGTTTTCTTTGACGTAAAGTGTTTTGTATCTGTTTGTAAAATCCGGGGGCATTCATATCGTATATCACGTATTACACAAAGGACGAACTTGTGACAGGATTAAAATGATTTATTTTTTTAATTACATCAATGGTATTGTTATATGATATTGAAATGTACTCAAATGTTAATTATTACAGTTTTCCATGTTTATAAATGATAGAATGCATTATTTGTTTTGTAAAATGCTGCAGGTTTTGATGATTAATTAAATATAAACAATAACACATAATTAGTGGATTGATTAATGAATCGTAATGTTACTGGGTATAATTTTAGTTATTGAAAACAAAAACGCGTCTGAATAGTAACATGATACGAGTATCGTTATGTACAAAGCAGATACAAGATACAATTTATTTTGATTTTGTCAGTGGCTATTTTAGAAACCTTTAAGAGTTTAATTGAATGCGATTGAGGTCGGGGAGTTCGCAACATGGAAGTAGCATACCCGCAACGAAACCTCGAGTTCCCTGTGTTTTTAACTCTCAGCGTCTAAAGGGGAAACTGATTCAATTTATCTCAAACATTTCATGACATTCATACACAGAGAATAGGGTATCAATATTCAGTGTTTGAAATTTAAATGTTTCATAGTCGACCTAAACGTAATCGACCTCGGCATAAAAAGCCAACCTATGCACAAGACCTTAAATTATATTAACAAGTTAGAGGCAACTGGTATTAATTAAATGTATTTTTAGTAATTTAGACAACACCGATCTTCCAAACTCTGAACCTTACAAAAGAGAAAAGCAATAGGAATCAGGTTTTAGCGTACGGTCGTAAAGTATACACCGTCTGTTTTATTCCAACATCTCTAGGAGTTGTAGTGTATGAATTCCCCAATGGTTGCTTCTCATCCACAAGCATGGTTTATCTATTTGGTGTAATTAATTAAATACAAGAAATGCTTTGTTTGATAATATAAAAATGAAGTCAATTAATAACAATAAGTAACTCTATCAGACATTTGTTATAGGCTAGAAATTGGGAGCGTTAACATAGGATATGTATTCTATATTCAATTGAACGAGATGTAACAATGAATAAAGGCGCTCGGTAGGAAACAGATCCTTGCTTTATAACAGTATATTAACACTGAACACTGAATAAAGGCGCTCGATAGGAAACAGATCCTTGCTTTATAATAGAATATCATCGCTACCAATAATGGAGAATCACATTCAATTGCTTACTTTGTGTGAAGTGCTTCAGAAATGCTTATATAGTTGTCCATAAACATGCTATCGTTGGCCTTAGATCATTTCTAACTCATGAGCTATTCAATTAATTTAGTTAATTTCTCTTTTTGTTTTTCCGAATCATATAACCGCTGGCATTTTCATCCACGACAAATCATGTCATGTGTCTTTTAGGCGAAAGTGCAATACAAATCGTTGTGGTAATACATTCGTGAATTTCAAGTTTTAAGAAAAAAAATAAAGAAGATCATATTCAAATCCGCGGCATTGTACAAATCCCAATGATTTAACCAAAACCCTTGGCGATACCATCTTGTGCAGTATAACTAGCAAATTATGATGCGTCACTGTATGCAATTACAGTCATGCATTCTTACTTTCATTTTATAGCGAATTTGCAAATAAATGGTCACGTTTACCCTACGAGATCTGTACGAGTTGATTTTCGCAATTCGTACGGCGTCGATAAGCCCGTACATACATGATAAACTACTGATCATCTTACGGTTTTCTTATCACGTAGAGTACTCGGGAACTCAGTGAAAATGTTTCACCGAACTTCCGGATTTTCCTGGCCTCATACGGACATCATACATGCTATGGTAGCTCGTACGAGCACGGATTTTAAAAACTACTAGACTTGTCGATGCTCGCATTACATATGGAAGAGTCCTCGCCAGATCACCTATGCTTGTCGTACGAACTTTCGAGCTCCGTACGAGCTCCGTACACCTGGTCTGCGGTATAGATATCGTTCTATTTCATCTCCATTCGTGGCGGACGGATTTGTATTTATATGTAATTGTAGAACTCTAGTAGGCGAGTCCATTGATATAAATATCTAAAGTTTGACAAAAACTTGAGAAAAATCATATAATTATGTGCCTAGGTGACGAAGTCAAACAATGTTTTTCTGATAAACCAAGAGGAAAAAGAAGTAGATATGGAAGCAATTAGCGGATGAAAACTCCCAAACAAGAGATGAAGTAACCTTATAATACTACTTAGTGTTTGTAAAAAACTCATAAAACAGGAAATTAAATCCCTTGCGTATTGTCGAAACTGAAGAATCCGTCAAAAGATTCACTGATACCAGACGCATGAGAGAGAAAGTCGATGTACTTTGTTACGATCCTTGGTACATTAAGCGTATCAGACGCATGAGAGAGAAAGTCGATGCACTTTGTTACCATCCCTGGTACATTACGCGTATCAGTGAATATGTAATGGCTTTGATAACATCCGAATATTTTATAGTTCGTGATATTTCTACTGACGGTCTTTGACTATCTATATTTATCAATCACAGGTGTTGTTAAAAACATTGATCAGTTCTCAATCAACACGTGTTTTGAATATTATCACTGTGGCTTACGCAATTGTTCAGTGTTACGCCCGAAAACAAACCGGGAGTTTTCCTGGAATTAAAATACCTAAGGGATTCTAGGATTGCATACACCTATGGGATTTAGTCTTTCAATAACTTCCATTTTGTCGGGAAGAAAATACCAGTTATCCTAAATAATGACGTTTAATGTTTACCCTGACAACAGAAATGTTGGTGTGCATGTTTATGTAAGGTACAATACACCACAACGTATATATGAGGGAGTGAATCTGGCTTCTCCTTTCTAATGTCCTCGTATCGTTAGACTCCACATTCGCTCAAATACACTATTAGGTAAAGAAACATCGGACAGGAAGGCAGTACTCAACAGATACAACTGAGCACGAAATGCACAAAAAGAGCACACAAAAGAAAAGAAATAACACACAGAGACGTCTCAAAGCCCAAACACAAAACTGAACGAGTAAATGATATTAAACCGCTACAAATCCTAATTTCAGGTGTCAAAAATGTCAAAAACAAATTTACGAAACACGGCGTACGAAACATTACTTAAAACCAGTATATGTACCGTTTTTAACCCGATCGAAATCCCGTGTAAAATGGCCCAATGGGTATGCACCGTTACGTGAAAGCATAATATGCGTACACGATCTCCGCTATCATGCTTGGTGGATACGAAGAATTCGAAATATATACGAACTATATTCGAATTGTAGCCTTAGTATATTCGAAGTATTCGAACGGCGTTTGGAAAAAGCTGTAAAAACTTTGGTCAATTCGAACTATCATTCGGTGTGTATTTCGAATTTACATGTTATCTTCACTCCGACTTATTCGGGCTCATTCCGGCTGTGATTGGGTACCGATACTAGATTTGTGTTAGTATTATAGATAAACCACAATCATTCGAGCGTAACTGTACTTTTAATAATGAAATTATCCAGATAAAGGGGAGTAATTTCACCAATCAGAATAGAAATTAAATAGTAACTTATATCGGTCTCATAAGTGCAGTTGGCGAAGCTACTGCTTATGGATCTAAATAGATCATTTTGCTTTGGTTCGAATCGCACCAACATGTGAGCTATTGTGATCGGTCTGTGTCCGTCGTCAACACTTCATTCAAACATCTTCTCCTCACAAACTACTTTGCCAATTTTGCTAGACTGATGCTAGACTGATGCTAGATCCCTAATTTTTGTCATGATTCGATAAAAAAACATGGCAGCCAGGGGGCGAGGCTTGTTTTCTCAATAAGAACCTTGAAAATCTTCTCATCTGGCTCCATTTCAATATTATTCCCCAGGAATGTTCCTTGGCTGACATTTTACCAAATTCCTAATTTTCATATTGATTCCCTAAAAAACATGACCCAAGGGGCGGGGCTAATTTCCACTATATGACTATATAGAAAAAATTGAAAATCCTTTTCGCAGAAACTGTAAGCCTGATTTCAAGATAATTGACAGCAATCTTCCTTGTGTGGCCATCAACTAAATACCCAATTTAAATGTTGGTTGCTTAAAAAACATGGCCGCCAGGGGCGGGGCTAATTTCCACTATATAGTTTTATAGAAAACTTCTCAGAAACTGCTCGCCTGATTTGAATATAGTTTCCTAAGAATGTTCCGTGCCTGACCCTCTACCTAATTCCTAGTTTTAATGTCGATTGCTTAAAAAACATGGCCGCCAAGTGCGAGGCTAGTTTCACTATATGGCTATATAGAAAACTTCAAAAATCTTCTTCTCAGAAACTGCTTGCCCCATTTCAATATAATTCCCCAGGAATGTTCCTTGGCTGACATTCTACCGAATTCTTTGTTTAATGTTGATTGCTTAAACAACATGGTCGCCAGGGGCGGGGCTAGTTTTCATGATATAATTATATAGAAACCTTTGAAAATCTTCTTCTCAGAAGCAGCTGGTCTGATTTCAATGTAATTCCAAAGGAATGTTCCTTGGCTAACCCAATCTACCAAATTCCTGAGTATCGTTACACTAAGGAATAATGTAATCAAGGGAAGTTATCGTCCGTGGTTAAAAGTTATTTACCTCAACTGTCAAGTAGGTGTTGAAATCAATTAGTGCCAATATTGACCCTGGTGTCATGATTTGCACGAACTTGGTATAAGTCTAACAGACAATACTACATACAAAATATCTAAGCTCTACTGTAGGCCTTTTGGTTTTGGGCAAGATGATTTTTTCAATTTTCCTATATCAGCCTATATAAATCAGTGACACCGAGGCGGGGCCAATTTTGACAATGGGGCCATAATTTGAACAAACTCAGTAGAGATCCACTTGACATTGCTACATACAAAATATCTTAGATCTAGGCCTTGTAGTTTCGTAGGAGATTTTTTAAATTTTCCTATATAAGCCAATATAAATCAAGTGACCCCCGAGGCGGGGCCTACTTTGACCTCATGGCAATAATTTGAACAATCTTAGTAGAGGTCCACAATACAATGTTACACACTAAATATCTTAGCTCTAGGTTCTCAGGTTTTGAAGAAGATTTTTGAAGATTTTCAAAAATTCCTTTATTCTGTATTGAACGGAATTCCTTGAAAGACTTTGGTAGAGCTTCAAGCAAGGAACACACCTTTGGTTGAAATTGACCAAGTGGTTTAGGAGGAGAGGTTGTTTAAATAGATTGTTGACGACGGACGGACGACGATGGACGACGGACATAGCTCGATCCTATAAACTCACATTGAAAATGTAGTATCATTCATAAAGTCATAAAATATAACGTCATGGTAAAATAATTATTGAAACAAGAATATCAGCGGACTCGAACCCACAGCCCATATAAAAAGGATGCTCCTTTGTATAGGATACTATGCCACCATCCGCTGTTTAAATATGATAATATAAGGTCGAGAGTGGCGTCAAATTCATCGTACTATAACACTACAGTTGATGTTTTTACAGTGTTTTATCGGTGTTCTATTTACGCTCTGCTCTATTAATATTTACATTATTCAAAAACCTGCATAAATGATTATGTATTGGTTACGTTCGACAAACATTACAAAACCTTGAGTTTGATCGATGAACCAAATACTTAGAATTCTGCATGTCGCAATCAGATAAGAGGTTTTCTCTATCTCTTAAACAAACAACAGTAATATTGGCTGCATTTACTTAACCAGATCAACTGCATACCCATTCATAACTACTCGGGTCTTTCCGTCATCGATTCGGAATTTCGTCGGATGTATCAAGCGGACTGATTAAGACGAATATCGTGCATCTTAATCAGCCGGTCAATAAAGTACGAAAATACATGCTAGCGTCCCCAGCTATCATTGTTCGCAGGCAAGTAATGCTAACGTGCAGGGAATGTCCAATAGCCGTAGCATCAGCTTGGTATATCATGCCAGACACCAAGGGACTAAAAATTAGTGATAATTGATTTCAAAATACCACATGCAAATAAAGTGCCAACCAGTAATGATTAGCCGTTATCTAATATATGAATGAAATCAAATCCGTTTCTTTCAAATGTCCCAGGACACTGACCGAAAATAAACATTGAAAAATGATAGTTACACGCACAACACCAACAGGTAAAAATAAAACATGTTGTATTTAACATAGATATATATTTAATTTGGTAATCTAATAGTCTATTTATTTAGGTCTGTCACTTGTATCATACAAACATTGCAATTCCATAAAATTGCATTTTTATTGTTTTAAACATTTTATTTGGAGAAACTATAGAAACACTGATTAAGAGGTACAGAAAAGTGCTATGAAAGACAAGAAACGTTTCCTGGACCTAGTGAAGCAGAGTCAGTCCCAATGTGGGCGCGAAGTCAGCAAAAGGTATTATTCTACTAGTACCATGTACAGGGTGTCCAAAAAAAAGGGGACCTAGGCTAAACATTCATAATTTTTTCTCTTTTATTTATAACACACTGTCAATATGACAAAACATTAGGGGATGAATACAGTTCAGAATACCAACATCATAATTGTAATTATTTTGTTCCAATATCCAGAGTTATCTCCCATGTTTTCAATCACATATTTCAGTATATTAGCATACGGTGAATAGGGAATTTCAGCTTGGTCATAAACATATTTACATGTTGACTGCAAATGTCATCTCAGGTGTCTCATAGTCAAGGATAATGAATCTGCATACACTTGTTCATCATGTATGGCAAACAGATTCACTATAGGGCCCATCTCGGAGCTATATCTAGGCCAATTGCCCTAAGGTATGAGGTCAAATGTCAATAATTTCTTGCGAATATATCATGATTTCGCTGTTGATTTGTTGTAATAAGTGGTTTCTGCTTTCTTATAAATGCTGAGTCACTAAATGACTCTGATATACATCTATGAACAGTTTTAACTTTTGATTTGGATATAAGTTCACATTATTACCGTTTGCTTCTTACTACGCTTTCTTGTTGATTGTTCTCATAATAATGAATTAAAAATTATATTTTGCTTCTTTGGTGATTGTTAATGAATATTTTGAAGGTTGCCTGGTTCCCTATTTGTTTTAGTAAACTCACACTTTCTCACCGCTTTCATTATTTTATTGCAAAGTTGTTTGATTTTCACAAGATTTTCATCACCCTGTGACTTTAAAACTTTGTTTTCTCAAAATGAACACTCAGACAACAATGTCTTATCAAATGGTGACATTTTCCAGGCAATTCAGCAAAAAAACCCCATAATAATAAGTACTTATTTTAGAAGTAGAGATACCTTTTACATGCTCTCACAAAAGAACAGTCCAATTCATTAAAAAATAAAAAAAGTTATAAGGGTTTTAGGTAGGTCCCCGTTTTTTTGGGACACCCTGTAGTTTTATGAATAAGTTCAAGACGCTCATTTGATTGATTATATCTACCAAATACCGAACTTCAAATTCCTCCGGTCTCAGGCTTGCCTACATACACAACAATAACAGCACAAGTGACACAAGATAAATAAACGTGAAGGATGATAAAAGTATTTTATAACAGATGGTGCTCCGCATGCAGCATACTCTGTGTCATACATGCGCAACATGTTTTTATTTTGCATTCTATTAATCATATAGGCCTACTAGTATTTCAGTAGATGTGTGTATGTATGTAGACACTATTATTTTACTTAATCTGAACACCTACTCCAATCCGGTATTTCTTGTAAAATACATGTTCCCATTAGATCGAAACTGACATACATAGTGCATATTACATTACATTTAAAAAAGAACAGTCGTAGCTCAATTATTGCACAATTTGCCATTTTTTGTTCAGTCTGTTATTATACAACAAGGGAATAAAACAAAAGGGGCTGCCTCACCGATCGGGCTAAAACTTTTGCGTATCGTAATTTTCCAACCTAACCAAGTATTGATTTAATGGAAAGCCACTGACGTTTGCTTTATGAAATATTTGGTGCACATAAGAATTTTAAACAACTCTCGATGTCGCACACTGTGTGTTTTTCTTCTTTTAAAAATAGCAGAGTTTTCTTCCAACATGCTTCGTGAATTATGTAATTAACATGTGACCGAACTGTAACATCAATAAACTACAGCATAAACATCAGTGAGGTATTCGGTTCGGTTTGCAATTCGTATTCATCAAATGCGAATAAATTCAGGCAACTTAAGTGATATAGTGCGCCCAGGATAACATGAAAGGCGAGAAATTTTGGTATAATCAATTTAGATGTGAATGATTTATCCGTTATGTTTTTAGAACAAAACTGACCTTATCTGTTTTCTTTAGTTATGTGGTAAACCAACTTTCCAATAGTTGACAAACCCGATTCATGTTTGTAAACATCACGTTATCCTGGGCACACTATATATAGGGTATTAATACCCTATAGAATTATGGATGTAAAAATACTAAATAACTACAAAATGCCGATGTTTCGCAAGTAATTTTAGATGTCAATGTGGTTGTTTATAAGATATACAGGCAACAATACCAAAATTACGCGAATATTTGACAATTTTATTTTATTTTCGCAATACACCAATACGTGAGGCAGCGACTTTATAGTATTAATTTCAGTCTTTTCATTTTCTTTATCACGTCTTCATTTATGTATGTCTTCAAAAATGTTCGAGAGCCGATTCTATTTTATTTTGCTGAATACGCTATATATGTAACTGCAGACATTCGTTGCTGTGTCCCTCCCGATTGTATCATTTTTCTAGTCGTTTAGAACAGTCTACAGTCCAGTTATGATATTCTGACAGTGACGTTGCAGATTATGTGTACGCAAAAAATCACAACCATTGTCTAAACAGGTAGAGCGAAATTTAGTATGATAGTTTAGCATTGAAATTATAGTTGTTTGTACAGTATAAGCCTTTATAATTGGTTTATAGTGGACTCGACTGCTGCGTCATTGGATTTTTATCCTGACTGGACTATAGTTGGTATATGATTAAGTAAAACTATCCAAAACAGACGTAACGCACGGTACTGGATAGGTTTGAGTGACGTAATGTTACGTGAACATACTTACTGTACATGCTTCATGTAATACGTGTAGTTTCCATGTTAATACTTTACAAAGTCGAAAACGACGATACGGGTTACAGAGTAAGTATACACTGATCTTTAATCCAATATAGGATGTGTATTTAAGGTAGCAATTGATCCCCTTTGTTCAATTTAACTGTCAATATATCATTCGTTATCTAGCTGACATGCACCCTGTATCTAACGCACTTAAATTATTCACCCCTTACACACCTATAATGCTATCCATGCACTCTTTTATGAGAAACAAATCCATTTTATTCTAGAATATACGGGTATTGTAGGATTAAGTGTAATCTTTTATCATTAAAAACAGATGTATTTCGTCTACTATAGTACCTTGCGATGTATAAAACGTTCAAAATTTCCCTGTAGGACATTTGTCCTCCCCACACATAATAAAGTGTTTCGGGCTTATTTTAAAGAGAATCTTATCGATTTTTTAAAGTAAAACTTTGACTAAAATAGAATTTATAATTTTATTTTTTGCTTATAGCTGTTGCGTACTAGTCATGCATCTTATTAAAATTCGCATTTTTGGCAAACTTACTCTTTTTTGGCGTTAGCAGCTTACTATTCTTTATTTTTACACCCGTGATTTTGTGATTAAATGCTATTTTATATGACAGATTGATATTGCACTGTATATACTTTCATAACGAATAATTTGGTTTATTATGTGTAATGTATCAAATGAAATTGGAACATTAATGAAATAATTGAAACATTCATGAACTAGTGTTTGGCATTACAAACGTACTGAGTACCGTGCGTTACGTTAACAATGTTCCGTCTAGTAAACATCCATACCCTGACGAATCAAATTACGCTGAGTAAACATCGGTCACTAATAAAACATTAATGCAACGAATGCACGAATTCAATTCCATTCCCTCAGTCGCCTTTGTCTCATCAATAAACGGTTTCGTGTTATGTTTGAATTCTACAATATAAATAATAGAAACAATAGAAACAATACTGTATTTATTTACAAAGTTATATATTATTTTACATAATTTTCTATGAATGCACTAATCGCGTCGGCAGACTATTGTTCTATGATTAGACAATATTACAATCGCATCGACAGGCTATTGTTCTTTGATTAGACAATATTACAATCGCAGATTCAAAACAAACAGAGAGAGAGAACATAATTTATTTAAACATACTTTCAGATTGATTTAAAACATAATCAAATACCACACCAATCTGTCATGGTCTGGAAATTTGAGTATTTGTGACATTCGGATAAACACCAATTGTAGAATATTAAAATAGTTGTCACAATGTCACATAGAATAGTTCAGTATTTACAATGCTGTATGACATTACTAATTTACTTATTCAGGTTTTTAACAGCTAGGACTAGGGCGGTTCATTTTCTTGTTCGACAGTGTGTTCGGCACTTCACTGTGGAAACTTGGTCAATCAGACAGGGCATTCAGCTCTTTGGTTGCTGAAACTGGTAAATTCTACTTTTCGCTAGCTTGGACTTGGGCGGATCTTTACTTGTTTAGTTGGGCATTGTGCCTTGTATGTGTTTACGTTTTTTTTGTGCTCGGTTGGTTCAGTTGGGCATTGTGCCTTGCGTGTTTTTATTGTTTTCTGTGCTCGGCTGGTTACCCTTTCCTGTCTGACTTAATATTATATTTTTATTCGATGGCATACATAAATCCCGTGTAACATTGCTAACCATTGGTATAGTTTTAAACTAGATACATTGACGACACTAAATTCTCTGATTCTTAAATTTATTTGTTGTAAAACTGAATTGTGAGGCATCGTTTGTTCATAAATACTGGGAACGAAACATTAGTTTTCTTTAAACCAGAATAAACAAGACTTATCACTGAATATGATGAATACCCCCCAGATACTGCTTGACACAATGACTTAGTATCAGACGTCTATATTGTGATGATATAGAACTATTATATACTTAGTCGAGCTTTAGAACTGACGAGTCTTGTAAAGTATGGTTGAAAACTGCATAAATGAAAATATCTGGTCTGACCATTGAGTGCCATCGATATTCAAAACTCGACGGCCTTGGTACTGACGAGACTTTAAAAGTATCCTTGATATCTGGCCAATGGTTACAGAGAAATAGTACAGACAAAATTAAAAAAAGTGTAAAAACCAAAGAACAGTAACTCCACTGAAATTGCCCTGAGCTACCAGCACCAATGGTAAGTATGCACACTTATATTTGTTACTGATCATGCATGCAAAGTTTCGATGAAATGCGACCAATGGTTACCCGGAAATAGTCTGGACAAAATTTATAAGTGTAAAAAACCGAAGGACCGTAAATCCCTTAAAATTGATACGACCGACATCCGCTGACGATATGCGCTTAGTACTGAACGTGTTTGCAAAGTTTAGACGGAATAAGACCAATGGTTACAGAGAAATAGCCCGGACAAAATTTGCACGGACCAACCGATCGACCGAAAACATGACTCCAATAATGACTGGTTTATCATTGCATGCCGCCCCAATGGTAACACTATTGTTTTGTCTATTATGTCTCCCACTTTGGAAGATGGAGGACTGTTCATGTTTTTTCCTGAATATGTCAGCCCGGATACCACAACGTTACATTATTATCCAAGATTCCTCCTAAATATCTGGGTGGTTGGCATTAGCGTACCCGACACCAATGTGGGAAAAAGACATGAATAATAGAACACTTGTGGTAATCATGGTTTGTTCAATTTTCCTTATCTGGAAGTACCGATACCAATTACACTAACTAACACCACCAATCACGTACCATGCACAAAATCTCCTGAATGCAAACAACATATAATACCATTATCTACCACGCATTTATGTCATGAATAGTAGGTACTATGTTTTGTTAAATGTTTTCAAAATAATAATTACTACTATAAAATCATTAGATTGTACCCTGGCATTGATCTTCGCTGATATTATAATGGTACTGAATCATGTCATGAAATCAACGAAAGGCATTCTCCAAAAAAGTTACACGTGGGCTTTTTTGTACCAAATTCATGATCTAAGGACCTAACGAAATTGGCATTATACTGTAATGGACTAAATTTATTAAGAACGGAAAATGCATAATTTTCCATACTGTAATCATTAGCAGCATTGCATTCATTTACAACGTCAATAGAATACAGTGTTATCTACCAATTAGCATGCATCCGACCTTATGTTTATAATAAATACAAGGGAAGTATTGTTCGACCTACTGTTTATAATAAATACAAGGGAAGTATAGTCCGACATACTGTTTATAATAAATACGAGGGAACATCAAAGTCGAAGATAAAACTCAATTCTAACACGATCCGCGGATTATTCCTATAAACATAGTGCAAACAAGAGCATGTTTTATTACCCCCATAAAACATACCTCTCAAATTGGCTGTTACTATTTACGCCCCGTATCACGTGACATATTTATGAATGAATGAACGTAAACTGTATAGTAAACCTTCTACGAGTCCCGATGGCAAGACAAGTTGCACGAGAATCCAGTGTTACAGCTATGACGCACCAATATACTCTCGAAACTAAGTTTCATTAAAACTTCTGATAATCAATTCATTTATATTTTTCATTCCATGAAATAGATACCCTATATTCGTGTTATTAAAATTGTTTCAATGCTTAAAATGTGTTATTTCCTTCAGAAAATTACGTAGCTCGTTTTCATTAACGAGGGAGGTAATTGTACCAGCTAATAGGCCACTCAATTTCAGCGTGGAATTATGTCAAATGGGTGAAAATGGAATGCGCGCAGTTAAATAGTGCTGGATATTATCGTATTTAGAATCGAAATAAAAACTCTGTTCTTGTATTTTGTCGGTGAATAAAACACGGGCACTCGTTCGGATGCGGAAAATTAAATCACTCGTGCTACGCACTCGTGATTTAATTTTTCCGCATCCGAACTCCTGCCCATGTTTTATTCACCGACAATATACGCGAACAGATTTTTATTTCTTAAGCAAAGAACGAATCTCATTTTACATACACTTCGATTACTAGTATTGTAGACCATGAGCATGTTCATTCTTCCACATACATGTATCATGTCCGCACATTTCAAACAAAACAAACGTTGTTATTAGCTTTTTCTTTTCCATTAATAGCATTGGTGTCTGTTTAAGACTACAAAGATATTTGATTTCATAAACAGCATCAACTAGGTAATTCCGTTTTTATGCCCACACCATAGGGCGGGCATATAGATTTTTTATAGTTGAAACTTGGTCATTCCGCTTTTATGTCGCCAACATTAGGACGGGCATATAGATTAGTTATAGCTGAAACTTGGTCAATTAGCTTTTGTTTAGCTTAAATTAGGTCATTCGGATTCTGTGTAACTGAAAGTAGGTCTTTCAGCCATTAGACAAAGCTGGGACTTTTGACGGTGAAGTTCATTTGCTTGTTTAGTTATGATTGTGTTATGCATTGTCCCGTGTAATTGTGGTATGTGATGTGTTTATGTTGTCTGTGGTCGGCTGTTAAAGTTGAGTGCTGCATTCCCTGTTCCATTATCTATTATCTTCACGCACATCGTTTCCTACACCAAGAACATACAAAACAGTGCGGATATAAAGTCAGCAATCAGCGTTAACAAGCAGCTACTCAAACACAAACACCCAAATAAACATAACAAGAAGGTCCAAAGGGGGCCTATATCCCCCATCTGTCGTAGTAGTCCGTGCAGGTCCATATAAAGAACTATTCGAGGAATAATGTACACTTTCTGACTAAATTTACAACTTCTGACTAAGATTTAAGTAAATGCTGTCTCTATTGCATGTATACGATTTTCATATTCTTTAACCAGCGCGACCTTGTTTATACTAGTACATACTCAATGCGAATATTGAAACTCGACCTAGATTTCATCTAGACGAAAATTCTGACCAATTCACAGCCTTTATTTCATGCACAAGGTTTTTTAAGATTTGACCTAGTGACATAGCTTTTGACCCGGAGGACCCAATATAGAAAAGGAACCTAACTTTTGTGCAGATGATCGTGGTGACCAAGTTTCATAAATGTTAGGCCAAAATTGTGACCTCTTGACTTCACAATGTGTTATATGATTTAACCAGGTGACCTAGTTTTCTACCCCAGATGATCCAATATCGAACTTGAAATAGGTTTTATTGAGGTGATCATGTGACTAAGTTTCATAAGTATGACCTCTAGTGACTACACAAGCAATTGTAGACGTACAGTCGGACACCCTCACGTACGCTACCGTAGGTGGTCTTTAAGTGAACGGATGTAGGTGCAATGTGTGCAGTTTTGCGTGATCATCACCCTTTTTTATTATTTGAGCTTATTGTATTGAATTACTGCATCAACACTGTGTATTTCATTAGTTGATTGAATCGCTTTTTGTTGACCATATTGCGCCATGAAATGAGTAGGTACATGTAGTCGCAAACGCGCAATAAAACACTAGTCAATTTTCTATATAAAACCTGTTTCGTTCTGACGGAACTGATAACCGATGTTACACTCGGACGGAACTTGGGTTTCATGTTTACTGAGTGTTTCTTGGTTTTTAGTTCCGTCAGAGCCATATGAAAACAGAACATTTCTCTCACGGAACTGAAAAGCGGTGTATCGAGATCCGTACTGTACCCTAGCGTAACCATTAAACAAATTGCATACCCCCCTAGCGTTATGTTTAACCATCGCTCCGCAAGCGTAATGTTAATATTACATCAACACAGTACTAAGTACTTCTAAAATGAATAAATCTATCAGACAGTAATGTTTTTAGATAAGTAATTCTATGATTGATTAAACCAACAGAGAATAGCAGAGAATAGCATATTCAAGACAGATATATTGGGCATCTGTAAAAGTATAGAAGTTTCTACATTTGTATCAGACAAACGATCAATCTTACACCGTTTAATGTGTTTATGTTGCCCTGACATCATTCTACTAAAACAATACGTATTGTTTGTCTGTAAGTTTATTACATTGTGCATAAGATTTAGTGACAGATTCCTGTCGCCAGTCGCTACGATGAGTCCCATGTTACTTGATAGCAAGGTCAGCAGTAGATCAAATACACATTACATGTGTATATATAACATAGTATAAGATTTATCCGAACATGGTTTTCCTTTCCTGTCCAAGTTTTCTATATCTTATTGCATGTTTTGTTTTGAGTTTCCATTCTGAAATTAGCATCCCTTCTCTAATAATTACATACAGATACAGTCTACTACATCAATAATAACTGACAACAATGAAGGTATAACAAAATGTTAAAATGTTATATCAAATAAATATCGAAGGCACAATACATTTGGAGAAATGAGGAAAAGATAATTTCTAACACTTGTGGAAACAAGTTTTAACTGTCAGTATCCTGTCAGTGAAAATACAGGAAACAATAGCCATTATGGCCAACTACGTACCTCGGCTGTTTAGTCAAATTATCCCACCAGCGTGAAGAGACTGAATCCACCGCGTATAAATCAAATTACTGTATGACTTATTTGGATACTATACAATTCAACTTGTATGACTTATTGTGATTGAAACATCCGGTGATTTCATATCACTGTTCGACTTATTGCACGACTATATAATTCACGTGTACTCCTTATTGCGATAACCGGAAGTTGACTTGTTTATATACTGTGGAATCTAGAAGATTATTAATTTTACCTAAGTGTAGTGTAGAAGTGTAGAAATTTGCATACTAAATGAGAATGAATGTTTGGATTGTTTCGATGTTTTGTTTTTGAAATTATCATATAATCAGCCGCTACATCACATTTCCACACGTGCATTTTACACCACATTTCCGCACGTGCATTTTACTAAACGTTTAATCTTGATTAGTGAAGTGTTCAATGATAAAATCACACTTCGTGCATCTAGTTATATTACCTGAACAATTCTTCAAGCCCAACCCATAAAACGGTAATTTGATGTATCTCTTACAAGAACGCTTCTAACATGGCACGTGATATTCACCTTCTGCGTTTATACTAAACTCACAGTTTTAGATGGTGCGATAAAATATGACTGTTCCCATTAGCTGCCATACAGAGCAGAATTTTACATATAAAATTGTATTCCGTTGCTATAGTTGGTTTATGAATACATTGTACTACAATTCATTTATAAGTCGGTCACTAGTTTACATAACATCGTGTATATTATTGATCAACCATGTTTTTGAGCCGTGACTAATTTACGCTGAAAGTTGATTCACCCTTAATAGGTATAGTTCGATTTCGAGCATTGAGCCGTGACTGCACTTTTAAGGCTTTAACCACTAATCGATATAGGTTGGTATAGGTTTGACCAGTACGATAAGTAATACAATTAAGGCCAAATAGTTCAAGTGTCTGGTAGGTCGTGACGGTAAAGCGCTTGATACATTGTAAAATATTTTTTGTCCGATCAGGGGGAGTTCGAATCCCACCAAAATAGTTTTTCATTTTTATTATATTTTTTAAGTGCACACAACTTGTAAAATCCGTGTAATACTAGTATATGTGACAAACCATATTTGTTACATGTATTTGTAGAACGTTATGAAGGCTAATCAACCGAATATAGGATGTCAGTAAGCTCGAAATACACCAACGATCAAAATGAGTGAAAATGATAAATATATTGAATCGACACCTTTCAATGGGTACATTTAAAATATAAACAAAATCTTTAACTTACAATCTCTTCAAATAACATAAAACAACGAATTAAAAAAATGAGCGAATCAGGGAATTGAACGACCGACTTCTGGGTTAGAAATTCTGAACGTTACCGACTGCACTAAACTGTAATCTGATTATTAACAGATATCTGTAAGAATCATATCATTAAAAAATGGGCTCCGAGCGTAATAAATGATAGTCTACCCGCCAAAATGGACTAGTCGGATAGGTCATGGCTCAGAGTTCAAAATTGAACTATAAGTATATATAAGCAATACCAACACATGCGACGCGTCATGAGACTTTGTGTCCAAATGCGGCGTTACGTGGTAAACAGAGAAACGACGTCGCCGTATAAATACTCTAACGTGTAGTCTCGACAAGTGTACATAGAGTATAATATTATGTGGTAGAGTTCGATATATTATTTGGGATAAGACTATAAATATTAAGTATAAATTAACATTTGCACTAAGTTGAAAAGGGGGCATAATTTCAACAAAATGCTTGATAGAGTTACCTACCCCAGTGTAGGGGTTTGGGTCATGATGGTGAACAAGTATACAACATATCAAAGGACTTTGAAAATATAAGAGGTTAAAACTTCGCAAACAAAATAGTCCGTTTAAATTTGTACACATTACACGTCTTAGAATGCAAATAGATCGTTGTTTTGCGTGATATACCGGTGAATAGATAACGGTTTGTCGTTCATATGCATAGTTATTAATCACTCCTGAAGGTCTTCGGCCTTCGTGCCTGATTAATTCCTGCGCATATGAACTCTAAACCGTTATCTATTCACCGGTATATCACGCAAAACAGCGATCTATTTCCTAAATATATTTTATAAAAAGTGTTTTATCAACATTTTTTTGTTCTCCAATTTATTATCCAGGTGGTCGACTATTTTCCTAATCAATTATATTATAGTGGGCCCAGGATATTTCAAACTTTAATGCCTAAATGCTGATAAGCCCAACCCCATTAAAATTTTCATATTGCATTCAAAAATCTGTTTTAACAGAAAGCGGTCTATTTCTTGGTATTTTGGGTCTTACACAATCACGGGCGGCGACTACGTGACTTCGTCAAGTATTTTAAACGAATATTGGCGGATATTTTGCCTCAGTAAGTGCCCACTTTTCTTGATTTTATATGTTTTACATCCTTCATATCGAAACTTCATGTAGCCTATCATATGCGCATTGCTTTTTCGAACGTTAGACGTTAGTTTTGTCTCATAGAACAGATTTTGAGAACACTTATTGAATTGGATCCAGAGTTTCAGCGCAAGGTATGCCGCACGCATCCTATAAATTGTTGGCAAATTATGGACAAATAAAGTTTTTAGCGACAAAAATGTTTTAAAATATATCAAATGTTTGATTTTACCGTGAATCATGTTACCATTTTACCATGTACGGATTGCTTGTGTTTAATATTCGGTAGTATGCATAACGAACGTTTTTGTAATAGTATTTCTTGTTACGTAGTCCTTATGAGTTGGTAAAGAACGTAACGCTCGTTTTCGTATTGTGGCTTTATTCATTTAGTTTGTCACACAGTTTATAAACATAGTACTTCAGGTTCACAGCATAAGTCAACTGTTCATACTCATAAACATAGTGTCCATGCTTATGGCCCAAGCTACTCGCTTATTGATGGCCCACACCTAACCGTCTAGCTATCGGACTCCCGACCCTAACTTCTCAACTCTAAACTCTAACTTGAACTGAACTCTCTTAGTCACATGACATGGTCTATGTTATCAGCCCACAGACATATATTAATAATACGTACACTTCCTCATATACTGACAAGCTGTCTGGTGTTAGTATCGATTCACATATAACTGTCCCAGTTATAGTGTAACCTATATTTATGCACAGTACATTTGAAATTAATATTACATAATTAGTTATCCCTTGATCATTACATTACATTCTCACGTAAATATCTCGGTGTGTTTCAGTACGTCAATAGTTAGCTCATTTTAAACAACTTACCATCCCGTATTTATGTTTAACATGTCAAAATATTAACAGAACAATACGGTTGAAGTCCAATTATTGCGTTACATGATAAACCGTTGCAGTTGACAAATGATTTTATTAGCCTTGAAATGTGTGCCGTTGTCGACAGTCAGTGTATTATTTTCAAGCTCATATCATACAAAAAGGTACTTTCCGACATTTATTTAAATTGCACGCTAATGAGATAATAATCACCAACGATCACATCATAATTGACGACTCAAACAAAGTATCTCATCATGTTACAGTAGAAAACGACATCAACACGAATTACCTGAAGTACGTTCACAAAACTAGATTGGAATTTCTGTCACATATGAACATGAAAAACAAATATCAACCATGCGGACCTTCAAAAATGAAATTACCTTTACCTAATGTGATGACATCATTGACTGACAATGTACACCTACACATGTCCATGCTTGTTGTTCGATATGGTATGCAATTCACGAGTTCATCATTCAAATGTTTGCAATATG
Source organism: Spisula solida (assembly GCA_947247005.1). Lineage (NCBI taxonomy): Eukaryota > Metazoa > Mollusca > Bivalvia > Venerida > Mactridae > Spisula > Spisula solida. The sequence goes on along the minus strand of OX365960.1, from coordinate 24,586,595 downwards.
AATACTTATGGTCACGAGAACAATAATATGGATGTCAATGTATAAAATAAGCTAGCTTACATCCATTAGAATATAACCTACATTATGAGCCAATGAAAACGCCGCATTTTCGCAGTTAAATGAAAATTTAATCATTAAATTTTTCTCTTAACAGAATTGACGTCATGTGTTGGCGCTAGTTTATATCGGCCAATCAGAATGCAGAATGTTATATTCTAAGTTATTTAGAACATATTAAGTAAATTTTAATGACTAAAAAGGCCTCGCTTCGCTTCGCTCGCTCCGGCCTTTTTAATCATTAAAATTTACTTAATATGTTCTAACTATAACTTAATTGTACCAGAAATACGCAAAACAGAACACAACAAAATACATGTACATCCTACCGTTAATATTGATCTTACTTAACTTAAGGATAAGGACAACCAACCAGATCACACCGTACTAAACTATTGGCCTGTAACAGGCGATATGATTGGCTATCCTTATTCTTCAATTAAATAAGATCAATATTGAATACCATCCCCGGAACAATTTCTCCGGCATTCTCGTGGCTAAGAACCTCATTTTATCCTGGTTGCTCTACACTGTTCGAGGTACAAACATATATATCAGCAGATTATGACGTCTGGGATATTTTATAAATATACAAACACCAGCTTGTATAAACAACAGAATCATAAAGATAGCGAGTTCATACAGAATAATCCCTGATCTACGACCACGGTGATCCCTGATCTACGACCACGCTATATGGATTGACAAACATATACATGTACTTAACAACCTTTTCTAAGTATACAACAACCGAATTTGAAATATCTGAAAATGTAATGGACATATTACATTGAAACGTTCGGTAAATTTGTATTGTGCTATTTGCAGCTCAGCGAATATGAACCGACCGAACACAGAAAACATAAAACACATACCAGGCACAATGTCCAACTAAACAAGATCCACCCAATATCAAGCTGTCGAAAAGTAGAATGAATTAGTTTCAGCAATAAAAAAGCTGAATACCCTAGCTGAATGGCCCAGTTCCAACAGTTCCAACAGTAAAACGGCTTTAATACCTAGTTTTAGCAGTCAGAAATCCTAAAAAGTAGACAATAAAGTATTACAAAGCTGACAGTCAATTTATCAGTTAACAATAGAACGACTCAGCTAAAATAAGGTGAATGCCCCCAGCCGACGACCTGCTTTAAACAGGTTGAATGACCACGTTTCAGCGACGAAAAGGCAGAAACACCCAGTATAAGCCGCCTGAAGGCTTTTAGAATTAAGGAAGAACAGTCTACTGTATATCCCTGCAATCGCGTATAATGACTTTTGAACGAACCACATAGGGTACGAACGAGTAAGATAGGGGACAAATAGTGAATATGAAGAATAGAAACCTTAGCTGCATAGAATTAGCCCCGGGCAAAATGACGATTACTGAGAAATTAAGACATATTGTTGATTATTATAGATGGAAAAACTCCTCAAAAACGAAATTGTAGCTAAAAGCCAAACCCAACCCCACATTTAAATAATTTAAACGAAAACTACGGGCAGAAGACACGAAAGGACACAAACAGTTTACAACGTTACTCGAAAAGATGCAGTCTATATCTCCTTCAGGCTTGGTGCACAGCTAGTTAGTTCCAGCTAATTAATGGTTCGCCCAGTGTTAGGATAATGTGACCGAGTAGTCACCTAATGACGAAATACTTTTGACCAGTGGGACTTAAAACATATTTTAAGAAATATATTTATATGACGATGGTGAGATTTGAACATCGACCTTTTCATACAAAAATACAGGCAACATGTTCGTAAACACAAAGTGTATCGTCATATAGAATGTAAATAGGTCGAAGAAGTAAAACATTGATAGCTCCAACGTAATATTGTAAAACAGTAAAACAGACGAAGTTAATGTATGCATTAGCATGCCCAGAGTGGACGAGTTAATTCATACGTAAACGATCAGATCATGCGAAGTCACGAAACGATAATATGCGATAGAACAATGCGTAGTCACGATTACTGTTCTATCGTTTTTGTTCGTGTCTTCTCGTCTTTGCATGTAAATGTTTCTCCAGTCATGGCCTCCGTCATTATAAAGCGCTTTGATTCTCCAAACAACGTTGGTTTAAACTTGGTTTATTTCAATATTCGTACATATATACAATAATACAAACTTGGAATAAGTAATGTACACGATGTTTTTACAAGAAACGTTAGTGACGGCACCTATCAGTTCTCTTTATGTATTAACACTGGTATAAAGGTAAGATCCCCTCCTCCAGCATGTAAATATGAATGTTAATATTGTGTGGCAGCATTGGACTATAACTTATGGATATTCCGTGTTCATCCTTCGTCCTATCAGACCATTCTTACTATACAATAATGAAAACACACGAATAGAAGAAAACGAGTCCATTTCAATTGAACCTTCTTATACAAAACCAAGTTCCAGTTCAATTGTACCTTCCTATACAAAACCAAGTTCCAGTTCAATTGTACCTTCCTATACAAAACCTACTTCCAGTTGAATTGTGCCTTCCTATACAAAACCAAGTTCAGTTCAATTGTGCCTTCCTATACAAAACCAAGTTCCAGTTGAATTGTACCTTCCTTTACAAAACCAAGTTCAGTTCATTTGTTCCTTCCTATACAAAACCAAGTTCCAGTTGAATTATACCTTCCTATACAAAACCAAGTCCTAGTTCAATTGTACCTCCCTATACAAACCACAAGTTCCAGTTCAATTGTGCTTTCCTATACAAAACCAAGTTCCTGTTCAATTGTGCCTTCCTATACAAACCACAAGTTCCAGTTCAATTGTGCTTTCCTATACAAAATCACACCTCACACGGAGCCTCGCACGAGACGAGCATTTAGATAATGCAGCATGCTGGTATCATTAGGTAATAATCTATTATTAACGCCATAAAATTGGTTACTTTATCAATATTTATAATGTTATTGATATATACAGTTCATGTCGGTGCAGTTTATTTTATTCTTTGTAATAAATAACTTCAGACGCTTGAAGTTAATTATAGGCTGCCAGGTAAATTCATTTAGTGACACAAAGCCATAGGTACAGGTATAATCCTTTGTGCCGTGCACGTTTCCACAGCCGTAAACATAGCATAACCTAACACAACGCACCATGACGCAACGCTGATGCAACAGGAACAACTCGGTCACTTACAACCTTTGATGTAACAGGAACAACTTGGCCATTTACATCCTCTGATATAACAGGAACAACCCGGTCATTTACATCCTCTGATATAACAGGAACAACTCGGTCATTTACATCCTCTGATATAACAGGAACAACTCGGTCATTTACATCCTCTGATAAAACAGGAACCACTCGGTCATTTACAACGCTGATGTAACAGGAACCACTCGGTCATTTACATCCTCTGATATAACAGGAACAACTCGGTCATTTACATCATCTGATAAAACAGGAACAACTCGTTCATTTACAACATTTGATGTAACAGGAACAACTCGGTCATTTACATCCTCTGATATAACAGGAACAACTCGGTCATTTACATCCTCTGATATAACAGGAACAACTCGGTCATTTACATCCTCTGATATAACAGGAACAACTCGGTCATTTACATCCTCTGATATAACAGGAACAACTCGGTCATTTACATCCTCTGATATAACAGGAACAACTCGGTCATTTACATCCTCTGATATAACAGGAACAACTCGGTCATTTACATCCTCTAATATAACAGGAACAACTTGGTCATTTACAACATTTGATGTAACAGGAACAACTCGGTCATTTACATCCTCTAATATAACAGGAACAACTCGGTCATTTACAACATTTGGTGTAACAGGAACAACTAAAGCTGACAAAGCAATGAGAACAAAAGTGGGAGGGTAAACAATAAATCAGAATTTTTAAGATAATTAAAGGGCTCAAGTAGACAGACATGTATTGTATGTACATTGTATACTATCATTGTAACATAATACCAACAACTTGTTAAAAAGGGCCACTCTTTTAAAATAGCTTGTTTCAAAGAATGTGTTTGCCTTTCAGTACTCGTTCACGAACACACAAATTGGAAAATATCACGAGCCAAAAGTCACACCATGCTTGCATTATAACTCCAGGGAACAGACTCTTATTTAGTTTTGACTGAAAAATGTATTCTTTAAAAGATATTCAAGAAACATTGCCATTTTTCTACTTTCGGTTTGCAAGATTATTAAAGTTTTGAATTATACAAGTTTCTTTGTTCGTCTTTGTTCCTTATACTATTGACAATGTCTCCAACAACAAACGTTGTTTCTTAATGTTATGTTGACTTGCAATGAAAGTGCTGTCATGCTTCAATAAATTCACTTTAGATCTACTGATATTTATTTTTTGTTTAACTTCAAGGGTAAATATAGTGCATCATAATACTATGCTTGCTGTATCCAACACAATTCAATTTTAAGAATAAATGCTTTTGAAAACAACATGCTCAATCCTCAGATCGTACAATAAGAAATAGGTGTGGCATCACATTCGAATATCACGGAGAATAATTTAATGTCGGAATCATCTTAGGCATTCGGCATCATCCAAGGCATTGAGATAGTGTACATTGCATACCCTTAGTCAATAAGTTTAATGTATTGAAAAATAAAGCACACTCACAACAACAGATGAAATGATTAGATAGTTTACACCCGCTTTCTCTGTATCTGATCCATTATCAATCTTCTTAATACGAATCAATCATTCTAGTCAGATTTCTTTTACAAGTTCACGTATAAAACATCTTCTATGAGAGAATGTTTCCACACCTGTATTACTTTATCAGAAGTATATTTACTATATAGATAAACAATCACAAATGTTATATAGATTCTCAATTCAACAAACACTTTGTACATTGATATCAAATCTGACATAAAACATTAAAGGGACTGCCTCACGTATTGGTGTATTGCAAAAGTAAAATAAAATTGTCAAATATTCATGTAATTTTGGTATAGTTTCCTGTATATGCTATAAAGAACCACATTGACATAAAAGATAACTTGAGAAACATCGGCATTTTGTAGTAATTTAGCATGTTTACACCCAAAATTCTATAGGGTATTAATATTCTATAGAATTAGCACTACTATCACTTAAATTGCCTGAAATGTATTTGCATTCGATGAAAACGAATTGCGAAACGAACCTAATACCTCACAGATGTTTAGGCTTTAGTTTGTTGAAGTTACAGTTTGATCATGTCTGAGAATATTCAGTCTATGTGAAAAAATTAATGTCTATGTACTAAGTCTAAGCAAGGACAGAAAACTCCATAAATATGTGTCACAGGGTTACTAGCCTTGTCAGTATTGACTCTTCTTGTTATGGTGTCCACTCAATCACTGAGTTGCATTCAATAGAAACGACAATGCTATTTTAAAAAGAACAAGTCATTAAGAATTACAAGCAATACAGAAGTCTCCTACCGGTTTGAAACCATTTTCAATGTTTCTATTGCCATAGCAACCACACTTTTTGTAGGAATCAATATATTTTTAGTCGTGCATATTCCCCTTATTGCCCCCTATCCACATACCAAGTTTCATAAACCTAGCTTGTAAACTGTTTCAGTTATGTCAGGATCCAGATTTTTTGACGGACGGACGGAGGGCAAACGTATAGTCCCCTCCGGTTAAAACCGGTAGGGGACTAAAAATAAAGTGATTTCACGCCCTATGGGTTTATTTTCTTTTTATGAACGGATTTTTTAAACTTTGATTTCAAATTTTAAAAAAGCTCTTAGTTTCTGATTATGTTATAATATTTACAATAACACCCGTATTATTGAAATGTTTATTAAAAACAAACTGCACCTCAGTGACTGTGTGGTAAATACCCCGTGTTATAAACCTTTCTAAGATATTATAAAGTTTCGATTTCGATTCTGATACATGTATATATTTTAGAAATTAATACATAAATCTAAAACATAAAATTCAAGCTATTAACAAAATTTCATTTGCATTTTGCTTCATTCACATTATTCTTAAAGCTGTGCAAAATTTTAAAATCAATATTTTTGTCAACTTACCAGGTTTTCCTGGAGACTGGCTCATGTGTTTTTGACATAATGTCTCCGTTTACCAGGTTATAGATAAGTCCCATTGGGAGGGACTATAGTAGCAAGAATTACATGGAAATGTTTGTCCCCTTTCTATTCTCATATTGTGTAAGACCCAAAATGCCAAATAACGTACTTCATTTTGTTATCACAGCCCTTACCGAAAAATAAGGGCTTCGTCAATGCTTCTGGCAAATTTGCCGCAAACTACTTTACGCGCACTTTTACGATGCACATGTTTTTAAAGCAGATTTGTTTGCCACAAAATTGCCACAAAGAAATTTGCATATTCCAAATATGGGCAAAGGACAATTGCCGCAAACTTGCCGCAAACTAATTTGCATAGTAAAAGTGCGAGTAAGTTTGCCGGAAACTATATTTGATTTCGGCAAATTTACCGCAAACCTCATTTGTATCATTATTGTGGAACATTCAATGTATGATTGAAAGACATTGCCGCAAAATTGCCGCAAACTAATTTGCATGCTAAAATTGCTGTTCTGGCAACCTTTTGGCAAACACACTTTTTCACAAAACTAGAATTCCAGATAGAAAATATTTATTTCATTTCTTTGTCACAATAACCAATTTTTTCTGATTGCTATTTAAAGTCATAAAACTATAATATCAAAACTGAATCACAATCAAACTAATTCCCACCGATTGATCTGGTTCTATTAGCTGCCAATCCTTGCATAATTATATTCCATATGATCTGAAAGAAAAATAATTCAAAACACATAAACAATTTATTAGTCACAGATTAATTTCTCAGAATTAACTACCCCCAAAGAATTTATATGACTAAATTAAATTTATATGATTTAATTATCTACTAAAAATGTATAACTGAAACAAATCATCATTATATCCCTCCTATTGATCATTTACTCTCAGGGAGGTATATGCACCTGGAAATAATAACAGTAATTTAAAGTACAATACAACCTTTTCAGAGTGACCCTCTGTAGAGCAATACACTCTCTACAACAACACTTTCAAAATTTCCTTAAGCTGATATTAAAAAATATAATTGACCTCTATATAGCAACAACCTCTTAACAACAGTCAATATTTCAGCTCCCAACTGGTGTTGCTCAACAGAGGTTGTACTTTAAAATCGATACAAGTTTGTTGTAGTAAACATATGAAGCCCACAGCCCCTATTTAAAAAGTGGACACTTAAAACAATAACTTGTAGATCAAAGGGGTCAGTAATTTTCGGTAAAATGCTGTAAAAAACATGAAACAATGACTGTACATGAAGTTTTAGAAATAAATAGAGGATATTTGTTGATTTTGGTGTAAGATCGAATTTTATTTCACCGAGTAATCACAGAAACTAAATAATTTCACATGTGGCGTAGCCACGAGTGAAATTGTAATTTTCTGTGATCACGAGTGAAATAAAATTGATCTTAAACCAAAAATCAACAAATTTTCTGTTTATTATATGCCTCAATTCCTCTTAAATATGTGCCGTAATTGGCAAAATCACGTCGAAATTAGAACGTCACGACGTGATAATTATGACGTCATGATGACGAAACGCATATTTTAAAGCCCGGCGCCGTTGACGTTACATTTCTTTTTCTGCATTCTTTTCCAGCTTCTAAAACAGTGAAAATAACAAAGTGGTAATTTCACTGTTATTTTCACTGTTTATTTCACTGAAAAATCTCCATAATCCATTGAAAGCAAATAATAAAGCAGAATAATTGTCTTATATAATATTCATAACATTCAGCATTTACATTTACATCTGTTTTATGGTATTGCAACTGTTGCCTTCCAGCGTTTTGGAATTCATGAAGTTCTTTTAAACCAGGTTATACTGAAGTAGATCAATATATTGTTTTTTTAATATGTAATATTATACTCACAGTTTTTGGAACCTATATTTCAGGGATTAGGATTAATAAGTGTAACAAATTACTGCTTAAAAATGCATTAATGCATGAATACTTAAATTTCTATAATTTTCAATATGTCATCAATTTATATATAGTTCCAGTATATTGGGGCTTCAGCATCATAATTATATAATACATTGTATCTTAATTAAGTTGTATTTCAATACATGTGTTGAACGTATAATAATAATTTATGCTACATATCCTTTCCGCTACCACGATTTTTTTTGGGGGGGGGGGGGGTTATGGGAAATTCATATGGTCCCTATACCCCGCCCATGAGACACTATTGACTTGCAGCACTGATAAAAACTCGATACATCCGGATGCTACACACTTAGCCCAAACCGAAAGTAGAAAAAATTGTCAACATTTCGACTAAAGGTCACCGGAAATGACGATGTGACGGTGACCCTTGCGCGAAAAACTTCTTTTTTTTTTAGCTTGACAGGCCTACTTTTTGGCCCCTTTAGGGCATTGGTTCTGACCCCTTTGTCTAGCCTTATATTCCTACTACAGAAAAATAAAAACTTTTTGGCGCTAAATGTTAATGCAATTCCACAGGGAATCGTACCGCAATGGCGGGTAGGACCAGTAATTTCAGTTTTGTAAAATCTACGTTCAAAGCCCTCTTTAAAGGGGTCTAGCGGGCCCAAAAACCTGTGCACGACCCTGGGCCCGTAATATCTTGTAGTCTGGGATGCCTGTGTACCCATGACAGCATAATTCCGGAATTTGGGCACTTAGGTAAAAAACTACGGAAGGCCGAAATGGCCATCCCGGCGAGTCTGCATTAGTACGCTATGGTAGCGGAAAGGATATAGTGCGGCCAAGATATGATGGCACAATAACATTGTGCAAACGTCACTGGTTGGATTAGTCCATATCAAAACGCGGGTAAGTAAATAAATCACAACCATCTAAGCGCTTGTTCAGTTACTTTAACTTATTTAATTAAGGATGAAGATCGTTGTGCTTATTATATAGTCTAGTGGTAACGCTTCTAATCTCAACGCGGATGGTCCGGGTTCGAATCCCATCAGAACCTCTTTTATTTCTATTTTGTTTCGCGAATGTTTTTTTCCGCGCAATTTTCACAAAACTGTATTTGTATTTGTGGGTGTATTACTTACAACCAGATAAACTGTGTACACTGCAACATTATTAAATTGAACTATGGCAAAACGTATCGTTTTAACGAAACAAGGACGATACATTGGGTCTGCACACGACTGTCAGTGATTCCGTTGTCCTGTCGAAGGAAACAAACTACCACAATGACAGAGGTATCAGAAAGGACGGTTTCACGCATAAAGGCGAAGAAATTGCACAATATTGTAAGTAAATCAGAAAGTAACAAAATATCACTGGAGTCTTATGACGATGATAATAATGACAGTGGTTATGACGAGGCGGATGGTGTAAGCGATGATGATTTTGCAGCTTTCTAGATTGATTCTGTCACAAACACTGCTGATGACTGTAAATAAGCACCCCTTTCTGTTGAAAATGAACCCTTCGGCTAATTAGCATGTGTAAATGTTATTGTGCCATCATATCTTGGCCGCACTATACCAGTGAGTTTATCCATAGATCTCAAAAATGATTCTGGAAATCAACTTCAAACAAGAATGAGTCCCAACATTACAATATAAAATAATAAAGTATATGTTTTAAAAATTAAATATTGCTTCCAATGTTATTTTCTATAGAGTGTGCATAAAATGCACCCTGGTTGCTATGAGAAGCTAATATACATGTACTTGTATAATGAACACCATATGGGCAGTAGTAAAGCCAGCCACAGGGGAATACTCAAACTAGCCAATCACAGAAAACTGAGATACTGATAAGAGGCATTATTGGTCAAAGTGCTAATTTGTGTAATAAGAAACAGTATAAGTTAAGTTTATTGTGCTATAATATGTTAATCTTAGTGACCTAATGTATTTGTTGAACCTTGGAGTTAGTATGTTACAAGTACAACATTATTATTTTTATCTTCATAGCTTATAATTTATATATCTGTAACCATTATAAGCTCATTTAAAGTATATTATATTTTTTATAATATTATTATCTCTGAGAATACTTCATTACAATGCAACATAAGAACACGCTTTAATTAACATGCGTGAGAGCGCTAACCATTTCGCCACAATGCCACCCAAAGTACTCCTTTCAAATCGCAAGATATTTATGGCTTGTTGGAAATGCAGGAAGTTTCTGGTGAATATCTGGCAAATATATTTAACCGTTTAAAGTTTTCGGCAAACTTCTAGCAATAATCTATACAATACAACGTTTCTGGCAAACTTACAGCAAACAAAAATTATCCACTAAAGTTTTTGGTGAACCTATGGTGATCCTTACTTAGATATGAAGTTTCTGGTATACTTCCGGTGAACTGTCATCAGTTCTGGCGAATTTGCCGTAACATCACCAGAAGTTCACCACTACCGGCGAAGTCCTGCGAACACCGACTATGATTTTTCGGCGAACGAATCAGTTTGCGGCAACTTTACCGCAAAGTTGCGGCATATTTACCGCAAACTTTCTATTTCCGTAAGGGAGAGGCTTGAATGCAGCACGGACATTTTAGTGAAGTTGGACTTCTCAGCACTTAGGCATTAAATTTTGAAACAATCTTTAGTCGTTTACACTATATTACCGATGTAACATTATGTTTCTGAAATTGCCATTGTATTCAATTTGCAAATTTTATTCACAAAGAAAATGTGTTGACTCGAATCAAATTTTGAGCAGTATATCAATAACCATGAACGCGTTCAGCCGTGTATTTAGTCTAATTTATTAGAGTATTTGAATTTCAAATTAACGGAATAATATTATATTAATAGAATCGACGGATGATCCATCAAAGTGCTTCCTCTAAACGTATCGATGCGTGTATAACAAAAGTGTTTGCTCATCTTCCGGGAGGCTGCATTCACAGGTTGATGAACAATTAATGCGTTTACCATCGAGATGCAAATATTACGAATATGCTGTGAAATATACATTACAAAACATGATCGAACACTATCACATTAGACCTAGTTGTAAGAAAAATTATTGGCTAGTTTTGGTATCCCGATCCATCCTAAATCATTGCTGCCACCATTAACGCTTTTTATGGCAATGGTCAATTTTGTTTGATATTTTCGCTATACACTTCGAATAGTGGTTGCTCTTTCTGTACAAAAAAACGATTTCCTACCTTTAGAATATAACCTACATTATGTGCCAATGAAAACGCCGAATTTTGGCGGTTAAATGAAAATTTAATCATTAAAATTTTCTCTTTACAGACTTGACGTCATGCGTTGGCGCTAAATTCTATCGGCCAATTAGAATGCAGAATGTTATATTCTAAGTTACTTAGAACATATTAAGTAAATTTTAATGACTAAAAAGGACTCGCTTCGCTCGCTCCGCCATTTTTAATCATTAAAATTTACTTAATATGTTCTAACTATAACATCTACCCTATTTTTTGCGGACACATTTTGTCGCAAGAAGACATCTTTTTCTAAGCGTTAAACACATGGGAACGGTTATTAATGGAAACTAATTATTCATTCATAGACACATATCGTCGCTTTGCATTAATGCGTGTACATCGGCACACGTATCAGCGCATAACTTAGTCTAACATAACAGCTTTATAATGAATAATCTATCAACATGCATTATAATTATATTGTTCGTTTCGTTTGAGTGGATTTTATAGCGAACAAGTTGATTCCAGAATGATGTGTCATTTATTTTTTATATGTCTAAGCACTTGTGTACCAGCACTGTCACCTAAGTGTCGGTATATCTCACGGTAACTATTGGTCACAAAGCAACCGTCCGAACTAAAATGTATGCTTGTGCAGAAATCATGAAGACAACAGTGAACCACGAATACCAACAACCTCTTAACTCTTCTTTTCTAGTATCCCTTATAGTCTCTCATCGAATCTATACCGAACGGTGTCGTCTCCTAGCAATGAGAAGTACGAATACAATTCACCACTCGGTTAACACAACGACACCATAAAACGGGTTGCACAAATAACCAGCGTCAATGTGAACACATTACACCACTCGGCTATCACAACGACACCGTACAACGGGTTGCACAAATAACCAGTGTCAATGTGAACGCATTACACCACTCGGCTATCACAACGACACCATAAAACGGGTTGCACAAATACCCAGTGTCAATGTGAACACATTACACCACTCGGCTAACACAACGACACCGTACAACGGTTTGCACAAATAACCAGTATCAATGTGAACGCATTACACCACTCGGCTAACACAACGACACCATAAAACGGGTTGCACAAATAACCAGCGTCAATGTGAACGCATAACACCACTCGGCTATCACAACGACACCATAAAACGGGTTGCTCAAATAACCAGTATCAATGTGAACACATTACACCACTCGGCTATTACAACACCATAAAACGGGTTGCACAAATAACCAGCGTCAATGTGAACGCATTACACCACTCGGCTATCACAACGACACCATAAAACGGGTTGCACAAATAACCAGTATCAATGTGAACACATTACACCACTCGGCTAACACAACGACACCATAAAACGGGTTGCACAAATAACCAGTATCAATGTGAACACATTACACCACTCGGCTATTACAACACCATAAAACGGGCTGCACAAATAACCAGTATCAATGTGAACACATTACACCACTCGGCTATCACAACGACACCATAAAACGGGCTGCACAAATAACCAGTGTCAATGTGAACGCATTACACCACTCGGCTATCACAACGACACCATAAAACGGGTTGCACAAATAACCAGTATCAATGTGAACACATTACACCACTCGGCTATCACAACGACACCATAAAACGGTTTGCACAAATAACCAGTATCAATGTGAACACATTACACCACTCGGCTATCACAACGACACCATAAAACGGGCTGCACAAATAACCAGTATCAATGTGAACACATTACACCACTCGGCTATTACAACGACACCATAAAACGGTTTGCTCAAATAACCAGTATCAATGTGAACACATTACACCACTCGGCTATCACAACACCATAAAACGGGCTGCACAAATAACCAGTATCAATATGAACACATTACACCACTCGGCTATTACAACACCATAAAACGGTTTGCACAAATAACCAGTATCAATGTGAACACATTACACCACTCGGCTATTACAACACCATAAAACGGGTTGCACAAATAACCAGCGTCAATGTGAACGCATTACACCACTCGGCTATCACAACGACACCATAAAACGGGTTGCACAAATAACCAGTATCAATGTGAACACATTACACCACTCGTCTAACACAACGACACCATAAAACGGGTTGCACAAATAACCAGTATCAATGTGAACACATTACACCACTCGGCTATTACAACACCATAAAACGGGCTGCACAAATAACCAGTATCAATGTGAACACATTACACCACTCGGCTATCACAACGACACCATAAAACGGTTTGCACAAATAACCAGTATCAATGTGAACACATTACACCACTCGGCTATCACAACGACACCATAAAACGGGCTGCACAAATAACCAGTATCAATGTGAACACATTACACCACTCGGCTATTACAACGACACCATAAAACGGGCTGCACAAATAACCAGTATCAATGTGAACACATTACACCACTCGGCTATTACAACGACACCATAAAACGGGCTGCACAAATAACCAGTATCAATGTGAACACATTACACCACTCGGCTATTACAACACCATAAAACGGTTTGCTCAAATAACCAGTATCAATGTGAACACATTACACCACTCGGCTATCACAACACCATAAAACGGGCTGCACAAATAACCAGTATCAATATGAACACATTACACCACTCGGCTATTACAACACCATAAAACGGTTTGCACAAATAACCAGTATCAATGTGAACACATTACACCACTCGGCTATTACAACACCATAAAACGGGTTGCACAAATAACCAGCGTCAATGTGAACGCATTACACCACTCGGCTATCACAACGACACCATAAAACGGGTTGCACAAATAACCAGTATCAATGTGAACACATTACACCACTCGGCTAACACAACGACACCATAAAACGGGTTGCACAAATAACCAGTATCAATGTGAACACATTACACCACTCGGCTATTACAACACCATAAAACGGGCTGCACAAATAACCAGTATCAATGTGAACACATTACACCACTCGGCTATCACAACGACACCATAAAACGGTTTGCACAAATAACCAGTATCAATGTGAACACATTACACCACTCGGCTATCACAACGACACCATAAAACGGGCTGCACAAATAACCAGTATCAATGTGAACACATTACACCACTCGGCTATTACAACGACACCATAAAACGGGCTGCACAAATAACCAGTATCAATGTGAACACATTACACCACTCGGCTATTACAACACCATAAAACGGTTTGCTCAAATAACCAGTATCAATGTGAACACATTACACCACTCGGCTATCACAACACCATAAAACGGGCTGCACAAATAACCAGTATCAATATGAACACATTACACCACTCGGCTATTACAACACCATAAAACGGTTTGCACAAATAACCAGTATCAATGTGAACACATTACACCACTCGGCTATCACAACGACACCATAAAACGGGTTGCACAAATAACCAGTGTCATTGTGAACACATTACACCACTCGGCTATCACAACGACACCATAAAACGGGTTGCACAAATAACCAGCGTCAATGTGAACACATTACACCACTCGGCTATCACAACGACACCGTACAACGGGTTGCACAAATAACCAGTGTCAATGTGAACGCATTACACCACTCGGCTATCACAACGACACCATAAAACGGGTTGCACAAATACCCAGTGTCAATGTGAACACATTACACCACTCGGCTAACACAACGACACCGTACAACGGTTTACACAAATAACCAGTGTCAATGTGAACGCATTACACCACTCGGCTAACACAACAACATCATAAAACGGGTTGCACAAATAACCAGTATCAATGTGAACACATTACACCACTCGGCTATCACAACGACACCATAAAACGGTTTGCACAAATAACCAGTATCAATGTGAACACATTACACCACTCGGCTATCACAACGACACCATAAAACGGGTTGCACAAATAACCAGTGTCAATGTGAACACATTACACCACTCGGCTAACACAACGACACCGTACAACGGGTTGCACAAATAACCAGTGTCATTGTGAACACATTACACCACTCGGCTATCACAACGGCACAATAAAACGGGTTGCACAAATAACCAGTGTCAATGTGAACACATTACACCACTCGGCTATCACAACGACACCATAAAACGGGTTGCACAAATAACCAGTGTCAATGTGAACACATTACACCACTCGGCTAACACAACGACACCGTACAACGGGTTGCACAAATAACCAGTGTCATTGTGAACACATTACACCACTCGGCTATCACAACGACACCATAAAACGGGTTGCACAAATAACCAGTGTCAATGTGAACACATTACTCCACTCGGCTATTACAACAACACCGTAAAACGGGTTGCACAAATAGCCAGCATCAGGTAGACTCATGCTATTGTATTTGTATAATAACTGTAACGGGACAAAGATTGATAACTTTGACCTACATTTGACTGGTCATCAATGTGTATATAGTTGAGGCCCACCTTCTGATTGTAATGATCATTTGTATTAACAAAATGTTGAGTCTTGAGGTGAGCTAAAACATACAAGAGGGCCCAAAGGGCCCTGTGTCGCTCACCTGTCGTAGTGCATGCAAGCCCTGTGATTTGACCTAGTGACCTCACACTTGACCTACATTTTGTTGAGATAATCACTGTGACCAATTTTCATAAAGATGAGGCTAAAATGGTGACCTCTAGTGACTACACAAGGATTTCCTATGATTTGATCTAGTGACTTAGTTTTTTACCCAGAATGACCCATATCAAACGTGACATAGATTGCGTTAAAATGATCATTGTGACAAAGTTTCATAAAGATTAGGTCAAAATTGTGACCTCTAGTGACTACACAAGGTTTTTCTATGATTTGACCTTGTGACCTAGATTTTGACCACGGGTGACCCAATATCGAACTTGGCCTAGATTTTGTTGACATGATCATTGTGACCAAGTTTCATTCAAAGATTAGGCCAAAATTGTAATCTCTAGGTTTTTCTATAATTTGTCCTAGTGACCTAGTTTTTGACCTTAGATGAATCAATATCGTACTTGACCTAGATGTTGTTGAGATGATCATTGTGACTAAGAGAGGACACAAGGTTTTTTCTATAATTTGACCTAGTGACCTAGTTTTTGACCTCAGACGACCCAATATCGAACCTGACCTAGATTTTGTTAAGATGATCATTGTGACCTAGTTTCATAAAGATTAGGCCAAAATTGTGACCTCTAGGGAGGACACAACTCAATTGTTGACGGACGGGCGACGGACGAATGTGATCACAAAAGCTCACTCTGTCACTTTGTGACAGATGAGCTAAAAACACATACACTTTGATGTATGGGCCTCATTATATATTTGCAATTCTCACTGGTGTGCTACTTAATGTACAGTTATATAGGACCAATTTGCTTACCTTTGCTGTTCCAGTCACTTCAATCACCCATATATATTTACCCTGTTTTAGACTTAAAATTTTACATTGGAAGTAAATGCAAAGTACACTATTCTGTGGACCAAAAATTCTGTTTTAACTTTTGAGTGTTGGTAAGGTTGATTTATGAAGAATTTTTATTCTAATTGGCATTGTACTTTTTAAGATATTTAGGGTTTAGGTGGTCCAGCCTAGTCGTTAACAGACTATACACAAAGTCAGAAAAAGGGGAATAACTCTTATAAAATGCTAGATAAATATGTTTCCTCCTGTCAGTAGATGGAGGTCATCACATTTCTCAAATGTATCGACTTTCAAGTTGAAAGATTTGACAGTGTTTGAGAATATTCAGTCTATGTGAAAAATGTCCATGTACTAAGTCTAATCAAGGACAGAAAACTCCATAAATATGTGTCACAGGGTTACTAGCCTTGTCAGTATTCACTCTTCTTGTTATGGTGTCCACTCAATCACTGAGTTGCATTCAATAGAAACGACAATGCTATTTTAAAAAGAACAAGTCATTAAGAATTACAAGCAATACAGAAGTCTCCTACCGGTTTGAAACCATTTTCAATGTTTCTATTGCCATAGCAACCACACTTTTTGTAGGAATCAATATATTTTAGTCGTGCATATTCCCCTCATTGCCCCCTACCCACATACCAAGTTTCATAAACCTAGCTTGGAAACTGTTTCAGTTATGCCAGGATCCAGATTTTTTGACGGGCGGACGGACGGACGGAGGGAGGGTAAACGTATAGTCCCCTCCGGTCAAAACCGATAGGGGACTAAAAATAAAGTGATTTCACGCCCTATGGGTTTATTTTCTTTTTATGAACGGATTTTTTAAACTTTGATATCAAATTTTAAAAAAGCTCCTTGTTTCTGATTATGTTATAATATTTACAATAACACCCGTATTATTGAAATGTTTATTAAAAACAAACTGCACCTCAGTGACTGTGTGGTAAATTTCCCGTGTTACAAACCTTTCTAAGATATTATAAAGTTTAAAAAAGTTTGTTTTGTTTACTCTTTATTAATGACACAGTTACCTGTGGATTTATTCCAGCAGATTACAAGCAATTTTTGAAAGGCAGTGCATAGATACTAGATTATATAGGACAGATTGATAGGAAAAGGCGTTTTGATTTTTTAATAGACACAGGGCCAAATCAAGCCTTTCGTAAACCTTATCCTTTCGAAACATTTATGTGAGCAAGTCTCCAGGAAAACCTGCTATTTTTACTTCATGTAATTAGTATAATGTAACAATGTTTTGATAAAGCTGTAAATTAAGAAAAAAATGCATATCTATTGATTCTATTCTAAGTAATTTACCCATATAGTACTATATGTTAGCTTTAAATTTTCCCACGAATTATGCCAAACTCACATACTTCTTTGCTATGGTGACAAATTTCGGAAAAGTACTCCGATTGAGAAAAAACGTGGAGTTAGTTATTTAAAACAGTAGTTACCTTTATCTGAATGCAAACAATTTCGTTTCTGATACATGTATATATTTTAGAAATTAATACATAAATCTTAAACGCTTACCTCCCTTAAAATTCAAGCTATTAACAAAATTTCATTTGCATTTTGCTTCATTTACATTATTCTTTAAAGCTGTGCAAAATTTTAAAATCAATATTTTTGTCAACTTACCATGTTTTCCTGGAGACTGGCTCATGAGTTTTTGACATAATGTCTCCGTTTACCAGGTTATAGATAAGTCCCATTGGGAGGGACTAAAGTAGCAAGAATTACATGGAAATGTGTGTCCCTTTTCTATTCTCATATTGTGTAAGACCCAAAATGCCAAATAACGTACTTCATTTTTGTTATCACAGCCCTTACCGAAAAATAAGGGCTCCGTCAATGCTTCTGGCAACTTTGCCGCAATGTTTGCGGTAAATTTACCGCAAACTACTTTACGCGCACTTTTACCATGCAAATGAGGTTTGCCGCAAATTTGCGGCAAACTGTTTTTGAAGCAGATTTGTTTGCCACAAAATTGCCACAAAGAAATTTGCATATTCCAAATATGGGCAAAGGACAATTGCCGCAAACTAATTTTCATGGTAAAAGTGCGCGTAAGTTTGCCGGAAACTATATTTGATTTCGGCAAATTTACCGCCAACCTCATTTGCATATTGTGAAACATTCAATGTCTGATTGAAAGACATTGCCGCAAATTTGCCGCAAACTAATTTGCATGCTAAAATTGCTGTTCTGGCGACCTTTTGGCAAACACACTTTTTCACAAAACTAGAATTCTAGATAGAAAATATTTATTTCATTTCTTTGTCACAATAACCAATTTTTTCTGATTGCTATTTAAAGTCATAAAACTATAATATCCAAACTGAATCACAATCAAACTAATTCCCATCAGTTGATCTGGTTCTATTAGCTGCCAATCCTTACATAATCATATTCCATATTTCTCAGAATTAACTACCCCCAAAGAATTTATATGACTAAATTAAATTTATATGATTTAATTACCTACTAAAAATGTATAACTGAAACAAATCATCATTATATCCCTCATATTGATCATTTTCTCTCAGAGAGGTATATGCACCTGGAAATTACAATAGTAATTTAAAGTACAATACAACCTTTCCAGAGTGACCCTCTGTAGAGCAATACACTCTCTTCAACAACACCTTCAAAATTTCCTTAAGCTGATATTAAAAAATATAATTGACCTCTATAGAGCAACAACCTCTTAACAACAGTCAATATTTCAGCTCCCAACTGGTGTTGCTCTACAGAGGTTGTACTTTAAAATGTATACAAGTTTGTTGTAGTAAACAGATGAAGCCCACAGCCCCTATTTAATCAAAGCACTGAGAGTACTAGTGGGAGGCGATCTGGTTGCTGCTACTAAAGCTTAAACCGACTTTACACGTTTAATGTTCGTTTTCTTACTACCGATCTTGTCTTGAATGTCAAAATAGGCATATGTGACTATATAGGCATGTTGGGTATCTAAATAATTGTTAAAAGGTGCATATTAATTTATATGTAATACGTGTATTGAATGCGTATATCAAAAGTGGCTTTAAAATAATACTACGCGCCTATTTATCAGATTCTACAGTACCGTCTTGTAATCACTTCCCTTACAGCGTGATAATATTATTATCTCTGAGAATACTTCATTACAATGCAACATAAGAACACGCTTTAGTTAACATGCGTGAGAGCGCTAACCATTTCGCCACAATACCACCCAAAGTACTCCTTTCAAATCGCAAATTATTTATGGCTTGTTGGAAATGCAGGATTTTTCTGGTGAATATCTGGCAAATATATTTAACCGTTTAAAGTTTTCGGCAAACTTCTAGCAATAATCTATACAATACAACGTTTCTGGCAAACTAAATTAGAGCAAACAAATATTATCCACTAAAGTTTTTGGTGAACCTATGGTGATCCTTACTTAGATATGAAGTTTCTGGTAAACTTCCGGTGAACTGTCATCAGTTCTGGCGAATTTGCCGTAACATCACCAGAAGTTCGCCAGAACTTCACCACTACCGGCGAAGTCCTGCAAACACCGACTATGATTTTTCGGCGAACGAATCAGTTTGCGGCAACTTTGCCGCAAAGTTGCGGCATATTTACCGCAAACTTTCTATTTCCGTAAGGGAGAGGCTTGAATGCAGCACAGACATTTTAGTGAAGTTTGGATTTCTCAGCACTTAGGCATTAAATTTTGAAACAATCTTTAGTCGTTTACACTATATTACCGATGTAACATTATGTATCTGAAATTGCCATCGTATTCAATTTGCAAATTTTATTCACAAAGAAAATGTGTTGACTCGAATCAACTTTTGAGCAGTATATCAATAAACATGACCGCGTTCAGCCGTGTATTTAGTCTAATTTATTAGACTATTTGAATTTCAAATTAAGGAATAATATTATAGTAATAAAATCGACGGATGATCCATCAAAGTGCTTCATCTGAACGTATCGATGCGTGTATGACAGAAGTGTTTGCTCATCTTCCGGGAGGCTGCATTCACAGGTTGATGAAAAATTAATGCATCGAGATGCAAATATTACAAATATGCTGTGAAATATACATAACAAAACATGATCGAGCACTATCACATTAGACCTAGTTGTAAGAAAAAATATTGTCTGATTTTGGTATCCCGATCCATCCGAAATCATTGCTGCCACCTTTAACGCTTTTTATGGAAATGGTCAATTTTGTTTGACATTTTCGCTATACACTTCGAAAAGTAGTTGCTCTTTCTGTACACAAAAAAACGATTTCCTACCTATCTACCCTATTTTTTGCGGACACATTTTGTCGCAAACAGACATCTTTTTCTAAGCGTTAAACACATTGGAACGGTTATTAATGGAAACTAATTATTCATTCATAGACACATATCGTCGCTTTGCATTAATGCGTGTACATCGGCACACATATCAACGTATTACATAGTCTAACATAACAGCTTTATAATGAACAATCTATCAACATGCATTTTATATTGTTTGTTTCGTTTGAGTGGATTTTATAGCGAACAATTAAGTTGATTCCAGAATGATGTGTCATTTTTTTTATGTCTAAGTACTTGTGTACCAGCACTGTCACCTAAGTATCCGTGCATCCGTAACTATTGGTCACAAAGCAACCGTCCGAACTAAATTGTATGCTTGTGCAGAAATCATGTAGACAACAGTGAACCATGAATACCAACAACCTCTTAACTTTTCTTTTCTAGTATCCTTTATAGTCAGTCATCGAATCTATACCGAACGGTACCGAACGGTGTCGTCTCCTAGCAATGTGAAGTACGAATACACTTCACCACTCGGCTATCACAACAACACCGTAAAACGGGTTGCTCAAATAACCAGTGTCAATGTGAACACATTACACCACTAGGCTATCACAACGACACCGTAAAACGGGTTGCACAAATAGCCAGCATCAATGTGAACGCATTACACCACTAGGCTACCACAACAACACCGTAAAACGGGTTGCACAAATAGCCAGCATCAATGTGAACACATTACACCACTCGGCTATCACAACGACACCGTAAAACGGGTTGCACAAATAGCCAGCATCAATGTGAACGCATTACACCACTAGGCTATCACAACAACACCGTAAAACGGGTTGCACAAATAGCCAGCATCAATGTGAACACATTACACCACTCGGCTATCACAACAACACCGTAAAACGGGTTGCACAAATAACCAGTGTCAATGTGAACACATTACACCACTCGGCTATCACAACGACACCATAAAACGGGTTGCAAAAATAACCAGTGTCAATGTGAACCCATTACACCACTAGGCTATCACAACGACACCATAAAACGGGTTGCAAAAATAACCAGTGTCAGTGTGAACCCATTACACCACTCGGCTATCACAACGACACCGTACAACGGGTTGCACAAATAACCAGTGTCAATGTGAACACATTACACCACTCGGCTATCACAACAACACCGTAAAACGGGTTGCACAAATAACCAGCATCAATGTGAACACATTACACCACTCGGCTATCACAACACCATAAAACGGGTTGCACAAATAACCAGCATCAATGTGAACACATTACACCACTCGGCTATCACAACGGCACCATAAAACGGGTTGCACAAATAACCAGTATCAATGTGAACGCATTACACCACTCGGCTATCACAACGGCACCATAAAACGGGTTGCACAAATAACCAGCATCAATGTGAACGCATTACACCACTCGGCTATCACAACGACACCGTTAAACGGGTTGCACAAATACCAAGTATCAATATGAACACATTACACAACTAGGCTATCACAACGACACCGTTAAAAGGCTTGCTCAAATAACAAGTTCACAACGACACCGTTAAAAGGCTTGCTCAAATAACAAGTTCACAACGACACCATCCAACGGGTTGCACAAATAACAAGTATCAATATGAACACATTACACCACTCGGCTATCACAACATAATTACAGTGTTTAAGCTTTCGTCATTGCACGTCTACTTAAAAGCTTTTTTATTTTGCAAAACCATGCAGAATTTGTACAAGTAATCAATCATAAATGGTTCCTTTATATTATTGAGGGGGAACGTGCTGATACCGTATAATGTTTTATTTATTAATATTTCTGCACGACATTGTGTGTTTGTTGAATATCAAAACGTGGAACTAATGAGATGGTTTCATTAAAATTAATTAAAATGGCACTTTGAACATTGAAACGAAAAAAAAACGTAAACTGATTGAGACATTGAAGACTTGGGGGATTTTGTTATGTTTGGGCAATTGGCATTTTAGACTAGATTGTAAAATTCAAAAACACAAAAATGTTATTTTTCGTATGAAAAAAGTATGAACATCTTATGGTCAATGGAGAGGTTGCCATTTAATGAGAAATTGTGATTTATTTTATTAATTGTTTCATTTATCTCTGTCTCAATGATAAGCACAGTCACTTAAAAAACAGTAATCAGCAAAACATGATCACAGCTGTATAAACAACCTGACAAACACTCAAAGGACACATGGCACAAAATGTGAAATATTAACTGTTGTTATAGTCAACATCTGTTCATTATGTTTGAAAGATTTGTGACAGATTGTAATAAGACCCGTTGAATTGTCATTCCATGTAAATAAATAAATAAATAAATAAATAAATAAATAAATAAATAAATAAATAAATAAATAAATAAATAAATAAATAAATAAATAAATAAATAAAATTGAATTGTCATTCCATGTAAATAAATAAATAAATAAATAAATAAATAAATAAATAAATAAATAAATAAATAAATAAATAAAATTGAATTGTCATTCCATGTAAATAAATAAATAAAGAAAGAAAATACAGAAAAAAAATTGAAATAAATAAATATTGTATCCTAGCTAAATATGTTGAAACTTTCAGCGAGGTCAAACACGTATTGGCTGAGCTATGAGTAAATATATTTATCATATGTTTGACGTCGCGGTAGCGTAATAAAGCCATTATTTATTTCTAATAATACACTAATAAAACTTTGACGTGACGTCACTCAAAGTATAGTCGACGTCGTCATGGTTGCGCGTTTATTATAGTGAAAATAAGTAGCTATTTTATGTTTCGGCCAGAAATGGCTAACATATGATAAAAAGAACATTACATTTGTGACTTTCCACAGTGGATTTATTAAACTCGTTGAATAAAATCAATAAAATGCTCGGCAGAGCCTCGCATTTATTATTTTATTCAACTCGTTTAATCAATTCAATATGAAAAGACACTCGTGTAATATCCTCTATATATATCACATATCTGATTTGATCAGTGTATATTACTTCAGTGTGAAAGGTGTACTTCTGATGCCTGGTTGGATAATACAACATATACCACACGGAACCAGATGTAGATGTAGAAGATGTCTGAAGATTATAAATAATCTTTTAATTAAACTAATTCCTGAATTTACTAAAAAAGCGATCAGATATATGTTTTTTATCATTGAAACACATCGCATTATCATTTTTCAAAGCTTCCAGCTGATCTATTCAGTACCTGGTATGTAATTACGAGTAAATATAAATGCTGCCGATGATCTATGACGTAAACAAGCACAGACGTACATTTCTAATTGCAAAAATAACTTTTTAATTAATTCCGATCGACTATTAGTCTGTAGTTTCAGTACACAAAATTCAGAGCAAAACCGTGTTTTATTGAGGGAGAAATCACTAAAAATGTGAGCAATTTGTTACAGAAAAACACGTTGTTTGAAACTTGGACCCTCAAAAAAAGGTATTTTTACACTAAACCGAACCCCTTTACATAGTCCATAACAAAATTAAATGCATTCCCCGCGGCCGTATATATACAGAAGCCCACATTTTCGCTGAGATATTCGAGTATAAACTGGACATGGTGCCATATTTATGAAAACCTCGTAGACAGCTGATGATGAAAAAAGATAACATCGTAGTCAGAAACAACAGTAGAGATGATAACAGCGTAGTCAGTCGTTGTTAATTCTAAAAGCTTAAATTTCGAAACGCAATACCATACAAATACTTATACTTAGATTACCAATGCGTATGGCTATATTTCTATAATTCGCTATTTTTGAAAATTATCAAAAACAACCAATATTTATATTTTGATAAGTGAATGACAGTGTGGAAGCGCGTTATCAATACAGCTTTTATGTATGTATAAGATATATTCAAAAGTAATATCACTGATGCTAGTAAATCGCGCACAATGTTAGTAATGCAACGCATTTTAACACAAAGTTACATGAGGGTTATCTAAATTCGATTGAACACTTCAAGAAAGTAAACAAGACGGGTAATCTATGGAAACACTATATGACACTACAGAGACTTTGATAGGAACATATGCTGCGTCCTGGTGATATCATGTATCAGTCAGGAAAGATGTAAATAATTAAATCATAATGTCTAGTGTGTCAGTTAACACATATCAGAACTGATTGTACAGTCGACATCTGTTTCCTGGATGTATTGAATTACATCAGACGTAATATACCGAACTAATGACTACTAGTACCTTTGAGTTGTCTGTGCGGTATTTAATATTCACCATATCGACATTACTGGTTAAAACCCGTTTTCCGGGATTACGGAATTAATTGAGCGGCAATGTGTGAGATATTCCGAATATACGTCAGGGTGATTAAAGCATATAGCGTATAGATCAACCAGATACATTAATCGCGATTATTTTAGCTAAATGATAAGAATTTGTAAAAAGTCTTACTTGAACACAATAATAACACTATTTGACGATCTCGCTGACAATATGTTTGCCTATATAATTTGTTTAACTTGAAAAATGCGTATATTTTCTCGTTATCGGTATCCAGCTACGGAAGCGGTAGTGATGATTCTACAGAAATGTACGAGGTGTTCCGAATGGCTATCCCCTTGACCGTGAAATTTCGAATCCGGAGAAACGGGTTTTATCATGTAATGTCGATATCGATGTAGTATCCCACAACAACGAGTGTTAGTGTAGTGTGGTACCTGTCTCCCCATGCTTCATTTCAATGTAGTTATCATTGACAATTACCTCCCTTTATGGTACTATGTTAAATTCCAATGGTCAGGCAGTATGACATTCATTGTGGGGGTCAGTATATTATAGACTTGTTTGAAGTATGCTTCTGTGTGAATACGGGTGGTACGTTCTGTATATGTCGCTTGCTAGGGACACCAGGGTACTGTTGTATCAAAGCACTTACGAAAATCGTAAACTTACGATCAAATTTAAATTGTTTTAAATTTGTTTAAAATTATCAAGTTTGGTAAATGGAGCTGCAATACTAATAATGATTCAGTTAATGAACATATACAAAGCATATCTGGTCCAATTAGTAGTTGTAATAAAATGATTTAAAGAATTAAAATTTGAGCGTAACTTTAAGATTTTCGTAAGAGCTTTGATAAAACAGTACCCAGGTGCTTCTGTCTATAGCTTCTATATATGT
The DNA here is from genome assembly GCA_947247005.1 of Spisula solida. Classification (NCBI taxonomy): domain Eukaryota; kingdom Metazoa; phylum Mollusca; class Bivalvia; order Venerida; family Mactridae; genus Spisula; species Spisula solida. Next base: position 24,560,305 of record OX365960.1, on the reverse strand, counting down.
ATGACATTGAGTTGCCAGATAAAACAGTACCTTGGTGTCCCTAGCAAGCGACATATATGATGTAGAAAATGTATAAGGTCGTAAACACAAAAATGTCATTTTGAGAAAACAAGACAACAAAATGACTGAAAAACCACTCTTTACTTATTGAAAATCATTATTTTCCAACTTTAGTTTGGTCAACATGACCACATTTAATGGGTCGTATAAGGTCGTAGGTAGCGAATTTTTTACGCATGGACGCGCGTAAAATGACTTTTGGGGTATAAATTGATGTAGTTTCCTCGATTCTAGTAATATTTAATTGACGCTATTCATCTTAAATTGCATGAATTTTATTTTTAAAGGTTGTCAAAAAGCTCATAGAAGTATCCCTGTATTTTTGAAAAAGATCAAAAATTCTGTCTGACCAAAAACGCAACCACCATCTTCTCCACCTGATCTTTTTTCAAGTGGGCCAGAAAACATGCAATTGCATCTTTTGTTATGGCCTGAAAGTCCCATTTTCTTTAAAATATTGATGAAAGATACGCGTTTTTATCCAAAAAAACGCGTCTGTTTTCAGCTTCATGGAAACAGTTTTTCAGAAAAAATACGCTCCATGGAAACCCGGCTTTAGAGGGAAAGTTGTATGACACCTGGTATGCGATACCATAGATCTTTCCAAATAGACGTCTTGTTTGTTTAACATGCCCAGTATACACAATGAGTATAGGTGAAACTATCTCTGGTTGTGTTTAAAAACTATCTGTAGTCTAGTAGGAAACAAAAAATGAACGTTTCAGAAATGAACAAGGGCCCCGATGGGAGTCCAACCAGGGACCTGTCAATCCGAAGTCTTGAGCGTTACCCACTAGACCACAGCGACACCCATATAAATGAATATAATTTTGAAACAGTCATCGAGAAATATGTATTCAATATAATTATACATCGTTGTTAATAGCTTTACAGAATTATCAATAACTATAAATGCACTTGTCAATGTTTTCCCACAGAGGGGGTAATAGGGGAATTAGACATTTTTGGAACTTGGTTGTGCGATACGTCCAATTCCACCCGTCGGATGCGAAAGTAGTATTCATGTGGGTACATTTTATAAACTTTGCACTTTTTTAAAACGCGTCTTGGACATGCTGTTCAGATAAACAATGCATTTTTATAGCTGGCCCAATAATTAATAATTATAAGTGTTTCAAGTAGAGAAGTATTAAGTTTGTCTGGTGTGATGCTAGGTTTTTTTTTAGCTGGCATGCTCATTGCTGTTCAGATCAAAATTGCATTTTTGTGGTTGAAATTTATAAACTTTGCTTTTTTCAAACTCGCTACGCTCACAAAATAATTTTTTTCAGTCGATATCTTCAAGTTTAGCCAGATTCTGTGACACGCTGTACAGATAAACAATGTATTTTTTCTAGATCGTTTCACTCGCTCAATAACTTTATCATGGAACTTTTTTCTACTATGGCACAAGTTTGTCTGGTACATAGATGCTGAGCAGGCAATAGGATATAGGATACTGTTTTTGCTCGCTTCGCTCGCTCATTATATTTAACAATGATTAGTATAAAGTAGAGAAAGGCTGTGTGTGTTATGTATCAATCAGATGAAATGCAATTTTCTTCTAGCTCTCTTCACTTTCAGTTTGTATTTTTACAGTGAATATTAAAAGGTAGAGAAAGGGTTTGTGTTATCAGTCAGATAAACAATGTAGTGTTCTTCTAGTTCGAATCTCTCGCACAAAATGTGAATAACATCAGTGTTTCATGCAGATCAGATAACTAAATGCAATTCATTTTTTCTAGTGCACATCAATCGCTCAATAACTTAACCAGTGAATAGCATCAAGAAGAGAACAAGGTTGTGTTTAATGCCGCTCAGAAAAGTAATGTTTTTTTTCTAGCTCGCTTCAAATGACGTAGTGTCAGTAGAAGAACGAGTTTGTGTGTTATGGTATGCATCTCAGATAAACAGTGCTTATTTGCTAGATTGGTTTGCTTGCACAATGCATGTACTGTGCAATGGGCCACAACAGCCGTCAGCAGAAGTGGGCAATTCTACATCCCTTCCTCCTACATCCACGTCATGTCTTCAAGATCCGATTTCGTACCCCGTTTTGGAAAATCCTAGTTACGGACATTAACTCCTTAGGGACGTGGTTGTTCTTGATGTCAAATATCCCTATGGTAGGTTTTCATTACAATGAAAACACGGAAAATTGGCGACTGTCTAATTCCCGTCCCCGGTCCATAAAATACGGACCAAGTCTAATTCCCGCTACATGTGACGACAGGGTTGATCAAATTCCCGTACACCGGGAAACTCTTTTTTAAGTCTGATTCCCCGTGCATCCCCGTCGCCCCTCCCCCTCCCTTTGGTGGAAAACATTGATAAGTGCAAAAGAATCACTCAACTAGAAATGTACGGGCACACGACGGAGCATAGTTATATAATACATAGTTATATTTATAATACAGCTCTACCTTTTCTGAGATGGGGCAAACAATTCGGCTACGGTCGGGTCCACCGCGTGTGCTTTTGCGAAAATACGCTCGAGGAATCAATTTTTGGGAAATAAAATCATGTTCAAACAAGGGAGGTGTATTCAATGATACCAGTTATTATGGACATATACTAATACTATAACGAAATCTCAAACCCTCGAGGCGAGCTAACAACAGATGCCCTCCACATGTGGAGAAGTTACTGGTTCCTTGTGGAAGGGTAAGTTAGTACAGGTTAAGATGCATTCCAGGAAAACTAACAAGGTGCTGTAAATTATCCGCCGCCTATAATTGAAAACTTGTTGAGAGACAGTGTAAATCCGATAAAATGAACAAACAACTGTTACACCGTCCTTTAAAATAATGCTAATATGTACGAATGGCGGTTAGGTCACTATGACGAATAGTTTCCAATAGAAATTGTCATTCATAATTTTATCCGAACATCAACAAATCTGATTCAAAGGATACAGTAAAATATAAGTTAATTTACAATAGTGTATTACGGGCCCTACCTAACCCTATACTATGATAAACAAGCGGCTATTGAACCAGACTATATAACCCTATGATAAACAAGCGGCTATTGAACCAGACTATATAACCCTATGATAAACAAGCGGCTATTGAACCAGACTATATAACCCTATGATAAACAAGCGGTTATTGAACCAGAATATATAACCCTATGATAAACAAGCGGCTATTGAACCAGACTATATAACCCTATGATAAACAACCCTATGATAAACAAGCGGCTATTGAACCAGACTATATAACCCTATGATAAACAAGCGGTTATTGAACCAGAATATATAACCCTATGATAAACAAGCGGCTATTGAACCAGACTATATAACCCTATGATAAACAAGCGGCTATTGAACCAGACTATATAACCCTATGATAAACAAGCGGCTATTGAACCAGACTATATAACCTTACGATATAGTTATTACTATATTACACTATAATAAGCTTGCAGAATAAAGCTTTAGCTGGAATTGTATGTGCCATTTATTCCAAACGTTGAAACATCAACACTCGCGAATACTAGCTACAACGTATGTGAAACGTAATATAATGCGCCCACACAAAATTATATCCAAGTTTTAATATTTGTTGAGCAAGTATCCCCACTACTTTAGAGGAATGTTCTTTTGTATTTATTTCCTAAGAATATAGACTAGATAATGCAAATTTTGTAAACTCTCCTGGTTTTCGACATTTCCGAAATCACTAAAGTGTCAATTAAAAAAATCTAGCCGAGCAACTGCCATGAAATTTGGGATAAAATTTCTATAATAGTTATTCTACTGGTTACATGTTCGAAAACAGTATGTTGTTTAACTATTTTTTTCGTATAACTTAAAAATGAAAAATCACATATTTTAAAATATCATTTAAAAATACATTTAACTTGTATAGTCTAAAACAAACGTTATCGTGTGATTCCGTACTTACGAAATTTCGTCCATGCCAAGTTTCATGTAATTAAATGCCAAACTTTATCGGTGAAATGCAAATATCAGTTTTTAGGGGGGGGGGGGGTCCCCAAAATCTAAAAATATCTTCAAAACTAGCCGAGCAAAACTGTTATGGGTTTGCACAATCACTATCATGAGTATGTTCTTCATAAAAATCAGTTGTTTGATACCTCTTGTACAGAAAAAACTAAGAGTTGGGAATTACCTTAAATATACTTTTTATATAATCAATTTATGCGTCGCGTATAATTACCAGACAAGGAAATTAACATCAGTTCATTCTAACATTTCAGATCGTAGATTTGTACCAATTACTATATTGCTGGCAGTTAGAATTCATTGATTGTGTCCGTAACCAAGTATATATGCAACTACAAAACAGAAACATTGTTTTGACAAAACTATTGACGACGGACGATAAATAGAAACACATAACTAATTGGGATGTGTTTTATCTAAATAACATAGTGATTTATTACTGTATAATAGCTATTAGGCGACAAACAAATCAACATTGTCAAGTGGTATGTCGTTTTATTACACAACCCTTGCCGGTTACATGCTTGTAAAACTATCCGTTTGATTAAAATCGTACGATTGAACTTGAAACTAATAAATAACTTTGAACTACCATTATTTGCAGATACGGTATAGTGCGATTAAAATAACTTGGTCCTCGACCTTTATGCATGAAATAATGATCAATTTGATCCTCGACCTTTATGCATGAAATAATGATGAATTTATTCTCGACCTTCATGCATAAATAGTGTCCAGTGTAATACATCTCGTAGATTGCCCAGATACCAACAAACCTGGCCTCGATCTTGCGAAGCATCTCAAGTAAAATCTCATCTCCAATTGAGATTTTACTCAATTGAGAGTCCGAGTTACAGATCAACCTGAAGTTTGAATTCATTATTATTTACTGTAATTAAGTCAAAATAATATTTATATTTTCAATTATTTTGTGATACCAATTTTAAGTCCAGTTTTCCATGAAAACTATCTAGAAGACATGTGATGATATTTGAGGTGAGATTTTTCTGATATTGAGATGGTTCGGGAGATTGAGGGTCAGGCCCTTATTAAAAAATAGACATGAGATCAACTGTTAGATTCATAAATAAATATACCAGATTTATATAGCGCCCTTTTCATGCGATAGCACGTTCAAAGGCACTTTACATTATTGTGTTGCAGCCACAGAGGCGCAAGTGCATCCTCTACCAGTGCAGATACAGTATGATCTGACCAGAGGGACAGACTGAGAGAAAGCCCCTGAAGGGAGAGAGAGAGACATTAGATACAGGCATGTCCGGCGCTGCAGAAGTGCGCCTAGCTCTTATTTCGAATAGACAGTCTGGTTCTTTCATGTGCCCGGTGTATAGCACCGATACACAGCTTCCTGGCACTTCGAGATACTTTGCAGACCACACGGACAGATATAGCGAGAAATATTATAAATATTTCAGAAATGACAAGTTCCGATGCCAGATTCATGATGCTAATCAAGGTCCGAGGATCACGTTAACTTGTTCACACTATACCTAGTGACTTGAATTATATTGAAGGGATGTATTTTGTTACAATAATTTTATTGAGACCACTTGTGTGTTCGTATTTTATTGAATCATAAACACTACTCGATTAAGATAACATTGAAAATATGCTACACCGGAAAGGTGGCTTGCGTGGGGTATTTAATATTTTATTTTAAACTGAACTTACAAAAAACTGTTCAAAGTTAACTAATCATTGAGATTTATGACGTGAACACGCGTACCCGTATTCAAATATGTATTTAGGTCTACCAGCAGTTTATATTGAAACAAGCACACATCACACAACACTAAAAATGGAGGCTCCTATGTAGTAGTGGAGTTTGCTCGGCTATTCAGCTGGTCTTGCCAAAACAGTGTGAACAGGTTAACGTATGATGAACAGTTACACGTTGATACAAACAGTACAATATATGTAGTGTAGAACCCTTTTTGAGCTGCTGGGTATATCGCTGGCTTAGAATTAGAAGGGCGTAAGTACAAAAACAATATTTTGAGAAAACAAGAAACAACTGTCTGAAAACTACTCTTTATATCAAAATTCTATAGGGTATTAATTAAAACTAATACATGTATCACTTAAATTGCCTGAAATTTGTTTGTATTCGGTGAAAACGAATCGCATCACGGATATTTACGCTGTCGTTTGTTGAAGTTACTGTTAAACATTAATTTCAAAAGGAAAACTTGATACCGAGTGCCCGATATCAAGAGTGGTTTAAATAGCCTATTTGCCATAAATTGTTCATGAAGCTTTCTATTACATAAATACTTTGTTAGGCAGGAAAATTACATCAAACAAACATTTTAGCCCGATCTGTGAGGCAGCACTTTAACGGTAATTCATCCGCTAAGCATATAATGGTGGTAGTTCCAGGACTGAATTGTCAACATACTTTCAACATAATGTGACTAGGCAGTATCCATATTCTTGGAATAATATCGATGCTGCTTGAAATATAGAAAAGTTCGCGATTTCTTATTATTATAATTATTCTATTCAGTCAAAAGTTTCAGAAATCATATGTTTACATTTTGCATTCTAATTGTTTGCATATTTTGGCCCAACATTAGCTAAACAATGAAATAAAAAATCCATATAACATCAACTAAAATGATACAGTAGACCTGAGGATAAATCGGTCTATATGTTTTTCTTTCTCTATTGCAGACACTAGTATTAGTTTTACAAATACCCCGCAATATTCAAAACCCACATGATCATGGATCCGATAAACAAGCTGCGTATTTCTATCGGATAAATGATTATGATCAAACAAACTATGATGAACACAATAGTTGCATGTCATACATAATATTATATTTGAACTCCTTTATAATTATTCGCAATCAATTCTATTTGCACGACCGTATAATACAACTTGACAGTTATGTGGGCAGACTTCTACCACCCACAAGTTAAGGCCATCAATCGTAGGAATCCATATGTCGTCATTGTCTATTTCCGGTGACGCCAAAAGAAACTTGATTTGTTATTCATACAGCTAATTTCCACTTCAATTAGTCCAGTTCAATCATTTTAAAATAGTATGGAGATTTGCAATTATAAAGGTTCAATGTTTTACAGTAATTTTAGAGCAACAAAAATGATTCCTATAAATCCGATCACCCGTTTGGTCGTGTTTGATCAGTGGAGCTGTACCGGTATTTTCGGAATTTTCATCTGACGTCGAAAACAGTGACGATTATGCATAGAAGATACAACTTTCTTTGTCGAAAACTCTGGGGTATGGCGAGATTTGGCTTCCCTATTTTCGAGTCAAGCTCGAGTCACACAGGCACCGTACTCTAAAGCAGTCAACATAAGCTAATGAATTACTTCCGGTTTTTATTATTTTTCAGTTGTGTAAATTGCCAGATCGGGCAATAAAATAGTCACTTTACACATACCTTAGAAGAACCGACCTGTGCATCAATAATTTGACGAAGCGATAATTTAAACACATGTTTCATATCACAAAGTGTATATCTAAAATCCTACCGTTCCAAGTTTCTTTGAATTGTCTAGATTCTGAGATATTTAGCCTAAAAAAACTCTTTAACTTTTTCATAGTCTTAATTTGGGACGATACTGTATAGCTTTTTAGTTTTTTTCTTTTTCTTATGTCCAATCATCCCCTGTCCATTTTCTTATCATTTTCTTTTTGTTTAAGTACTATCAAAAATTATTTGTGATACTGCGCGGGTTTAACTATTTACTGTTATTCGTAATTTTTCAGATTTTTATGGCTGAAACTAGGCCATTCAACCTTTGTATATCTGAAACTATAACTTTCGCCTTATAGACAGTCGACGCTTGGGCTTCCAGCGGTTTAGCTTAATTTCTAGTTCAGTTGTTTGTAGGGCATCGTGTCGAGTGACTGTTGTCTGTGTTATTTCTGTTTTCTGCGCTCGGTTATTTCAGTTAGGTGCTGCCTTCCCTGTCTGATTGTGTTTATATTCTTGTCGTTGTCTCCTCTTACTTCCTGATAAATTAATGATGTTTTATTACACGTTAACAACGTCTACGTCATTTCGTGCGCATTGTATAGACGGCCACATTCAGAGGGATAATATGTGTTTTGTTATTCATAGTCCTTAACTATACATTTAAACCAAGATTTATTATGCTGTTGCGGGGATATTGACGTAATCTTGACCTTTATGTACGCGCATGATATAATAAGAAAAAGGTTTTGTACGTAGAATATATAGTACAACCTCTCCAGAGCGACCCTCTGTAGATCAACAACCTCTATATAACAACGCATTCAATAGTTCCCTTAGTCACTAATTACTATAAATGTAACCTCTGTATCTCTAGCAAAAACCTCTAAACACAGACCAATAATTGTAGCTTCCGAATGGTGTTGCCTTAAAGAAGTTGTACTATATTGTATTAACAATCGGTCCACGAGACATTTTCTGATATTTGTTCGGAATAAAATCAGATACGAGTTATTACGGCTAGTTTTAGTTCATATCAAAGCAACACTGTTTGAACGTTGTATTCTCTTATCGACCGTTCATGGAAGTACGTGCAACAACAACAACAACAACAACAACATCAACAGCGAGTCGACTTGTCCCAAGTAAGTACCCACCCTGTCAAAGCGTATTTTCGAGCATGGAGATCGAATACGACGGAGCAATTCGAGAAAGCGGGATCGCTAGGAGTGTCAAGGTAATGTTTTGCTTCACCATTCTTTAAACATTCGGGAAAACCAAATCGAAACTCGTCTGTTTGCTACCGTCCGTTGTTTTCTCGTCGTAAATGGGTCAAATTTCCCAAAGAATCCTTATTTCATTGTCATACATATACAATACATCATATCTAACAAATACCTCACCACACAAGCAGTTTAAAACTAACTCAATCATCTAATACCCGGCCGTGTAAAGAATAAGGCAATCCCATTTTCCTAAAATATAAAGGGGTCTTGACACCCGGACCCCCTCCACATCCGCACATGAATACAATCTAGACCTAAATCTCACTGAAACTTACATTGATCGCCTTATTATTTGTATCTATTTATTGCAAACTCTCTCACCGTTCCATAGACAGATGTTGGTGAAGCCATATAACAATATACTGTTGTTTAATTGGATGGGTCAATATTTAAACAACCAGTTATAGTGGTATACGACAGTTTAAGTGTTATTTACAACACTGCATGCTACATTATAGAAATGTCTTATTTTTTCCGTACGTATCGTATATGCATCCATGTCACGATAAATATGAATACGTCATTGGGGAACGTCATGCGACAAACAGGTCTGTATGTTCAAGATTCAAGGTCAAATAACCGGTGCAATATTATCACTGGCCAGTAAGAATTGACGCAATCAACGGATAACTTCTCCACTAGTAGTCTACATGACCGTACCCAATACGACGATAGACCGTAACTTGTAGTCTACATGATTGTACCCAATGTCACAGTAGACCGTAACTTGTAGTCTACATGATTGTACCCAATGCCACAGTAGACCGTAACTTGTAGTCTACATGATTGTACCCAATGCCACAGTAGACCGTAACTTGTAGTCTACATGATCGTACCCAATGCTACGGTAGACCATAACTTGTAGTCCACATGACCGTACCCAATGCCACGGTAGATCATAACTTGTAGTCTACATGACCGTACCCAATGCCACGGTAGACCGTAACTTGTAGTCCACATGACCGTACCCAATGCCACGGTAGACCGTAACTTGTAGTCTACATGACCGTACCCAATGCCACGGTAGACCATAACTTGTAGTCTACATGACCGTACCCAATGCCACGGTAGATCATAACATGTAGTCTACATGACCGTACCCAATGCCACGGTAGATCATAACTTGTAGTCTACATGACCGTACCCAATGCCACGGTAGACCGTAACTTGTAGTCTACATGACCGTACCCAATGCCACGGTAGATCATAACTTGTAGTATACATGACCGTACCCAATGCCACGGTAGACCATTACTAGTAGTCTACATGACCGTACCCAATGCCACGGTAGACCGTAACTTGTAGTCTACATGATTGTACCCAATGCCACAGTAGACCATAACTTGTAGTCCACATGACCGTACCCAATGCCACAGTAGACCGTAACTTGTAGTCTACATGACCGTACCCAATGCCACGGTAGACCGTAACATGTAGTCCACATGACCGTACCCAATGCCACGGTAGACCGTAACTTGTAGTCTACATGACCGTACCCAATGCCACGGTATCTGTCCGCCTCAAGATCACTCGGGTGAGAACTTAGTGCTACCTGATACGATACGGTGATATGCTTTTGTAATAGCCAAACATAAACAGTAATAAAAAAAATGCGATAATTATACATGTATTTTAAAATATTTTCCGTTTTGCTATCCTCGGTTGTTTACATTGTGAATAAAGGGAGCTATTATATAGTTCGCCAGAGATAACACTAGCCATTGTTTACAAATAAAAATGAAAATTAAATACATTTTCTATATTGATTTTTGTTCAATCTTGTACATGTACACTTTTAATTATATACTATTTAAATCAATACTTATAACTGGCGGCCATTCGACCGTGCAGTGTTTATAATTTGCTTTGTTTGTTTATTGATAAGGCTAGAGTTATCCCCGGCGAACTATAACTACGTTACGTATTGAAATACACGATAATAACGTTACAATATTACAACGCCTTGATTAGATTTTTTTCAAAAGAAATTGATCAGTGTAAATTACATTTGTTCATTATTAACACAATGTTTTATACGAATGTCAGTGTCTATATTATGTACATACTTTAGAACTGCTTTATTCTTGCTAGTCTGCTTCCCTTCCTTAGCAAATATCTGGACTAACAAGTGTGCATTGATGCGTGAATTTGGTAGTAAGAAAGAAGTGCGATATAGCTCCAGCGGAGTGATTATCCGTAAAAAGTCTACGTAGTTGATGAACAGTTTGACAATAATTGTTGATCTAAAAATATCTTAAAATAAATACATGCTGCTGATTTAAGTAAAACAGTTTAAATATTTTGAGAAACCTGTGTAGCAGTAGTGAACATGTGGAAGATTTATGGAACTACATGTACTTGAATGAGGAGACTCATTGTTTTTACCAAAAACGTTAACTTGGAAATAAGAAATAGACAATGCTACCTTTGAGTGGCCTGGCCCCAATCTCCCAAAGCACCTCAAGTAGAAATCTCAACTCAAATTGAGATTTTGCTCAAATCAGCGTCAGAATTTTAGATAGATCTAATTTTCGAACTTTTGAATTGTTATTGTATTTAAACTCAGAATGATGTTTCTGTGTTGCGATGCCAATTTTGAGCCAATCCTCCCGTGGAAATTACCTCAAAGACGTATGACAATATTTGAGATGAGATTTTAGCTCAGTTGAGATGCTTCGGGAGATCGAGGCATGTCCACTTCTCCACATTAGGAGGCTGAAATAACCAACCTAGCCAATATCACAAACGAGTAAACCTTGCCCCACCACCAGTCACTTTCTAGCAGATATAAAGGTTGGGCTAAAATTTTGTATATCGTGATTTTCCAACCTAACCAAGTATTGATGTAATAGAAAGCCCTCGACGGTTTTAACCACTCTCGATCTCGCACACTGAGTATTTTATTCTTGAAAAAAAGCGCTAAGTTTCCTCCTAACATGCTTTATGAACTATGTAAGTCATTCGTGATCGAACTGTAACATCAACAAACTACAGCGTAAACATTAGTGAGGTATTTGGTTTGTCTTTCGTTTCGATTTCATCAAATGCGAACACATTTCAGGCAATTAAAGTAATAGTAGTGCAGTAGTGTGTTTTCATCACAATGTCATTCGAAGATGGGATACTTAAACGCACTGAAGAAAATGTACTGATCCCCCATACAGTAAATACTGGACTCGTGCTGTACATCTCGTAAAATTTTCGTTAATGACAATGGTACGAAATGCGTAAGATACACAAGGGTTTTACAAACATAATTATAAAATAATATCATGTCTGTAAGTCTGATAACTTCGTAGAGGTTGGAGCAATGATGGTAAGATAAGACACCATGGAAGCAATGTAACGCGTGTATATCACCATAAATAGTCTGATGTTTGTACAAATGTACATTTATTTGTGTAATTGTGATTTCTTCATTTTTATGTGTTTTTATGGGAGTTTAGGAGACTATTGAGAGCGCGGTTATTACCTATAGTACATGAAGATAGTACATTGCTCGACATCCAGATGAATACTGAATGGACAACGGATGTTTCTTCCCTCCTATCCATGGAACGATGGATAACATCAGTAATGAGGTGTCGAGAGTGATCTATGTAAGTTGTAGAAAACAGTCTTGTTTCAGAAGTAATATAGATTTGTTCTTGATCGGAAAAAAAGATAAATTTAGCGATAACAGTTGGTACATTTTCTTTGGTATTGTACCGGTATGCTGTTTATGAGTTAAGAATGAAGTGACTCTTCTCTCAGAATCTGACAGAAACAGCAGTGTGCAAAAAGGAACTAACATACAAAACAGAAAACCCACAGACTAGAAACGTGTGCAAACAGAAAACTGAATAAGCAAAGTAAAACTTAGATGTTACAAACTACGACACGGTACCACTCAGCCAGCCAGCCTGCTGCCTCATACAGATAAATATAACTGAGCATTATATCATGGCTACGGCAATTTACATTGATGTTAACAGAGGCGGTGTGGCTAAATACGATGATAACTGATGGGGTGTGTCTTAATTTTCAAAGTAAAGAGTGCAATTACTACAGTGCAGGATAATATTATCCTGCACTGTATACATATAAATCGATTTATTGGGTCGGTCACTTGTTTACATAACATTGTGTATAGATGAACCAGGAGTTTTGAGCCGTGACGGGAGATTACACTATTTAGTCATGGCACGGATATACAAAGAATATGTAATGTATTTCCGTGGTCATGGCGTGTGAATATACCTGGGCTGGTATTCACAAAGCATCTTAGCAGAAAAGTTAGAAAAACCCTAAAATCTTATATTTTTCTAAATGGTTTCATCTAAGCAAGAAAATCAACATGCTTAATATTGTACATAGTTTTGAAGCATTATGTAAACAGCTGCTACAATAATCACTAAGAAAACATGGATTATTTTTCGAATAGCAGGACATATGAGCTGCACAAATTATTGACTTAAGTCAAAATATTTAAGTTTTCACTTAAGATGCTTTGTGAATACCAGCCCTGGTTAGGATGCATTTAAAATGCGTTACTATATATTTTTGTATGCCCTTTTATTGTCAGTATCGTTGGCTCAATCGGTAGAGAGCGTGATTATAAGGTTGATACATGCGAGTTCAAATACTGATAACTGCACTTTTTCTTCTCAACTACATTTTTTTCGTCACAAATATAAAGACATTGTTTAAAAGCCACTTTTGAAAATAATTATTTTGACTTTTTCATGTTTCGCTGTTTTTATTTCATATCTTTCCTCGGACCCATTAAAAGTTTATCTTTTACTGATGTCAATAGTTACACTTCCTCGCTCGTTTATAAGTGCATTTTAACGCATTATATATATGACGATTTTTTTAGATCGGCCATACGGTGAAGAGGCTTGGTAATTAAGAAATTACTTTTGACCGTGACATTAGAATTTTATACAGAAATTGAGAAAGTTTAAAATTGCTTCGAAAATCACGTCCCGACAAGAGGCGTTTTTAACTAGTTGAAGTCATCATATAAGTCATCATATAATTGCACGCGGCTACTAAGAATTGACTAGGCTAAATCGCTCATTATTAAATACATTCCAGGAAATGCATATATAACTTTCTTGTGTAATATTACTTGAAAAAGCGATTTGAAAAAATAAAATAAAACCATACCAAGGATCGAACCAACAAAAGGAAGTATCAAAGACATCGCCGTATCCATTGGGCCACGTATTCAGTTACGTAAACAAATTATTTATTTAACTTATATTGGTATTGCTTATATGTACGTACCCTTTTTGGGTGAATCAACTTTGCTGCATAAATTAGTCACGGCTCAAAAAACATGGTTTATCTATATATAAACCTCGCAATTTCTTTTATTAATGTATTATTTTAATAGACATTATGTATATTGGTATGTAGCTTAGTGAATAACGTATTGGTTTTCACTGCCTTTTTCTCAAATTGAAATGTTTAAAACAATAAAAATACAATGTTATGATATTGCAATGTTTGTATACAAGTGACAGACCCAATTAAACGGACTATATTAATACAATTCTATTGTTCTTTACTTCGGTCAACTTGATCTCTATCGATTTTCTTAGTCGAGTTGTACTGGAGTCCTCAACTTTAAAATCACAACACCGTTGTATTGATTTTTATTGGACATGTTAATCGGTCAGCATTGTAATACATTTAGACACGCCTTACGTTTACAAAGTGATAGCCAATCACTGGCCAATGATATTAATCAGAAAGAAATCTTAGCGCTCGGTTGATTATTTTGTCGACAAAATAAGACAACCTCGCGTTTGCGTTCTCTTTCTATAACTTAACAGGGACCCCCATACATCACGATTATAATCCCCCAAGCAGCACCCAACATACAGGTCGCATACACCATTTGAGACAAGATTGCCGCATACTAACTCAAAGTACTAGGTCCGTATGAAAGCGGTACTAGTAACGGAGAAAAAAGTAATACAGACTTTTGATGGACAATATCAGTTGGATAGTTGATGGGTCTAAAGCTGAAAATCAGATATTTCACCATTGTTTAGAAAGCAGGAGAGTGAAGTAAACATTTAGTGGTGGTTGGCCTTTGACCTGTTTGTGTGGAAATGCGAAACTATGGTATTAGAACAATGGCTGTCAAATATAAACGCTATGTTAAACTATAACTATGTTAAAAATGTTCGAACTATATATTGCCATCATCCCTTGTCTTGACATTGGGGGACTAGTCCCCGTGTTATTGGTTTATAATAGGCTCATGCTAATGTAGTATGTACACGGTCAGGTGGACATTGTACCTGTGTGTTTTAATGTTTTCTGTGCTCGGCTGGTCAAGCTGAGTGCTGCCTTCCCTGTCTGACTTAATATTATTTTTTGCATGAAACAATACCAGTGTTGTGAAATGTTGAATAATGAACTTGAGAACTTGTTTATTCCTTACCGAAGCTCACGATTACATAAAAACACGTGTACATACCAGACAGTATACATGTAATTATATCTATATAATTACAGCCAAAAACATTCCAACATCTTAAGAGAATGCAGACCTCAATGATATTAAGTGAATTAACGAAAGACAAGAGTAGAAAATGTAAATACAATTATTAAACACAAAGTACGTGGCGCGCGTGGCGATCGTGCCCTCGTTCGCACACAAAACACAGAGAAGTTTATTTATTATTTAAATGCTGAGTATTTACATTTCGAGGTAATTACAACTCTTAACTAGGTTTACTATTCGTATAATCTAAATACCGGCTTAATCATAGACTTGTGAATTATTTGTGTATGAAATAACTATTCCACATGATGAAGAGGTGTAGAACTGTCTGGCTAAACATGACTGTTGGTATGTTAATACGAACATTTGTATTACTTACACGTATATATCACTGGCATAGAATTAGAAGGTCGTAAGTATAAAATCAATATTTTGAGAAAACAAGAAAAAAAAATGTCTGAAATCTACTCTTATGGAAAATAAGCTTTTTAAACTTCAGTTCGGTCAACATGACCACTTCTGATTTTCAAGAAATTGAAGCGCATTGAGATGCCGATTTCAAATACGCATGAGTCTTGATAAGGTCGTAAGTACGACCTTCTAATTCTAAGCCAGCGATATGTTTCGTTGGTGCATACCAGTATACGTCTGATGACCAATTAATACTGTCAATGTTCAATCTTATACATGTGTGTATATGCCTGATGGTCAAACCGAATGCTGTCAATGTTCAATCTTATACATGTGTGTATACGCCTGATGGTCAAACCGTATACTGTCACTGTTCAAGCTTATACATGTGTGTATACCAGTATACCTCTGATGTATGTAAACTAGTGTATAACTGATGGGCAAACCGTATACTGTCAATGTTCAAGCTTATGCATGTGTGTATACCAGTATACGCCTGATTGTCAATCCATATACTGTCAATGTTCAATCTTATACACGTGTGTATACAAGTATACGCCTGATGGGCAAACCGAATACTGTCAATGTTCAAGCATTTACATGTGTGTATACCAGTATACGCCTGATGGTCAAACCGTATACTGTCAATGTTCAAGCATTTACATGTGTGTATACCAGTATACGCCTGATGGGCAAACCGAATACTGTCAATGTTCAAGCATTTACATGTGTGTATACCAGTATACGCCTGATGGTCAAACCGTATACTGTCAATGTTCAAGCATTTACATGTGTGTATACCAGTATACGCCTGATGGTCAAACCGTATACTGTCAATGTTCAAGCATTTACATGTGTGTATACCAGTATACGCCTGATGGTCAAACCGTATACTGTCAATGTTCAAGCATTTACATGTGTGTATACCAGTATACGCCTGATGGTCAAACCGTATACTGTCAATGTTCAAGCTTATACACATGTGTATTCTAATAAACGTATTATTTCTGATCATTTTTACTACTTTATGTAAAGTTACGCTAATAAAACCACTTTGATTATTTTGAAATCATGCAGATTTTTGACAGTTTAAGGTCCCAAAATTTTAAATTTAGAACAAAAGATGTCCACTAATAAGACCGATTCGCTATTAAGACCACCTTTTTGACTGCTCTTATTAGCGGAACTTCATTGTACTAAGTTGTCTCTCATACAGACACACCACCGGGTCACGGTTTAAATACGACTTTTTGGGGACGCAAGTATGACGCTATGTGTCGGTGGCTTCAGTGGGTGACTAGCAGCAGCCATTGCTGTATGGCCTGTATGTGTATAACAATATCTTATTCGAAATGAAAAATACAAAATAAACCATCTGATCGCGTGCATGATTCCTACTAAGGCTCGATTACCGCAGGCTATAATATAATATTAAGTTTCGCCTTTTATTGAATTTAGTTACATAATGTGACGTAAAAACAGCCCGGGGTGTATTACGTTTACGAACAATAAACAATTTATTTTCATAATTTCAATTATAGTAATAGCATGTACAAAAAATGTTCAATGATAATTGTTTAGTCATTGCTAGACAATCGTATATTGTTATTTCTACAAGTGTACCGAAACGTGCCGGAATTTAGCGGAAAGTGGAATTTGTGAGTTGTTTTAGAAGTCGAACAGTTTACGGTTAATTTGCTATAGAATCGTATTGAAAAAATTTCAAGTAAGTATATTATAATGTCGATTGTATGCCCTTCTTTATTTCACTTCCACTGCCTTAGCTTAAAGCTGGGTTCACACTTTTAGACCGACGTTTACCGACGTTTGGGCAAACGTTCAGCTCCGCTGGTAAAAGTTACTAAACGTTTAGAAAAGTTGACGATCGTTGGTAAACGCTGAAGAACGTTGTATTCGTTGAAAATTTTTAACTTTTAACATGCAAAAACTTCGCCGACGTTTTGAAATAAACGCTGATGTAAGTTGTGCTCCGTTTATAAACGTTCCTGAACGCTGAATTATGCTTAACTCCGTTGGCAAACGTCTGCTGAAACGCTGGTGGTGATAATGAATTTAGTCGAACGTTTATATAGCGGAGGCCAACTGGTATCCAGCGCAATAAACGCGGTAGTAACGCAAGGGCTGGCTTAAGCCAACTTTCCCCCAGCGCAAAAGAACGTTTGTCCAACGTAGGCCAACGCAAGTCGTTAGCGCAGACGCACTTTCAATAACGTTTCAGTAACTTAGGTAAACTTTGTTGATTCTGGCGTTTGGCACCTCGTTCGTCTAAGTCGGACTAAGTTAGAAACCGCTACACATACGCTAACCTACGTTGGCAAAAGATCACCTACGTCGATAAAACAAGCTCAAACGCAGGCAAACGTTGTTAAGCGCTTGTAACCGCTGTAAAACGCAGTTGAGCGCTGAGAAACGTTCCCAAAACGTTAGCATGCGTTAGATACACAAAGTTCGCAGTGTGAACCAAATTATTCCTCCTCACGAGCGTAATTTCACCGACGTTTGTGCTCCTTTTTCTGACTTTTGAAACGCTGATCAACGCTGGTGCAAACGTTCATAGTGTGAACCCATCTTTAGAACGAAATCGAATATAGCGAAAATTTGGCTAATTAAGATTATTTGCTCAACCTGGAGTTAGACTTCACACAATTAACTTTTCAAAAAGATATTACCAACTTTGTTGTAACTGCGCAGAAAAGTACACAAAATCCTTTACTGTGACCAAGACGTTTAACTGCTGTATAACGGGCGTATAATAATAATATGTTTAGTTGTGCATACCCATTTATTGATGCTTTTAAAGATTCATATCATATACTTTATCAGCCTCCAGTGTAGGAGAGCCCATACGTCTATGTCGCATGTACTGTAACACTAATCTAAACCACCAGTTTTATGAGAGATGTGGCATACATTTCCCGATAAGAGAACTTGTTCAAACTTTGTATATAAAAGCTGTACTTACCATGTACGGATAAGAGAACTTGTTCAAACTTTGTATATGAAAATAGTACTTACCATGTCCGGATAAGAGAACTTGTTCAAACTTTGCATATGAAAACAGTACTTACCATGTCCGGATAAGAGAATTTGTTCAAACTTTGCATATCAAAACAGTACTTACCATGTCCGGATAAGAGAACTTGTTCAAACTTTGCATATGAAAACAGTACTTACCATGTCCCGCTAAGAGAACTTGTTCAAACTTTGCATATGAAATCAGTACTTACCATGTCCCGCTAAGAGAACTTGTTCAAACTCGGCCATGCATATGAAAACAGTACTTACCATGTCCCGCTAAGAGAACTTGTTCAAACTTGGCCATGCATATGAAAACAGTACTTACCATGTCCCGCTAAGAGAACTTGTTCAAACTTGGCCATGCATATGAAAACAGTACTTACCATGTCAGAAGCAGAAAGAAGCTTACACGCCTCCAAATTCATAGTCACCGAATTTAGTCAGGAGGTATCTGCATATATAAGATTCTAATGATTATGAAAAAACGTACAGTACCGGTAATTAAGGGCATAATTATTGCTCATGAATATGTATTGCATGGTGAGCTATGGTCTATGGTGTAGTTGCTGTTCCGGACATGCACTGCCTTCATATACAAAGTTTGAACACATTACAATATCAATTGGATTTTATTTTATTTACTCTAAAACTGCAATTTATACTATTTTAGATCGATTGTGAAACAATTTTTTCCAACTTATATTAATCACTGTCGACACCTCATTCCTGATGTTATTCATCACCGCCACGGTATGAGAGAAGTCAGTTTCCCCTTTATGCTAACCGTCTGGCGAAGGAATTTCGGTTATATATACCATTTTATTTCGTCTCTGGTATGGCGCGGCCTTGGATTTAACCCGTGACCTCCCGCACTGGAAGTCGATGCCTTACCATAAGGCTAATGAGGAGGATGTTAAACTGTAGTACGAACAATTACAGCAGTCCTCATCAAAACCTTTTTGCCAATAGCAACTTAATTATCTTTCATATTTTGCAGAATTAATATGCCGCCATTAGCCATAGTAAACAAAAGGTGCATACTGCCAATAGTATTTTGTACGGCAGCAACATTAGCTTGGTGGAATACAAGCCCATTGACATATTTTTCTTCGAACAGTGGATTAGGTATGTGTCCCTTTTACAAATTTAAGACATCGCAGATAAGTCGTGCGGAACCTGCAAGAAGTTGGTGTGGGGCTCGTAGGTTCGTATCATCGTATGCCAATCGTAGGACAATCGTACGATGTCCGCATGTTAACCACACAGTGTCCTTGCGATGTCCGCAAGTTGACCACACAGTGTCCGTACGATATCCGCTTGTTGACAACACAGTGTCCGTGTGATGTCCGCAAGTTGACCACACAGTGTCCGTACGATATCCGCTGGTTGACAACACAGTGTCCGTGTGATGTTCGCAAGTTGACCACACAGTGTCCGTGTGATGTCCGCAAGTTGACCACACAGTGTCCGTGTGATGTCCGCAAGTTGACCACACAGTGTCCGTATGTCTTTTATGTACTACAAAATGTATAAATTATGTATTGTATCTCGATAGGAAAGAATATTATAGAATACATCTAATAAATTTCTATGTTATTTATTTATCTGTTCTATAATATTCTTTGTGTTGTTTATTTATTCTATAATATTCTTTGAAAGAAGACTCAGTGTTATTAATTTATTCTATAAAAGTCTTTGAAAGATAGATAGTAGATCGCAAGTTGTTGTTCCTATTTATAATATGCCTGTTTTATACTAGTAGTTCCTGTACAGGGCACCGATTACTACTAAGTACAGTCATAACTAGGACCTAAGGCAAACTTTCCTCATTAAAGTACAGGCAGCAAAGCCCCTATATGATATTCATCACCACATCTACATCCCAGGCTCTATGCAGTACTAACTTCCACAAAGTACATCCATACCAGACCCAAAACGGGCCTCACCAACACCAAGTATAAGAATCACAGCCCGTGTATGTTACTCACCACCATATGCTGACATCAATGGCTCTACGGTGCTGTCACTACTAAAAGTACACCCATGCAACTTCCTACCACACAAGACAGCCAACACATGACCTATGGGTGTACTCACAATCTTCAACTACAGCAAACCCAGGCACTAAGGGGTACTCATCACCACCAAACACAGCAATACCATGCTATATTGAATACTTACTCCCACCAATTATACCAATAGCTTTAGTTTGAACATGTATTACTTTATTATTACTTGTATTACTCAAACAAAATGTACAATCACTGTCATACAAATATAGCTATTCATACATTTATATATGGGTAAAAGGGTCGAGCCACAAGTTCCAAAACTTAGTTACGGCTCTCTCCTAGCTCACCCATAACTGGTCATATGGGTATCCATCTCCACCTAGTACAGCCGTACGAGGCTATATTGAATACTCACCACCACCTAGTACAGCCATACGAGGCTATATTGAATACTCACCACCACTTAGTACAGCCATCCCATGCCCAAGGGGAAGTTCTTTACTAATGCGCCATGCCATTCCTGGTTTACCCTGGTATATGGGGTACACAGCACCTATGTGTCGTACCTAACATGACCTAGCTAATCATTCATCACCCTGTTTGGTGCTCAACATAGGCACACGGCTCTATCTATATACGGTACATAACAATGCCTTACACAGTTATTCTTGTGGTACATAACACTGCATAGAACAGCTATTCTCTCGATAATTGCATTGAAAGTAGTTTCATGTTACCTAGTAAAGTTTAATATGTACCATAATAAAATTCACAAAATTATAGACACTTAAAAGATTAGAAAACATTTAGATAGTTTCCCGTGAAATTAACATAAAATGAACTTACCAAATTATATCGATATTTGCAATGGAATATGTTTATCATGGATGTAAAGAAAATCATTCTTGAAAAGTCGCATGGTGCCTATTTTCATACCGGTACTTTGATTTCAGAACAGTTGCCGTATAGTTCCAACCAGAATATCGTGCGTGGTTTAAATAATACAAAGAAATATGATGTATTCCAAAAAAGTGAGATAAACAGCCGTTCCAATGATGAATATATTAACCTACTTGGAAGAACAGCTAACTCAGATAGGGCTGGTGTAGACAGTACAGCCAATCAGGTTTTATCCCCACAAAGCGAGTTAAGTGATTCCCAAATCATAACAAGAAAGACTGTATCCATATTAAGGCTGAACGAAATGACATCGAAAACGTTGAAGAAGAACGAGGTGAAAATATTGTCTAGAAAGAGAATTGTAATAGTGCTAGCATACATGAGATCAGGCTCCACATTGACAGCATCGCTTCTACAGGAATACCAAAACACATTTTATGTATATGAACCATTGAAGAATATTTATCCACATTTCCAACTTAAAACAGTTAGGAGTCTACGATACTTTAATGGAACAAGCAAGTGAGTCAAGTGTTTATTATCTTAAAAATAAATAAATTACATAAATAAGTTTTTAACGAATCCATCTTTTTTGTCCTATTTGACAACACCTACTAGAGTTATAGAAAAACAACACTTGATGTTCAAAACGGGTGTGGTGTGTGCGACAAAATGATGGCAAATGAAAGTTAATGACGAATAAGATTATTCCGAATACAATGAATATTGTAATGGATTGACTAATGGTTAAGTATTTAAGATTTTGATACTCGTTCCCTGTCCTAACACTATCATTGACCGATTATGTTTTACAGAATACAATGAATATTGTAATGGATTGACTAATGGTTAAGTATTTAAGATTTTGATACTCGTTCCCTGTCCTAACACTATCATTGACCTAATATGTTTTACCATTGTTGTATGTTGTAAACATGGCCCATTTTTGTGTATGCTGTCCATTCTGATATATCTATGTGATTCTGTTTTACAGGCAATATGACAAGGACAAGGCCAGCGAAGTTTACATGGACGAGATAAAGAGCTGGCTGACCTGCAAGATAGAAGATATAAGCATGCCCAGCTTAGTCGCCAATTATCATAAAAAAACGACAAAGTACATGAAAATCTTCAATGTGTGCTATAAATATGCCAAGAAAAGGAACTCCGTGGATGATATGAATAATTGCCTCAAGCAAGCGGTTTCTAGTTGTCAAAGAGCACCGTTAATTGTTTTAAAAATTCTTCGAATGACAATGGCTGACATAGTCGAGCTACTTCCTTATTTTCCTAATATGAAAATACTTCATCTGGTTAGAGATCCTAGAGGAATTTTCAACTCGAGGTCAAATATGAAAAGAAATAATAAACATACTAAATCAAACGTATCAATGCATTGTGATACGATACAATATAATATAAACATGACCAATAGCATACAGAAAACACACCCAGATCGCGTGAAAATCGTGCTGTATGAAGATATTGCTGAAAGACCGCTTCATGCGTCCAAAGCTATTTCGGAATTCAGCGGTATACAATTTACTGATCACATGAGAGATTATATAACATCGCATACGGAGGCGAAGAGGAACTCGTGTAAGTTTTGCACCAGTAGAAAAGATTCGGCGAAGACTGCCAGCAAATGGAGGACCAATTTGAACCCAAAATATGCGAGTCAGATATATAGCGGTTGTGCAAGCAGTAACCAATATTTAGGGTATCTAGCACTGACGTCACCGACTGATCAACACAACACTAGCAAACCGTCAAGACGACCCACTAATTCACACCAAAATAAAGTAATACTGAAAGTTTGACTTTAGTGAATCACCTCCCATTAATTCTCTCTTAAAGAAAATAGGTACTTTTATTTGAATTACTCTGCTTTTATCTCTATATTCACTACTGTGGATATAGGCTAATCTGAAATGTTTGCAATATCATTTATCTATGAATAATGAATTTAATGACATGAATATTTCTTACCTTAGTGGTACAAGAAAGCATTTTATTCTACAAAACGTGCGAAATGGAATATATTAAAGAACATGACTATCTATGAGAAACAACAATAGATTCAGAGAAGTCCAGTTGTTTAAGACCTATTGGCTAACTGATATAGCCGGGACCATACCTGACAAGGGAGAATATTTATATCACGTAAATCATTACTATAATATATCGTTGAAAAATATCGCTTCTTTTGTCTACTTTTTGACTGCTGAAACTGGTTCATTTAGAACTTCGACAGCTTGGACATGGGAGGATTATAACTTGTTTAGTTGGGCATTGTGTCTTTTATGTTTTTATGTTTTCTGTGCTCGACTGGTTCAGGTGGGCATTGTGCCTTGTATGTTTTTTATGTTTTCTGTGCTCGGTTGGTTTAGCTGAGTGCTGCCTCCCTGTGTGGCTTTGACACCACGAAAGACGCCATCGATACTTTTATACGTTTTTTATTAAAGTACCTGGATGAAAAACTATGCACCACGGTGGGGATTTAGACAGTAAGCATTGTCTCCAGGGTGGGAATTTAGACATAAAAAATCGAAAATGTCTTATAATTCCCCCTGGGTCGCCCGCCACCCCTGGGCGGACAAAATATTAACTGGTGCATTAACCATACGTTAATATGAACAAATGCACTGCATCCATCGGGTATTTCCCATCAGGTTTTTTGGATAATCTGATCAAGGAAAAAATTACTAAGGAATTTGTTTGCTCCACAGAGACAATAGATCTAGCCTCTGGCTGCCAGGCAGCACCACATAGCAGACCAGGCGAACAAATACTAAGAAAAGAGTGTTTTCCTATCTAGAAAACGGGTTGCACAGATATGCCCTATAAATATAATAATTATAGTTTTACACTCGTCTTTTATTTGTTATTTATATTTCAATTCAACATAATTATTCACAAGTTGGTGCGCTATGCCGTGACTTGGGCGGATCTGCGCTTGTTTAGTTGGGCATTGTGCTTTGTGTGTTTTTAATGTTTTCTGTGCTCGGCTGGTTAAGTTGAGTGCTGCCTTCCCTGTCTGACTTAATATACTCTTTATGCCATGCGACGACGTCGCGGTAACGCGCGATGATGTTACGTCATTTCCGACGTTGTCGTTTTGTTTTTTACGTTGGATTAAATAAGATGTGTATTTTTCAATAATTTTCATGGCTTTAATCAGGCTTGTATGCCGAAACGTTATTAAAAGAGTGGAACTGTATTTATATTTCATATTGGAAAAAATAAATTAAACAAGATTGGTTCTCAAATCTTGAACAACAACTTGCCTCTACCGGAAGTGGGACGTGCAATTCAGTCTACCAAATCATTATTCTGCATCCGGTCTGTCGTTATCGTTAATGGGGATTCCCCCCCCCCCCTATAACCAAGCTGATAAATGGGTTTCAACTAAATTTTCCCAAGAGAAGACAATAGTCTTATGGGTACATATGCCAAGTTTGAAGCACGAAACCAACGACAATACAAGATATGCAAGGAGTTGCATTGGTTGAGTGCAACCATAACAACAACGGTATGGAAGAGGTGTTTCTTATAACAACAACGGTATGGAAGAGGTGTTTCTTATAACAACAACGGTATGGAAGAGGTGTTTCTTATAACAACAACGGTATGGAAGAGGTGTTTCTTATAACAACAACGGTATGGAAGAGGTGTTTCTTATAACAACAACGGTATGGAAGAGGTGTTTCTTATAACAACAACGGTATGGAAGAGGTATTTCTTTTTTTTACCGAGCGCCAAAAACGGAAACACTGGTGTCAGTGTTCTCGCCTTTGGTATGACAAACATTACCGACTTTTTCACGAATTCAAGTTTTCACAAATTCATGATTTCATTTCAAGATTTCAAGTTCACGATTTCGCGATTCGAAATTGTGAATTCCTGTGTCACGGCTGGTATTTTGTAGTTCACCATATTTTTTAAGAATAATACGTATACCCACAGGTAACTGTATCATTGATAACGAGTAAAACGCAAAAAATCTACAAAATTTATGTTATCTAACATATCATAAATTTTATAAAAAAATGATAATTTTGTCTTGTTTACTCTTTATTAATAGAGAGGTTGCGAAGCGAACGTGTACGACAACTTGTACGTGTAGCTACCGGTACGTGTATACGTACGCGTTTCAATTAAAATTGACTTGCGAAACACAACGTGTGCGTGTAACATCACAAGACAGAGGTAACATGATTTCTTCGTGAATCACCGAGTGTTTATATAAACTCAATGAAACCACGGGCGATGAATTATTGGGTTTCCCGTGCGTACGCATACCTGTGTGACATACACACATATTTTCGTCTGTTACACGTCCTTTACTTGTAGAAACATAACATACCTGGATGACGAAATACTCAAAAGTAATATTCACGTCGACGTACACGTTACATGTTGACTTTCGCAACCTCTCTAATGGTATAGTTACCTATGCGTAAACCTGGGCTGGTATTCACAAAGCATCTTAAGTGAAAACTTAAATATTTTGACTTAAGTCAATAATTTGTGCAGCTCATATTTCCCACAATTTGAAAAATAATTCATGTTTTCTTAGTGAATATAATAGCTGTTTACATAATGCTTCAAAACTATGCAATATATTAAGCATGTTGATTTTCTTGCTTAGCTGATACACTTTAGAAAAGATTAAGATTTTAAGAAATTTCTAAGTTTTCTGCTAAGATGCTTTGTGAATACCAGCCCTGGTCATATTTTATCATTTATGTCATACACCGGTAAGACGATAAGGGAGCAAATATTTACCTGTCCGTCTGAAGATGCTTTTAATTTGATTTGTAAACATACATTTTCATAGCCATGCCGAACACTGTTGGGACATAATTGTATATGACTACGGTACCTATCCGTGCAATCGACAAAGATTGACTTTCAAGACGCTATATTTGTGTCAGTCATTGTTGTTTAATAACTGAAGAGGCGGGACTTAATGTAATGAAAATAGAGGCTCTTAATTTTCAAAAGAAAGAGTGCGCTAACGGACAGTGTAGTTTATTATATTCCGTATAAGACAGTTATCGCGCCCCCCGAGTTTTTTTCCAAATAACAACATATAAATCTTGCAGTTTCAAAAGGCGACCGTGTGCATGCATTTTACTAAGATACGACAATTAACACTGACAGAATGTTCTAACTAGACTTTTTTTCAAACATCATTCAGCCGCTATATATCTAGATTTTTATTTTTATATGCTTTTATTTATCCTCGCCACCGGAAATCCATATGACGAGGCCACAAAAAGAGGTAATTCATATTAGTTTTTGGGGTATAGTGCATGGTACAGAAGATGCCCCATTTCCAGAAGCATCCCTGGTTCTTTTACGTGCCTAATGTGAAGCATCATACACGTGACCTCGCAAAACGTCTCGTCCAAAGACGGTTAGTCAGTTTAATTATGTTAGGTAGGAAACACTGAAAAGCATTTCTGTTTTAATCCGACTGGAGGCGGGATCGAACCTACAACCTTCGGATCAGGAGTTAGTAGTTCTAACCACTGGACCACTTGTCCACCCCAAACACGATTTTCATGAAAATGTATTTGGTAGTATAACATAAAATCAGTCATGCGTGCGTTTATTCTAAATGCTCCTTGTGATTGGTGTAGTTATACAATACCCATTGATGTGATATCACAGGCAATGTCACCATTCTCAGAGTTATGTGTGTGTCTCTGGAAACAGTCTATCTCGGAGTTATGGGTGTATCTGTTTTATCCAGTCAGTTTACATTGTACTGACGTACCTTATGACATCTTGACAATGCATCTAACTGTGCTTATATTGTTGGTTATCCCAGACAAACATGTATGTGTATTACATAGTATAAACAAAAAGCTGACTTACCTTTCTGATAGGTTTCTCATGCTCGAGTTTTCTAAACTATTCGTTCCCTTTATATTGCAGATAATTGTAACAAATATCCAATATTGAATAACCGAAAAATATAAAAAACAAACACAATGCACAAATATGAAACTTGACTATATTTCATTTAAGATTTTATTTGTTAGTTAGCTGTCACTCTTTGAGTATATCATAATCCTTTGCAAACATTTTAACCGCGGGTTTTGGGCCATCAATGCAAACATGACCCTAATATTGAAGTCCTATTCGCGATGTTGTATAACTTTACATATAGAGAGGTCGTGTAAACGCTTTATCATCTATCGGGTATATTTCTCACACCAAACTATAAATATAACCAATGTTCCCATATGTTCAGTAAATCAAACAATCGTGCACCCGTATGCTATGAATGAATGATAATGTTTTGATAGACACATGGTAACTTTCGACAAGTGGCTGATAAGTGAATTAGCATTTACTCTCGTAATTCGTGTACACATGTTTGGTTTTGTCCAAGTGGCATAAAAAAACTTACATACATGTACATAATAATGATTTCGGTCACTACCATGGTTAATCAGATTGCTGGCATCAGCGATCCACCACGCGTAGTATCGACTAATTAAAGTCATGGTACTAAATTGGGAACAAAACCAACCATGGTCCAATCAAAGGATTTACTTTTGACATATTGATTTAGTCCCAATATAAAACTTTCTTCCTTAATACCTAATATAAATAGCAGAAAAGAATGGAATTGAATGGAACGGAATGAAACAGAACGGAACGGAATGGAATGGAATAGAATAGAAACTATTTGACTTGTACAACATGACCATTGTTATAACATATATACACATATCCGTGACAGTGGTCGAGTGGTTAATGCACTGGATTAGCATAACCTCACATTTGATTCATACCACGACTGTCCACTTTAAACAGGTTTTCAGTGTACAGATTTAATTATACTTATTGAGATATCAAAAACGAGAATTAAACGCACCATTATTTTTCGTCCTTGAAAAGGTACTTCATTTTCTAGACGATGCAATATTTGAATCATCCCGTTTTGTGACAGAAATCCTTCAATGTAGACGATTCAAGAAATTATTTATTTCCAAATTACCTCCCTTAATGTCCCCCACTCTTGCACTGCGTTAATGTCAAAATATTCAATGTGATACTACAATCACCGAGTCCAATCGTTCACTACGGGTAGACGGCTCATAACGCACGATGAGGCGGTATTTTACCGGTTGAAACACTGACCAAGGTAAGAAAATCGAAAATCTCCATTTCGTAGAGGTTAAATTGAACTAGAAATTCGTGCCCTCGGGCAAATTATTTCGAGCCTCGGCGCACGTTGAAAAATGGATACATCTTAAATAAGCCTTCAATTTGACCTTTGACCTCTAACTGTGACCTTGAACTTTCAGATAGGAACCTTGGGGTTAAGCATGACACTCTGCCTCGTGGAGGTCAACATTCATGCCAAATATAAGAACGATTGGTCAATGTATGACAAAGTCATGGTCTGGACAAGCTTCAATTTGACCTTTGACCTACAACATGTATATAATTCTCAACTTACCCTATGCAATTTTGAATTATTTTCGATTGTTTGATATTTTTGACGTTCATTTAAAATCACACTTTTTATCATGTACAAATACTGAATTTGTTCACCAGGCAGCCGGAATTGTTGCTAATATAGGAAATACCATTGGACACAGTCGTATATTATCATGAATTGTTTAAAATTGGTTTAATATAATTATAATCTTAAAATGAATACATTGGTTACATATATGCAAGAAACTGTGATCAACTGTATAGCTTAAGGATGTGGGGTGAAAACAAAAGTGGGAGGGGTATGGTAAACACTAATTCAGATTTTTTGAGAAAATAAAAGGGCTCAAGCAGACAGACTTGTATTGTATGTGTACTATCACTGTAACATAACACCAACAACTCGTTAAAAAGGACCATCCTTTTAAAATAGTATGTTTCAAAGAATGTATGTGCCTTTCAGTACTCGTTCATAAACAGTCTAATTGACTAATGTCACGAGCCAACACTCATACAATGCTTACATTATAACTCTAGGGAACAAACTCTTATTAACTGTTTGACTGCAAAATGTATACTTTAAAAGATATTCAAGAAACATTGCCATATTTCTACTTTCGGTTTGCAAGGTCATTAAAGTTTTGCATGATACATATTCATAAATATGTTTTATAATTATTTCTTTGTAAAAGTTTGTTCCTTATACTATTGACTATGTCGCCAACAAAAAACTTTGACTCTTAATGTTATGTTGACTTTTGACTTTGTTTGTGAACGAGCAAAATTTGCAATGAAAGTGCTGTCATGCTTCAATAAATTCACTTTACTGATATTTATTTTTTGTTTAACTTCAATGGTAAATAAAGTGCATCATAATACTATGCTTACTGTACCCAACACATTTCAATTCTAAGAATAAAATGCTTTTGAAAAAAAACATGATCAATCTCACTATAAATTATCCTCCGATACCTCAACTGAACACGATGTTTTATGAAAGTTGAAAAGTGAAGCGAGGCGCAAGAAGAAAAGTGGCGATATTTATCCAGTAAGAATACCAGTGCATAAATGATCACCCAATTCTGTTGAAATGGTCCTACCCCTCACATGTACCAATTAATGTCAGATACAAAATCACTAAGAAAGGTGTTTGAAAGGGTTGAAATTTTGGCTACTGTACATTGCAAAATGTGAACAATAACAAACATACCACTGTATTGCGATGAGAATGCAATTTCTGTATAGCGGTGTTCTGCAGAACTAGCCAAAAATCTGTACAGCGCTATGAATTTTTGAACTTACCATCTGACTTGATATTTAAACTGATGTTCAGATTATTGTCTTGTTATCCGTTTTATTCCATTGAAATGTACCACAGAGGACAATTTGTTTTTAATACATATACATGTATGTCCGGATAACACGTGTTAGCTTGGACGCTACCGTGTTAGGCTGCGACAAAAATGTCAACAATCGAGAGGTAAGACATTTTGTGTATGTTTTATTTATTTCGTGTCTACACCGGTAACACGATGAACGTGTATGTATGCAGTGGTTCTTCCTAAACACGAATGTGTCGCACACATACATATATCGCGGAAATCTGAATATAGAAGGGGTGATCAACAAATACGCGGAAAAGTGCTGTAATTTCTTTATTTGTCCTTGTAAGTCGGTGAAATTTATTTCATATTCATTTACCGCTGATCATTAATATTAATCAAAGTCAGAACGAACTCGGTTTACTATTAGTCCGAGAGCCCACGGACTTTTATTGCAACGAAGGAGGCCAAACGACGTTTGTACATATTTTAAAAGGTTATTTCATATGCTATATGAAAACCCATTTCTTAAGTGTCAAAGCTACATTTTTTCTCATTTTTGTATCATGGGGTGTATGAAAATCAGCATAATTTCCTAAGGGGGGTAGGGGTAGCTCTATGTTTAATAAAAAACGAAAACAATATTCAATGTGGAAAATTCTTGTCAACTTTGAAAGAACACATAACGGGTCATACTCTACACATAACCAACCATAACCTCGACTTGTAAGTATTACTAGTATGTAAATAAGGGTCAAAGGTCAACAATATGATAAACTTGTACCATTGCTTCTATTTGTCAGTAATAATTGTATTGATTGAATATTATTTTCACATCAGACAATATGAAAATTCCATCGTTCATTGAAAATAGGTCAAATTGTTCAACTATTTTACATGTAAAAAGGTCAAAGGTCAAATATGTAGACAATAAATAAAAGTAGAGTAATAAGGCAAACTTGTGATATTTGTATCATTCCGAGAACCCACATACCTTTATTGCAACGAAAGAGGCCGAAATAAGTTTGCAGATATTTTTAAAGAATAGTTCATATCCTATCTGATAATCAATTTTTTAAGTGTCAAAATCGTGACTATCTATGTTTTTTTCAACACTTTAATGCCATGAGGTCAATGAGAAAAAATTGTAATTTGCTGAGGGGGTAGGGTACAATGCGATGGAATTTTCATATTGTCTGATGTGAAAATAATATTCAATCAATACAATTATTACTGACAAATAGAAGCAATGGTACAAGTAAAACTAAACATACCCTCAAAATACTGCTATTTTTCAATTGTTTCAATTTGCACCTATATGATACAAAACATGTATTTTTGTAAAATTCTGATATTTTCTTATCAATTGTATAACATTATAAATTAAGTATACATTAAGGAATACAAATATATGCAACACATTGAATTTGGGAGAAAACGTGAAATTGGATGAAAAAGTATACTGGAGCATTTGTATAAATTCTATGGGTTTTATCATATTGTTGACCTTTGACCCTTATTTACATTATACTTACAAGTCGAGGTTATGGTGGGCTATGTTTAAAGTATGGCCCATCATGTTTTCTTTCAAATTTGACAAGAATTTTTCACATTGAATATTGTTTTCGTTTTTTATTAGACATAAAGGTACCCCTACCCCCCTTAGGAAATTATGCTGATTTTTATACACCCCATTATAGAAAAATAAGAAAAAAATGAAGGTAGTCACGGCTTTGACACTTAAGAAATGGGTTTTCATATAGCATATGAAATAACCTTTCAAAATATGTACACATTTCTTTTGGCCTCCTTCGTTGCAATAAAAGTCCGTGGGCTCTCGGACTATATGGCAACCTCACTCTACGTCATGCGGCCCAAATTCTCATATTTTGCAACGTTGCACGTGGCAAACGATGACGTATCATTCGTGCGTTTGTAATATCATACTGTTGTAAAGGGTGGTTTATGAATTGACAATGATATAACTTTACATTCATTATTTCAAAAAAACATTTAACGTCCAAATTTCGTTTTAGAGCTGTTTGCTTCCAAGTCGTTGTCTGAAAATGAGTGCGGTACAGAAATCGGGGACGAAATGTCGTGTTGCGAATGAAATGTCATAAAATATTTATGACAATATTGCAAAATGCCACAAGTATGTAATAGCATACAAAACAGGTGTCTGTTTTACATATTCTCTCATATATAGCCATGTGAAATCAATGCCGCAATGCGAATGGGCTATACGACGTCAATAACGTCAAATTACGCCATCAATATTAATGTTCTCCACCAGCTAATTCTTATAATTTACATGCAAGTTGCAGAGGAAAAACATTGATTTTCGGTTGACAGGTATATGAAGTGTATCTGGTTGTACAGCTATTTTTTGAGAATCATTCAATGTGTTATACATTATAAAATGTGACACGAATGAGTATGTATACTGTTATATGTAACGACGTCGCGATGACGTTGGGCCGGTGTAGCCATAGTGACGTTACGGTTTCTATGTTTTTTCGACCAAATATTTCCTTAAGTTTAATGTTTTTATAGTTATGTATATGTTATACTCCAATCTATTATCTAACCGATTTTCTTCAATATTGGTTGCGTAACATTTTCCGCGTATTTGTTGATCACCCCTCGTATGGATAGTTTTTTTATTCTTGATATGTACTCCTTAGTTATATTTACTTGTTATATACTGCAGACTATGCGAAATTTAACGCTCGTCTTCATGGTACATGTATTGTATTTTCAATATCAAGAAAGCAACAGGCCATGATGGTATATCTGCCAAACTTCTCAAACTTACAAAACCTTCAATAATAAAACCTGTAACTGAAATGGTTAACCTCTCTATTGAAACCTCCGTTTTTCCACAAGATCTAAAATTCGCCGAAGTCGCTCCAATCCATAAGAAAAATAGCACACTTGATAAAGGAAATTACCGACCTGTCAGTATTTTACCAATGATGTCAAAAGTCTTTGAAAGGGCCATCAACACGCAACTAAGTGAATTTTTCAATCAACATTTTGATCCTTATCTTTCTGCCTTTCGACCGGGGTATGGGTGCCAAAGTACATTACTTAAAATAGTTGATGATTGGAAAGAAGCCCTAGATAAAGAACAGTATGTTGCAGCTATACTGATGGAACTTTCGAAGGCTTTCGACTGCCTACCCCATAATCTTCTATTACTAAAACTTAAATATTATGGTTTGTCAGACTCTGCCTTGGACCTAATTAAAAGGTACCTAGAAAATAGAAAACAATGTGTCAAACTTGGGGGGAATGTAAGCACTTTTAGAGAAATATATAAAGGGGTGCCCAAGGTTCTATTTTAGGGCTTGTTTTATTTAACATTTTTATTAACGATATCTTCCACTTTGTCCAAGACAGTAGTCTGCACAACTATGCAGATGATAACACCTTATCTGCAGCTAACAAAGACCCAAATAAAGTTAAATCTACTCTGGAACAAGATAGTCAGTCTCTTATTAAATGGTTTTCAGATAATCAAATGAAAGCAAATCCTGATAAGTTCCAGGCAATTTCCCTTGGTAAGACCAGAAAATTGGATCTATGTTTTAATTTAGGTGATATAACAATCAAAAGTGAAGATGATGTTAAACTATTGGAGTAACAATTGATTTTCAGTTAAAGTTTGACAAGCATGTCTCAAATATGTGTAAAAAATCTGCAAGACAATTAAATGCCCTAAAAAGAGTAGGCAGACATCTATGTAAACTAAGTAGACTTACTATCTACCAACAGTTTTTTATTCTATCCAATTTTAGTTTCTGCCCTTTAACATGGCACTTCTGTGGAGAAGTTATGACAAAAAAGATAGAAAAGATCCAAGAAAGATCACTACGTTTTGTTTTAATGATTACAAATCTGAATATGATATTCTCCTTAAAAAATCGAAAATGCCAACATTGAAAATTAGGCGTCTTAGAAATATGGCCTTAGAAACATATAAAATCTTAAATTAGCAAGGACCTACATACTTACACGATCTAGTTAAATTTAAAAATCCAGAAAGATATGCTTTTCGATACACGAATACTGTGGTAGTTCCATCTGTAAGAACTAAATGGAAAGGTACCGAATCTTTCCGTTTCGCTGCTCCCAGCATTTGGAATTCTTTGCCTCAACATTTCCGGGACACTAGTAATTTCAACCATTTTAAAAGCATGTTGAATGCGTGGGACGGAAAGATTTACTCATGTATATCATGTAATAGCTAAATTAACATGTTGACAATAGTTTTAAAGACATACCTAATACTTGCATTAATTCATTATGTTTTAACTTCCTATGCTTATTATTATTTTGATTATTTGAATGCATTTTATTGTTATGCCAGCGTTGATACTTGCTCAAACAAGGCTCTTGTTCAATTACACTAGGAATGAGTATCGACCAGTGGTGTGTTGCATGGTTTGTCTGTCTCGAACATTTATTGATGTTATGTTCATATTTATATACATTGAACATATATATGGTTGGTTCCATAATATACCAAACTTAAATATTTGTCAAATTTTTTCATGGTCTAATTTAGTTTCAGCAACATGATTTATCTGTCTGGAACATTTATTGATGTTATGTTCATATTTATATACATACGTCACGGAACTATTTGTCACGGAACTATCAAATTTTTACATTGATAAAATATTTGCCATTATGTGCTATATTTTTATATTTATATAGATTTATTTAGTGATTATTTATATTATATAAGGATATTTATTCATATTTTCTTTGTAGCAGAATTTGATTTTTTATAGAATATAAATTCTTAGTATTACAAACTTATATTGAGTATAATTTATCTTTTAAATAATCTGAAATTTTAAAAACTGTATACCTTGTTTCTTAACGGTAGTTTTTGTTACTCAGGAATTTTAAATATGTTCACATTTTATTGTACTCTGACTTCATAATTTGTTATATTGTAACTTATTGTCTGTCGGACAAAAGCTATACATAGCTTATGTTATTTTGTTTACCAAATTTTCCGACAATAAATAAATTTTGACTTTGACTTTGACTTTATTGTTTCTGAGAAACTTTCAATTTTATGACGAACCTGAGGAATATTTTGTCAATATGTCTAGGTAAACTACACAAAATGTGTAAACGTAAAGGCAATATGACGTGAAATTAATCTCTTTTTATATGAATTTCAGGGTTATCATCTGATCCGAGGCTTGATTACAGGAACCAAATTAAGGGGAGTACACCATCTGGCCGGAACTATTGTTGTGATTTTCTTATTGGTCACCAAATATATGAGCCAGTCTCCAGGAAAACCTGCTATTTTGACAAAAATATTGATTTTGAGATTTTCAATACTTATAAAGAATAATCATATTGAAGCAAAACGTACAAGAAATTTTGTTGATATCTCGGGTTTTAAGGAAGTTACAGCTGTTTTTGTAGAGTCACTATTCAGAGATTTTTGTGTGACGCCACAAACGTCATTCGAACGTTAACCTTGTTACATATAGTAATTACATAATGTCATTATAGCAGGTTTTCCTGGAGACTGGCTCATATGCAAAATATCATAGTAATAGATGATAACCCTGAAATTCATATAAAAAGAGATTACCTTCATGTTAACATTACATGTGGCTTACAACATAAATGAAGTACGGAATGGTCATGACAGATAGTAATGTTCCACACGACTCGTAGCTGAACTTCGTATTACAACATAGCATTTTATTTATAGTATAGTATTTTAGAGGCGTCAGGGGTGTCCGTCCCAAACAGCAATCGTCAGGGTTATCATAGCGGTTCCGCTGTCAGTTTTGCCTCATAACATGATGGCATCGAACTCATTTTGCAAAATGCATATATACGTATAATAAGGTAATCGGAAGAAATTGGACATAGTATAGACAGGTCGTCAGGAGTGCAGTAATCCAAACCGCACTGAAGTCGATTGTTCTCCTTAATCATAGGTATTTAGAGGGAAAGTGGACTTGGGTCTGCAGGTAGCGACAGGACCGATTACGGTGGACAGCTTGATTTCATTGATAACGCCTTACAAAACAAAGAAAAATCAAGATTTACTTACCGAAGTGACGACATTTGCCGTCGAAAGTTATTCAGGGATATCACTTCCGGTCTAGACGTTATCCACATTGAAGTTGTAATTCAAAGACAAACAACTGAACATGGTGTAGCATATTGCCTTTGAACCCAGTTTTTGTATAGTTTATCTAGGTATATTGACAAAATGTTCCTCTGGTTCGTCTTAAAACCCCGAAGGTATCTCAGAAACCCAAAACGAGCACATAAATGCGTCATTAGAGCTATATGTTTTTCTTGTTTTAAGCGTTTGAAGCATTTTCCCAGAATTCTGTCGTGAGCACATGCCAGACGAAGGGGAAGTAAAGTATTGAAATCAGTCAAAATCATTAAAGGTAGAGTTGTCGCCCTTTGCTACAAATGTACGTATGTTTTGTTTTTTGCTCCGCATACATGTACTTATAGTTGTAGGTAATACAAGTAAGCATAGCAAGTTTCATTTGAATATATATTATGGTTTTGAAGTTATGAAGAAAAAATATGAACAAGAGCTGGCAACAAACAGCGCGCTCCTCTATTCGAAGCGCCATGCTAGGATAGTATAATCATTATTAATCCAAAACAAAAGGCTTCGTATACGCAGCATTACCCTCTGCTTTGATGAGGTTGGGGCTTCTAAGTCGAAAAAGGGAGATAATTTGGACAAAATGCTGGACAGTTACTTACACATGTGAAGGTCATCTGGGTCTTTAAGTCCAAAAGGGGGAATTTTGAACAACAAAATGCTTGATGGTTATCAACTGTACGGTTTGGGGTCATGATGGTGAACAAGCATGCAAAGAAGTTCAAAAACCTGTACATGAACTTTAGCATACGCATTTCCAAGTCCAAAATGGGGCATTATTTCAACAAACTGCTTGATATAGTTACCTACCCCTGTGTATGGATTGGGTCACGATGGTGAACAATTATTCAAAGTAACATAGCAATATGTCAATGCACTTTGAAGATATTAGAAGTTAAAAAGCCTGTACCTAAACTTTAACATTTGCATTTCCTAGTCCACAAGGGGGGGGGGGGGGCATAATTTCAACAAAATGCTTGATAGAGTCACCTACCCATGTGTAGGGGCTTGGGACATGGTGGAGAACAGGTATGCAAAGCAATATGGGAATGCACTTATATGCAAATAATAGAGGTTATAAAACCTGTAACTTAACTTTAACATTTGCTCTTAGTTGAAAAAGGGGGCATACTTTCACCAAAATGCTTGATAGAGTTAGCTACCCCTGTGTATGGGTTGGGGTCATTATGGTGAACAAGTATGCAAAGTATCTACGAATAGTGGAGCTAAAAATGATAAAAATTGGAATCTGTCATAATTCTTCCAATATGGAACTTGCAATGGAACTTATGTTTTTTCAGAAACACATTTTAACATGGTTGATATATACTGATTTCATTATTCTAGCACGGCAAAATCCGACGTACTATTTTTCAAATATAAGTTGAACACACCTCTCGTATTAATCAGTCAGTTAATATTTGTGGAGGATTTGAGTCTGTCGCCAGAATATTTCAATTGTTTGTAAAGGTTACAGCACATTAAGATGTTAGCAGCGTTGGTTTCCCTATCAATTCTAAGTGATTGACAGTAATATAAAAATGCTGCGTCCAGGTTTCCAGTCTGCTCCATCGCTTGACCAATCAGATTGAACGTTGTTACTAAATGCGGGTGATTGGTATGGTGGATTGTGTCACACATGTTTAGCAATGTTTCAGTGCTCTCTTTCAGTTCTCCGAGGCGTTCATATACTTTATATTGTAAGAAGTGTGTGTACGCTAGGGGCGATACTGTGGCACTTATCATCCATTTTGTAAACACATCAACTCTGGCATGACGCCAGGTTTTGCTGAATGTTATTTTGTACATTTCGTACTGAAGTTCCTTTGGTATACAATATCTTTCGTCGGGTGTGAAAAACACACATAAGGCCAGATGGTTCTTTAACAAGTCATCTATTGTTTTGTTTTTGAAAAATAAATTGTCGTAAAGCGCTTCTCGGTCATCTTCAAACACAACTGGATTGAATCGTTTACCAAAACATCGCGATAGAACACGTTTTGAGCTATAGTGCCTTAGAACATCTTTGAGTACAATCTGTGTACTTTCGACATCATCGGAACAATATAATGCTGAAGCCAACTTTAGATGTGTAGACATAACGTCTGAGGACTGTATACCAAGGAGCAACCACTGAAAGGCTTCAGTTGATAAAGGCTTCCCATCTCGAATGCAGTTGGATGACATTATTGACCCTAAAATTGAGCTTTGCCAGCTTATTTGAATTCTAGCAGCGTTTCTGTCTCTATCGTTGGAACATTCAGCCAAATGTTTGCAACAGTTCGCAATCCAATGTTTCCATAGGGTTTCATTAAAACGAAATCCACTTTGCTCTTCTATTCCAAGATCTTGCAAATGGTAACATAAAAGATGAGACATTAATTCAGTTCCTAAGTGTACCTCGATCTGCAATTGATTCGCTGATGATATTTCATTAATATCAGGCGGACAACGCAATAAATATCCGAAGTTATCCAGTTTTATAGCATACAGGTATTGTCCGTTCTCACTGATTAAAGTAGCAGCACCTTTTGGGTCTCCGAATCTAGTCGTTTAAGTAAGAGATTATTCGACGGAACAATGAAATGTGGACATTCTTTTCTCGATAAAAAGTTACACAAAGCAACAAGACAAAGATTCAAGCACTCTAGCAAGTAATTAGCTTCCCATATATGCCTTGGTGTGATAGATATTGTGTGGAATAAAGTCGTCTTACAAATATAACTCGATATAACAGAGTCAGATTTTGTAATGACGTCAAGAGCTGTTTTCTTTATATATTTTAACAATATATAGCACCGACTCTGTGTTGTATTGAGACTAAACATAAGCAATCGTTCAGCTGATGAAAAAGAGATTCTTCATTCATATTTACTATCTGGATGTTCCTTACTTGGAGTAGGTACAACAAAACACTCATTTGTTCCACCATCTTGTCTTCAGGCCAGTTTCTCACTTTTTGTATTTCTATAAACGTCTGCTGTATGACTTTGGGCCACGAATTACATGGAAGGGCGTTGACAACATCAACATGTTCATCATAAGCAGTTACGTAATGAGATGCTGGTCCTTGACGACCGCTGGCAGTATTATGCCAGTTACCGACAAACATAAAGCTAGCTGAGTTTGGAAGAAATATTCCTGTCTCATTATCGTTTTTACGAAACATGTTTAGGAGTTCCTTGTCACACCCTTGCAGTAGACAATAACCCGGTGACGTCATTTCATTTTGAATGAGAAGTAAGCAGACTTTCTCCTTATGTAACTCTTTAATGTCACCGATAACAAGGTAGTCGCGATTACACAATAATGTATCCATATCAGACTTTAAGCCTGGCGTTGTCGTACCTTCACTTTGACTTCCAAAAAAATGTGCACTCTTTATATGTATTGGGTCACCTTTTGATCGACTAGCTGTTTCGTTACTTTCTATTTGTAACCAGATGTTTCTTCTTCTTTTTATCATCTTTTCATTCACCCCAATCGCATCGAAAGCTAGATCCAGACCTCGAGATAATGGTCTTGGTAGGTGATGCCTCTGGTTCATTCTTTAAAACAAAATAAGCTATTGTTATCAAAGACCATATGTTGCGGGTTAGTGACAAAAGTCTCCAGTAATACATTTTGTTCAATTATTGTATAGTCACTTAGTCAGGTTTCAGTACAACGACTCCCGATATACTGACATATTCATATACTGACATTAGTTTACGGGGTCAAATGATTTAAAACACTCTTTGTATCAATTTAGGATAATGAAATATTGATTATGTACAATGACCTTTTTTCTTTGAAACAAACATCGTCGTTGTATCGAGACCTGACTGTATATGCTATATATTGATTTATGCTATATCAACATGTATTGTATATACGAATATTGTATACCTATAAGGCTATTATATAAGGATTCTGATTGGCTTAGACGGTCTGCACGAGAGGTCTATATATTTTAAAATACACCTCCCGAAACCGAAACACGGGTGGATATAACTTCTTTTATGACGTAACGTCATTTACTGCGACATAACGTCTCAAACAACGTAACGTTATTGTCGTATTATTTGGTCTACAGCTGCCAATACATATCTATAAGCTGTAACATAGCCATTTATAATCGGTCAATATCACTTTTTTCCGGTCAACAAAACATCATCTTCACCTCAACATATAACAATGTAACATTATGTACATGCACTTTTGAAAGAAAGGAAGAAGCCATGGTGGACAACGATGGTTAATGGTTTAAGATTTTAAAATGCCACGTTAACTGCAGCAATAAAACATCTATTCATAATTTTGATCAAAACAAAATTAGCTAAAGTTGTGCATAGTAGGCAATATGTAAAAGCAACCCAACAATGTACATACAACAACTTGATAAAGAAATACATACAGGATAAAGTCAACAACCTGATTCTAATACATTGTATATCGATCCCAGTATTTCACAAATTCATTAAATACACTTTTATTCATATTACGTAATATGTTTGTATTTGATTTGTCAGGTATGCAAACCCATTCCTTGTTATTCATTGAAGTAGATCTATAAAATCGATTACATATTCTATAATTTGTAAAGATTGCCTCTTGGTTCAGTAAAAAGCTATTCAAAAGGGGCTTTTCTAATCGTTAATGTGACTTGTTTATACATATACAAACAACAAACATGTATAGAGGCATCCATAACCACACCAGATCTTGGGGACAGTCACAATCAGAATATAAAGGCATCCATAACCTCACAGATCACGGGGACAGTCACAATCAGAATATAAAGACATCACGAACTAAACAAGATCACGGGACAGTCACGATCCGAATATAAAAGCATCCATAACCACACCAGATCACAGGGACAGTCACAATCAAAATATAAAAGCATCCATAAGTACACCAGATCACGGGGACAGTCACAATCAGAATATAAAGGCATACATAACCACACCAGATCACGGGGACAGTCACAATCAGAATATAAAGACATACATGACCACACCAGATCACGAGGACAGTAACAATCAGAATATACAGGCATACATAACCACACCAGATCACGGGGACAGTCACAATCAGAATATAAAATCATCCATAACCATACCAGATCACGAGGACAGTAACAATCAGAATATAAAGGCATACATAACCACACCAGATCACGAGGATAGTCACAATCAGAATATAAAAGCATCCATAACCTCACCAGATCACGGGGACAGTCACAATCAGAATATAAAGGCATACATAACCGTACCAGATCACGAGGACAGTCACAATCAGAATATAAAGGCAGACATAACCACACCAGATCACGGGGACAGTCACAATCAGAATATAAAGGCATATATAACCACACCAGATCACGAGGACAGTCACAATCAGAATATAAAGGCATACATAACCACACCAGATCACGGGGACAGTCACAATCACAATATAAAGGCATACATAACCACACCAGATCACAGGGACAGTCACAATCAGAATATAAAGGCATACATAACCACACCAGATCACGGGGACAGTCACAATCAGAATATAGAGGCATACATAACCACACCAGATCACAGGAACAGTCACAATCACAATATAAAGGCATACATAACCACACCAGATCACGGGGACAGTCACAATCACAATATAAAGGCATACAGAACCACACCAGATCACAGGGACAGTCACAATCAGAATATAAAGGCATACATAACCACACCAGATCACGAGGACAGTCACAATCAGAATATAAAGGCATACATAACCACACCAGATCACAGGGAGAGTCACAATCAGAATATAAAGGCATACATAACCACACCAGATCACGAGGACAGTCACAATCACAATATAAAGGCATACATAACCACGCCAGATCACAGGGACAGTCACAATATAAAGGCATACATAACCTCACCAGATCACGAGGACCGTCACAATCAGAATATAAAGGCATACATAACCACACCAGATCAGAGGAACAGTCACAATCAGAATATAAAGGCATACATAACCACACCAGATCACGGGGACAGTCACAATCAGAATATAAAGGCATACATAACCACACCAGATCACAGGAACAGTCACAATCACAATATAAAGGCATACATAGCCACACCAGATCACAGGAACAGTCACAATCACAATATAAAGGCATACATAACCACACCAGATCACAGGAACAGTCACAATCAGAATATAAAGGCATACATAACCACACCAGATCACAGGGAGAGTCACAATCAGAATATAAAGGCATACATAACCACACCAGATCACGAGGACAGTCACAATCACAATATAAAGGCATACATAACCACGCCAGATCACAGGGACAGTCACAATATAAAGGCATACATAACCTCACCAGATCACGAGGACCGTCACAATCAGAATATAAAGGCATACATAACCACACCAGATCAGAGGAACAGTCACAATCAGAATATAAAGGCATACATAACCACACAAGATCACGGGGACAGTCACAATCAGAATATAAAGGCATACATAACCACACCAGATCACAGGAACAGTCACAATCACAATATAAAGGCATACATAGCCACACCAGATCACAGGAACAGTCACAATCACAATATAAAGGCATACATAACCACACCAGATCACAGGAACAGTCACAATCAGAATATAAAGGCATACATAACCACACCAGATCACAGGAACAGTCACAATCACAATATAAAAGCATACATAACCATACCAGATCACAGGAACAGTCACAATCACAATATAAA
The DNA here is from genome assembly GCA_947247005.1 of Spisula solida. Lineage (NCBI taxonomy): Eukaryota > Metazoa > Mollusca > Bivalvia > Venerida > Mactridae > Spisula > Spisula solida. Next base: position 24,516,936 of record OX365960.1, on the reverse strand, counting down.
GTCATACATAACCACACCAGATTACGAGGACAGTCACGATCAGAATATAAAAGCATCCATAACCACACCAGAGCACAGGAACAGTCACAATCACCATATAAAGGCATACATAACCTCACCAGATCACAGGGACAGACACAATCACAATATAAAGGCATACATAACCACACCAGATCACGAGGACAGTCACAATCACAATATAAAGGCATACATAACCACACCAGATCACGGGGACAGTCACAATCAGAATATAAAGGCATACATAACCACACCAGATCACAGGAACAGTCACAATCACAATATAAAGGCATACATAACCACACCAGATCACGGGGACAGTCACAATCAGAATATAAAGGCATATACATGTATAACCACACCAGATCACGAGGACAGTCACAATCACAATATAAAGGCATACATAACCACACCAGATCACAGGAACAGTCACAATCACAATATAAAGGCATACATAACCACACCAGATCACAGGAACAGTCACAATCACAATATAAAGGCATACATAACCACACCAGATCACGAGGACAGTCACAATCAGAATATAAAAGCATCCATAACCACACCAGATCACAGGAACAGTCACAATCAGAATATAAAGGCATATATAACTACACCAGATCACGAGGACAGTCACAATCAGAATATAAAGACATTAAGAACTAAACCAGATCACGGGGACAGTCACAATCAGAATATAAAGGCATTAAGAACTAAACCAGATAATGGGGACAGTCACAATCAGATTTTAAAGACATCAAAAACTAAACCAGATAACAGAAGCAGTCACAATCAGAGTATGAGGGCATCAAGAACTAAACCAGATCACGGGGACAGTCACAATCAGAATATAAAAGCATCCATAACCACACCAGATCACAGGAACAGTCACAATCACAATATAAAGGCATACATAACCACACCAGATCACGGGGACAGTCACAATCAGAATATAAAGGCATATATAACCTCACCAGATCACGAGGACAGTCACAATCAGAATATAAAGGCATACATAACCACACCAGATCACGAGGACAGTCACAATCAGAATATAAAGGCATACATAACCGTACCAGATCACGAGGACAGTCACAATCAGAATATAAAGGCAGACATAACCACACCAGATCACGGGGACAGTCACAATCAGAATATAAAGGCATATATAACCACACCAGATCACGAGGACAGTCACAATCAGAATATAAAGGCATACATAACCACACCAGATCACGGGGACAGTCACAATCACAATATAAAGGCATACATAACCACACCAGATGACAGGGACAGTCACAATCAGAATATAAAGGCATACATAACCACACCAGATCACGGGGACAGTCACAATCAGAATATAAAGGCATATACATGTATAACCACACGAGATCACGAGGACAGTCACAATCACAATATAAAGGCATACATAACCACACCAGATCACAGGAACAGTCACAATCACAATATAAAGGCATACATAACCACACCAGATCACAGGAACAGTCACAATCACAATATAAAGGCATACATAACCACACCAGATCACGAGGACAGTCACAATCAGAATATAAAAGCATCCATAACCACACCAGATCACAGGAACAGTCACAATCAGAATATAAAGGCATACATAACCACACCAGATCACAGGAACAGTCACAATCACAATATAAAGGCATACATAACCACACCAGATCACGAGGACAGTCACAATCAGAATATAAAAGCATCCATAACCACACCAGATCACAGGAACAGTCACAATCAGAATATAAAGGCATATATAACTACACCAGATCACGAGGACAGTCACAATCAGAATATAAAGACATTAAGAACTAAACCAGATCACGGGGACAGTCACAATCAGAATATAAAGGCATTAAGAACTAAACCAGATAATGGGGACAGTCACAATCAGATTTTAAAGACATCAAAAACTAAACCAGATAACAGAAGCAGTCACAATCAGAGTATGAGGGCATCCAGAACTAAACCAGATCACGGAGACAGTCACAATCAGAATATAAAGGCATACATAACCACACCAGATCACAGGAACAGTCACAATCACAATATAAAGGCATACATAACCACACCAGATCACGGGGACAGTCACAATCAGAATATAAAGGCATATATAACCACACCAGATCACGAGGACAGTCACAATCAGAATATAAAGGCATACATAACCACACCAGATCACGATGACAGTCACAATAAGAATATAAAGTCATACATAACCACACCAGATCACGAGGACAGTCACAATCAGAATATAAAAGCATCCATAACCACACCAGATCACGGGGACAGTCACAATCAGAATATAAAGGCATACATAACCACACCAGATCACGAGGACAGTCACAATCACAATATAAAGGCATACATGACCACACCAGATCACGGGGACAGTCACAATCACAATATAAAGGCATACATAACCACACCAGATCACAGGGACAGTCACAATCACAATATAAAGGCATACATAACCACACCAGATCACGAGGACAGTCACAATCACAATATAAAGGCATACATAACCACACCAGATCACGGGGACAGTCACAATCAGAATATAAAAGCATCCATAACCACACCAGATCACGGGGACAGTCACAATCAGAATATAAAGGCATACATAACCACACCAGATCACAGGAACAGTCACAATCACAATATAAAGGCATACATAACCACATCAGATCACGGGGACAGTCACAATCAGAATATAAAGGCATATACATGTATAACCACACCAGATCACGAGGACAGTCACAATCACAATATAAAGGCATACATAACCACACCAGATGACAGGAACAGTCACAATCACAATATAAAGGCATACATAACCACACCAGATCACGGGGACAGTCACAATCAGAATATAAAGGCATATACATGTATAACCACACCAGATTACGAGGACAGTCACAATCACAATATAAAGGCATACATAACCACACCAGATCACAGGAACAGTCACAATCACAATATAAAGGCATACATAACCACACCAGATCACAGGAACAGTCGCAATCACAATATAAAGGCATACATTACCACACCAGATCACGAGGACAGTCACAATCAGAATATAAAAGCATCCATAACCACACCAGATCACAGGAACAGTCACAATCAGAATATAAAGGCATATATAACTACACCAGATCACGAGGACAGTCACAATCAGAATATAAAGACATTAAGAACTAAACCAGATCACGGGGACAGTCACAATGAGAATATAAAGGCATTAAGAACTAAACCAGATAATGGGGACAGTCACAAACAGATTTTAAAGACATCAAAAACTAAACCAGATAACAGAAGCAGTCACAATCAGAGTATGAGGGCATCCAGAACTAAACCAGATCACGGAGACAGTCACAATCAGAATATAAAAGCATCCATAACCACACCAGATCACAGGAACAGTCACAATCACAATATAAAGGCATACATAACCACACCAGATCACGGGGACAGTCACAATCAGAATATAAAGGCATATATAACCTCACCAGATCACGAGGACAGTCACAATCAGAATATAAAGGCATACATAACCACACCAGATCACGATGACAGTCACAATCAGAATATAAAGCATCCATAACCACACCAGATCACGGGGACAGTCACAATCAGAATATAAAGGCATACATAACCACACCAGGTCACGAGGACAGTCACAATCACAATATAAAGGCATACTTAACCACAACAGATCACGGGGACGGTCACAATCACAATATAAAGGCATATATAACCACACCAGATTACGAGGACAGTCACAATCACAATATAAAGGCATACATAACCACACCAGATCACGAGGACAGTCACAATCAGAATATAAAGGCATACATAAGCACACGAGATCACCAGGACAGTCACAATCACCATATAAAGGCATACATAACCTCACCAGATCACGAGGACAGTCACAATCACAATATAAAGGCATACATAACCACACCAGATCACGAGGACAGTCACAATCACAATATAAAGGCATACATAACCACACCAGATCACGGGGACAGTCACAATCACAATATAAAGGCATACATAACCACACCAGATCACGAGGACAGTCACAATCAGAATATAAAGGCATACATAACCTCACCCGATCACGAGGACAGTCGCAATATAAAGGCATACATAACCTCACCCGATCACGAGGACAGTCACAATCACAATATAAAGGCATACATAACCTCACCAGATCACGGGACAGTGACAATCAGAATATAAAGTCATCCATAACCACACCAGATCACGAGGACAGTCACAATCACAATATAAAGGCATCCATAACCAAACCATATCACAGGGACAGTCACAATCAGAATATAAAGGCATACATAACCACACCAGATCACAGGGACAGTCACAATCACAATATAAAGGCATACATAACCACACCAGATCACAGGAACAGTCACAATCACAATATAAAGGCATCTATAACCACACCAGATCACGAGGAGAGTCACAATCACAATATAAAAGCATCCATAACCACACCAGATCACGGGGACAGTCACAATCAGAATATAAAGGCATACATAACCACACCAGATCACGAGGACAGTCACAATCACAATATAAAGGCATACTTAACCACACCAGATCACGGGGACAGTCACAAACACAATATAAAGGCATATATAACCACACCAGATCACGAGGATAGTCACAATCACAATATAAAGGCATACATAACCACACCAGATCACGAGGACAGTCACTATCAGAATATAAAGGCATACATAACCACACCAGATCACGAGGACAGTCACAATCACCATATAAAGGCATACATAGCCTCACCAGATCACGAGGACAGTCACAATCACAATATAAAGGCATACATAACCACACCAGATCACGGGGACAGTCACAATCAGAATATAAAGGCATACATAACCACACCAGATCACGAGGACAGTCACAATCAGAATATAAAAGCATCCATAACCACACCAGATCACGAGGACAGTCACAATCACAATATAAAGGCATACATAACCACACCAGATAACGGGGACAGTCACAATCAGAATATAAAGGCATACATAACCACACCATATCACGGGGACAGTCACAATCAGAATATAAAAGCATACATAACCACACCAGATCACAGGGACAGTCACAATCAGAATATAAAGGCATACATAACCACACCAGATCACGGGGACAGTCACAATCAGAATATAAAGGCATACATAACCACACCAGATCACGAGGACAGTCACAATCACAATATAAAGGCATACATAACCACACCAGATCACGAGGACAGTCACAATCACAATATAAAGGCATACATAACCACACCAGATCACGGGGACAGTCACAATCAGAATATAAAGGCATACATAACCACACCAGATCACAGGAACAGTCACAATCACAATATAAAGGCATACATAACCACACCAGATCACGGGGACAGTCACAATCAGAATATAAAGGCATATACATGTATAACCACACCAGATCACGAGGACAGTCACAATCACAATATAAAGGCATACATAACCACACCAGATCACAGGAACAGTCACAATCACAATATAAAGGCATACATAACCACACCAGATCACAGGAACAGTCACAATCACAATATAAAGGCATACATAACCACACCAGATCACGAGGACAGTCACAATCAGAATATAAAAGCATCCATAACAACACCAGATCACAGGAACAGTCACAATCAGAATATAAAGGCATATATAACTACACCAGATCACGAGGACAGTCACAATCAGAATATAAAGACATTAAGAACTAAACCAGATCACGGGGACAGTCACAATCAGAATATAAAGGCATTAAGAACTAAACCAGATCACGGGGACAGTCACAATCAGAATATAAAGGCATTAAGAACTAAACCAGATAATGGGGACAGTCACAATCAGATTTAAAACAACAAAAACTAAACCAGATAACAGAAGCAGTCACAATCAGAGTATGAGGGCATCAAGAACTAAACCAGATCACGGAGACAGTCACAATCAGAATATAAAGGCATCCATAACCACACCAGATCACAGGAACAGTCACAATCACAATATAAAGGCATACATAACCACACCAGATCACGGGGACAGTCACAATCAGAATATAAAGGCATATATAACCTCACCAGATCACGAGGACAGTCACAATCAGAATTCAAAGTCATACATAACCACACCAGATCACGAGGACAGTCACAATCAGAATATAAAAGCATCCATAACCACACCAGATCACGGGGACAGTCACAATCAGAATATAAAGGCATACATAACCACACCAGATCACGAGGACAGTCACAATCACAATATAAAGGCATCTATAACCACACCAGATCACGAGGACAGTCACAATCAGAATATAAAAGCATCCATAACCACACCATATCACAGGGACAGTCACAATCAGAATATAAAGGCATACATAACCACACCAGATCACAGGAACAGTCACAATCACAATATAAAGGCATCTATAACCACACCAGATCACGGGGACAGTCACAATCACAATATAAAGACATTAAGAACTAAACCAGATCACGGGGACAGTCACAATCAGAATATAAAGGCATTAAGAACTAAACCAGATAATGGGGACAGTTACAATCAGATTTTAAAGACATCAAAAACTAAACCAGATAACAGAAGCAGTCACAATCAGAGTATGAGGGCATCAAGAACTTAACCAGATCACGGGGACAGTCACAATCAAAATATACAATGTAAAGGCATTAAGAACTAAACCAGATAACGGGGGCAGTCACAATCAGAATATAAAGGCATCCATAACCACACAGATCACGGGGACAGGCACAATTAAAATATAAAGGCATCAAGAACCACACCAGATAACGGTGACAGACACAATCAGAGTATAAAAGCATCAAGAACTAAACCAGATCACGGGGACAGTCACAATCAGAATATAAAGGCATCAAGAACTAAACCAGATCACGGGGACAGTCACAATCAGAATATAAAGGCATCAAGAACTAAACCAGATAACGGGGACAGTCACAATCAGAATACTAGAAATGTGTCCCATGACACGGGTGCCTCCTTATAGCACATATCATTTACAATGGGGCAGGAGAGATAATAGCGGTTTGAGGTAACATCATTATTCAATTTCTTAGCCTTGTGTCGTTGTGGACAATAATTCTAATAAAAAAAAAAAAAGGTCCATCACATAGTAAAAGTAACAAAGGGCAAAATACTGAAAAGCTGAAACTACTAACCTTGTGTATTTCAGTACAAGCATGTGATCATACAACCAACCCATGTAAAGACGATATGTCCATGTAATGCTGTTATCCTAATCGAGTGTAATTTATTTCAATTTCGAAAAATCTTTTATAAGACTCCGGATTATTAAGGGGATTCCCCATGATGTATTTTCAGTCAATGTACTGTAGCAGTTATCCTTCTTTACGTCTGCTCATTCATCTTTTTACATTATTGTAAACCAACCGGTGTGCGTTTGTATAAACATCACATAACTGATATCCGTTGCACTCATTTACCGTACTAACAAGTATATTGGCGGACATCATGGTACTTTCGGGCTATGTTTAAGTTTGCCTTACGTCCAATAATTCGATATTGTATTATCAGTATTTTATATTTATGTTTGCCTTACATACCATTATTCGATATTGTATTATCAGTATTTTATATTTATGTTTGCCTAACATACCATAATTCGATATTGTATTATCAGTATTTTATGTTTATGTTTGCCTAACATACAATAATTCGGTATTGTATTATAAACATTTTATATTTATATTCGCCTTACATACAATAATTCGATATTGTATTATCAGTATTTTATGTTTTTGTTTGCCTTACATACAATAATTCGATATGCCTTACATACAATAATTCGATATTGTATTATCAACATTTTATATTTATGTTTGCCTTTCATCCCATAATTTGATACTGCATTATCAACATTTTATATTTATGTTTGCCTTTCATCCCATAATTTGATACTGCATTACATGTATCAACATTTTATATTTATATTCGCCTTACATACAATAGTTCGATATTGTTTTATCAGTATTTTATGTTTTTGTTTGCCTTACATACAATAATTCGACATGCCTTACATACAATAATTCGATATTGTATTATCAACATTTTATATTTATGTTTGCCTTTCATCCCATAATCCGATATCGTATTATCAGTATTTTATGTTTATGTTTGCCTTACATACAATAGTTCGATATTGTATTAATATGAACTAAGGCATGGCCTTTAACGGAGATTTTTTCTTTCTTATTTAATAAATTAATGTAGATTGTATGTATCTATGTATGTACAGTTTACATAAAGAAACATGTATACATCTTAATTAATAAATTAATATAGATTGTATGTATCTATGTATGTACAGTTTACATAAAGAAACATGTATACATTTTAACTACAGTTATGTACTCAAGGGTAAACAGGAATCAAATAGCTGAAAGACCTGAGGTTGTTCAAATGTATGTCATTCTGATCACCCCGGCTTTATGCATTGCAATATTTAGTAGACAAACTGAGATGGCCGTACTTTCACGATTAGAATTAATGCATGCAGGGAAAGAACAAATCAAATTATGCCACATTATTATTATTGCATTGGCAATAAACATTTTATATGTTTACGTCAAATAAAATATTGAAGTTGAATTGAAGTTGAATAGTTTTCTGCAGCCAGAAAATTTACTGGTATTGCTTAGGATGTGTTGTTTTTGCGGTTAGGATGCTGAGCAAAAAGATAACATTAAGTCGGACAGGGATGGCTACACTCTACTTAACCAGTCGAGCACAGAAATCATAAAAATATACAAGGCACAATGCCCAACACCCAGCCGAGCAAGAAAAATGATCCGCCCAAATCACAGCTGTCAAAAATCTGAATGAAACAGTTTCAGCAATCAAAAGGCTGAATGCCCACTCAGAACGACCTAGTTTCAAATGTAAAACGGCGGAAAGATACAATAATAAATAAACACCGAAAGCCCCGGCCGGATGGCTTAGTTTCAACAAGCAACAAGCCTTAGTCGAGTGTCACCAAGAATGACCTAGCTCCAATAAGCTGAACAGCCCAAGCTGAATGACCCAATTTAAACAACCCAATTTAACCAATTAGTATGCCAAATTGAGCAACAACGTTACATGACCATTCCGGTGTATGTTTAAATTTATTAGTCAGAATAATAAGCCAAATAATCAGAAATGTGTAATATCGAATACTACGACAGGGGCGTAGCCAGACTTGAATTGACTCATAAGCCTTGAAGTTGGTGGTTATGGTTGGGGGTCCTCACGATTCGTGAAAATTTGAGACTTATATTTATATTTAATGTTACGCACGTGCGTACATCAGTATCGCTGGCTACACACCTGACTGATTAATCTAACATAACCGACTATATATAACAGTTTATACAGAATAGTACATGGTATCATCTACGGGAACGTTAATAATGAAACAAGGTTAAAAAAGTATGTAGCCGGACCAGGGCTCAAACCTGGAACCATTTGCTATATATTAAGAAGGTTCAATGCTCTACTGAGTGAGCTAAGTGGATTCCTACAAAGTTCTCTTCCTTATCAGTAATTAAATCCTATACTAGCTCCAGGCATCCTACAGGCAGACACTTATAGCATATTTTTCAGGGAAATTCTTAACTCTCATTTAAATGAAGCTTGTAACAAATAATTTTTTCCAAACATTTTAAAATCAAAGTTAAACCCCTTTCACAATTGCCGTACGACGAGTCTTAGATGTAAATTTGAGGAATATCCTGTGTCCGTCGTACAACAAACTTAAGAAATTTTGTCGCGTTTGACACCATCGGACCACAAAATGCATTTTTATAATTAAATTGATCATGCATACATGTATTTCAGTTTAATACTAGCATTTAGCCAATTCCTATTTGCAAATATTTATTATTATTTGAAAATAAAGAGTTTGGTTGAACGTTTTGATCAATTATACCCAGCTGCTGAAACTTATTTTTTAAACCAGCTAATAGTTTGACAATGCTTTTATCGTACGACGGGCATGCTACAACTGTTCATTCTTTTGTCAATTGTTATGACCTGCGACCATCGCATGACCATCATACACCTGTCTGTCGTGTGGCGGACGCACGATAGTTCCCCAAAATGCATCGTTGAGCTGTCGCACCCTTTCCAGGCGCAAATTGGTACATTTCCATGTAGATCCATAAGCCTTGTGCGACGAAAACACGCCTACGACAATTGTGAAAGGGGTTTTAGTCATGGCTCCTATATATTTTGAAATTACGCATGTTTATCCGGTAATGTCGATAAGGTGAATATGAATTGGAATAAGTAGATCATAACTTTGCCGATGCAGCCTTCAAATTTCACTTTTCATGGCAGACATTTTGGTGGAACAGTTGTCGAGTGATAAGCGCTCTCAACTTAGTACCGATCCAGAGGTCCCTGGTTTGAATCTCTGCCGGGGCACGGGAACTTCAAAAACACTTTAAGTAGTGGGAAATTCCTACCAAACTAAAGAGGCCTCAATCGGCACTGATGACGAAGCCCGACTCACCAACCTCCACTTCTGAAAACCACGCACAAAACAATTGTGGTTTTAACAATGTTATTGTGAAGGCATACACACATCATGTTGGTTAAACTATAGGCAAGATGCTAACAGAGCGAACACTTTACCAACTGAGCTATCCAGGCATTACTCAAACATATTGGACGCGTACAGTTTACACTGTAGCGGCTCAGTTGAAAAATTGTCAAGCTGGCCAAATACATTTCTCCCCTATCAGTAATTTAATCCTGTACACAATACTACAATTATCTCATAACAATTGCTATCCAAAGCACAATACACATGATATAGACGGAACATTGTCAAAGAGTCATTTTACATTTTGTTTTGGTACAAACTAATGAAACTTGGACGAATAATTTCGGTCCTAGGTACGAATAGGAACGGGTACGACAGGCATTTGTAGAAAGTTGTACTTACCAAACCTTTAATAACAACATACGTCATCGGATGTTGATTTTATTGTATAAGTATGCTAATTGTGAGTATTAAAGACGATTTTCCTTGCTTAACAAGTACTTACATCGCCTCATCGTGTAATCGATGGTCGGCTTCTCAGACGAATGCAATCACTAGAATGTTGAGTTACTTCCCCTGTTACCTGGCTATCGCTCCGGACCCGGGATTATTTATTTATTTTGTATAGCGTAATTTGAAATCTGCAGATGTTCAGAAAACCTAAAAAATATAGAAGTACAGCTACGAATTGTCAGTTTTCAACTAATTTGAGATTACAATAATGGTTGAATCCTCGTACCAATCATAACTACTCTCGTACGTCACTGCGGCTCTTCGATGAGACCGGAAGACTGTCTTGAGTCCCGTCGTACTATAGCGTTCTATAGAAGCGTATGGGAACCAACCCAAAAACCGGAAATCCATACCTTTTCAGCTATTAGTGGGGCGAAACTTCGGCCGATGACGGAAAGACCCGAGTAGTTACGATTGCCGGGAAGACAATCGGTACGGCCTCTACGACATTTATAGGCTGCTGATTTAGGAAAAAAGCCAAACTCAGACGTAACGGAGAAATCTCCTATCAGTATTTTATGTTTATACAGTGAAGTTCCGCTAATAAGACCAGTCAAAAAGGTGGTCTTAATAGCGAATCGGTCTTATTAGCGGACCTTTTTTGTTCTAAATTTAATACTTTGGGACCTTAAACTGTCAAAAATCTGCATGATTTCAAAATAATCGAAGTGGTCTTATTAGCGGAACTTTACTGTATTCGCCTTTCATCCCATAATCCGATATTGTATTATCAGTAATTTATATTTATGTTTGCCTTACATACAATAATCCGATATTGTATTATCAGTTATTTATATTTATGTTTGTCTTTCATCCCATATTTCGATATCGTATTATCAGTAATTTATATTCATGTTTGCCTTACATACAATAATTCGATATTGTATTATCAGTATTTTATATTTATGTTTGCCTTTCATCCCATAATTCGATATTATGGTATATAAGGCAAATACCAGAATCAATGTTCTCAATATATAATTGACCCTCCACACACACAACATGTAAATGTGATGCAGATATCAAGACTGGTAAAACAGATATGTATGGTAGTTGATTTATGCCATGTCGTAGTTTCGCCTTTTGACACAACAAAGCGAAAATGTAACAATGCGAAAAAGTCGAATTTGTCGTATCTTTACATTGTTACATTTTCGCTTTGTTTTGGCGAAAGAGCGAAAATACGACAGATAAAGGGGCGACAATACGACAGATATGTCGTATCTTTTTTCGCATTGTTGCATTTTCGCACTTTCGCTTTGTCGCCACAACGATGCGAAAATGTAACAAGGCGAAAACACGACACCATAGATATCAGCGCTTATCTATGACATCAAGGGTAACCACCTTAGCAAGCCGGCGTATATTTATACATTTTTAGAAAACGTACACGCGATAAACACAAGCCTTGAAGTATATTCCATTCTATATTTCGAGTTAATTGAATTTGGACAGACAATACTAATTCAGTCATGGAACTATCGTTCATACATCGAATGTTGAGAAAAGTGTTCAATGTCTAGGCAAGTCACGTCATAATATACAAGGTCAGTGATGTTCTAGTATTAAATAGAAATTCGATTACATATAAACGTTACACATATTCTCAGTGTCATGTTAAACGTATTAATATTCGCGGCGGATTATTTCTTGAAGTGAACTACAATGTAGATTGTGAAATCAAAACCTCTCGAATAATTGACTTCAAATATACGTACCAAAAGAAATCCACGAATTTAAATTAACATTTTAGTAAAGTTCGTGAAATATATGTGATTATATTGTATCAAAATGCTCTCCGGTACTGGAGGAAATAAAGAATATAAGTTATATATCATTTTACACTTAAGATACGCTGTACCACAGAAAACATCCGAACGTCTGAGTTGGTAAACCGCATCGTGGAAACAAGTAGCAGACTTAAACAGTTTTAATACTGTAATATAATCTATTATATAAACAATTGTTTCTAGTAGTAACCACCATGTGAATAACGCTTTAATGCAACTGCTCGGACAAGTTTGACAACGATGTGGCTTTTTATATTATTGTAAAATAATACATTAGGCCAAAGTTTAAACCCTACATCTATATCGTGTACAGTTTGTTTATATATGGGAGTTTTCGAGAAAACGATTTTCGACTTGTTATGTTGCCCTCACAGGTAACTGCTTCATTCATAAAGAGTAAAAAAAACTTTAGTATAAATACACCTTTCTAAGATAACGTAAATTTTATAATATTGTTTTTCTTTACCAATGATACAGTTACCTGTGCATGGTCGTAACTAGGGGAGGTTCGTCGGTTGCGAACGCACCCCCTTTTCACCAAAGGTGAAAAAAAATGTTGGTGAAATTTAAACTCGCAAAATAACTTTGTCATCCAATCAAGTTTTGAATGAGTCTGTGGAATGCTGTTCATATAAATGCATTTTTTCTAGCTCGCTTCGCTCGCAAATTGCCTTCACATTATGCAGCTATGATAACAATACAGCTATGATCCCCATTTGTCTTGCTCGCTTGTCTTGCACAATAATTTTTATTCAGTGAACGATACAAGACTGAGGACATGTTTGTATGGTATGCAGCTAAATTAGATTTTTTATCTAGCTACGCTCGCAAAATAACTTTATCAGTGATTGGTATCACAAAATTACCTTTATCAGTGCATGAGAACGAGTTTGTGCGGTATGCAACTGAGATAAATTGTGATATTTTATAGCTCGCTTCGCCCGATTAGCAGTTAATGGTATCAAGGTAAGACAAGAGGGCCCAAAGCAGTACTTGCAAGACCTGTGAGTGCAATATCGCACTTGACCTAGATTTTGTTGAGATGATCACTCTAACCAAGTTTCATAAGGATTATGCTAAAAGTGTGACCTGTAGTGACTACTCTAGGGTTTTTCTATTATTTGACCTTGTGACCTTGTATTCAACCCTAGTTGACCCAATATCGAACATGACCTAGATTTTGTTGTGATGATCATTGTGACCACGTTTCATAAAGATTAGGTCAAAATTGTGACCTCTAGTGACTACACAATGTTTTTCTATGATATGACCTTGTGACCTAGTTTTTTACCCGAGATAACCCAACATCGAACTTGACCTAGATTTTGTTGAGATGATCATTGTGACCAAGTTTCATAAAGATAAGGTCAAAATTGTGACCTCTAATGACTGCACAAGGTTTTTCTATGATTTGACATTGTGACCTAGTGTTTGACCCCGGATGACCCAATATAGGACTTGACCTAGATTTTGTTAAAATGATCATTGTGACCAAGTTTCATAAATATGATGTCAAAATTGTGACCTCTAATGACTACACAAGGTTTTTCTATGATTTGACCTTGTGACCTAGTTTTTGATCCCAGATGACCCAATATCGAACTTGACCTAGATTTTGTTGAGATGATCATTGTGACCAGGTTACATAAAGATTAGGTCAAAATTGTGACCTCTAGTGACTACACAATGTTTTTCTATTATTTGACCTTGTGACATAGTTTTGTACCCCAGATGAGCCAATATCGAACTTGACCTAGATTTTGTTGATATGATAATTGTGACCTCTAGTGTCTATACAAGCGAATTGTTGACGGACGGACGACGGACGAAGAGTGATCACAAAAGCTCACTTGTGACAGGTGAGCTAAAAACGAGTTTGTGCGGCTTACAGCTCAGATCTTCAGTGCATTTTTTCGTGCTCGCTTTGCTCGCTCAATAACTTTTATAACATAACATAACATAACATATAGTTTATTGACATAAAATTGCATTAATACAATTTATAATCAAACAAATAATCAAATATACTAGAAAGAGAAAATATGGAAAGTCTGCAGGAATGTGTAAACATTGTGACAGGGTGAAATTTTAACATAGTTTTCTGAAGGGTCTTGAAATAAAGTCAATAGTATCAAGTTAAGAGCGATGTTTTGTGACAAGCAGCTTACACAAACAGCGCATATTTCGAGTTCGTGCACCTATCCCTAGGGTTGACAATGCATTTTACAACACAACACCAGAAGGATTTGGTAGCTCTACACCCCCTAGCAGAAGTGCGCGGCAGCCCAACATCCTTCATCTAAACATCCCCATTACCTCTTCAAAACCCGATTTCAATTGACAAATTTATGTTTTAAATTGAAAAAAAAAACGATTTCGCACCCCCTTTTGAAAAATCCTAGTTACGGCCATGCTGTGGTTGACATGGGTGTAAGATATAAATAGGACATCAATTTGTTATCAGATATTGACTTTGTTCGTCCTATCATACCTATGTAAATCTTCAATCTTACTTAAACTTGCTGAACGTAATAATGGACATGTTACCCGGAAGCATCAATGTATACTATGCCCATCTGAACAAGTTATCATGAACACAATAAATGTAATATTTAAACCTTTTGTGGTCGCATTAACGAAAACATCCGTGATCATAGGCATATGGTTTCAAGTTCAGCTCGCTGTAAATTAATTATTTGCCCTTGTCAATAATAGCCCCGGGTACTGAAACAATAATTCGCATCAATAACAAGGGCAAATAATTAATTTCGGCTAATTGAAGCCATATGCCCATATCCGTAATTAGAAACATTGCGATAAATTACAGCTGAAACTATCTCTCTATGTCACATTATTACTTGACACAACTTCAATAAATTAACAAGAGATGTTTGTAAAACACGTATGCCCCCATGGCAGCCAATAGTTAGAAATTGTTAAGGTCACTGTGACCTTGACCTTTGACCTACTGACCTCAAAATTAATAGGGGTCATCTACTGTTGATGACCAACCTCCATGTAAAGTTTGAAAATCCTAGGTCAAAGCGTTCTTGAGTTATTGAACGGAAACCAATTAAATATTCAGAAATGGTAAAGATCACAGTGACCTTGACATTAAATATACTGATCCCAAAATCAATAGGGTTCATCTACCATTGATGACCAATATCCATGTAAAGTTTGAAGATCCTAGGTCAAATCGTTCTTGAGTTATTGAACGGAAACTAATTAAATAGTCAGAAATGGTAAAGGTCACAGTGACTTTGACCTTTGATCTACTGACCCCAAAATCAATAGAGGTCATCTACCCTTGATGACCAACCTCTATGTAAAATTTGAAGATCCTAGGTCAAAGCGTTCTTGAGTTATTGAACGGAAACTAATTAAATAGTCAGAAATGGTATAGGTCACAGTGACCTTGACCTTTGATCTACTGACCCTTAAATCAATAGGGGTCATCTACCATTGATGACCAACCTACACGTAAAGTTTGAAGATCCTAGGTCAAAACGTTCTTGAGTTATTGAACGGAAACCATTTTATACGACCGACAGACCGACCGACCGACACACTGACAGACATGTGCAAAGCAATATACCCCCTCATCAAAGATGGGGGGGGGGGCATAAAAAAGTATATTTTAACAAATACACTGAACAACTTTTCTAATTTGTCACTTTGCTACCCCCTAAATACGTTTACTGTTGATTCAAAGTTATCTGTCACAACCGCGTAAACAAACATTCAACTCGATCGATTATTACAGGTGTGTCAGGACTAAGTCCTAACATCATTAGTACATTTAAATGATCAAAACTTTAACTGCCTTATAGCCGAGTGGTTAAAAGCAATGGTTTTGTGAGTCTTATTTGAAAATGTATTCAATTTAATGCGAGTTCAAATCCCATCAATGCCTAGATTTTTTAAATTTTGCTTAAACTATGTATCTTAATGCTTTTGCTAATTCCGGTGATTACATACGTAGAATGAATAAATAGATTTATTCACATTTGTATTCCAGCAGAACAGGACTAAGTTCATCATACGAAGCTGGAAATTTCTGCGATTTTTGCAATTAATGTACTAGTAAATATAAAAAAACATAGCGTATCTACACTCATTAAAAGTTATAAGTACACCAACACAGTTGATATCGATATATGCAAATAGTGTATATCATTTTGCTTCTAGCTTGAAATATTACACAATTAAGAACTACAAAATGTATGGTATTAATTTTTATTTTAAAATCATTATGTTTAAACATCTTAGGACCTGAAGTAGTTAAGGTTTTTATGCCTCCTTATCGTAGATGTGGGGTTTATTACTGAACAAATGCATGTCGATCGGTCGGTTTGAAGACTAAATGTTTTCCGATCAATGGCTCCAGAACGATCGGACCAAGAACCCACAAACTTTAAGTGGAGGTTGTTCATCTTCAGTAGATGACCTTAATTGATTTTGAGGTCGACATGGTTCAAAGGTCAATTTTACCGTGACATTCGAATACACCACGGTTTCTGATCTACAACGTAAGAACGGTTGGTCCTACGTTGGTAAAACTTCACCGACAGGTTGCTGATCATCCTCATAAGACTTCTACAAATTTGTAGGTCAATTGGTCAAAGGCCAAGGTCGGGATGACCTTAAGTATACATGACTTTTCGCGGTTCACGGCTTACACCAAGCCAAAAACAAATATCACATTATTGGATATTGTTGTTATACTACTTGCACCAACACATGCAAAAAATGAACAAGCTATCATGTATAATAAAAAAGATACAAGCGTAACAAGTTGGTGTACTTATAACTTTTAATGAGTGTATATCAAGCCAACTACATTTTTTCGAAAAGAAAAGTATGATAAAACTAATTTGTCGATATAAAAACATCATAAAAAGTATTATAAAAAGCATAACAAAGTAAAAGGGTATCAGACTGGATTCGAACCTTTACTTGGAATTCACCAATAATTTATGCTGATGCCATGCATTTAACGCACTACGCTAAGAACGATAATGAAATATACCACGCTTATTTTAATACATAAGGCTATGGTCAAAGATGGTTGGAGTAAAATTAGAGCGCTGATTGGTCAATACATACATTTACCTATTAAGAAATGGAACATTCTGGCGGTTTTGACAGATATCTTTGAATCGACAGTAACTTTGATAATAATGTTTGATGATATTTTGCACACAAACATTTTATGACATTACTCAATTATTAAAAATCAAAATCACGTGCCAAAGTATGTATGGTTAGTCATGCGATCAATGTTGAGTCAATACATAAAACCTACGCGTGCAAAATATCGTCAAATAATTTGATCACAGTAAAGGAACTTCGGGTTTGAAAAGTGACCAATCAGAAAAGTGGTTTAGCTATTTTTGTGACGAAAGAAATTTTACCCTGTGTATCTTTATCCTTTCAGTACATGCTGAGTATAACAAGTATTTGTTTTATGTATATTTTATAGCATGAACCAGAGACATCACCTTCCCAGGCCATTGTGTCGGGGGCTGGATCTAGCTTTTGATGCGATTGGGGTGAATGAAAAGATGATCAAATGGAGAAGAAACATTTGGTTACAAACTGAAAGTAACGAAACAGCTAGTCGATCAAAAGGTGACCCAATACATATAAAGAGTGCACATTTTTTTGGAAGTCAAAGTGAAGGTACGACAACGCCAGACCTAATGTCTGATATGGATACATTATTGTGTAATCGCGACTACCTTGTTATCGGTGACATTAAAGAGTTACATAAGGAGAAAATCTGCTTTCTTCTCATTCAAAATGAAATGACGTCACCGGGATATTGTCAACTGCAATGTTGTGAGAAGGAACTCCTGAACATGTTTTGTAAAGACGACACAAATAACGTGGGAGTTTTCTTTCCGAACTCGGCGTATTTCATGTTTGTAGACAACTGGCACAGTTCTAAAACTGAGCGACAAGGACCAGCATCTCATCACGTAAGTGCTTATGGTAACCATATTGATGTTGTCAACGCCCTTCCATGTAAGGCATGGCCTAAAGTCATACAACAGACGTTTAGAGATGTACAAAAAGTGCGAAAATGGCCTGATGAAAAGATGGTAGAACAAATTATTCAAAGTGAATGTTTTGTTGTACCTACTCCAAGTAAGGAACATCCAGAAAGTGAATATGAATGGAGAATCTCTTTTTCATCAGCTGAACGATTGCTTATGTTTAGCCTCAATACAGCACAGAGTCGGTGTTATATATTGTTAAAATATATAAAGAAAACAACACTTGACGTCATTACGAAATCTGACAGTGTAATATCGAGTTATATATGTAAGACGACGTTGTTCCACACAATATCGACCACACCAAGGCATATATGGGAAGAGAATTACTTGCTAGAGTGCTTGAATCTTTGTCTTGTTGCTTTGTGTAACTTTATATCGAGAAAAGAATGTCCACATTTCATTGTTCCGTCGAATAATCTCTTACTTAAACGACTAGATTCGGAGACCCAAAAGGTGCTGCTCGAGACTTTACGTACTTTAATCAGTGAGAACGGACAATACCTGTATGGTATAAAACTGGATAACTTTGGATATTTATTGCGTTGTCCGCCTGATAGTAATGAAATATCATCAGAGAATCAGAGAAAGATTGAGGTACACTTAGGTCACCACTTAATAGGCCATCTTTTATGTTACTATTTGCAAGATCTTGGTATAGAAGAGCAAAGTGGCATTAAGGTTAACGAAACCCTATTGAAACATTGGACTGCGAAAATTGGCAAATACCTAAGCCAATGCTCTAACAACGGAGACAGAAACGCTTCTAGAATTCAAATAAGCCTGCATAGCTCTATTTTAGGATCAATAATGTCATCCAACTGTATTCGAAATGGGAAGCCTTTGTCAACTGAAGCCTTTCAGTGGTTGCTCCTTGGTATACAGTCCTCAGACGTGATGTCTACACATCTAAAGTTGGCTTCAGCATTATATTGTTCCAATGATTTCGAATGTATGAAGATCGTTCTCAATGATGTTTTGATGCGTTATAGTCCAACACAGGTTCTGTTGCTATGTTTTTGTAAACAGTTCCTGAACGTTACGCTTTCACGTGATACTAAAGAGGTCATAGAGAAAGTGTACTTCGAAAACAAAACAATAGACGTCTTGTTAAAGAACCATCTGGCCTTATGCGTGTTTTTCACACCCGACGAACGATATTGTATACCAAAGGCACTACAGTACGAAATGTACAAAATAACATTCAGCAAAACCTGGCGTCATGCCAAAGTTGGTGTGTTTACAAAATGGATGATAAGTGCCACAGTATCGTCCCTAGCATACACATACTTCTTGCAACATAAATTATATAGGCACGCTGATGCTTTTGATGACAGCATTGAAGCAATGAAGAACATGGCCCGCACGGTTCACCATGAAAACCATCCGCATCTAGAGACGACGTGGAATCTGATTGGTCAAGAGTTGGAGGAGCAGACTGAAAGCCTGGAATTAGCCTTTCTATATTACATCAAATCTTTGAGAATTGAAAAGGAAATCAACGCAGCAAGAATATTAATATGTTGCAACATAAACAAACAACTGAAAAAGTCTGGCTAAATTCTGCTTGGGCTTAATAGTCCATATTTATCTATATTGATCAAGAGACTTCCATACTCACAGTTCCGAATATTTCAAATTGTAACTGGCGAATCGATGTACTAGTAGGCATTGAATAGTATATTTGAATACTATAGTAGATTACACAATATCTGTTTATATAAAATATATATGCTCGGTACATAGAGAGTATGTATGAGCCGTTCTCCAGGAAAACCGGGCTTAGTAGTAAAATTATGAAAATCATGCTAATATGAGCGTTAGAAAGACAAGACTTTTATGAACAATTTCTGAAAATTTGAGCAAAATACGTAACATCAATTTACAAAGTTCTTGGAAGAATATACATGTTATTCGTCCCAGACAAAGTTACAGACCTTTAAATCTACTCACTGCCGCCTTGTTTTTGAGTGACGTCGCAAACGTCATTCCAACGTTATATGACGTAACGTTATCAAGCATTTCAGAAATCCTGTATTTGATAAGTTCTTGACGTAAACGTTTCAAAATTATATCACAATTTAGAAATATGTTCTTATTTTAATGTAACTTATCAAAAACATGAATATTTGCTATAAGAGACCATTGGCTACTGTTTTTAACCACTAACCCCTCGTTTTTTTTAATGTGGGTACATTTCCAAAATGAGTCACCATGGCAACAACAGAAGTTTTTTAACATGATTCATGAGAACAAGAGGGACCAAAGGGCCCTAGGTCGCTCACCTGTCGTACTAGTGCATGCACACCCCTATGGTGACCCTATACATTTGCTGAATAAAATTTAAGGAAATTCAGCCTCTATTGCAAGGTTTTTTTATGATTTGACAATGTGACCTAGTTTTTGACCCCAGATGACTTATTTAATATCAAACTTAACCTAGATTGTGTTGATATGATCATTAGGACCAAATTTCATGAAGATTAAGTCGAAATTGTGATTTTCTTTCATATAACTGTACAAATACATGCTTTAAAGACAAAACAATACCTAAACACTAAAAAAAGAGTATGCTCCCAGTGGGGTTTGAACCCACGACTCTCAGGAATATGTCAATTGACAGTGTGACCTTGTTTTTGACCCCAGATGACCCAAAATTGAACTTGACCTAGATTCTGTTGACATGATCACTTTGACCGAGTTTCTTAAAAGATTTATAAAAAATTATGACCTCTAGTGACTACACAAGGTTTTTCTATAATTTGACCTAGTGAACTAGTTTTGACCACAGATGGCCCAATATCGAACATGACCTAGATTTTGTTGGGATGATCATTGTGACCAAGTTTCATAAAGATTAGGCCAAAAGTGTGACCTCTAGAGAGGACACAAGCCAATTGTTGACGGACAGACGGACGACGATTGATCACAAAAGCTCACTCTGTCACTTTGTGACAGGTGAGCTAAAAATCAAATCCATGGGATAGTACTGTATTATCCTATTACTTAGAATTAAATCAAAGAACATGACTTTTTTCTCATTTTAGAGCCTTTTCTATATATTGCTACATAATTCCTATACCAAGCCATTTTCCTGGAAAACGGCTCATATCAATTGTATGTTTCTTTCACCATGGTGGCAATCTGTTACATAACCGTTCATTTTTAATATGCTGACAGACGGACAATATGTGTATATATACGAGATAGCATTCCACTTCCTTCATGGCTACATGTATACAATAACTAGCAAATCTACCCTTTCCACTTTATTCATAAACTATATGACCACACAGGTAACTGAAGCATTGACTAACAGTAAAAAAAATTGTAAAAAATTAAAAACATTTTTTCTATTCATAATCAATGATACAGTTACCTGTGTATGACCAGTATAATAAATATAAAGCTTTTGAAAGTGAATTTTCAAATCTACCCTGACTTGTATTTTAGACAAAATATCTATATACAAATTAACACAATACACACACATTCCTGTGGTATTTAGGTCATGTGTACATTAGATATGAGGACTTGGAAAAGAAATATGAAGGCTTCAAACATGTAATGTTACAGGTTTTATTTGACAGTAAACAATATTCCATCACCAAGTATCCAAGCATAATTCATTGCATATGTTCAAAACAAAGATTTGAAACAAAATGTCAAAACAAAATATGGGAATTTCATGAAAACCAGATTTTCATGTCAACCATGCATAATTTGGCACAAAGCTATACATCCTGTTTTTTATCTGTCATCTTGACCCCACTAGCCCAACTTCCTATTTCAAGCAGCATTTCCACGTAATCTTTCTACAAAACAAGATTCATCATGATATCTCATTCCTAACTAAAGTAATTACTTTAGTTAAAATGTTTTTTTCTAATTAAAGAAACAGTGACCTTGCCCCCCAGCACCCATACTTTCAATCCCAAACAAGGTTGTCACATAAGCTACATACACAGCCAGTTTCATCATTATATGTCATTCCTTACTAAATTTATCAATTGGAAACCAATTGTAGACGCCCGCCCTTCCGTCCACTGAAATCGCCAATCTAATAAGAGTTTGACCCTTGATTACCCAATATTGCACTTTACCTAGATGATCATTGTCACCACATTTCATGAAGTATAAGCCAAAGTTGTGACCTCTAGCGACTACACCAGGTTAACTATGACCTAGATTTTGTTAAGCTTCATAAAGATCTGATAAAAATTGTGACCTCTAGTGACTACACATCATTTTTTTGATGATTTGACCTAGTGACCAATATAGAACTTGACCTAGGTTTTGTTGAGATGATCATCAAGTTTCATAAAGATAAGGCTAAAATTGTGACATTTAGTGACTACACAATGTTATTCTATGATTTGACCTTGTGACCTAGTTTTTGACCCCGGATGATCCAATATCAAACTTGACCAAGACTTAGTTAAGATGATCATTGTGACCAAGATTCATAAAGTTATATCAAAAGTGTGACCTCTAGTGACTATATAAGGTTTTACTATGATTTGACCTATATTTTATTGAAATGATCATTGCGACCAAGTTTCATAAAGATTTCAAAATTGCGACATCCAGTGACTACACAAGATTTTCAATGATTTCACCTAGTGACCTTGACCTAGATTTTTTTAAATGATCATTGTGACCGAGTTTCATCAAGATTAGGTCAAAATTGTTACCTATAGTTTCTACACAAGCAAATTGTGAAGGGACGGACGACGCACTGACGGCATATATATGAAGAGTGATCACAAAAGCTCACTTTGTGACAGGTGAGCTAAAACAATATATCACAGTAAAAACTTGCTAGATATATGCAGCAGTAGATCTGTATGTGCACACAATCACACTTAATGATGTATGAGCTACCTAATATGATTGAGCAGAAAATCTCCATTTGATACATAAGTGATGAAATAAAAACATACATAACTCAGTTCCCATTGATACCAAAAAATAACAAGTCATTAAGAATTGCAAGCAATACAGAAGTCCCCTACCAGTTTTAAGCCATTTTCAATGTTTCTATTGCCATAGCAACCACAATTTTGGACGTGCATTATCACCTTATTGCCCGCTATCCACATACCAAGTTTGATAAACCTAGCTTGGAAACTGTTTGAGTTATGTCAGGATCCAGATTTTTGACGGACGGACGTTGTGGGGTTTTCTTGGACTGACGGACCGACAAACGTTCTCACTGACTTGACGTTGTGGGGTTTTCTTTTGTTCTTTCTTTTGTTTGTAAAACCCCATAAGCAACATTTTGCACCCCATAAGCAACGGAATGAATAGAATCTAAATATAGCCTATTGTTCG
Organism: Spisula solida; assembly: GCA_947247005.1. Classification (NCBI taxonomy): domain Eukaryota; kingdom Metazoa; phylum Mollusca; class Bivalvia; order Venerida; family Mactridae; genus Spisula; species Spisula solida. The sequence goes on along the minus strand of OX365960.1, from coordinate 24,492,530 downwards.
CACCCCACAACTACAAGTGGGTGCGTACAGACGGATGGAGGGAAAACCTATAATCCCCTCCGGTCAAAAAGCAGTAGGGGACTAATAATGACAATGATTTTAATACATCCTGCTAATTTAGAAAATATTTCTTTGTTATTATGTTGTTTCTGGGGAATCATGTTTAAAAAAAAGCGCTCGGACTTCCTAAAACATACAAAGGAAAAAGAAAAGTATACACAGCAAAAACTAACCTTAGAGCTACCTCAAATAAAAGACAACCTCACAATTTATAGGAAAATAAATCAATTAGTAGTTCATCTACACCAACTACATAAAAATACCAGTTTTCTTATTATTCTAACTATGGAGTTAACTATACATTTAAATACAATCTAAACAATAATAAATTTAACAATGTCGAAACAATGCAGATCATAATAATATGCACAAACAAACAAAACATCCCAAATACAACAAGAGGGCCCATAGGGCCCTAGGTCGCTCACCTGTGCACATGGACCCAGTAGAACCATATTTTTTATGGTTTTTAAAAAAATAGTTTTTCTTATCGGTTGCCATGGAAACCAGAGTTCTGCATGGATTATAATTCTTTTAGGTTTTTTTTTAGAAAGGATAACCCAAGGAACACTGTTATCCATTTAACATGAAATAACAGTACTTTTTAAAAGATTTTAGAAAGGCTATAGATATATAGGGAAAACAGGGCCCCGCCCACTGGCGGCCATGCTTTTTGACGAATCCCGATTAAAATCCTATTGGTTGCCATGGCAACCAGAGTTCTGCATAGGTTATAATTCTTTTAGCTAATTTAAGAAAGAACTACTCAAGGAACAATTTTACCAATTTATAGTGAAATCCAACCAGTACTTTTAGATTTTTAAAGATTTTGCTATTGGTATATAGGGAAAAACAAGGCGCCACCCAATGGCGGCCATGTTTTTTGACGAATCAGGACAAAAATGTCAATTTTGAAAGAGGATCATCCAACAACTATTTCTGTAAAATTAATTTGAAATCTGGCCAGTGTTTGATTTTTAATGATTTTTTTAAAGATTTTCCTAACGGTTGCCATGGCAACAAGAGTTATTTATAGATTACAATTCTTTTAGCTATTTTAGAAAGGACCACCCAAGGAACATTCCTGTAGAGTTTGGTTGAAATTGGCCTAGTGGTTTAGGAGGAGAAGTCATTTGAATGAATTGTTGACGCACAAACGCACGCACAAAGGCATACACTGACGACGGACGAAGAGCGATCACAATAGCTCACCTTGTCACTATGTGACAGGTGAGCTAAAAACAAACATGAAAATGTTCCCAGTGGCTGGGTGTCACAAATTTTAATATTTCTTAAATAATGAATGAATGCATACAAAAACAGTGTAGTTTGCTACAGAAATGTATAGTAACTGGAATTCCAAAGAACAAAATATCACAGACACAGGATGAATACTTTGATTACATAATACATATATATACGGTCACAACAATTTATCACATAAATACCATGATCTTCCATGTGAGAGCAAATGACGGAAAAATGTTCTCCAACGTTTTCAGGATGAAAACGTAGCATTGCCGGCTTAAATTTGTTATTTCTGACGTTGTTTTGATCTGGTTACTACAGTAATGTGATAAAAAGAATCTATCACTCGTTGTCTTTGAAATCAACATTTCTTAAACGCGCCAAGAAAACAAATGATTAAGCTTGCCAAAGACTCACTTGTGATGGATCCTTTTATCACAGATACAGTAAGGCGCATAATATCATTTATAAATTCATCAGTAGTAAGCTACCCTAAGATTAAAGCAGTCACATTTAATGTACTCCTACTACTAGTATTGAACCCATAGCCTTATTTTAACATCCCAAACTTATGAGTCCATAATGTAAACAGTGCTAGTTCTAAATCAGGCGTAATTGCTAAACTAGTGTAGAAGCACGACTAAAAAGCCTGTTACAACTCGCTATACAGATACTGTTTTAATGGAAGCAATGGGCGTGTTAAACTATCCATTCTTCTGAAAGTTTTTGAGAATCTATTTTTAGCATGGACGGATCAACGACAGAGTGGATGAATGACAGAACGGATGAACGAAAGGACGAATAAACGACAGGACGGATGAACGACAGAATGGATGAACGACAGAGTGGTTGCTTAGAAGAGATTGCATCGTAAAGGTTAGAAATGTCACAGAATATCACATGACCCCTACAACTACTTGTACAAATAAACATGTACAATGTACAATGTACATATAATGATAATGAATGATTTATTATTCACAATGATGAGATCACAGTTCTGTGAAATCTGGCATTCTAGGAAGAAGAGGAGAGCTCTGGTACAAAGTTACATATGAAGTCTGGCAGTCTAGGAAGAAGAGGAGATCTCCGATAAGAGAAAAGTGAAGAATTGAAACATGATACACAGAATGATGTGATCAACTTGACCATCACCTCAAAGACAATACTATAACTTCAAGTAAATGTTTATAGTATAGTTCCTTATTAAATATTTACACCACGAGGCAATTCAATAAAAATTGATTTTCTACCAGTTTTCAAGTGTCCTACTAGTGGTTTTTGAGGTTTATACTATACTAGGTGATCATCAAGTGATCGGAAAAAATCTGTGAAATCTTTGTTACGAGACCGTATTAGCTATCTGAACACTTTAATCACAGTTTAATGTGACTTCTATCATGACATCACACAGACTTTAGACTTTGGTTGTTGTTTGGTAGACAGATTCTGTCATATCATGATATTACACAGACTTCAGACTTTGGTTGTTGTTTGGTAGACAGGTTCTGTTATATCATGATATCACACAGACTTTAGACTTTGGTTGTTGTTTGGTAGACAGGTTCTGTTCAATTCTGTCCAATCTTTCTAACACTTGCTGATTAGGGGCCTGAAAATAGAAATAATCATGGTAGTTTACAATATTTAATACACTTGTTACTATATATAGTAACCAAAATGAGCTTATTTGTGGCTGATTATGGCCATCACGCGTTTGATTATTACCTATCCGCCTAGGCCGCAATCTCATAATAATTATTGGACTGGTTGAACGGGGGCACATTACATTATCCATATAGTTATCCAGGTAAACGTGACGTCATGTTGGAACCAAAATGCAAAACATTTATTTTACAATTTTATTGACTGTTTGTGAGTGCATTTAACTGATTGCACCCTTAGTGTATAACTATATCAATAATATTTTACTTTATTTGTTTTCCGTAAATATATTTAAAACGAACAATTGTATTAAAGACTTTAATACACTTCAAAGTCTGGCTGTGAGGTGATAATCCGCCCGGAATGAATAATCACCCTCAGGCTGAAGCCCCGGGCAGATAATCACCTCCCTGCCTGGCTGTGTCATGTATTAACCTCATAGAAACAAGAAATGTGGGAATTCCTCATAGGCTCATTTCATAAATCTGCAGAACCAGCAAAACAAAGGTGAGCATCTTCACATCAAACTTTTAGTGAAATTCCAGGATCATACCTAAAATACGTTAGCAAATATGTATGCCACAAAACTATTGATGAATTGATGAATCCCACTTTCGTATCATTTTGATCAAATTGAAATATTTTATTGTAGCAAAGGCCTCCAGCCCATATACAAAATATATGCACAAAATCTACTATTTACTACCATAATGCCAGGAACTGTCACAATAACTTAAGATGTCATTGTGATTTCATAATTGAATTATAAAATATAATACATGTTTTACAAGTATTACATACTTGTGTCATACTGTAAAATGCAGGTTATGGATAATGTTTTTATATCTTTTTTACAACAATATTATTTGATTACTGCAGATTTCTCAATATATTTGTTAAGGTAGGGGTGATTTTGCTGGGTAGATCATGGAAGGGGAAACAATATATTTGTTAAGGTAGGGGTGATTTTGTTGGGTAGATCATTGGAGGGGAAACAACATATTTCAGGGGTGGCATTCACAAAGCATCTTAAGGGAAATCTTAAATATTTTGACTTAAGTTAAAAAGTTTAGCTGCACATATTTCCCAAGAAACGAAGAATAACCCTCATTTTCTAACATAATGCTTCCTAACCAGGTAAAAAATTGATAATCTTGATTTTCCTTTTCATCTAATACACTTAAGGAAATTTTAAGATTTAGGAAAATTCTAAGATTACCCTTGTGATGCTTTGTGAATACCACCCAGGCCTACCTCATTCTCTTGTTCAGATTTCAGTACATTCAGCTTCTCTCGATACTCTTCATTTACAGCAGACAAGCTACCATTCTCCATCTCTCGTTGATTCAGTTGGTTACCCAGTTTGTCTATCTCTAGTTCTCGTCTTCGCAACTCCTCATCTTTCTGCTGCAGTTTCTCCTCTAGCTGTCGTCTGTCTGTCTGTCTATTGTGCAACTCTTTCTGTGAATTCTCTTCATTTTTCTTGTATTTATCTATCTCACCTTTGTACCTCTAGAAATGGAATTACTGCAATTTTTAATACACAGTTAATCAGTGAAAAATCACAACGCAAATTCTTTCCTTCATACACATCCGCATGTGGAGGTTGTTCAGCTGTGAAAGTTTGAAAGATATCCTGCCAAAACTGTAGGAGTTGTGTCCTCAGGAATATGACTTTTTTGTGGTATTTTCATCATTTTTTGTATATGACTTTAAATTTCCTTTGATTTTGAAATGTTTTCCTTTTTTTACCTGCGTCCAATGCAAGGCTGTGTTAAATACTGGGGTGAATACACCACTTTGTTATTTTCCAGTATTTTAGAAGCTAGTTCCAGTATCATGCAGAAAAAGAAACCTAACTTCAACGGCGCCGGTCTTTAAAATATGCATTACGTCATCATGACGTCATAATTTTCACGTCGTGACGTTCCTATTTCGACGTGATTTTTTCCAATTAAGCCAATTGCGGCACATCTTAAGAGAAATTGAGGCATATGATAAACAGAAAATTTGTTGATCTTTGGTGTAAGATCAATTTTATTTCACTGATGATCAAAGAAAATATCTCGGTGAAATAAAATTTGATCTTTAAATATACCAAAATCAACAAATATCCTCTATTATACCATACATATACTTGCCCTGTCAGTTCATTAAAAGAATATCTTTTCATCATTCAGTTTTTCAATTTTTCATTTCAAATATATATTACACAAAGCCCCAAAAACTACTAACCTGTTGAGTCCATTCCTGTATTTCATATGCAGAAAGTTCATGAACCCCTCCATCCCTTCGCTGGTAAGCTCCTTTTTTATTCGAGTACAAAACATCTTTTTTAGCCAAACTAACTCCATCCACACAAATCTCGATGACTTTGAGATAACTATCTGCAAAAATGGTTGACATACATGTAGTCGGTGTTTTCATAGTTTTTGAATGTTATACAGTGAGCTAACCCTGTATATTATCTCCCTTTATTTCCCTTTATAGAGATTATCAGTATCAAACAAAATATAACATTATTTGCTTAAATTTGAAACAAAACTAGAAGAATATTTTACACAAAAATGTGTCTCCCACTAAGGGCCATAACTCTGGAAAAAAATCATCCTAACTAAAATTCCTGAATATATGCAAAACTAGGCTTGGTACCAAGCGTTCATGTGAAGTAACATTGAAATCCAAACAGCAGTTAAGGAGAACTTGGCATTCATCCAGACGTGCAGCACAAAATCAAAATGTCTCCGTAAGCTAATATATTTACTAAGTAAATTATCTACTAGTAGTTCGAAGCTAGACTACAAATTTAAAATAAAAGAAATAGAAATTTATATGGTTAATGTGACCTGTACAATTATTATTTCATCATGGATAGTCACAAAGTGGACAGAATAATCTGACAGGAAGATCAGTGGTACAATATTTATATATTATTAATGTCTATCATAAATCACCAAAGGTCCTGAAGGGGCGTCTCGAAGATTTTGCTTTGGTGTTTTATAAAGGATATTGACTATGAGAGAACGTTTAAAGAGTAGGCTTTATCGAGACTAAAAAGGGCAGCACGGTCAAAAGGGCACCAGGGCGGAAATATATCAGTAGCGGGCAATGCATCCCGTTATTAATTCCTAGCTTCTAAAAGTATTAAATATTATATAAAATATATAGCTGAAATAAACCACCATCAGATTGTAACCATGAATCCACTGCGTTCGACCACTTTGGCCCACCATGTTTCCACCTTGACCGCTGATCTACGAGATACCGAGAAATTGCCATGGTGGCAATTTAGGGTGGCAATTACTGTCCAAGGTGGCATGCCATCTCAATTTTATTTTTGACGCTGTGGCTGGGAGGAAAATGGAAAACCCACCTTGCGTGTACTGTATACAATTATTATATTCATCATGGACAGTCACAAAGTGGACGGAATAATCTGACGGAAAGATCGGTGGTATAATATCCTTGACTGCTGCATCTGTTTCTTGTCTTAATTTATCTTCTTCATGATGTGTAAGACTGTATCCAGATACTTCACCTGTTGAAAAACATTTAACATATATCCACAACAACAGAACAAGAGGGCCCAAAGGGCCATAGGTCGCTCACCTGTCCTAGTAGTTCATGCACACCTAATGGTAGCCTCTATTGCATGTACAAGGTTTTCATATTGTCTTATGCTTTATAATTTACATCACATTTAGACCCAATGACATATTGAAGTGATTTGACCTTGTGACCTAGTTTTTGACCCCGGATGACCCAATATCGAACTTGGCCTAGATTTTATTGAGATGATCATTGTGACCCAGTTTCAAAAAGATTTGGCCAAAAGAGTGACCTCTAGTGACTACACAAGGTTTTTCTATGATTTAACCTTGTGACCTACTTTTTGACCCCAGATGACCCAATATCAAACTTTACCTAGATTTTGTTGAGATGATCATTGTGACCAAGTTTCATAAAGATTAGGCCAAAATTGTGACCTCTAGTGACTACACAAGGCTTTTCTATGATTCGACCTTGTAACCTAGTTTTTGACCCCAGATGACCCAATATCGAACTTTACCTAGATTTTGTTGATATGATCATTGTGACCTAGTTTCATAAAGATTAGGCCAAAATTGTGACCTCTAGTGACTACACAATGTTTTTCTATGATTTCACCTTGTGACCTAGTTTTTGACCCCGGATGACCCAATATCGAACGTGACCTAGATTTTGTTGAGATGATCATTGTGACCAAGTTTCATAATGATTGAGCTAAAACTGTGACCTCTAGTGTATACACAAGTAATTGTAGACAGACGGACGAAGAGTGATCACAAAAGCTCACTGTCACTTTGTGACAGATGAGCTAAAAACACATTCTATGCACACATATAGATCTACATTTTGAAAAGTGTTCTTTTTAAATATTTTAGCAAAATTTCTATTTTGTTGCCATGGTAACAGTTTCAATACAGAACATGTAAAATGTTTTATCAGATTCACAGTATCTGTTTGGAGCTTTGACATGGGGCCAATATTGACAATATCAGTAAGTAACCATGTTTTGCATACCATTATCCTTGACTCCCAGAAGAAGCTTTCCATCTTCCTGACTGTTAGCAAAGGCACATACATACTTGGATACTTTCTCACGGTATCGATGTTGAACAAAACCTGGTCCAGCCTTAAATTCTTGACTACGACTCTCCGATCCAAGATGTTCTCCAATTCTACAAAATAAAGTACAGTACCATTAGCTAGTACCATTAGCTAGCTCTCATAATTCCAAATATAGCACAGTACCATAAGCTAGCTCTCACAACTATAAAATATAGCACAGTACCATTAGCTAGCTCTCACAATTATAAAATATAGCACAGTACCATAAGCTAGCTCTCACAACTATAAAATATAGCACAGTACCATAAGCTAGCTCTCACAACTATAAAATATAGCACAGTACCATTAGCTAGCTCTCACAACTATAAAATATAGCACAGCACCATTAGCTAGCTCTCACAACTATAAAATATAGCACAGTACCATAAGCTAGCTCTCACAACTATAAAATATAGCACAGTACCATTAGCTAGTACCATTAGCTAGCTCTCATAATTCCAAATATAGCACAGTACCATAAGCTAGCTCTCACAATTCAAATATAGCACAGTACCATTAGCTAGTACCATTAGCTAGCTCTCACAATTCAAATATAGCACAGTACCATTAGCTAGCTCTCACAATTAAAAATATAGCACAATGTCATTAGCTAGCTCTCACAACTATAAAATATAGCACAGTACCATTAGCTAGTACCATTAGCTAGCTCTCATAATTCCAAATATAGCACAGTACCATAAGCTAGCTCTCACAACTATAAAATATAGCACAGTACCATTAGCTAGTACCATTAGCTAGCTCTCATAATTCCAAATATAGCACAGTACCATAAGCTAGCTCTCACAATTCAAATATAGCACAGTACCATTAGCTAGCTCTCACAATTCAAATATAGCACAGTACCATAAGCTAGCTCTCACAATTCAAATATAGCACAGTACCATTAGCTAGCTCTCACAATTAAAAATATAGCACAATGTCATTAGCTAGCTCTCACAACTACAAAATATAGCACAGTACCATTAGCTAGCTCTCACAATTAACAAGACTGTGTTCAATAACCGCTTATGCCCCCATGGAAGCCTTGCCCATAAAAAGCTAAGTCAAACAGGGGCCATAATTCTGTAATAATGTTGGATAGTGTTACATGGCTTTGATAATGCAAGGGGCTTATAATGGTAAACAAGTATGCCAAGTTTTAAGGCAAAGCCATGATGGACATGATGTAAAACGAATCGGTCAATTTGGGTTAACCAAGAATTAGACGCTTAATAAGTCGAAGTTCAAAATTAGGTCAATGTGAAGGTCAAAATGAGGTTAGGTGATATAGGTGTGTGGAGGATGTTCAAATACAACAACCATGCAAGTATGAAAGCTTTGTAGCAAGCCATATTAATGCTAAAAGAAACGGTCAATCTGGGTTAACAAAGAATTTGGCCCTTCAATAAGTCTAAGTCCAAATAAGGTCAAGGTGAAGGTCGAAAATGGCGTCAAATGATACAGGTGTGTGGAGTGTGTTCATATACAACATCCATGCAAGTATGGAAGCTTTGTAGCAAGCCATAATAATGCTAGAAGAAACTGTCAATCTGGGTTAACAAAGAATTTGGCCCTTCAATAAGTCTAAGTCCAAATTAGGTCAAGGTGAAGGTCGAAAATGGCGTCTAATGATACAGGTGTGTGGAGAGTGTTCATATACAACATCCATGCAAGTATGGAAGCTTTGTAGCAAGCCATAATAATGCTAGAAGAAACTGTCAATTTGGGTTAACCTGGAATTTGACCCTTCAATAAGTCTAAGTCCACAATTAGGTCAAGGTGAAGGTCAAAATGGGGTCAGGTGATACAGGCGTGTAGAGAGTGTTCATATACAACATCCATGCAAGTATGAAAGCTTTGTAGCAAGCCATAATAATGCTAGAAGAAACGGTCAATTTGGGTTAACCAATAATTTGGCCCTTCAATAAGTCTAAGTTCAAATAAGGTCAAGGTGAAGGTCGAAAATGGTGTCAAATGATACAGGTGTGTGGAGAGTGTTCATATACAACATCCATGCAAGTATGGAAACTTTGTAGCAAGCCATAATAATGCTAGAATAAGCTGTCTATTTGGGTTATCCAGGACGGACGGACAAATAGGGGAATCACTATATGTCTGCCCATCTTTCGATAGGGGGGCATAAAAATATAGCAAAGTACCATTAGCTAGCTCTCACAATTAAAAATATAGCACAGTACCATTAGCTAGCTCTCATTATTCCAAATATAGCACAATGTCATTAGCTAGCTCTCATAATTCCAAATATAGCACAGTACCATTAGCTAGCTCTCGTAATTCCAAATATAGCACAATGTCATTAGCTAGCTCTCATAATTCCAAATATAGCACAGTACCATTAGCTAGCTCTCATAATTCCAAATATAGCACAGTACCATTAGCTAGCGCTCATAATTCCAAATATAGCACAATGTCATTAGCTAGCTCTCATAATTCCAAATATAGCACAGTACCATTAGCTAGCTCTCATAATTCCAAATATAGCACAGTACCATTAGCTAGCTCTCATAATTCCAAATATAGCACAATGTCATTAGCTAGCTCTCATAATTCCAAATATAGCACAGTACCATTAGCTAGCTCTCGTAATTCCAAATATAGCACAATGTCATTAGCTAGCTCTCATAATTCCAAATATAGCACAGTACCATTAGCTAGCTCTCATAATTCCAAATATAGCACAGTACCATTAGCTAGCGCTCATAATTCCAAATATAGCACAATGTCATTAGCTAGCTCTCATAATTCCAAATATAGCACAGTACCATTAGCTAGCTCTCATAATTCCAAATATAGCACAGTACCATTAGCTAGCTCTCATAATTCCAAATATAGCACAGTACCATTAGCTAGCTCTCATAATTCCAAATATAGCACAGTACCATTAGCTAGCTCTCATAATTCCAAATATAGCACAGTACCATTAGCTAGCTCTCATAATTCCAAATATAGCACAATGTCATTAGCTAGCTCTCATAATTCAAAATATAGCACAGTACCATTAGCTGTCTCTCACAATTCAAAATATAGGAGAGATCACCGTATTCATATGCAAAATGCCCACCGGCAATCTATTGGATGAATGAACAATAAAAACCTACCATTCACCAATAGCTAGCTGGTGGTACTAATCCCTTTGTATACAAACATGATCTCTCCTATAGCACAGTACCATTAGCTAGGCTCTCACAATTCAAATATATAGCACAGTACCATTATGTACTCGATATGAAGCTCTGCATTAAAAACTTGACTTCATGAGGAGATAGAACACAAAAAAAGCTTTCCAATGATAGAACACTCATATTCTTTCAAAAATTTGACTTAGAATATCAAAGCAATGAGCCGATGATTTGACGTATATGAAGTTGAATTGTGTACCATCCAGATATAGTAGAGACTGAGCAATATGCTTCAGTTACGCAATCAATACTAGTGTTACTCAAATCCCCTTAAAATGTTATATTTATACTAATATAGAGTATCTGTTGTGATTCTTTGTCCAAAAATACTTACTTGTAAGAATCCCTTTCTGGAATATGAGGCATTTGTACCGGGTTCTGATAGTTAAACCCAGTACTCCCGCCTTCATGAACATTATAACGAGGACCATTTTTCCCTCTTTTTCGACCCATGGTAATGTGAGAAGAGATCAACTTATCATCATCAGCTTAATTGAGAGTAAACTCGACCTACAAAAGTTTGCAAATTATAAAAGGTCGAAGAATATGGTTTATATCATTGTAAATAATTATGCACTCTAAGTTTATATGTTTATTCTTATTTGTTTTAGGTTGATTGAGAAATAAGTTTTACCAATCAATATTATGCCCGCCCTGGGGAATACAGGGGAATTAGACAGACGAAAAATCTTCCCGAGGCGGGAATGTGATAACCTTATCGACTCAGAGTCCCAGGGAATCGACTATGGTTTAGGAATTTCGACACCGAAAAAGACGCCAGAGATACTTTAATTCGTATATTTATCAAAGAACCTGGATGAAAAACGGTGCTCCACGGTGGGGATTTAGACAGTAAGCATTGTCTCCAGGGTGGGATTTAGACATCAAAAAATAAAAATGTCCAATTCACCTTGGGTCTCCCGCCACCCCCTGGCGGACAAAATATTGACTGGTGCATAATATGGATCAATACCCTGTGTGGGTGTAAGATAATCTTTATTTAAAGTCGGTTATGAATCAACCAGTATAACATAAGCTTAAAGCTTGTATCCGACATAAACATTGACTATCCAGTAACATTTAAACAAACAATCATAAATAATGCTATTGACTGCATATGCTGGCACTTCAAAAGTGTTTGTTTTCCTTGGATCTTCTAAGACAGAATACCCCCACGATCACGATCCGTTACTGACTAGATCAACTGTAAGCATTCCATGGCAGTGCACGCTTGGTGAACTTACCACTGAGGATACTTACTTGCCTCCAAGCTAGTCTCATTCTACAAGATTTATAATAATCTTGTATGTACATCTCTCCCGGCCTATTTAGAAGTCCCCACCAGGTCAACAAGGCACATGCACCCCAATAGTCTCCGCCCCATTCAAGCCAACTCGGACTTCTTCAAGTTTTCCTTCTTCCCCCATACCACAATCCTGTGGAATAGGTTACCTTCCCACATCACGACCCTGACTGATCTTGAATTATTTAAGCAGTCAGTGGCCAGGATTTATCAGTGATACCCGGCAGTTGTTTTTATCTTATCTTTTACCTTTTACAATTTTTAACATTTTAACGGTACCATGTCTAGCTGGAAGCTTTCGCTTCCAGTTTTTATCTTCACTCTTTTTACTTTCAACTATCCGACGAGCACCCTGCCAATAATACTCGGAAGAGGCTTTAGGCAGTACAGAAAGATAGATAGGAGAGATCACCCTATTCATAATTTCATATGCAAAAAATGTCCACCAGCAATCTATTGGATGAATGAACAATAAAAACCAGCCATTCACCAATAGCTAGCTCGTGGTACTAATCCCTTTGTATACAAACATGATCTCTCCTATACTTACGTTACCAGGAAAACGACCGTTCGACGGCAAGTTTGAAAACGAAAGTAAACAATTTCAGATTTTTTGTTTTTGAAAAATACAATGCACATGTACTGTATGCACGCTATCAAATCAACACCTAAAACTTTAGTAAAAGTATGACGGAAAATCTTGAGGAGTCAACTTACTTATCATTAGTCCATTTGTATGCTAAATTAATGAATTTTACGGGCGTTTGTTTGTTTACATTTCATGCATATCTGCATTCCGTGACGTCATTGAGTGACGACTTTTCTCTATAGTCGACACTGTGGCTATAGTCCAAGGCATACACCACTAAATACATTCGGAGCACCTCGTACAATTCTGCTGTAGAATCATACCTCGGATGTACGTCGACGGACTACTTTCAAGATGGAGACGGCTATTGACGGCGACGTCTGTCAAAATCAGAAACTATTGTATAACGCCTAAAATTAATGATTTTGGTACGCATTGTTCCAGTTTGGCGAACCAAAATGGTTTCTTTACTCGCTAAAACATTGAGAGGCTGATTTTTGAGCGTGATCTGCCACATGGAGTCTGTTTTTTGCCTGCAAAAACGAAACTAGACAAACTGTCAGTGGAAAAATGTAAGTTATTTAATTAATTGTCGTGACTTACTCGATTTCTGTTTTATAATGATGTCTCATTCGTGGGTTTAAATCCAATGCCCTTAGTGGCAATATCGAGCCCCCTTGTCATAGTTTTGTATTGCCATTCAACTAGCTGCTAACTCGAAAGGGTCATTTTGATACTTTTGACTAAACTTCAAAGTCTAAATAAGTAAATTTTACCATTTTAAAGGCAAAATACCACTGCTATTAAGAGAAAATGGCCCTTCCAACCAAAATCTAAAATTTGGATTTTGGAAATGTCAAGGGTCAAAACTCAAATGGAACCCCTGCCAGCTAGACACTATAGCATAGCTACTTCTACTAGGTAACCACAGACACAAGGTAGACCTTTACCCTTATTTATAGTCGATGGCTCGCCAACAGGGAATATCAGACTCAATCGGACCTCATCAGGTTTCAAACCTTCAAATGCCAGCTTCAATAAGGCATAGTATTAAAAGAGTGAAATTGTGCACTTGTGACTTGAATTGGGACTTGAACCCAGGAACCCTGGCAATAAATCGTAGAATAATAGTCTGTAGCTTTGCATATTAAGTAAGCCGGGTGCCTATCATGAGTCGATCTAACTCTCAAGCCACTACACTCATTAGTTTCATATTTGGTAATCAATTTTAACAACATATTTTTGCAGGTACTGATTGATTGGTCCATACAGGCCAAAGCCCAAAGGTTGATAATCTCGGAGGTAGCAATGGGGACCTGAATGATCAGTGAAACTACAGAGCCTGTACATCTAAGAGTTTGAAAAAGATGTGGTTAATGACTATAAAACAATATCAGGTAATGTCTTATCCTTACAAGTGTGTATGTTTTTCAGTGGTATAGTCCCAAGAATTTGACACGACTCTAGACCTTTTATTTGCATAATTTAACAGCTGATATATTGTCTATATTTATAACTTCGGTCGTATGTGTATATAAGCGTGACGTATCACGAAGACGCTCGATGTGTAATACTAACACAAATCTAAAGGACCGATATTGCACGATTTGCTCGCAGAAATTTATATATTAAACGCAAGAACCCAGGGCTCGACACTAAAACTGGTCCGCGACCAGCGAAAAAACCAGAAGGACCAGTAAAAATTCTTGAGGACCAGTAACTGTCCTATTTACAATTTGGGCGTTTTTGCCCTGTCGGTCCAGTGGCCAAAATAATTAGTGTCTAGGTCTGGAACCATATGTTCATGCATAAAGGTCAGGACCAGGTCAAATTCTCTGTGCTATACTGTTATTACCTCCCTTGCTTGACACTTGGCATAATTGGCCTATAGTGCCAGGATAATGCCATATGTGACCTGGGAATCTCTTTATGACTGAAATACTGTTTACCAATCAGGGCTACAGATAAGGTTTTAGTCCATTGGGTATTTTACCCCCGAAATTCAATGTTGATTGGGTTTTGACAAATTTTAATTGGGTATTTAATAAAAGTCAAAGGGTAAATGATATTTTTTGTACTGTTTTACACTGTAACATACTTTTCTATTTGGGTATTTCAGATTGTCTTTGCTTTTTTTACTCCCTCCTATCAAAATCTATTGGGTTTTTGAGAAAATTAATTGGGTAATTACCCCAATACGCAGCTTATCTGTAGCTCTGACCAATGGAAATTGTAACAACTTAGATTCATATCACAAGATTAGACTGTCTATTCAAAGGAATTATCATGTTAATTAAGTATCCTAATTAAATTTTACTTGATAATTAATTTAATACAATGTATATAATAATTTATTTAATATAATGTAGTTAATAATTAAGAAATTTAATTTTTACAACAAGTCCAAATAACTCAATGAGTTATATGTCATGTTGTAATGGATTGCCCTTTTGAAAGTGAACTTGTAAGTATTCCAAGTTTTAAATGGATACCTTTCAAAGTTTGGTTTTGAGAATTATTGTCCCACAAAAAATTAACCTGAAAACTTTACTAACACAGCTGCAGTTTGACTTTATTTCTATGAAAACCATGCTAAAAATTGTTATCTTGACTTTTTAAACTCATTAAAGTAGTCTGTGAAATTAGCACTTGTCAGGTTTAAGTATTAATAATTCAAGGAAATTAAATGGTATAAAGGAAAACATAATTTAGGCCAAAAGTAAAATATTGTTTTTTCCCCTTCCTGACCTAGGCCAATTGGGATTAAGTAGGTAGGGCGGTTGGTGTTTTTTTTGTGAAAATGTTATTGTCAATGTTTTTCCCGTGCAGTTTACTAGTTCTATTATTTTGACCGATGTTAATTTTGAACATTTGCAAATCATATTTTTATACCCAACTTTAAAAACAGTATTTTTAGATACATGTATTTGTAATAAATGAAAATAAAATTAAAATTATTTTGTGTAGGTGATATTTTGCTTGGGTAGGTAGGGAAGGGGAAAAAAATATTATTTTTAGCCCTACCTATGCAGAATCGGACAAGTAGTTTCAAATATTAAATTCACAGACCTTTAACTTTCCATGACAAATTCAGCTAGCTACATGAAAAGATAAAATTGTGTCATATTGAATGCTTCTGATAGTGTAGGCCAAAAAATAATGGTCCAAATTTTCTCAGACAAACCCAGTGTTATGCTCTAGATATGAGTAAATATCTATGTTTAAATAGGGATGGTTAGTTACATTTATTCATTTAAACTATAAACAACACATTGTCAAGCAGAAGCTATTTTATGTTAATTTTTGTCAATTATAAGAATATTAAGATAAATCTCTAGCTAAATTTGTTTTTAAAAATTTACAATTTATTAAAAAACTAGATTTTACTCATTTGTCAGGTACCGGTGCCTTTCCCAATCAAGCGGGAAAAAGTGCTGATTAAAAATTATGAACTGGCAATATGTAGTTTACATTTGAATTAAATATGATTTCCCTAACTTAGAAACTTAGTATTATTTACCTATTGTTGATACGTTCCTGTAATTATCATTACAACTATTTTTGCAGATATTTGCACTAGAGTGGAAGATGTTCAAGATGCTACATCTGAAATGTGGTTTTCCATGCCTTGTGATGTTGAAATAGCTCATGACTATAATCATAACAGAAGCCAAGCATCACTAGCTTGATGCACCAGGAAATTGACAGAAGGAATCAAATTTAGTTGTGAATTAACATAATAAATATTGTTACAGTATCTAAATGCTTTTCCTGTTGTCTAAAGAGTTACCAATATATTAATGACCACCACAGTACTACAAGTGTTTTTTCCCCAACAAAATATACCTTGGTTAATGTAGAGAAACTACAAATTTGTCTACCCAGTATATTACTATTAAAAAATATTATGTTGAGAACCAATTCTAGTAATAGTAATACTCTAGTGGTCATAAGTGATGTTGATTTACCAAATAAATGAATGTAGTAAAATGTACTGGAAACACATACTATAACACTTCATATTTACACTACAGACTGCTCAAAACAGTGAAACACAACTTTCTGTGATCACTTTTCATCCGTCCATGTCCATCTACTATATTGCTCTTGTAGATACAAGAGGTTACAATTAAGGGTTATCTTTATGAAGCTTAGTCATAATGCTGGATTAAATCATTGAAAATAGTCAGATGTGAAAGTACTCAAATGAGAGCTAATTCTGAGCAAGAGCCTTGAAGAGAGAACAGACCAAAAGGACGACCACACAACACAAGGACAACCCACAATAGATGCACTTAAGAAACTTGATATGTGGGTATGGGCTAATGGGGAGATTGTGCTCATTTAAATATTTGCTCACTGCCAGATGACAAATGTAACATGCCCATGCTCACTGTCAGATGACAAGTGTTACATGCTCACTGTCAGATGACAAATGTTAAATGCCCATGCTCACTGTCAGATGACAAATGTTACATGCCCATGCTCACTGTCAGATGACAAATGTTACATACACATGCTCACTGTCAGATGGCAAATGTTACATGCCCATGCTCACTGTCAGATGACAAATGCTATATGCACCTGCTCACTGTCAGATGACAAATGTTACATGCTCATGCTCACTGTTGGATGACAAATGTTACATGCTCATGCTCACTGTTGGGTGACAAATGTTACATGCACATGCTCACTGTTGGATGACAAATGTCACATGCACATTCTCACTGTCAAATGACAAATGCTACATGCTCACTGTCAGATGACAAATGTTACATGCCCATGCTCACTGTCAGATGACAAATGTTACATGCTCACTGTCAGATGACAAATGTTACATGCCCATGCTCACTGTCAGATGACAAATGTTACATGCCCATGCTCACTGTCAGATGACAAATGTTATATGCACCTGCTCACTGTCAGATGACAAATGTAGCATGCACATGCTCACTGTCAGATGACAAATGCTACATGCTCACTGTCAGATGACAAATGTTACATGCTCATGCTCACTGTCAGATGACAAATGTTACATGCACATGCTCACTGTCAGATGACAAATGTTACATGCACATGCTCACTGTCAGATGACAAATGTTACATGCACATGCTCACTGTCAGATGACAAATGTTATATGCACATGCTCACTATGAGATGACAAATGTACATACTCACTACCAGATGACAAATGTGCTACATGCTCACTGTCAGATGACACCAGTTTTGTTGACAGCCAAGCAATGGTTACAGAGAAATAGTGCAGACAAAACTTTAAGTATAAAAACCCATAAGTATAAAAAATAAAGAGTGATAACTCCAATACAATGGTCCAACAATGGTGTGCCAATAATATGCGCAATAAGACTTGGTATTTGTAAGTCATGCAAAGTTTGGTTGAAATCTGACCAATGGTAGCAGAGAAATAGCAAAGATAAAACTAATAAGTATAAAAATCAAAGGGCAATAACTCCTAAATTATCCTATCCAACTTGTGGCGACAATATGCACAAATAGACTGGGGTGCAAGTGTTTTCATATGACCAAAATTAAAGGAAATCCCAAGCAAAATGCAGCCTCTAATGCATACTTAAGGTTTTTCTAGGATTAAACATAATGACCTAGTGTTTTACCCAAGTTGACCAAATATTTACCTTGGCCCAACGATTATCATTGTGACCAAGTTTCATTATAAGGCTAAAGTTGTATTCTCTAGTGTGTCACAAGCGAAATTTCAGGAACAGTTTGATGAGGGACAATGACTAATCACAAAAGCTCATCTTGTCACTTTGTAACATGTGAGTTAAAATGCTATACTGTATCAAAAGAAATGTTTTCATGACCAACATTTTATTTTTCCAAGAAAACACATGTAAACAAAATAACACATTTATAAATCAAATACTTAAACAAGAGAGCCACGAGATCTTATACATAAACCCATATTAAAAAGCATCCTAGATTT
Source organism: Spisula solida (assembly GCA_947247005.1). Lineage (NCBI taxonomy): Eukaryota > Metazoa > Mollusca > Bivalvia > Venerida > Mactridae > Spisula > Spisula solida. The sequence continues at coordinate 24,473,849 of OX365960.1, read as the reverse complement.
CATTAAAAAACATTCTAACCAAGAATCACGACAGTCCAGTGCAAAACGCCTCTATTGCATACTTGATGTTTTTCTATGACCCGGTTTTTTTACTTCAGATGACCCATATTCAAAATATACTTTGATTTCATCTAGACAAACATTATGGCAAGCTTGATTAACTAGATGTTTCTGATTGACACACATGTCCCAGTTGGCAAGGAAGTAACTTGATGGGCCGTATGTTTTCCAATAATTTTTTGCCCAGAACCAATTTAGACAATGGCATGCATATTTTCATGATGTACCAATATTCCAAATTTCAAATCAAACTATCAATGCCTGAATGAGATAATGATCAGAAATCACCCATTATTAGAAATGTTCAAAGTCAAAGGGGCACAACCCTGCCAGAAACTATTCAATCGGATCCTATATTCAAACTTTTACATCAAAATATCAATGCTTGACCAAGATAATGAGGAACAAGTAAGCTGGATTCTTTCAGTTTATAGTCTTCTCTTCAATTAGATCTTCAAACTGTTACAAAGCCAGGGTCTGCTGAAGAAACTAACGGCTGAAATACTGACGTGACCTGAAATATCAAACGTACTATTAGTAAAACATTTATAACATACATCATAAAAGTATCAATTATATATATAAAGAATTAGGCATAAAAAATTAATGGTTTGTTTGAAAAAAAGTAAATTTAAATTAATTACTACAATGATAAATAAGTATACTTATAAAATTATACCATACTATCAAGCTGCTCATCTAAAAGAAAAATATACTGCTTTGTTTCATCTCAAATAGTTAATTATGATCATATGAACATTAACCCTTTACTCCATAGATACTCTGTCCACTTATTTTCATTATAAAATGGTTATGTTCACTATCTCAAGGAATGATATTAAAAATTATAGATATAAATTGCATGCATTTTGCACAAAGAGGCGCATGCATAAAAATGTGCATGGAAATTCACCATCTATGAGTCTCCATGGAGCACAGGGTTAATAGATATAAGAATAAGTAGTTGCTCCAAATGAATTATACCTTTCAGAAATTTAGATGTTTTATCGAAGAATGGTTTTCAATTTCCATTGTGAGTAGGGTATGGTCGAGTTAGATTTCCAGGTCTTCAAGATGGTGCACTGTGACAATATAGCTTCTTTAAATCATAATGTGAACAAAGCCTGTAAATAAAACAAACAGCATTTTGACTACCCTATTTTTTCAAATATATAATAAAAAGTGATCCACTTTATACAAACAGTAGCTCATGTAAGATGATGTATTACATAGAAAATAGACATTGTAAATCTTAAATTACACCATCTGTAATTAATAAGTATGTACATGTATACATCTTTCTCAAGACATCAACTTCAAGTTCAAGATATCAATGAGTTGCTTATATCTAGCTACACCTTGATTATTGTTGCACTATCTGTGACAATTGAGGTGATAATTTATCAAATAAGTTGCATAAATTCTAGAAAAGAGCAGCTAGAATAATTCTAGACAAGCTTCATGATGCACCAGCTCAAACTTTATTCATTGAGCTAAAATGGATGGAAACACAAGACCTATCTTGTACAAAAAAGCTGTGTTTAATAATCTATTTCCTGAGTACATGCCCCAGTTATTTGCAAAACTAATAATGAATCCTTAAGATCTATTCAAACAATACTCACTACATTCTGAAATCTAGACTAGAATTCTGCAGAAAATTTCTTGCATACTCTGGTCCAAAATTATGGAATACTAAAATAATATGGTGAACATTTCATTTTAGCAAATCTAACCTGGAATCTGCATCAGAAGTTCTATGACTAACTGCCACTTCTACATAGCATCACTGGTTGCCACACATGACTTCTATAACTGACCTGAAAAAAAACCCAGTATAAGTGTGAATTGTAATTTCAGCTTACATGCTGCTGGCAGAATTAATTAGAAATTGCCCTACCACAAACATTTAAATTAGTGATATATTCTTCATAGAGGGAGATCACAGCTCCAACATGGAAAGCTGGAGTGATATATTAGTTTTGATAAATATATTATTATAATATATATTTTATGATTGTGGTATTGTTTACTGAAATCCAACTTTAAACAATAAAGTACTCATTTATTTAATTTTCATAATACACTTACATATTTAATATCAAAATGATTATTGTTTCATCAGGAATATGAATTTTATAGTTTGAAATAACAAATGTTTCAAACTTCTCAATATACTTAAACGTTTATAAAATTAAGTTAAGTTTGATACAATATTTCTAGAAATCAATCAGGTCAGATAGAGACTGTCAGCCATAATGAATTGTTTCAAAAAGAATACATCAGGTATTGTGTTTAATAATATCTGATGGTCTGGTATAGACATTTTGTCTACTAAATTACCTTCAAGTGTCAAAGTTTGACCAGTAGGCTTTGTATTGAAAAACAATAGAAATTGCCAAAGTAAAAATATTAAATTTTATAATTGTAAGTTTCAGAGAAAATTTTAAGTTAATGCCTGCGACTAGGTAACTTTTGGCATCCCATGTTTGATACAAAATGCAATCAACCGTATGGATGTTTGATTGGTCAAATACAAAATCCAATCAACTATATGGACCAATTAAATTAAATTATAATTCTGAACAGATAAAAACTAAATATTCTTTTTATCAGTTAGAAACTAGATCTCTTTGTGAAAACAACTTTGTGTTAAATTAAAGGAAAATATTACTAAATCATATATCCGTACTTTGTGACTTTTATAACTGTGTGTTACACTTTATTATTTGAACTCTGAGGACAAATTATATTTTATGAATGAAATATATATTGAAAGAACTTGAAACTCTGTGATCAATTTTGAATTTATATAATATTGTCAACCAACACTTGGAATTGTCAAACACAGACTGACACTTAATAACATACTGCAGGAAGAGGCTACAACAAATCTACAAGAACCCCTCTCCACAACAAAATCGCAAACAAAGCACACACCGCTTCATTATATATAGATGATATAAATACAAACTTATATGATTATAATAAATAATATCATAGACCACAGGAACAGATAATTAAAAACCAAAAATTACAATCTGAGCACTATCTGAATCAGATATTGTGCGACTTATTCAAATTATTGTGCTCATATTCTAAACTGAAGCATAAGTTAATTGTTTATTTAAAATACATGTACCATAAAGTACATGAAGATAAACAAATGCAGCTGAAAGTGTAAAAAATATTTACCTGGACAGTATTCATAGTGTGTGAAAAACATCAGCAGTCCATGTACTGTAGTGACCAGTCCACCATAGATTATGTTAATAGGGCCAAATAAATTGGTTCAATCATACCTGTCCTCATACTTTCATAACAAGCAAGTTGAGCTGAAAAGGACAAGTCAATTTATCAGTAAAACTGGTAATGTCACTCAGGAGTCAGGTTCACCATTCAGTATGTTCTCTGAATATACCACCTGGCTGTAAAGTTGGAAGTATTATAATAATCATTATAAAAGTGTAGCAATACCATGTGACTTTTGGCTACAGTTACAAGAAGAAATTTGAAAACATTGGAAAATAAAATAGCCATAAGTATTTTGTTTCTTTGTCGATTTCTATGAAATATACAACACACTAGGGGGACATTATTTGCTTTCCATGAAAGATAAGATCTTTTTCAGCACCTTTAAAGATTCTTCCATTACCCTGTGAAACCTACATGTTCCATGCATTCACAGGGTATTGAACAAAATGTAGGCGTATATTTCATAGAAATTGATGAAGACATAAAATACTTATGGCTACAATTGCGTTCCAATGTTTACACATTTCTACTTGGAACTGTAGTAAAAAACCATGTGGTATTGGTATGTGGTAATGGCTTTGATTCTCCAAAACATAAGTTATGGGCCCCCGTGCCGAAAAGTGTCATTGATATTAGCCCGCATTTTGAGAAATTGGCTAATTAGAAATGGCCAAAATGTGATAAAAAAATTCAGCTGAAAGTACAGTACTGTGACCGTTTCACCTACATGTAGCCAGTTTTCCTGTTCTGTATCCTTAAACCACTGTAACCAGTACTAACTTGCCATTCCACAAGAATCCAGCAACAGCTCCGCATGTGGAAGAAAATCAACCACGCATGTTAACATTATTTTATTTTTCACATGCGCATGACCAAGAATGGAACCCTGATCCAGTGCACTGACCACAGTATCACAACTTTCACTAAATCATTGTAAAGATAACCACTTTTCTTCCAAAATTCCAAGGGATCCAGACCAGGTCTCACACTCTTGATCCACGCATATGTCATTGAAATAGCAGTTATTTAGTAAACCCTGTTTTCCCAGTAGGCCTATTTATACTCCGGACTGGTTTTACAGTTAAAACACCATTGCAAATAGACAACCATGACCCTGGAGCCTGGGAGCTGTATCATGCTACATGCGTTTTCATTACGACGAGTAACAAACTATTCCAACAGGTTATTATGTTCACACGGGTAGTTGGTGTTATGCGTAAGTGATAGCATACATGTGGTATAAGTCTGTTCGCTATACCTTAAGAAAGGTTTAATTACCATCCCCCACCCACTTTTGTTTCCCATAGTCACCTGAAAAAGCTGGAAAATTAAGCCCAAATTGCCATCGTCAGTTGGTAAGACGTCAACAGTTCGATGTAACGATACATATTGTACAAACATATGTTCTGTTCTTCTTTTAAATCAAACGAAACACGCCACACTTCCACAATCTTGTAATGGCTTATTGCAGACGCTATCAAAGTCAGCCATTTTGGTAATCACTCCGCGGTTTATTTCCTGCAGCGTAGAATTATGAGCAAAAATCTTACATTGTGAAGCGCCTACGTACATCCGAGGTATTTTATCAATCGGAACGGTCCGTACGGCATTTATCGCTACTGACGTTACGCCAGATAAATACCTCGGATATAAGTGTAGTGATAACCCAAAGTGACTCGTCCGGGACGAGTGACGCTTGTTGATAAACAACCCGATACAAAACATAGTCCCAATAGTAAATCGATAATCTGTAATGTATTGGTATTTTTACTGCTGTAGTAAATTATAATAGAAAAGATGCAATTAATTTACAACCGTTGCAAATTCATTTCTAAGGAGTAATTGATTTTTATTCTAACCCAGTATTTGTGTATTCTGTGACGTCACACACTTAGTCTAGGGTTACGTAGCGCGTGACGTCATACCGTTAGTCGGTGCTATACATGTACAGTAGAACTTCGTTAATACGGTCACTATAAGTAAAGTGGTAATTTATTTAGCAGACTGGTTTCATTAGCGATGAAACCCGCTTAGGGCATGTAAAAGTGGTATGTGTGTCCTTATAATTACAAAATTAGTGCGTGGTGTTTAGTTTTGAATAATTTGCATATTGTAGATCTAGATTACCCAATTAACAAAGGCCAAATAATAGTGCAGATCTGCACGATGAACATTGGTCCATTGAAAAATACCACTGTATATAAATGTACATAGAACCAGTTGGTTGATTAATATACAGATACTAATTTAATGCTAAACAGATTGTTAAAAGTAAGATTTCATAAAATCTGTAGGCCCTAGCTATTATAGATCTATCTAGATCTTCTTATATATAATTGAAAAAAGAATTTAGAATCTAGATGTATTCGTCTATAATATGTAACTATCATCTGGTGGTGTTATCATTGATAAAGACTAAAATAACAGATCTAATCCATTATTAACCTAACTGTGTTGTATTTTCTGATGTTCAGTAATAATTCCATGTGGATCTATCATCAAGAAAATTTGTATGTTGATCCAGTAAACCTAACACCCAAACAGTATGTATGGTCATGATTAATATGACGATTCATGATCAGGGGCGTAGATAATTAGGACCAAGAGATATTTCAATATGTTATCGCTAGAACGTCGATCTCCAGTGCTTTCTGTCAATCTGATGAACTTTAAATTTATTGTTCAGTATTTAAATCGGAAAAAGCCCATGGAAATTCGTTCCACATGATACTTTTTAATCCTATTTTGAGTACGTTTCTTATACTTCATGGGATCCAATATTAATAAACTGATACAATGCAGGGTCGTAGCCACGCCGAGGCGTTTGCCTCGGTGAAAATTTGAGAAATTACAATGATTTGGAAGGAAAAATGCCTCAAATAGACGCTAGAAAATATTTGTCCCGATGCTTTTTTGTTCTCTGGATACGGCCCTGTCCACAGGTAAATGTATCATTGATGCACCTATCAATATTTCCCCTCATGAGGGGGGGGGGGAGCGGCGGGCATACACGGGACTTTTGACAGAATGCTGTTCCCGATAGATGGGAATTTGGCAGACAAAATGGTGCCGAGTCCCGGGAAATTTTTACTTTGGCCGAAATTTTGATCCCGGTGGTATGCAAAACATCTCCCAGTGAGGGATTTTGATTTTTGCTCTAGGGTGGGAACTTAGACTTTTACAGAAATTGATTTAGATCAAGATAAATAATTTTACAAAATCTTGTTTCATTGTTCAATGATACAGTTACCTGTGGTCCTGTCATGCATGACCATAACGAATTAGCTTAATGGGTCGTAGCCAGATTTTCAAGGCCCTTACTGATGGCAGTTTTTGTGGTCTCCATGGCAAAAGGTATACTTACGAACTAAAGTGTTTTGAGGCTCCTTGGCAACTTTTCATCAAAAATTTATCTAGTAAATCTACCATGATTGTAGAACAAGAACAGTCTCCCATTCATTGATGAGGAGGTAAAACACAATGAACAACTAGGCCTTCTTGTTGCATATAATTATATGTACCAATTGAAAACATTACATTGTATAAACAACAGTTTATACCAAACATCTTGATATAACATGATTTTGTCCTTAGATCAGTCACAGGCCTGTGTTAAATAAAGATGTTTGGTGAAAACTTTGGTTGTATAATGAGGCTGATATACCCTTTGTAATGGCTGTGTACTGTGATATATGTTTTGTAAATTGTAGTTTTATATATATGTAATTGTGGACGGACGGACAACAGCAAAAGCTCATCTCTGAAGGGTAAGCTAAAACCAGTACAGATAAATGCAAAACCAACAAATGAAATGACTTTGTGGATGTGCTTCATACAAGTCTAGATGAACCTTTGTGAGTGAAAGTTCAGTTATTCAAAAGAATGAAACTGATAATCAAAATTCTGATGTCCATATATACTCATTTTTCATTATATTTAATGCAATTTTTCTCAAAATACACTATCAGTACAGTATTTGTACTGAGAACTCCCCAATAACAATCATTTTTAAATCACAGATAAAAATAAAACACAGTGTTTTCATATTTTATTTTATTAGACATCTTTTGCTCACTGGTGGTCTTAAACACAGATTTGACTTTATGTAGTATAATCAGGCCTGGTAATTACAGGATTCCCACAAATTTTCTAAGACAAAATTCCCTGACTTTTCCCTGACTGGTCACTGAGCAGTTTTTCCTGACTTTTTAGAGCAATCTAGCGACACAGTGTAATTTAAAGCAAAATATGGCAATAAAATAGAGAAAAGGGGGCTTTATTTTGCTTAACATGGAACAAAAAAGTTTAAGCTAGGCAGCAGTTTTTAAGGCTGTTGATTGACATAAGAATATAACGACTTAGAATTATTCTGAGCGAGCACAGTGAGTGAGAATTTTTCAGTCTAAGGTTTTTTCTTCATAGAAAATTACACTTATCAACAGCTTCAATGAAAAATTCCCTGACTTTTGCTCAATTTCTAGATTTCCCTGACTAATTCCATGACTTTTCCCTGACCATGAAAAAATATGTTTTCTTCTGACTTTTCCCTGCCTGTGGAAATCCTGAATAAGCAATTATTCTCGGGCCTGAATAAAACCAGTTTCAAAGCCTAAACTCTATTTTTCAATATAAACCAAGAAAAAAAATCAGGATTCAAAAACCTAAAATCAGACATAGGCCTGAAAAATACCAAGCCTGATAATGTTTACCATTTCATTAAACCATATTTTATACATGTACCTAAATCTGTAATTCAGTACCAGAACATATCACCATTCATACATAATGACTAAATGTCTAAAACTCCAGTGTATGCCTGATTTTCAAAACAAATAAGAAGTCAGAAAATAATAGTTGGTATTTTTAAATTAATGATAATGGATTATTGTGAGTGAGTCATATTGAACCAAATATGTCATCTACAATAAGAAATTGGTTGTTATTATTAAATTATGATGTAAAACTAGACACTTTGTTATGCTTAATAATTTACACCACTAAGAGTCTTATACAGTGCATTCATGATCTGTTTAGCAATACATCTTTCAGCACATCTTTGTCTAGTTGTCATGTGTCTTCAGACCGGATGGAACTACATGTACAGCAGTCATGTAAACTGAAAAGAAAATCAAGTTGAATTACAAAATAATTTAATACTATACTAACAGGACACCATACATTATAAATTGCAAATCAGTGTAATATCATATTATTAAGTCTATGGAGGTGAAAACAATTCCTGACAACAGTATGTTTGACCCCTAACATGAAACAGCAAATCTTTGTGAAACAAACATTCTGACTTAGTTTCATGAAAATCTAGTGAAAAACACAGCCTCTGAATAGCAAACACAAGTCTTTTCTATGATTTGACTAAGTGACCTAGTTTTTGACCCCATATAGGCCAATATCAAACTTGGCCTAGATATTTTAAGATGATAGCTGTGACCAAATTTTAATATATAATGATTACGCCAGAATTGTGAATTCTAGTGACTATACAAAGATGTATTTTATGATTTAAACCAGTGACCTAGTTTTTGACCTGGTGTCAAACTTGACCTAGACTACACAAGATTTTCTATAATTGAACCTAGAGTTGATCTTTACCTAGATTTTGTTGAGTGATCACTGTGATCAAGTTTCATGAAGATAACGTCAAAATTGTTACCCATATAGTGACACAAGCTTTTTATTTGATTTGACCTAGTGACTACAGATGACCCAATATGACATAGATTTCATAGTGATGGTCATTGTGACAAAGTTTCATGAAGATAGTGCCAAAAGTGTGAACTGTGGTGTATTTAGGATGACAGTCGTAGACTGATAACAAAAACTCACCTAGGTGAGCTATAAAAAAAGAAGGTACATGTACAGTAAAACCTCAATAATAAGACCACCATTGCATAAAGTTTAAACTTGTCAAAATATGGAGCTTTAATTATGAGCACAATGAATAAAAAAACTGTGGTCTAAATTTTTAGGTCGTCTTTAAGCGAAGTATTACTGTATTGACATCTGTAAGAATTATACCTTCAAATACTTTCGGGATATCACAACTGATGTACTAGTAGTATCTAGTTCTGAAACTGGCTATCCAAGATCATCGACCAGACTTATTTATCTCAGAGAGTTCGAACTAATGCACCCAAGAATCCTGAAACAGAATGTGTAATATTATTAGACTTAGTGAAAATAAATCTAGAGTACTTGAGTACTGAACTTAAAACAATAAAACATTCATGATGGCAAGTTTTAAAGCATGAAGTAACATTATTCTATATATATTTTACATAAAAATATATTTTGTGTACAACCAACTGAGCCAAGTTATCATTACCTTTTCTCCAGGGGCAGACTACAGTAGTCTGACTGAATGCAATCATTCATGTATTTTATCATCATAGGACTTTTAGTAGCCTTTATTGAGATTTGTTAGTCTTCATGGTTTAAGGTCAAACTTGTGCTTTCTTATATATGATCAGCATGATCTGAAATGAATAACCAAAATCATAAGAATATGGATACAATTACCAATGAAATGAAAATAAGTCAGCACTTATTAATTCTAAGCACTTGTTTATTTTTTTTAATTAATTGATGTCTTGTTTCAACTTATATACATGTACATGTACAGCCTTCCAGTTAGCTCTGTTGGTATAGTGCTACCCGGTATGTAGTTGCTAAATCAGGGTTCCCACAAATTTTCTAAGACAGAATTCCCTGACTTTTCCCTGATTTTTCCTGACCACAGAGCAGTTTTCCCTGACTTTTTAGAGCGATCTGGCGACATCGGCATCTTTTTGTTAGAGCAAAATATGGCAATCAAATAGAGAAAAGAAGGCTATATTTGCTCTATATGTAACAAAAGAGTTTATTAAACATTAATTAATTAACATTAATTAATTAACATTAATTTAATACTCTAAGAAATACTCTGAGCGAGCATAGCGAGCAAGAATTTTTTTCAGTCTAAGGTATTTTCTTCATAGGAAACACTTAGCAACAGCTTCAAATGAAAAAATTCCCTGACTTTTGCTCAATTTTCAAATTTCCCAGACTAATTTCAAAATTCCCTGACTTTTCCCTGACCTTGAAAAAATTATGTTTTTCCCTGACTTTTCCCTGAATGTGGGAACCCTGTAAATGATTCCTTTTATGTGGTATTCAAACCCACAACATACACAATAAAATGGCACCTTTAACCAACTGATCTAACAATGCGCAGTGAAACCTATTTGTCGCCATACATTTAAAATAAACTGCAGGGGAAATAGCGCACAATGCTGGGTTCTGACCCACAATTCAACCTCAAAAGACAAGTACCTAATCTTCATGTTGTGGGTATAATTGTGTGGCAGGAATGATTTTATTTCCATATAATTTATAAACTAGTTGGTTTAATACCAAATTTAACTATACACAGTAAATGCTAGGTTTTACAGTATTTATAGTGTACCATGTACCAATGCATGATTGATTTTTTGGTGACTATCTACTCAGATAGTCATCATACTTTGTTAAATGAAAACTTCATGTTTCATGATTGAAATTTTCAGAGCTAGCTCTGTAGGTGGCCAATTGGGATAATGGTCCCAAAAAAGCAAAGATGGCCCAAGAAAACTCAAACTGGCCCAAACCATTAAAAAGTATGACATTACAAATATCATAGAATGTATGCTACTTAAAACCTGGCTGTACACACATCTTTTGACACCTCAATACTGTACAACCATCAGTTGACACCAACTAACAAAAATTATAAACAAGCAATTTAAGCAGATGTACAGCTAAAACTTCAAAGGTGTGATAAACCAGGTAAAACCTTCATGATGCTGACACCAGGGATATTTACCCCCCAAAAAACGATAAAATCCATGAAAATTGATGGGAATTTTATCCACCTTGAAAAATCTTTGATGTGGATTTTGTCCATCTACATATTTAAAAATATCAGTGGGGATGTTGCACTGACACCCTGATCTGTAGCCAACACTTATATTGCCAGCTGGTGCCAACTTTCAAGCACATATTTTTAGTGATTGTACATGACAGACATAAATTATAAAATAAGTTATTTGACCTTAGCCGACCCGAATTTTCATATTAGGTAGGTAGGTAAATATTTTTATTTTATTTATAGTTATTATTATTTGTGGTGGCTCGGTCAAATAAATTATATGCTTGTAATTTATAATAAACCTTTAACAAATTTATGCCTCAAGAACAATAAGTGCCTGTTACACAAGTTTGCCAATAAAAACAAAATAGTTATAATGAATAAGACTCATGCTTTCTATACTTGGATGGGTATATAAGGCGTAGAAATGGCCGAGTAGTTCCGAGTGGTATTTTATCTGGCGACGTCAGGAAGCGATAAATGCCGTACGGACCGTTCCGATTGCACTAAATATTGGTGGGTGGAAACGCCGGGATTCCGGAACTCCGGGACTTAATATTATGGGAGAGATCATGTTGGTATACAAAGGTATTCATACCACCAGCTTTTTTTATTAGCTCACCTGCCACAAAGTGGCAAGGTGAGCTTTTGTGATTGTTTTTGTCCGTCGTCCGTCGTCCGTCGTCCGTCTGTTAGACAATTCACCGTTAACACTCTACCACTTTCAATTTGGTTTTGATCTTCACCAAACTTGGTCAGTAGTTGTATCTCAATGAAATCTAGGTCAAGTTCGAAGTTGGGTCATTTGGGGTCAAAAAATAGGTCAAAAGGTCAAATAATAGCAAAACCTTGTTAACACTCTGGAGGTCACATTTTTGCTTTAATCTTCACCAAACTTGGTCAGTAGTTGTATCTTAATGAAATCTAGGCCAAATTCGACGTTGGGTCATGTGGGGTCAAAAACTAGGTCAAAAGGTTAAATAATAGCAAAACCTTGTTAACACTCTGGAGGTCACATTTTTGCTTTGATCTTCACCAAACTTGGTCAGTAGTTGTATCTCAATGACATCTAGGTCAAGTTTGAAGTTGCGTCATGGGGGGTCAAAAGCTAGGTCAAAAGGTCAAATAATAGAAAAACCAAGAATAACGAGTGTTTAGTGGTTATTTTCATCAAGTTGATTAACGGCATATATTACATACCTGGTGATCGCTGACGCTGGCAATTATCGGTTGTGAGTGGCCCTTTATGTCTGTAAATGACGAACTGATATGTTGGGGGGGGGGGGGGGGGGGCAATAAGCACTCCATTTATTATCATGAAGTTAAGAAACGAATAGTTTTTAGCATTCTATAGAATATGTAAGTTTGAAATGCAGCAATTCAAATTACTTGACACGGAACTTAATTCATTGTTTTGTTTGTACAAAAATGTATGTTATTTGTATGTTACAAATTTTATTTGACTATTTTTCGTGAAGAACTCACACGAAGAACATAAGACATAATGTCGTAAAACATTTTAATACACTTGTTACTATATATAGTAACACAAATAAGCCTATTTGCGGCTGATTATGGCCATCACATGATTGATTATCGGCTATCCGCCCGGTCCGCAATCTCATAATCATAATCGGACCGGTTGAACGAGCGCACGTTACGTTATCCATGTAAACAAGACGTCACGTTGGAGCCAAAATGACGTTACGTTGCTCATATGCCAGATTTCTTTGCCAATTTTATTCACACTAAGTGCATTTTATTGGTAACAATATCAGTGTATATCTACATCAGTAATATTTTCGTTATTTGTTCTTCATAGATATTCTGAAATCGAACAATTGTATTAAAGACTTTAATACACTTCAGAGCCTGGCCGGAAGTTGATAATCCGCCCGGTATGAATAATCACCCTCGGGCTGAAGCCCTCGAGGTGATTATTCATTTTCCGGGCGGAGTATCGCCTTCCTGCCCGGCTGTGTCGTGTATTAACCTCTAAGTAACGCCCCAATACATTACTATACAAGTGCAGTCGAACATATGATTTTGGTATTAATCTTCTAAGCATTCAATGTTGATTAAAATTACCTGTATTTTATAAATAAAACAGTCAGGTTATTTAAACAGTCATAGAGTATACGGTATTACATCTATTTATGGGCTGCTTAAAACAGTTCGGCAACACGTGCTCATGTAGCATCACGTATATCATGTAAAATATTATTCCATGCTAAGTTGTTTGGTCTTCTAAATGTATTCTAAATGTTATAACTTACATGATTATCATTGCAAGCTGTGCTATATATTATATCTTACCTATTTACTAATTCCCATTTATACATATACACTAATTCAGAATTTGTAAGGTGTGTATTGGGATGCCCTCGACCCAGGCACACCTATATTGACGAGGATAATTAACAATCACTCCACCTCAAAAAAAAAGTATATTTTACAACGACGAAGTTTAAGCAAACCATTATTTCATAATAGGCAAATATTTCTTAATACAATTGTACAATCATTTTAAAGTGATTAAAACGACGATATGTAGTGTGATATGTTTTCTTTTGTTATAGTTACAATTAGCAAATATCGCATTTCTGATTGTTTTGCTGCTGTTTAGAAGCACGAACAAAAGAGGTTTAATCTAAACAGACAATTAAGATTGGAAGAAAAGCCAATTTAAGTTTCGTCTGAAGACACAACATATGTTGAACTTCTTTTTATTGCAATATCTTAATTATAGTACATGTTTTAGTATATATGTCCAATTTGCACGTCAATAGTGGTTAATACGAAAAGAAACGAAAATGATCATACGTATCCGAGGTGGATTTAAATGTAAAAAAAAAAGTTGTTTGGTCTTAATGACATCATCTAACGTCTTCCGGACCGCAGATAATTATGCAACCAGGCCTAGCATAATACCAATAAGACGAGACGCAAGTACGCGTAAATTCTTTATGTACGTACATGTATAATTAGATTTACGATGTACAAATGTAGTTGTTATCAATAACATTTCATATAAAATCAAAGCGCTGAAAGGCATCAGTTGTTCGAATGAATACCATTCTGATCACCTCGGCCTGTATGCATTGAAATATTTACCGGAGACAAACGGAAATGTCCGAGCTTTCACGATTGGAATGAATGCATGCAGGAAGTACAAGTCAAATAGTTTTCTGCGGCCAGATAATTTCTAGTATTGTTCAGCAGTTTGGATGCTGATAGAATTTATTCCGGTATATGTTTAAATGCATTAGTCCAAATAATCCAGATACGTGTGACATCGGATACTACCGTCTGATTCCCCTAACCTAACCAACTACGTGTATGTGTAACAATTTATATAGAGTGATGCTCGGAGTTATGGATATTCCGCGTACCGCTCCTTGAGAGTAGCTAGATTGATTACGCATGGAACTATGACCTCGATATAATTAGAAATACTGGGTCTGTACCACAGTATATGATTACGTAACAGTTTATGCCGACGAAAAAGGTACGGAAGGCAGTTATCAGAAGTGGTAATTGCTTTGTAAATACAAAGAAATACTGGAAATAGGTTTAAATTATTTATTGGGATATCCAACTGTCCTATAGATTTAGAAATATGAAATAGCTTTGTAGTATTTATATGCTGCAATTGATGGAAGTATTTTGCATGACGGTTTACATCCGTGTCGGTAGTTATGCAATACCTGTTGACCGGTTTACTATTGCAAAGGTGGCGCTACCTAGCGGCGGTGTAAGAAGAAAAGTAGTTTCATCAACTAAAGTATAGTCGATTGTAGAAATGTGGGTATAAAACTATAGTTGGTCGATTCTCGAACAACCAAAAAGTATCTATATTACATAAAGCAGTTAGAGTGACACGTAAAAATACAGTGTCAATGACTTACAGTTTATGTAAACTGCTGGCAAACAAGTGCTGTATTTATACCTTACTGTCATAGATCTACATTTATTAAATATGTAAACGTGCATGGACATGCACTAAGTTTAAGAGAATTAAAGCTCCAGCACGAATAAGATGTACAACCTCCTCGACAGAGCAACAACCTTTGATTTCCGGCCATTGTATGACTTCAATGATTAGGAGACTATAAAATTCAACTCTTCTTCTGCTTCCGAATAATTTGCAGGGCCCACTCTGGGGCATTGTCGCAACTTGTATGACTTATTGCGCCTCCAAAAAACTGCAAACTTCACCGTCATTTTGTTAACATTGAACTTATATTATCGATAGAATACTACGAAAACCACTCGTTTCTAAACTCTAAGACAGTGCCCGGAGAGCGTAGGCCCCCAGAAGCCATGCACTCGTCATTAACAGGCATAAAAGGCCACTCACAACCGACAATTGCCAGCGTCAGCCATCACCAGGTATGTAATATATTCCGTTAATCAACTGGACGAAAATAACCACTAAACACTCGTCGTGTTCGTGATTCTTGGTGAAATGGACTTTGGAATACAGCCTAACATGAACCTGGGTTATATTTATAACATACAAATCGTACAAAAGGGTTTTATGGCCCTGTCAAGTCATTAGAATTTCTGCCTTAGTCGTTAGCATAAGTCTGTTATCTCTGTCTCTGCGTTAGCATTAATATTTAACGCACTGCCTTTGTCGTTATCATTCGAAAAACAGAACTGCCTATTTCGTTAGCATTTTTTTGTACCTCGTTCAATTTAAACCTCTGTATCTTCACAGAAAATGTACATTTTTCAAAACGGAAACGACAGATATATTGAGGAAGGATTGAAGTTTGTATTCAATGTTTTAGAATTGTTCCAAACCACAAATTAAGTTGAGAATGTAATGTCAAAGGCGAAAGTTTCGAAATTTTGGCAAAGATCGCATACATAAAACCTGTTTGCTCGATTAATATGGCATTTGTGGGCACATAAATTGTATATACTTATTGTTCATTCATCGCGTCATCGATATATGTAAGTGATCACTCTCAAAAGCAACACAAAGCACATATAAAATAACAAATACTTACCTCACTCTCGTGGCGCAAAACGCGTGTGTCTCTGCCTTCAACATACAGAACTGCCTTACACACAGCGGGTTGTACGGTGTGTAAGTGGTTATTATAGCTGATTATGCTGCGGCTATAGGTCACCTATTTTAATGATCCTAAATGGTTATTATAGCTGATTATGCTGCGGCTATAGGTCACCTATTTTAATGATCCTAGGTGGTTATTATAGCTGATTATGCTGCGGCTATAGGTCACTCATTACAATGATCCTGAATGGTTATTATAGCTGATAATGCTGCGGCTATAGGTCACCTATTTCAATTATCCTCAGTGGTTATTATAGCTGATTATGCTGCAGCTATATGTCACCTATTTTGATGATCCTGAATGGTTATTATAGCTGATAATGCTGCGGCTATAGGTCACCTATTTCAATCATCCTAAGTGGTTATTACAGCTGATTATGCTGCGGCTATAGGTCACCTATTTTAATGATCCTAAGTGGTTATTATAGCTGATTATGCTGCGGCTATAGGTCACCTATTTCAATCATCCTCAGTGGTTATTATAGCTGATTATGCTGCGGCTATAGGTCACCTATTTCAATGATTGTAAATGGTTATTATAGCTGATTATGCTGCGGCTATAGGTCACCTATTTCAATCATCCTAAGTGGTTGTTATAGCTGATTATGCTGCGGCTATAGGTCACCTATTAAAATCATCCTCAGTGGTTATTATAGCTGATTATGCTGCGGCTATAGGTCACCTATTTCAATCATCCTGAATGGTTATTATAGCTGATTATGCTGCGGCTATAGGTCACCTATTTTAATGATCCTAAGTGGTTATTATAGCTGATTATGCTGCGGCTATAGGTCACCTATTACAATCATCCTCAGTGGTTATTATAGCTGATTATGCTGCGGCTATAGGTCACCTATTTCAATGATTGTAAATGGTTATTATAGCTGATTATGCTGCGGCTATAGGTCACCTATTTCAATCATCCTAAGTGGTTGTTATAGCTGATTATGCTGCGGCTATAGGTCACCTATTAAAATCATCCTCAGTGGTTATTATAGCTGATTATGCTGCGGCTATAGGTCACCTATTTCAATCATCCTGAATGGTTATTATAGCTGATTATGCTGCGGCTATAGGTCACCTATTTTAATGATCCTAAGTGGTTATTATAGCTGATTATGCTGCGGCTATAGGTCACCTATTACAATGATCCTGAATGATTATTATAGCTGATTATGCTGCGGCTATAAGTCACCTATTACAATGATCCTGAATGGTTATTATAGCTGATTATGCTGCGGCTATAGGTCACCTATTTCAATGATTCTAAATGGTTATTATAGCTGATTATGCTGCGGCTATAGGTCACCTATTTCAATGATTCTAAATGGTTATTATAGCTGATTATGCTGCGGCTATAGGTCACCTATTTTAATGATCCTAAGTGGTTATTATAGCTGATTATGCTGCGGCTATAGGTCACCTATTTCAATCATCCTAAGTGGTTGTTATAGCTGATTATGCTGCGGCTATAGGTCACCTATTAAAATCATCCTCAGTGGTTATTATAGCTGATTATGCTGCGGCTATAGGTCACCTATTTCAATCATCCTGAATGGTTATTATAGCTGATTATGCTGCGGCTATAGGTCACCTATTTTAATGATCCTAACTCCCACCCAAGACGTACTCCTCTCATTGTATCAGATGACCACAATTCACCACAATTCCAGGGTCCAGGCCCACCCCATCTGGACCTGCACACGCCCAGTGTATGATAATTGTTATTTCCGTGATTCTCGTGCACAAAACTTATGAGTACATATTAAACAATTGTCTATGTATCTACATATCTATACCCTTGGATTTCAACTGCATTCATTTAATTGTTTTGGTAAAGATATACATTTGGTGTGATACACATGAGGCACATACCCATTGTACTATATACGTGGGACGTTCAAAAATAAACAGGACTATTGTCACAATACCCGCATGGTTAAACGAAATACAAATGTAAATCAAATTATATACCATCAGAAATCGGAATCCTTTTTCTACCTACTGTAAAGATATGAACTGAAACAAATACGCGGTCCGAGAGTTACAGGTGACTAAACGAGGTCACTAACGTTGACCCGGCGCACAAAATGACGTCGCGTTATTTTACACGGCGTTAGTGCTTCGCATAGGGCTATGAAATACGAAGTTTATAGTGATAAGGGTGATGAATACATTCCAGCACCACACTGAGCCACACACGTATTGCGTTGGTGAGAATCGCAAGTGTTTTTCCAGATCTTACATCGCATATCTAGGCGAGAATCCGTACCATGAAACATTGGTATTTTGAAAAAGTCTCGGTAACTGACGTTACAAAGTTTCTTATGATTTCCTATTACTTCCCGTCTTTCAAAGTTGAACCATTAACTCTAAAGCATTTGTGTCATTGGTTTGTAAATATTACTGATTTGCCACAAGGAAAACGTGCAACGGTTGGAGATAAATGCAAAATGACCAAGTTGTAATAACCACTTAGGATAATTGAAATATGTGACCTATAGCCGCAGCATAATTAAGAAATAAAAATCTGTTCGCGTATATTGTCGGTGAATAAAACATGGGCAGGAGTTCGGATGCGGAAAAATGCGGATCGTGTTAGAATCAGCTATAATAATTACTTAGAATGATTGAAATAGGTGACATATAGGCGCACCATGATCAGTTATAATAACCATTTAGAATGATTGAAATAGGTGACCTATAGCCGCAGCATAATCAGCTGTAATAACAATTTAGAATCATTGAAATAGGTGACCTATAGACGCAGCATAATCAGCTGTAATAACCACTTAGGATAGTTGAAATAAGTGACCTATAGCTGCAGCATAATCAGCTGTAATAACCACTTAGGATGATTGAAATGGGTGACCTATAGCCGCAGAATAATCAGCTATAATAATTACTTAGAATGATTGAAATAGGTGACATATAGCCGCAGCATAATCAGCTATAATAACCACTTAGGATATTTGAAATGGGTGACCTATAGCCGCAGCATAATCAGCTATAATAACCACCTAGGATAATTGAAATGGGTGACCTATAGCCGCAGCATAATTAGCTATAATAATTACTTAGAATGATTGAAATAGGTGACATATAGCCGCAGCATAATCAGCTATAATAACCACTTAGAATATTTGAAATGGGTGACCTATAGCCGCAGCATAATTAGCTATAATAACCACTTAGGATGATTGAAATATGTGACCTATAGCCGCAGCATAATCAGCTCTAATAACAATTTAGAATCATTGAAATAGGTGACCTATAGACGCAGCATAATCAGCTGTACTAACAACTTAGGATGATTGAAATGGGTGACCTGTAGCCGCAGCATAATCAGCTATAATAACCACATAGGATCATTGAAATGGGTGACCTATAGCCGCAGAATAATCAGCTATAATAATTACTTAGAATGATTGAAATAGGTGACATATAGCCGCAGCATAATCAGCTATAATAACCACTTAGGATATTTGGAATGGGTGACCTATAGCCGCAGCATAATCAGCTATAATAACCACCTAGGATAATTGAAATGGGTGACCTATAGCCGCAGCATAATTAGCTATAATAACCACTTAGGATGATTGAAATATGTGACCTATAGCCGCAGCATAATCAGCTCTAATAACAATTTAGAATCATTGAAATAGGTGACCTATAGACGCAGCATAATCAGCTGTAATAACCACTTAGGATGATTGAAATGGGTGACCTATAGCCGCAGCATAATCAGCTATAATAACCACATAGGATAATTGAAATGGGTGACCTATAGCCGCAGCATAATCAGCTATAATAACCACCTAGGATAATTGAAATGGGTGACCTATAGTCGCAGCATAATTAGCTATAATTACCACTTAGGATGATTGAAATATGTGACCTATAGCCGCAGCATAATCAGCTCTAATAACAATTTAGAATCATTGAAATAGGTGACCTATAGACGCAGCATAATCAGCTGTAATAACAACTTAGGATTATTGAAATGGGTGACCTATAGCCGCAGCATAATCAGCTATAATAACCACTTAGGATCGTTGAAATGGGTGACCTATAGCCGCAGCATTATCAGCTATAATAATTACTTAGAATGATTGAAATAGGTGACATATAGTCACAGCATTATCAGCTATAATAATTACTTAGAATGATTGAAATAGGTGACCTATAGCCGCAGCATATTCAGCTATAGTAACCATTCAGGATCATTGTAATAGGTGACCTATAGCCGCATCATTATCAGCTATAATAACCATTCAGGATCATTGTAATAAGTGACCTATAGCCGCAGCATAATCAGCTATAATAACCACTTAGGATATTTGGAATGGGTGACCTATAGCCGCAGCATAATCAGCTATAATAACCACCTAGGATAATTGAAATGGGTGACCTATAGCCGCAGCATAATTAGCTATAATAACCACTTAGGATGATTGAAATATGTGACCTATAGCCGCAGCATAATCAGCTCTAATAACAATTTAGAATCATTGAAATAGGTGACCTATAGACGCAGCATAATCAGCTGTAATAACAACTTAGGATGATTGAAATGGGTGACCTATAGCCGCAGCATAATCAGCTATAATAACCACATAGGATCATTGAAATGGGTGACCTATAGCCGCAGCATAATCAGCTATAATAATTACTTAGAATGATTGAAATAGGTGACATATAGCCGCAGCATAATCAGCTATAATAATTACTTAGAATGACTGAAATAGGTGACATATAACCGCAGCATGATCAGTTATAATAACCATTTAGAATGCTTGAAATAGGTGACCTATAGCCGCAGCATGGTCAGCTGTAATAACCACCTAGGATGATGGTAATAGGTGACCTATAGCCGCGGCATAATCAGCTATAACCACTTAGGATGATTGAAATGGGTGACCTATAGCCGCAGCATAATTAGCTATAATAACCACTTAGGATGATTGAAATATGTGACCTATAGCCGCAGCATAATCAGCTCTAATAACAATTTAGAATCATTGAAATAGGTGACCTATAGACGCAGCATAATCAGCTGTACTAACAACTTAGGATTATTGAAATGTGTGACCTATAGCCGCAGCATAATCAGCTATAATAACCACTTAGGATGATTGAAATATGTGACCTATAGCCGCAGCATAATCAGCTCTAATAACAATTTAGAATCATTGAAATAGGTGACCTATAGACGCAGCATAATCAGCTGTAATAACAACTTAGGATGATTGAAATGGGTGACCTATAGCCGCAGCATAATCAGCTATAATAACCACATAGGATCATTGAAATGGGTGACCTATAGCCGCAGCATAATCAGCTATAATAATTACTTAGAATGATTGAAATAGGTGACATATAGTCGCAGCATAATCAGCTATAATAATTACTTAGAATGACTGAAATAGGTGACATATAACCGCAGCATGATCAGTTATAATAACCATTTAGAATGCTTGAAATAGGTGACCTATAGCCGCAGCATGGTCAGCTGTAATAACCACCTAGGATGATGGTAATAGGTGACCTATAGCCGTGGCATAATCAGCTATAACCACTTAGGATGATTGAAATGGGTGACCTATAGCCGCAGCATAATCAGCTATAATAACCACCTAGGATAATTGAAATGGGTGACCTATAGCCGCAGCATAATCAGCTATAATAACCACATAGGATCATTGAAATGGGTGACCTATAGCCGCAGAATAATCAGCTATAATAATTACTTAGAATGATTGAAATAGGTGACATATAGCCGCAGCATAATCAGCTATAATAACCACTTAGGATATTTGAAATGGGTGACCTATAGCCGCAGCATAATCAGCTATAATAACCACCTAGGATAATTGAAATGGGTGACCTATAGCCGCAGCATAATTAGTAGGGATGTAAACGGTTAACCGGTTAACCGTTCGAACGTTCGGTTATCGGTTAGCAAAATCGCTAACCGGTTAATCGAAAAAAAAATCGAAAAAGGAGAAATTTAAATAAATTTTAAAATAAAAATATTGAAAAAATATCGAGAAATTCGCCGACAAGTTTCACCCATCGAAGGTGCGAACGCTCGTCAAAAGGGGGTCATGATCTATAATCCGCAATTAACAGTTTGACACGTATTGTTGTGACAAGAGGGTCACTTAATTGCCGTTAATTTCATATGGTAGTCCGGGACTAGTTTGTTGACCGACGTTGTTTTTCACACATTCGGCAAGCACACGTAATATAATATTAATTGGAGGCAGTTTAATGCTTTACTCAATGCTGTATTTGGAGACGCATTTCTGCATCAACACGATTATATTGCGTATGATTTACGCTACAGCTTCAACAAGATTTACGCCACAGCTTCAACAGCACTGAGTACAGTACATTATTGAACTTAAAAAAACAATTGAGAAATTGAGAACTGGCGACACACTTCCCTTGGGTAATATACGAGGATGCCCGATCGCAACTTACGGTGTTACAGTAAATATATACACGTTAGAATTAGAACAGTCGGAAAGTCGGCAAGTTTCGATTCGTTAATCGGTTAACCGGTTAACCGTTCGGAAGATTGAACAGTTAACCGGTTAGCAAATTGACCGAATAGTTGCATCCCTAATAATTAGCTATAATAACCACTTAGGATGATTGAAATATGTGACCTATAGCCGCAGCATAATCAGCTCTAATAACAATTTAGAATCATTGAAATAGGTGACCTATAGACGCAGCATAATCAGCTGTAATAACAACTTAGGATGATTGAAATGGGTGACCTATAGCCGCAGCATAATCAGCTATAATAACCACATAGGATCATTGAAATGGGTGACCTATAGCCGCAGCATAATCAGCTATAATAATTACTTAGAATGATTGAAATAGGTGACATATAGCCGCAGCATAATCAGCTATAATAATTACTTAGAATGACTGAAATAGGTGACATATAACCGCAGCATGATCAGTTATAATAACCATTTAGAATGCTTGAAATAGGTGACCTATAGCCGCAGCATGGTCAGCTGTAATAACCACCTAGGATGATGGTAATAGGTGACCTATAGCCGCGGCATAATCAGCTATAACCACTTAGGATGATTGAAATGGGTGACCTATAGCCGCAGCATAATTAGCTATAATAACCACTTAGGATGATTGAAATATGTGACCTATAGCCGCAGCATAATCAGCTCTAATAACAATTTAGAATCATTGAAATAGGTGACCTATAGACGCAGCATAATCAGCTGTACTAACAACTTAGGATTATTGAAATGTGTGACCTATAGCCGCAGCATAATCAGCTATAATAACCACTTAGGATGATTGAAATATGTGACCTATAGCCGCAGCATAATCAGCTCTAATAACAATTTAGAATCATTGAAATAGGTGACCTATAGACGCAGCATAATCAGCTGTAATAACAACTTAGGATGATTGAAATGGGTGACCTATAGCCGCAGCATAATCAGCTATAATAACCACATAGGATCATTGAAATGGGTGACCTATAGCCGCAGCATAATCAGCTATAATAATTACTTAGAATGATTGAAATAGGTGACATATAGTCGCAGCATAATCAGCTATAATAATTACTTAGAATGACTGAAATAGGTGACATATAACCGCAGCATGATCAGTTATAATAACCATTTAGAATGCTTGAAATAGGTGACCTATAGCCGCAGCATGGTCAGCTGTAATAACCACCTAGGATGATGGTAATAGGTGACCTATAGCCGTGGCATAATCAGCTATAACCACTTAGGATGATTGAAATGGGTGACCTATAGCCGTAGCATGATAAGCTATAATAACCACTTAGGATATTTGAAATGGGTGACCTATAGCCGCAGCATAATCAGCTATAACAACCACCTAGGATACTTGAAATGGGTGACCTATAACTGCAGCATAATTAGCTGTAATAACCACTGAGGATGATTGAAATATGTGACCTATTGCCACAGCATAATCAGCTATAATAACCACTTAGGATCATTGTAATACGTCACCTATAGCCGCAGCATAATCAGCTGTAATAACCATTTAGGATCATTGAAATAGGTCACCTATAGCCGCAGTTTAATAAACTTTAAATGATCACCTTTATATTGGCAGGATACTTTTTTGTCTCGCTATTAAGGTTATAATATAGGTGAATGGCTTTCAAAACAGAGCTGATCAAAATAGTGCTGCATTTGATTTAAATATTCTTTGAACGCGACGTCTTGGAAATTTTACATGTTTTCATGACATCGTTTATCACGCCATGATATCAAGATTATTACTGTCATCTGCATAAGATAAAACTTTATTATATCAGCTTTCAAATGATATATAATACCATATATATAGTGAACAAGAACGAAAAGTTATAATAGTTTGAAACTGGGACAGATATAATGAATCTCTCTGAGAGAGACCACCTATAATACACGTGTTAGGGTCATTTCTGTTCGTTTATTCTATGATTTATCGTTTATTAATATTTTTATTAACTTAATTTTATCATTTCCTTTCGGAATTAAGTTGCTAATTATATTAATTAGCACAAAATATATTGAACCCAATTTCATTATTGCAAAGGGAAATCACTCTCAAAAAGATTTAGTGGTGTACGGCCTGGACTATAGCCGCCAGAACTATAGAAAAGTGTTTCCCCATTGATTGAGTGAGTAAATGTTTACTCTGCGGGTTATGTGTAAACCACGACGCCTCTTGAATATTCGTGGCTCTTAGAAGACAATAAGAAAACTGGTATCAAATTTACTGCTGACTGGACTTCGAACATCTAACAAACCTAAGAGTGCTGAAATTAACATTTAATTGACTGGAATTGGTTCTTAATTCATTGACATGTTTGCTTTGTCTGGAGTTCCTTCCCCTGACACAACATTTAGCCAGTCTAATGTTTGCTTTGAAATCATGAAGTTGAATCTTTGTCATTGCATGTAACTATCACTCGTCTGAATGTATACAAGTTAAATCTGTAGTGAAACTGTTTACTGGATAGTCGCTTTGTCCGTCCGTCCGACATAGATTTTTCTGGATGATAACTCAAAAACTACACTTAACCAATGTTCTAACTACACCGACTAGAAAATTGAATATCTCTGAAACTGTTGTATTAATTCACATTATTTTTTGAAAACAAGTCTAAATTGATAGTATGATGTTTTCGAACCCCAGTCTGTGTTATATTGAGCACCGATGCATGACGATATACAATATCGATTTTTGTGCATGCGCTATTGAATGTTGGTGGGAAACCCGTTCCACGTTGTAGATCGCTTCTTAGTCGTATATCCTTTTAGACAAACAAATTAGGGTTTGTATGCCATTTAAAGAAAGGAACAGACATGTGGGTAGTTAAGGCAGGGGTTCGTGTTGACGGGGGGTATGCCGGCTAATGATAATCTTGTTATCTTTGGTTTTAGAACATGGGTGTAAAATTCAACTACAAACATTACTTAAGTTCATCATTTGTTATTTATTTTATTACATCAACATGAAAACACCAAAATAATGTCGTTTTTAGAGTTGGAATTACGAAAAAGATATTGTACCGCCATGCCTCGGTGTACATTTTTTCCACTGAATGACTTCTAAAAACATCATAATATCGTAGACGATATCGATTTAGACCCTTTTACAAATAAAAGCTCCGCGAGTCGCATGTGTCACCTGACGACATGCACATTTGTCATGGAAAACTATCCACTATTGGGCTACATATCGACTCACAAGAGTTCTCTAGTCATCTGAACTAAAAACGACAAAGTGATGCACTGGACAAAAAAATGTCACAGCAAGAAACATGCATACCTATCTTGGAGTCATTAATACTTATGGTGACAAAGTTATGCCACGGACAAGAAATGCTTATAAAATCAATCAAAGGGACAAAAATCAAAAATGGCACAAGGTAGAGTTACAATTCTTGAGTACTGCACTTGGACATTTGGTAAGAAACATGCATACCAAATTTCAAGTCATTCAACCTCTTGGTGACAAAGTTATCCGCCGGACAAGAAATGCTCAAGTTAAATCAATCTAAGGGAAATAATTCAAAAACGATGCAAGGCAGAGTTATGGTTCTTGCGAACTGCTCTTCTGCTTATTGCAAGAAACATGCATACCAAATCTTGAGTCATTTGAACTTAAGGTGACAAAGTTATGCTCCGGACAAGAAATGCTCTAATAAAATCAATCAAAGGGAAATAATTCAAAAACTATGACAGGTAGAGTTATGATTCTTGCGCACTGCACTTCGGCTTATTGCAAGGAACATGCATACCAAATCTTGAGTCATTTGAACTTAAGGTGACAAAGTTATGCTCCGGACAAGAAATGCTCTAATAAAATCAATCAAAGGGAAATAATTAAAAAACTATGACAGGTAGAGTTATGGTTCTTGCGCACTGCACTTCGGCTTATTGTAAGAAACATACATACCAAATCTTGAGTCATTTGAACATAAGGTCACAAAGTTATGCTCCGGACAAGAAATGCTCTAATAAAATCAATCAAAGGGAAATAATTAAAAAACTATGACAGGTAGAGTTATGGTTCTTGCGCACAGCACTTCGGCTTATTGTAAGAAACATACATACCAAATCTTGAGTCATTTGAACATAAGGTCACAAAGTTATGCTCCGGACAAGCAATTTGTGACGCCGCAGCCGCCGCCGCCTAAGTAACACCTATATGTCGCCTTTTCAGGCGACACAAAAATCATGTGTTTCAATGCAACGGTTCCAGAGATGTTCAAATTTAAATTCGGTGTAGTTAGAACACTGGTCAAGTGTATTACACCTCTTAGTTTGAAACTTAGCATATGCATAAATCTCATTGAGGGGAAGTGCACTGCACAAGAACCATAACTCTTCATTGCATATTTTGGAGTTATTTCCTTTGTAATTGTCCATACTTAAGTCTTGTCCGGACCATAACTCGTACAGAATTAGAGATATCAGAAACTTCATAGGTAAATAAACCTCATTGAGAGGATGTGCACTGCCCAAGAACCATAAAACTCTTCATTGCATATTTTTAGAGTTATTCCCCTTTGTCATTTTTCATACTTAATTCTTGTCCAGGCCATTACTCATACAGTATTCAGAGATATCAATTTGAAACTTCATAGGCAAATAGATTTTTTGAGGGATGTGCAATGTCCAAGAACCATAATTTTTTAAGCATATTTATGGAGTTATTCCCCTTTGTACATATTCATACTTAATTCAAGTCCATGCCAAACACATACAGTATAAGATATATCAATTCTAAACTTCATAGTAAAAACAATCTCATTAAGAAACAAATTAAAGTAATAGTGCAATGCCAAAGAACCATAACTCTCTTTTGCATAATTTTTTGTTAGAAATTGACACCCCATGGGGAGCATCACCTGTCTCTGATGGCCCTTGTTAAATTCTGACCTACATGTTAATAAGAAAGTGAAAGTAGAGATGGGATTAACCGGTCTGAGGTCAATCCGTGTGAATGCGAAAATTAGTCCTTCATCTAAATAAATGATTATCAAAATATTTC
Organism: Spisula solida; assembly: GCA_947247005.1. NCBI lineage: Eukaryota > Metazoa > Mollusca > Bivalvia > Venerida > Mactridae > Spisula > Spisula solida. The sequence goes on along the minus strand of OX365960.1, from coordinate 24,445,968 downwards.
TTAGAAGATAGGCCTAACAAAGGGTATTAATGAATATTATGTGTGTGTTTCCCTTGTATCTCATATACAATGTACATATAATACTCAGTTAGAACTAAGAAGATAGTTACATGTCCCCCTTTTTTATTGAATTATTATGATGCTCAAAGGTATCTATAGGTGTGTCAGGTGGCCATAGACTACAATCATTATTTATACACTCAACAAAAGTTATAAGTACACACACTGTGACACAGGTTTATTTTCAACTAATTACTTTCAATTAAACTGTTCAATAACAGTAAAAAGTGTATAAATGTAGAAGACTAATATAAGTCTAGCAAAACGTTCACTGCTATGATTGTTACAGTTATAAACAGGAGACATGAATGTGCTTCATCTATAGTTGTGTAACTATTCCACATGCTGTTTTTAGAAAATATTGATTATTTCAACAATCAAAGAACTAAACATTGACACAGTTACTTGCCCTTGGGCAACATTCACAAGGTCTTGTTGATCACATTACCTGACAGTCATTTTTCGGTCCATTGTGTCAAATGGGTTGAAAATGCCTTTTACAGACACAATGTCTCTCTCTGGGGTAATGGGAATTTAGCATTGTAGAAAAGATGAGGTAAAATATTAAAACATGTTGAAATTTGAGGCTAATAGTTGTTACTTTACATTGAACTTAAGATCAACTATGTGGTGGCCCCTAACTGGTTCCCCACATTCACAATGGAATACATGCAGTACACAAAACTTACAGCAGGGGTGTCAACAGTGCCAAACTTAAAATCTGGAAAATCATATGCAGCCAACCATTTTTTCTCAAACAAGAGGCCTTCGACGACAATGTTCCTTAATTAACTCAGTTTGTATTGAAGAAAATCCTTCAAAGCAGATTTTATTTACCGCAATTTGCCACTTCTTGGGATATTTTCATCAAATAACTTTTATTTTGGTCAGAAACCATTGCTCTTTCAGGAATGATAAATCCGGAAATCCAAATTAATCAGGAAAATTGACACCCCTGTTATTGAAAGCCATTTTGCTAATTCCCAATCTTATAATTTCCAACAAGATCATTATAGATTTTAACTTTATAAATAAGTAACAACACAATTGCTTTTGTGTAACATGCATTTAATGTCAAAAACATTGAGTCACTCACAAAATCATTCATCAGTATAAAAACTATGATATTTAAACATAGATTATTTCTAAAATACTAAAATAACATGTAAAAGAGAGCAATATAAATAAAGCATAATACGAGTACAGTAAGAGATCACCTCAATAACAAGTCAAAATTAATATGTACAGTCCGTTTATTCAGGTCTGTCACTTGTATACAAACATTGCAATATCATAACATTGTATTTTTATTGTTTTCAACATTTTAATTGGAGGAAAGTGCAGTGAAAACCGATACCTTATTCATAAATCCACATACTAATACACAAATATATGTTAAAATAATACATTAAAAAGACAGATTGCAATGTTTATATTCACATCGTTATCTAAATAAGTGACTGACCTGATTAATCGATTCATACTACAATTTTCAAGTCCACTTAAATTGTTTTGCTTTTTTCAGCCTCAATATTAATACCAGCACAATAATGGGACGGCCCAACGGATACTTAGAAATAATTTGAACATGCTGACAACATGTATTAGAGTATTGGCCGGGTTGACCGTTTTTTTTAACAGACAAAGAAATAGCAGCACAAATTCTGGAAAACACCAAGGGTAACATTTTCAGGAAGTGTAACTGTCACGTAAAATGTCAGTATGATGTCAGACTTGCGGCGATGTCCGTAAGTATGTCTCATGTATATGCAAATACCTCGGTAACTGATCAATGCATTATTATGAAATTTGGCCATCTTGTTGGAAATAGATTTATGCAACTGTGTGCAAAATTTTGATGTATAACTTACATTGTGCACGATTTTAAAGCACCACTGTGACCAGTGACATTACTTTTGGATATACAGTATAACCTGGTTTATCCGGAACCAGTTTTTACCGACAACCTGTCTTGACCGGCATGGTTTGTCGGTCCCAGCAGAACTCCGATGTATTTCTATTAGATTGACCCTCACTTTAATGGAACCTGCTTTATCCGTTATCCGGCATTGTTTGTCAGTCCCGATTATTGATAAATAGTGTGTTTTAGCACTTAATTAACCGGCATTATAGGTAAAACAAAGAAGGTGTGTATCATCGGCAAATGTTTTTTTGCACATAATCTTTACGAAAAACAAAGTTTAACAAACTTAACAACTATTAAATGTAAATACAAACACCATTTGTTACCTTTAATATTTGTTTATTTCTTATAATGTTGTCTTTTTATAATCAATTATACAGTAACAGTATGTGGATTTCTATAAAACCTTGTTTTACCGGTACACTGCTTTATCCGGCACGCTGCTTTATCCGGCTCGCTGCTTTATCCGGCATGCTTATCCAGTCCGATAGGATGCCGGATCAACTAGTTTATACTGTACCCTCTTATAATAATATACATGCTGTTAACATGGTCCATACCAAATTCTCACATCAAAATTCAAGGACTTTTCAAGGACCTTTCAAGGTAGAATTTGAATGTTCAAGACATTTTCCCGACCATTTACCCAGGTAATATTGTACGATTACCACTCTCTTTATGTTAAATAAACATGAAACATCTTGCACAACAATACCGGATTGTGTTCAATTCATGTTGTAATACCGGTATGTACCAATGTCATACACCACTACATTTACATATTTTTAATTTGCAATGAAACAAGTGTTCCTGTTTTCATTTTTTTACGCAGACAATGTGTTATTTTGCCTATATCAATACACCTTTATGGTTATTCAAGGCTGTTTGCTTCAATTCAAGAATTTTCTGTTAAATTCAAGTACCATTTTGCCTTTTTTCAGGGCAACGCTTAATTCAAGTCCTTTTCAAGGTTGAAACCAAATTCATGGACTTTTCAAGGCCTGTGCGAACCATGTTGTACATACAGCAAACAACTAATCATAATACATTATATATAATCAGCATCAATGTTTTAAAGTCAGTCTGACTAGACCTCATGGCAGTATTTTACAAGTTCAGGGGCCGGGATTACAACAAATACTTACACTCAGCACTCAACACTCAAATATTGAAAATGTAATATAATGAGCTATTATTTGTCCTAGATTGCAAATTTAGATGAGGAAAATGTATAAGATAGTTAATGAGTGTTGAAAATAACATTTGATAATTTTTCTTTGCCATTTTGTACTATATAAGGTGTTAATGTAATTATTGAATCTGAGTGCCACACTCAGCACTGATAAATTGCAATTATAACTTACAAATACACTAAATTAAACTAGAACTGTCGCCATTCGGCAGACTAATATACCCCCCGCGTGGCAAAAATCGCAGCTAATTTTTTGCTTCATGCACATCTACATGTTGAGGTTGTTCATCTGTTAAAGTTTGAAGGAAATGCTGTAAAAACTGTAGGAGAAGTTGCGTCCACAAGAACTGTTCACTATATATTGTATCATCCATAAAAGTACAAAGGGCCATAATTCTGTCAAAAATCGTCGCAGCGCAAATTCTTATCTTTATGCACATCTACATGTTGGGGTTGTTCATCTGTTAAAGTTTGAAGCAAATGCTGCAAAAACTGTAGGAGAAGTTGCGTCCACAAGAACTGTTCACTATATATTGTATAGTGCATAAAAGTACTAAGGGCCATAATTCTGTCAAAAATCGTCGCAGCGCAAATTCTTTCCTTTATGCACATCTACATGTTGAGGTTGTTCATCTGTTAAAGTTTGAAGCAAATGCTGCAAAAACTGTAGGAGGAGTTACGTCCACAAGAATGCGTCTACGGACGGACGGACAGACAAGCTGAATCCAGTATACTCCCCTTACAACTTGTGCAGGGGGGGGGGGGTTAACTAGGAAGTAAGCCAAAAACAATATTTAGTACCAATTTAACATTATTACAACGTCTTGCTCTAAACAAATGCCACAATGAACCTCAAACGAGTGAATTTCAATATTTGAGTGTTGAGTGATGAGTGTAAGTATTCGTTGCAATCCCGGCCCCCGTTCACAAGGTCATATACATACATAGTTCACGTCATCACCAAATGGAAATAAGTTGAATCATGATGAGATATCAAAATAAATACATTCATTATTTGTCAGGATTTTTTGTTTTACGTAAAAAGCTTGTATCAATTTGTCTCTATTTGTTGTTATTTACAGATTGTAGTAACGATACAGGAGGTTGAGTGTGAGGCAGTAACTGACTATCTGATACCTCACTTCCACTGCTTGGTACAAACTTTTTCTTACTAACAGAATGATCTACTTGGTCCCCTACTGCCGCTCTCTTTTCTACCTTTTTCCTGTGAGATGCTCCTGAAATTACATTTGTAATTTTACTGTTCAAAAACATGAAAATCATGATTTAGATTACCAAATTTCTGTTTCCATTTTACCACTAAGGCTTAAAACTAGAAGGTTGTAAGAACTACTTACGACGTTATAAGACTCATGCATATTTGAAATCTGCGTCTCAAAATTATGAGCCTATTTTCATGAAAATCCAAAAGGGTAATGTTGACCAAACTGAAGTTTAAAAAAGCGTGTTTTTCCATAAGTAAAGAGTGGTTTTCAGACAGTTTTTCATGTTTTCTCAAAATATTTATTTTGTACCTACAACCTTCTAATTCTAAGTCAGCGAAATAGTAAGGTTCTACTATAAACTGGATCTTTTTATGCCCCCCATCTTTGATGAGGGGGTATATTGCTTTGCACATGTCTGTCGGTCGGTCGGTCGGTCGGTCTGTCGTTCGTATGAAATGGTTTCCGTTCAATAACTCAAGAACGCTTTGACCTAGGATCTTCAAACTTTACATGGAGGTTGATCAGCAACAGTAGATGACCCCTATTGGTTTTGAGGTCAGTAGGTCAAAGGTCACTGTGACCTTTACTATTTCTGACTATTTAAATGGTTTCCGTTCAATAACTATAGAACGCTTTGACCTAGGATCTTCAAACTGTACATTGAGGTTGGTCAGCAACAATAGATGACACCTATTGATTTTGAGGTCAGTAGGTCAAAGGTCACTGTGACCTTTACTATTTCTGACTATTCAAATGGTTACTGTTCAATAACTATAGAACGCTTTGACCTAGATCTTCAAACTTTACCTGGAGGTTGGTCAGCAACAGTAGATGACCCCTATCAATTTTGAGATCAATACGTCAAAGGTCAAGGTCACTGTGACCTTTACTATTTCTGACTATTTAAATGATTTCCGTTCAATAACTCAAGAACGCTTTGACCTAGGATCTTCAAACTTTACATGGAGGTTGGTCAGCAACAGTAGATGACACCTATTGATTTTGGGGTCAAAGGTCAAGGTCCCTGTGACCTTCACCATTTTTGACTATTGGGCTGCCATGGGGGCATACGTGTTTACAAACATCTCTTGTTTAATTTGCCTAAGAACAAGTAACAGAAAGTTAGGCATAATCAAACACAACTCACAACTTTAATCTCATAGACATATTGTTAATACAAGTACATTTGTTTTTTGTTAATTTCAGCTTAACTTCATTTCTCAACAAATTTTCATATACAAAGGCTGCTTAACCTAATCAGTTTTCCTGGACTATATCCAAACTAGTACAGTGGTACCTCTCTTGAGCGACATTTGTGGGAGACAGAAAGAGTGTGTGTTGTAGAGAGGGAGCCGTTGTGGAGAGGGGTTGTACTTCTAACAGACTGGTGCATAAATAGCATGATTTAACCTCCAAAATATGTACATGATGTACACAAGCAGCATGTTATAATTAGTAAAGATGAATACAGTGTATTGAGGTTGCTAACTCCTAACCAGATTATGATCTTACTAATTCTATAAAAATAAATTATTTCGTCGATTTTGCAGTGAAAATAAGTCCTGACTACATGTACATACAAATTTACAGAATGTTTGTGTACACCAATTTACATACATGACGGTCCGGATCGGACGGGCTTTAGACGGTACCGTACGCCCGACGCCATTTGTTTTAAAATAAACAAACGCTTTCCTTTTTCTTGTTAGAAAAGATGCATTAATTGTCACTTTATTTTAATCAGAAGTAACAAGATTTCTCACCTTACCCTGACCAAAGTTATTATACAGACCACCAATGAATGAAAACAATCTAATCGTCGTAATTATCCAATTAGACCAAACCACAATTTGTTAATCGTGTCACAATGCAAGTGTGAAAAATAGCAATTTACAAGCTTCTCAATGATGATTAGTATACCATATTCACACATTTTGGCAGACAGTGACAATACTTATGAAAACAATCAACAACTGACAATTAACCTACGCCGGTCCGGAGAGGTAATTCTTAGTGTCGGTACGACTTTTGAGTGACGTTTGTCGTTGAAGGGAGGTGTAGTTCCTCGGAGGGAATGTAACGTTGAAATTGCATGGGAGGAATTTTGAATGTCGTTTAAAGGAGGGAGTCGTTTGAGAGAGGTGACGTTACGAGATGGAATACTGTACTAAATATCAATATTACCATTTCACAAGGAACCAGAAACTTCTCCACATGTGGAGAAAAATCAACAGTGAACACTCATCAAATTTTCATGGAAGGGAATGTACAGACGTGGATTACATTAAGATCTCCAGACTTACAGATGAGGATCAGGTTAATATCTCCTGACTTACAGATGGTGATCAGGTTAATTTCTCCAGACTTACAGATGTGGATCAAGTTAATATCTCCTGACTTACAGATGAGGATCAGGTTAATATCTCCAGACTTACAGGTAAGGACCAGGTTAATATTTCCAGACTTACAGATGAGGATCGGGTTAATATCTCCAGACTTACAGATGGATCAAGTTAATATCTCCAGACTTACAGATGGGGATCATGTTAATATCTCTAGACTTACAGATGGGGATCAGGTTAATATCTCCAGACTTACAGATGGGGATCATGTTAATATCTCCAGACTTACAGATGAGATGCAGGTTAATATCTCCAGACTTACAGATGGGGATCATGTTAATATCTCCAGACTTACAAACGGGGATCATGTTGATATCTCCAGACTTACAGATGGGGATCAGGTTAATATCTCCAGACTTACAGATGGGGATCAGGTTAATATCTCCAGACTTACAGATGAGAAACAGGTTAATATCTCCAGACTTACAGATGGGGATCAGGTTAATATCTCCAGACTTACAGATGGATCAGGTTAATATCTCCTGACTTACAGATGTGGATCGGGTTAATATCTCCAGACTATCTACTTGTATGTCACTTACCGGTTATATGTTGGTCCATTTGTTCCACAGAGTTCACTCTCAGGTTACAGTAAGCACAATACAATGAAGCTGAATTAGCATTATCACCTACAATAAGTACAAAATAAGTAATTAAGAATTGCAAGCAATACAGAAGTCCCCTACTGGTTTGAGGCATTTTCAATGTTTCTGTTGCCATAGCAACCACAATTTTTGTCAGAATCAAAATATTTTTAGACGTGCATAATTCCCTTATTGCCCCCTATCCACATATCAAGTTTCATAAACCTAGCTTGGAAACTGTTTGAGTTATGGCAGGATCCAGATTTGGGCATATTTTCACTCTTTCTGTTGCCATAGCAACCACAATTTATGTCAGAATCAAAATATTTTTAGACGTGCATAATCCCCTTATTGCCCCCTATCTACATACCAAGTTTCATAAACCTAGCTTGGAAACTGTTTGAGTTATGTCAGGATCCAGATTGTTTGACGGACGGACGGACGGACGGACGGACTGACTGACTGACTGACGGACAGACGGACTGATTGACGGACGGAGGGCAAACCTATAGTCCCCTCCGGTCAAAAACCGGTAGGGGACTAACAAGACTTTTCACAAGCTCAATCTAAAACACTCACAAAATGGGACTGTGTACTAACAGCTTTCCAGACAGCCTCATATTTATAAGCTTCAAATCAAATCAATATTTATTTATTGTCAGAAATTCAGAATATCACTTATCTGGGCCCAGGATTACAACCAATACTTACACTCAGCACTTAAATATTGAAATTCAGTCTTCTGAGGTTCAGAGCGACACTTTTTGAGAACAAGAAGTTGTAATAATGTTAAATAGGCACTAAATATTATTATTGGCTTATTTCATAGAGAAGTTTAGTGTATTTGTAAGCTTTTAATGTAATTGTTCTGTCTGGGTGCTGAGTGTGGCATTCAGATTCAATAATTACATTTGTACGTCATAAATAGTACTTACTTACTTACTTATTGCCCGGTATGCCCTCTGGCATGTAGGGCAACAACAAAGGTCCTCCACCGGAGCCTGTCTTTCGCATTCTTCTCAACTGTTCCCCATGATTGGTTCATTTCCTTTAACTCTGCCTCGACTGTGCGTCTCCATGTTGTTTTCGGTCTCCCTCGTTTCCTCTTTCCTTCAGGTGTCCAGTGTAGTGCCACCTTTGTGATCGAATCGTTACCCTTTCTCGTCACATGACCTAGCCATTTCCATCTTCTTCTTAAGAGTATTGTACCCATATCTTCTTGTCTGCATTGGTTTAAAAGGTTTGCATTGGAGATTGTTCTTGGCCAAAATATTCTCAGTATTCTTCTTAAACTTTTGGTATGAAAGGTTGATAACTTGTCAAGGTCGTATTCAGTCATCCTCCAACACTCTGAACCGTAAAGTAGGGTGGAAAGTACGCAGCTTTGATATAATTTCAATTTGGTGTTTTTGCTATATTGAGAAGATTTCCATACGTTGTTGAGTGACATAAATGTGTTTCTGGCTTTGCAAAGTCTATTTTGTATATCGTCACCAGCTCCACCATCATTTCTGAGAACAGCGCCCAAGTAGGTAAATTTATCTGTATAAGGGAGGTTAGTTCTATCAATTTGTATTGGATGTGGATTGTTGATGTTAAGTGTCATTACTTCTGTTTTTGTTTGGCTGATGTTCAGGCCTACTAATTTAGCGGAGTGTTCGAGGCGATGTGTCTTTTCTTGCATGTGCCTGTGTGTATGGGTGAGTAGGGCAAGGTCATCTGCGAAGTCCAGGTCTTCTAATATTGTATTCAGCTTCCACCTTAATCCCCTAGGTCTATCTTCAGTGGTTTTCCTCATGACCCAGTCAATGACCAAGTTGAAGAGAACAGATGACATAACACATCCCTGTCTTACACCAGTTTTTACTTCAAAGTAGATGTTACTATTATTGACACAACAAGTGAAGTTCTTGTAGAAGCTTTGTATAACGTCAGTAATGTCGTTGGGGATGCCATAGTGTCTTAATATCTTCCATAGGCTTTCTCGGTGGATGCTGTCGAATGCTTTTTGGAAATCTACAAAGTTGACATAAAGTTGCCTTTGCCACTCTGTACATTGTTCGATTATATTTCTGAGAGTAAAAATCTGGTCAGTACATCCTTTGCCTCTTCTAAAACCTGCCTGTTCGTCACGTAGTTGCTGATCAACAGCACTTGATATTCTCTGTATGATTATCTTGCAGAGTATTTTGCTGGGAATAGATAATAAAGTTATACCACGCCAGTTGTTGCAGTTGCTCAGTGTTCCTTTCTTTGGAATTTTTATGATGGTTCCCTTTGACCAGTCTTGTGGTATTTCTTTTTCAGTCCATATTGTTTCAAAAAGTGGTTGAAGTATGTTAGCAGCTAGTTCCGGATCTGTTTTAAACAGTTCAGCATTGAGATTGTCTTGTCCAGGAGCTTTTCCGTTTTTTAGTTTCTTAATTGCGTCTATTATTTCATCTTTAGTTGGTGAGGTAGTTTTTACTTGTAGGTCATGGTCTGCTTCTGGTATTGTAGCTACTTCTTCAGGCGATGGTCTATTAAGAACTTCTCGAAAGTGTTCTGCCCAACGTATTTCTTGTTCTTTTTCTGTGGTGAGTAGAGTCCCATCTTTGTCTTTTATAGGGATGTTGTTGTTTCCTCCATTAAACTTGCCACTGATCATCCTAGTGAGCATGTATAGCTTTCCCTGTTCTCTTTTTTCAGCTGCTTCTTCAGCCTGACTTGCTAGGTCATCTACATACTTTCTTTTGTCTTTTCTAGCTAATTTCTTGACATCTTTATCTGCTGTTCTGTATTCATCTTTGTATTTGTCTTTTAACCTTTCTGATTTGGTGGCCATTTCTTTTAATTTGATGTTACGTCTTTTCTCAATTGCTTTCCAGGTATCGGGTGTTATCCATTTCTTCATTTTCCTACCGGATCTAGATCCTAAACACTCTTCACTACTGTTTGTATATAGGGTTTTGACAGTGTCCCATTTAGTGTTTACCTCTTGGTCTCCGGTTGTTTCAGTTAAATCTGCAAGTGCTTGGAATCTATTCTTTAAATGTAGTACAAAGGTGTTCTTAATTCTTTGGTCATTCAGTTTCTCTATATCGTATCTCTTGATATTTGAAGGTCTTCTGCCAGTGCTTCTCAATTTTATCTTTATGGTAGCAGTAACTAAGTGGTGATCACTTCCCACATCTGCTCCTCTTCTTACTTTTACATCTAGAAGGGACCTTCTCCACATTCCATTTATCATTAGGTGGTCTATTTGATTCTTGTTTCTTCCATTAGGTGAATTCCAAGTTAATTTGTGAATGAGACGGTGTGGGAACAGAGTTCCTCCAATAACTAGGTTGTAGTTGGAGCATAATTCCATTAGCCTTTCACCATTGTTATTAATTGTTCCACATCCATGTATTCCCATTACCCTATCTGAGTGGCTGTTGTCATTGCCTACTTTTGCGTTGAGGTCTCCCATAACTATGGTAACATCATGTTTTGGTGTCATTGCAATTTCTGCTTGAAGTTGTTCATAAAACTGGTCTTTTAGATTTTCTTCGCTATCGTTAGTCGGAGCATAGCATTGAATAATTGACATGTTGTTGTGGCGACCTTTAAATCTAGCTGTTATTATTCTGTTATTGACTGGCTTCCATTCAATTAATGTTTTCTCCATTCCTTTACTTAATATAATGGCTACTCCTTGGTAATGGTTGTTGTCTTCACGCCCTGAGTATAACACAGTCTCACCTGATTCAGCTGTGATTTTGCCTGATCCAGTCCATCGACTCTCACTAATACCAAGTATCTGTAAGTTATAGCGCCTCATTTCTGATGTTACTTGCGCTAACTTACCAGTTTCGTACATGGTACGAACATTCCAGAATCCTACTCTGGTTTTGCATTTGGCGCTAAGGACTTCCTTCATGTTGGTAGCTTCCTTGCGGCTTTCACCACCAGCAGTCATACTGGTTTGAAGTCCTCTACGCTCAGGTGCAGGTAAATTCTTTGTTGTTGTTTCCGTAACAAGTTTTGGTTTTTATTATACTGGGTTGTTAGCCCTGTGATAAACCCCCAACCTGGAGGACCAGGGAAGTTTTGTTCGAGGTTTCCTTCCTCTAGATTGGATGCCGACCAAGGCTAACGAGTCAGAATCTCCCCGGATTTTGTATCAGAGTTTTCATCTCCTAGATGAGTAACCAACCAAAGTTGACGACCCTCATCTAGCCGACTATTTTCCCATTGCATTGCAATGTATACATTTTCCTCATCAAAATTTGCAATTTAGGACAAAGAATAGCTCATTATATCACATTTTCAATATTTGAGTGCTGAGTGTAAGTATTGGTTGTAAGTCCGGGCCCTGGTTTTCAATATATCAGGGGTGTCAACAAAGCTAAATTAAAAATCCTGAAAAATCGTATACTGCCAACCATTTAGGCCAAACAAGAGGCCTTTAACCACACTGTTTCCATATTTAACTCAAATGATTGAATAAAATCCTTCAGAGCAGATTAAATTGACCATAACTTTGCCATTTCTTGAGATATTTTCATCAAATAACTTTATTTTTGTCAGAAATGATAGCTCTTTCAGGACTGACAAATCCAGAATTCCGGATAAATCAGGAATATTGACACCCCTGATTTATAAATAAACAATTTTAAGCCATATATAGCTTTTGTACAACTAAGACTGGGTTTCTAACCATCCTCTAACCTACCTTCCTTAGCCTGCACTTTCTTTAGATGTTTCTTTCCACTGAGATGTTGTTCCTCATGTGTTATGGAGGAATAATCCACACTACATATGTCACATCTACGATCATATGACAACCTTTTCAATGGCAGCTTTCCCAACATATTGGCTTTAATAGCGTTCATAACAGGATCCTCATTGGCTGAAATATACAGTAAAAGCTTTAATACTGGATCCTCATTGGCTGAAATATACAGTTAAAGCTATAATACTGGATCCTCATTGGCTGAAATATACTGTAACAGTAAAAGCTATAATACTGGCTCCTCATTGACTGATATATACAGTAAAAGCTTTAATACTGGATCCTCATTGGCTGAAATATACAGTAAAAGCTTTAATACTGGATCCTCATTGGCTGAAATATACAGTAAAAGCTATAATACTGGATCCTCATTGGCTGAAATATACAGTAAAAGCTATCATACTGGATCCTCATTGGCTGAAATATACAGTAAAAGCTTTAATACTGGATCCTCATTGGCTGAAATATACAGTAAAAGCTTTAATACTGGATCCTCATTGGCTGAAATATACAGTAAAAGCTTTAATACTGGATCCTCATTGGCTGAAATATACGACGGGTGACTCGAAGTTCGTGTAATTTGCTTATAATTTTTTTATTTTTTGTTGAATATTGGTGAAACTTCACTATCAAGACGATCAACTTAATTGCAGTTGAATTATAGAACGGAATAAACCTCAGCAAACTTATGCGACAATTAACGGTATCCTTGGCAACGCTGCAACACCTGGTTGCAGCACACCAAAATTGCTATATCTTTCGTCATATATAATGTTGTTTACTACATCCGCTTTTAAATTAACACTGTGTTTATCTGAACTGTCAATGAAACGGAAACGGCGTCATGACGTCAACGGATGACTTTGAATTGAGGCGCGTTATTAGAATAGTGCGTGGGAATATGATAAACACACATTGAACAAACGAAATAATAAAATTCGTGCGAGAATTTATAAGCGTATAGTCCGGCAGTTACCTACAAATTGCACAGACGATTCAGAGTGCACAGAATATTAATTGAAGACAACAAAAAAGAAAGGTGGCCGTCGACAGTGATTCTGTGTGTATGTGAAAAGTTAAAGGAATCATCCAAAAATCACGGACGTAAAAAAGCGTAGTTAAATTGTTAGCGAGCTCTATATTTATCCTTAAACTATGCATGGGATCTGTACGAAAGAGCTAGGTATGTCAAAAATCAGAAATTCGTAGTCTAGTGCAGTGACTACATGGGGGAAAGTGCTCCATACATTCAGACATAAATTGCGTTTGACGTTAGGTGACGTCGTATTCATAATAAATTATTTTTCTAGTGTGCGGCATGTATGCATAGTGACTGTTTAGGAATCGACGTAACTATGTAACTGTTTGATGTATTTTTATCAGAGAGTATGATAATGTATAGACGATTGTAATGGTATTTATTATTCTGTATGAGCAACAACACACGATTCACAACATAATTATAAGAACTTCCCGATCAACCCACGTACAGTAAAAGCTTTAATTCTGGATCCTCATTGGCTGAAATATACAGTAAAAGCTTTAATACTGGATCCTCATTGGCTGAAATATACAGTAAAAGCTTTAATACTGGATCCTCATTGGCTGAAATATACAGTAAAAGCTTTAATTCTGGATCCTCATTGGCTGAAATATACAGTAAAAGCTTTAATACTGGATCCTCATTGGCTGAAATATACAGTAAAAGCTTTAATTCTGGATCCTCATTGGCTGAAATATACAGTAAAAGCTTTAATACTGGATCGTCATTGGCTGAAATATACAGTAAAAGCTTTAATACTGGATCCTCATTGGCTGAAATATACAGTAAAAGCTTTAATTCTGGATCCTCATTGGCTGAAGTATACAGTAAAAGCTTTAATACTGGATCCTCATTGGCTGAAATACACAGTAAAAGCTTTAATACTGGATCCTCATTGGCTGAAATGTACAGTAAAAGCTTTAATACTGGATCCTCATTGGCTGAAATGTACAGTAAAAGCTTTAATACTGGATCCTCATTGGCTGAAATGTACAGTAAAAGCTTTAATACTGGATCCTCATTGGCTGAAATATACAGTAAAAGCTTTAATACTAAACATAACATGTACAATAAGAAGTTGTAAAGGTCAGTCCATTTGACGGTTATCTCTAGTTTGGTTGGAAGCAGTGAAAACTTGAAAAGTGTTTCAGAAATGACCAAGTGCTCTGGGCTAGATTCTAACGAGGGACCTCTCGGTCTGTACTACAGACTGTAGTGTATAGTGTGACATCACAAGCACCTCAAGCTATTAATATTTGCCATTGTTGAACAATCTTTACTAGATATACTACAATATCTTACTTGTTCCGAGAATGTCGCCTGCTGTAACCTGTTTTGGACGCGGTGGAAGTTTGTCTACAGGAGGATTGGTGGATGGGGGTATAACAGTTCTAGATGGATTCAATTTGTCACTTTCTGTTCCTTCTTGTGAATCTTAAAAACATTACAAGAATATTACACATTGTACATACAGTAAAACCACGGTAAGACGAGCTGCGATTACTAGAGCAACCGGCCTATGTCAAGCAATTTCAAATCTCGGTTGAGATAACAAGGTTTTACTGTATAAACATTACCGGTAAACCAGATTTAACAAAGGGATGATTATACAGTAACTTTCATAGCCTTGTCAAGTTTCTTTTGGTCAAGATGATTATGAAGTTTCATAAAACTTTTGAGAAAAGGGGTGATAAACAGAGGCCGATTTACCTAACCAGTTTTCCTGGACTGTATCCTAACCAGTACTAACTAACCCTTCAACAACTTCACCACATGTGGAGGAAAATCGACAGTGTAGTCAAATTTTCATAGAAGGGTATGATTAGCCACAACCCAGTTTGCTGGGTTACCAATCCAGCGTACTAACCACTGAAACACTTGCGCAGCAATCATGTCAGTTTTATGAATTAGAATAGAAGTATAGCAACTGTCCAGTGACACACTATCACACCTCTACCAAAACGTGCTACATTTTAAACATGTTCATGGGCAGATACTGAAAATTTTCACAATCCAACCATTTTTTTCTCAGGAAGGAATTTGACCAGCTTTTTTTAATTAGAGGGTTGTTTTGGTCGGACTATTAGCCATGACAAACCATTTTAAATATATTAATTAATAAGATAATCACTTTTTTGCTAAGATTCTATTAACGGGGGGACTGGATCAGTGCATTGGTTCAAAAACACAACACACAAACTGTTGTTTATAAGCAAACCTTGTGGAGTGGTAGCCATTCCATGTCCGAGATTTTTAATTTTTTTCAAATGTTTTTTGCCTTCTATATGTTGTTGATAGTTCTCCGTTCCTGTCATCTCAATATTACACAGTTCACATTTAAACATAGCTTTAAGACTAAGACCACTCATTGTGCTGCTCTAAGGTTATCTCTCCTGAAATGATAAAAGTTGTGTCAGAAACCGATATGCAAACAGTTTAAAAGTAGAATCATGGTTCATACTAGTTCAGGATTACTAATAACTAAATGGTCTTTTATTTATTCTGATATGACGGAAAATAGAACAGCCCATCGTGTGAAATATTGACGTAACTGTTTCACATGACACAATCTCTCATGATGGTGAACAAATGTGCCAAGTTATTAAAACATCCTTTAATGTATGGAGAAGTACAAATGTACACATAAAAAAACCAACAAACAACAAATGAGTTGTCAGGGCATCCAATCTAAAATTCCTGACAATATCCGTAACAAGGCTTGGTACAAATTTTTCACCTAAAGTTTCATTGAAATCCAAACAATGGATCAGGAGAACAAGCGTGGGCAAACTTTGTGCAATCCAAATATCCACTCCAGGCAAGACGTCTTGCACAAAATGTCTCCCCACAGTCAAGTTGGCAGGAAAGTGAATAGACAGCCTGGTTTTTTAATGTGCCTGGTGTATAGCACCGATTCAGCTTCCTGGCACCTTTAACCAGATACTTTGCAGTACACACACTCACTGTCAGATACACAAGGAAATACTATAAATAGAATTTCTAAAATGGGGAATGAACCCATGACCTCAGGATTGACAGTCCAAGCTCGTTACCACTGAGCTATCAATGCTGACCTGTATTATACTTCATCACCAGAAATTTACGAGCGAAGTGTCAATTCGGACATTGTTTTTTTGGATAAGGGAGAAGTAAACGAAGTAAAAGATCTATGGAGTATGGTTAAATCGGAAAATCGGAAAAGTTATTTATAATTCAAATAAGGCTAATTTCTCTTTTTTTTTGTAAATCAAGGGCCATATTTCAAGGTATCAAACTAAGCCTAGACACTATGCCAACAAAAATGGTCAGAAAGTCGATCAGATGAAAACTGTTTGAATCTACATCTACATTATACTCCCGAGCAATCGAACTCGATTATAATTGGGAGGCGCGTTGTCTGGAAAACAGTGTTAGAGTAACCTCGGGGCTACAGGTCTACAAGTGAAGTGACAGGCTAATTTTATGTTTTCTGGTAAATCATGTGTGTAGGGTAGGATAGTGTAGTTAGTGTACAGTGAACAGCGATAATCTTATCGAGCATTTTGGCCAAGTTAGATCATGGGTACGAAATGTAAAGGGACGAAACTCGAAACAAAATTCACTCTTCACAACAACTGGACTGCAATCTTATTTCTAGCACAGACGAATGTATCGTATTTGCAAATAACTGTAAATAATTAGTTGATAACATGGAAAACATGACATACTTTGAACCTATGCATCAAAATTACTTCAGCAAAAATAACATAATTTTGACAGCCGTACTTGTTCCGGTCAGTTTAGTTTCGCGAAATGGCAATTACGCGGTGTCTTACACATAAGGACTGGCGCCAGTCCTTAAGGACTGGCGCTAGGGATAAGGACTGGCACTATAACTCAATAAACAAGCACAAATATGATGTTTTTATATTATAAAATGATAAATAATAGTATTTCGGGTTTATTGTGTGAATTTGAGTCCAATTGGATCAATAAAACATAAGTTATGACCAATTTTGGAATAAAATACATGTATTACCTCCCTTTCATTAAGAACTGGCGCTCGACAATCGATAGATTCGAAGAGAACTGGCGCTATAACTCAATAAAAATGCATACCTAAGACGTTTAAACGGTTTTAAATGATAAATAATAGTATTTCGGGTTTATTATGTGAATTTCAGTACAATTGGAATGATAAAACATAAGTTATGACCAAGTTTGGGATAAAATACATGTATTACCTCCCTTTCATTAAGAACTGGCGCTGAGAGTGTAATTGAACAGAAATACGAACTAATTAAGTAACATGTTGTAATGATTTTTAATGATACTATAAAGTAATTATGAACATCACATATGTTAGGATATGTCGTATATATAAATTAAAGTCGAATTATGTTATAATAAATGTTGTTCTTGTATTATTACTTGAATTACATACATGATACCAGTTGCGTCCTATAATTATGATAGCTAATACAATTAAAACATATTGTATGGAACATTCGGAATGGAATGCGACTAACAATCGTAATTCGTTTGTCACAAATTCTTTAAGATATAGTTAATGATTGTCGTTCGGCGAAATTAGTTACATCCAACTGTGACAAACACCAACTATATACTAGTGTTAATGCATATTTTTATTATATATATTTATATATTTTATATTTTTATATCACATTTCCAAAATAACAATCAAGTCGCTGACATTTCATACTGAACTAGCGGTGTGATCTATCAGGCACGGCATATGATTATCGATATCAAAACAGAAAAACAAATATTTTCTATTACAAACACAATCAGACAAAGACATAATTATGTCAAAACAAACTAATTACCAAAGTTCTTTATTTGTGAACTGTATATAATTGTATATTCCCTTAATCAAATCAGTCTGATAGTATATACGTATGCTATGAGAAGTTTCAATGTTCAAAATTATTGTTCAATTATTTGTGTTAATTGGAATAATTTGTCTGCTTCTTCATTATTTTTTAACATTAAAATTGTCTGTATATCGATTAACTTAATAATTTGTTAGTCGAGTCTCCATTATTTGTTTTACGGTTTGTAATTAATCATTTGTTGCAAAAATTAATTAATTGTCTGTTGCAATTATACATTTACTGTAAGTCTAGTTTTACAGTTTTAAATTAATTATTTGTTGAGAAATTTAATTAATTTAAGTGTCTGTTGCAATTATTTGGGACTTATTTACAAATTCTGCATTTTTTTGTATATATTTTTTCAAAATGAAGGAGACAAAATATCCTTGTTCAATTTGTACTAAGGACTGTGCAAGTCAAACAATTTGGTGCACACCGTGCAAAAGTTGGGTGCATCGTACATGTTGTAAGTTGACAGAAGTAGATTTTGACTCTTGGTCAGTACCAAGTCTCAAATTTGTGTGTGCTAAATGTGCCTTGGATAATGAGGATTACAACTACAAAGCAGCTTTGTGCAGGTAAGAAATTTTACTATACATGTATATGGTATGGCTGTTAATTGACCGTTGGGCACACTTAATTGCATTCATCATTCGCACCTTTATTGTCCCTGTATAATAGTGTCATATTCCCTCAGGCACAGTATACTGCCAATTTCACCGATAGTACGAGTTTATTGTATATATATTACATGTCATAAATGTTTTGTACAGACGGTAGATTTGTATAAATGTTCATCTATAAACAATACTGGTTATGTATACCATATCTGAAATGCTTTATTTGCACTTAATAAAATAATATGTTTCGTGGATCATAATTAGACCATAGATTCGTTTGGTGTGTGTATAATGCACGTGCGAATTGATTTATTTATTATGTTAAGTTGTATGTTGGGGGCAAATATAATGTGCAGTAAAACCGCAAATAACGACCACCTCAACAATAAGACCATAGATTCGTTCTGTTTAATTTTGGTGTGTGTATAATGCACGTGCGAATTGATTTATTTATTATGTTAAGTTGTATGTTGGGGGCAAATATAATGTGCAGTAAAACCGCAAATAACGACCACCTCAACAATAAGACCATAGATTCGTTCTGTTTAATTTTGGTGTGTGTATATGTAATGCACGTGCGAATTGATTTATTTATTATGTTAAGTTGTTGGGGGCAAAAAAGTTAATTTTCGGACAAATGCCTTATTACCTCCCTTTAAAAAAACCCCAGAGAAATGTTTTATTCGCCAATTCACAAATGAGATATATAGTGTTAATGGATGTAATAATGTTCATTTATATAAAAATGAAACTTTAGTGTGTATAAATTATGAAAAATGTATCACAAGGCATCCCTGCATAATTTAAATAAGCAAGTATTTATTAATAAAATTAAGTATACCTTCAAGTCAAAATTACAGAATCTCCCAAGTCTGCTTATATAGCTGTCACCGAACAAAGCTACTTTTCGTTCCATGATTTGTGTATAATGGTGTGTTCAATAATATCGTATGAAATAATGAAGTTATAATTTAACTTATCCGCTTTTATAAGCAGAAAATTTATGAGTGATTTAAATCAAGTAAATTGGCTTATTATAAATAATGATAAACAAAGCGCACTGCCATGACAAACTTGGCAAACAATTGTGAGTAAGTAGCTTCAACCAAAAGCGTATAACGCGTGTCAGCTTGTACATTTAATTACGGCCAATAATGAAAATATCCTTCGAAAATTAGACTAAATCCGCTTTAACTCATGTTTTAACAATCATATAATATTGAAATTATGATCATAATACTATTATTTATCATTTAAAACCGTTTAAACGTCTTAAGTATGCATTTTTATTGAGTTATAGCGCCAGTTCTCTTCGAATCTATCGATTGTTAAGCGCCAGTTCTTAATGAAAGGGAGGTAATACATGTATTTTATCCCAAAATTGGTCATAACTTATGTTTTATTGATCAAATTGTACTGAAATTCACATAATAAACCGGAAATACTATTATTTATCATTTAAAACCGTTTAAACGTCTTAGGTATGCATTTTTATTGAGTTATAGCGCCAGTTCTCTTCGAATCTATCGATTGTCGAGCGCCAGTTCTTAATGAAAGGGAGGTAATACATGTATTTTATCCCAAAATTGGTCATAACTTATGTTTTATTGATCCAATTGGACTCAAATTCACACAATAAACCCGAAATACTATTATTTATCATTTTATAATATAAAAACATCATATTTGTGCCTGTTTATTGAGTTATAGTGCCAGTCCTTATCCCTAGCGCCAGTCCTTAAGGACTGGCGCCAGTCCTTATGTGTAAGACACCCGCAATTACGTATTTTGCGAAATGAGTGTAAAACGAAACGATTTAACGCTACATGCTTTTTCAGGTGGTGAATAGCATCGTCATTTAATAATTATCGTATTATACAATTTAATAAGCCAATTCAAGCACTTTCATTTCCTATTTCATTTACTCTGTACGACGTCATATTTATAAAGATTGGGTCGAAAACAAAAGACACTTACTTTGTTATATACTGAACCACTTTTCTAATTTATCACTTTTCTACCCCAAATACGTTTAACTGTGATCTAATGTTTGATGCTATTTTGCACACAAACTGTTTATGACATTGTCCTAACACCTAATTCATTTAAAAAATCAAAATCACGTGCCAAAGTATGCAGGATCAGTCATGCGAGCAGTTTTGAGTCCATACATAAAACCTATGTGTGCAAAATATCATCAAATAATATTTCTATTTGTTACTCCCAACCATCAATACCGATTATAACAGTTATGATATTTCGGGTTTGAAAAGCCACCAATTAGAAATGTGATTGAGTGTATGGAGCCAGAACTGTTAAACATGCACAATGTATATAAGTTACTTAAATTAACTATGATTGAGAAATATGCATTTTAATATAATTATTTTGGTGAGCCAAACATACATCTCATTAAAACCAAAAATATTGTCAATTCACTTTTTCGGAACTTTTTGCTAAAATTATGAAATTGATAAGTGCACTAATTAACAGGTGTATATCGTGTGGGTGACGTACACAACTGTTTATATCCCATACCACGGAATATGGGTACCACTGAAATGTGAGATATGGCTATATGCAGTGCATCAGTATAATAAAATGTCAAAAACTTTTCTAATTGTGCTTTTAATATTACAAATGATTTTAATTACAACCTTTAAAGCACCAATCCACAGGTAACTGTATCAATGATTAAGAGAGAAAAAAAATTACAATATAAATTTTACAAAAAAACTATGTTTTTACTCTTAATCATTGACAATCTCATTTAAACCAAATCCATATAACGCTTCACTACTTTACAATGATATATAGGATCTGACGGTACTCCATACGGGGTCATGTCCAAGTGACCTTTCAATCATCCAATCAAAATTTTACTTTCACAAATCTGAAAGTGTACAGGTGGCTAGATTTGCTCCAGCTTTTATGTTCGTATTGATATGTTCTTGTGCATAGTATTTAAATATCACTGGTGACAATTATTCTATTGCAATTTTCTGTAACTTTTAGCTATTTCTTAATTTCTACTGAACATAAAAAGGGATTTAGCTCAAGTAAGATCAATGTTTCTTTGGATGAGTTGTCTCCTTTGCATATTCAAGCCATCAAAATGTAATTGCACGTACATGTTTAACTGTAACATACTGTCTGTTTTTATCTTTTACACGTTTAACACTTGTAACGTACTTATTTCGTTAATAATTGTTTGCTCTGACAGCACCACCCTGTAATAGTCGGATGTTTGATGCAGATGTAGATGTATTTTGGTCTTAGCAAAATTAATCACTAGGACTGGTGCAAGTCTAACTAGTAGCTACAAACTGACTGACTCACTGCATGGGAGAGATGTCATTTAAACATGACCTGCTACAGAGTGTAGTCAGATCCTAACAGCGTAGCTAAATGTTAGGGTCAGATTTTAATGAGATTGAATCATTGATACAGTTACCTGAGCCCTAAGCAGCCATAAAAATACATTGGATGGTTCTCGAGCTGAATTTAATAAAAAGTGTGCATGAGGGAATCCTTTTATTCTAAAGTAAGGAACATCAACATACATGTAGGCGCTACAACAAAATGCAATATCAATAGTTAGGCGGAAATGTTTTTAAAGATATATCAACCAACAAATTACTGAACCAATGCTAAATATAATTTCCATGGGGACGTTCTCGATATAAGTAGGGACGTTCTCGATATACGTGGGGACGTTCTAGATATTTGAAAAAAGTACTGGGGACGTTTCGATAAAAGTGGGGACGTTCTCGATATAAATAGGGACGTTTTCGAGTGGGGACGTTTTCACTGGATACCATCATGCCCATCTGAACAACTTTCAACAACACTAATAGTTGGTACTTTTGTGACCTTATTTGCTGAAACATCCGTAATTGGAACAATTGTGATAAAACATTTCACTACGAGGCATGATCTGAAAAAAGGAGACTTTTGCTATAATTTAAAAATACGTATATTTCAACTGATCATTGACAAACTTATACATATAAATATTGGATGTGACATTATCAACGCCTAACCACCCACGTTTAGAAGGATCCTTCCATATCACCAAACGCTTGTATATATACTCACCGGCAATGAATGCCATACTGCGGACTTTAATTTCGTGCATAATCAACCGTTAATGGAGGTAATTATGAATAATAACTACGCCCCACAGTGTTAGCCACAGTCTATACAAGACATATTCCAAATCTATCTCATATACGATGGTCCAAATCCATACATATTGTTATTAGAAGCATTGAATGCAGCTGAACACTATCTCTCTACGTACATCGCATTATTATGTATCACAACGTCAATAAATAAAATCAACTTCTAGGGTGACACGTGGTCATGACGCTCTTGACTACTGATCGAGAGGTTATTCGGCTCGATCCTCGGTCGGGGTACTTGGTCATTTCTGAAACGCTTTTCAGTGTTTCCCATCCAACTAGAGATTAACTGGTTGGTAACCGATGTGTAATATCGCGTGTATCGGTACTTTTCAGCGTGCTCGTTAAAAAGCAATGAGTGTACTAGGAGCTGATGGGATGGGATGGATGGTATTTTTTCAGATGGGCATAGTATACCTTTAACGTGAGTCCCGAACTTTTAGGATTCACCTTGATTCCATTGACAATGGGTTTCTCGAACACCTTTCATTGTAAGCTGTCTTACTTTATTGTGCGGTTTTTAGCTCCACTATTCGTAGAATAAGGGGAGCTATTGCAGTCACCCGAGCGTCGGCGTCGGTGTCGGCGTAACACTTTTGTTAAATTTTAGGTACAGGTTTTTTAACCTCTTATATTCTCTAAGCCCTTTGAGATATTGCTTTCATACTTTGCATACTTGTTTGCCATCATGACCCCAACCCATATACTGGGGTAGGTAACTCTATTAAGCATTTTGGTGAAATTATTCCACCTTTTTCAACTTAGTGCAAATGTTAAAGTTTGGGTACAGGTTTTTTAACCTCTAAGATTTTCAAAGTGCATTCACATATTGCTATACATACTTGTTCACCATCATGACCCCAACCCATACACAGGGGTAGGTAACTCTATCAAGCATTTTGTTGAAATCATGCCCCCCTGTTGGACTTGGAAATGCAATTGTTAAAGTTTAGGTACAGGTTTTTTAACCTCTAGTATCTTCAAAGTGCATTGACATATTGCTTTGATACTTTGCATACTTGTTCACAATCATGACCCTAACCCATAAACAGGGGAAGGTAATCTACCGAGCATTTTGTTGAAATAATGCCCCCTTTTTCAATTCAGTGCAAATGTTAAAGTTTAGGTACAGGTTTTTTCACCTCTAATATGTTCAAAGTGCATTCACATAATGCTATGCATACTTGTTCTCCATCATGACCCCAACCCCTACACAGGGGTGGGTAACTATATCAAGCATTTTGTTGAAATTATGCCCCCTTTTGGACATGGAAATGCAAATGTTAAAGTTTAGGTACAGGTTACCCAAACCTCTAATATCTTCAAAGTGCATTGATATATTGCTTTGATACTTTGCATACTTGTTCACCATCATGACCCCAATCCCTACACAGGAGAAGATAACTATTTAGCATTTTGTTGAAATTATGCCCCCTTTTGGACTAAGAAATGCTTATTTGTTTACCTTCATGACCAAGAGGACCTACACATGAGTAGGTAACGGTCCTGCATACTTGGCCAAAGTATCCCCCTTTTTCGACGTAGAAGCCCCAACCTCTACACAGCAGAGGGTTATGAAGCATTTTGTTTTTTTTGAATATATAATGATTGTACTATCCTAGCATGGCGCTGCGAATAGTGGGGCGCGCTGTTCGTGGACAGCTCTTGTTTAAAAGTTGTTTAATGGGTTGGAGTTCCAGTCCGTCTGTATTTGTGCCAAAGACGCTCACTTGTTCAATTCTTTATTAATACTTAATGTTCTATTCGGACCATTCTTTTCCGTTTTAATAATAACTGAATTGGAATATTACAATGTATCGGTGGATAAAATGTTTATATTGGGATCCAATGTCCAATGATCAGGGCTGGTATTCACAAAGCTTCTTAGATATTTTCGAAAGATTTTCTTATCTGATAAGAAATTATTTTAGCTAAGAATAAAATTTATTTTTGTCTTAAGTTGTATTCAAGAAGCATCTTAGAAATATCTTAGCTAAAATATTATCCTAAATCTAAGAAATATTTTAAAGTGGTTGCTATGTAAAACGGGATTTTCTCGCTCTAAAAATAGTAACGGAAATGAGGACTCCTTCTAAGGGAGGGATTAGTCCTCGTTCATTTTCGAACCGCTATTATTATCATTTGAAATCATACATGTATATAAAAAAATTAGTTGGGTTTCATGAATATTAATTTGTGTAATGTAAAACAGGGTGTCTATTATAAAAATAATTACTAAATTATATTCATGCACGTACAGTACATTCTGTTTGAATTACGTGTTTGAAGAGTTGTGTGTATAAAATACATGTAGTTTGTTTTTACTGAAGTCATGCGTGGATCCGGAGGGTTCCGAAACCCCGTGGAATTTAAGCATGTTGTTATCAAGTGTATCTTATATATATCTTGTCAGGGGGCTGCGAGTGTAATTACGGCACCGCTCTAAGAAAAATAGTAGCTGATAGACCCACTGAGAAAAATGTTAGTCGAATATCATACAAAGTTACTTATGCACCAGAAAATATTATGCCCGCCCCGGGGGGAATTAGACAGACGAATCTTCCCGACAGGCGCGAATTTGATAACCTTATCGACTCCGAGTCCCGTGAAACAGACTTTGGTCCGGGAATGTTGACATCACGAAAGGCGACATCGATAGGCCTACTTTTATACGTGTTTTTATTAAAGTACCTGGATGAAAAAATATGCCCCACGGTGGGGATTTAGACAGTGAGCATTGTCTCCATGGTGGGGATTTAGACATCAAAAATTCGAAAATGTGTAATTCCCCCTGGGTTGCCCGCCGCCCCCACTCAGAGAGACGAATAATGCGAATCACTGTTCTGATTTCTTATTTAATGTACAAATGCTATATGCAGTTGTATTGTAGATGTCACCCAGTAATAGTTGTAAGTTTTTACATACATCCTATGTGGGATCTCTTCACAGAATACACTGTATCATATTTCTTGGTACTTATTTGTGCTTGTGTGATTCCATACACTGTTAATGTAAGGAACAAGTATCTAGAAGGAAGAGGGTAAAGCCGATTGGGAGTATTTTAAGCTATATAAGGTATAGGTGAGACAGTCATAACTCTCTACAAAAGTTTAACTCCCTTTCACAATTGTCGTAGGAATTTCTATATCTCCCGACGCTTCCGAATCTACACCGAAATTCATCGGCATATGTCTTGAAATTGTAATTTTCTGGTGCGGTCACAATTGTCGTACATCGGACTCACGACGGTTCTACAATGACACACAGCATCCCTGCGATGAACAGTTGTCGAACGCCATATTTTTACGAGTGTCGTGCAAACGTCGTTCGTGCGAATGTCGTACGATATTGAATGTCCGCAAGAAGGTTGTGCGTATGACGTGCGACAATCGCACGACCATCGCACGTGCATTGTCCATCCACCGCACGTCCATCGCGCGTTCTATTTCCTGGGTCAATACTGTAAACGTTATCATAAACTTCATCTAGTGCATTGTGAAAACTTATGAGAACTGATAATAATCGACTGTCTGCCAGAAAAAAAACATGTAAGAACATAAGCAATGTATCTACGAACCAATGATGCCATTAAAATTGCTATTTCAGCCTTAAAGCAAACTACCCGTATGACACTTGTATGTCTATCAATTTACGTAAGATTGACCATTGTTAAATACAACATGTACCATTATATAGCCCTTATTTCAGCCTCACATTCACACAGCTAATAGTTTACACATATTTCGACAATGCCACAGAGTGGATTCAGTTACAATCACATTATATATCACAGAAACATTATTATGTGACCATTCTAATACAGAATTATAAGAGACTAATTAATATTCACAACGATGTTACAAATCATAAATGCACCTATATACATGTATACACATAATATTAATATATTTATCATTATCAAAAATGTAATTATATAGTACAAGTAATTAAAATCAAACTTTAAACAGACGATGAATAAAGGAACTTCTTAGTTTGGCCTATGAAGTGTGAACTGTGAGCTATGAAGTGTGAACTATAAAGTGTGCAGTGTGAACTATGAAGTAAGGACTGTGAACTATTAAGTGTGAACTGTGGAGCGTGGAGTGTGAAATGTGGAGTATTAACTGTGGAGTGTGAACTATGAAGGGTGCACTATGTACGGGTGTTTACATATAACATATGAAACATAAAGCAATATTAGACATAAAGTTCGAAGTATGAAGCTTGAAGCATGAACAATTAAGTCACCACCGGGCCTTCGAACAATAACACAGTCAGGTGTGCGGAACCCGTCCGGAGCTATTAGGTACGTAAAGCCGTACGGTGACCACACGGTGTCCGTTTGAGTACTTTTCGTTAAGGCATGTGAGCATCGACAAGCCTATTAGTGTTCAAATCCGTACGGATATCATACACAGCTTGTTTGATGTCGGTATGAGACCCGTACGAGATGTTCCCGACTTCGAAATCCCAGTGAATACGTGTACAACTCGGGAGTTCGGTGAAACATTTTCATTGATATACGAATTAAGATGATCGGTAGTCTACCATATCCACATTGGCTTATGGACGCCGTAGGCCTACTAGTTTGCAAAAGTCAGCTCGCCGTGTATATCTCGTCGCATAAATGTGACCAAGGTATAAGCGTATGCTGACATAATTGACATGTTTGACAATATAATTCAACGAAAGATATTACGTTTTAAAATGCATAATAAAACATT
Organism: Spisula solida; assembly: GCA_947247005.1. Taxonomy (NCBI): domain Eukaryota; kingdom Metazoa; phylum Mollusca; class Bivalvia; order Venerida; family Mactridae; genus Spisula; species Spisula solida. The sequence goes on along the minus strand of OX365960.1, from coordinate 24,418,380 downwards.
AGTGTTATAGATCTTCTATAGGCCTACTTTGTGTTAGCCCGTTATTATTGTAGCGTGATTATTCTTATATATTTATTTACACTTTGTAAATTACATATAATGCGCGATGAATTTAGCAACATATTATAAATGCAAAATGTTGATATTTGAGACTATACATGATTAAACATGTATGCATCAATAATATTCTAAATTTGGTATGACCAGAGATTTGAATAAAAGTTTAAACATGCTATTATACATGTAAGTAAATGACCTTCTCATAAGTCCAGCTATCTGGTTAGCTTTATTTATTTGTACAAATACCTAAATATACAAAGATTGGAAAAATCTACCAAATCTCACAATATCTCGCGGCAGTTTTCTGAAATCTCGCGAAATCTCGTTTGTTTTTGATACCTTATATCTCCTGTTTAATATACATAGGAAAAACTAATACTTTTATACAATAGATTTATTAATCTGCTTTAAAATCATACCTAATTTACTGGAATCAGTCAAGGAATAAAACAATAGACCTCAAAGAGCCAGACCAATTTTATGAGAAAATATTTCAAAATACCCAATTTGCCTCATTGAAACAATAATTTTCTGAATTCTACAAGAGATAGAAAAAAATAAGTTGCATCATGCAGTAGAAGAAACTTAGCTCTTTAAAATGAGATATTAGTCATTAAAAACGAATGACAAACAAAAATGTTTATGCAAAATATCTGAGTCTGCTGCATGCTATTTTGCATTTTCTCTCCGTTTTCAATTAAGTGTCCAATCTGTGTATATTTAGGTCTTTGATTTGTAGTTGAATATGTTTATCAAAATTCAGATGGTTGTCTATAGTTACACCTAGGTCCTTTTCAAAATCAACTGATTCCAGGGATGCAATTTCCCCATTATAAGTATTCATATGATATTTATTGTCTGTTGGACAACTGTTCTTGTTGTGAATGGATAGCATCTTGCACTTTTCAGGATGAAATTTAAGCAACCATTTTGAACTCCAATCAAATAACTACTGTACTGTACAACTGGGATTTCGGTATATCGAAGTAAACAGTAGTTTGTCCTTTTCGTTCGTTGGAATTTTACATGTCTTCTTAGAAGTTTGTATCAAAAATACAAAAAAAACATGACATGTATTGATTAAGAAAAAGCATATTCAGTGCTTTGATTTAATATGATGACAATATTTATATTTCGCGAAACGGATCATTATTTATTACGGAAGTGACATCTGCGCGCGCACTTAAACCGTTGCCCGGGAATGGCGGATGAATTGAATGGGTAAATATTCAATAACGACCAATAATTAGCTTCAAAATGAATTTATGAATGCTTCAGGTTGCCCGATACATTTATAAAATTAAACCATAATTCTTCATTATCGTATAATTACAATCGCATTACCAGTTGCCCCGTAATGGCGTGGAATCGACTTTGAGGGGCACTTGTCAAATCACGAATTAGGTTTCATTTTAAATGAACGTTTTTTTGTTATGGTTGCCAGTACTTGTGAAATAGAAGAGGTTTTAACTTCTGCTTATTACCATTAACCGTTAGCGATTTTATCTTTCGTAATCTGCTTCAACTGTAGGCTGTAATTGACGATCGTATAGAACATCGCGAAATCAGGTGACATTTTATGCAATCTGTCAAATTTATTTGAAGACCAATTGTATGTATCAATCTATGTATCTATTTAACTGTCTTTTTAAACGGCCTAATGCCTCTTTTCGACTTTTACTGCCAATTGCTTTTTCCGATTATTATTGGCAGATCTATCTGTCTGACAGGTAGCCTCTATTCCTATAACTTCGTGCATTCCTACAAGTTCGTGCGTTTTAGTAAAACGTAGATTGCTTTGCTAATAATCTCATTTTCGAGCCTGAATTAATTTTAAATTACCAACAAGACATTTATCCAGCCAAATAATGCAAAAAAATCGACAATAAACAGGGTCCGTTACGTTTACGGCGAATTTTGTCCGAGGACGGATTTTACTGTTTACATAATCACCGGTTCCGGTCGCGAAATCTGGAGACATTTGTTAATCTCAAAATTCGCATTAGATGCGATATATTTACGAACGGCAAAGGTGTTAATTAACTGACAAAAGGTCAAACTTTATGTTACAAAGCTTTTTATTATCAAAATCTTTCACGTGCGTTCTTAATGACGTCATCAGTTCATGTGCACGAACTTACAGGTCACAAATGTTTATATAAAGACTGCAGACTGCATCTAACATTGAGGCCGATTTTTCAAGTTTTTTGCAGTTTGGCATTCAATTTGCGTTTGAATTTTGTTAATAGACATATAATTGATATTGTTTATCACATGGTTGGTCCCAGTGTATTTGTTTTTGTGCAGATGCGCCCATTTCAAATCTAAGATGCACGAACTTGTAGGTGTAGAGGCTAAAGGGTCAACTCGGCCAGTATTCTTCGGCCGGACAAACTCTGCCGGGTTTAAAAATTAAAATCGTCGGACTCGGCCGGATCAAAGGATCGCTATTTTTCTGTTAAAAATGTATATAAAATGTGTGTCTTTTCATGCACACATTTGTCTGCCAATTACAATAAGCTTTTGTTGATATTTAACGAAGTGCACGATGATGACGTCCGCAGAACTCACGAGAAATGAGGTGTCATCGGAATCCCGACTATCAGAAAACTGCCGCGAGATATTGTGAGATTTGGTAGATTTTTCCAATCTTTGTACATCACTACATGTATATTTAGGTCTTTGATAAAATGAGTGAATGTTCCTCTTCGTCTAACTGAAAAATTCAGAACTTTCTGTCTGTCTGAATGAAAATTAGTCAGTTAGGACCGGAGGACTGACAGTTATGCAGAGCATTGGGTTTCAACCAGTTCATCTCTAGTTGGGTGGGAAACACGAAAAAGCATTTCAGAAATGACCAAGTGCCCTGGCCGAGATTCGAATACAGGGACCTCTCGATCAGTAGATTCACAACGTTCACAGTGTGAACCAAAATATTCCTCCTCGCAGGTGTAATTTCACCGACGATTGGGTTCATTTTTTTACTTTTGAAACGCTGACCATTTGTTTAATAGTCTCAATTCATTGACACCATCAGTGTTTCGGCAAACATTGCCAATAGAGTTTAACTACGCAGCTTATGTGAAAACTTTCTACGTTCTAACTTATATAATAGTCTCTTGATTATTTTATTTTGTTTGATTATTTGTTATTTTGTATGATCCATTGTTCTATTACAGACCTGACATTGTTCGTCCTGATGTGAGATTATACAACAAATCAAGTGACACCATGCTGACTGCAAACATGGATTTGTCCAATGTGAGAACTTAATTTTTTCTTCTTCCCCAATCCAGAAATTTAGAAACTGCTAAATATCCGAAAATGTATACTTCCTCTTGTAAGGCCAAAAAAAAATTGTTAGTATTCCAGGCCAATAAGTTGGGTAGGTAACTTCTTTTTTTGAAAATATGTTGTGAAGAATGTTAATAAACTCCACCTATGAACTTTACTAGGTGTACTGTTTTGATTGTCGCCTGGTTCTAGAATTTTGAATACATTGTGACTTATGGTGAGGGTCATTGCTTGTCTGAAGACTTTTAGAGACTTATAAACTTCCTGATGGATATTAATATTGCCCTGTGAGGGTCATTGCCTGTTTGAAGGGGCCATTAGACATTCGGGGCCTCCGCTGGCTTTTTTTAACTTGTAGCCACCACATTAGCCGATTGAGAAAAGTTGTAGCCACTCTTTAGCCACTTTGAGCCAACCCGAGCCAGATTGTTGTATTAACTTAATCATTGTTTATATCAAGTGAATAAACATGAAATAATTAACAAATATCTTGCATTTATTGAGCTTTATTACATATATATCAATTTATACTCAGATAAAATACTGTATTAAATAATGCAGTTCAATTAACACATGAATAGTCACACATATCACTCGGCTATACTGTTCAACTATCATTCACTTCAATTGTAATCAAAGGCATATCTTCTAACATTATTCTAAGTAATGGATCTTCAACTTTCTAAATCCTAATTTTGGAGACTGGAATGTTCATCATATAAGTCTGTTGGGAATCCACTCGATACAGGTAAGTTCTACTGTAATGTTTGAATTGATGTACATGTGCAGTAGAAAATATTTAGAAATCTTTAGTAAACATTTTTTCTCGACGGTAATTACACAATAACACCGTACTTACTTACATGTACTTGGTGAGATGCATTTAACTCCAAATTTTATATCCAAGTCGTTATTAACAATTGGGAATGTCATATCAAAACACGTTATCCATCCGTTAAGGAAAACAAATCCATGCACACACGTCTTAATGCGTATCACATCATTTAAAATTACCAACTGACCAGACGTCGGCATATGCCAATTACCGATTACTCACAATGTCGCACGTGTACTCGTTGTGTACTAAGCGAGCAATATGACGCAATAGAGTTTAATATTTGGAATTATATATTTTAATACTTTTTTCTAACATATTTTACACGTAGGCCTACTCATAATAGTATTTCCAAGACACCAAGTAACACAATTACACTCGATATGTCGCTGTGTTTTCATTTGTCAAGTTCTGTTGGGAGAATATTAAAAGTTCGATTCAACCGTTGGGAGAATATTAAAATGTGTAACCATGTATAGCAATTATAAACATCTAAGGTCACTTCTTTTATATCTTCTGGTTTACAAAACCGACGTCCCTCAAACTGGGGAAAATATTGAGGTCAAGTGAACTAGGTGGACTCATTTTCGAAAAACTAGACCATATTTTCTGTAAAAAGACGGATGACGTAAACAGCGACCAAATTGTACATGTAATTTAATTTAGTTAACTGCGTGCGCAAGTGCCCGTATATTTTGATTAATTTATAATATGTGACCAAATACTATTTTCCAGGATGCTATATTGTTCGTACATCGCATTATTGTGACAACTAGTCAAAAAGGCGAGACTACGGAATTATAATTGAAAATACGCGGTCGAACCGACTTTGAATTGAGACAAGGAGAGTTGAATTACCTTCAAATATTAGATCTAATCCATTATTGTTACACATGTGTTTTATCAATGCAATATATAATAATCATGAATTATTATACTAACACTGATTAACAGATTATAAATGAGCGATGAGCGTTGATTTCAATATGTTTCTATAAATTGAGTCAAAGCGTGCAAATATTCGCAGATCAGTCAAAATTCGAATGTGCATCGGCTACGATATCTTTGATGTCAGTTCACAACAGTTTCTTTTGCCCGATAAAGGTCGGCAGCGTCTGAGTATTATTCATCTACCGATTGTCGGCGACTTCTGAAGTTACAATGTCGGTACGACTGTCTTTGATCGGAATAGTAAGGGCATGGTGATTTATAGTTGCGTTTTTGTCAACATCCACATCCTGCTATTTGTTGACTACATACGTTCAATTAATGTTTTCATAATTTATTTCATAACCTGCACCCGTTTTATTAATACTTCACCATTTTCTCGTTCGTACATCTACGCACGTAGGCTGCCGTATACGTTGCTATGGGCGAACGTATACATAACGCCGTTGCTATGGATCGTACAAACGAGTACCTGCTTCTGTCGCAAATTTTAGTAAGGAATACATAGGTTGGGACTAAAAAATAAAATAATTCTTTACGAAATTTTGTGTTGGGTTTTAACAATAAAGTTTATTTGTTATTTTGTTAGTTTTTTTTTATTTTCTTGCGCCCATTCACCCGCCGGATAGGCTTGTCTCCTAGTGACCGCTTTTTAATTTCTGACTGTCCACTATGTACTAGTGAGTGCTGCTTTCCCTGTTCGAGTGTTTTTATCATCTTGTTAATTACGGCATGTGCGTAAAAATATTGTGGACTCGATTTATAAATTAATGTTGAGGGTTCGCAATAAATACTAACAAAGATCTAAAAATACAACTCGTAAACTTAACGTATTTTTGTTTAGCGATCTTAATTCAATAATCGCCACGTTTCAATCGACAGCAATTTATAAAATTGTGGTTATGTACAGTCAACTGTCTTTAAACGACAGACTTCACAGTTTTTATGTGTGTGCGAGTACCTTATATCTCATATACACAATTGCACACACAAACATAATTTGCGTCAATACCATGTGGTCTAAAACAACCGACCTCCACAGAGCGGCATTTTTTCTTTAATATCCTCCCTAGCACGTCTTCAATTGCACCGCACAGACAATCACGTGAATAAAGTTCACAAACGACGTCTTGCATTAGTAGACTAGTCGTTTGAAGTTGCCGCCGATGACGTTTTATGTTTGCCGATAAAAGACCACAAGCCGGCGTCAAAGAGACTCGCCACGCCCAAAGATCGAAATGGGTTAACAGGTGCAATGGAAATTTACCCAGATTTATACGCCTATAATCGGACATGCGTACGTGTCAAACAACTAAATGTTGACATGGTTATTTTTAGTGTTATTTAACGAGAAAACTACTGCACCAATATTTTTTCTAGGATTTTTTTAAGGAATTAATTAATGGACTTATGTATTTATTATGTAAGTACAATTTCACCACATTCTAATTTGCACTTCAATACGTGTCGGAAATAATTAATATAAACAAACAAGAAGCAGTGCCGCTGTTCACGAGTAATGCAATTAGCAACCAATTTTGTTACCGAAAATGCGTGAAACACAATTAAATGTACATGTAATTAGCACATGAAAAACCATCTGATTATTTTCACTGTACGGAATGGACGCTAAATCGAGAATAATTCAATGCCAATTCAGAAGATTCTCTTCATATACAATGTACTTACCTGTATCAAAACGAAATCACCGCGATTCGCAGTGATCACGGTGAATCGCGGTGATTTCCCCGTCGCTCATTTCCGCGATCAAGCCCGATAACGCGAGGGCAATTTCACTCCGACCGACATCGTGATTTCACTCTATTCACGCATCGCGGTGATCTTGGGTGATGCAAGTGGAAAATCACTCCTACCCCATTCGCGGTGATGCGCCATGTTAGGCAAAAGTCGCGCGAGCTGTACTGTAGGTCTAGATGCTGCCACTTTTTAAATAGACAATGTAATATCTAATTAATTTCTCAGAATCCAATGATCTTTTAAAGTCAACATTCTTACAAGAAGCCATATTGTTCAATCTAATTCATTTCATACTGACACTGACAAAGTGCCACCAATGACTAATTATGTGTTTATATTGAGTAGCAGCTAATAAAATCATCATAATCACGCTCTCTGTCAATTTTTATCATGATTTAAAATAAAATATGAACCCCTTAATTCTCGACGCTCGGCAAAAATTCGTCAAACAAATAACATAACAATTGTTTTTACACTGAGATGATTAATTATCAATCTACAATAACATCTGATTTACAATCAATTATTTCCAGTTTGTCTGGGTGAGTGGGTGTGTTGTCCTTAAACATTGGTTGTATTTCAACAAACTTCACATGAATACTAAGTTGTTACCAAGTTGTAAATATTGTCAGAAATTTGAGGACAATTTAATAATATTATTTAGTCATGGCCCTCCGATGTGTTCATGTCTCACACATTTCATGGACAAGTTACTTACAGGGGTCCTATAATTCTGGGACAATCAGTGTTGCATCCAGAATGCACAAATTGAAATGAAGAGTTGCATGACATATTGCGCACAAACCATTCTTTAATATTAGCTCATCTGATTTTTTGGAGAAAAAAAGATGAGTTATTGTCATCACTTGATCGGTGTCGGCGTTACATGGTTAAATTTTGTGTTTAGGTAAACTTTTCTCATAAACAATCAAAATTATTGCTTTGAAACTTGCAACACTTGTTCACCATCAATACCTGAGCCTGTAAAGCGAGACCCATAACTCTGATCTGCATTTTGTAAGAATTATTTTCTCCTTTTTGGACCTCGAAAGTAAAATGCCTTAGTTAGTCCACTTTTCTCATACACTACAGGGTTAATGTTTTGAAACTTTCAACACTTGTTTATCATCAATACCTGACCATGTCAAACAAGACCCATAACTCTGATCTGCATTTTGCGAGAGTTTTTGGCCCTTTTAGGACTTCGAAAATTCCTTATTTTCTAGCATGATGACACTCATATTTTTCACTCCCAGGTTAGATTTGTTTCAAATATGTTTTATGACATTCAAGGTGTGATGAAGTAAAACTGATTGACCCTAATTATATAATTACTTCATGTGTAAGTCAATATACACGACAATGTTGAAAAATCGCTAATTTTTGCGACCTTGACAAATGATTTTTGTACTGTAAACTGAAAACTTGGACTAATTTAATAATATAGAGAAGCCCTGTTTAGGCCAGAGTTCTTTTATTTTTCGTTACTCGGACCCTCCTGTCCAATTTTTTGGCATTTTCAAAAAAAAAAAATTGAAAAACTGGAAAAAAACAATTGCATATAATGTTTTGATGATAAATGGACCAGCCTTGTATTATTATTTCATTATTTTGTTAATAATAACTTTTATTATATCAGTGTCAGGCCTTGACAGTAACTATTTTGGGCACTGGTCCGACAGGGCAAAAGTGCAAAATTTGTAAATAGGACAGTTACTGGTCCTCAAGAATTTTCACTGGTCCTTCTGGAATTTCACTGGTCTCGGACCAGCGGACCATTGTTAGTGTCGAGCCCTGAGTGTTTCACTGCAGTGTACTAGTCTTAAGATAAATTGATTTTCTTGAAAACTAACACTGTTGTTGAGTGTTGATTGCTTTAAATCGGACCGTCATTGTCTATTCTACCACCAACAGCTTGTGGAAGCTATATTTTGGGAGTTTAGTCCCCTACCGGTTTTTGACCGGAGGGGACTATAGGTTTGCCCTCCGTCAGTCAGTCCGTCCGTCCGTCCGTCAAACAATCTGGATCCTGACATAACTCAAACAGTTTCCAAGCTAGGTTTATGACACTTGGTATGTGGATAGGGGGCAATAAGGGGATTATGCACGTCTAAAAATATTTTGATTCTGACAAAAATTGTGGTTGCTATGGCAACAGAAAGAGTGAAAATATGCCCAAATCTGGATCCTGCAATAACTCAAACAGTTTCCAAGCTAGGTTTATGAAACTTGATATGTGGATAGGGGGCAATAAGGGGATTATGCACGACTAAAAATATTCTTGATTCTGACAAAAATTGTGGTTGCTATGGCAACAGAAACATTGAAAATGGCCTCAAACCGGTAGGGGACTTCTTTATTGCTTGCAATTCTTAATTACTTGTTATTTTTATTTTTTCCCTCCTCCTGTGGACTTTTTTCTGAAAAATGTCCGAGAAACAAAAAATTAAAAAACTCTGGCCTAATTGGAAAAAAACTGGAGAATGCTTTACTAGCCACTGTTATGTGAAGAAAAAAGCCCTTAACATGCTAACTTCTTACAAATACCAACAAATAATGCATACCATTATGTAGGGTAAAAAGTGCAATAATTAAATTCTTACATTAATTAAGATTCATCCATAAAATATAGATCTAAGATATCAAGCAGCCATTGTTCTTCAAGGTTCATGATTTTTTAATGCCCATTGTAGTTTTTACGACCGCTAGATATTGACTTGACATGTAGCATGTAGAGAGTTGCATCACTTGTACAACAGTGAACAGAAATAGCTGCTTCAGCGCTATCATTGAATATTGGACAGGAGATATATATATATTGGTACAGATGTACATGTATTATATTGGATTATTCAGGAGATATATATATATATTGGTACATGTATTATATTGGATTATTCAGGAGATATATATATATATATTGGTACATGTATTATATTGGATTATTCAGGAGATATATATATATATATTGGTACATGTATTATATTGGATTATTCGGGAGATATATATATATATATTGGTACATGTATTATATTGGATTATTCAGGAGATATATATATATATTGGTACATGTATTATATTGGATTATTCAGGAGATATATATATATATTGGTACATGTATTATATTGGATTATTCAGGAGATATATATATATATTGGTACATGTATTATATTGGATTATTCAGGAGATATATATATATATTGGTACATGTATTATATTGGATTATTCAGGAGATATATATATATATATATTGGTACATGTATTATATTGGATTATTCAGGAGATATATATATATATTGGTACATGTATTATATTGGATTATTCAGGAGATATATATATATATTGGTACATGTATTATATTGGATTATTCAGGAGATATATATATATATTGGTACATGTATTATATTGGATTATTCAGGAGATATATATATATATATATTGGTACATGTATTATATTGGATTATTCAGGAGATATATATATATATTGGTACATGTATTATATTGGATTATTCAGGAGATATATATATATATATATATATATATATTGGTACATGTATTATATTGGATTATTCAGGAGATATATATATATATTGGTACATGTATTATATTGGATTATTCAGGAGATATATATATATATTGTTACATGTATTATATTGGATTATTGAGTTAGTGCTCTGTAGGTACTATGTTGCTGTTAAGTACTGTATACATGTACACGTATATATATATATAGTTTGAAAATAATGTGTTGATTGATCAGAATTATTGGAGTATATTACTATATACACTGTCTGGATTGTGTGAGTGTACCTGTATATGGTAATTATGTTGATCATGATTGTTTATGTCATTTTGGGAATGTAATTCTTTTTGGAGAAATTTGGGGACAGTCTGGCACATATAATACATTATACCTGCAAGCATCATTTTGATACTTATAGACTGGATTTTAGCATCATACTTACCTATAATGAGGAAAAATGGACCCCTGGCCAGTTCATTAAGAATCAATGAAATGGGTAAGGTCATCCTAAAAAATAGTTTGTTTGCATTGACCGTATTCATTATTTACAGAGTGGGTAGTTAGACCTGTCATTTTTTGTCAAGGACAAACCACAGGTTATGCCAGAGAAATAGTAAAAACTTGAAGATGCAAAGAAACTTAAATACTTAAAGACAAATCATATACCGGTAAAGAGACAAAAAATGTAATGAGAACACTTTTATGCCCCCCGTATCGATAGATCTGGAGGCATATAGTGATTCGTTGGTCCGTCCTTTCGTCCATCCGGTTAATCCAAATTGACTGTTTCTTCTAGCATTATTATTAGAGGCTTGCTACAAAGCTCACCGGACCCCATTTTGACCTTCACCTTGACCTAATTTTGGACTTAGACTTATTGAAGGGCCAAATTCTTGGTTAACCCAAATTGACCGTTTCTTCTAGCATTAATATGGATTGCTACAAAGCTTTCATACTTGCATGGATGTTGTATTTGAACATTCTCCACACACCTATATCCCCTAACCTCATTTTGACCTGTACATTGACCTAATTTTGGACTTGGACTTATTAAGCGTCCAATTCTTGTTAACCAAATATTGTCTTATATCAAGGCGTTGCCTTCAAACTTGTCATACTTGTTTACCATTATAAGCCCCTTACATTATCAAAGCCATGTAACACTATCCAACATTTTAACAGAATTATGGCCTCTGATGGGCTTAGCTTTTTTTATGGACGAGGCTTCCATGGGGCATACGTGTTTATTATTTATTGTCTTGTTCTGTCTGTCTACTTGAATATCTCCTCTGAAACCAAAAGAGCTGAAGACTGTAAACTTCCTGATATTAACCTTTATCTCAGGGGTCCTACAATTCCGGAATTATCCGGAAATCTGGATTTGACGCACAAGAAGGGATAAACGTTTCTGCTGAAAATAAGCTATTTCATGAAAAAAATTCAAAGTGTTAACAAAGTTATGGTCACTTGAACTTTTCAATATGAATTTGACAATAGAACAAAGTTTGAAATAAGTGTTTTAGTATAGTGATACATGTGTGGTAATGGCACCTGAAACAGAACTGGGTCTTATTTTCATGATTGGGCATTATGCCTCAGTAGGACTCCTGTTATCTATTAAAATAGGTAAAAAACTGACTGACTATAGGTATATATTGAAATATTGTCTATTGTATACATGCTTAGACTTGTTTGACTAGTGTGTGAACATGCTTGTTAAGAGCCAGCCAGAGCGGCCTAGAGCCTAGTGTTAAATGAATTGATACTGATAAAGTTATCGAGACATGTGTGCTATTGATTTTATAATTTTGGGGGAAAGTTTCTCATAAAGCTGTAGTTTAAACTTCTATCTTCATTGAAAGTCGATATTGGATGTTTGCTATCAGTGTGACTGTGCAGTATGCCGGGAACTTATCATATACTGTATAGCGGGTATATTTTACGGGGGTTTAATTTTTGCTATATTCGCGGTCAACATTGATAACATGAAATCTAAACCCAGCGAAATATTCACCTCGTAAAAATACAAATTTTACAAAGGCAGATAATTCATGATTAAAAACATGTGAAGGGGCAACACGAAATAAACTTACATTTGCCCAATGACTTTGCAAGAAGTACGTCGTTTAGCAAAATACGGTAAAATACGGCAATATCATCAGACTACGAATTAGAATAAATTACAAAATATAATTCGAAATTAGATCTTTGTAAAACGTGTGTAAACTCTATGCATGTGTATCAAATATCATACGTGCATCATGTTTTCTCAACGTTAAAAGAGGTTAATTATAAGCAGGTGAATCAAACTTGTTAAATTTAATGATTTTGTTCGCAAAACGTGTACATGTTTGCCGAAAAAGTATTTGTATAAATTTTCTAATGATAGTCAACTCGGCTATCAAACAAATCGTTCAAAATAACAGTGGAAACGCAACAAGCAATTAATGAATAAAATAAATAAGCTGACTGTGTAATTTGTAAATCCCGTAAATTATTTATTAATAATCAAATTTGGAAGGACAGAAGCACACTACCTTATTAAATACCGGTGGGGAGCATAAATAAATCATGGACAGGGTGTTTTTAAAAAAAGTAGTCTTATAATTACGGTCCACTTCTTATGAGACTATGTATACCAAAGTTGTTCGCAATTAATCAACACTTAATTAACACTTTAATTGTCATTACGCCCGGTTTTCTTACGATATTGCATTTAAGTTTTATGATTTATAAATTACTGTGTTCAGCAATCATTTTCCGTTTTTTTATTTTCCAAGGTGTAAATTATGTATGATTGACCTCCCACTTCAAGTTTATCAACAAGGTTTTAAATTCGCGGTCGAGGTCGTTTGCGCGAAATGAAAACACCGTGATTTCAAAAGGTATTCCTGTACTGGACTTGATATGAAGTATTATATCATAGATACATGCATGTTTGGGAAAAGTTGACAAAAAATGAGCAAACATCTGAAAAATTTTATGTCATAATTTGATGATTTATGGGGTTAAGTTTTTCACAATTTGAAAAGTTTCTGCGCCTACTTTTTCACAATTTTGCGAATTTTTACGCTAAATTTTCACAAAACAAAGGGCTTGGGCATCTTCACAATTCAGCGAAAAAAAAGCCCTGTTTTACCAGGTAGCTAAGTTAAATACCTATAACGTCTGGAACATTGACCCTATAATCAGGCTTAGGACCGAGTGTCAAAATGCACCATATGTGGGTAATGGTTTGCACCTATTGTGGGATTTTAACGCGTACTTTATGGCGCCATAAATTACCCTAGTCTTTAAAATTAACACTTGTCCATTTGTCCGAGACACATGATTGTTTTTTTAAGACAAGTATTTTCTCATCTTCACCAGGAATTATTTATCTTAAGTACTCTCTTGATATTCGGACTAGTTCCAAATCCTAACTGCATAGACTGAAACACTTGGAGCTAGCATCCTCAAACATGGTATGCCGTTTGGATGTGATCAATAGATGACCTCTATTTCCAATAATATACATGTCTACTTCACAGCTACAGATAAGCTGCGTATTGGGGTAATTACCCAATTAATTTTCTTAAAAACCCAATAGATTTTGAGAGGAGGGAGTAAGAAAAAGCAAAGACAATCTGAAATACTCAAAAAAAAATGATGTTATAGAGAAAATTGGTACATAAAAGATCATTTACCCTATGAGATTTATTAAATACCCAATTAAAATTTGTCAAAACCCAATTAAAATTAAAACCTTATCTGTAGCTCTGACTACTTCAAAATTTCTTGTATTGTTGGCTGTTGAAAAAGTTCACACTTTCTTCATGGTTAATGAACTCTCTTATTTCATGTTTCAGAAGGACAAATCCAATCTGGACAAAAATAATCCCAATATTGTCCGAGATGTGAAAGCACGGTATTTTCCTGACTTACCACATTTAAGGATGTCGTTTGGAACTCCTTCATACCCCTCTCCGTTGGATCGTATACGTTCTGGACAACACGACCGCAAGACGCAGTTTGGGCTCACACCAAACACCAATAACGCATCATTCGAAGGCAATCAGTCCTTCCCTAAAGCATCAAAAACCAAACTGATGCCTGCTAGAAAACTTAACCTGGATAACTTCAGAGGTTGGAATCATTTATTTTTGTCGATTAAATGTAAATTTATTTAAATTGAGAATTGCAGTCAGTAATCTTTATATATTAGCAGTTTTTGTACAGTAAAATTATTGTTGTTTTCAGTTCTTTAAATACGAGTAGTTGAATCTTGTGTAATTTATAATTATGAAAAGATGGCTTTGTGGATAATGCAATCTCAATTTATCTGTTATACAGAGTTATACCAACTTTGTAACTCTGACCTCAGTCCTGTAGTTTGTGGAAAGTGTTTGTTTTAGGGTAATGTTGGGACTGATTTTGTAGAACAACATAAGTTTAAAGAATTTTCCAGGGAAGACAAAATGTTCCCAACTAGATATAAAGAATATAAAATGTCCCGACTAAATGTTTGGCATGATATTCAATGAACTACAAGAATATTAAATATCAGTCTCAAAATTGGAAAAAACATGCATTTGGGTACTAAGCATGGTTGCCAAAATCGGCCACAAAATCTATGACATGCCAAATTCAGGGATTGATCTTTATTGAACTTTCCCTCCGTCAAGGCTCACTGCTGCAATATTCAAGTGTGTAATTTTTTGGGACCGAATCCTCCCCATTTAGGTCACTACATTCATTTTGTGATGTGTATAATTTTCAGGGGCTGAGTTAAATGATGTCAGTTTTAGTGCTGGTTTGTCTAAGGGTTGTTTTAATCATTCTGGGGACAGAAGCTTGGAGCAGTCTATACATGAACGTAGTATGAACCAGTCCAGGGACATGAGCCATAACTCATCAAGGGAGTTAAGTCATAACTCATCAAGGGAAGTAAGCCATGTGTTATCAAGGGAGGGAAGTTTGAATATGTCATCAGGGGAGAGAAGTCTGACAGAAAGTTGGTCGTTCTATAACCATATTGGTGGTAGTGACGCTGGACATACGTTTCCCTCCACTGTACGCAATCCTAACAAAGCTATATGTACCATTAATGGACGAACTTCAGAGGTAGGTTATGTTTCCCTTTATACCATTTACTGTTATATCAGAACAACCCAGATAATAATAATAATAAAAATTGTAATAAAGACTTTAATTACATAGGCAACACAGTTAGGCAATTGCCCAATCTTCCCTGTGAGCCTCTTGAAAATAATCAACATTTACAGATAAATGTACATAGCAACACAATACATGATAGCAAAATATTCACTTCCTTCAACCCTGTACGCAATATTATCCAAACAAATAAACTTGATCCTCTTCCTTAATGCATGAATATATACATGAAAGCATCTAAAGAGGAATATATCAATATCCACGAGGAAGTCCTGTTGTACCAGTCATTGCATTTAGATTATCATGTTTGAAGTACATCCTGCACATATTCATAATCCACTTATGAAAACACAGACCGACAATTGAATATTGACTAAATCAACTGTTAAAAGTATGCTGATAGTAGGCATTAGGAACATGTTAAAAGTATGCTAATAGTAGGCATTTGGAACATGTTAAAAGTATGCTAATAGTAGGCATTAGGAACATGTTAAAAGTATGCTAATAGTAGGCATTAGGAACATGTTAAAAGTATGCTAATAGTAGGCTTTAGGAACATGTTAAAAGTATGCTAATAGTAGGCTTTAGGAACATGTTAAAAGTAGGCATTAGGAACATGTTAATTTGTTTGAGGAATACATCCTTACTTCTTTAATAAATATGGAATATCACTGCAGTGTGTTGATCGGTTGGGCCGTATTACCTCAAGTTGCTTGTGTAATGCTGAGATGCGGTATGGCGCAAGCAACGAGAGGTGATACGGCTTAAAGGATCAGCACAACTGCAGTGATATTCCTTTTATTATATACCTACAAAAGTGAAAAAAGGGCTTTTACGCGCGAAAATTTAATGTGTATATTCATTGATGTCATTAACATCGGCATATTTTCGACATATAACGCGACGTTCATTCATAAAAAGGTAAATGTTTACATTATGACGGCATTGGCATATGTTCGGCATATAACACGTCAGACATGCATGATACGGATTCGGAAAACCAGACATGTATGATACGGAAAATGCAATCTGTCGCGTTGTATTCCACTGTGTGATTTGGCCTGTATTCGTGACAATACAGTGTTAGGTATATACAAGGATGTCAATATTCCTGATTAATCCGGAATTCCACATTTATCTAACCAGAAAGAGCTATGATTTCTGACTGAAATAAAAGTTATTTGATAAAAATATCTCAAGAAATGGCAAAGTTATGGTCAATTTAATCTGCTTGGAAGGATTTTACTCAATAAAAACTGAGTTAAGTATGGAAACAATGTGGTTGAAGGCCTCTTGTTTGGCACAAATGGTAGGCAGCATATGATTTTCAGGATTTTGAATTTGGCTCTGTTGACACCCCTGTATATAATAAAACATGCTAAAGAATGTGTACACATAACATCAACAGCAGTTTGAGACAATTTTCATGAATATTTACATGATAAGGTATCTTGGTGTCATTGAGTGGATTGTCTCCCTACTTTTTAACTTAACTTCTTTTCCCTCTTACCCTGTGGCGATGGATAGCTTGAGGAATTAAATTTCAAAAATAAATTATTGTATAAGTTAGCAAGTGGAAATTTTGGACAATTTATAACATCCGCTGACATTTCCTCGAGCGTAAATATTGGCTTACAAAGAATGCTACAATGAAAGAAAAACATTGCTCATATTTCCACACACTAATTGTCTGAAATTCATAGTTTGCTTATTTTTTACCTGCGAAATTATGCACTTATACAGTATTATAATTATGTACCGTACTAAAAACAAGGAAATGATTACAGATTTTAATTGCTAATGAGATGGCATGTGAACTGTTTGGTTATGAGGAGACGGAACTGATTGGTTTAATGTTGAAGAAGCTGGTCAAACTGAAGCCTAGGGAACAAGGTACCATCATGGAATCACATCTAGAACCAACTGGAGAAGTGGTCAACTTGTCCGGCAAAGTGGTATGCTTCATTCACTGTCTTGTTTTTAATTTTGCAGACTATACATAGATCTTTCCCAACCAGCTGCTTTGGTGCAGAATCTATCAGTTATTTGAACGATTTAGTATTAGCTTTAACTTGTTCTTTTTCAAAATACCAATAATTCAAAGACCCTTGAGTTAGAATTCTGTGGTCAATTTAAAATAATGGTATTGAGAAAGTTTCAAAGGTAAAAGAATCAATTTAAGGGTCAAATAAAATCCCTGATGTGTAGAGCTGTCATCGATAGAAGCGATATTGATGTATCAACGATATTTTTTTGCCTATCAATTATCGATTCACATTTTGAAATATCAATAAATGAAAAATGTTCTGAACCACCCAAAATTCTCATTTTTCCTGCACAAAACATTTTACTTTGTTAAATGGAAGTTTACAAATTGTCAAAATTTGTCAAGTCTAAATTCAAACTGAATCTACTATTTTCAAGCGCTGTATCTACGCTCAATATATACAATGTAGAACAGCTAAATAAGTGAACCATGAATTATGTGCCTGTTACGATTCATCTATATGTGCAAGTCGATATATTGATTAAATCGTCAATACTTGTCATCCGTTATTGGAATCGTCGATACGTCTCGGATCAAATCAATGACAATTCTACTGATTTATGTAAAATAAGAATCTTGTATTCATTGTTTTCATTAGGTTGATGCTGTGGATAAGAATGGATTGATACTTCCTGTATCTATGTGGGTGAAGAAATTCGAGACATCACTAGAACCAAGATGTCTGGTTGTCATGGAACCGGTGGAGAGGACTGTTGCTATGGTGAAATTTGCCTCTGATGTATGTATGGATATTCATCATCTGTATACAATGTGTTGTCCATGTTGGATGGTTGAATATTAAAATTGGAATTTCAATGATTTGCCCTGATATTCTAGTGCTCGAGTGTCTGCTTTGAATACAAGAGGTCTCAGGTTCGATTCCAGGCCACAATATAACAGTCGTTAAAAATGGTACTGGTATGTCTCCATAGTTAGTTCCAGGTAACTGCTGGTTCGTCCAGTGTCATGATAATGTGACTGGGTTGTCTCCATAGTTAGTTCCAGGTAACTGCTGGTTCGTCCAGTGTCATGATAATGTGACTGGGTAGTCTCCATAGTTAGTTCCAGGTAATTGCTGGTTCGTCCAGTGTCATGATAATGTGACTGGGTTGTCTCCATAGTTAGTTCCCGGTAACTGCTGGTTCGTCTGGTGTCATGATAATGTGACTGGGTTGTCTCCATAGTTAGTTCCCGGTAACTGCTGGTTCGTCCAGTGTCATGATAATGTGACTGGGTTGTCTCCATAGTTAGTTCCCGGTAACTGCTGGTTCGTCCAGTGTCATGATAATGTGACTGGGTAGTCTCCATAGTTAGTTCCAGGTAATTGCTGGTTCGTCCAGTGTCATGATAATGTGACTGGGTTGTCTCCATAGTTAGTTCCCGGTAACTGCTGGTTCGTCCAGTGTCATGATAATGTGACTGGGTAGTCTCCATAGTTTCAGGTAACTGCTGGTTCGTCTGGTGTCATGATAATGTGACTGGGTAGTCTCCATAGTTTCAGGTAACTGCTGGTTCGTCTGGTGTCATGATAATGTGACTGGGTTGTCTCCATAGTTAGTTCCAGGTAATTGCTGGTTCGTCTGGTGTCATGATAATGTGACTGGGTTGTCTCCATAGTTAGTTCCCGGTAACTGCTGGTTCGTCTGGTGTCATGATAATGTGACTGGGTAGTCTCCATAGTTAGTTCCAGGTAACTGCTGGTTCGTCTGGTGTCATGATAATGTGACTGGTATGTCTCCATAGTTAGTTCCAGGTAACTGCTGGTTCGTCCAGTGTCATGATAATGTGACTGGTATGTCTCCATAGTTAGTTCCAGGTAACTGCTGGTTCGTCCAGTGTCATGATAATGGGACTCGGTAGTCTCCATAGTTAGTTCCAGGTAACTGCTGGTTCGTCTGGTGTCATGATAATGTGACTGGTATGTCTCCATAGTTAGTTCCAGGTAATTGCGGGTTCGTCTGGTGTCATGATAATGTGACTGGGTTGTCTCCATAGTTAGTTCCAGGTAATTGCTGGTTCATCTGGTGTCATGATAATGTGACTGGGTAGTCTCCATAGTTTCAGGTAACTGCTGGTTCGTCCGGTGTCATGATAATGTGACTGGGTTGTCTCCATAGTTAGTTTCAGGTAACTGCTGGTTCGTCTGGTGTCATGATAATGTGACTGGGTTGTCTCCATAGTTAGTTTCAGGTAACTGCTGGTTCGTCTGGTGTCATGATACTGTGACTGGGTTGTCTCCATATGACTGGAAAACTCTTTGAACAATGGGACTTAAAAAAAACAACATTTAAAAAAAAGTCTCAAATCTAATGACATGTACAATAGAAATGTAATGAATTTGATGTCTTGATGATAATCTAAACCTGACAGTACAGTCTGAACAATGCTAAACATTTATCAATAACAGTACAGTCTGAACAATGCTAAACATTTATCAATAATAGTACAGTCTGAACAATGCTAAACATTTATCAATAACAGTACAGTCTGAACAATGCTAAACATTTAACTATAACAGTACAGTCTGAACAATGCTAAACATTTATCAATAACAGTACAGTCTGAACAATGCTAAACATTTATCAATAACAGTACAGTCTGAACAATGCTAAACATTTATCAATAACAGTACAGTCTGAACAATGCTAAACATTTAACTATAAAAGTACAGTCTGAACAATGCTAAACATTTATCAATAACAGTACAGTCTGAACAATGCTAAACATTTATCAATAACAGTACAGTCTGAACAGTGCTAAACATTTATCAATAACAGTACAGTCTGAACAATGCTAAACATTTAACTATAACAGTACAGTCTGAACAATGCTAAACATTTATCAATAACAGTACAGTCTTAAAATGCTAAACATTTATCAATAACAGTACAGTCTGCACAATGCTAAACATTTAACTATAACAGTACAGTCTGAACAATGCTAAACATTTAACTATAACAGTACAGTCTGAACAATGCTAAACATTTAACTATAACAGTACAGTCTGAACAATGCTAAACATTTAACTATAACAGTACAGTCTGAACAATGCTAAACATTTAACTATAACAGTACAGTCTTACTACATTCTGTATTAAAGACAACATCCAACCAAAGACCTCTGCAACAAAATCTGACTACATAGTAACCACCAATATTAACTGAGTTACTCCCTATCACACTGTTTCAACCTGTTATGAGAATCAACCTGTAAAGATGAAAACTTCTTGCTGTTTCTATGGGTGGTTATCCTATTGTGCTAGTGCTAGTGTTTGTCTGGTTGGATGTCACAAAGTTTGTCTATGCTTGTTGTCCTCAACCACTGGTCTAATTTCAATGACTCTTAACATGAATGCTTGGTACCAAGCCTAGTTGTGAACATTGTCAGGATATGTTTCTGTGTCAAAAACGCTTCTTGTTTCCTGATATTTTGAGATTTACTTGTGGAATGAGATGTTTGTATGTATATCTATGTATGTATGATATTACAGGGTACGATAGTGTCATGTGATGATCAGTTAGCATATATCCATGGTTACCAGGACCGTGATGATTTACAGGGGTCACATATAAAGGATCTGATTCCAGCATTCAAACTGCCAGTACCTGGTGAAAGATTACATAAGGTAACAAGCATACTTAGTGCTTTCATTTAATTCATGGACACAAAATGGGTATGAAAATCATTTGCGCAAATCTGCAATTTTGTGGTCCACTGGGAACATGTTTATGAATATTGAAGATCAGGGTAGGGGAGGTAACTACAACATGCCATTCCCATCCAGTTTTAGTATACCTGTTTCATTTAATATGTACAGACTTGTGGATTTATCGCTAAAATTATATATAAAAAAAAATTGTGCGACGTTACGTTAACGTCATGACGTCACATCCGTTGTTTTCTTGATTACATGTATATTATATTCTGATGAAGGCGCAAGCCAAAACGTAAACTATAATATAAAAATATGGAACACGTGTTGTTGTCGAGTAATTTCAAACTAAAATTATATCACACATATTAAAGAAGGAATGATATGTTATAATGTATGGCCCCCATCAAAGATGATGCTGGGTGTATATTTGTACTGCACATGATGCTAGGTGATCTGATCCATCAGACAGGAATTGTTGGGCCTGAGATCCTCAAACTTTACTTGGAGTTTTGTCATTAGCTGCTTTACATTTTTGATGTCCCATGATAAGGCCTCTATGACCTTTAACATAAATGACTATTTGGCTTACATAGGGCAATGCCCCATGCATGTTTTACAAACATGTCGTTTAAATCCATATTCAGGAAGTGAAGAAACAACGAGCCACAGGTCGCACAAAGGATGGTGCCAATTTCCCCCTCAGTGTTGCTGTAGAGGTTGATGAGGATGAAGATGATATGGTTGCTAGCGGCGATGATAGTATATATAAGGGAGTAATCTGGGTGTTTGCTAACATAAGCGGACTGATAACATTCCTACCAGATGGTACGATACACAATATCAATGAGAACTTCTCTCTTATGTTGTTTGGATATAGAAGTTCCGAAGTTCTTGGCAAGGTGTGTATGACGTAGTAGTCTAACCTGTGTTACATGGGTGTCAATTTTCCTGATTTATCCGGAATTCTGGATTTATCATTTCTGAAAGAGCAATGGCTTCTAAGCACAATAAATTTTTGATGAAAATATCTCATGAAATGGCAAAGTTATGGTAACTTTAATCTACTTGGAAGGATTTTCTTTAATAAAAACTGAGTTAATTATGGAAACAACTTCATTGAAGGCTTTTTATTTGGCAAAAATGGTCGCCCGCATACTTTTTTCGTGATTTTAAATTTGGTCCCCTGTTGGCACCCCTGGTGTTAAAGATCACCTGCAAACTAAGAATAATGTTTCGGTTTTGTGATGCCAATTTTGAATCCGGCCTCCAATATCGTAAATTAATGTTTAGTCACATGACAATATTTGAGATTGAGATGCTTCTGGAGATCGGGCCACGTAAATAATTTTGCACAATACATTGCTATAACAGAATCTCGTGTTAAAACACAAAATATTCATGAGTCAAGGTAGATAATTTCTCACTAAGATTATACATTGTATTTCAGAATATTTCTAAGTTGATACCAGATTTCTATGAGATTCTAGAACTTGTGGATACCAGTCTTCCACTACCACCTGTAGATGATGACAAACTATCTGTACATAGCAAGGATAGTGGTCAACATTCATCCAGATCTAGTAGTAAAGGTATGTAGTATATAATGTACATATGTCAGATTTTTTATCTATCCATTTTACTGTTTATCAAAGCTTCGTATTAAAACTAGTTCAAAATTAGTCAGTTTTAAGTTCTTATTTTTATACCCCCATCTTTGATGAGGTATATTGCCGCGTACAACAACTCGGTCGGTCTTTCGGTAGAACTAATGATCTCCATTCAATAACTGGTTGAGGCCTGGATTTTACATGGATGTTGGTCATCAAAAGTAGATGACCCCTATTGATTTTGAGGTCAGTAGGACAAGGTCAAGGACAAATTAATGAGCAGAGTGTCATCTTAAAGGTACATCTCCACTACAAAATATGCCTACCCAGACATCTCCTCTTCAAAATATGCCTACCCAGACTAACGAATGATTCAATGGGCTATAGGGTATTCTACAAAATATGCCTACCCAGACTGATGAATGATTCAATGGGCTATAGGGGAATCTACAAAATATGCCTACCCAGACTAACAAATGATTCAATGGGCTATAGGGTATTCTACAAAATATGCCTACCCAGACTGATGAATGATTCAATGGGCTATAGGGTATTCTACAAAATATGCCTACCCAGACTAACGAATGATTCAATGGGCTATAGGGTATTCTACAAAATATGCCTACCCAGACTAACGAATGATTCAATGGGCTATAGGGTATTCTACAAAATATGCCTACCCAGACTAACGAATGATACAATGGGCTATAGGGGAATCTACAAAATATGCCTACCCAGACTAACAAATGATTCAATGGGCTATAGGGCAATCTACAAAATATGCCTACCCAGACTAACTAATGATTCAAGGGGCTATAGGGGAATCGACAAAATATGCCTACCCAGACTGATGAATGATACAATGGGCTATAGGGCAATCTACAAAATATGCCTACCCAGACTAACTAATGATTCAAGGGGCTATAGGGGAATCCACAAAATATGCCTACCCAGACTGATGAATGATTAAATGGGCTAGAGGGGCATCTACAAAATATGCCTACCCAGACTAACAAATGATTCAATGGGCTATAGGGCAATCTACAAAATATGCCTACCCAGACTAACTAATGATTCAAGGGGCTATAGGGGAATCCACAAAATATGCCTACCCAGACTGATGAATGATTAAATGGGCTAGAGGGGCATCTACAAAATATGCCTACCCAGACTAACAAATGATTAAATGGGCTATAGGGGCATCTACGAAATATGCCTACCCAGACTAACGAATGATTCAAGGGGCTATAGGGGAATCTACAAAATATGCCTACCAAGACTAACAAATGATTCAATGGGCTATAGGGCAATCTACAAAATATGCCTACCCAGACTAACTAATGATTCAAGGGGCTATAGGGGAATCCACAAAATATGCCTACCCAGACTGATGAATG
The DNA here is from genome assembly GCA_947247005.1 of Spisula solida. NCBI lineage: Eukaryota > Metazoa > Mollusca > Bivalvia > Venerida > Mactridae > Spisula > Spisula solida. Next base: position 24,394,101 of record OX365960.1, on the reverse strand, counting down.
ATTAAATGGGCTAGAGGGGCATCTACAAAATATGCCTACCAAGACTAACAAATGATTAAATGGGCTATAGGGGCATCTACGAAATATGCCTACCCAGACTAACAAATGATTCAATGGGCTAGAGGGGCATCTACGAAATATGCCTACCCAGACTGATGAATGATACAATGGGCTAGAGGGGCATCTACGAAATATGCCTACCCAGACTAACAAATGATTCAATGGGCTAGAGGGGCATCTACGAAATATGCCTACCCAGACTAACAAATGATTCAAGGGGCTATAGGGGAATCTACGAAATATGACTACCCCAAGGTTCATACAGGCCTTGAAAAGTGCTTGAATTTGGTTTCAACCTTGAAAAGTACTTGAATTTAGTGCTACCTTGAAAAAATACAAAATGGTACTTGAATTTAACTGAACATCCTTGAATTCAGGCAAACAGCCTTGAATATCCATAAAAGCTTATTGATGTTGTCAAAATTGCACATTTAATATCAGCAAAATATAAAAAATTCAAGTACATAAATGTATGAGTGCGAATGTCACTGTTATTTTATTAATTGGGCACTTTCGGGTATGACTAGAAATATATTATAAAGTGGCAATTAATTATTGCATTTTCAGACAATTTAAGCATGGTGAATGTTTGGAAAAATACCTTGAAAATGCATATTCTACCTTGAAAAGTCCTTATGAATAGTCCTTGAATTTTGGTGTGAGAATTTTGTTTGAACCATGTACCCAGACTAATGAATGATACAATGGGCTATAGGGTATTCTACAAAATATGCCTACCCAGACTAACGAATGATTCAATGGGCTATAGGGGAATCTACAAAATATGCCTACCAAGACTAACGAATGATACAATGGGCTATAGGGGAATCTACAAAATATGCCTACCCAGACGAATCAATGTTTCCATGGCCTATAGGGGAATGATGGGTGTCAATTACTCTGTTTTTTAACGGGTATATAAGATTCAATGCAGAGAGTGATAAGGTTGAAAATGAAAAAAAGTCAGTGAGAAGAACGTCGGTGAGCATGTCGCTGATAATGTCAGATCGAGGCACCTTCGCTCTAGATGGATTTATCCGAGGCATGGGTTTTCAAAATTATGAATATTACACAATAGTTTAAAAAGTTGTTCATTTGGCAGTGAATAATTTTTTTATGTATACCTGAAAAGGGTTAAACCTCATAGTAAGTATATATTGCTCGCAACAGGTAATAGTTTGAGAGTGAGAACAAATGTTTGTAGTATGACGTTCATACTGCATTGAAAAATGATGTCATTGTGTGCTGCACGCGTAAACATTATGATTTGATAGCGTAACCGAATTTTTATTTTGTACATAACATATTTAAATGAAATTTTGCGTATATTTTCAGATTATTTTGATTGAATGTCAGTGAAAATTTGAAACTAACACAAATGAGAATTTTATAAGATCTGCGGAGTAAACAAATTACTTGAACACACCTTGTATATATGAAAGCTGTGTTGTTTCTATGTAAATGTATAGTATATGTATGATATTGTATATTACAGGAGGCAATGATGACCAGAGATCAGGTTCAGCGTTTAACATGTTAGATGGTTTCAAGTTACATGAACCCGGAGTGACATCAACACCAAACAAACCCACAGTCCTCGATACTCTAGCTAAGAGGTAACATATATCTATATTCAGGGGTTCTACAATTCCGGAATAATTCGGAAATCCGGATTTGCTGCACTTGGAAAAAAGAACTTTTCTGCAGATAATAAAAGTAATTTGATGAAAAAATTCAAAAAGTTAAGTTACGGTCATTTAAAGTTTTAAAGCTGAATTTGACAATAGAACAAGGTTTGAAACAGTGTTTTGGTGTAGGGATGTGTGCAAATTGCACTCAAAACAGACTTGCGTCTAATTTTCAGTATTAGGTATTATGCCTTAGTAGAACCCCTGATATTATATCCGTAGCTATCAATTTTGTTTTCCTACTGAATTTTATTTCCATATTCCCTTCATCTTTATGTGAGGTATATACTGCTTTACACATGTCTGTCAGTCTGTCTGTATGTCCAATGGTTGGTGGACTAAACAATTTCATTTTAAAAATAACTCGTGACACTTGGTCCAATGATCCAGAAAATATATATGGAGGTTGTTCAGTAGTTCACCCCCTATTGATTAGAGGTCAATTGTCAAGGTTGTTTTGACCTTTGATATTAAACGGTTTCTGATTGATAACCCAAGAACTGTTGGGCAAAGGATCATTTATGTCAGTAGTTGACTCGACACCTATTTATTTTAAGGTCAGTAGGTCAACAAATGAAAGATTGTTAGTTAAAAATGCTATTTTTGGTCGATGAATTTCACCTATTGTTTCCAGATAAATGCTATTTTTGGTTGAAGAATTTCACCTATTGTTTCCAGATTAAATGTTTGGTCAATGAATTTCACCTATTGTTTCCAGATAAATCCTATGTTTGGTTGATGAATTTCATCTGTTGTTTTCAGATTATCGTCTGACCAAATTGACTTAGATTCTGAGGAGGTCGTGAAAGGTACGAGTCTTCCCCCGGCTGCTGAAATAAAAACTGATGCAATTACTTCCCTTGAACAATCTTCACCAAGCCACAGCACTGTTTCTACCTCCAGTACCGAAACTCTTCTGACTGCAAGGGAGGCAACTTGTGTGAAAACTAGTCCATCGCTTCACTCAGCATCAAAAACTACAGACATACTTTCAAAGAACGATGAAAATCATAACCAGAGCTTGGAGGTAGAAAAGTTACCAGCGGAAGCGGTAGTTTTTAAACTTGATGGGTCGGGAAATTACAAAATAGAGGAGTCAACAACTACTGAACATGTTGAAGTTAGTCCCACTGTTGTTGAAGACATTGTCGGTCCAACTTCAGTATGCAACAATATTGGTAGTTCAACCCCTATTGCTAAAGGTGTTAAAAAATTACAGAAAAGTGATATCCTTGCCTCGCCATGTTTATCTGATATTATGAAACTAGATTCTGAGAAGAATTCTCCGTGTAATGGTAGTTCTGCTATTGAAGGGGATGATGAACTTGAAGATACAGATGACAGTGATGATAACGTGACTGATCTAAACACCACTGATGATCTCATTGCTGCGGCTATGGGATTAGTGAAGTTGGACCAACATTCAAACTATGTTGCTGTGGATGAAACTAGTGCCAAACATGTCAGTGCTGATGTTACAAGTAAGGATACGAATGTGTGTGTGGAGACCAATGAATGTTCAGACAATAGGTTAAAAGACAATGAAGTTAAAGTGGCTAAAAATGACCAAGGTTCGTCATCTTGTGTAAACAGTGATAACTCAGTGTCCCGGCTGGAGGAGGATAGTGCTGTGATTAAGTCTGACCTAATAGAAAGCCTGGTGGTTACGTCAGACGAGGTGGGAAGCTCAGTGGTAACGTCGGACAAGGTGGGAAGCTTAGTGGTTACGTCGGACGAGGTTGGAAGTTCAGTGGTAATGTCGGATGAGGTTGGAAGTTCAGTGGTTATGTCGGACGAGGTCGGAAGCTCAGTGGTAACGTCGGACGAGGTTGGAAGTTCAGTGGTAATGTCGGACGAGGTTGGAAGTTCAGTGGTTATGTCGGACGAGGTTGGAAGCTCAGTGGTAACGTCAGACGAAGTGGAAAGCTCGGTGAATGAGCTGGATAAATCACGTATCAGTGTTATAGAGGATGTGGATGAATCTCTGCTTCATAGATCCAGTATTCATCAGTTCCTTAACTCAAGATGCAATAAAAGTAGGAATCTAGAGGATTCAGGCTCGTTTGTGAGGTCTGGTAACTTGAGTGCAAGAGACAGTCCTCTTGTGTCGAAAAACAGTCCTCGTGTTGAAGTGTTCTATCCCCAGGGATTTGAAACCCCAAGTTTTGGTGGGGGTGGGGATCAGTTAAGCATGGATTCTAGTGACTTTAGTAACTATGGTTATTCACCGAGTCTGAACAGTTTCGAAAAGCATGAAAAAGGAGTCAGATATGTAACGAAATGTCGCAGCGAGTCAAAGTCCTCTGACTACAGTTCAAACGGGACCTTGATGTTTCCAGAAGGTAGTTTTCAGGGACAGTGTAAACACAGGGATCAGTCTTACCTAGGTAAATATGTACCAGTAATAATAGTTTATGACAATATCATGAAATAGGTAATCAGTCAACATTTTCTCACAAAAGTTCAAATAAAGTACGATTCTAGCAATGTAAATGTATCCAATGTGATCACATAAAATGTTATATTGTAAATTGTCAATGCACTGCATTAGGTTTGATACATACAGTTCTACACGTTTTAAAACAACATTGCTCTCACAAAAGCAGAGGTGTCAATTTTCCGGATTTATCCGGAATTCCGGATTTGTCTGACCAGAATAAAAGTTATTTGATGAAAATATCTCAAGAAATGACACAGTTATTGTCAATTATATCCGCTCTGAAGGATTTTCTCCAATAAAAAGTTTGAAAAACTGAGTTATATATGGTTGACGGCCTCAAGTTTGTCAAAAATGGTCAGCCGCATATGATTTTCAGGATTTTTGATTTGGCTCTGTTGACACCCCTGCAAAAGAGCCATTAGTGCCCAGTTGTGCATATTGGCAACACAGTATGCTGGAATTAAATTTCATCTGTGTTATTGTACTTCCAATTTTTATTAGGTTGACTTTTCTAAGAAAAAAAGTCGAGCTATTGTCTTCACTGGATTGTGTGCGTCGGTTAAGTTTATTGTCAGTCTCAAAGACTATCAAAGGTATCCACTAGAAACTCAACTTAATTATTCACCATCGCAAGGGGAGTCAATACTGATAAGGCTGATAACTCTGTGACCTATTTTTATGGAAATCTGTCCTCGTTTGGACTTAGTATATGTACGAGGGTTGATCGGGAAGTTCGTGTAATTTTGTTGTGAATTGAGTTGTGTTGCTCATAAGGAATAATAGATAATACCATCACAATCTTATATGCATTATCAAACTCTCTTATAAAAAATAGAAAAATATATCAAACAGTTACATGGTAACGACGATTCTTTAACAGTCACTTTGCATAGACGCCGCACACCAGAAAACTAAATGACGTCACATAACGTTAAACGCAATGTAGGTCCACTGTATGGATCACTTCCCCAAGAAGTCACAACACAAAGCTACGAATGTCTGATATTCGGCATACCTATCTCTTTCGTACATAACCCATACATAGTTAAAGGAGATTTCTTGAGCTCGCTGTCAGTCTAATGGTTTTTCGTCTATCTTTTTGGATGATTCCTCGCACTTTTCACGTACAGACGGAATCACTGTCGACGGCAACATTTCTCTATTGTTGACTTCAGTCGATCTTCTGTGCACTTTGAATAGTCTGTGTTGTGTGTTGGTAACTGCCGGACTGTACGTTTTAAATTATCGCACATTTTCATCTTTTCATTTGTTTCAGTCAGTGTTTGTTTCATATTCCCACGCAACATTCTGTAACGCGCCTCAATTCAGTGTCACCCGTTGACGTCATAATGTTGTTTCCGTTTCATTATCTGTTCAGATAAACACAGTGCTAATTTGATAGCGGATGTAGTAAACAACATTATATTTTATGGAAATGACCCCATGACGTCGACGTATGATGTGTTATATTTGCGTGAATTTTAGTCACACATAAGACTTTAAAAACGGCATTGTTTCAGAAAAATGAAAAATGTAGCAATTTTGGTGTGCGGCAACCTCGTGTAGTAACGTTGCCAAGGGTCATGTTGATCATCCAGATAGTGAAGTTTCATCAATATTTAACTAAAAATAAATAATTTATAAGCAAATTACACGAACTTCGCGATCACCCCTCGTACATAGAAAATAGTCGCAAATTTTACACATAAACTGAATTTTCTCAAACACTATCAAAGCTTTCTACTTGAAAGTCAATACACTTGTGGAATTTGATGACCTACATCTTCTGAAAAGAGTAAACAAATATATCCAGCTTTTTGTGGCTTTTTACTCAAAAAGGTCAATTTCTCAAAAACTATCAAAGGTATCCACTTAACATAATTATTTACCATTACAAGGGAAGTACATACTGACAAGGCTGGTAACCCTGCGACCTATATTTATGAGTTATCTTCCCTTGTCACTCTAAGATTTTTCACTCACAGATGAGCAAGGGTACTTTCAAGTACGAGAAAGTCGAGTGTCCAGCACTCGTAGGCGGTGCTCTTGTTCATATTGGATAAAATGTTGAATATTATAAGCGCTACATAAAGATGGCATATTTATTAATTCTGGATGTACTTCTTGAAAATAATAAAATATATGACATTATTTCTGTTACCAGGGATTGTGTTCCAAATAAAGCGTGTACAACTAGAAGATGGGAACGAGGTGTATTGTATGTGGGTATCTCGTGACCCCGAAGAACCGGCCGAATTCGGACGATCGTACGCTAATCTTACACTTGCTTCAAGTTTGAATAGTACTATGGAACATTCCAACTATAGTCTGGGAGAGGTATAAATCTTCAACTCAATTTTTCAAAACACTTGTGGAAGCATATTTGGCTAATAGGTAGCATTGAAAAACTACCAGCCAAAGTGTTCATTGAAAAACTACCAGCCCAAAATCATCATTGAAAATTACCTAGTCCCAAGTCTTCTTTGGAAAACAATCACTGGCCTCAAAGTGGCCATTCAAAACAACTAGCCCCTTTGAATGCGTTCAGTAGGCATAACTGTAATCAGAGGTCCTAAAATTCTAGAATAATCAAGAAGTCCTGATTATCTGAAATAAAAAGAATGAACTTTGATGCAAAAAATCAGTTATCTGATAACAAAATTCAATGTAATGAGCTAGTTGTAGTTTTGGTGTAGGGATGTGTGCTAATGACTTCCTGGTTTTCAGGATTGGGTATTATTAGCAACCCCAAGTCATTTTTGTAACTTGATTATTGTTGGTATTTGTTAAGTTCTTTGAATAGATCTCAGTAAATCCATTCCAGAACAGTTTATCTTTTCAAGATATCTTGAAAAATAAAAAAGTTATGATACTTTCAATGTTCAAAAAACGGGGCAAAATCTAGAATTTTTCTGTTCTATAAATCAGTTCGCGGTTGCTCGGACGACGGAACCGAAAAAAACACATATTTTTAGTAAAATTGCCATAACTTTTTTAATTTTTGAGATATCTTAATGAAATTTTGCACAGCAGTTCATCATTACATTCTGTACATTAGTAGCATAGTTTTACCAATCTCAATATCAAAATATTTAACAAAACTACAACTTTGATGCAAAGATTTCTGAATTTATGCCACCGACTCAATAAAAACCAATACCAATTGACTTGGCAAGTACTGTAAAACATGCACTGAAATTAACTGAAACAATCATGTTCACATATAGCATGTTAATTGGCCTATAGCTGTATATAATAGGTTTTACATCTTTGAATTATCCATCAAATTAAAGTCAAACCAAATTTAACCTGCATACTAAGACCACCCAAAGAAACGCACTTAATTAGTTGAATAATTATAAATGAAACCTGTCAACAAAAGACTGCTAATTTAGATTGTAGACCTACAATTAATATCACCAATCACCAACATGTGGATGCCATGGTATATTGCTTTGAACACAAGTGTCACTGGTATTGGGCGGCGTTCAGGTGCAACACAACTTGGATTATCACAGTTACATATAGAGATGTCATCGACAGAATCGATAACAATGTCTTGACATTGATTTCAGCTGATTGATAATTGATTCACATTTTGAAATATTGATTCATTCACTGGTAAATGAATAAAACCACCAAAATCTTCACGTTTGTCTGATTATTTTTACAAAACTTTATTGAAGACTGCAGTTAAAAGGTACATTTATAACTTTTGCAGCCTTAAATTTTGTTTTGGTAGCAAATCTGACCTATTCAAAATTGTTTGATGGGATTTCTTAAATGGAATTCTGCTGAAGTAATTCCACTTTCAGACCAATTTTCTCGTAGAAGGCACAAGTTAATCTGGAAAAACTATTTTTATTATTTATTGTTCAAAAGTGTACGCTAATTATGCGTTTATTCAAGTAATTGCGTCCGTAAAACTCGACGTCCGAAAAATTAACTATCCGAAATGTCGTATAGTTGTAAACGAACGGTTAACTTCCGTTCTCACAAAATTTCGAATTATGACTAAAAACAGTCGAAGCATCGTCACTTATGTCACGATTTGCGTTTATTTATCACATATTTGCTATTGACTATGTATTTTGTCGGAAAATACCAACATAAACGATCATGCTTAACAATCAAGACAGTATTTGACCTCGACATCTGACCCGTGCAAATTTGCATAATTTACCGTTTCACGTGTCGTGATTTAGGTCAAATAAGGTTGTTAAAGCTATGGTTTATATGCTATATTAATTGTATTTACATTTCTATGCAAGTTTAACTTCGTTGCAAACAAAAGATCGTCGATTTCGGTGCACATTTGTTTACATATCGATCTTTTAAGTCGGAGCGATATAATTTTGCAAATAAACAACATGGCCGCCGTGCATGACCTCGATTAATCTCATGACCTTTCAACTTTGATTATGAATGCGTTCGTCATTTCTGGACGGATTTTCTTTATTTAAATATCAAAATAAAGATTATATTTCGTAGATTTTAATGGTACCCGAACGAAAAAGATTGACCAAGGGGTTACTTGGGAAAATGGAGTCAACTTTGGACTTTTATTGCGAGGTCATTTTTTCTCGGATTTTTTTCGTTCGAATTTCTTTGGGAATATCGATCTCTTACCTGATTGGTTAAAATATTTCATGCAGATATGTTTAAAAACGGCGATCGCATCGACGCGCGAATACAGTGACTTTTATAAACACGTGTCCGTCAGCGCGACCTCGCGTGATCCGCTAATTATCGGTAATTAATTGCATTTGCTAATTAACTCAAAATTAATTAATTTTATCACATTTTTGATATTTATATCATTGGAAAGCAAATTTTATATGCTTTCTAATGGTGTAAATCATTTTTGACTGAGTGTTATGGAACTTTATAAAAATGAGTTTGAAGTCTAGAAACTATCGATTTTTGTCAAAATTCTAGTGGGATTATTGGTTTATCTGGGGTTGCTAGTATTATGCCTCAGTAGAACCCATGTGTAATAATAATACTGTATGTTCAGATTTTACAAGAAAGAGCACAAACAGGGAACCATGATATAGCGTATGAAGATGAAGACCCGTTGTCTAACATAGCTGCCCCTCCTGTGGAGACTGAAGAGGATCGAGCCATCAAGTACGGACCTTATTGTAAAATGTACGATACGCTACATACCATCGGGAAAGGTGCTTTCGGATTTGTAAAACTGGCACAGAGAAAAACTGATAGAAAGCAAGTAGTTGTGAAGTTTATACGTCGTGGTAAAGTATTCGCTGATTGCTGGGTCGAGGATACTGTGTATGGTAGAATGCCACTAGAAGTTAGTATATTACATAAACTGGATCATCCCAACATCGTCAAGGTACGTTATTACATGTTACTTATTATATTGTTGTTCTTGATATGTGTGTGCAGTCTATCTATCTAATTGCTTAATATTCTATAAATTGAATGCCATAAATGTGTTCTTCAATGTAATGATATTATAATATAAAGCAATGCAGTTTCTGAGTGTAAAACGAGATGCTATCATTTGCATATCATTATCCAAGTTACCCTGACCAACGGCCATATGCTGTGTGGATGATGATAGTGAAAGATACAACACATGTTACTGATGTTATGAATGACCCTTATTGATACAAGTTTTCACATACAGTCGACACTCGTTATGTCGACATTTTTGGGACTGTCAAAATTATGTCGACATATCCGAATGTCGACTCAACAGGAGCCAACAACTCTGACAAATTTCCATACCCGTCGAAATTTATAATAACAAAGTCCTTGAGCATTTCTGTCAGTACCGTTGTTACATCAGTTGGAACATGAACTAATACATATACGCGATTAAACTGGTGAAAGATCAATTTTATCACACTTACAGTTATCACTAAAACATTTAACCAAGTGTTTACGAGAGGGTCGAGTTCATAGCCTCGTTTTGAAACAAGTACAGTACGGGATCAGTACCGCAAGTGTGGATTTTAGCCCTTACGGGTTTCGCTTACGCAATATTTTAATTGTAAACAATATATTCAATCAACATGCCAGCCATCTGAAAGCAACGATGACATTTAATCTTTTCTTTGTTAACAATGTAAAGTATATTCATTTACCTATCGGAAATATAACAAGCATGTTAAAATAAATTGTGAAGGCATACAAAAATGTTTTTTTGTTCACCTTCCGAGAATCACGCTAGTTCAGCAGATTTTTTAATTTCATACGCCGAACTAGGTTACAATTTGTTTACAAACTTAAGATTTAACATCATTCAATTACATTTGCAAGCTGTGAACACATTAATTTTTAACAAACAATGGTTCGAAACAGGAGTATCTTCACGGTCAATTAACAACTGTTCAATTTCAATAGCGTCGACACGATGTCGACACAAACGATGACAATAAGGTGCGAAAATATCAATTGGGCCAGAAAAGTCGTGTCGATATAAGCGGAGTGTCGACACAGGCATGTCGACTAAACCGTCATATTCAAGATAGAATATAGAGCAACCCAAATCGGGGATTTGAAAGTATGTCGACATAACCGAAGTGTCGATACAACCGATGTCGACACAACGAGTTTCAACTGTATTACCATTAAATTATAGCATGCTGGTCCACTAATTTTTTACCTGGTAAACCAAAGTCCTCCTTTAAACAGGGGTGTAGCTTCTTATACTATAGCCACTTGCCTACATATAGTCATGGTTTGAAAAATAAATATCATTGGGGGTATAGATGAATTGAACTCAAGTTTTAGTGTGAGAACTGCAGTATTGAAAAATCCTGGGGAACATGAGCCCCCCATCACATGTCCATCATAATTTATTTCCAATGCATGAGAATATCCACTTATTGAAATAAACTTTGATAAAGGGAGTTAAGGCTCGATATTTGTCATAAAAGGCTGGACTTGATCTGTGGACACATTCTGGCTGGCAGTTGCATTGAATAAAAAGCTTTAATATATATCATTATTGTGTATCAACTAATGCACATGTATATTGTGTGTTCTAGGTACTGGATGTATTTGAGAATGTAGAGTTTATATTATGTTATAGGTACTGGATGTATTTGAGAATGTAGAGTTTATACTGTATTCTAGGTTTTGGATGTATTTGAGAATGTAGAGTTTATATTATGTTACAGGTACTGGATGTATTTGAGAATGTAGAGTTTATATTGTGTTATAGGTACTGGATGTATTTGAGAATGTAGAGTTTATATTATGTTACAGGTACTGGATGTATTTGAGAATGTAGAGTTTATATTGTGTTATAGGTACTGGATGTATTTGAGAATGTAGAGTTTATATTATGTTACAGGTACTGGATGTATTTGAGAATGTAGAGTTTATATTGTGTTATAGGTACTGGATGTATTTGAGAATGTAGAGTTTATATTATGTTACAGGTACTGGATGTATTTGAGAATGTAGAGTTTATATTATGTTATAGGTACTGGATGTATTTGAGAATGTAGAGTTTATATTGTGTTATAGGTACTGGATGTATTTGAGAATGTAGAGTTTATATTATGTTACAGGTACTGGATGTATTTGAGAATGTAGAGTTTATATTGTGTTATAGGTACTGGATGTATTTGAGAATGTAGAGTTTATATTATGTTACAGGTACTGGATGTATTTGAGAATGTAGAGTTTATATTGTGTTATAGGTACTGGATGTATTTGAGAATGTAGAGTATATTATGTTACAGGTACTGGATGTATTTGAGAATACAGAGTTTATATTGTGTTATAGGTACTGGATGTATTTGAGAATACAGAGTTTATATTGTGTTACAGGTACTGGATGTATTTGAGAATGCAGAGTTTATATTGTGTTATAGGTACTGGATGTATTTGAGAATGTAGAGTTTATATTATGTTACAGGTACTGGATGTATTTGAGAATGTAGAGTTTATATTATGTTACAGGTACTGGATGTATTTGAGAATGTAGAGTTTATATTATGTTACAGGTACTGGATGTATTTGAGAATGTAGAGTTTATATTATGTTACAGGTACTGGATGTATTTGAGAATGTAGAGTTTATATTATGTTACAGGTACTGGATGTATTTGAGAATGTAGAGTTTATATTGTTATAGGTACTGGATGTATTTGAGAATGTAGAGTTTATATTGTGTTACAGGTACTGGATGTATTTGAGAATGTAGAGTTTATATTATGTTACAGGTACTGGATGTATTTGAGAATGTAGAGTTTATATTGTGTTACAGGTACTGGATGTATTTGAGAATGCAGAGTTTATATTGTGTTACAGGTACTGGATGTATTTGAGAATACAGAGTTTATATTGTGTTACAGGTACTGGATGTATAGGCCTTTCCCGAATCTAGGTAACTTCCCTTTGAAATTGTCTTCCCTTGACGCCTATGCGCATGCGCCAGATTAATATCTCAACTTCCGGGGTGTCCGTATATCGATTCAATCGTTATTCAGCCATTACTCCTGGCATAAGCGATCCGTTATACTTGAGATAAAAGAACTTTGTTGACGATGGTTTTGCTTTTCTTTTGTCGTCAGTTGAAAGAACATGTAGGGAAGTGATTACATGGCCTAAAATTCTTATTGGGATAATGAAGTTTCAATAAGATTTAAATATATTTCTCAGTAAAATATCTTATTCACGAGCGCTTTCAATATTTATAAGTTGAGAAGACAATTCAATAATAATTGTGATTATACAGCAATATTATTAAATATGCGTTCAAATATCTTTTTCGGTAACCTTATAAAATACGAATTAATCTACAATATTTTATGAAGATACTCACCAATTAAATTATTTTGACAATCACCCATAACACACGTAGACATAAACTTGCACTTATAAGTGCTAAATAAATCCACCACCACGCAGACATATTATGTCATGCTTATTCACAATAGTGTTCGAGGTATTAAATACCAAAAATGATATTACACTAATTATGTTAGATTTAAACAATAAGTATTTTAATTAAAAGGCTATAATGAGCGAAATTTGTAGCGAAAATGAACGCACTGGTGTTTGCGTTCTGAAAATATTAAATGCCTTATTCATGTATATAGAGAAAATTAAATGACAGTCCGGTATTCGTTTGAAGTGCCCCGATAAATCCCCATATTTTCAAAACCAATTAAGTGTCATAAAACCCATAATCTTAATTAGTAATCAGTGGAAAAGACCCCCTGCTATGTAAGTCTGACACATTGTATAATGCAACATATGTCACCGCGGTGGCTATTTAATTGGACATATAGATGCATCCCTTCTGATGTAAGATCTGTATAATATCAGCGGGAGATTAATATTAGGGTAATAAAACAGCTATTATCCCGGTGACAGTAATTTAAAATGAGGGAGCAAATTAAGATAATATAAAATCCAAGTATTCTTTGGATGAATATATACGTCCGTGCAGACACTTGTATACATGTATAGTTGCTGGTACGTTGCGTTCGTTTAAAATCATGTTTTGTACTTCCCGTTTGTTTTGAAGTATTGACAGTTGATTTTTTCGTTCAGTGAAATTAATTTAAATTAACTTTAAACATGCGCAGTCGCAGCACATTTTCTCAGGGATCCTAATAATTTAAACTCAAGAAAGATCGAGTCGGGCCACAATTTGCTCAGACGGATCAAACCAGTTTTGTGATCTCAGTGGGATATCCTGATCGAATTCCAAGCCCTGCAAACTCATGTATTTATATTTACAGGACAACCAAATTCAAGTGGGTCTGAACTGCCCTCTTGAGCCTAGCATAAATTAATACATGCATTTTGTGACTCATTCGCGGGATTGGGGTTACTATATGCCAACACCCTATCACACTATCGTTTTTACAAATTCGCGGGTATCTTATACGAATATGCCAACATCTTACAACCACATTGACAATGTATATTGTACAATTTCACAAATACTATAATATAAAACTTAACATATATCAAAGTAGAAGTACGCTGGAGAGATTGACATTGAATAATTTAATTACTTCACTTTTAAAAACTATGGAGCACACGAAACACAAAACAGTTTGCTTAATTTAAACAGATACTTTCAAAGATTATTATCGTGATAAGCGAACAAACAATATCGTATGTTTTCTTTAATTTCAAATATTTTTTTGTTTACCGCCGTAGATTCTATACTTTGTTCCGTATAGATTTAATTAATTTTGCAGTATTCTAATGTAATACAGCAGTATAGGATACAAAATTATTATTTCTAACAGAACATACCAAAAACATAACAAAAAAGACCACTTTTGTAAGCCAAATACTTAAAATAACTGCAATTTGTTCTGTGTTACTATATACCGATCTTATCAGGACACCCCGGAAGTGGAATTATTGAAAACAGGGGAAGTTATCGAGGATTTACCAAGGGAGGTAACCTAGTTTCGGGAAAGGGCTATTTGAGAATGTAGAGTTTATATTGTGTTATAGGTACTGGATGTTTTTGAGAATGTAGAGTTTATATTGTGTTATAGGTACTGGATGTATTTGAGAATGCAGAGTTTATATTGTGTTATAGGTACTGGATGTATTTGAGAATACAGAGTTTATATTGTGTTACAGGTACTGGATGTATTTGAGAATGTAGAGTTTATATTGTGTTACAGGTACTGGATGTATTTGAGAATGCAGAGTTTATATTGTGTTACAGGTACTGGATGTATTTGAGAATGTAGAGTTTATATTGTGTAACAGGTACTGGATGTATTTGAGAATGTAGAGTTTATATTGTGTTACAGGTACTGGATGTTTTTGAGAATGTAGAGTTTATATTGTGTTACAGGTACTGGATGTATTTGAGAATGCAGAGTTTATATTGTGTTACAGGTACTGGATGTATTTGAGAATGCAGAGTTTATATTGTGTTACAGGTACTGGATGTATTTGAGAATGTAGAGTTTATATTGTGTTACAGGTACTGGATGTATTTGAGAATGCAGAGTTTATATTGTGTTACAGGTACTGGATGTATTTGAGAATGTAGAGTTTATATTGTTATAGGTACTGGATGTATTTGAGAATGTAGAGTTTATATTGTGTTACAGGTACTGGATGTATTTGAGAATGCAGAGTTTATATTGTGTTACAGGTACTGGATGTATTTGAGAATGTAGAGTTTATATTGTTATAGGTACTGGATGTATTTGAGAATGTAGAGTTTATATTGTGTTACAGGTACTGGATGTATTTGAGAATGTAGAGTTTATATTATGTTACAGGTACTGGATGTATTTGAGAATACAGAGTTTATATTATGTTATAGGTACTGGATGTATTTGAGAATGCAGAGTTTATACAGATGGTGATGGAGAAACATGGATCAGGCATGGACTTGTTTGAGTTTATAGATCGTAGTCCAAATCTAGACGAACCTTTAGCTAGTTATATCTTCAGACAGGTATGTAATGATCATGTTTTTTACTTGTACTGCTGTACAACACTTGTTCTGGTAGCAGTTAACCCTTTGACCCCTGAAATTTTGAAGAAAGTGTCACATTTTGTCTGATTTTGACCCTTATGATTGACTTGGACCGAAAGTCTGTTTTTAGCTCACCCGAGCACACAGTGTTAGCATAGAAAAGAGGAACTTTTCTCACTTCTTGCTCGTTATTTATACATGCTCCCAGTTTGTCTCCTGAGTAAATCCTCAAGTACCTTGAGTTGAGAGGTCCTGGGTTTGATTCCCATCTGTATAACCTCTGAGAAGACCCACAATGCAGTACTTTACCTGGGCCACACGGTGTATGAATCTCCCAGAAGACACACAATGCACTACTTCACCTGGGTCACACAGTGTATGGATGAGGACCAGAGTGTCAAAATCCAGTGATGTGGTTGGAGTCGGACCTTGTTTATTGCCAACTTGCCACTCAGTGATCAGAGATGTAATTTAAAGTTGTCTGAGCTGATGTTTACATGTCTATGAGAACTAGAAAGACTCTAAATCAGACCTTACCCTTTGTATTACAGACTGACATTCATGAAATTGGTGTCCTATAGCTTTCCTAACAAGAGTTACTGTACTTATGTGATGTGTTATACTTGTATTACAGATGGTGTCAGCCGTGTCTTACCTACACAGTAAGAATATTCTACACTGGGACATTAAATGTGATGTGTTATACTTGTATTACAGATGGTGTTCGCCGTGTCTTACCTACACAGTAAGAATATTCTACACTGGGACATTAAATGTGATGTGTTATACTTGTATTACAGATGGTGTCAGCCGTGTCTTACCTACACAGCAAGAATATTCTACACCGGGACATTAAAGATGAGAATATTATCCTCAATGAACAGTTTCACATCAAACTAATAGACTTTGGCGCCGTCGCTTTCCTTGAACCTGGAAAACTGTTTGCAACTTTTTGTGGTACCCTAGAATATTGCAGTCCTGAAGTTCTTATGGGAAATAAGTAAGTAGGACATTGCTGGAGGTAACATACAATTATGAGTCACAACATATGAATAGGGTTCTAGATGTTTACTCTATAATAGGTCCTGGAGGGATAATGAATAAATTGGTAAATGATTCCAGGAAATTATGGGTTATTCAACTTTGTGATTTACTTCACTCAATATTTGGGAATGTAAAGTTGTTTTGTGACATTAGCTTCAGCAGTGTCCTCCACAAGTGGAGTAGTTTAGATCAGATGGCTGCTGTATATGTCACTATTGGACTGAAAAATTGTTGCAAAGTGACACTAAGCAGAATTAGAAAATAGTTATTTCTGTTTAAAACACTTTGGCATCTCCCAGACAGATATCATGAGACATGCAAACTTGTTTTCAGGACTGGGCATAAGGCCTCAGTAGGACCCCTGATATTGAGAATAGTAAAACTTACTGAATATTGTTTCTGTCCATGAAAGATGACTTCCGAAATAATTACAAGGTTTGCACAGGCCTTGAAAAGTCCTTGAGTTTGGTTCAGACCTCGAAAAGTAATTGAATTTAGTGCTACCTTGAAAAAATGGCTAAATGGTACTTGAATTTAACTGATAATCCTTCCATTTTATGGATATTGTCATGGCTCATCATCTGCGTAAATAAATGAAACAGAAACACTCTTTTTTTCTCAAAAATTGAAAGTACAGAAATGTATGGGTGCAAATGTCACTGGAAATTAATTGTTATAAATTGAGTGCAATTGGGAATTCTTGTGTATGACATCACTAGAAATAGTGTATAAAATGGCATTTACCTTGGTAAATGCTTGTGAAAATTTCTTGAAAATACCTATTCTATCTTGGAAAGTCCTTGAATAGTCCTTGAATTTTGTTGAGAGAATTTTGTATGAACCATGAATTATGTTGGAATGTTTGATTGTAGGTACCAAGGTTCAGAACTTGAAGTATGGTCACTTGGTGTAACATTGTATACGTTAGTGTTCGGTGAAAACCCATTCTTTGATGTGGAAGAGACGATCAAATGTGTGCTGAAACCTCCGTTCTCTGTAACAAGTGGTATGTATGTCACAGCTTCTACAATTCCGGAAATCCAGATTTGGTGCACTAGAAAGAATGAGCTTTTCTGCTGAAAATTGTTTGGTGAAATAATTGACAAAGTTATGGTCATTTGATTATCATTTGCTGAATTTTAACACTAGA
Organism: Spisula solida; assembly: GCA_947247005.1. Taxonomy (NCBI): domain Eukaryota; kingdom Metazoa; phylum Mollusca; class Bivalvia; order Venerida; family Mactridae; genus Spisula; species Spisula solida. The sequence continues at coordinate 24,376,268 of OX365960.1, read as the reverse complement.
ACAATGTCTGAACCAAGTTTTGGTATGGGGATGTGTTCCTATGACACTTGCAACAGACTTGCGACTCGTTATCAGGATTGGGCGTTATGCAAAGGGTGAGAACCCCTGGTATTTGTTATTGTTTCGGGTAATGTGACTATGCAATCTGCAACTCAGCATAGCTAGTGAAACTTAAAAATCAAAATATATAAAAATTTGTCCATAGAGCTGACTTTGTAAATACTTGCTACATACTTATACTGTGAAATAGTTGGTGTTTTTGTCAAGAAAAAAACTCAGAAACAGACAAATTTACTTAATACACTTAGAACTTTGGGTCTTGAAATTCTTGGATAATTGTCCAAGTGATTGAACTTTGAAATATGTCTAATCTGACTTTGTAACTTAAAAGGTCCTGGAAAAGTCCTAGAATTTTAGGTGTGTGAAAGAGCGGGAATCCTGGAATGTGTTTCCGGTAGGTTTGATTAGGGTAAAGATCAATTGTATGAATAAAAAGGATCATATATCGCTGGCTTAGAATGAGAAGGTCGTAAGTGCGACCTTATAAGACTCTTGTATATTGGAAATTTACATCACAATGTGCTTGTTATGAGTCTATTTTCATGAAATCGGAACTGGTCATGTTGACCAAACTGAAGTTGAAAAAGCTTGTTTTTCCACAAGTAAAGAGTAGTTTCAGACAGTTTTTTCTTGTTTTCTAAAAATATCGATTTTGTACTTACGACCTTCTCATTCTAAGCCAGCAGCAATATGTTGTGATATTTGAAGTGAAGATGACCATGATAGGCTTGTTGTTGTTGTTGTTGTAGAACTGATGATGCTGATCTGTTGGCTGTTACATCCGGATGCTACAAAGCGAGCGACAATATCCAGTGTGGAGAGAAACCATTGGGTACAACAAAAAATGAATATTACAGACTATAGCTGGAACGATGTATTACCAAACTGTGGTATGTAGTTAATAGATAGGTCCTCATTACTGGCTCTTAATTAGTCCATAGGTTTACCCTCCGCCCGTCAGTCTGTCCGTCAAAAAATCTGGATCCTGATATAACTGAAACAGTTTCTAAGCTAGGTTTATGAAACTTGGTATGTGGATAGGGGGCAACAAGGGGATTATGCATGTCTAAAAATATTTCGATGCCGACAAAAATTGTGGTTTCTATGGCAACAGAAACATTGAAAATGGCTTCAAATCGGTGGGGGACTCATCATCTACGTAAAAATGAAACAGAAACACTATTTCTCTCAAAAAATTAAAAGTACCGAAATGTATGGGTGCAAAGGTCACTGGAAATTAATTGTAATGAATTGAGCACAATCAGGTATTCTTGTGTATGACATCACTAGAAATAGTGTATAAAATATTGCAGCGCATGACATTTTTGTACTATTGAACCTTGGTTAATGTTTGGGAAAATACCTTGAAAATACCTATTCTATCTTGAATAGTCCTTGAATTTTGGTGAGAGAATTTTGTATGAACCATGTGTAACAGTATTGTTCTAACTTGCAGCAATCAAATGTGATATTTAGAGTTCTCTCCCTTGCACTAACATGTTTTTATCATTATCTAGATGTCAAACTGGCAGCTTTCTTAGATTTTCCTTAAAATAAAATGTTAGTGACAAAGCAATGTTTTGGTTGTATTAATTATAATATCAAATTTAGAGATAGCTCTATATAAGTCTGAACTGATGTCATTTCTATACACCTGTCTTAAAATGGGATATATGATTCAATCAACTGCATCCTGTGAATGCTTAGTAAAAATTCTTAAGAACTTAGTAATAGTATTGGTGTCAATTCTGATAACCAGCCAGATCACATTAGCGCAATAGAGTTGCGTCCCTTTTATTATTGATGGTTCAAGCACATGTCACAGCAAACTAGTTCTCAGAACATTTGATCATGTCCTGAAATATCCACGTATCATTTGTGGTCTGGCTGGAATGTGACATTGGGGTTGGATGATCATATTCATCTCTACAGTACAAAACTAATAAAGTGACCATACAGATCGTCGACGTTTCTCAATATTTTGTGAGAGTTGGCACTCTTTGTTTATGTGTGGGTGGCATTGTTTGTTTGTTTGTCAGTCCCATTGCAAACGTTAACCAAACTTCTCAAGTTTTTGAAACTCAGATATTTTCGAAGCTATCAAGGCACTGCTTTCAAACTTGTCATTCTTGTTTTCCATTAAAAACGCCTTATATAGTCTAGTCATATAACACTATCAACAGAATTATGGCCCCTGATTGACAAGGTTTTTCACCCAGGCATAAGTGCTTATTGAACAGTCTTGTTTATTTACAGAGTTTCATGGTAATACAGCGTCAGATAACCGAGCAGAGTCTCCAGCATGTAATGGTCACGTAGAGAATCCAGTACCAGACTCACAACTAGAAGATCTGAAATGTAACCTCATACATAAACTCAATATAGGTTAAAAGCATAGTAGAATGTTAAAATCTCTATACTTATATTAAGTGGATATTTTTGCTGATCAGAAAGTTTGTAAGAGTGGACAGTTTGCAGGTTTTACAAAGAGAAATGTTCACAAATTGCAGTATATCATTACTGACAATCATTGCTGTATGCAAAAATTCAACGAAATTACATAGTTGTGTGCAGTGTAACAATGCTATGAAGGGAGATATATATATTGGTCATGTGATATGTTGTATTTCTGTTTATATTCTCATGTAGCGTGTTCATTATGGTGATCAAGGGTTTGTAAAGCAATGTGTTCTAGGTTAGTGCTTCGATTGGCTATGAAAACAATATTCTGTCATCTATAATGTATCAATTTGTTTTCAAAATAACCATATTCTCATGTGATATGTCGTATATTCTCATGGCTAAAGTTGTCAGGATTTTTAAGGATTTTCGGTGTCCAAAAATGGGCTGTTTTCCTTATTTTTTCTATGTAAATTGACATTTGAAGGAACTTCAGGATTTTTGGTGTCCAAAAATGGGTTGTTTTCTTTATTTTTTTCTATGTAAAATGACATTTCCAGGATTTTCAAAATTTCTAATTTTTACCCATGTATACTGTGTTAGACTTTCATCTGTTACATAGTGAACTATTTTGACTAGCAAGTTTCTAAATGACCTATAGTAAGTTTGCTTTTAATATTCAGATGTTTTTTTCTAGTTTTTTTTCTTGTTTGCTAAAACAGGAAATAGTTGACATTGAAGGCTTTATATGCCAAACCAAAATATTGTGATTTTCACGACACCATCTAAATGTCTTTTTTGCAAGTATTCCGCACCAAATAAAAACAATACTTTGTGACAACTGTTATCAGAATGTAAGGTGAACATAAGTGTGTATTACCTGTCACTATTAACTTGTCACCCATGAATATCCATGTTTATCCGTTGTCCAATGAGAGTTGTTATTTTAACTCATCAAAACAGTCTTACTGTACAAAAACGAAAACACACGGAGATTAATTAGCGACAGGTCAATAGTGTTGACTAATACACACTTTTACTATGCAGTCGTATGACTATAAACATAAACAATATACTTGTATGTGTTAGATATGTTGCCTGTACACTTCTTGTACCAGTTAAAATAAATATATTTTATGCAAATATTTTACTGAATAAATGTTTACTTGTGTAACAGAATAACAGAATGGTCAGTTTCTCCCGGCCTTAATCGCCCTGGGGAAAGAAAACTGTTCAACTGGTACTTTCGTGTTTCTCTGCGAACATACTCTAATTATACATTTACAGGTCCGATACCGGTATTTATATTGAAGAAATAATCATATTAGTGTTTTTGTAAGTCAAAATGTTGGCTAATTGACAATTTATACATGATTTGTAATGTTTTTTTGGCTGTACATGAAACTACATATAAGTTTTGACTGTTGATAATTTTTATGAATTGTCAGATTCTGCTTGTATATACATGTATATTGATGTGTAAATGTTGATTCTCTCTGTGCAATATAAATGTTTTATGAATGTACATAGTCGAAATAATATAGCAGTTTCCCAATGTATTTGTATTGTGTACAAAGCTGGCTGTTTCAATATATTCTTATAGCAATGTCAGCAATATAGTGTGGACATGTTGTCAGTTTTGTGCTTTAAAGCATGCCAGGGCTGGCTAAATATGTATTTCCGGGAATACTGGAATATAGGTTAACTGACCACCATATATTTATATATAACAGAAAATATTATAGAACACAGGTGTTTAACCCAAAAAAATACCGCTATATCTAGTGGGCGGAGTCTGTTTTCTAGTGGGCAGAGTCTGTTTTCTAGTGGACAGAGTGGGCAGAGTCTGTTTTCTAGTGGACAGAGTCTGTTTTCTAGTGGGCAGAGTCTGTTTTCTAGTGGACAGAGTCTGTTTTCTAGTGGGCAGAGTCTGTTTTCTAGTGGGCAGAGTCTGTTTTCTAGTGGACAGAGTCTGTTTTCTAGTGGGCAGAGTCTGTTTTCTAGTGGACAGAGTCTGTTTTCTAGTGGGCAGAGTCTGTTTTCTAGTGGGCAGAGTCTGTTTTCTAGTGGGCAGAGTCTGTTTTCTAGTAGACAGAGTCTGTTTTCTAGTGGGCAGAGTCTGTTTTCAAGTGGACAGAGTCTGTTTTCAAGTGGACAGAGTCTGTTTTCAAGTGGACAGAGTCTGTTTTCTAGTGGACAGAGTCTGTTTTCTAGTGGACAGAGTCTGTTTTCTAGTGGACAGAGTCTGTTTTCTAGTGGACAGAGTCTGTTTTCTAGTGGACAGAGTCTGTTTTCAAGTGGACAGAGTCTGTTTTCTAGTGGACAGAGTCTGTTTTCTAGTGGGCAGAGTCTGTTTTCTAGTGGGCAGAGTCTGTTTTCTAGTGGGCAGAGTCTGTTTTCTAGTGGGCAGAGTCTGTTTTCTAGTGGGCAGAGTCTGTTTTCTAGTGGACATAGTCTGTTTTCTAGTGGGCAGAGTCTGTTTTCTAGTGGACATAGTCTGTTTTCTAGTGGGCAGAGTCTGTTTTCTAGTGGACATAAACTGTTTTCTAGTGGGCAGAGACTGTTTTCTAGTGGACATAGTCTGTTTTCTAGTGGACATAGTCTGTTTTCTAGTGGGCAGAGTCTGTTTTCTAGTGGACATAGTCTGTTTTCTAGTGGGCAGAGTCTGTTTTCTAGTGGGCAGAGTCTGTTTTCTAGTGGGCAGAGTCTGTTTTCTAGTGGACATAGTCTGTTTTCTAGTGGACAGAGTCTGTTTTCTAGTGGACATAGTCTGTTTTCTAGTGGGCAGAGTCTGTTTTCTAGTGGGCAGAGTCTGTTTTCTAGTGGACATAGTCTGTTTTCTAGTGGGCAGAGTCTGTTTTCTAGTGGGCAGAGACTGTTTTGTAGTGGGCGGGGTCTGTTTTCTGTGTGTATTTTCTGTGTTGCAAGGTTTAGGGGGTGGGTTGTGTTTCAGTTATATGCAGGTATACAAGTTTATGCAAAGTTCTTATTATATTACCAAAACATGTTTTCAATTGTTGACCGCATCTCCATTCATCATTCTAAAGTAGATAAATCTCCAGAAGCATCTCAATATGAGCAAAATCTTTTCTTAAATATTGTCATGTGTCTTTATGCTGGTTTCCATGACTTGACTCACAACTGGTTTCACAAAACTGAAACTTTATTCATAGTTTATTGTAGTAAAAATTCAAAATCTTGTACTGAAGATTTATGAATTCAGATTTTTACTTAATAAGCTTTTAGAGAATGGGACCAGATCTATACATGTATTAAAGTGATGTTTATTCCCGATATATTAGAACTATTACTACCACTGTTTACTGATATTGATAGCATATGTACAGACAATTTAAACAAGACCGATACCACATGAATAAAAGATTGGGAAACTTCAGCTTTTTTTGTGTACCATAAAGTTGTTTTTTCGTGCCTGAATGATTAAATTATCCTAGCTTGTTTTTGAATTGATCAAAATGAACAATGAAAGCACTTTGTCATTTAAAATCAAATTAATTTCTTAAAACTTGCAATGCACTTCATCATTTTGATAATTTTCATCAAAATGTAGTTGATATGCTCATGTTTACTTATACATTTATACAAACTCTTCATTCATAGTTTATGTTCCAAAATAAAATGCATTTAATCTTCGATAATGCTGTGTTGTGACATTGCAAACATTCTTGCATTTACACGTCTGTTGTCAACAATAATGTATGACAAAATACCGTCTTAAAACCGCTGTAACCGATATCATTGTAAAAAATATTCTCATGCTATTACAATTAATCTGTGAAATGTATACAAATAAAATTATTGTTCTGTTCTTTTCAAGAATTTGCCATTACCTCTTGTTAACACTACGGATGACAGTGATAGCTGTATACTGCAGGTCACTTCATAGACTAGGAGTTATTAAAATGAAACTTCAGCTGAATATTTACCAGTTTCATTTGTAAGTACACTTTACATGTATAATGTTTATAATTCTCATAATTAGTATGAGAGCTGGTGTTGGCCATTTCATCATAGATAATATCACCTTATAGTTTCATTTGTTTCATTCAGAATTTGTTATATAACCATTCTTCAATCTAGCGCAGTGATTTTAAACAATTTATTTTCAGTTTAACACCTTTAGGTTTAATTTTTGCTGTAAACCAATTTATATTGATTAACCTCCCTTTGTTGGAAATGTCGGCCATCTTTGAAGGCAAATCTGATGATCATTCTTAGAAGATATTTATTATTATTATTATTATTTGATTATACTGAACATAGCAAGAGCAGGAATACAAGTCCAGAATAATTTTTGTATTAGAAAGAAATAATTTTTGTTGTTTAATTTACTCTTACCTCATTTTATTCTATTAAACGTATAAGAAAGTTGACATCAAAGATAACCACCAACTCAAAATAAGGGAGGTAAATATGATAGATATGGGAAGTATATATCTGCATAAGTTGATGCCCCATTGATCAATGAGAATTGTAAACTTCATCTTTTGATTCAGATATATTTATACTCTTTTATTTGAGGGAGCCTGTACTAGAATTGGTGATTGTTTCATAGATATAATTATGTTATATATATAGCTAGGTTTATCTGAATAAGACAAAGTTGCATATATTTCAGGTTACTGCTCAAGTTGTGTGTATCATTGACTTGTAGTATATGCACCTTTGAGGTTCAAATAAACTGTATCAGCAACTAAGTGTGTGGCATTTACTCTAGCATGATAAATTCAATATAGAAATAAACATAAAACACTTCATACAAATAAATGCATCTTCCCCTTCTGAACATTTAGAAACATGCTCATTTCATAATACATGTATTATGCTGTGCTACATATTAGAATGCCTGTATGGTTCAATGTTCAGTTGTGTACATTTGTTTTATGTTTAGCCTGATATTGCATATTATCACAATAGACGTGTATTTAATCAAGATGTATTTGTTTATGTATATTTATGCAACACCATTTGTGTTCATTTTGGTGCTTTGTTTTATCTAGTTTGTAGACTTATATTGTAAATGGAATCTAGACAAAATGTAGGATCAATAGCTCTACCACCATTATGTTTAGTTGACGTTCTTAACTTTGATTTCAACAGTTTTTTTAATGAGCTCTTCTAATTGACTATACGCTTATGCTTAGATAAGCATACCTAATCATTTGTAGGACATTGTTTGTGAAACCATTGGTTGATTCAATTATGCATAATAATGTCAATGTTTTTACTACCAAACTTACATAGTATTACTTACATTGGTCAATTGAATTCTGATTTATATCTGACATATGGTATAGTATTTCACAAGCCCATTACATGGTTTAGATTATTTTTCCAAGATATCTCAGTATTTGTAGACTTATCTGGGTCAAGTGGTGTCTAACCTGGGTCTAGTGGTGTCTAACCTGGATCTAGTGGTGTCTAACCTGGATCTATTGGTGTCAAACCTGGGTCTAGTGGTGTCTAACCTGGATCTAGTGGTGTCTAACCTGGATCTATTGGTGTCTAACCTGGGTCTAGTGGTGTCTTAGACTAACCTGGGTCTAGTGGTGTCTAACCTGGGTCTAGTGGTGTCTAACCTGGATCTAGTGGTGTCTAACCTGGATCTAGTGGTGTCTAACCTGGATCTATTGGTGTCTAACCTGGGTCTAGTGGTGTCTAACCTGGGTCTAGTGGTGTCTAACCTGGATCTATTGGTGTCTAACCTGGGTCTAGTGGTGTCTAACCTGGGTCTAGTGGTGTCCAACCTGGATCTAGTGGTGTCTAACCTGGGTCTAGTGGTGTCCAACCTGGATCTAGTGGTGTCTTAGACTAACCTGGGTCTAGTGGTGTTTTTCTATTGAAAGGTTTAAAGTTAACAGTATTTATATTAGAGGTTTTGATTCAGTGTTGTTTTGATTTATTGTGGTTTTAGTTTGACAGGTTTTAATTTTAACTTGTTTGGATGAAATGTTTTTATTGAAAACTTTTTTTACCTTTTGCATTTTTTAAAGTTTAATTTGTATATACTTTAAACCTTTTGTTGAGTATTGGCTGCAAAGTTCCAGTTTTACACAAATATAGATCTGTAAAGATGTTGAAATCTCTGTCCAATCAAACAATGATGTCTTCCTATTAAATTGTAGATTGTATGATTTTGTTGGTAAATCACATCTTCTGGTGTTTATAATCGACTATTTCTGCATGTTACTGCTTCATGATTGTATTTATATTTGCCAGTAAAAATACAAATATACTAACACATAACATTAACAAAGTGTTGTTTTCTTTTTTCTTTTCCGAAATTTTTGCACCAAGATTAAGCATAATGAATAGGTTTGACTCTAACTCTAGGGTACAGTATTATCAAAGCACATACGGAAATTGTTAACTTGCGTACAAATTTAAATTCTTTATAATAATTTAACAACTAAATTCGGGACAGACACGGTCTGTATGAGTTGATTTACTGAATCATTATTATATTAGTATCGCAACTCCATTTACCCTAATTTGTAGCTGTAGAAGAATTTCAATTTGAATGTAACTTAAAGATTTCTGTAAGTGCTTTGATAAACCAGTACCTAGGTGTAAAATATGTCTTTTATTATACCTCACTTTATATTACAATGTTAAAGTCCCATTACCACCAGAGGCAGATACTTTGACTGTCCAACCTAAAAGACACGTGATCGACCGAAAACTGACTGTCAGGTCCTGTGATCGACCTGACATTTTGAATGTCATGCAAGGGCAAGTAACTGCGTCAATTTTAATTAATTGCTGAAATATACAAGATTTTCTAAAAATAGTATGTGGAATAAAAACAACGATATATGAAAGCACAGTGAACATTTTGCATATTGTTCGGCATAATAAAATAAATATCAGATGCCTGCCTGCGTGACATTGATATTGTCAACCCTCGAAACAAAATGTCACCCTCGGCTTCGCCTCGGGGTGACATTTTGCCCTCGGGTTGACAATATAAATGTAACACAGGCAGGCATCTGATATTTATATAATGTCTCCTACATGTAGTGGTGGAGACATTTCGATTTTGTGGTGAACATCTGTCGGTCTGGATGGATGTCACAAACTTTGTCCACGCTAGTTCCCCTTAACCAATGATAAGACTTCAATGAAACTTCACATGAATACTTGGTACCAAGACTAGATATGCATATTGTCAGCAATTTAAGGGTGCATGATGTTAGTGGGAGATAAACGGTTTTAGGTCTACAACCCTTCTAGTTTAAAAAAAACTGCTGACATGTCCCAGTTAATGCTACTTGTGGTTAGGAACCACCAAATAGATTTGTTCTTTAGTTCAATGTAAAGTGACAATGGCCGGCCTCAAATTTCAACAAGTTATAGTCTATGGCCACCTGGCACACATTTACCATCTTAATGAAGTATATTTAAGCTTCAAAATAATACAATAAAAGGGGGGGTCATGTATCTTCTAAGAAAAATTTTGCTCATCAAAGTTCGAGAACACATTTTCCCTATCACACGGATTGATCCCAGATCAGTTAACCCCTACTAAACTAAAACTTTCATATTTAGGTCAAAATGTCACAAAATTCAAAATTAAACGGTTTCACTACATCACATACATGTGCACAATCACTAAACTCAATTTCATGATTTCAAAGCAGACTTGTCAATCCATTTCACCATTTCCAGTCAATCCAATGTTTCTTTCAGGACTCTTTGAGTGTATCACCATTTGGGCCACTTATGTATTTAGTGGTTCCTTACCTTGTTGAAAGTGTTTCAGCCATTAAGTCAGTCAGTGTTGTTACTTGTATATTTAGTTCAACTGAAACAAGTTTTTGCGCATCCTTTTTAGCTCACCTGTCACAAAGTGACAGAGTGAGCTTTTGTGATCACTCTTCGTCCGTCGTCCGTCCGTCAACAATTTGCTTGTGTAGACACTAGAGGTCACAATTTTGACTTAATCTTTATGAAACTTGGTCACAATGATGATCTCAACAAAATCTAGGTCAAGTTCGATATTGGGTCATCCGGGATCAAAAACTAGGTCACAAGGTCAAATCATAGAAAAAACTTGTGTAGTCACTAGAGTTCACAATTTTTACCTGATCTTTATGAAACTTGGTCACAATGATCATCAAAACAAAATCTAGGTCAAGTGCGATATTGGGTCATCCAGGGTCAAAAACTAGGTCACAAGGTCAAATCATAGAAAAACCTTGTATAGTCACTAGAGGTCACAATTTTAGCCTAATCCTTATGAAACTTGGTCAGAGTGATCATGTCAACAAAATCTAGGTCAAGTGCGATATTGCGTCATATGGGGCCAAGCACTTCGTCACTAGGTCAAATCACAGGTCTTGCATGTACTGCTATAACAGGTGAGCGACCTAGGGCCCTTTGGGCCCTCTTGTTGGAGTTGTTGAGATATGCGAGTAGTTCAATGCGTTCATACTGTACATTGCACGACATGGACTATCCACTTTCATTTTAGCTCAACTATTCGAGGAATATGGAGAGCTATTGTACTCGCCTATTCGTCGACGTCACACTTTTGGTTAAGGTTTTTGGTGCAAGTTACTATACATTGTATTAGGCCATATTTTACATCGTATTCATGCTATAGCATTGAAATTTACAGCACTTGTTCACCATCATGAGTTTACAGCACTGAACAATTGCAATAATTCCATTTTGAATTTAATTGGAGTTATGCCCCTTTCTTACTAAGGCTTCTAGGTTAAAGTTTTGCATGCAAGTTACATTCGGTCAATATCTCATATACTATTAATGATATAGCATTGAAACTTACAACACTTGTTCGCAACATTAGTCAACAGTACTGGTCAAGTGCTATAACTCTGTTTTGATTTTAATTGGAGTTATGCCCCTTTTTAACTTAGACTTTTCTTGGTTAAAGTTTTGTGTGCAAGTTAATTACATTCAAACCATAATCTCATACTATCAATGATGCTGCAATGAAACCTACAACACTTGTTCATCATCATTAGTCAACGGTACTGGTCAAGTACAAAAACTCCATTTTCTTACTTAGACTATCTTGGTTAAAGTTTTGCATGCAAGTTACATTCTGACCGTTTTTCATGTACACATACTATGCTCACCTGTATAACTTATAGCCAGTTTGAACTTAGATTTATCTTGCAAATAGCTACGAATAGTTGAGCGCTGTGTCTACTGGAATGTATACATGTATTGATTATGGTGTTAATGATCTACATTGGCGGAGAACACAAACATATATGCATTGATATACTGTCATTATTGTTTGTGAAAAATACCAAGTTACATGTACACTAGCCTTAAACTTTATCTTCGACAGTTATCTTGGGGTCACACTGTACTTGTTACGTTGTATACCGACATTATCACACTAATTATACAATTTAATACATGTTACGAATGAATGACATGGATTTTCATTTAGGTTTTCCAGCAAGCAAGTTTTGATAACACAGTTTGATTAGACAAGACTTGAAAATATCAATGGTCACAAGGTGTCCAATCTCATTTAAATCAAATCCATATAACACTTCACTACTTTACACTGATATATATACTCCTCAAAAATATTTAAGGACCACGAAATGCAAGGGTTAATATTCCATCACTGAAATTACTAACAACTAAACAATAATTGATATCAAATGTTCAATATGTCATATTGACAAATGTAAACGAGGGCAATGGCAAATGGCAGTAGTAAACACATGCTAGGTCAAGAAGTGATGTCGCTACCAAAATGTCAACGTTCGCATAGTGGTGGGTGGGGTATGATGTTTTTCAATCAGTGTCGAAACACATAAAATTAGACTGGTACCACGTGTCCTACTCTAAAATATTAGGACTCTAGTGTAGACGAAGTATGACGTAGTCGGAAAATGAGACACGTGGTACCAGTCAACATAAAATGCAATGCCATAACTAACGCCAATACCACAGATGACCCGTTCGAGCTCCCATAAGAACCCTACACCTCAGTTTTAAATTGCTAATCAACGTTCTGATTGCATGACGAGGGGTTTTTGTCCACTCCTCTGTGAGTGCAAGTGTCAGCTCCCACTGGGTCTGCGGTTTGACAAGTCGTGCACTTAACCGCCATCGGAGTTTGTCGCATGCATGCTGTATCGGATTTATGTCAGGAAACCAAGCAGGCCAGTCCAAACGCACAATACGCTCGCGTTTGAAGTACTCCGTGACCACACGTGCACTGTTGGACCGGGTGTTAAAGTCCATTAGCACAAAGTATTGACCTCTAGCATCACCGTAGGTCGTACACATTAATTTTCAACAGCATCGTGGTAGGTAACATCCACTGATCTTCACCGTTTGGATGACGAACGGGTCTGTAGATTCACCATAGACCCTACCACAAACTAGCACTGACGAACCATCAAACCTGTCGTGTTCCTGGATACAAAAGTACAAACATATTTCGTTTTTCTGTCGCCACACACTTCTTTTGCCACCATTAAAGTCTACACAGAACATTGATTCCTCAAAGAACAGAACAGACCGGAGTCTGGTTAACGGGATGTTTCGGGGTTCCGGAGAAAATGTCAGTGAATACATCATGTGTTCTGGGGTCAATAGTGGAAGGAAAGCAGGAATGCGAGCATGCTTGTTGGCAGCATGAAGTCTGTTTCTAAGAGCTCATTCACAGTTGCGAACCTCAGATGCATGCCGGAAGTAAGAAGTCGACGTTTTAGCGGATTCGAACCGCCCATGTTTAGCAATGTTGACAATATAAAGGTCATTACAATCCGTTGTTTTACTCTAACGGGCTCTTCCTATGCGCTGAACAACAGACCAAGTATCCAGGTACCTATACCCGGCAGGATCCACCACGATATGACTGACGTTACACTGACGTCCAACGTGACGTTGTATGTGTCCCACCAATAGCATTTCATTAATGTGTTCCACGTCACCAACTGGTAAATGTCTCCTCAGGTGCGTTTATGCCGTATACTCACTATAAAAGTACAAAATTACCCAAACTTAACCCGAAAATGAATTGAACGAGTAACGTTAAGAAACTGACAGTTACAATGAAAAGACAGGAACACAGCGTTTTGCAGTGATACCCGCTCAAAAGCAAAATCCACAGTTTATCCGTGTAATTACGCAATATATAGTGTGTTTTACATTTTCCCAATACTTTAAATATACTAAATTCTGAATAGATAAAATAATAAATTAAAAAATATAGGTTTGAAATAGTGGTCCTGAAATTTTTTTGCGGAGTGTATATAGCCTAACAGCGTAGCTAAATGTTAGGGTCCAACAGACCAGTGATTTTAAATCACGTCAAGTCCCTTTGATGCAACAAGGTTGTATCTCACTATAAAGTAAGATAAAACCTTGTTGCGTGAAAGGGACGAACTGTAACTGTTAATGCTTATGTTTTTCATGAATTTGAATTTTATAATCCTCAAGTGTGACCTTCGGTTTTAAACAATTTATATGTCCTAAGTTAATTATGTCCCTTTTGAAGTTTTCAACATGTTTATTAATATTATCTCACCATAATGGAATAAACTGTTGCATTAAACATTTTAATATGTGATCACATGAATACTAATAGATCGTAATAATTGGACAGGGCACGCAGCACTGATCAGAAACATCAGCTCACTGGAATAAGACGATGAGTTCCCAAAGCTACAAGAGGTGCCCCCACTTACATACCGCGACCGTGGCCGAGTGGTTAGGGCGTCCGCCTTGGAAGCGGGAAATCGAAGGTTCGAATCCCGACGGAAGCTGGGTTAGAACTGATGCGGTCAGTTGGTGAGCCGCCAGCTAGTTAAAGAATGGTTACCGTTGGCCTATCTCTGCCAGGCCCCCGGCATAACGAGAAGGGATTCGGGAGGTACTGTGCGCACGAAATATAGGTGTCTCATAAGTCAAAATGGCTGGCCCTTTCAATAGGGGTGACACTATAATAAACAAAACAAAACAACTTTACTTTATATTTGAACATCCAATAGTTTCATGCAAACACGATATATTAAATTAATAAATTTACACTCACTGTTTGGTTTGTTTGCAATATGGTTAGAACCCAAAACAACCCTTTCGTAGAGGGTGTGGTATTTGGCTTTTTGAAGGCAGAACACTCCCATAAAAGACACCAGGTGTTGGTTGAGCATGGATTTTCACATTTCTGTGATGACAATACGTATTTTTCAACACACGAGGGTATTTTGCGTTTTGTTGCTCTTAATTTTTAGTGAAATTACGCAAACATTTAAAAAAAGCCAAAATGTGATGACGCCTTCCATAATCGTAGCCTACTCAATGGTTATTTGATATCTAGAACAATCCAACAACCAAATTAGGGACTTCAACGAAGGAAAGCGTATCCATCGGAACTGTCGATCAGTTCATTTCGAAAATAATTATTGCATGCCAAACTCCGGATAATATCGGTGTTCACCAGCTCAACACCGAACACACAGGGGTGAAAAGCGTGTTTAATGTTATGCTACAACGGAACGGTTATTGCACAAACTCGGTCACCTCTGATGTGACAATGCTTTTTCGTTGATACATTTACCGTGAACGAACAGACTGCTACATGTATATGAGAAATGTCCACGAGGCTACCCATAAGTTGCAGACATGCGTTAAGCATCACATGCATGTTCGAGCTCGATGCTAGTGTTTGCTATACTGGTTATTTGAGCTCATTATATTCCCCAAAAATATCAATAGTGAGTGCACATTACTATGTTAATTCGGTTGAAACATATGTTATCCTGGAGACAATGCAAGGAGCATGGTGTTTTGGTCAAGCCGCTGCTTAAAATTCCACCACAAATACACAGTTTTGTACATTAAGTAAGAACACCCATTTTAAAGCAGTACATTACGCCAGAATAGCAAATGCCAAAAACTAACGATCCCGCACACATAGACTTATAAATCTTTAGGAGATTGCAGTATTTATTACAGACGAGCAATGTAAAAACCACCGAACGGATTATGTTTTAAGAAAGGCCGAAACAATTCCCCTTCGGTCAAAATGGTTGTTTTCGGAAGAATTACACGCAAACATGCGTCAATATACAAGGAAACACAATAACAACATGTCATAATGAATGGCAAATGGACTGACAAAATAGACAAATACAAATGGATTCAGTTTTAAATATAATTACCTAACCTCACACGCAGACATGCACGCACACATACACGCACATCTAAACACATTCATGTACAATTATGAAACATTATGTAACACCGATCGACATATACACCCATACACGTTAACAAACGAGCACGCACACACGTACATTAGTAGAACCTTCTTGGATTTAGTTTGAAAATTTTACATTCTTCAGACATCGGACAAATAAAAAATTGAAACTTGGAAATTAAGAACGAACTTTTTTAACACCCTGTATGTACATCGATCCACATACATATCCTTATACGTACACACAACCACACGCACACGTTCATAAATTAATGTTTTACTCATATCAGTATAGCAATTTCCACCATCAGAAGGTAACCTAAACAACGAAACGAAACAGCTAGATAATGAAGGATGGAAGTTGCCAGTACATGTATGTAATTAACAATGCAGTACAACCTCTCTAGGACAACACCCTAAGAAAAACACAAATGCTGGCTATTGTACAGAGATTTTGCTGTGTAGAGATAAAATCTGCATCAAATGGTCACTGAAAGTTTCTAGGATGAAGTACTGAATTATGTCGCAAAATTTGAATAGCTTATAGTTCATTCACTCTCTCGTGACTCGTTTTGATATTCCTATGCCGCGGTTGTTTCATATGAGGCGACTGCCCAGCAAACTCACCATAAAGAACTTCGTTGGGTGAATACCCTAGTCCCCACCAACAGTAAAAACACGTAGCTCTATATTCAACAGCTTTAATGTAAGGACATAAATGCACCAATGAAAATAATTGTTTGCACCAGAAAGCTGCATCATATGTAATAACAGGCCAAACTGTACTTTTATACAGCTTTCTTAATATTTTCATCAATGTTTCTGTGTCTGTGGTTTTTTTTACAAGACAATGAAGATGACCTTCCAAAATCCTATCCTAAACGACAAAACTAGGAGATATATAGCTGAAATATTAAACCAGTTCTATTATACAGATCGGAGAACAACCAAAGCCATGCTTACCAAGTGCCACAGCTACACTTAAAATGAAAACTGTAGGTAACCTAAATGGAATATCACAAACCGAAACCCATCATATAAAATGAAAGCAGAAAATGGGTATGATAAGGCACATCCTTCGAAAACAGCTCGAACATCACAAAAAACAGACTGAAATGAAATCCACAGGGTAATAGGAAAAGGGCACATCCATGACAAACCACGAGAGAAATATTGACACAGAAATGAAACAGGATTATAACACCTTGAACGAACGGAAATAAAAACTGGGTCAGATAGAGGTTATCCATCAATGGAGGACATATGACATATCCATCTTGGTAACAAAACACCCGGACGCCGGACGATGTTCGTTATTCGATGAGTATCCGATGTCTAAGCAGAGTGCGGACCCCGGTCGATGAGACAATGCATAATTCAAACGAGACTTAAATTAATCCGGTCACAGGCCAATGTCCACCCGATGAGAGCAAACCACGCCGTCATGGTGACCCAGGTAAATATAATTCCGTAACTATTTTATATGGAATACCGCCGATTGATTCACACTTTGCAATTAACAGACCCTCTTGGTTTGTCCAGAGTTCCAGTATTATGATCGTCCGTTAGCGATCAGGCTGGACCCCCATAAACCCAAAGATATCTTTAAAAGCAATTATGCAACCTTATTGAAATTTGGCATAATTCACTGAATTACCTTTTCTAACTATGCGTTGAAATTTCAGAATTATTTACTGACCCATTAATTACATGTATTTTCCCTTTTGATAGTTTGATTAACTAATGGTCAGAGAGTAAAATAATCTATTACGATCATGTAGTTAGGATAATGCTATTGTATTTGTAACAACTGTAACGGGATATATATTGGTAACTTCGACCTAAATTTGATTGGTCATCAAGGTTTATATAACTGAGGCCCATCTTTAGTTATTGCAGCAACCTAAGGTCAGCTTACATATTGTTCACATAATGCTCCCTGGAAACAGCGGTATTCTGTACACACGTGTATTATCGATGATATGTTTGGTTCGTATTACATTGTTCTGGTAACATTTACCACTCTTGGATAAATCCCCGACCTAGTTCTGCAACTTACTAAAACGTTGTAGAGCTCGTACAAGTGCAGTCCGAGTTTTCCCACCATTCAACAAATATAAAAATGGAGATTCTTGTTTTGTGTGATTCGCTGAGGTGCAATCAGTACAAACAAAATGAAGAAAATGGGTTAAATGTTGCATTTATCATTGTGATATAATAAATGGGTAGCATTTGGAACAAATTTATCTTGATGATCTTTTTGTTGACTTTCAACTTATATACATTGTAGTTGATTAATATACCTTACTGTAATGCCGTACATTTTCGGTTTCTTTTTAATTATGAAAAACAAAATGCACATCAGCGTTTGTCTTGGCAATTTCCGGTCAAATATACCTTCTAAAAGATGCATTAATTTTACCCCAAAAAACACACACAACATATTTGTGTTCTTTAAATTATTAGTCTAACAAGATCTGCGGTTTATAAGGGAAACAAGCTGGATATTATTACCGCAACAAAATACATCTGACAAATCGGCTGGGGCTGTTTACGCCCCGCAAACAGCAAATTTGTCACACTCGTATTTGTTTGTGCGCTCAAAAAATGAAAAAACAAATCAATAAAATACATAATAATCATTTATTGAATATACTGTTACAGTTGTTTCTGCAAATAAACATATTAACTCCAAAAATATGTTTCGTTCCTTCACAAAACAGCGAACATCAGCATGTGCGAATTAAAGTAGTTTGTATGAATGAATGAACGTACGCTTTGTACTAAAACTCCACCGAGTTGCGAATAAGGCAGATTGCACGAGTATCCAGTGTAACAGCAATGACGCATCTATTTTTAGAAACTTCATTATACTCTCGTCATAAAAACTTCTGATATTCAATTCATGAATATTGTTCATTTCATGCAATAGATATCTTATACTCGTGTTATCAAAATTGTTTCAATATTTCCTTCAGAAAATTACGAAGCTTGTTTTTAGCTCCACTATTCGTAGAATAAGGGGAGCTATTGCAGTCACCCGAGCGACGGCGTTGGCGTCGGCGTCGGCGTCGGCGTCGGCGTCGGCGTAAGTTTAGGTACAGGTATTTTAACCTCTTATATTCTCTAAGTCCTTTGAGATGATGCTTTCATACTTTGCATACTTGTTTGCCATAATGACCCCAACCCATATGCAGGAGAAGTTAAAATTAATCAGTTGAAATTATGCCCCCTTTTTCTACTTAGTGCAAATGTTAAAGTTTAGGTACAGGTTTTTTAACCTGTAATATATTCATAGTGCATTGACATATTGATTTGATACTTTGTATACTTATTCACCATCATGACCCAACCCATACAGAGGAGTAGGTAACTCTATTAAGCATTTTGGTGAAATTATGCCCCCTTTATTTAACTTAGTGCAAATGTTAAATTTTAGGTACAGGTTTTTCACCTCTAATATCTTCATAGTGCATTGACATATTACTTTGATACTTTGCATACTTGTTAACCATCATGACCCCAAACAATAAACAGGGGTAGGTAACTCTATCAAGCATTTTGGTGAAATTATGCCCCCTTTATCAACTTAGTGCAAATGTTAACGTTTAGGTACAGGTTTTTTCACCACTAATATGTTCAAAGTGCATTCACATAATGCTATGCATACTTGTTCTCCATCACGACCCCAACCCCTACACAGGGGTGGGTAACTATATCGAGCATTTTGTTGAAATTATGCCCCCTTTTGGACTTGGAAATGCAAATGTTAAAGCTAGGTACAGGTTTTTTTAACCCCTTATATCTTCAAAGTGAATTGATATATTGCTTTGATACTTTGCATACTTGTTCACCATCATGACCCCAATCCCATACACAGGAGAAGATAACTATTTTGCATTTTGTTGAAAATATGCCCCCTTTTGGAACAAGAAATGCTTATTTGTTTACCTTCAATGACCAAGAGGACCTACACATGAGTAGGTAACGGTCCTGCATAATTTGTCCAAATTATCCCCCTTTTTCGACTTAGAAGCCCCAGAGGGTAATGCTGCTGTTATGAAGCATTTTGTTTTGAATATATAATGATTGTACTATCCTAGCATGGCGCTGCGAATAGTGGAGCGTGCTGTTCGTGGACAGCTCTTGTTCATGAACCAGGGGGTAATTGTACCAGCTAATAGCCACTCAATTTTAGCTTGGAATTGTGTTCAATGTAAAATGGATGGAAATGGAATTCGCGCAGTTAAATAGTACGGGATATTATCGTTTTTAGAAACTGTTGTTGTATTTTGTCGGTGAATAAAACACAGGTACTCGTTCGGATGCAGAAACATTTGCACTCGTGATTTAATTTTTCCGCCGCCGAACGAGTGCTTGTGTTTTATTCACCGATAAAATACAAGAACATAGTTTTATTTCTTAAATAAATAGAGGATATTTGTTGATTTTGGTGTAAGATCGAATTTCATTTCACCAAGTGATCACAGAAAATCAACATTTTCAAGAGTGGCGTAGCGAGTGAAATAAAATTGATCTTACACCAAGAATCAACCAATTTTCTGTTTATTATATGCCTCAATTTCTCTTTAAACTGTGCCGTAATTGGCTTAATTGGAAAAATCACGTCGAAATTGGAACGTGACCATGTGATAATTATGACGTCATGATGACGTAACGCATATTTTTAAGCCCGGCGCCGTTGACGTTACCGGTTTTAAGCCATTTTCAATGTTTCAAGTTTACAAGTTTATTATTACGTAAATAAAGGCCACCGGCCCAAAATACAAATACATGCATGTTCACATAATAATTTCAAAAATAATAAGTTGTGTCCATTGCAATTTTTTAGGAATAAGTCAATGATACTAAACAACAGTAACAATAGTGTATACATATAATGATATCATGAAATAGGAAATTGGTCAAAATTTGCTCACAGAAGTAAAATAAAGTATGATTCTAACAAAGTAAAGGTGATTAATGTGCTCATATAAAATGTTCTATCGTAAATTGTCAATGCACTGCATTAAGTTTGATACATATAGTGATACTCGTTTTAAAATAATATGACACTCATTTCTCATTAAATTTTCAAAATCAGAAGTATCACATCTTCCAGTATACCAACTAAACAAGTATCGTTCTCTTATTTCAGAATATTTTGGACATATAAAGAATGCGTGATATTCATTTTCTAATATTAAATGATTGAAGTGAATGAAACAATATAGACATATTCTATCGGATCTTTCTATTCCATAATGTCTTCCTAGTTCAATGTTAAGTTTATGGTTTGAGCATCTGAAACGTGCGAGGGATTTCCTAAACGAGAAAGGTATATCGATGCATAGATATTTTTCAATATTAAATAAGGATTTAAACGTTACATATGTATCACATCTAGAAGATGCTGATATTTCACCTGACCAGTTTTGCTTCATACAGTCATTTATACGTTGTTTAAACGAAGAGATAAACATGTTTAAATCACCAATATCTTGATTTATCCAAACATAACCAAAGCCGTATTTATATAGTAGTTCTTTTATATTTGTAGCCCAATTTGTTCGACCTAAAGCATCATGCGACATTAACATTTTATAACAATTTTTTGGATAACGCGAATTTGACATATGTAACAATTTACACCAATATTTGATACTTTTGGTGTAATAAATTGTGCATAGCGGAAGACGTCCACATTCTCCCAATACCATACAATTATTGACAGATGAATTTACACCTATAAAATATCTACAGAATTCAATTTGGACCTTTTCTATATCAGAAGAATAACTATGACCCCACAATTCTGCACCGTAAGTAAGGATTGGAACAACCATTGAATCAAATAATTTAAACATGTCTCGATGAGAAAATTGACCAAACGGGAGTTGATACCGTTTTATAGCATTTATGGCTTTTCTAGCCTGAGCTGCTAATTTTACTTTAGCTTGGGTCCACGATAGTTTGGGTGTAAATAGAAGGCCCATATACTTATAGACGGAGGTGACATTTATTTTTGTACCGTTAAATGTCCATTTTTCGCTATTCCTGAGCGGACCACCATTTCTGAAAACGGTTATTTCAGTTTTCCGTAAGTTTACAGTCATTTGTGATTGTGTACAAAAATCTGAGATAGCATTTAATTGTAACTGGAGGTTGTTTACGGTATCCGCCCCACAGGCAACGTCATCTGCGAAAAGCAAACTTAGGATATCAGGTATATCATTTGTTATAAAAACACCGTTACAGGTTTGTCGTAAGTGCGAGACTAAATCGTTTATATAAAGGCTAAATATTATCGGCGAGCTTAAATCGCCTTGCCTTGTACCTATGTTTCTGTTGCCATAGCAACCACACTTTTAGTCGGAATCAACATATCGTCGCCTTAGTCTTAAAGTGTCCTATCTACCAATTTCATTTTTTCGAGAAAATGTGGTTTGAAGATTCACATTCAAATATCTTTTTAACGTTCCGTCCGAATTAAAACAAATTTTAGATTATAATTAATATGTACGAATACATTATTATTGTGGTATTACTTTTATGATTTGTAACGGCAAATTCGTGTAATTAGCAAAATTAATTTGGAGATAGAGCAACATTTACAGAAATTTTGAAAAATTTTCACTTTTAAAGTGCGTTTATGGAGATAGCGCAATATAAGGCGACTTAAAGCTGAAAAACAGTAAAGTAATGCAAATTAAACCAATATTTAAGCTAATACTATATATATGATACTTATTTTTTTATAGTATGATCGTTGTACACATGGCGGTATATTTACCTAAAGTTTTGAGATGACTACTTACATGTGTGTGGGTGGACGGACGGACTGACTGACATTATAATTTGATGTTCATCGTCCTTATTTAAGAGTTCTATTCGAAATGAAATTCGTTTCGTGATTTTCAATTCGTTTACACATGTCTTACCATCTCGCGTTCATTGCATTCGTCACTATTATCAGAATTCGATAAACTAGAAACACCCTGGTCTTACCTCACTGTTTAAATGTCAATTCATATGCATTGCAATATTGCTTAAGTCCATACTCTTTATTATATTCTATTATAGAATGTACCTCCTGAAATTTCACGACTTTCAAAATTTTAGTTAAGACCAATGGGAAAACAACATACAGTCTTGCAAAAGACACGAATTTCGGCTTATAAGATACAAACACTTTTTGCAGTCCTGGCCACTTTAGTCAATTAGTACTGGTTAATTAAGCAAAATAAATATTAAGTTGTAGCTGATGTTTTTATTCAATACTGGTGAATTACATACTACGCAGTATTATTTCAGTAGGTAAGGAATGTAGAAATAAACATATTTGTAAACTTATTTGCGACGATTCCAGTGTGTGACAACACTGTATTTTGAAAACCAAAACATGATCGTATATACTTATACTTGTTCTAGTCCATTGGCATACATTGTGTCAATAAGCAGCGCCAATCTGTACAGATCAAACATTAATAACCTATCCGAAAAATAACTATCCGAAAATATGTCTAAGTACCTTAAAAGGATTAAAGGAACATTGTGACATTCGACAGAGGAACTAATATTAGGATACCTATTCCAATTAAATACTTTAACAAATAACACTTACATTTTCAAAATGCACTATTTTTTTACTCATTCTGGCATTGGTTCCAAGCAATTTCTTCTCCGGAAGTTAACAATAAATCAGCCATTTTCCAAAATATTTCAGGAGTCACGTGGGCAATTGAAGCTCATTGATTGGTGCATACCATTTCTAACTCTTAAACTGTCCTATGTGTTGGATATACGACAAAGTACACGCTAATAGCAGTTGGAAAACGGGAGAAAGAGCAAAATAAGACCCGCTAAATCGGTTAATATGACGTATATGCATGACATCAAGGGCTTAAAAGATAGAGCAAAGTAAGGCTAATCGAATGGTGTATTTATCTCATTTTTGGCAAAAATGGAGATAGGTGACTTTAAGAGTGAGGCGACGATATGTTTGGACGTGCATTATCCCCTTATTGCCCCCTATCCACATACCAAGTTTCATGAACCTAGCTTGGAAACTGTTTGAGTTATCTCAGGATCCAGATTTTTTGACAGAATGACGGACGGACTGAAGAACGGACGTTCTCACTGACTTGACATTGTGGGGTTTTCTTTTGTTCGTCCTTTTGTTTGTAAAACCACATAAGCAACATTTTGCACCCCGTAAGCAACGGAATGAATAGAATCTGAATATAGCCTATTGTTCCTACCTCACAACTACATGTG
Source organism: Spisula solida (assembly GCA_947247005.1). Lineage (NCBI taxonomy): Eukaryota > Metazoa > Mollusca > Bivalvia > Venerida > Mactridae > Spisula > Spisula solida. The sequence continues at coordinate 24,352,309 of OX365960.1, read as the reverse complement.
GGTGAATACGGACTGACTGAATGACGGACGGAGGGCACACCTATAGTCCCCTCCGTTCAAAAACCGGTAGGGGACTAAGAAAATGCATCGTAATTATCTAAAATAATACGCCTGAAACATGTGTGCGTTTATTTAATCCATGAGTGTAAATCGATTATTTGACCGCCGCCATTTTGAGGTCATATTGTATCGAACAACGGTTTTCGTTTAATTCCTCGGCAACCCGTGCAACTTGCCTTGGTTCGCGACTCGTAGAAGTTTTTACTATAAAGTTTTCGTTCATTCATTCATAAAATATTTCACGTGATACGGGGCATAAATAGTAACAGCCAATTGGAGAGGTATGTTTTATGGGGTTAATAATACATGCTCTTGTTTGCTCTATGTTTATAAAATATGGATTAATCCGCGGATCGTGTTAGAATCTGTGTTTTTGAAAAATAATCATGCGATTACTTCAATTATCGATTAATAATTTAATCGATTAACAACAATGTGTCAGTTAATCGATTATCCAAAAATGTCTAATTAATCGATTGCTATTCGCAGTAATATGTATTACTCATTTCTAATTCGGCAGGGGAGACCACCGTGGTTTAATTCCAGATTCGCACTAAGTTTGTTCGTACCAGGAAGTAACATAATACCGATTTGTCTATTATGCTAATGTTCAATTAAATAGTGCATGTCGACTTAAGATTTAAGTTTTCATAGTGTAGTCGCATCATGAAACACTTCTATTAATTTGATATTTGTCCGTAAAACACGTTGAAATTTTATACTTTTATCATACTCGTGTAGACGCTTTTAAATCGTATTTCCCGGAAGGCATGGTTCTTGAACGCCTAGGCAAATTGCATTTTCAAAATATTTACCCCGCTTGAAATTCAGAAGTACTTAGACAGTTGTTTTGGATGTTATCAATTAAGAATATTACGCTCTTACTATTTAGACCAATAATTCAAGCTGAGAGCTCACCGGAAGTCTTAAATTCATGGTTATCTAATAGACGCTCATAAAATATAGCCAAACGAGGCGCTTATTAAACATTTGGCAATGATTACTGAAACACGCCGACTAGATATATGACGTCACAGAATAAGCTTATATAACGCGGTAATCGACTGAAATGCGTTTTTAGGTGGACTAGTGGTCTAGTGGTAAGGGCTACTGACTGCTGATCTGAAGGGTGTGGGTTCGATCCCTACTCCAGACGGTCAAAATGAAATGCTTTTCAGTGTTTCCCACCTAACATAACTAAACTTTAATACTAACAGTCTTTCGGACGAGACGTTAAGCGAGGTCCCGTGTATGATGATTTACATCGGCACGTAAAAGAACCAGGGATGCTTCTGAAACTGGAGCATGCACTATCCCCCAAACACTAAAGTGACTAGCCTCTTCTGGGGCCTCGCCCATATGGATAATCCGGTGGCGAGGATAAATAAAAGCCAAAAAAATGCGTCATTTGTATGCTACGAGACTGTTGAACTTGGGTTGTTCGGTTAGTTAGATAGTAGCCTGTAGGTAGTTGAAGCCTTTTGATAGGAGCTTGGTAGTACCGCTATATACGAAATCGTCCTACTCGCAAGAGTGCTCGATTGGGCATAGATGGTATTACTGAGTATTAGATAGTTGAAAGCGTAGCCTGGCTGAAACTTCGTGCAGTACCGCTATATACGAAATCGTCCTACTCGCAAGAGTGCTCGATTGGGCATAGTTGGTATTACTGAGTATTAGATAGTTGAAAGCGTAGTCTGGCTGAAACTTCGTGCAGTGCCGCTATATACGGAATCGTTCAACTCGCAAGGGTGCTCGATTGGGCATAGATGGTACTGCTGGGTTTTGGTTAGACTAGTTGAGGTTGGCTGTGTTGTCTTGGTTCGAACCTGGTGATACCTCTATATACGGAATCGTCAAGCTCGCAAGGGTGCTCGATTGGGCATAGTTGGTATTACTGAGTATTAGATAGTTGAAAGCGTAGTCTGGCTGAAACTTCGTGTGGTGCCGCTATATACGGAATCGTCCTACCCACAAGGGTGCTCGATTGGGCATAGATGGTACTGTTGGGTTTCGGTTAGACTAGTTGAGCTGGTGAAAGTTGATTACATTGGTAGAACGAAGTGATAATTCTGCTGAACCAGCGTTTGGCTCTTGCTGTATGTGTAGTTAGATTAACATGACGTCTGAGAAGCAGCGTAGACAGTACGTCTTTTGTGGGTGTTGGGGTAGCGTGTTTCTAGTGGTTTTGACTACAGTGGATGTTGTGCGTCTGGGCGAATTTCTGTTAGTGGTAGCTGGAAACGTTACTAGGTCCCACAAGGTGTCTCCTTGTGAACAAACAAACGCGAGCCTGTGTTAGGTTAACGAAGGTTGTTCTACTGGTTTGAAGTTGTATTGTTGAGCTTCGCGGCTGGGTCTGGATAATCTGTTTATTCGAAGAGCTGTTTCTCTCTGTTTGGTGATTCGATAATATTTAGTATAACACCACGGTACGTTTGAACTATTCTTAAGTTGACTTGTTCAAAATTCTCTATCTTTTACTCTTAGCTCAAAGACATATGCACGGCAAGGTTATAGATCCCACTTGTATATAGGTGATTCTTTGTACATATTGGAATGAATTAAGTGTGTTGTTTGTCAATTTACAGTTGATGTGAATGCTAGTAGTTGAAACTAGTGTTTTGCATCTTTACTCCCTGGTGGATTCATGTAGAGGGTCCCTGCACGTTACAATATGAACCGTCCGCAATTACTTGATGTATCAAATTGAATGATAATGAGGTCAAATGTACAGTACGTTAAGCTTTTCAAGTGTAGTGCATGCAGTCCATATCAATGTCTAGCTTGGGAGAAGTTTCAGAAACACCTTTGTACAACACTCTTCAATTTTTCGTTCAGTGACCATGAATTTTGCCCCACCAGGATATGTTCTTTCGTGTTCTTGGTGATTCGCAAATCTCTCTATATTTCTTGGTTGCCATGCACTGACAGATGAGTTATCAATAGTAAACAGCACGGACTTGTCGCCACACGTATCAACAGTGGGAAACGGACTAGCGTTTTCTAGTTTTGATGATGACGACGTAATTGATGGCCACACAAAACACTTGCCAACGTTGTATTCGTAAATGTCTTCGTTGCGAAGCAACATCTGCCTGTATGTCTTGCCTGCTTCTCTTGGCAACCCACTCCAGAACAATAACATCATTTGAAACACAGCTGCATATGGTCCCAATGCAAGGTCGTCACCTGTTTTGTTTTGCCGACGAAATGCGTCATTCAAATACTTGTACATGTAATTTTCTTCAACAGTGTACGTGTTAATAACGGCTTTGAAGAATTCTGTTCTTGTTGTGCTCTTATTTATTATTTTGTAATTCTTTTCACAGATGACATATACCGTATCACACACCTTTTCTTTCACTTCTTTCCATCTTTGGTCAGATTTCTTAATGTCGTTGAAAACATCGCCAAGTATAGTGATGATGGATTTATTTCGATCAATTGGTTTCGGATGAAATGTTTGTTTATATGCAGCCAGTGTGATGGCTATCAAACTAAGACCTTTGCTTTGTGAGTATCCCTCAGCGGGTAATAAGGTGGGCATGGATTGTTGGTGGACTTTACTCTCGTGTGGCCTCAGAATTTCAGCCAACGTTGTATATTTGTATGCTTCTGCTATCTCGCATGCATTCATTCCGCTTGTTGGTCCACATTCAGACGTGCATTGCTTTGCTTTTATGTGCGAGTCACAGACATCATATTGAAGCAGTTGTTGCAAAATATTTTTCTTATTCCAATATACGGCTTGGTGCAATACCCCCCATCGTCGATTTTCCGGTATGACATTGATAAGTTTGTGTCGTATTGGCTGTTCGGGAGATCCTAATATTTTCCAAACAGTTTCCCAATCACCCATTTTGGCAGACAGAACCAGCTGGTTGATATGCCTAGCGTCATTTTCTATATCATTTCCCTCTGATGTGTTGCTCATCTCCTCTGATACTCTGTAAATACACATATACATGCATGTTTGATATCGAAACGTCTTTAATATCTCATTATTCGTCAATTTGACCGTGTCACTTTCAGGCTTTGTTCGTAAGCTGTTCTTTTTGTGCATTTGCTTACAACAATTAAAACTCATGTATGCAACTGCAATGTTAATTTCTTGCTCTTTTCTATGTTTATGCTTGTGACTTGTACGTTCCTTGATGAACCTTTCATTCCCTGGTGTTTCTGTTCCCTGTCAGATAAATAGAGTGTATTGGTTTGCTTTGATTGAATATGGTTTATATCTCTTTATAAATGGTCCGCATGTTTCACAGAACGCACGTAGATTCAAAATATGTTATACATAGATATATGATGACATTAATGGTTTAACTATGAAACAATTATTACTTTAAATGTAAAACTCAAAACAGCACATACTTTCAAAAGTGTCCAATTTTTGTGCACACTCCCAAACAATATTAGCAAACATATTCCCGATATAATACAATATTTCACTAGTTCAAACTATCCTTCATGTGCTCGGGATGAGGTAATTATTAACAAATATAATATTTGAGGCCTAATATCCATGGAAAGTGCACTATACATTTATAAACTTATACAATCTTCATCTGGATTTACACCCAATATTAATCCTCTTGTTAACACAAAATAGATGTGTATTGATTATTGTAAAGTCAATATTTTTCGTGATGGTTAAAGTTTTGTTGATTTTATGGTTGAACTCTACCAGGAAATGTAATTCCCATTAATTAATTAATTTCAGAAAAACGTTTTATACTTCCGTATTATGAAATCTACAAATTTAACACCCCACAAAATCGCATTTTTTAAAAATAAAAAAAAATAATGCGCACGAAAACAAGTAGCTTTACAAGAATCAATACACATCACACATGTGCTCATAGTTCTTTTCACTTCATTATTTTGGAAATGTGTAGTGTACTTTCCATGGATATTAGGCTTTTCTTATTTATTTTTTTAATAATTTCTTTATCCCGAGCACCTGGGGGGTAGTTTATACTAATGCAATATTGTGTTATACTGGGAATGTGTTTGCTAATATTGTCTGGGAGTCTGAACAAAAATTGGACACTTTTGAATGTAAGTGCTGTTTTGAGTTTTATATTTAATGTAATAATTGTTTCATATTCAAACTATTAATGTCATCATATAGCTATGTGTAACATATTTTGAATACACATGCGATCTATGAAGCATGCGGACCGTTTAAATGTTTCATTTTTTCTTGGCTGACATTTTCTTGCCCAATATGAAAACCTTAACTGTAGTCCATTTTAACCGGTCTGTGACATGTATACAATTATTGCAATATTTATAATGTATTTTTTTAAACATGTGAATTGGAGAAAAAGGCAGTGAAACCAATACATTATTAATATTGTGTTTTTTCATATTTCCAGTGTATGTCATTTTATGGTAGATACTTATTCTTTATCTTTAAAAAGAGCTAAAGTGTGCTATACTAGTAATAAGTTTTTCCTATAGTTAACATATTATTTAAATTGCCGGATTAGTGGAACTCTTTTGTTGCATTTGTTTTTAAATATAAAATATTTCGAAACAAAACAATGTAATTAGCTATAAGTCCATCTTCATCTTTATTGTTAATAATATTGCAAAATGAAATATTTTGAAATGTAAGATTCATAGTTTTTGAAAATTTGTCTTCTAAAAATAACTTTACCTCAGACCAAAAAACTTGCATTATATGACATTTCCATAACATATGATATATTGAATCTGGATGCATGTTGCAAAAATCACACATACTTGATTTGATTAAATGACATGTATGTAAGAATGAGTTGTGTTGTATTTTATTCATGATATATTTGTACTGGAATTATCTTAGTTTCTATTGTAATGATATATGGTTGTATGGGGATTTTATCCAATTCTAAACCTACAATTGCGTGATTAGCATTTCATTTTCTTTTTTTATTTTGGTTCAGTTGGCATTGTCTTTTAATTAGTGTTTTGTATGATAGTCTATTTATTTTATTTTTCCCATTTATTTTATCAATCAAGTAGTTAGGTGCATCGTATGTCATATTACAATTATCCAAATGCTTTTCCATCCTTTTGGTACATTTTTAATGAGAGTGTAGTAGTTCAAATAATCGTCATTTGGGATCTCATATAGAAACTTCATTTGCTTGAATCTATAGAAAGTTTTATGTCTGAAGTCCAAAATGTGCTCTAAAAAGAGAATTCCTATTCTGTACCAATGTTTGTAATAGAATAGTTAGTTATTATTTTAACTTATTATATTCGAATTGTTCCGAATGATTTGTTTTGATATTTGGATTTCCTTAGACCATGAAATTAATATATCTTTTAAAAAATTAGATTTTATATCAAGACGTTCGCAGTCTTGTTCTGTTATAGTACATTTAGATAATAAAATACCTCCATATTTTTCTTATTAATTCTTATACTGGGAACTCCAATTTGCATTTGAATCAAGTATTCTTTTTATCCAACTTATATTCAGTGAATCTAAAAAACATACAATGTCAATCATTTTTAGACCACCGTCTTTGTATTCTTAACGTGCTATTTTATCAGATTTAGGATTCCATAAAAAATCAAAGAATTTATCTTAAATTGATTTTACAAAAACTGACGGTGGATTTGAAAGAACCAGTTAAAGGATTACTTAATTTTGGAAGGACAAAAGTTTTAAGAACCTATAATTGTTAAATTCCATTTTTGCCATTGTTTTGAAACGTGTTTGCATTCTGTTACTAGTATCTTGTTGCTAAATTTGAGTCATACATTGTTGGTAATTGGTTGCTAAAAGTAATTCCCAAGGTTCTATTTGAATTCGTTATCATAGGCTGTATCTGTGTTTATCAAGTTACCAATGCGCGTTACTGAACATTTGTTTCTGTTGAGTTTGAGTCACGAAATGTTCCCAAAATCATCGAGTGTTTTTATTAGAGATTCAAATGAATTTTGAGATGCGTTTAGTAAAAGGCTAGCATCGTCTGCGAATAAGGTTTGTTTGGTACATTTGTTGTTCAAACACCAACACTCGCGAATACTAGCTACAACGTATGTGAAACGTGATATAATGCGCCAACACAAAATTTTATCCAAGCTTTAACATTTTGTTTTGCAAACATCCCGACTACTTAAGAGGAAGGTTCGTTTGCTTAATTTCGTAAGAATATAGACTAGCTAATGCAAAAGAGCATGGGCTCATCTTTAAATATACATATATATACATATTTTTCAAAAACAAATTATCGCGAAAACTGGATACAACGTATTCAAAACGTTGATGTACATGTAGTTTGTAAACTCTCCTTTCGACATTTCCGAAATCACGTAAGTGTCAATTTAAAAAAATCTAGCCGAGCAACTGCCATGACATTTGGAACAACACTTCTATAAATGTTACTCCATTCGTTGCATGTATGAAAACAGTATGTTGTTCAACTGTTGTTTTTTTGCATAACTTAAAAATGAAAAATCACACATTTTAAAATATCATTTAAAAATACATATAAAATGCATAGTCTAAAAGAAACGTTATCGTGTGATTCCGTATATACGAAATTCGTGCATGCCAAGTTTCATGTAATTAAATGTCAAACTTTTTCGGTGAAATGCAAATATCAGTTTTTAGGGGGGGGGGGGGTTCCCCAAAATATAAAAATATCTTGAGAACTAGCTGAGCAAAACTGTTATGGCTTTGCACAATCACTATCATGAGTGTGTTCTCCATCAAAATCCGGTTTTGATACTTCCTGTTCAGAAAAATTTAAGAGTTGGGAATCACCTTAACTTGTTCACATAACGTATTAGGTTTAGACTTCTTATTTATATTGGCTATTTCGTTTATTGCTTGTTTGATTTTTGTTGAAAGTCTTTATTCAGTAATATTGCGTTGTTATTTTGAAGAATCCTTTTCCACGTTCTGCTGAGAAGAGGTCCATATCGAATGTAACAACCGAATGGTCTGATTTGAAGCCAGGTTTAATTTTACAATTGTTTACATGGTTTAATATATTTGTCAACCCTAGGAAATAATCTAATCTAAAAGTGCCATGTGAATGGTTTTGAATTTGGATGTTTTAGTCTCCAAACATCATGTATATCGTTATTTTCCATGATTTCTTGAATTCGCTTTGAACATTTTTGTGTGCATTTTTATTACCATTTTGTTTATCAATATTTATATCAATAATCGTGTTAAAATCACCACCGATTATGAATGTTACATTACTGTTTTCTATAAGTATGTTCTCTAAAACATTTAACACTTCTTCATCGTCTCTATTAGGTCCGTAAATATTTAATAGAAGTGAACTATTCCCATCAATGTCTATATTTAATGAATGAAGTCGACCCTGTCCAAATTCTTTATAGGACTTAAATACGAAGTTAACATCTTCGTTGACGAATATGCCGATCCCTGCGCTATTTGACTGGTTTCCACTAATAAACATTTCATCCTTCCGTTCCCTTTTCCACTCATTATGATTATTTGGTGTGCAATGTATTTCTTGTAAAAAAGTTATTGAATAATCATTCAATTTTAACCATTCACACAATTCGACTCTTTTTGTTTTTGATGTTAAATATGGAAAACTTGAGACTCGAAGTATGTTTGAAAAACAATTTCAGTAATGCGCATCCATTAATTAACGCCTGTGGTTTAACTGCGAAAAAATATAGTGTTCGGTATACCCCGTAATGTACAGCAGGATAGAAAGGAGTAAGGGAACTTAAGCCCTCAATGACCAAAGAATCACGTGACAATATAGAAAATGATTGGTGTTCGGGTAATACCATGCAACTCTTCGGCCAATCAAATTACTCGTAACAAAAGCCGTGCTGTCACTGTCAAAATGGCAAAAGTCGGCGAATTGTTTTCAGTCAATCTTGTTGAATTGCTGCTTTCGTCTAGCTAAGCTGTACAGAAACGGACGAGTGTCGGTGAGTTAATCCAAATATGTTCCTCTACCAAATCGTCATACTAATTCCCTGAGATCGTGTGTAAATAATGATTTCTCTTCTTTATCGAAGGCCGTTTTCTAGTTTCTGTCTGTGCAGGGTTATGTCGTCAAACCGGGTTTTACGCATTTTGTGAACATTCTATGCTCGACACAGGCGACATTGTGTACGTGTATTGATAAAAGTTGTATTTTTTATGTATAATATTATATTGTCTTGAAGTGTGCAGTACAAATTAAATGATTGTATTCGGCTTGTTTAAAATATTGGACATAATGTTGAGTTGGGTATATGAGGGCCAGTCATAAAGAAAGACCCCTGTCTTATGTATTCATAGTATAGATGTGAACGATATTTTATCGGATCGAATCCCTTTGCTACCCGGCAGGTGAATTATTAGCGGACTTGGTTAACAATTGTAAACTTTGACTGATCATTTACTTTTGTAGTTTGCCACTGTGACGTTTGACTGATTCGACACTTGGTTTGTAAAGATAAAAAAATGTTTTGGTTACATTGTATTATGTTTATACTGATACGCTCAAGGGTAGTAGAGTACAAACGGTGTATCACGGTATTCACGTGCATTTCTGGAGTACTTTAGAATGGAATTAAGATCGGCAAATATGTCATTATGTTTAGTGTTTAACAGCGGTCGGTGTTTTTTATTGGTCACCAACAGTTGAGCACGAGATTGTAACTAGTACTTTGTTATGTCAATCAACGGCACGACTTTCTTCTACCTTTTTATAAAAAAAAAAAAGATAAACAACAATCGTTCGGGCGTAACTGTACTTTTAATAATGAAATAATCCAGGTAAGAGGGGTGTAATCGGAAAAGAAATATATTATTTGAAATTGTAGCTTACATCGTCCTTCGTGGCGCAGTAGGCTAAGCTACTGCTTATGAAACTAAATAGTTTTTTGTCGGGGTTCGAATCCCACCCATTTTGAATATTTTTTAAATTTTGCTAAATAAAACATTCGCGTGCATGTCTATTTTATATATATTTCTATTTCCTTTGTACATTTTTTCTGTATTTTAATCCTTGAAAAACTCCCACGTCAAGACTGTTGAACAGAGATATCTGTCAACGGTCACCCGAACTGTGCTCCCTGTATTACCTGAGTAAACGCTTATTAATGTTGAAGTTTCTAAAGAATAGTCTTAGAGTGGTGATTCCAATTCTAATTCCAGCGAAACCAATGATGAACATATTTTGTAACTCAACCCGATTGTCATCTGAGCAATAAATACAATATCCAGGGCAGGCCAAAATCGTAAAATAAACGAAACAAAGCAACTTTGTATTTAACGTTAAACATAATTTTATTATTCATTATGAAAAAACACTCATGTATAAGATAATAAAATTATTGAAAAAGAGTTTAGCAGCGGACTCGAACCCACAGCCCATATAAAAAGAATGTTCTGAGTACAGACTAGTTCAGAGTATAGATCATCTTAACCACTAGGCCACGCTGTCAACTTGAAAGATAATGTGAATTTATAAGATATATTCATAATATATTGGAAAAATAACGGCAAATATCGTTTCAACCTTAGCAAATGAACTCGCCCAAAGGTCATTTTTCGAAGGTCGTTGTACATCTATAGTAGTGGATGACTGATCACTGGTATTGCAAACCTAGGCTATAATGTTAACAATAAGTATAGTCCGGCGAGTTTGACATGCCCCTCGAACTTTTATTAGCATCATTTAACAGTTAATTATAATGTTTATATCTATAGTTTCGTTGGTATGTTTTCATGTGCGGGAAGTGTCAGAGGACGCTTAGGTGCGATGCTAACACAAATCTAGGAGACCTACTGCTAGTTTGACCGCGGAAATTTATATATATTCAACGCAATACCTTATGGTGTGTGCGTGCATAGGGGTCGGGATCAGGTCAATTTATCCGAGCAATAGCAAGATTCAAAACTTACTCGTGGTACAGTAAGCATTTTAAGTAGGTTTGTCCACGGTGTTCAATTGACACATACATTTGTACTTGTATTATACTACCAGTGGCCTGTATTGAAATAGAAACTAGGGTTATGTGGTCCAGAGCAGACTACACTATTAGGGTCTTTAATAGTAGAAATTATGTATATTTTGTATAATTATCACGATAAGTAAATTGTCAAGTGAAGACATTGTTTATTACACTTCTATATGTTTATTGTAGATTAAAGGGAAACTAGAATGTTGCAGCAGCTAGGAAAAGGATTGACGTCAACGGAAGGCATTGGTTCTGATTCCACTTCTTTAAAAGGGCATCCGATCAAAACTGCAGTTTAGGTTAAGTATAATTAATACATACATTGTTCAATTTGTGTTTGTCATATTTGTTTAGCATCGGTCTGTTACTGCGAAGCTGTCAAAGTTACGAGTGCACATGTGACGTTTAGTTATTTAACAGTAATGCTGTTGGTTCGGTATGCAATGTTTACATCAGGAGAACGTATGGTGCGGGTAGTTTGGCTGGATCCTCGTCCTCTATGAACAAAATTAAAAAAGCGGTTATCTGGCTACAAGAGTGTATCTATGACCCGATTGTATGTTTTCATACACAGTATCACGTTGGCGCTTGATGCGTGGTACAAAACAGAGTTCAAGGACCGATATTGTGCGATTTGCTTGAAAAAATTGATATAGTCGACACAGAGCCTCGTATCGTATTCTTGCTGGGGTTTGGATCGGGTCATTATCTCCGTACTATATGTGATATGATAGATTCATTGTGTTTTGAAGTCATTAAGTTCACTAAGTTTTTTATGTGGAGTAACGTATCCTGTCGGCGGTCACTATAGTTTACTATATATTCAAGTTTATGCTTTAATGGCAACTACATATGAAAATGGCGACATAAAGGAATTCGAACCAGACGTTGTTGATATGAAAACAAACGCCATAACCCGAGTAAGATACTCACCAGACCATGGTAATGGTTCATTGAGTGCACTTTGAAATGGCACCATTCTTTTGGACGCTATCAAATTTCGGATGGTACATTCAGGGTATAACTGTAGTTACAGGTATTTGCAGTTTCAAAAATGAAATAGGACAGTATTTATATCGTTAGGCATTATTATAACTAATGTATACAATTTAGTTTCAGGTAATTTGGTTGTGGTTATTGATACATGTGATATGTATATTAGTTTATTGTTAACATCTGAGATGATTGAAACAGGAAACTAAATACTTAGTGTTAGGGAAAAAGAAAACGAGCTTTTAAAATACAATGATGAGTTTATTCAGAGCATAAGTATCCATTGTTAGGTAATGGGCCGGTAATGATACATTATACATTTTCGATATTGTCGTGTTGACGTACAATCGAGAGGGAAAAGCTTAGTATGAATAAAATTGCAATTTCGGATTTTTGACAGCTGGCATTTTTCGAATTTAGTCTTTCAATGCTTTACTTGGTTGGACAGAGGGTAATATTCAGAAACATGCGAGATTTAAAGCTGTGCTCAACTTTCGGTCTTATTTGGGGTCCGACTTACTATACTCAAGGGAAAACGATGTGATCTTTATCGTACTTTTCTTAAACCATGTTTGAAATGGTGTGAATGTTTTATCAAGCGTATACATTTTAAAAATAATGCATGAAGCATCGAATATTTGTCTGGGGCCTTTCCGAAGTCATGTTTCATTTGAGTTGAGATACTTGAGATAATATCATGGGGGTAGAGGAATGTTATAAAAAGCAATGGAAAAGAAAATAATTAATCAATTTGGGCCTAAACATATTCTAAATTAAAACTTACATTTTAATTTTAGATATAGATAGTACAACGACTGGATTATACAGGGCCGTCGGGGTCTACATATCAAGACCGACTTAGATAGCTCTCGAGAATTATTTTCAAATAGTATAAGAATTTTGGGGAAATAAAATCCATTATTTCATTTTGTGGCGGAAAATTCTTATCTTTAGGAGCTATCGGGGGCGTACATGTGTCTAAACAATGTGGATAGATAACTTTTATACATATACTACACTGCATGCTTATAATCGCGTTTATTCGACAGTGAGAAATGTGGGGTGAACAGCGAGTAATAAGCTTCTAAAACTAATCTACGGGCTTGGGTTAAATAAGCATTAAAGAACTGGCCAGATAGCTTTGACTAGGCGCTCTTTAATAGCTTTCTTTTGAGTAGGATATTTGCTCGCCAAGCGGCGATGGTTTATTTGTTGCACTGGTTTATTTATGTACAAGCGTACTTATTGCTCGCCATGCGGCGAATACTAATATTGGAATATTGCTCGGCATGCGCCGATTCTTGCTCGCCATGCGGCGAATATTAGTATTGGAATATTGCTCGGCATGCGCCGATTATTGCTCGCCATGCGGCGAATATTGCTCGGCATGCGCCGATTATTGCTCGCCATGCGGCGATTATTCACTTGGGTACAGGCGGGTATCTTGCGGACTGACTGGTTTTCTTGCACGCCAGGCGGCGTTTATAATAGTTAAAATGGTAGGCCATGCGGCCATGCGGCCATGCGGCCATGGTTCGTTTGAGTGCCATGCGGCATTCATGTATATTCTTCATACGCCAGGCGGCGTCAACATAATGAGGGTTACCGTGCAACATGGGAATGGTTTTCGGATTTAAAAAATGTCGCCCCTGATCGCTCCAAGTAAATTCATTAGTAATATCGTTTTCTCCGCAGTGTATAAATGCGGAGGAATTCGTCAAATTTGTAACTCCGTAGTGTGTAAATACGGAGTGATTACTTGTTTTTAATTCTAAGCTGCCATGATCATATCTGCCAAAATACACATTAATCCATATGTTATACGTATATATTTGAAATATATTATCTTAACAATTGGTTATATAGAAGTATCAAATGCTAGAATTATACAGTATGAATTATACAAAGTGGTTGTCGTTATTGATCATAAGAGTTTGGCAACACCGAACGGCACTCATTGGTCCTCTCGTATTTATAAATGTGTAATAACAGCTACACACCGTAAGCGCGTATCGAATGGTGAAAATAACAAATCCAATTGGATAATAGGGGACGCGGGAGAATGAGTGCCGGTCGGGGTTATTGTCGGGCTAAGAGTCATGAAATAAATAAACAAAACAACCAGTGCGCACTATTTTAAATGTCTATTTTTAAAATCACCACGGGTATGTATGTAGGTACAACGAAACATACGTTACTGATAATTTTCAGTGTATGTATTGAGCCACTTGGTTCTCAACAACAAAGAGGAGATTATTAAAATCATTTTGGCAAATGATTCAAAACACATATCGCTAGAACATGGCGGTTATTAAATTGAAAAAACAAGTAGTTGATTTTTTCATTTACACTTTCCAAATGCAACGTTTTATTGAGGAACAGCGAGAAAAACAATTTTCATTTTGGCATAATATACACATGTATACAATACAAGATATGTGAAATTCCAAATAAATATGATAGAAATCATGGAAAGTATTGACAATAATGACTCATTTTGGCGACAATTCATTGGATCATATACCTACATGTACAACGGCATATAGGTGAATGTTTTAAAGTTCTTAGCTATTAATAGCATGATATGTTTTCGGTGGAGGAAGGTTGTATCTTTCAGAAAATGTTCACTTTGAAATATCCTGACCAAACAATGTAAAATTATTGATCACACAGTTAACACCCAGCAAACAGCCGACGTCGGAACGACGTCGTTTCTAGGTTGTTTTTAGGTCGCGACGTCGGCAACCTGAATGCAACGTTGCACCACCAACCATAACCCCGACGTCGGAATCCAACTATGTAACGACGTCGTAGCTACGTCAGAGTTTAGATAAGGTCTTAAAGTTAGTGAAAAGTGTAATTAAACTGTTAAATCTGATATTCACAAGCAGTCGATTCAGTGTCATTCTGGTCATATAAATATTTCATGTTGTTCTGTAATTTTATTGAGTTTGCTAATTTTTGTTTGTATTTGTGATGTGATAACCTTGATCTCTTAACTTTTTAATTACAAAATAATAAACCTCCAATAAACATTAAACAAATTTATTGTGTTTTCTTCTTACTTACATGTATTAATACACATAGTACAATGTGCATGTGTTTTTCAAGTACAGTCAAACCAGTGCTAAAGATAACAAAGCCGGTGACCACTCTTACTACATTGGTTTGCAAAGACCACCAACATTATCTTCCATTAGCTAAACGGGGGGATTAACTGTATAAACTCTACGGTTAAAGTACATAAAATTGCATAACCTAGAAATACACATATAGTTTGCCGGGGATAACTCTATCTAATCAATAAACAATCAAAGCAATTTATAAACACTTCACTGTCGACTGGCCGCCAGTTATCAGTGTAGATTTAAAGAGTATATCACTAAAAGTGTATATGCACAAAATTGAACAAAAAAGACTTAGGGCATTGGTCGTCTTTCATTGACCGAAGCAGCGATGGAACCCGGTAGCACCCTGAGTGACTGAGCAGCCCTCTTTAGGAATGCACTGCTCACCTCCGTAGTATGAGGAAGGGTCTAGAAAAGGTTACATAAACATTGCCTGCTTCACCACACTCGGGCTAGTTTACCGCGACATGCAGGGATCCCGACCAGTGGTCGAAACACAAACAAATCTAAGGTGACTATGCTCACCCTCGCAACGTGGAACGTGCGAAACCTCATAGACAATCCCAATGTTAACCGACCTTCAATGGAGCTGAATCGCTATAATGTGGACATTGCAGAACTGTCAGAAACCCGTTTTGCAGATGAAGGCCAACTGACAGAAGATGGAGCAGGATATACCTTTTTGGACACAATGCCAATGGGAGACGTGAAGCAGTATTAGGTTTTGCCATCAAGATCAAACTGGTTCGCAATCTAACTAGCCTACCAAAAGGCCTGAATGATCGCCTCTGTACGCTGAGACTACCTGTAGGGAAGAACCAGTACGCTACAATCATCAGCGCATATGCCCCTACTATGACCAACCCAGATAAAGTTAAACGCGTGTCGTTTTAAAGTTTTGTTCTGAACTATAAACACGCCTATCCAGACATGCTTCAAGGGGCAACCGGGATATAATAGGTGTCTAGTACTGTGGGTTTTAAGTGACATATACGATTAAGTGCGTGAAATGATCTGATTGAAAATGATCAAAGGTCAATGAAAAGAACATTGATATTGTCAGCTCAAATTTGAGTATTTTCGAGGGATATGTTTGCAAAAATATGGATGTCACACTATAATTCAATTGTTCATTTGACAGTGAATGATTTGTTAATTTATACTAGAAATGGGTACAACTCCATCGTCAGTATATTGTTCGCAGCAGGGGAATAGTTCGAATGAGAATTTTTTTAAAGTATGAATTTAAAACTACATTGAATAATAACGTTGTTGTGCGCCATACTCGCAAACCATATGGTTTTATCATGTAAACAGAAGTTTTATTTCGTAACATTTCATGAAATTTTGCGTACATGCTCAATACATTGTGATTGAATGTTGGTGAAAATTTTAAGCCAATACGAATGAATATATTTTATGAGATAAGCAAAGTACACCCCTCGTGTGTAGAGAATTAATGCATCAAACACTTACGTTGAAAAGTAAGTCCCCATTGCTTCATAAAATAGACCGTATATTCATCCGAGTAAAGAGAACACAATAACAAATTCAGAACACAGGTTTGATCATATAATTGCGAATGGTTGTATATATATTGCGTGATAAAGAACGTGAACCACATGTTCTAAAAATAGGCATTAAATGTATTACTTTAAACAAATCGTTGATAACACCAGTGTCATTTATAAATACGAGTCACCTTGACCCATGACCCTGTTTTAATCATAACGCACCAAATCAGGTTGTGCTATTTTTCAGAACATCTAAGTTACCACAATCTCGGCAATAACCAGCTGAGCTTATTAAAGTGTGTATCTACAGATATTTAATTACTTTAAATATTTTAAAGTAGAGTACGGCATCAACAGCTCGAGTACCAAAAATAAAATATGAGTTCTGCTTGGACGTTACGTCGGGTATCCAGGCCGGTTGATAGAGACGATGAACGATATCGCGCGGGAATGGTTCTAGGTGGTGTAGGTGATGCACTTGGATACAAAAATGGCGAATGGGAATTCTGTTACGATGGTGTTAAGATACATAGACAACTAGAACGTATGGGAGGCGTTAAGAAAGTCGATGTGAAAGATTGGATTGTAAGTGATGATACGGTGATGCATCTTGCCACCGCGGACGCTCTCATAGAAAACAAACATTGTGAAGATAAGGAGAAATTGTACTTCCTGTTTGCGGACAAATACAAGCAGTGTATGAATAATATGAAAGACAGAGGGGCTGGACTAACGTGTATGGAAATGTGCGCCAAATTGGATACAGAGGCACCTCAAGGATACCGAATACCATTCAATCCTAGAGGAGGTGGTTGTGGGGCAGCTATGAGGTCTATGTGTATTGGGTTAAGGTATCCAAAACTCCGTGATATCGAACATTTGATAGAAGTCAGTATTGAATCTGGTAGAATGACCCATCATCATCCAACAGGTTACCTTGGATCACTTGCCTCGGCTTTATTTGCTTCGTATGCCGTTCAAGGGAAACCTTTGAAAGAATGGGGTGCTGGGCTGATGGATACCCTGGAACGGGCTAAGACATACATCATTTCATGTAAAGATATTTACGTGAAAGATAATGAAGAAGCTTGGGAATACTTTGAAACGAAATGGGAAGAGTATTTGAGACTGCGAAATATTCAGAGTGGAAATGACGATCCTCGGTTTCCCAAAGATTTCGACGATGTAGGAAAACGAGACCAGTTTTATTGCGAGCTAAGTTATGATAACTGGGGAGGGGCAAGCGGCCACGATGCACCTATGATCGCTTATGACGCCCTCCTCGCTAGCAATGGCAATTGGGAAGAGCTGTGTAGCAGGGCCATGTTCCATGGTGGCGACAGTGACAGCACGGGATCAATCGCTGGAAGTTTGTTTGGAATAATCTACGGGCTTAAAGATGTTCCAGAAAAGAATTATAAAAAGCTAGAGTATCGCGATCGTCTCGAACAAGCCGGTATGGATCTTTATAAACTTTCTTCTACTAATTACAATGAAGCCGTAGATGACGAGTCGGACCACTCTTTTGGATGTGCATGTTTGTAAGACCATACTGATGAATATTGCTAAACATTACAATAAAAGTTTCTTTCGCGATGGAGATTCGATGATAGTGGATATATTATTATTATTATGTATACAGAGTAACCTATACAGGCATAAATATGTCTTACTCGGAAATTTGTCTGAACGTTTTTCAATTCATTCTTGCTTGTGTGTCGTTCAATTGTATTGTCATTGTTTTTTGTTCGTTTTGCAACAACTGCATTTCGGGAAATAAAAAAATGTATCAATTCTTGATGCGTTAAAATGTCAATGCTCATCAAGGCAATGGGTGGAACGATGACTGAGTTGTTAGCGCTCTCGGATGTCCCTGGTTCTCAGCTGGTGCACTGGAGTATCTCCCATCCAATAAGAGAACGAACTAGTTGGAAATCCAGAGGAAGTATTGCGTGTATCGGTGTTATAAACTGAGCATATGTAATAATGCACCTATCAATGTTTTCCCCCGGGGGGCATACACGGGACTTTTGACAGAAGGCTGTTCCCGATAGGTGGGAATTTGACAGACAGAATGGTGCCGAGTCCCGGAAATTTTTTACTTTGGCCGAAATTTTGATCCCGGGGAATATGTAAAGCATCTCCCAGTGAAGGAATTTTCACAAATTGCCCTTGCTCTAGGGTAGGAATTTAGACTTTGAAAAAGTAAAAATGTCAAATTCCCCTGGTTCAGCCCGCCACTCCCAAAACATTGATAGGTTAATAAAGAGCAAATGAGTATTCAAAAAGGGCTAATTCAGCCTGCCCGGAATTCTGTTATCGCCCAAACCTTTTGTTATTTCCTCGAAGCTTGGGATAAAACCGAACGGTCACGCATCACGACTAACGGCTTGCCATGGTCCAATCTCATTATAATCAGTCCCTTATTACGCTTCACTAATTAACGCTGATGTATGATCTGATGACACTCTGTGTGAAGGTCATGTCGATGTGAACTTTACGTCATTTAATCAAATTGGTTCTTCACAAAGCTGAAAGTTCGGTGAAAATATGCAGAGGCTATATGACGTCACTGGGCACCAGAGAGGTCATTTAAACATGACCTCTTACGTATTGTAGTAAGATATCTAACAGCGTAAAGGAATGGATCAAATGTTAGGGTCTGATTTTAATGAGATTGGCTATAATCTTTCCTAGTTCACTGTGCAATGAAATGGAAATATGCGGACTCTACGTTTATGAATATGCCTTACCTTTAGCCTTGTTGTTACTTTACATTCAGTTGCGGCTACATGATTGGTAGTTATGGGGGCGTAAATGTTAACATCCCCTGAGGAAACATTATGCGAGCGAGGCGTGATAAAAAAAACATTGTTCTATCTGAGAAGCATGCCTACATACCCGTTTTTGTCGAGCCCGCTCTTCGTCGCCACTTTTGGTGTGTGTGCTTGTGTGCGAATTTCGTGCGTAAGTGCGTGGGATTTTGTCAGGACTATAACTTTGTCATATTTTGAACAATCTTGCTTATATTTTGCATGAATGTTAACCTCCATGAGGAAGAATGTCATGCCCAATCCCAAGATTACTATCTCAAAGGCCAAGGCCACAGTTGCAGGTTAAAGGTCAAATTGAAGCTTGTCCGGACCATAATTTTGTCATACATTGACCAATCATTCTTATATTTGGTACCAATGTTCACCCCCATAAGGCGGTGTGTCATGTCCAACCCCATGTCCCTATATCAAAGGTCAAGGTCACAGTTGGAGGTAAAATGTCAAATTGAAACTTGTCCGGACCCTTACTTTGTCATACATTGACCAATCTTTCTTTAATTTTGCATGTATGTTAACATCCATGAGGCAGAGCGGCATGCTCAACCACAATGGGCCTATCGAAAGGTCAATGTCACATATGGAGGTCAAATGTCAAATTGAAGCATTTCTATTTAACAGATAACAAACTGTCATTCTGGAAGTTGAACACTCCAAAGAGGTTCCTGTAACTTCTGGCGTCCCTCAGGGGTCAGTCATCGGTCCACTTTTTTCTAATCTAAATTAATGACCTACCAACATCTATAAAATCACAAGTATGTTTATTTGCTGATAACACTGTTGTTTATCTCGGTATCAAATCCCCAAAATGACAACAGTACTTGACAAAATGACCTTAGCCAATTAGGACCAAGGGAAAAGTAAATGGTACATGGAATTTAATCCAATCAAGTGCCAAGTCCTTCATCTGAATAGAAATGAAAATGTGAATAATAAGAGGATATTTGTTGATTTTGGAGTAAGATCGAATTTATTTCACCGAGTATTCAAAGAAATCAAAATTTAAATTCCTATGACCACAAGCGAAAAGAAATTAGGTATTTCACCAAAATCAACAACATTTCTGTTTATTATATGCTTCAATTTCTCGTAAAATGGTATAGTAATTGACTTAGTTGAACAATTATGTCACAATAAGACTGTAACGCATAATTGGAAGCCCGGTGTCGTTTATGGCAAACGAAATGTCCAATAATTTCGTAAACCCATGTTCACGGTCGTAAAACTAGGTTTTACTGTCGATAAACTAGGTTTTTCAAACGTAAAACCAGGTTTTACGAATGTTAACCCATATTTTCGAGCGAAAACATAGGATAACGTCGTAAACCATAGTTCACGCTCGTAAACATAGGTTCACGTTCGTAAACCTATGGTTAACGGATTTAAAAACGCGACACTTGGGTATGTTGGTCTATTTTAGGAAAATATATTCCCATATAAAATGTATTTATATATTCGTAAAGGCTAGTTCAATGCCGTCATTTTGATATCATACTTAATAAAAGCCAACGAGTATAAACTAAATTAACGCACGAATAAGACATTGGTCCAGAAAACAAAAGTAACATATTTATCGGCGCATTGGTTTTATCGTTGAAGATGTCCAGCCTGTATAACAGATCGAAAGTTTACGTAAGGCTAGTCTGACTTATATGTACAAATTCTTAATTAAATAGAAAATAATAAATTACATATCCAACTTTTATCTAAAATGTGTCTATATGACATCGAAACAATGTTGCAGAAAACATACACCGTTTTCTCATAGACCTGCATAATATTTTATGGTCAAGGGGAGGTAAGCATGTAAGGAATTTTGGTTAAAATGCGACTTTTGTTTTCTGGATCGACGTATTGATTGTACTATATATTTGTTAATACTCATCTCGTTTTTTATCATCTTAGTACCAAAATGACACCAATACATGTACCTTTAATCTTCACTATTCCAATAGCAGCATGAACTTGAAATGTCGCGTTTTTAAATCCGTTTAGTATATGTTCACGGTCGAAAACATGGGTTGTATTTCGTTAACTATGGTTTACGAGCGTGAACCAGTGTTTACCAGCGTAACGTAGGTTAATGGTCGTAAACATAGGATAACGACCGAAATCAGTAGTTAAATCGAGAAACCTAGTTTATCAAACGTAAAAATAAGATTTAAAAAAAACTATGAATTTCGAGCGAAAACATAGGACAACAGTCGTAAACCATAGTTCACGCTCGTGAACATTGGTTTACATTCGGTAAACTAGGTTTCTCGATTGAACTATGAATTTCGACCGTTATCCTATGTTTACGGCCGTTATCCTATGTTTACGCTCGCGAACCCCGGTTCACGAGAGTAAACCATAGTTTACGAACATTAACCTGTGTTTTCGAGCGTAAACATGGGTTTACGCCCGTGAACATGGGTTTACGCCCGTGAACATGGGTTTACGAGCGTAAACATGGGTTCACACTCGTGAACAAAGGATAACGACTAAATTGATAGTTATGTCCGAAAAACTTAGTTTATCGAACGTAAACATAGGTTCACGTTCGTGAACCATGGTTTACGCTCGTAAACACAAGTTCACGCCCGTAAACATAGGTGTTCGTAAAATATGGTATTGCAAGTAAACTGTCCAATAATTACGTAAACCCATGTTCACGTTCGAAAAACTAGGTTTTTCGATAGAAAACATAGGATAACTAGCCTAAACCATAATTTACGAACGTGAACCCATGTTTACTGTCGAAAAACTAGGTTTCTCGATAAAATATATATTTCGGCCGTTATCCCATGTTTACGAGCGTGAACTATAGTTTACCAACGTGAACCATAGTTACGAGCGTAAACCTATGTTTACGAACTACAACCCATGTTTTCGACCGTAAACATATGTTCACGCCCGTAAACATATGTTCACGCCCGTAAACTATGGTTTTCGAATGTCGTATCTATGATTTACGCTCGTAACTATGTTTTACGCTCCCGTATCTATGCATTACGAACTTGTATCTATGGTTTACGAGTTAAGCCAATCGAATCACGCCTGACGACTTTTTATTCCGTTTTCATATCCCCACATCGACCATTAAAGGCGCTTCATCGAATTGCCGGAAAACACCGGAAACCACCAAAATGCCGGAAAGCAATTATTTTCTGTATATATTTCAGTAATAGTTGGTTTTAGGGACGCATTAATTGGGGTTTCGTATCATTAAATAAGGGCTTATGCACCTATATGTGCTAAAGTTTTTTTGTGATTTAACTTTTATTCCCGATATAGTTACAACATATGTACACACATATCCAATAAAACATTACGGATTGAGATATATAGATATGTAGATCTATCAACATAAATACATGAGTGCATATATAGTAACTGTATTTAATAAGGAATAATTTTGGAAAAAAATAATAGAGAAAAGATCCAGACGAAAGTGGGGAAAAAAATACTTACAAAAAAAAACGAAATAGAGAGAAAAAAATCCATTACAAAAAGTTCCATTTTTCAATGTGCTTGTCAACTTTATTTTTCGCAAATGCTATTATTTCTTCCAATCTTTTTCTCTCTAATATTACATTTCGAAAAAATAAAATGCTTGGTATTTCATTGATATTCTTGCATTTGAATATAAAGTATTTTGCCAGAAGTAAAAGGAAATTTATAGTTGTGTTTATTTTTTTACTTTTCGAGTAGTAGTTACAAAAGGAGATAATCTCAAAGCTTAATTTGATATTTGTATTAAATTTTTGGTTTAAAAACAATCCGACGTCTCTCCAAAATCCTTGAATAATATGGCATTCCCAGAACATGTGTGAAATCGAGTCACTAAACATTGTGCTAAAGTTACAAAAGAAAAATACGAACCTCATCAAGTAGAGATATTGATGTCTATCCGAAGGCTTTCCGGCATGAAAACGGCGAACGTGTACATTTCTATATAAGTTTAACTGTTTTCATTCCTAGGTCATAGCGAGTTATATATGCACATACAGGGTGATCCATTAATTCCGCACATTAGTAAATGCTTATAACTTCAACATCAAACATGTAATTGCAGAGTATATGTGAAAGTTTTGTTCTGATCTAAAATGGATTTTCAACAATAGAATCCTTATCTACCGCAGACGTTCAATGTGACCACCCATTTTCTCTGAAACGAGTTTAAACGTCATTTTAAATTCTGTACACGAAGCTATTGCATGTAGCTAGGTAACCAGTCTCTTTTCCCGACGAATCCAATGTTTCATTTCATTGGACATATCCAACAATATTCCTTCTTGAAGGCACATATGTATTTGGACACACTTTTCTAGTTTTATTTTCACTTAAATCGCAGATTTTCCCAATTCATAATAAAGTTTTATGATTCGAATTAGGAAATACTCAAATTATTGACGTCATTAACGTCACTTTGACGGCACAATGCCAAATATTATTTTTTCATTTCGACAGAAATTGTTATTTATTACGTTTCCAACAATACCAAATTTATATGTGTGAGTGAAGAATTAGTGAAGTTATAGGCATTTGCTAATGTGCGGAACTAATGGATCACCCTGTATCTTAGGTTACAAACTGCTTCATGTGTTATGTGAATAAATTGATATGATATTGTACCAGTCGAATAAATAGCTGATGTCCATCAGAGTAATTTGCTTTCCGGCTCCTTCGATGATGAATTAAACGTTAACTTTTGTACCGGAAAGCAAACTAGTTTAAAGAATGTTCATGTAATTACTACGTATTAAAGTGTACATGTATGCCTGTCTAAGTGTGCTACTCGAATATCATAAAACATTATATCAGTAATTTGCTTTCCGGTTCCTTCGATGATGAATTAACCGTTAATGCTTGTACCGGAAAGCAAGTTGGTAATAGAAAGATGGAAACAAAAATAGAGGAATGTTTGTAAATATACAAATTTACAAAAGACATAAAATGACACATATTTTCTAGTGTACAGTAGCACACTATTGATTTTCAGCAGCTATGGCCTTTTGTTAATTGCATTGACCAGTGTTTTATGACCCTACATAAGCAATGCTAGTGATCTCCTGCTGATAGCACGCTATTCTGGCCCAACAATAAATATTTACATGGTTGGTGTAAGATAAGACTAAATGATGCACCAAAAAGCAAATTTTGATACGATGGGCGTATGATATTTGGTTAGGCAAGGGGCTCCTGTCCTGATTACAGGCTTCTAAGCACTATTTAGCCAAAACATTAGGGCTGTTTTAGCAAATAATAAGAACTAAGGACGCATTTTGAGTAAATTAAGTTTTTTTTTGTCAACTTCTTTCTAATCTGTTGTTTCTTGCAGATTCTTACTCAGATGTGTTTAAGAATTTGAGGGGCCACTTGAAAGCGTGTGTTATACACTTCCGACAGACTGCATGCAATTAAATTGTAAAATGCGAATAGGTGCATAAGCCCATATTTAATGATACGAAACCCCAAATGCGTCCCTAAAACCAACTCTTACTGAAATATGTACAGAAAATATTGCTTTCCGGCATTTCGGTGGTTTCCGGTGATTTCCGGCAATTCGGTGAAGCGGATTTCGAGGACATTTCCACATATAAACCGATGCAGATCATGCAGTAATTTGGAAACTTCCTCGAAGAAGTCATTTAGTGTTGGTACCGTGGAACGCTCAACTCTGTTCGGGAGCGGAGTATGACTAGGTCCAAACAATGCCAAAATAGCAAGGAGAAAACAAAAATAGTCCACCATTTTGGTCTTCTTAGAAATATTTAAAGTTTCTTGATTCCCATTTGGGAAATACGATGTTTTAATTGGCTTTGCTCGTAAATCAAAGATACTGGTCGAAAATCATAGATACAATTCGATAAACTTGGTTTTACGCTCGTAAACATGGGTTCACACCCGTAAACTATGGTTGACTATGTTCGACCGGGGTTCACGAGCGTAAACATAGGATAACGGTCGAAATTCATAGTTCAATCGAGAAACCTAGTTTATCGAACGTAAACTCATGTTCATATTATCCTATGTTTTCGCTCGAAAATACTGGTTACATTCGTAAAACCTGGCCCCGATCTCCCGAAGCGTCTCAATATGAGAAAAATCTCATCTCAAATATCGTCTCATACTGTCGAGATTTTTCTCAATCGAGTTTTTACTCAAAGTCAATCTCTCGAAAAAGAGATATTTCTCGGAGCTATTTTGTTAACGTTTAAGCGACCAACGGAAGTGGAAAATCTACTCTTCGCGTAAAAAGGTACGTTTAGGTTTTACGGTCGTGAACATGGGTTTACGCAATTATTGGACATTTGGCTTGCCATAGTCGTTAACGTTATGTTCTTTTTCTCTATGGTTATGGAGCAAGCTTCTAAAACAGTGAAAATAACAACATGATAACAACACTGTTATTTTCACTGATAAATCTCTATAATCCATTGATAGAAATTATCAGTTTCAATTGTTCCTCCATGGACAAGTCCTACAATCTGTTGAAAGTGCTAAATAACTGGGTCTTGATATCACATCTAACTTAAATTGGAACACACATATCAAAAGAATCACAACAAATTCAAATAAAACTATGGACTTTGTAAAAATAAACATCAGTACCACTGACATTGGCCTACAATACACTTGTTCGTCCCCCAACTATACATCTACAATATGGCATCCTCACACCCAAGTTAACAACAATAAAATTGAAATGGTTCTACGACGTGCCTTGTGATAGGTTTGTAATGATTACTTCTTCGTCTTCTTCGTCTACATGGGGTGTCCAAGAATAGCGTATAATTCTTGCTTTATTTAGTCCAGCAGGATGGCACAGCTTTGAAATTTTGCATGTGTTAAAACAAACGCATACTGTAATTATAGATCAAGATGGTGTCACTATGAGTCTTTCATAATTGCCTCCCTAAGTGGTTAATTATGCACGAAAGTCAAGTATGTCATTCGTTGCGGGATGAGTATATGGGCTTGTTTGAAATATTTTTTCGGGTGATTTGGCTGGTTCGTTCTATGTCTGACTCTTGCGTGGGTGGCTAGGCGCTGTTGCCGTTCCTGTATGGCTTTGGATTGTCTGTGTGCAACAGTATTTATCACTGTTGGTTCGTATTGAGTGATTCCATAAGCTTAAATAAATGTCAGAACATACAGTAGTAGCTAGCTAAATTAGGCACACTAGTATATGACTTTCATTATGTTCAAATACATATTTTAATAACCAAAATAATACATTAACAATTGACTGTCTAAATATATTATTTTGCCTTCGTTGGTTTCAATTGAAACTACCGTTCATGTATATGGGTGATAATTCAGATCATTTCTCGTGGTATTGGGTTACCAGCAACTTTACATGTATATAAGTAACATGCTCTTTAGGCAAACAAGATCAAACATTTGTGAGATCGCGATAAAGGAATAAAAACCGCGCTTAAAATATGCCCGAATATTACATGTAGTCACAAACACTAACCACCATAAAAATTATACCCTTTAACATATTTATAAACCATACAGCTATATGTTGGAGTAAATAACGAAAAATACTTTGGTATTACAAACTACAGATAATATAATTTCCCTAGTTTGAGTTTACGAATTAGAGGGAAATTAATTTCCATTGTTATGGTAGTATCAGAGATACGGTATAGGTATTGATAACAATTCAAGCATGAAATGGTCAGTTTTGGCGGGTAAAGTGTGAACTTGCCATTCAGCTTATGGACATAAACCGCACTGGTCGTAAATTTAGAGTCTTTTAAAAATTGGCGCAATGAACATCGTTTTATTTGATACCATTATTACGTATTAGGTTAACATATTGTCAGTATATTGTATATAGATGGTTAAACGTTGAATTCATCTAATGAATTCTGTATAAAGTGCTGTATTTAATCAGAATGAACGACATTATATATATGTATTATTTATTGATGTTTTGCCTATTAGTGCATTAATGGTAAAATGCTCCTAAACAATGATATCGCAAAAATGTGGAAAATGTCGCGCAATAAATTGTGCACATATTGCCAATGTATTACATGTTATATTGTATGTTATAAATGAATATTGTATGGTTTGCTAATATGATGTAAAATGTAATTGATCAGCGGTTTGTTCCAAGTGCTTACTACCAAAATACAAGTTGAATTTCCATACCAAGTAGTTTGTTGTTATTGAGGATACGTACAGGTTAAGGGAATGCGTGTTTTTTGGTATAACAAACTACAGATATGCCGTGTAGGTCACGGAATGCCCGTCTTCTCAAGACACAGGTAGATTTCTGTGGAAACCATATACAGTGAGACCTTCATTAAAGACCACCTGCGAACAAAGACCACTAATTTAAACCAGTAATGTTCAAATAAAATTAAATTATGCTAGACTACATGTAAATGAATTTTGCTATTCCTCTTGATGGTCCTTACCGACAGATTTGAACTTAATCAATTAATGTAAATAATCAAGCTTTAAAGTATGCATAAACATATGGCATGCTTCTTTAACTCTCGCCGTTCTAAGCGACAAAACCAATCGACGAAGAAGAACTGTTTGCAGTTCAGATATTAAACAGTGTTATAGGCATGATTCGTATTCAAACTATCAATTAGAACAGTCAACCCTACTTTTGTTTTGGTATTTTACATAAGCTGCGCTCGGTTATGAAGTTCCGATATCCATCTTAGATGAAATGTCATTTTTGGTAAATTGAATTGCAATTAAGATGAGCTGAAAAAATACCATATATTCACACGGGAAGGGAGAAATACAACTATTCTTAAACACAACTCAAATTTATTCAACTTTAATATTTAGATAATTTTGAAGCACAATCATGGTAAAATAACATAGTTTACGCATACACAATATGTGCAATGTATGTGGAATAAGACAAAAACTAGTATGCCAATATGGTTTACCGCATAATATCAAAGAAACATGATGCATATATCACAATCAACTGTAATCATTGTACAATGTACTGTTTTGTTTAATTGTTATTTTTACATTTCGAAAAATACATACTCTGACAATTATCACTTATTCATTTTTGAGCCATGGAGTACAAGTCACGTCCTGCCTTTTCCAGTCTAACACGGTATTCAACCGCCTTGTCATTACGTTCTGGTACACCTTGAAATCCATACAGAACACCAAACAAACAATCTGCTATCGTGCCAGTACTATCACTATCACCACCGTGGAACATAGCATGATAACACAATTTCTTCCAACTTCCCTCACAAGCTAGTAGTGCATCATATGCTATCATTGGTGCATCATATCCACTAGCACCACCCATGCCTTCAAAACTGATGTATGTGTAGAACTTGTCTCGTTTTATCACGTCAAATTGAGTCAGAGTGTTCACTAGAGAGGCCCCTCAATCTATCTCTAACTATCGTTTTGAAACACCTGATAAAGTTTGATTAAACTAAATCTGAGTCATTCTTGACATGTATATTGTTATGCAAATAATCATGATACTGTAAATAATGAACGATGTATGTACAGTATAACCTCCGTAGAGCGACATCCAGCGGAGACAGAAAAAACTGCCGCTCTGCGGAGGTGTCGCTCTGTAGAGGTCGATTGTTTTAGAATGTCGTTCATAGACTATTGAGTGTATATAAATACGGTAATCTTAAATTTATGTCGTTTGTTTGTGATTAAGCGCATAAAATTTTATCTAATCGTAGCCGCGCGTTTTGCGATATAATTCTAACGACTATTTAATTAAGATCGTTGATTAGATACAAAAACGCAACTCTCAACATTGTAAACCGAATCCATATTATTTTACGCACATGCAATTGAATTGTTTACCTTCAAAGTTTTAAAATCTCTATTACGTCATAACGCGCACTACACAATTTGCACACGTGATCGGTAATTTGTTTACCTCTCGCGTGGAACTCTGTCAGTGCATATGCTGAAGTTGACAGTTTTAGACGACGTGATTAACCATTAACACGACGTGTACGCGAATATTCTTATAAGTACTATACTCAGTACATTTATAAAGCAAACTCTGTGTCGTTCCCAATGTTTGTAAAGTATTAGTTCAGTTTACATAGTCTGACAGATGTTAATGGAAATACACGTAAATTACAATGAAATACACAAAATGCAAACTATTCTATAAAGTGTGTTAAATCCATTTGAAGTTGTTTTATGTGTGTCAACTAATTGAAAGAAAATTAGTAGTGTGTGTTTTAGAATGTACTTAGTATATAAAGAACAATGAAAAAAATGCCGTATTTTATTATTTATTTGCGTTTATGGAGGTGGAGGCAAATTCGTACAGTTATATGGTCTCTAGATTCAGACAATGTTTACACTGTGGTGCTCTTTCGTGATGTCGTAGATCCACCGGACACAATGCCCCGTACATCATGGTGGGCTAGCTTATACAGTTTACTTCCAACGTGTTGTAGACGATCCCGATACTCCAGTCGTTTGTAGTTATTGTCTGGGACTCCATCTATCCCGTAGAGTATTCCAAACAGACACCCAGCGATTGAACCAGTACTGTCACTGTCGCCACCATGGAACCACGGCCCTGTAACACAGCTCTTCCCAAGTGTCATTGCTAGCGAGGAGAGCGTCATAGGCGATCATTTGGTGCATCGTGCCCGCTTGATCCCCCACATTTTGTATAACTGATCATGGTATAAAATTGATCTCGTTTTCTACCTGGTCAAACCCAACAGGTAAGTGTGGCTCATTTGTTCCACTTGTAATATTTCGAAGTTTTAAATAACTTGTCCATTTTGTTTCAAAGTATCCCGAAGCTTCGACGTTATCTTTCACGTAAATATCTTTACATGCAATGGTGTACTTCTTAGCCAGTTTCAGTGTATCCATTAGCCCAGCCCCCATTCTTTCAAAGGTTTCCCTTGAACGGCATACTTCGAACAAAGCCGATGCGAGTGATCCAAGGATGATGATGGGTCATTCTACCAGATTCAATGCTCTCTTCTATCAAATGTTCGATATCACGGAGTTTTGGACACCTTAACCCAATGCACAAATCCCTCATAGCTGCCCCACATCCACCACCTCTGGGATTGAATCGTATTCTGTATCCTCGAGGTGCATCTGTATTCAATTTGGCGCACATTTCCCTACAAGTGTTTCCGGCTGCTCTACCTTCCATATCACACAAGTTCTCCTTATCTTCATAATTGTTTTTGCTATGAGAGCGTCCGCGGGGGCAAGATGCATAACTGTATCATCACTTATAATTCAGTATTTCACATTCACTTTCTTGACGCCTCTCATACGTTCTAGTTCTCTTTGAATCTTCAAACCTTCCTCACAGAATTCCCACTCGCCATTTTAATTTGTTCGATAGAGCAACTAAATTTATATACACGTTTCTACAATCGCCCATAGTTTAGTTGACGAAACTACTTTTTTTCCTACGCCGCCTCTAGGCGGCGCCATCTTGCAATAGTAAACCGGTAAGCCAGTAATATTGCGTAATTACCTACGCAGATATGAGCCAGTCATGCAAAACATTTTTTTATTCCATGCGGATCACATCGGTCTTTTTCGCATTGCAATATTTTATTTACCGAAGAAAGCAGATAATTTCGGAATTTCCCGGTGAACGCAAGATAATTGAGCCAATACCATACTTCTGAATAAACAACATGCGTCTACTTCCCGGTCAATTAATAGACCGATTTTTATTTACCATTTATAAACCGTGCATATCATTAACTCTGCTTGGGGCAAAACATTGACTGATAAGACATTATATCTGTGTACTTTGTATGCGCAGGTTCCTATTATTTGTGGCATATTAAGATGAGTTTAAGCAATACACCTTGTAGATCAATATATACTTATATCATGCCAGAAAGTTACGTATATCTTCCATTACTAGTATATACAAATAGGAGTTTACATCAAGACATTCAACCATGTATTATTTAAGAGTATACGCTAGTAATAAATGTACAAATAAATCATAAGAAAAATACTGCTACACCATCTTTAATTTATACTTCCCTGCATTCATTCGAACAATTATAATGCTTTCGGCGCTTTGATTGAATCCAAGTGCATCACCTACACCACCTAGAAACATTCCAGCGAGATAACGTTCTTCGTCTGTATCTACTGACCAGCTGGACGGTGTACTGTAAGCAGACTTCATTGGGAAATATTAATAAATCACAAAAATCATACGAGTTTCCAAGAAATCAACCCATAGGTTGTGATAAAATAAAACATTGGGATTCCCTTTCAAATTCCCTTGGAAATTATACATAGAAATACCTTGAAATAAGATTGTCTTACGATGGATCTATAAATACACAACAATGTTTGTAGGTAAAAGCGTATCGCAGTACACACGGTGGGGAAACCACGTGACCAAAAGTGGTGCAGTGCACGATTTTCGACATATTTTATATTTCACACACTGCTTAGAATATTAACTAGCTACCATTTAATCCACCATTTTACAGAATATTTGCCATAGAAGCTGTGCTAGATGCATAATTTGCGAACTGTAGTGTACGTTATCTAAACATTTCACAAATTTGGAATCGGTTGGGCAAGGATTACGTAAAAATGGAGTAGAATTGCATCTAGATCCATAAAGCCGATGAAACCGCTTTCAATCGCGGGGTTTATGCGCGCTATCTGACTAAAACAATGGTGTATTAAAGAAGTTAGAGTGAAAAAACCTACCTGAGTCGACGTTATTTTGGGTCGAAAATCGTGCACTGCACCGCTTTAGGTCACGTGGTTTCCCCACCGTGAGTACATTGTATACGTAATCAGGATATACATGTATTACGTGTTGTGCACAATAACCTAACACAAACAGTAAGCGTAACTGTTGCTAGGCCATTAGGCCAGGTACACGGGCCTACATATCTCCATTTCTCCAAGTATAGTTAAGTACGAGGGGCATTCTAAAAGTTCAGATAACTGAGTGATAGCTTTACATTGGTTGGTCATATTTTTTTAAGTGAACATTTTCTGAAAGGTCAATCTTTCAGCGAGACATTCATCGCAATTATTTTTATTTCGTTGAATGTACAACAAATCTTATAAGTGTGCATGTGTTTTTACCGTATAACTTTTTTATCTATGAATATTTATGCATGAAATTTTGTGTACATGGTATTGAATAACACAAAATAAGATTAATATAGTTTTTTCGTCAAAATTAAATACAGAGGATCACTGAACCATGAAACATCAAAACACGTAAAATGCTCGAGACATGTATGCGTAGGTGCAAATATTTTTTTATTTATGGTCAATTAGAATTTTAGATATATGGTTACATTCAACTGGGAAGAATATACACATTTGTATCTATTATACGCCCTGTATTAAAAAACACAAAAGTATGCAATGTTTCACTCAACAAAATGGTGGTTTTTAACTTTTAAAATACAGTTTGAATTTATGGTCAAAGAGAGGTAACTCTTCCAAAATTGCATTTTAACACAAGGTGAGTAGTTATAAATCTGAATTGGGCTTTATTCTTATCATTGCTTTCTTTGTTTCTGTCTCGGTGATAAGTACATACACTTGAACAGAAACTTGATCAGCAAAATCATACATAGCTGCATTAACAACCTGATAAACACCCGATGAACACACGGCAAAAACATGTGACATTAGCTTTTGCTGATGTCATCATTTGGTCATTCTATTTGTAAAAATTGTTATCAGATTGTAATAAATCAATTGTAATTCCACATATCCAAGCTGCATAGGTTGAAAATTTCAACAAAATCAATCCCATTTTGACCAAGTTATGGGTAAATATATACATGCACACTTATAAGATTTGTTAAGTGTATATTTTATTGGAACATGTATTTAAACAATTTATGGTTTGTGGTATTGACTGAAATATCTCTTGAATTTGCGAGGGAATTGCGCTGTATTGTGCACATGTATATTTCAGAGCGCACTGTGGAAGAACCATTTATGCTGATTGAAATCAATTTGATATTATTTGAAAAATGCATAACGTTACTTTCGAAAAACATTTCGTTATTAATAAATCTTTGAGTTATTGATTAAGTAACAGCAATATATACAACCCATAGAGGAGACCATTTTACCATATTTAGCCCCTAGTTTTAGACATACAATACGCTTATGGACTATCAGCAACTCTAAATAAGTAAAATTGTCATTATTTGAATGTGTATTTTCATTCGGGGGACATCATAAATGTATTTTTGTTAAGTTTGAATTTGGGAGAAAAATATTGTTCTCTTCCCAATGATTTATGAAAGTGGGTGGGGTAACGTGATACCCTTATACCTGTAATAAACATATCAATAATCCTTGTTCTCATAGTTTAATTAATTGTATACTTACTTCAAATTAATGAAAAATATAATTATTTTTGTTTTTCGAAATGCTATTTCGAGGAGATTACGTCATAAATCTAAGACACGTGTTTTGGGCCACTTGGTCATATTATATAAGCTGCTGTACAATCGAAATTATGAATAATTCAGAATTCTTATATCATGAAAATAAAGACAGTATAATTATGTATACACAAAACGGACAAAATTTTTATATTCTCATGTAACACATCCAGAAGTACAATGCAATAACACGTTAATTGCGTATGTCTGGTAAATTGGCTATTTTCAAGAGCATTTGGGACGTGGTCGTTTCCATGTACATCTTAAGTCATTTATACTGCCGGAACAATAATTTCCATTTGTCATGAGATGCGCATGTATATAATACAAGATATTTGTATCTTCCAAACAAATTGGATTGAGGTTATAGAAATTATTAACATTAATGTTATCCCTTCCAAGAGCCAAAACTTTACTCATTTTGGCAACAAATCATTTGGTTATATACCTACATGCATAATAACATATAGGTGAAATTTTAATTCTCTGATATTGATATTATGATGTGCGTTCGGTGGAGGAAGGATGTACCGTTCCGAAAATGTACACTTTGTTATACATTTAGTGAACATTAAACGATTTACAGACGCATTATCAGAACTTTCAGAATTCCCTCGTACAGGTCATTTATGAAATGTGAAGACGATTTTATTACTTTTGTAACGTGCCGGACGGACAGACACCAACAAATCCCGTCAGTGAAAAGCTAGCTCACCATTAAGGGTGAAGCTGACATTTAACACAGCTACATATTTATTTTATTTATTAGATTGCATTTAAGCACATTAAACACATGTATTGTACCCTCATAAACTATTGTTCGTGACCAACAGGCTAGATCATAATTGTCAAAGTAGACATACATATTGACAATTAAAGAAATATTTTTTATTTTATTTCTCACAATTCAAAGGAGCACCGAAATGTGTCCAAATAAACCCAAACGTTGAAATAAAACATAATAATTATCTAGAAATCAGCGTCAGTTCATTTTACACATTCTTACATACATCAAGTCCATTATTGACACTGTGTTATCTACTTACCAATTATCAACTTTTTGCTGTTAGACACACATACAAGTGTTTATAGATTAACTGTAATATGTGCTTATTTGTTGAATTACATGTATACATTATTTTATAATTTTGAACATACTATATATATTATACATGTATATGCATATACATTATTTCTAAATTGTGTTCTGACACCACCATTGACATGCTATGTTTATAATTGTATATTATGTTTGTAGAATGATAGGCCAAAAGCCTTTTTCTGAATAAAAGCTATCTATCTATAAAAAATGTAGCCCAATTCACAGGTAAATGTATCGTTAGTGAATAATAGTTTTTACCGAAATTGATACAGTGAAGTTCCGCTAATAAGACCAGTCAAAAAGTGGTCTTATTAGCGACTCGGTCTTATTAGCGGACCTTTTTTGTTCTACAGTTAATACTTTGGGACCGAAACATTGCAAAAATCTGCATGATTTCGAAATAATTGAAGTGGTCTTATTAGCGGAACTTCACTGATACATACATCCTGTTGTCTTGTATCTCCAAGCTTCTTCGCAGTAACGCGTTCTAATTCGAAACTGGTCTGCGCGGTTTTAGGCAGAACAAATATCAATTTAACTAATAAAACACGAAAAATGCAACTGATTATGATAAAACATGAAATCTCAAATTTTTTAATGTCAATGTTCCTGCTTTTTTCATTATTTCAAAATTCTTTTTTAATGATACAGTTACCCGTGGCTCAATCGTGGAGAATACGCATCGAATCAAACAACTAATCATCATGATTATAAAGGAAGTTAAATAAGTGAGAGTACTTCATAAAATTACTTTCTGACATAGGTTACAACGATTCATAAATTGTATTCATTATGGAAGAAGTTGTAAGGAAATATGAATGTCAGACGCTTTCCTCGTACGGCCTGTCTCCATAAGAGTCGCTCCACCCTGGAGAATGTCAACAGTATTTATTCTGGAAGAAGTTTTAAGGATACATGAATGTCAGAGTTTTTCCTGGTACGGCCTGTCACCATAAACTTCGCTCCAGCCGGATATGTTCTCCATGTACATGGCGAATTTTTCTATGTTTCTTGGTTGCCAAGGACTGTTTTCCTTGTTGTCAATGGTGAAAATCACCGCCTGATCTCCTGACGTGCCAACTGTAGGAAATGGTGCTGCAGACTCCAGACGAGTTGATGATGATACCACTGACTGCCAAACAAACCGTGTACCTATTGTATACTGGTCCGCATCTTCTGGCCTTAGTAACATGCGTCTGTATGTTGTCCCCTTTTCGCGAGGAAGGTCACACCAAAACAGTAGCAACATCTGATACATCACTGCAAATGGTCCCAAAGCTAAATCGTGCCCGGATGGTCGGTAATTCTTAATTTTCTGTCTTCTGAATGCTAGGTTGAGATACGTATACATGCGATTTTCCTCCTTAGTGTATGTCTTGATAACAGTTTCAAAGAATCCCTGTCGCGTCGTACTTCCTCTAATGGACTTGGCATTATCGGTACATACTACATAGACGGAGTCGTCAACTTTATCTTTAATTGCTTTCCATCTTTCATCTGATTTTATGACGTCATTAAAAATGTCACCCAACAGAGCTACGATAGATTTGTCTGGATCTATGGGCTTCGGATGGAATGTATTCTTGTACGCTGATAGAGTCACCTATATCAATCCAAGACCTTCACTGGCGTTGTAATTATCATATGGTTCTATTGTAGGTACATCTTGCTCTTCAATCTGGTTCTTATGACTTGATAGGGCTGCAACCATATCTTGGTGCTTGTATGCTCGGGCGATGTCTAAAGCTGTCATTTTCGTGGTTTTGCCGCATTCTGACGTGCACTGTTTGACCTTTGTTTTAGCATCGCACGCTGCATATTTTAAAAGTTTCTGCATGACATCAAGTTTGTTCCAATACACGCCCTGTTGAAGGATACCCCAGCGTCTATTCTCAGGAATAACGTTGAAAAACCGATCAGATTTTGGATTTTCTGGAGCACCAAGAATTTGCCAAACGCGTTGCCATTGTCCACTCTTTGCTGCTAACAACAGGATTTCTATCGCTTTAGCGTCCTCATCAATAGTGTTTCTTTCTGGGCGTCTGAAATAAAAATAATACTCAATGGAACGAGAAGTGGATGGATACGTAAATTAACCATTTCCAAATGATTATCGGCGGTCAGTTGATCTAACAAATGGTTCAGGACTTCTCCATACAGTAGCCTTCCGCAGACACTGGCAACTGATCATACCCACAAACTTGATTACCGTATATGTATAGTACACCCAACCAGTAAGTCGAAACTACATATCATTCGTGTTTAACAATATCGTTATCACAATACAATGTACTGGTGTGGACTATACGTAGATAATTCTCATCATAAGTTTTAATTTTTTAATCAGATTCGTTGTTTCCTTTTTACAGATAGAGTACCAAGTTATATAGAAATTACGCTATCTGATATGACCACTGCAATAAAATTAGAGCACCCCTTATAAATATCCCAACCTTAATGCCAGCAATGTCCTCATTTCAACAAAAGTACATGTATAATATACACATATACATGTAAGTATAAAGTATACAGGTATATTTAATAAAATAAGCTTACCGTCCAGGTACAGTACTTCCCATTATAACGGCTTGCAGTATAAAGAAAATACACTGACAATCTGACAGGGAAGGCAGAACTCAACGGACAAAGCCGAGAACCGAAGTTACAACAAGGAGCACACACTAAAACAAAGACCACAAGCATACGTCACAATACCCAACACAAAACTGAACAAGAAAATGAAACAGTAGAATGAAGATTGATTGCGGGAATGATAACACAAAGAGGTATTTTTAGATCAATGGTAATTTATTCTATATATAGTTCCGTTTAACAGGTAGTTTCCGGACATTGTTCCCATAGATGTATTTATTTTTAGAACCACGTATTGACGAATAAAACGAAAATTGGAAAACCACAAAACGGCTGGATAGTTTTCTCTCCATATAATTTGAAGTAAACAAAAACAGGAACGAGAATATGCAGTGTTCTCAAACTTATTCTTTATGTTCATCAGTTGATAAATATGAAGAACGTTATCGCGCGGGAATGGTTCTAGGTGGGGTAGGTGATGCACTTGGATATAAAAATGGCGACTGGGAATTTTGTGAGTATGGTGTGAAGATTCATAGAGAACTAGAATGTATGGGGGGCATAACGAAAGTCAATGTGAAGGATTGGATTATAAGTGATGATACGGTGATGCATCTTGCCACCGCGGACGCTCTCATAGAAAACGGTAACTGCACGGATTTGATAAACTTGTATTATTTGTTAGCAGCGAACTACAAGCAATGCATGAAAGACATGAAAGGTCGAAGTCCTGGGAACACTTGTGTTGAAATGTGTCGCAAATTGAATCCTTTGAAAGCTGGTGGATGTTGTAATCAATTTAATCCGAGAGGTGGTGGTTGTGGAGCGGCTATGAGGTCTATGTGTATTGGGTTAAGGTACCCGGGACACAACAACATTGCACGGTTGATAGAAGTCAGCATTGAATCCGGTAGAATGACCCATCATCATCCAACAGGTTACCTTGGATCACTCGCCTCGGCTTTGTTTGCTTCGTATGCCGTTCAAGGGAAGCCTTTGAAAGAATGGGGAGCTGGGCTGATGGATACCCTGAAACTGGCTAAGAAATACATCATTTCACGTAAAGATATTTACGTAAAAGATAATGTCGAAGCTTGGGGATACTTTGAAACGAAATGGACAAGTTATTTAAAACTTCGAAATATTACAAGTGGTGCAACTGAGCCACACTTTCCTGTTGGGTTTGACCAGGTTGAAAAACGAGATCAATTTTATACCATGATCAGTTATACGAAATGTGGGGGGTCAAGTGGCCACGATGCACCTATGATTGCCTATGACGCACTCCTCGCTAGCAATGACACTTGGGAAGAGCTGTGTAACAGGGCCATGTTCCATGGTGGCGACAGTGATAGTACGGGTTCAATCGCTGGATGTTTGTTTGGGATACTCTATGGAATAGATGGAGTCCCAGACAATAACTACAAACGACTGGAGTATCGGGATCGTCTACAACACGCCGGAAGTAAACTGTATAAGCTAGCCCACCATGATGTACGGGGCCTTGTATCTGGTGAATCTACAACTTCACTGAAAAGCACAACCGTGTAAAGATTGTCTGAATCTAGAGACCATATAACTGTACGAAAGTGCTGCCACCACCACAAACGCATAAATACGTCAATAAATAATAATAACGTCGTTTTCCTTCATTGTTCTGTATGTACTCAGTATATTTTAAAACGCACACTACTGATTTACTTTCAGTTAGTTGACTCGCATAAAAATACTTCCAATGGATTTAATACACATTATAGAATAGTTTACATTTTGTGCATTAGAGTTCCTGTATTTCATTGAAATTTACATGTATTTCCATTAACTTCTGTCAGACTATGTAAACTTAACTAATACTTTACAAACATTGGGAACGACACAGTGTACAGTACTTATAAGTGTATAATTATTATTCAAACTTTATTTCATACTTTGCACATATGTTTTTTAACGTTAAAGCAGTCTATTGTGTCGTATATTTGGCGTATCGATAGTAGAAATACTCCGAATGATGATGATCTAGTTTGTGTTTTCATACATTAACGAATATAGCAAATGTCTACTTATTTATGAACATCAATGGTAATTCTTACAGTAAAAGTCACACGCAATGAGTGTATGCTCATTTGAACACAAATACAATTGGACTACGTTTTAACACCTACACATTAACTGTTAACTACTTCTGATCAGGGAGTTTAGATACAGGTCCTGTTCTGATATATAAGACATTTTGTATATTTACAGTATCATGATTATTTGCACAACAATATGCATATCAAGAATGACTCAGATTTAGTTTAATAAAACTTTATCAGGTGTTTCAAAACGATAGTCCCAATACCTGGAAAAATTATTTTTATATGAATTTCGTTTGGTTTCCCAGCATACATGTATGTATGACATGACTTGTAAACATCTACCGGGTAACGCAGTGAGGAGCGTGATAAAGTTGGGAGCCATTTATTCGTTAACGTGCTATTAGCGAAACACCTTGTTCGTTTAAATCCTAGTTTTGAACATACATGCATAGCTCAAAAAGGTTGTTAATTCTAATGTAATCAGACTAACGGTATTTGATGGCTACTAATGTAGGTAAATTTACGGCACGGGACATGCCAAGTAATGTGAAATGTTTGGAGCTTAAGAATATGACAGAAGACAAGTACGTTGCTGCTATGGTGTTAGGAGCTGTAGGTGATGCGCTGGGGTATAAAAATGGTGACTGGGAAACGTGTACGTCTGGGAAAACAATCCAGTCCGAACTGTCAGCTCTAGGAGGTCTGGATAGTATTGAGATAAAACCACCGCATTGGATTGTTAGTGACGATACTGTGATGCATCTAGCCACTGCAGATTCACTCATCAAGCATGAAGGAGAAGGCGAAATAGACAAATTGCTTCAGCATTTTGCTAGGGAATATAAGAACTGTATGCACGACATGGAAAATCGATTTGTTGGAGAAACGTGTCAGAAAAGCTGCGAATGGTTGGACATGTCGTCTCCTAAGGGATGCCGTATTCCGTTCAATCCTAGGGCAGGCGGTTGTGGTTCTGCTATGCGATCAATGTGTATTGGTCTACGATTTCAAAAGGCAAATGATGTTGCCAAGCTCATTGAATTAAGCATAGAGTCTGGTCGATTAACACATCACCATCCGACCGGTTATCTCGGAGCCTTAGCATCGGCGCTGTTTGCGTCATACGCAGTCCAGCAGAAGCCATTGAAGGAGTGGGGTGCTGACTTGCTGTCAGTCGTCAACATGGCAAAGCTTTACGTCGGCAACTGTACGACTGGTTATGAAGATGATAATTTACGAGAATGGGGTGATTTTCAGGAGAGATGGCAAGAATATCTGAGATTGAGGGGCCTCTCTAGTGGACACTCTGACCCAATATTTCCCGCTCAATTTGACGTGATGAAACGAGACAAGTTCTATGCATACATCAGTTTTGAAGGCATGGGTGGTGCTAGTGGATATGATGCACCAATGATAGCATATGATGCACTACTTGCTTGTGAGGGAAGTTGGAAGAAATTGTGTGATCATGCTATGTTCCACGGTGGTGATAGTGATAGTACTGGCACGATAGCAGGATGTTTGTTTGGTGTTCTGTATGGATTTCAAGGTGTACCAGAACGTAATCACAAGGCGGTTGAATACCGTGAAAGACTGGAAAAGGCGGGACGTGACTTGTACTCCATGGCTAAAAAATGAATAAGTGATAATTGTCAGAGCATATAACTTTCGAAATGGAAAAATAACAATTAAACAAAACTGTACATTGTACAATGATTACACTTGAGTGTGATATATTCATCAATTTCCTTTGATATTATGGGGTAAACCGCATTGGCATAATAGTTTTTGTCTTATTCCACATACACGTACAAGTAGATATGTGTATGCGTAAATTGTTATTTTACCATGATTGTGGTTCAAAATTATCAGATTATTAAAGTTGAATATATTTCAGTTGAGTTTAAGAATAGTTGTATTTTCCCCTTCCCGTGTGAATACCGGTATACGGTATTTTTTCAGCTCATCTTAATTGGAATTCAATTTTCCAAAAATGACATTTCATCTAAGATGGATATCGGACCTTCATAATCGAGGGCAGCTTATGTAAGGTACCGAAACGAAAGTAGGGATGACTGTTCTAACTGATAGTTTGAATACGAATCATACCTATAACACTGTTTAATATCTGAACTGCATACAGTTCTTCTTCGTCGATTGGTGTTGCCGCTTAGAACGATGAGAGTTTAAGAAGCAGGCCATATGTTTATGGATACTTTAAAGCTTGATTGGTTACATTAATTAATTAAGTTCAAACCTGTCGGTAAGGACCACCAAGAGGAATAGCAAAATCCATTCACTGGTAGTCTAGCATAATTTAATTTTATTTGAACATTCCTGATGTAAAAATAGGTTATCTTTTCGGTTGGCTTTGAATTATTGGTCTTTGTTTGCAGATGGGTTTTAATAAAGATATCACTGTACATTTGTATATGGTTTTCATAGAAATCTGCCTGTATTTTTAGAAGATGGGCTTTCCGTGACGTAAGTGTGTAATCCCAAAGTTTGTTTCGGTATTTACACCAACATGCGGTTTTTATTCCAAATGTTTGATCTTGTTTGCTTGAAGATCATGTTACTTATATACATGTATGGTTGCTGGTAACCCAATAACACGAGAACTGTTCTAAATTATCACCCATATACATGCACGGTATTTTCACATGAAACCAACGAAGGCTAAATAATATATTTACGATAGGGATTTATTTACGCTTATGGGATCACTCAATACAAATCAACAGTGATAAATACTGTTGCACACAGACAATACAAAGCCATACAGAAACGACGACAGCGCATAGCCACCCACGCAAGAGTCAGATATACAACGAATCATCCTAAGCTATAATTACAGTATCCGTTGATTTAACAACCGAGTCGACGATTTGTACCAACAATCTGTTTATGGAAACACGACATTTTACCTTACTGAAAATATAATAATGTTAACTCTGAAAAGTAGCATGGACGCTAGTGATGTCATTTTTATTATTTTCACTGCGAGAAATGTTCTATTCTATTCTACACAACTACAAACCTTTTAAGGAAACAAAGACTGAAAATTAACAAATAAATGCTAGATATATCTAGAAATGCCAAAATAAACCACACAAAAAGTACATATTGCAGGCATCGTAATCGAGTAGCTGATTCTTTCTTGGAACTGTCCGTATGATAAGAAGGTATATTTCCAAACGCGCATAACGTGTGCATGTGCATGCCTTTCAACATTGTTTTCGTACGGTGATCTATTAGCGCCACTAAATTAGAGGTAATTTTACTGTAAGAGAAGATATTCATATCAAACTCAATTTGACAATAGCAATCGATAACATTTTCTCTCCTATATATCTCTGCTATCCAGGTCAAGTAGTACATGTAGTAAACTCTAACACATGAGCTATGGAAAGGGAAGGATATCACATGTTTTTACATTATTATACAAACTACTAGTATGTCTAGTTTAAATGTTTATAATAATTGAAAATATCTATATTGCGCCTTTTAGTTGATTCCTTGGAATTTAGATAAGAGTTTTAAAAATCCCTGATATTCCATTTTGAAAAGGTGTGTTTTAGTGCCTTTTGACAACCACAACTGACAGTCTATTTCACAGTTTGGCCGCTCATTTGTCAAATAGCCTTTAACAGTAGGTCTTAGTTCTGGTTCGTGGAGTGTTCAGTTTTGTTGCTGTGCCTTATCTCGTTGGGTGGTATTCATTTATCAACTCATCCATGTAAACAGGAGTATAGAATGACCTCGTACTGTACTCCGTACGGCACCGGAAGCCATTGCAGTGGATGGAGGATCGGTGTAACGTGCTCATGCTTTTTTGTTTGTGTGATCAGGCGAGCAGCAGAGTTATGGATGCTTTTCAGTTTGTCTACAACCATGCTGTTCTCACTGCCTAATCCGCTTGTTGTTACGTAGATCAAAAATACATGTATAGCAAAATAGCTTATTTGTCCATATTTAAAGTGTTATCAAGGAAGGCACCAAAATGGTTTACAAATGATGATTCAGCAAGAATTGTTCCGTCAAAGTCAGAAAAATCCTTGACTTAATATTTTTGCATAAATGTTGAGTTCAGTTATAAATACCAGTTACTTATATTTAATTTCAAATGTTCCATGAGTCGTTTAGTTTGAAAGGAGTTTCAAGTACACATGTAAATCGGACCCTTTAGTCGTACGTCCAGTGACCTTGAACTTAGCCCCGGCAGGATATGTTCTCTCGTGTTCCATGTATCTAGCATATTGTTCTATATTTCTTGGCTGCCAGGCACTGTCTGTCGAATTATCGATGGTAAATACCACAGACTGGTCTCCTTCCGGGCCACACGTTGGAAACGGAATAGCGCATTGTAATACGGTCGATGATGACGCAATCGACTGCCAAACAAAACTTGTGCCCACTTGGTATTGCAAAATATCTTTGGCCTTTAGTAACATCTTCCTGTAGGTGGTGCTCCTCTCACGGGGCATCACGTGCCAAAATAGTAACAACATTTGGTAAACAACAGCATATGGCCCCAATGCAAGGTCATTACCAGTTGGTCTGTAATGTTTTACTTTTTGACGACGAAATGCGGTATTCAAATAGGTGTACATGTAATTTTCTTCAGCAGAGTATGTATCAATAACGGCTTCGAAAAATTCGTCCCTTGTTGTGCTATCCTTTATCTTTTCGTAATTTTCTGTACAGATGACATATACTGTATCACACACCTTTTCTTTCACTTCTTTCCATCTTTGGTCCGATTTCATAATGTCGTTAAAAACATCGCCTAGTATAGTGATGATGGATTTATTTCGATCAATTGGTTTCGGATGAAATGTTTGTTTATATGCAGCCAGTGTGATGGCTATCAAACTAAGACCTTTGCTTTGTGTGTATCCCTCAGCGGGTAATAAGGTGGGTATGGCTTGTTGTTGGATTTTACTCTCGTGTTTCCTCAGAATTTCAGCCAGCGTTGTATATTTGTATGCTTCTGCTATCTGGCGTGCATTCATTCCGCTTGTTGGTCCACATTCAGACGTGCATTGCTTCGCTTTAATTTTCGAGTCACAGGCGTCATATTTAAGCAGATGGAGCAAAATATCTTTATTATTCCAGTATATGGCTTGGTGCAATACTCCCCATCGTCGATTTTCTGGTATTACATTCAGAAGTCTGCTCCTTTTCTGATTTTCTGGAGAGCCTAATATTTCCCAGACCGTTTCCCAATCACCATTCTTGGCAGACAGAACCAGCTGGTTGATATGCCTAGCGTTATTTTCTATATCATT
Organism: Spisula solida; assembly: GCA_947247005.1. Classification (NCBI taxonomy): domain Eukaryota; kingdom Metazoa; phylum Mollusca; class Bivalvia; order Venerida; family Mactridae; genus Spisula; species Spisula solida. The sequence continues at coordinate 24,307,353 of OX365960.1, read as the reverse complement.
CCTCTCAGGCATTCTGTAAATACACAACATCAAAACATTTCTATTAGGACTATCCTGGTGTATACAGTAGATAAATCACTGAGTGTGGTAGGTTAGAATAGAATATAATGGGTGTGGTAGTTAGAATAGAATTGGTGTGGTAGGCTTCCTCGTGCTATTTCTGTGGCATACTGAGGTAACTGAGTTGTTAGATGCTTGTAGACGAACAAGTTAATATAATGATTAACGTGTCAAAATATACGAGGGTCATTCTATATATAATACAAACTACATGTAATACATAACTTTTTATATACAATATTAATCATTCAAATGTGTACATAATCATTCAATGACTGACTTTCATCATTTCGACAGACCTTCTATTCGCGTTGTGCACAATGCAACTACGCAATACACTCTTAACAGCATGGCCGCGGCCTACTCATTGCGATGTAAATCGGGTTTTCGAATCTCTAGGTAACTGTCGCCTCATTTCTGGTTGGTTTAAACGAATATACGTCTGATATATAGTTAAAATTATGGAGAGAACGTTTTGTCCTTTCACAATAAAGCGCTAAAGCAAGCTGGTAACTAGTTTGAAGCGACGTTCTGTCTGTTCTGACGTCTAAAATTTGGGCACCCACCGAGCGCAAACCTTGGACATGTTTAACCTGTTCCGCAAAATCAAATGAACTGAGTCAAAACTACTCTCCTTTTCCTGGACTTTCATTTCGGATGTAAATATTCTGTCTGCTTTTACAAGTTCTCTAAATGAATGCTGTTTTGTATGGGCCGTTGCATAGATACCCAACCCTGAACACTGGTAGTCTTTGATTGCAATTCTGCCGATCGTATGTTCATTTGATAGCCTCGCCACTTCTGAATATAAAAGAGGGCATTTTAACACAAGCCTCTGGTAAGGCAATACTAAATTGAAGAACTTTTGTTTCGACGGTACTTGATAGTTATGTTTACTACGTTAGTCTTGTGACGTTACCGCGTTCATGTTGTATTTAGTGACGTGGAAGGAAGGCGCGCGCTGATGACGTCATCAACGTAAAGGTCCTTAAAATTTCTGAAGAAAACGAAAGTGACATACATATTTATTACGCGAAATTTCGTTTAATTATCTTGACTTGTTTTGGAGAGAATTCATAGTTTGCATTATATATTGAATGACCCTCGTATATTGTTAGACTCCTATATTGCAGATGTTCACAGATATGCTCGAGAGAGAAACACAATTTTCTTTTTGTTCTTTTAATATTCAATGATGTTTATCAATTGTTACTGTGAGAATCGTTTGTGAATAATATTTTGCAACTTTTTTTTTAAAATGTAAGAACATATTATAATCAAAGCACTGAAAGTACTTCTATGTGGCGTACTGATGCCATTAAATCCAATATCGAATCCAGGTTGTATCATAATTTTATGTCACAGTTCTGATAAGCCCACCCTTACTCAAACATTTGTGCTGCTAAAGACACCAAGAGAACCAGCAGTTACCTGGAACTTACTTAAGTAACTGCTGAGCATCAATGAAGGGATATTTACAAATACCATTTTTAACGACTTGGAGAATTCGACCAGTGTCAAGATAACTGACTGTTTATTCTCCGTATGACCACGCATGTTAATTAAATGACACTCTATATTAACGTATATAAAAGGGGTAAACATGGCGTCGCTCCCACATATCGATCGGCCGATTAATGCTTTAAAAACAAGTTTTACATTTTATAAAACCTTTAAGTATTAGCTTTTAAAACAAGCTTTAACGAACAAAATCGATCGAATATTAAATTAATAATTGATGATTTTCGACCGTTTATTTGGTATAAAACGGGATATTTTAAACTTACTTTTACGCGGAACGGATTCTAACTCGTCGCCGTGGATTAACTAATTAGGGTATCGTGTTGAATGTTGTCTAAAAGAGAGACATATATCTCTGCTTCATTACAAGCTTTAAATATTCAAAATCGGATAATAGATACGAAAATTATGAGGTCTTATATAAAGCACGGTAGAAATTGACTAGTGCGTTTAACGCTTACCGCGATAACATCGTTAATCGGCCGATCGATATGTACGTAGAACTATTTCAGTTCCCCCCACCAGCTATATATAGCATCAATGTTTGTATACAACATAATTAGGTCATCGTCTGTAATGTGCAGCGGCGGAGTGATTTACATACGTTACAGTATACGATTGAAAACCGTGGGAACTATGTTGGTAATGTAAACAAATCAGGTCCAATGATACGTGTAACCTGTGTTGCATGCTTGTAATAGTGTTCAAATCATAGAACTATTTATTTGCCGAGGCCTAATGCGTTAAATTGGTCGTAAGCTGAAAAGTGGTAATATCATTGTGTGGCGTTTACGCCACACAAAAAAACTTCACAAAATAAACTTACTTGATTGCGGCGCTTGCCATTCCTTCATAAAGACAGTTCTGTGGATTAATGTCAAATACTATACACCCGACACTTCACAATGTTGGCGAAAACGTATCATCGCATCGGGTTTCCAAATACCGGAAAAGCCCATCTAAAAATAACCACTTGTAATGGTTTCATAAATTGTGGTATGTTATTGCTATAAATAGTACTCGGGTTTGTTTCGTAAGGGAATCTTGTAGAAAACATGTTGCACGAAGTTTTATTGATTACAGAATTGGACAGTGATAGGTCAATATGTGGAATTCATAATTATCTAACACTTAAGAGTACAGATATAATTATATCAGTCAGAAAAGACAATACTGTATTACAATTTGGTTCATTGTATTGATGTATGATTAACCTTATACCAAACTTAAACAGACTAAGAGACTAGACTAAAAGATTCTATTAAGTCAGACAGGGAATGCAGCACTCAACTTAACCAGCCGAGCTCAGAAAACATTAAAAACACACAAAGCACTGAAAACACGGCACCCCGTCCCGAAAGTCTGCCGCCTCAGTCAGTCAAACTAAAACGGAACGAGAGCCATGTGACTAGAAAACAACAACCGGACACCACACACCACAAGGACAATCTACAACATATATATAGTGTACATGCAATTTTGAAAGATTAGAAGCAGCCTTGTGCTGGACAACGAAATTGCAGAATGGCACATACAAAATGAACAAAGTTTTTAAGTTTTATTGAGTGATTGACTGCATATCAAATCAGATATAGTGTGCGAGTATATGTTAAATGAGCTGAAATGCAATGTGACAGATTTTTCTGATAAAGGAGTCTGGTACAAGCAAATTACAGATGCATGTAGTTTATACCTTGTAATGCCTGGTATCGTATACTGCGATTATCTTTTATCTAAAAACTTTGGTGTACTCTGTGTATTTATAGATCCGTCGTTACATGATCTTATTTCAAGGAATTTCTGTGTAAAATTTTCACGGGAATTTGAAAGGGAATCCCAACTTTTTATTTTTATCACCACGTATGGATTGAGTTCATGGAAACTCGTATGAAGTGTCTACTTTGGTTTAAAGTTGAGATTTTGACGATTTATTGATATAACCCGATATAAAGTCGGCTTGGTCTGTCGGATTTGTATAGCTTTAACAGTTAACAGTCGCATTAGCGCGTGATTGTATATAACAAGATGACGTCTGCTTACAGTACACCGTCCAGCTGGTCAGTAGATACAGACGAAGAACGATATCGCGCGGGAATGGTTCTAGGTGGTGTAGGTGATGCCCTTGGATACAATAATGGCGTCTGGGAATTCTGTGAGGAAGGTGTGAAGATACATAGAGAACTAGAGCGTATGGGAGGCGTTAAGAAAATCAATGTGAAAGATTGGATTATAAGTGATGATACGGTCATGCATCTTGCCACCGCGGACGCTCTCATAGAAAACAAACATTGCGAAGATAAGGAGAACTTGTACTTTCTGTTTGCCGCCAAATACAAGCAGTGTATGGGTGATATGAAAAGTAGAGCAGCCGGAAACACGTGTATGGAAATGTGCGCCAAATTGAATACAGAGGCACCTCGAGGATACCAAATACCATTCAATCCAATAGGTGGTGGATGTGGGGCAGCGATGAGGTCTATGTGTATTGGGTTAAGGTATCCAAAACTCCGTGATATCGAACATTTGATAGAATTCAGCATTGAATCTGGTAGAATGACCCATCATCATCCAACAGGTTACCTTGGATCACTCGCCTCGGCTTTGTTTGCTTCGTATGCCGTTCAAGGGAAACCTTTGAAAGAATGGGGAGCTGGGCTGATGGATACCCTGAAACTGGCTAAGAAATACATCATTTCATGTAAAGACATTTACGTTAAAGATAACGTCGAAGCTTGGGGATACTTTGAAAAGAAATGGGAAGAGTATTTGAGACTGCGAAATATTCAGAATGGAAGGGACGACCCTCGGTTTCCCACGGACTTCAGCGATGTAAGAAAACGAGACCAATTTTATTGCATGATAAGCTACGATAACTGGGGAGGGGCAAGCGGCCACGATGCACCTATGATCGCCTATGACGCTCTCCTCGCTAGCAATGACAATTGGGAAGAGTTGTGTAACAGGGCCATGTTCCATGGAGGCGACAGTGATAGTACGGGATCAATCGCTGGGTGCTTGTTTGGAATAATCTACGGGCTTAGAGATGTTCCAGACAAGAATTATAAAAAGTTAGAATATCGCAGTCGTCTGGAACAAGCCGGTATTGATCTTTATAAACTTGCCTTTGGTGATTTGAAGGATCCGAATATTGTCGAGTCCGAAACACCAGCCGCACAACATACGCGTGTTTGAGGTTTGAGGCCATATCGGAGATATGACCATGCCATTTGATAAACATAATACGTTTTGCATTGCGTGATGTATTAGTGATACTGTTTTGTTGCGGTCATACGGATACGCGTACTGATCGTGGACATGGATTTTGAAAATCTAACTATTCTTGTGTATTAGATGTTTCTTGATATTTTGGGAATACAGTTTGTTTATAATTTAATCTGAAGACGACAAAATGTGGAAAGCTCCAAAACCCAGCCAAAGCACCATATTTTATATATTGTGTACTGTGTTTTTAAAGAGCTCGTTTGAATGATTATAATCCATGACAAAAATGTAAATATATTTATTAACTGTATACGAGGATGACACAATAAAAATATCATGATTGAACTGTCCTTACTTTCTATTAGAGGTGAGTGGTTACAAATTAAATACAAAAAATGTAAATATTACCGGTTACCATGGTATCATTTTCCCGCGGCGGTACCATCCGAATAGCGGTATTTTATCAACATTATCCCTGCATCTATCATGAAGCAGTAACATGCAGAAATAGTCGATATAAATACCAGAAAATGTGATTTACCAACAAAATCATACAATCTGCAATTTAATAGGAAGACATCATTGGTTAATTGGACAGAGATTGCAACATCTTTACAGATCTATATTTGTGTAAAACTGAAACTTTTGCAGCCAATAGTCAACAATAGAAGAAAAGTATATACAAATTAAACTTTAAAAATGCAAAATGGTAAAAGAAGTTTTCAATAAAAACATTTCATCCAAATAAGTTAAAATTAAAACCTGTCAAACTAAAACCACAATAAATCAAAACAACACTGAATAAAAACCTCTAATATAAATACTGTTAACTTTAAACCTTTCAATAGAAGACACCATTAGGCCCAGGTTAAAGACTACTAGACCCAGGTTAAAGACCACTAGACCCAGGTAAGACACCACTAGACCCAGGTAAGACACCACTTTAAACCTTTCAATAGAAAGACACCAATAGACACATGTTAGAGACTACTAGACCAAGGGTAGACACCACTATACCCAGGTTAGAGACGACTAGACACAGGTTAGACACCACTAGACCCAGGTAAGACACCACTAGACCAAGGTAAGACACCACTATACCCAGGTTAGACACCACTAGACCCAGGTTAGACACCACTATACCCAGGTTAGAGACGACTAGACCCAGGTTCGAGACCAATAGGCCCAGGTTAGACACCACTAGACCCAGGTAAGACACCACTATACCCAGGTTAGACACCACTAGACCCAGGTTAGACACCACTAGACCCAGGTTAGACACCACTATACCCAGGTTAGAGACGACTAGACCCAGGTTCGAGACCAATAGGCCCAGGTTAGACACCACTAGACCCAGGTAAGACACCACTAGACCAAGGTAAGACACCACTATACCCAGGTTAGAGACGACTAGGCACAGGTGAGACACCACTAGACCCAGGTAGGACACAACTAGACCCAGGTTAGACACAGGTAGGACACCACTAGACCCAGGTTAGACACTACTAGACACAGGTTAGACACCATTAGACCCAGGTAAGACACCACTAGACCGATGTAAGACACCACTAGACCCAGGTTAGAGACCACTAGACCCAGATTAGAGACCACTAGACACAGGTTAGACACCAATAGACCCAGGTTAGAGACTACTAGACCCAGGTAAGACACCACTAGACCCAGGTTAAACATCACTAGACCCAGGTTAGAGACTACTAGACCAAGGGTTAGAGACAACTAGACCGTGATAAGACACCACTAGACCCAGGTAAGCGACTACTAGACCAAGGTTAGACACCACTAGTCCCAGGTTAGAGACTACTAGACCAAGGTTAGACACCATTAGTCCCAGGTTAGACACCAGTAGACCCAGGTTAGACACCACTAGATCAAGGTTAGAGACTACTAGACCGAGGTTAGACACCACTAGACCCAGGTTAGTCTAAGACACCACAAGGCCGAGGTAAGACATCCCTAGACCCAGGTTAGAGACCACTAGACCAAGGTAAGACACCACTAGACCCAGGTTAGAGACCACTAGACCCAGGTTGGACACCACTAGACCCAGGTTAGACACCACTAGACCCAGGTTAGTCTAAGACACCACTAGACCTAGGTTAAACATCACTAGACCCAGGTTAGAGACTACTAGACCAAGGGTTAGAGACTACTAGACCGTGATAAGACACCACTAGACCCAGGTAAGCGACTACTAGACCAAGGTTAGACACCACTAGTCCCAGGTTAGAGACTACTAGACCAAGGTTAGACACCACTAGTCCCAGGTTAGACACCACTAGACCCAGGTTAGACACCACTAGACCCAGGTTAGACACCACTAGACCAAGGTTAGAGACTACTAGACCGAGGTTAGATACCACTAGTCCGAGGTTAGAGACAGACTACTAGACCAAAGGTAGACACCACTGGACCGAGGTTAGACACCACTAGACCCAGGTTAGACACCACTAGACCCAGGTTAGTCTAAGACACCACTAGGCCGAGGTAAGACACCGCTAGACCCAGGTTAGAGACCACTAGGCCCAGGTAAGACACCACTATACCCAGGTTAGAGACCACTAGACCCAGGTTGGACACCACTAGACCCAGGTAAGACACCACTAGACCCAGGTTAGTCTAAGACACCACTAGACCTAGGTTAGGCACCACTAGACCCAGGTTAGTCTAAGACACCACTAGACCTAGGTTAGACACCACTAGACCCAGGTTAGTCTAAGACACCACTAGGCCAAGGTTAGGCACCACTAGACCCAGGTTAGTCTAAGACACCACTAGACTAAGGTTAGACACCACTAGATCCAGGTTAGACACCACTAGACCCAGGTTAGTCTAAGACACCACTAGGCCGAGGTAAGACACCGGTAGACCCAGGTTAGAGACCACTAGACCCAGGTAAGACACCACTAGACCCAGGTTAGAGACCACTAGACCCAGGTTGGACACCACTAGACCCAGGTAAGACACCACTAGACCCAGGTTAGTCTAAGACACCACTAGACCTAGGTTAGGCACCACTAGACCCAGGTTAGTCTAAGACACCACTAGACCCAGGTTAGACACCACTAGACCCAGGTTAGTCTAAGACACCACTAGGCCAAGGTTAGGCACCACTAGACCCAGGTTAGTCTAAGACACCACTAGACCTAGGTTAGACACCACTAGACCCAGGTTAGTCTAAGACACCACTAGACCGAGGTAAAACACCACTAGACCCAGGTTAGAGACCACTAGACCCAGGTAAGACACCACTAGACCCAGGTTAGACATCACTAGACCCAGGTAAGACACCACTAGACCGATTTAAGACACCACTAGACCCAGGTTAGAGACCACTTGACCCAGGTTAGACACCACTAGACCCAGGTAAGACACCACTAGACCCAGGTTAGAGACCAATAGACCCAGGTTAGAGACCACTAGACCCAGGTTAGAGACCACTAGACCCAGGTTAGTCTAATACACCACTAGACCGAGGTAAGGCAGCACTAGATACATGATAGTCTAAAAATACTGAGCAATCTTTAAAACTAAACCATATAAGTGTGCATGTGCTATAATTGACCATATGTCAGATGTAAATCAGAATTCAATTGACAAATGAAAGGATGTAAGTTTGGTAGTACAAACATTGACATTATCATGCATGGTTGTATCAACCAATTATTTCTCAAACAATGTCCTATAAATAGTAATTAGGCACGGTTATCTTTTCATTAGCGTATAGTCAATTAGAAGAGCTCATTTCAAATTTAAAAACACTGTTGAAGTTAAGAAAGTCAACTAAACAGAATGTTGGAATAGCTGTTGATCCTTCATTTTGTCCAGATTCCATTTTACAATATCAGTCTACCAACTAGATAAAACAAAGCACCAAAGTGAACACAAATGGTATTCATTAAACCATAGCGTCAACGTACTTGTCTTCTGTCATATTCTTAAGCTCCAAACATTTTACATTACATGTACTTGGCATGTCCCGTGTCGTAAATTTGCCTACGTCAGTTGCCATTAAATAGTCTGGTTAGATAAGAATTAACAACCTTTGTGAACGATGTATGTATGTTTTAAAGCCAGGGTATTTCGCTAATAGCAAGTTCACGAAGATATGGCTCCCAATTTTTGCAATAACCGGTAGATGTTTACAAGTCATATCAAATGGGTTGACATACATACATACTGGGAAACCAAACTAAATTCTTAAAATAGAATATTTCCTTGTATAAGGGTATATCGTTTTGAAACATCTGATAAAGTTTGAATAAACTACTTTATGCTTAACATGCATATTGTTATGCAAACAAGCATGATACTGTAAATAAATAATTATACAAAAGTCTTCAATACCAGAAGTATTTAACAGTAGTCAAAACGTTGTGTTCAAATGATCATGTGCACTCACTGCGTATCACTTTCACTGTAAGAATTACCAGTGATGTTCATAAATAAGGTAGACATTTCGTCGGCTTATAATTATTTTGAGCTATCTACAAAAAATCATAATTACAATCCTGGATTCCTAACATGTTGAGCTAGGTAATGCGCCCATCGTTTTTCTTAATGGAAGCACCCGTTACGAAATTTGAGAGTCACAGCTTGCGCTAACTTAATAATTTACAGAATGAATTACCTTTAACAGAGTTACCGAATCGAATATTCAATAAAATTAATGAATGATCCGTTCTGTAGCCAGCCAGCCTTTATTTCAGTATTTTCCATTTCTGCGTAAAGGTTATGTGAGATCAAGAAAAGGTCGAGTCTAGCTTTTTTAACCGGATTTCTCTTGAACCAAGTATATTGTTTTTTTTTCCATGTGTTGTTCTCTCCAACAGTCAATTAAGTTACATTCCGGAATCATTTCAAGAACGACTTCTCTTGCGTTTGGATTATTGATATGTAAATAATTAAAACAGTCACTAATAGGGTCTAAAACAAGATTGAAATCTCCGACTAAAATACATGGAGTGTCGATTAGTAACAATTTATCTTTTATAGATCTGAAGAAAACAGGGTCATCTCTATTAGGGCCATACAAACAAATTAATGTAATGTCATTGCTATAAATATTGGCTTTGAGTATAAGCAGATTTTCATTTTCGTATGTATCACAACTTATAAATTTAAAATCGAAATTATTATTTATCAATATGGCGACGCCTCTAGCTTGACTAGTATAATTACTGAAATGGCATTCGTATCCTCACTGAGCACGTATATAATTTATCTCCTTATTGGTGAAATGTCTGTCTTGTAGAAAATAAATGTTATAGTTTTTACTTTTCAGATAATTTAAGACATCTTTTCTTTTTCGACTATCACCTAGTCCCTGTACATTCATTGACACAAAGGTTACATTTTCAGTCATTCAATAGTTGCAGTGTGATAATGTTGGTTGACAATCAATGATGAAATAAATTTTGGATTAATTGAGTTTGATACTCAGCTATATAATAGATATTGCGACGGTTTCCCAGTATTACTCAAACTGCTCAACAAGAAAGAAAGACATTCCAAAAAAAGATTGCAAAACAAAAAGCAATAGAACATTTAAACTCCTATAATAGGTGTAGAAGGCTGTGTCAATGTGTGGAAAATTCAACCAGAATAGCTCATGCATAATACATGCAACTCGAATAAACCGTTCAGGTATCACACTTTCATATAAGTCGTACATACTAACATACCTACTTGTACATACGTCCACCCATACCAACACGCATACATACATTCATTTATACATACATGTACATACATTCACTCGTGCGTAATATCGTGTACACATTGATATCACTTAGCTAAAGTGTAAGATGGTTACCAAATTGACAAAAAGTGCATATACATCGTTCAGCCGGGTCGCATTATAGTTACCAATCTAGCAATGGCATAAAATAATCATGCATACATATAATTACACAAAATAGTCATTTATTCCATTCACAGCTAATTAATATGATAATTACCAGCTTATGACCTATGCAAAATTTATATGATGAGTACCACATTATGATACACATAAGCCAGTTATACACAATTAAATGATGTGTACCACTCATAAATCACACAATGTTACCATTTGATGACTCATGTATTCATGTACCATTAATATAAAAGTACATGATGTGTACCACATTATGACACATGTAAACCATTTATACAAAAATTACATGATGTGTACCACTCTAAGACTCCAGAATTACATGAATTGTACCACTATATTATAAAGTATACCTATACCTAAAATTCTGACGTGTACCACATAAAAAAATGTATACTTGTGCATCAATTTCATGACGTGTACCACATTATGACACATGTGAATCACTTATACAAAAATTACATAATGTGTACCACTTTATGACTCAAGTGCATCACCTGTACAAAAATTGCATGATGTGTACCTCATTATGACACATGTAAACCATTTACACAAAAATCGAATGATGTGTACCACTTAATGAAACATGTAAAAAACTTTTACAAAAATTACATGATGTGTACCACGTTATGACAAATGCATACCACTTATACCAAAATTAGACATGAGTACCACAGTATGATATATGGAAACGCTTATACAAAACTTACATGATGTATACCACTTTATGACCATAATTGCATGATGTGTACCACATTATAAAATGTGTAAGCACTTATACATAAAGTTCACGATGTGTACCACTTAATGAAACATGTAAAATACTTATACAAAAATTACATGATGTATACCTCTTTATGACAAATGCATACCACTTATACCAAAGTTACATGAGTTGTACAAAAATTACATAATGTGTACCACTTTATGACCCAAGTGCACCACCTGTACAAAAATTGCATGATGTGTACCTCATTATGTCACATGTAAACCATTTACACAAAGATCGAATGATGTGTACCACTTTATGACACATGTAAACCACTAACACATGTGTAAGCACTTATACATACAGTTCATGATGTGTACCACTTAATGAAACATGTAAAATACTTATACAAAAATTACATGATGTGTACCACTTTATGACAAATTCATACCACTTATACCAAAATTAGACATGAGTACCACAGTATGATATAAGGAAACGCTTATACAAAAATTACATGATGTATACCACTTTATGACCATAATTGCATGATGTGTACCACATTATAAAATGTGTAAGCACTTATACATAAAGTTCATGATGTGTACCACTTAATGAAACATGTAAAATACTTATACAAAAATTACATGATGTGTACCTCTTTATGACAAATGCATACCACTTATACCAAAGTTACATGAGTTGTACCTATTTATGACACATGTGTACCACTTATTCATAAATTAAATGATGTGAACCACTTTATGAAACAGGCATACCACTTAAACATAAGGTACATGAGTTGCAGCACTTTATGACAAAAGTATACCACTTATACAAAAAATTCACGAGTTGTACCACATAATAACACATGTAAACAACTTATACATAAATTACATGATGTGTACCAAAATATACCACTTATACAAAAATTACATGAGTTGTACCACATAATAACACGCGTAAGCCACTTATATATACATTACATGATATGTACCACTTTATGAAACATGTATACCACTTAGGCATCAATTACATGATGTGTACCACATTGTAACACATGTAAACCACTTATACATAGTACATTACATGATGTGTACCCCTTAATTCGACATGTATACCACATAGACCGAAAGCACCTGATTTGTACCGCTCTATGACACAGTCATGTATACTTATACTTAATTTACATGATGTGTGCCACTTTATGCCACATGGTATACATTTGTACATACATCACCTTATTTTACCAGTTAATGACTCAAATGTGTATGTAAACCTCTTATAGGTCAATTACATAATGGTTACCAGTAATTTCTGATGCAGGGTGATTAATTTTTATAGCTTGTTTGTGACAACCCGGTGACAAAACAATTATATTACAAAAAGCATCAGTTTAGATAACAATATTGAAACATTTTGTAGTTGTTATGTACACGTATAATAATGTGAAACTTGATTGACCAGTACACGGGTTTGTTCTTGGTGTACACTGGTAGTACATTTTTGTACATCTATACAGAGCGTGAAAAGTCCACCGTCTAAAAACCACGTGGGAGAAATCTACCTGAATCGTACGCATTAAACCGTGGATTAGCCGATAATATGACATGATTGTCTCGCGCCATTTTACGTCAGTGTTTTGTCCAATTAGATGATTTGGATTAATGGTCATGTGAACAAATTAGCATAATAACATAAACATAAACATAGCGATATATACACGTGGTTATATTTGTTTGGGTACACCCAGCCGTCCAATCGACCACTATACATGTGTAAAAGGTATAGACCTGTGCACATATTTGCACAAGAAAATAAACATTAACACGTGTTTATGATAATATACAGATTTACACTCAAAAGTAAGCGTTATTTTGAGCTATGTACGTGAGATAGCACACTATTATAGTGTTTGCCATATTCGTTTATGTATGAAAAAAAAAAACTAGACCATCATCATTCGGAATATTTTTTAATTTCTAATATACATATGTATGAAATAAAGTTTAAATAATAATTGTACACTTATAATAAATAAGTGCTATAAAGAACAATGAAGGAAAACGACGTTATTCTTATTTATTTATTTATGCATTTTTGAAGGTGGTGGCTAATTAGTACAGTTATATGGTCTCTAGATTTAGACATTCTTCACACTGCTGTGCTCTTTCGTGATGTCGTAGATTCACCGGACACACGGCCCCGTACATCATGGAGGGCTAGCTTATACAGTTTACTTCCGACGTGCTGTAGACGATCCCGATACTCCAGTCGTTTGTAGTTATTGTCTGGGACTCCATCTATCCCGTAGAGTATCCCAAACAAACATCCAGCGATTGACCCCGTACTATCACTGTCGCCACCATGAAACATGGCCCTTTTACACAGCTCTTCCCAATTGTCATTGCTAGCGAGGAGAGCGTCATAGGCGATCATAGGTGCATCATGCCCACTTGATCCCCCACATTTTGTATAACTGATCATGGTATAAAATTGATCTCGTTTTTCTACCTGGTCAAACCCAACAGGAAAGTGTGGCTCATTTGTTCCACTTGTAATATTTCGAAGTTTTAAATAACTTGTCCATTTCGTTTCAAAGTATCCCCAAGCTTCGACGTTATCTTTCACGTAAATATGTTTGCATGAAATGATGTATTTCTTAGCCAGTTTCAGTGTATCCATCAGCCCAGCTCCCCATTCTTTCAAAGGTTTCCCTTGAACGGCATACGAAGCAAACAAAGCCGAGGCGAGTGATCCAAGGTAACCTGTTGGATGGTGATGGGTCATTCTACCAGATTCAATACTGACTTCTATCAACCGTGCAATGTTGTTGTGTCCCGGATACCTTAACCCAATACACATAGACCTCATAGCCGCTCCACAACCACCACCTCTCGGATTAAATGGATTCCAATATCCACCAGCTTTCAAAGGATTTAATTTGCGACATATTTCAACACACGTGTTCCCAGGACTTCTACCTTTCATGTCTTTCAAGCATTGCTTGTAGTTCGCTGCTAACAAATAATACAGGTTTATCAAATCCGTGCAGTTACCGTTTTCTATGAGAGCGTCCGCGGTCGCAAGATGCATCACCGTATCATCACTTATAATCCAATCTTTCACATTGATTTTCTGAACGCCTCTTATACGTTCTAGTTCTCTGTGAATCTTCACGCCTTCCTCACAGAATTCCCAGTCGCCATTTTTGTATCCAAGGGCATCACCTACACCACCTAGAACCATTCCTGCGCAATAACGTTCTTCATATTTATCAACTGAAGAACATAAAGAATAAGTTGGAAAACACTGCATCTTCTGTTTCCGGTGTTTTTTTATTTAAAATTAAATGGAGAGAAAAATCTCAAGCCGTTTTGTGGTTTTCCAATTTTCGTTTTCATCGTCAATACGTGGATCTAAAAATAAATATGGGGGAAATGTCCGGAAAATATCCGTTAAACGGAACTATATATAGAATAAACCATTGATCTAAAAATACACCTTTGGATTACCATTCCCGCAATCAATCTTCATTCTACTGTTTCATTATCTTGTTCAGTTGTGTGTTAGGCATTGCGACGTATGCTTGTGGTCGGTGTTCTTTCGTGTGTGCTCCTTGTTGAACCTTCGGTTCTCGGCTTTGTCCGTTGAGTTCTGCCTTCCCTGTCCGATTGTCAGTGTATTTTCTTTATACTGCAAGCCGTTATAATGGGAAGTACTGTACCTGGACGGTAAGCTTATTTTATTATAAATAACTGTATACTTTACACTTATTCTTATACATCATTAAAAGTTATAAGTACACCAACAGTAAATAGCGATATATACAAATAGTGTTTATCATTTTGCCTCTAGATAGCGTGAAATATTACACAATATAGAAACACAAAATGTCTGATATTGTGTTTATTTTAAAGCCATTATGTTTAAACATATTAGGAATTGTAAGTAGTTAAGTATTCTAAGTCTCCGTATCGTAGGTGTGGGGTTTATTACTTAGCAAATGCATGTCGATAGGTCGGTTGGTAGACTAAATGTTTTCCGACCAATGACTCCAGAACGGTCGGACCTAAAACTTTAGGTGATAGGTGTTCATCACATGTAGATGACCCCCATTGATTTTGAGGTCGATATGGTTCAGAGGTCAAAATTACCGTGACCTTTGAATACACAACAGTTTCTGATCCACAACGTAAGAACGGTGGGTCCTAAAACGGTAAAACTTCACAGGTTGCTGATCATCAGCAGAAGACTTCTACAATTTTGTAGGTTAATAGGTCAAATGTCAAGGTCGGGATAGCTTTAAGAATACATGACTATTTGGTTGTCATGAGACATGCATGTTTTACAACCATATCTTGTTCTTTCGTTAATCGGAATTCTTCAGATTTTATGTATTTTGTGGTTTTGATATTACTAGACCATGTGTTGTCAACATTTCAAGACACTGTACAATAAACATTGTTGTGCACGTGCATTTTTCTGAATTTGGAGGGTTCGGTACACTGCTTACAGCAAGCCAAAAACAAGTATCCAAGCATCGGATATTGTTGTTAAACTACTCGCATGAACCCATACAAAGAATAAACAGCTATCATGAATATTAAAAGAGATACAAGCGTATCAGGTTGGCGTACTTATAACTTTTAATGAGTGTACATGTATGGGTATATTATACACTTAACAAATCTTATAAGTGTGCACGTGTTTTTGCCGTATAACTTTTTTATTTATGAATAGTTCTGCATGAAATTTTGTGTACATGCTATTGAATAACACACGATTAGATTAATATCGTTTTTTCTTAAAAATTAAATAAAGCGGATCACTGAACCATGAAACATCAAAACACGTAAAATGCACGAGAAGTTTACATGTAGATGCAAATTATTTTTATTTATGTTATAGTTAGAACATATTAAGTAAATTTTTAATGATTAAAAAGGGCGGAGCGAGCGAAGCGAAGCGAGTCGTTGTTAGTCATTAAAAATTTACTTAATATGTTCTAACTAACTTAGAATGTAACATCCAGCATTTTCATTGGCCGATAGTATATAGCGCCAAGACATGACGTCACGTGTGTTAAGAGTAAAATTTTAATGATTAAATTTTCATTTAACCGCCAAAATTCGGCGTTTTCATTGGCTCATAATGTAGGTTATATTCTAAGATCAATTAGAATTTGAGATAAATTGCTACATTCAAAAAACACAAAATTATGCGATTTTTCACTCAGCAAAATGGTTATTTTTAACTTTAAAAAATACAATTTAAATTGTATGGTCAAAGGGAGGTTACTCTTCCAAAATTGAATTTTCATACAAAAAGTGAGTAGTTACAAACTTAAATTGTGCTTTATTCTTATCATTGTTTTTTTTATTTCTGTCTCTGTGATAATACCCCAATCACACGAGAGTCGGAATGAGCCGGAATATCGTACGAATAGCGATTAGGGGTACATTCTTGTATGTTCGAAGTGTATTCCGTCTGCATTCGGAGTACATTCTGTCTAATAATTATTTATACTTGTCATTTCGAATGTTTTCAAATGATCTAAACCTAAAATGTATGTTAATTCAAATATTCAAGATCGCATGCCATCGGAATAGCCAGAATGTCACCAATTGTAAAATTTGAGGTGTATTCCTGCGTAATCGAAGTACATTCTTAACATATTCCGTCATATTATGTCTGTATTCGTAGTACCTTCCATATATTCCGGCCTGTTCTTGCGGCCACTTCGAATGTTTTGCGCATGATCAAAACTATCGAGATCGATTCGAAGTCGGCGAAATATTGAACGGCTATCGAAATGTATTCTCCTACATTCTGATTACATTTTAAATATTTTAACGACATTCTGACTACATTCGAAACGTTACTTAAAACCACTTCATGTACTGTTATTAAACACATCACCCGTGTCAGGGTCAGTACAAGAAGTAATTGTACTGTTGCTGCCCTTGCTAAATCCCGTGCAAAACGGTGTGTACCGTAGTGTGATAACACACGCGTGAACGTTCTCCGCTATCATTCCAGACGGGTTCGAAGTGTATTCGAGTTATATTCGAAGTATAATCGAATTGTATTTGAATTGTATTCGAGTTGTATTCGAAGTATTCCAACGGCATTTCGACAAGTCTACAATAAGTTTGGTCAATTCGAATAATCATTCGGAATGTGTTTCGAATTTGTATTCTTTCTCCATTCCGATTCATTCGGGCCCATTCCGGCTGATTCGAGATTCGTGTGATTGGGGTATAAGTAAATAGACTTGAACTCAAACTTGATAAGCATAGAAGTTGCATAGCTGCATTCACAACCATACAAACACTCGATGAACACACGACAAAAACATGTGACATTAGCTTTTGTTGATGTCATTATGTTTATTCTGCTTGTGACAATTGTAATCAGATTTAAATCAAATCAATTGGGTTATAATTCCACATGTCCAAGCTGCATATGTTAAATATTTCAACAAGATCAAACAAGTATTGAACGAGTTATGGGTAAATATATACATGCACACTTATAAGATTTGTTAAGTGTATATACTTTGTTGATATGAGGACATCGCTGGCATTAAGGTTGAGGTACTTGTATGGAGGATTCAATGTGTTTTGCAATGATCGAATCAGATAGAGTTATTTCTATATTACTTGGCATTCTGTCTGTTAAAAGGAAACAATGGGTCTGATTTAACCATTAACACTTATGATGAGAATTATCTACGTATAATCCACACCAGTACATTGTATTGTGATAACGATATTATTTAACACGAATTATTGTGGTTTCGACTTCCTGGTTGGGTACGTAGTGTACTATATATGGTAATCATGTGTGTGGGTATGACATCCATGTGTATACCAGTTGCTAGCTGTCTTTGGTAGGCTACTGTATGGAGAAGTCCAGAAGCATTGGTTAGATCAACTGGCCGCCGATAATCATTTGGAAATGGTTAATTTACATATCCATACACTTTTCGTACCATTAAGTATTATTTTATTTCAGACGCCCAGAAAGAAACACTATTGATGAGGACGCTAAAGCGATAGAAATCCTCTTGTTAGCAGCAAAGAGTGGACAATGGCAACGCGTTTGGCAAATTCTTGGTGCTCCAGGAAACCCGAAATATGATCGGTTTTTCAACGTTATTCCTGAGAATAGACGCTGGGGTATCCTTCAACAGGGCGTGTATTGGAACAAACTTGATGTCATGCAGAAACTTTTAAAATATGCAGCGTGCGATGCTAAAACAAAGGTCAAACAGTGCACGTCAGAATGCGGCAAAACCACGAAAATGACAGCTTTAGACATCGCCAGAGCATACAAGCACCAAGATATGGTTGCAGCCCTATCAAGTCATAAGAACCAGATTGAAGAGCAAGATGTACCTACTATAGAACCATATGATAACTACAACGCCAGTGAAGGTCTTGGTTTGATATCGGTGACACTATCAGCGTACAAGAATGCATTCCATCCCAAGCCGATAGACCCGGACAAATCAATTGTAGCTCTGTTGGGTGACATTTTTAATGACGTCATGAAATCCGATGAAAGATGGAAAGCAATTAAAGATAAAGTGTACGACTCCGTCTATGTAGTATGTACTGATAATGCTAAGTCCATTAGAGGAAGTACGACGCGACAGGAATTCTTTGAAACTGTGATCAAGACATATACTATCGAGGAAAATCGCATGTATACGTATCTCAACCTAGCGTTCAGAAGACAGAAAATTAAGAATTACCGACCATCCGGGCACGATTTAGCTTTGGGACCATTTGCTGTGATATATCAGATGTTGCTACTGTTTTGGAGCGACCTTCCTCGCGAAAAGGGGACAACATACAGACGTATGTTACTAAGGCAAGAAGATGCGGACCAGTATACCATAGGTACACGGTTTGTTTGGCAGTCGGTGGCATCATCATCAACTCGTCTGGAGTCTGCAGAACCATTTCCTACAGTTGGCACGGCCGGAGATCAGGCTGTGATTTTCACCATTGACAACAAGGAAAACAGTCCTTGGCAACCAAGAAACATTGAACAATTCGCCATGTACATGGAGTACGAGAGAACATACCCGGCTGGAGCGAAGTTTATGGTGAATGGCCGTACCAGGAAGAAGTCTGACATTCATGTATCCTTAAAACTTCTTCCAGAGTGAATACTATTGACATCCTTCAGGCTGGAGTGACACTTATGGTGACAGGCCGTACCAGGAAGAAGTCTGACATTCATGTTTCCTAAAAACTTCTTCCAGAATAAATACTGTTTACATTCTGCAGGCTGGAGTGACTCTTATGGTGACAGGTCGTACCAGGAAGACGTCTGACATTCATATATCCTTAAAACGTCTTCCAGAATGAATAACATCGACATTCATCCGACTGGAGCAACGCTTAAAATTTCAAAAACGTGCTGCAATAATTATTCTAGACAAAGACTTTGATTCACCATCTGCAGAGCTTTTTCTCAGCTTGAGATGGATGACTATCTATGAAAGAATAGACTATAAAAAGACCATTCTTGTATTTAAAATCTTGAACAATACGGCTCCAGAATACCTTAGTTCAAAATTTTAAATTACAAATTACCCAATCAGACATTAAGGTCAGCCACAAACAATCTCCTATACATGCCTAAACCTAATCTAGAAATCTTCAGAAAGTCAATCTCATATGCTGGGCCAAAACTTTGGAATTCCCTTCCTCAAAACATCAGAAATGCAAAAACTTTAAACACATTTAAATCAAAAGGCATTGAGTACAAATTTCCACAATGGGCTGGCAGCGTTGCTGCTTAGCCTACATCAGACACTATTGTTGTATGTGAATAAGCCTATGTTGAAAATTCCATTGCATTATATCTGTTATATTCTCAGACTTTTTATTTTACACCAATGCGATTAATAACTGAAGTTCATTATATGTTGTTTATTATACACATTGTCATTTATATATGCTTTTCATTGTTATTGTTATTTTGTTGTCTGTTGCCTGTTGTCTTTCCAGTGGACCATATTGAAAATTGATATTGCTGTCAAATATGTAATCCAAAAGAAATAAAGTCGTTATTATTATTATTAATGTGACAGACCGTACCAGGAAAAGTCTGACATTCATGTATCCTTAAAACTTCTTCCAGAATGAATACAATTTATAAATCGTTGTAACCTACGTCAGAGAGTGATTTTATGGAGTGTTCTCACATATTTACTTTCTTTATCGTGATGATAAATTGTTTGATTCGATGTGTATTTTCCACAATTGAGCCACAGGTAACAGTATCATTGAATTTTTTTAATTTATGTATTTACTAGAAACTATATACATTTGTATCACTTTCTGTAAAACTAATTCTTCATCAATGATACATTTACCTGTGGGTTGAGCTACATTTTGTACATACACAGTGTTCTAAATGGATATAACGAATGTGAGACTGTGAAAAATGAACTGACGCTTTTTGCTAGTTATTGTGTTTTATAAGTAAATATAACAACGTTTGAGTTTATTTGGACACCTTTTGGTGCTCCTTTGAAATGTAATAAATATAATAAAAAACATTTCTTTAATTGTCAATATTTACGTTTACTTTGATAATTATGACGAAGCATTTTGATCTCAAACAATAGTTAATGAGTGTACAATGCATGTGCTTGATTTGCTATAGTGCAATCGTGTAATAAAAATACAATGTCATGTACATGTATACATGTAGCTATGTGAAATATCAGTTACAGCAGGTTCCTTCTAGATAGTATATATATATAGATTCTATGTATTTCTGATGTACTATTTCCAACCTTTTTCTAAATTAACTTTATTAATTATTTTGGAAACCGGGTTAACCCAGATTCAAACTGGTCAGGGGGTTACCCAAGAGACACCCAAATAATACTAGAGGGTCCGGTGTATCCTCCCGGCCTAGCAATAGTCACGCTTAGTGTGATGCTATTGTGCACAACGCGATCACAGGTAACTGTATCATTAAGAGAGAAAAAAAACATAAACGTTTTTTTGTAAAATGTATATATTCATAACTTACTTACTTACTTACTTACTTATCCTCTTCGTGCCCCTTGGCACATATGGCTGCTACCAGATCCCTCCTCTGACGTCTGTCCTTTGCAATCTTCTCAACTTCGCCTTGAGTCTTTCCCATACTTTTGATTTCACTGGTGATTGTCCGTCTCCATGTCTCTTTTGGCCTTCCTCGGTTTCTTTTGAAATCTGATGGTGTCCCCTATTGAGCAGTTCTTGTAATGTTATTGTGGTCTTTCCTAATAAAATAACGTTATGAATATATACATTTTACACACAAAAATATTTTATTTACTTTGAACGATACAGTTACCTGCAAACAATCGTAAATTACAACGGTCATGGGAAGTAACCCTTACGGTTATTTTGAGGCTTTTCAACGTTACATAGTAGTTATCTCCCTTCGTATAGAGTTATTAACTTATAGTTGCATGATTTGTTGATTTTTGAAATAAATGAAAAGGGAGGCTGAGTGAGATATGGGCGGAAAGAGGGACAGGAGGGAGGCGAGACAGCGAAGGTGGTGTGTGGAGGAGAGTGTGAAGGAAAGAAGGACGGAGGCGAGAAAGAATTCGAAGGGTGGGAAGATGAAGGTATACTATACGGGTGAGAGGAGGAGTAGGGATAGAGAGTAGGGAAGTTTAGGTGCTCATATGGACAGGAAGAGATGTAAAGTGTAGTAGAGGAAGGAGAGAGAAGGATGTGTAACGGTAGAGCAAGGGGGCGCGAGAATGGAGTATAGATCTCAGCGAGGATGGAGTATAGAGCTCAGCGAGGATGGAGTATAGAGCTCTGCGAGGATGGAGTATAGAGCTCAGCGAGGATGGAGTATAGAGCTCAGTGAGGATGGAGTATAGAGCTCAGCGAGGATGGAGTATAGAGCTCAGCGAGGATGGAGTATAGAGCTCTCCCTTGCTTGCATTTGACGGAGTTGTACGAGTTGTCTCCCTTAGTTACCTTTGACAGGGTTGTACAAGTTGTCTCCCTTACTTACCTTTGACAGGGTTGTACGAGTTTTCTCCCTTATGCCTCTTGGAGGTTGTGTACGAGTTTGTACAAGCTAAAGTATGATTATTCACATGTAGTCGTATTTTACATACTTCGTTGTTTTATGTACTTTATTGTGTAATGTGATTGTTGCTTAATGTGCTTTTCTGTTTAATTACAGCTTTTTACCACACTCACAGTCAGTCGTTTGTTGGTTATACTCGCTGCTAGGCACCCCGTTTGTCGAGGCAGTACAGTGAAAAGACTACAGTGGTCAACAGGATGGCTTCATCAGTCAAGTCCGGTCAGTCCGGTCATTCATCAAGATCAAGAACATCGTCAAACCGAAGCAGTGCTACTTCAGTATTAACACAGACAAAAGCAAAGACAGAAGCAGCTAAAGTAAGGCTTAAATATGCTGAAATTGAAGCTGAACTTAAGAAAAAACAAATTTTATTAGACGAAATAAACAATATGGAACTCGCAAAAGCTCAAAGGCAGAAAGCTGATATCGATATTGATCTTGAACTATTGTCGCAAAAATGTGAAGCTGCAGTCGTTGAAGCGGAAGTTGATGTTCTACTTGAAGCATCTGAATGCAATTCTGAGAGGTCAAATTCTCTTAGCCTTGACAGCCACTTGTCTTGGATTCTAGATCCGCATGCTCGTACACGTGAATATGTGAATAGTGCTAACTCAAATGTGCAACCGTCTAGGGTTCTGATACCTCGGTGGAACATAATGTGAACTTTGATCGTGAAGAGGGTGGGTGCTCCAAAAATCGTTGTAGCCCAACTGTGGATTCCACTAGTTCGATTCGTGGTGCAAGTATTCAGAAGCAAGTTGTCAAGGAACGACAGAATGGTGCAGTGGTAACGGATCTAACGCGATTCTTATTGAAAAAGAACTTGTTGTTGTCCCGCATATCAAGTTTTAACGATAAACCTGAGACTTATCGAATGTGGAAAGTATCATTCAAAACTATAATGCATGGGCTTGAAGTTAGTCCACTAAAAGAGTTAGATCTTATGCAGAAATGGTCGGGACCAGAATCCCAGAAACACGTTGTTTGCATTAAAGCTGCACATGTGACTACTCCAGAAGTTGGCCTGCAACGGGTTTGGGAAAGATTGGACGAACGATACGGATGTCCAGAGATGCTGGAAGCTTCTTTAAAGAGAAGGATTGAAACATTTCAAAAATTGACATTGAAAGAAAATAAACGTTTATACGAACTGACAGATTTGGTGTCCGAAATTGAATCGGTGAAAGCGGACAAAGATGTACAGTACTTATTTGGTCATTATGACTCATCCACCGGAGTAACTCCTCTTGTGATTAAACTTCCTCATAATTTGCAAGTAAAGTGGACCACGACTGCTGCGAGATACATGAAACTGCAAAGTGTAACATATCCACCATTTAGTGTGTTTGCTGACTTTCTGCGCGAGCAGAGCAAAATAAGAAATAACCCAAGCTTTGTTTATGATGTTTCACACACAAGCACTGATCGCCCACCTTTTAAGCAAAGGGAGAGAACTACCGGCATAGCTGTAAAGAAAACCGAAACGAACAATATCAGCAACAGTTTTACTGTGCAGTGTCCTTTGCACCACACGCCACACTCTCTGAACAATTGTCGAGCATTTAGACAGAAACCTTTGCAAGAACGCTTTAAATTTCTTCGAACAGAAAAGACATGTTTCAAATGTTGCGAATCTTCAGCACATATCAAAAAGGATTGTCCACAAACAGTGAAATGTATTGAGTGTCTAAGTGAAAATCATCCTTCTGCCCTTCATGTAAATGATCATTTCACCGGTCGTAGTTTTTCATCACCTGTAACAACCCATGGCGGGGAGTCTTAAGATTGTGTCGTCAACATGTACGCAAATATGTGGGGACAGGTTTCCTGGGAAATCTTGCGCTAAAATTACTCTAGGTACTGTGTATTCAGAGACTAATCCTGAAAGGCGTGTACAGCTGTATGCTATCATCGACGACCAAAGTAACAGATCAATGGCAAATTCTAGTTTCTTTGATATGCTGGGAGTTAAAGGAAATGAAGCTGAGTACATACTTACATCATGTTCTGGGAAGATCCGCACATCTGGTAGACAACTAAATGGTCTTGTCTTTGAATCGTTCAATAAGGCTACCCAAATAAAAATACCCAGAATCACTGAATGTTACATTCCGAACAATCGGGAGGAGATTCCTACGCCAGAGGTTGCTCAGTGCTATCCACATTTACAGGACATTGCATGTTACATTCCTCCGCTAAATAGTGAGGCTTATATAATGATGTTGATCGGACGTGATGTTACCAAGGCACATCATGTGATGGACCAGCGTATTGGGCCTGACAACACACCATATGCCCTAAAGCTTCCACTTGGATGGACCATTATCGGTGAAAGTTGTTTGGTAAAAGTACATTGCCCAGAACAGTTTAATGTCAACAAGACAAGTATTCTTACGAATGGGCGAGCTACGCTTTTTGAACCATGCGCAAATACACTGAAACTTCTGGATGTGAAAAATTGTCACCAGTTTCAAGATCTGAACAAGGTAGTTCGTTTATTAAGACAAAAGAGGATGAGACACCTGGACTTTCCATAGAGGACAGAGAATTCTTGAAAGTTATGGCTACCAGCTTTGACAAGGATGAAGACGGCAATTGGACGTGTCTGCTTCCATTCCGACAATCAAGACCGAGACTTACAAACAATTACTTTGAGATTCTACGAAGAGCCCAAACTCTTGATAAAAGTCTAAATAAGAAAAAACACTTTCTTGAGTTCATGGAAAAGCTTATCAAGAATGGCCATGCTGAAGAGGCTCCAGCTTTAGCGAGTGGGGAAGAGTGTTAGTATCTTCCTTTTTTCAAAGTTTATCATCCTAAAAAACCAGATCAGGTCAGAGTGGTTTTTGATTCTGCTGCCAAGCACCGAGGATTGGCATTCAATGACGTATTGTTGTCTGGACCAGATTTCACCAACAGTCTGCTTGGTGTATTACTTCGTTTTCGACGTGAATCCGTGGCAGCTATCGCCGACATCCAACAAATGTTTTACTGCTTTAAAGTGAGCATAGAAACTATTTGAGATTTCTCTGGCACTCTGAAAATGACTTGGACAAACCCCTTGTGGATTTCCGAATGTGCGTGCATGTGTTTGGGAACACCGCATCTCCAGCGGTCGCTACCTATGGCCTGAGGAGAACTGCTTATGAGAGCACACTAGGTGCTGATGTAACCGAGTTTGTCTTTCGTGATGTCTACTGTTGACGAGGCCGTTGACT
Organism: Spisula solida; assembly: GCA_947247005.1. Taxonomy (NCBI): domain Eukaryota; kingdom Metazoa; phylum Mollusca; class Bivalvia; order Venerida; family Mactridae; genus Spisula; species Spisula solida. The sequence goes on along the minus strand of OX365960.1, from coordinate 24,281,597 downwards.
TAATCAGAAGAACCCAGGAAGTACTGAAGTCTGAAGGCAATCTGCGACTTCACAAGATCGCTTCTAACCGAGAGGAAGTTATGCTTGCCTTCCCTTCTGAAGATTTAGTGAAAGACATTAAAGATCTCGATTTGGGTACAGACTCTCTTCCAACTCAACGTAGTCTTGGAGTCGCATGGGATCTTGAATCAGATTCTTTCCTGTTCCGTGTTTCAATGGACCCGCAACCATACACTCGCCGTGGGTTGCTATCAACTGTTAACAGCATTTTCGATCCTCTGGGATTCTGGCTCCAGTGGTCATCGAGGGTAAATTACTACTGCGACAATTGGTACATGGGACCGTTGACTGGGATGCACCTTTACCAGAGGAACACCGATGTCATTGGGAACAATGGAGAAATTCCCTAAGTAACTTACATGAGCTGAAAATTCAATGTGTCTACGTTTCCAGGGGCTTCCGTGGGTGAAAGCAGTAGTCCATACACATCTTCTCTGATGCATCAGAGATGACAATCGCAGCAGTTGGCTATCTCAAGACGACAGAAGACGGCGTTCCAAATATAGGGTTTGTACTTGGTAAGGCCAAAGCTGCTCCCATGAAGGGCCACACAATACCCAGACTAGAACTATGTGCAGCTGTACTTGCTGTTGAAGTTGCTGAGTCCATCTCCCATCATCTTGGTTTGCTTATACGGGATTTCAAATTCTACACAGACAACAAGGCAGTTCTAGGATATATCTACAATCAATCAAGAAGATTCTATACCTATGTGTCAAACCGTGTACAGAGAATCAGAAGTTCTACCGAGCCATTTCAATGGTCGTATGTGCATACTAAGAACAATCCCGCTGATCAAGGTACAATATCCATTCTAGCTTCAGAAATATGTAGAAGTGCATGGGTCAATGGTCCATTATGTTTGCTGAAGGGAGAAGTTGCTAGTACGGCGTCATTTGGAATGCTTGAGCCTGACGACGATAAGGAAGTGCGACCAGAAGTCGTTGTCTTGAAAACCGATGCTAGAGAATTACATTCCGCTTCATTAGGATCACATCGATTTATCAGGTTCTCGAACTGGAAGAGACTTGTAGAAGCCATTGCCAGGCTTAAACATGTTGCGAACAATTACCATAAAACCAGTAAAAGTCGTACTAATGTGTGATCCAAACTTAAAACTGTTGAAGCATTTGAATTTGCTGAAAAAGCTCAAAAAGAAGCCTATCATGAAGAGATGGAATGTCTTGGGAATAGTGGTAGTTCAATATCATCGTTGAACCCATATATGGATAGCCAAGGTATTGTCAGAGTTGGAGGACGGCTGAAACATGCTAGTGTTGATCAACGGGAGAAACATCCTATCCTGATTCCTGGACAAAGTCACATCGCAACGCTTATAGTTCGGCATTATCATGAACACCAAGGAAGACACATTACAGCAGGTGCCATCAGATCAGCTGGGTTTTGGATAACAGGAGGTAAACGTCTAATATCTTCAGTCTTGCACAAGTGTGTTAAGTGTCGGAAACTGAGAGGTAATCTTCAATTTCAAAAGATGGCTGACCTTCCAGCAGATCGCCTAGAACCCCCCCCCCCCGTTCACCAATGTGGGTGTTGACTGTTTTGGACCTTGGGACGTTGTTACCCGTCGTACGCGAGGAGGTCAAGCAAACAGCAAGAGATGGGCTGTGTTATTTACGTGCCTCACCACCTGAGCTATTCACATAGAGGTCGTTGAAGAGCTGAGCTCGTCCTGTTTCATTAATGCTCTCAAGCGATTTATCGCGATAAGGGGACCTGTGAAACTATTCAGATCGGATCAAGGGACAAATTTCATTGGTTCGACCGCAGAACTTGGTTTTGACACTGTAAACACCAAGGAAAGCAAAGTTGGAGCCTTCCTGTACAAGAACAGTTGTACCTGGATCTTCAATCCGCCCCATGCTTCTCATATGTGAGGGGCATGGGAGCGGATGATAGGTATAACAAGACGCATCTTAAACTCGCTTCTTGCAGATGTTCCTGGAAACGGACTTACTCATGAAGTACTTACTACATTCCTTGCTGAAGTCAGTGCTATAGTGAATTCGAGACATCTCGTCCCAGTGTCAACTGACCCAGAGGACCCATTTCCCCTGAGCCCGTCATTGATCCTGACTCAAAAGCCGAATACTGTTGTGACTCCGAATGATTTCGGCACCAAGGATATGTTTCGACAACAATGGAAGAAGGTACAAATTCTCGCCGACACATTTTGGTCGCGATGGAGATCCCAATATCTCCAAACTCTTCAAGAAAGAAGAAAATGGAAGACAAAGCAGAGAAATTTAGTGTGTGGGGATGTTATTTTGTTGAGAGACAAACAAGCGCGACGAAATTCGTGGCCAGTTGGCATTGTTGCAAAAACATTTCCTGGAGACGATGGCTTAATTCGTAGTGTGGAGGTCCGTGTATTTCAGGAGGACAAACATTCAACATTCATTCGCCCAGTCACCGAATGTGTGCTTCTACTGCCAGAGGATTCCCAGTAGAAATGTAGTTTGTGATGTAATTTGATTTTCTGACGCGATGAAAAATTGTGTTCAAACGCGAATCCAAACTGTGTTCAAACATGGTGCAAAGTGTGTTTTTGAAGTAATTCCAAATGCATCCATGCGGGAAAGTGACCTGAACTTTTGAGTGATGATTACGAAGTCTGTTTGTGATTTACATAATATTGGTTGTGTCTTTGCTATATACAATAATTCTATTGTGTATTTCAAATTTTGATGATTGCATAAATTTGACTACGTTTGACTATATTTGGGAAACATTCCTTAACATGTGTTTTGAGTACTTCGTTGATGTACTTTAAAACTTTAATAGTCGGCACTTTGTAAATTTGTTTGTAAATTTTGATTGATTTCTTTATTTCCTATTCAGGAATCTACATGTGTTTTGAGTACTTCGTTGGTGTACCTTAAAACTTTACAAGTTGGTATGTGCATTAGGTTTTAAGTCTGTTGATTTCTTTATTGTGTATTTAGGAATCTACCTATGTAATGTTACTTTGGTCAGTGTAAGAGGGATTTTCGTGTCCCATTTTTTGCTTTTTGTGTAGTTTTTAATACAGTTAATTGAAACTTCCTTTTTCGTGAATTTAAGTGTGCATGTTCACATACTTTTTAAATTTATCATAGTGATATATTTGTAATATCAGACGGGGAGTGTTCTGGAACCAGTCTGTGTTCGGTTAAATTTTGGAATAAGAACTTTCTGTAAACCGATGAATCAAGTTGTATTTGCGGGAACAAGATGTTTCTTTCGAGCGTTCTCACGCTTCCTGATATTTTGGTCATATGTTAGCCCTCACAGTGTATGTATTAGTTTATATTGTCTGTATAAGCACTTTTGTATTGCTTACTGAAGTTCTTGGTACGCATTTTGTTCTAATTTGCTAAGAAAAATCGTCTGCATGAGATTGTCTCCCTTGCTTGCATTTGACGGAGTTGTACGAGTTGTCTCCCTTAGTTACCTTTGACAGGGTTGTACAAGTTGTCTCCCTTACTTACCTTTGACAGGGTTGTACGAGTTTTCTCCCTTATGCCTCTTGGAGGTTGTGTACGAGTTTGTACAAGCTAAAGTATGATTATTCACATGTAGTTGTATTTTACATACTTTGTTGTTTTATGTACTTTGTTGTGTAATGTGACTTGTTGCTTAATGTGCTTTTCTGTTTAATTACAGCTTTTTACCACACTCACAGTCAGTCGTTTGTTGGTTATACTCGCTGCTAGGCACCCCGTTTGTCGAGGCAGTACAGTTATCATGTTGACATCATGGCGTCATAAACGATGTCATAAACAGATGTGCAATTTCCAAGACGTCGTTTTTAAAGCATTATCAAATGCAGCATAATTTTGAACAGCTCTGTTTTGAAAGCCATTCTACTATATTATAATATAACCATCATAGCAAGGCAAAAATAGTATCCTGATAATGAAAAAATATCTAGTTCAACAGCACACTGGCTATTTAATGTTTTTAGTAAATTGTATCTATAGAAGATGGCAATATTTAAGTCACATTAAAATAAGCTTTGACGTCATCATCGGTCAAATAGACGTCACATTGAATATATGGCATAAATTTCAATTCCATTTGTAGACTAAAACATGCATGAAAGTAACTATGTAATATTGTATATCAAATAAAACTTTAAAGCATAATTATGTGTTTCGGATGTGCAAACTACTTGTGGTTATATTCAAACATATCTAAACTGTTTCATTTGAAAAGTGTAACAGATATTATGAATTAACCTGTATAATGATTATTCAGCTTATAAGACAGCTTTCCATAGATCCACAACCTCTCAAACAACTGGATTTTAAGTCGTGGTAAGAAACACAAGTCGGTGGATAGAACCAATGAGGTCCGTGTTTGAGTTGCGAGCGGAGCAGGTCACGTTCTTTTTATAAATAGTGAAGCCCATGTTTATCAAACTATTGTATGACATTCTCAAAGGGCACATATTTTAAGAAGCCTTGAACTCATACTAGATTACCTAATACATGTATACAAGTACGTGTGTTTACAATGGTGACCGAGAATATGTATAAATATGCTAGATATACATTTGTATTTGTATAAACTTCTATAACCGTTTAAAGGGTTCATTCACCGACTTCTCACCAGTCGCTAGTTCTCTACGTAATATGATCAACACAGACTAGCTACAATTGCATGTTTGTCATAAAACAGGACATTATTTATACCGTATAAAATAGTTGTGTCGTTAAAATAGTACATGTTTCCTCAACAATGAATAAGGTAATGTCAATAACCTGTTAACAACAATTTATATTACTAAGTACATGTACACGTGTACACTAATGTAAGGAAATCACAACCTGGCTTGAGGTTATAATGAACATTTGAAAACACAAGAAAACTGCTAGTGACCTATTTAAATTCATGGTAATAACAAAATGTACGAGGGGTCATTGTTTATAGAGTGTGAGATATGCTGAACTAGACAAATGTTCCCATTGACGATTGGTCGCCAGAAAGGTTGGTTTTGAGAGAGGTCAAGATTTCAGGTGAGGGCAGAATTTCTGCAAATGCGGTATATGATCTGTCTGTCTATTTGTCCGTACGTTTACTGATAATGGTATGGTTGATGTAAGACTTGCTAGTGATGATAATGAAGACACCGCGCACCAATACGCACCTATAATATGCACTATAATATGCACCTATAATTATGCTTTGAAAGTACTGCCTTCATTTAAAGACAGTATATTTAATTAAGGTCAGTATGTATATAATAGGACAGCTGTTGTTATCTTATTACTGATTGCTTTATATGGATAGTATATCTGGTTATTACGTACTATTTTCACAGGTATAACCTATGTCATTATATTTGTAGATATGTAACCGAGTTTGACAAAATTTGTCATTTGCAGTTACTGTAGTTCATGAACTTGATAAACTACTTAAGTATTCAATACATGGTGAAGCATTTTGACCCACCTCCCTTTGGTGTCAACGTAATTATGGACTGTTCGTGTTTGTCACTATCGAGCAGAGATGGTAGCTTGGAAGAAGTCGAGAATCAAACGATACAGTCTTCACAAGCTAAAAGTCCCAGATTCAGTCTTCACTAGCTGGACGTTCTAGATACCGTCTTCACTAGCTGGAAGTCCCAGATACAGTCTACACTAGATGTACGTCCCAGATACAGTCTTCACTAGATGTACGTCCCAGATACAATCTTCACTAGATGTACGTCCCAGATACAGTCTTCACTAGCTGGAAGTCCCAGATACAGTCTACACTAGATGTACGTCCCAGATACAGTCTTCACTAGATGTACGTCCCAGATACAATCTTCACTAGATGTACGTCCCAGATACAGTCTTCACTAGCTGGAAGTCCCAGATACAGCCTTCACTAGATGTACGTCCCAGATACAATCTTCACTAGATGTACGTCCCAGATACATTCTTCACTAGCTGGAAGTCCCAGATACAGTCTACACTAGATGGAAGTCCCAGATACAGTCTTCACTAGATGGACGTCCCAGATACAGTCTTCACTAGATGGACGTCCAAGATACAGTCTTCACTAGATGGGCGTCCCAGAAACAGTCTTCACTAGATGGACGTCCCAGATACAGTCTTCACTAGATGGACGTCCCAGATACAGTCTTCACTAGATGGACGTCCCAGATACAGTCTACACTAGATGGACGTCCCAGATACAGTCTTCACTAGATGGACGTCCCAGATACAGTCTTCACTAGATGGACGTCCCAGATACAGTCTACACTAGATGGACGTCCCAGATACAGTCTTCACTAGATGGACGTCCCAGATACAGTCTTCACTAGATTGTCGTCCCAGATACAGTCTTCACTAGATGGACGTCCCAGATACAGTATTCACTAGATGGACGTCCCAGATACAGTCTTCACTAGATGGGCGTCCCAGATACAGTCTTCACTAGATGGACGTCCCAGATACAGTCTTCACTAGATGGACGTCCCAGATACAGTTTAAACAGAATTAGTTTGCTTGTCGGTCTCAATTTATGCGACGCACTTTAATTGAAGCTGTAATGTGTTGAGGACATGTTTAAGTGAATGGCTCCGAACCGTAGCATAGCATATTGCGGTTTACGAAATGCACTGTTGCATTTTTAACAAAAAGTACACCATATAGTCGACCCCAAGTAACACTTTGCTTTTGAAAGTTGAAGGCGCTCGTCGATATTTCATCCAGATTGGTCAGTAGTTAAGGATGTGGGGTGAAAACAAAAGTGGGAGGGGTATGGTAAACACTAATTCAGATTTTTTGAGAAAATAAAAGGGCTCAAGCAGACAGACTTGTATTGTATGTGTACTATCACTGTAACATAACACCAACAACTCGTTAAAAAAGGGCCATCCTTTTAAAATAGTATGTTTCAAAGAATGTATGTGTCTTTCAGTACTCGTTCATAAACAGTCAAATTAACAAATGTCACGAGCCAAAACTCATAGCATGCTTACATTATAACTCCAGGAACAAACTCTTATTAACGTTTTGACTGAAAAATGTATACTTTAAAAGATATTCAAGAAACATTGCCATATTTTCGGTTTGCAAGGTCATTAAAGTTTTGCATGATACATGTTCATAAATATGTTTTATAATTATTTCTTTGTAAGAGTTTGTTCCTTATACTATTGACTATGTCGCCAACAAAAAACTTTGACTCTTAATGTTATGTTGACTTTGTTTGTGAACGAGCAAGATTTGCAATGAAAGTGCTGTCATGCTTCAAGAAATTCACTTTACTGATATTTATTTTTTTTGTTTAACTTCAATGGTAAATAAAGTGCATCATAATACTATGCTTACTGTACCCAACAAATTTCAATTTTAAGAATAAAATGCTTTTGAAAAAAACATGCTCAATCTCACTATAAATTATCCTCTGATACCTTAAGAAATAATACCTGAATTGAGACTGTGTGTTGACAACATTAGAGCGTCTGATCACGTGGGTTCCCCACAGATGTAATACGTAACAAAGAAACTCGTCATGTACCTTTAATTATAAATAATCAGTGAATGCTGTTCCTATATTTTACCTACTGAGGTCCATACTCGGTACACCTATAGTCCAGTCATTCTACAGTAAAAATAGGCTTAACCTCAAACAAATTGCAAAAGAAATAAATTTGACTGTTTTGGCATCAGAAAACATTGACAAATAACATATCAAAAGTCTAGAAAAATCTAGGATTGGGAAGTTGCCGAAAAATTAACATATGTAAGGTCGCTATTGTAAACTCTAAAGCTGCTTTTATGGCAGTGTTTATTTTCATTTCCATGTAACCTAAGTGCACATATCCATAAAGTACATTGTAAAGTAATTGGAATATGAACAATATTATAAACAGATGAAAACAACGTGTCATAGATAACAAATTAAACCATTTTTGATTTAATATAGATGCTTAAAAATCAGTACAAGTGGGTGGGGTAATGGAGTGTGACAATCTCAGAAACAAATCCCGGTGTAACCTCTAGGTCAACAAATGAATTATTATAGTTTAATGTTATATGTGAAAGTTCTGACATTGCAAGCATAAATTGCAAAAGTGATGGGGTCTGTGAAATTCAAGATGGCGTCCAAAATGGCCGTCTTCTTTAGCATTACCAGTTAAAATAAAAATAGATACATGAAAATAGCAGGAATATATGACAAAATTCATTGAAATTAATGTCCTTAAATGATGTATATGTATTTAAGAAACCACAAACATCGTTAAACAAATATTTTAGATACATTATTTATGTTGAAAATCTGCTAAAAGCAATGTCAGTCAGTGTCATTTGCAGGTAAAACATACGAAAAACAGGTACAGAGGCAATTTCACCTTTCTAATCTCTTATGTCTTTGGTTATGATTTATAATGTTGATTAATACATATCTAAAATACACTTTTATGAATAAATGGTATAATATGTTAAATAAAACACTACTTTAATTGGAACTCAGTGCATCCATGCAATCTGAGATGTAATATATGTGGTATTATTACCCCACCCCCAAATTTCACACAATGAATGTGTAATCGAGTATCTGTGAAGTTTCACAAACTAACTTCGTCGTGCATAAAGTTTATTAAATCATAAAGGTAAATTGGTACACATACAAAACTTTTATGCCGGAGATTACTTCGAGAAATCCAAGATGGCGTTCAATATGGACGTCGTGGTATAGGAAAAGTGATTAATGTGGCTATATAGATGATACAGGTAAATGTATATTACATGTACTTCCAACTTTGTATCCTAAATTAGTATCGGTTCTCGACAACTCGGTGTGTTCTATCAATATTTTTGTGAATCACTGGTTGAAGATAGTATCTCTACTTCATTATACCCCCGCACAACGAGTTGTAAGGGGGTATACTGGATTCAGCTTATCTGTCTGTCGGTCTGTCCGTCCGTATACACATTCTTGTGGACGCATTACTCCTCCGTCTTTGCAGCATTTCCTTCAAACTTTAACAGATGAACATCCTCAACATGTAGATGTGCATAAAGGAAATAATTTGACGATTTCTGACAGAATTATGGCCCTTTGTAGTTTTATGCACTATACAATACCGGGTATATAGTGTATATTATAGTGAATAGTTCTTATGTGCATAAAGAAAAGAATTAGCTGCAATGATGTTTGCCACGCGGGGGTATATTAGTCTGCCGAATGGCGACAGTTCTAGTTATCCTTGGATACAGTGCGACTTGAAACTACTTTATATGAATGTATGAATCCGAGATCAAACTAGCAATCAGGTATAAAAAAAACTGGCTGGTAATCATAGAACATATCGCACATCCATTGCATGTACAAGCCTGGGTATACCCATTGCATGTACGTGACTGGGTATGTGATAAGGTCGATACCAAACCTGTACTTGGTCGGTGGTCCATTTGGCTCTGTTATGGACATTGCTGTGCGTTTTGTTGCCCTTTAGGCACAGTTTGCGAGATGTTAGATGTGCTTTCCATGTTAACCAGAATTAGTTCAGGATTACAGAGCTCGATGTATCGCTTAATGTTCGCCAGCATAATAATACCAGTACATTTGTATCATAAATGCAAGGCTCGATACTAGATCGCCTGTGTTTATACTAGTCGGAATACTTGCTAACATCTAGGAGTGCAATGCCCGACCTTAGACATGCGTTCAATGCTTGCTAGAACGTGTCCATAGTAGGTACACGCTCGACCTTAGATCTAAACTCAATGCTGCCTGGAGAAGGTTCAGTTAGACATTCTTACTAGTGTATGTCCACAGATCAACACTCGACCTTAGATCTGCATTGAATGCTGCAGGAGTAGGTCCAATTAAACATAAGATCAATGCTTACTCGATTATTTTTCCACAGTACAGTGTTCGACACTAAACCTACAGGACAAGGTTCAGTTAGACTTGCGTTCAATGCTTACAAGAGAAGGTCAAGAGTGCAGGAACCGATCTTAGACCAAATTGGAATATTGGAATAGGTTCAGTTAGACTATACGTTCTATGCTTGCTGGAGTAGGTTCAAGTAGACCTACATTAAATGCTTGCTGGGGTTTGTAAAGATTACAGGACTCCTAATACATACCTTAAATGCTTGCTGAATACAAATGTAGGGCCAGTTCAGACCTACGTTCAAGACTTGCCAAAATGGGTCCATTTAAACCATCGTTCAATGCTATCTATAGTATGTCCTCAGTGCAACGATCGACCTAAGACATGCGTTCAATGCTAGCTAGAGTTGGTCTACAGTGCAAGGCTAGATCTAAAACTTAAGTTCAATGCATACTTGTAAGATTAGGTCAAGTGAGACCTACGTTTTGAGTTTGCTTGAATAGGCCCATACTATGTGCAGCCCTAAATCTAGACCTGTGTGCAACGCTAGGTTAACGTAAGTAAGTATGTAGACTCTAAATGTGTATAATTGCACTCATTTAATTCGTCAAAGACACAAACAATATCAATAGAAACATACACAAACTGTATTGTTATCCGTATAGAGGGCGGTTAAGACAATGTCCGTAATGCGCTTCCGTAGAGAGGAAGTGTATGCATAATCTCAACGTCAAAATAACGCCGATTTATTTTCTTAAACCATCGTAAAATATTTGACTTTTGTATATAACAAGATTATTACAGTTCCTATTTTTAAATAATCAACTGAATCGGTTGGTGCGTACGTGTCATTTGATATTTAAATAACATATTCACGGAAATATGACGAGATTATGCCTTCGTAATTACATAGTTCATCGCACGCGCTAAGTTCATATGACGTCACTATGGCAAGTTATATTTGCCATGTCGTAGTTCGAAAAAATGAACAAGTTTAAGGTTAAATTTCATCGTTTTCCCCACCTTAGATTTTTCTAGACTTTTTGTATGATTATAATCATACATTTATCTACATGATTATCGAAAAAGAAATTCTTTTGCAATTAGTTTGAGGTTAAATCGTAGAATGACTGGACTAGTAGGTTATTGACCCTATACACAGTATTAATGTGGCAACAAGTCAGAATTACCTGCCTTCAAAAATACTGAGCATATCAAAATTGTTTACTCGTCCGTATCTACTACATGTATCTAGTATTGGATGTGTTAATCCTCGCCGCCGAGAAGCACCTGTCCGTCCATGAGTCCTGTCTTGTTATATACCGGCACATTTACATGTACGCACAGGTAACTTTATCATTGATAAAGAGTAATAAAAAAAAAAATTGTAAAATTTCTATATTCATAACAAGGTAAATTGCATTGGAATTGACCCAACAATCTGACACTGGGTGCATTTTGTTATTCATAATTCACAGCATTTATTAATAGATTTATATAAATTTTACAAAATCAAAGTACTGAAGTATTGTTACTTGTGGGATAACGCAAATCTTGGTAATCTATTAAAAATTATTTTAAATGGTATTGGATTGATAAGTGTGAATATTGTGAAAACTTTTCAGAAATACCGAGGACGGCTGACTCAAATTTCATCTAATGAACCCATTTAGGCAATCCGCCCATAGAACAACTCATTGAACTAGTTTCAATGATAAAGGGGGGGGGGCTGAAATACCTAGTTTTAGCTGTAAAAAGTATTAAAAAGACTAAGAATAACAGTAAATGGTAATATACTGCATCGGCATAAATAATGTTTGACGGTAATAAACAAAAAGAACATAAGTAATTGGATAGGGGATAAATTGTCGCAAAAAATGAAAAAAATATCAACTAAAACTACACTAAGTCAAAATTCCATAACTAAAGTTAGTATGTAACAATACTTGGGGGAAATCCCCCAAGTAAAGAAAATTGTTTTATTCTTAATCAATGATGCAGTTACCTGTGCACGTACTGAAGTAGAGGAGTCTTCAACATTGGTGTTTAGAAAGTGAAGTTGATATACGCACACAGTTGTTGGCATGAATACTGTCAAAATGTGGTTAATGGGAACTTAATTAGACTACATATATAATTAGGGGAGAGACCCCCACATGGAAACGTTTGTAAATTGACCCGTCTGGTGCACCTTATCTGAGGTACCTTATTTGGTATTAAAACAGGACAAGAAAAACAATCCAGATACATGTATAGTAAACTATTTTTTAAAGTACAGAAAAATATCCATATTCAGCAAGAAAACAAATCGGTGATAATTTGTAGCATTTAATTTGTAATAATGTACGTAACGTCTTCCGTTGGAATTCAAAAGACAGTGGTTCCCCAGACTGTAAACATGTCTATTATGTACTAGTAGTTCATTCCTGACGGATTCATCTGTTACTTGATGATAGTAAATATGACGTAGATACACCTACACACATTCTACAGACATTGGTTAAAACACTATATTACATGACGAGATACTTCGCAACATTACAAAACGTTACGTGACGAGATACCTCGCAACATCGCAAAACAATGTATGTGATATTGGTACAGGTGTACGTCAAGAAGTACACTCATTAAAAGTTGTAAGTACACCAACTTGTTACACATGTATCTTTTTTATTATACATGACAGCTTGTTAATGTTTTGCATGTGTTCATGCGAGTAGTATAACCATAATATCTGATAATTGGATATTTGTATTTGGCTTGGTGTAAGCAGTGAAGCGTGAATTCTCAAAATTCAGAAAAGTGCACGTGCACAACACTGTGTATTGTACAATGTCTCGAAATGTTGATTACACATTGTCCAGCAATACCAAAAACCCAAAAAACATAAAATCTTAAGAATTCTGATTACAGAAAGAACAAGAGATGTTTGTAAAATATGCATGTCTCATGACAACCGAATAGCCATGTATACTTAAGGCCATCCCGACCTTGACCTTTGACCTATTGACCTACAGATTTGTAGAAGCCTTCTCTTCATAACCAGCAACCAGTCTGTGAAGTTTTACTATATTAGGATCAACCATTCTTACATTGTGAATCATAAACCGTTGTGTATTAGAAGGTCATGGTGATTTTGAACTTTGAACCATAACGACCTCAAAATCAATGGGGTCATCTACTGATGATGAACAACCTCCACTTAAAGTTTATGGGTTCTAGGTCCATTCGTTTTGGAGTAATTGATCGGAAAACATTTAGTCTACGAAACCGACTGATCGACATGCATGTGTTAAGTAATAATTAAACCCCACATCTTCGATACGGAGACATAAAATACTTCCCTAACATCTTTAAACATAATAACTTGAAAATAAACATAAAATCATACATGTTGTAGATCTAAATTGCGTAGTAGTTCAAGCTAGAAGCAAAATGATATACACTATTTGCATGTATCGCTATTTACTGTGTTGGTGTACTTATAACTTTTAATGAGTGTATGTACCACAGTTGAAGAGTAGATTGATAGTACAATGATATGTAGTATTTTGTGGTCATGTACTGGACTGCTTGCTGATAACTGAGTCCTTAACACCAACTCAGAGCCTGCAATGTACACAGCAAAGCCTAAACCAGTTCACGAAAGCCTGTAATAACTTTGGACTAACCATAAGTATTAAGAAGACTTCAACAGCCTGTTCCATGAAAGTCTTACGTTGAACCAACTTGTGAATAACGACACGCTCAGTGTCATCGACAAGTTCACTATCTACGTTGGAAACATCCAGTCCAGTTCAACACTATTAGTATAGCCAAGGTCGGTGTTGCATTCGACGGACTCCATACAACGGTATCTATAGGTGCAATGAGGCATAGTTACGCCTAGCCACAAAACTAGGGATCTATAGGGATGTTGTCTTGACAACTCTTCTGTGTGTGTGTATGAGCCATGGACAGTGTATGCAACACCCGAAAGGAAACCAAACCATTTCTATACGACATGCATCTCTTGAACATATATATGCATAGTACAGAAGTTTTCAGAGCGAACCTAACTGACGTCTGTGTACGTCATCCTGCAACGATCAAAGGTCCGCTGGACATGTCAAATGTTTGAATACGTCCCATGCCATTGGAATGAATCTCTAAGCAGCGTCTATGTGGCGAATTGCAGACGCGAGGCCAGAGGAAAATGTGCAAGGACACACAAAGACATTCTGCATTCCAATGAACTCCTTGGAACCACTTGCTGAAGATTGCTCTACCTGACTCAGTACGCCAGACACGGGCAGCAATACATGTACAGGACCTATGCATATAATTATACGCGTATATTCTTCTTCTTCTTCTAACAGCAGGAGTCTTATGGACTGTATAAAGTTCAGCATCTTCGTGACGCATCCAGGGATCTTCGTCGAATAGTCGTTGGTGACAAACCTTGCTGCACACCTTTGCACTTGTTCATTGGCTCTGATGTTGTTCTGTGAAGAAGGGTCCCATAATGCAGCAGCATACTCCATTGTGTACCTGACTATTGTTTTGTAGGCGGCCACATGACTTCTGGTGTACACTCCCGCAGGTTATGACGTAGGAATCACACAGCCTGGTTGCCCTTGTTAACAATGTTACGAACATAGGTGTCTCAGCTCCACGTGTCAGATAGTGTCACCCCTAGGCACTTTTAAAATTGCTGCCATCATCTTTAATTATTACTAAATTTGTAAAAACATGTACACAAAACTCGGTTAGTAAGAGTAGGCATACATGTACATGTAATGTACAAATAGATTCAATCATAATTCTCTCTATAAAGTAGTCGATCTCATCTAGGCCTATACCATGTATTCGTATTTAACGGAGTATTAATTCAGAAAACTATCTTTCCTAAGTGTATCGTACAAATGCGGTCAACTTCAAGTGTCTTCGAGTTCAAGTTGACACAGTATACATAATATCCTATACGTATATATATACCAACTTTGTTCAATATTCACCATGAAATTATATATATATCTCATACATACATAAACAGATTCGTAATTGTTACCTCAGTAAACTAATCTTTCTGTGTCGAGTTTAAAAGTTGGTCTCGACTAGAGAGATAATAACATGACCCGGACAGAAGGGACTTGACAACATGAACTCGGTTTGTCCTGACCGACCGATTACCCAGTGTTTACATACTTTCTCGCCTAGATACACACCCCCGGAATACAATGATTTCATTGGCTAAAATCCCGGCCACACGTACACACATTTAACTGGGGTGAAGGTAACAAACGTAGTCACATTACAAAACTCGTGAGTATGGTCCTGGCTTTCACGTAGCTCATGATAGTCAAATCGGGGGACCAGCGTAATTAAAACATAATACACTATGCTTTTATGTCTCGATGACTGGGTCACTGACTGTCTCGACCGAATTATGGTGGATTTTTGCGCCGTTACATGAATTTCATCATCAATAGGCCCTATAAAAGCAGGGGCGTATCCGGGGGTGGTTTAACTGGGTGTGGGGCCGACATGCGGTGGGCACGGGATTTTTTCAATATTTGAATAAAAATGGTGCAATTTCCTGCACTTTAAACTCTAAAATCAGACCTAAAAATAATTAAAGTAGTGCTACTTATTAGATCTAGATGAACATTTAAAATGTTAATTTGATCATTCATGTTTAATACCATTCTAACATAAATCAGTAAGAAATCCAAATTTATACAAACATGAATTTAAAAAAAAATGTAATGTAATTTTTTGTATTATATACATTTTTTACTTTAATATTCGGATATTAAATTGTACTACTACATTTAATTCATCAAACAAATTTCAACAAGCAATTAAATATCACGGTAATGATTACATGAAGGTTCCAATTCCTCAAGTCAAACATTATTTTTCATCATCATACTCTAATTCAATGGGATTAAATGGTGATAACATTTTTCATCCCGTGCACGAGTACCACGTGCACAAAAGCCATTTCGCAGTAACCGTTCCGCATGGATGATTTTGCACAAAAACACGTGTTTTATTTCTGTAAATCGATAGATTAACGTGTGGAATAAAAACGTAACTCAACTTCATATGTATTGGTTGAATATATCACATAGTATCAGATTTTATAGGGTGGCCAATTAGAACTTCGGCGTAGTGTATTCATAATTTTCCGTCTAAAATAGTCTTGTAATAGGTAATGTGCCTTTTATTCTTGGTTAAAAAGTATAAAATGAGAATTTTCGTGCTCGCTCCGCTCGCAAAATGATTTTAAACTGTGAAATATGTTATCATCATGTAGCTGTTAAAAGAGCTACAAGAACTATAGAAATACATTATAAGAATGATAAAGTTTGCCCCAGCTACTATATTGCTTTTAAACTTTGTCATTTCTATGTTAAATTATCCCTTACTACACCCCTTACCTCTCAGAATTCGGGCATCTGTGCAATAATTAGTAAATATTTACAAAATAAGGACTTAATTTTGCTGGATCTTGCAAAAATTTTTTTTTGTAAAATACCAAATATTTATCTCAGAACGCACAGGATGCACCAGATTGATCCATTGTTTAAAAAAAAATCCCGGGGGGCATGCCCCCGAACCCCCCTACTTACAACACTAGTTTATGGTAAGTATATTTTTTTACCCGCTATTTTGACAAGCAAACAACTTAGTAGATATACCTTACCTTGGTCATGATATACACAAACATTCACCATAAGCTATTTTACAATTAATGTGACCCCCCTTATCTAAAAAACATTTCGCCCCCCCCCTCCCATATGTTTGGCCCCATATGTTTGCCCCCCCCCCCCCCCCCCCCCCAATGTTGAAGACGCTTCTATCCCAATGGCAATGATTAGTCATGTCTGGGGGCTATACCATATAGAATATCCAATATACAGTTCACTTCCAGCAAAGTTACATTGTTAGTATTTAGTTAGCCCCCAATTCATTCATTCAAAATGGTATAGCCAGCTGGGGGCCCCCTCACCAAATACGTCCCTGAAATGCAGTGCAGTATACGGTAACGGATCGGCTTCTAGTAGGTACCATTCAATTAAGCGAGTGAAATTATATAAATAGTAGGCTATGTAGTAAAATCCATGTTTAACTCAATTCTGATGGCTAATTATTATCCTGTGAATATACTTTTTATCATACGATGTATCCAATTAATAAATTATGCAAATTACACACGGGCCAAACTTTTAGCCAATCAGATTTCAGAAAAGAAACTCACCGACATGTTGACCTCCTGACGTCACAACATCGACTGACTGGGGGTCAACACAACTTGTGTTCAGCGTTTAGGCAATTTTGACAAACATTTTGTTGACAACAGCGTGTCCTGTCTGGACGCTAGACAAACTATTTATTTGCAAGTGAAGTGGACTTTCATTTAAAGTGATTTGGCATTCAAGCATTGATAGATAAGACGTGGTAAGAATGTTTTACACTTTTCCGGGGTGGTCGGTCCTGAGTAAAGACTAAAGTCGAAAATGAAACTAAATTGTCTTTTTCAATTTGTGTATTTATTTATGTAAAATTGGTATATTGTTTCTTTGTTGATTGAGGTTACCAGTCTACTGCTGGTGTACATCGTTTTTATTTTCTGATGAATCATGTGTATGGCCCATGGGTTTTGGATGAAGCCAAGTGTCATCGACACTGTGAGACTCGAACTCACGACCACGAAGGCCTAGACAGATAAGCTGTCTCCAAGTGGCTGTCCCCAGGGCCATACAGATGGTAACACCCCCCGCGTTTTGGAGTGAAACAATAGGTACCACGGCAATGCAGGGACATTGGAAAGGTAAAATTTTACTAAAAACAGGGACTGTTCGCCGCTATTCATAGGTGCCACAGTGGTCGAGTGGTGACGCGCTTGACTACTGATCGAGAGGTCCCTGGTTCGAATCTCGGCCGGGGCACTTGGTCATTTATGAAACGCTTTTCAGTGGTTTCCAACTAACTAGAGACGAAACTGGTTGGAAACCCAGATCATGAGATGTAGTCTCGCGTGTATCGGTGCTATACACTGCATGAGCACGTTAAAGAACCAAGGGGTCTATTCGAAATGAGCTTGGGTAAGCTCTGACAGTCTGAGCTAACTGGGCAGCTGTTTTACCCCAAATCACTACACAGTTGTTGCCTTAATTCATTCCTGTCCCCTTCTGGCATAAATTTCTTTTTCAACCACAGTAGGTGACGAACATCGCTACATACATTGAAGTTAACAGTAAATGGAACACTTCAACAGGTGCATCTGTCCCAATATGGGACTCATACTCATAAGTCCCTACACACTACTGACTAGCATGGTGCTCTATCGACTTGGCTCACTGCCCCACATCACTAAATGAATAGTTCTGCCCTTATTACTGCCCCTGCCCAATATACACATATTTTTTCGGGATTCTATCATAGAGCAATGGGGTCTTTGCTAGAACTGGAAGTGTCAGTTTTTCTTTGGTGCACATTGCTTTGTTTCTGAACAAAGGATTTTATGAGATGATTTTCTTATACAACTATTATTGATTGTTGTCATGATAACCCGTTTATATGATCACACATCAAAATCAAAGTCTCATATTGTCCATTGTTAAATTTGTTTACTATTTAATATTGTCATAGAATTATGTGCTAGTAATTAGTTTACATTGGTCAGTGACTCAGTCATTAGTTGCTTATTTGCCTGAAGCTTAATAAATGTACACAGAAAGAGTTGAATATGTTGACCAATAGTCAGTAGGGCCTACATAGATTGCACTGATTTTGTTGTCAGGTTTGAAATATAGGTAACGCTTGTTATGAAGCGAATCTGTTATTAGCCTAGAGGCGCTATTTATAGTTTGTACCGTTTAAGGTAATTACATGTTAATTAACACATTAATGAGATAGTTTGTAGATGGATGATTACTGTTTTTGTGCAAATGTCTGCGGGTGATAATCATGACATTAATATGAATACACCTGCTAGCCTATGTTCATAAATATGATGTACACTTAATAATAATACCAGACAAGCGTACATTAGTACATGTAGATACTAAGGCAAGGACCAGAGGTGTATGGATAGATCTAGAAATTACAAAGTAAACAGCTGCAAGGTGCCCAATAACTTATTACATAACAAAAACTTCAAATTGCAAGAATATTCAATCACTATGTATACATTTCTTTAGCATATGTCAAAGTTTTAACTGACTTGTATTATGAGATCCTACAGTTCAAGTACATGTAGGGCATTCATCAATTAATTCATTATAGATATTTCAACTCACAATTAGATGGCACTGTACCATGGACCATCATGTTTTCTGGGAAGTTTTTATATTGTCAACAAGCTGTCCAATCCTATGTGATCATAATTAAAATGGGACAATGGTGGTCAGAAAGTTGATGACCATAATTATTGTCCAAAATTTTCTGTACCTATCTCTGTAAGACAAGTCTCGTATTTGTGCATACGGGTATATCGGCTTAATGTTTTGGTACGGTACATTGCCAACATTATATGTAAATACATACAGTATTTGTATTGAGTGTATGACCCAGACTGACATAAACTTGTCAACTGACCAATTTGAGGACAAATAACCACAATGTAATACATTTATTGGCACTTGGAGCCTTTAAAATTTCATAATCATACAAAATATTATTGTATCCAATGACCGACATGTAATGTATCGTTACTGCAGCGCTTATAGAATTACACAAATGATTTACAGATATTTAGGTTAGTTGTAATGGTATGACCAACTTAAGTTGTTCTGTGACTCTTTAACATTTATATGTCTGAGGCCAACTTTAATACATTATTTGGCATAATTCCACCATTTTAGTTTCCCTATGGCTATGTAGTAAGCATGTTCAGAGAATTGGTGTCTGACAGTCTTATAAGCCAAATTACCTGGGCTTTGAACTAGGGCCTGCAGGGGTGACACCACTGATATTATATTGATAAACGAACAACTACTTACTATGGCATTTATTTTGCTACTTAAAACAGTGCTATAGATCGAGTATCAAGCTGTGACTGCACTTTAAGCTGTAGCTGTTATATAGATAATAGTGGATACTCAGAGATCAGTTTCTATCTATAGATATAGTCACCCTAAAAGGTGTTTGTTCAGATTTTACAGAAATTTGTGTTTTGGACATTTTCATTGATAAATATTAGGGTTACGCACACCTAACAATATTTAGCTGATTGTTTTAAGTATTGTATTACATATGAACTGCCAAAGTTTCGTATTTACATTATGTTGAAATAACCTGTAAATTAAAATAATGACAGCATTTAATAAGCACATTGTAATGTATTAGGGTACTGGTTTGAACTTGTTTGGAAGATCTGATTGGGGAACAGTTTATGGATATTTATTGTAAAAATAATATTTATAGCCAAATTAGGCCGAACTCAATATATTTTTTGTTTCCCCATCCCGACCCAAGCAGAATTAGAATGGGTAGGTAGGTAGGTAAAATATTATTTTTAAATTTGTTTCAGGATGATAGGTATTGGTCAAGACATACAAATGAGGAAATTTAGTAATAACTAAGGAGAAAACCAAGTCTTACATTTAAAATTAATAGGTACCAAATTTACTACTAGTAAGAAACAAGCTTTTATACAAAAAATAATATTTTCATCCCTAATAATTCATAAAAAAAATATTTCAATTTGGGCAATAAAATATTTTGGGTAGGGCCGTTTTTTTCGGGTAGGTAGGTGATGGGGAAACAAACAATATTTTATTTTAGGCCTTAGATAATAGCTCTATAATAACCTTTTTGTAAAATGTTTACTTAGCATTTATGTTTATATTTTGACTGTAAGAGTTTCATTATCACATGTAGATATAGTATGGAGATACTAACATGACCCTGGCCTTGATGCGCAAGCTTCATCGTTGCTGCAAGATAGTACTCTGGCATTATCATTCCTTGTATAATTATAATAGATCTCTTTGTACAGGGTAAGCCAGAAAGAACAAGGTTCACTAATGGCTTAATTTGGCCCTGTGATTTTTCAAAAAATAAAAATGCATGTTCCTATAATTCAAATAACTTAACATTTCCTGTGTAAAAAATAAGCATACATATCCGTATTTCCCTTGTAATTTGTTGACCAAACTGCCGAGAATATGACGTATATGTCATGTTTAGCCCAAAATGTCATTTTTGGCCATTTTCACGACTATTAACGCTTAAATCCTTCCCAAAAACCACGATGGCACTCTTGCGACACTTTTATATTTTCACATAACCAGTGTTCTGCAAGTCTTTATATATGTACAAAATATCAAAGTGTCGCAAGAGTGCCATCTTGGTTTTTGGGAAGGTTTTACGACATAAAAGGCCACGAAAATGGCTAAAAAGGACATTTTTTGGTAAACTTAACCTATTTCAAGTAGATTTGTCGACATATTACGAGGGAAATTTAGAAAAGTATGCTTAATTTTTTGAAAGACAATGTTAGGCTATTAGAAACTTAGGACAGATTTATAGGAAGATGCATTTCTATTTTTCGATAAAACTCAGGGCCAAATTAAGCCACAAATGAACCTTGTCCTTTATCGGAGCGAATTTTGTTAATTCTTTTAATTTGTCAATATTTCAATGTTGCTTATAAGTAGCAGTACCCCTTACATGTATATATGTAGCTATGCACAATATATATATTGTCTCTGCTTTCTATATTTTTTCTGTATTAATAATGGAAAAGAACTAAAATATATCATATGAGAACATTTAACAACCAATTTATAGAGATTAGGTCAGTTTATCCCTTCAGTTTAGTATTATAGTTCAGTTTTGAACTCTGAGCCATGACCTATCCGACTAGTCCATTTTGGCGGGTAGACTATCATTTATTACGCTCGGAGCGCATTTTTTAATGATATCATTCTTACAGATATCAGTGTTTATAATCAGATTACAGTTTAGTGCAGTCGGCAACGTTCAGAATTTCTAAACCAGAAGTCGGTGGTTCGAATCCCTGATTAGCTCATTTTTTTAATTCGTTGTTTTATGTTATTTGAAGAGATGGTAAGTTAAAATATTTTGTTTTTATTTTTAATTTATCCATTGAAAGGTGTCGATTCAATATATTTATCATTTTCTCTCATTTCAATCGTTGGTGTATTTCGAGCTTACTGACATCCTATATTCGGTTGATTAGCTTTCATAACGTTCTACAATATACATGTAACAAATATTGATTTGTCACATATTCTAGTATTACACGGATTTTACAAGTTGTGTGCATTAAAAAAAAAAAAAAAAAATCAAAGTACTGAAGTACTATTACTTGGGGGAGAACGCAAATCTTGGTAATCTATTAAAAATTACCTAAAATGGTATTGGATTAATAAGTGTAAATATTGTGAAAACTTTTCAGAAATATCGTTGACAGCTGACTCATTCAAATTTCATCTAACGAACCCATTTAGGCAATCCGACCATTAAAAACTCAATGAACTAGTTTCAACTATAAAGGGGGCTGAAATACGTAGTTTTAGCTGAGAAAAAGTATTAAAAAGACTAAGAATAACAGTAAATGGGAATTTCATGAATATGCATAAATAATGTTTGACGGTAGTAAACAAAAATAATATAAGTAATTGGATAGGGGATGAATAGTCGTAAAATAAAAAATAATAACAACTTAAACTGCACTTAGTCAAAATTCCATAACTCTAGCTACAAACGAACCGAATATAGGGTGCGAATAGCGCGAACGATTCATAAAGGGGACGAAACACTATGGTCTCAAATCTCGGCGCATAATGTGTAAATAACACCGCTTGGAAAAGGGTTGTTCTTAAGATAGACGCAAAATATTAAGCCGTAGATCTCATCTGAGGTAAATTTAATGGATTAAACGTCGATCAATACTATTTATCAATGCAAAACGATGTTAATAGTGAAAATAAATACATTATAACAGGAGTTTGTTGCTTAACTGTAATATGAACTTTATGAAACCAAACAGTGTAAATTTCGTCTGCTTAACCAGGTACTGTAACAGCGACATTTTTATCAACCCTCAAAACCCATTAGTCATTTTACAGCGCGTAGGAATGTATTCGCACAAAAACATTAACTCACAGAAGAAACATTCCAAAATTTCTCACAATACAAAGAAATAAAAAATAATTCAATTGCTTTGGACAAAATTAATGTTCTTAAAAATGATTGAAAATTATGATTTTTGTTTAGATTAGCTGTAACTCGTTTTTTGCTCGGATGAATTGGTCGTGGAGAAATTACATTGGTAAAATCGTAGTGCTTTCCAGTGATTTTTTTTGGCTATTTTTAGGGCCGAATACAGGCCCCTTCCCCTAGCAAAATAACCTCCATTTTCCCCAAAAAATCATAATTTTTTCCCAAAAAGTAGGCATATTTTCCCCCTTTTGTGCTCGCAGGTTTCAAAGCAACAACAGTTTATTTGTAGCTGTTTTAAAGTCGAAACAATATATTTTCTAACTTGCAAAGGTTGTTGCCACATATGAATAGTGTATTATCAGTAGAAAATACAAAATATGACCACTTTTAACCCAAACAAACTTTTTAATAATTCCCAATTTTGCAAATTGTCGCGCTAAAATTTCCCAATTTTAAAGGCACAGGCCGCTTAATTTTCTTCAAGAAAAATCACTGCTTTCTGAAGTTGGTATGTAACTATTTTGGTGGGATTCGAACTCGCCCTGATCGGACAAAAGATATTTTACTATGTATCAAGCGCTTTACCATCACGACCATCCAGACACATGCAATATTTGGCCTTAATTGTATTACTTATCGTACATATACCAACCTATATCGATTAGTGATTAAAACCTTAAAAGTGCAGTCACGGCTCAATTCCTGCAATCAAACTATACAGTAACTTACCTTGTTATTGTTGACAGGTAACATAAACCCTTTACTGTGACTGTCATTGAATATGATCCATCAGCTGTTTACATGTATTATAGGTTAACCACCTCAACATGACGTTATTGTTTATATGGTTAAGTTTGTCTTATTATATATGTACCGAATGCCGAAAACAACCGCCTACGGGTCTAATATATTATAATATATCAATTAAAGATTAAAAAAGAACAAACTACACAACATAATAGAAAATATCGTTTGTTTTCGGCAATCTGTGTTTGTTTTCGGTTGTTTTCGGCAAATAGTTGTTTTCGGCATTCAGTAATAGCGGTACCGGTATGTCTGATTTATACATTGTCATGTAGCCTGCTCAATATTAAAATAAATCAAATATTTCTACGAACCTGTACAGTTCTACAAAAAGCTTTTTAAGTGTATGATATAGATATTCTTACAGGGGAGCCGGGGTCCTTCAGTCAAGATCTTGAATGTCAACATGTGGAATTTTTAGTTTACCTGTCACCAGCTGTTTTCATCACTCTGTCTGTTGTCTGTCGTCACTAAGTCAAATCATAGAAAAACCTTGTGTGGTCACTACAGGTCACAATTTTGGCCTAATCTTCATAAAACTTGGCAATTTCAACTGAAGTTCGATATTGGGTCATTTGGGGTCAAATACTTGTGTATGCACTGGAGGTTGTATATTTCATTAGATTTTAGTTATATTTGGTCAGAATAAAATAGAATGGGATTGCATAATGGGTCCTCTGGGGGTCAAAAACTAGGTCACAGGCTCAAATCTTTGAAAAACTTTAGGTGTGTGTGTAATAGAGAGGACTGACATCCAAAATGAAATACAAGTACTTAGGTGAGCGATAGAGGGCCACTTGGCCCCCACTTTAGGATTTTCAGCGGTTATGGGTCATTTAAAGAGTCACATGAAACCCCTAAAAAGGCCAAATGGCCTACTAGCCCTTTGTCTTACTTTAATACAGTTTACTGTTTGTTTTCATAATTGTACCTTTATATATTCTTGAAAATATTGAATTTTATCACTACACGATGAGATATAAACCGTATTCAATCGAAACAAACAAATATCCTTTATTTATCATTTTATATGATTATAATTCTATGGAGATATTTATAGCAACCTGCTATCTGTTGATGTGTACATAATCTTACCATTATATTATTTAACCTTGATGCCTGACTTTCCGAAAGCTTGTTCTTATCGGCTCACCGAATTTTCACTTGGTTTATATACTTGATCTAGTTTTTTTCGAACAACTACCATACTATATGCCTCATTATATACTGTTAACCGATTTATGTCTTGGGATAGAGTGTACTGACATAGTCTGCACTGACATTTCCGTTTGCTCTACAGTTGCTTAAGAGATAATGGGCCGCTATAGTATTGATGTATTTATTGAATCAGTTGTAAGCTGAACGACAAGACTAGAACAGACAGACGCTAATACTAGCTGTGATGGTGAATGAGATTTGTTATTGTTTGGAGTATATGGGTTAAGCAACGTCAGATAATTGTTTATAAATAGTATCACAGTCCTGATAACACTAGAACAGTTACAGTGTGCTGTGTGTCTGCATACATTCATACTGGATTCAAAGTGATAACTATTTTCGGTAGATTATCTACTTAAAATTCTTAATCTATTGTTTATGATTTGGATTGGAATTTGCGTGGAATTAATGTGAGTTATTTTATTATATCGTTATGATGTATTAATTATAAAGTGGTTTTTTGATTGATCAAAAGACATTGCTTTTTTGAGGACATATGGAACAAACAAGTGTGGTTCAAGTAACTTGTAACTTGAATGCATATGTTATAGAGATAATGTTCAAACATAACAAATTCTCATTTTAGTTTTATTTGAGAATTTTATGGCAGGATTTGTACCTGTTTGGTTGGATGAATATTTGAATTTCCTTGATAATATTACATGGTACTCATGAGCCATGACCCTACAATTGAATTTGGAAATTTCTAAAATTTCTTGTATATAATGATCCTCTACATGTTTGTGTTGTATTTGAGGTGATTTGGTTAAACTTTTTAAAACCCATGTAAAATTCTCCGGAATTACCAGCTTTGAGATTTTGAGATCCCCCACTCCAGTGAATCTAAGGGCCTTATCAAGTGTAGCAATACCAGGTGACTTTTGACTACTGTTAGTTACAAGAAGAAATTTGTAAATATTGGAAAATAAAATAGCCATAAGCATACATGCCAGATCTCCTGCATCATGCGTGAGTCTCCTGCATTTGAGACTCTACTCCTGCATGATCAGAGGCCAATTTATCAAATCTCACGCATTTCATGGACAAACTGGAATCTGACATTTTTTGTTTACATTATGAAAATGATGACAAATGTTAGTTTAAATTGCTTCATGAAGCAGGCATAGTATTGTCATCAAATTAAGAAAAGTGAAAACAGCATATAAACTTCAATATTTTAAGTCTAAAATTTCAGCAAGGAAATTCTCCTGCATTTTAATGAAATCTCCTGCATTTCCATCACCAATCTCACGCAAAGGGGTCTGCGAAACATGGCATGTATGCATAAGTATTTTATTTCTTCATCAATTTATATGAAATATACGCCACGCTAAGGGGACAATTATTTGCTTTCCATGAAATATAACATCTTTTTCAGCGGCTGTGCCGTTTTGTCTATTACCTTAAATAAAGTTATGAATCCTTGGAACGTGTAGGTTTCACAAGGTAATGGAAAAATCGGTAAAACTGCTGAAAAAGATGCTATATTTCACGGAAAGCAAATACTTTTCCCCTTAGCGTGGCGTATAATTTATAGAAACAGATGAAGAAATAAAATACTTATGGCTATATCTGTGTTCCAATGTTTACAAATTTCTACTTGTAACTGTAGCCAAAAGCCACATGGTATTGCTACCCTGTTATCTGAATAAATTATCTAATATTACGGGATAAACTGTCTTGGAGAAATATTTTCATTTTCTACCATCAGTATTTCACAACTGTTGGATATCAACGAAATCCTATAATCAATCAGGCCCTTCCCATGGGGCTGAAGGTGCCTTAAATCCAGATTTGGCTTCCCCCCACGCCTTAAATCCTAGTATGGTGTCTTTAAATCACCCTGGGTGCTAATATTTTAGACTTAGTATTGTAGATTATGGTCTTTATTAATATGTAAAAAGTGCTTAAACCAGCCTTTAAATTTCCGGGGAAGGGTCTGTCAATGTACATGTATGCTGGAATGTTAGGTTCATGTAGATCTACAAATGTACATGTTTTATCAGACAGGATATCAATGATGACGTACAATGAATGATAAATTGTCCAGATAACAAGCTACATGAAAGAATGTACTAAATATACTGAATCAGCTGACAGATATATTTAATTAATATAATATCTTCTCTATCATCTGATCTTGCTTCTGTCAGGCTACCTTTAATGATGTTTCTTTGCATTTCACTGAGTCACTTGAAATGCCTGGTTCAAAGAAAAGGCCCCTTCCCCAACTTTAGAAAAAAAAGCCCTGGGTCATAGATCTGTCGTTTTCCCCTGTCTAATTGGTCAATGACCTTCGGCTACGAGGGAAGAGACGGAAACTTTGTGTGATAAATTGGAATCCGGATTTGCTATCCTTCATGTAGCTCTTTTCGAAAAGATTCTTTGGTTTTTGCCTGGTCTATGACACTGTTGCACTGTTACACCTTGCACGCTCAATAATAATAAGCCATGATGGCATCCCTTTTTCCCTACACCCCAGAATAGTACTGTTTACTTATAAAATGAAGTGTTGAAATACAGTCAAACCTGTTTATAACCACCACCCATGGAAACAACAAGTAGGTGGTCTTTGTTAACAGGTTGTCTCTCTTACCAATACGAATAATAATATATAATTGAAAATTATCTAATGGGAAATAACTTGCAGAGAGAGTAAAGTAGTGATCATTATAGCAGTAAAACTTCCAGGAATAGTTTTGAGTTAGGCATGCTGGAAATGATAAAAACAGTGACTCATTATGGCCTTAAAGATTGAACACTTGGAATCAAACAGTTATTTCATACCGATCTAAGATTAAATTCTTGGCCTTAGATTCAATACTAAAGTAATAGTAAAAGAATGTGATTAAGTATGAATTTTCTCTTACTGTCTTAAATGCCATATTTGGAATTCATCCAAAATTACTGTTTTAACAACAGGTATGTCTGTTCGATATTCAAGTCTGTAGCTTAGAAAAACTATATACAGATTGGACATATTAAGTCTGTATATAATCAATGGTTGGACTTGTACTGGATACATGTATGTAACTTGGTTATAATTAACTGTAAAGTATCCCTACCAACCAACCCATCTTACTAACTTAAGGTAGACAATGGTGAGTGGGAGGTTCCGCCTTAAATAGATTTAGTAATATTTTAAGGTGTAACAATAACCTTTTTACGATGTGGTTAACCTTTATGAGTGTCCCCTTCTCATGTTGGATGTCTGAGTTCCACCTTTGATTACTTCTTGGGAATTTTATCTCCCAAGTTTACATTAACTAAGAAATATTTAGTACACCTGACTTTACTATAATGATCCAAAAATCAATTATTTATTATTTTATGTAAAATCATATACATGTATTCAGACAGACTGACTGATTCTATTTTATCACCATGCATACATACTGTAACTGATAATATAATGGCTAGACATGATTGGTGTACATTGTATGATAATTGTATAAAACCAGCGAGCTATACCCTATAAGGTGGTAAGATCATTAATTCTTCATATCGGAAGATATCGTATAGTATGAGGTCATGTGATTACAATGTATCATGTGATATAGGTCTAAAAATAGATTCATATCATTGGTGAAGACTGTAGTGTAAATTATCACATTGGTGTACAAACTGTGAATGTAAGAATAAACAGGCTTATTTTGTTGACAGATTTTGTCATTTTAAAATTGTGACAGACATCTTGTGGTGATAAAACCTGTTGTTTGTTTACAGTAAACAGCTTGATTGGACTTACGGAGTTATAAGCTTGACTGTTTATGTATGGGACTATTGTATATCTATTGTGTCAAACCTTTGTATGGTGCTTGTTCATTTGTTAATTGTCGGTAAGTTATCTAATTGTTGCTTATTTGTATTTGTTATTTCAGTTTTAACATAAATTATGTAGAAAATATTGATTCTTCAGCCGTTGTCCAGTGGTTAATGTGCTGGATTTGTAACCGGGTCATCCTGCCTGGTTCTATTCCCAATATTATGTCAATGTAAATTTCCTCCACATGTGGAGAAGTTGCTCATTTCTTGTGGAAGGGGTTAATAAAGTCCAGGGAAACTTGTAATGTGAATCTGCCACCAAATATTCACGGTATGAATCCCGATACAACCCACGATGTTACATTGGTTTTCGGTTCCGTCAGAGCCATATGAAAACTGAGCAATTCTCGGATATGTATCGGGATTCAAACTGTCATATTTAGACTGAAACATTGTGAACTGTTTTTTGTACTACCTGGAGAGTTACAGGAATGTACCAGATAATTCAACTAGGGCCAGAGTTTTTTAATACTTTGTTACTCAGACATTTTTTAGAAAAAAAGTCCACAGGAGGGGGGAAAAAAATAAAATATAGCTTGCACGAGCTGCTGGTGGTAGAATAGTTAATGACGGTCCTATTGAAAGCATTGAACAATCAACAACAGTGTTAGTTTTCAAGAAAACAGCCTAATTTATCTTAAGACTAGGACACTGTAGTGAAACACTAAAATAATAAAACATATTATTAACAAAATAATGAAATAATAATACGAGGCTGGTCCATTTATCATCAAAACATTATATGCAATTTTGTTTTTTTCCAGTTTTTCAATTTTTTTTTTTTTTAAATGCCAAAAAATTGGACAGGAGGGTCCGAGTAACGAAAAATAAAAAAAACTCTGGCCTAACATAAACTCTTTTCTTACAATAAACACATTCCTGAATGAATTAAAACTTTCTACTGTGAGTCATACTTGTTTGTGATAGTTATAATAGCCGCTGGTAACATGTGTGGCTATATCAGCATCCGCTTGTAGAATTATTTCTCATAGATTACATTATTAAACATAGATTTCAATAATTATTATGATAGTTCATTGACTGAGTTATAAAAATCAAATGAATTACTGTAAACTAATATACTTTCGCGAATACTAACTTTCGCGTTATGCTAATCGTCAGCATATTCGCGACTACAAATTTTGTGACAATGTACATATTAATGCTTTTAGCGAAATTCTTACCACTCGCGAACTCCGCGAAACTTAAACGCGTGAAATAATTTCTAGGTTTACCGTAATTGTTTCTCATAGATTACATTATAAAACATAGATAACCATAATTATAGTGATAGTTCATTGACCGAATTATAAAACTCAAATGTTGATGACTCAGATTATTTCACCATATGTTGTTAAGATTTGTTTGAAAGCTGTTCTCAAATAAGTCCATATAAGTATGGTTGTTGTTTATACCTTGGGGAAGTTTTAGTTAGCAGAGGTGTCGACAATATTCCGGATTTATCAGGAATTCCGGATTTATCTATCCTGAAAGAGCCGTGATTTTGACCAAAATAAAAGGTTACATATATAATTTGATGAAATGGCAAAGTTACGGTCAATTTAATCTTCTATGGAGGATTTTATTTAATACAAACTGAGTTTAATATGAAAACAATGTGGTTGAAGGTCTCTTGTTTGGCAAAAATGGTCGGTTTCAGGATTCATAATTTTGCTCTATTGACACCCCTGAGTTAGGAACTCGATCATAGTTTGTAATCACAGGTTAACTATATTACCTGACTACATTAAACTGACACTCCAAGCTTATGCTCGTTCAAGTCTGATGAGTGTCTGATTAATATGGTTTATTGAAAGTAAATGTAAATTTAGTATTGTATAAATAATGGGCATGTTCGTAGCGTCTGTTCCGCACACTGTGCGGGATGTTCTACTCCGAACAACTTACGAACAAAACGGAACTGTCCAGCACAGTGTGCCGAATGTTCTACTTCAATTACCTTACGAACAAAACGGAACAGAAAGTAAAATGTTTAAGATTACCAAAAGTGTAGTTGCAGCCGTAATATTGGAGAACAAAATATGCATAATGATATATTTGAATGTGACTGTTTGCCCGCAATGCCCCATTATTGGAAAATAAATTTAATTTATTCTATTTTATGACACAAGCGACCATTGTTCTTGCTGTAATCACGTGACTGTTCTGGCTGCACCACCTCTGTGGCGGGCACAGAAAGAACATGTTCCGAACAGTGTTCCGGTTTGTTCGTAAGTGTGTTCCACTGTCCGGAATGTGCGGAACAGCGTTCCGAACAGGCCCAATGTTATAGGTAATGTTTACATAAACGTTTCCTAGGTAAAGTGCGCCCAGGATAATGAGAAAGGCGGGAAAAATTGGTATATTCCACAATGGTGGATTAATCCGATGTGCATAATTATCAGTGATGTTTTTAGTACAATACTGACCTTATCTATTTTTTTTAGTAAAATTTTTAACCAATTTTGCAACAATTGACCAAACTGATTCATGTTTGTAAATATCACATTATCCTGGGCGCACTATATCATCCATATATACATGTATACAAATCTTCAAACAAGACTAACACATTGCCTGAGACAGTCGTAAACTCATGGTCATTGCCATAGCTACATGTTGTGTGATATTAGGAATCTGGTGTGATTACCTCGCTCTGTCTGAATCGACTGCTTGGTTCTTAAATATGCCCAGTGTAGAGTACCGATACACTCAAGACTACCTCTGGGCTATCAAATAGTTCATCTCTAGTTAGGTGGGAAACACTGATTAACAGAAATGAACAAGTGCTCAGTCTGAGAAATCACATTGTGACCTCTTCAGTCTTGATCCCTAGTCTAGAGCATTGCCCATTTGGCTACTGTGTGCCACCAATGCTGAAAAGCAATATAATACAACAAATGTTTTTGTCTTTTTCAGGAAATAAAACTTGATATCTGGGTAAAATCTCCGGCCCCCAGTCAGACATAGAAGGCAGGCGCCGGTCGTTATACAAGAGTGCTTCTGTTAGAGTATGAGTTATTTCAGTTATGTGGGTAAACTATTCTCAAACGTTAAGGGTTTCTACCAGGAGATCAATGCTGCTACACTCACTGGGGCTATAGATACCATTATTATACAAGAACAAGATGGAACGTTTAAATCTTCACCCTTCCATATTCGCTTCGGCAAACTCGGGGTCCTTCGATCCCGTGAGAAGATGGTAAGTACTGTTCTGTTGACTTGTTTTAAATGTACTTGTTGTGTATAGACACATTTCAATGTAATGCAAAGTGTCATCAAGTAATCTATTTGCTGAAGGAACAATACAAACTAGCTGCTGGATGTCACTTCACATATTGCTGGCTTAGAATTAGAAGGTTCTTAGTACAAAATCAATATTTTGAGAAAACAAAAAAAAGCGCTTTGAGTCTTCTAATTCTAAGCCAGCGATATATGAATGCCCCAGGATGTAAGTTTACATGAAATGGTTCTGTAAGTAGAAGTGATCATAATGTTAAAGTAATTGATATAGGCTTAGCACACTCTGGTGCAAACGAAACAGCTCCTGAGTCCTATGGTCAGATGCCTTATGTGTGTACAAAATCTATTTTCATGAAACATAAACAAGCATTTAAATTTTACACAAATCAAGGATTGAGTCAAAAGCTAAGCTTGTTTAGAAACTTGGCCCTTTATATGAAGTGCAGGAATATATTGCATAATTGAGCATTATAAACAATGGAAAGCATAAAAGTTCTAACAGATAATTAAGAGAAGATATGATAATGTTGTGAGTTTAATCCATGCAATGATATACTAGTGTAACTCACTTGCTTGGTACTCTGCACAGCATTACAGAATTCTAGATATTACACTGATATTAACTCTACACCTATTGTATGGTGTCTCATACTGTAACTTAATCCCTTTGCAACTGATATATAGAGGATCTATCACCAGTCGTCAATTGATATAAATTTATATTAAACGAGTTCTGGAAATATAAGGCGACACCAATATATGACACCAATAACAAAAATACACATCTTTCCGTTGAAAAAACGGACACCGCTTTTTTAAAGACGCCAAAAATAACGTCATTTACGGCCTATAGTGACGTCATATAGGAGATAAAGTGACGTCATATGTGTAGTATAGGATTATACATACTTGTTATATCAACCTGGATACATGGAGAGTCATGTGATAAATGTATATATATGTGTATTTACAGGTTGATATTGAGATCAATGGAGAGACGGTGGATATACAGATGAAGCTAGGGGAAAGTGGCGAAGCTTTCTTTATAGAAGAACATGATGATGAGGAAGAGGTTTGTTTCTTACTTTACTCCATCAGGAATATTCTGCAAATCTGGACTTGCTGCTTGAGAAAGAATGAACATATCTGCAGAAATATAGGATCCATCATGAGTTGTCTTTGGAGATCAACATTTCTTAAACAAGTCTAGAAAACACAGGTTATTAAGCGAACCTTTGGCGGAGTTTAAGAAATATTGATCCCGAAGACGACGGGTGGCGGATTCTTTTTATCACATTACCATAGTTACGTAGTCAAAACAACGTCCGAAATAACAAATTTAAGCCGACGATGTTACGTTTTAGCACCGAATAGCTGGTGACATAATGCATTTGTTATCACATGTGTTGGAGAACATTGTGTGTAGGGGTGTGTGCTAATGGCACCCACAACCAACATGTGAATTGTTTTCAGGATTGGGCATTATTCCTCAGTAGGATCCCAGTATACTGTGTATACCATTTTAATAAGTATCATATGAATGTCACTGGAGATTAACTTGCATAATGGATTAAATGGATGGATCTGTGGTGTGTGCATTGGATTTGTTACTCGACAGTCTGGGTTGGATTCCCAGCCATGGCAGGTGATCCCTTCCATTGAAATTAAAAATTTGGTTAAGTTGCTTGTTCCTTTTGAAAGGATAAGTTAGTACTGGTTAGGATACAGTCTGTGAAATCTGGTTAGATGAATCAGCCAATGCATATGACTGAAAAATTGTTGAGAAGCAGCATTGAACCTGAATAAACAGCTTAGAAATCAAAATGCGTCGCCATCACATGCAGATGGTACAAGCTTATGCTGTTACTTGTTACGTATGTTCTGATTCAAAATAACTGAAACATCCATTCCAATTTCAGGAGTTGCCTTCGTACTTGGCAACATCTCCGCTGCAGTATGACTCGGACATCATGGAACAGGGAGTCAAGATGCTCAAAGATCAGATATCGTCAGATGAACACAATATGGACATCCGGAATATACCAGTAGATGATGGCAAAGTGAGAATTGAACCAAGAAGTGATACAAGTAAACCTGGTGAGAACGCTGAAGGTAGAAAACATTTAGACTCGGTACGAAGTGAGCATTCACGAGATGCTGATATTGATATAACCGTGGAAAACGAGCGCGGTGAAATCATTAAAGGCAAGAGAAAAAGACGGAGAAAGAAAAAGAATAGATTAAAAGTGGAAGGAGGCAACATTAATAATGTAACACCCGGTGAAAATAACATAGACAATAATGATGATATTTTCGATATGGAAGATCTCTCAACGGACGATGAATTAAGTCGCCTTACCTCAAATATGACGACAGGTTTAATGTCGAAGTCAATCAGTTTACCTGTGGTAGAAGAGAACAAGTTTGATCGTACCAATGAGTGGGCGAGCGCTCACGAAGGTTTCTCCTACCTCAACTCTCATCCCTTCAGTGATACAGATTTATCTCCCCTTGGAAGGTAAGACCATAGACAATCTCCTAAAATCAGACCCTAACATTTGCTCTATTTCTTTACGCTGTTAGAGATCTGACTACACCCTGTAGGAGGTCATATTCAAATGACATCTCTGGTGCACAATTACGTCACATGACTCAACAGTCTTTCACCGCTTTCAGATTTGTGAAAGCAGCGATTTGATTGGATGACTAAAGTTCACATCGACATGCCACCATACGGAGTGTCGTCAGATCCTATATCAGCGTAAAGAAATGAAGCGTAATAAGGGTCTAATTTCAATGAGATTTGACCACAGATTGTATGTACTCCATAAGTAGATATTTCCACATGTTGAAAAGTAAGCAATGTTCTCAATTTCAGGCATTTGGTTTGCTGAAATTTATATTAGCGATTTTGAAAATTTCTTAGTAGAGCTCTTTGTTGACAACTATTACACTAGATGAAATATTTATTAGCAAATTTTGTAAATTCACGAAATTTGCCAATATTTCATTGTAGCTTAAATTTAACCACTTTTATCACGAGACTTTCCTTGTATCCGGGCTAGTATATGTATATTCTTACACTACTTTAAACGTCACTTTCTCCTAGATGACAGATGGAAAAGTCATGCATGCTGAATATTTTGTTGACTTTGTCTCGAAAACCATTGGAATGTTAAATAAATGTCTAGTATTTCAAGTTACTTCATTTGAAATCCTCAAAAACATTTGAAAAAGTTGGAAATTCACAAGAAAATTTAAAAGATTGGTTGCAAAATTTGGTACAGAATAATTTTAGTTTATGAAACCGAGATGTAAATTGTCAAAAAATGTAAAATTTGTTATGGAAAAGCAGAGTTTGTCTGATATGGAAAAATCTTGTAATTTAGTTTGATGAAGCAAGTGCAAATTCTGCATGACCTTGGTTTAGAGGAGCCAATTTTGCAGGGTTCTACAATTCCGGAATAATCCGGAAATCCAAATTTGCTGCACTAGGAAGAATGCATTTTTCTGCAGAAAATTAAAGTAATTTGAAGAAAAAATTCAAAGCATTAACAAAATTATGGTCATTTGAAATTTTTAAAGCTGTATTTAACATTAGAACAATGTTTGACAGTGTTTTGGTGTAGGCATTTGTGCAAATTGCACACGAAACAGACTTGCGTCTAATTTTCAGGATTGGGTAATCTGCCTTAGATGGACCCCTGATTTTAGCTTTCATATAATTATATTTGTCAAATTGATACTTGTTTTTGCTACAACACTGTCATTGCTGTCTTTATATTTCACAGTCCAATAAGCACACGACCAAACACGCCGAAGAGTGACACAGAAGTTGACAGACAGAAATCCTTACAACAAGATTGTTTTATGGAAGAGGATGACACTGTATGGGATTGGGGGAGTATGCCGAGAAAGTCTGTCACCGAGGATAGTATGAAAGGCCTTGTACATCAGTCCAGCATATCAGGTATATACTTCTGTGGGTCGTCTTGTTGAATTAGCCTTTTCTTGTATAGTTTGATATGTTTGATTGTAATTGTCCCTATTTACTTTCACGAATACTAGCTTTCGTGTTAAAAAAATCGACCTAGCGAAAACAGATGATATGAATGCTACTGTATTCGTACCCAAAACAGTTAGAACATTTCATCATACTTTAAGTCGAAAATTACGTTTTTATAAGACGTAACCAAGTTGGACAATAAAGTTACGTCATTTAAAAAAATATTTTTTGTAAATATTTGATAATTATTCCATTTTCTTGAACTTCTGATTACTTTGTTTGTTTGTATGATATATCCAGATACCAAGTGTCATTTGTTTCTTTTGTAATCTGATACTATTTAGTGAGTGTCAATGGGCAATTTGAACCACCTCAAAATTTGTCCATTGTTTGTCCAAATATGTGCAACCTTTATTCCAGTTTTTCATAAAAATTCAAATTGAATTTTCTGGAATGGTTGTTTTTATCAAAGTAACTTTCTATTACACATAAAAAGATGTGCAATTTTACATACTTACCATAAAACTCATGCTGAAAAAATGAATTGTTACAGACAAACCAAAAAAATGCTGGACACGAGAACCTTGCTCTTTTGCCAATCGTCGGCATATTCGCGACTACAAACTTTCGCGTTTTAAGTTTCCTGCAATGTCCACATTAATGTTTTTAGCACTTTCGCGGCACGATTTACTTTTGCAGAGTTCTGAGTGGTAGATTTTCGCAAAATTAAATTGTGCGAAATAATTTCTAGGTTTACAGTATATAGCATCACACAGGTCCTTGGATTAGTTTCAGGAACCTGTGCAACAGCATAGAGCATCTAGCATATAAATACTTCTATTTGAGTCGGCATCAGTTTCGTAAGAGGGTACATGTATGCTGCAGAAAGTCATTTGGAGAAATAATTCTGAAGTATCGACTAAAACTTAATTTTAACAGTAGAGAAATCAAGTTTTGGTAAATGGATGTGTGTTAATCAACAGCACTGGAAACAGACTTGCATCTTATTTTCAGGATAAGGCACTATGCCTCAGCAGGTCACCTGTATAAGCTCATAATATTTTATTTGATGAGGCAGTTACACTTACAACAACTTCCAAGATGTCTATGATTTAGAATGTGTATATAATATTTTCAGATGATAAAAATAAAGCATCGGGAGGGTTGTTCCAGTTTATGAGAAAGACCAAAAATGTTCGACACAAGCCGGAAACAGAGGGGATTTATCTGGATGACCTTAACATTAAAGATATGGACGAAGAGACGGCCAAACTGTACTTCCCAAAACGGTATGTATGCCAAATAGACTATGGAGTTGTGTAAACTATTTTTCTAGTTGGTCCGATTATTTACAGTATAACCTCAGCTAAAGGTCACGTCAATAATAAGCCCTTCAAAACAAGGACCACATTTGTCAAGTCTATTTTTGCTGTTTCGCTCTTTATGATTTATAACCTCAAAATGAAGACCACCTTGATGTTGAGACCATTTTTAAGGGGAGGTGGTCTTATTATTGAAGTTTTAATGTAGATATTAAATTGTTAAGGTAACAGCCTTTTGAGTCATGTTACGAAACATGGCCCCGATCTCCCTAAGCATCTCAATATGAGCAAAATCTCATCTCAAATATTGGCAGGTGTCTTTAAGTTAATTTCAATGTGAAGGTGGGCTCAAAATTAGCATCACTAAACAGAAATGTTGTTCTGAGTTTATTTCAGTAAAATTTTAAGAGCTGAAGCATCAGATTTATCTCTAATTTCTTAATCTAGCAAAATCTCAATTTGAGTTGAGATTTCTACGTGAGATGTTTCCAGAAATCGGGGTCAGGTTTTCATGTCCATTGCCTTATTTCTCTTGTTTGTTCATTGGGTATAATTGAATGATTTCAGGTTTCCTAACATTGGGTATAATTGAATGATTTCAGGTTTTCTAACATCGGGTATAATTGAATGATTTCAGGTTTTCTAACATTGGGTATAATTGATGATTTCAGGTTTTCTAACATCGGGTATAATTGAATGATTTCAGGTTTTCTAACATTTTGTATAATTGAATGATTTCAGGTTTTCTAACATCGGGTATAATTGAATGATTTCAGGTTTTCTAACATTGGGTATAATTGAATGATTTCAGGTTTTCTAACATCGGGTATAATTGAATGATTTCAGGTTTTCTAACATTGGGAATAATTGACAGATTTCAGGATTTTTTAACATTGGGTATAATTGAATAATTTCAGGTTTTCTAACAGTCATTTCAAGTCTATAGAGAAAGACGAGGATGTTGAATCAGGTCGCGGAGCTTCTCTTCCGCAGTCCCCTCATTCTGTTGAAGGGGCCATCTGCGGCCCTTCAGGTACCATTCTGGAGTCTGAGATCAAGTCCCTGGGAACCTACTCCTTGTCTCTATGTGGCGGTTTGTCTGATCCAGAACCGACCACGTTACAGAAATTCATGTCGAAGATCGTAACTTTTGATGATTTATCGGAGAACCCCGGAATGTTGTCTAACCCTGACCTTGTCATCAAGATTGAGGATAATTACTATAACTGGCAAACAGCAGCACCAATAATTCTATCTAGAGTTGCCTTCCAGAAAAAGCTACCCATGGTGAGTAAGACTTTAATATTTGTTCAGGAGAAAGAATTTATAAGACCAAGTGTCTTCCATTCTAATCCTTCTTTTTATAAACTGTGTTATTGAATATTAAAATGTATGTATACTGTATATTTTTGGGAAAATAAATATGTTTAAACTTAATATTTGTTCACTTTCAATGCTATTGCTATTTAACTTGGCACACTTACTATCATTTTATTATTCAATATTACTAGTAAGTAGCATGTATCTAGGATGATTTTATGAGGAGTTATGGCCCTTTTTAACTTCGCCTATATGATATTTAGTTTACTTGTGTATTCTATAAGCATCACGTTTGGGGGAGTATGATTGTACCTAACAGTGACAGCTCTTGTTTCAGTAGGAATGTAGACATGAGTTTCACTTAATACTGAATTGCTAGGTACATTGATAGAATCTATGTTCATCGTGTAATGTCACGCTAGCTCTATATTGTCTTTACAGGAAGTTATTCAGAACCTTGTAGGACAACATATGCCTAAAAAGAAGGAAAAGAAGGCTAAAAGTTATTCCTGGTTTCCATGGGGACGTCACACGACTGACCCAACAACGACCTCGTCTACGCCTAATGTCAGTGTTACCATGACAACATCAGAATCTGACGTCGCTGGAACTAAATCTGTAAGTATTTACACGTATACATGATGCAGAAATGTTCGTAAGATGTAATGTTCAAAGATGTTTGAAAATGAAAATGGTGTGTGGACATAAAGATATTCATACCATAAAAAAAGTATTTGGTTCTAGAGGTCCTTAAGAACAATTAAATTATTATAATAAATAGAATTTAAACTGTTGTAATTAAAGGTTTAAATTTATTATTATATTATATGATTGTTTATTTTATTCATGAAGATTGTATACCTGAATGTATATAAATGTACTAGACAGTTAGGTTGATATCCTGGAAGATATGCTTGTTTTCCCATATTTGTGGAAGTAGTACTTGTATTCATTTTAGCTTCAAACGATAAAAAACCTTCACCGTTCTACTATCTGAAGTATACTGATGTTTTTGTAGTATTCACACAAACTTGATATATTGTCATTACAGGAAGGTGAAACCACTGTTGTCATGACTACAAACGAGAAATTACAAACATACAATTCTAGTACTGAAGATAGTCCAAAAAAGGTCAAAGAAATTGAAAGGTAATATCCTGTCATAGACGTATATGGTTGTTTTATAGGTGAACATTATTTATTATACTCCCATAAGGTTTGAAGGAATAAGCCAGTAGAGTAAATAATCTCTATTATGTCATGCAAATCATTATAACATTGTCATTCGCCTCGATAGCTTTGTGGTGGAACGTTCACTTCGAATGCGAGGTCTAGGGTTGGATCCCAGACCACAACTTCTTTAAAAGTGGTACAGGTATCATGTATGTCTTGCTTGACATTCAGCATAGTCATTTTCAGATAAATTAGGGTTAAAATATCAATGGGTGGCTGAACTGCTTGTTTAACCCAATGTCCGGATAATGTGACTGGGTAGTCACACCATATGACTGAAATCGCGCGAAATAAATTGTAGGTTTACAGTACTGTTGATCAGTGGGACAATATTTAAATAAAAATAACATAGTCGCAGATTGCATAATTAACATTCTTTAACATCATGTATATTATTCTTCTTTATTTGAATGCACCTTATTACTGTATGTGTTTGTTAGGTTGACAGTGGAAAGGGATCACTCATCATCAGAAGGGGACACGGAGGGATCTGACAGAACTGAGCCACAGAAGACCAAAAAACAGAAACTGAGAAAAATATACAAAAAATCCTTGAGGTTAACATCAGAACAAATTGTAAGTTTTTTACTGTTATTTTGTTGTTCAATTAATCTCATCCGTACTTCCTTCATACTTTATTACAACGTTAAACTATGGAGTGAAATATTCTGATAGGATGTGAAAAGGTAAAATCATACGTGTTAGGAGCAGGGGTCATACAAATCCAGAATAACCCAGATATCCAATTTGCATAATATTATCCAGATTTGCAGCACCAAAAAGATTGAACTTTTCTGTTGAAAATAAAAGTTATTTGATTAAAAATTTGAAGTATTGGCCAAGTTATGGTCATTTGAATTTCATAAGCATTTATTTATCAATAGCACATCGTTTAAAATCATGTTTCAGTGTAGAAATGTGTGGTATTGGTAGTGGTCATCTGTCAAATCAGTGGACATCTCACTAAGCGCACCTGCTTCTATCTACAACTTGATAACTTTATATTATTCCTGTATAGGGCTGTGTTTCAGAATTGTCTCCCTTACTTTAAAATATAGTCCATATGGAGTTGTCTTTCTTGTATATTCTATACTTAAATAGACGTAGTGCCAAATATCTCTTATCTTCAAGATCAGAAACTAACATAACTAGGATTATAATAAAGTTGAAATTTCATGGAAAATGGCTCATATATTTGCATTGATTGCTTGTTGACTGTTTTTGTATTAATTTGGAAATGTTCCATACTTGAATCACGTGTGACTTGTATTGATTTGACTTTGTTGTATTTATAGTTACGGATTGGTGTCCAATATAAAATTACATTGAATTGTCTTTGTTATTGTCATTATAATAAAGTCAAATACACCTCATAACTATAAACCCACTGTCTTACAGATACGTTTAAACTTACAACCAGGACAGAATGAGGTCACTTACTCAGTGACTACACAGTACCAGGGTACCAAGCGATGTCATTCACATATCTATCTATGGAAGTATAATGATAAAATCATTGTATCCGATATTGATGGCACTATTACCAAGTAAGTTCTTCCATCCATGTGCGACATGTTAAGGTACAATATAACTTTGGGTTTGTTGCTAAGCCAGGGCTTTTTTTCGAACCTTGGGGATGGGGCCTTTAATCAGGAGAATTTTTTTTCTAGGAGAATGGGCCTTATAATGGCCCCTATTATATAACGAAAAAAAGCCCTGCTATAGCTAACGGGTCTAATGCTTTTGAATTTCGCATAGCAAGACAATGAGACCATGCAGTATGGGTGTGAGTGCCTCTATAGGTGCAAACTATTCATGTTCTTTTCAAAAGATTCTTTATTTTCTATCAGAAAGATTTTTCCGATAATGAACTTATACAAACCATCCTGTTTTCTCAATCTGTAGTTGTTAAAGATTTATAATAGAATATATAGTATATCAATTGTGCATAAGTTTAAGATTACATGTAAAATACAATAATTACGTAAAGAAATTTCCCGGCCACTTAATACACAAAATTTGGAAGATAATTTAGGTGATAATTTATTATGGCCTTACCATACGTCATTGATATACTACTTGTATATTTTTAGATCGGATGTGTTGGGTCAGATACTGCCTGTGGTTGGACGTGATTGGTCAC
Organism: Spisula solida; assembly: GCA_947247005.1. Lineage (NCBI taxonomy): Eukaryota > Metazoa > Mollusca > Bivalvia > Venerida > Mactridae > Spisula > Spisula solida. Next base: position 24,239,398 of record OX365960.1, on the reverse strand, counting down.
AGTCGGGCGTGGCACAACTTTACAGTCGTATAGCAGACAATGGTTACAAATTTCTCTACCTCTCCGCCAGAGCTATTGGCCAGTCTAAACTTACCAAAGATTTACTACAGAACATCAAACAAGGGGAGATGACTCTACCAGAAGGGCCCCTACTCTTGTCACCTACTTCATTAATCAGTGCTTTCCATAAGTGAGTAGTTTATCATAATCACCGTCCAAACACATCAACTTCGTCCTCGACCTTTATGCATGAATATATTACATGTATCTCTCTTGCGCTGAATATATCAATGTCAATATATCAAAGTGTGCCTTGACGGTGATTTATTTAAATATTGTGTATTATAAAGTATACAGCAGTTCCACTAGCTTCTGAATCTGAAGGGTCATTTTGTCTTTGTTTTGATACTTTTGACTTAATTCTACCTTTTTATATGCAAAATACCCATGATTTTAAGAGAAAATGACCCTTCAAACCTAAATCTTAAAGGTCAAAATGGGACTTTTTGGAAATTTTAAGGGTCAAACCCCTACTACCTAGTCAAATGGAACCCCTGTATTATACACATGGTACAGATTTGTATGTTTGTTTTATTTACAGGGAAGTTATTGAGAGGAAACCAGAAGAGTTTAAGATCAGTTGTTTGACAGATGTTGGTTCCCTATTTCCTGAAAACGTTCATCCATTCTATGCTGGGTTTGGTAACAAAGTAAACGTACGTATATACTTATGTAATTCATTGTCAATTCACGCCACTATCCCATATCTATCATTAATTACTTTCAATAATGAGTAACTTTATAGAAACATGTTTCAGGTCACCAGCTCACACATGGCATACATACATAACATGACATTTAGTGGTTACAGTGTGATATAGCATGCAGAATGTGACTTGATCCTGACCTACATACATGAATATATTACAACATTCTTGCGCGTTGATTATATAAATTTCAGCGAGCAAATCGTGCAATGTCGATCTTATTAATTTGTGTTGGTATTACACCTCGAGCGTCTTTGTGATATTCTCCGCTTATGAAAACATACAACTGGGATCATAAATATAGACAATATATCAGCTGTTAAATTATGCTAATAAATGGTCAAGAGTTGTGTCAAATTCTCCATACTACGTGGGCAGATCCAAAAGTAATGTCACTAGTGCTGTAAAATCGTGCATAATTTTAATAAAACAAGGCAATTTTACACACCGCTACATTAATCTATTCCAAAATAATCGCAAAATTTCACAATAATGCAATTATTTGTTTTTGAGATATACGTGTACATAGGAAGCCTACTAACGGACATCGCCGCAAGCAAACGACGTTATCGACGTCGTAAACAAAATTTGTACGTTTCTTACATCATTCCTTTTCAAGGTATCATCATTGATGTTCTATACAGCGCTCATGTCAGTTTACCTATTTTTTAAACACATTTACATATCAGAGTCTTTATGTAGTGAGGAAAACACATTGCTACAGGCCTGTCTTGATCCAGGGTCATAGAAATACACCCATGTCTCATCAACTGTAATTATATGCTGGCAAAATAACGTCATTTTCGTGTGCGGCGATGTGACGTCAGTGGTATATTTTGAATGTCTATATAATGCTATTTTAATATTCAAACAATATGACACAAATGATATTAATCAGAATTGAATTACTTCAGATTTTGATATAAATTTTATTGACGTACGGCAACAAATAAACTCACCAGTGGAACAGTGACATTACTTTTGGATCTACCTACGTATATAGACAAAGAACATCAGCTTTCAAGATGTTTATAGCAAGAAAGTTCTGTACAAGTATGCATGTAAACAAATAATATAAATTTACAATTATAGCATGTAATACTGGTATATTCAACCATAAATGTTAATACAATAATATTTAATAATAAGTTCCATCTATAAATGAGTATCTCAATTTAAAGGCATAGTTTAGTAATCAAGGGAGTCTACCCAGAAATGGAATTGGTGAGGAATCTTATGAAGATGTATGTGTACTATAAGTGATATATGATTGTGTATTTTACAGGATGTGTATGCATACAAGGCAATCAACATTCCAATCTTCCGTATATTTACCATCAATCCATACGGTGAACTGAAACATGAATTATCACACGCCTTCCAGACATCGTAAGTATTCATACATGTAATATATACTATAAAATCTCATATTTTCGTGGGTATTAAATTTGTGGATTTTGATAAAAATGCATTTTCATGGGGTTGTAAATAGTTGATTACAAACACGAAAGGACAAAGTTAACCCATGTTCGATATTTGAGAGGTCAATTCATCGTTGAGTTTAGATTTCGTGGTTGAGTGCAACAACGAAATCAATGAAAATTCAACTCCCTCGAAAATATTGAGTTTACAGTGTAACTGAACATGAGTTATCACACTACTTTATATAAATGATAGTTAATATGATACCAGAAATTTTAACCATAATCTCCGGGTCTTCAAACTTCACAGGTAGGTGGTCACCATCAGAAGTTGACTCATATTGAATTTGAGGTCAATAGGTCAAAGTTCAAGGTTGCCATGACCTTTTACATTACCAACTTGTGGACTGCCATTGAGGCAGACATGTTTTATAAACAATTTATTTATGTAGGTTTTGTTTAGGAAATACTGTTACAAATGAACTCGTACTCTACAGTCCTGTTAGGATATGGTGAGAGTGACGTAGTCGTTTAAGTGTACACAAAAGATTACAACCATTGTCTGAACAGATAGAGCGAATAAAGTATGTTAGTTTAGTATTGGAATTATAGCTGTCTGTATAAGCCTTTATGATTGGTTTTACACCGTAATAGTGGACCCGACCGCTGCGTCACTCTAATCTTACCCTGACTTGACTATACTATTATAATATATTGTAGTTTACTGTACATTGGACTCTTGACTTTATATTATTATTTATGTTGTCTGTAATTTCAGGTATAAGAAACTAACTGATGTTGCCGATCATTTCTTTCCACCATTACACAAAGTACCAGGAACTCGAGTCAGTGAGTTTAGTCAGGTCCAGTATTGGCGTGAACCACTACCAGAAATCTCTCCTGTAGAGATAGATGAAGTCCTTACAAACATCAACGTAACCAATGCTGAACCACCCCTCAGCTGACGGTTTACTAGCATGAACGCTCGACAACAACTCAAGGGTAAGAGACGACCGCGACATTACAGTACACCACCGGAGTTTGAGATACTCTCCTCATCATGGTCGTCCGGGAAACCAAGCTCAAATGTTTTACCTAGTTCAAACAGTATTGACATTAATGTTGATCTCGGAGATGACTTCGGAGACAACTTTGATGACATTGGTATGGAAAGCAACTTGTCACCGAACAGTAACAAGAAGAGTACATCTATCTGGCTCCGACCATTTATGATCAACAACATCTTTATGTAAGCTCAGAAGATTACTTCAATCAAGCTCTGTGATAGACCACCAACAGAATATGTGTGATAAATAAAACAGGTTAACATTGATCAATCAGGTTAAAGGGGCGTCGCACGTTTAACCCAAAGTTAACATTAATTCAAGAAAACTGATAAAATTTGTTAGGCGAAATGGAATTTAATTTTCTCTGTTGTAAATTAATTATTTATGTTGAATAGGATTTAATATTGGAATAATTATGTCAAAAAAAAATATTGTATCATAAAGAACATTTATATGGATTGAATCAAGTGTATTTTAGAAAGTTGACCCTGTTTTATTGCGGTATTTAAGATGTAAGTTGAACGTGTGACCCCGTTAAAAGTATATCTACCTGGTTATAAATGATACCAAAATGTTAACTTATAATTTATATATATATGATGAAACTTCCTCTGTTTAATGAACACTTGTTAAGCTACTGTCTATTTAAAGCTTGTGTAATTGTAAGTGGCAAACAGCAAAGATTTTCCAATTTTAATGTTATGTCATCTGGGTCTATTTTCACATACTAGTAAACAAAATATTTTGTGTGCTTTGAGAGCAAATAAACTTGCTAATAGAAGATCTGTATTCACTCAGTAGGGGTTTTAATTACTAAACTGTCTAAAACTCTTAATATTTTAGTGAAAATGGAATCAACCTGTAATTTTCCAGAAATTTTCTTCAAAACGATTGACAGAATTTTCTGCAGTAAATTTTGAGAATAAGCAGTTTCCAAATTTGAGTGTAAATAATAACCATAGATTTTTGTGAATACGAAGATTAACTTATTATAATGCTTGCTGTATCCACTTGAAACTTTGTACTGCATTTATTGCCTTTATGATAACCATGGTTCAATTTGCATGCCGCCTTAGTTTATATGCACCTTTTATGAAATATGAATGACCAGTTTAAAGTTCTTATTTTTTTCTAGCAATTAAGCTTTCCTTCTGTTACACATATGCTTGAGTTATTTATTATATGCTTTCCTACTTTTATACGCCTTGAGTTGTAGATTTATTGTGTTGACGTTCATGCCCTGTCGTGTTTTACTTCAGGCCAAATATTTTTTTTATTTTCATTCATTTTATTTTTCATCCTCATCAAGGTTTAGTTACCTTAATAAATGACATTAAAATGACATTTTACTAACACTTCTACTAATTAATAAACATTGGAATCGTTGTGAAGGATTGAGAACCAGCCAGCGACAATGTTATAGTTCTATATAGTATTGTTTGATAGACCGAGAAAGGAGAAAACATTATGTGTGTTTGATGTAACATGTCGATTAATGTAGAGGTATCTATACAGTCAGACATGGCTGTAAACATATATTGTTATGCCCCCCCCCCCCCCATCTGTGATGAGGGGGTACATTGCTTTACACATGTCGGTCGATCAGTCTGTCGGTCGTTCGGTAGACCAAATTGTTCCCATTCAATAACTCGAGAATGCTTTGGCCTAGGATCTTCAAACAAACATTACATGGAGGTTGGTCATCAACATTAGATGAACCCTATTTATTTTGAGGTCAGTAGGTCAAATGTCAAGGTCACTGTGACCTTTACCATTTCTGACTATTTGGCTGCCATGGGGGCTTACATATTTTACAAACATCTCTCGTTGGTCATTGACTGTGTTCATCAGATTGAATATTCACATACATGACATTGTAAAGCATTATTTTTCATTTTATTATTGAATTTGTACGAAAATACGGAACAAGGGTTCCGCTTCTGAATGTTTTGTGACCCACAAATTTACAATCCACAAAAAGGGTTTGAATTTATCCAAGGATTGTTGTTAGAGAACTTTGTTATTTATTGTGTGCTTTTGTTTTATGTTTAAATGGACAGCAAATGTTGCATTTTTTATGTGTGTGATTTTTCTGTTTCTTAATTTTTGCTATAACTGTTTAGTTGGTATGTTTACTTTGGATGTCCCTGTTTGTTGTTGAAGCCTTTAGAAATATAAAATTATGTTAAATTTTAATCATGTTCCAACACTCGGGATGTGTATCACTCGGGATGTGTAACTAACTGAGTGTTTGATTATTTTTGTTAGAGAACTATATAATCCAGAGTGGATATTATATATCCTAACCTTTATACTAGTGTTCAATCACACAGGTTTTATACATACACAGACGGTACTATGCAACAGTATAGTCAATATATTTATCTATTGTTATATACTGTCATTTCTTGTAATTGTGTTCTTGTATACTCAGCGTCAATGAAAAGTTACCACCCTATTGACTCTTATATTTTAAAATTCACGTTACACTGTGTAAGTCAATGAAAAGTTAACACCTTAATGACTCTTATATTTTAAAATTCATGTGTTAAAAGCCGAACACCACTTTGTTTTGACCTAACTGTGTAGTCACAGCCATCTTTTTTAACAATATTCAAATGCACACACTATAAAATGTTTGTACCAATAGGTCATATTGTATACAAAATACAGAGGTATATATAAGTGGTAACTTTTCAGTGACGCCTAGTATACAATTTGAGTATCATAAAAACATAGCTGAAAAAAAAATGGCTGATGTAATTTTCAAGGTTTGAAAAGTAGACCAGACTGTCCGCTTTTCCATTACAGCGGACTGGTCTTGTTTTCATCCCTTGATTTGTTCATCGTTTGTTGCTATTAAGACCATTGCTTGTTAATTAATACTTGTGCTTCTGTCTCATTAAGTGCTTGCAATATTTGCCGGGTTTCGGGGAATTGTTTATGTTTGTATAGTTCAATATTGCACATCATTTTCAGTCATCTTTCCCTCATACATTTTTTGGATCATTTCCTATCATTTTGAACCATTACTATTGAATCACTTGTGTATATATAATATATGAATGAATTAGTCTGTTACAGTTTGGATAACATCAATTCTTCCAATTCTGTAATTAGCAAAATTGATCTCAAAATTTGAACAATTAAATATTTTTTCTCCATTTGATGTTGTCAAGCTAATCACACATTAACACTTTCCTGCATTGTTCATATGTCAGTCAAACATACGTAAGATAACTTCATTGTTTAATTTAATTTAAGGTGACCTACTGTGAGTTTAAATGTTGCTTATTTTGACCAGATTTTCATCCTGACATTTAATCATTTGTATTCATTTATTTGTTGGAGAGTTAATTAATCAGTCTCATGTAAATCATGTTGAACCATTTACCCTGACAAATGTTGGACAGAAAATTATAAGGTATGAATTATAGAACAAACATGTTACTGTGTGTATATCTTCTCTAAACTATGCTTTTATTAATAATAGAGGTGGTCTATACAGGGTGATCCATTAATTCCGCACATTAGTAAATGCCTATAACTTCACTATTTCTTTACACATATAAATTTGGACTTGTTGGAAGGTGATAAATAAATATTTCTGCTGAAATGAAAAAGTATTTGACATTGTGCCGTCATAGTTACGTTATGACGTCATCGATGACATCTTATAATTCCAGTGTTTTCAAGATATTCGAAACTCAGAAATCATAAAACTTTATTATGAATTGGAAAAATCTACGATTACACATTTTCTTTAATATAATATTTTTACAGGTGTTTAAGTTATAAACATTTACTAATGTGCAGAATTAATGGATTACCCTGTATGTGAAGTTTTACTGTACTTATATTCTATTATAACACTTCGGTCATTAAGTCACTGTTGCTTGGCAACACTAATATTAAAGTTCTAAGACATTTTGAATGTCTTGTGATAATCAAAAAATAGATATTTACCACTGGTTACTGTTTTATCAAAGCACTAACGGAGATATTAAACTTACAAACAAATTTAAATTATTTCATAATTCTATAGCATCTACAAATTTTGGTTAAGGGATCTGAAATATATATAATGTTTCAGTTATTCAATGAACTCCTTGCCTTGTCCCCAAGCTGTAGTTGGTATTAAATATTATAGAATATATAAATATTATAAAGAATTTAAATTTGAGCGCAAGTTTATGATTTCCGTAATTGCCTAAGATTAAACAGTAGCTTGCTGCTGCACACTGTATATACATTCCACGATATGTGTATATATAGTCCAGTCAGGATAAAAATCCAGTGACGCAGCGGTCGAGTCCACTATAACGGTGTAAAACCAATTATAAAGGCTTATACTGTATAAACAACTATAATTTCAATGCTAAACTAACATATTAAACGTTGCTCTACCTGTTTAGACAATTGTTGTGATTTTTGCATACACACAAACTGCAACGTCACTGTCACAATATCCTAACTGGACTATACAGTGTTTGCTATGTTTTCAAGGTTTTGATATGATTATCTGTGATTGTATAAGCCAACGTGATTCTAGGGTTTTTTCAATTAGTATACTCATCAAGTGTGTATACTTTAAATCACTGTTAGACCTTTCACATATGAAATATAATACATGTCTATGTTAGAATTATTATACATTCAAAGTACTTGTGTCTGAGAATGTTTTCTGTAAAATTAATTGGATTTGTGACTTTTAAATAGTTTATTCAAATTGTTAAAAAAAATCATTTTTCTATTTTACAAAGTTCACAACCTTGCTATAACATATTTGCTCATGTTTTCTGCCCGAGTTGTGCAATTTACTTACTGTAGTATCTTGGGTCTCACAGTGTTGAACAATAGGTGAAGTTTGTTGATGAGCGAGTTCAGCTGTCCTACTAGAGTTAACTCTAGTGACGTAAGAATCTAAAAATGAACTAACTCTTGGAGCTCTTCAGTAAAACAAACTTGGCGGACATTTGGTGATAAAATTAGAAATTTCCGAGGTGTCCCGATTGGAACTACAGCAACCCAGCCTCACAGCGGGGTCAAACTCGAGTTGGATCAAAAGGTCATATGACATCATCATTAGGGTTGAAACTCTACTTGTTTTGCTGCAACTCTAGTTAATCGAGTTTACCCTCGTAGTTCAGCTGAACTCGCTCTTTATTTGCAAATCAGTTAAAATCATCATGTACACGTATTTGTTGACTGTTTTCGACATTCAGGGTACATGTATATTGATTCTTGTATTTCCATAACAGAATTTGTGACATTTGTTCTAAATTTTTTAGGTAGGCTATTTGAAAGGGGAGGGTGGAGGGTAGGGACATCATGACATCTTATCTCATGTTCTAATTCATATTGATATATGTTTCTCACCCCCTACATATTGTATATTATTTCATAGACATTTATTTCATGTATATTGTTGCACTATAATAAATGATTATTTGTTAATGATATTGTGTGGGAATTTTCCCAAAATAAGTCGAATAAAATAGAAAATTGACATCTCTGTGTTGTGTTTCTATGACATTAAGGGATAATTTCACAAAATATATCGTCTAGCAATGTGTCGAGTACACTACAGAGTAAATTGAAGGAGACTATAGGTTTGCCCTCCGTCCATCAGTCTGTACGCATCCACATGTAGTGGTTGGGTGTGGAACAATAGGCTATATTAAGATTCTGTTAATTCCGATGCTTACCGGGTGCAAAATGTTGCTTACAGGGTGTGACAAACAAAAGGATGAACAAAAGAAAACCCCACAATGTCAGTCATTTGAGAATGTCCATCCGTCTGTCTGTCCGTAAAATCTGGATCCTGACATAACTCAAACAGTTTCCAAGCTAGGTTTATGAAACTTGATACGTGGATAGGGGGCAATAAGGGGATTATGCACATCTAAAAATATTTTGATTGATTCTGACAAAAATTGTGGTTGCTATGGATATGGAAATACTTCAAAATGTGGGATCCTGCCATTACTCAAACAGTTTACAAGCAAGGGGTATGCAACTTGGTATATGGGAAGAAGTCTATAAGGAGATTGTGTACACTTAATATTTTTTATTCTGACAAAAATTGTGGTTGTTATGGATATAGAAGCTATGGGAAACCGGTAGGTGACTTCTATATTGCTTGCAATTCTTAGTGACTTGTTTGTAACAGAAAGACAAGAAGCTGTGCATGTGTGGTGATCATGTCTTTAGTCGACAAGTCATGTTACAAGAATAAATGATGGCAATGGTTGTTCTAATGCTTATAAGTTACAAGAATAAATGATGGCAATGGTTGTTCTAATGCTTATAAGTTACAAGAATAAATGATGGCAATGGTTGTTCTAATGCTTATAAGTTACAAGAATAAATTATGGCAATGGTTGTTCTAATGCTTATAAGTTACAAGAATAAATTATGGCAATGGTTGTTCTAATGTTTATAAGTTACAAGAATAAATGATGGCAATGGTTGTTCTAATGCTTATAAGTTACAAGAATAAATGATGGCAATGGTTGTTCTAATGTTTATAAGTTACAAGAATAAATGGTGGCACTGGTTGTTCTAATGCTTATAAGTTACAAGAATAAATGATGGCAATGGTTGTTCTAATGTTTATAAGTTACAAGAATAAATGATGGCAATGGTTGTTCTAATGTTTATAAGTTACAAGAATAAATGGTGGCACTGGTTGTTCTAATGCTTATAAGTTACAAGAATAAATGATGGCAATGGTTGTTCTAATGTTTATAAGTTACAAATCTCAACTTTGCAAGATTTATATTTGGAAGTATTTTAACTTTCAAAACTGTTGGATTGGATCTTAATAGATTTACTTCAGAATTCAATGCAATCTGGGTTTTCCACATCCGAGATACAGACAGATTTTACACAGTGTAGCAATACCATGTGACTCTGACATCATTACAGGCATTAGCTCCAAGACGAAATTATCAGCTTTGGAAAACGGAAATAGCCGTAAGTATTTTATTTCTATACCGATTTCTATGAAACATGAACCAGTCTAAGGGGAAAATATAAGCTATGTTGTCCACTGTATACAAACAACTTCCAACCTTTCACAGGGTACTGTGGAAAACGGCCCAGTTGCCGATAGTGATCTTATATTTTGTGGAAACATACATTTTCCCCTTGGATGTTTCCCAGAAATTGTATGATGAAAAATACACGGCTATTTTTTCGAAGCGAAGCAATTTTTGTCTTGGATTTGATGCCCATAGGGTTGCCAGAGTCACATGGTATTGCTATACTATAAAAGTTATCCACGTTTTCATTCAATAACTATTCATGTATGAACATTAGGCCTTTTCGACTGGGCTGTTTCGTGAAGCAAGTTTTAGCCTGGTTCCCGTCCACACAATTACAGCACTACTACAGTAATACAACTGTAAAATTAGAACGGGAACCAGACTGTAATCTGCTCCACGAAACAGCCCAGTCGATAAGGCCTATTGAAATCAACAAGCTTATATAAATGACAGTATAGACCGATTTCGATAATCTGACCGTTTGTTTTTATACGAAGGCTATAACATAAACATAATACAGGTGATCCAGCTTTGATAACATGCATACAAACTCTTTATTAGGCTACACAAAGCACACATTTTTCAATTGCAACCATAGCGCAGTTGGCAGAGCAGATAGTTTCAAATACCAATTGAATCAAGTTTTAGGTTCAACCCCCACTATCTCTATTTTTTTTTAAACGCATATAAATAATTTGTTGCTTATATTTATTGTTGGTTTGTTTTGTTTTATGGTATCAAGCTGATAAAAGGTATGAACTTAAATTCATGGTAAGAAGAAAGTTAACTCAGGAAATCGAATCTCCCACAAAGAATGTAAAATACATGCAGGCAGAATGTTTAAACATCGTACCAGACGAACAAGTTTATATATTGAATATTGATCTATATGATAGTATATCGAATAAAAAATAAAATAATATGATAAATAATGCAAAGAAAAAAGACGACTTCTCCTGGGCTTGAACTCAAAACGAACGATTTCAAACGACAAATATAATTATGTCAACGCACATATCCACTTAGCCACAGAGGCTATTGAATATAACACGTTACTAAACTGATTTTATCCAGTAAATTGGTGCAATTTTGCTCTAATCCAATAACAAAACATGCTCCCCTAAACGCTTTGAATGCGCTGAACCAAGAAATCCATGTAATCGAAATCGGATTATAGCATAAGCACAGGATTAAGGTCAACATTATTTGTACCACATGTACGTATATAAGAGGAAAACCATAAATTAATTACCCGAGTATATAATTACATTTTCTGTGAAAGTCAGCAGAAACTGGTTAGGTCTGAAACCTAAGCAAACCCCCAATGTATGAGACGTAAAAGTTTAATCCAAAAAGATAAATATGAATAATAAAGTCTGAAAGTCAAAGAAACTTCAATGTTATAAAAAATTCAATGCATTAAGAACATCATTGAATAACACATGAAACTAAAATTAAGAAAGTTTTTAATATGATAGTTGAGTGAAGAAAAAAGAAACACATATTTATTTCACCTCTTGCAATTGATTTTCATCGAATTCAAACACATTTCAGGCAATTTAAGTGAAAGTAATGTAAATTCGCTAGGGTATATTATTTTATTATCCTGCACGCGAGGCAGCACCTTTAAGATCAAAACATAATATTCAGACGGTCTTATTACATTCTGATCACCTCGGCCTTTATGCAATGCTAAAATTATATTGATATGGTCGAGCTTTCGCGATTGGGTTTAATTATTGACGCGTGATTTTGCACATGAAATTAGCAATTGATAAATATCTAAAAATGAACTTAGCACCAGCATGGGCCAGGAACCAGTATGGATTTCATTCAAAAATTGTTTTTTTAAAACCATTGAAACTTCTAGTAATATGATCAATTGATTATTGCATTGGTAATTTGACATACGTTTCTATTTTTATTTAAAACATAATGTAATAAAAGTACTAGTATATAAATACAAAACAAACTGTTTACATAGGTAGATTTTACAAGGTCATGTCTTTGTTATGAAAACCTATATATGCAACAGCAATCATGTTAGATTGTATTTTATATTATGACCAAAGAATACCCTAATTCTTTATAATCTTTGTTATTACAGGCTGTTTGAAAAATGTGTTTACAAATCAAATTCGGTATAAGTAACAAAAGAAATCGCTAAAACACCGTCTTGCAATGTCTGTACACATATATATACAGTGAAACCTGTCAAATACCATCCATGATAACTGTAAACACGTGGACTTTGATGACAGGTGATCTCTCTGTCTGTAAACACCATCCATGATAACTGTAAACAAGTGGACTTTGATGACAGGTGGTCTCTCTGTCTGTAAATACCATCCATGATAACTGTAAACACGTGGACTTTGATGACAGGCGGTCTCTCTGTCAGTAAACACCATCCGTGATAACTGTAAACACGTGGACTTTGATGACAGGTGGTCTCTCTGTCAGTAAAAACCATCCGTGATAACTGTAAACACGTGGACTTTGATGACAGGTGGTCTCTCTGTCAGTAAATATCATCCATGATAACTGTAAACACGTGGACTTTGATGACAGGTGGTCTCTCTGTCTGTAAATACCATCCATGATAACTGTAAACACGTGGACTTTGATGACAGGTGGTCTCTCTGTCTGTCAATACCATCCATGATAACTGTAAACAAGTGGACTTTGATGACAGGAGGTCTCTCTGTCTGTAAACACCATCCATGATAACTGTAAACACGTGGACTTTGATGACAGGTGGTCTCTCTGTCAGTAAACACCATCCGTGATAACTACAAACACGTGGACTTTGATGACAGGTGGTCTCTCTGTCTGTCAATACCATCCATGATAACTGTAAACAAGTGGACTTTGATGACAGGTGATCTCTCTGTCTGTAAACACCATCCGTGATAACTGTAAACACGTGGACTTTGATGACTTGTGGTCTCTCTGTCAGTAAACACCATCCGTGATAACTACAAACACGTGGACTTTTATGACAGGTGGTCTCTCTAAACATGATCAATATGCATGAAAATGGTCTGAATGGAGATAAAATGTGTGTCTTGTAATAATAGTCCTTTTTAACACAAATTTGGCGACATGTACTTGATACTTGGAATGTTGAGAAACAAACAAGATTCAAACTTCCGACTTCAAAATCAATTTTCAAAAAGTCCGCTATTTTGTTAGAATATAAATCTAACGTCTTTGTTTTCTGTGGATAACATTATTGGCAAACCAACTTTCATGTGTATGTGAACCAGAACGAAAATTGGTTTGCCAATAATGTTATCCACAGAAAACAAAGACGTTAAATTTATATTCTAAACAAAATAGCGGCCATTTTGAACATTGATTATGAATTCCGTTTGTAGGTTCTATATCAAACTACTCTCTGTAAAGCTGGATCTCAGTTGTGAACATAACGAACTAGAAAGGATACACATTTTTAAGTTTACGTATGTTAATTGTAAGGACTTCTACATGTCGCCAGAATTCATCCAACGATATCAATTAAGAATTGTTTAAAAATCGTATATTTCTGTTGTATTGCTGGCATTAAGGAAACGAAACCCATGTATACATGTATATTCTATATATAAAGTGTCAATATATGCGATTCACTTTTTTGATTTGTCTACTCAAGTAAATTGTGGACTAACGACTGATACAAAAACTAACCTTGTCACTTTTCTAATTTACTTATCCAGTACACCTACCAGTGGATCAGAGTTACGAATGTCTGATGAAGGCGCAAGCCGAAACGTAAATTATAATATAAAAATACGGAACACGTGTTGTTGTCGAGTTATTTCCAACTGACCTCAGGAACAAACTCTGTTCTATCAGTGCTTTGATTTGTGATTTGTTCGCGCGCCAACCAAGCATATACCACGACCGCTTTGCATTTATGTTTGCATTAAATGTGATGGGAATACACAACCCTACACTTCCATACAGATAACTCGTTGCTGATGTGTGCTCCCTCGCTTAAAAGTCCCCAGGTTTGGCGTTTCAACATAGTTTACGAGTATGTAGCTAAACCAAGTTTTGGCGTTTCAACATACGAGTATGAAGCTAAACCAAGTTTTGGCTTTTCAACATACGAGTATGAAGCTAAACCAAGTTTTGATTTTTCAACATACTAGTATGTAGCTAAACCAAGGTTTGGCGTTTCAACAAACGAGTATGTAGCTAAACCAAGGTTTGGCGTTTCAACAAACGAGTATGAAGCTAAACCAAGGTTTGGCGTTTCAACAACCGAGTATGTAGCTAAACCAAGGTTTGGCGTTTCAACAAACGAGTATGTAGCTAAACCAAGGTTTGGCGTTTCAACAAACGAGTATGTAGCTAAACCAGGGTTAGGCGTTTTAACATACGAATATGTAGCTAAACCAAGGTTTGGCGTTTTAACATACGAGTATGTAGCTAAACCAAGGTTAGGCGTTTTAACATACAAGTATGTAGCTAGAACGTGGTGTTAGATCTGAATATAAGTTTCCAAACCGCCAACAATGTTCGTTTTGAGCTTAAATAGTAATTATTACAACAACATCATTAAACTCATACATGTATACACACACATAATTTATTTATTTATCATCACATACTTATAAGTGATCAAATCTCTATGGGATTGAAATATATATAAACATTAACGATAAAAAGTAACAATGAAACAATATTATCACAGGCAATCAGCATCTTCATGTACAATTACATATAGAATATCTTTTTAACATCTTCACATTAAGAAGTAAACAAAATGTTATGTACGAGGGGCGATTTTAAGTTCCAGGAATTGTTTTATCAAATTTTCGACGTTTGCTCATTAAAACTAAATGGTGGCAAATGAAGAGGCAAAAACACGAGTACGCAATGTTTTTAAAACATTTCTTAAGCTTATACTGTAAGGTGCCGTTCTTATTGTATCTATGGTACCGTCAGGAAGAGGTACTAGTTGCAAATTTGACGTCGCGTCTAAGAATTCGTCAAACTTATCAACATATTGCCCCAACTAAACAGCTACCAATTAACTGCTAACTTAAACGACATCACGGAACTATCGCGTCGGGCAGCATAAAATCATTTGTGCTCATTTATGACATAGTGTCATATTCCCGCAATCATGCTGTGAGTCAGAGGCGATACATTAATTAGGCATTGCGAGGTTTTCGAGCGCTTGGCAAAGGGGCCTCGTCAGTGTATACCTGGCAGCGATGCATATTTTGAAAATGGAAAATATTGTGGCAGGTGAATTGTATGTGTCATTTGACTAACCAAGAGAGATTTGCCATTTCTGACGTCTAATATGACATCAGTGCCAGTTTATATGATACGCCCTCACGCGTTATGTATCATGAGTTGTTCTACTGAAGTTATTTAACGCACAGTAAACTTTATAGAGCAATTTTCCTGGAACTTTAAAAACTCCCCTCGTATAATGGAAAAACTCATTTTTCAAAAGCGGTTTTTGTCAATTGTATCCAACAAATTTCAATTTGAAGAAAAAAAACGCTTCTAATGCCTCAGTCAAATGCACGTAGTCAAACATAGAATGCAGTTAGAAATAGTAAGAATAAATAATTCAATATTACAGAAGTCAAAACATAAAAAGTATGACGCAGTTGGCAATTACATGCAAGAATAAACGATATACATGAAGGGACTGTTTAGTTTGCGTCAAGAAGCATGAAGCATGAATTAAGTACAAAACATTTGTAAGAAACCAAAATGCAGTTGTCAAGTTGTAGAACGCATCTGCTAGTAAATAACATAAAAGTGTCACTTATTAAGTTAACAACATGTACATGCATGCATGTCCTGGCGGATATTCCCTTCCATATGTATTTTCTACACACGCTCTTTTTCACTAGTACATTCGCTCTACTGGATACATTTTTAAATAGCAAGTTACAGAAACTAACAAATGTACGTACAAAATTTAATATACATTACATAAAATACTCGTCAGTGGAAGTACACAGATCGGCATTCAATGTTAATTAAATACTACTTTAAACAACCTCTCCCTTTAAATCTCAAAACGGAGATATTAAAACATGTATATTTAACTGTTTTTCCCTAAACTCCGATCATACGATCATCCCAATAGAAAGTCCAGCTTTCAAGGGTCATAACTAGGGTTGCATAGAGAGCAAACTATGAGTGCAAATGAAATAAAAACTTGAGTTTGTCTTATTTCTTACTAGTACTTGGTCTGTAAGTGAGATTTTATTTTTGGGGTTCGTTTAAAGTAAAAACCAAAATTAAACAAGACATATTTATAACCTGCGTGTAGGTAATTTGGTACACGATTCAATTTTTGTTTAAAAACACGTAAGACAATACCAGCGTATCAAACAAAGCGTAAATGATTGGAAAGATACAAGGTCATATCTTTGTTTTACACACGTCATTATGATATCGGGTATCGATCACGTGATAAAGTTTACAAGAGTGTTCAAAAATTGTGTTTACAAATAATTCGATATATAAATTTAAGGTACATACTGCTGTGATATGTTGTAGCAAATACGTAATTTTGGATCACCCCTCGAACAGTCAAACCTCTCGATAAAGACCACACAGTGTTACAGAAAGAAGTGGTCCGCGTTGCCAAGTAAAGTTAAACGTTTTAAGTATAAAACATTACCAAAGCTATATACATGTATAGCACATAGGACAGTGACAATAGTACCAATGGGTATCGGGACCTGAAATAACCTGAATAAAATACAATGAGCGCTTATCAATGGTCTTTGATGACAGGGTTTGTTAAAAATTATAGTGTTGTTTATGTACAGGTGGTCTTTAACACAGGTTTGACGGTATGTATTACAGTATAAATCGTAAATATACAATTGTCATTCATTTTGTGAAGGTAAGTATCACTGAAATACTCGTTCATATAGAGTTGATGAAAGGCCTTTAGTTTGTGTCGGTCGTTACCAGTCTGTGTGGTGTAGCAAGCTTCCAGACTACAGTGGCTTCTTTTGTTCTGCCCATTCAGGGTTGTATGCTGGAGGGTTGGCTCTTGCAGTGTTACCAAAACTATCGTTATAATTGTTATCCATGTTATGACTATAACTCGGTGGTGCATCGTTATAATCTGTAATTGTAGTGACATTCTGGCCTAAAATACATGTATAATGCTCATCATGACATTCTGGCCTAAAATACATGTATAATGCTCATCATGACATTCTGGCCTAAAATACATGTATAATGCTCATCATGACATTCTGGCCTAAAATACACGTATAATGCTCATCATGACATTCTGGCCTAAAATACATGTATACTGCTCCTCATATAACAATTGTAGTGACATTCTGGCAAAATAAATATGTATTATGCTCATCATATATAACAATTGTACTGACATTCTGGCCTTAAATACACGTATAATGCTCATCATGACATTCTGGCCTAAAATACATGTATAATGCTCCTCATATAACAATTGTAGTGACATTCTGGCAAAATAAATATGTATTATGCTCATCATATATAACAATTGTACTGACATTCTGGCCTTAAATACATGGATAACACTCGAGCTATAACAATATTTAAACTTTCAAACAATTTGCAAACTTAAACAATCGATCAAATCATAAAATCACCGACTATTCGTCGTTTAGACCGGCGCCTCTTTCATGTAACCCTAGCATTTGTTCACGGTTCTTGTATGTGCCTTTGGTATTATGCTATTTCTGGTCAGTGCTGTTTTCATACTGTTATGATAGAACTAAAATCAGTATTAGGTTCTCATGGAACTCAGTTAGTAGTGATTAGGATACAGTCCAGAAAAACTGGATAGATGGATCTGCGGTCATATACATGTACAAATGTATAACTGAAGAAATTGTTGAGAAACGGCGTTTAACTCTGATAAACAAACGTTATGTATGTGTACCCTACCTCTCGGACTGGCGACTTTATTCTTCTTCTTCATTTTCTGACATATAGCCACAATGATGATAGCAATAATACTGACCCCAACAACAGACCCCACAACAATCGCTGCAAGCACCCACAATGGCATTCCTACTTTACTGTAAATCGAAACATCATTATTATTATCAATGACACGTCTAGGAAACTTTGTAAATTGTACATCTTTATCTTCATACCTGTCACATATATATACTGCCACCATGGCAGAGAGGTTAGGGCGTCCACATAGAAGGTTCGAATCCCGGCGGAAGCTGGGTTAGAACTGATGTGATCGGTTGGTGAGCCGCCAGCTATTTAAAGAATGGTTAACTTAGGTCCATCTCCGTCATGTGCCCGATTATAAGAGAAGGGCTCTCATAAGTCAAAATAGGAATGACACTATAATAAACAAAACCTTTAATATGATAGGTACTACGTATACACGCGCCACCTGTTCCATCTAGGTTAGATTTTTTTGTGAGTTGGGAAAGTTAAGTTCTTCTGTGACATTAGCTACGGTCATGTCCCCCACATGAGGAGAAATTGTATGTTGTTTGAGGAAGAGCAATAAGAACTGGATGACAATAAATTTCAGAATCATCTAGTCAGGTCAACCGTCAGCCGCTGGTTTAAATGACTGGACAAATGTTGGAGCAGTTTTATCAGTTAATGTTCCCTACGTAGCATTTACAAACTCCGAGACCTTTGGCTGCGCTGAATGTTTTTCTTGGTTTTAAGCGTATGACTCTGCATTTTCCCGGAATCTTGCATGTATATTTATTTTATTAATTCGATTGATAGTTCCTGTGGACACCCCCGCTTTTGGCTGATTGGCTCGTCATAGATATCGCAAAACAAATGAACAGGACTATTGTAGGTTTTGACAATGCCGTTTGGGAGATTTTATATCTTGGGTGATATTTCGATATTACAAATGGCAGAACTCACAGAACCCTTCAAACGACAAATGTTACCAATTTTCTCCATAAAAAATGCCAATTCATTATTAACCAACACGTTATTGATGCTAAATATAGGAGCATTTTCAAAACTACAAAACCATCTAGAAAATGGTTGTTTTTAGCACTAACTATGTTGCATATACATTACACAGTGATCATAAATATTAGCTAGCACATTTTCATACATGGTTGAATAGATATATTGATTGTATAAAGATAGCATGGCAAAACCCGACGTTATTTTTTGTTGAAATAGTTGAAATATAAGTTGAACACCTCCCGTAGCAGATCGTCCGCTTCGACATCGCGAAGTATCGGTTAATATCACAGACACGGATTACCAAAATCGTTAGAAATGGTATTAGTATGAATTATGTATCTCCCTCATTAAGCTAAGTTCTAGATTAATGCTGGTTGGTCCGATGTCAGGATTATGTGGTTTGGTAGTCTCCATGTGGCTGAACTATTTTTGATCAGTGAGACTTTAAAACAAAGTTTTTGTGGTTTTTTTAGAAATACATGTATCCGTATTTATCATGACTTACCAACACTCCTTATTATCGTCACCACAACATTCCTCCCCATCATAGCATATAGCCTGTACGTTACCATCATCATCCTTACAGAATGTCGCACCTCCCAGCGCAAAACCTACAAACATAATTTAGTATAGGGTCGAATCCCTTTGACATTTGAACACTATTTATTTCCCAACATACGGCCTGCGTCACGCACACATTACATGAATAAAACTATGTTAATGGTGCATTCGGTCGGAGATATCCTACACTAAATAATGCTAATGTGCTTTTGAGCCTTGCTGACAAAACAAAAATGCTAGATGAAAAGTCCACGAATATATTGATCACCCCTCGTAGCATTTTTGCCATGTGGCGTCCGTAAAAAGTCGCCACATGCATATTATTGTCCGTGATGTTGTCTTTATCAACAGATTACTGGTTGAATATTATGTAGTCGGGTGATACTGGTTATTTGCGCTATGCTATATAGGTTGTTGCGATGGTCGAGGTGACTAATGCGTTAACTTTGTACTTCGCATTGCGTTCAAATCCTACACTGAATTGGTGCAAACTACAAGTGATGATAAAATCTTAAAAAAAAGGTTTGTTTATATTAACACCGCCTGTATAATCATACACACAGATGAAACCAAGCTGTGTTAAAACCACCGATAAAACACATATTCATTATTTCTTAATTATAATTGTATTATACTTGAAACCACAAATTAGAACCAGTGTCTATTATTTAAGCTTATTTATAGATTATATTATTCTGTATGACACGGACGTAGTTCAATGAATGGTCCTTTAGATCGGTAAAAATCTTAAACTACGTGTTTTATTTTCCGTGTGGTTTGGAAAAAAGAAGAACGAAGTCACAATTTTAAGTGTATAAATTTTACGTACCAAATAATCCCAGCAATAAACTTGATAGAATCACAATCCGGCTCATAGTTGACAGAAATTCCCGAACAGAATGACAACTTTTAACACGTTCCTGTGTATATACAGTTTATTCTTTCTTTAAGAAATCCACGATATTCACCCACTAACCAACAACGGGGTAAAATATAAGAACAGTAAAAAAACAGTTGTGCGTGTATATACTCATTACCTTTAAAAACGCAAAACATATTTTTCGCAGATTTATGACCATAAACAAGAGATTAAATGTAAGGGGCGTATGCTCAAACTCTTCATTATAAAAGGTATCAAAACCTGTAATAAAGACCACCGGTGAACACCGACTACTATAACAAAACCTGCCTGCATAGTACAGACGTTACGCACGAAACTGGTGTCTTTTCGATAAATCGAACGTAATGCCTGGAATTAGTGTGCCTAATTCATATAAATAACGTACTACTATAAAGTCCTGTATATCGACAGAAAGAGCATACATGGAGCTTCGTTCTTATGTACATATTTTAAGAATATCGTTTTTTATAAGAATTATATACTATGTTTTCAAAAGAAAGTGACGTCAAAAAACGTTGTCACACGTTGCGTCCAAAGCAAGACAGCGGGATGCATAATTTATTACAATATCTGTTTGCCTAAAAACCACAACTTTATTACAAAATCCGTCTGCAAATTTATTACAATACATGTATGCAATGACTTTAAATTTATTACAAAACCCGTCTGCAAAAACCAATGAATAATATTACAAAACCCGAGAAAAGTACATGTATTGGGTGTCTGGTGGAATATTCAAGAATAAATGAGGTGATCGTAGAGGTTATTTCATAGACACCGAGATAACGACATCATTGGCGTCATTATCGTTGCACCGGGCACGTGGTATTGACTAGTTTTGAGCATTTATAGTTTATGGCAGACTTGTTACAGATATACCTAATTTGGTGTACTGATCGCGAAAGATTTCGACTTATCATGGTGTATATTATTATTTCCATTCTATAAAAAAGGCGAACCCCAGAGCGAAAGTCTACGTTATTTTTGAACATCCCTCGTGTATGGGATAAAGTTCAACCTGTCAATACAGAAACCATTTAACTATTCACAAGTTGGCCTCTTAATGGCGAAGTTCGACTTCTGACTTGCCGTCGTTTCTGTGTGGCTTTAGATTGTCTGTGCGCTACAGTATTTAATGTTTTCACACAATACGAGAGTTGTTCAAATTGGAATGCAGCTAAGCCCATAAAAAATTATCCTTGATAGATTCTAATGAAACAAGCCTTTGATCCCATTGCAGTATTCATCTCCGATATATATGCGAAGTTTCATTCAGTTATTCCTTTTTTAAAATGCGATTTTGTTATCATTCCTAGGTACACTATGCATATACTGGACATGAGCCAACTGAGATCTTAACGTACCTGATATTTTTTCCGACAATGCGATATAAGAGTCGTTTGAAACAAATAAAGATCACAAGGGACAATACTTGACAAATTAGGGTGGTCGGAAAGCTAAAAACATTCACGCTTCTCAAAAAGTCGCGTTAATGGCTGCTGCAGGTGGAGGCCCATTGCTCTGCAATAGCATGCCATCCTTCAAATATTTGGCTTGATAGCGATTGTCGGAGTATTTCTTCAATTTCTGAAGGAATTTACCTTTGTTAAGTTTGGCATTTACCCCTTTTCCCTTTTATACATCACATTTAATGGTAGAAAATTGGTTTAAATGGAAAAAGTGTACATTTCTACGGGTTTATACGGTGTTTGTGGTCATTACATTTGCAAATGGTCGACTTTTTTTGTCTAGATACTAGATTTTGCTATTTTTGGACAGTTTGCAAGGGCATATGTGCTGGCGTCTCAAAGCAGATAGGGGTACCCAAACTATACTAATCGTCCTGATTTTTGTAATATACTTGATAAGTGTATGAATCGCTCCTAATGATGTCCCATCACATTGAGCCATATGCCTAACTGTAAATACTCCGCCAGTTTCCAAAAAATATTTGATTTTCTCAACCCTTTTCTAGTATGTTGTGGTATTTTGATTGCGTGCATGCGGTTCATTTCCAAATAAAATTACACCACTTTTGAAGTTGATGAATATGACATTACATGACACCATTTCACCATACAAGTTATTTTAAGGTAATTCCTTACTCTTAATTTTTTCTTTACAAGAGGTATAAAACACCTGATTTTTATGAAGAACACACTCATGATAGTGATTTTACAAACCCATAACAGTTTTGCTCGGCTAGTTTTCAAAATATTTTAGATTTTGGGGAACCCCCCTAAAAACGGATACTTGCATTTCAACGAAAAAGACATATAATTCCATGAAACTTGGCATGCACGAAATTTTGTATATACGGAATCACACGATAACGTTTGTTTTAGACTATGTATGTTATATGTATTTTAAATGATATTTTAAAATAGGTGATTTTTCATTTTTAAGTTATACGAAAAAAATAGTTGAACAACATATGGATTTCGTAAATGCATCAAGTAGAGTAACTATTATAGAAGTTTTGTCCCAAATTTCATGGCAGTTGCTCGGGTAGATTTTTTTAACTGACACTTTAGTGATTTCGGAAATGTCGAAAACCAGGAGAGTTTACAAAATACATCAACGTTTTGAATACGTTGTATCCAGTTTTCGCGATAATTTGTTTTTGAAAAATGTGTATATTTAAAGATGAACCAATGCTCTGTTGTATTAGCTAGTCTATATTATTACCAAATAAATGCAAACTAACCTTCCTCTAAAGTAGTCAGGATGCTTGCTAAACAAATGTTAAAACTTGGATAAAATGTTGTGTGGGCGCATTATATTACGTTTCACATACGTTGTATTCGCGAGTGTTGGTGTTTCAACGTTTGGACTAAATGGCACATAAAGTTTCAGCTATAGTTTTACTCTGCAAGCTTATTATAGAATAATATAGTAACAACTATACAGTAAACGCGCGATTTTAAGACATGAGAACATGCTGACACATCAATTTTAAGTTTTTCTTATTTAATCATCATGGTAGTCAAACGCTTTCAATACGTCTAATTTACACCGATTTCTAAACTTCCGCTCAACTAAAGAGTGTCCAATTACCTTAAATATTGTATTTGCTCCCGCATTAAAAAAACAACGCTTATTAAATGGGACCGAATTTGGTCGGAACAAAATTGACATTTTCCCAATCATTTTAGCATTAGTATACACGAGTAGATAGTGTTAATTGACGTATCGTTACAGCTACACTGAACGGATTTTAAAATGTGAGGTATCAATTTAAAGGTAATACAATGATCTTTCGCTATTTTTAACAATTCATTGATACAAGAAAGATATAGCATCACTTGCATTCCAATTTGAACAACCCTCGTAATAAATTCGTACATATTTAGTTTAGTTCGCTATTTAGGACGAACAATTACGTTGTTAAATGCATTGAGTATATCTATATAATTATGTACAACAATTAACATTCAGGCCAATAAAAACATTGTGTGTTTCCCCTCTCGCTACATATCCGCATTTATCCAGTCACTTCCGGCAAAATCTGCCTGTTAACGGGGTGCCTGATAAACTTAGCGATAATCGGTCACCTGATCATGTGAAGAGTGATAATATAGTTCCGAGTTTGATCCCCTGACTGAGCAGATTAAGCGGCTGGATAAATAGAATAATAGGGTAGTGCCGTGAATGAAGTAAAAGTTTATCCGGCTCGGCTACGGAAATTATATAAACTTTTTCATCCACGGCACTAACCTATTATTCTCTATTTATCGCACATACCCGACAACAGTTCTTGCGAAATAAGCGGAAGTCAATAGGCCTTTTCGACTGGGCTGTTTCGTGAAGCAAGTTATAGCCTGGTTCCCGTCCCCACAATTACAGCACTACTAGGGCGCGTTCGTAACGCTGTTCCACATATCCCGGACAATAGAACACACTTACGAACAAACCGGAACACTGTTCGGAACATGTTCTTTCTGTGCCCACAACAGAGGTGGTGCAGCCAGAACAGTCACGTGATTACAGCAAGAACAATGGCCGCTTGTGTCATAAAATAGAATATAATAAATTTATTTTCCAATTATGGACCATTGCGGGCAAACAGTCGCACTCAGATATATCCACATGCATATTTCTTCCTCCAATATTACGACTGTTACTACAATTTTGATCATCTTTAACATTTTACTTTCTGATCCGTTTTGTTCGTAAGGTGTTTGGAGTAGAACATTCGGCACACTGTGCAGGCCAGTTCCGTTTTGTTCGTAAGTTGCTCGGAGTAGAACATCCCGCACAGTGTGCTGAACAGACGTTCCGAACATACCCCTACAGTAGTACAACTGTAAACTCAGAAAACAGCCCAGTCAAAAAAACCTAATATTGCATCTGTATATTTTATATACGAGTATATATAAACTATTTTTACTACCTACCTACTTACCTCCCTTACCATTAAAAGACAAGGGTAGCAGGACGGTAAACAAACAATAGTTTATTTAAGGCCTAACAAAAACTGTCCCTGTTACCAAATATTATTTAAATCAATTGGCAATATTTCTTAAAGCTTATTGATGTCTGACGACATATGTATGAATACGTACCTGGAGTTAGATATCAAATTACCACAATCTTTAGTTCTGTCTGTGTAGTTAACAATACAGCACAATGTCTCCACATGACGCTAATGAGGTATGATATGTATTTAGTGAACCCGTCAGAATAATGTCGAACCTGTGTTATGCCTGGGCGCCGGACGATGTCCGTGTTTCCGATGTGTACCTGATGTTTAGACAACGCGAGGGCGCCGGACGATGTCCGTTTCTCCGATGTGTACCTGATGTTCAGACATCGTGTGGACGCCGACCGATGTCCGTGTATCCGATGTGTACCTGATGTTCAGGCATCGTACGGACGTCGGCCGATGTATCTGTCAAAAGAGACTTGAAGTTCTAAGGTGGCTGATTTATGCCATGTCGTATTTTCGCTTTTTCGCCACAACAAAGCGAAAGTGCCAAAATGTAACAATGCGAAAAAGTCGACTTGGTCGTATCTTCGCATTGTTGCATTTTCGTATTGTTATGGCGAAAAAGCGAAAATACGACACCAAACATCCGTCGTATCTTTGCTTCTTCGTGGCGAAAATTTAACAATGCGAAAACACGACAAAGTCGACTTTTTAGCAATGTTACAGTTTCGCATTGTTACATTTTCGCTTTTTCGCCACAACAAAGCGAAAATGTAACAATGCGAAAACACGACGAAGTCGATTGAAAACGCAAAGAAAATAAAGATTTTAGCAAAAAATATCGTGAACGAATTTGAGCTCTGAATTGTGCGTTTTTTCGCTTGTTCACTGTTCTGTCATTTGACCTAGTGACCTAGTTGTTTTTACCCAGATGCACCATTCTCGAACCATACCTAGAGTTTGATGAGATGATCATTGTGACCAAGTTTCATAAAGATTAGGCCACAATTATGGCCTGTAGTGACCACACAAGATATTTCTATGATTTGATCTAGTGACCTAGGTTTTGACACCGAATGACCCAATATCGTTCTTCAACTAGATTTTGTGCAGCTGATTATTGCAACCGAGTTCCATAAAGATTAGATCAAAATTGTGATCTCTGGTGACAACACAATGTTTTTCTATGATTTGACTTAGTAACCTAGTTTCGACCCCATATGACCCAATGTCGAACATGACCTAGATATTGTTGAGATCATCATTATGACTAAATTTTATAAGTATGAGGCCATAATTGTGACCTCTAGTGACTACACAATATTTTTCTATGATTTAACTTCATGACATACTAGTAGTTCTTGACACAGAATTACCCAATATCAAACTTGACCTAAATGTTATTGAGATGATCATTGTGACCAAGTTTCATTTAGATTAGGCAAACGTTGTGACCTGTAGTGACTACACAATGTTTTTCAATGATGTGACCTTGTGACCAAGTGTTTGACCCCAGATGACTTTATATCGAGATTGGCCTGGATTTGTTGAGATGCTCATTGTGACCAAGTATCATAAAGATTAGGCTAAAATTGAGACTTGGTCTCTAGTGTTACAAAAGCAAATTGTTGACGGATGACGGTAGGACGAAGAGTGATCCCAAAAGCTAACTCTGTCACTTTGTGACAGGTGAGCTAAAAACGACCAGTTATCTGTCAATAAGACATGCGGGTAAATTCACGTAATTAAATTATAAGATTGGATTTGACAGTGTTTTGGATCAAAATGGTTACGTGCTGACTGTCTATGCTCTATGCTTCGGGTAGGATAAAAACATACAACACATGAAAGTAATTAACTCAGTTTTATTCCAATAAGCACAGAAAACAATACAATATCCTAATAAATGTAGTTTATAAAATATATATTTTATGACACAAAAAACACACAACAACAAAGCAAAGTTAGCGAACATATAGTCCGTTTAATTAGATCTGTCACTTGTATACAAACATTGCAATATCATAACATTGTATTTTTATTATTTTAAACATTTCAATTGGAGAAAAAGGCAGTGAAAACCAATACATTATTCTCTAAGCTACATACTAATACACATAATGTCTATTATATTTTAATTTTGGAATAACAAATGCCCCCTTAAATGCATCTGGAAATATTCCCAGACGTATACTTTGATTTATGATATGTGCTATGGCAGGAGTCACCACACTATTTGATTATTTTCGGCCCAATTCCATCAATACCTGTTGATTTGTTAGGATTTAGTTTGTCAATAATTTTCTTGACTTCAAAAGCTGAAATATAGTCAATATCAAAGATGCTATACGCAAGTTTTTCATTGAGAATATTTTGAAGCTTGGAATAGTTCTTTTTCACAAACTGAGTCTTTTCAATGATATTCGAAATATTTGTGAAGTGTTCATTCATTGCATCTATTATTTGCATTCGGTCTGTATAAAGATGATTATGGTAAAATATTGTGGTAGGTATCACACTCTGCTCCGAGTCACCGGCAGAAATAGTCTTTATACTTTTCCATATATCACTAGGTGATGTATTATTTTCTATAGCGTCGTTATAAAAGTTCTTTTTACTTTTCTTTATCATACTGTAAATTGTTTTTCTTTGAACTTTATATTCATCAATTTGGTTATTTTTATGTAGTTTGTTTCGTTCATTTATTGCATATTGTATATTTTCTGTGAACCATGCAGGTTGTATGTCACGTTTAATTCTTTTTTCTTTAATAGGTGCATGCTTCCTTAACGTAGCATTCAGTATATCATAAAACATTTGAAGTAAAAAGTTAGGATCCTCATATATTTCAACCGTATCAAGACACATATTTAATAAATCATTCCTGCACTTGTGTTCATCAAACTTGTTGTAGCATCTATATTTTATTGTTTTATGAACTGATCGACTGAAATTTTGACTCTTCGAGTATGTAAAGCAAATTGGAAAATGGTCACTTATACTATAAAACGGAACCTTTACTTCAATAATATTATCAGGGTTGCTCGAATAAATATGATCAATTATAGACGAAGAATGTTTAGTTATACGAATTGGTTAATGTATCATCTGCCTAAAACCATATTTGTTAACAAGATCGTTCCATTTAGTATTTTTAAAACAAATGGTATCACTTTCAGTTAAGTAATTTATATTTATATCTCCGAGAATATTAAAATCAGAGTTTGTTCCATCCATTCTCTCAATTATATTTTCAAAATTAATATTATTATCATTCCATGACTGTGCTGAGTCTGGAGGTCGGTATATGAAACTTAGTATGATCGGTTTGCTATGAGAAAATAATATCTCAATGCAAATTGACTCAATGTCAATATGTTCGAGATCATGTCTACGAGTGTAATGTATTTTGTTGGATATGTAAACTACAATACCACCTCCTTTTTTATTTTTTTCGATCGCGTCTCTCTAAGTTAAAACAGTTCACATGAAGAGTACTGTTGTTTATTTGATCCGTTAAAATGTTTCACTAAGTCCAAGTATATCAGTTGAGTGAGGTAAAGATAAATGATATTTAAGTTCGTCTAGTTTTGGTAATTCTCGATATCGACATTACCCAATAAAACCCGTTTTTCCGGACCCGAAATTTCACGGTCAGGGGGTTAGCGAGCAATAAGCGGTATAGCGGGAGTGTATATAATTATTCTTTTTTGAACGTTTAAACATTAAAAACATATAAAACAATTATACACATTATCATTAAACATCTTTGTTTTTAAACTTTAGCAAGAATTATCCTAAAAAATGCTTTATATTTGAAATATTGCATTTTATTCTACACTGCCGCTTCCGTAGCTCGATACCGATGGTTCAAGTTAAACAAAAATATTGTCAGCGAGGTCGTAAAATGGTGTTGTCATTGTTTACTAGTAAGACTTTTTACAAATTCCTATCATTTGGCTTAAATAATCGCGATTATTGTACCTGGTTGCTCTATACGCTATAGGCATTTCCCCCCTGACGTACATTCGGGATATCTCGCACATTGTCGCTCAATAAATTCCGTTATCCCGGAAAACGGATTTTAACCTGGAAAACTACGAGCTTTTTAACTGCAGCAACTTTAATATACGCTATTGGAGCTGGAATTACCGCGGCTGCTGGCACCAGACTTGCCCTCCAATGATGAATGTTCAAACTAGCAATATGAAGGCCTTTTTGATCGTAAGAAAATGAATTCAACTCGTTATTGTTATATGTTACACCTTACAATTCAGTTTCAGTCGGAACATTACATGTATATATTGTTTTTTTACTACTACATTTTTCCTTTGTTTCCAAATTACTATTAGTTTGCGAGATTGACATGACGCTGCTTATTTCAAAAGGATTATATTTAGTGTTATTTCTGTTTCTTATATTTTTTATAATTACAATCTATACAATATATATATATAAGTAAACATATAGATTATTATACTTAATGCAACATTATTATTTAGCCGAAAAGTCATAAACTGGGATTCGAACTCGTGCGTAATAAAACATGCCTTGACTCGACCTTGCTCTGTACTGATTAAGCTAATTTCTCATCGACTTTTGTAATGAAGTTAATACACCTTATAAGTTTACTTCAGGTGCAAAATGTAAATAAAGAATGTTTTTGTTCTGGTACTATTTATAGCCCGGCCAATTTATCATTGTCCGATTATAAAATAATACATTAATATAAAAAAAATTATACAAGAAATTGCAATGTTTATATACACAATCTTATGTAAACAAGTGACCGACGCGATTTATCGATTTATAACAAAGGTCACAAATGCCTTGTAGCAAATATAGACAAACGCAATTAAAACGGAACTCGTTGATCTCTATAAAGCATGTTCGTGTGTTTGGGATGGTTCGACGGACACGCACGGAATATTCGTGTCAGTGTGACAACATCGGGGAGGAATGTTTGTTCCATCGGCCTATCAGTCAAAACAGTATTACGATTCAGTAACGAAGGCACGCGAAGAATATTGAGGTCCATTTCAACATTTTTTTGGAAATAAGTTGTGTTTGTCTATATATTCTGGTATTTTGTCAAAGCACGATTGATTACTTTGGAAATTTTTGACATTATGTGTACCATTTCTTGACAATAACGTTTGTTAGCATTTTTATTGTTAGAATTGTAAGTAAATTCGTCCTATTCCCCATTTTGTACCGATCAAGCATATAATTATCAATATTGCTCATTGCAATAACCTGAAATGTCATTTCTATCAGTCATAAAATCAACAACAAAATTTTGTTCGTGCAAGAAATGACCTACAAAAATTCCACCTCTATCAAAAAATGAAGCAGATGATTTTCCTTTAAAAATTGTGTGTTACGTACTCTAAAATAATCAAGTGAGTTAAAATAAAAATGGATGTATGATAACCTTTTATGGTAGCTAACTGGTGCATCAATCAAGTTGTTTTCATGTTTTAAAAAGAATATTTTGGAGTTTGGCCTTTCTTTTATACAAGCCGAAAGGGCTCAGGTCGCTCACCTGTCGTAGTAGTTCACGCAGGCCCCTTAATGGCAATCAAGTATATACAGCCTATATTGCATGTACAAGGTTTTCATATTGTCTCAACAAGCGACCTTGTAATTTCCCTCGCATAAACTCAAATTGAAGATGAGTCTATGACTTCACCTAAAGACCTAGTTTTTGACCCTGGATGACCCAACATTGAACTTGACCTAGATATTGTTGAGATGATCATTCTGACGGAGTTTCATAACGATAAGGCCAAAATTGCGTTCTCTAGTGACTACGCAAAGTTTTTCTGTGATTTGACCCTGTTTTTTACTCCGGATGACCCAATATCAAACTTGACCTAGATGATGTTGAGATGATCTTTGTGACCGAGTTTCATAATGATTAGGCCAAAACTGTGATCTCTAGTGTCTACGCAAGCAAATTGTGGACGGACAGACGGACGGAAGAGTGATCATAAAAGCTCCCTCTGTCACTTTGTGACCGGTGAGCTAAAACAGTGGACAAAAATACATTATTCCTAATAAAATGTTAATAATAAGTATAAATATTAAGACTTTAAAAACGAATTTAAACAAGAAATATCACTGAATGTGATGAATTCCCCCAGAAACTGCTTGACACAGTCAGACATGCAAAACTAGACTTGGTACTGATCGGTCATGCAAATTTTCATTGAAATCCGACCATTGGTTGCTGAGAAATAGCACAGAAAAATTTATAAGTGTAAAACAACAAGGGGCTATAACTCCCTTAAAATTGATAAGACCATCATGTGTCGACCATATGCACAACTAGACTTGGTACGGATCATTCATGCAAAGTTTCTTTGAAATCTGACCATTGGTTGTGTACAGAGAAATAGTGCAGACAAGATTTACAAGTTTAAAAAAAAACAAAGGGCCATAACTACCTTAAAATTGATCCCACCAACGTGTGCCGACGATATGCACAACTAGACTTGGTACTGATGATTCATGCATAGTTTTATTGAAATCCGACCAATGGTTACAGAGAAATAGCGCGGACAAAATTTATAAGTATAAAAAAAACAAAGGGCCATAACTACCTTAAAATTCATCCCACCAACGTGTGCCGACGATATGCACAACTAGACTTGGTACTGATCATTCATGCAAAGTTTCTTTGAAATCCGACCATTGGTTACAGAGAAATAGCGCGGACAAAATTATACGGACCAACCAACCAACAGACCAACCAACCAACCAACCAACCTCAAGCATGACCCATATACTATGTATCTGGGGGTATAAATACCAACAACATTCTGCCAAATGAACATGAGTATCATTTTGTACCAACCCCTTCAATTTTTGTTGTAGGTTCTATCCTTACCATATCATTTGAATTGTTAATAAAGCTATTTTATGTAAATTTACTGTTTAATGAACACATTAATTGATCACATCATTTTTATTTAAACAGGAGATATTAAAAATCAATATTCTGATTGAAAAGTTATATTAATAGCAGATAGGGCAACATATTATAATTACTATATGGCATGGGATTTATGTTTAAAATAATATAATAATTGTATTAGTACACGTGTTTGTAGATTATTAATAATAGAATAATTAAAAAAATATACAACTTAATAGATAAGAATAAGGACAAAATAACAACACAAAAACACACAAAATAAATCTACAAATAACTACAATGCATGCCTTATTATAACACTAGTTGTAAATTAAAGAATAAAACTAATACAATGGTAAAAAATAAAATATGTAGCTTCGAGGTGTCGAACCATTTGCTTTGATTGAACAAACACTGGCTCACCTGAATAGTAACAATAGTATAAACTTGTCCACTGGACGAACCAGTCTATAATGTAATACATGTATTATACCTCACAAGACTTCTTAATGTATTTTCCCCATAGACCTGCCGGGTGCTATCCCGACTCAAATAGTACATATTTCTACAAATAGTTCAGCCTTGTTTTTGCTATGTGAACGAACAAAATATCACATAGAGATCGAACAAAATATCACCGGCAGGTTTATGGCGGAATACACTGAGAGGTCACGTGAGATATAATAATATTTACTATCACTATCGCAGTCATGTGTTATTTATATAATATTGCTTGTCGAGTATTATAATATACTATTAAATGAAGGTATTGATTATATTAAATGAAACTGGAGTTCCATCTATTCTATTGACTGGGATAGTTCCTTCATTAGTATTACGTTTTGACATGACAATAACACGTACACCTGTTGTAGCAGTCACAAGTGCATGCACTCCCCTGTAGTGATCTTAGCAATCATTTCATGTTCTGTATAAGATTTTAGAAATTCAGCCTCTATTGCAAGTTTTTTATGATTTGACCTCGTGACCTTGTTTTTTACCCCAGATGACCCAATAATACACTTGACTTACATTTAGTGGAGATGATCATTATGATCATGTTTCAAAAAGATTAGGCCATACGTGTGACCTCTAGTGTATACACAACGTTTTTCTATTATTCAACCTAGTGACCTAGTTTTTTTACTCCGGATAACCCAATATTGAACTTGACCTAGATTTTGTTTAGGTGCTTATTTTGACCAAGTTTCAAAAACATTAGTCAATATTGTGACATCTAGAGTAAATAGAACGTTTTTCTATAACAATGTATTTCACCTTGTCACTTAGTTTTTTGCCCTGGAGGACCCAATATCGAACATGGTCTAGATTTCGTTGAGATGATCATTGAACCCAAGTTTCTCAAAAATTAAGCCAAAATTGTGACATCAAGTGACTACAAAAGGACTTTCTATGATTTGACCTTGTGACCTAGTTTTTTACCCCGGATGACCCAATATCAAACTTGACCTTGATTTTGTTTCTGACAAGAAGATTTTAAAAGTTTTCTAGCCATATAGGGGAAAGTATACCCGCCACTGGCAGCCATGTTTTTCAAGCAATCAACATTTAAATTTGTAGAGTGTCAGCAAAGGAACATTGATGTGAAATAATATTGAAATCAGGTAAGCAGTTTCTGAGAAGGAGATTTTCAAAGTTGTCTATATAAACACTGCACTTCCCCTCAAAGAGATATATTCACATATGAAGATTCAATTTGATATCTCCAATACTGATTACTGTTATGGCCGGGACAAGTTTCAAGATTTTCAAGATTTATTCAATGTAATGAGAGGCGTCCGGCCCAAAATACAATACAAAACATAAATGGGTAATGTGATATGATTAAATATATAACATGTTGCATATTATAATGGTTCAAATATCAATGTCAATCATCTTGCTATAATACATGTTCAATACGTGTATAATATTATTGACAAATGTGGAAACAAACATGACAACATAACTATTATTTAAAACAATACTGCAAGCAAATTGTTTTTTTTTACTAAACACAAATCTCTATTCCAACATCAGTATTTATATAAATATGCATGTTCATAATTACACAATGTATTAATTAACTCAATTACGAATACTGTATGAACATTTATACAAAACACACATCTAATATTATAAGGTATAAAAAATTAGTGTAATAAATATGTCAAGTGGTAAATACTTATTATGTTAATGTAGTATTAAGTATATTGTATTAATTTAATTCCAACGTCAGGAAATTAATACAATGTATATTACATTACGAGTGAGTCAATATATATCAAACTTACACTATTTCTAGCAAACTATAGTATTTGTAATACTGTCAACACATTGTCTTTTCAGTTCATAAGCATCCACTAGGTATCTAGCAACCGACATTATACTGTTCATGTTAGTATCAGACATGATGTGAATGAATAATTGAATGTCTATTACACCGTTATACCACCTACTAGGAAAGTAAGTTTGTCTCAACAACTTGTACAACGGACACACTAATAGGAAGTGCATTTCATCCTCTACTATGGACAACCCTTGTTTTACACAATATGGACAGTATCTAAAGTCTCTTGGTATTTTTAAGTGACGCCCCCTTTCAATCATTAAATCATGTCCAGAACATCTGACGTTAGGCAAGAGTCTCTTATATTTGTATGGTATATGTATTGTCAAGTAGGTTTCTGGGACTAGAACGTTGTTATACAGTTTATAGAGTAGTGCTTTCGGAGAGTCGTTTATTTCACTGTGAATAGTTTGGTATGCGGCGTCTTTGAGTCTGATTTTGAACGTTGTCATAAACATATTGGCATCACCGATTTCGTCTATTAACCATGCATACCCGACAAGTATTAAGTATGAACTATTTCAAAGGGTCATATACCAAAAGATGCAAAAACGATTTATCGCCGTGACCAAAATATGTCGGACAGACAAAGCATCAACTATATGCTCCCCTGTAGTTTTTCGGGGGAACATAATAATAAAAAAATATGAATGCTCAAATTTATTTCATCTGCAGAGTTAACAATCATTTATAATTATGTAAATAAATATTCTGTACAACTTTATTTTAAAAACATATTTGTTTTTCATCAAACAAAGCTTTAGACATATATATATAGATTTTATGCTCAAAAACAAGTTTGAAGACGGTCAAATGAAAACTGTTTAAACTAGAGTACAGAGGCCCAATTCACACTTTTTTGGTAATTAAAGGACCATAACCCAGTAAGGCTTAGGCCGATTTAGCCTATAATCGACCTTGGCCTAGATATTACCCCATACATTGTCACTAAGTTTTAAGACGATCGGATGAAAACTGTTTGCCTGAGAGTACAGACAAACTGTTTGACGCCGTCGCCCACCACCCGCTAGCCCACAAAGGGTGTTCCCATAATACGTCCCGTTTTTTAAACGGGCGTTTACAAATCACAAACCATAACGTACTCATTCAACTGCTGTAACAACTGGACACTGGGTAATGTACTAAAGTCGATACTCGGGTATGCGTATAATTGGCGACAGTAAATGTTATATTGTACATAGTATTTTAAAACAATAAAAAAAAATAAGCGAACAGTTAATAAGTATAACTACAGTAGTAGATTTGTAATGCTTCCTAAAGCATTATTGTGAAGTTTTTTAGGAATCAGTCAAATTCATCCAAGTCAGCTATTCTGTTTTCCTTCGAACCTTTTTTTCTTGGGTTTACCTCACACCATCCATCTTGTGACTCAGCTTTACAGCCTATACAAACCAACCAAAACAGAATTTATATTTTATTGAAGCTGTCAACAAGAAAACGTGCATAATATAAAACTTAAAGGAAATAAATTAAACCAACGTGCATGCTTTGCCTCCGACTTCCTGTGATAAATACTTCATGATTGTTTACACACAATTCAGCAAGCATATCAACCGGCGTGATAGCACATACATTATGAATGCATGAGCATAAACTATAGCAATGTTATGCAAATGACACTTTACAGACAATGGAGATTCATTACTAATTTACGAGCGTATGTTAGTACAAATATTCAAGTGCTCGATTTTTTGTTCAAATGACCGATTGTCAAAAGGTAAATCCATCTACCTATGTAAACATGTACAAGCCCCGCCCCTCGCAGCCATTATTTCTTAACAAATCAAGAAATTAGGGATTTAGTAGAGGGTCGCTGAATGTACAAATGTATATTTCTGTGGAATTATAATGAAATTCGGCCAGCATTTCCTGATAAGAAGATTTTCAATATTTCTATAAAGCCATAAAGTGGAAACTAGCACCACCCCTGGAGCCATGTATTTTAAGCAACCGACATAACAAGAGGGCCCAAAGGGCCATAGGTCGCGCAACTGTCCTAGTTGTTCATGCAGGCCCCTGAATGGTAATCAAGTAAATGCAGCCTCTAATGCATGTACAAGGTTTTCATATTGTCTTACAAAGCGACCTTGTAATTTACATCACATACACTCATATTGATGTTTAATAAAGATAAGGCCAACATTGAGACCTCTAGTGACTGTGCAATGTTTTTCTTTGATTTCTATGATTCAACCTTGTGACCTACATTTTTACCCCAGATGACCATATATCAAACTTGACCTAGATTTTGTTGAGATGATCATTGTGACTAAGTTTCATAATGATTAGGCCAAAACTGTCACCTCTAGTGTCTACACAAGCAAACCGTGGACGGACGGACAACGGACAGACGGACGGACGAAGAGTGATCACAAAAGCTCACGTAGTCACTTTGTGACAGGTGAGCTAAAAAGAGGATCATAGATCCTGTGGCGCTCACCTGCTAAACATGGCCAAACATTGAACTTGACCTTAAGGTCATCAAGATGAACATTTTGACTAAACTTGATGAAGGTTAAAGCAACACCGAGGTCTCCAGAGTGTTAAAAAGGTTTTGCATTTATTTGACATATTGACTTAGTTTTTTAGCCACATGACCCAACTTCAAATGTGACCTTAAGGTCATCAAGATAAACATTTTGACCAAAGATGATGAAGATTAAAGCAAAAATATTGCCCAACTTCGGACTTGACCTATATTTTATTGAGGTACAACTACTGCCCAAGTTTGATGAAGATCAAAGCAAACATATGACCTCCAGAGTGTTAACAAGGTTTTCCTATTATTTGACCTATTGACCTCGTTTTTGACCCCACATAACCTAACTTCGAACTTGAACTATATTTCATTGAGGTACAACTACTGACCAAGTTTGATGAAGATCAAAGCAAAATTGAAAGTGCTAGAGTGTTAACGGTGAAAAATTTAACGGACAGACGGACGACGGACAAAAAACAATCACAAAAGCTCACCTTGCCACTTTGTAGCAGGTGAGCTAAAAAGTAATCAATTAATTACAATTATTTTCCACATCGATTTAATCAGGTAAAATAAAGGTCCTATTTTATACTGTGTTCAAACGGTTCATCAGACTTATGAATAAAAATATTGGGTGAAAAAATGTGTGTCTTTTACTTTGTAAATCGACTAATATGACTGCTACCTACAACCATGCTTTTGACAAACCTTTGACACAATAAACAAACCTGAGCTGGAAAAGCCATAACTGCCAGCTGAGAATCTACTTTCTGTTAGACGACTGACTATATTATACATACAGGGTGATTCATAATATCTGTCACAGTTTCAAACTATTATAACTTTTTGTTATATCATTTGAAAGCTGATATGATGAAGTTTTATTTGATTTAAACGACAGTGATAATGTTGACATCATGGCGTCATAATCAATGTCATAAACAGATGTGCAATTTCCAAGACGTCATTTTCATAGCATAATTAAATGCAGCATACTTTTGATCAGCTCTGTTTTGAAAGCCATTTGCAAAATGATTGCCAAAATCTCACAATGATCCATCATGTGATGAATGCAATGTGACTGCAGCTTTCATATGTGCTTTAAAGGTGCTGCCTCACAGATTGGGCCAAAATGTTTGTATATCGTAACTTTCCAACCTAACCGTGTATTGATGTAATAGGTAGCCACTGACAGTTGTTTTATGAAAGATTTGGTCAAGTAAGCAATTTTAACCACTCTCTATATCGCCCAATGAGCATTTTTGTCTTGAAATAACCCACTAAGTTTCCTTCCAACATGCTTTGTGAATTATGTAATTCACACGTGATCAAACTGTAACATCAACAAACTACAGCGTAAACATCAGTGAGGTATTTGGTTCGTTTTTCTTTTCGTTTTCATCAAATGCAAACAAATATCAACCAATTTAAGTAATAGTAGTGATGACTCTATAAGGTATTTATACCCTATAGAATTTTTTATGTTAAAATACTAAAAAACTACTAAATGCCGAAGTTTCTCAAGTTATTTTAGATGTCTGTGTGGTTGTTTATGTGATAAACAGCCAACTATACAAATTACGCAAATATTTGACAATTTTATTTTATTTTTGCAATACACCAAGTAAAGAATATAAATAAAGAAACAAATAATATTTATTCATGTTGTTTATTAATAATGGGTTAAATATCAAATTTTGAAGCACATTCAATATACCAAAGGCGTCGTGGTGTCGTGGGACATGCCACACCTCCCAGATCTTGCGTGAGTCTCACGCATTTGACAGTCTACTCCCGGACTCACGCAAATTGATAAAGTCTCCCGCATTGGTTAACAAGAGGGCTCACCTGTCGAACTTGACCTAGATTTTGTTGAGATGATCATCGTGACCAAGTTTTTTACAGATTAGGTCAATATTGTGACCTCTAGTGACTTCACAAAGTTTTTATATGATTTTACCTTGTAACCTAGTTTTTTACCCCCGATTAACCAATATCGAACTTGACCTAGATTTTGTTGACATGATCATTGTGACCAAGTTTCGTAAAGATCAGACCAAAACTGTGACCTATAATGACTACACAAGGTTTTTCTATTATTTAACCTTGTGACCTAGTTTATGACCCCGGATGAACTCATATCGCACTTGATCAAGATTCTGTTGAGATGATCATTGTGACCGAGTTTCATAAAGATTAGGCCAAAATTGTGACCTCTAGTGACTACGCAAGGTTTTTCTATGATTTGACCCTGTGACCTAGTTTTTGACCCCGGATGACCCAATATAGAACTTGACCTAGATTTTGTTGTTATGATCATTGTGACTCAGTTTCGTAAAGATCAGGCCAAAACTGTGACCTCCAGTGACTACACAAAGTGTTTCTATTATTTGACCTTGTGACCTAGCTTTTGACCCCGGATGACCCAATATCGAACTTGACCTAGATTTTGTAAAGATGACCATTGTGACCGAGTTTCATAAAGATTAGATCAAAATTGTGACCTCTATTGACTACACAAGTTTTTTCTATGATTTGACCTTGTGACCTAGTTTTTACCCGAGATAATCCAATATCAAACTTTACCTAGATTTTGTTGAGATGATCATTGTGACCAAGTTACATAAAGATTAAGTCTAAATTGTGACCTCTAGTGACTACACAAAGTTTTTCTATTATTTGACTTTGTGACCTAGTTTTTAACCCCGGACGACCCATTATCGAACTTGACCTAGATTTTGTTAAGATGATCATTGTGACCAAGTTACATAAATATTCAGTCAAAATTGTGACCTCTAGAGACTACACGAGGTTTTTCTATGATTTGACCTTGTGACCTAGTTTTTGACCCCGGATAACCCAATATCGAACTTGACCTAGATTTGGTTGAGATGATCATTGTGACCAAGTTTCATAAAGATAAGGTCGAAATTGTGACCTCTAGTGACTACACAAAGTTTTTCTATGATTTGACCTTGTGACGTAGTTTTTGATCCCGGACGACCCAATATCGAACTTGACCTAGATTTTGTTGAGATGATCATTGTGACCAAGTTTCATAAAGATTAAGTGAAAATTGTGACCTCAAGTGACTACACAAGTTTTTTCTATGATTTGACCTTGTGACCTAGTTTTTGACCCCGGACGACCCAATATCGAACTTGACCTAGATTTTGTTGAGATGATCATTGTGACCAAGTTTCATAAAGATTAGTCTAAAATTGTGACCTCTAGTGTCTACACAAGCCAATTGTTGACGGACGGACGGACGACTGACGACGAACAAAGAGTGATCACAAAAGCTCACACTGTCACTGTCAGAGTTCTGCATGGATTATAACTATTTTAGCTATTTTAAGAAAGGACCACCCAAGGAACAATGTTACCAATTTATAATAAAATCCAATAAGTACTTTGAGAGGAGAAGATTTTTGAAGATTTTACTATAGATATATAGGGAAAAACAGCGCCCCACCCACTGGCGGCCATGTTTTTTGACGAATCAATACAAAAATGTCAATTTTGTAAGAGGGTCACCCAACAACTATTTCTGTAAAATTATTTTGAAAACTGACCAGCGGTTGATTTTTTATGATTTTTTAAAAGATTTTCCTATTGGTTGCCATGGTAACCAGAGTTATTTATAGATTATTTTGAAATCTGACCAGCGGTTTTTTTTATGATTTTTTAAAATGTTTTCCTATTGGTTGCCATGGCAACCAGAGTTATTTATAGACTATTTTCACAAAATTATTTTGAAATCTGGCATTCAGTTGATTTTTTATGATTTTTTAAAAGATTTTCCTATTGGTTGCCATGGTAACCAGAGTTATTTATAGATTATTTTGAAATCTGACCAGCGGTTTTTTTTATGATTTTTTAAAAGATTTTCATATCGGTTGCCATGGCAACCAGAGTTCAGCATGGATTATAATTCTTTTAGCTGTTTTTAGAAACAACCTAAAGAACAATTTTACCAATTTATAGTGAAATCCAACCAGGTACTTTTAGAGAAGAAGATTTTTTAAGATTGTACTATAGATATATAGGGAAAAACAGCGCCCACCCACTGGCGGCCATGTTTTTAATGAATCATGACAAAAATGTCAATTTTGTAAGAGG
Source organism: Spisula solida (assembly GCA_947247005.1). Classification (NCBI taxonomy): domain Eukaryota; kingdom Metazoa; phylum Mollusca; class Bivalvia; order Venerida; family Mactridae; genus Spisula; species Spisula solida. The sequence continues at coordinate 24,198,363 of OX365960.1, read as the reverse complement.
GTCACCAAACAACTATTTCTACAAAATTATTTTGAAATATGGCCTTCAGTTGATCTTTGATGATTTTTTTAAGGATTTTCCTATCGGTTGCCATGACAACCAGAGTTCTGCATGGATTATAACTCTTTTAACTATTTTTAGAAAGGACCGCCGAAGGAACAATTTTACCAATTAATAGTGAAATCCAATCAGTACTTTTAGAGAAGAAGATTTTTTAAGATTTTATTATAGATATATAGGGAACAAGACTGCGTTCAATAAACGCTTATGCCCCCTGTGGAAGCCTTGTCCATAAATAAGTCTAAGTCCAAAATTAGGTCAAGGTGAAGGTCAAAATGGGGTCAGGTGATACAGGTGTGTGGAGAGTGGTCATATACAACATCCATGCAAGTTTGGAAGCTTTGTAGCAAGCCATAATGATGCTAGAAGAAACGGTCAATTTGGGTTAACCAGGACGGACGGACGAACGGACGGACGGACGGACAGGTGAATCACTATATGCCTCCCGATCTATCGATACGGGGCATAAAAACAGCGCCCCACCCACTGGCGGCCATGTTTTTTGACGAATCACGACAAAAATGTCAATTTTGTAAGACGGTCATCCAACAACTGTTTTTGTAAAATTATTTCGAAATCTGTCCAGTGGTTGATTTTTAATTATTTTTTAAAAGATTCTTCTATCGGTTGCCATGGCAACCAGAGTTATTTATAGATTACAATTCTTTTAGCTATTTTTAGAAAGGACCACCAGGGGAACATTCCTGTGAAGTTTGGTTGACATTGGTCAAGTGGTTTAGGAGGAAAAGTTGTTTGAATGAATTGTTGACGCACGGACGGACGCACGCTCGGACGACGGACGAAGAGTGATCACAATAGCTCACCTTGTCACTATGTGACAGGTGAGCTAAAAACCGAGTAAGCATCAACTTTATAGAGCCATTTTCACTTCACTCGTAATTTCCGGTGATGAATAAACAATTAATCAGCATGTCAAACCTGTATGACATCTGATGAGAGTGGTTACTTCAATAAACAATCGATAATTACCCCTGATAAGGTGTCATAAAACATCGTAATTGGGCAGTCGACAATGTTTTGATTTTTGTCGTGTCTAAAGTCCACACTAGACCGTACCACACAACAGAACTAAACTCTGCAGCAATTACTTCCCTTGCAGAAGAGAAGGGTCTCTCTTTCAAACTTGCACATGGTATTCAGACAACATTAATTTTGGATACCTGACTTTTTTGGAAGCTGTTAAATGAACTTAATTGCTTTTATTTCTGTATTATAAATGCATTCTTGTGTTTGAGTAAATAAGTTATCAACATATCATTTATTTTGTAAAGTTATTTTTAAAATTATTTTTTATGAGTTAATCTGAAAATGCTTCAGAAAAAAAATTGTTTCCACTGTCAGCATTGTTTTGGTAACTGTGGGTCAGATTTGAACATACTGGAACCCAGATATTAGTGGATTGCATTAACGAGAATGATCACAAAATTTACTTTAAATTGCTTCACGAAGAATGCATGCAAACGTGTTGTTGTCAGTTGTCACACGTCAAGTAAAATAGGTCAAAACTGCTTATTAACTTCATTAATTTTATTCGGTAGTTCGAGCAAGGAAAATCTCCTGCATTTCATTGAAATCTCCTGCATTTTCATCACCAATCTCCTGCAAATGGTTCTGTGAAACCTGGCATGTATGAACTTCACACACACTCCATACAAGTTGCAATTTTATTTGGAGTATTAGGTTCGATTCCCACTATATTATTTGACTTTTTATTACATATGTAGTAGGACTGATTTAATCCTATATGTTAAATCAGTCTTAAACCCTCTTTAAATTGTATACTACACATTACTTGGTATAGGTAGGCAAATCACTGAAGCATTTCTAATCATTGCACTTGTATTTCATTGGCTGAAGTGATTTGTCACCTATATTCTGGCTAAATAAGTCCGAAATTTACATTGTCATATTGTACAGGTTAGCTGACCGCCTGGTCAGTAGTACCACTAGAGCTCAGGCTTTAAATCCAAAACAAGACAGAGATTAGTCTCTGGAACACAACCTTTAGTCCGAACTGTCCTACAGTGAACATTTCACTGGACAATACTTGCAAATAGGTTAAATTGTCTTACATATACTGTTTATAAAGCTATTTAAATATCTTTCATAATACATGTATATTGCTTTGAAATATATCATTTATTGAACAATTGCATGACTTAATAACTAAATTAAAGACTGTTCATGTAACTGGGCGTTGTTCTTATTATTGTTCTTATCAGTGTTGATTATATTGAGTTTATTGGACATTACTACCACTATACGATTACATTGGAGACCACCACAATACAATACACACCATCGGTTATAATATAGCAGTGTATGTAACCACTCAGATCTAACCGACTGGGTGGATACAAACACCAGCAAATACTTAACCGGACCAGAAACCTGACCTGTTACATTGGTGTCGTGATCTAGTTCTGGGGTGTTGTAAAGATTGTTTTTAATAATTTGTCAATTTAATTGTATTGAAATAGAAAGTTTAGGAGAGAGGACAGTTATATTCTTGTAATTCATTAATTGAATTCTTAACATTTAATTTGTATTTCCTGATAGTTTTATAAATCAGTATAACTTTTGGTTGTCAAAGTTTAATTTTATAAAGTAGTGTGTAAAGTGTAAAAGTGTGTTTACTTGCATGTACATTAATTGATGGTTGTATTCATAAGACTTTGAGGATTAGGTGTGTATTGTTATCACAATGGCTAGTGTCAGTTTGTATTGGGTCTCACTGAGCGGTCACGCTTTTGAGTTAGAAATGTAATGTTGTTTTTATTAACACACCAGTGCAGTCATGATGGCTTTTAGACTGATGTCGTTGAGTTTATATTGGGGGGACAGTTGTGATGTGAGATGGGGCATGTTGAGAGAATGGGCTTTAGGCAGTGTGACTTATCAGTAAGAGTTGAGATGATTGGGAGATTGTTACTATGTGATCATAAAACTTAACTTTTGTATGTAAACTATTTATCATTGTTATGTGTGGCGAGAAAACTCTAAAATCGTTATGATACCTGGCGAGCAAACTCTAAAATTGTTACGATAGGTGGCGAGCAAACTCTAAAATCATTATAAATAGGTGGCGAGCAAACTCTAAAATCATTGTGTTTTTTTTCAATAATATAATTGTGTGTGTTTATTACTTTGTCTATTAGTACTTTTATGATGGCGAGTAAACTCTAAAATCATTGTAATTGGTGGCGAGCAAACTCTAAAATCATTGTAATTGGTGGCGAGCAAACTCTAAAAGTATTGTAATTGGTGGCGAGTAAACTCTAAAAGTATTGTAATTGGTGGCGAGCAAACTCTAAAAGTATTGTAATTGGTGGCGAGCAAACTCTAAAAGTATTGTAATTGGTGGCGAGCAAACTCTGAAAGTATTGTAATTGGTGGCGAGCAAACTCTAAAATCATTGTAATTGGTGGCGAGCAAACTCTAAAAGTATTGTAATTGGTGGCGAGTAAACTCTAAAATCATTGTAATTGGTGGCGAGCAAACTCTAAAATCATTGTAATTGGTGGCGAGCAAACTCTAAAAGTATTGTAATTGGTGGCGAGCAAACTCTAAAAGTATTGTAATTGGTGGCGAGCAAACTCTAAAATCATTGTAATTGGTGGCGAGCAAACTCTAAAAGTATTGTAATTGGTGGCGAGTAAACTCTAAAATCATTGTAATTGGTGGCGAGCAAACTCTAAAATCATTGTAATTGGTGGCGAGCAAACTCTAAAAGTATTGTAATTGGTGGCGAGCAAACTCTAAAATCATTGTAATTGGTGGCGAGCAAACTCTAAAAGTATTGTAATTGGTGGCGAGCAAACTCTAAAATCATTGTAATTGGTGGCGAGCAAACTCTAAAAGTATTGTAATTGGTGGCGAGCAAACTCTAAAAGTATTGTAATTGGTGGCGAGCAAACTCTAAAACCAATGATGAAAATTGTTAGCATATAAACTTGATGTTTTGTTATGAGCTGAAGTATAAATGTACCCATTCTTGTATTGAATATCAGACATAAATTAATACTCAATTGCATCTCACTTAAATGTTAGTAGCTAACATTTGTTTATAAATATGACTGGATTACACCAATATTACTTAGACTGGAGTCTTATATTGAGCTAATTTAATGGGAGTTCATACTCTTATGTTGATCATTGGATTGAGCAACTTATACTAAAATAATGAGTTCAGGCGTTTGTACTTGATTTACTTAAATATAACTTGTATGTTGTATTGTGTATTGATAAGTGAATATTGGTGTCACGTATTGAGTTGTTGAGACATATGAGGGACATATATTATATTGTGATTGGTATTATGAGTCAGTGTTTTGTGTGAAAACTTGTAAGTTGTACAAATTATTGTTTGTGCATTTATATTTGTATATGGAGTTTCCATGTAAGTCATACATCCTTTGGAGTTGCCATACTTGTATTATTTTTCAAATTTGAGTTTGCTCATTTATGTGAGTTTGTACATGATATATATGTGGGTTTGATATGTTGTAAGTATATGTACTTTATACATTTCAGTCGATGAATTGTCCTCTGATGTCATTATTGTCATTCGATTTGTCTTCATTGATTGTTTTATTTATTCAAAATGTATGCAATTTAAGGAGGGAGGAATGTAGTAGGACTGATTTAATCCTATATGTTAAATCAGTCTTAAACCCTCTTTAAATTGTATACTACACATTACTTGGTATAGGTAGGCAAATCACTGAAGCATTTCTAATCATTGCACTTGTATTTCATTGGCTGAAGTGATTTGTCACCTATATTCTGGCTAAATAAGTCCGAAATTTACATTGTCATATTGTACAGGTTAGCTGACCGCCTGGTCAGTAGTACCACTAGAGCTCAGGCTTTAAATCCAAAACAAGACAGAGATTAGTCTCTGGAACACAACCTTTAGTCCGAACTGTCCTACAGTGAACATTTCACTGGACAATACTTGCAAATAGGTTAAATTGTCTTACATATACTGTTTATATTGCTATTTAAATATCTTTCATAATACATGTATATTGCTTTGAAATATATCATTTATTGAACAATTGCATGACTTAATAACTAAATTAAAGACTGTTCATGTAACTGGGCGTTGTTCTTATTATTGTTCTTATCAGTGTTGATTATATTGAGTTTATTGTACATTACTACCACTATACGATTACATTGGAGACCACCACAATACAATACACGTCATCGGTTATAATATAGCAGTGTATGTAACCACTCAGATCTAACCGACTGAGTGGGTACAACACCAGCAAATACTTAAACCGGACCAGAAACGTGACCTGTTACACATATACTAATGTTATAAGGTGTCATAATAGACTACTGCTTTAATTAATCGATACTTCAATGGATCACATTTTTGTGTTCAATTATTTAATTACGTTGTAAAAATATAGTATATACTTGTATGATTAATGTATTGTGGATAAAAATAAAACGATTAAAAAGATACAACTTAATAAATAAAGAATGAAAACATAGCACACAATAAAATATACGAATACATTGTACATTACTACGCGTTTCCTATTAACACGTTAGTTATAAATGAAAAATAAGCTTATTATAAAAAGATAAAAACTTAAAAAGTTAAGTTATGTAACCAGTGCCGAGATTGAACTAAACAACTTCCCACAATCACTGGCATACCAACAACATGCTTATCCACTCGACTACTGAGATCAACTGAAGAACTGTTGTACGAGTATTGAACCATTGATTGAAGGTATTAATGATATGAAGAATTAGTCCCCCTATTCTTTTGAATGAGATAGTTCCATCATTAGTATTACTTATTAAACCGACAGTAAGTGTGTGCTTTGCCATCCAGTTCTTTCCAGTCTAATTGGTAAATGACCTCCGACTTCGAGGGATGAACACTTCATGATTGTTTACTCACAATCAGCAAGAAATCAACCGGTATGATAACATACACACCGCTGGCTTAGAATTAGGAGGTCTTAAGAACAAAACCAGTTTGGTCAACATGACCACTTACGATTTTCATGAAAATAGGCTCATAAGAAGCGCCTCGAGATGCCGATTTCAAATATGCATGAGTCTTTTAAATTCATAATATTAATGACTATAAGCCAGCGACATTACTCAGTAGCTTAAACTACAGTAAAGTTAATGCAAATAAAACCATATAATTATGTACTATGCTGATTAAAGGTGATAAATTGTTAAGATTATCTCAACAGACAGACGAATAAAACCAACCGAGGGAAAAACTTATGCAACATTTGCAGAAAAGATTCAAATATATATTTTGTTGCGCAAAGAAATGCACATGCAAACCCTGCTACACATTAAATGTATACGCATGCTAAATAATGTAATGCAAAGACGTTTCAACGCCGTACAGAAACGTCTGAAGCACAGGTCCATGGAAAGTGACCAATACCGTCTATACGTGGGACGTTCAAAAATAAACAGGACTATTGTCACAAAACGTGCATGCCAAAACGAAATTAATCACATTATATACTATCATAAATCGGAATCCTTTTTCTACATACTTTAGAATTATCAACTAAAACAAATACGCAGTCTAAAAGTTGCAGGTGACTAAACCAGGTCACTAACGCTAACCCGGCGCACAAAATGACGTCGCGCTATAAAACACCGCGTTAGTGCTTTGCATAGGGCTACGAAATACGACGTTTATAGTGATACAGGGTGATGAAAACATTTCAGTTCCACAATGAGTCACACAAGTAAAGCGTTTGCGAGTATCGCATGTATTTTTCGGGATCTTACATCGAATATCTGTGCGAAAATCCGTAACATGAAACGTTGGTATTGTTAAAATGTCTCGGTAACTGACGTCACAGACGTTCTTATGATTTCCTTTTACTTCCCTGTCTTACAAAGCTGAACATTTGTCATTTAAGCATTTGGGACATTCTAAATCTGATAAACGACTCGCAGAAGTGTTTCCAAAATGTAGTTACGATGATTTCATACGATTTTGAGGACTTAATCAGCTTGCTATTGACAGAACTTGGTGTTTGTTCGTTTTTCCTTACGTTCTGGTGACGTCACTTTTGCGTCACGAAGTTGTCACTCTTGGAGTTCAACTTGTATTTATTTCAATACCTTACGTCCAAACGTCGTCATTTTTGCAGACATCGTCCAGCATGTACCATGTAATGATACGGCGAAGTTTGAAAACCAACGATATGATGGTATTAAAGATACATCCCATTACATAGTCGACATTTAAGGCAATTCATGGGCTGCGCCGGGTGCGTGTTACCATGGTTTCAAAATGGACTATTATAAGAGGATGTGATAGTGTAACTCGATAAATCAGATATCGAATTTTCGCAATTGAATTCCGATTCCATATTATGTAATAATATTTGTATAATATTGAAAACTGTACCCGTGAGAGCCCCAGTCCTGTTTATTTTTGAACGTCCCACGTATATATGTGGCGTGGAAAGTTAATTTGGGGCTTATGGACGTGACGTCGTTATCGAGAAAATGCGCCGTTTATAACGTCGTATTTTCGCAGGTAAATTCACATGTTTGCTCAGCACAAATGAGTCTATAAAGTTTAAAAAAATAATAAATGAATACCATGAACGATTGTTACATGTTCGACAGTCTTCTACGAACCACATTTTGTGGTCTGTGACCCGTGACAATGCAGATTTCACGAGTAATTGATTATTACGAGAGCGCCATATTACGTCATCACAAACTGTGTAAAAGATGATTTTGCATGCCCTTGAAATACGTCGATTTTATAAGATTTAGCGAGAATGAAAGACTCATGGGTGGTTATGTGTATTCAGAGTCGATGCTGGATGCTGTAGTGACACCGTTGCACCGTGTAAGTATGATATCGTTCAGTGTGACGATAAATAGGCGACTACTAAACAACGGTACTCTGAGGTATCGGCCGGTATCCCATATAAAATCCCGGTATTGAAAGTTAATCAGGTTGTATATTGCCTTGTATACAGTACATTAATTATGTTGTATATTTGAAACATGCCTGCGGCGCGGGGGATAAACTAATTATACATAATGCAAATGGGTGTTTGCAGAAAATGTCTTATTTCACCGATGACTATAAGATTTGTATTTTTACTTAAAAAAGTATTTTTTTGTACACATGAATGTGGAAATTGTGAGCGTGTTTAATATTATTAAACACCCGTCAACAAGTATGAACAACATAGAAGCGGTGTTTTCTTTTAGCCTCAATAAAAGAAGAACAAACATTGTATTTGTATAAACATGCATAACTTAGATATTTGCCGTTAACGGCTATCATATTTATTTTTATTTTTATACGGGTCGTTATTATACTTGATCAACGTATCTTCGTGCTTAATTGACAACATATCGTCTGTGTGTATAGTCTTTTTGTATAAATATACCATTTATAAACATTTATCTACACATTACAATTTCTATTTTTTATTGACTGTATATTGCACCTTTTTATGTGCAACTTGTTACCTTATTTCATATGCCGTAACTTAAATCCGTATTACTACATTATGTACAGTGATGCTTGTCTATGGAATGCGGAGTGCACAATAATTCCTTTATTTATAGGTTTAATAGTTAACTACGTAGTTAGAAGTAACTACGTAGTTAGAAGTAACTACGCGGTTACAAGTGCCATCTGCACATTAATTCTTTAAACCCCAGATAAAGACTTAGAACTGCAGTTACAAGTTGTCCATACAAAGATTATTTACAGTATGTCACATATATGCAGTTAAAACATTCGGGTGTCGTAGGAAGTCTGCCATTGAGATTGTCTGATGCTTATAGTGTCTATAAGTTCTGATTATTAAATAGTACACTCCCTACTTGTTGAGTTGATGTCGTAATGTTGCTTGTTAAATTTATAACCATTATTGTTTTAGTTTACTGTGTTGATAATGCTATGATAAAAATTATTTAAAAAGTACCTGTTTGCGTTGGTCCTTATTATCGCAGTATGTGTTTTAACTCATGAAAAATAGCACTTTAGTAAAATCATTTACATCAATTGCGATATCTGTGAACTTAATTGGTCACTCGATATATTATTATTTTTCATGAGTTAAAAAACTTAGAAAGCCATGGCTTAATCAATGCATGTTTCAAAGCATATAGACAGAATTAAACCCCCAAAAAAACCTTTTTACAAAAGTCTTGTATGATAACTTCTTAAAAAAAACATTTTTACAAAATTCTTGTAGATCTATGATAACTTCTTAAAAAAAATAATAAAAAATAATTTTAATTCTGTCTATGTTCAAACTGTACACTTAACCAATCATAACCCGTCACACTTCTTCACTAATCCTTTAATTGGATTATAACTAGCCATTCAAAAAGGTGTCAGTCATGATTACATTAGAGTACCCCGTACAATATACAATATGATACCGGAGAATCCCGGTACCGGAGAATACCGGTACCGCCTTTAATAGTCGCCCGATAAATAACCGCCGGTATGTCGAAAAGTTTTGACCCGGAAGTGTTGGCTGTTTAGCAACTGTTTGTTGATAGTAACCAAGTTGTGATCACAAAATCAGTTTGAATTTGTACAATCACTGATATGAGCCAGTTAGAAGTTTAGCGATCCAGACATCTTGTACGATTTCATGAGCTATACGAGTAATAATATGCACGGAGCAGGACCGAGTCTGGTGTGAAATTAAAAATAAATGGGACGACGTGACGTGCCGGAAAAACTTTTAAAATCAAAGTTTGATGATAGTTGTCAATTAGCATACACATATGAACAACTTAATCAATATTCTAATTTGTTTTTGGAATAACTTATCACTACACTCCCCCCTATTTTATTTTATGTGGTCTCCAGTCACCATCATGACACATGAATTTATCATGGCAAGCAAAGTAAAGCTTCCAAAACCGTTTGACAAATGAGGGGGGTAAAATTTGCAGACAGTAACAAGAATTGAACTGTGACCTCCATAGCATTTATGACAAGCGGATACCAGCTCCCATCTTGCAAGTCTCAGAAGAGTTGACCAAAAACAGTAGCCTTTTTCAAACCAAACAGCAAGGGTTTTTTAATGGAACTGTATTCACATCTCCCTCTTTATGCTGCTTCATTAGTACCTAGGTGCATACACCTGTCAAGCACGTGGTCATCAGGCACCCAATTGAATTGGCCCTAACATTAAATCAGGGAAATTTATTTCATGAAGAGCAACCAATGATTGAACACATTTACCTACTGCACTTCAGACAGACACTATGACTATGTCGCTGAAGTGACATATAAACCGTACACGTCACCCAGAACCTTGAGTATGTTAACTAGATACTGTGCCCCTAAAAAGTTTGTTGTTAGAATTAAGAAATAATGAATACGTAGCTATTGTTTTATGGCGTAATAAAATATAGGCGCGTGTTCGGATGCGTAGTAATTAAATCACGAGTACGTAGCACGAGTCATTTTATGTACGCATTCAAACAGGTGCCTATATTTTATAACACAACAAAGCACAACTCCTATTTATTATTTCGATTCTAACATTGCCAATGTTTTACCATTTATAGCACAACAAGACAGGTTGACGTCAAACTACTTTCTTTCCTAGGAACGTTACCGTCACCGTTACGTCATTTGTCATACTGTATGACGTCAAACGTGATGTCATAAATCAGCTATATTTTATCGCAGTAATAAAATATGGTAAGCTTATAAGCAAAGAAGGCAAATCTCACGTGATATGTTAGAATCGCCTATAATCAACACTCATATATAAATGTAAACTTACATTGTGATTTATATCATTAAGCTATATTCTTCATATTTATCTTTCTTTTTGCAGGCTTATAGACAAACTGATTGATATTAGTTGGTACACTTGGTATAAAGGAGCAGAAAATGTTGTGTCAATGGCTCACTGTGAAGAGAAAGTTTTTGCAGAGAAAGGAACATGCACAGGTTGTACAGTTCATCCATATTACTTTAATTTATATACAATATATAATTTCAAAAAATTAATGTCATAATTGACTGATAGTCTGATAGTGTAAATGAACATTGACTCTATTTAAATGGGGGTGACATAAAGAAATTATCCAGTAGATAAGCCAAACTTTTGCTTATCAGCTGGAGTTGCTAATAAAAGCTTTTCTACTTGTGCAGTGTGACAATTACTGGATCTGATTAGGAAAATGTGCAACCCCTAATAACAATTGCTGAGTATATGAAACAGGGCCAATGATGTACAGCTATGATATCAGCTAGATAAAACATGTTTGTATGTAATGGTTCCAAAGGCACGATAAGATACTTCCAATGGCCTAATTTAAAATATTTTTTGTTTGACATTTACCTACCAGGTACCAAATAAAATTGCCCCTACTCAATTAATTATGTTGCTTCCAGAGACAAAAAAGTTTTCTATATTATAAGTAAACATTTGATAGAGCATTTACAAGCAATATTTTATAAATTAACTACAAGTTTATATTAATAGTAATTGTCACTGAGACAACACAAAATATATATTTGTAATAAAAATAATATAAAATTATTTTAATACTTGTGTACTTACCCAATGTAAATATATTGGGTCAGTAAAGGCCAAACAAACAATGTTAGACCTAATGTAAAAGTAAAACTGACATGAAATACTGCTATGCAATGTGTATAACTGATTGATGATTTGAATTTTTAATCAGTATAAAGTTTAAACTCATGAATGGCATACGCTATACTAGTTTGTGTCATTTTGAATACCATTACAAACATGGTTGTTAACAAATCAACACACACAGAAGCTGAATAGAATTTTACTTTAAATTTTGCTTTAAATAAATGGTAAATGTAAAACTTTACACTGATTAATACAACACAATAATAAAACTACAAAATGTACTCTAGTATAGAAAATGACTAATAAATTTATTTGTTTTAAATTCCAGGACTACAAGGGGCTGTTGCGGTGACTATATAGATGACTGGACCTACACAAAGTATCCTGGCTTGGCATGACAACTATTTGTGTTTGAAAGTCACATAGTGGCTTTCAGATTCTGAAAGAATGTACAATAGGTGTACAATTGGAGACAGTCAGCAAGTGGTGGCCACTTTCTGGCTCAATTAAGCAATGTTGACATCTACAAAACAATGTATTTTTACATCTAGAAGCTCATTCACAAGTTCATTCTGGAATTCACAGACTTCAGGCTATTTTAAAACATCCTGGTACATTATTTTACGTGTTAACCATATAATTCAATGTCACCAAATGTGTTCAAACATTGATATTATAGAAATTGTGAATTATTCCACAGTTGCTAAGCAACAATACTGAATATGTATTTATGTAGACATTATTTTTCATCAATCTCTCTTTGATTTGTAACATTTATCATAGACTTTGTGAAGACAGAAACCTGTTTAGGTCCTGCAGATTCATAATGCTATAATCATTGCTGTAACAAATTGATGTCTATATTAATATCTGATTGCACTTTTGCAAGCATGGTACACATTAGAAATTGCTTCTGTGCATGCAACTTCCTATTTAATTTGAACATATATTTCCAAGTCTGTTTATCCTGCATTGTAAGACATGTCTTTTGGTGTAAACAATTTCATATTTTGAGATCATTTAGCTGCATTTTAGGGCATATACTTTAGAAAGCAAGACACAAAAGTGAGACATTCTGTAGTTGCTATGCAACAAGAAAAATATACATGTATGTATTGAGTTGTGGGTTGCAATTATGCATGCCTATTTGACAACTACTATTTTAAACTATATACAATCATTGCAACTTGTAGAAGAATTCATATGACAACAAGTGATCTTGGGTTATTCTGACAGGATTCAAATTACATGACCTTAGTATACTTTTGAACACTAACCGTACTGTCCAAAATAGGTTTATTGTCATAATTTTAATTGGTAGATATAAATTAATCATTTGAAACTAATAACATATGTATTGTGTTGACAATAATCTTTTTCTGTCAATGGTAGTATACTTTTTTAATCACATGTGAAGCCGTAAAACCTAAAAAATGTCAAAATTGTAAAATATTCCATTGTTGCTAAGCAACAGAAATACGATATTTGTTTTATTGTACATATATTTTGGTACAATATTTATCCTACATCTAGGTTGGTTAGGAACATACATTCTAATGGCTTTTATAACAAAGAAGGGTTGTTCTTTATAGATGTAGTCAATTTTGTAAAAGAGACAAGGCTAAAGAATATTTGGAATTATTCAATCTATGACTCAAAATTAATATAACTTTAGTAGTGCCTTACAGATTGTACTGTACATTCAGAATTTCATTAAGTACATACTATTTGGACTTTCTTTGGAACAAAATGAGGTTTGACTTAATTTTGGCAAGGTTATAGCTATGTATGTCTTAAATATTAAGAAACAATCAATATTTCTAGGTTGCTAGGCAACAGTACTGTATTCAAGTGTACATTTTGTGAAGATGTTCTTCTCAAATTGCTCTATGATATGAAATAAACAAATTGTATGCAATAAGATGTTTTTGTACTAATTTCTTATTTCTGAATCTGGGTTTTATCTACCTCCCTGAATATGCAACAAATGGCACAAAATCAATTCAAATAAGCAAATAATTTGAAATGACCATCGATATGAAATATCCTGTAACTTTGTAAATTTTTGAGATTTGACGATCAAATTTTCAGATTTACTGCCAAGATGTTACACATGTCAAAAATGGAAAAAACTCAAAATCCATTTTTTGGTCCATAAGCCCCAAATTAACATTCCAAGCCACATATGTGGGCTGCAGCACCTAGCCATCCACGCAAGAGACAGAACGCACCTGACCAGTACCACCCGAAAAGCCTATATACTGCCCTTACAATGAATGACACATTGTTAATACAGTAGAACCTGTACGAACGACCACCTCTATTAAGCGACTTCTCTATTAAACGACCACTTAAGATCCCGCCCGTGAATTTTCACTATATAAATTGATTATATTAAGCGACTTTTCAGTTATCCGACCAGCGACCGCCTTAAACCAGTCCCGAGAGCTAAAATTTAATCCATTCAACGACCACATACACTTAATCTCGTCGAGCATTCACACCTATGAAAACAGTTGGTCGATTAACAAACCCGTTAAATGGTCGTATGTAAAGATAATTGTTGTAGATTAGTGGTTATCAACTAAAAAGGTGAGAAAAAACAAACTAATAGTGAGGGATATGAAGCAAAGAAAACAAGAATCATGGTCAATTAACATTACAAGGGTGGACAAGTGGTCCAGTGGTAAGAGCTACTGACTGCTGATCCAAAGGTTGAAGGTTCGATCCTGCATTTCCCTGCTTTTCCGTGTTTCCCACCTAACATTACTAAACTTACTAACAGTCTTTCGGGCGAGACTTTAAGCGAGGTACCATGTATGATGCTTTACGTCAGGCACGTAAAAGAACCAGACATGCTTCAAACATTGGGGCATCTTCTGTACTATGCAATATCCCCCACAAACTAAAGTGACTAACCTCTTCTTGGGACCTTGCCCATATGGATTTCCGTTGGCGAGGATAAATAAAAGCATTAAATCGTAAAAAATAACATTACACATGTTCACCATCGTAATAAAAAGTCCATATCAGTGCATATAACATTGCAACTGTACTGTATTAGATAGTAGCAGTACTGAATAAAGATATGAAAACACGGCATTGTACTTAAACTAATAATTTCGGCCTGATCTATTTAGAGACCACTTACTTAAGCGACCGTTTTATCCCGGTCCCAAGGGTGGTCGCCCAATGCAGGTTCTACTGTAATGAATACTTAATTACTCTCTTGATCATACACCAATCCAGGTCATGCTGATCAAAATGCCCCAAGAGTACATATCATTTATACCTAGATAATTTCTATGATATGACTCCGGAAGCACCAGTTTAGCACCAGTTTGTATTATCATACTCTTTTCTAATAGTTTTCAACCACAAAATGTCATTCTTTGTATCAAAAAAATATCGAACATTTGATTCGATTGTTTTGCGTTATTGTAGCCTTTTGTTGGAAGTTTAAAATTGCTGTGGTGTCTTTATGGTTTCTATATAGATAAGGTTTTGTCCTAGATGTCATCTAAGCAAAATAAATACGAAATCAGCATAATCCATTGGAAATTATCAATCCACAAATATTTTTGTTTAACAATACAAAAATAGCATACATGCATGTTTGTCGCTCAAAATAAATCTTATTGAATAATATAAAGGGTGGTTGAAGGACTGAACGGATGTAAGCGGTCCTCGAAAACTGGTAACGCAACTTTAACTTATATCAACCTAAAAGTGTATGTACCTGTTTCTGTGGATTCTGACTGAGTTTCCGCCATATATTCCTGGTTTATCTTCTTTCTTATCATATCTAGTATACACAATAATATATACATGTAAATTATTTATACGAAATGAATGAAATCGAAGTAAATTTAACGACGTCTTGACAAAATAGTTTGAAATATTTTGAAATATGATTCATAACACCAACACGATCTGTTTCAAGAAACAACAAACAAACTTGTGTTACTGACTTTCATGTACACATTTTTCATTCCGTCAATACATTTGAGATTCTTTAATGATTTACGAGCGTATAATTATTAGAACAAATATTCAAGTTTAAATGACTGATTGGGAAATGGTACATCAAGTACACAGACAAATAAATAGGTCCTTATTAACCACATTCGTCATTGTGATTATTTGCCCAACAACAAACTGTACAATTTACACTTTAACGAATTTATTATTGGCCATCTATTGTGTCATATTTTAGGGAAAGTACTTTTAAGACAAATGATAAGAACCAAACATCCTATAAAATAAACCTAGATTCATGGGAAAACATATTTCAATCAGTATTTGGTAAAATAACAAACAATAAGACATAAGTTGCATTTTTAGAATGAAATATAACATGCTTATCAATCATTCCGGTGGCGGGAGCGCGTTATATAGGAGGACCATTTCATCAATACGTAACACACTTAGAAACAAAAAGTTTTTGACCGGACTATTACTTTATTATGCATTGATCAATCTTGTTTATATTTGACAAGAATGTTAACCTCCATGAGAAGGAGTGTCTCGCACAAACACCAATTTCTTATCACAATGGTCAAGGTTACAGTTGAAGAACAAGTTAAACAAGAGGGCCCAAAGGGCCCTAGGTCGCTCACCTGTCCTACTAGTGCATGCACACCCCTATGGTGACCCTACACATTTTCTGAATAAAATTTAAGGAAATTCTGCCTCTATTGCAAATTTTTTAATGATTTGACCATGTGACCTTGTTTTTGACCCCAGATGACCCAAAATTGAATTTGGCCTAGATTTTGTTGACATGATCATTGTGACAAAGTTTCATAAAGATTAAGTTGAAATTGTAACCTCTGGTGACTACACAAGGTTTTTCTATGATTTGACCTATAATTTAAACAAAATATTTTGGGAAAAATATTTTCCTCCATATAACTGTACAAATACATGCCATGAAGACAAAACAATACCTAAATACTTAAAAAAATAATAATTAAAAAAATAAAAATTATGGTTCCAGTGGGGTTTGAACCCACGACCCTCAGGAAAATGTCTACGCTCCCTACAGCGCTTTGATTTCCTCTTAACGATTAAAATTTTGATATTTGACCTTAACAAAACTGCTGTGAACCCTGATACACATTTTATTGGTTGATGAAAGTTTACTTGTATGTATACAGAGAGAGTTACAGCAGAGAGTTTAGTGACCATGAAGACTACATGTTGAAAGGTTTAAATGAGTACACACACTGCCTGAGGTTGAAATATTTCATGGTTCTACACACTGGTCATTATTAATTTGTTACAATCAGTATAAACTGATAGTGCGAAAGTATTAATATATAATACAAGTCATTCTTTTAACACACGCGTTTTATATACAATGCAGAGCCTAGACACGATGTAGTTTCGGGCAAGGCAATTGAAGAGTAGAAAATGCCAATTGACAGTGTGACCTTGTTTTTGACCCCAGGTGACCCAAAATCGAACTTGACCTAGATTTTGTTGCCATGATCATTGTGACAAAGTTTCATAAATATTAAGTTGAAATTGTAACCTCTGGTGACTACACAAGGTTTTTCTATAATTTGACCTAGTGAACTAGTTTTTGACCTCAGATGACCCAATATCGAACTTGACCTAGATTTTGTTGAGATGATCATTGTGAACAAGTTTCATAAAGATTAGGCCAAAATTGTGATCTCTAGAGAGGACACAACCCAATGGTTAACGGACGGACAGACGGACGGACGGACGAAGTGTGATCACAAAAGCTCACTCTGTCACTTTGTGACAGGTGAGCTAAAAATAACATGAGGCAAAATTTAGGCATTCGTAAACGTTGTCCGTTCCTTCATGACGGGCTTTGCCATGCACATGTGGTCAACATGGGACGTGCAGTGGTCCCCTATCCTTCACCCTTTTAATGAACTAAATGAGGATTCTAATCGTTAACATATGCGTCTACAACTTGCAACTTACAGCGATTTAACTATTCGCAATATTATACTATTTAAAACGATTCGACTTCTAACGGAATTTCGTAATGATATTTTACATACATGTCTCGCATTTAAATGCTACCTGTCAGCTGACGTTAGCATAACAACACAAAAGACAAGAAAAGAAGTTTAGCGTTATTAAATTGTAACAAAGTAAAAAAACAGCCATAATTTAGGACGACATAACAAAACAAAGAGACGTCGAGCAACGTATACAACTAGAACCATCTGGAGTCTTAAAATCATGCACACCTTGCAAGTCAACAACCTTTGAATTTTGGGACTGGGTTGTTTCCACGACTTTAAATAATAGCTAAAAGTTACCAAATTGAATTGCAAGTGTTCCTTTTATTCTTTTGAGCAGCATATAATAGTATGTGTGACACAGAGTATCAACTTTCTATTTCAGTGTATATTGTGCAAATACATGTACTATACCTGCTCGATCTGGAGGTTGTATCGATGAAACTGGTTTGTTTTCTAATTGCTCATAGTTCTTTCTATTTCCCCGTTTCTTATTTCGCTGGTGTTTCGGACTATCTTGTCGAGTGCCATAACTATTGCTTACAGTTGTATGTACGTCCTTTGGTCGAGCTCCTAGATTATCCGGGTTCGAAATATCAGGGCTTCTTTTTCCACACCACACTAAAAAGATCATTTCGTTTTAACTTATTTTCACAGTTCAAGAACTATTATAAAGAAGAGGACCACTAACCATAAAGCGCTAATCTAACGTTAGTTACAACTGGCAGATATAGCTTTTACTCTATGTGACCAGTCTCTGCCTTGGCCAATCCTTTAACAAGCCAAACCTTATGAGATTAGATCACAACTGTTGTATATAGAGTGCTGACGAAAGTTTTCTTTAATTCGGCCAATATTGTAGTGACCTAGTTTTTGACACCCAATTGTAAACGTTGCACATAATTTGCAGAACAAATACCATAATATAAACACTGTGATTTTAAAGTGTTAACCGTGAAATTGTTGACGACGGACTTGCGTCGGACATACGATACGATACAGCACTGTTACGGAATGTTTATGCAATATGCGCACTTAAAAAGATCATGAATTAGAAATGTGTCCATAGTACACGGATGTCCCTACTTGTCATTAGACCATGTCACGTGTCTTAACTTGAATGCACATGCTGACTAATATTCCTGCAAGGTTTGATGACTGTAGCACAAACAAAAGCGACATAGCAGCATTTCAAGGACACAACTCTACTTAAACAAGTCAGATTCGAATTAAAATATTAAGGTGGGAAACTACACATACTGTACTACAATATTCTTGCAAAATATGAAGACTGTAGCTCAAACACTTTCAAAAGTTATGAGCGACACCAGCAAAGTGTCATCAAATTTAATCATTTTAAGGTCCATAACTCGGCTGATACCGGTTGGATCCAAATAAAACTGTACAATGTACAGGTACACAACTACTTTTGCCAACTAAACTGTGAAGTTTGAAAACTGTAGTACAAACACTTTCCAAGTTACAGACGACACAAACTTTTGGGACGGACGGAAAAGGGCGACTCCGTATGCCCCCTCCTAATATTTGATGTGGTAAACAACAAGAGGGCCCTCAGGGCCCTAGGTCGCTCACCTGTGCACATTGATCAAGTAGAACTAGGTTTTTTTAAAAAGTTTTTTCCAATCAGTTGTCATGGCAACCAGAGTTCTGCATGGATTATAATTCTTTTAGCTATTTTTAGAAAGGATAACCCAAGGAATATTGTTAACCATTTAATATGAAAGATTTTTTAAAGATTTTACCATAGATATATAGGGAAAACAGCACCCCACCCACTAGCGGTCATGTTTCTTGACGAATCAGTACAAAAATGTCAATTTTGTAAGAGGGTCACCCAACAACTATTTCTGTAAAACTATTTTGAAATCTGGCAGGCGGTTGGTTTTTTATGATTTTTTAAAAAGATTTTCCTATCGGTTTCCATGGCAACCAGAGTTCTGCATGGAATGGAATTCTTTTAGCTATTTTTAGAAAGGATCACCAAAAGAACAATTTAACCAATTTATAATGAAATCCAACCGGTACTTTTAGAGGAGAAGATTTTTAAAGATTTTACTATAGATATATATGGAAAAACAGCATCCCACCCACTGGCGGCCATGATTTTTGACGAATCAGGACAAAAATGTCAATTTTGTAAGAGGGTCACCCAACAACAAATTCTGTATAATTATTTTGAAATCTGGCAAGCGGTTGGTTTTTTATGATTTGTTTTAAAGATTTTCCTATCGGTTTCCATGGCAACCAGAGTTCTGCATGGAATGGAATTCTTTTAGCTATTTTAAGAAAGGACCACCCAAGGAACAATTTAACCAATTTATAATGAAATCCAACCAGTACTTTTAGAGTAGATGATTTTTAAAGATTTTACTATAGATATATAGGGAAAAACAGCGCCCCACCCACTGGCGGCCATGTTTTTTGACGAATCAAGACAAAATGTTAATTTTGTAAGAGGGTCACCCAACAACTATTTCTGTAAAATTATTTTGAAATCTGGCCTGCGGTTGATTTTTTATGATTTTTTAAAAGATTTTCCTATCGGAGTTATTTATAGATTACAATTCTTTTAGCTATTTTTAGAAAGGACCACCCATGGAACATACCTGTGAAGTTTGGTTGAAATTGGTCAAGTGGTTTAGGAGGAGAAGTCGTTTGAATGAAATGTTGACGCACGCACGGACGCACAGACGACGGACGAAGAGTGATCACAATAGCTCACCTTGCCACTTTGTGACAGGTGAGCTAATTATAATGGAATCGGATAGGCTGCATATATAAATTTTTATAGAACCGGATAGGCTGCATATATACATTATAAAAGAACCGGATAGGCTGCATATATAAATTATAATAGAACCGGATAGGCTGCATATATAAATTATAATAGAACCGGATAGGATACAAATAGCACAAACGACGATTTGTAAATGCGTAGACGAAAGAATGTATCCAAAGGTTGAAGGTTCGATCCTGCATTTCCCTGCTTTTCCGTGTTTCCCACCTAGCATAACTAAACTTACTAACAGTCTTTCGGGCGAGTCTTTAAGCGAGGTACCATGTATGATGCTTTACGTCAGGCACGTAAAAGAACCAGACATGCTTCAAACATTGGGGCATCTTCTGTACTATGCAATATCCCCCACAAACTAAAGTGACTAACCTCTTCTTGGGACCTTGCCCATATGGATTTCCGTTGGCGAGGATAAATAAAAGCATTAAATCGTAAAAAATAACATTACACATGTTCACCATCGTAATAAAAAAGTCCATATCAGTGCATATAACATTGCAACTGTACTGTATTAGATAGTAGCAGTACTGAATAAAGATATGAAAACACGGCATTGTACTTAAACTAATAATTTCGGCCTGATCTATTTAGAGACCACTTACTTAAGCGACCGTTTTATCCCGGTCCCAAGGGTGGTCGCCCAATGCAGGTTCTACTGTAATGAATACTTAATTACTCTCTTGATCATACACCAATCCAGGTCATGCTGATCAAAATGCCCCAAGAGTACATATCATTAATACCTAGATAATTTCTATGATATGACTCCGGAAGCACCAGTTTAGCACCAGTTTGTATTATCATACTCTTTTCTAATAGTTTTCAACCACAAAATGTCATTCTTTGTATCAAAAAAATATCGAACATTTGATTCGATTGTTTTGCGTTATTGTAGCCTTTTGTTGGAAGTTTAAAATTGCTGTGGTGTCTTTATGGTTTCTATATAGATAAGGTTTTGTCCTAGATGTCATCTAAGCAAAATAAATACGAAATCAGCATAATCCATTGGAAATTATCAATCCACAAATATTTTTGTTTAACAATACAAAAATAGCATACATGCATGTTTGTCGCTCAAAATAAATCTTATTGAATAATATAAAGGGTGGTTGAAGGACTGAACGGATGTAAGCGGTCCTCGAAAACTGGTAACGCAACTTTAACTTATATCAACCTAAAAGTGTATGTACCTGTTTCTGTGGATTCTGACTGAGTTTCCGCCATATATTCCTGGTTTATCTTCTTTCTTATCATATCTAGTATACACAATAATATATACATGTAAATTATTTATACGAAATGAATGAAATCGAAGTAAATTTAACGACGTCTTGACAAAATAGTTTGAAATATTTTGAAATATGATTCATAACACCAACACGATCTGTTTCAAGAAACAACAAACAAACTTGTGTTACTGACTTTCATGTACACATTTTTCATTCCGTCAATACATTTGAGATTCTTTAATGATTTACGAGCGTATAATTATTAGAACGAATATTCAAGTTTAAATGACTGATTGGGAAATGGTACATCAAGTACACAGACAAATAAATAGGTCCTTATTAACCACATTCGTCATTGTGATTATTTGCCCAACAACAAACTGTACAATTTACACTTTAACGAATTTATTATTGGCCATCTATTGTGTCATATTTTAGGGAAAGTACTTTTAAGACAAATGATAAGAACCAAACATCCTATAAAATAAACCTAGATTCATGGGAAAACATATTTCAATCAGTATTTGGTAAAATAACAAACAATAAGACATAAGTTGCATTTTTAGAATGAAATATAACATGCTTATCAATCATTCCGGTGGCGGGAGCGCGTTATATAGGAGGACCATTTCATCAATACGTAACACACTTAGAAACAAAAAGTTTTTGACCGGACTATTACTTTATTATGCATTGATCAATCTTGTTTATATTTGACAAGAATGTTAACCTCCATGAGAAGGAGTGTCTCGCACAAACACCAATTTCTTATCACAATGGTCAAGGTTACAGATGGAGGACAAAGGTAAACAAGAGGGCCCAAAGGGCCCTAGGTCGCTCACCTGTCCTACTAGTGCATGCACACCCCTATGGTGACCCTACACATTTTCTGAATAAAATTTAAGGAAATTCTGCTTCTATTGCAAATTTTTTAATGATTTGACCATGTGACCTTGTTTTTGACCCCAGATGACCCAAAATTGAATTTGGCCTAGATTTTGTTGACATGATCATTGTGACAAAGTTCCATAAAGATTAAGTTGAAATTGTAACCTCTGGTGACTACACAATGTTTTTCTATGATTTGACCTATAATTTAAACAAAATATTTTGGGAAAAATATTTTCCTCCATATAACTGTACAAATACATGCCATGAAGACAAAACAATACCTAAATACTTAAAAAAATAATAATTAAAAAAATAAAAATTATGGTTCCAGTGGGGTTTGAACCCACGACCCTCAGGAAAATGTCTACGCTCCCTACAGCGCTTTGATTTCCTCTTAACCATTAAAATTTTGATATTTGACCTTAACAAAACTGCTGTGAACCCTGATACACATTTTATTGGTTGATGAAAGTTTACTTGTATGTATACAGAGAGAGTTACAGCAGAGAGTTTAGTGACCATGAAGACTACATGTTGAAAGGTTTAAATGAGTACACACACTGCCTGAGGTTGAAATATTTCATGGTTCTACACACTGGTCATTATTAATTTGTTACAATCAGTATAAACTGATAGTGCGAGAGTATTAATATATAATACAAGTCATTCTTTTAACACACGCGTTTTATATACAATGCAGAGCCTAGACACGATGTAGTTTCGGGCAAGGCAATTGAAGAGTAGAAAATGCCAATTGACAGTGTGACCTTGTTTTTGACCCCAGATGACCCAAAATCGAACTTGACCTAGATTTTGTTGCCATGATCATTGTGACAAAGTTTCATAAAGATTAAGTTGAAATTGTAACCTCTGGTGACTACACAAGGTTTTTCTATAATTTGACCTAGTGAACTAGTTTTTGACCTCAGATGACCCAATATCGAACTTGTCCTAGATTTTGTTGAGATGATCATTGTGAACAAGTTTCATAAAGATTAGGCCAAAATTGTGACCTCTAGAGAGGACACAACCCAATTGTTGACGGACGGACAGACGGACGGACGGACGAAGTGTGATCACAAAAGCTCACTCTGTCACTTTGTGACAGGTGAGCTAAAAATAACATGAGGCAAAATTTAGGCATTCGTAAACGTTGTCCGTTCCTTCATGACGGGCTTTGCCATGCACAAGTGGTCAACATGGGACGTGCAGTGGTCCCCTATCCTCCACCCTTTTTTAATGAACTAAATGAGGATTCTAATCGTTAACATATGCGTCTACAACTTGCAACTTACAGCGATTTAACTATTCGCAATATTATACTATTTAAAACGATTCGACTTCTAACGGAATTTCGTAATGATATTTTACATACATGTCTCGCATTTAAATGCTACCTGTCAGCTGACGTTAGCATTACAACACAAAAGACAAGAAAAGAAGTTTAGCGTTATTAAATTGTAACAAAGTAAAAAAACAGCCATAATTTAGGACGACATAACAAAACAAAGAGACGTCGAGCAACGTATACAACTAGAACCATCTGGAGTCTTAAAATCATGCACACCTGCAAGTCAAAAACCTTTGAATTTTGGGACTGGGTTGTTTCCACGACTTTAAATAATAACTAAAAGTTACCAAATTGAATTGCAAGTGTTCCTTTCATTCTTTTGAGCAGCATATAATAGTATGTGTGACACAGAGTATCAACTTTCTATTTCAGTGTATATTGTGCAAATACATGTACTATACCTGCTCGATCTGGAGGTTGTATCGATGAAACTGGTTTGTTTTCTAATTGCTCATAGTTTCCCCGTTTCTTATTTCGCTGGTGTTTCGGACTATCTTGTCGAGTGCCATAACTATTGCTTACAGTTGTATGTACGTCCTTTGGTCGAGCTCCTAGATTATCCGGGTTCGAAATATCAGGGCTTCTTTTTCCACACCACACTAAAAAGATCATTTCGTTTTAACTTATTTTCACAGTTCAAGAACTATTATAAAGAAGAGGACCACTAACCATAAAGCGCTAATCTAACGTTAGTTACAACTGGCAGATATAGCTTTTACTCTATGTGACCAGTCTCTGCCTTGGCCAATCCTTTAACAAGCCAAACCTTATGAGATTAGATCACAACTGTTGTATATAGAGTGCTGACGAAAGTTTTCTTTAATTCGGCCAATATTGTAGTGACCTAGTTTTTGACACCCAATTGTAAACGTTGCACATAATTTGCAGAACAAATACCATAATATAAACACTGTGATTTTAAAGTGTTAACCGTGAAATTGTTGACGACGGACTTGCGTCGGACATACGATACGATACAGCACTGTTACGGAATGTGTATGCAATATGCGCACTTAAAAAGATCATGAATTAGAAATGTGTCCATAGTACACGGATGGCCCTACTTGTCATTAGACCATGTCTTGAATGCACATGCTGACTAATATTCCTGCAAGGTTTGATGACTGTAGCACAAACAAAAGCGACATAGCAGCATTTCAAGGACACAACTCTACTTAAACAAGTCAGATTCGAATTAAAATATTAAGGTGGGAAACTACACATACTGTACTACAATATTCTTGCAAAATATGAAGACTGTAGCTCAAACACTTTCAAAAGTTATGAGCGACACCAGCAAAGTGTCATCAAATTTAATCATTTTAAGGTCCATAACTCGGCTGATACCGGTTGGATCCAAATAAAACTGTACAATGTGCAGGTACACAACTACTTTTGCCAACTAAACTGTGAAGTTTGAAAACTGTAGTACAAACACTTTCCAAGTTACAGACGACACAAACTTTTGGGACGGACGGAAAAGGGCGACTCCATATGCCCCCTCCTAATATTTGATGTGGTAAACAACAAGAGGGCCCTCAGGGCCCTATGTCGCTCACCTGTGCACATTGATCAAGTAGAACTAGGTTTTTTTTAAAAGTTTTTTCCAATCAGTTGTCATGGCAACCAGAGTTCTGCATGGATTATAATTCTTTTAGCTATTTTTAGAAAGGATAACCCAAGGAATATTGTTAACCATTTAATATGAAAGATTTTTAAAGATTTTACCATAGATATATAGGGAAAAACAGCACCCCACCCACTAGCGGTCATGTTTCTTGACGAATCAGTACAAAAATGTCAATTTTGTAAGAGGGTCACCCAACAACTATTTCTGTAAAATTATTTTGAAATCTGGCAGGCGGTTGGTTTTTTATGATTTTTTAAAAAGATTTTCCTATCGGTTTCCATGGCAACCAGAGTTCTGCATGGAATGGAATTCTTTTAGCTATTTTTAGAAAGGATCACCCAAAGAACAATTTAACCAATTTATAATGAAATCCAACCGGTACTTTTAGAGGAGAAGATTTTTAAAGATTTTACTATAGATATATATGGAAAAACAGCATCCCACCCACTGGCGGCCATGATTTTTGACGAATCAGGACAAAAATGTCAATTTTGTAAGAGGGTCACCCAACAACAAATTCTGTATAATTATTTTGAAATCTGGCAAGCGGTTGGTTTTTTATGATTTGTTTTAAAGATTTTCCTATCGGTTTCCATGGCAACCAGAGTTCTGCATGGAATGGAATTCTTTTAGCTATTTTAAGAAAGGACCACCCAAGGAACAATTTAACCAATTTATAATGAAATCCAACCAGTACTTTTAGAGTAGATGATTTTTAAAGATTTTACTATAGATATATAGGGAAAAACAGCGCCCCACCCACTGGCGGCCATGTTTTTTGACGAATCAAGACAAAATGTTAATTTTGTAAGAGGGTCACCCAACAACTATTTCTGTAAAATTATTTTGAAATCTGGCCTGCGGTTGATTTTTTATGATTTTTTAAAAGATTTTCCTATCGGAGTTATTTATAGATTACAATTCTTTTAGCTATTTTTAGAAAGGACCACCCATGGAACATACCTGTGAAGTTTGGTTGAAATTGGTCAAGTGGTTTAGGAGGAGAAGTCGTTTGAATGAAATGTTGACGCACGCACGGACGCACAGACGACGGACGAAGAGTGATCACCTTAGCTCACCTTGCCACTTTGTGACAGGTGAGCTAATTATAATGGAATCGGATAGGCTGCATATATAAATTTTTATAGAACCGGATAGGCTGCATATATACATTATAAAAGAACCGGATAGGCTGCATATATAAATTATAATAGAACCGGATAGGCTGCATATATAAATTATAATAGAACCGGATAGGATACAAATAGCACAAACGACGATTTGTAAATGCGTAGACGAAAGAATGTATCCAAAGGTTGAAGGTTCGATCCTGCATTTCCCTGCTTTTCCGTGTTTCCCACCTAGCATAACTAAACTTACTAACAGTCTTTCGGGCGAGACTTTAAGCGAGGTACCATGTATGATGCTTTACGTCAGGCACGTAAAAGAACCAGACATGCTTCAAACATTGGGGCATCTTCTGTACTATGCAATATCCCCCACAAACTAAAGTGACTAACCTCTTCTTGGGACCTTGCCCATATGGATTTCCGTTGGCGAGGATAGATAAAAGCATTAAATCGTAAAAAATAACATTACACATGTTCACCATCGTAATAAATGTCCATATCAGTGCATATAACATTGCAACTGTACTGTATTAGATAGTAGCAGTACTGAATAAAGATATGAAAACACGGCATTGTAATTAAACTAATAATTTCGGCCTGATCTATTTAGAGACCACTTACTTAAGCGACCGTTTTATCCCGGTCCCAAGGGTGGTCGCCCAATGCAGGTTCTACTGTAATGAATACTTAATTACTCTCTTGATCATACACCAATCCAGGTCATGCTGATCAAAATGCCCCAAGAGTACATATCATTAATACCTAGATAATTTCTATGATATGACTCCGGAAGCACCAGTTTAGCACCAGTTTGTATTATCATACTCTTTTCTAATAGTTTTCAACCACAAAATGTCATTCTTTGTATCAAAAAAATATCGAACATTTGATTCGATTGTTTTGCGTTATTGTAGCCTTTTGTTGGAAGTTTAAAATTGCTGTGGTGTCTTTATGGTTTCTATATAGATAAGGTTTTGTCCTAGATGTCATCTAAAGCAAAATAAATACGAAATCAGCAAAATCCATTGGAAATTATCAATCCACAAATATTTTTGTTTAACAATACAAAAATAGCATACATGCATGTTTGTCGCTCAAAATAAATCTTATTGAATAATATAAAGGGTGGTTGAAGGACTGAACGGATGTAAGCGGTCCTCGAAAACTGGTAACGCAACTTTAACTTATATCAACCTAAAAGCGTATGTACCTGTTTCTGTGGATTCTGACTGAGTTTCCGCCATATATTCCTGGTTTATCTTCTTTCTTATCATATCTAGTATACACAATAATATATACATGTAAATTATTTATACGAAATGAATGAAATCGAAGTAAATTTAACGACGTCTTGACAAAATAGTTTGAAATATTTTGAAATATGATTCATAACACCAACACGATCTGTTTCAAGAAACAACAAACAAACTTGTGTTACTGACTTTCATGTACACATTTTTCATTCCGTCAATACATTTGAGATTCTTTAATGATTTACGAGCGTATAATTATTAGAACGAATATTCAAGTTTAAATGACTGATTGGGAAATGGTACATCAAGTACACAGACAAATAAATAGGTACTTATTAACCACATTCGTCATTGTGATTATTTGCCCAACAACAAACTGTACAATTTACACTTTAACGAATTTATTATTGGCCATCTATTGTGTCATATTTTAGGGAAAGTACTTTTAAGACAAATGATAAGAACCAAGCATCCTATAAAATAAACCTAGATTCATGGGAAAACATATTTCAATCAGTATTTGGTAAAATAACAAACAATAAGACATAAGTTGCATTTTTAGAATGAAATATAACATGCTTATCAATCATTCCGGTGGCGGGAGCGCGTTATATAGGAGGACCATTTCATCAATACGTAACACACTTAGAAACAAAAAGTTTTTGACCGGACTATTACTTTATTATGCATTGATCAATCTTGTTTATATTTGACAAGAATGTTAACCTCCATGAGAAGGAGTGTCTCGCACAAACACCAATTTCTTATCACAATGGTCAAGGTTACAGTTGGAGGACAAAGGTAAACAAGAGGGCCCAAAGGGCCCTAGGTCGCTCACCTGTCCTACTAGTGCATGCACACCCCTATGGTGACCCTACACATTTTCTGAATAAAATTTAAGGAAATTCTGCCTCTATTGCAAATTTTTTAATGATTTGACCATGTGACCTTGTTTTTGACCCCAGATGACCCAAAATTGAATTTGGCCTAGATTTTGTTGACATGATCATTGTGACAAAGTTTCATAAAGATTAAGTTGAAATTGTAACCTCTGGTGACTACACAAGGTTTTTCTATGATTTGACCTATAATTTAAACAAAATATTTTGGGAAAAATATTCTCCTCCATATAACTGTACAAATACATGCCATGAAGACAAAACAATACCTAAATACTTAAAAAAATAATAATTAAAAAAATAAAAATTATGGTTCCAGTGGGGTTTGAACCCACGACCCTCAGGAAAATGTCTACGCTCCCTACAGCGCTTTGATTTCCTCTTAACCATTAAAATTTTGATATTTGACCTTAACAAAACTGCTGTGAACCCTGATACACATTTTATTGGTTGATGAAAGTTTACTTGTATGTATACAGAGAGAGTTACAGCAGAGAGTTTAGTGACCATGAAGACTACATGTTGAAAGGTTTAACCCAATTGTTGACGGACGGACAGACGGACGGACGGACGAAGTGTGATCACAAAAGCTCACTCTGTCACTTTGTGACAGGTGAGCTAAAAATAACATGAGGCAAAATTTAGGCATTCGTAAACGTTGTCCGTTCCTTCATGACGGGCTTTGCCATGCACAAGTGGTCAACATGGGACGTGCAGTGGTCGCCTATCCTTCACCCTTTTTTAATGAACTAAATGAGGATTCTAATCGTTAACATATGCGTCTACAACTTGCAACTTACAGCGATTTAACTATTCGCAATATTATACTATTTAAAACGATTCGACTTCTAACGGAATTTCGTAATGATATTTTACATACATGTCTCGCATTTAAATGCTACCTGTCAGCTGACGTTAGCATAACAACACAAAAGACAAGAAAAGAAGTTTAGCGTTATTAAATTGTAACAAAGTAAAAAAACAGCCATAATTTAGGACGACATAACAAAACAAAGAGACGTCGAGCAACGTATACAACTAGAACCATCTGGAGTCTTAAAATCATGCACACCTTGCAAGTCAAAAACCTTTGAATTTTGGGACTGGGTTGTTTCCACGACTTTAAATAATAACTAAAAGTTACCAAATTGAATTGCAAGTGTTCCTTTCATTCTTTTGAGCAGCATATAATAGTATGTGTGACACAGAGTATCAACTTTCTATTTCAGTGTATATTGTGCATATACATGTACTATACCTGCTCGATCTGGAGGTTGTATCGATGAAACTGGTTTGTTTTCTAATTGCTCATAGTTCTTTCTATTTCCCCGTTTCTTATTTCGCTGGTGTTTCGGACTATCTTGTCGAGTGCCATAACTATTGCTTACAGTTGTATGTACGTCCTTTGGTCGAGCTCCTAGATTATCCGGGTTCGAAATATCAGGGCTTCTTTTTCCACACCACACTAAAAAGATCATTTCGTTTTAACTTATTTTCACAGTTCAAGAACTATTATAAAGAAGAGGACCACTAACCATAAAGCGCTAATCTAACGTTAGTTACAACTGGCAGATATAGCTTTTACTCTATGTGACCAGTCTCTGCCTTGGCCAATCCTTTAACAAGCCAAACCTTATGAGATTAGATCACAACTGTTGTATATAGAGTGCTGACGAAAGTTTTCTTTAATTCGGCCAATATTGTAGTGACCTAGTTTTTGACACCCAATTGTAAACGTTGCACATAATTTGCAGAACAAATACCATAATATAAACACTGTGATTTTAAAGTGTTAACCGTGAAATTGTTGACGACGGACTTGCGTCGGACATACGATACGATACAGCACTGTTACAGAATGTTTATGCAATATGCGCACTTAAAAAGATCATGAATTAGAAATGTGTCCATAGTACACGGATGCCCCTACTTGTCATTAGACCATGTCACGTGTCTTAACTTGAATGCACATGCTGACTAATATTCCTGCAAGGTTTGATGACTGTAGCACAAACAAAAGCGACATAGCAGCATTTCAAGGACACAACTCTACTTAAACAAGTCAGATTCGAATTAAAATATTAAGGTGGGAAACTACACATACTGTACTACAATATTCTTGCAAAATATGAAGACTGTAGCTCAAACACTTTCAAAAGTTATGAGCGACACCAGCAAAGTGTCATCAAATTTAATCATTTTAAGGTCCATAACTCGGCTGATACCGGTTGGATCCAAATAAAACTGTACAATGTACAGGTACACAACTACTTTTGCCAACTAAACTGTGAAGTTTGAAAACTGTAGTACAAACACTTTCCAAGTTACAGACGACACAAACTTTTGGGACGGACGGAAAAGGGCGACTCCATATGCCCCCTCCTAATATTTGATGTGGTAAACAACAAGAGGGCCCTCAGGGCCCTATGTCGCTCACCTGTGCACATTGATCAAGTAGAACTAGGTTTTTTTTAAAAGTTTTTTCCAATCAGTTGTCATGGCAACCAGAGTTCTGCATGGATTATAATTCTTTTAGCTATTTTTAGAAAGGATAACCCAAGGAATATTGTTAACCATTTAATATGAAAGATTTTTAAAGATTTTACCATAGATATATAGGGAAAAACAGCACCCCACCCACTAGCGGTCATGTTTCTTGACGAATCAGTACAAAAATGTCAATTTTGTAAGAGGGTCACCCAACAACTATTTCTGTAAAATTATTTTGAAATCTGGCAGGCGGTTGGTTTTTTATGATTTTTTAAAAAGATTTTCCTATCGGTTTCCATGGCAACCAGAGTTCTGCATGGAATGGAATTCTTTTAGCTATTTTTAGAAAGGATCACCCAAAGAACAATTTAACCAATTTATAATGAAATCCAACCGGTACTTTTAGAGGAGAAGATTTTTAAAGATTTTACTATAGATATATATGGAAAAACAGCATCCCACCCACTGGCGGCCATGATTTTTGACGAATCAGGACAAAAATGTCAATTTTGTAAGAGGGTCACCCAACAACAAATTCTGTATAATTATTTTGAAATCTGGCAAGCGGTTGGTTTTTTATGATTTGTTTTAAAGATTTTCCTATCGGTTTCCATGGCAACCAGAGTTCTGCATGGAATGGAATTCTTTTAGCTATTTTAAGAAAGGACCACCCAAGGAACAATTTAACCAATTTATAATGAAATCCAACCAGTACTTTTAGAGTAGATGATTTTTAAAGATTTTACTATAGATATATAGGGAAAAACAGCGCCCCACCCACTGGCGGCCATGTTTTTTGACGAATCAAGACAAAATGTTAATTTTGTAAGAGGGTCACCCAACAACTATTTCTGTAAAATTATTTTGAAATCTGGCCTGCGGTTGATTTTTTATGATTTTTTAAAAGATTTTCCTATCGGAGTTATTTATAGATTACAATTCTTTTAGCTATTTTTAGAAAGGACCACCCATGGAACATACCTGTGAAGTTTGGTTGAAATTGGTCAATTGGTTTAGGAGGAGAAGTCGTTTGAATGAAATGTTGACGCACGCACGGACGCACAGACGACGGACGAAGAGTGATCACCTTAGCTCACCTTGCCACTTTGTGACAGGTGAGCTAATTATAATGGAATCGGATAGGCTGCATATATAAATTTTTATAGAACCGGATAGGCTGCATATATACATTATAAAAGAACCGGATAGGCTGCATATATAAATTATAATAGAACCGGATAGGCTGCATATATAAATTATAATAGAACCGGATAGGATACAAATAGCACAAACGACGATTTGTAAATGCGTAGACGAAAGAATGTATCCAAAGGTTGAAGGTTCGATCCTGCATTTCCCTGCTTTTCCGTGTTTCCCACCTAGCATAACTAAACTTACTAACAGTCTTTCGGGCGAGACTTTAAGCGAGGTACCATGTATGATGCTTTACGTCAGGCACGTAAAAGAACCAGACATGCTTCAAACATTGGGGCATCTTCTGTACTATGCAATATCCCCCACAAACTAAAGTGACTAACCTCTTCTTGGGACCTTGCCCATATGGATTTCCGTTGGCGAGGATAGATAAAAGCATTAAATCGTAAAAAATAACATTACACATGTTCACCATCGTAATAAAAAAGTCCATATCAGTGCATATAACATTGCAACTGTACTGTATTAGATAGTAGCAGTACTGAATAAAGATATGAAAACACGGCATTGTACTTAAACTAATAATTTCGGCCTGATCTATTTAGAGACCACTTACTTAAGCGACCGTTTTATCCCGGTCCCAAGGGTGGTCGCCCAATGCAGGTTCTACTGTAATGAATACTTAATTACTCTCTTGATCATACACCAATCCAGGTCATGCTGATCAAAATGCCCCAAGAGTACATATCATTAATACCTAGATAATTTCTATGATATGACTCCGGAAGCACCAGTTTAGCACCAGTTTGTATTATCATACTCTTTTCTAATAGTTTTCAACCACAAAATGTCATTCTTTGTATCAAAAAAATATCGAACATTTGATTCGATTGTTTTGCGTTATTGTAGCCTTTTGTTGGAAGTTTAAAATTGCTGTGGTGTCTTTATGGTTTCTATATAGATAAGGTTTTGTCCTAGATGTCATCTAAAGCAAAATAAATACGAAATCAGCAAAATCCATTGGAAATTATCAATCCACAAATATTTTTGTTTAACAATACAAAAATAGCATACATGCATGTTTGTCGCTCAAAATAAATCTTATTGAATAATATAAAGGGTGGTTGAAGGACTGAACGGATGTAAGCGGTCCTCGAAAACTGGTAACGCAACTTTAACTTATATCAACCTAAAAGCGTATGTACCTGTTTCTGTGGATTCTGACTGAGTTTCCGCCATATATTCCTGGTTTATCTTCTTTCTTATCATATCTAGTATACACAATAATATATACATGTAAATTATTTATACGAAATGAATGAAATCGAAGTAAATTTAACGACGTCTTGACAAAATAGTTTGAAATATTTTGAAATATGATTCATAACACCAACACGATCTGTTTCAAGAAACAACAAACAAACTTGTGTTACTGACTTTCATGTACACATTTTTCATTCCGTCAATACATTTGAGATTCTTTAATGATTTACGAGCGTATAATTATTAGAACGAATATTCAAGTTTAAATGACTGATTGGGAAATGGTACATCAAGTACACAGACAAATAAATAGGTACTTATTAACCACATTCGTCATTGTGATTATTTGCCCAACAACAAACTGTACAATTTACACTTTAACGAATTTATTATTGGCCATCTATTGTGTCATATTTTAGGGAAAGTACTTTTAAGACAAATGATAAGAACCAAGCATCCTATAAAATAAACCTAGATTCATGGGAAAACATATTTCAATCAGTATTTGGTAAAATAACAAACAATAAGACATAAGTTGCATTTTTAGAATGAAATATAACATGCTTATCAATCATTCCGGTGGCGGGAGCGCGTTATATAGGAGGACCATTTCATCAATACGTAACACACTTAGAAACAAAAAGTTTTTGACCGGACTATTACTTTATTATGCATTGATCAATCTTGTTTATATTTGACAAGAATGTTAACCTCCATGAGAAGGAGTGTCTCGCACAAACACCAATTTCTTATCACAATGGTCAAGGTTACAGTTGGAGGACAAAGGTAAACAAGAGGGCCCAAAGGGCCCTAGGTCGCTCACCTGTCCTACTAGTGCATGCACACCCCTATGGTGACCCTACACATTTTCTGAATAAAATTTAAGGAAATTCTGCCTCTTTTGCAAATTTTTTAATGATTTGACCATGTGACCTTGTTTTTGACCCCAGATGACCCAAAATTGAATTTGGCCTAGATTTTGTTGACATGATCATTGTGACAAAGTTTCATAAAGATTAAGTTGAAATTGTAACCTCTGGTGACTACACAAGGTTTTTCTATGATTTGACCTATAATTTAAACAAAATATTTTGGAAAAAATATTTTCCTCCATATAACTGTACAAATACATGCCATGAAGACAAAACAATACCTAAATACTTAAAAAAATAATAATTAAAAAAATAAAAATTATGGTTCCAGTGGGGTTTGAACCCACGACCCTCAGGAAAATGTCTACGCTCCCTACAGCGCTTTGATTTCCTCTTAACCATTAAAATTTTGATATTTGACCTTAACAAAACTGCTGTGAACCCTGATACACATTTTATTGGTTGATGAAAGTTTACTTGTATGTATACAGAGAGAGTTACAGCAGAGAGTTTAGTGACCATGAAGACTACATGTTGAAAGGTTTAACCCAATTGTTGACGGACGGACAGACGGACGGACGGACGAAGTGTGATCACAAAAGCTCACTCTGTCACTTTGTGACAGGTGAGCTAAAAATAACATGAGGCAAAATTTAGGCATTCGTAAACGTTGTCCGTTCCTTCATGACGGGCTTTGCCATGCACAAGTGGTCAACATGGGACGTGCAGTGGTCGCCTATCCTTCACCCTTTTTTAATGAACTAAATGAGGATTCTAATCGTTAACATATGCGTCTACAACTTGCAACTTACAGCGATTTAACTATTCGCAATATTATACTATTTAAAACGATTCGACTTCTAACGGAATTTCGTAATGATATTTTACATACATGTCTCGCATTTAAATGCTACCTGTCAGCTGACGTTAGCATAACAACACAAAAGACAAGAAAAGAAGTTTAGCGTTATTAAATTGTAACAAAGTAAAAAAACAGCCATAATTTAGGACGACATAACAAAACAAAGAGACGTCGAGCAACGTATACAACTAGAACCATCTGGAGTCTTAAAATCATGCACACCTTGCAAGTCAAAAACCTTTGAATTTTGGGACTGGGTTGTTTCCACGACTTTAAATAATAACTAAAAGTTACCAAATTGAATTGCAAGTGTTCCTTTCATTCTTTTGAGCAGCATATAATAGTATGTGTGACACAGAGTATCAACTTTCTATTTCAGTGTATATTGTGCATATACATGTACTATACCTGCTCGATCTGGAGGTTGTATCGATGAAACTGGTTTGTTTTCTAATTGCTCATAGTTCTTTCTATTTCCCCGTTTCTTATTTCGCTGGTGTTTCGGACTATCTTGTCGAGTGCCATAACTATTGCTTACAGTTGTATGTACGTCCTTTGGTCGAGCTCCTAGATTATCCGGGTTCGAAATATCAGGGCTTCTTTTTCCACACCACACTAAAAAGATCATTTCGTTTTAACTTATTTTCACAGTTCAAGAACTATTATAAAGAAGAGGACCACTAACCATAAAGCGCTAATCTAACGTTAGTTACAACTGGCAGATATAGCTTTTACTCTATGTGACCAGTCTCTGCCTTGGCCAATCCTTTAACAAGCCAAACCTTATGAGATTAGATCACAACTGTTGTATATAGAGTGCTGACGAAAGTTTTCTTTAATTCGGCCAATATTGTAGTGACCTAGTTTTTGACACCCAATTGTAAACGTTGCACATAATTTGCAGAACAAATACCATAATATAAACACTGTGATTTTAAAGTGTTAACCGTGAAATTGTTGACGACGGACTTGCGTCGGACATACGATACGATACAGCACTGTTACAGAATGTTTATGCAATATGCGCACTTAAAAAGATCATGAATTAGAAATGTGTCCATAGTACACGGATGCCCCTACTTGTCATTAGACCATGTCACGTGTCTTAACTTGAATGCACATGCTGACTAATATTCCTGCAAGGTTTGATGACTGTAGCACAAACAAAAGCGACATAGCAGCATTTCAAGGACACAACTCTACTTAAACAAGTCAGATTCGAATTAAAATATTAAGGTGGGAAACTACACATACTGTACTACAATATTCTTGCAAAATATGAAGACTGTAGCTCAAACACTTTCAAAAGTTATGAGCGACACCAGCAAAGTGTCATCAAATTTAATCATTTTAAGGTCCATAACTCGGCTGATACCGGTTGGATCCAAATAAAACTGTACAATGTACAGGTACACAACTACTTTTGCCAACTAAACTGTGAAGTTTGAAAACTGTAGTACAAACACTTTCCAAGTTACAGACGACACAAACTTTTGGGACGGACGGAAAAGGGCGACTCCATATGCCCCCTCCTAATATTTGATGTGGTAAACAACAAGAGGGCCCTCAGGGCCCTATGTCGCTCACCTGTGCACATTGATCAAGTAGAACTAGGTTTTTTTAAAAAGTTTTTTCCAATCAGTTGTCATGGCAACCAGAGTTCTGCATGGATTATAATTCTTTTAGCTATTTTTAGAAAGGATAACCCAAGGAATATTGTTAACCATTTAATATGAAAGATTTTTAAAGATTTTACCATAGATATATAGGGAAAAACAGCACCCCACCCACTAGCGGTCATGTTTCTTGACGAATCAGTACAAAAATGTAAATTTTGTAAGAGGGTCACCCAACAACTATTTCTGTAAAATTATTTTGAAATCTGGCAGGCGGTTGGTTTTTTATGATTTTTTAAAAAGATTTTCCTATCGGTTTCCATGGCAACCAGAGTTCTGCATGGAATGGAATTCTTTTAGCTATTTTTAGAAAGGATCACCCAAAGAACAATTTAACCAATTTATAATGAAATCCAACCGGTACTTTTAGAGGAGAAGATTTTTAAAGATTTTACTATAGATATATATGGAAAAACAGCATCCCACCCACTGGCGGCCATGATTTTTGACGAATCAGGACAAAAATGTCAATTTTGTAAGAGGGTCACCCAACAACAAATTCTGTATAATTATTTTGAAATCTGGCAAGCGGTTGGTTTTTTATGATTTGTTTTAAAGATTTTCCTATCGGTTTCCATGGCAACCAGAGTTCTGCATGGAATGGAATTCTTTTAGCTATTTTAAGAAAGGACCACCCAAGGAACAATTTAACCAATTTATAATGAAATCCAACCAGTACTTTTAGAGTAGATGATTTTTAAAGATTTTACTATAGATATATAGGGAAAAACAGCGCCCCACCCACTGGCGGCCATGTTTTTTGACGAATCAAGACAAAATGTTAATTTTGTAAGAGGGTCACCCAACAACTATTTCTGTAAAATTATTTTGAAATCTGGCCTGCGGTTGATTTTTTATGATTTTTTAAAAGATTTTCCTATCGGAGTTATTTATAGATTACAATTCTTTTAGCTATTTTTAGAAAGGACCACCCATGGAACATACCTGTGAAGTTTGGTTGAAATTGGTCAAGTGGTTTAGGAGGAGAAGTCGTTTGAATGAAATGTTGACGCACGCACGGACGCACAGACGACGGACGAAGAGTGATCACAATAGCTCACCTTGCCACTTTGTGACAGGTGAGCTAATTATAATGGAATCGGATAGGCTGCATATATAAATTTTTATAGAACCGGATAGGCTGCATATATACATTATAAAAGAACCGGATAGGCTGCATATATAAATTATAATAGAACCGGATAGGCTGCATATATAAATTATAATAGAACCGGATAGGATACAAATAGCACAAACGACGATTTGTAAATGCGTAGACGAAAGAATGTATCCAAAGGTTGAAGGTTCGATCCTGCATTTCCCTGCTTTTCCGTGTTTCCCACCTAGCATAACTAAACTTACTAACAGTCTTTCGGGCGAGACTTTAAGCGAGGTACCATGTATGATGCTTTACGTCAGGCACGTAAAAGAACCAGACATGCTTCAAACATTGGGGCATCTTCTGTACTATGCAATATCCCCCACAAACTAAAGTGACTAACCTCTTCTTGGGACCTTGCCCATATGGATTTCCGTTGGCGAGGATAAATAAAAGCATTAAATCGTAAAAAATAACATTACACATGTTCACCATCGTAATAAAAAAGTCCATATCAGTGCATATAACATTGCAACTGTACTGTATTAGATAGTAGCAGTACTGAATAAAGATATGAAAACACGGCATTGTACTTAAACTAATAATTTCGGCCTGATCTATTTAGAGACCACTTACTTAAGCGACCGTTTTATCCCGGTCCCAAGGGTGGTCGCCCAATGCAGGTTATACTGTAATGAATACTTAATTACTCTCTTGATCATACACCAATCCAGGTCATGCTGATCAAAATGCCCCAAGAGTACATATCATTAATACCTAGATAATTTCTATGATATGACTCCGGAAGCACCAGTTTAGCACCAGTTTGTATTATCATACTCTTTTCTAATAGTTTTCAACCACAAAATGTCATTCTTTGTATCAAAAAAATATCGAACATTTGATTCGATTGTTTTGCGTTATTGTAGCCTTTTGTTGGAAGTTTAAAATTGCTGTGGTGTCTTTATGGTTTCTATATAGATAAGGTTTTGTCCTAGATGTCATCTAAGCAAAATAAATACGAAATCAGCATAATCCATTGGAAATTATCAATCCACAAATATTTTTGTTTAACAATACAAAAATAGCATACATGCATGTTTGTCGCTCAAAATAAATCTTATTGAATAATATAAAGGGTGGTTGAAGGACTGAACGGTTGTAAGCGGTCCTCGAAAACTGGTAACGCAACTTTAACTTATATCAACCTAAAAGTGTATGTACCTGTTTCTGTGGATTCTGACTGAGTTTCCGCCATATATTCCTGGTTTATCTTCTTTCTTATCATATCTAGTAGACACAATAATATATACATGTAAATTATTTATACGAAATGAATGAAATCGAAGTAAATTTAACGACGTCTTGACAAAATAGTTTGAAATATTTTGAAATATGATTCATAACACCAACACGATCTGTTTCAAGAAACAACAAACAAACTTGTGTTACTGACTTTCATGTACACATTTTTCATTCCGTCAATACATTTGAGATTCTTTAATGATTTACGAGCGTATAATTATTAGAACGAATATTCAAGTTTAAATGACTGATTGGGAAATGGTACATCAAGTACACAGACAAATAAATAGGTCCTTATTAACCACATTCGTCATTGTGATTATTTGCCCAACACCAAACTGTACAATTTACACTTTAACGAATTTATTATTGGCCATCTATTGTGTCATATTTTAGGGAAAGTACTTTTAAGACAAATGATAAGAACCAAACATCCTATAAAATAAACCTAGATTCATGGGAAAACATATTTCAATCAGTATTTGGTAAAATAACAAACAATAAGACATAAGTTGCATTTTTAGAATGAAATATAACATGCTTATCAATCATTCCGGTGGCGGGAGCGCGTTATATAGGAGGACCATTTCATCAATACGTAACACACTTAGAAACAAAAAGTTTTTGACCGGACTATTACTTTATTATGCATTGATCAATCTTGTTTATATTTGACAAGAATGTTAACCTCCATGAGAAGGAGTGTCTCGCACAAACACCAATTTCTTATCACAATGGTCAAGGTTACAGTTGGAGGACAAAGGTAAAGGTCGCTCACCTGTCCTACTAGTGCATGCACACCCCTATGGTGACCCTACACATTTTCTGAATAAAATTTAAGGAAATTCTGCCTCTATTGCAAATTTTTTAATGATTTGACCATGTGACCTTGTTTTTGACCCCAGATGACCCAAAATTAAATTTGGCCTAGATTTTGTTGACATGATCATTGTGACAAAGTTTCATAAAGATTAAGTTGAAATTGTAACCTCTGGTGACTACACAAGGTTTTTCTATGATTTGACCTATAATTTAAACAAAATATTTTGGGAAAAATATTTTCCTCCATATAACTGTACAAATACATGCCATGAAGACAAAACAATACCTAAATACTTAAAAAAATAATAATTAAAAAAATAAAAATTATGGTTCCAGTGGGGTTTGAACCCACGACCCTCAGGAAAATGTCTACGCTCCCTACAGCGCTTTGATTTCCTCTTAACCATTAAAATTTTGATATTTGACCTTAACAAAACTGCTGTGAACCCTGATACACATTTTATTGGTTGATGAAAGTTTACTTGTATGTATACAGAGAGAGTTACAGCAGAGAGTTTAGTG
The DNA here is from genome assembly GCA_947247005.1 of Spisula solida. Lineage (NCBI taxonomy): Eukaryota > Metazoa > Mollusca > Bivalvia > Venerida > Mactridae > Spisula > Spisula solida. Next base: position 24,157,389 of record OX365960.1, on the reverse strand, counting down.
ACCATGAAGACTACATGTTGAAAGGTTTAAATGAGTACACACACTGCCTGAGGTTGAAATATTTCATGGTTCTACACACTGGTCATTATTAATTTGTTACAATCAGTATCAACTGATAGTGCGAGAGTATTAATATATAATACAAGTCATTCTTTTAACACAAGCGTTTTATATACAATGCAGAGCCTAGACACGATGTAGTTTCGGGCAAGGCAATTGAAGAGTAGAAAATGCCAATTGACAGTGTGACCTTGTTTTTGACCCCAGATGACCCAAAATCGAACTTGACCTAGATTTTGTTGCCATGATTATTGTGACAAAGTTTCATAAAGATTAAGTTGAAATTGTAACCTCTGGTGACTACACAAGGTTTTTCTATAATTTGACCTAGTGAGCTAGTTTTTGACCTCAGATGACCCAATATCGAACTTGTCCTAGATTTTGGTGAGATGATCATTGTGAACAAGTTTCATAAAGATTAGGCCAAAATTGTGACCTCTAGAGAGGACACAACCCAATTGTTGACGGACGGACAGACGGACGGACGGACGAAGTGTGATCACAAAAGCTCACTCTGTCACTTTGTGACAGGTGAGCTAAAAATAACATGAGGCAAAATTTAGGCATTCGTAAACGTTGTCCGTTCCTTCATGACGGGCTTTGCCATGCACAAGTGGTCAACATGGGACGTGCAGTGGTCCCCTATCCTTCACCCTTTTTTAATGAACTAAATGAGGATTCTAATCGTTACATGTACTATACCTGCTCGATCTGGAGGTTGTATCGATGAAACTGGTTTGTTTTCTAATTGCTCATAGTTCTTTCTATTTCCCCGTTTCTTATTTCGCTGGTGTTTCGGACTATCTTGTCGAGTGCCATAACTATTGCTTACAGTTGTATGTACGTCCTTTGGTCGAGCTCCTAGATTATCCGGGTTCGAAATATCAGGGCTTCTTTTTCCACACCACACTTAAAAGATCATTTCGTTTTAACTTATTTTCACAGTTCAAGAACTATTATAAAGAAGAGGACCACTAACCATAAAGCGCTAATCTAACGTTAGTTACAACTGGCAGATATAGCTTTTACTCTATGTGACCAGTCTCTGCCTTGGCCAATCCTTTAACAAGCCAAACCTTATGAGATTAGATCACAACTGTTGTATATAGAGTGCTGACGAAAGTTTTCTTTAATTCGGCCAATATTGTAGTGACCTAGTTTTTGACACCCAATTGTAAACGTTGCACATAATTTGCAGAACAAATACCATAATATAAACACTGTGATTTTAAAGTGTTAACCGTGAAATTGTTGACGACGGACTTGCGTCGGACATACGATACGATACAGCACTGTTACGGAATGTGTATGCAATATGCGCACTTAAAAAGATCATGAATTAGAAATGTGTCCATAGTACACGGATGGCCCTACTTGTCATTAGACCATGTCACGTGTCTTAACTTGAATGCACATGCTGACTAATATTCCTGCAAGGTTTGATGACTGTAGCACAAACAAAAGCGACATAGCAGCATTTCAAGGACACAACTCTACTTAAACAAGTCAGATTCGAATTAAAATATTAAGGTGGGAAACTACACATACTGTACTACAATATTCTTGCAAAATATGAAGACTGTAGCTCAAACACTTTCAAAAGTTATGAGCGACACCAGCAAAGTGTCATCAAATTTAATCATTTTAAGGTCCATAACTCGGCTGATACCGGTTGGATCCAAATAAAACTGTACAATGTACAGGTACACAACTACTTTTGCCAACTAAACTGTGAAGTTTGAAAACTGTAGTACAAACACTTTCCAAGTTACAGACGACACAAACTTTTGGGACGGACGGAAAAGGGCGACTCCATATGCCCCCTCCTAATATTTGATGTGGTAAACAACAAGAGGGCCCTCAGGGCCCTATGTCGCTCACCTGTGCACATTGATCAAGTAGAACTAGGTTTTTTTAAAAAGTTTTTCCAATCAGTTGTCATGGCAACCAGAGTTCTGCATGGATTATAATTCTTTTAGCTATTTTTAGAAAGGATAACCCAAGGAATATTGTTAACCATTTAATATGAAAGATTTTTAAAGATTTTACCATAGATATATAGGGAAAAACAGCACCCCACCCACTAGCGGTCATGTTTCTTGACGAATCAGTACAAAAATGTCAATTTTGTAAGAGGGTCACCCAACAACTATTTCTGTAAAATTATTTTGAAATCTGGCAGGCGGTTGGTTTTTTATGATTTTTTAAAAAGATTTTCCTATCGGTTTCCATGGCAACCAGAGTTCTGCATGGAATGGAATTCGTTTAGCTATTTTTAGAAAGGATCACCCAAAGAACAATTTAACCAATTTATAATGAAATCCAACCGGTACTTTTAGAGGAGAAGATTTTTAAAGATTTTACTATAGATATATATGGAAAAACAGCATCCCACCCACTGGCGGCCATGATTTTTGACGAATCAGGACAAAAATGTCAATTTTGTAAGAGGGTCACCCAACAACAAATTCTGTATAATTATTTTGAAATCTGGCAAGCGGTTGGTTTTTTATGATTTGTTTTAAAGATTTTCCTATCGGTTTCCATGGCAACCAGAGTTCTGCATGGAATGGAATTCTTTTAGCTATTTTAAGAAAGGACCACCCAAGGAACAATTCAACCAATTTATAATGAAATCCAACCAGTACTTTTAGAGTAGATGATTTTTAAAGATTTTACTATAGATATATAGGGAAAAACAGCGCCCCACCCACTGGCGGCCATGTTTTTTGACGAATCAAGACAAAATGTTAATTTTGTAAGAGGGTCACCCAACAACTATTTCTGTAAAATTATTTTGAAATCTGGCCTGCGGTTGATTTTTTATGATTTTTTAAAAGATTTTCCTATCGGAGTTATTTATAGATTACAATTCTTTTAGCTATTTTTAGAAAGGACCACCCATGGAACATACCTGTGAAGTTTGGTTGAAATTGGTCAAGTGGTTTAGGAGGAGAAGTCGTTTGAATGAAATGTTGACGCACGCACGGACGCACAGACGACGGACGAAGAGTGATCACAATAGCTCACCTTGCCACTTTGTGACAGGTGAGCTAATTATAATGGAATCGGATAGGCTGCATATATAAATTTTTATAGAACCGGATAGGCTGCATATATACATTATAAAAGAACCGGATAGGCTGCATGTATAAATTATAATAGAACCGGATAGGCTGCATATATAAATTATAATAGAACCGGATAGGATACAAATAGCACAAACGACGATTTGTAAATGCGTAGACGAAAGAATGTAGCCGGGTTGAAAATGATAAACAAGAGCCGTCAGCGACGGGTGATGCTCCCCGTCTATTGGGTTTCAAATTGACATCTCTCGTACAGTACAAGTTATGACCTGGACAAGAATTAAGTATGAAAATTTACAAAGGGCCATAACTTCAAAAATATGCTATGAAGAGTTATGGTTCTTAGGCACTGCACTTTCCCTCAATAAGATCTATTTACCTATGAAGTTATGGCATAGACAGGAATGAGGTAGGAAAAATTACTTAGGGAATAGCTCCAAAAATATGCAACAAAGAGTCATGGTTCTTGTGCACTGCACTGCACTTCAATGAGATATACGAGGGTCGTTCATTTAATACCCGGACGATCGGTATTGCTAGAAAACTAGTGGACCGATATTGATGAAAACGAATAGGAATACATTCACACCATTCCCTAATTTACATTCGAAATTTCAACTTGTTGCTACCAAGGGTTTACATAATATTAGTGTTTTGATAAGTACATGTTACGCGAGTCGGCCCAAGTCGACGTCAAAATATAGTGACGTTATGCCATTTTCGCTCCTAAAACGTGACACCTTTTCTCTATTTGATCATCGTTTTAAAACCATAAAGTCACGCGAGAACAAACATTTACATTTTAAGATGTTCGGTAGTGATGTTAAATGCAGTATCCACGATAACTTCGTATGGTTCCGTAATTACTATAGTAGTATTCTTCCAGTAGTGTTTACCCCTCCACAGGTGTTTGACTGACGACGCTTTCCTGTTTCTGACGTTAGATTGGCCCGTCCTCGGATCATCGCGAGGTGATCCTTGTCATCAAAGAACCGTTTATACACAGAAATCCACCGATACGAATATTCCCAAAAGGCTTCTCTAAAACAGATTCTTTAGTTTTAAAGGTGTATGACTAAAACTTTTACGAAATTGTATCATAATCGTTTTTGTCCCTAACAAATTCGATTTCATTGCGATATTAACAGAAACACGCCCTTTGTCACTAAACAGCGCTTCATGCACAGTAACAATACAGAAATTAAATCAAACGTTAAATAACATAAAGTAGATATAGCCATAACGTTATATTATGTTTTCCGTTGAAAATAGGCAATTCTACCACACACCGTGTCATTTCAGCAATCTCCATTTCACTGAAAACTTGGTTTGGGCCGGGTAGCCATTAGTTGGGTTACTATAGTAACCACAGTTTGTGTTCAGTTTGATAGAATTATACCAAGTTTTGTCGAATTATCAAGTTGTTGAGTACGTCTTAACAAACGAAAATTTATAACAATTGCATGCTTCAATCAAGCGCTATGGCGATCGTCCGGGTATTAAGAGAACGACCCTCGTATTCACCTACAAAATTCAAATTGATATCTCAATTACTGTTTGAGTTATGGCCTTGACAAGAATTAAGTATAAATAAAGTATGAAAAATAACAAAGGGCAATAACTCCAAAAATAGGTTATGTACAGTTGTGGTTCTTGCGCACTGTACTTTTACTCATTGAGATCTATCCACCCATGAAGTTTCATGATGATACCTCACATACTTTTTGAGTTAGACCGCGGACAAAAGCTAAGTATGAAAAATAACAAAGGACAACAACTCCAAAAATAGGTTATGTAGAGTTGTGGTTCTTGAGCACTGCACTTCTACTCATTGAGATATATCCACCTATGAAGTTTCATGATGATACCTCACATACTTTTTGAGTTAGGCTCCGGACAAAAGCTAAGTATGAAAAAAAACCAAAGGGCAATAACTCCAAAACAAAGTTATGTAGAGTTGTGGTTCTTGAGCACTGCACTTCTACTCATTGAGATCTATCCACCTATGACGTTTCATGATGATACCTCACACACTTTTTAAGTAAGGGTCCGGACAAAAATATCGGACGGAACGACGGACGGACAAAGCGGCAACTAAAAATGATAATTCATGCCGTTGTATAGTGGTCAGGTCTGAGAGTACAACATGCAACGTAGATTTGGATGCCATTTGATTAATTATTTAAGTTTTGAAAATATTACAGCAGACGGTATTGGAACTTCAAACTAAACCTATCACCATTTACAGTTATTTATATAGAAACACGAAGCTAAGGGCATATGTAGCACCAAACATAAACACCAGGGCATGAAGACACAAAAAGGACACATAAAAACAACAAGAGGGCTATATGGGCCCTAGGTCGCTCACCTGTGCACATTCATCCAGTAACCATAGTTTTCATGTTGTTTTTTTAAAAAAAAATTCTTATCAGTTGCTGTGGCAACCAGAGTTCTGCATGTATTATAATTCTTTTAGCTCTTTTTTGGAAATGATAACCCAAGGAACATTGTTACCAATTTAACATGAAATACCAGTACTTTTAGAGTTAAGATTTGAAAAGATTTTATTATAGTATATAGGGAAAACAGGGCCCCATCCACTGGAGACCATGTTTTTTGACGAATCATGATAAAAAATGTTATTTTTGTAAGAGGGTCACCCAAAAACTATTTCTGTAAAATTATTTTGAAATCTGTCCAACAGTTGATTTTTTACGATATTTTAAAAGATATTCCTATTGGTTGCCATGGCAACCAAGTTCTGCATAGGTATTAATTATTTTAGCCATTATAAGAAAGAACCACACAGAAACCATTTTACCAATTTATAGTGCAATCCAACCAGTACTTTTAGAGAAGATTTTTAAAGATTTCATTATATAGCGAAAAACTACGCCCACCCACTGGCGGCCATGTTATTTGACGAATCACAACAAAAATGTCAATTTGTTAGAGGGTCACCCAAAATCTATTTGTGAGAAATTATTTTGAAATCTGGCCAGTGGTTGATTTTTATGATTTTTTTAAAGATTTTTATATCGGTTGCCATGACAACCAGAATTATGCATGGATTATTATTCATTGAGCTATTTTAAGAAATGACCACGCAAGGAACAATGTTACCAATTAATACTGAAATTCAACTAGTACTTTTAGAGGAGAAGATTTTTAAAGATTTTACTATATATATATCGGGCAAAATAGCGCCCACCCACTGGCGACCATGTTTTTTACGAATCATGATACAAATGCCAATTTTGTAAGAGGGTCACTCAACAACTATTTCTGTAAAATTATTTTGAAATCTAGGCAGCGGTTGATTTTTTATCATTTTTTAAAAGAATTTCCTATTGGTTGCCATGGCAACCAGAGTTATTCATATATTCTTTTAGCTATTTTTAGAAAGGACCAACCAAGGAACATTCCTGAAACTGGTAATGTGGTTTAGGAGCAGATGTCGTTTGAATGAATTGTTGACGCACGCATGGACGCACGGGCGGACTGACGACGGACGAAGAGTGATCACAACAGCTTACCTTGTCACTATATGACAGGTGTGCTAAAAAGGCGCAAATAAAAAGTCAAACCAATCAGGAGCAATCTTGAGCCAAGGGACAAAAACATACCAAAACGGACGACCACACTCCACAAGGACAAACCACAACAGATACGAAGCAGCCTTATGCTGGCCAACAAAATTACAGAAGGGCACATACAAATGAACACAATTTCACAAAAGTCTCACTCGCCAAATAGTTTAGTTATTTTCTATTGCAACTGTAAAGTGGACAATACATACTAACATTGCTTCCACCTTGGTACGGACAGCCGTTTTTCATTGACCTCAAAACCATAAGGACTAATCTTATCCACACCTAATGTTTGAAGATAGTGTACGTGTCTAAATACAAAGTATGCGACTTGATTGTGGGATGCAGACTGAGAATTAATAATTTAATATTCATAAGCAAATGCCTGAAATGAGGACAAAGCCTGAAACATAGCGGACTTACGTACATAAACGTACGTTTAATACACCGATCATTGATGTTTTTGCAAGATATTAATCATACACAGATAACCAAAGAGCTTATACCTCCACCGTCTGTTATTTGTGTTTTTGAAACTTTTCCATACGCTGATCGATCATCATACGTATTCTGTATCTCGCTGTCATTTCCTCCTCTGTTATGATCGCCAAGCTGATCTGCGCCATTGCTTTTGTTTGTTCCATGGACAGTTGGTGTATGGCCAATTTTCGAATACTGAGCTATTCCATTTCCGTTTCCTAAAAAAGTGCGACAATATTATGTAACGGGGTTAACTTTTGCTAGTACGAGACCTCCGAGAGTTAGATACCTTTTATCATATAGTATGACTGGTAGAACTTCTTTCATTTATTTTGAGAGTTGAACAAATAATCTTTACCCGTGTTTATAAAATTAATAAAAATTGTTTATACCCTGAAAATATAAAAGAACACTTTATTATGTGAAATCTATTCATTCTTATAAAACATGATATGCGCGTGCAGAGGCTTGATAAAGGTTAACTCGGTCAATTTACCTCCTATTCATTTTTCGCAACTCCAAGAAGTAGGAAATACACTAAACAATCTCTGTAAAACCAGAATTCGCTATTATAATACCAAGATTATCGGAACGTCAGCGAATTGAGGCGTTAGTGATGCTCATTAGAGGTACCTCTATTGGTAATAATGCACGGGCCTGTTCGGTAGAATTGTACAATCACGACATGAAATCAATAATTTGCAGTAACTACCGAATGCTCTTCAGGTCGAATGGAATGCAATTCCTTCGCACGTCGTACAACGTGACGCCAATTCCATGAGACGTCATATCGTACAGGTTATAGGTCAAAATGGAGATCATACCCGATATTGAGAAATCATAACAATTAAACCATTTTAATCTTAATTTATTTACATAAGTACCGATATCACACTTTATGCAACTTTTATTTTGACCCTTACAACTCTTAAACGATAGACACGATTCTGTTCAAAGCGCTAGTTAAATGAATTATGTTTTGTCTTATTGTAGGCAATTGCATAAGCTAAAATTTGATACCAAACACTATATTCTATGCTTTAATGAAGGTCCAATATCTTTTTCATGCCCCTCTGTGTCAGTACACCAAATATTTACAAGGACCGAAATGGAAATAAGAGGCATCCTCTTTATTGTGTTAACCTTGGTGTGGGTGTGTTTACGCGAAATTTTAAAATATACACTTAACCGATTTAACTAGATATGTGTCCCATGACACGGGTGCCCCCATTATAGCACATATCATTTACAATGGGGAAGGAGAGGGAATAGCAGTTTGAGGTAACATCATTATTCAATTTCTTAGCTTTGTGTCGTTGTCGACTATAATTCTAATAAAAAAAATATCAAAGGTCCATCATATAGTAAAAGTAACACAGGGCAACAATTCTGGTAAAAATTGGCACAACAAAAAGTCATCTATACATTGAGATTATTAATCTGTGAAAGTTTGAAGAAATTCTATCCAACAGTTTGTGAGAAGTTCAACATACAGATTTTTCACTTTAGGGTATATAGTAAAAATAACAAAGGGCCATTACTCTGGGTCAAAATTGACGCAGTGAACATTCCATCCTCTAAGGTCATCTATACACTGAGGTTGTTCATCTGTGAAAATTTGAAGAAATTCCACCTGGTAGTTTAAGAGGAGTTCAACACACAAGATTTTCACTATAGGGTATATAGTAAAGTAACAAAGGGCCATACCTCTGGTCAAAATTAACACAGCAAAAATTTCATCCTTTACGATCATATATACATTGAGGTTGTTCATTTGTGAAAGTTTGAAGAAATTCCACCTAGTAGTTTATGAGGAGTTCAACACAGAAGATTTTTCACTATAGGGTATATAGTAAAAAAACAAAGGACCATAACTCTGGTCAAAATTGATGCAGTAAAATTTCCTTCCTTTACCGTCATCTATACATTGAGGTTGTTCATCTGTGAAATTTTGAAGTAATTCTACCTAGTAGTTTATGAGGAGTTCAACACACAAGATTTGTGTTACGTACGGACAGACGTACGGACGGACGGGCAGCACCAATGCTATATGCCCCCCACTTATAAATAAGTGTGGGGCGGGCACAAAAACGCAACAGTGATGCATACCTGATGCAGACAATCGTAGGTGTAAACTGCTTCTTGAAAATACTGTTCAAGTCCAAATATTTTCGATAGACGATAGCTAAAATAATTTGCCATGATAAGACGTATCTGCTTCAAGCAAGTCAATACAGCCAGGATGTTCTGTATCCTAAAAGCGTGGCACCGTATACAACGCACTTCAAAATTTAATTTTATGTTTTTGGTTGGGGTATCATTACCCTACCAATTGTCGGTCAAATCGTCACGCGCAGTGGTTTTGCTCGCGCGTCAGGTGTAAATAATAAAAATGATGCCAATATGACGTAATGGGCTGAATTGAAATATTTTTCCGTAGAAAATCATACCAGGCATTCAACTATAGTCTCATTTATTGGTTTATACACCCAATAAAATTTAAATCAAAATTGAGACAAACAATACCGACCCCCCCCCCCCCCCCAAATCGTTGCGTTTCTAAATCGGTTAAGTGTACTTTTGTATTCGTAATTTTGTCATTCATTGAACATGTTTTATTTGCATTTGGTGATATTTATTATCAGAATTGATGTGCCATGTAATATACATCTTATGCCAAATAAATATTATTATTATTATATTGACCTTTTTAACCTTTGGGTACGATTTTCGTCTAATTCTTTTATTTGATTGGTTGGTCGTCACGTATCGCGGCGAAATGACATAATTGAGATTAGAGAAGACGATTGTCTTTTGGGGTTCTCATGTTTAATTGGGCTTTATGGATGATAATGATTATGGTGGTATGTATCGTGCCTTGGTTCTAATTGTTTAATTGACATACCTTTCGATTATTCATGTAATGAGTGTATTGTTGACATTTTCGATGAATTGACTCGTTCGGTAATTCTGGTATAAATTTACACTTTGTTGCGGCTTATATAAAATGACAGTATGGAAATCAGTATGCACTATTTAAACTTCTTCATAATTATCACACCCATTTCTGAGCGCATTGCAATGTTTAAAATTTCAGAGTAAACAACATCCCCTTATCATCACATCGAGGTTGTGACTGACGTATGTGAACAATACCACATTGGTGAGTTTATGTATATTGTATGATCTCTATGTATTGTCTAAAACCTTTAACATGTCACCCTTGAATATCCGTGCTTATCCGTTGTCCAATCAGAGTTGTTATTTCGACTTATCAAAACATTCTTACGGTAACATAACGAAAACACACGAGGATTAATTAGCGACAGGTCAAACGTTTTCGCCAATACTGATTGTTTTAATCTATTTACCTGTGAAGTCAGGCACTAGTCTTATAATCATCATAATGTACATTTATGTGTATTGGTGCCGTCCGAGATGGGACGGTTATTTCCTTATTCTGCAATGTTCTATTATATACACGTATGTATGGTTAATTCCAGGAACATTATATATAAAACTCTTGTTACCAAGATAATCCAGCATGATTGGATAATCACAGCATGAGTCACTTTTAATTAATTCACGATTGTCTCTATATACAAACTTTCTCAATCAATTTCGATATGAAACATTGGCTTAACATAGGCTAAATAATAACGACAATTTTTAAATAATGTATACCAGTAGATATTTTACCTTCTTTTCGAACATCTAAAGCAGTAGGTGCCATCCACGAAAATCCCATAACAAACGTCACAGGTCTGTTACTTAAAGATGAACAGTCATCATTTGTTTTTATACCAAAGGTGTATTCATTCTCTTTGAATAATACCTGCAATCGAGACAAAGTAGCAGCAATTTTCGAATAACATATAATATTCAATTATTGATATGACGCGATATTAACTATCGTTCCGCCCACCAGATCACGAGAATGTGTTTCTAATACATCTGACAACTGTTGTCTGCTAAAAGTGGTGTCTCATTATGATGTATACATATTTTACGCTTTTGATTTAAGGATGTTCGGTTAAGTACTCATCTTTCGTAGTAAGTTATGTGTCTATAAATGTAAAAATAAGTTAAAATGATCAAATTTTGCAATTTAAGTGGAAGTCACTGACGACTGAAGTAATGATTATGTTCAAAATAGGTGAGTAAGGTTGTAAAATGCGATGTAGTTTATTGCTATTAGTTCCAAAGTTTTTTCCCAACAAACATTTCATATCAGTTGCTATGTCGGCCCGAAATCGGTTTCAAATAAGGATCAAATTTAAATTCCTTATATTGTTTTAACAACTGCAAATATGGGACTGATATGATTTGTTAGCGTTAATTAACTGAATCATTGTTTATATTGCAGATCCATTTACCACAATTTGTAGTTGTTACAGAATTATAAAGAATATAAATTTAGACGTAAGTTTATGATTTCTGTAAGTGCTTTGATAAAACAGTAACCGGATGTGCAACCCGGCTCAATGTCGGTCCGATTATCGGCTGTATGACTGTTCACCGATCTGGAGCCGATATCATGCCGACATGAATATATTAACAAAGCTAACCATTATCAGACCATTTATTATTACCTGCGAGCCTTGAGCGAGCAGGTATATCGGATAGCATAAAGTAAAAAGTCCATGGAGGGGTAAGTGATCTGTTCTCGATGGTTTACGATTTCAAAAACAAATCCAAAAAAAAAGATGCATTTTGTAAGAATGTCGTGAACCAGACTAATTCCATTATTCCATGCGGATAACATCGGTCTTTGTCGCATTGCAATAGTTTATTTACCGAAGAAATCAGAACTGTCCGAAATTTCAGTGAGCGCTAGGCAATATGGAGACCATGGATCTAAACAGCAGGTGACTGCAGCTGCATTGTTTTATGATCTTTGATATTGTTGAACACTGAAAACATGTCTTATGATAATACCTTTTAATGAACTGATACGAGGTTTTATTTATAAGCATATAAATATTATATGGAACAAGGGAGTCATAATATGCAATTAAGTGTCTTGAAAATTGGTTTGTTATACATGAAATTATTTAACAATTTGTTGATAAATGTCGTATGTCAAATTATTGTGCATATAGTTTTCCCAATTCGAAAGCTACCGGCCTATCGCGCTTATTTTTCTCTCACAATTTTGAGATTTTCATGCTTAATTTTATACACATCAGCTGTTGAATTATGCAGATAGAAGGTCGAGGATCCTGTCAATTCTCTGTCAAATGAAGTCGGTACATCATTTGCTCGCAGGAATTATTTGACTTGTTTTGTATTTGTTTAACATACTTTTCTCAAAATATTTTCTGCTACTTGATGTTCTCTCGAAATTCCCAGTAGAACTTCGAGCAGCAGAAGGCTTGCTCCATATTGCAGAATATGTGGCTGCAAGTGAGTGTTTATAATTTGTATACGAATGGATAGGCTTATATACCACATTTTAATTCATATTTGGGAATTTATGTAATATTTGTAATATAACTCTTTTCCCCCCACCATATATTTTACACTTAGATATACATACTGTTGGATGAAAATAATATTTACACAAATTGAATGTTTTTATACAATAATTTTAGAATTTTTATTACCTTGAGCTCGCAGGTATATTGGAAAGCTCAAAGTAAAAAGTCCATGGAGGGGCACGTGACCTGTTCTCGATGGTTTACGATTTCAAAAAAAATATCCAAAAAGATGCATTTTGTAAGAATGTCGTGAACCAGACTAATCAAACCGGTCTTCACAAGATTTCAAATTTTTCTTGAACGAAAATAGGTTGGTTCTGTGGTTAATGTGTCAGGATTACGGAATTTCGGGTGTTAACCAACACCTGATCGGTATTTTTTACGCAACCGATAATTTTCTTACGCAAAAAGATGGCTGATGTACGTCGGTCAGGGCAAGTCGAAATTCTTAGAAAGAACTACAAAATTATTCTCAAAACCCGTCCCTACGATACAAATGTACACGCAACTCGATTAAAAGAGTATAAAACACGAGTTAAGATCGTTTTATCGTTGGATAAATTCTTCGCTAATGTTTCATACTCAACACTTTCGTACCACTTCCCACCGTTCGTCCTGAATATGTGTTTTCGTACTCAACACAATTCGTACCCGGCACTTCGCTCCGTAAATTATTTTTCGGATTTTTAGGATCAGCGGGTAAAATAAGTGCTGGTTGTTTCCCGTGATAAAATTAACAACATATACAGTTTCTTTCGGTCTCTAGAGTGATATAAGGAGAATTACTATTCAGTGTTAATGTCTATTCAGAGACTTAAAGGTGCTGCCTCACAGAATGTGCTAAACTGTTTGTATGACGTAATTGTCCAACTTACCAAGTATTACTATAATAGAAAGTCACTGGTGGTTGCTTTATGAAAGATTAATGGCATTCACTCTTGATATTCGGCACTCAGTAGTTTTCTGTTTGAAAATATCGCAAAGTTTCCTTTTAAAATGATTTGTGAATTATGTAATTTGAAAAATCTTTCAGCTAAAAACACACCCCAAAATAACATTACTATAAATGATGACAATGGTAACCCCATAACTGATTCCATGGAAAGTGCTGAAGTATTCAATACATTCTTTACAAATATCTTTAAAAAAGCGCCATTAAACATCAATGAATTAACTAAAGAAAACAAGTCATTACTGAAAAACTTTGTGGACGTCAGAACACATGCTTACACAGAATTTAAAATCCCTGATATTATGGGAGAATATGTGAGAAAGGAACTGCACGCTTTAGATTGCAGTAAAGCGACTGGCCTTGATGGCTTAGGAGCACACTTTCTTAAAATAAGTCACGATAAAATAGCTAAGCCTCTCACAAAAATATTTAACCGTAGTATTTCTACAGGGAAATTTCCAAAAATGTTCAAGATAGCAAAGGTTACACCTATTTTTAAAAAAGGTGAGAAGACAGACAAGAATAACTATAGACCAATATCTATTTTGCCAGTTCTATCTAAAATATTGGAAAGGCATATATCTAAGAATTTAAAGGACTATCTTGAAGAATTTAAACTACTACACAACCAACAATCCGGTTTCAGGCAGTACCATTCTTGTGAAACTGCTCTAACTGATATAGTTGATGATTGGATAACAGCAATTAATGATGATGCTCTTATTGGAACGATTTTTCTTGATCTTACTAAGGCTTTTGATCTAATTAATCATAAATTACTCATTGAGAAGTTAAAATGTTACAAGTTCAATAATAATGCACTTCAGTGGTTTAATTCTTATCTGGCTAATATATCTCAACAAGTAAATGTATCTGGAAAGCTGTCTGCAGCCCAAGAGATTGTAGCTGGTGTTCCCCAAGGCTCTGTCCTTGGCCCAATACTTTTTATTCTTTTTATCAATGATCTACCTTTGAATGTTAATAACTCACAACTTAAAATGTTTGCAGATGATACAACTTTGTCAGCTTCTGGTGCAACAATTGATAATATTAAGTACAACTTACAAAATGACCTTGATTGTATTGAAAACTGGTGTAATAATAATGCTATGATTCCAAATGCAAATAAAACAAAAGCTATGTTTATTTCTGCATCAACAAAACTTTCTAAAGAAATTGAAAACGATGAAAGCATAGAACTTAAGATGTGTAATCAACCTCTTGATATTGTAAAAAATGATAAACTCCTTGGAGTGCAAGTCGATCAAAACTTATCCTGGAAAAATCAAGTTGAAAAAACCATTAAAAAATGCAACTCCCTTCTTTATCTTCTAGTAAGAATAAAACGCTATCTTGACTTGCATGCTCGCAAACTTTTTTACAATGCTTATATTTTTATAACCTCATTTGGATTATTGTAACACAATATGGGGGAACTGCTGCACAAAATTACAAGATGATTTAATAAAATTTCAAAAGAGAGGTGTCAGAATAATTTTAGATAAATCATATGATGCACCATCCGGTGATCTTTTTAAGCAACTTAAATGGATGGCATTTCCACACCGTGTTGAATACAAAAAAGTCATGACAATTTACAAATCCCTAGATACTAAAACCCCAAAATGTCCTGAATATATCTCAAATAAATTTAAATATGTTAAAGAGTCAGGCCTTAGGTCTTCTAGTCAAAAATTACTTCATAAACCAAAGCCAAAAAAGGAATTCTTTCGAAAGTCATTAAGCTACACTGGACCAATACTTTGGGAAAAGATACCATTTCATATAAGAACTGCTAGCTCACTCGAACAATTCAAAAGAATGTATATAAGATGGAAGTTTCCAGACTGGGACTACCAATAAAATAAGTATGTTCTAGATTCATTGTAAATATTATGTTATTGTCTCTTAACTTGTTTATATTGTTTTGTTGTTTCATAGTGTGTATTTGAATAGCTAAGTCTTGTTTATACAAACTTTTCATTATTAATCTAAGTCAATTTTATTATTTACTTTCATTTACTTGTTAAGTTTGACTACTTTCATTTCATTTGTTAAGTTTACTATGTTTGCAATTATCATGTTAAATGTATGTATTATATGTTGAGGTCCTCATGGAAGATTGTGTTTATATGCAAATGTGTTAACCTCGTAAAATAAAGTTTTTATTATTATAAATTATTATTATTATTATTATAAGCCGAAACATCTATAAGGTATTCGGTTCGTTTCGCAATTTGTTTTCATCGAATGGAAACAAATTTCAGGCAATTTAAGTGATAGCAGTGCTAATTCTATAGGGTATTAATACCCTATAGAATTTTGGGTGTAAAAATGGTAAATTACTATAAAATGCCGATGTTTCCCAAGTTATTTTTTATGTCAATGTGGTTGTGTATGGCATATACAGGAAACTATACCAAAGTTACATGAATATTTGACAATTTAATTTTATTTTTGCAATACACCAGTACGTGATGCAATCCCTTTAAAATTCTAAATGTCTCTTGTCTATTGTCATGCAATTGTCGGAATTGGTTTATAATCTTTGTTGTTGTTGAACACTGAAAACATGTCTTATGATAATACCTTTTAATGGACTGATACAGGTTTTATTTATAAGCATAAAACTATTATATGGAACAAGGGAGTCATAATAATTAATATGCAATTATATTTCTTGAAAATTGGTTTGTTATACATGAAATTATTTAACAATTTGTTGATAAATTGTGTATGTCAAATTATCGTGCATATAATTTTCCCAATTTGAAAGCTACCGGCCTATCGCGCTTATTTTTTTCACAATTTTGAGATTTTCATGCTTAATTTTATACACATCAGCTATTATGCAGATAGAAGGTCGATGATCCTGTCAATTCTCTGTCAATGAAGTCGGTACATCATTTGCTCGCAGGAACTATTTGACTTGTTACCTCCCTTTATAGCAACACCCGACGTTGATACGATGTCAATCCGACGTCAAACTTACCTATTTTATTACTGTCTATTTTGTCAAAATCATAGAATATTTTCAACTATGACAGTGAAATGATGACAAAGTAACTAAAAGTAACTAATTTTTATTGACAAACATACCATACGTACAATTTTACATTGGTCATTCCAACGTATATCGTATGTCGTAAATCCGTAACCGATATTCCATCATGTAGCGGACGTCGGTCCGATAAGGCAACGTTTGCTTACATATATTGTAACTGACGTCGGCCCGATAATGTCATGTTTGCTGGGCAATTTAAGACATAATACACATGTAACTGACAAGTAAAATTCGTTGAACTAGTTATTTAGTTTATATCGGAAAGATATTGGTCCGATGTCGGAAATCTGTCACCGATATTACGTCATGCAGCCGACATCGGTCCGATATGGCAATGTTTGCTGGGTTGGGATCAGTTTTAAACTTATAATTCATATATGCAGTTGTAGGGTTATGTATTAAGGACTGTATGTGCCTTTTGAATTGCATTTTGTAATTTTTCTTATGCCCAATCAACCCCAATCCATTGACTTATTTTACAAGGTTATACCACATTTTTCACAGCTGAAACAAGGCATTTTTCAGTGTATTTAACTGAAACAAGGTCATTCTGCCTTTTTAATGCTTAAACTACGTATTTCTGTTTCAGATTATTATAGCTAAACATTTGATTTCAGCTTGATTTCAGCTTTTTTACGGTTGAAACTTGGGCTCTTAGCGGTTTAGTTTGATATTCTCGTTCCCGTGTATTTGTAGTCTGTGTTGTTTTAATGTATTCTGTGCTTGGTTGTTGAGTGCTGCATTCGCTGTCCGATATGTTTTATCTTTTGCTTTGGAAATAGAGGATCTTGCATGAGTGCTCATTACATACGAGTTTTATTAAACGAGTGGACAAAATGATATGGCACGAGGCTTTGCCGAGTGTCATATTGTTTTTGTCGACGAGTTTAATAAAACTCGTATGTAATGAGCACTAATGTAAGATTCTATTTATCACATAACCTTAGAAAACGCTAAAGGATGATGTGCGCTGCATATGTTTCAGCAAAAATTTAGCGGTACAATGAGCGCGACGTCATTGTGACGTTGATATTATCCTGACGTGAGTGACGGATCAATGCATTGATTGGCAAACGTCACGTCAAGCTAATTTAAATATTTATTGCACGGTCTGGGAGTGCCGAACGATATTTAGATCACGGCTTTACGGCACTCCTGAACTGCATGTTATGTGATAATGTATGTTTATTGTATGTTTTTGTATGTTTATGTGTTATCGTGACATTCACATACTCAATAAAGTTGATTATATAAATATTTGCATTTAAATCAGTTTTAGCTAAAGAACAAAAGTAGCAAAAATGACAAGTCCGTGACATAATTTTTAATGCATACGTTTCAAACACATCACTATAATTACTATACAAACTATTCAAAACATTAAAACATTTATAAGGATTTTACCCGGGTGCAATATTGCTGTATTAAATATACAGTGTGGAGTAAAATGCAGTCCATGCCAATGCCAAAACAAAATTCCCTTTGGGAAATCTGCGTTAAGTAAACATAATATTATATTATGTACACACATTATGTTGTAATACATTTTTTTATTTAGATAGAAGAGATCATATAAAAGTGTAATATTTGAAAACCACACTAATTCACTAATTCCAAGGCATTTATGAAAAAATTACAAACACTTTAAACTGTCCTCAGAACGTACCGTTTTACATTAATGTTAACTGAAGAGGTGTGTCGGCTAAATGCAATGATAATTGAGGGGTGTGTCTTAATTTTCAAAGGAATGAGTACAACAAGTACAGTGTATGATTATAAAGTACATACTATTAATACCA
The DNA here is from genome assembly GCA_947247005.1 of Spisula solida. Taxonomy (NCBI): domain Eukaryota; kingdom Metazoa; phylum Mollusca; class Bivalvia; order Venerida; family Mactridae; genus Spisula; species Spisula solida. Next base: position 24,138,872 of record OX365960.1, on the reverse strand, counting down.
TACACTGAATTTATTTAACTCCCCTTTGTCCCATCTTAGATCAAAAGAAACTTAGATACAGTATAAAATTTTAGGTCGATATCACCCGTTCCTAGATTTGCCACTAATTCCACTGTTTTTCACTTATTTCCACCAAAAAAGGGTGGCGTTAGGTAGGAATAAGTGGCATTAGATGGAAAATGAAGAAATTCCACTCTTTTTATGATTTTTTTGCACTATAGTGGAAAATATGCCAGTTAATGCCACCTATTTCAGTGGCATTTAAGTGGCATTTGGTGGAAATTTGAACATAGATTTTTTTCATGGTGGCCAATAGGTGGAATCTGGTGTAAAATGAACTCAGTTAATTTTTATGGTGGAAAATGTATGGCATTTATAAGGAAAAGGGTGGAAAAAAGGAACTTAGAATATTTTCTGAGTGGCAAATAGGTGGAAAAAAACTTAGACAATTTTAGGCTGTGAAGGATGGGGACTTTTTATGTTCATGGTGGAAAAAGGGTGGCAAATGAGTGGAAAAATTGAATAACAAAATTACTCAGGGCAATACCAGAAGCGAATCGAATCGGAAGTAAACAAACCAGCTGGCTGTTCTCAAATACTGTAACTGACCTTTCAGCTTTTGACTACACAAAGAAAGGGTAAATCTATTTCAGAATCATGGGTGAAGGATAAAGATAATGGACTCATCTAGTGTGAGTGTTACAGTCATAGTCTGACCTACAAATTCAAATATTTTCAAGACTGTGAGTGAAGATCAGTGATAAATAATCTGGTTTCAATGATCGTTTTGCAGTGTTTTATCAATTTACTTGTAAAGTTAAGTTTGTAAAAAGTCATTCATATTTCACTGCTTACTGTGAGGAGTTTCAGTGTTTTTAATTAAGCATAACTTGGGAAATTTAGATGATTTCAAACACTTCAGGGAGAGTGTAGAAATGGTAAGTTTTAAAGTTTTGTACTAATTTGATCTTTTCTTATGAATTGTCTGGTTCATAAGGTATCGCTCTTTTATTAGTATTACAGGTAATTTTCACTAATTTTATTGCTACAAATCATACACACTAACTTAAAGTAATACTTATGCAACAGTCAATATTGTGCCCATCCAGGGGAGCGGCGGGCGACCCAGGGGGAATTAGACAATTCTTTTTTTTGATGTCTAAATTCCCACCCTTACTTTCTATATTCCCCACCGTGGGGTATAGTTTTTCATCCGGGTAATTTAATAAAAACACTGTTGTCTTTCGCGGTGAAGAAATTCCCGGACCAAAGTCTATTCCCCGGGACTCGGAGTCGATAAGGTCATCTAATTCCCACCTTATCTGTCTAATCCCCCCTGTATCCACGCCAATCCCCCTGGCGGGCATAATATTGACTGTGCATTAAAATGAGTAAAACCTTACTTAAAATAAGAATTACTTATAGTTTAAAAACTGTAAGTATTTGAAGTTTACAGCAAGTAATACTTTAAGTAATTCATTACTTATAGTAATATGAATTACCTTAAGTAATTATTTAATTCAAGTAATTAAAATACTGGATTTTAGTAATTTTATTTTACTTAATTTTGTTATTTATTTTCCTTAAACTGGTTCCTCTGGGTTAAAAGTCCAACGCTCTAACACTTCACCAAGTACTATTTTTTTACTATACAACAGTGCATCATGGCAATTAGTTATTCTGTTTTTTTGAAAATTTCATATTTGTATAAAAATCATTTGTTTTAACAGATTGTTTGCTAGAGAAGTGGCCTTCTACGAAGAAAACCGATACATGGAGGGTTCTAAGGCACCTATTGAAGCCATCGAGGACATCAACAAAAAATTGATACTTGGATTTTGAACTTCTGTTTGGATTATAATATTAGAAAAATAAAAGGACCTTTTCAAATAATATGCTTTTTTATGCCTTTTAAGGGACGCCAGGATTTTCCAGCAGATGCCACCCAATTTCCACCTAATGCCACCCAATTTCCACCTAATGCCACCCAATTTCCACCTGATGCCACCAATTTCCATCTAATGCCACCAATTTCCACCTAATGCCACCTAATGCCACCTAGTGCCAGCTATTGCCACCTATTAGGTGGAAAATATCTGAATAGGTGAAAAATAAATATGCCACCATTTAAGTGACTTTAGGTGTAAAAATGTCTAAATACTCCACCTACTCTGCCATACTCTGCCACCTAAAGGTAGCAATTGGTGAAAATAGGTGGCATCTAGTGGAAAACCAATTTTCCACCATTAGAGTGGCATTAGGTGGAAAAATGTCTAAATACTCCACCTACTCTGCTTACTCTGCCACCCTTTCTATTTTTTGGTGGAAATTTTATATAGGTGGCATTTTGGTGGAAATTTAGGTGGAAATTTAGGTGGAAAATTGTCTAAATACTCCACCTACTGCAAGGGTGGCAATAGGTGGCAAATCTAGGGACGGGCTGAGTGAGTTTTGAGCCAGCATATAATACTTTCATATCGAGTCACGTCATATTAACAATGCCAACCAAATAAATAATGTGTTTAACTTTCAAATGTGTCATGCAATTATTTGCAGTGTTCTTAAACACATGTAAATCTGAACCATTCTGGTCAGGTCAGGTTATCTGCCTGGCTTTGGGACCCATACATTAAGTATAAACCTAATGCAGGGAGATGTGCCTCATGTGAATGACTATTCATTCTCCGATGCATACGCGACTAAATATGCCCTTGGTAGTGAAGGATTTTCTTAGGACATGTCTGTTAAAATCTTCTAAAATAAACTAATGGGCATGCTGCACAAATCAGAGTGAACCCATAGCATCATAAGGATGGGTCGTAACCTTGAAGTCATTCTAGTCCATGGTAAACTTACGAACACATACATCAATGTAGACGACCATGCAAACAGAGCTGCAGACGTGTCAGATTAAATCAGACAAGGACATAAGTTGCACCGAAAACAAACGTCTACAGTTTGATATTTTCAGTGTGTGATAGGACGGTCCGTCCATGAGGGTGAAACAGACAGGAAGTTGAAAGAAAGAATGGAGGAGCATGTGCGACACCTTGGACTCAACAAAGAAAGGACCGTATCTTTTCATTTTAATAGTAAGGAGCAATAATTTAAAAATCTTAAAGTGACTATGTTGGAAAAAATTTGTGGCCGGTCTAAGTATCTCCGTCATTTTAAAAGAGTGACTGGATAAATAAAGTCAACACAAAATTCCCATCTAGACTTAATTCCTGAGAAGTACTGGAAATGCAGCATGAAGTCGTGACGTCATATCTTTCAATATTGCAAGAAATGACGTCATGACGTTATGGAGATGCAAGTTATACATTTATTCTATTAGTACGTCAATGTGATGTAAAGGACATTAAGTGTTTCATCATTTGAAAAAAAACTAATAGGATCGAAATATTGAGACATATAGTGATTTAGCAACAAGTTTCACTTGTGACGGACAAAGAGTGGTCACTAACGATTTCTTTTAATTACAAAATCTACATGTAGGATTGTATTGTTTGTTCTATGATGCAATTCATTTAAACATCAAAATATTTTCATAAACTTTAACTCGAATTATGATATATTTTTCAAAAGTAAGCATTAATAAGATATGACAGATATGATAGTCATGATAATTATTATAGTTTGTACAAAGCAAACATGTAAATGAACATAATAAGTTATCAGGCATCATACCTTGGTTTCGACTTTTCTACCACCATCATCAACAATGCCCGACAATCTCTGATGTCTAGATTCAAATATCGGATGAAACCAAAGGTTATCTGCTTTCACCTCTTTCCTGTTCCTCCCTTCTTTTTGTTTCATCTCCTTTCTCCACTCAACTCTTAGACATTCTTCATCAAGTATATCATTTCCAGGCGTACCATTGCCAAGCGCAAAATATATCTTTGGTCTCTTCTGATAAAGTTGATCTTTGCTCTTTACATTTAAATTTTTCATGTACTGTTTTTCCCATTCTTCAATCATCTTTTTGTATGTATTCGGATGGGATTCTATGCACTTTCGTTTTGGCAATAACCAGTGCAGCAGAGCATAATACAGATATGCTTCAATGTACTTCCTTTCCGTATGCCCTTTATTCCTTTGTAAAAGGAGTAACTCTGTACTGTAAGTTAGCAGATTTTTAAACCGGGTCAAATCACACTTTTGCTTTCCATTGCACAAAACTATGATACTGTACCCAAGGTAGAGAAGCAAGTCCTGTTCCTTTAAAACTGTCCCATGATGATTTTCCTTGCTCTTATGTTGAAGGCGATACAAAGCTGCATCAGCTCTGCGAGTTACAAGATTTCTTTGTTGCTCATAAGCTTTCATTAGCAACTTCAAACCAACACCCTTCATAAATTCAAAATCCATCGTGTGTTCTTTGCTGCCATAGAAGTATTCGAACTTCTCTCTTGGACCGAGTAAAAAAACATCATTATTCGGAATAGTGAACTGGGTCACAATATGAGCTCTTGTCATGTACCCAGTTTCTTCTAAAATCCTTAAGGTTTCTCCCATGTGTTGATGCCCAGATTTTCCATTTCTAAAACACTCTAACTCTGGTAACAGAAGCATGACTTCTCTAAAACTGGACTTTTGAATGTCATACTTAGGATCATTCAAAAACTTCCAAAAGTTTTCACGATTCACAAAACACTCAAAGTTTTGGAAATTCTCAAGCAGACACAATATGGTTTGCACTTCCATTAAATAACAGTTGAAATTCTTATCTTCATCATTGGACAATGCTTCTATTTGAGCTTGCTTGAATTTTTCTATTGCGTTTATCGCAAGCTTAATGTATTCAACCGTATCTACATTGTTGAAAGTCGTGTCTTTCTGTATTCCAATCAAAAACTCCATTTTGGATCGAAATATTTGGCCATATGTATCAAGCAAGTATGAATTGTGTGGTTTCCTTTCCAACGACCGTTTTATTGCGTCTTCAGCAGCATCGTAATTTTTAATGTGGTAAAGAAAACGTGCAAGTTGTTGACCAACAAACGGATCTTTAGTAACTTCCGTACACCTTGTCATAATGCTAACAACCCTCATCTCTGAAGCTTCTCTACTTTCATTACTCGCTGGTTCCCCCAATTCATAAATCAGACTAGAAAACTTCCCTGACTTGATTCCTCCTTGATCATCTACTAATGCTATCCGAGTTTTGAAAAGGCTACATACATTCTTCACAAATTCTTTTGACATGGGGTTTGTTTCGGAGCAATGTGTTTCTACGAGATCTATTAATTGGTTCACTATATCCTTGAATGTGATACGTTTTTCAGTTTTTATGTAATGAATTATGGCCTTTGCAAGTGGTTGTGATAAAATTGAGACTGCGCTACATGAGAATTTATCCGAAGACCTGTGTGTAATGAAAAGCTGCATAGCTTTAGTAAGATAAACATTCCATATCTCTCTATTTTCTTTTCTTCTGGCATCTCTTTCTCGTTGCGTCCAAACAAGCCCGAATGGTTTTCTGTAACAATCGTTTAAACTCAGTGTATTCGATGTGCTAATTTCATCCATCATAACCGAATCAAATACCGATTCAGGGATCGGATGGTCACTATCGAATGAGCAAAAGAGGGCTAGGGATTGTAAAAGTTTCATTTCAGTCATCGAAATATCTTTCATTAATTCCGCTGTTGTTTTCGCTATGAAGGACGGATCGAAGGAGTTTCTCAACACATTAAAAGCAAACATAGTGTTCACTTTAACACCATACATAGTCTGTAACTCTATCAATTTCTTTTCAAACCACATCTTCTCATTCATAGAAAGATGATGGACTAAAACTTGCCCCCCTTTGTCTGAACTAGATACTGGTACTCGAGTAATGGAGAGAAGCATGCAAAACAGCTCATTAGGTGTTCCTTTTTTGTAGGCTACTCTATATAGGCTGTGTTTAAGTGTACGTAAATCCTCATCATTGCCATTGTCGATTAATGCCATCACAGGTTTTGTGTTGGAATTAGGACATTCTTGAAAAGACTGGAAACGGTAAATTTCTTCAGCAGTATCTTTTGTTATTTTGTTGATTATACAGCAACGGTATGCCTCTATGACGTTGGTATCTACCTTAAACTGGCTAAAATGCCACAACAACTGTCTCCCAAGTGTAGTACCTCCTGCACCAGGATGGTGTTCGATCTGGTACTGCTCATATCTATCTTCTCCAGAATTTGAGAAAAGAGCATCTTTTATTCCTTTTTTGTGAATTTCATAAACATCTCTGTGGCCAACTTGATTTCGATAGTATAGGTTCCACCATGTGACCCTGTTCCCCTCATAGAATGCACTCTCCTCCTCGCACCGCTTGTTTATTACGTCATCTTGTAACATAAGTTCCTCTTCCTGATAATGAAAACGTTTGGTATAACCACAATCAATTAGTTCAATGTCTAGCAGATTTAAATCTTCTTTTTCTTTTGGTGTTAATTCTACAATGTTGCCTCTACTGTCCGGAAATTCGAAATAACTATCTTGCTTGGGTTTGAACAAACAGCATATTTCTGACACAGCATCTTGCCATTCCAAACCTACGAAAACCTTATTATGCAAAGCAGTAACTTTCCCTTGTAACTCATCCATCCAACTGCTGATAATGTTATCGTTTTCTGCAATAATAATGCATTCATTGACAAAGGTAGAGGTGAAAGTATCTCTAGCAATCTCAAGCATAGGATCAAACTCTGTAGTATTTTGGAATACCAAGAATACCATTATACACCTTTTCCCTGGTACCTCCTGTCTTATCTTTGAAAGAGCAGTTCTTACACCATTAAATCTGTTTGCGTACCATTTATCAGATTTCAGTCTATCTTTTCCAAGCTCATTATTTCCATTCGCGTATATCCAAACACAGTCATTCTCAGAGAGACCACTGTCCTTCCCATTCCTTGCAGCTTCAGTGAGATAATGCTCTGCAAGTTTTATGCGGATGTTGTTCTTATCGCCTTCAATTAAATGACGCAAGCTCACAGAAGCATCAAAATCTAGTACTGCTAAAGAAGAAGTGAACGCAACACCCATTTTTGGCAGTAAATCTCGAATCCTTTCTTCATCCGGACAACCAGTGATTTCACCGCAACATATTACAGGAACATAAGCATCGGTTACGTATTTCGCACCACCAGTCAATGCCTTTTTTAGCTTAAGTCGTTTCTGTAATGAAATATCTTTGTTTAGGTTCTGTATACGATTATCTAATTGTGTCCTTTCTATATGGAGGCTTTCAAAGTCTGTTTGCACTACATCATACTTGGAATCCTCTATAGTGACTATTTGGTTGTCCTTGTTATTGTAAACAAAACATTTCTTCCTTTGATTTCCTTTTGGTGGAAATTTTACCTGTATAAGATGTTTATCCAAATGACACCCAAGTGGTACAATATCAACTTCTAAAACAATACCCCTATTCTCAACAGGAACTTGTTGAATTGGTCGCATACATCGATCAACTGTCATAACGTCGAAGCAAGACTTGATTGCATTCTGTACTTCATGCCTTAGGAATTCTACATGCATTTTCTTTGGCAAACCAACGATTTCTCCTTGGCCGTTACCATTATCTTTGATGCCAAAATGAATCGTTCCATTTTTCTTACCATTGATGCAAGCATTGGCAAACCGTACTATCTCTTTAGCAATGAATGCATTATTGCATTGCCTAGATGTTGGTAAAACAAATTCATGTGCAGCAACAATGAGATTACCTGTTTCTGGGATCACTATCTCAGGCTTATAAACTGTATTTCCTGTAGGAACATCAAATTTACGCAGACAGCCTTTGTTTGAAAGCATTGAAGGACTGTTTTGATTCTCGATTTCTCGCTGCACTTCTTTAAAAGTAATTTTTATGCCTGTAGCAAATTTAATGGAAGCCGATTCTAAGCCAGGACTAAAAATATCTTTCAACTGATCCATTGACAGGTTTGCAAATACTTTTGATGACAAAACTTCCTCCTCCACTGTCGTCTTGATGATATCCCCGAGTCCGTCTTTAACCTTTTCTAGTTTGTTTCGCAGATAATCAGCAAACTTGTCGCTTGGTAAATCCGATATGTTCTCTTTCAATTCTATGTAATAGATAAGTCTCCATTCAGTACATTGACATATGTTAACACAGTTTTATTTTATATAAAACACACCTTTATAAAATATGTTTCATAATACAATGTACACTAAAATGTTAATTTAAGTACTCGATATCTTTTCCAAATGTCCAGAGTATCCATTGTCAGGATTTAATCAAACAAAGAGGACCCATAGGGCCCTTGGTCGCTCTCCCGTTCAAATTAATCAATTAAAAACGTATTTTTTCCAATCAGTTGCCATGGCAACAAAGTTCTGCATGGATTACAATTATCTTAGCTACTTTTAGAAAAGACCACCAAAGGAACAATTTTACCAATTCATAGTGAAATCCAAGAAGTACTTTTTAAAGAAGAAGATTCATAAATATTTTACTATAGATATGTAGGGAAAAGCAGCGCCCCACCCACTGGCGGCCAAGTGTTTTGATGCATCCAGACAAAAATGTTAGTTGTGTAAGAGGGTCACCCGACAACTATTCTTGTAAAATTATTTTGAAATCTGGCCAGCGGTTGATTTTTATGATTTTATTATAGATTAGAATTATAATAGCTCTTCTTAGAAAGGACCACCCATGAAACATTCCTGTGAAGTTTGGTTGAAAGTGGCCAAGGAGTTTAGGAGGAGAAGTCGTTTGAATAAATTGTTGACGGACGCACATACTGACGACGGACGAAGAGTGATCACAATAGCTCACCCTGTCACCATGTGACAGGTGAGCTAATAAAAAATGAAGTCGGTCACAATCTTTATAATACTTTATATACAAAATACTAAGTAAAATAAATGCCTCAAATGCCGCAGATCATGTACCACTTACTCTTTCTTATTCTAAAATAGTGTTTATTCCTACTGGCAAACCATGACAATTAAACAGAGAATAACATATAAGTTTTATTTGAAACATAGCAACACATATATGTCAGTTCCAGATTATCATTTAACTATTCTTTCTGAACAATTAGTACAACAAATGCATATCACTCATGTCCTTTTGCCTTGGACTTCAAGGACTACATAGTTACGCGGTCTTTGTTCTCACATTGCGCTTACGAATTATTCCTGCACATGTATCTATATTGAGAGTGCACCAACTATGTGAATAAGGGATTTGTGACAAACCAATGTACATTGGACTATGCCTTCCAACTTGTCGCCATCATGTGCTTTTTCTTATCGTAAATTAATATATTTCGTGTATAAAAAATTAAACTTGTTTTCCGATCCTTTATCTCGTTCCATGTATTAGGTAATATCGTTTATGTTGACTTCAGAACATGAATACAGTTTGAACTAGAACTGCCACAGAGTGACAAAAAATACCCCAACATACACACACAGGTGTAAATGACAATGTTCAGGTCCAGACAACATAAATTATGGTCATTTCTGACCTTAAGTGTGACCTTGACCTTGGAGATATTGACGTATTTTTTTCTCATTACACACTGCCCATCAAGGCAAACAAATGGACTAAGTGATTATTAAATATGAGGTTAAATGACATAGTTCTGGCCCAGACAAACTGAATTATGGTCATTTTCGACCGTTTAACTCAAAGTGTAACCTTGACCTTGGAGATATCGACTTAATGTTTTCTCATGACACACGGTCTCATCAAGGCGAACAAATGTACCAAGTGATTACAAAATATGAGGTCAATTGATATAGTTATGGCCCGGACAAGCAATTTATGGCCATTTTTGACCTTTTAAACTACAAGTGTGACCTTGACCTTGTAGAATTCGACGTAATTCTGTTTTATGACACACCGTCTCATCAAGGTGAACAAATGTACCAAGTTATTTAATAATCCTTCAATGCATACAAGAGATACAGCCTGGATAAACTTTGGGACAGACGGAAGGACCGACCGACAGACAAAGTGACTCCTTTATAGCCCCCCCTACTAAAGTAGTGGGGTAATAATTAGGTAAATTGTAGTTGAAATTAAAAGTTCGTCTGTAAACTTACCTTCTTTCTGATCTACTTCTGGAAATTTTGTTTCATCTTTCCATGTTATACCATGAAACCTTTAAAACAATTTTATTTACAAATGACTCCTGTTTATAAATGTGCAGTGCATCTTTCTGGAAAAACAACTGCAAACATTAGTGCGTTTGATTTTCGTTCTAATGAAAAATCCAAACCGGACAGTAACTTTTTCATGTACATGTACCATATGGTGGTGACATTAAATACGCGCGCCTAGTAAAAACATACACTAAACAGTAGGCAATAAAGGGGTTTAATATACGAAGTTGCCACTACGTAATTTTACTGACCATACGTTATTAATAAATCTCACTCAGTCAGTCATATGACACATACGTTTCCCTGTCACAATAACAGTGTTTTCTATTCGCAAAATAGGTAAACACTTCCAGGGTCGCTTTACCAAGCGTTTGAAAGCTAAAAAACAAGCGGATATATCCTAATCAGTGACACGCATCCTTCTTACGGTCATCAAATATAATGTTTCAAGTTCAGATTTTTTTGTATAAATACAAAAACTGATCAAGTTTCAATGATCTTCTGACATTTTGACGGAATATTCTAATACCGTTGCAACAATATGGCATCATGATTGCAGAAAAATGGAAACTATGTCATAAATTGATCAAGATGATGTTATGCTGCCTGATGCGAACGTTATATGCAGTCATTGTTGGTCGTAGAAAATTGGTAGCTGTTAGTTGGGGGCGATTTGTTCGTTAGGTTGACGATTTTTTTACGTGACGCCGGAAGTTCTTCCTGACGTTACCATAGATGAAATAAGAACGGCACCTTACTATGAAACCATTCGAAATCTTAAGAATATATTGCGAGTTTTAGCAAACGTCGAAAATTCTATTAAACTTTATCTCGAACTTAAAATCGCTCCTCATACAACAATGATTCGAAGCAGAAGAAACAAAACTTACTGGCTATCTTTCAGTTCAAAATTGATAGTAGGAAAAGCATCTTCAATGCATTCACGTATGATTATAAACTTTGTAGGGCATTTTCGTTCTTCGTCAACAAAAATGTGAACATCTTCACACGCAATGTACGATCCTGTCTTTGTTACAAGTGCTGCTGATACAATTCTTCTAACTTTCTTCTTTTCTGCTGCCTTTAATTTTTTCCCTGTAAGTGATTTCAACAATGGTTTATCACATGCACTATTTACAAAGCCGATTAAGACAAGTTGCAAAAAAGATATCGTAAATGAAATGAAAACGTGTATACGTGTGAGACTTAAACACTAGCACATTTGGCTCAGTACATAACTGGTGGAGTACCGTAGAGGTCGGATTTGTGGACTTTTTCTGATGACTTTTTCTTGAGCTCATCATAGATTGTAGATTATGAAAGCGTATAAAGCCATCTTTGTGCTGCAATTAGTTGAGGTTAACCCTATTTTTCAGCTAAGATGACTGGCCTTAGTGTATTAAGGGACGTTTGTATAACGCGGCCAACGACCACTATTTAAGCAATAAAAAGGATTGGTAAAGTTTCATTTTAGTGACTGAACAAAATGTTTTAATGTAAATCTTTAGTCGTCTGTGGTGACAGGTTGTAAATTACTTTATACCTCATCATAAAGCACTGTTTTTTCACACTTTGTTAAATGGACCCCAATTAACAGCACTGATAATCACCATTGTGTCCGCAAGGTATGGTATGCAGATTACTCTTAATCCAATAACATACATATTTACTCATTGATGGTTGTAACTTTTGCTGTAATAAACTGAATTGTTGTCGCCATCCATTGGAATGGGCTAAACCCGGTCTTTCTTGTTTCTTTTCTTTGAGAGCAAAAAGTTTGTTATAATAATGACATAAATGTTTTTGAACAAGATGACGAGAATAGTACACTTATTTCTGCAAAACAGTAATCGACGATTGAAGTTGAATAGTATTCAGACAGCCTTAATTCATCAATTACAATCAATATCTTAAACATTTCTGTTAAGCGACCGCTTTCAGGCCTTCCCTTGGGTGGTCGCTTAATGCATGTTACACTGTGAAGTATGTTAAGCAACCGCTTTCAGGCCTTCCCTTGGGTGGTCGCTTAATGCATGTTACACTGTGAAGTATGTTAAGCAACCGCTTTCAGGCCTTCCATTGGGTAGTCGCTTAATGCATGTTACACTGTGAAGTATGTTAAGCAACCGCTTTCAGGCCTTCCATTGGGTGGTCCCTTAATGCATGTTACACTGTGAAGTATGTTAAGCAACCGCTTTCAGGCCTTCCATTGGGTAGTCGCTTAATGCATGTTACACTGTGAAGTATGTTAAGCAACCGCTTTCAGGCCTTCCATTGGGTAGTCGCTTAATGCATGTTACACTGTGAAGTATGTTAAGCAACCGCTTTCAGGCCTTCCATTGGGTGGTCGCTTAATGCATGTTACACTGTGAAGTATGTTAAGCAACCGCTTTCAGGCCTTCCATTGGGTGGTCCCTTAATGCATGTTACACTGTGAAGTATGTTAAGCAACCGCTTTCAGGCCTTCCATTGGGTGGTCCCTTAATGCATGTTACACTGTGAAGTATGTTAAGCAACCGCTTTCAGGCCTTCCATTGGGTGGTCGCTTAATGCATGTTACACTGTGAAGTATGTTAAGCAACCGCTTTCAGGCCTTCCATTGGGTGGTCACTTAATGCATGTTACACTGTGAAGTATGTTAAGCAACCGCTTTCAGGCCTTCCATTGGGTGGTCGCTTAATGCATGTTACACTGTGAAGTATGTTAAGCAACCGCTTTCAGGCCTTCCATTGGGTGGTCGCTTAATGCATGTTACACTGTGAAGTATGTTAAGCAACCGCTTTCAGGCCTTCCATTGGGTGGTCGCTTAATGCATGTTACACTGTGAAGTATGTTAAGCAACCGCTTTCAGGCCTTCCATTGGGTGGTCACTTAATGCATGTTACACTGTGAAGTATGTTAAGCAACCGCTTTCAGGCCTTCCATTGGGTGGTCACTTAATGCATGTTACACTGTGAAGTATTAACAATAATTTTGTTATACCATTTAAACTCACCAAACTCTTTCTCCATATTTTCTCTACCTTCAATCAAATCTGCTACATGACCATCAAACTCTCTTAAACAAACTAGAAGCTTCAGGAGGGTTTCGTCATCAACAGCCATCATGTGTAGTACCAACCCGTACATCTGTTCCTCATAATTGTATAATTGTTCCAAACGCTTTTTCAGTTGTTCGTCAATGATGCCTTCGTCAGCTAACTTCTGTAGAAGTACATCCACTTCAAGTATTCTGGACAGATATCGCACCCACTGTGTTAGTCTATGTTTTATCATTACTTGGTTACCCAAACCACTTGCTGTAATAATGTATAAAATAGAACACGTAATGAAAATGTTCCCATATGGCAACATCGCGTGTGTTAATTCAATGTTAAATTAAACTTTATTATGATAAGCCTGACAAATTATGATGTAAAATTGTTGACGAAGACGTTAAATATTTTGGTATTTATTCATTTTTTCAATGTTATATATTACAGTGGTGAATTGTGCTAGGTGTTCCGAATAGAAGCTGAAGCAGTCGCCCTTAACTGATAATGGATATGGATTGATCGAACCAATAACGCTTTGTAAATGTTATTCTGCCATCAGATCTTAGCCATACTATACGATCATGTTTAGTTATAATGCAAAACTTAGTTATGGTCATGACTGTCACTGGCACCCCCTAATAATAACACCAAACAAGAGGGCCAAAGGGGCCCTAGGTCGCTCACCTGTTTTAGCAGTACATGCAAGACTGTGATTTGACCTAGTGACCTAGTTCTTGGTCCCATATGACGCAATATCGCACTGTTGCTGAGATGATCACTCTGACCAAGTTTCAAAAGGATTAGGCTAAAATTGTGACCTCTAGTGACTATACAAGGTTTTTTTATGATTTGACCTTGTGACCTAGTTTTTTACCCTAGATGACCCAATATCGACCTAGATTTTGTTGTGATGATCATTTAGACCAAGTTTCATAAAGATTAGGTCAAAATTGTGACCTCTAGTGACTACACAATGTTTTTTCTATAATTTGACCTTGTGACCTAGTTTTTAACCCCAGATCACGCAATATCGAACTTGACCTAGATGTTGTTGAGATAATCATTGTGACTAAGTTTCATAAAGATGAGGTCAAAATTGTGACCTCTAATGACTACAGAAGGTTTTCCCATGATTTGACCTTGTGACCTAGTGTTTGACCCCAGATGACCCAATATCAAACTTGACCTAGATTTTGTTAATATGATCATTGTGACCAAGTTTCATAATGATTAGGCCAAAATTGTGACCTCTAGTGTCTACACAAGCAAATTGTTGACGGACGGACGGACGACGGACTAAGAGTGATCAAAAAGCTCACTCTGTCACTTTGTGACAGGTGAGCTAATAAAAGCCTATTTTGGGACTTGCTACCAACCTCCTTTAGTTCCGTCAGTTTCAACCAACTTCACCATCAGAGATTCGCCATGCAGAGTGATAAGATCTAAACTAGTTCGTGTTCTAACTAGTTCTATCTTTTTCAGGTCATCCATCTGTTTCTTAAAGCGCTCTTCTGTGTCAGCATCCACCTCTTTAGCTAGTCTTAAAATTACACACTTTGTGTCATTGAAAAGTGTGTCATCTTCCAACTGTGGTTTCGGCTGGTGTAAAATGTTATTTCTCTTACGTCGCAATGTTTCAATGTCATTTGTTATCATAAACGTGAAGTTAAATATATTTAAAGCCAATGATGTAAGTAATGTGATATCCATATGATTAAGGTCAGATGTGGAAGCATTTAGTATACTTAGCTGGTCTCTATTTAAGACTCGTCGCCTTTGCAAATCTCTTAACTTATTTTGTACAGCACTATTATTAATACGAGTTTGAAACGTAGTGCAATTGATTTGCAGTTGTTTCTGAATGAGTTCCCGAATAACATCAGCTCCACAGTCAATGTTTAGCGTAAGAGCTCTGTGGTAGTTAGATACCTTGGTATCCGGTCCGGTTACACTCGCAACACCAGTCATCATCATTATTCACGACGTACTACATGCCAACCGATTGTTCATGATGAAACTTGTGTCGTAGTTATCTCCAGTAACCACGAAGACATAAAACTCTTTAAAGGAGTTTCAATGTTGGTCTTCTTCTACTGTCTTGAGCTAGATGAAAAATGTACAAACATTATTTATGGCATATTATGACTAAACTAATTAGAGCTCAAAGAACACGACCAGGGTGACCACGGAAAGTGAAGAATGCATTTCCCTGATAACTCCCTGATTTTTGCCTGCAGGGAATTTGTTTTTGGCATTTTCCCTGTTTTCCAGAGTCTGTGGCCACCCTGACAATGGAGACAATAACTGTAAACTAGGTCGCTCACATGCCGTAATAATTCATGCAGGCCCCTATGGTGACCTAAGAAATCAAAATAAACGAACAACAAATAGTATAAAGAGAGTAAATTTGAACGGCAATGTATCACAGCTATTCGAATTTGGTGTGGACTTATAGGATTAAAGGGTTTAAATATTTTTCACATATTCATAATGTTGATAATTTTTTAAAAATTGAGTATAAAATATTGTAGAACACCAAGACAGTATAAAAGATTAGCCTGTGTAGATTTAGGCAATCTTGAAAAATGCCGTCATGTTTTACTAATTTGGTTCTTAATATCATAAAATATTGTCTACGATATTATATATGTATTTAATACGATATCAAGACGAAAGAAAAGATAAATAATAAAAAACTTTATTTAACGATGAAACACCCATTAAGCCATGGGGTCTACTAATAAAACAAATTTACAAGCTTAAATGCATCCAAATATATACAAGAGTGCTCACCTGCTAAACATGGTCAAACTTTGAACTTGACCTTAAGGTCATCAAGATAAACATTTTGACAAAACTTGATTAAAGTTAAAGCAAAAACGTGACCTCCAGAGTGTTAACAAGGCTTCGCTATTATTTGACCTATTGACCTAGTTGTTGACCCCACTAACCCAACTTCGAACTTGACATTAAGGTTACCAAGATAAACATTTTGATCAAACTCCATGAAGATCAAAACAAAATTGTGACCTCCAGAGTGTTAATAAGGTTTTCCTATTATTTGACCTATTGACCTAGTTTTTGACCCCACATGACCCAACTTCGAACTTGACCTAGATTTCATTGAGGTACAACTACTGACCAAAAACAATCACAAAAGCTCACCTTGCCACTTTGTGGCAGGTGAGCTAAAAATGGCAGACAATACTAACATTTGAAACAGTGTAAACAGAATGAAATTCGCGTGATGTAACCAGTGTACAGCAATGACCCGAATGTTATTTATTTTTGTTCTTTTTGATGAGAAGTACGAGGTATGTTAGGAATAACGTAGACTTTTACTCTGGAGATCGCATTTCTTGTAGTACACAAATGATGAATACACCATCATAATTCCGGATCTTTCTGCGATCAGTATACCGAATTAGGTATATCTGTAACACGTCTGTCAAAAATTATAGTTTCTCAAAACCAGTCCCTACCACGCACCCGGGGAAAAACTAATGACGTCAATGAAATAACCTCAACGTCACATCACTAAGTCGCGAATATAACAATTGACACCCAATGTAGTTCTCAAAAATGCCTTTATACTTATTGTGATCGTAATGTGCGATATGTATGGTGGTAGCGTGCTCAACATTGTATAGATTTCTTCTATTTATTTCTAGATTGTGCATTACGTTTTTGTGCCT
The DNA here is from genome assembly GCA_947247005.1 of Spisula solida. Taxonomy (NCBI): domain Eukaryota; kingdom Metazoa; phylum Mollusca; class Bivalvia; order Venerida; family Mactridae; genus Spisula; species Spisula solida. Next base: position 24,122,006 of record OX365960.1, on the reverse strand, counting down.
GAAACACGCAACGTAAACGTTAACGCTGTGACTTCTATATAATGCGACCTCCATCTCTTTCATACCATTTTAATATCATTTTAAGACAAAATTATGACTGCCTGTGTGTTTCTATCCATAACGTTTAAATGTCACCAAAACGTCTGTGTAAAGTGTTTTGAGATAGCATGATATATTGGCGGAGTTTTAAACGGAAAGTTTAACCTGAAATGATACTTTAAGCAGTGAAAGTAATGACACAAAGTGGAAAAAATGGGTTGCCCCGGGTACGCGTAACCATGGTTATTTAAATGACAGGTTTACCTATAATATCAATAAAAATGTTTTGAAAAATATACCATCAGGTAGCCAGATAATTCCGATTTAAAAAAAACATGTTCAAATACAATCTGTCTACAAAATTGATCGTTTTACAGCAAAAGTCTACGTTATTTCTGAATGTCCCTCGTATGTTTTTAATACAGCTTTAACGATTTTCACTGATGTGGTGTTTTTATTTTGACTGGGCAAATGTTCCATATTGTCATTTTAAGTATTATTCAATCCCAAGCTCATTCAATCCCAATCCAGGGCTCATTCGACCCCAAATATGTAAGTGACTGCAAAATGTGTCAAATGTTACAATTGTGACAAGATGAACCATTTTTCAAAAATGTGTTGAACAAAACATAGAATTTTAACATTGATACGGTACACAACTCTTCTTCTCGTTGGTCCTTCCCATCAAAATGTTATGTTAAAAGTTGATATTGGCTCTGAGGCAAACACTTTACCTCAGGAGATCCTGCATAAATCACCACAGGTTACCCCCTGATGGTAAACTGTTATCTTACACTGCATCCCACGCACTGAATACTATAGATACACTTTTCTACATTATAGACAGTGACTACATGCCCGCTATCAAATCGTCGTACTAATATCCTGAGATCATGCGTAAATAATGATTTCTCTTCCTTATCGAAGGCCGTTTTCTAGTTTCTGTCGGCTCAAACGTGTCCCCAAACCGGTTTTTAACCTGCGGCTCAAGGCCGCAGGTTATATTGGATTGCCAAAAGTAAAATGACCATGGAGGGGCACGTGACATGTTCTCGATGGTTTACGATTTCAAAAAAAATATCCAAAAAAAGAAGCATTTTGTAAGAATGTCGTGAACCAGACTAATTCCATTATTCCATGCGGATAACATCGGTCTTAATCGCATTACAATAGTTTATTTACCAAAGAAAGCAGAACTATTCCGAAATTTCACTTAGAACGCGAGACCACGAATCTAAACAGCAGGTGTCTGCAGCTGCATAAGATTCCCAGTCAGTAATAAATATAGTGGGCAATGCACTATGTACATCCCGTAGAGAACACATCGCTAGATTAACAGAAGCATGGTATTGATACATGATAAAAAATTCTAATTCTTTTGAATTTGTTCATTCGTTCGGCACATACATTTAACACAACCAAATAATTGGAGGATAATCGGTAATGTCCGATTTTACATGTATTGGAATTATTTTGACAGAAACATTAATTTAAACTTACACAGGAATAAATTCGAATTGCATCCAAACTGCAAAAACCACATTCTAAACAATACAACTAAATTACAAGGCCGCAGGTAATCACCCGCAGGAAACTATTTGACTTGTACGCATTTTGCGAACATTCTATGCTCGACACAGGCGACATTGTGTATGTGTATTGATAAAAGTTGTATTTTTATGTATAATATTATATTGTCGTGAAGTGTGCAGTACAAATTAAATGATTGCATTCGGCTTGTTGGGTATATGAGGGCCAGTCATAAACTCAGATCCCTGTCTTTAGATATTCATAGTATAGACGTGATACATATTTTTATCGTGTCGAATCCCTTTGGTTAATACACTACACAGCCGGGCAGGGAGGCGATAATCCGCCTTGAAAATGAATAATCACCTACAGCCGGGCGGATTATCAATTACCGGCCAGGCTCTGAAGTTTATTAAGTATTTAATACAAGTGTTCGTTTTCATAATGGAGAACTAATAACGTAAATATTACTGATGTAGATATACATTAAGGTTGTGACCAATAAATGCGCTACGAGTAACTAGAATTGGCAAAGAAATCTTGCATATGAGCAACGTGACGTCATTTTGGCTCCAACGTGACGTCATGCCTGTGCAACCGGTCTGATTATGATTATGAGATTGCGGACCGGGCGGATAGGCGATACTCAATCACGTGATGGCCATTATCAGCCGAAAATAGGCTCACTTTTGTTACTATATATAGTAACAAGTGTATTAGCAAGAGCTGTCCACGAACAGCGCGCTTCACTATTCACAGGGCCATGCTAGGGTAGTACAAGATAACCATTGATGCGAAGCATCAAAGGGCATCGTTAAAGGAATTCTAAAAACTGTAAAGACATATATAATTGATCTTCATAAGAAATAGAAGGTGTGGCATGGTTAATATCGCGCGAACATTGAAAGAAAGCTAACAATGCTACAAGGTTTAGCTATTCCAAAAATAGTTTCCAGGGCATATCCATTTACCATGAAATGTTTTAAGATATAGCATTTCAATGTAGACTGCAGGGTCGGTCATAGTTGTGCATTAAAAAGCTGGATAGCTATAATGTCGCTGATATGCAGTACGTATGCGGTCATTCAATTTATATCGCATTGTATATTGAATGACCCTCAATATAACAAAATAGCCGGTATCAATTTTTCATTTGTTACTTTGTACGTGGTTTTCAAAATTGGTACCGACTATTTTGTTTCATTGAAGAATCTTTTTAGAGAAACCTGAACGTGGCACATCTTAATCCATACGCTGCACTTCTTGGTTTTTATAGATTACTATGTGGTAGATATTTATAGAAAATCTAATATTTACCTCGTCGAACGCGATTCAAGAGCCGTGCCGAGTAACGGTTTTTCCTGTTCTAAAAATAGACGGTGTACCCAGTGTATTTACTGATATGAAGCCGCTGTTCGTAAGCGATACGCTGATTGGTTGTTTACTTGCTGTGGACACTGGGTGTAATGCAGAGCAAGGAATTGTGGGGAGTAGGATATGTAAGATTACGGAAGGTCTGTAGGTCAGACCGGTACCTTCATGTAAATGAGATATTTTGCCGGGGGCGACACAATTAGCTTTATGCAAATAAGAAATTTCGCCGGCCAGATCAGCGAGGTTCGTAAGGGGAATTTATGTATGTTAATCAAATAAAGTTATGTTGGCAACGTAGAAAAAGTGAAAAAACATTTTAAACATGTAAGATTCATGTTTGCACAATTTTATAGTTACAATAAACATACAGAAGAGCATAAAATTACTTAAGTAACACCGAGGTAAAAAGATGTCACAAAGACCTGTTGACGCATGCGCAGTCCTTGAACCGGAAGCCGTATTGAACCTATAGATATAGTAAACTATAATAAGGGTCATACCACTGCACTGATTACCACTAAATGAAGGAAAAATTGGGCTTCCTTGATGCATATTTCCTAAAAAAAACATTTCCATTCTGAAATAGATAGACAAGCTGTCTGCAAGTGGCTGCCTTTAAATTCTGACGGTCCGGCCACTACAGACAGACACCAAGTAGACCAAAACACGGCCGGAGTTTGCGCCCAGATCTTTCGTGTGAAAGTTTGTTTTCAAACCCGTGTTCCGGACTGTACGGATAACGGTCTTTAGGCAATTCACGCGTTACGCATGCATCCTTCTAACAGTGATTGTTTACATTAGGTTATTGAGACGGCGCGTGCCGATTTATACAATCATTATCCTGATTTAAAAGGCCAATATTACCAGGTATTCGACGGGGTTCGTGAGAATTTGGGCACTTATGGTTTCGACGCTAATAAGGCATCCCTGTATAGATTGCGTCGAAATGGTTCTAAAACTGCATTGTAATCAATATGGCGTCCAAAAATCAGCGAACGCCGTTCATGGTCACATGGTAAAACCAGCCAATGAATAAAACGTTTCATTACATTACGACATCGCGTAAATAGCTTCCGGTCAGTAATGGCGACATAACTTACCTATCTCTCCTGGACATTTAAGTGAATATCATTGTTAATTCAGGATTGTAAATACTCATAGTGAACATTTGTGCAAACAAAGGACTTAGTGTTATACACCGGTTGGAATAAGCGCTGAAGTAGGTCTTTATTTGTCTTTATTTGGCAAATTTATAATTCTTCTGATTTTCATCGACAAAGTCACGCTTGAATGGGTTTTTATGTAAACAATTTGGAAATTGACTGCGGGTCACGCTTATTAAAAAACAATCTATACTACTCAACAAAGATAAAGGGCCATAACTAGTCATCACATCGAAATCATTATGGAGTCAGTATCAACACCAGTTTTTGTTGATAAAAAACGAAATCGCAATGCTGTTTCTCCTCTTCTAGATGATACTGATTCCAAAAAGTCAAGAACCCTATCAGACAACGAGGCATCTGCTCCATCAATACAAATCAGCGATGAGCAAATGCGGCAGCTAGGAGACATATTGCTACACTCTTTCGATAAGCAGATACCTGAAATTGTCAATGGCATAGTATCTGGCGTACTTAGCGGGCTAGAAAAGAGGGTTACCGCTCTTGAAGACGAGAACATCCATCTTCGCGAGCAGGTATCAACACTCAAAAACACGGTCGATGTATTGGAAGAAAGAACTGAGCACCTTATATCAGAAATGGACAAGTCTGGACAATACTAAAGGCGTAACAGCTTGCGGGTAATGGGTTTAGGTGAGAAAAAAGACGAATCTATCGAGAAAGAGATGATGAACATGATCGTTGCGATCGGGACCACACCGTACAACCCGCTGTGTGTAAGGCAGTTCTGTATGTTGAAGGCAGAGACACACGCGTTTTACGCCACTAGAGTGGGGTAAGTATTTGTTATTTTATATGTGTTTTGCGTTGCTTTTGAAAGTGATCACTTACATATATCGTTCACGCGATGAATAAACAAAAAGTATATACAATTTATGTGCCCACAAATGCCATATTATTCGAGTAAACAGGGTTTAGGTACGCGATGTTTGCCAAAAGTTCGAAACTTTCGCCTTTGACATTGAATTTTCAACTTAATTCGTGGTTTGGAACGATTCTAAAACATTGAATACAAACTTCAATCCTTCCCTAATAAATCTGTCGCTTCCGTTTCGGAAAATGTGCATTTTCTGTGAAGATACAGAGGTTTAAATTGAACGAGGTACCAAAAAAATGCTAACGAAATAGGCAGTTCTGTTTTTCGAATGATAACGACAAAGGCAGATCGTTAAATATTAATGCTAACGCAGAGGCAGAGATAAGATACTTATGCTAATGACAAAGGCAGAAATTCTAATGACTTGACAAGGCCATAAAACCCCTTTGTACGATTTGTATGTTATAAATATAACCCAGATTCATGTTAGGCTGTATTCCAAAGCCCAGTTCACCAAGAATCACGCGCGTTTATTGATCAAGTTGATAAACGGAATATAATACATACCTGGTGATCCTGACGCCGGCAAGTATCGGTTGTGAGTGGCCCTTTATGTCTGTAAATGACGAACTGGTGTGTTGGGGGGGGGGGGGGCATTCAGCGCTCCATTTGTTATCATGAAGTTAAGAAACGAATAGTTTTTAGCATTCTATATAATACGTAAGTTTGAAATGCAGCAATTCAAATTACTTGACAGGGAGCTTAACGCACTGTTTTGTTTGTACAAAAATGTATGTTATTTGTATGTTACAAATTTTATTTGACTATTTTTTGTGAATAACTCACACGAAGAACATAAGACATAATGTCGTAATAACCCCGATACATTGCTATTCATGTGCAGTCGAACATATGATCTTGGTATTAATCATCTAAGCAGTCAATGTTGATTAAAATTACCTGTATTTTATAAATAAAACAGTCAGGTTATTTAAACAGTCACAGAGTATACGGTCTTACATCTATTTATGAGCTGACTGCTTAAAACAGTTGGGCAACACGTGCTCATGTAGCATCACGTATATCATGTAACATATTATTCCATGCTAAAAATTAAGTTGTTTGGTCTTAATGACATCATCTAACGTCATCCGGACCGCAGATAATTATGCAACGATGCTTAGCATAATACCAATAAGACGAGACGCAAGTACGCGTAAGTTCCTTTATGTATAATTAGATTTACGATGTACAAATGTAGTTGTTATCAATAACATTTCATATAAAATCAAAGCGCTGAAAGCCAGCAGTTGTTCGAATGAACACCATTCTGATCACCTCGGCCTGTATGCATTGAAATATTTACCGGAGACAAACGGAAATGTCCAAGCTTTCACGATTGAAATATATGCATGCAGGAAGTACAAGTCAAATAGTTTTCTGCGGCCAGATAATTTCCAGCAGTTTGGGTGCTGATCGAGTTTATTCCGGTGCATGTTTAAATGGTATTAGTCCAAATAACCCAGATACGTGTAACATCGGATACCGTCTGATTAATCTAACCTAACCAACTACGTGTATGTGTAACAGTTTATATAGAGTGATGCTCGAAGATATGGATATTCCGCGTACCGCTCGTTGAGAGTAGCTAGTTTGATAACGCATGGAACCATGACCTCGATATAATTAGAAATACTGGGCCTGTACCACAGTATATGATTACGTAACAGTTTATGCCGACGAAAAAGGTACGGAAGGCAGTTAACAGAAGTGGTAATTGCTTTGTAAATACAAAGAAATACTGGACATAGGTTTAAATTATTTATTGAGATATCTAACTGTCCTATAGATTTAGAAATATGAAGTAGCTTTGTAGTATATATATGCTGCAATTGATGGAGCTATTTTGCATGACGGTTTACATCCGTGTCGGTAGTTATGCAATAGCAGCTGATCGGTTTACTATTGCAAAGGTGGCGCTGCCTAGCGGCGGTGTAGGAAGAAAAGTAGTTTCATCAACTAAAGCATAGTCGATTGTAGAAACGTGTGTATATAACTATAGTTGGTCGATTCTCGAACAAATAAAAAGTATTTATTTAATGCTAACCCGATGAGATATGGAGTTCTATCAGTGAAATAAAACCTATATCAGTCACTGGTTATCACCTACAATGTGACTGATATAATCTCCGCCCCCTCACAGGGACTACTTTAATTTTACCAAAAATTTAACACTAAACTGAACGGAACATGTCATGCGGGTTTTTTTATTCTTAGTTAGAACATTTCCTACAAGTTGGTGTATGATTTGATGCAAAATTCTCAAAAAGTTGTTTTCACCTATTCACCATAATCAAAGATGGCGGATTTTGAATTGAAAAATATGAATGGAATAACATATTCATACGCAGCCTAACCACAGTGGTAGATTCTAATTTGGCATAAATAGTACCAGTTTTGACACCAGATAAGCATTAAATAAATAGAATATTTGTTTGTTTTTATTGAATAAGGTTAATATCTCTTAATACACTTGTTACTATATATAGTAACAAAAACGAGTCTATTTGCGGCTGATTATGGCTATCACGTGATTGATTATCGCCTATCCGCCCGGTCCGCAATCTCATAATCATAATCGGACCGGTTGAACGGGTGCACGTTACGTTATCCATGTTAAAATGACGTCACGTTGGAGCCAAAATGACGTTACGTAGCTCATATGCAAGATTTCTTTGCTAATTTTATTTACTCTTAGCGCATTTTATTGGTTACAGCCTTAGTGTATATCTACATCAGTAATACGTTATTTGTTCTCCATAGATATCATGAAATCGAACAAGTGTATTAAAGACTTGACTTTAATACACTTCAGAGCCTGGCCGGAAGTTGATAATCCGCCCGGAATGAATAATCACCCTCGGGCTGAAGCCCTCGAGGTGATTATTCATTTCCCGGGCGGATTATCGCCTCCCTGCCCGGTTGTGTCGTGTATTAACCTCTAAATCTTGTAGTGATAAAACTTTAATATTTTTACTCACGCTACGCGCTCTTGAAAATATTAAATTAAATCACTACACGATGAGATATAAACCATATTTAATCAAAACAAACAAATATCCTCTATCTTTATTACATAAAGCAGTTTAATAGAGTGTCAGGTAAAAATTCCAGTGTCGATAACTTACAGTTCATGTAAACTGCTGACAAACAAGTGCTGTATTTATACCTAACTTCATATATCTACATTTATTAAATATGCAGACGTGTATAGCAAGCCAAATGTCCAATAATTTCGCAAACCCATGTTCACGGTCGTAAAACCAGGTTTTACGGTCGATAAACTAGGTTTTACGAACGTAAAACCAGGTTTTACCAATGTTAACCCATATTTTCGAGCGAAAACATAGGATAACGTCGTAAACCATAGTTCGTGCTCGTAAACATAGGTTCACGTTCGTAAACATAGGTTCACGTTCGTAAACCTATGTTTACGGTCGAAAACATGGGTTGTATTTCGTAAACTATGGTTTACAAGCGTGAACCAGGGTTTACCAGCGTAAACATAGGTTAATGGCCGTAAACATAGGATAACGACCGAAATCAGTAGTGTTAAATCGAGAAACCTAGTTTATCAAACGTAAAACTAAGATTTTCAAATAAACTATGAATTTCGGGCGTAAACATGGGTTTACGGACGTGAACCTATGTTTACGGGCGTGAACCTATGTTTACGAACGTGAACCTATGTTATCGAACGTTAACCCATGTTTTCGAGCGTGAACTATAGTTCACGGGCCTGGCATGTATTTCTTGTGTCCAGTTATTACGTGAACCATGGTTTACGGTCGAAAAACTAGGATTAACGATCGATAAACTAGGTTTTTCGAACGTAAATGCAAATTAAGCTGTTTTTTTCAATCGAAATCATAGGATAACGCCGTAAACTATAGTTCACGCTCGTAAACATAGGTTCACGTTCGTAAACCTATATTTACGATCGAAAACATGGGTTGCAGTTCGTAAACATAGGTTCACGCTCGTAAACATAAGATAACGACCGTAAACCATAGTTTACGGACGTGAACCCATGTTTACGAGCGTAAAACCAGGTTTATCGAATTGTATCTATGATTTTCGACCAGTATCTATGATTTACGAGCAAAGCCAATTAAAACATCGTATTTCCCAAATGGGAATCAAGAAACTTGAAATATTTCTCAGAAGACCAAAATGGTGGACTATTTTTGTTTTCTCCTTGCTATTTTGGCATTGTTTGGACCTAGTCAATCTCCGCTCCCGAACAGAGTGTACCAACACTAAATGACGTCTTCGATGAAGTTTCCAAATTACTGCATGGTCTGCATCATTTTATATGTGGTAATGACCTCGAAATCGGATCATTGGATGGAAATGTTGTGACAGAGTTTGAAAACGCCCTTGACAGGTTGCAAATAGTCATGAGAATGTAGGCCTTTGATTAGGCCGACTTAATTACCGGTAATATAATGATGAATTATGTATAGCAAATTCATATACTAGTAGTGACTTTTTCATGTGACTATCTATAGTCTATGGACACACGTACTAAGATGCTTACCATAGTGATACAGCCACACGGGCTCAGGTACATCCTCTTCCAGTACTGATAATACATGATCGGACCAGAGGGACAGACCAGGCTGGATGAAACCCTACGGAAGGGAGGGAGACCTTAGATACATATGCGTACAACATGTACAAGCATGCTAAGCACTGCATGAGTGCACCTACCTCAAATTTCGTTTAGAAAGTGTGGCTTTTTAATGTGTCCAGTGTATAACACCGATACACAGCTTCCTTGCATATTTAACCAGATAATTTGCAGTTCACATGGTCAGATATAGCGGAAATGATACAAATAAAATTTCATAAATATCCCGTTCCCATGCCGGCGATTTACACAGGACCTCTAGATTGACAGACTAGTGCGATAGCACAGAGCTCTAAGACCTGTTTTAACTAGTCATTTACTCTTATGGTAGATGATTTAATCATTCTATATACATGTAATTGATGTTATATACACGACGTAAGCGTACGTAGATCTATCTAGACTTCAAAGTAGATCTTTCTCGGGCCTACATGTATAATTAGACTAGGCTTACTAACACATGATTTTATAAAAAACGATTCTACAGCGAAATTAATGTTCTATTAATTGCCTAGCATCGTATCATAATGCGAAAATAAGAATATGCGAACATCAACGAAGATCTATAGACAGCTATCTTGAATATTTAATATGATCGTTTTTTGCGTATGACGTCATATTGCCACGGAAATACATTAGACGGAAAAGCAACTCATTCGACCCCCCACTATATTTCCTATTATAGGCCGCCATACTGGAATGAAATATCGCGATCGGCTAACTTGGATGAGACTTAACGAGACTTGGCGAGATTCTCAAGTTGGCGCTATTTTTCCCCGCTAGCCGCCGCCATCTTGGATTATTTCATCAATTCAGCCTAATTTGTCAATGAGATATTTGTTTTCATTTAAAGCAACTCTTCGTCAAAATAAGCAAAGATGGGAATTTATTTGTTCCCTTGTGTGTTTGGAAAGTTTTTGTATAGATAGTTTGGACGATTCATCTGTCAATTGTGACATAGACCACATTTTCTGTGACCTATCCTGATCGATAAATTTTCAATCGACGGGTTTTGGATTGCTTCCGATATTTACTTTTTTAAACCCCTAAGGAAACTTATTTACGACTGTTTTTCTTATAAATCAATATTTTTTGTGATCTTTGGGATGTCCTCTATTTGTTGAAAATGATCAAACCACTTAATTTTGTGGTTTTGACACGAAAAAAAGATTTCTTTTGGATAAGTTATGTTCACAATTATCGTGCTTACCGAAGCGAGCAATGCATTATGGGTAGTCAGGTCATAACTAGGCTATTTTTAGACCTGCTTATCCGTTCTGTGTATATCCGTGATATTGCTATAACAGAAATTGTTTTGAGCCAACCCCCAATTAGCGTAACTGGCGTTTAGTGCGCATGTCTCGACTGTCGATAAAAATAAATCGATGATTTCTTGAGCGCTTGTACTTTCGGTTTGAGAAAACTGGTTTAAGTCCAATTTTATTGAAAACACGTACATATCTTTTACATTTTGGGTTAGTACATGTATTTGTGAATTTACGTTGATTGAATGTGAATTAGCTTGTTGTTAGTAACTATGCTGGTTTTCCGGCCAAAATCGGAATAACTACCTTTAATGAACGATGTGGGGATCTGAAAACAGAAGGTGTGATTCGATTGGCTGAACTCGTAAACCATAGATACAAGTTCGTAATGCATGGATACGGGAGCGTAAATCATAGATACGACATTCGTAAACCATAGTTTACGGGCGGGCGTGAACATATGTTTACGGTCGAAAACATGGGTTGTAGTTCGTAAACATAGGTTTACGCTCGTAAACTATGGTTCACGTTCGTAAACTATAGTTCACGCTCGTCAACATGGGATAACGGCCGAAATATATATTTTAATCGAGAAACCTAGTTTTTCGACCGTAGACATGGGTTCATGTTCGTAAACTATGGTTTACGCTAGTTATCCTATGTTTTCTATCGAAAAACCTAGTTTTTCGAACGTGAACATGGGTTTACGTAATTATTGGACAATTTACTTGCAATAACCATATTTTACGAACAACAACCTATGTTTACCCGCGTGAACTTGGGTTTACGAGCTAAACCATAGTTCACGAACGTGAACCATAGTTCATGAACGTGAACCTATGTTTATGTCGATAAACTAAGTTTCTCAGACATAACTATCAATTTCAGTCGTTATCCTATGTTCACGAGTGTGAACCCATGTTTACACTCGTAAACCCATGTTCACGTTCGTAAACCCATGTTCACGGGCGTGAACCTATGTTTACGGTCGAAAACACAGGTTAATGTTCGTAAACCATAGTTTACGCTCGTGAACCGGGGTTTACGAGCGTAAACATAGGATAACGGCCGTAAACATAGGATAACGGTCGAAATTCATAGTTCAATCGAGAAACCTAGTTTATCGAACGTAAACCCATGTTCACGAGCGTGAACTATGGTTTACGACTGTTATCCTATGTTTTCGCTCGAAAATACAGGTTAACATTCGTAAAACCTGGTTTTACGTTCGTAAAACCTAGTTTATCGACCGTAAAACCTAGTTTTACGACCGTGAACATGGGTTTACTCAATTATTGGACATTTGGCTTGCCATAGACGTGCATGGACATGTACTTAGTTAGAGAATTAAAGCTCCAGCGCGAATAAGATGTAAAGTACAACCTCCTCGACAGAACAACAACCTTTTATTTCCGGCCATTGTATTACTTCAATGATTAGGAGATTATAAAATTCAACTTGTATGACTTATTGCGCCTCCCAAAAACTGCTAATTTCACCGTCATTTTGTTAACATTTTACTTATATTATCGATGGAATACTACGAGAACCATTCGTTTCTTAACTCTAAGACAGTGCCTGAAGAGCTTACGCCCAAAAAAGCCATGCACTCATCATTGACAGGAATAAAAGGCAACTCACAACCGACAATTACCAGCGTCAGGATCACCAGGTATGTAATATATTCCGTTAATCAACTGGACGAAAACAACCACTAAACACTCGTGATTCTTGGTGAAATGGACTTTGGAATACAGCCTAACATGAATCTGGGTTATATTTATAACATACAAATCGTACAAAGGGGTTTTATGGCCCTGTCAAGTCATTAGAATTTCTGCCTTTGTCGTTAGCATAAGTCTCTTATCTCTGCCTCTGCGTTAGCATTAATATTTAACGCTCTGTCTTTGTCGTTATCATTCGAAAAACAGAACTGCCTATTTCGTTAGCATTTTTTTGGTACCTCGTTCAATTTAAACCTCTGCATCTTCACAGAAAATGCACATTTTACAAAACGGAAACGACAGATATATTGAGGAAGGATTGAAGTTTGTATTCAATGTTTTAGAATTGTTTCAAACTACGAATTAAGTTAAAAATTTAATGGCAAAGGCGAAAGTTTCGAACTTTTGACAAACATCGCATACCTAAACCCTGTTTACTCGAATAATATGGCATTTGTGGGCACATAAATTGTATATCCTTTTTTTTCATTCATCGCATATTATTTCATTGAACGACATATGTAAGTGATCACTTTCAAAAGCAACGCAAAACACATGTAAAATAACAAATACTTACCCCACTCTAGTGGCGAAAACGCGTGTGTCTCTGCCTTCAACATACATAACTGCCTTGCACACAGCGGGTTGTACGGTGTGTGGACCGACGTTACTATCAACGATATCGACCGTACTCACCGAGTCGGTAAGCCGAAGGACGATAGTCAACCAGGAACACCTCGTCCTCGTGACGTGATCATTAAGTTTACATCGTATAGATCACGCCAAAATGTGTACAAGTTGCGAAGTAAGTTATTAAAAAACAGATATGAACATGTATTCAATAATGAGGATTTAACCAAACAGAGGGCAGACCTAAACGCCGAAGCACGCAAATGGTATAAAGGGAGCTTGATCAATGGAAATTGGACCTCCGGTGGAGCTATATTCATCAAAGACACTTCGGAGTTCGTGCACCGACTTGACACTATTACAGACTTCGTAAAATTCAGAGCTCGAAAAGGACTCCCATAAACATTTCGCGCAATATACTATTCTGTGTGTTTATAGTACCACGAGCGTACTTCGGTGACGACCATTGTCAAGTTATAGAAAACACGTGTTACACCAACTGTACTATGCAATGAATATTTTGCAGCACGTACATGTATACTGTGTTGAGGTTTACCTATATATTATCTAAATATAATGGTTGATTATATTGTATCACTATATCATCGATTGCTTGTACTTAGCAGGTAATTAACGCGACAACCTTATCCTATTTGCAAAGAATACATTACATTATTGTTCATAATTATAACACTATGTTTTAGGCCACATGATCAAGCACATTACTAGTATATCGTTCCAAGTCATTTGGATATCGTTGACCTAATGATTTATGCTTATTACCTCCCTTTCACGACACGAATGGTAATACATATTTATATATATTGGATCATTCGAAAACCACATATTCTTGCAAATAATGCAGTAGCTTTATTGTTCATAATTACAATATTATGTTTTAGGCCAATTGATCATACAAATTATTTTGTTCTAAGACACTGGTGGTTATAGTGTTGTTCTAGAAATATTCTCTGTTTTAATGACAACACTTCAATTTCTTTGTGATTATATTACTTTATCATAGGTCTTGTACAACATACCTTTCTCTGTTTTAATGACAACATTTCATTGTCATAGGTCTTGTAAAACATACCTTTCTCTGTTTTAATGACATTTACAATGACATTCTTTCTACTTTAACTTAAATACGTCCATGCACGTTTAAGCACGTTCTCAGGTGACTATGATAGTACCTATTTAGCTTTATCGTACCAAAACCGTTTTATACTCTAATTTAACAATGTACGAGGGACGTTCAATATATAATGTCCATCGGCCCGTAACTTTTTAAATACCCACGTGCATCCCGTGCGGTTTTCACTATTATAGGCTTCAATACACCACGAACACACTGATATCACATTAAGTTCAATCCTGTGATTACAAGTTGGGTGTCAGATTTGTCAAAACCACCTAGTAATATACACTGTGTAAAAAATGGTAGGAAGAAGAGCTGAGAAAAGTGTCCAAATACGGAGCTATATAAAGATTCGTCATGAACTTGGATTAAAAGCGCGGACCATTCATAATGAAATATGTCGTGTTTATGGAGCTAATGAAGTGTCTTATAGGACTGTTGATAGGTGGACTAGTAAATTTAAAAGCGGACAGCAGCATATTGAGGATAGTGCAAGACCAGGCAGAAAATGTAGTGTAGTGACCCCTAAAATCATTGAAAAAATAAAGGAATTGTTGGTTCAAGATGCCAGATACACTACTAGGGATATAGCTAGCAAGGTTGGGGTCTCAACAGGAACAGCTTTCGTGATTCTGAAAAAGATTCTGAAAGTAAGGCGGATTGCAGCACGTTGGATACCCCATCTACTCACAGACACGCAAAAGCAGGAACGTGTAACAAGAGGGCCCAAAGGGCCCTAGGTCGCTCACCTGTTATAGCAGTACATGCAAGACCTGTGATTTGACCTAGTGACCTAGTTCTTAGCCCCATATGATGCAATATCGCACTTGACCTAGATTTTGTTGAGATGATCACTCTGACCAAGTTTCATAAGGATTAGGCCAAAATTGTGACCTCTAGTGACTATACAAGGTTTTTCTATGATTTGACCTTGTGACCTAGTTTTTGACCCCGGATGACCCAATATCGAACTTGACCTAAATTTTGTTGAGATGATCATTGTGACCAAGTTTCATAAAGATTAGGTCAAACTTTTGACCTCTAGTGACTACACAATGTTTTTCTATGATTTGACCTTGTAACCTAGTTTTTGACCCCGGATGACCCAATATCAAACTTGACCTAGATTTTGTTGAGATGATCATTGTGACCAAGTTTCATAAAGATAAAGACAAAATTGTGACCTCTAGTGTCTACATAAGGTTTTTCTATGATTTGACCTTGTGACCTAGTTTTTGACCCCGTATGACCAAATATCGCACTTGGCCTAGATTTTGTTGTGATGATCATTGTGACCAAGTTTCATAAAGATTAGGTCAAAATTGTGACCTCTAGTGTCTACACAAGCAAATTGTTGACGGACGGACGGACGACGGACGAAGAGTGATCACAAAAGCTCACTCTGTCACTTTGTGACAGGTGAGCTAAAAATGGCTCGTAAACATTTGAAAATGTACCCAGAATATGACTCGCGTACTTTTGCTGACATAGTGACAGGTGATGAAACATGGGTGCATTTTTTTGAGCCGCACCGGAAGATTAGCAACAAAATATGGGCTACTAAACACGCACGTAGACCCTCAATTGCCAAAAGAACAATGAGTGCTAAGAAGATTATGTACGCTATCTTTTTCAATAACCAAGGACCAGTAGTACAAATACCTGTACCCAGAGGACGGACGGTTACGGGGGCTTTTTATAAGCAGAAGATTCTGAAATCAGTGAAGAAACATTACTCTAAACGTCGTCCAGCGACCGGAATGAAGGGCCTGCGTCTTATACACGACAATGCGCCATCACATAAGTCGTATGTGGTAACCGAGTTCCTGAGCAAGGAAAAGGTGACAGTGCTTCCCTATCCTCCTAATTCACCGGATATGGCCCCCTGTGACTTTTTTCTCTTTCCTCGGCTAAAAAAACATTTTTTCGGTCGTCGATACACATCTCGCAAGGCATTGGGTTCTGCGATTTTCCAGTGTCTCCGAGGGATCCCTAAAGAGGACTATATTGGAGCTTTCCGGAAGTGGATTAAAAGACTAAAGTTATGTATTTCTGCTCGTGGTGATTACTTTGAAGGGATGAAATAAAATAATTGATGATATTGTATGTTGTTTGTTTGTTTTTCACAGATGGACATTATATATTGAACGCCCCTCGTATTTATGCATTCACAAGTCAACATGATTACTTTCTTGTTTATAAGTCTTATATAACTGTGTAATTTATAACTACTAATTGTTCACATGGGTTGTTTACAACAAATTCAATTTGAGTGTCCGAACCACATACCATTCAAACTGATGATTGTATTACATGTTCAATTCATTTTCTCTCTTCTCTATCTAAACTCTTCTCACACTGTTTCCAGGAATAAGGCACTGCCCACGGTCTCTGTCATGTGTGTCGATCTCATTTCCATACCAGTGGTTCCTCTATATAAACATTATTATCCACCATAATAAATATGAATGATCTGTACGACACTACCACTGGATGGTGTTATTATACTTATACTTTGACACTTAGTAGATATCCTAAACTGCCTTTATGTTCTTATCTCATTTCTGTATTACTGTTACTGTCTGGTGATATCCATCCTAATCCTGGTCCACCCAGCTCCTCATCAGAAACACCAGATAACATGTCTTCATATTCACACATTCTAAATAGTGGCCTAAGCATCATGCACTTAAACATACAGAGCTTAAAGTCAAAACTAGACATCCTCGAGGTAGAATCACAACCGTACGACGTAATGGTATTTTCAGAAACGTGGCTATCTGAAAGAGACTCTAACGATTCACTCTTGATATCCGGCTTTAGTCCACCCTATCGCCATGACAGAAAAGATCGACTAGGTGGGGGTGTTGCAATTTATGTTCGACAAGGGATTTATTCTGTAGAGCGACAGGATTTGTTAATCAACGGTCTGGGATCTGTTTGGGTGGAAGTTAAAACCAACAATCGGAAGGTTCTTATAGGGGGTATATAAAGACCACCAAATGCAAATAACATTTATTGGCAACTACTCGAACAAAATCTAGATCAAGCATTTAACCAAAACTGTAACAACATCATCGTAATAGGTGACTTCAATATTGATATACAATCCAACACTTCAAACAAAATGTCTAGACTTATCTCGTCATACAGCGTACAACAGCTTATCGAAACACCAACTCATTTTACTGAACGATCCAGTTCACTCATTGACCTTATGTTTATAAAACACCCTAATCAAGTGATATCCAGTTTTGTTGCTGATCCATTCGTACCTGATCTTGTTCGCTATCATTGTCCAATAGTTTGTGTGTTAAAATTTAGTAAACCTGCTCAGAGTACCTATAAACGCCGTGTATGGTCTTATGACAAGGGTAATTACGCAGAATTCAGGCAGTTACTTGAAACAAGTGAATGGAATTTCATAAATGGAAGGAACACAGACAGCATAACAGACCGTATTTCAGATAATATAATATCAGCAGCATCCCGCACAGTACCAAACAAAATTGTAACCATTCGACCAAATGATATTCCTTGGATGAACAATACAATTCGTAAACTAATCAAAAAGCGCAACAGAATTCATAAAGCTGCAAAAATGTCTAATAATAATTCAGACTTATGGGCCAGATTTAGACAGACAAGGATTGAAGTTACTAAGATTATTAGAAAATCAAAAACTGATTACAACAACAACTTGATTGAAAAAATAAACTCATCAGACTCTTCTACTAAACAATGGTTTAAACTAGCAAGTCAACTTAAAACAAGACAATCTTCTAAGAATATACCGACACTCTTTGACGGCGACACAATAGCTAGTAGTAACGAAGACAAATCCAACATGTTAAACAGTTACTTTTGCTCTCAATCCAACATTGATGATTCTAATCAACATCTTCCAAATATCACTACAACCGAAACATGTTCTCTGACTGAAATCAATATTTCTGTCCAAGACGTAAAAGACGCCATACGTGTAATGGACACTTCTAAGGCCAGTGGTCCAGACATTATAAGCCTAAGACTTATCCGTGAAGGTGCTGATATTCTTGCAACTCCCCTGTCCGTTTATTATAATTATCTGTTGACTTACTCTACATTCCCATCCAGTTGGAAACTAGCAAATGTGACCCCTATTTATAAGAAATCTGACCCATCGAAACCTTCCAATTACAGACCCGTATCTCTATTAAGCTGTTTAGGTAAATTAATGGAGTGTTGTGTACACAAGCATTTATATAACTATGTTATCAGTAATAAATTTATCACGCCTTATCAGTCTGGTTTCATTAAAGGCGACTCAACTACCAATCAACTAGCGTTCTTTTACAACGAAATCTGTCAGGCCTTAGACGAAGGAAAAGAAGTCAGGTCGGTGTTTTGTGACATTTCAAAGGCATTTGATAGAGTTTGGCATCGGGGTCTCATCCACAAACTCACTTCTATTGGTATTGGTGGCAATCTTATAAGCTGGTTTGCCTCGTATTTATCTGGGCGTAAACAACGAGTTGTCGTTTCTAATTCCTTTTCTCCTTGGCTAGACGTTAAAGCTGGTGTCCCACAGGGTTCGATTCTCGGTCCTCTCCTATTTGTCTTGTATATCAACGATATTGTATCTGAAGTTGATGGAAATATTCGACTCTTCGCTGACGACCCAAGCCTCTATGTTATTGTTGGAACACCACACTCATCAGCTATCGTTCTCAATTCTGACCTTCAAAACATATTTCAATGGTCCTCCCAATGGCTAGTCACTTTTAATCCTACTAAAACAAAAACTATCCTATTTTCCAGGAAAAGGGACAAGACGCAACATCCACCCTTAGCGATGAATAATACCCCTATCATTCCAGTTCAATGTCATACTCATCTTGGCCTTAGTTTCTCAGAAAACGCCAAATGGAACGATCACATCAGAATAATGGTCAACAAAGCATGGGTTAGGATTGGCTTTCTACGTTCCCTTAAATTCGCTCTCTCTCGTTCTTGCCTTGAGAAAATGTGTATGTTCTTTATTAGACCACTTTTAGAGTACGCCGATGTTGTTTGGGACAATTGTACTGTCGAGCAACAAAACGAAGTTGAGGCTGTGCAAATTGAAGCAGCCAGAATTGTAGCTGGTGCCACAAAGCTCTGTAATATTCAAACCCTACTGGCAGAACTTGATTGGGAAACTCTAGCTGACCGCAGGAAAAAACACAGACTAACATTATTCTATAAAATGAAAAACGGGCTTACACCCCCATATCTAAGTAGTTTAATTCCATTGCAACCTCAAAATCGTTATGCTCTTAGAAACGCAGAAAATATTCCGTGCATTTGACTAAAACACAATTGTATAATACAGTAAAACCTCGTTATCTCGAGGACCCATCGGGACAAGCCAAATGCTCGAGTTAAGCCAGTTGCTCGAAATATCCGAAGTCTATGATGAATTGTTGTTATGACTAAGTGTAACTGTGTTTATATCGAAAACACGTATGATACATGTATTTGGTTGTAACTACGAATATTGGCATTGTTTATCAAGTCTATACGCAATTTGAATCGTGTGGACATTTGCCGAATTCAACAAATTGCATATGAAAGTCGTAATGAATCCTTTAACATTAAATATCAAACTCCATTTAACGGCTGTAATAAAAGTTCGCATCGGCAAAAAGATAACATTACCAAAAGCGCACGATAGATCCTACGTGTTTGAACAAACAGCCACGTACAAAAATCGCACGTGATAAAATAAAACCCGGATGCAAAGTCGATCTAGTTTTCAGCACAGGGATACGGCTCATTGGGGTAAAAAACATGCACTATATTATCTATGATAATTTATTTAGGACATGATGTTTAGCTGAGTGAGTTATGTCCCTGTGGTTTCCAATTGAAACGCGCGCGACAATTTGGAGACATCAAACGCGGTGGTCTTTCGTCTGACTTCAAACGCGCCGCACATCAAAGAAATTGCCGGTACAGTTGGGAGTAGTGTTACGTCAGAGTTTCATACCGCGGTATGAATTCGCCAATCTGCGCATTGTGTAGATTCAATTAACATTTAATTGCTACTTTACAAAGTCGCCGTACAACCCGCTGTGTGTAAGGCTGTTCTGTATGTTGAAGGCAGAGACACACGCGTTTTGCGCTACTAGAGTGGGGTAAGTATTTGTTATTTTATATGTGCTTTGCGTTGCTTTTGAGAGTGATCACTTACATATATCGATGACGTGATGAATGAACAATAAGTATATACAATTTATGTGCCCACAAATGCCATATTAATCGAGTTAACAGGTTTTAGGTATGCGATGTTTGCCAAAATTTCGAAACCTTTGCCTTTGACATTACATTCTCAACTTAATTCGTGGTTTGGAACAATTCTAAAACATTGAATACAAACTTCAATCCTTCCTCAATATATCTGTCGTTTCCGTTTTGGAAAATGTACACCTGTGAAGATACAGAGGTTTAAATTGAACGAGGTACAAATAAATGCTAACGAAATAGGCAGTTCTGTTTTTCGAATGATAACGACAAAGGCAGAGCGTTGAATATTAATGCTAACGCAAAGGCAGAGATAAGAGACTTATGCTAACGACTAAGGCAGAAATTATAATTACTTGACAGGGCCATAAAACTCCTTTGTACGATTTATATGTTATAAATATAACCCACATTCATGTTAGGCTGTATTGCACTGCCAATTTAACCAAGAATAACGAGTGTTTAGTGGTTATTTTCATCAAGTTGATTAACGGCATATATTATATACCTGGTGATCGCTGACGCTGGCAATTATCGGTTGTGAGTGGCCCTTTATGTCTGTAAATGACAAACTGGTGTGTTGGGGGTGGGGGGCAATAAGCACTCCATTTATTATCATGAAGTTAAGAAACGAATAGTTTTTAGCATTCTATAGAATATGTAAGGTCGAAACGCAGCAATTCAAATTACTTGACAGGGAACTTAATTCATTGTTTTGTTTGTACAAAAATGTATGTTATTTGCATGTTACAAATTTTATTTGAATATTTGTCGTGAATAACTCACACGACGAACATAAGACATAATGTCGTAAAACATTGTAATGCCCCGATACATTACTATACATGTGCAGTCGAACATATGATCTTGGTATTAATCTTCTAAGCATTCAATGTTGATTAACATTACCTGTACTTTATAAATAAAACAGTTAGGTTATTTAAACAGTCATAGAGTATACGGTATTACATCTATTTATGGGCTGCTTAAAACAGTTCGGCAATACGTGCTCATGTAGCATCACGTATATCATGTAACATATTATTACATGCTAAGTTGTTTGGTCTTCTAAATGTATTCTAAATATTATAACTACAGTCAGATCTCGATATAACGACGCTGTTTGTTTCCTAGAAAAATGTCGTTGTAACGAATATGTCGGTATACTGAATTGATACAAAGAGCATTTTAATACTTTTGTCCCCAATTTTGATGTCAGTATAATGAATTTGTCAGTATATCGGGTTACTAATTCACATTTATACATATACACTAATTCAGAATTTGTAAGGTGTGTACTGGGATACCCTCGACCCAGGCACACCTATTGACGAGGATAATATGTAGCATAATGGGCTAAGACTCAAAGACACCTTTTCAGTTCTACAGTTTATTCAGTTGCAGTGTACATACAAGTCATACTTCCGAGCGTCACTCAGAGCTCCAATTTCAACTAATCTTAACACAAATTGACTTGGCTTATATAGTGTATAGCCAGACATGTTTTACATAACATCTATAATTAGGTAAACTAATAATCGGCTTGTTCCGTGTAAAATGACCCCCTCTTGTCAAAATATCAACCTTAAATTTAGCAGCTGTCAACCCGGAGTTAACTCATGTCATTGGCTACAATGTTATACCTATTATTCTTACTAAAAAACAATAATTAAAAAAAAACTACTATACTTGCAATTACTTAGTACTCAATTTAATTTGCCAATTTTAATTTTTCCCAAATATATACTTATAATTAATTACTCCAGAACTCCGATTATTGTTTACACCTTATATTTGAGATGACAATTGACACGGAGTACTTATCCATGTAATTATCACCTTCGACAACCTTGATCACATATAAACATAAAACACATACATATCTCTGGACGGTCAAGATAATAAATTTTTTGATATAACAATTCAGATACATCAAAATCTTGCTAGATAGTGTCTATAGTATCGTTTTCCTGAATAACATAATCACACATGACATTAACACAATATAACACTTGAATTTTCTTAAAATTGCGGCTTTTACTGATACAAAATTTATACGGAACGTCTCTGAACACTGGAAGTTTTTAACGACTGTTTGTTGTTTTATGACGTCTTCCAGTTCCAGTTACAAGTGAGTCCGTGTTTATCAGCCGCAGTGTCTCAATTTCCTGGAATGTATAGTATTGACATGATTAATATCTATTTATATATAGTTCTATCTTCTATTTCAATATATGCAGTGATAGCTTACTTATAAGTTACAAATTATTTCCTAGATACAACATGCTTCATTTATGTCGACATTCTGCTTATTTAATTGATAAGTTTCTAATATCATCTTACTATATTAAACTTCTGACACGTATAACATCTCTATTCATATTATAAAGCTTCCATGAACTTAATATTAACTCAACTTCATAAAACATAAACAACTGCAACATAAACATATACAACTAATTCAACATTGCCAAACACCCAATTATTAAAGTTGTTATTTGTTTTAAACCAACACCTAGTTACAGCAACACGAAAAAACACCTTTTTTTACATATCATAATACAGTTACATCTTCACTAATATATATATATATCTTTATTTCCCCCGTTTTCCGGAGATATACATTTGAACAATAATTACAAACAGAGACATATTATGTAGAAACATGTATACAATTTGCAAACAAAAATATACATTCAAGAACATGCATAGACAAAATATTCTTGCATACATACCGACTCACAATACAGAATGTATCTAGACCCACACATTCACGACCGCACGCACGCACACACACACACACACACACACACACGCACACGCCTACAAACGCACGCACACACACCTACACGCACACACATGGACACCAACACTCAAAGCGCCTGTTAGGATACATCTCATGCAATTATTGTAATTGTCTGATAAATATGTATGGCATGATCATCAACAGTACAGAGATTTTACAAATTTTGCACAGCATATGAAAAACATCGGATAAAGTTCGACATCCAATATTTCACACAATTGTAAGTCCACCCTACCAAGTAGGTACTGGGTAAAGCGCGGTCTGTCTACATTATTCAACAGGTCCCTTACATTATCACTAAAGTCCTTAGATACTTGTTCTAGAAGAAACCTTCGTTTAAAAGTAGCGTTGTTGTTCAGACAGTTGTACATAAAATGTTCTAGTTCGTCAGTATAGTAAAGCTGACATCTAACACACGAAACTGGATGTTCTAAAGCAGTTTGACAACAGAGTTTAGCAATAAATTTCATGAGGGAAAGGCTATTTGGTATTTCCTTCGAGACTTTCCAAATGTTTGATATCGTGAGTTCAGCGTGAATTTCTCGAAAACACAAGAAGTCATTACAGGTCAACATTCTGGCTTTCCAGGCCGACGATTCACAGTCATGCACTCTAGATTTTACTTTATTTTTCCACAAGTGTTTAGCAGGGAAAGTCCCTTCTGCAATATATTTCTTAATATATGTACACAGATCATACTTTTTTATAATTCGATATGTATCCGGAATAAAACCGTAAGTCTTTAGCGTAGTTCGTGATCCATACTGGAAAAGTCTGTATGTAAACAATTTGTTAAGATCGGCACGTGGGTTCGAATTGCACAAAGTACCCAGGAATAACAATTTCTGGGAGTCTATATAGGCTTCAATGGATGTAAAGCCTAAAAGTCCAGTCACCATATCCGACCGGGTTAGTCGCGGCAGACCCTGTGCATGTTTAAGGCAGAAGTGGTGGGTTGCTTCAAGTTTCTGTATGTCAGCTCGTGTAATCGTGTTCCATAACTCGCAGCCGTAGAAAGCACGTGGAAGCACACACGTGATATATATCCTGGCGATTGTTGTCGGGTTAGCGCCTGAGTTACTGGCTAGACTGTCCGACAAACTGAAGTATGATCCACGCATGCGCTGTCGTATGTCATCAATATTGAATGGGTGTTTACCGGTTGTAGATTGTAAAATTCCGAGGTGAGTATATGAAATTGTTTCTATAATAGGAGTGTCACCGTAGACCAACTGCACTGGGGTATTATGTGCAAGTTGCTTCCGGTCCATCGTCATTGTTGCACACTTGGCTGCATTGTAGGTATATCTCCACTTGTTTGCGTAGGTATTACAGATGTTTAGAAGTTCCTGTAGACCGTGTCTTGTTAGCGACAACAACACAATATCATCAGCTTGGGTTGGAGCTGACAATGACAGGTCTCCGATATGAAGGCCATGTGGTGAGTTCTGCAAGAAGCGTAGTAAGTCGTTGATGAATACGGTGTAGAAAAAGGGCGCACAAATACTGCCCTGTCTGGTCCCTTGTTGTATAGTAAACGCCTCAGAGAGATGTCCGTTAGATAGAACACGACTTGATGAACCACGGAGAAAGTTGTTGATAATACGGAGAGGTTTTCCTTGCACCCCAATATTGTGTAGCTTGTAGACCAGTCCGGAAATCCATACTTTATCGAATGCAGATTTTGCGTCGAGGAAGCAGGCCTGAAGTTGGCTACCACGTTCACAGCAAAAGTCACGTGTTTCCTGTAGTAAGAATGATACCATCTTGCTGCTTTTGCCTTTCTGGAAGCCATGTTGTTGACTGTTCATTTCAATTTTCGGAATGCTTAAATCCAAGCGACTAAGAGTGAGTTTTTCGAATAACTTGAAGATCACTGGAAGAAGTGATATAGCACGATAGTTACTGGGTTCGGTAAGAGATTTCCCTTTTCCTTTGTGAAGCGTGACAGTTATACCAGTTTTGAAGTTCACAGGAATACGTTCAGTACTGATAATGTGATTAAATAGTTTGGTAAGTGCATTTATAAGTGAGTAACCACCATATTTGATGTGTTCGTACGTTATATTGTCAGCCGAACCGCTTTTATTGTTTGGTAGAATCCGTATTAACTTATGCAGTTCATGAGTAGTCACTGGCGTATTGAATATTGTACATTCGTTTACTGAGTTAACACTGTCTTTATCAATGTAGTCTTTCACAGAGGTCTCTATCAGCCGCTTAAAATCCTTGTCGAAACAGGAGTCATCCGAGTAGGAATATAAAGTTCCAAAGTAGGAATGCCAGCCGGACAGGATATTATCATCGGTTGTCTCCCTTCTTCCATTAAAGTTCATTTCACAACCCTGTTTTTTACGCTGCTTTTTCGACTTGAGCGTTTTCCAGAACCCCGTTTGATCTAGTTCAGATAGTTTGTTGATTCTTTCGAACTCATCTTGGTCAAATTGGTGCGCGGCAGCTCTTAAGTGTCTACGATAGTCCCGTTTGTCTGATTTGTACTTGTCGTATACAGTACCACAACGCGGTTTACCAGCCGTAATCCATAATTGCCTTGATAACATGAGTGTTCGGTGATGAGTCCGTAGTGTCTCTGACCAGTATGGTTTGAGGAATTTGTTGAAGCGACGGACAGACAGGGAGGTTTCTGCAGCAGATGACATTGACGACACTATATGGTTGTATGCTGAGTCCACGTTATTGTAATCAACAGTTTTGGAGTTCAGAGTGTTCGACAGAGATGTTCGATAGTTAATTATCTCTTGTTGTTTCTTCCATATGTAGCACTGTTTTGAAAATGAATTCTGTATTGGCTTCACAGTAACGTTGACGGTAAGTTCCAGAGAAATGAACACAGGTAAGTGGCGTGAAACGTTTAAGGGTGCGTCGGAAACCACATAACACTGTCGAATATTCTTGATTAGAGTCTCATCGATGAGTATATGGTCAATGTAAGATGGATTAGCACCATTGTACGGGTGAAAAGTGTGCTTAGGGCCACCACATATATCTGAATTCGTAGCATTGATCAAGTGATATCCTGTAGCGAATCGAGATACGTACGAGTCACGTGGTCTAAGGCCACTGTTATTTTCGACGAACTTTGCGTTGAAGTCTCCTATGACCGTGATATGGCTGTAAGCGCAGTGGATAGCACAGAAATCCGAAAGTTTATCGACCACATCTTTAAACGTGTCCAGGTTATGGTTAGCGGAAGGGAGATACACTTGTACAATGATTATCGATACATTAGGTAAACACAGCCGGATGGCAACCAGTCTATCGCTATCGATGTCCAATGTTTCAACATATTTGTCCAGAGACTTATGCCATAGTAAGGAAACACCGCCTTTACCAAGCAGTCGGCCATTAAATACACTTGGTGAAGCACACGTCACTGTATGACATGAATAGTCAGGATCAATTTTGTCCAAAATATGAGCATTATGGGCAAGTAGCCAGTGTTCCGATAGTCCACAGATCGACACTTTTTTACGTTTAAGTTCATGCGCTAAATACGGTATGCCTGTCATAATGCCTGTTGCATTCCATGACATAATATTCAGTTTCATTTCATTGCGGTTATTCCACATCGTAGTCTTTATCGCGATAATCGTTGTTGTATCGTTGGCGTCGAGCAATATAATCAGAGTGTTTGAGCCATTGTCGACAGGACACCCCTTCGGGCCAGTTATCTGCGTCTTCGACAATATCTGCCTGGTCAGCATTAACAACAATTTGTGCGACCTGGCAATCAGTACGTCGTGTATATATGAATTTTGCGGATTTGAATGTAATGTCTATATCATTAAGGAAATCTTTCAATCCTTCTTCGTTACTGTCGAGAGCGATTCCAGTCACTATGTAAGTTCTTGCACGTTTACGTAGCACACCAGTGAAACTGCCGGAACTGTGCTTGTGTCTTGCCCTTTCATCGTTATCTACAACAGCGTTAATTTCCAAGCAATCGTTTTCCGGTTCGTGGTTGATAACAGTTTGTGAGGGATAACTAGCAGGTTCCCCTTGTTCTTCACAATAATGCGGATGTGTACGTTGAGGAGACCGGTCCCCTGTTGATGTAGCATAAGAACGCTTGGAGCCAGTACTATCTTGTGGGCGATCTACGATAGTGCTTGTTGAAGGTTTTCTGATAACGTTCCATCTGCTATCCGGCTCACGGTTAATGTTATATGTCGAGAGTACAGATGCGTTACTATCGTGAGCCTGTACTGGATGGTACTGTGTTGGACTTGGTCCTGTTGTACATGATCGAGTTACAAGATTACTTAGCGAGGATTCCATCGTTGAGCACAATGTATCAAATTTGGAGCCCAGCTCTTTTGTAAACCCATGAAATAGTTTCTCCAGGTTAGTCTCACTAGTTTCAGACTGTACTTTATGTTCTAGCGATTTAATTTTTGCATTCATTACTTTCACTGTTGCTTCATGTTCAGTTGTTTTCACAAACGCTGAAGTTGCACTGTTAATGTTTTCGTTCATTTCGTTGAAACGCATTTTGCAGGTATTATTTTCAGAGGTTTTTGAATCGTTTAATTTCTCTATATTGGAACTATTGTCTCTCACAGAAATCCGAATATCATTTAGGTCACGCACAAATGATTGTCTTGATATGTCCAGTTTTGAGACCGTTCGTGACACGGCTTTTAGAGCAGACGATAATTTCATTTTATCGCCTTCGTCCTTATTGTTACTGATACTAGACGCTAAAACGTCGGCACATGTATCTAACTCTGATTTGAGATCGTATATGTCTGATTTCAAATGTTCACACAGCTTTGTATAGCTTTGGTCATTTGCCGCCACGGTGCGTTTGAGTGAATGCATTTCAGCTTTGAGAGCTGCCACAGATTCTTTCAAAGTCACAAATTCGTTTTCGTCCTGAAGTTGGGTACATGGTGTTGTTTGAGACCTTAAAGGCATCGGAGTGGACGAAGGACGTCGGTATAAACTGTCTATATGAGTAATGTTTGAGCTAAGGAATTGTTGCAAGAGAAAACAGTCTGTGGCGTATTTCTCAGCAAGTGAAGCTTTATTCGTTTTACGCCTGTCTTTAAGAATGCCAATCGGGGGGTGTTCATATTTATCGTTCTTTGCACGTTTCGATAGTTCAATTCGATAGTTTCCTATAATCTCGCCCGATGAGTCGGTAGTATCTAAAAGAGTCCGAATATAAGCGTCTCTTGGAATGCCATGTAGCTCTTTATCCAATCTGTCGATGACAACATCATCTAAAATGAATGTTGTCGTACAATTCGATTCATTGTCAACAATCGGTTGACCACAATGTAAAAAACCTTCACTGTCTAACTGCGGCGAAGAAAGATAAATCGAACTCGACGCAGTATTAGGAACGACGCAGTTTTCTCCCGTTGTTTGTTCCTCACAGTTTGAGAATACTGATTTTAGGAACGTTACATCCGTATCGTGATCAGTATAATCTTCGACGGCCGTTGTGAAGTTGACATTGTATTCTTGTTGTCCATTCATGGTTGACCGTGGTTCTAATCCAGTAGTATTCGATCTTGTTTAAGACGAATCATGGGTGTTAATCATCCACACTTATGAAATACCAGTAGCCTCGCGGCTCGTTCAAGCGTGACGAACCGAGAGTTATGTCAGGTGAGCGAATCTCACTATTCAAAATTTACGGACCAAACTCTTTATCAAGTTCATAAATAAGTCATTTCAAATTTCAAAAGTTTGTATGATTAAAGAAAAAACCTTCCTCGTTTCAAATATCCAAACACTAAGTCCGTAAATCCTTCATGTCCTTCATAAATCACAATATAATCACAAACATTTTTTTTTCAATCTTTCTTCACCGGAAGCGGAAATTCTCTCCTTTTGACACGGAGTACTTATCCATGTAATTATCACCTTCGACAACCTTGATCACATATAAACATAAAACACATACATATCTCTGGACGGTCAAGATAATAAATTTTTTGATATAACAATTCAGATACATCAAAATCTTGCTAGATAGTGTCTATAGTATCGTTTTCCTGAATAACATAATCACACATGACATTAACACAATATAACACTTGAATTTTCTTAAAATTGCGGCTTTTACTGATACAAAATTTATACGGAACGTCTCTGAACACTGGAAGTTTTTAACGACTGTTTGTTGTTTTATGACGTCTTCCAGTTCCAGTTACAAGTGAGTCCGTGTTTATCAGCCGCAGTGTCTCAATTTCCTGGAATGTATAGTATTGACATGATTAATATCTATTTATATATAGTTCTATCTTCTATTTCAATATATGCAGTGATAGCTTACTTATAAGTTACAAATTATTTCCTAGATACAACATGCTTCATTTATGTCGACATTCTGCTTATTTAATTGATAAGTTTCTAATATCATCTTACTATATTAAACTTCTGACACGTATAACATCTCTATTCATATTATAAAGCTTCCATGAACTTAATATTAACTCAACTTCATAAAACATAAACAACTGCAACATAAACATATACAACTAATTCAACATTGCCAAACACCCAATTATTAAAGTTGTTATTTGTTTTAAACCAACACCTAGTTACAGCAACACGAAAAAACACCTTTTTTTACATATCATAATACAGTTACATCTTCACTAATATTGATAATGGAAGTAATTTCTATTTTGTAGTACATATACTAGCATCTTATGGCAAAGTCATCAAATCAAAATTTAAATCTTAAGACAAAAAATCATAACGTACCCATTTGACATATGATTAACATTAGGTACACTCTAATAATACAATAAAATTTAACATTACTATTTCTACTTTGAATGAACATCCTTGAAAATACTGTGTGAAGCTATTATTATTTGTTATTTTGCCAATTTACCACAACCAATAACACAACCAACCCAAAACATGCAAAGATACTTAATATATGGCATCGACAATGACTTCTTCGGATTCCAGTTGAACTTTGGCGTCCATCAGCATCTTATTTACTACCCGTTGTACTATTGCCGCAATCATCGCATAGCTGTTGACACATCATTTCTACTTCTCTACGCTGAAACTCAATGAATAGCCATCCAGCGTCGATGTGCAATAGTTGCCATGGTTGAAACTATTTCTATAATACCCATGTTAATTTCATGGATCATCACATTATTACTTGACCGATGAAGTAATCCCCATATACTCGTTGACATAGTTGATATACTATTATTCGATATTCTGATAATTCCTGGATCTATCTGGATCTGTCGTAATACACCGAGCCATCCGTGAAGTTTTAGACTTCTACCCGGAATGATGCCCTGTGCAATCGGCCTTGAAGTATTGTTTCCTCTTGAAGCACACATTTTCTGGTAGGCATATACTTGAATACTGGACTTGGGATTGTTGATAGTCTCGCATCGTTTGGAGTATTACACCATATATGACACGATTTTGTAATTGTATTGCCCCTGCAGACAATTCTCAAACGGTATTTTTGATTTCATCTCCCATCCGTCTTATTCCCCGGTCCGATGTGTTTTCACCGTTGTACTGGACAGGTATATAGTGACATGAATGCTAGTTTCATATTGCTTGAGCAAGTGTTTTTAATTTAATACACATTTTTTTTAACAAAATAAAATTGCTAAGGTACCCAGTGCGGTAATGGTGATCATAATAACTACTCATAATGGAAATACATATTGAAGGCTTGTCATGGACTTCTATCAAAGTAACTATTTTGATTTATTTATTAGTTTATTCATTGGAAAGTTTCAATTCCTTCTTATGCTTTGATACGCTTACAATTAATTAATTAACTTACTACTATTGTGCTTGAACTTGAGTTCTCAAACTAATATCCTAACGTTATATAATCATTGAATGTCCTACAGTTCATGTCTAAGTTAATGAATTGCATTATTCATTATTTTGCGTACATGACGTAATATAAGTGAAGTGTAACTTTAATATTAAATATAAAAATATCGGTTAATAACCATTACAACATAATCGACTCTCCGTTTCTATAACAATATTGATACAATCGGATAATACAGTCGTTTTATTGAATAACAAATATTCCTATGTTGCTGATTGCCTAACAAAATATTCCTATGTTGCTGATTGCCTAACATGCTAATGACTTTTTACCGATTTCATCATATTCAAATATTGTATTCATAACATATGTATATAGTCAAATGTTTCTACGAATAATTTCGTTTTTATATACTTTTCATAAAAATATTTTAAACAATATTTACAACATAAACCGATTATCCTTACAATGATATGATTGCTATCTCTTCTGATATTATACTAGTCGTTTTATGAATAAAATCATAATTATATATGTGCCTTCTGATTTCCTAAAAAATACCGGCTATCGACTTAGCGTAACAATATCGTTAAAAATAACAATAGAACAAAGACTCCAAAGTAACCGATCTTCCTCAACTAACCGATCTTCCTCAACTATACTCTGATATTATAGACAGTCGTTTAAAAATACATTCGTATGCCTTCTGATTTCTAATAAATACTGGCCTTCGACTTCTTGTATAATATGTCTCTACTACTAATTATGTTCTCATAACACATATCGCAACACAACAATAACACATACCGACCCTGGTATCTAAACTCCGATATTCTAATAGTCGTTATAATGAATAAAACATATTCATATGCAACTTATTTGCTCTCGACTTCTATATAATACTTAATATCTCGACAATATACTCAAAGATTCTTACAAATAATTATGTTCGCATAATATCTTATTTGTAGACATATAACGGTCAACAATAATACACACCCGACTCTCCTTAACGCATAATCATCTAAACATTATTGAATATTACAACATTTAATACTCACTATATACAAGTCTATACAGTTGATACATTTAAATTGTTATATAATATCACTGCATTAATATTTACAATTTACAAAATGATGTCTATGCACGTCGTACAGGTATTGACAACTTGACATGATAAAATTTTAATTAGTAACTATCAATTTCAGTTACGTATTTCAACTTTATATTAAATGAATTATTTTTTTTTTGACATTTTAACATTTTTCCTTTTTATACTTAATTTTGTCATTTATATTCATTAATAAGCCTAAAATAGTCTGCATAAGTAACTAAGTATATGTTCTTTCCATTTAATCCATGGTTTATATTGATCATATTCTAAGATCACCCTTGCGACACCCTGGTTACTTACAGCTTTTAAAACATTTGCCATAATTAAAAATTGATTATTTTCTACACTTGTAAGCAAAAAGAAATTTACAAACATTCACTCACCTTTCTGATCGTATAGGATTCGTACTGTTCGTCCTTGCCACGGTCACCAAAAGTTAGTCTTGTAGCATAATGGGCTAAGACTCAAAGACCCCTTTTCAGTTCTACAGTTTATTCAGTTGCAGTGTACATACAAGTCATACTTCCGAGCGTCACTCAGAGCTCCAATTTCAACTAATCTTAACACAAATTGACTTGGCTTATATAGTGTATAGCCAGACATGTTTTACATAACATCTATAATTAGGTAAACTAATAATCGGCTTGTTCCGTGTAAAATGACCCCCTCTTGTCAAAATATCAACCTTAAATTTAGCAGCTGTCAACCCGGAGTTAACTCATGTCATTGGCTACAATGTTATAAATAAACAATCACTCAACCTTAAAAAAAACACGACGAAGTTTAAGCTAACCATTATTTCATAATAGGCAAATATTTCTTAATACAATTGTACAACCATCGTACAAAGGGGTTTTATGGCCCTGTCAAGTCAATAGAATTTCTGCCTTAGTCGTTAGCATAAGTCTCTTATCTCTGCCTCTGCGTTAGCATTAATATTTAACGTACTGCCTTGTCGTTATCATTCGAAAAACAGAACTGCCTATTTCGTTAGCATTTATTTGTACCTCGTTCAATTTAAACCTCTGTATCTTCACAGAAAATGTACATTTTCCAAAACGAAAACGACAGATATATTGAGGAAGGATTGAAGTTTGTATTCAATGTTTTAGAATTGTTCCAAAACACGAATTAAGTTGAGAATGTAATGTCAAAGGCGAAAGTTTCGAAATTTTGGCAAACATCGCATACATAAAACCTGTTTACTCGATTAATATTGGAGTTGTGGGCACATAAATTGTATTTACTTATTGTTCATTCATCACGTCATCGATATATGTAAGTGATCACTCTCAAAAGCAACGCAAAGCACATATTAAATAACAAATACTTACCCCACTCTTATGGCGCAAAATGCGTGTGTCTCTGCCTTCAACATACAGAACTGTCTTACACACAGCGCGTTGTACGGTGTGTGGTTTATCTTACGATAATTAAAAGTCTGTGCTAGTTACGATAATTAAAAGTCTGTGCGAGTCATTACGTTCGAAGCAACGATGTTGCATTTAATAATTCTAGTTCTCGTATGTGTTAAAGTTCCCAATTGTTGCCTATTGAACTTGTTCTGAAACGTATGTGTTGTTTAAATCACGCTCATTAATTAAATATCTTCTACTTCGTGTTTAATGTAACGAACCGAAAATACGGAAATCAATTTAAGTGTTAGGGATTACGCTATTGTTATAAAATGTGATTATCACGATGTGTGAAAAATACGGACCGTAACAAAATTTAGTATGACATTTTTCGGAGGTGTGAAATTTCGCTCGGATGATTGCCTCGAGATAAGGTAATTAATTATCGTTGAAAACTGTTGATTGGACCGACACCTGCGCTCGAATTAGACTGGATGCTCGTAATAACTTAACTCGAGTTAGAGGGATAAATTAATGTACAACATAGAGCAAATTCGTCGGGACTAAAAATTTGCTCGAATTAGGCATGTTGCTCGAATAATCGCTGCTCGTATTACCGAGGTTTTACTGTACTTCATTTGTCCCTGCAACAATCCGAGACTGGAATATATTGCCGGTTGCCACCCGTAACTCAAACTCATTACAAATTTTCAAAAACAGTCTCAAACCACACAAAAGAAAGCCTCAAACCTTGTATAATATCGGTCCACGAAAAGGGCAAATTTTACACGCCCGGCTCCGACTAGGATGTAGCTCGCTAAATTACGATCTAAATAGAAAAAACATCATTGAATCTTCACTGTGTACGTGCAACTGTATCGAAACTGCGTCACATTACTTACTCTTCTGTCCTCTGTATAATCAACAAAGACAACAATTCTTGCAAAATCTCCTTTGTGCACCAACCACTAAAAATCTCTTGTTTGGAGACGAAAATCTTAGCTCGCAACTGAACGAAAACATCTTTCTAAGTGTTCAAAATTACATAATTTCTACAAAAAGATTTGACACTTAAACGACAGAAGGCCATCATTTTGATAGTGTGTTTCCTTCACAACAGTCCCTTCTTCCTCATATCCATGCTTTCCTTACTTCTTCTCTTCCTTTATCTATCCTCTTCTATCCTGACAGTCACATACTCCGGATGTTACTATATTATGTATCTAATTATTTTGTTATTTTGAAAAGGAGTGGGATTAATATAAGTTTAAAAAACTTGTTTCCCAATCCTTTAGCAATTGTAACTTATTATAAACATGTTGTAAAATATCTTCTGAATAAATACTGTTTAAATTAACATTAAAGAAAAATTAATCCGCTATTAAACAGTAATACGTAGAAGTTCATTAGCACTAATAACATAATTGTTTTTTATCAGAAATGTTTATAAAATGATTTTTTGTCTAAACATGTATGTATCATGAGTTTGTTTTACCTAAATAATCTGCATTAAGAAAATAAACGACGAACTATTTTTTGATTTAAAGGTAAACAAATGGCCAAAACATTTCCCTGTCATACAAATTGAGGCTCCACACGGGAACTTGTTTATGAACTTCATACAAATTGAGGCTCAACACGGGAAATTGTCCATACACTTCATACCAGTTGAGGCTCAACACGGGGAATTGTCCATAAACTTCATACCAGTTGAGGCTCACCACGGGGGAATTGTCTTCCTGCTCATTATAACAAAGTCCTACAATACAGGCACCGCGATCTATCGCGGTGCCAATAATCATTATAAATTCATAACATGCTGCTTCATATCAGCAGCATTACCCTCTGCTGTTTAGAGGTTAGGATTTCTAAGTCGAAAAAGGGAGATAATTTGGACAAAATTCAGGACATTTACATATTCATGTGAAGGTACTCTGGGTCATGAAAGTGAACAAATAAGCATTATGGGTCATGAAAGTGAACAAATAAGCATTCTAAGTCAAAAAGGGGGCAAAATTTCAACAAAATGCTTGATAGAGTTACCTAAGTTACCCTGTGTAGGGGTTGGGGTTATGATGGTGAGCAAGAATGCAAAGTATCAAAGCAATATGTCAATGTACATGTACTTTGAAGATATTAGAAGTTAAAAAACCTGTACCTTAACTTTAACATTTGCATTTCCAAGTCCAAAATGTGGCATAATTTCAACAAAGCGCTTGATAGAGTTACCTACCCAGGTGTAAGGGTTGGGGTAATGATGGCGAACAAGTATGCAAAGCAATATGTGAATGCATTTTGAAAATATTTGAGGTGTTAAAACTTCTACCTAAACCTTAACATTTGCAATAAGTTGAAAAAGGGGGCATAATTTCACCAAAATGCTTGATGGTGTTACCTACCACTGTGTAGGGTTTGGGATCATGATGGTGAACAAGTATGCAAAGTATCAAAAGCAATATGCAAATGCGTTTTGAAGACATATGACATGATATTAGGTTGAAAAACCTGTACCTCAACTTTAACATTTGCATTATTTGCACTAAGTAGAAAAAGGGGGTATAATTTCAACAAAATGCCTGATAGAGTTACCTACTCCTTCATATGGGTTGGGGTCATGATGGTAAACAAGTATGCAAAGTATGAACGCAATATATAAAAGGACTTTGACAATATAAGAGGTAAAAAAACATGTACTTAAAGGGACTGCCTCACATATTAGTGTATTACAAAAATAAAATAAAATAGGGTATTAATACCCTATAGAATTAACACTTCTATTACTTAAATTACCTGAAAATTGTTCGCATGTGATGAAAAGGAATCGAAAAACGAACCAAATACCTCACTGATGTTTACGCTGTAGTTTGTTGATGTTACAGTTCTATCACGTGTGAATTACATAATTCACAAAGGATGTGAGAAGGAAACTTAGCGGGGTTTTTTTCAAGAAAAAAATACTCAGTGTGTGATATCGAGAGTGGTAAAAATTGGTCATTTGCACCAAATCTTTCATAAAGCAACCGTCAGTGGCTTTCTATTACATCAATACTTGGTTAGGTTGGAAAATTACGATATTCAAAAATTGTAGCCCAATCTGTGAGGCAGCACTTTTAAACTTTAACATAAGCATAACGCCGACGCCAACGCCAAACCTCAAATAACATACATGATTTATGCATTTATTTACACATGATAACAATAACACAGGTAAACAATTTAGCATTAAATCAGAGCACAGGAATTTGAAATTATATCCATCAAAAAGCATAGCAGTCCATCTAATCAAAATCGCTCTATATATAATACAGAAGGGGTGCAACGCACCCTCCTCCAAAATGGAATCCAGTAGCCATCGTTTGTAGATATATAAATCCTTGGGATATTAAATTGTTAGATGGGAAATGAAAATAACAGATCAACACCGAATATCCCTTCCCAAAATATCACGGAACAAAATGATTGTCAATTGTTGATTGATACTCACAGCAAAACACGGTATGGTAGAGAGAGTCGCACTAACGATGGGTAATGAAAACTGACATTTCATTTAGTGTTGAAAAACAACAGTTATAGACTGCTGAACATGTTAGATTTCATGAATTCAGTTTTATATTGTTTGACATTTGATACTACATATGCATGTAAACAAGTTACAACTTACGGTCACTCAGTACAGTGTACATAATATCAGTTTAATGTTTTGTGTTTGGTATATTTGATTCAAATAGTTGTTGCATGTATTTCTTTTTATAAAAGAAGGTGAATGACTGAATGTGGTATAGTGCGTTTAATCAGGTCTGCCACTTGTATACAAACATTGCAATAAACATGATACTTTCATGGTTTTAAACATTTCAATTGGAGAAACCGCACTGTGTAAAATCTATAAATAGTCAGTCTACAAAGTTATTCATAGAGACAACACGATTGTCTTATTCAAACTATTTTATACCCATACTGTACATTTGTATGTATAGACGGGGTGGATGTACATATTTCTACCTTTAAGTAAACATGTACGTCAAAATATAGGAAATGGCGACCATCTAGGAAAATGCCGTAAATTTTGATTACATTAAGTTCATATCTGATATTGTTGAGAATAGCATACATACAACCAAGTCAATGTCTTATCTTTTCTGAACATTCTTTATTGATGTTTGTAAGAATCCCGCCAAATCTTTTAAAAGGAAAATTTAAAAGTTAAAATATAATTGCAATATCGATATTAGACTGTTCATGGCTTACCTGTGATTGTTTTTAAAAATATTATAACCCTGTTTCCATTATGTTTGTATTGAAAGACACATTTAAAAGGTAGATCTACAATGTTTCATAATTTTGATCATGCGGGTCATTTTAAAATTGGCGGCCATGTTGAAAATTTGAAAGTTGGTCCTTATCTCATATTGACCCTTATACATAGACCTATATGATCATCAAACCCATTTGTTCACTGATCTGCCTGACTATATAAACATGACTTAGCCTTGAGGTTTATTTTGAAATCGTAATTTGCGTACCTGATCTACGCCGACACATTGACATGCACCAGATTCTAGAAGTGTCTAGATTGATAAACAAACACAAAGTCTAAGACATGTACATTTATACTAACCATGTCAAACTTTCATTTTACTGTTACAGTTACATAATAAACTAATAGAAATTATTGACATAAATAAACAAATTATTTATTTTAAATATAAAAGAAATCTACTTACAATTATGAACCACGATATTAACTCACGGCGCCTCCTCGTTCAATGCGCGGGCATTCCGTAAAATATCAATTACACGAAGGTTCATGAAACGCATTCCACGCTTGAAGTTGAATGACAAAATGTAGAACCCACATGCGAGTCAAATTGAGCCTATGACGTAAACATTCCAAACATAGATTGTTTTATATGATACTTATGTATTATGATAAATAAACCTATAGTTCGCCAGGTTAACACTAGCATTTGTTAACAAATACAAATGAAAATTAAATACATTTTCGATATTCATTTTTGTCCAATCTTGTGCATATACACTTTTAATGATATACTCTTTAAATATACACGGATATCTGACAGTTTATTGATAAGGCTAGAGTAACCCCGACGAACTATACATGTATACTTATTTAAACTAGTAGGCTAAATGGATACAACATTACTTTAATTCGATAACAAAACATGCTCCCCATACGCTTTGAATGTGACCACAGGATTTGAAATTCTATCCATAAATATCATAGCAGTCGATCTGACAATTTCTGCAATCAGATCTTTTCTTAAATGCTTTTTGTGAGATTTACCGGTCGGATATTACTTGCTATGTGTAAACATATTACATGTAATGACAGAGCAATCTTTCCTCCAACATTTGACACTAAGATTGATAAGATTGGTCGAACGGACGAACGGACGGACAGGTGAATCACTATATGCCTCCCCATCTATCGATAGGGGGGCATAAAAACTGTGCAAGCAAAGACAACAAAAACAAAACAAAACAAAAAATTATCTTAAACATGGCAATACTAACTTTATACTATCGTATAAACTTAACTTTAGTGCATAATTATACTTAAGATCATTTTGCCGTTGGCTGTCGCAGAATACATTGCCTCGCGATCTGTGCTTTCATTTCGCGCACACGATTTATTATGTACTTCTATCTAATGCGGGAGCGCCGACTGTGAGGCTGTGTGGTTTGTGATATCCCAAGGCAAACTGAACTATTCCTCCAAACCCGTCATCACTTGATCTTTCCTCTCGTATTAACAAAAACCTTGGAGAGGAATTAATATAAGTTTTCAAAAACTTGTTTTCCGATACATTGCTTATATATTGCATGCTTGTGTTATAGTATATATGTACGAATATTGAAATAAATACAGTTTAAACCAAAATCGGCAATCAATGATGGACGTATATGACTGCATTTCTACTTCGGATCAAACTGTTTAATATCGCACCGAGGGCCTGCGCTCTGGCCAGTGCTCTGGCCTGTTTTACAGTAACGAATACATGTTATTATTATGAAACATTGTAAAATTGGTATATGCATAAACATGTACATTAAAATTATTACGTGGTACAATGTATACAAGTCAAATGTATTCCGGTGTATGTTTAAATATAAGTGTTTTATCTGTCCAAATATTTCAAATACGTGACCTGTAATATCGGACAATTCCGATTAATCTAACATAACCAACTATTATATGTAACAGTAATTTTGAACTTTATCACATCATTACAACAAATGTCAAGATGAGATATAAATCGTATTCAGTTTAAACAAACATATATCCTCTAATTATTTGGTATAGTTATGTGCCGAGCGAATGATCAACAAATAATTTGAAAAACATTTATCATATGCCAATATACCATGCTTCTGTTAATCTAACAATGTGTTCTCTACGGGGTGTACTCCATTGTCCTCTATATTTATCATTGACCAGGAAGCGCTTTGCTTGTACAGCTGCAGACACCTGCTGTTTAGATACATGATCTCAATTGCCTAGCGCTCACAGTGAAATATCGGACAGTTATGATTTCTTCGGTAAATAAACTATTGCCAATGCGACAAAGATCGATGTTATCCGCATGGAATAAGTCTGGTTCACGACATTCTTACATGCTTCTTTTTTGGAATTTTTTTTTTGGAAATCGTAAACCATCGAGAACAGGTCACGTGCCCCTCCATGGACTTTTCACTTTGAGCATACCAATAGACCTGCGGGCTTCAGCCCGCAGGTAATAATAAGAATAAGCCTTGTACATCAATTCCTTTTTTCGATTATGTACATGTGTAATAAATCGAACATTCGTACGTTCGTGTTTTCATTATCGTACTATCGACTTTTTCCTATCGTACTATCGTTGTTTTGTGTTATCACCATCGTTCTTTCGCGAGTTCGTTTGTTTCGACTTACTTCTATGCAGCAATGGTCCTAACGGGGCACCGTGTATTTGGGTACAAAGTGTGAGAACAATACTACATGTATAACAATAGAAACTAGATTAAAGATCTAAATATTAAGGTTATAGTTTACATGTATTTGTAAGTGGATCACATAGTATGAACTTCACTGTAAAATAGTACATGTAATTTTCTGAAAATCCAGTGACATACATTGATAATGTTCTATTTACATAGCGAATTTTCGATAAATAGGTTGTTATTGACATACCATATAGTACGGAATCCTGTTAGTGCCATTTTAAATATCGTGTATCGCCCTCCAAGGGCGAGACACGAGATAAGAAACGAGACACGAGAATTAGACGCGATATTTAAAACGAGACACGAGAATTGCGCGAGGCCTGAAA
The DNA here is from genome assembly GCA_947247005.1 of Spisula solida. NCBI lineage: Eukaryota > Metazoa > Mollusca > Bivalvia > Venerida > Mactridae > Spisula > Spisula solida. The sequence continues at coordinate 24,080,935 of OX365960.1, read as the reverse complement.
CGAGACACGAGAATTAAAAATTGAATTCTCGCGTTTTTAATCTCGCCCTAGACCAACAACTTTCACAAGTTAATATCTAATATCGTGTAATTCTCGCGTATCGTATCTTGCCTCGCAGTTGAATATCGCGCTCGTTTCAAATATCGCGTCTTAATCCTTGGAGGGCGATACACGATATTTAAAATGGCACTAACAGGATTCCGTAATATAGTCTGGTTCCCGACGTACATGGTTATCACTAGGCTGATGGTCCCTGACGGGAAAGACCATATTTGGTATATACTATATACAGTGCGCATGCGTGACGGAGTTGCCACCGGAGTCCACCGGCCCCGTGTTCACAAAACGGCTTAAACCTGATTTTCAGGATCAGGATCAAATACTTGGATCAAGTTGAAGATCAAGATCAAAGTTGGTGTTCACAAAGGATCAAGCTCCAACTTGAGCCGAAAATCGGGATTAACTTGATCTTGATCTTGCTAGATTCTGATCCTGCTCAAGAGGAGGATCAGAATTAATCTCAATCCCATAATCCATTGTAATCATGGCCGAATATGTTTTGAGACAAAGGAGGTTGCGTTATCTTCGCGGTATTCCGCTAGATATGAGGGTATTTCGGGACAGGAGCAACCCGTTAGAGATGTACAACGGAGAGGAGGTCCGGGAGCGGTATAGGTTCCACCCGGAAAGCATTATGTTCATCTGTGGCCTTGTAGAGGGTGAGGTAGAGCGAGGAACGCTGAGATCTCAGGCGTTGCCTACCTTACTTTTGACACTTGTTTCGTTACAATTCTTGGCAAGTAATGCCCACCATATTATTATTGGCCAAGTTCATGGCGTGTCCCGTTCTAGTGTGACCAGGGCCATCCGATCGTTCTGCCAGGCGATGTCCAGACATATCAGAAGATTCGTCTTCTTCCCAGCAGACAATTTTACTGTAATCAAACAGTTTTATGCTGTTGCGGGTAAGTGTCCTTGTCAGTAACTGTATTGTAACTAATATAAACATAGTTTGTCATTTCCGGCAAGGGAGATAATTACATTGAGCTATAAATAGATCCAGGCGCGGTTAAACGTGTCCAACTTCATTGCAATCATCCCCTGTCAGTTAAATTAACAAATCTTTTAAAAAATACACACAAGCAATGATATTGCCGACCAGACAGTGTTGACTGTATTAATTGTGTGTGTTATTCATATACAGAAACTCATAATTTGAACAAATAAACAAGATACACGTAGGAATACACCGCACGTAGACCTATAGAGGTCTATCAAGCAAGACTACATAGGTCTATTCATCGGTGTGTAAATGGATGCATAGTTAAGAGAGTACCATTTCAGCATTTGTACTTATAAAATATTTAACCTGTAACAGTCAGCCAACACCAACACAGGTCAAGAACTTCAGATGCGACCTAGTTATGAAAAGTGCGTCTACGGAGATCTTTAAATTAGATCTACATTGGGTAGGCCTAATGAGTAATCTTAGTCACATGTCTTTGCAGCTAAATCGTAGAACATGCTGTCATAACATTTTGAACATTTGATATTGAATGACAGGGTGAAATAAGTTGTTTCACAGAACGACAGTTGCGTAGCTTGGTAAAAATAAATGTGTAGGCACCCTTATTTTACATGTATGATGGTATGAGAGTACTACTCTGTGAATCATGGACAGCATTTCAAATATAAGTAGTGATTTTCCCCTTCATCAATAATATTGATTTTAGTGGTATTTTTATACATACATGTACATGTACGTAAAAAGTACACATAGGTACAGTCTCGCTTCAGACATATATTCTTTCGTAAAACCAAATCTGGCCTGGTAATTAGCAATCATTCTCATGTCTGAAATTTGAGATTTTAAAGCCTGAAATTCAATATGAACAAAGAAAGAAAGTTCAGGATTCAGAAACCTGAAATCAGGCACATGTAAGCCTGAAAAATACCAGGCCTGCAAATGTACATCTATACTTCATATACCCCTAGTCATTGATTAGCAAGCCACCTGTTAAAAAGGATCCAGTGGCAGCCGTAGCACATAGACATTTGACCCTCTCCGTTCCCTAATCATACATCTGGTTGAAGTGTAGCAGTGTTGGTTAAATATTTCGTAAGAGAAATTGGCCATTGGCATAGATAATGAATCAAACCAGGGGCCTGAAGTTCACACCCTATACATCTAGGCCACTGCTCCCAACTACATGTATATGTATTTTAAAAATTCCAGGTTTCCCTAATGTAGTTGGAGTGATAGACTGTACTCACGTGAAGATTATTGGACCCCGTGAGGACGAGGCTGATTTTGTAAATCGGAAAGGATTTCATTCCATTAATGTTCAGGTAACATGATGTTTCTAGCAATTCAACTAGAATATACGCAAATAAATGAAGTAATTTATTAAAACCTTCTTGCACTGAACGTGCTTGTGCAGAAATGTAGTGTTTTTGTGTAGTTTCTATTTTAATGATTCATTCTTCAATCCATCCTTGATCCCAGCATGGTAATAATGTAATACCTGTCATCAAACTGAAATTATCCTCAATCAATCTATATCATTATAAATCTGCACTATTATTAATATATCGGAACTATTTAAGGACATGCTTAAAATAATGTTGGCTTTCTCTCCCAAAACCTAGTTAGATTTAAGTATTGGTATGTATATACAGGTCATGTAGGTTCATAAATGTATTGCCATTGTGGGTATAGTCATATTTAAACAATTATAGCATGCAATACATGCATTACCAGCAAATATATTGCGTAACTGTTAAAAGTTTTTTATTTGTAAATCCAATTAATATATAAATATCACTGCTTTAACAATTACCTGTCTTTCATGGATGTAGGTTACTCAATGAGATTTGTCCTTTTGTTAAATTGAATAAATGAATAATATTGAAGTTCTATCTAATATAACATTTTATTTTTTCTAAATTAGAACGTAAATATTTTTTGGGTGGTAGTGGAACAAGAAACAAACAGTAATTAATGTGTGGCCTAAATATTTCGTTTCTGCTTTGTAGATGATTGGTGATCCTACATTTAAATTTGTCAGTGTAGTAGCCAAATGGCCTGGCAGCGTCCATGATGCAAGGATATGGAGGGATTGTGAAATAAGTGGGCGTTTTGATAGAGGTACAATATAGATACAGTATACATTTAGAACTTGTTTATAATTTTTTGTTCACCTAAAAGTGAAGCTTCACCCAAGAACAGTTAAAATGGGAATCATTCCAGTCCAATTAAATTAGGACTGTCACAATTTGTTGTAGGATATTTGGTGTACAACTACAACGTTTATACAAAATATTTCGATTTTTAAAGTTCTAAACAGCTGCAGATTTCACAAACAAGTTTTCCTAGACTGTATCCTAACTAGTAATAACAATTTGTTCCACACTGCACCAACTTCTCCTCATGTGGATGCAGGTTTTCCAGGTATATATCTGATTTCGGGTGTATGAGTACATCAAAAAGTTCGGGTTTCTTTTCACATTCTTTTTCAATGTATAACATAACCTTTATTCAGCATTTCAGGTACTTCAGAGTTTCTAACTTGTAAGTTAGTTAACAAAACACAACTTAAACAAGGGGCAGAACTCATATTGCACAGGTAGAATGAAGTGCAAGTAAATGAAATAAAATGTTAACAAAAGTTTAGTTGTGATTTTCCATTTTGCAGGTGAAATTGACGGCACATTATTAGGGGATTCCGGATATCCTTGTAAGAGATATTTGCTTACACCATACTTGACACCACAGACCCCAGTACAGGTTTGTACATTTACATCTTCTTCCTCTTCCGCATACGGGACAGGAATCCATCAACTAAATAGTATTGTCCCAGGTACATTAAATCTGCTTCACAACTAAATTTGTATGCCAATTATATTTTCAAGTAATAGGGCTGCGTATCAGTTACAATGATCGATACGATATTTGTATCGATACAAAACGATCAATATCGATATTTATCACATGTTTGACGTCGCGGTAGCGTAATAAAGCCATTATTTATTTTTGATAATACACTAGTGTAATAAAGCTTCGATGTGACGTCATTCAAAGTATAGGCGACGTCGTCAAATTTGCGCGTTTTTTATAGTGAAAATAAGTAGCTATTTTATGTTCCCGCCGGAAAAGGCTAACATGTGATAAAAAGAACATTACATTTGTGACTTTCCACATTGAATTTATTAAACTCGTTGATTAAAATCGATAAAATGCTCGGCAAAGCCTCGCATTTTATCATTTTATTCAACTCGTTCAATAAATTCGATATGAAAAGACACTCATGTAATATCCTCTATATCATATGATATATTCATTTGGAAATAAAACCTCTAAAAACTGAGCCAAATCCGCTTATTACTAAGTGTACGGTTGTAAAAAATGCCACAATATACATGCCTATCATAACTACCTGTTTCAAACTGGTTATGCAACATTTGCTTGAAGGATTGATTGTACTAGGTTAATGAGATGTGTCAGCATTAACACAGAAAAAGGGATGATTTTGAACATATTTATGTTCATACACTCTACCCATTAACTTATACTTTTAGGAAAGATACAACAACTCTCTCTGCCAAACAAGAGTAATCATTGAACAGTGTTTTTGGGTTTTGAAAAGAAGATTTCCTTGTTTGTCGTATGGGCTGCGCATGAAGCCAGACAGAGCAGCTGCAGTGATTGTAACATGTGTGATCCTGCACAACATTGGCATCGACAGAAATGACATGCTTCCAAGGGGTTGTACAGAGGATCGCATGCAGCCTGACACGGATCCATACGTTGGTCCTGGTACAGGATCACATTTCAGGGATTATGTTGCTGCAGCATTTTTCAGTTAATTTAGTCCCTGAATAAGGAGTTTCAGGAGTGTTGTAATCTAACTGTATATATACATTTATCCTACCATTAGGCCTTTATTAGCCCGAAATCAACCTTAGCTCAATATCAATTTTAGCTTTATTATGCCATGTGAGCTTTATAAGGTTATGAGGTCACATGACATGGAACAACTTTCGACCTGAAGTTCAACCAAGTCATGTAGTGTTGAAGGCGAATCTTACATAATTCTTCAGGGGCCATGCTCCCCTGGAAATGTTTTAATTTCTATATTGTCACAGGTGCATTCTCAGCAGTTGTCACACTAAAGAACAACTACGACTCTCAATTATGATAAGGTGAATATAATTCATCAAAATGTGTAAGTCATTAACATTAACGATTTTCTTAAAGATTAGGATACAATTGTGACCTATAACATGTCCACAATAATGTTCTTTATTTTGAGATGGTGACCGACTTTTTGATACTGGTTGTCATTGTGACCCTTTTCGTTAAATTAGGCTAAAATGTGACCTTTATTGTGTTCACTAGCAACTATAGACAAACAAAGAGCCATCTAAATACCTCACATTCATTGATTAGCTTAAAACTATCAAATGCATCTATTTGAAAGTTGGTAATTTTATATGGTAGTCCAAAACAACTTTGTCTGAAGGTCAAAATAGACTGTTTTTTTAAAAAAAAAATATTGTTTTGCAGTTTCCTATAAATCTGCTCATTGTTTGTCGTTCACCTTTGACATGGATATACACTAGATATTCTTTGCCTGTCATAAAAGTGCTTGCAAGTCCCTATGAGGACCTAATCATTCATTTTTATTTTATGAATAAGATTCATTCAGCCACTATTGCAAGCTTTTTAAGATTTGACCTCATGACCTAGCTTTTGACCATAGACCACCCTTTTTCGAACTTGGCTTGCATTTTGTGGTAATGATCATTGTCACCAAGTTTAAAAAAGATTAGGCCACAGTTCTGACATTTACTAACTACATAAAATTGCATAGGGTCCAACAATCCAACAAAGTTTCATGAAGATTGTACCCTAATTGTGTGCTCTAATGCGTTTTCAACCTTTTTCTAAGATTTGACATATTGACCTAGTTTTCTATCCTATATGACTCAGTTCCGAAATTGTCCTAGATTTCATAGAGACAAATATTAAGACCAAGTTTCATGAAGATTGTGCCACGAAAGTGGTCTCTAGTGTGTTTTCACTAGAAATTGTGAATGGACGGACGACGAGTGATCACAAAAGGTCACCCAGTCACTTTGTGACAGGTGAGCTAAAACGTACAATGGCATTCAAAAGATTATATATCAACTTTCATATACAATCCTTTAATTCAATGTTAGATCAACAACTCCTGAATCACCTTATACTTTAGCTACTTTCCTTTACAATTAAGTGATTGTTCATCATAAAACCTTGGCTTATAACTATTTGGTTTTCTATTCTTTAAAAACATCAATTTAGAGATTTATATAACAATCACTTATGTCAAGGGAATTAGTTAAAGTAATGTTTGTACATCCTCTTGGACTTTGTGTCATTTCTGTTGATAGCACAATACCATGGTAAATTCATGTATAACAATGAGCGTTTTCTTACGTTATGTGATAAATAGAATCCTACACATGGGCTCATTACATACAATAAATAGAATCCTACATTTGGGCTCATTACATACAAAGTTTATTAAAATCATCCACAAAAACAATAGAGCGTTAAAGCCTCGTGTCATATTATTTTGTCCAATCGTTGTTTAATAAAACTTGTATGTAATGAGGACTCATGCAAGATCCTCTATTTCTAGAATAATATGTTCACGGTGTAACATGTATAGTGTTAGTCTAGTCATTCCTATGTAAATGTTGTTTAGTTACACTGATTGGAGGTGAATGCTGTTAGTTTGTGTTTTTCGTTAGAATATTTCTTTTCATTGAAAAAAGTACAACAGAAATACAAGTGTCAATTTCAATAATTCTTTCTTAGTTAGCACATACATTTATGCCATAACAATTGTATAAATAAGTGTAACATGAATTGTAACATGAATCCATTCATAACAATGTATTTAACACTACTATCACTAGTATTCATTCTATTTTCACAATAATAATATACAATTATACTCATGGTCAAGGAAAATAACACTAGGTTAATCATGTTTGTATTTTTACATATCAAAATATTTGCTTTGAACAAAATACAACATTTCATTAAGACATTTTGTTTGCATAAAAAAATAACATTTTAAAAAGTGGAACATTTTCATAGGCCGTGAGTATAATTCCCAAAACAACATATATATTTTACTCCAAAATACAGCTATATGATAATTATGCAATTGTACATCTACAGTGTATGATAAAAGAAGAAGTGAATTCTAAAATATTCAGTATGCGAATGATAGTTAAGTTTTTATCTTTGTATTTTTGAATTTTGCTATTATATATATTATTAAAAATTATGTTGTCGCACTAAATCGATCTTGTTAATAATAAATTAAGACAGTCATTGGTCATAACACATGCATGACCAAAACATTACGCTTGCATTACAAGTACCAGAATTTACAAAATATTGTGTTACAAGGCCAGATTTCTTTGTACTAGTCTTAAGACAAATTGGCTGTTTTCTTGAAAACAAACCGTGTTTTTGAGGTTGATTGCTTTAAATCAGACCGTCATCGACTATTCTATCACCAACAGCTTGTGGAAGATAAATTTTAGGAATTTTTTATTTTTTTCCCTCCTGCCAACATTTTAAACAAAAAAGTCTGAGTAACCAAAAATTAACAAACTCTGGCCTAGCCGCCTAAGTTACATATCAAAGTAAGAAAAAATAATAAACACAGAAATAGTAGTAGAATTGTTAATTTATGTATGCACATAAAACTACAAAAAACAATACACGGAAAGGCTGATAGATCAAGAATACCTTGCTCATCTGATATAAATGTTAGCTAAACAAAATGTGTTTAGATGCTCTGTTCCTTACGTAAACACAAAATCAGGGTATGAATATAGCAAAATTAAGCTACCAGAGCTTGTACAGCTGTGATGTGACTTTGCAGTTTTACTTATTCCACACGCATTTGTTTAGAACGTTTATGTCAGTAATATTCGAGGATCACACAGGGTGATACGGAGGTTTACTGATGTGTAAACGTCACGGCTTAGCAAATCAGAATGCATCGATTAGCTGACTTTGGAATTATATGCATATTAATGCTAATAAACATTTAAAATTTAACTAAATTAATACTAAACTGCAAGAAGTTTCTAACTAAACATATACAAGAATATTCAACTAGACATATACAAGAATGTTCTAACTAGACATATACAAGAATGTTCTAACTAGACATATACGTGGGGAGATCCAAAAGTAATGTCACTGGTGCGGTAAATACTGTAGGGTAAACGCATGCTTTTTCGGGCTATAACATCTGTCCCGAGGGACGGTTTGTGCCCAAGCCCGCCAGGACGAGGGCCTCTGCATATGTTATAACGAGAAAAAAACATGCGTAAACGCTATTATAGCATACAAAACATCAATTAATGCGACGTCACGAAAACAAACGTAACGTCATACAAGTTATTGTTATGCACGTCGACTTCCGGGATCGGCAAATACAAAGAAAACATGGATACTGCGGGTTTGTTTATATTGATAATTTAAATATTATAGAAAACAAATTATTAGTTAGAATTAAAATGGGTTTACTGTTCATCTGGCGCTGTATAACGTTTATAGTCGCCGACGCGGCCCTGAAATAAGCATACGTAAAACTGGACGTTAACAGCGCGTGAATCTTTATGTTTACGCATGGTTTTCGTCCCGTTAACGTATGGGCAAAATTACCGTTTTTATGCTATAATGTAAATAAAACACTGCCATTTTACACGTAGGCTCATTAATCTATTTCCAATATAATGACCAAATTTCATGATAATGGAATTATTTTTTATTGAGATATACGTGTACATAGGAAGCCTACTAACGGACATCGCCGCAAGCTCGCCTTATTCTACTAAAAGTGGAGTTAAAAATCATCTTACAGTTATGCACTGTGTCTAGTAGACTTGATACAATAAGTTAGTGTGTCAAGTTCCAATGCAATAGAATTGATAGTAAACAAAATATTCAACTTGTCTTAAAAAGTTTAACCGAAATGTCTTAAGTTAAAAAGCGCAATAACTCCTAACAAAATAATCTTATAGTTATGCCCCTTGTCTAGTATAATGGACTTATGCTATATCAATGATAGTATATGGGATATAATATTATAGGATCCGTCATGAGTTGTCTCTAAGAAAGAAAGAAGCATAACTCCACTAAAAATCAAAATGGAGCATGTATAATATGTAAGATATGACAAAATAAAGTAGCCTGCAACAGCAACCTTAACGAAAAGAAAGGAGCTAAACAGGTCTAGTTAGAACATTCTTTCAGAGTATGGAGACTGAGGGTATTTAGAAGAGATGGCAACAAGTACTAAAATCGGTACTCGGGTACTTGGTCATTCTTCCGATCGAAAAATCGGAAAACTATAAATGTGAATGATATTTGGGACACAGAAATGTTGTACAGCAAACATGCGTGTTCAACTTCAAATAGGATATCGCGTATGCCTGTCCATTCTGTCCAAATGATGGTCAAATCTATTTTGGTAGAAGAACGTTGAAACAAAAAAGCTAACAAAAGAACAACAATATAGTGTAAATGCAGTATAAGTTATGGTCAATAACGCTAGAAAATCGAATAATAACAAATTAACAACTAAGGGGGAATACTCTTATCAACCGGTGACATAGTAATTTTTACACAGCGTGACACAGTTGAGTTATCGTTCATTCATACACGCGTGAGAATGAGTATAATTTATAGTAATATTTTGTTAATTTCTTAATCGATTATCACACCCAATAAACAATAACTGCCGATTAAAGATCGAAGACAATCACTTGGATCTACAAAAGAACCAAAAACTATGTGTCATAAACAAACTAACAGGCGATGATTGACAGGTCTACATGTGTTTTGTTTGCAATTAGCTACCTCGTCGATTAAGGATTTATGACATGTTGTTATTTGTAATTTTAGTAGACCAGGTAAGACTTGGACACGTTCTGTACAATACAGGATTAACAATTATTATTTTTATTTTTTAACAGTACTCGAATACTGATTTTGATATTTGATAATCGGACCTTTGAACGAGTACTCGAGTACTTGGGTACTTGTTACCATCCCTAGTATTTAGCTCTCCAAATTAATAAATCCATTACTAAATGCATCATTTAAATTTTTTGTAAGCACCTGTTTCCTTAAATCAAATAAAATTCTCTCCTGTTCCTGTTTTTCATTTTCATGATCAATCCTCTGTTTCAACAGTTTTACCTCCAGCCCAGCTCTCTCGATTTCCAACAAGAAAAGATCGTCTTTTTCGTATTTCTTTTTTCTACCTGTAAATCATAAATATTAGTGATGTACATAAAGGATATTTGTTGAATTTGGAGTAATATCAAAATTTATTTCACCGAGTGATCACAGAAAATCAACACGATCACGAGTGAAATAAATTAACATTACACCAAGAATCTACGAATTTTCTGTTTACTACATGCCTTAATATCTCTAAACATGTGCCGTAATTGGCTTACTTGGAACGTCACAACATGACAATTATGACGTAATGATGATGTAACGCATATTTTAAAGCCCGGCACCATTGACGTTACGTTTCTTTGTCTACATGTTACTGGAACAAGCTTCTAAAACAGTGGTAATTTCAATGTTATATTGCTGTTATTTTCACTGAAAAATCTCCATAATACATTTGAAGCAAATAATAACAATTCATAATCAAAATAAATCTTGACCCAAAAAGGCCCCACTCTCAGAAGAGGGCCTAACTCTTCTCACAAATAATTACAAATAATAATACCAGCAAAGCTTGATACCAATAATCACTTGAAGTTCCATTGTAATTCAGCCAATTGTTGGGACAAACTTGTTGGCATCCATCCAACCAGCACCCAAATGAAAGTTTCATATAAATACCAATCATACTTCATTGGGAGACATTGTTTCAACTTAAACAATCCCATACATATCATGGCATGTTAAACTATTATATTAAGTAAAATTGTGTACATAAATTCATTAACAATAATTGAGTAAAGCCCCTAAGAGCATCCTCAACATCAGTGGTTAGTCAAGTTCCCAGACTACCGTAAACTGGTGGAAGATAATGCCTAAGTGGGGAGGGGGGCTTAATGTTAAATGTGTGCCTTCATATCAAGTGTAAACGGAGGTATACTGATGTTTAAGCGTCAAGTCGTAGCCAATCTGAAAGCAGGGATTAGCTGACTTTGGAATTATATACATGTATAATTTGTAGTACTTAGAGTTAAATGGAATGAGGAATTGTGTAAAATACCTGATTTGACCAAATTAAGGTTATCTTTAACACCACTATTGGTCACACTGTCACTTGTAGCTGTGTAATAAGAAAAAAACACATATTACATATAATCTAACAAAACCAACAAATTTTGCCTACAATAACAGCATGCTTTATATAATATCAAGGAAAGTGACGTGACATCATGCAGTTATTCAAAATACTCTCGTAAAGGAACACTGGCTTAAGATATAATTGTGCATTACAATTATGTTAGTGTAAAAAAAAAATTCAATATCCGCAGTGTACTTTTGTTTAACATTCTTCATACAGACAACTCTCGTTATGTCAAATTTTTTGGGACCGTGAAAAATACTTAATGACATAATGAAAATTAATTTGACTGTCAGACATAATGAAAATTAGACATAAGTTTGAAAGCCCTTTCGTTCAGTTCAAACTCATGGTACTGGATTACAAGTTTTTATCGTGTCCTGCATTTCCTTTTTTTTTTTAAAGAAAATTCTGCTGACATAAGTTAGCACGTTTTACTTCCTGACGTGACTTAGGTTCCTAGCTTTAACGTATGGTTAAGGCAACATTCAAAATAAGTTTGAGATCCACCTTTCCTGTTGAAGACACAGTATGGACATTTGTGACATTAGAAGTTAGCATCAAGTATCATAATGACATTCAGACAAATCTAAAAAGTTTTCAACCTGATACATTTGCTCCACTTGTGCTTGCCACAGCAGGATTCACTGGTGCTTCATTTTCCTTTTCAGAAAGCCCACTATCGTTGTCATCTGAAATAGCAAAAATTGCCATCTTATATCAAAGTAAGATTGTGTCCAATGTAAAGCATATGAACTGGAAACAAAATAGACAATGTCCCTCACCAGTCCTGGCATAATCAATTTTTGACTAAGATTTGTGAAAATCCTAGGTTAATGCAGCTTTTAATTGCTTATGTATACAAGGTTGGCATAGTATTGTCACTTAGACATTCAACAAAGATGACACTAAATTTTATATGGACAAACATTATAGCCAGAATAAATCTTAAAATTTAAAATAGGTAGAAGTAGAGTGAGGTTTTAAAGCATTTTTTTTTAATCAAACCGGAACTGGGAAGCTTTGAATACTTAGGATCAAGCACTATGCACTGAAATCTTAAAAAATCTTGGTTGTAGTTAATGCTGTTACTTAAGTATATTTTGTTGAATTTGAATCACAATTTTTGAGTCATTCAAACTTATGATGACAATTTATTCTCCGGACAAGCATAATGGGACAGCACCGTGTCAGGTGACAATAAAACTGCTCATAATAAAAAATGAACTTACCCACAGTATTAACCGGACTACTGGATTCATTTACTGAAAATTGTAACAAATAATACTGTACAGTACAGATTGTAGAGATTATAACAACACTAACATTAAAGCAATATACAGTATGAGAATATGATTAAGAAAGTGAGGAGCAAAATTCATTACGACTGTTCCATGTACAATGTCAATGGGAAAACAAGACACAATTTGGCAAAATTATACAGGATGTACAGACTACATACTTAAAAATGCCTGAAACATGTTAGACATTCTAATGCCTTTATATCATTTCCGATAAAGACAATCAGGTCACTGTTTTAAATTAATTCATTATAATCTATTTCATGTCCATTGAGAAACATTAGTAAAACAGCTTAAATAATATTCTAACACAACCATCAATTCCACCTATATAAACATAGAGGAAAACAAGGTGTGCATGAATTATTGTTAAAACACAGCTACAGAAAATAATTTAATAGCATTCTGAGAAAGAAAACAGTGCAACAGTTACTATATCTTGATGGATTGTCAGCTTTTCATACAGAGATTAATTTTCTAAATAATTATATAATACACTTGTTGACTGTAAAGGAAATTGGCATATCCTCATGTATCAATATAATAAAGGTAGTGAAATATTTCACTACAATACAGCCATGATCAGTCATGAATTAAGATTGTCTGAATAAGGACAGCCACAAATACCCCCCAATTTATTTATGAGAAAACTGGACATGAGATAAATTTACATAAGAATATACCTTTATCTGAGTCGAACCCAGGTATGCCAACTACCTGGGCTCGATTGCCAATGAGGAGCATAACCTCCTCCTCAGCAGGAGTCAAAACCATAGCTGGTCCGCCCCCAGTCTTATGCTTATCACTTTCCTTGTTCTTCGCTGGAATAAGAATAATAAAAAGAATATAATTCATGATTTAATATAAATCTGAGTACCATAATTTTTGTTTGCATCAACAATTATCAATACAATCATTGAATGTGATGAATACCCCCAGCAGCTGCTTGACACAGTCAGATATGCAGTACTATACTTGGTACTGATCGGTCATGCAAAGTGTCATGCATTGGTTGCTGATAAATAGCACAGACAAAATTTGTAAGTGTAAAACAACAACTCCCTTAAAATTGATACGACCAACTTGTGTCGACCATATGCACAACTACACTTGGTACTGATCATCCATACAAACTTTCATTAAAATTCGACTACCGGTATTCATCCAATGGTTACAGAGAAATAGCGCAGTCAAAATTTATAGGTGTATAAAACAAAGGGCCATAACTACCTTCAAAGTGTGCAGATGATATGCACAACTAGAAATTGTACTGATGAGCTATGCAAAGTTTGATGAAATACGATCAATGGTTACAGAGAAATAGCCTTCACCTAAACGCATCAAACTAACAAATCAAGGACTTCATTTACAGGACTTTATATGAAGTATTAAATCTTAGATACATGCATGTTTGGGACTAGTTGACAATGAATTACATCTGAAAAATTATATTTCATAATTTGGTGATTTATAGCGCCAACTTTTTCACAATATTGAGATTTTTCCCACTAAATTTTCACAAAACTAAAGGGCTTGGTCCTCTTCACAATGCAACAAAAAAAAACCTTAATTATTGTATACAAATGTATTACCTCTTGCTTTCACGTTTTTATACATGATCTTTACTTGCTCTGCCGTCCTGCGGCAAGCAGATACTCCAGAGCTGTAATTAATTAATTGAATATCAGTGTTATGATTAATTATAGCATAGAAACGGTGATTTTGCCCATACGTTAACAGGATGAAAACCATGCATAAACATAAAGAATCACAGGCTGTAAACACCCGGTTTTACGTATAATCAATGCTGGGCCGTGCCAGCGACTATAAACGTTGTACAGCGTCATGATGAACGGTAATTCCCATTTTATATCTGACTACATATGTACTAATTAGTATTCTATAATAAATAAACTATTAATTTAAAAAAACCCGCGGTATCCACGGTTCTTTTTGGTATATGAGTCATGTTTAAAACAAATAATTTTTGGGAGGCATTGCCTATCTAAGTCAACATTGCCTATTTCTTAATGCAACCTGAACGACTTTAGGCAAAACAATGTGAATCGGCATTCAACTTTCAAGTAGTTCCAGACACTGTCAGCATTTTCAATGCATGTGTTGCTCCAAATTAATCATAAATCATAAATCTATATTTCATCAAATGTTTATATAGAAATAGCAAATATATGTATTTCTTTTAACTTGTATTTATTAAAAACAGTTAATTAATCATGCTATGTGATTCAGTTTTATGCCTCCCAACAGAACTCTCAGTGCTTTGATTAATCTCATCCTGTAAACTAAAACAATAGCATGACATGCATTGCCATTCAAAAGGCCTTACAAGCATAATAGACACATTATTTAAATTATTTACTGCATGCATTCTGCCTCTGGTCATGATGAACAAACATACTATTTTACCTAGATGATAACAAAATCATTCACCAGGTAACTATTCCCTCTGTCCTCCATGTTTTATGTTGACAAAAAAAAAATTGTGTCAACTACAGGGATTGGCTAAAAAAATGACAACGGACCAATTAAAACGTGTGTAACAAAATTTATAGCAAAGAGAGACAACTCGAGTTTCAAATTAATAAATTATGCCTGTAAAAACAAGAGTTAATTTTCTTTGCAAGCGACGTAGATCCTATTTACGTATCCGATAGTGCCATGATTATAGTACATGAAGGTGGAATAATATATCATAATGGATGGAATGTAATTAATATATCAGAATGTACATTGTATATTCACCTGTTCAGTTCGTCAGTGACGGTTTGCCACAGAGCCTCTTTCTTTTTAGCTCCCAGTGTGGCGCCCTTAAACTTCCCAAATAGGGCTTGGTAATGTGTATTTATGCCGAAACCGAAGGCAGTTTTTGAAGTTTAGAAGCGGCGTATTTTGAAAAGAAATTGTTCCAATAGGCCTACTCTAATTGATAGTCAGTGATTAATTAATTGAAAACTTGTCGTTTAGATTGAGTGCTGTGTTCGTTTATTGTTAAATACAGAGATTTGGTGTTTACTTGTCTACCAAGTAGTTTAATTATTTCGTCACTTTCGACGTGACCTACTTTTCAGCCTAGGTCGTCACTCAAAATCAAATGTTTGGGCCCGTGTAGATATTAGACCATCGTTCCGGTTATTATACTTAACTATGGCTATTTGTCATAACAGTCTTACCATAAGTTGTGGATTCAGCTCTGATCTCTGTAATTTCTCGATATAGTTAGCAATACATCTATTTGATTCGACCTCAAAACTTTTCGACCCATGTGACTTTTCAGGGCAGCAATTCTCATTTCTACTGTACACGCTTTACAGGTTACATCTGATATAGTGTGTATAGTATTTTTAATCACTTGTGTTGGCAGCCATCTAGCTCAGTCGGTGGAGCATTTGCTAGAAGCAAAGCGAAGGGTCCCATGTTTGAGCCGCAGTCCGGTTGCACATTTTGTACCTAACATAAATAACCCACATTATACCCTTACAACGTCCAAAAGAGGTTCTGATAACTCAAGGAGTTCAAGGATATGTATTCTTCGAAGAAGGGGCTGTAGTGTATATAGGATTTAATTACTAATTGGGGAGAATCTTGCGTAGGCAGTCGATCATACTCCTGACACTGCGGTATTCAGTAGTTAACCTGAAACTAACTACATTGAGCACGTCAAGCAAGGGAGACATATATCAGTTCCATTATTTAATATTTGCTTGCACTATGTCGTGGTCTATGGGATTGAACCTGGGACCTTTTGCACTTGAAGCGGACGCTTTACCAGTATGTTAGACTTGCGCTGTACTCACTGATTATATATTGATGTAATGGGCCAACCAAAGCATGTAGTCACTGGGATTGACTTACATCACAGCTAATTTAAATATGTATTGCACACTTTGGCTGAATATTGAACAGTATGTCCGGCACACCAGGGTTATGACACTCCTGGACCGCAGGTTATGTGATAATTTTAATTAAGACATTCTAAAAACGCATGTATTAAATAGTTAGAATAGAATAGATTATGTTTATTCAGAAAACCACATGAAATGGTGTCTTCCATTCATAGCTGGGTATTGTGGAGCCAATTCATGCTATGGGATAATACATATTTTAACAATACAATATATACATTGAAATAAACAGTTAATACATATCAGATCTCTTTATTTTCAGCTAAATCGTTGAACTTAAATATAAGAAAAAATTGAACCCGTGCCTAGGGAATACCTTTGTGTTACCCTAGCTAGCTTCGCAGAAATTTGTAGCTAGTATATACATTTTATATTCAGATAAATACTGGGAAGTACATTGGTTTTGAGACAACAGAAAGGACTGACCATGTCTAGATTCCGTGATGACCATATATATGTTACAGACACACCTGAACCCATCAAGATGTGAAACTCAGATTTCTATTGAAGCAGTACCTCTACATGGAGGGATATATGCAGTAAAAAGTGTAATTATTGATTGAATTTTTAATTACAATGTATACCCCCTGCACAAGTTTTAAGGGAGTTGTACTGCAAACACTGCATAATTGTGGAGAATGGATGAAGTTAACCGAGAGTAACCAGGGGATTTAAACTTATATGTAAGTATTCTAACAGGTTATGATATTATCTGTTGACAGAATCCACTGATTAACTGACTGACTAGACTCCACTGATTGACTGACTGAATCTACTGATTGGGTGACTACCAAGTGGCTGACTGACTAGACTCCACAGGTTAATAAAAATCCACTGATTGACTGACTGACTACTGATTGGCTGACTCAAATGATTGATTGATTGATTGACTGACTGACTCCACATGTTGACTCAACTGACCAACTCCACTGACTGACCGACTCCACTCACTCACTGACCAACTCCATTGACTGATTGACTCAAATGACTGATCCCACTGATTAAATGACTGATTGATTGACTGACAGCATTGATTAACTTACTGACTGTCTTGACTCCACTGGTAGATTGGCTTAACTCCATTAATTTACTGACCGCACAGATAGATTGACTGACTGACTCCACTGATTTGCTGCCAAACTCAACTGATTGACTCACTGACTCCACTGCCTGACTCCATTGACTGACTCAATTACCTGACTCCACTGCCTGACTGCACTGACTGATTCCACTGCCTGACTCCACTGACTGACTCCACTGCCTGACTCCACTGACTGATTAACTGTCTGACAGACTCCACTCATTTCACTGATTGACTGACTCTACTGATTTGCTGACTAGAATAATTGATTGAATGACTGACTGACTCCACTGTCTGATTAACAGTCTGATAGACTGCACTGATTGACTGACTGCACTTATTGGCTCACTCGAATGATTGATTGATTGACTGACTCATTGACTCCACTGGTTGACTTAACAGACTGACTGACCAACTGACCGACTCCACTGACTGACTCCATTGACTAATTAACTCAAATGACTGACTGATCCAACTGACTAAATGACTCCATTGATTGACTGACTGCATTGATTAACTTACTGACTGTCTTGACTCCACTGGTACATTGGCTTGACTTCATTGATTTACTGACCGCACAGATAGATTGACTGACTGTCTCCACTGATTTGCTGCCAAACTCAACTGATTGACTCACTGACTCCACTGACTGACTCCGGACCACTGACTGACTCCATTGCCTGACTCCACTGACATCATGTTAACTGTGTGACAGACTGCACTGAATTTACTGACTGACTGACTGCACTGATTCGCTGACTAGAATGACTGACTGACTGATTCCAATTTCAACTACACTGATTGACTTATTTGACTGACTGACTCGACTGATTGATTGATTGATTGATTGATTGATTGATTGACTGACTCACCTTCTGACTGACTCCCCTGATTGACTCTCCTGACTGACTACTGACTGACTCTACTGACTAACTCTACTGACTAACTCCACTGCTTGACTGACTGCATCAATTGACTTACTGATAGTCTTGACTCCACTGATAGATTGGCTTGAATCCATTGATTGACTGGGTCCATTTGTAGCTGTATACATTTTTATTCAGATAAATACTGGGAAGAACATTGGTTTTGAGGCAACAGAAAGGACTGAGTATCTCGATTCCGTGATGACCATAATTAATTTGTGATGGACACACCTGAACCCATCAAGATGTGGAACTCACTCAGAAGATTACCTTAGTTACATGGAGACATTTATGCAGTAAAAAGTGCTATTACTGATTTCCCCTGCACAAGTTTTCAGAGAGTATACTGGTCGAAAAGTCTATCCCTTCTAGATGCATTCTTTCAGACGCAATTAACTCCTGCAGTTTCCGCAGGCAGGATTTGCTTTAAACTTTCACAAATGACAAACCAAGATATGACTTGAACACAAATGAAATTGCAATGGAATTTCTGGCTCTTTTACAGATGGGGTAATTTTTTATTAGTCTGCTGAATATTGACTTGTTTACTAGTAGTTCAGACATCCCGAATGTTGGCAAAAATTGCCAGACACTTAATTGGTCCGGTAATGCCTTGCAAACTGTCAGACCAAAAGCAAAACTAATGGGCCTTAATACGATAAAAAAAAGCGGCAGACTGTATCAAAATCTTCCGGACTTGTCTGTCAGACTGGCAAATATTTGGGATGTCTGTACTGGCTTTACCTCATCATAATTAAGCCTTCTTGATGGTTGTTGTGTGTTTTGAGGTCCCGGGTTCGATCCCAAGCCATGTCATACCTAAGACGAAAAATTTGCTAGAAACTCGGCATTAAAGGGAAACTGACTATTCTTCTTTATACCCTCGTCATTCCCCTGTAGCCAGAGGTCATTGGCTAATTAGGCAGGGATAATAGCGAATAACCACTTGCTATATATGATTGTCACAGTCCAACGCAAAAAATGCTAAAAAAACTTGTAATGGATAACATCAAGAATGAGATGTCAAGAGTGATATATGTGAATTGGAAAATAACTTGTTTCACTATTGACCTTAAATAAATCAGTAAAACTATCTTTATAGGGACATTATGAAGTTTTCTTTTGTAGTTTCTCACTCAGGAAATTTGAATTAGATGCATTCATTATAAGCACAGTTATGGCTCTTGAAATGCACAGTTATGGCTCTTGCAATTATTCAATTAGGCTTGTATTGCAAACACATTTTTAGCTATATACACCCACAGTCATAAATTTTCATAATAAATGTTATAATATCATAATTCAACATATGTGGTTAAGTTTCATATGTCGCTTAGTGTCATTTCCTACGAAGAAAATACCTAAGACTGAAAAAGAATTCTCGCTCGCTATGCTCGCTCAGATTATTTCTAAGTTGTTTTAAATTAATGTTAATCAACAGCCTTAAATACTGCTAACCTAAACTAAAGCAAATATAGCCTCCTTTGCTCTTTTTTGCCATATTTTGCTCTAACAAAAAGATGCCGCTGTCGCCGCTCGCTCTAAAAAGTCAGGGAAAACTGCTCTGTGGTCAGGGAAAAGTCAGGAAATTTTGTCTCAGAAAATTTGTGAGAACTCTAATTATTGTATTCGCCTTCGGCTCACATGATAAATTCCCCTACCTTGCCAGATAAACTTATTCCTCCAAGTCACTTACAATTATTATTATTATTCTCTATATCATTTTCTTATAATTTATCTTTCAGTTTGGAAATTTTAAGAAAGTTGTTTATGGGTATGTCTGTGTTACTGCCAACACTGCATTATTGTGGTGGATGGAGGAAGATCACCAGAAGTGACCAGAGGGTTTTAACTTATATGTAAGTCATAATTTCAACAGTTCATGATATTATCTTGTGACAGACTCCACTGATTAACTGACTGACTCCATTGATTGACTGACTGACTGACTGACTGACTGCACTTATTTGCATGCACTACTATGACAGGTGAGCGACCTAGGTTCCTTTATGTTACTGGTCCTCCAGAATTTTCACTGGTCCTTCTGGATTTTCACTGGTCGCGGACCAGTGTTAGTGTCAAGCCCTGACTGACTGAATTAACTTTTTGAATGACTCTACTTACTGACTAAATTAACTGATTGACTGACTCCACTGACTGACAGAATTAACTGATTGACTGACTGACTGAATTAACTGATTCACTGACTCCACTGATTGACTGAATTAACTAATTGACTGACTGCACTGATTGACTGAATCAACTGATTCACTGACTGACAGAATTAACTGATTCACTGACTGACATAATTAACTGATTCACTGACTTACTGAATTAACTGACTCCAATGACTGACAGAATTAACTGATTGACTGACTGACTGAATTAACTGACTCCAATGACTGACAGAATTAACTGATTGACTGACTGACAGAATTAACTGATTGACTGACTGACTGAATTAACTGATTGACTGACTGACTGAATTAACTGATTGACTGACTGCACTGACTGACTGAATCAACTGACTGACTGACTGACTGACTGAATTAACTGACTCCACTGACTGACATAATTAACTGATTCACTGACTGACAGAATTAACTGATTGACTGACTGACTGAATTAACTGATTGACCGACTCCACTGACTGACATAATTAACTGATTCACTGACTGACTGAATTAACAGACTCCCCTGACTGACAGAATTAACTGATTCACTGACTGACTGAATTAACTGATTCACTGACTCTACTAACTGACTGAAATAACTGATTGACTGTCTCCACTGACTGACTGAAATACCTGAATTAACTGATTCACTGAATTAACTGATTGACTAACTCCACTGACTGACTGAGTCTGCACTGATTGTCTTGACTCCTTTGATTGACTGACTCATTTGATAGTTTGACTGACTGACTCCACTGTTAGATTGGCTAACTGACTCCATTGATTGAATGATGTGACTCCACTAATTCCATGTTATTGTACTAGTCTTTCCTTTTTTTGATTTTACATAATTTGCAGGGTAAATGTTTATAATTTCTTAAAATTTATGTTTAAGTTTCAAAATGTGAAGAAAATTGTTTGCCTGTTGTGGTATTTGATGGTTTAACTCCCACCACTGCATAATGGTTAAGGATGGAGGAAGACAAAACTTAACCAGGGGATTAACTTATATGTAAGTATTTTAGTAGGTTATAAATAAATATACCAGATTTATATAGCGCGTCTTTCATAAGAACGCACATTCAAGGGCACTTTACATTATTGTGTTGCAACCACAAGGGCGCAGGTGCACCCTCTGCCAGTGCAGATACAGCATTATCTGAACAGAAGGACATACTGAGAGAAAGCCCCTGAAGGGAGAGAGAGACATTAGATACAGGCATGTCCAGCGCTGCAGAAGTACTTGACTACACTGATTGGCTGACTCCACTTGTTGACTGACTCCACTGATTGACTCAATCAACTGGTTGACCTACTCCATTGACTGATTTGACTCCACTGATTGACTGACTGACTTGACTCCACTGATTAGCTGACTCCACTGGCTCCACTGGCTCCGCTGGCTGGCTGGCTCCATTGGTTGACTCCATTGGTTGACTCCACTGATTAACTTAATCCACTTATTGACTTAATCCACTGATTGACTTAATCCACTGATTGACTTAATCCACTGATTGACTTAATCCACTGATTGACTTAATCCACTGATTGACTTAATCCACTGATTGACTTAATCCACTGATTGACTTAATCCACTGATTGACTTAATCCACGAACCGACTTTACTCTACTGATTGACTGACTTACTCCGCTGATTAACTGACTTGCTTGTCTGGCTGACTTGACTCCACAGGTTCTGCTTGACTTCGACTCAACTGATTGAGTGACTTGACTCCATTGGTTGGTTGACCGTGTCCACTGATTTACTGACTGACTGACTAGGCTCCTCTGATAGACTTGACTCCACAGATTGACTGACTCCACTTATTGACTGACTTACTCATTTGATCTAATGGCTTTCTCCACTGATTAACTGACTTGCTTCACTGATTGACTTACTTGACTACACTGATTGACTTAATTGCCTGCACTGATTGTCAGACCTTACTGATTGATTGAGGCCAAAAAATTACTTAAAAATTACTTAACTCCAATCTGACTAGACTCCTCTAATAGACTGACTCTACTGATTGACTGACTCCACTGATTGACTGACCTACTCATCTGATTTACTGACTTCCTGCGCTGATTGAGTTACTTGACTAAAATTATTGACTGACACCAAAAATGACTTAAATACGTGGGACGTTCAAAACTAAACAGGGCTGGTGCCCTCACGGGTACAGTTTTCAATTTTATACAAATACTATTACATAATATGGAATCGGAATTCAATAATGAAAATTCGATATCTGATTTATCGAGTTACATTATCACGTCCTCTTATAATAGTCAATTTTGAAACCATGGTAACACACACCCGGAGCAGCCCACCAATTACCATTCAGTGATTTTTTTCCTTCTTTATTAGGGTCCGGAAAACGGACCCTTTCCCAATTGCAAATAGGCTATAATTTTCCCAAATTTGAATAAAGAAATTCCCAATAAACAATTTAAAAAAATAATTTTCAAAATCGGACATAAAATGATAAAGTTATGAACATTTTTGACAATAGGTCAAGCATAAAAGTTCAAAGAAACCAGTAAACATTCACATGTAATCTCTTTTCTGTTTTATTTGTCCTTTTTGTTTGAATCTAAAAACTACTGTCTGATATGTGTAATTACTTAACTCCACTGATGGACTGACTGCCTGACTCCACTGATAGACTTTCATCGATTCTTGACTGTTACCATAGATCGCTTGACTGACTGGGCTTATTGACTCCACTGGTGGACTCAGTGACCGGTTGATTTACTTACTCCAATGTGTAAATGTTAGACAGAATATTCTAGACAATGACTTTGTTGTTATTATTACTGCAAATAGTGCAAACGAATATGTGCCTATCAACTATTTTAAATGAAGTTGGATAATGCGAAGTATATTTGAAGACAATCAAATTGTCTGATGCATGATAATTATACACAATAAGTCAGCTAAAGCATGTTTTCGTTTTAAGAATATTATTTAGTTAATAAAAAAACTTGTACCGACCCGTATCAGAATTTAGTAGTTTTGTACTGTGAACCGTGTGGAGCTTAATTTCCCGGTTCTTTGTGTACCGCGGTATACTGTTACACCATTACATATTTGCTGACTCACTAAAAGACTCCACTAATTCACTGACTCAATCAAATGATTTACTGACTGGCTGATATGACTCTGCTGATTGATTCCACTGATTAAATTACATAACTTAATTTGACTTTACTGACTGTCTACACTGACAAGACTCCATCTTGCCGACCCTGCTGATTCATTAATTCACTGACTGACTGACTGACTGACTCCACTGACTGACTGACTGACTGACTCCACTGACTGACTCCACTGACTGACTCCACTGACTGACTCCACTGATTGTTTGACTCACTTCACTGATTGACTCGCTCCATTGAGACTTACAGAATCTACTGACTGACTCATTTACTTGCTTACTCTTCAAACTCACTGACTTGCTTGATCTGACTTACTCAAATACTCATTGACTGATTTAATCATTACTTGGCTGACTGACTTACTTAATGGTTGACTACCTCATTCATTGACTGCACCACTTATTTACTTTAGTATAAATTGGACAAGCAGGTAAGGAAATAGTTTTTTAAGGAAGCTCGTGCGAACTAGTATGCATGCTCAAGTTCAAAATTTGATTTTGATTGTTTGCAACAACTAATTTCACACAATAACCATCTTTGTTATAACCGAGCAGAAATGCAAACAAAATACTTCATCGTGACCTAGAAATCATAACGTTTATCTCAAAAATTTACGTGTACAAATCACTGTTCGAAATAATGAAGTTTTACTGTATAAGGAATGTTGAGTTTATGATTAATATATTTTAACTAGTATTTTACAATGACATTTAAGTCCACAAACTTTACTGAAGACCCATGTATAAATTGAGTGACTTATTCACTGACTTAACTCCACTTACTGACACCACTGATTGACTGACTGATTAATCTGATAAAATGACTGACTCCATTGATTCATTAACTGCATGGTTTCACTGACTTATTGACTTGACTCAACTGACTGAACTTATTAACTCATTGACTGACTGCATTCACTGATTGACTGACTGCATTCGCTGATTGACTGACTGCATTCACTAATTGACTGACTGCATTCGCTAATTGACTGACTGCCTGACTTGAATGATTGATTGATTGATTTCACTGACTGACTCAACTGATTGGCTAACTGCGCTGATTTACTGACTGTCTTGACTCCACTGATATATTGACTTCATTGATGGATTGACTGACAGATTTGCAGGTATATCATTTGTTATAATTTATGTTTCAGTTTCAAAATGTGAAGAAAATTGTTTGCCTGTTGTATTTGATGGTTTAACTCCCACCACTGCATAATGGTTAAGGATGGAGGAAGACAAAACTTAACCAAGAGATTAACTTATATGAAAGTATTTTAATTGGTAATGACATTATCTGTTGACTGACTCCACTGATTAACTGACTGACTGATTAATTTACCCCACTACCCATTAGTTGACTTGTTCAACTCTCTGACTTTCTTCATTGACTAATTAGATTCACTGACTGACTGCACTGGCCGATTGACCAACTCATATGAGTGAAAGACTGACTAAGTCTGACTCCACCAACTAACAGACTGACTGACTTGACATCACTGTTTCACTGGCTGACTGACTTGACATCACTGATTGACTGTAGTCATTAAATGACCAACTCCACTGACTAACATGCTCCACAAAATTGAGTTACTGACACCACTGATGTGCTGACTGACTCCACTA
Source organism: Spisula solida (assembly GCA_947247005.1). Classification (NCBI taxonomy): domain Eukaryota; kingdom Metazoa; phylum Mollusca; class Bivalvia; order Venerida; family Mactridae; genus Spisula; species Spisula solida. The sequence goes on along the minus strand of OX365960.1, from coordinate 24,055,344 downwards.
AATCACTGACTACTTAAGTGATTGAATGGCCAACCCACTGGTTGATTGATTGACTGTCTCCACAGATTAATTGATGGATCATTACAATAATTGACTGACTTGACTCTACTGACTGATTTCACTTATTGATTGGCTGACTCCATTTATTGGCTTGACTTGATTTGTCTATTTTGACAGACTCCATAAATTGACTGACTGGCTGTCTCTGCTGATTGATTAAGTCACTGCCTGACAGTCTAACTGGGCTTATCAATTGACTTACTCAACTGATTGAATGACCAGCATAACTGATTGATTGACTTCAGAAATTTGCAGACTGGCAGATTCCAATGATTCACTGACTGACTCATTTGACCGCACTGATTGATTCCATTGCTTGATAACATAACTTTATCTCACTCACTCACCCGCTCACTTTGCTCATCCACTTCACTCTCTTAACTAACTTCACACACTCTCTTCACTCATCACTTACTTCATTCACTTCACTCATTCACTTTACTTCATTCACTACACTTCATTCACTGCATTCACTTCACTTCACTTCATTCACTTCATTCACTTAACTTCATTCACTTCATTCATTCACTTCACTTCAATCACTCCACTCATTCACTTCATTCACTTCATTCACTTCATTCACTCATTCACTTCATTCACTTCACTCATTCACTTCACTCATTCACTTCATTCACTTCACTCATTCACTTCATTCACTTCATTCACTTCATTCATTCACTTCACTCACTTTATTCACTTCACTCATTCACTTCATTCACTTCATTCACTTCATTCAATACATTCACTTAACTCATTCACTTCATTCACTTCATTCACTTCACTCACTTCACTCATTCACTCCATTCATTCACTTCATTCATTCACTTCATTCATTCACTTCATTCATTTCATTCACTCACTTCACTCACTTCATTCACTTCACTCATTCACTTCATTCACTTCATTCACTTCATTCACTTCATTCACTTCACTCATTCACTCCATTTATTCACTTCATTCATTCACTTCATTCACTCACTTCATTCATTTCATTCACTTCACTCACTTCACTCACTTCACTCATTCACTTCTTTCACTTCATTCATTCACTTCACTCATACACTTCATTACTTCACTTCATTACTTCACTTCATTACTTCACTTCATTACTTCACTTCATTCACTTCACTCACTTCATTCACTTCACTCACTTCATTCACTTCACTCATTCTCTTCATTCACTTCACTCACTTCATTACTTCACTTCATTACTTCACTCCATTACTTCACTTCATTCACTTCATTCACTTCACTCATTTACTTCAATCACTTCATTCACTTCATTCACTCATTCACTTCACTCATTCATTTAACTCATTCACTTCACTTCATTACTTCACTTCATTCACTTCACTTCAATCACTTCATTTATTCACTTCATTCACTCATTCACTTCACTCATTAATTTAACTTATTCACTTCACTTCATTACTTTACTTCACTCCATTCACGTTACTCACTTCACTCGCTCACTTCACTCACTCACTCGTTTCAGTAACTTTACTAATTTCACTCATTCTCTCCACTCACTTCACTTACTTCACTCACTCACTTCATTTCATTCACTCACTTCATTCACTCACTTCACTCACTCACTTCATTTCATTCACTCAATTCATTCACTCACTTCATTCACTCGCTTCATTCCCTCACTCCATTTACTCACTCCATTTACTCACTCACTTTACTCACTCACTTTACTCACTTCCTTAACCCACTTCACTCACTCACTCACTTCACCCACTCACTTTACACGTATCACTCACTTCACTTACTTCACTCATTCACTCATTTCATTCGCTCACTTCATTCACTCACTTCATTCACTTACTTCACTCACTCACTTCATTTCATTCACTCACTTCACTTACTTCACTCATTCACTCATTTCATTCGCTCACTTCATTCACTCACTTCATTCACTCACTTCACTCACTTTACTTACTTCACTCACTTTACTTACTTCACTCACTTTACTTACTTCACTCACTTTACTCAATTAACTTACTTCACTCACGTTACTTACTTCACTCACTTTACTCAATTTACTTACTTCACTCACTTTACTCACATTACTCACTTCACTCACGTTACTTACTTTACTCACATTACTCAATTTACTTACTTCACTCACTTTACTTACTTCACTCACTTTACTCAATTTACTTACTTCACTCACTTTACTTACTTTACTCACTTTACTTACTTTACTCACATTACTCACTTCACTCTCTTACTTTACTCACTCACTTGACTTGCTCACTTGACTCACTTCCCAAACTCACTTCAATCACTCACTTGCTCACTTACTTAACTCACTCACACCACTCAATTCACTCGCTCACTTCTCTCAATCACATCACTCACTTACTCATTTCACCCGCTCACTTCATTCACTCACTTCACTCGCTCGCTCAGTCACTTCACTCACATCAATCATTTATTGGCTGTCTGACTTACTTATTTACAGACTAGCTCATTCATTGACAAGGTAATATTGTGTTTATTCATCATGTGTGTATTTGGTATTTACAGATGTAGATGTCACAGCCTTAAAATTGCGAAGATCCCTGATTCCAGATACTATAATACAGACCTATCCAAACACAGATGAAACAGCAATATGATGATGTTGACAATAATATTTTTTGTGTTGTGTTAGGCATCTCCCTTTTTCATAAAAATTAATGCTTTTCCAGCCCCTAACTCGGACAGTATTGGTGGCATTTGATTGAAACTTCACATAATGATAATCTGATTTAAATCATATCCTCAAACCGGCTACGCTATGAGGATCTGAGGACGACCTATAGAAGGTCACATCAGGCAACCTTTCCCATTAGTCAATATCAGCGCCTTGCTTTCAGAATTCTGAAAGGGATTTATCACGAACACATGCATCTAACGCGTCTACTTTGTTCTGGTTACCTCGGTCTTTATGGATTGCAATATTTACCGGAGACAAACGGAAATAGTCAACATTTCACGATTGATATTCAACAGTATTTATATATCAAATTATCTGTACTGGGGTGCCATGGGGACATACGTCATCAACACCTCACTTTTTTAGCATGACTCATGAGCAGTTTTGTCACCAGTTTGCTAACATTTAATCAGTTATTTCATGCAGTTATTTAAAAATGATTGATTGCATTTCTTGTTGTAGACAGAATTATTATGTGGTGTAAATAAATCAGTGACATGTACAGATTTGTTGTAATTATATGAAAATCATTTATTGTATATTGTCAGATTAAAGGGATGTGCCCAATTCTTTTCATGTCAAAAATTGCAAATCAAATACAGTAATTACTAGGTGATATGCTTATGCCAAAATTCAGAAGGAATTGAATCATCAACCATTTATATTAGGGGAAGGCTCTTCTGCTGAATACTCATAAAAATATACACTAGCAATTACTGAAAGATTAAATTACAATTTTAATATTGGTAAACAAAGAGACACATCTACTTTGAAGAGTCAATAGGAGTAGCTAAACATACTCTACTAATTGGACACATGCCAATCTATCTGCAAACAAGACACATATGATGCATCACCCAAACCTCTAGCTCAAAGCCATGTTCATATATAAACCTTGTCCTGGCAGTAGGCTTTGTGGGCAATCTTGTTCATCCTGATGAATTGTGTGGTACAGGTGACCTGGATGTGTGGCTTCAAAAATCGAGTGTACAGTACAAGTTTTGTCTGAACTGCAAATTTAGCATATACAGGAAATTCAATACAGTATATACTGTCAAATACATGGTAGTTTAGCTATGGTTGTTGGCTTCAGAATGCTACCATTATCAGACGTCTGCCTTTGATACATAACAGCAGTATTTCCAACGTACACAGTCGGTGTTCGAACTTGTATTAAACTAAGTTCAACGCGGCTTGAACCCCACATATACATTATTACCATACATGATAGTTTAGCTATGGTTCTAAGCTACAGAATGCACCCACTATCAGGTATCTGCCTTTGATACAGGCATCTCAGCAGTACTTCAAAGGTTCACAGACAGTTCGAACTTGCATTTTTTGGGTCATAACTAATGTGTTTTCAACCCAGTTCGAGCCCCAATGTATACATCATTACCATACATGATAGTTTAGCTATGGTTCTAAGCTACAGAATGCACCCACTATCAGGTATCTGCCTTTGATACAGGCATCTCAGCAGCCGTTCAAAGGTACACAGACAGTGTTCAAACTTGTATTATTTCGTTATTTGGGTCATAACTAATGCGTTTTCAACCCGGTTTGAACCCCTACGTGTACATATACATCATTGCCATACATGGTAGTTTAACTATGGTTCTTAGCTACAGAATGCACCCGTTATCAGGTGTCTGCCTTTGATACAGGCATCTCAGCAGCCGTTCAAAGGTACACAGATTTGTGTCATTACTAACAATGACCGGGGTTTTCAAGTAAGTGTACAACCTTAATGCCACCTTAATCTTCTTTTGATAAACATTTCTTTTCCGACTGTTCCACTGATGCAAAAAGAACTGAAGATAAAAACAGAAATGTTCTTGTGTCATTTGCCTGGCAGACTTTTTTATGTTTTGTAAGAAACTGTTGAACTGTTCACATATTTCTGAGTTGACAGATTCAAATCCTTGCAAACGGGATGACCTATATGCACATGAGCATTTGTGAGTGTAACTATGAAAAATGTCATGGAAAAATCTTACATTCTTGTAATACCCACTTTCCCTGTTTAAGCAATACTCCTGAAGTCCACACCCAAAATCATAAAATATATCAGTCGGTGGCGTTTCAAGGTATGAATAGAGTGAGGCAGATGGGTCTTTTCTACCCTCAGCAAATGTCATATGAAAACCATAGCAATGTCCATGATCTGCACAGAACCAAAGAAATAAACTTGTTGTACCCCTAGCAGAAAGGTGAGATTTCGAAAACAGTTTATGGCACTTCTCAAAGTCTTGGGCTGCATCATCATGATCATCATTAATCTTTGATTTGTTTTTATCCATTGTGAATTTTCTTACATCTCTTAACTTTAAACCCAATTCATTAAAATAATAGGCTCTACCATATTTAGCAGGATTGTATGATCCGGGCTGAGGCATTGGTGGATCTGCTTCATAAACAGGCAATCGTGAAGACTCGTTTATTAAAAACATCAAAAAGGAGCACATATAATCTTCCAGTTTACCATCATTTTCTAACAAAGATTCAGAAATTAAGTCTCTAAGTTCAGGCGCATAGTATCTCATATTTTTCATATAACGGTTAAATGATGGGCCATCAATGGTAGGTTCAAGCAGGTGTTGTAATTCTTGACAATATTTTAGGGGTAAAAGGCTGGTTACCGAGGCAGTTGTCGCTAACATCTTAAGAACCACAGCATAAGCAATTTGTTGATCTTCATGCATTTCAGAGGGCATATTAACACAGTCAGGTAAAAATTTGTCAAATGAAGGAGAAAATTGTTCTGGTAAACACTGCTTTAATAATATAATTGCATTTCTCCGTTCTTCAGGCATTAAAATTTCTTGTGGTTTAAGCTCATCTAACTTTTCTCTAGCCAAGTAATCTAACATCCGTCTATTTTTAACCATCTGAGAAACAGTAATATTTCCTTCACGATTATTTAATAACATCTATCCATTCTACGATGTAATGTAGGATGCTCTGGAGCTTCCGAAGGGACATTCTCAATTTCTACAAAGTTAGCATGCCTGAAGCCTACCCCTACTTTTGTCCCATCACAACACAACCTTTTAGGCTCAAACCCACACACATCACATGGCTGCCTGAAGTCAATTTTCATATTGGCTGCCCCTAACCACCAATTGAGAAAAACGGTTGCATCCATAAATTTAGCTCTAGAATCTCTAATTTGGTAGGACTCATTTTTCAATTTACAGTATGAAGAAAATGTACAGCCAGAATTCATAACTAAAGAAACAAACTCCCAACCAATTTCATCCCCAGCTGCAGTTTCCCTACTTAAGACATGCATAGAATCTAGACTACCCTCATCCCAGTTAATTTTACATGGATTTTTATCATTGTAACAAATTCTGCTATGGATCTGGCATTTCACAGGGGCAACAAAGGTGTAAATAGTTAAAACCCTGCTACTTTCCTGAATGGTCCTTCCATTCTCATGATAATTTTCATCATCTACCCTCTTCAACCAACCAGCACCACAGTCACAAGTGTTGTCTGGCATATCTGGAAAAAGACAAGGACCAATTAAGTAACCATCTACGTCCCTTTTAAAATTGTTATCATTCCAAATGTCTCTTTTTAGCAAATTTAATTTAAGCGATTCACTACATTTACTTTTTGGTTGATGAGAACTTCTACATTTAAAATTCCAGAGACCAGTTTCTTCATCAAAATTGCTTTCAGACACAGAGGAATTTGTTAAAGCATCTACCGAGATAATGTTGTTGTCAATTGCATTCAAATTATCGTGATCTACATCAATACTTAAAGTTTCATTAGTTTTCAAATCTTGCCAATGATCTAAATGATTTCTAAGAACAGATAGATGTTTGCAGACAGATACACGATCCCAAGTTTCAATAGTTCTTTTGTGCCCTTTCTTTGACAGACATTGGCCATTCATACATGAAACAATATGTTTTCCTATTCTAGAATTAAATGTCAGATGGACAAAAGTTGGTTGCTCTTCCTCTGCAATAAAAACTGAAAATTTTCGAGTATTATTTCTCCTAACAAGTTCTACTAGCTCCTTCCCTTTGTCTTGAACAGCCTTGTGAATAAAATTATTAATAGGAGATTCACCATCTGCAATTTCAGAACGTATATTAGGAAGTACATACTGACTCAAAAACTTACAGTGCATGCAAGTAACAAAGTTTTCTCCTGCAGAACCTAAAACAACAAATTCGTTATTACTCCGAGAGTCATTTACATTTAATAGAGTAGAGAACGTACGGCAGCTACAAAAAAAGTAATTTCCATCTTCCTGTGACATGTTATAAGTCAAAACAAAATCTGTATCCCTGAAAGAACCATCAGTCTCACTGTAATCATTCATTACACACATTACATCTCCAGATTCAATAGATTGAATGGACAATTTCCCATGCTGTAAAAGTTGAAAGCAAAAAGTATCAAATAATGGTATTGGGTCCGTATCTGAAGTTGATGAATTGTCTGATGCATTCAGCTTTCTCTCCAAAATTGACCTATTAACCGAAACACTTTCAATACCAGCAGTTCTCTTCTTCTTTGCACATGGCCCCTCCTCAGTCGCTGGTGTTTCTTGAATTTCTGCTACATGGCCGTCAAGTTCTGGAAAATATCTATTGAGAAAAGAGTATAGATTAGTATAATCCTTAGCCAAATACAATAACAGGATGTGGTTTCTAAGAGATGAGGTATGACAAGGATTCTTAATGAAATTGGCCTCGTATCTTCCTGGGCGTTGGAATAAATGTTTACTCTGGTCCCTTTTAATATTACTGGACAAACAATTGAGAAATATCGACTGCTGAAGTAAAGAATGCTTGTCATTAGGAAGTTCTTTTTCAAAAACATCTCTGGATGCCACTCTCTGTAAATGAAGGTTATTAATCCTGAAATCAATCAAATTGTTTTTAACATGATCAAGGCACAATGGTCGACTAACTTCAAGATACGGCGTCTCCGGACGTTCAACTGATGTTGCTGGTTTGTAAGGCCAAATATTCACTAAATACGACTCTAAGTTGACATTCGTAGTTTCCTCACTTGTTGAAATAATATTCTGCAATTTGTTAACATTGAAGGGCAAAGTATTAGAAATAGCACATTTACGAATTTTATCAGGTCTAACACTTTTCACAGTTTTGCTATCAGCTACCTGTTTCATCTCTTCTAAATCTTCTGAAGTGTAAACACAATGAACAAAACAGTTGTTGTCATTGAAATCATATTTTTGGCCAAGAATATCCATATGCTTTTGATGCATATAACCGGAAAAACAACCAGACCTAATATAAAAAATATCTTCTTCATTAATAACACATTTAAATACAAAACAAATAAAAGTTCCAGCAGTGCAGTTTGCAATTGTTGATAACTTAGCAGCTTCCTGTTCAATGGTAAAGAAAAGTGGATTATTAGGTTCAACCATGCCACTGTCATATAGTTGATCCAGTAGTTCCTGCTGAATAGAAATAGCCCTGTTACACTTAGATAAATTTGACATTAAAATTTTAAACCATGGACTAACGTTTAGATCTAAATTCATTGTGGGCGTATATTCATGTTTTCTTTTTGAAACTTTCTGTGGTTTTAGCTGTGATCCTGAGTAGCAATTACTTGATAGTTCGGGCCTAGTGGTTTGCACAAAATCGTATTTGGTCTTGGAGGGCACAGAATAGAATTGTCTTTGGGGTTTGAGGTTTGAATCCGAAGACCGTGGGTCTGAAGTAGATGCAGTCACTTCACTGGAGATAGCCTGGGGTAGTTGGTTTGAATCTGAAGACATTGGGTCTGAAGTAGAGGCAGTCACTTCACCCGAAATAGCTTGGCCTATATAAGTTGACCAATCTTCTCCAAGTAACCTACGCTTTGCAATAAAACATTTCTCATCTTGTAAAAACCGAGTAGGATAATGAAAGAACTGAAATGATAAATACTCCCCGTGATTAATGGTGTTGTAATACTGGACTGGAATATCAAAATCTTCATCAAAAAATAAGATCTGCAGCTTGGACCTCTGTAAAGACAAATGAAAAACGTAAAAATCAGTTAAAACACAGATATTTTTATGATTGTTCAAAGCTAACCACATGCATTGAAGACACACGTTTTATTCATCCTTTCTTTTTAGGGATATATCCTCATTCATAAGTAACAGAAACAAGATTTTTGTTTTGGACATTATTGCTCATTATCATTATGTAATAAAAAAACCATTTAAAATTACTTACAAGATGTTTTGGACAACAATGTAAATTTCGTGTCTGGTCAAACTTGCCTCCTGGCTGGGTTGCAATCCACTCTTCAAACGATGGGAATAATTCCTCATTCTGAAACATACTAGTGAATTGAAATTGTTGAATAATAACAAACATCAATTAATTGGTATTCCTTTTGACTTATTTCAATGCAGTATTATTGAAGATTTGTGACCTATCATAATGGCTGATCAGTGATCTCTGTATTTTAACTAACTAACCAACACCAGATCTCAAACTAGATATACATTAAGGAAATAAGCCAAAAGATTTAATCTGATATTTAATTTAATACAGCAGCTACAAACACTTATCCTCATAGATGACTACTGTTAGGATTTATAAAAGTGCACATGAACACCTACATCATAGACATGTCGTATAACATGGGTCTCAAGTCGTGATAATGTGCTGTTGATGTTGTATATTGGACAATCTTTCCATCTGCAGCATTTGTCAGTTGCAGCATGGGAAACAACATGGGCATCACATTCACCCGCTGTAGAAAAGTTCGCCAAACAATTCTCCCATTTGCAGTTGAAGATCTACAGATTGAAAATGTATAATAACAAATTGTTTGGAATATGATACATGTATACTTTTATGAGTAGCATGTGAATATACAGAACAATTATAGACCAATTCTCCCATAAAGTTTGAATACCCTAGGCCAAACCGTTATAGTGTTATTGGTTGTAATCTAGTTGGTGTAATTATTAATGTTAAGGTAGTGCAAAGTAATATACACTGCATCTATGATTGGGGCATTAATGAGTAATTATTCATGTTAAAGGTTATAGAAAATATGGAAATATTGATCTCTAAATCTATGCATGGTTCATGAGTAAGTGATTTGAAACCATACAGATCAACATGTGCAAAGCAATATACACCGCATTTATGATTAGGGCAATAGTGTGCATTAATAATAAACACATTTTTTTTAAAAAAACTTTAACCTCATGGATGGTTCAATTTAAAATGTCATCCTTCAAGCATTAGAACAACTTTAGGCATTTCTTCTGCATTTCAATTTCATATCATTTCTGAGTTCACTCCAAAGCAAAGGGACTTTTATGTTATATAAACTGGCTTAATATTGAGAATGAAATTTTTGTTCAAACAAATGCTCAGTCTGGCAACAGCCAATTATGTTGATTTATATAAAAAATGTAATACAAATTACCGGGCCTGGATTTTGTTCCACATCATTCGACAAGAGAAGTCTTAATCCAGACATGTTCACATCTTCAGTAACTTAAGTTCCATTATTTAATATTGGCTTGTACTATATCTGGGTCTATAGGATTGAACCTGGGACCTTTTGCACTTGAAGCAGACGCTTTACCAGTATGTTAGACTTGCGCTGTACTCACTGATTGTATCTTGATGTAATGGACCAACCAAAGCATGTAGTCACTGGGATTGACTTACATCACAGCTAATTTAAATATGTATTGCCCTGCAGCACACTTTGGCAGAATATTGACAGTATGTCTGGCACACCAGGGTTATGACACTGCTGGACCGCAGGTTATGTGATAACTTTAATTAAGACATTCTAAAAACGCATGTATTAAATAGTTCATAAATATCAGATCTCTTTATTTTCAGCTAAATCGTTGAACTTAAATATAAGAAAAAATTGAACCAGTGTCTAAGGAATACTTTTGTGTTACCCTAGCTTCTCAGAAATCTTACATTTGTAGCTGTATACATTTTATATTCAGATAAATACTGGGAAGTACATTGGTTTTGAGACAACAGAAAGGACTGACCATGTCTAGATTCCGTGATGACCATATATATGTGACGGACACACCAGAACCCATCAAGATGTGAAACTCAGATTTCAATTGAAGCAGTACCTCTACATGGAGGCATATATGCAGTAAAAAGTGTAATTAGTATTATTACTGATTTAATTTTTTTTAACTATACCCCCTGCACAAGTTTTAAGGGAGTATACAGGTCTTAATGCCTATCCCTAGATGCATTCTTTGCAAATTGCAACTAACTCTTGCCGTTTTGGCAGTCAGGATTTGCTTCAAACTTTTATAAATGACAAACCCGGACATGACTAGAACACAAATGAAATTCTTTTATACCTTCATCATTCCCCTGTAACCAATTAGGCAGGAATAAAAAACAAGATTAGCCTCTCACTATAACTGTCTCAGTCAAATGCATAAAAAGCAAAAAAAACTTGTGATGGATAACATCAGGAATGAGGTGTCGAGAGTGATATATTTGAGTTGGAAAATAACTTCTTTCACATTTGACAGACCTAAAATGAATTAAAGTAAAACTAATCTTTATCGGAACATTAGTTAGTTATCCTTTGTAGCTTCTCACTTGGGTAATTTGAATTAGATTTATCCATTATTAGCACAGTTATGGCCCTTCAAATGATACCAGGTTACCTACCGTATTAATTATTCTCAATATCATTTTATTATCATCTATTTTCAGTTGGGAAATTTTAAGAAAGTTGTGTATGTCTGTTGTACTGCAAACACTGCATAATTGTGGAGAATGGATGAAGTTAACCTGGAGTAACCAGGGGATTTAAACTTATATGTAAGTATTCTAACAGGTTATGATTTTATCTGTTGACAGAATCCACTGATTAACTGACTGATTAACTCCACTAACTGACTCCACTGATTGACTATCTGAATCAACTGATTTGGTGACTCTCCTAAGTGGCTGACTGACTATACTCCACAGGCTAATAAAATCCACTGATTGACTGACTGACTACTGATTTGTAACCTTCCTTCAAATATTGACTATCTCAACAATGATTGATTGACTGACTCCAGTCACTCCACTGGCTGTCTCCTATGACTGACTGACTTGACTGACTGACTCCACTTACTGAGTGACTGACTCTACTTACTGACTGACTCCATTGACTGACACTATTGATTGACTGACTGACTGCATTGATTAACTTTCTGACTGTCTTGACTCCACTGATAGATTGGCTTGACTTCATTTATGACTGAGTCTACAGATTGACTGACTGATTGTCTTTTCTCCAGTGATTTACTTACTGCGCAGATAGATTGACTTACTGACTCCACTGATTTGCTGACCGACTCAACTGAGTGACTGACTGACCCCACTGTTTTCACTGACACTGTGTCAGACTGACTGACTGAATTCATTGACTGACTCCACTAATTGGCTAACTTTTAGATTGATTGAATGCCTGGCTGACTCCAAAGACTGACTCCACTGTCTGATTAACAGTCTGACAGACTCCACTGATTGAATGAATTCACTAATTGGCTGACTCGAATGATTGATTGACTTACTGACCAACTGACCGACTCCACTGACTGACTGACCGACTCCACTGACTTGACCAACTCCACTCACCGACTGACCAACTCCATCGACTGATTGACTCAAATGACTGACTGATCCCACTGACTAAATGACTCTACTGATTGACTGACTGACGGCATTGATTAACTTACTGACTGTCTTGACTCCACTGGTACATTGGATTGACTCCATTGATTTATTGACCACACAGATAGATGGACTGCCCAACTCAACTGATTGACTGACCCCACTGACTCCACTGCCTGACTCCACTGACTGACACCACTACCTGACTCCACTGACTGACTCCTTTGCCTGACTCCACTGACTGGTTAACTGTGTGAGAGACTGCACTGAATTTACTAATTGACTGACTGCACTGATTCGCTGACTAGAATGATTGATTGACTGACTGACTCCAATGTCTGACTCCACTGACTGACTGCCTCCTTTGACTGACTGACTCCACTGATTGATTGATTGACTGACTGACTGACTGACCCCCTGACTGACTCTCCTGACTGACTCCCCTGACTGACTCTACTGACTGACTCTACTGACTAACTCCACTGCTTGACTGACTGACTGCATCAATTGACCTACTGAATGTCTTGACTCCACTGCTAGATTGGCTTGAATCCATTGATTGATTCAGTCTACAGATTGACTGACTGACCGACTGACTGACTTTACTCCAGTGTTTTACTAACTGCACATAATTATAGATAAGTTTAGTTTAAACAATATTTATTTCTTTATAACGTATAATAACATTCAATTACACATATCGAGGATTGAGTAGAAAGCGGCTTATTTATATAAATATACAATGTATAAGAGTATTCCCCTTTAGTTGTTAATTGTTATTACTTGATTTTCTAGCGTTATTGAATGTTATATTGCATTTACACTGTATTGTTGATTTTTTTGTTAGTTTTTATTGTTTCAACCTTCTTCTACTGATCTAGTTATGATCATCAACTCAACAGAACGGACAGGCACACACGATGTTCTAATAATTTGAAGTTGAACACGCACGTTTCCCAAATATCGTGCACATTTATAGTTTCCGAGTACTCGATCGGAAGAATGACTGAGTACCCGAGTACCGATTTTAGTACTCGTTGCCATCTCTAATATACATATAGATTGACTGACTGATTTCAATGATTTGCTGACTGACTCATCTGATGGACTGATTGACCCCAATGTTTCACTGACTGACTGAGTTCATTGACTGGCTTCACTGATTGGCCAACTTTTAGATTGATTGAATGACTGGCTGACTCCACTGTCTGATTAACAGTCTGACTGATTCCTCATATTGAATGAATTCACTGATTGGCTGACTCTAACGATTGATGGATTGAATGACTAACTGATTCCAATGTCTGACTCTACTAGCTGACTCAACCAACTGACCGACTCCACTGACTGACTGACTCCACTGACTGACTGACTCCATTGACTGACTGACTCCATTGACTGACCGACTCCACTGACTGATCAACTGACCGACTCCACTGACTGTGAGTTACTCCATTGACTGACCGACTCCACTGACTGATCAACTGACCGACTCCACTGACTGACCAACTCCACTGACTGACTCCATTGTTTGACCAACTGACCGACTCCACTGACTGACCGACTCCACTGACTGACTGACTCCAACTGACCGACTCCACTTGCTGACTGATTCCATTGATTGACCAACTGACCGACTCCACTGGCTGACTCAACTGACTGACCGACTCCAATGGCTGACCGACTCCACTGGCTGACTCAAAACGACTGACCGACTCCACTGGCTGACTCCACTGACTGGCTGACTCCAATGCCTGACCAACTCCACTGACTGACTGACCAACTGACAGACTCCACTGACTGACTGACCAACTGACAGACTCCACTGGCTGACTCATCCAACTGACCCACTTCACTGACTGACTGACTCCACTGACTGGCCGACCAACTGACCGACTCTACTGACTGACCAACTGACCGACTCCACTGACTGACTGACCGACCAACTGACCGACTCCACTGACTGACCCACTGACCGACTGACTCCACTGACTGACTGACTCCAAAAACTAACTGACTCCAAAAACTAACTGACTCCACTGATTTGCTGGCTGACTCATCTGATTGACTGATTGACCCACTGTCTGACGGACTGACTGAATTCATTGACTGACTCCACTGATTAGCTGACCAACTCAACTTATTGACTGACTGACCCCACTGTTTCACTGTCTGACTGACTGAATTCATTGTCTGGCTCCACTGATTGACTGACTTTAGATTGATTGAATGGCTGACTGACTCCACTGGCTGACTCCACTGACTGACTGACCGACTCCACTGACTGACTCTATTGACTGACTGACTTAACTGATTCGCTGTCCGACTCAACTGACTGACTGACTTGACTCCACTGTTTGACTGACTGACTGACCCCACTGTTCCACTGACTGACTGACTTGACTCCACTTTTTAACTGACTGACTGGCTTAACTTCACCGATTGATTGACTGACCACACTGTCTGGCTGATTTGACTCCATTGTTTAACTAACTGACTCCATTGATGTCTGATTAACCTAACTCAACTGATTGACTTTCTGGCTGCACTGATTGACTGACTGACTCACTCCACTGAACGAACGACTGCCTTGACTTATTGATTGAATGACGGACTCAACTGATTCCATTGATAGATTGACTCTGCTGACTGACTCCACTGATTGCATTGACTTCATTGAATGACTGACTCCATTAATAGATTGACTGTCCGGCTCCACTGATAGTTTGATTTAACAGAATTTGTATGGTAAATGTTTATCATTTCTTATCATTGAATTTTATGTTTCAGTTTCAAAATGTGAAGAAAATTGTTTGCCTGTTGTATTTAATGGTTTTACTGCCTACACTGTATAATGAGGGAGGTTGGAGGAAGACAAAAATGTTCAAGGGGATTTACTAATATGTAAGTATTTTAACAGGTCATGGTATGATCTGTTGACTGACTCCATTGATTAACTGACTGACTGGTTATTTCAGCCGACTAGTTGACTAATTCAACTCACTGATCAGACTCCACAGACTGACTCCACTGACTCCAACTTTCTATATTGATTGACTAACTCTACAGATTGAATGAGTCCACTGTTAGACTGACTCCACTGATTGACTGACTCCACTGCTTGACTGACAACACTGATTGACTAACAACATTGATTGACTGACTCCACTGACTGACTTGACTCCACTGATTGACTGACTCCTCTGATAAACTGACTTCACTGATTGATTGACTCCCTTGACTGACTTGACTCCACTTATTGACTGACTTACTCCTCTGATCGACTGACTAACTCATCTGATTATCTGACTCCACTGATTAAATGACTCACTCAATTGACTGACTGACTCAAATAAATGACCTTATCACTGATTGACTCCACTGATTGAATTACTCCACTGACTGAATCATTTTTTCCAAATCCACTGATATGTGGAATTACTTGACTCTAATGACTGACTTCTAATTAACTGACTCCATGAATTCTTTTTCATCGATTTTTGACTGACACCACAGATTAATTGACTAAATGGGCATATTATAAGACTCCACTGGTGGACTGAATATACAGATAGACTGACTTGACTCCACTTAGTGACTTTCCCGATTGACTGACTCCAATGAATAAATGACTTTAATGATTTTCCGACTTACTTAATGGTTGACTTGATCACACACTGAGTGACGGACTTGCTCACTTACTGGTTGATTTTTATGCTCACTAGCTAATTGAACAACTTGCTCTCTTTATGGGTTATTAACTTGCTCAAATATGATTGACCTGTTCATACTTGCTGATTGATAGATCTACTTCCTAGTGCTTTCTTTGCTCACTGATTTAGTCTGATATTGATCGATTTTTGTGTAAAACAATATTAAATTTGAAGGAATTGTTGTTTATTACCAGTCCTTGTTTCAACCTTAAATGCTATTCTGACCAACATGAAAACCTTTCTCAATCTGACATGTTCTATTTTTATTGTTTCCATTTAATTCCATGACAAGGTAGTATTGTGTTCATTAAGTATGTGAGTATTTTGTATTTACAGATTTAGATGTCACTGCATTACAATTGCGAAGATCCTGGATTCCAGATACATGTACTCTAAAATGCCAAAATGAAGATACTAAAACACCTGTCTGTCCGTCCGTCTGTCTGTCCACTAGTGCTTGTGTAGACACCATTTGTCACAATGTTATTTGAAATCTTTATGAAATTAGGTAATGTTATAGTATAAGTGTCTGGTTGGTGATCATAGATGTTAAATTTCAACAATATAATATCTGCCATTGCCTTCAACTTTGATGAAGATACTACTCAAAATTGATAAGGGTGAGGAAAATCAATATTCATGAGTGAACAAAATCGATTAAATAAACCTGAAAATATTAAAATATCTAATCTGCTGCAAAATTTCAAAAGATTCATGTGATGCATTTATTATGTATTGACATGATTTATTTTCCATGTAACTAATAAGCGTGGAAAATGTTGTCCATTTTCTATTATCATATTGTGTAAGAACTAAAATGCCAAACAAACAGACTGCATTCTGTTATTAGAGAGGCTATAATGCAACATAAACATTTGACTGGTTTGGCTTATCTGCACTCACACGAGTAACAACATCTGAAATCTGAAATCGTTAAAAATGGGCTTTTAAAGGTTTTAATTAAACTGGCATGTAATTTGTGTACTTGCCAGAATCCAAGTCATTTATTTTGTCTTTGACAGGTACAATTTTATCTCTCGGTTGCTAACAATAATCCAATTAAGTTATTTCATGTGGGTATATACATGATGTTGTATTTGTTTTGTAATTGGTTATAAATATGTATGTATTTTATTCCTTATAAAGATTATGTTATGTTTATAAAAACACTTTATTGTTTTTTATGTTGTAAACAAAATTATTATGTTGTATAAATAAATAAAAAAAAATGTACAGATTTGTTGTAATTATCTAAAAATCATTTTATTGTATATTGTGAGATTAAAGCAGATGTACCCATATCTTTTCAAGGCTAACAATTGTGATTTAATACAGTAGTTACTAGTTGTTATGCTTATGCCTAAATTCAGAAGAACCAGTAGGTAAAATTGTATTGATCATTTATTACACATGAATTGAATCATAAAGCATTTGTAGTTTTGAGGGGAAGTATGAGCATGTAAGAAGTATGAGCATGTAAGCAGTATGAGCATGTGAGCAGTATGAGCATGTGAGCAGTATGAGCATGTAAGCAGTATGAGCATGTGAGCAGTATGAGCATGTGAGCAGTATGATCATGTGAGCAGTATGATCATGTGCGCAGTATGAGCATGTGAGCAGTATGAGCATGTGAGCAGTATGAGCATGTGCGCAGTATGAGCATGTGAGCAGTATGAGCATGTGAGCAGTATGATCATGTGAGCAGTATGAGCATGCGCGCAGTATGAGCATGTGAGCAGTATGAGCATGTAAGCAGTATGAGCATGTAAGCAGTATGAGCATGTGAGCAGTATGAGCATGTGAGCAGTATGAGCATGTGAGCAGTATGAGCATGTGAGCAGTATGAGCATGTAAGCAGTATGAGCATGTGAGCAGTATGAGCATGTGAGCAGTATGAGCATGTGAGCAGTATGATCATGTGAGCAGTATGAGCATGTGCGCAGTATGAGCATGTGAGCAGTATGAGCATGTGAGCAGTATGAGCATGTGAGCAGTAGGAGCATGTGAGCAGTATGAGCATGTGATCATGTTAGCAGTATGATGATGTTAGCAGTATGTGTATGTGAGCAGTATGAGCATGTGAGCAGTATAGGCATATGAGCATATAAGCATAGGAGCAGTATGAGCATGTGAGCAGTATGAGCAGTATGAGCATGTGAGCATGTGATCATGTTAGCAGTATGATCATGTTAGCAGTATGTGTATGTGAGCAGTATGGACATGTGAGCAGTATAGGCATATGAGCAGTATGAGCATGTAACCAGTATGCCCATACCAGCAGTATAAGCATTAAGCATGTGAGCAATATGAGAATACCAACAGTATGAGCATGTAAGCAGTATGAACATGTGAGCAATATGAGCATGTGAGCAGTATGAGCATGTGAGCAGTATGAGCATGTAAGCAGTATGAGCATGTGAGCAGTATGAGCATACTAGCAGTATGAGCATACTAGCAGTATGAGCATGTAAGCAGTATGAGCATACTAGCAGTATGAGCATGTAAGCAGTATGAGCATGTAAGCAGTATGAGCATGTGAGCAGTATGAGCATACTAGCAGTATGAGCATACTAGCAGTATGAGCATGTAAGCAGTATGCCCATACCAGCGGTAAGAGCATTAAGCATGTGAGCAATATGAGAATACCAGCAGTATAAGCATGTGAGCAGTATGAGCATGTAAGCAGTTTGTGAGCAGTGTGGGCATGTAAGCAGTATAGGCATATGAGCAGTATAAGCATAGGCGCAGTATGAGCATGTGAGCAGTATGAGCATGTAAGCAGTATGAGCATGTGAGCTGTATGGGCATGTAAGCAGTATAAGCATATGAGCAGTATAAGCATGTGAGCAGTATGAGCATGTGAGCAGTATAAGCATAGGAGCAGTATGAGCATGTGAGCAGTATAAGCATAGGAGCAGTATAAGCATGTGAGCAGTATGAGCATGTGAGCAGTATGAGCATGTGAGCAGTATAAGCATATGAGCAGTATAAGCATAGGAGCAGTATAAGCATGTGAGCAGTATGAGCATGTGAGCAGTATAAGCATAGGAGCAGTATGAGCATGTGAGCAGTATGAGCATGTGAGCAGTATGAGCATGTCAGTTGTATGAGCATATGAGCAGTATGTATGTGTCAGCAGAATGAACATGTCAGGAGTATGAGGATGTCAGCAGTATGTATGTGTCAGCAGTATGAACATATCAGCCGTATGAGCATGTCAGTAGTATGAGCATACCAGCAGTATGAGCATGTGAGCAGTATGAGCATAAGAACAGTATAGGCATATGATCCGTCACATGGTCAAATCATAGAAAAACCTTGTGTAGTCACTAGAGGTCACAATTTTGACATCATCTTTATGAAACTTGGTCACAATGATCATCTCAACAAAATCTAGGTCAAGTTCTATATTGGGTTATCTGGGGTCAAAAACTAGGTCACAAGGTCAAATCATAGAAAAACATCGTGTAGTCACTAGAGGTCACAGTTTTGACTTGATCTTTACGAAACTTGGTCACAATGATCATCTCAACAAAATCTAGGTCAAGTTTGATATTGGTTTATCTGGGGTCAAAAACTAGGTCATTAGGTCAAATTATATAAAAATCTTGTGTGGTCAATAGAGGTCACAATATTGGCCTAATCTGTACAACACTTGGTCACAATGGTTATTTCAACAAAATCTAGGTCAAGTTCGACAGGTAGGCGACCTAGGGCCCTTGGGACCTCTTGTTGGATATGCTTAGCTTGAAGTTATGATGGCATGCAAAGGCATCATATATTGTTAAAAACGATACTTTACAAGCAAACAAGCGCTGCTCACGTTGAATCAAGCGTATGCGTAGCTTATGACCGCATGCAAAATGAGCTGGAACCACAAGCGTGGTAAGGGCTCAGCAATAATACATGTATCACAAACTGCCCCCAGTAGATACATACAGTTAAGGAATTGATCAAAGCTGTGATAATCGCGACATGGAAAACTGGTCAATATTTTACATAGTTGAACACATTACAACTACTTACGCCTCCCTTCTGACATTGGTATTTGAGGTACAGGCCAAGATGTTGAAGAAGACACAGCTTGATGATATGGAGATCATTTGTGGGAAAGCAAGTTATTTCTCAACCACTCGATCAGACACATGCAAGTGTAAGACCGTACACGAAATATGCTCATCGGGCATTATATTTGTCATCCCGGTTGACCTTTGGGCTAGACACTTGCATGGGTGCTTTTAACTCGGTACCTTAATATATATAAAGCGGTCATTTGTGGCAAGTTATTTCAAAATCCATCAAAGCATCATGAAGCTGTGACTTTGAACCTGAAAGGACAATTTATGTAAATCCAGACTCCTTCGAATGTCGGAGATACACCCTCTCCATATTTGATTATACTAGTCTAATACATACACAATGAACTCGAGTTCATCACTAGGAACACTGTACTTCTTGACTTGTACTTGTAACAATCAAGGTTAAATAAGGAGCAACACAGTAAAAGTTCACTTCTTTGTTGGTACAATATACAATGTACCATCCATTGTGAAAGGCAGTATATATATGCTTACTTGAAATATACTTTATTGGGGATACGGATTGAACGTTCTGTGTTTGTCTCTTACATGGATGGCTAGGCGCTCCCAACGTTTAATTGGCTGTGCATGTACATGTACACTACTATTTATACTAAACTTGACACGAAGTGCACATGGTGTGCACTAGCTTTAAACATGGTGTGCACTACAAGTATACAGTCCGTATCTAATATTGAATTGAAATCAAATCAGATATTACATTTGAACTATGTTTCAAGTTATGAACGTGTCAGACTATTATACTTGTTATCAGTAACCATCAAAAACACTTGACGAGATAACTTATTTATCACAAGTCACACATACGCTAAGATCATCTGTACGACCTTACACTATGTGTGCTACATGTACGTGCCATAACACAGTTTGATTGTGACTGGTGCGCCTATCAATATTCTGTCCCAGGAGGTGGAGGGCAGACCCTGCAATTTAATAAGACACCTTTTCTCTTTTTTGTCTAATTCCCCACGCTAGAGCCAAACATTTGGTCTAATCCCCACAGTAGGAGACGCTTGGTGTACCGTTATGACACGCCACCTTTAAATGGCTGTCTGCTTTTTTAGGCGTCTAAATTCCCAAATACCGGGATCTAAAATCCGGCCAAAGTCTATTTATTAGCGGGACCCGGAATAATTCGACATGTCAAAATCCTGCCTGCCGGGAATCGTTTTCTGTCCCGTGTATGCCCGCCTCTTTCTCTGGCGCAAAATATCGATGGGTGAATTCATGAGTGTTGTTGATTTACAAATACAGATCGATGATCGGACGGTGATGGAACCAGGGTATTACACGTAATCAGGATTTAGTTACTAGCATATATATTCTGGCATATATACAATCTTTGACGAAGTCAATGTGTGTACTTAAAAAGTCTTTATACAGAATGATGCATACATGCGTTCATACAAAATGCAAACTTTATACATGGCATGTATATTCAAAGCTTCTTTATACATGGCATGTATATTCAAAGCTTGGCATTAAATTGCCATTCAGACGCATTTTCTTCCTAGTTGTCCTCAATCACAAAAGGGTTGCATATTATTAAATTTCCTCATGTGCAAGTCAACACTTCCTCTTTCATATATCTAAATACATACGAAGTTGCATGTTATAGAAAAATACTAAATAGAACTAACTTTTTAAAGTTTAATCTACACTGTCTAAAACTTTCGGATTGAAACATTCAAAAATCGTTGACTGATTTTCATGAATAAAATACAACCCTTGCATTAAACAATAACCTAAAAATAGAATTCGAAGAATGCACGCTTATTATAAATATATTATAAACATTTGTACCTCCCAAGTTATATGGCTGTAGACTAGTATTGATTGTAAATATGACTAGGCGGGAATATTAGGGGAATTCCCGCTCGTTTCCATAGACGTTTACCAATATTTGTACACAAGCGCATGTATCAGCATTATAGTGTACAAACAGGTTCTTATGGTACAGCGACCGCCTTATACGAATATTCGTATATGAGATATCAGGCGGTCGCACACGCATAAAATATTATGCGTCAATATATGGAACGCCATAGCTGCCTTCTGTTGGTACTAATCAGTTTCTTTTGTGCATTTATTAAGTTGTTCTGTGCTACCATCATTATGTTATGAGTATTTGCCAAAGCGTTCGGTACTTAAGACATTTTATCTACCGGACAACCTGTTAAATACACATAACATAATGGCAACTGCACAGAAAGAAACAATATATGCACACAACAAAATGCGTTTGTACAGAACGAGTTAGTAAATGTACCTAACATAATGACGAATGCACAGAAAGAACTGGTGTTTGTACAAGACTAAATGTCTTAAGTACCGAACGCTTTGGCTTATACTCATAACATAATGATGGTAGCATAGAACAACAACTTCAACAGTTTAAATAAAACTACTTTGGAACACATAGGCATTCAAATAATGGAGATATACAGTATATCTTGTACTATGTGCTTTTCTTACCCCACCCACCATTTTTATACAAGAAATATGCACTCATGTATTCTGAAATGTTTACAACAGGTGTCTGTGATAAAAATGTTTATTATTATGAAACATCTATATTGGCATTCAAAAAGTATTATTCATGTCTAAATTCACCAGCAAAATCCAAGATGGCGTCCAAGATGGCCGCAATAATATATAATGTCCCTTGTATAGCATTAAGCAGGATTTAAACAGTTGTTTTTCAGGTGAGGTGGCCATAAAAGTAGATCAAGAACTGATTCATACCAAAATGTCCTTATGTGACGATAAATTAGTGTATAGACCTGCTGTCGTACATTGTAAAAGGGTGGTGAGGACCAGGAAACCAAGATGGCCGCCATAAATGGTCAATCCATATAAAGATACATGTTAGCATACAAAAAACTCATTTGCTACTGTGCATTAAATAAGCATACTACATTGACCACATTGAAAAAAGTTCAAGGTCATGTCAAGGTCAAAGTATGAAAAATAAATGAAAAATACGATTCCTGGTGGTAATTTGTACCACATACCAGTAGATCATTGAATGGGTGTACGCGTATTTGGTGGTGGTGAATATATGCATTGGGCATTGAATATGTGGATTTGGTGCAGTTCCTTATATGACATTGAATTGGTGTATTTGGTAGTGGTGGGTACCAATTAAGGCTTGACTTGGCATATTAGATGGTGGTGTGTACCATATTGGTCACTTGGATTATTAGATGGTAAAGAATACCTCATAATATTATGACACTGAATCTGTGTATTGTTTGGTGGTTGTGTCCCATATAGCCTAAAATGGAATGTATCAGGTGGTGGTGCATACCACATAGGACACTTTATATGTATTTTTGGTGGTGGTGGTGGGTACCCGTATTCGATGGTGGTGAGTATGACATAAGGCATTGAATGGGTGTATTGGGTCACGTGATGAATACCCATACTTCACTGAATTAGTATATTTTTGGTAGATAGTGCTCCATGTGGCCAAAAGATAGGGTGCATGATTATATTTTTTTCATCAAAACGGGAAAGGCCGCACGATACATTTCGGAGAGCATAGCTTTCACCACTGTTATCGATCTGAATATCGGTATCCGGTATTTACTGCTTTACACAGTGTCACAGTCGCTATCATCAGTATACTTTATCAATCTTATCATATCGTGTGCCACAATAATTTAGATTACATGTATTTCAATACATGTCCATCCTAGTTATAGAATCCATTCAATGTAAATTGTGAGTAATTGTCAAAGAAGCGTTACACTAGTCTTGTAAAAGTAGCAATTCTGTTTCATTTTTTTCTCAATTTATAGATTCCCAGACATTGAATAAAGAATACAACGATACAAAATATACCCATTTCATTTGGATTGCATTTTATCTACAATTTCTACAAGACGGTCTACTGTTCACATAACTTCCTCGTACACAACAAAACAGTACAGTTGTCTGATTAAACTTTACTATAAGCATATGTGTGTATGTTTTATGCAATAAACATTTTGTATTGTATTGATTTAACTTTACTACTTTTTGGGAGGCGTTTAAGCCTCTCATCACTACCATTGTCCATTTCTTAATACAAAATTAACCGCCTTTAGGCTGCTATGTGAATCCGCATTCAAGTAGTTCCAGAAACTGTCAACATTCCCAATACTGCTACATCACACTGTATCGGCAAAACGCGATGGGTCCGGTTTAACGACGCGGGTACGGCTAACGTAACGAAAATGATACGGCTAAAAAATGGTGGATATCAACAATAATACGCTGGTGAGTGTAACCTTTTTGAGTATATTGTATGGTTATTCTTGAATTCTGAAGACAGGAATACTCTTACGGAATGCCCAAGTTTGTCCAGCATGCTCGTAGCTACTTGGTTTTGTCTTTCATCAATGAATATGCACGTAATGCGCGTTGAAAGTTATGATTCAACCGTAAACAATGCAAAATAGACATGAAATTCGGACATTTTAGACAAATTAGACAAAGTAAGAGCTAACCGAGTCTAAACTATGTACTTGCATGTATTGTAGAGTTACATTTCTTTCCCAGATACTCATCTTTTATTAATAATATATTTATATAGGCCATAATCTAACGTTTTCAAAGTTGAACGAATCAGGATCCGGTTGTCGATAGAACGCAAATGGTCCGGTTCGCTTTTACAATTATATTTTCATCGGCATTATGTACAGATATGGACATTAATATTTTAGCAAGTTTTGAAATACACGTATATATATCACTTTATTTCTCACGTAGTAATATTATTTTGAACAAAACGTCTTCATAAAGGACTTAGCTCAGTGGTTACACACTGGACTGTCTATCCAGAGGTCGTGGGTTCAATCCCCTGGATGGGAACTTGACATTTCTGAAATTCTATTCGTAGTAATTTCCCGCTATATCGGACCATGTGTACTGCAAATTATCTGGTGAAAGGTGCCAGTAAGCTGTGTGTATCGGTGCTATACACGGGGCACATTAAAGAACCAGACTGTCTGTTCGAAATAAGAGCTAGGCGCATGCCTTCGAGTGCTTTCTCTCAGTCTGTCCCTCTGGTCCGATCATGCTGTATCTGCACCGGTAGGCCCCGTGATGCACCTGCGCCCTAGTGACTGCAACATTCTATGTGAAGCGCCTTTGTACGTACGTTCGCATGAAAAGGGCGCTATATAAATCTAGTATATTTATTTATTTTATTTAAAGGACACCTCTGATAGTTTTTTTTTATAAAAACGTCTTTCAAAACCCCATGGATAATAACAAATACATACGCGTATTGACATTTTACGAGATATTGAGCTAATGCTCTACCTGTTTTTGTTTATATTTTGTAGGGATCGCCGCTTTGGCTAGTGTAATAAAAGAATGACCACACCACACAAAAAGAACAGGAATTTGGATGAAGCCCCGTGCGGAAAAATATTTTAGATGTGATGTATCCAAAATTGACCCGCTAGTTAAAACGAGCAGGATATCAACTTAGAAATCACGTGTAATGTGCATGTACTGTATGATACTACTAGTTAACACAAAGTTGGAGTATGCATATTATTTATTTTGCATTTCTTGCTTCAGTTGTTAAACACTATACATCAGAATCACATAAAAATAAACACTTCTACACTGAAGATAAAATATAATAACATACTACATGTAGTATGTTAACAAACGGTACATGTTTGTAATTCCTGCTAAAACAAGAACGTTTGCCTAATACAAAGCGGCATCCATTTAGCCGAGACAACCATATATAACGTAGGTTACGGTAATTTCCGTTACACCACCTACAACTGTCAGAGGGGCATGGCTTATGTGACATGCGTTGGGACTATTAATACTAGTCTATTCACACGGTATAACCCGACGAATACGCCACCGAGTGACGAATCCACGACAGAGGTAGACTCTGATGACGGGTGAGTAGTGATGTTATATTTCTTACCAGCAAATCTCGATTTCAAGATTTCTTTTGGATCTAAGGGTTTGTGAATGACCACGAAGGTTGAAATGTACTATTCAAAGAGTTTCGCATGTTATCTTTGCGGAATAAAGCTGATAGCGCCTGTTTATACACGACATGCAGACAATAATGTTCAAATCTCACATTCATTGTCCAAAATTAACCAGTTTGCTATAGTAATGAACTATTTAATTCAGCATAAATATTGAAGTCATCTTCGCAGTAATAACAGGTGTATGACTTCATTATTCTGTTCTGGAAAAGAAAATAAGTACATATGTACATAAATAGCGGTTAGGTTTGGTATATTTCGATACCTGCACCATGGCCTGCATTGTGTTACATATGTGAATTAAAACGTGTTTATAAGTATTGTCGTGCTTATTGACATATACTCTTCCAAATATTCCATGCTTTACCAGGAAAAAAACGGTTGAAACCGCGCAAAATGGCAATTTTATTAAATAATTCCTCAGCCGTAAACGTCAACCATATTTTTCATACTCTGCCGTTAACGTCATCATCATAAAATCTCATCTGCCGTAAACCTCAACATTTTAGCGCATACCAGGGTCTCTTTGGAAGGTTCAAACATCGGTTTAAGGGCATGGACAGAGTTGGAACTTGGCAAAATTGTTCATAGATGATATTTCGTTAGATCTGTGAGATTAAATAGTTCAATACTATAGCAAACTGGTTAATTTTGGACAATGAATGTGAGAGTTGAACATTATTTTCTGCATGTCGTGTATAAACAGGCGCTTTCAGCTTAATTCCGCAAAGATAACATGCGAAACTCTTTGAATAGTACATTTCAACCTTCGTGGTCATTCACAAACCCTTAGATCCAAAAGAAATCTCGAAATCGAGATTTGCTGGTAAGAAATATAACATCACTACTCACCCGTCATCAGAGTCTACCTCTGTCGTGGATTCGTCACTCGGTGGCGTATTCGTCGGGTTATACCGTGTGCTATTGGTCATCGCTAAGCGACATACATATTGCCGTGCCATCCATATGACGTAGGTTTAAGCATGGAAGGTGGGATTACGAATTCACCAGAAAACCTACGTTATATTGATGCCTCGGCTATATGGATGCCGCTTAGCGATTTAGCCGCAACGGATATGACGTTACAGGAACTGACATCCGTGTTTGCTAAGACAATTGCATCCGTTGAAAACTGTGTACCAGCTTTCGAAACGTATATAGGGTAAACTCAGCTAATTTTAAACATTGTGCCTATGTTTAAAACCACTGTACATATTTCATAATTATATATTGACATACTATAATTCCATTATACGTGCGAACCAAGTACAATGGTAATATAAAAAAATATTTGACATAAATGAGATTTCATGAGCCTTTCAAACCTTCATTTAAAACGTTCCCGAATTCCTATATTTCAGCAACTTCAACGAACAAAATATCCAATGCATTCATAGTATTCTTCTAGAGTTATGAATGAATACAATTTGCTTTACAGTCGAGACAATAAGTCGTAGTGCAATGCAATGTTTTCCCCCATGTATGTTTAGTAGTGAAAATCTACTCTAGGGAAGCAACCACACCCCAAGGAATTAGACAGGACTATCTGCACATGGGAGGGAAATTTGACAATGAATTTCCAAAATTCAATCAATCCAAGTATAATTCTCATATACACGTATAACCCCCACTATTAGTGAAAACATTGACAAGTGGATAGAGCGCTATACTCTACACAAATCAGCCACGAAAGGTATCTGCATTGAACTCTCGACAAAAGAATACATCATAAAATAAGGAACATAGAACAAAACAAGATCAAGTTTAGAGTGATGGGGTTTTAATAGGTGTATATGTTACATAATTAGAATATTAATTGACTGTTGACCATGTATATATATGTAATTATTTTTTCTTGTACATTTTGTATCTTTGTTTACTCATCGGCATAATGCCTAATGTATTTCAAATAAACTGTAAACTGATCGATTTGTGCATTATTCTTTTCAATAATCTGAACATATAATATGTTCTGGGTGTGATTGTTTTTTCGACACGTTTATCCCAGGAAAAATGTGGTCATACCATGTGGTATGTGACATAATTTTGCGGGTTTGAGTGTCTTCAAATTCGATCAAAGAATAAAGTACATACGATTAGTCCGGCCGAACTTGCAATGGACCGTGCAATGTCTTCTATACAAAATGTTTTTGCATTTTCTTGTTCTCCTTACAATGCCATAACATAATCTGGATGATGCCCCCTTGTCATCATTGAGCGATTTTCACAATGAGGCCCCGAAGGGGTACATGGATTTTCATGAATTAAACTGTACTGGTACATTATCGTTTAGTCGAACGTAAAGCAAGATACCTCAAATGTTATTTGTATAGTGTTAAATAATGCGTTGCATCAATATATACAACTTTGGTAATATTAACTTGTGGAAATGAGGCCCTGTTTGCGGTTTACGTCTTATATGAGACCCGTTTTTTGACAAACCTATGAATTAATCAGTAAATGGTACATGGTACCATGTTTTTCATTATATTGATACTTAACATTGAATTCAGTGTCACTGGCAATCATAAACAACCTACATTGCATAGATAAATATTCTGTTTTATTAAAATTGAGACCCTATTAATGGTGAATCCAAATGTAGAAAAATGAGTGAAATTCTCCAAAATCGATATCAAGAAATGTTTTATTCTCTTATACTTAAAGGAATGCAATTTTAACCGTAACTTATATTTGACCATGTGATCTAAATATTATTGTTGCAAATTTTGAAAAAGGAGAATAAGGCAATGAGGCCCTGCATGCGTGTTAAACTAGAAATAATATAAGAATAGTAAATAGTCCATGTTCAATTAACCATTTCAACATATCAAACGTAAGATTTTTCTGATTAATTAAATTATAGTTCTGTTAAGTATACATAACTTAATAATATGTAGAAATGAAAATATCATCTGAGGCCCGGAATGGGTCGATAGTCTCCAGGATTCTGTTTTATCATAGCACTTACGGATATCTTAAACTTACGCTCAATTTTAAATTCCTTATAATGATTTTACAACTACAAATCGCTGACTTAGAATTAGCAGGTCGTAAGTAGCATTAGACTCGTGCATATTTGAAATCTGCATTTTAAGGCGCTTCTTATGAGTCATGTTGACCAAACTGAAGTTTAAAAAGCTTGTGTTTCCATAAGTAAAGAGTAGTTTTCAGACAGTTGTTTCTTGTTTTCTCAAAATATTGATTTTGTTCTTACGACCTTCTTATTCTAAGCCAGCGAAACAGGGGTCAGAGTTGGTTTGTAGGAGTTTATTAACGAATAATCATTAAATTTGCAGATAGCTCATTTTACCACACTGTGCCGGTGATAATATGCCCTACCCGGTATGTAATCCTTACCATAGCAGAGTACAACCATTATATGCCTAATGTCCATCACCACTATTAACTGCAGACATTGCAAGCCATATTGGGTTACACACGACCACGAAGTACATCCAATGCAAGCCCATAGGGAACTCATTATATCAGAGTGCAACCATACACGGCCCCAAATGTGTACTCCCTAGTCACTACCGTCGTTTACTATAAGTTATGGATACCTGATTTATATAGTGCCCTTTTCATGCGAAACACGTTCAAATGCGCTTTACATAGTGTTGAAGCCACCAGGGCGCATGTGCATCCTCTACTAGTGCAGACACAGCATGGTCTGACCAGAGGGACAGACCGAGAGAAAGCCCACGGAAGGGAGACATAGACATAAAATACAGACATGCCCAGCGCTGCAGGAGAGCGTCTAGCTCTTGTTTCGAATAGACAACCCGGTTCATTAATGTGTCCGGTGTATAGCACTTATACGCTTTATGGCACCCTTAACCAGATACTTTACAGTCCACTCGGTCATATACAGCGGGAAATACTACGAATAGAATTTCAGAAATGTCCCGTTCCCATGCCGGGAATTAAACTCACGACCTCTGTATTGACAGCCCAGTGTATTACCAGTGAGCTATCACCGCTCTATGCTCTAGGCTCCATTGGGTACATAACCCTCTAAGGTCCTCTATCAGTGAATTATACCATATCAGCCATATTTATGGCGAACTCACCAACTTACCAAGTATATATACTCCAATCCCATACAATACATCACATAAATATTCCATCCCCGACTGAATCCAAGCACTACTGACTGCAATTTTGTATTGTAAACTGCCACACAATTATCATAAATTAATTGGTGATGTAACTGTTGTGTACTGCCTTCCCTGTCAGATTTGTTATTGACTGTTGGGGTTCCAACATAACCATGGATGGGTATGCCGGTCAGTGTTTCGTACTTAAACGTCCCATGCATCTGTAGCTTGTAGTGCTATGTAGAACCAGGAATGTTCATAACCGGCAGTGGCAATTCCCTTTAGATATTTGGTTTGACTGAATTAATGGTGAGTGCATTACAAGACTTAATATATTGTATAGCTTGACTATGTGTTGTGTACCCCATATATTCATGAATGGCTGAAATTGGCGGTGGTGAATTATCCATTGGCATCGAATTGCAGTACATACGAAAAGTCATACTTGGTGTTGGCGTAGAGTATACTGTACAAGGCGATCAGAATGATGGTACGTAGTCGGCCGTCATGTGAACCTGATATAGCTTGGAATTACTTAAATGCAGGGGTGTTTTGTAGCTGATAAGTATTTCATGCTTTGTTGTTTCTAATGAGTGATGTCTTCCCTGTCCGACTAGTATTATCCTTTTTATGGCAGTAGTCGGTGATAAAAAGGACCACATTCAGTATAATTTATAGAGACTGTACTGGTAAGCCACAGGCTCACATAACCTTTATTCATCAAGTCGTAATTGAATTATTATCAGATTTTTTAAATGCTTGATAACAATGACATGGTTTGTTGAACTGGGTCTAATGCCTCTTTTGTAGTTTAAATCACGAGTAGAGACCCGCGTCCTCGTTGTACAATTGCTAAAATAATAATAGTTTCATTACTTGAATTTTTTTATACATTTTAACATTTGAACTTATTAAGGCTTCAAATTTCATGAAATAAAATATTAAGACATGCAATTTGGACATGCAATTCAGGTTGCTTATACTTATCTATGTCACCTAATTATATGCCTGTTACGATATATACATGTAGACACTTCATATGTGATTGTCAAATTACAAGTGTAATGAAATAATAACAATTTATTTTGATAAAAGCCTAATTTATAGTTCAAAACACAAGCAGGGCCTCATTCCCCTATTTTACTTATTCAGAACGTGGTACTTTTATAACTTAATTACACTTATATAACTTCCATGTGTGGTTAACGTTTCTTTTCTGAAATATTAGCGAACTAGAAAATCATTTGAAAGATTGCATCCTTTTTCATACATTAACCCTTACCAGGGCCTCGATTTTCATTAACAAATATTACGCAATGTGTTGCAGGTTCCTTATACTTGTCAATGCCATTTAATATTTTATTAATCAGCAATATAAAGAGATATTTACTTTACATGTATTCATATATTTATTTAATTGATATTTTTATGTAAAACCGGGCCTCATGTTTGGTTTAAACCACAAATTGGGCCTCATTTCCACGTTTTACTATTATAAAGGTTGTATATATTGATGTAACGCATTATCTAATGCAATACACTCGCATTTAAGGTGTTTTAATTCACATTTGATTGAATAGTAATGTATATATACTGATTAATTCGAGAAAAAACATGTACCCCTTTGGGGCCTCATTGTACAAATTGCTCAATGATGACAAGGTGGCATCATCCGGATTCTGTTACAGTATTGTCCAAAGAACAAGAAAATGCAAAAACATTTTGTATAGAAGACATTGCACGGTTATCCTAATAATTGCCGTTTATCTGCCGGACTAGATTGTTTTATTAGATTTTTACTTGCGTTCCTAGCCAACAATTACGTCACATACCAAGTGGAATGTCTACTTTGATGATGATGAACTAGTTACCTACAATAGCAGTGTAGCAATACAATGTGACTTTGACATCACCAACTGCTACCAATCCAAGACGGAATTTGTCTCGCTTCGGAAGCAAAAATAGCGGTATTTTATTTATATACCAGTTTCTATGAAACATGCGCAAGTCTGAGGGAAAAGGAACATTCCTTGAAAAGTAGCATCCCTATCATCAACTAGGCCGTTTTCTCCAGCACCCTGTGAAACATTGGAAAGGAAGACGACTTTGTGGTAAAACTTTTGCCACACTGGGAACATTAATGTCTTTCAAAATGTTGTCCACGACTTGGTCTTTGCCTAGACATGGTCGAAATAAATATGAATGTCTTTGCACATAGGTCACATTGGAGCCTTGTTTTTTCCCCTGAAAATAAATAAAAAGAAGAATCAGTTGATTGGTTGTACATACACGTTCATATCGATGTCTGCATGTCAAAATATCTACATCTAGACAAATATTCAAGTCAACTTTAAAGATTCATCTATGACAATCTATTCTTCATCTATAAATGTGCAACCAGACCGCAGCAGTAGGTGCAATATGTGAGGGCATGTTAATTATTCAGTTATACACAAGCAACAAAAAGTAGAAAATGATGGTAGAATTAGTCAGAGTAATACAAGAAAATGACATTGCAATAGTTGTTACGGCGAGTAAAACACGAGCCGGACCATTTTCGTTCTATCGACAACCGGACCATGACTCGTTCAACTTTGAAAACGTTAGATTTTAGCCTATATAAATACATTATTAATAAAAGATGAGTATCTGGGCAAGAAATGTAACCCTACAATACATGCAAGTACATAGTTTAGACTCGGTAAGCTCTTACTTTGTCTAATTTGTCTAAAATATCCGCATTTCATGTCTGTTTTGCATTGTTTACGGTTGAATCATATTTTTCAACGTGCATTACGTGCATATGCATTGATGAAAGACAAAACCAAGTAGCTACGAGTATGCAGGACAAACTTGGGCATTCCGTAAGAGTATTCCTGTCTTCAGAATTCAAGAATAATCATACAAAATACGTAAAAATATTACACTCACCTGCTGATTATTGTTGATATCCACCATTTTTTAGCCGGATCATTTTCGTTACGTTAGCCGTACCCCCGTCGTTAAACCGGACCCATTGCGTTTTGCCGATACAGTGTGTACATATGTTTCTCCAAATGTTTTAACTGATTTAAGCCAATCAGCAACATTTGTTTATTCTAAGATCAAAAATTATTGTGAAACTCTTCGTTAAATCGATATTTTTGCAAAAAAATCACTACACCGGCTGATACCGAACTTGTTTCACAGTACGAAAATGACGTGTTCATCAAATGTCCCGGCTGTAAAGCTATTTTTAGAAACTTCAGACTACGGTCAAGTGATGATTTTATCAATGAATCGTATACGGTCTGCAAAGTACTGTTATGCAATCATATGGTGTCGCTGTACTAGCTAGCCGCTTTCTATAGACTGTCTCACGCTGTGAGGGAAGTGATTACAAGACGGTATTGTAGAATCTGATAAATAGGCGCGTAGTATTATTTTAAAGCCACTTTTGATATACGCATTTAATACACGTATTACATATAAATTAATATGCACCTTTTAACAATTATTTAGATACCCAACATGCCTATATAGTCACATATGCCTATGTTGACATTCAAGACAAGATCGGCAGTAAGAAAACGAACATTAAACGTGTAAAGTCGGTTTAAGCTTTAGTAGCAGCAACCAGATCGCCTCCCGCCAGTACTCTCAGTGCTTTGATTAGATATACTTCTGGGTTGTATTTATTTTGTGTGATTTTCGATACCAATTTGTACTCTCGGGTAAGTTTTAAAAGAATCGTTACATACCTGTAAATGTTTGTGTTTACTTTTTTCAGACAGATGAGGAGAATGAAGTTAAATAACCATAAAATGTTATAAAATGAGACAAAAAGATGTATCAATGCAGGGTTAATCATGCCTGTTCGTGTTATGGCATCTGTAGAAACCCGAGTAACGGTTGGTGCACAAGCCAGATACGCACCAACGCTCCAGTCATGGACTCTGCAATTGTTATGACACGAAAACCATGCGTAAATGCTATTATAGCATAAACACATCAATGTATGCCCATATTTTTCAAAATAATGTATTTTAGTTCCGAGAATTGTGTCGACTTCGTCTAAAGAAATGTTATGCCATACCGAATTTATAAATAAGCTTCTACTTCCAGGACCTTTAATTACCCAGACAGCATGTCCAATGCGTGTTTCTTTTTATTTCATTACAGAAAATCCATTAGAAATCACCAAAAAAATTAGGGAATTACAGTTCATATGACTCGTAAAATCGTTTAGTGTCGTCGGCGGGGCCCGAAACGCACATACGCACATCTGGACGTCAACAGCGCGCGTGAATCGTTATGGTTTTCTTTACGTTCTAACATATCGTCCACTACAACCCCGAACGGTTCCCGAAATCGGGATAGTTCGGTTTATTTTGAGATGTTCTGGAACCCTTCCGTGTCATTCTTGAGCGCTTCTGAATACTTCGGGACCGAAAAATCTTCGGCGTTCAACTTTTAAAACTTATAAATGTCTTGTTCCGACGTGCTTCGGGGAAATCGGAAAACCATCGGCAACAGTTCAGGGTGTTCGTCATTCACTCGGCATCTTCTCGTAGCCTTCTGTGAGACTTCGTAATACTTTAGCCATCCCGAGCGGTTCCTGAAGGATATGCTGCTGATGGCGACGAATGGATAAGTTCTACACACGGAAGCTATGCCGATCATTCTAGGAAACATGCCGAATAGTTGCCGAAGGCTCCAGTTGTTAACGGAAGGTATGCCGAGTCGTAGCCGTATTTCCTGAACTATATAAGAGCGACAAAGGAAGCGATGAGGTCAGTTTTAATCTTAGATAATTATATCGCTTTCATCATGGTCCGAAAAATCAAGGGCAAGCTACCCAATAGGGTTGTTCCAGACCTTATATAGAAAACTATTACATAACAAGTGCTCGACAGTTTTCAGCTAACGAAGGCATAAACAGGAAAAATACTACCGGTGTATCTATCAGTTTCATTAGCTCAATATGTTATTTTTATAGCTGAAACTTGGTAATTCTTTTTTTGTTTAGCTGAAATTATGTCTTCTAGTTTTTATAGCTGAAACTAGTAAGATGAAGGTGTCTTCTATCCTTCGTGTTCAACTAGCAACTGATAACAAGATAACATATAGTCCGACATCGTTTATATACATAGGCAACATTTCGGCATTCTATCGGCATCGATTCGTAAACACTTCTGCATATTCTGCAATGAAACCGCAACCTTTCCACACGATCGAGAAAATTCGGTGCCAAATCCTAAACTG
Organism: Spisula solida; assembly: GCA_947247005.1. NCBI lineage: Eukaryota > Metazoa > Mollusca > Bivalvia > Venerida > Mactridae > Spisula > Spisula solida. The sequence goes on along the minus strand of OX365960.1, from coordinate 24,019,732 downwards.
TATTCGCGTTGTATTCGGTTAATTCGGATATGTTTCGGCGTTTGTATTGCAACATTACGTATGCCTATCTACGAATACTTCAGAAAAAGGACCCGATGCCAAAGCTCCGAACATTGTAATTGATAATGATACTGAAAAGTTCCCGAAGCTAGCAAACAGTAATCGGCTACCCTTCCGCATGACATTGGTGTCTAGTGGACGACAGGTCTAATGCTTAGGTCTCACTGGGTATTTTCTGCCTTGGCGATGTACTCCCGATGAAATTAATGATATTGTAGGTGCATCGGAAGCAGGGTTCTCGTGGTATAAAGGGAGCTTCATGAGACAATTTGTAAAATCGGGAGGAATCATGATCAATCTGGAGGGATCCGGATAACTCCCGATGATTTTTCGACTTTATGCGACGGTCCAACTCCCTCAGGGTGTACTATGGATTGAAATTAGGAAGTTCCCGATACATGAGGGAGGTTCCCCCGATGTCTCAGGGAAGTTCCCGATATCTCGGGGAAGCTTCGGAAAGTCTTGTGACAGTTAGTGACATCGCGAATACATCGGGGATTGCAATGGATGTATTGAATGTTGCCCTATGTACAAATGCAAAATGTTAGCCTATAAGCATATATATATATGTCTGATTACGGCAGTTTTAACAAGCAGCTTGGATAGAATAAATCATTGATTTTCGAACTTGTTCTTTATGTCGTTTTCAATATCCAAACAATCATACAAAATGTATCTTTATTTATGTGGCAAGAACACTGCGTGATAAGTAAAAAGTCATTATGGCACAGCTTGATAACTGTAAGTTTTTTATACTGTTACTACTGCAATCTTTCGTCGACACAACATTTCTAACTTAAGGAGTCAATGTAGAATCTGCTTATCTGAGGTGCTATTTAACTGAATGGTCCTTAGTTCTTTAAATAACTGCTTCCTTTCGTAATTTGCCAGTAATATGTAAGAGACAGAAATGTAAGAACAATGCAACATTTACTTGACAATTGATTCCATTTAAATTCTCACTAATTTATATTTAATGGATACTATGATAAGGATATGGACATACTATTATATTGCAATAATTTAAATAATTGTGACACACGATATGATAAAAATGATAAAACATAGTTACTGACTGTGTGTAAAACAGTAAATACCGGATGTCGGAATAGATATCCATATCGATAACAGTGGTGAAAACTATGCTGACCGAAATGTATCGTGCGGCCTATCCCGTTTCAATGAACAAAATAATAATCGTGCACCCTATCTTTCATGCAAATTGTCTGTTATTTTGTTTAGAAATTTTGATTCTGATATTCGTTGTATCCGATTCTATGGGCGAACTGTTCACACATTTGAATCGTTGGAATATGCATGATATAAGGGTGGAAATAGCCATAAAATGATATTTATCATGGTACCTACCCCGCTAACATTTTGTTTTTACGGAACAATTTTGAAGTGTTTGAGGAAACGACGCAACCAATCATGGAAAGCAAGGTACCAAAAGATTCAGCGGAGAAGCCATTGCGTGCTGGTCGGTGTGTCCAGATCCAAACGGGACTCGATGATATATATTTACCTAAAAATATAGGTTTATCCGACGCCGATTGGCAGCCATTTTTGAGTGCGGACTACCATTCAAACCACGTGATTCCCCACCGTGAAGTTTGAAATACTGTCTAGATCATATGTTTTAACTGTCAAGTTGGTATAGAGAAAATATTTGTATTAGAATAGTTCGTACAATCACATTGCACTCCTATCTATATTTTAATAGTACAGTAGGCCTAGTGAAAAAAAGAAATTCAATTTTTTTTTTTTTTTCAAATTATAAATGCAAATTCCTGTGGTTAATTGTACATGTATAACGTATAAACATTCCAACTGAAGTGATGCAGACCTTGGCGAACTTATTTTTGTGTAAATAGATCTAAATAATTTAAGATTAATACATAGCCACAAATTCCCCGAAATTCCAGGGGGATCTGGACCCCTTGAAGGCTTCCCCTCTGGTGAACTTTTTCTGATCTATTTCTGACATGCTTAAACAGAATGACTAAGTGAAACCGAAACTAAAATGTTAAATATAGACACAACGCAGGACATACAAACATCTAGTCTGGTTCCCGATCTTTACAATATACGCAGTAAAAATCTAATGAAATGTAAGATTGGGGAACGGGAACCAGACTAACAAACATCATTATATTATGCAGGACAAGACTTAGATATTAAGAGTCACGCATACAATAATGAGGATGGCACCCCCTTCCCCCATGAATCCCGAATACTTCTTAATTTTTCAGCGAGTCCCGAATACCACCTTATTTTTTCGCTGAATCCCGAATACTTTTAGCCAGTTTTGAAACATAAAAAGCTTTTTAAAAAACATCTCCTTTCACCGTCCACAACTCGCTAACTTAGACGAAGAATGTCGTAAGTGCAAAAATGCTATTTTGAGAAAAGAAAAACTATAAAATTATTGGAAAAACAAGCCTTTTACATTTCAGTATGTTTAATATGACCTGTTCCAATTTTAAAGGATTGATTAGGTGTTAGGATGTAGAAAATATTGACATGCACACACCTTTTCATTGAAAATAACAATGAATACATCCGAGGACAGGTTTTGTGATATAATCATCAAAAACATCCATAAATCTACTAATTGACTTAAGGCTAATCTAAATTATAGTATCATACGAATTAAAAGCATGTTTCAAATACAAGAACCAATGTAGCAAAGGCATTGTATGAAATCGTGATTGTCATAATTATGAGCAGTATACTACGGAAACTCGTACTCAGTTTGATAATATTCACTAATAAAGTAATTGTGCGAGCGAATCGAGCCTGAAAATTGCATTGTTCATCTAAGAGGTATGCTATACAAACTCGTCCATTACTTGATAATACTTACCAATAAAGAGTTATCGAAGCAAGCCAGAAAAAGTACATTGTTCGTCTGAGCGACATCATGATAGTAACTAGGATTTTTCAAGTTAGTGCGAAATTGAGTCTTGAAGAGGTAACTTTCCGAGACGATTAGAGAAGGGAGTGTGCCCCTTCTTCTCCTGTGGTTAGGGTTTATTGCCCTGATATTTTCTAGGGGAAATGCATTGCATATCACATAAAACTGTTTAAAACGATTATTGTCTGAGAGATTGCGTTTCTATCAGAGCAGCATACCACACACACTTGTTGTCTACTTGACATATTCACTGATGAAAGTTTCTGTGCGAGCGAGGTAAAATGTGTTGATTTTCTGAGCAGCATGTCGCATGTCTTTACTTGATACTATTGAGAAAGTTATTGTGCGAGCGAAGCGAGCTAGAAAAAATACATTGTTTTTTAGCAATAAAGCCCGACCACACAAACTCGAAAATTACATTAATTATCTTATAATTTTGCACAACACAAATTCTTTCTCTACTTGATAATGATAAAGTTGTTGTGTGAGCGAAGCGAGTCTAAATATGCATTGTTCATCTGAGCGGCACCATGGTAGTAACTAGAATTTTCTCAAAAGTGGGTGCGAAATTGAATCTTGAGGAAGTGACGGCCGGGACGATTAGAGAAGGGGATGTGCTCCCTTCTGATGAAGGTTAATTGGGACTTTTTATGTTCCCCCATCTTTGATAAGGGGGTATATTGTTTTGCACATGTCGGTCGGTCTGCTGGTCAGTCGGCAGACCAAATGGTTACCGTTTTTAAAATAACTCAATAACGCTAGGATCCTCAAACTTTACATTGAGGTTGGTCATCCACAGCAGATGACCCCTATTGATTATGAGGTCAGTAGGTCAAATGCCTTTGTGTCATGGGGTATACGTGTTTAACATTCATCTCTTCATGTAACAAAAAACTTTATAGCGATTTTTGTGCGAGCTATAAAAGAATGCATTTCTATCTGAGCAGCCTATCGCACAAATCTGTTGTCTACTTATTATACACTGATAAATTAAGGTAAAATGCGTTGATTTTCTTAGCTGTACGCCGCACAAAATCATTCTCTACTTTATATGAGCGAGCGAAGCGAGTTAGAACAAATGCTTCGTTTTTGCTGAGCAACGTAGGCCTACCACATAAATTCATTCTCTACTTGATAATGTTCAATGATAAAGTTTTTGTGCGAGCTAAGCGTGCTAGAAAAATGCATTGCTGTTTGCACAGCATGCCATAGACTCGTTCTATGTTTGATTATGTAACTGACAAAGTTAAAATACTCAGTAAGTAAAATGCAAAGCTTATGTAAGCTAGGCAAAGTGCTGACATATCCTGTATCTGAGCTGTATGACACACAAACACGTTCTCTACTTGATACTAGTACTTGATACCTGCATTGTGCGAGCGAAGCGAGCTAGAATAAAAAGCGTTGTTTATCTGAGCAGCACAAAAAAGTGCATTGTATATCTTAGCAGCATGCATCCCAATTTGATAAGATTCACTGACAAAGTTAGTGTGCAAGGGAGTTGATCTAGAAAAATGTATCCCACACATACTAGCTCTCTACTTGATAATATTCACTAGTAAAGTTAAATCTACTTGAAGTAACTTAGTACTTAGCGTTATTGAACACTATCTTAGGTCCGTAAACGTTATATGTACATCAACATTTTTAGTTCAACACACATGAAATCGCATTTGAAGCGTAATTCATTGCTTTGTTGTCTCTAAATTGGTTAAAAAGTTTAAATGCTTGTTCAAGAAAACAGTTTATTTTGGAAATATTGCGTACTGAATACCAATAGGCATTTTTATTGCGTACCGCGTACGACGCTCTTGCGTCCCGAATACCACCTAAAAAGGCCATGAATCCCGCGTACCGAAAAGGGGGGTTTCACCCTCATATATACAGTCCGCATTTCAAAGCAAGCGATCATTCTTGAACATCTCGAAGTACTTGTCAGCGAGCGTGACCATTAACCCAAAAGCCACGAGTAGGCCTATTTGTTATTGCAAATATATGACTTCAAAAACTATGTATTTGTGAATAAACAACACGTTTATCTATAGATTATTTGTTTGTATTCAGTCGGGCTTACGTATAAACTATTTATAAATCGACGAGTTAAATGGTAGTATTCTGTTCGATTGTTAGAAATGAAACATTTTACGTGTACGTTACCTTCAGAAATATGGCAAAGTGTACGTTACCAAACCCTTCGTATGATGATATTTCCAAAGAGACATATTTTATATTTCACACACTGCTTAGAATATTAACTAGCATCCATTTAATCCATCATTTAACAGAATATTTGCCATAAAAGCTGTGCTAGATGCATAATTTGTGAACTGAAGTGTACGTTATCTAAACATTTCACAAATTTGGAATCGGTTGGGCAAGGATTACGTAAAAACGGAGTAGAATTGCATCAAGATCCATAAAGCCTATGAAACCGCTTTCAATCGCGGGGTTTATGCTCGCTATCTGACTAAAAACAACGGTGTATCAAAGGAGTTAGAGTGAAAAAAAACCTAGTACCTTAATCGACGCTGTTTTCGGTCGGTCGAAAATCGTGCACTGCACCACTTTTGGTCACGTGGTTTCCCCACCGTGGAAAATGATCCGGCTTAAATTGTGGATATCAACAATAATCAGCAGGTGAGTGTTACATTTTTGCGTATTTTGTATCGTTATTCTTAAATTTTGAAGACAGGAATACTCTTACGAAATGTCCACGTTTGTCCTGTATGCTCTTAGCTACTTGGTTTTGTCTTGCATCAATGCATATGCACGTAATGCACGTTGAAAGTTATCATTCAACCGTAACCAATGCAAAACAGACATGAAATACGGACATTTTAGACAAAGTAAGAGCTTACCGAGTCAAAACTATGTACTTGCATGTATTGCAGGGTTACATTTCTTGCCCAGATACTCATCTTTTATTGATAAATTAATGTATTTATATAGGCCAAAGTCTAACGTTTCAAAGTTGAACGAATCAGGGTCCGGTTATCGATACAACGCAAATGGTCCGGTTCGCTTTTACAATTATATTTGCATCGGCATTAAGTACAGATATGGACATTAATATTTTAGCAATTTTTAAAATACACGTAATTCACTTCGTTTCTGACGTAGTAAGATTATTTTGATCAAAGTACTTAGCTTAGTGGTAACACACTGGACTGTCTGTCCAGAGGTCGTGGGTTCAATCCCCGGCATCGGAACTTGACATTTCTGAAATTCTATTCGTAGTACTTTCCCGCTATATCGGACCGTGTGGACTGCAAATTATATATCATGTGAAAGGTGCCAGTAAACTGTGTAGCGCTATACACCGGGCACAATAAAGAACCCGACTGTCTGTTCGAAATAAGAGCTAGTCTCTCTCTCTCTCTCTCTCTCTCTCTCTCTCTCTCTCTCTCTCTCTCTCTCTCTCTCTCTCTCTCTCTCTCTCTCTCTCTCTCTCTCTCTCTCTCCCTCTCCCTCTCCCTCTCCCTCTCCCTCTCTCTCTCTCTCTGTTTTTGATTTTATTTTGTAGGGATCACAGATTAGGCTAGTGTAAAGAATTACCAAACCACACAGAAAGACTGGAACAGAGAACAGGAATTTGGATGCAGCCCCGTGCGGAAAGACTTTTTTAAATTTGATGAATCCAAAATTGACCCGCTTGTTAAAACGAGCAGGATATCAACTTAGAAATCACGTGCAAAGTGCATGTACTGTATGGATGCTACTATATTATAGTTAACACAAAGTTGGAATGTGCATAAATTATTTATTTTGCATTTCTTGCTTCAGTTGTATAAAAATACTCAGAAACACTTAAACACTTCTCCACTGAAGATAAAATATAATAACATGTTAACAAACGGTACAAGTTTGTATTTCCTGCTAAAATATCGTTTCGACACAAGAACGTTTGTCTAATACAAAGGGTTCCTATATAGAAAGAAGGTTGCGCAGCTGCCATGTTTAGGACCCATTGCGTTAATTGCTTAACGGCATCCATATAGCAGAGACAACCATATATAACGTAGGTTACGGTAATTTCCGTAACACCGCCTACAACTGTCAGAGGGGCATGGCTTATGTGATATGCGTTGGGACTATTAATACTAGTCTATTTTGGTCATCGCTAAGCGGCATACATATAACCGGGCCATCCATATGACGTAGGTTTAAGCATGGAAGGTGTGATAACGAAGTTCACCAGCAAACCTACGTTATATGGATGTCTCGGCTATATGGATGCCGCTTAGCGATTTAGCCGCAACGGATATGACGTTACAGGAACTGACAACCGTGTTTGCAGGGCCCATTGCATCAAAACTGTGTACCAGCTTTCGAAACGTATATAGGGTACACTCAGATAATTTGAAACATGTCAGTGTAGTTATCATTTATAATTACCTCCCTTTATGGCTAATTATGCACAAAATTCGAAGTCCACAGTGTGTCATTCATTGCGGAGTGAGTATACCAATGTATATAGGCTTGCTTGAAATATCCCTTTTTTGGGGATGTGGATGGTTCGTACTATGTCTGACTCTTGCGTGGATGGCTAGGTGCTGCCGTCGTTTCAGTGTGGCTTTGGATTGTCTGTGCACTACAGTATTTTCTAATTGGCCACCATATACAATGTGATGCTATGTGATATATCAATCAATACATATGAAGTTGCGTTATGTTTTCATTCCACACATTATTCTATCGATTTACAGAAATAAAACACGTGTTCATGTATAGCCCGTTTGCAACGAAAAAAATCGTCTAAATTTTGAATTGTTTAAAATCTATTCATCAGATGTTGATACAAATTTACGTAGAACCATAATTTCATTCTACCTAGTCCCATTTTAAATTTCATAATTTTTAATTACTTATTTAAACAAGTTTATTCTTTATTGTATATTGATATTACTTGAATTTGGACACTTTAACGCAGGGGGGTAATCTGGTATTCCATTTATGTTTTACTGTCATTTTAACTGTTATAATCCGTGATCAGCGAGATTAACATTGCTGTGATGAAAGCGAAATTTATGAGGGCCATATAACTCGATTTATTTAGGTATGTCGCTTGTGTGTATACAGATTATGTAAAATACATGCAATATCACGAAAAGCAGTGAAAACCAAACCCTTATTCACTAAGCTACATAAGCTATGTATATACTTATATATACATGGACATACACGTATATAATAAATTAAATGTTAAATTAAGAACTTAATAAAAGCATTGTAACTGAATGATAATGACTGAACCAGTCCTAAATAATTGAGTAATATACGTCTACCCAAACCTTCAGTATTGGTCTGAAATCGACATTCACACGTTTGAAGAATGCCTTTTATTAAGCAGTCAAAATTGTTTCAAGACGATGTAAAATCCCGTGTTTTTATAGTTCGAGAATGATGCTGCTAGACGCAAGTCATTTTTAAGTTTAGACCCGAAATATGATACACACAGACAGTACAGATGCACAGACGGGCCTCGTATATGCTATATTAAATATGTTACAAATACGTAAATCTACCATTAGACGTGTCACGTTACCATAAAATTGGCTGTTGTGTGTATCGAGTCTTCTAACTTGAAGTTTCATTGTAAACTACAAATATTTTACATATAACTTATGAACAAATCTTTTTTCACACATGCCCGATGTTGCTTAGATTTAATTGTACATTAGGTAGATACATTTCATTCTCTCGTGCAAAATATCATACTTGTAGGTGCAGCAAATACTGTGAAATCTTTATTTTAGACGAATTGTTTCGCTGCAAACGGGCTATACAAAATCATCCATGCGGAACGGTTAGTGCGAAATAGCTTTTGTGCACGTGGTGCTCGTGCAAGGCATGATATATGGCCCTACTTTCTGAGAATGTAACCTATGTGGATTGCCTTTTATGAAAAGCATAAAACCTCGCGAGAATGAGCAATGGCAACGCGCTCAAGCCGTCAGTTGTATACATTCACTTCAACAAATATCTGTTTGGCCACGTGTTTAGAAAAAGTGTTTGCAGAAGAATACAAATAATCGAAAACCGATGATGTCTACTTACAATGATAGCAAGACGTGTTTTTCGCCGTATTTTGCGCTAAATTAAACGTAAATAAAGAGTTTGCATTTTTTTAAAAGACGCGTGGAGCACTTCGCTGTTTTGTGTGACGGTACTCATCGGCGAGTTCTACATTATTCAGTCTCTCAAATTTTAATGTTTTTCATAAATGGCAATCCATAGAGAATATACTCCCACCAAATACAAACATAGTTAATGCCGTGCACGAGCACCACGTGCACATATGCCATTTCGCACTTACCGTTCCGCTTCGATGATTTTGCACATAAACACGTGTTTTATTTCTGTAAATCGATAAATTAACGTGTGGAATAAAATATAACACAACCTTATATGTATTGATTGCATATATCACCTTGTATCAGATTTTATAGGGTGGCCAATAAGAAATTCGTCGTAGTGTAGAAGGGAAAACATTTCTTTTAAAGTGTTTTTAATCAATGCAGGTTTATGTCTCGAACCCCTTTAATCTGATGTATTGATTTATTTTAAACACCGCAATGCACATCCAATACTTATTTAAATAAGTAACCATACAGAAACGACAGCAATGCCTGGTCACCCACGCAAGCGAAGTAAATAAAATATCTCTTTCTTTCGTATCTTTCAAAATTGCATGTACATTATATATATGTTGTAGATTGTCCTTGTGGTGTGTGATGTCCGGTTGTTATTTTCTTGTCACCTAGCTCTCGTTCCGTTTTAGTTTGACTGACTGAGGCGGCAGACTTTCGGGACGGGATCCCGTGCTTTTGTAGTTGCTAGATTTTTACGTTGGACAGAGTCTGTGCCGCTTATATGTTTTCTGTGCCCGGCTGGTTAAGATGAGTGCTGCCTTCCCTGTCTGACTTAATATCGTTTTTATATAATATATATTAAATAGCCCTTTTGTTCACAGTTGATTATTGATTTTGTATGTATATAATACTAGGCTATTTAATTATAGGTTAACGTTTTAAACAATACATGAGTCTCCTATATTGTTAAACACTAATACTGTTTCATTTTGTTTATAAATTTGTTTGTATATTATCATGTATTTAATGTATATATGTTTATTATGTAGACCATATTGAAAATTGGTATAATACCAAATATGTTATCTACTATAAATAAAGTCGTTACTTACTTACTTACTTACTTACTTACTTACATACACCGACTAAGCCCATATACTGATCCCTACAATGAATGACGAACTGTGTGGTTTGTGAAATTAACATACATGTATTACCATAAAGAAAATTGTTAAATTGCATTAATTGAAGAGTATATTTGGCCGAATGTAGAAATGTAAGACATATCGGTTGCATATAAAATGATTATAAACCGACGGATGAAGTACGATCACTAGCGCTCACATTGTCACTCTATGACAGGTGAGCAAAATGGTAACAACACAGGTTTTGATACATTTCGACACATTTTATAGCACTTATAACGACAGTACATAACGTCAGGTGAATGCAAGCAAGTAAAGTAAACAACAGTATCTCAATTACACAATACAATACGTCATAACGTAACACTGAGTGATACAACACACCACCATACGTCATAACATTATATAATAATTATATATATACGTATATATATATATATATATATATATATATATATATATATATATGTATATACAAAAAAGGAATGATGTCCGTCCCCAGAACGTATATATCAAAATAAAAAAAAGACGAAATGAGTATCAAAACTCAATTATTTAATCAAAAACCCAACGCATTTCGCCTTTAACAGGCTCTTCAGGGTATCAAAATATTTCAATATTATATATATATATATATATATATGTATATATATATATACACATACAGCGCTGAGTAATACAAAACTACGAGATTGCTGGCACACAAAAATGGCACACATACGATATAGCAACGATATAGCATTTCCCTTGTTTGGAGCATAGTACGAGGGTTGTTCAAATTGGAATGCAACAAAGCCCATAAAAATTCATTCATGATATATTCTAATGAAACAAGCCTTCGATCTCATTGCAGTATTCATATCCGATATATATGCGAAGTTTCATTCATTTTTTAAAATGCGAGTTTGTTATCATTCCTAGGTACACTGTGCATATACTGGACAGGAGCCAAACCGAGATCTTAACGTACCTGATATTTTTTCCGACAATGCAATTTAAGACTCGTTAGAAACAAATAAAGATCACAAGGGACAATGCTTGACAAATAAGGATGGTCGGATAGCGAAAGAACCTTCACGCTGTTCAGACAGTCGCGTTAGTGTCTGCTGCATGTGAAGGTCCATTGCTCTGCAATAGCATGCCATCCTTCAAACATTTGGCTTTGCAGCGATTGTCGGACTATTTCTTCAATTTCTGAAGGAATTTACCATTGTTAAGCTTGACATTTACCAATTTTCCATTCTATACATCAAATTTACTGGTAGAAACTTGGTTGATATGGTAAAAGGTGTACATTTCTACTGGCGTCCATGGTACGTTTTACAATGCATACCTTCGTTCTGTCTTTGCTGGCCCTTATTTGTTTATGGATCTGTCGCATGGGTGACAAAATGAACGTTTGTGGTCATTACATTTGCAAACGGTCGACATTTTTTATCTGGAGACTGGTTTTAACTTTTTAACTTTTGGGACAGTTTGCAAGGGCATATGTGTTGGCGTCTCAAAACAGATAGGGGTACCCAAACTATACTTATCGTCCTAATTTTGGTAATATGCTTGATAATTGTATGAATAGCTCCTAATGATGTGCCAATACATTGAGCTACTTGCCTAATTTTAAATACTCCACCAGTTTCCAAAATATATTTGTTTTTCGCAGCTCTTTTCTAGTATGGTGCGGTATTTAAATTGCGTGCATGGGGTTCATTTCCAAATAAAATTACACCATTTTTAAATTTCCTAAACTATCAAATAGTTGATGAATAAGACATAACATGACACAATTTCACCATACAAGTTATTTTAAATATTGTATTTGCTACCGCATTAATAAAACAACGATTCTCAAATGGGACCAAATTTGGTCAGAAAAAAGTGACATTTTCTCAATCATTTAAGCAAATGTGAGGCATCAATTTAAAGCTACTACAATTAGATTGGTGGCAAAACCTCAAAAAGGGGCTTAAAATGGGTGCAACCCCTCCCACGGAAAAACGTTTCACAACATATTTTTTATTAAAGAAGAAGGTATCGGGATTGGAAAACGATGGTTGTGAATCCGGGATCACTGAAAATCGGCTCTTTATGTGTAGTTGACCGATTCCAAATTTCGCATGTTTCTTAACATTTTAACCCCAAAAAATATCCCATTTTGCACATTAGCCTGTTGACGACGGACGACGGACGGTGGACGCCGGACATAGGGCGATCACAATAGCTCTCCTTGAGCACTTCGTGCTCAGGTGAGCTAAACATAGGTTGTGAAATGTTCTACCACGGGGAGTAATATCAGACCAAAAAGCACCCCTTGGCCACTAGACTAAATGAACTTTGATATACAGCTCACTATTGTTAAAACTTCATTGATACAAGAAAGATACAGCATCACTTGCATTCCAATTTGACCAACCCTCTCGTATTAGAAAGGACACTTTGATTCTACCATAATCTCTTCATGTGGCGTTGGATACCATCCGAAATGAGGAGTCAATGTGTATAAATATGTTTTACAATCAACCGTGAATAAATTACTGAGAACTAAGTACATGTATACTAAGGTGGCAAATATTTTAAAAGCATGCGCTTAGTTAATGTCTTTGAGTCGTGGCTGAATCTGAGCAAAGACAAGTTTATCACAGTAAATTATAGTAGTAACACCGAGAAATATCTTTGATCGAAACACAAACTATTGGCCTACATAACCTGCATAACTCAAGTTGTTACATTGTTTGTATTTTCATCTTTTATTTAATAAAATGTTTTGATTTTATCTACTATCACAAACCATTGGCGGTATAAAGCATATACATTGTAATAATAACAATAAGTAGCAGGACACAAACTGCTTGATACATAAGAGTAAAAAAATGATTCATTTAAAAATAAACAAGATAACCATTGATGCAAAGCATCAAAGGGCGCCATTAAAGAAGTTCTGAAAACTGTAGACATATATGATTGATCTTTATAAGAAACAGCAGGTGTTGTATTTTTCAAAATATAATGGCAAAAGTGAAATACAAAAAAATATATTTTCATCTTGAATATTAAGGATCTTAGTTTGTACCTTAATCCTCTTGTACAAGCATGTTATACGCATATATACGCATGCTATTCATTTAATATTATCAAATGGCAAACAATGCAGATGCACATCATTTACAACTCATTTCAGTGTGATGTGATGTGTAGTAACTTCATAATGCTAATTTCAGTTTATTGGTAATTAGTATAATGTAATAGTCAAATGGTGTATTGTGTGTAAAGTTTGTATAGCTATATATCCGATAGCAATTCAGTATGTGCAAATTCCATATTTGGTGCATACTATTTCATTGGTTGTATAAATTTAACAAACAAAGCTGAGTGTAAAGGCATTGCTATCAATTAAAATTTTCTATATGATAAGTTAAAAATAACAAGAATAAAATACAACAGGTATATGAACTTTGTTTTATTTATAAACAGAAAACTATTAACAATACAAGACATATGTGTTGCATAACCATGACACATAGAACGTGCCAAATCTGTATAGACAACCAAATGTATTTATTTAGAAGCAACATTATTTAAATCTTTATAGACTCTAGAATCAATTGCTTTCTAGACACTAAATCTATACAGATGTCAAGTTTATTCATGAGTCTATATAGATGTATTCAAATACGTATAGCAAGAATCGAGAACAATTGATGTAGAAGATGAGTCTACCAAGACTCAAAAACTCTACCGAGGACCAGTGAGTTACCAGCTAATTCAGATCTTTAAACCATTTTAAGTGTCTAGATACCTGTAAGAGCAAATGCGTTCAAATCTGTATAGACACATCTCTCCATTGGCAGAACGACTGAAATCTATATCTAAGACAAGTTTTAGCTATTCCAAAAATAGTTTCCATGGCATATCCATTTACCATGAAATGTTTTAAGATATAGCATTTCAATGTAGACTGCAGGGTCGGTCAAAGTTGTGCATTAAAAAGCTGGATAGCTATAATGTCGCTGATATGCAGTACGTACGGGTCATTCAATTTATATCGCATTGTATATTGAATGACCCTCAATTAAACAAATAGTCGGTATCAATTTTTCATTTGTTACTTTGTACGTGGTTTTCAAAATTGGTACCGACTATTTTGTTTCATTGAAGAATCTTTTCAGAGAAACCTGAACGTGGCACATTTTAATCCATACGCTGCACTTCTTGGGTTTTATAGATTACAATGTGGTAGATACATGTATTTATAGAAACTCTAATATTTACCTCGTCGAACTTGGATCTTGCATTTTGGTTTATTTTTTCTCTTTATAATTATGATTTAGCACATATTCACTGTATAAACCTTCAAAATGTGTTATACGTATTCCAGTCATTTTGGACAGTTTCACCATAAGACCGATCAACGTGAATAAAAAGGTTGCCCAAGGCTATGCACCCACCTGATTTTATACAGTGAATATGTGCTCAATCATAATCAAAAGTGCAATAAACTATATACCACAAAACAAAGTCCAATAAAAAATCGCCTATCTAGTCCAGACTATAAGATGTATTATTTAAGTTACAAAATATAAATGTACACACAGGCAGGTATTTATTCCCAACTTGCATTGACTAGATGTCTATGTGAGACAGAAACTAGTAGATAAGTTAAGTTCCCTATTTGTTGACGTGTTGTTTACCGAATACATGATATTTGATACGACTGTATTGACTAGAAATAATAAAGCAAATTTAACAATTATTTTTAGAACATATCAATAACTTATTGGCGCCGCGATGGATCGTGGCGTTCTGTATTGTAGGACTTTGTTTTAATGAGCTGGAAGACAGTTACCCTTGGTGAGCCTCAACTTGTAATGAGCTGGAAGACAATTCCCCGTGGTGAATCTCAAGTTGTATAAAGTGTATGGACACTTTCTGACAATTCCCCATTTTTAGCCTCAATTTGTATGAACTTCATAAAGAATTTCCCGTGTGGGGCCTCAATTTGTATGACAGCGAAATGTTTTGGCGATTTGTTTACCTTTAAATAAGAAAATAGTTCGTCGTTCATTTTCTTTATGCATAGTATTTACGTAAAACAAACTCATGATAAATACATGTTTTGACAAAAAATCATTTTATAAACATTTTTGTTAAAAAACAATGATGTTATTAACGATAATGAACTTCTACGCATTAGTGTTTACTAGCGTATTAATATTTTTTTATGTTGTTGTTTACATAATACGTGATGTCGTCATTTAATGAAACGATTTATTTCATTGGCTGGTTTTACCATGTGACCATGAACGGCGTTCGCTGATTGGTCGTTTGAAGAACAACATACATGCAGCATTTTTGGACGCCATATTGATTACAACACGCTTCAGAATGGTAAGATGTTTTTTAGGAAATATGCATCAAGGAAGCCCGATTTTTTATCCATTTAGTGGTAATCAGTGCAGTGCTATGGCCCTTATAGCATTGTTAGCTTTCTTTCAATGTTCGCGCGATATGAACCATGTTTTTTTACCTACAGATGTTGATGGAATATTGCACGAAGGAAATCGACTTTATGGACAAGTCAGTCAAAATCTTGGACATATTCGTTATCTGAGTCATTCAGATTTACCGAATCAAGCGTCATTTCAAGGTCAAACGTATAATGTACAGTACATACGCGATACGTATTTTGGTTTTGTTAATCGAACTGTCAATACTAGTTTTGGACAATCATGTTTTTTTGAGGCCATATCAAATGCTAGCAGGTCAACTCCATATCATTTGTTGACATTAAATCAGTCTACAGTTTCTTTGTTTGTGAATCGTATCAACAATCAGTATTATATTTTTGATTCTCATTCATGTACTGCTGATGGTGAACCTGTTGGTAATGGTGCAGCTGTCATTTTACTTTTTGATTCTTTGGATGAGTTGGTACATTTTATATTCACAAAGTATTCAGGACTTTTATATGATTTGACACCTGTGCATGTACAATTGCCTAACAGTTGCATGGATTTACCGTTGCGTCACTCGCATCATGAAAATATGCCGTATTCAGCCACATTAGATAGCACTTCAGGGCTTTTTACAAGATCTCATGACATGAATTTACCGTTGCATCACTTTGTTCCGGAAAATGTGCCATATACAGCCACATTAGATAGCTCTTCAGGGCTTTTTACAAGATCTCATGACATGAATTTACCGTTGCATCACTCTGTTCAGGAAAACATGCCATATACAGCCACATTAGATAGCACTACAGGGCTTTTTACTAGTTCTAGTAACATGAATTTACCATCGGATCACTCTGTTCAGGAAAACATGCCATATACAGCCACATTAGATAGCACTACAGGGCTTTTTACAAGATCTCATGACATGAATTTACCGTTGCATCACTCTGTTCAGGAAAACATGCCATATACAGCCACATTAGATAGCACTACAGGGCTTTTTACTAGTTCTAGTAACATGAATTTACCATCGGATCACTCTGTTCAGGAAAACATGCCATATACAGCCACATTAGATAGCACTACAGGGCTTTTTACAAGATCTCATGACATGAATTTACCGTTGCATCACTCTGTTCAGGAAAACATGCCATATACAGCCACATTAGATAGCACTACAGGGCTTTTTACTAGTTCTAGTAACATGAATTTACCATCGGATCACTCTGTTCAGGAAAACATGCCATATACAGCCACATTAGATAGCACTACAGGGCTTTTTACAAGATTTCATGACATGAATTTACCGTTGCATCACTCTGTTCAGGAAAACATGCCATATACAGCCACATTAGATAGCACTACAGGGCTTTTTACTAGTTCTAGTAACATGAATTTACCATCGGATCACTCTGTTCAGGAAAACATGCCATATACAGCCACATTAGATAGCACTACAGGGCTTTTTACTAGTTCTGTATTTAATGATAGTTCTAGCTCGTTGAACAGTGTTCTTGATTGTGATTTGTCTACAAGTATTTCAATACAAGATAATGTGTCCTGTATGATCACGTCAACTAATAATGTCAGTCTAGCCAGTTCTGCGAGTATGTCGCACATTAATACAATGAATTGTACAGATTCAGGTGACTGTAGTGTAAATGTCGATTCAAATAGTGTTGCATTTAATTCTCAACAACAAATTGATTCATTACATTCTTATTCTATTCCGTTGATGAAAACAAAAAAAAGGCTAAGTGGGGAAAAAAAATTGTATCATGCATGAGGGTGTAATGAATATTTCTTGTGACTTGCCACCTGCTCTAAATGTTACTGACAATTATATTGACACAATGCTTGATGTAGCACATGTGTGTACAGTTAGTAGTGTAAATGTCGATTCAAATAGTGTTGCATTTAATTCTCAACAACAAATTGATTCATTACATTCTTATTCTATTCCGTTGATAGTAACAAAAAAAAAGGCTAAGTGGGGAAAAAAAATTTGTATCATGCATGAGGGTGTAATGAATATTTCTTGTGACTTGTCACCTGCTCTAAATGTTACTGACAATTATATTGACACAATGCTTGATGTAGCACATGTGTGTACAGTTAGTACATCTATGTCTTTGGAGTACACTGATTATGCTTTTCATAGTAAGCACGATCCTGCTTATGAAGCTTTCATTCGCCAAAAACCTGTTAATCATTGTGGTGTTTGTCGTAGGTTTTTGTTTTCTAACCAAACATATCTTGTTAGTAAAAGTAACTCAGTTACTAATGATTTACAATTATCTGTACCTTTCACAGCATGTTTTACGTGTAATAAACACCTTCGTCAAGGCAAAGTACCAAGTTGTTCATATGTTAAAAATTCTTTAAATCCTGGGTTAGTACCAACTTGTTTACAAGTTCTGTCTAAATTGGAAAAAAGACTTATTGCTAAGATTAATATCTTTATGTCTGTTGTCATGTTACCTGGTGGTCAGTATGCTGAAAAAGGTCTTGTGTTGAACTTGCCTTCAAATACTCTTGATATTATGTCAAATTTACCAAGTTCTTTGCACAATTTGCCATATGTTGTTGTTAGTTTTTCGTCTGGCAATGCTAAATCTAACAATGTTGCTAACAGAACAGTATCTTTGAAGAAAATAAATGATGCTTTGTTATGGTTAAAGGACAATAATGCATTGTACCATGATATAGTGTTGCAGAGTGATGATGGTGATGTTTCTATAGCAGAAGGTGCAACTTTGTCTGGACAATTTCATGTTGATGATATTATTGATGAAGATGTATTAATACCTGCTAATCCTTCTAACAGATGTTACTTAGAAATGTTTCCAGAACGTGAAATCATTGTACCTCGCAATTCTCATACACCAGTTAGTGTGTTAGAAGTTGAACATGGTGAGGAATTAGCATTTCCTTGGTTATTTCCTTATGGTATTAATGGTTTTAAGCAGGAAAGACTCATAAAGTTGATGCCATTTATGTACTTCAGAAATAGGCTTTATGATAAAGATGCACAGTTTAGGAAAAATCTTACCTACCTGTTACATACAGCTGTGGCATATAATGTGTCTTGTTTGAAAAGAGCAGTTAATATCAGGATGAAAGTTACACATATGAATGATGGTAATGCTCAACCTGTCAATTTAGGTTGCATTCGCAATCTTCATACCCATGCAGATTTGTTGGAGAATTCATATATGTTCATGAAAAAAATAAAGGGTACTGTTGCTTACTTCAAAAACATGTTGTATGATTTGTTGGCTTCATTTCGCTGTTTAGGACCTCCTACACTGTTCATGACTTTATCTGCTGATGATTTGAATTGGCCTGAATTGGGAATGTCTTTAGAAAACATTGAGTTCCATGAGGCATTTGGCAAAACTTTCCACTCGTCGATGCGCAATGACCCGTTATTAACTGCAACCCATTTTGAACGAAGGTTTAGATCGCTTATGAAGGATGTCATTCTGAGTGGTTGTCAGCCTTTAGGAAAAGTTACTGATTATTTTGCCCGTGTAGAATTTCAAAATAGAGGAAGTCCACACATACATATGTTTTTATGGATAGATGGTGTTCCAAAAAAAATAGATAATACTACTGCTGCTTCTGCATTGGAGTATATTGATAGCACAATTCAATCAAATTTACCTGATAAAATTTCAGATTCTGAGCATTATGAATTAGTTAATAAACTTCAGGTCCATCATCATACTTCATATTGTTCTGGGAAGAAAAAAAATTGCCGATTTGGCTTCCCCAGAATTGTTTCCACTAACACTAGATTAGTAAGAAACATGGATGTACATGTTAAAAACAAGGGTCGGTTTTATGTTACTGCACGAAATAGTGATAGTAGATTTATCAATGATTACAATTCTGTCATCCTTCGACACTGGCGTGCTAACATGGATTTCCAATATATTCAAAATGCTGAGGGAGCTGCATATTATGTCTGTGCTTATCTTTGCAAATCAGAACCCGATGATTTGAAGAATGCTTTGGGTGATCTGATCCATAATGTTTTTGCTGAAAATCCATCTTTGCCTAGAAATGTTCGCTTGTTGAAGATAGGCCTGTGTATCTTGAAACATAGACGCATGAGTTCGCAAGAAGCAGCATTCAGAATGGGTACGTTGCAGTTGTTGCATGCTTCAAGGGAATTCATTTACTTAAATACATGGCCAGTTCACAAGCGTATGAAAATTATTCGCCCTTCGGCTGAATTAGAGAACATGTCTGAAGAAAATACTGACGTTTTCCAACATAATATCTTAGATTATTATCGTGATAGGCCTTGTAGCTTAGACGGTTGTAGTTTAATGTATTTTGCATCTTGGTATAGAAAGATTCCTCAGGAAAGGAAGTCTGGGGAAAACATTTATTGTCCATCTTACAACGTTTGGTTTAGGAAAAAAGGGAAGTCGTCTGTTGTCAGATATCCAAAATTTCCTTTTGGGTCTGATGAATATTTTTATAGTATGTTGATGTTACTTTATCCCCATCGTACAGAATTTGATCTATTGGGGAATTTTCCATCTGCTAAAGAAGCTTTTGACGCAAGGCAAGCATATTTTAACACTAGTGTCAGTTTCATGTACATTACAATGGCTACAGAAATAGAAAATGCTATACGAAGAATACGTCTTAGTGAAAATGAACTTTTACATATGAATGGTGATTTGCCAATTACTAATACATCAAGAACAGATAATGTTAGTTTGCCACATGAATCATTTCCTTCACTTGATGAACTGGATGCTTCTCAAAGTAGTTCAAATGATAGCAATACTTGTGTCACATCTTTTGTGGATGATAATATTGCTTTGGAATTGCATGATTTAGAAGCATCTGTCCTTTCTCCGGATGAGTTCAATAAAAACATTGCTATACTTTCTGCTAGCCAAAAAGTCGTTTTGAATACAGTCATGTCACACTTTCATACACCTTCTATTCACAATGGGCCATTTTATTACTTCATTACAGGTGGAGCAGGTACTGGCAAATCCTTTGTTTTGAGTATGGTTGTTGCTTACTTGCAATTATTTACTAGTCAACAGGCTGGTTCAACACCTGTCATTGTTTGTGCACCTACAGGGACTGCTGCTAGAAATGTAAAAGGTGTTACTATACACAGTTTATTGAAAATTCCTGTGTCAAAATATTTACAATATGAATCACTTTCTAATTTTTTGTTGGCCAAATTACAAAGACAATTTCAGTTTATATCTACAATAATTATAGATAAAATAAGCATGGTCAGTTCTAGTATGTTGACATACATAAGTAGAAGGCTGTCTGAAATAAAAAGTGATGAACGTCCATTTGGTGGATTAAATGTCATTGTTGTAGGTGATTTTTTTCCAATTGAAACCTGTTTGTGGAAAATTTGCTTACACTAATTCGTTACTGTGGTCTTTATTTCAACCACTTTTCCTCCTTCAAAACATGCGGCAATCACGAGATGCAGTATATGCTAGCTTGCTTAATCGTGCAAGAGTTGGACTTCTTAATAAAGAAGAAATAAGTTTGTTAGTGTCACGCTTAAAATTCAATGCAACTGATGTTGACAATATTATGCACTTATATCCATTACACTGTGATGTTAATGAATATAACGCTGTAAAACTTGCACAATTGCCTACACCTTGTATGTCTATTCCTGCTATTCATTATTTTGGACATTTTGATGTTGATGCAGGTTCTGAAGTACCTGCTGATTTTGCAAATTTTGATGATGAAGATGTTGGTGGTTTGGCTAATGTTATTTCACTGTCTGTTGGGGCTCGTGTTTTGTTAATTCGTAACATTCATACTGAATATGGCTTAGTTAATTGGGCAATGGGTTTTCTTCATTCTTTTCAATATGATGATGCTGGAAGTGTAGAGAATATCAATGTGATATTCGATGATTCTTCTGTGGGTCGAGTATTACAAATTAGTGGACATAATTACATTTCTATTGAACGAGTTGAATTTGCCTGCATTGTTCATGGTCGAAATGTCATTAGATACCAGTTCCCGATAACTCTGTCATGGGCATGTACTATTCATAAAGTGCAGGGTTTGTCTCTGTCAAAAGTGGCAATTGATTTGGGTTCTTCTGTATTTGCTAGAGGTATGGGTTATGTTGCTCTTAGTAGAGTGACAACTTTGTCAGGGTTGTACTTAATAAAGTTGGCCCCTGCTAACATTCAACCACATTTTGGTGTTCTTGAGGAGTATGAAAAATTACGCAATAAAGGAAGTGATGGTTGATAATATTCAATTTCTTTTGTTAACTGCTAGTGTTCATTAAACATTAGTATGGTCGTATAATCGCTTGGTACTCATTTCAAAATGTATGCTGTAAGCCTGTTTCAAAAAGATTGTTATGTATTTAACATTAAACATAAGTAAACATATTGATTATATGTTAATGTATATTAAGCAATTTTATATTAGGTTTGACTGGCTGAAGCAGCAAATCTTTTACTGAACTGTTTTAATATGTATTTACATGTACTAAACTTGTTTGTTTTTGCTTTATTGTTGAATTGTATAATTTGTGTGTGCCTTTTTGCAATTTTGAAGTCCAGCACAAGGCTGCTTCTTTACTTTCAAAAAGGCATGTATAGTTTTTTTGTAATGTGATGTCTTAGTGGCTTAGGTGTGTGCTGTCAGCTTCCATGCTGTGTTTCATTCTTGTTAGATTTGTTTTTAGCTTTTGCACAATAGTCATTACATTTGTAAATATTTTTCGTGGGTTACGAGATAACCAACATATTAGGTATTTATGTTAACATGAATGTCATGGGATATCTGTACTTTTTGGTGGTTGATTTCACTTGCGTTGTTATCTTGGCATCTGTTTAGTTTTATTGTTTTTAGCTCACCTTCGCTGTTTGTTTAGTTTTTATTAGTCCTCTACCAATTTTTGACCAGAAGGACTATGGTTTGCCCTCCGTCCGTCAGTCCTTAGTCCATCAGTCAGTGTGCCCATCAAACAGTCTGGATCCTGACATAACTCAAACAATTTCCAAGCTAGGCTTATGAAACTTGGTATGTGGATAGGGGGCAATAAGGGGATTATGCACTTCTAAAAATATTTTAATTCTGACAAAAATTGTGGTTGCTATGGCAACAGAAACAGTGAAAATGGCCTCAAACCGGTAGGGTACTTCTGTATTGCTTGCAATTCTTAATTACTTGTTAAATTTTTTTGGTAAATACAGTGACACTTTTTGTCAAACCACCACATATTAAGTTGATAAGATGACAATTTTCAAATTCTTACTGTTTTTATGTCAAATTTCAACAAGAACAATTATTCGGCATTTGGTCATTATATATTATTTTATTAAAATACTATAGTGTGAACTTTTATATAATGATTAGCCTGTTGTTAATTTGATCTGACTTGTCCAATTGTTTTTTTTCAAAGTGTACATGTTTTTAACTGGTTTATTTCTAAAACATAAATCTTTTAATTATTTATAGATATTTTTATAAAATAAATAAAAAAATATAGTATTGTAAATGGTTTTCTTGATGCATATTTGTTAAAATTCCTTTGCCAGTCTGACGAGAAAGTAACAGTTGTGGGGCGTGTCCTTGCTAAGTCTAAGGCCATGCTGTCCTATGAAGGGAAAAATGGTACCATGCACTATTTCAACGTTATATGTGGAAACGGTGACACTGTGCCTTACATGAGATGTTATCAGAGAACAAAATTCAGCATGATAATAGAAGGCTTGACGTATAAGTATGTATCATTTATAAGTGTATAGTTTTAATAAGTGCATGGAATTGTGTTATGATGATAGATGATGTTACATTAATGAACATAGTGTTAGTATGTTAATCAATGTATAAACAGTACTCATTTGTTATTAATTTCATTTCAATTAACTTTAATTTCTCTTTACATTTGGAAATACTAAAACCAACATTTTTGTTTATACAGCAGTGTTTCCTAGAAACTGGTTGATATTTAAGAAAATATTCAATTGTAAATTTGGACATTATTCATTTTATTTAAAAACCAATTTGCTCTATTTTGGATATGTAAATAATATAGATTTCTATGTTAATGTTTTATGTACTTTTTTTGTTATCAATTATGTAATATAAAAAACATAGATTTTACTTTCATCTTCATCAGATTTTCTAACATGATCAAGAAAGGAGATGTCAATTGGGTTATTAGTACTTCATTAATCAGCATCGTACCTCCAGTACAATGCTCAGCTGACTGCCCTCTATTACCTGAAGATGAACCTGTAGTAGGTCAGAAGAGGAGCATTGAACAGGCACTGTCTTCTCCCCAAAAGAGTACAGTGTGTGCCAAAATTGCTAAGGTATTTACATTTATAGTGTACCATGTACTATTACAGTTTAACAACTTCCATTTGAAATGTGGTAAATAATGGAATTTCGCTGTGTTGATTTTAAATTGTGTTATGGTTATTTCTCATATTTTATATGTACTTCATAATGACACATATTAGTGTTTATCTCCTCATTCTTGGTCTGTCAAAATTTGTTCAAACTTTTAAGATACATAATGTCATTGTGTAGATGTGTGTAAAGGATGGATTTTAGCTACATTGATTTTTTTCGTATTTATGATTGCTTTTATTTATACTTAGCCTCAAAAATTTTGCAACAAACTTGAAAATCATAAATTATTTTATAACTATTGTCGTCCTTTTTCGACACTGTTCAATGAACACATGATTACACAATAAGTTTTTTAATTAAGCAAGACATGTATGCTTAAAATGATTACCAAAATTGGTCATGGTGAGCATAATTGTGTATATGAGATGTTAAAGGCTGTTGTTTCACTAAGGTTGCTTTAGTCTGCTTTCTGTCGGATCAAATTGTCATGTCTGTATCAG
The DNA here is from genome assembly GCA_947247005.1 of Spisula solida. Lineage (NCBI taxonomy): Eukaryota > Metazoa > Mollusca > Bivalvia > Venerida > Mactridae > Spisula > Spisula solida. The sequence goes on along the minus strand of OX365960.1, from coordinate 23,995,171 downwards.
TAATAGACTATGGTACCATATCAAACAGAGAAATAGTGTATTTGACATACCATGTGATGACAGGTCAAGGGTCAATGCAGCTGATTTAGACAGGCATTATGCTACACTGTAGCACTATATTCAATGAAATTGCTGTGGCTTATTTAAAGTTAACCATAGTTTTAAATCAATATCAAACTTGCATTTTAATTGTGTTTTTGTGAAAACGACACCACTTTTAAAAAGTCCTCAATTGGGTACAATTTTGTTATTACTAGCAATACATCAGTTAAACTTCATCTTGACTAGTATTTTAACAAAGCTAAAGTTGTATGGCATATAAAAAAGAACACTTATAATTTCACAATTCATGACAATACGTTAAATTATGTTTTTTTATATTGTTGTTTACTTCTTTATGTTATGTTCTTGATGTACTGTTATTTTAACATCTTTTTTTACTTTAGGTTTCCCCAATGGTTCTTAAAAGTGAGGGAACGTTACCATTTAGATGTATTGGAATCAAAGATTCAACAGGTGTTGTAAAAGTAGCCCTGTTCGAGAAAATGGCTAGACAGGAATATGTGCCAGAAAGTGTCATAGAATTATCAGGAGTCTACAAGAAAAATTACAAGGGAGCTGTTCAGCTTGTTGCTTCTGATGTGTCAGAATGTCAGGTATATAGTACATTGTATACTTACTGATTCATATATAAACTTTAATCCATGTTATTTAAATTTTATGATGTATATCTATGTTTCATTATATTAAATATCAATTAGTGAAACATTGTAAAAGATTAAGTCCAATTATGAAAGTATTATTGATGTTGTTCATGAGTAACAAGTAGTTACTGCTTTGGTTCATATAGAATACTATTCAGCTATACAACTTGTCATGTATAGTATAATAACTTAGATGAAACATAAAAGCACATAATTTTATGGCAGCTGCTTATTATTATATATATTGGTTATGGTCACCTTTTTGTGAATTAATGGTACATATACTTAGTAGTCTGCAGTTATTGTTAACTTTGAGATTTTTTGTTGTCTATATGAACAGGTGTGTCCATTGTTTGATTTATCTGGAATTCCGGATTTGTCAATCCCTGAAGAGCTATGCTTTCTGACCAAAATAAAAGTTATTTGATGAAAATATCTCAAGAAATGACAAAGTTAAGGTCAATTATATCTGCTCTTCAATAAAAAGTTTGAAAAAACTGAGTTATATTTAGTTGACGGCCTCTAGTTTGTCAAAAATGGTCAGCCGCATATGCTTTTCATGATTTTTAATTTGGCTCTGTTGACACCCCTGATATGAAATACAAATTTACATGTTATAAAAATCAATAATTTATAAACATAAACCAGTTAATTGTATGATATGTGTTACACAACTATTCATTTTTTAGTTTCTGGCTAATGACAAAGTCGCAGTTGACATTACACCAGCTGATGCTGCAATGTTTGGAACAGATCCAGACTTTGGTGGGGAGGCAGAGCCTCGGTTAAAAGTTGAAGAGTTGCTGATTATTTCTTTGGTTGAGGCATTCATCTATGATGCCTGTGATTATGAAGGTAAAAGGTATATATTTCGTGAAATCAATTTATCATTAAAAAATGACAATTTTAGTTCATTTAAATGTGGACATTATTTTTGAGTTGATCTTTTTGAGCTAAAAAGTGCTTCACCATGAAAGTATACCTTAACAATTTGATGTGTTTTTAATTCATTTTAGGCTGCAAATTGATGACTTTTACAAAAATAAAATTAGTATCATGATGTAGGAGATTATATAATGAATTGACAGTTATTGGTATTAATTATAGTACAATGTGTTATAAAGTGGTATTAATGATATTTCAATCATTTTTATTAAACATTTAACAGTTTGCTAATGTAAGCTAATGTTTTCAGTGTGTGTCTATCAATATTCGACCTGGGTTCAAATCCAGGTGGAGGCATTTATATGCCTGTCATATTTCAGCAGAAAGCTGACTGACTAATAAAGGCTTTGATCAGCAATAAAACTGTAATTGAAAAATCACTTTTATGACCTAACATTAAAGTAAAATAATTTTTCACATGTAGACAAAATATGAGAATAATTTTTTTTTGATATATGCTTTATGTATTATAATAATAATAATTTTTTCATCCACAATTTACTTGTCTAGACACTAGAAGTCGAAGTTTTAGTTTAATCATTATGAAAGTTGGTCACAATGATCATTCAACAATATTTAGGTCAATTTCAATATTGGGTCATGCGAGGTAAAAAACTAAGTCACTCCTTGAACTGCTAGAACAGGTGAGCGACCTATGGCCCTTTGGGCTGTCTTAACTGTTTTTACAATTTTACCATTTCTTTTTATAGGCTGTTACATGAAGAAAATGAAAGACAACATTTGTCCCACATGTAGTGGGACATCATCCAAGAAAACATGTAGAGGGAAGGTTGAAGTCCAAAAAGAAGATGGTAGTACCATGACTACCACTCTTTTTGCAAAAGACTTAAGCATGCTGTTTGGACTGATAGATTTAGGCTTATACGGAGAAGGAATCGATATGTTAGTTGGACTTTCGTACATGCTGCCCGTTAAGTTTCAGGGGCATGTTAAAGGAAACCAGATTTACAATATAAAGAAAAACTAAATAAACCTTTTGCATAAATACTACGCAATAAAAAACATATTTTTATGTTGACATGTGCAAAGTTTAGATTATGATTACTAACTAGTCAAATTAAACCAAAAAGTAAGTGATCTCATGAAAGTGTGCCAAAATTCAACGTGGAGCTTTGTGTATATGGTGTATGATAAACAAGTTTGATATTCCTGTTTGTGTGTTCTGTGTAAATAATTGTTTCATTTTACATGATTATGCGTGTTTACATTGACACATATTTTTTTATGTTGATATTTGCATAATTTAAGATGCTGCCTATTACTATTAAGTCAAATAAAACGAAAAAGTAACTGATCTCATGACAAGTGCCATAATAAAACTTCTCAGTCAGCATTTTATAATGTATATGTGTGTTCTGTGAAAATAATTATTTCATTTTACATGCTTTTGCCTGTTTAAATTAAAACATATTCCTTATGTTGATATATGCATAATTTAGATTATGTTATTATTACTTAGTCAAATAAAACCAAAACGTCACTGATCTCATGAACGTGTGCCAATATTGAACTTCTCAGTCAGCATTTTATAATGTATATGATTTATCATAAACATGTTTGATATTTCTGTTTGTGTAATCTGTGTAAATAATTGTTTCATTTTACATGATTTTGCCTGTTTATTTTATATTTCATTAATGGTTTTACCTCACCTGCCATGCATTCTACTGCCATGAAGTGACAGAGTGAACTTTTGTGATCTAAATAATTGTTTCATTTTACATGTTTTTGCTTGTTTACATTAAAACATATTTTTTATGGATATGTGCATAATTTAGATGTTGTTTATTACTACTTAGTCATATAAAACCAAAAAGTCAATGATCTCATGAACGTGTGCCAATATTGAACTTCTCAGTCAGCATTTTATAATGTATATGATTTATCTTAACATGTTTGATATTTCTGTTTGTGTAATCTGTGTAAATAATTGTTTCATTTTACATGATTTTGCATGTTTATTTTATATTTCATTAATGGTTTTCCCTCACCTGTCATCAAGTGACACAGAGTGAGTGAGCTTATGTGATCTCTCTTCGTCCGTCCGCCTGTTGTCCATCCACAATTTGCTTGTGTAGACAATAGAGGTCACACATTTAGATAAATCTTTATGAAACTTGGTAACAATCATTATCTCAACAAAATGTAAGTCAAGTTGGATATTAAGTCATATGGGGCCAAAAACTAGGTCACCAGATCAACTGATCGATAATCCTTGTAAAACAATACAGGTCACAATTTTAGCTTAATCCTTATGAGACTTGGTCACCATGATCATGGTCTGGAAATGGTTCACTTGGTCAGAAAATAAAAACACTTTCCTGCATTAAGATCACTTTATGAATGATAACTTAGGTTGACATTGGAGTCTTTCAATTGTCGGCACAACTAAGACAGGTGAGAGACCTAGGGTCCTTTTGGGCCTTCTTATTTATATATACTTCTTGATAATTCCAAACAGTGTAACAGTTTTATAATTTCAATTAATAATACTAACAATAAATGCTCAAAAAAAACAAATAAAAGTTGATATCATGAAAATGTGCGAAAATTTCATGTTCTCAGTTAGCATTTTATAATGTATATAATTTATAATAAATGTGTTTGTAATGTGTGATCTGTGGAAATAATTGTTTGATTTTCTATGTTTACATTTATTACGTTAACATTTCATCAATGTTTTCATATTTACTACATGAACCTGCAAATTAAAAATATGTTTCCATAATTCTAATGCATAATACTACATACTATGTAAATATTTACAACTTTCTTTACAAAGACATTTGACAATGTATTCCATTTATTATGAATACAATTAATTGACTGTAAAATATTGCAATTCAATCATTTACTGAAATGTCTTGCAGTGTAGTCATTTACATTGATTATGTGTAACTTACTTCATCAAAAAACCCAAACTATTGTATTGATTGTTATAACCCAATAACACTAAATACATTACAAGTTTACATTTTTATGAATAAAACAGAACATATGTCTTGGACTATAGTAGATATTATATTTCTATTACACAATACATCCTGTTCTTAACATACACGTTCAACATGTAAGAACAGAACAGAACAGAACAAAACAGAACATATCTTTTATTTTGAGACACAGAATGTAAAACATTGTTTTACAATAACATGTGAACAAATATACATACATGAATTTCTACAATACGGTATGGTACAATGGCGGGGTGGTGGGGATCGTGATCACAAACGAGTTAGAATAACAAAATGGCAAAGGTGATCATTCTAATAGCATACATAGTCAATGTCAAAATTTATATTGTACGGTAAATGTCGAGATAAGTAGCATCAAGAAATAATTCAATGATTATCAGGCCAATATGAAAAATAACATTCCAGTTCATTCATGCCATTCCAAATGCAATGTATACATATAAAAAAATTTGGACCATAAACATTTTTCTATATAAGTAAATGTCTTAAATAGTTCATCTGAACTAAAGTGTTAGGACTAGTAAAATAAATCTGTGTTACTAGTATATAAATCTGTAGTGTTGTGAATATAATACATATATTTAAAAATGTACTATCACATATCTCATTTTGTTTTGTCATGTGTGTTTTGTAAAATATAAGATTTCTGCTAAAGTATACTGGTTGCAATATAAAACACAGTTCTTATTTCCTTTGTTTAATAAACTTGATCAAAATGTACTGCTGAAGTTAAAATATGATAATTATGTAATTTGTTTACCAAGTTTAGCTTTAATGTTAATATCTTATTTATTGACGTTACAGTTGGTTCAAATATATCACTAAACATTTGTTTTAAAAGCTTTTGTTCCTTGTTCTCAATATAAAGTTTTATATATATAATATACAATAATTTTTTACACATTTTTAACAATAAAATTAAACTTTTTTTCCATTTGTTTAATAATGTTGAAGTTTTGTATTTTAAACTTGATACTGATGCATTATGAACATATTAACCTGTTTTACTTGGTTGTATTTTGATTTCATTATTCAAAAAGAGGTGAAAATTATTATACTGTACAACCTGTATTGAATATGAAGAATTGTTTTAAAATCAAAATGGCCTAATGTTTCATACATACAATTTCCATTCCTACTAATACAATTTCACAACAACTTCAGTATTTAAATGTTTATTATAAATTTTATATTCATATTTGAAATCCAATAATTTGGTTTATTTTATAACATTTACATTGATAAAAACATTGTTAATAACTAATATTTTACAGTCAACAAGAGCATAAATTCATGTAAAGTTTTAGTTCATACTATTTCTTAAGAATTATAAGTAACATTCATTGTTATGATTGCTTGTAACTTATGAATATTGCACCCAAGTTATAAGAAAATATGAACCTTTTTGTACCATTATTTAAAACTTAAAATAACACTTACACCATGTTTATGTTAATTTACATTACAACTTTACTTCTTATGGTGCTACTACATTGATTTAATGTTGTTTTGTGTCATGGTTATGCAACACATAAGTCTTGTATTGTTAATAGTTTTCTGTTTATAAATAAAACAAAGTCCATCTAATTGTTGTATTTTATTTGTGTTATTTTCAGCTCACCTCACCTGTCACAAAGCGACATAGTGAGCTTTTGTGATCACTCTTTGTTAGTCGTTCGTCCGTCCACAAATACTTGTGCAGACACTACAGGTCACAGTTTTAACTTAATCATTATGAAACTTGTTCACAATTATCACAAATCTAGGTCAATTTCGATATTGTGTCATCTTGGGTCAAAAAGTGGGTCACAAAGTCAAATCATAAAAAACCTTGTGTAGTCACTAGGGGTCACAATTTTGGCCTAATTTTTATGAAACAAGGTCAAAATGATCATCTCAACAAAATTAAGGTCAAGTCCTATATTGGCTCATCCAGTGTCAACAACTAGGTCACTAGGTCAAATCATAGAAAAACCTTTTGTAGTCACTAGAGGTCACAATTTTGGCCTCATCTTTATGAAACTAGGTCACAATGATCATGTCATCAAAATGTAAGTCAACTTCTATATCGGGTCATCCGGGTAAAAAAATAGGTCACAACGTCAAATAATGGAAAAACCTTGTGTGGTCACTAGAAGTCATAATTTTTGCCTAAGTTTTATGACACTTAGTCACAATGATCATATCAACACAATCTAGGTCAATATCGATAATTTGTCTTCCAGGTCAAAAACTAGGCCACAAGGTCATATCATAGAAAAACCTTGCGTAGTCACTAGAGGTCACAATTTTGACCTAATCTTTATGAAATATGGTCACAATGTCAAACTGATAGCATTGCATTTACACTTAGCATTGTTGGTTTAATTTATACAACCAATGAAATAATATGGACCAAATATGGAATTTGTACATACTGAATTGCTATTGAATAGCTATACAAGCTTTACACACATAACACAATTTGACTATTACATTATACTACTTGCCTACAAACTAGTCATCAAAATGTTAATGAAATTAGCATTAGGAAGTTACTACACATCACTTCACTCTGAAAGGAGTTTTAAATAATGTGCATTTTCATGGTATGCCATTTGACAAAATTAAATTAATAGCATGCATATATTTTAAAAACATGTTTGTACAAGAGGATTAAAGTACAAACTAAGATCCTTAATATTCAAAATGAAAATATATTTGTTATTATTCACTATAGCCAATATATTTTTAAAAATGCCACACCTGCTGTTTATTATGAAGATTAATTATTTATGTCTTTACAGTTTTCACAATTTCTTTTACGGCGCCCTTTGATGCTTTGCATCAATGGTTATCTTGTATCTACATTCTAGACAGCCTAATACTAGAGATAGGTGGGAATGCATTAAGGTGATTCGACAGTCTTTGGTCTAACTGTACAAGAGGCACCAAGCATGTGATATGTATAAAGAACATATATACAATACATTCACTATGGTAATTACTGTAGAATATTTAGAAGCCATTGTACAGAAATGTTTTGTGCAAGTGTTATGTCAAACACTATTTAAATAATTGACTTAGAAAACAAGGACAGACTCTTGCTGGCTTCTAGTGAATATTCCGAATTCTTCAGGCATCAATATCTAGCATAATCCAAAAAAATTACAAAAACGTACAACTATTTGTCGCTATTTGTTAAATCATGGTAACATCGACAACAGTTTGCGTTTTGTCCACCTTTCTCTCAAAGACCGGCGAATCTCCTTTGATATATGTATAAATAAATAATTACAAGATGCAACAACAATAAAGTGGCACATCTTATATGTTTGTTAACTTCGTAGCAAATAATTTGTATAACTTGGCACAGAAGTAAAGTAAAGTATGTATACATGTCAATAAATGTAAGAATATATACATGTAAATACCGGACAATTCTATGTTTATAGCTCACAACACGCCCTTGTTGCAATGTTATCTTTTCGTTGAATATACATGTATTTATCAATCCAAGTCATCCAAATCCAACTTTGATCTATTAACTGTGTTTGAAGTGCGCCTCTCACCATTTGATGTCCGGTTTCTGCCTGTATACCAACCAAAATGTATGATTATTCATACTGATACAAATGAAACTACACATATATTTATTTTATTATAATTGACAATAATGTTCTTCACAAATATTACAACATTTAGCAAGAAATACCAGCGTGTTAACATATCAATTCTAACTGCAGCGACTGACCATATCACACAGTTTAAACAAACATTATTACTTATTATGTTAATAAAAGCTGATAAATTCATCATCGATAAACATATTATATATCCTTCCGTCAATCTGTACTAATAGAATCTTACAATTATGACACACGTATATTAAACACTAAGTGTATGTACCTGTCTCTTTCTGACTTTCCCCCATGTACTCTTGGTGCATCTTTTTCTCCATTAAACCTAGCAGTACAAAAAAATGTACATAATAAATATATAATTCATCAGGTAAATGTGGACGCTAAATGAAAGATACTGGAGCATTTAAAATTGTGTAAAACAACAGTTTGTAATACATATTTTTAAACCGACCCGAATTATATTATACTTGCATGGTCAATCCAGCACACCAGATATATCTATACAGTCAACTCTCGTTATCTCGAACTCGCTTATATCGAATTTTCCGTTATGTCGAAGTTTTTTTTCAAGTCCCGATTTCTCTCCTTCTTTGTCTTTATGAAATCTCGAGACCCATCTCGAAGTTTCGGCTCGAATTCGGCTCGAATTTTTCGTTATGTCGAATTATTTTTTTGGTCCCGATTAACCAATTTGCACTTTAAATCTATTGTTTATCTCGAAGTCGGGTCGAAGTCTGATCGTATTCGACTAGCGTCGAATGTTTTTCACACTTCGCCAGTCTAAAATCTTCGATTTACCTGTAATTTTCGCGCCTTCCATTGTATATCTATATGTATATTACTTTTGTATTTAATCAATGTATTTCGAAAATGTGATATTTTTTAAAGGTATAAAAAATATGTCTTGTCTTTCACGGAACTGGTACAGAAAAAAGTAATTTACTCCAAATAAAGAAAGAAAAGCATACTATCTGATAATACTAATACCTCCAACTGAAGCACCATACACTTCACTTTCCTGCAGGAACGTAATGGATGCCACTTCTCTTGATTGCTTATCATCATCGTTCGCCGGCTTTAACCGAGTTCTGTCGCTTTTCTGTATGACAAGCGGAGTTGCTTGTTTGATATTGGTGCTCGTTTGTTTTGCACTATCAGCTGGTTTTTTTTCTTTAGGTCGAACCCCATGGTTATCCGGGTTTGGCAAAGGACTTTTGTCTTTTCCATGTGGCCCTAAAAGAGCATTTCAGTACTTAAAGAAACAAGAAATAATAATATTGATGATATAAATAACAACAGTATTCATTCGGTAGAAATTTAGAGTAAGAAAATCATCAAAAAGACAAAGCAAATATAACAAGTTTACAAAATATTACACATCTAAAAGGGAGTGAGTTTGCACAGTAAATACCACAAAAACACACCTACACCAAAAAGAAAATAGATAGTCGGACAGGGAACCAGCCAAGCACAGAAAACACAAAAACATAACATACCACAATTACACGGCACAGTGCCCAACACATGACCGAACGAGAAAATGAACTGGCCAAGTTCCAGTTGTCAAAAAGCTTAATGAACTAATGTCAGCAATCAAAAAGCTGATTGTTTTTTGATAGTTTCAACAGTAAAACGATTACACACGAAGCCAAGGAAAATTATTTCCATCGTTGAAGCAGCAAAAGCACGAATACACTAACAATATAGTTTTAAACTTAGACGTTAAAAGTAATAAAACTGGTGGCTTCTCTGATACAGCAACACCCGAACTCGAATATTTGTGTTTTAAAGTTTGGTCTCCTATTTTAAAAACATGACAAAGTGAAGTTCAATCTACATTCTTGTTATTTGGTATGCAATTACGTGAAGTTTTGTGAATGAGTGTTATTTGTTTGGTCTGAGCTTGCAACCAGGAGAAATAGTTTATGGATGGTATATGACGGCAAACGTTTCTGCATAAATTGTCCACACATTTTGTGCTAATTAGATTTATAATATAAATTTATATCACTTTAAAACTTTCAATGTCATTGAACAACCAATAACTATGCCGCCAAAAACCTTTTATTAGCTTACATGTTCCGAACATAATCGGAACAATAACCGAACATGATCGGAATGATGAACGAACATCGTCAAATATAATTATACATTACTGACCCCCTAGTTCAAAGGTCTGTTTAGATGAAACTGGTCTGTGTTCTAATTGCTCTTCGTTCCTCTTGTTTACTCGTTTGTCCTTTTTTTTGCTTTTATGACTATGTTGTAGAGGTCCAAAACAACTTGCCGTTGTATTTACGTCCTTTGGTCGAGCTCCTTGTTTATCATTGTTCGAACATTGAAGTTTCCCTTTTCCACAGGACCTGGTGTTGATATCTGTTTGTAATTAAATTAACAAACACAATCATTCATGTCAGAAATAATTTCAAAGCTTAATACTTGATTCAGAACTACAGACATAAATTTGAATTAATCCGTTGCAATCAAAGCATGGAAATAAGCTGGCCTAATAAACATACCGATTACATATGCTATGATTTTTTATATATTTGCTATCAACATAAACACAAACTACTCCATTAATTGCCGCTAATAAAGCTACAATATTGGCTTCAAACATACACGTTATTATTCCAAATTGATAGGCATTTACCTTCATGTTCTGATATTTGTGTTTTTGAAGCAGTTCCAAGCCCAGATGATAGATTATCATTCTTACTCTTGGTCTCGTAGTTATCTCTTCCCCTGCTATGATCGCCAATCTGATCTGTGACATTCCTTTTGTTTGTTTGATCTACATTGTAACATTTGGTTTTTGGTCGAATCCCTCGAGAAATATTTTTCGGAACGTCAGCTCGCCCATTTCCACGAATGCCTAAAATCGTGTTACAACTGTCTACATAGAACGCATTGATTATCATCAACACAACTTAATTTGATAACTAAAATGGGGGTCATATTTATCCATTAGATACTATAATACATAGGCAATGCAAAGCCATACAGAAGCGACGACAGTGCCTAGCCACCAACACAGACACATAACGGACCATCCGTATCTTCAATAAAGGGAGATTTCAAGTAATCATATATATACTGCCCCTCGCAATGAATGACATACTGCATGATTTCAGGTGACCAAAAGGGAGACAATTACAAATGATAACAACACTGAAGTGAAGCACAGGGAGACATTTAACAGCCACCACACGTCAACGACACATGCTTTAGTGATATATATATTATACTGTAATTCAAAGTCATATAGACACGGCTGCAGCGCCTAGCCCCTCACGCAAGACACATTTGCAGATGTTTTGATATAAACAGGGACTTTTGGTGCAATACATATATATATAATATTTTACCTTCCTTTCGAACATCTAAAGCAGTAGGTGCCATCCACGAAAAGCCCATAACAAACGTCACAGGTCTGTTACTTAAAGATGAACAGTCATCATTTGTGTGAATATGAAATACGTATTCATTACCTTTATAGAATACCTGTAATCAAATAGTTAGTGTACAGTACTAATGTCAAAACGATTTAATGTCTTCTAAACGAAATTGGAGATCATTTTACTTAAAAACCTCAGCTCTACCGATATATATTTTTTTCTTGTGTTGACTTCAATTAATGAAGCAAGGTACCATACGGTTCCAACACACCTTTTGTAGCTTTTAGGGAGTTATAAACACGACTTTCTTTTTATTAGACTATACAATCATTGAAAAATATAAAAGATCGTTGGTGTGAATAAAGAATGTTGCATACAGTATAATTCTGTATCAATACCACCCTTGGGCTTCATATAAACCGGTAGTTCGGGGCATTATTGAGCAATATTAATACATGTTCATTACATAAGTATCCAACAGTCCTATGTACACATATTTTTTAGGAATGTTTAAGTGTCTAACAATGAACACATAGCTTTACAGTGCTATTGATCCAAAGTGTTTCAACTTTCTGAAACAGTGAATGCCTAGCTTTGGTTTTTTAGATATGCACCAAATTACAACGTAATAACATTTTTGATTTGGAGTCTAGAATAATATGCAAGTAGTTATATATAGAACTATATTCTATATTTAGACACACTGATGAGACTTTTCCGGCGAAACTAGTTTGGGCATTAATAATCACTATTAAAGAAAAGCCTGCGAGTGTGAGAAGTCATATCTTAATTTCATGATTTATATATATTATCAATACTGTGATCAGTACAAAGAGAAGTAGCCATATGTACTAAAGAAATGGACAAATCAATTTGATACCTTTGTCTCGATTCTTCTTCCACCATCATCTACAATGCCCGACAGTCTCTCGTGTCGGGATTCAAATATCGGATGAAACCAATGATTGTCCGCTTTCACCTCTTTCCTCTTTCGACCGTTTTGTTTCATCTTCTTTCTCCACTCAAGTCTTAGACATTCTTCATCAAGAATGTCATCACCAGGCGAACCATTGCCCAACGCAAAATATATCTTTGGTTTCTTCTTGTAAATTTGATCTCTGCTTTTTATATTAAGATTTTTCATGTACTCCTTTTCCCATTCTTCAATCATCTTTTTATATGTATTCGGATGGGACTCCACACAAGTTCGTTTTGGTAATAACCAATGTAGCAAAGCATAATACAGATAACCTTCGATGTACTTCCTTTCCGTATTCTTTTTACTCCTTTGTAAATTCCATAACTGTGTACTATATGTCAGCAGGTTTTTAAACCTGTCCATACCACACTTTTGTTCCGCATTGGACAGAACTATGATACTGTATCCAAGGTAGACAAGCAAGTCGTTTTCCTTTAAAGCTTTCCCATAAGGTTTATTCCTGCTCTCGTGTTGAAGGCGTTGAAATGCTTCTTCAGCTCTGCGGGCTAAAATATTCTTTTGTTTTTCATGAGCTTTCATTAACAACTTCAAACCAACACCCTTCCTAAATTCAAAATTCATCGTGTGTTCTTTGCTACCATAGAAGTATTCAAACCTCTCTCTGGGACCGAGTAACAAAATGTCATTATTCGGTATAGTGAACTGGGTAACAAGGTTGGCCCTGGTCATGTATGCATTTTCTTCTAAGTTTCTTAAAGACTCCTCCATGTGTTGATATCCTGATTTTCCATTTCTAAATAGCCCTAACTCAGGTATCAGAAAGAATACTCCGTTATAGCTGGAACTCGGAATGTCAAACGTGGGATCATTCAGAAATGTCCAGAAGTTTTCACGATTGCCAAAACATTCAAACTTTTGGAAATTCTCAAGTAGACACAGTATGGTTTGCACTTCCATTAAATAGCAGTTAAGATTCTTATCTTCATCACTGAAGGATGCTTCCTTTTGTGCCTGCTTGAACTTTTCTGTTGCGTTTATCGCAAGTTTTATGTATTGCACGGAATCTTCATCGTTGAAAGTCATGTCTTTATGTGTTCCAATCAAAAACTCCATTTTGGATCGAAATATTTGGCCATATGTATCAAGCAAGTAGGAATTGTGTGGTTTCTTTTCCAACGAACGTTTTATTGCATCTACAGCGGCATCGTAATCTTTAATGTGGTAAAGAAAACGTGCAAGTTGTTGACCAACAAATGGATCTTGGGTAACCTCTGTACACCTTGTCATAATTCTAACAACTCTTTTCTGTGAAGATTCTCTACTTTCGTTACTCACGGGTTTTTCCAATTCAAAGATCAAAGTAGAAAATTTCCCTGGCTTGATTCCTCCTCGATCATCAACTAATTCCATCCGAGTTTTGAAAAGGCTACATACATTCTTCACAAACTCTTTTGACATTGGGTTTGTTTCGGAACAATGCATTTCTACGAGATCTAGTAGTTGATTAACAATGACCTCGAACGAGATGCCATTTTGAGTAGTTATGTAATGAATTATGGCCTTTGCGAGTGGTTGTGACAAAATTGAGACAGCACTACAAGAAAATTTATCGGAAGACCTATGAGTGATGAAAAGTTGCATTGCTTTAGAAAGCTGAACGTTCCAAATCTCTCTATTTTCCTTCCGTTTGATATCCCGTTCTCTTTGCGTCCAAACGAGTCCAAATGGTTTACCGTGGCAGTCGTTTAAACTCAATTTAGTTGATGTGGTAATTGTATCCGTTATCACAGAATCAAATACCGATTCTGGTACCGGATGGTCACTATCAAACGAGCAAAAGAGGGCAAGAGATTGTAGTACTTTTATTTCAGTTATCGAAATATCTTCCATCAATTCCGCTGTTGTTTTTTCAATAAAGGACGGATCAAAGGATTTTCTTAACACATTAAAGGCAAACATTGTGTTTACTTTAACGCCATACATGGTCTGTAGGTCTATAAATTTCTTTTCAAACCACATTGTCTCATTCGTAGATAGACGATGCTCTAAGACTTGACCCCTTTTGTCTGAACTAGATACCGGGACTCGGGTGATGAAGATAAGCAAGCAAAACAGTTCATTAGGCGTTCCTTTTTTGTAGGCTACTTCATTCAGACTGAGTCTAAGGGTACTTATATCTTCCTCATTGCCGTTGTCGATTAACGCAACCACAGGCTTTGGGTTTCCATCAGGACATTCTTTAAACGATTGGAAACGGTAAATTTCTTCAGCAGTTTCCTTTGTAATTCTGTTGATTATACAACAACGATATACCTCTCTGGCGCTTCTGGCTACCTTTAACTGGCTAAGGTACCACAACAATTGTCTTCCAAGAGTAGTACCACCAGCTCCAGGGTGATGACCTATGTGGTATTGCTCGTATCTGTCTTCTCCAGAATTTGAGATCAGAACATCTTTAATTCCTCGTTTGTGTATTTTATACACATCTCTGTGTCCAACCTGATTTTGATAGTATAGGTTCCACCATGTGACCCTGTTTCCCTTATAGAACCTACTTTCCTCCTCACAGCGTTTGTTTCGTACATCATCTTGTAACATATATTCCTCTTCAAGATTATGAAAGCATTCGGTGTAGCCGCAATCAATCAGCTCAATGTCGTGTAGATTTAAATCATCTCTTTCTTTCGGGGTTAATTCCACAGTGTTACCTCTACTGTCCGGTAATTTGAATGAACTATCTTGTCTAGGCTTGAATGAATTGCATATTTCTGACACAGTATCTTGCCATTCTAATCCTACAAACACTTTTTTATGCAAATCATTGACTTTTCCTTGTAGCTCTTTCTTCCATTCGCTGATAATACTGTCGTTTTCGGCAATAATTAAGCACTCATTGGCAAACGAAGACATGAAAGCATCCCTAGCAATTTCAAGCATAGGGTCAAAATCTATGGTTTTTTGAAACACCAAAAATAACATTAGACATCTGCTTTTTGGTACTTGCTCTCTGATATTTGACAGAGCAGACCTCACACCGTGATATCGTCTTTCGTACCATTTCTCAGACTTGAACCTTTGTTTCCCATGCTCATTATTCCCATTTGTATATATCCAAACACCATCATCTTCAGAGAGACTGCTGTCCTTCCTAGTCCTTGCATTTTCAGTTAAATAATCTTCGGCAAGTTTTATACGGAAACTATTCTTATCGCCTTCAATTAAATGACGCAAACTGACAGAAGCATCAAAATCTAGCACTGCTAATGATGAAGTGAACGCCACACCCATTTTGGCCAGTAAATCACGAATCCTTTCTTCATCTGTGCAACTAGTGATTTCACCGCAACATATCACAGGAACATAAGCGTCGGTTACGTATTTCGCACCAGCAGTCAATGCATTTCTTAGCTTAAGTCGATTCTGTAACGAAACATCTTTAATTGGGCTCTGCATAAGATTGTCTAATTGTGTTCTTTCTGTATGGAGACTTTGAAATTCTGTTTGCATAACATCAAACTTGGAATCCTCTATAGTGACTATTTGGTTGTCCTTGTTATTGTAAACAAAACATTTCTTCCTTTGATTTCCTTTCGGTGGAAACTTTACCTGTATAAGACGTTTATCCAAATGACACGCACGTGCTGCGATATCAACTTCTAAAACAAAACCCTTATTTTCAACAGGAACTCGTTGAATCGGTCGCATACATCTATCAACAGTCATAACATCGAAGCAAGACTTGATTGTATACTGTACCTCATGTCGTAGAAATTCTACATTCATTTCCTTTGGCAAACCAACGATTTTACCTTGGCCGTTACCATTGTCTTTGATGCCAAAATGAATCGTTCCGTTTTTCTTACCATTCATGCAAGCATTGACAAACCGTACAATTTCTTTAGCAATGAATGCATTATTACATTGATTTTGTGTTGGTAGAACAAATTCATGTGCAGCAACAGTGAGATTACCTGTTTCTGGTATCACTATCTCAGGTTGATAAACTGTATTTCCTGTAGGAACATCAAATTTACGCAGACAGCCTTTGGTTGAATGCAAAGAGTAACTGCTTTGATTTTCGATTTCTTGTTGCACTTCTCGAAAAGTTATTTTTATACCTGTAGCAAATTTAATGGACGCAGATTCTAAGCCAGGACTAAAGATGTCTTTCAACTGATCCACTGACAGGTTCGCAAATACCTTTGATGACAGCACTTCCTCCTCCACTGTCGTCTTGATGATAGCCCCGAGTCCTTCTTTAACCTTTTCTAGTTTGTTTCCCAGATAGTCCGCAAACTTGTCGCATGGTAAATCCGATATGTTCTCTTCTAATTCTATGTAATAAATACAATAAGTCTCCATTCAGTACAATGACATGTGTTTAGATTTAAGTTTTATTTCATGTAATGCGCACCTTAATAAAATATGTTTTACAATACAATGTACATTTTGTACATGTACAATGAAATTATAATTCAAGTACTTGATATTTTACAGAGTATGCAGTGTCAGGATTTCATCTAATAAGAAGTGAAGTCGGTCACAAGGAAGTATAATACTTTATACGAAATACTAAGTAAATTGAATGTCTTAACTGCCTCAGATCATGTACCATTTTCTCTTTTTTCATCTAAAATAGTGTTTATATCCTACTGGGCAAACGACGACAATAAAACAGAGACTAACATATAAGTTTAATCTTAACATTGCAATACCTATTGTCAGTTTTCAGATTATTATAACTATTCATTTTAAACAATTAATACAGAAAATGCATATCACAGATTCTTTTGCTTTGGACTTTACGAGTACATAGTTACGCTGTCTTTGATATCACATTGCGCTTACTAAGTATTCCTGCACGTGTATCTATATTGAGAGTGCACCGACTGTGTGACTGTGTGGTTTGTGACAGTCAAATGTACACAGGAATGTACCTTCCAACTCGTTGTCATCATGTGCTTTTTGTTATCGTAAATGAATATCTTGTAGATTAATTAATATAAACAAGAGCCAAAATGTCACAAAATACGCCCGTCTCGGGGCATGGTGAGTCTCAGGGCAAAATAAAAAAGAAAAAGAATAAAAAACAATTAAAAAATATTTTTTTTAAAGATTAAAAAAAAAATAAAAAAAAATAAATAAAAAAAAAAATTAAAAAAATATATAATAGAATTTGGCCTAGATATTATGACCATAAGCATTGTCACAAAGTTTGAAGACGAGCGGATGAAAACTGGTTGCGTTAGAGCATAGACAATGCTAATTTCATACTTATTTGGTAATTAAAGGCCCATAACCAAATAAGACCTACGCCGATTTGGCCAATGATCAAACTTGGCCTAGATATTATGGCCATTAGCATTGTCACAAAGTTTGAAGACCATCGGATGAAAACTGTTTGCGTTACAGCACAGACAAAGCCAATTTCATACTTATTTGGTAATTAAAGGCCCATAACCAAATAAGGCCTAGCGCTAGAGTACAGACAAACTGCTGGACGCGGCCGCCCGCCCACCAAGGGTGTTCCCATAATACGTCCCGTTTTCCAAACGGGCGTATAAAAATCAATCCTTTATCTTGTTCCATGTATTCAATATGTATTATTGTATATATGTTGTATGAATTCAGAAAATAAATACAGTCTGTGATAAGTAAATTGAACTTTAAAGATTCGTCTGTAAAATTACCTTCTTTCTGATCTACCTCTTGAAAATGTGTTTCATCTTTCCATGTTATACCATGAAACCTTTAAAACAAACCAATGACAACATATACTTACAAATGCCGCATTTTAGATATACACTCGGCAAAACTTATAAGTACACACGTCGTTTTATCGTTATAACTTTTTTATTTTTTATTCTTTTTGCATGAAATTTTGTGTACATGGTATTGACTATCAAAGGACTGGATAAAAAAAGTTTTTTCTTCAAAATTAAATACAGCGGTTCATTGGACCATGAAAGATCAAAAACCGTAAAATGGCCGTGAAATTGACGCGTATTTGCAAAATATTTTGATGTAAGGTAAATTTGAATTTTAGATTTATTGTCAAATTAGAAAAACACAAAATAATTCGATTTTTCAAACAACAACATGGTGTTTTTTTACTTTTAAAATTATTTTTTATTGTTATGGTCAAGGGGAGTTAACCATGTTCCAAATTGCATTTTTTATCAGAAGTTTATATTTTTAAACCTAAATTGTGCTTGTTCCTAACATTGTTTTCTTTATTACTGTGTCTGTGATAGAAACATAGACTTGAAACTGTACTGTATCAGCGCAGCGGGGCCATATGTGCATTAGCAACCTGACAATCGCCCGATGAACACAAGGCATTATTGTGTTTTTTTAGATTCTGCTGTTGTCATCATTAGTTTATTCTGTTTGTGACAATTTAAATCTGATGTTAAAAACATCGATTGTATTGTAACTCTACATATCCAATCTACATATGTTGAAATTTTCAGCACGATCATGCACGCCTTGACCGAGCTATGGGCAAATAAACAAGTGTGTACTTATAAGTTTTGCCGAGTGTACTACACTTAACAAATCTTATAAGTGTGCATGTATATATTACCCATAACTCGGTCAATACTTGTTTGATCTTGTTGAAATTTTCAACATATGCAGCCTGGACATGTGGAATTACCATTCAATTGATTTCATTAAATCTGATAACAATTGTTCCAAACAGAATAAACAAATGATGACATCAATAATCGCTAATGTCACACGTTTTTGTCGTGTGTTCATCGGGTGTTTGTCTGGTTGTTAATGCAGCTATTCAACATCTTTGCTGATCAAGTTTGAGTTCAAGTCTATTTACTTATCACAGAGACAGAAATAAAGAAAACAATTATAAGAATAAAGCACAATTTAAGTTGATAACTACTCACTTTTTGTATAAAAATTCAATTTTGGAAGAGTTACCACCCTTTGACCATAAAATTTAAATTGTATTTTTAAAAGTTAAAAATAACCATTTTGCTGAGTGAAAAATCCCATAATTTTGTGTTTTTTGAATTTAGCAAAATATCTAAAATTCTAATTGTCCATAAATAAAAATAATTTGCACATACGCGTAAATTTATCGTACATTTTACGTGTTTTGATGTTTCATAGTTCAGTGATCCGCTTTATTTAATTTTGAAGAAAAAACGATATTAATCTAATCGTGTGTTATTCAATAGCATGTACACAAACTTTCATGCAGAAGTGTTCATAAATAAAAAAGTTATACGGTAAAAACATGTGCACACTTATAAGATTTGTTAAGTGTACAGTGCATCTTTCTGCAAAAGAAAAGCTGAAAACGATCATTTCTATTGCAAGTCACTCACTAACACTCCCAAAGCAACACCTATATTTGTCATGATTTCTCCACTGTTAGTTAATGGATATAGTTCAAATTTGCAATGTTAATGAACTAATATTCGTTGCATGTCTAGAATTTATATGCAAATCAGTTTATTGAAAGATAAACTTAAAACAAAATAATGAGAATCACTGCGAAACTGAAAGTCACAAAAAGGACGCCATGTAAAAATATTGCAAGAAGGAACTCCGGGTCATATAGCACATGCAACACAAGCATTTCTGCAGGCGACAAACGAGACCACCACCAACCCCACAAAAACGACAGCAACGGTCCGTTTTTTCGGAAAATGGGGACCATTCCCTAGACATTGATACGCATTATGTGCTCTCGATGTTGCAGAAGGAAAATATACAATAACATACATGGAAGGACATACTAGATACTAATAAACAATGAACATAATGTTTTCATTGTTATAAACAGTTGAATAAAATTTACACCCATATTGGGAATATTTTTCATGGCTTTTCAATTTGCAGTGATAGTCAATATTGAAATTATTTCATCTTACAATTAATTGATTTCGATGAAGCAATCATAGAAACATCAGTTAAACATGTATCTGTTAATTAATATGTCAAATAATAGGCACATCGCATTATAAATAGTTGAGAAATGATGAAAAATGTAGGTGTTGCATGGGGAGTGTGATTAAGTGTATTCCACTGCGCAAATGTTTCTTTGCATTGTCTTTGGGAAATTACACGGATAGTAAAAAGGGTATTAAAAAGAATTCCCGAAGAAATAGCTAGTTAATACTAATATAATCAACCATTAATACTAATGTGGTGCAATGATTCTGTTTATTTTCGCAAACTTTTTTATGTGTTGCGATAGCAGAGTGGTTTAATGCTCTTATACTTCACAATTCTCGGTACAATAAGGTTCGAGTCCCTATAAAGGGACAAACTGTATATAATAAATCATAGCGGTATCTAACGACCACATGCATACGCGGACCAAACTCAAGTAGTCCTTTAGAGAACTTTGGTTTGCGTGAATATGGCGGTATATCTGCAGTAGAATCATGATATTGGGTTTAAATGCTTTGTACACGTGTATGTGATGTAGTGAAACTGTTTTATTGAAAGTAAGGTACGGGCTTTGAATAAATCCGCGCGTGTGAAAATATATGTCCACCGCATTTGAAGAACCAAATTTCTCTTATATAATACAAAATCCCCTGATTTTTCTTTCATTTTCTTCAAGCTGTAAGCTAGTTCCATTGATTTGTGGATTTTGAAAGGTCCCCATGTACCAATGCTTGACATTGTTGGGGTCACTCAGTTTACATTCAGTTCAAGAACAAATTTATTTGGTGGTTTTGAACCTAAAGAAGTGCAACAGTCCAGTAAAGGCATATTTTCACTTTGTTTGCGTTTAAATGTATGGCAATGCATTCCTTATTAGGTTTTAACCACTTTTATCTGTGTAAACAATATTTTTATCAGAAATTTTTCAAATAAAGTCTACAAAAGTAATTCTAAAATTGCCATTTTATGCCAATATTTACCTTAAGTTAGTAATTCAGACAAGGGTTCTTGTGATTAAATATGAAAAATAGACACATTAATAATCATCTAGTGCAAAATTGGTATTCAGTGTAACCGTTTTACACAACTCGTTTTAATATCACTATTCATAGCAATTGGCAGGCTTTGACTATATTTCTCATTAAGGGCGGGTATGTGTATTTGTCATTTGTTTTAGAATTCATGCCCAATTGGTCTGGAATTGATTGTTTTGTGCTGCATACACATAGTAGTGCATGAATTAAAAAAGTGCAAATAAAACCTAAAATAAGCAAACACAGGTTGTCTTAACATAACATTATGGCCATTTAATGTGGATTGTTGATCATTTTGTAGGGAGCAAATATATAAGAATGATTCGCAGCATATGAAAAAAACTTACTGGCTATCATTCAGTTCAAGGTTGATAGTAGGAAACGCATCTTTAATGCATTCACATATGATTATAAACTTTGTAGGGCATTTTCGTTCTTCGTCAACAAAAACATGAACATCTTCACACGCAATGTACGATCCAGTCTTTGTTTCAAGTGCTGCTGACACAATTCTCCTCACTTTCTCCTTCTCGGATGCTTTTAATTTTTTCCCTGCAAGTGATTTCAACAATGGTTGAGCACGTACATTTTACAAAGCACAACATAGTACATAGTACAAGTTACATAATGAACCTCGAAAAGGAAGAGAATATATCGTTGAAAACGTAGATGTGGTTCTTTCTTACACTGAGTGGACACCAGCTTTGACATTTCTCGTTTAATCAGATATTTAATTGAAGTACATGTATTAGTATTTTTTAATTGAACCATGTGTCTTTAATGTGTATGGAACTAGGAAATACAAATAACTATGAGACGTTTATCTGTGACTTGGTAACATATTTTGCACAGTACATAACAGGTAGAGTTCCGTAGAGGTGGGATTTGTGGAAAATGTTATAATTTCAAACTAGCATGTGACTGAACTAGGTCATTGTAAATTGTTCGTACGCGCCGAAAGTTTGTTATATCTACGTTCGTTATAGCTATATTTTTACGGCGCAAATTGACTGTCATTTTGAATTCATACGTGTCCACGAAAATTACATTATAATCCTAACATTTACATAACATTTACAAAACGCGGAGACATTCTATTTTGTTATACTATTAAACTCACCGAACTCTTTCTCCATATTTTCTCTACCTTCTATCAAATCTGCTACATGGCCATCCAACTCCCGTAAACAAACTAAAAGCTTCAGAAGGATTTCTTCATCAACAACCATCATGTGTAGTACCAACCCGTACATCTGTTCCTCATAATTGTATAATTGTTCCAAACGCTTTTTCAGTTGTTCATCAATGATGCCTTCGTCAGCTAACTTCTGTAGAAGTACATCCACTTCAAGTATTCTGGACAGATATCGCACCCACTGTGTAAGTCTATGTTTAATCATCACTTCATTGCCCACACCACTAGCTGCAAGAATGTATACAAATGTTCATATTTTGCAAATAATAGCTTTATGTCCTCGAATATACCCATTTTATCGAATTATGAAAAATCAGAACTTCTTAAATTTGATATACATGCCAATAACAACTCAGAACGTTTGCTCTCTGTTGAATCAGAACTGCGACATACATAATGTTAAATATTACCTAGTTTAGACCCGTGAGATACTACGGATAATTGACTTGATCCTCGACCTTCTATTTGCATAATTTAACAGTCGATATATTGTCCATTTATTTATTTATATCGGTCGATGTTTTCATTAGCGAGGAGAATCACGTAGACACTCGAGGTGTAATACAAACACAAATCTTAAGGACCGATATTGAACGGTTTGACAGCGAAAATTGGTGTATTCAACGCACAAACCTTGTGATATATTCATGCATGAAGGTAACTATCATGTCATTACCTCCGTACTATAACGCATGATGAACTTGGGCTAGTTATAATATAAAGCAACCTGGTTTCAAACAGAGTTTACCAAAGCTGTCATTAAAATTATTTTTGTGAAAATCCATGTGTGACCCGCAGTAGATTTGTTCATTATGAAGAGCAATGATTACACAGTTTAATATCAATTTCACAAAATGTCTACATGAAAGTATATGCACTGATATTCACCATGACGCACCAATACCGTTTTAGAAATGAGAACATCTACCTACCTTTATCACTAGAGCCTGTTTCAACCAACTTCACCATCAATGATTCACCATGCAGTGTGATTAGTTCTAAATTTGTTCTTGTTTTAACTAGTTCTAACATCTTTAAGTCATCAATTTGCTTTGTAAAAAGCTCTTCTGTGGCATCGTCTACTTCTTTAGCTAGTGCTAAGATTACACTCTTTGTGTCATTGAAAAGTTTGTCATCTTCCAATTGTGTTCTTGGTTTGTGTATAATGGCATTTCTCTTCTCTCGCAACATCCTTATGCCAGCTTCTATCATAGACGGGAAGTTGAAGATTTCTAACGCTACGAGTGTGAGCAATGTGATGTCCATATGATTAAGGTCAGATGTGGAAGCATTGAGTATACTTAGCTGGTCTCTATTTAAGACTCGTCGCCTTTGCAAATCTCTTAGCCTATTTTGTACGGCACTGTCTCTAATACGAGTTTGAAACGTAGTGCAATTGATTTGCAGTTGTTTCTGAATGAGTTCCCGAATAACACTAGCTCCACAATCAATGTTTAGAGTAAGAGCTCTGTGGTAGTTTGATACCTTGGTATCTTGTCCTGTTCCACTTGCAACCACAACAGCCATAATGTAGTATTCACTACTCACTGCGGGTTAACCGAGTTCATATGGCAAAGAGTGTTATAGCAGTCTTCATGTACATCCATCACAAATAACAGACATCCATTTGGTCTTCTTACACAATCAACCATCATCAGTTCGATGGAACACATACAAATCTGTAATTAACACTTAATTATAAAACGTTTCAATAAATACTTCACGTATTTCCAAAATAGAATAGACTCTGCTGATAAGGAGGTTGCCGCAAAATTTGAAACAATTACTCTTATATAGATTATCTCATACTGCGAATCAGGACATATACGTAACTTGTAATTATCGAATTAATGATAAATGGACGAGAGTCATTCTATAATTAATAAAAATGATATGCTTTTGTAGAGGTTCGACATGCAAGAGGATAATTTTTTCGTCCATAAATCCTTGATAACCATGTCATTTTTTACTGAAATTGAGTTGTTTTATTTAGTTTATATCAGGCGCGTTTTATAAACAATGACTCTGAGTTTCTAGCATTAATTAGGAACGGTGTTTCTTAGAAAGAAATGTATGTAACATAGATAACCAATAAATTGTTTACTTAAAATAATTGGTGAAGTATCATATACTTGTACATCATAATATGAACATAAATTAGATATTTTACCTGTATAGATTTTAACTGTAAGTATATGTTATTATTTTAATATTAGGCACTGTGATTCTTGACATGTGATTATGAACTCCAATTGAAGACCAGAATGATTGAGTTAAGATAAATGCAGGTGTGATAATTGTTTAACTGTTTCAATTACTTCCCTTTGCCCGGGACTTGTAACACATTAGGTCATCTGTAAATACTGGTTTATCACCCATTATGTAAAAGTACAAACTAATGTATATTCAAATGTATGTGTACAATCAGTCACATAGAATAATAACACATATCCTTATTTTTGTTTATAAACTGGAGTTCAGTTTGTCTTTTATGTTTAAGGAGATTTTTGTTTAGAGTTTGATAAATACGAACGTTAGTCTCTTATAAATCTGATTACAGTGGCGATATGTTTTAGTTTGAAATACATGTATATTTTTATTGTATTGTACTATGTTTGAGTATTAACGAGGCATCTTTTTAGAAGTTTAAGCGATCGGCTAGATTTGAGAGTTTATTTCAGTGTTTTCAAAACATTGGCTCCTGTTGTACTTTGCTCCTCGGTAAACCTCGGAGACATCCGTCAGACTCAATCCTTCGTTACACATAATATTATAAAGACAAAATGATGTTAGTTATCGCACATTGAAATGTGAAGATATATCACTTTCTCAGATACCACGTACTTAGCATTTTCCATCAACAGGAAGTATTACAACAGACGTCACTTCTATATGGGCCTACCATGCTGACCCTTTTAGTCTTAAAGCTCTATCTAACCTTTATAAGTTTAGGTACAAGTGTACTTGTAAACGTTTAAGTACTTCATATTCACGTTAACTGAGTATATGTTGCGTGGCTTTGAAGTAGACGTGTACAGCGTATGTACTATCCTAGTAAAAAGGTCCCTTTAATACATGCTAAACTTCTACGAAAGCACACCAGTGACATTGCTTATAAAATGAACCTCACAAGCGTGTAAAAAGGCAACTAAAGTACAATATACATGTACTATATATATTATATCACAGCTCCAAATGTATGCAGTATGGTCTAAAGGTTTTCCTCATTTTAAAGGTGGGTTTACATAATGAACGTTTGTATAGATAATACGCATTTTAACGTGTGCAACTAACATGTATATGACATGTAGCAAATCGAGCTTGAAACCCTTCATTGCACACACTTTAAGGTCATTTTATCACATCGCTACGCTTTTAATTAGCTTAATATAATCACCCTGTCTTAATGTTTAGATTAATACGCCAGTGGCGTAACCGTCACATGTTTATACGGCATGTACAAACGGAACACTTCCTATCTCGACCCTATTTTAACTAAAGTCATTTATTATCACTCATTATTATAACAAAACATTAGAACTAAGACACACCGTACAACCCGCTGTGTGTAAGGCAGTTATGTATGTTGAAGGCAGAGACACACGCGTTTTACGCCACTAGAGTGGGGTAAGTATTTGTTATTTTATATGTGTTTTGCGTTGCTTTTGAAAGTGATCACTTACATATATCGTTGACGCGATGAATGAACAATAATTATATACAATGTATGTGCCTACAAATGCCATGTTATTCGAGTAAACAGGGTTTAGGTATGCGATGTTTGCCAAAAGTTCGAAACTTTCGCATTTGACATTGAATTCTCAACGGAATTCGTGGTTTGGAACAATTCTAAAACATTGAATACAAACTTCAATCCTTCCTCAATATATCTGTCGTTTCCGTTTTGAAAAATGTGCATTTTCTGTGAAGATACAGAGGTTTAAATTGAACGAGGTACGAAAAAAATGCTAACGAAATAGGCAGTTCTGTTTTTCGAATGATAACGACAAAGGCAGAGCGTTAAATATTAATGCTAACGTAGAGGCAGAGATAAAAGACATATGCTAACAACAAAGGCAGACATTCTAATGACTTGACGGGGCCATAAAACCCCTTTGTACAATTTGTATGTTATAAATATAACCCAGATTCATGTTAGGCTGTATTCCAAAGTCCATTTCACCAAGAATCACGAGTGTTTAGTGGTTATTTTCATCAAGTTGATAAACGGAATATATTACAAACCTGGTGATCGCTGACGCTGGCAATTATCGGTTGTGAGTTCCCCTTTATGTATGTATGGGTTTTTTTGAGGGGGGCATTAAGCGCTCCATTTGTTATCATGAAGTTAAGAAACTTATACTTTTTAGCATTCTATAGAATACGTAAGTTCGAAATGCAGCAATTCAAATTACTTGACAGGGAACTTAATGCACTGTTTTGTTTGTACAAAAATGTATGTTATTTGTGTGTTACAAATTTTATTTGACTATATTTCGTGAATAACTCACACGAAGAATATAAGACATTATGTCGTAAAACATCGTAATGTCCCGATACATTGCTATACATGTGCAATCGAACATATGATCTTCTAAGCAGCCAATGTTGATTAAAATGACCTCAATATAATTAGAAATACCGTATAGCTGGTTATTTCTGCGGGATGGAAATTTCTGCCATTCTGCGGTCCAAGATCAAATCGCAGAATTAAATCCACGCATAATAATATCATCCGTAAAAATTAATCAAGCAGAATAAAATCGCCGATGTCAACAAAATCTTCGTCCGCCGAAAAGTCCGAAGCATTTCGAATATCGATTCTCGGTTAAGTATAAGTTTGGGCATTTATCGCTGTAATCATCTCATCGGCGTGATACACATACAAATGTAATTAATTTTAATTTGGTCAGTACCGCAGTATATGATTACGTAACAGCTTATGCCGACGAAAAATGTACGGAAGGCAGTTATCAGAAGTGGTAATTGCTTTGTAAATACAAAGGAATACTGGAAATAGGTTGAAATTATTTATTGGAATATCCAACTGTACTATAGATTTAGAAATATGAAGTAGCTTTGTAGTATTTATATGCTGCAATTGATGGAACTATTTTGCATTACGGTTTACATCTGTGTCGGTAGTTATGCAATACCGGCTGACCGGTTTACTATTGCGAAGGTGGCGCTGCCTAGCGGCGGTGTAGGAAGAAAAGTAGTTTCATCAACTAAAGTATAGTCGATTGTAGAAACGTGTGTATATAACTATAGTTGGTCGATTCTGGAACAAATAAAAAGTATCTATATTACATAAAGCAGTTTAATAGAGTGTCACGTAAAAATTCCAGTGTCGATGACTTACAGTTCATGTAAACTGCTGACAAACAATTGCTGTATTTATACCTAACTGTCATAGATCTACATTTATTAAATATGCAGACGTGCATGGACATGTACTTAGTTAGAGAATTAAAGCTCCAGCACGAATAAGATGTAAAGTACAACCTCCTCGACAGAGCAACAACCCTTGATTTCCGGTCATTGTATGACTTCAATGATTAGGAGACTATACAATTCAACTTGTATGACTTATTGCGCCTCCCAAAATCTGCAAATTTCACCGTCATTTTGTTAACATTTAACTTATATTATCGATGGAATACTACGAGAACCATTCGTTTCTAAACTCTAAGACAGTGCCTGAAGAGCTTACGCCCCAAAAAAGCCATGCACTCATCATTAACATGCATAAAAGGCTACTCACAACCGACAATTGCCAGCGTCAGCAATCACCAGGTTTGTAATATATTCCGTTTATCAACTTGATGAAAATAACCACTAAACACTCGTGATTCTTGGTGAAATGGACTTTGGAAAACAGCCTAACATGAATCAGGGTTATATTTATAACATACAAATCGTACAAAGGGGTTTTATGGCCAGGTCAAGTCATTAGAATTTCTGTCTTTGTCGTTAGCATAAGTCTCTTATCTCTGCCTCTGCGTTAGCATTAATATTTAACGCTCTGCCTTTGTCGTTATCATTCGAAAAACAGAACTGCCTATTTCGTTAGCATTTTTTTCGTATCTCGTTCAATTTAAACCTCTGTATCTTCACAGAAAATGCACATTTTCCAAAACGGAAACGACAGATATATTGAGGAAGGATTGAAGTTTGTATTCAATGTTTTAGAATTGTTCCAAACCACGAATTAAGTTTAGAATTCAATGTCAAAGGCGAAAGTTTCGAACTTTTGGCAAACATCGCATACATAAACCCTGTTTACTCGAACAATATGGCATTTGTGG
The DNA here is from genome assembly GCA_947247005.1 of Spisula solida. Lineage (NCBI taxonomy): Eukaryota > Metazoa > Mollusca > Bivalvia > Venerida > Mactridae > Spisula > Spisula solida. The sequence goes on along the minus strand of OX365960.1, from coordinate 23,966,108 downwards.
GCACATAAATTGTATATAATTATTGTTCATTCATCGCGTCAACGATATATGTAAGTGATCACTTTCAAAAGCAACACAAAACACATTTAAAATAACAAATACTTACCCCACTCTAGTAGCGTAAAACGCGTGTGTCTCTGCCTTCAACATACATAACTGCCTTACACACAGCGGATTGTACGGTGTGTAAGAGGTGTCACTAATATGCTAAGTAAATATATTGAACTTAACATCATTCCAATTCTTTATCAAAATACCGCAGGACCATTGAAAATACCACATCAACAAAAATATGTAGACCACGTGATGGTAAGCATCTAATAGTGTTTAAATGATTGTCGCATATCGTATCGATTAATCCATGTTGCGACACTACGCGCTTGAGACAGGCAAACATCGTACATCGTCTAGAGCAAGTATTAATGTTATCAGCTCGGACCTCAGGTCGAACATCCATTAAGTAAATATTATCCATGAATGAAGCAAGCGCGATAAAACAAGTTTAAAAAACCTTTAGCCTTCGACCATTTCGTAATATCTATGGTATAAATACGCGTATATATGTCATAGTCATGATGATTTCAATGTGTGTACGTAGAGTCATTAGTCCATATATTTTATTTCTGGGCCTCACCTTAATTCAACATGTATAATCCAGAGAATTTGACACGACTCTCAACCTTCAATTAGCATAATTTAACAGCTCATTATTGTCTATATTTATAACCCCGGTCGTAGGTTTTCATAAGCTGAGAGTATCACGGAGACGCTCGGGGTGTTATACCATCACAAACATAAAGAACCGATATTGCACGATTTGCTCGCGGAAATTAATATATGCAACGCAAGAACCTTGTAATATATCCATGCATAAAGGTCAGGATAATGTCAAATTCTCTGTGCTATATAAAAATTATCCATGTTTGTTCAAAAATCGTTCAACGTCAGGAATTCTTTAATTAAGTATCACAATATTGTGTGACCACATTAATCTCGTTTTTTACCTTTGCTATATACATGCTTCTTCTTGAAGGTTATCAATGTATGTTTTGCACTGTAAGCTATTATGTACCTATGCATCAAATTTGTACTGTTATGTAATGTTATTTGGGTGTAATATCTATGTATAAATATGTATAAATGTTCATATTGTGTACTCATGGACACATTGTCCAATGTATATTTGATATAAACTGTTAAACTGTTAAAAAACTGTCAAATTCTCTGTGCTATATGTGTGTCCAAATTGTTGTAGTTTTAATCGTTGTAATTAATTTGTTAGTTTTATAGTTGTCTTATTGATTAATCTTGTTGTTTTTCTAATATTAATATCATAGCGTGAAATGACAATTATGCTTGTGCTAAAAACTAAATTATACCAAATTTCTAATGGTTAAAGACAAGAATAAACATTATGTTGTACATTTTAGTCCGACATTTTTTGTGATGCCTGATCATTATTTAAACAAGAGGGCCCACAGGGCCCTAGATCGCTCACCTGTGCACATTGATCAAGTTTTTTTTTTAAATTCCAATCAATTTTCATAGCAACCAGAGTCCTGCATGGATTAAAATTCTTTTAGCTTTTTTTAAGAAAGGATAAACCAAGGAATATTGTAACCAATTTAATATGAAATTCAGCCAGTACTTTTAGAGGAGAAGATTTTTAAAGATTTTACTATAGATATATATGGAAAAACAGCACCCCACCCACTGGCGGCCATGTTTTTTGACGAATCAAGACAAAAATGTCCATTTTGTATGAGGGGCACCCAACAACTATTTCTGTAAAATTATTTTGAAATCTGGCAAGCGGTTGATTTTTTATGATTTTTTAAAACATTTTCCTATCGGTTGCCATGGCAACCAGAGTTCAGCGTGGAATGTAACTGTTTTAGCTATTTTAAGAAAGGACCACCCAAGGAACAATTTAACTAATTTATAATGAAATCCAACCAGTACTTTTAGAGAAGATTTTTAAAGATTTTACTATAGCTATATAGGGAAAAACAGCGCCCCACCCACTGGCGACCATGTTTTTTGACGAATCAAGACAAAAATGTCCATTTTGTATGAGGGTCTCCCAACAACTATTTCTGTAAAATTATTTTAAATCTGGCAAGCGGTTGATTTTTTATGATTTTTTAAAACATTTTCCTATCGGTTGCCATGGCAACCAGAGTTCTGCGTGGAATGTAACTATTTTAGCTATTTTAAGAAAGGATCACCCAAGGAACAATTTAACCAATTTATAATGAAATCCAACTAGAACTTTTAGAGGAGAAGATTTTTAAAGATTTTACTATAGATATATAGGAAAAAACAGCGCCCCACCCACTGGCGGCCATGTTTTTTGACGAATCAAGACAAAAATGTCAATTTTGTAAGAGAGTCACCCAACAACTATTTCTATAAAATTATTTTGAAATCTGGCCAGCGGTTGATTTTTTATGATTTTTTCTTAGATTTTCTTTTAGCTATTTTTAGAAAGGACCACCCAAGGAACATTCCTGTGAAGTTTGGTTGAAATTGGTCAAGTGGTTCAGGAGGAGAAGTCGTTTGAATGAATTGTTGACGGACGGACGGACGGACGCACGCACGCACGCACGGACGCACTGACGCACGCACGCACGCACGCACACACACACACACGGACGAAGACGAAGAGTGATCACAATAGCTTAGTGACAGGTGAGCTAAAAAAACCCGAGCGAACATAAGATAAAAATACAGTAAAAAGTATCTCACTAATCATAATCCGTTTGACTGTTCAAAGAGGGTCAACGTTTTAGCATTGCATAAATCATTTAGTCGGACAATTATTGTGATGCATGAACAAATGGGTTGATATTAGAATAAATACGGTATTCGCTGTATCTCTCATAAATCATAATCCGTTTGACTGAAAGATGACCATTGTTTAACATAATCATTCAGTATAATACTGTATTTCATAAATGTGTTAGTAAATAACCGTTTGTGGAAGACAAAGGGTTGTATTAGGTGATATCTAGAATACCGGTACTGGGTGTCAATTCCCCAAACCGTTTTGAACAAGGAAAATGCACTTGATTAGAAATCGATTTACTGATATTGTCTGTTATGTCTGCACAAAGCTGCACCAGAAATAGATTCTACCTTTCTACCGTTCATGTGATACTGTATGAGATAAGCGTAACACGAACACGATACAAGTACATGCTAAAGTAAATATATAAACAAATAAGAGTTAATACATACAATAATCCATGTTATGATCTATGTCTGCTGGCTGTTCTCGTCGCTTCGAATCGAACTTTACCAATTCCATTCCAACGGAAATTCCATAAGTATGTCATTTACACGAATGTTCAGAATGCGCATTCCATGCACATTATTTCGGCATATGTAAATCATTATACGCAAACATTATAATTTTGATCGTTTAAACAAGAAATATCTTTAAAAAAAGAAGAGTAGAAAGACAACGTAATTTATATGAAACCAGACGAGTTTATTGATTATGTGTTTTATGGCTGAGTACCGCCATGGAAAATATACCGGGGTATAACAAAGTTTTCCCCAAATACCACGGTCACAAATGAATATGATGGTAAACTCTCAGCCAGCCTATGTTTCAATTTTTTTAAGAACGCCGACAAAGACTAGAACAAGAGAAATAATGATAATATGTAAATAATAACTTGTGTCGAGAAGAAACTCATGATGCTGGACTGCACAGCTAGTCATTACGAGAATGTTATAGTAGCAATGGGCAAAGTGTCAAGGCTTCTTTTCGCTGAATTGTGAAGAGGCCCAATCCCTTTTGTTTTGTGAAAATTTAGCGCGAAAATTCTCAAAATTGTGAAAAAGTAGGTGCGGAAACTTTTCAAATTGTGAAAAACTTAACGTGATAAATCGTCAAATTATGATAAAAAAATTTTCAGATGTTAGTTCATTTTTGTCAACTTTTCCAAAACATGCTTGTATCTATGATATAATACTTTATATCAAGTCCTGTATAGGAATATATGACTGTTATCTGTGATTTTTTTGTTTGGTGCTTTGTGAAGTTGATTTTACAAAAACCAGGACGCAAATTCTAATTGTGAATTAAGGGGCCTTTTATGTTTGTGAAAGGGGCCTATAGCAAATTGTAAAGGGGCCTAATATAGGCCCCCTCGTATATAGTGAAAAAAAGCCCTGAGTGTGTATGGTATAGTTTACTGTTACGACAGGTAACTTCAAATTCATTTTGTTATAACGTCTAGCATTAACTGGACCAATTACTTGTGCCATTAACAAACACGTGAAGGTATGTACGCTTTGGCTAACATCCTACTCAAAGGCCACCCCCGCTGCGCAGCAGACGACCGACTCAAATAGTGCTAGATAAACAGATCCAGCACGTTCCGGCACATGAACTTTGTAGCTGCCGTGTGGCTCCGCGGTGAACCGTGTTGGTCCTGGTACTTCCGATGATATTCTTCGGGTTTTTGCTTTGGAAGACCAGATCTGAAACTCATTCATGGTATTGTATTGATCCTTCAAATAGTGCGGAGATATTAAACCTAAAAATTGTTTACCTTTATACATGAATACTGTAAGGATCTCGTGATTAATAATTTAATTTCCGCGAGCTAACTCCTTAGATTGGGTTTGTATTACACCTCGTGCGTGTTCGTGATATTTTTCGTAATATTTTATGAAAACATTCCAGCGGAGTTGAATATAGACGCTAAATCAGCTGTTAAATTAATCTAGTAGAATCTAGACGGTAAGAGAAAGTTTCAATATATCCACACGATACATGTTCTGGATGTGGGGATAAAAAGAAGCTAATTTACTTCCGTTTGTAACTACTCCCTGTCTCTGTCTGTGTCAGTCTCTGTGTCTCTAAGACTATGGAATTTACTGAACGTTAAGTAGTGGATCACTGTGTATGAATTTCACTGTAGAGTACTGCTCACTTCGTTTTCTGAAAACCCGAATACATTAACTATTTATAGCAATTACGCGTGCACATATATTATCTATACAAAATAGGATGCGATACCGCTATACATCTACAACGGTCACATTGTGAATAAATCTCACCAATAATGATTAAATTTTATAAATGCATACATGGCATACAGTAGCTACAACGGTGTATTTTAACTTTAAATTAAAAGTAAACTTAGCTATTTATAGCGATAAACAGTACAGAGCTATGGCGGACAAAATGCGGGGCTGTTTATATTAGTCTGCCACCTCCCTCTACCAAGTGCGGCCGTAGAAACGTTTAGGTTATTACACTGCCGACTAATGAATTGTGTCGCCCGTCCTTGCACTGCTCATGTCATCGAGTAGTATTTGGAAAGGAAAACTTCTTAACTGACTATCCCGCTCTCCAGACATTACTAGGAAACCCGATGAACACGTCTGGAATGAGTTCAGTTTGCAATTTCAACTTGTAACAAAGTCCAACCACGAAGTGTTTAACGAACTTGGTTCCAATTAGAATAGTTCATTAGAAGCATGATATGACGATATTGACAAGGAACATGTCACACACCTGATATCAATGTAATTATGTCTCCACAACAAGTTTAAATCAAGTTCGATTGTTCCAGATCTGATAAAACACCAATTTTCCATCAGTGTCATATTCAAGGGTAATAAATAACAACATACAAACAATTTAACATTATAACTTCCAGCTGAATAATCAAATATGGTATCAAACAATAACATAATACATGATTTATCAAAATTTATACTCATTATCGGACCTGGACTTATTGGTCTCTCGCCACAGACCATATAAACTGAACCACTTTTCTAATTGGTCATCCTTCAAACCCGAAATATCCCAACTGCGATCATATTATTTGATGATATGTTGCACAGTAGGTTTTATGTATTGACTCAATATTGATCGTATGCCAGACCATGCACACTTTGGAACGTGATTTTGATTTTTAATGAATGTTCGGACAATGTCATAAAAAGTTTGTGCGCAAAATATCATCAAATACTACGATCAAAGCAAAAAGATTATATTAAGTCAGACAGGGAAACGTATTAGGGATTAGAAAAGTGACCAATTAGAAAATCGGTTCATTATATAGGGTACATACACATAATATGACGTCACACAAAGTTTGCAATGAATATGTATAAATAACTCCGCTAGAAGTATTTTAATTGTATCGCAATTTATCACAATATGTTACAATGTACATGAAGATGGTACAACAGGATTCTATATAGACTACAAAATATGAAACAGTTTTACGTCTTTAAGTTAATATATATAAGTGTAACACTATACAGAACGATAATAACAAAAATATTATATTTAGTCAAACAGGAAAGGCAGCACTCAACTTAACCAGCCGAGCACAGAGAACATTAAAAACACACAAGACACAATGACCAACTGAACCAACCGAGTACACAAACATAAAACATATACAAGGCACAATGACCAACTGAACCAACCGAGCACACAAACATAAAACATATACAAGGCACAATGACCAAATTACAAATCGGACATAGAATGCAGCACTAAAAAGTAACAAGAGAACACACAAGACACAAAAAGGAACACACATAAAAGAAACATCACAGACCACAAGCACACGTAACAAAGACGAACACGTTACTGGACAAGAAACAAATCGACTTAACACAAACAATGTACACTACTCAACACTTATTATCGGTCACTTCATATAGCAAAAAATTCCAGCCACTATTTAAAGTATCTATATTATCTAACGGTTGTTAAAATGAACGCTAATTGTATACAGCATAAATATTTGATGATGATTCTACTATTCTAAAAGGGTTATTCGACCACCCTCAAAACCAGAAATGACATAATATTTGGATTAAATGCAATGTAAGAAACCCAATGTTTTAACATGAAACCTAATAAAAACTTATTTTATATGGAGGATACGACAACAATAAATGCATATTTCAAAGTTTTACTGCGAAGGTTGTTTAGTCGATGAAATGTAAAAACATAAACTATTCGACTTTTTATTGGCAATATAATTTTCCACAGGAAACCCAGTGACGCATATAAAGGTAAAACGGACTTATAATTTGGTATAATTAACTTTAGTAGATGAGAATCGACAAAAGAATGAGTGTGTGAAATTTCACTAATCTGTCACCACGCGTTATTACTATTTCAGTATTTTGAGAAAATTATTTTGTTCTATTTTCAATTGAAAGGGAGGTAATTTCTCTTTTTTCATTTCCTAAATTTCAAAGCTGCACAGATTAAGAATGTGTGATTACTTAAGCAATGTTTAATGTTTTTCTTTTTGGCGATCAACAATGATTTGAATTGTTAAAACATTATTTTGCTTTTCACGGGCAAACAGTGAATTATACATATAAAAAACTTTGTATTTACAATGGGCAATAACTCCGCGTAGTTGACGACGCTATGTAAAACATGGACATGATTTGCTTAAGAGCATATAATGACGATTGGGATAAGTACCGGGGACAAAAAATGTACGAATTTGTTGAGTAGTATACATGCTCAGAAAGAAGCGAAAGAGGCTGTCACAACCACTGGACATTTTGATTTAACACCGACCCGGATTTTCACTCGTCTCTGGTCTTTTTAAAATTTATTTTTCACATTGGAAGTAGAATTTGTATTCTCTGGTTGATGACGTGAGCGTCTTATAAAAACAAAGACTGCAAGATTCAGACATCCGCCTATATTTGAGAATATTACTACCATATACTTAACAACCATAGGAACGTTTGGAGTTACCAAAGCCCAAGCACTGTGAACACTAACCGGCATCCATTGTACGATGAACGCCGCAATAAACAAGGACATTGATCTAGCACTTCTTGCAGCTGCTTGTGACGTTTGACCAATGGTTTGACTCACGTGATGTACGTGTTGATGTATCTTCCTCCACGTCAGAGCATATAGCACAATATTCAGTATCATAATGACAAGTGAAGGTATAGTCACGTACCAGAGCACGGCAGCGCCATTCACACCATCGAAGTAGCAACTACAATAAACATAAAACATGTTTCATTTATCTTATTGATTCATTTGGATTAATAATTCAATTGATGATAAACTCTTAAGAATTTCTACAGTTACAGATATTTACTGTCATTGTAACAAAATCACTTTTCAAACCTATCCGCTTTAGGCAAATTATCAACTGACCAAAAGTGCAGATAAGCGATCTTTAATACATGTGCAGGGACAATTAGTTCAACGTGGATGCAACACTTATCTAAAAATTGAGAACATTGCTAAGTTACAAGAAAGTTTCATAAAATGCCAACAATTGTTATACCAGATAGATTGGCAAGTATTAAGTTGGACGTGTCTGTTTGTGTACTTATATTCGTGCGAGAGGAAATACCTGGTAAGTTAACTTGATGGTCTTTGACGGTGAGAAACAAGTATTGACGGAAACTGATGTAATTCACTATCAAATTGTTAGAACATGTAACATAATTTGAATAAATGACCAATTTATGTGTTCTGAACAACCCAATAAAGGGAAATAATAAATATTCCTTAATTGTTAAGTTAGAAGTCATTGTGTATATTAAAGCATGAATTTTATTGTAAAAACAGGATAATAATATCATAGGCACTATTTAAAATTATCTGAGTGTACCCTATATAGACAGACGGTTCGGCAGCGGCCATGTTTAGCCGCAACGGATATGACGTTTCGAAATATGGTACCCAGTTTTTCTAGTTGTCACAGCAAACACGGATACCAGTTCATGTAACGTCAAATCCGTTGTGGCTAAACATGCGGATAATTTGAAACCAAGAGCCTATGAATAATATTGACATATGTTATTTCATTGAATTTGTTTTTAAAATTTGGAGAAACTTTCTTAAGCATTTCTATAACATCTTAAGTTTTATTGTAACTGGAAAGGTTAACAGGATGGACAAGGTGACCAGTGGTAAGAGTATATGACAGCAGATCAGAATAGTGTGGGTTAGATCCTGCCTTCAGCGGATTCAAACAAAAATGCGTTTCAGTGTTTCCCACCTAACTTGACTACAATTACTTGCAGTCTTTCGGACGAGGCTTAAAAACCGAGGTCCCATGTAAGATGATTTACATCAGACACATAAAAGAACCATTTGAACGTATGAGTAAGTTTGAGAAATCCGTAAGAGCTTTTACAAAATAGTGCCTAATTAGGTATCTTCATTCCAAAATATTATTCTAACATGTATAGATAATTGTCATGTAAATGGTATACTCACTACACTCCACTAGGTCCTAACTGCTTGGTTATGATGGCTGCGACAGATGCAACAAAAAGAACACCAAGTGTCCACAGGAGCAGTTTCCAGTCCTTGCGTCCAAAGTTAATATTGATGTTTAAATACATAATCATGAAGGCATTAATTGCAATTACATTCACCAGTAACATTTGTGCCGTAAGAAACACAGATAGATTAAAGCCGTAAAATATACACAGGTCCTTAGGACGCACATGGTCCTTGGTTATAATAATGTGGGAATGGTCAAGCGAATGGGCCATATTAAATATGCCATCATACAATGCCATGTATACAACAAATCTGTCACTTTTTGTCCATTTCTTGTAGAATAGCCTGGCATTCTGTTGCCTAAACGAGAAGACGAGTGAAAACATCACACACACGAAACTTGCAGCAATACATCCTAGAGCAGTGAAATGAATAGCATAGAACTGTCCATTATCGAGACCAAATACCGGTAGGTCGTATCCGTCCAGCAACGATGGCTGCAATATATTCGATGATTTTGTTGTTGGTTCGGCATTGACTCCATAAGAACTTGAACTTATAGTTCCTTCTGATGTCATGTTGGTAGGTGATCACGGAATTATCACAGGCCTAAATAAGTATGCCGAGATAAATAATGACTGTTATCCACAAACACGGTGCATCAATATCGAAATTGATTATGGTGTGATGCCAGTTGTTTCAACGTTTTATGCGATGGATTTATCAATAGTCCGTGTCTTCATGCGTATATTATTTTTTCACTACCAATCGCTGGCTTAGAATAGAAGGTCGTAAGTACAAAATCAATATTTTGAGAAAACAAGAAAAACCTGTATAAAAAGTATTATTTACTTATGGAAAAAACAAGTTTTTTGTACTTCACTTTGGTCAACATGACCACTTCCGATTTTCATGAAAATAGGCTCATAAGGAGCGCCTTGAGATGCCAATTTCAAATATGCATCAGTCTTATAAAGTCTGACAGGTCCTAAGTATTACTTACGACCTTCTAATTCTAAGCCAGTAAATTGGGCTTCTGTCTGGTACAAGAGATCCGGGTGTAACAACCTAGCTCTTTCCCGATAGACTCTCGTCCGATGCAACACTGACATGCAACACAAAATGTACATATAAAAAAGCATTTAATGTTATCTATACAAACAGAATATTTATAGTGTTAAATATTTTCTTTAAGTATGCAAAAATTACCTTTTTTCAACAAACTGGATGTACCACGTTTAGCCTGATTTAATTCTTCTTCGGAAAGGTAAAAACATACACAAACAAGATGTTTATAAAACCTGGACCGTTACAGTGAATTGCACAAGAGTATGGTTTAGTACTTCTTTAGTTTTCGACTGGAAAAAAATCTACTAAGGCCAGAAACGTATTACTGGTGTTTTGAAATTGATTTCAATTCGACAGTCACCTTTAATTAAAACAAGGTTCTATTTTTAATACCTGATGACAAACAAACAAATGGAACCGGAATTGTTGTTTGTCAATCACAAATGTATTTGTCGGGAGACGCTGTTTATTGGATCAAGCATCTGAGGTAAGTCTGCTGTAATATGTTTTAATGAAGTCCCTCTATCTACCAATAGAAATTGATTGTAATTTGATTACCTGTCAGTCCTGTCGGCGGTTTAAGTGATTGATGAAAGACATTAGAAGCCCTCGGGTGAGTACTAATTGTCCAAGCGAAATATCACCTCCCTGTCCGGATGTATCGAAAATTAACCTCTAAATAATTCATGAGATAAAAGTGAGCCCAAGGGATAGTACTACACATACAATAATATATAGAGTCAGTGATGCCCTCCAGCCCAAAACACATACAGCGTGGTTATGAAAGCAATAAAATTACAATTGATATTTCAAAATGCCCTTATTGGAATTCATGCCATCTAAACAACATTCTAACACGATCTGTGCATTAAACCATATACGCATAGAGGAAAGCAAGATGTATATTATTACCGCAACAAAATACACCTGGCAAATAGGCTGATACTATTTACGTCCTGCAAACAGCAAATTGGTCATATGTGTTTGTACGCTCAAAAATGACAAAAAAAACTATATAAAATACGTAATAAGCATTTATTGAATATAATGTTACGGTTGTTTCTGCAAATAAACAAATTAAAAATATGTTTCGTTTTTTTTCAAAAAACGTCGAGCATCAGCTAGCATGTTCAATTTAAAAGTAGTTCAGTGAAAATAAATATCACGTGACATATTTATGAATGAATCAACGTTAACTTTATAGTAAAAACTACAACGAGTTACGAATAGGGCAAGTTGCTCGAGTATCGAGTGTTACAGCAATGACGCATCTATTTTTAGAGCATGACTTCTAAACCTTATTAAGTAGGCCCTGTTTCACTGGAGAATGACTCATATATTTATTGTGTTATGCCCTAAAAGTGTGATATTTTCTTTTACTTACATTAAGTATGAGTTATTTATAAAGTTGGGGTTAATTTTTTACATCTAAATTGTTTAAGTTGAATTTGTATGCCAGCAATTTTCACAGATAGTATGGATAATCTATCTTCTATGGTTCTAGACTTTATGAAAGTATGTTAGATAAAGGGTATTTTGACAACAAAATATTGGTGTCCGTCAAATACACTAGTCGAATGTTCTAAGTACACAATTTTCATTTAACTGGAAAAGTATTAGACCTATCAGTGAATCGAATATACCATAGGAAGCAGGAAACTAGTGTCTATCAAGTTGAGTTAATCACAATTCTGAAATGTAATAACAACTTACTAGAAAACGATCATTTATTTCACTGCTTAAAATAACAAAATCGTACATCAATAGCATGTATGACCACCGTCTGCCCTGATGATAGCCTGACATCCTCTGAGGCATTAAATTGATAATGATGTGTACCAAGTGCTGCTGGAGTGCATTCTATTCTAGTAAAGGGTTCGTTGTGAGTTCCTGTACGTTCTGATAATGCCGTCGTGTTCGGATGCGTCGCCCCAACTTATCCCAGACGTATTATATCGGATTTTGTTCCGGGCTACAAGGAAGCCATTCAATCGTGCAGCCTAAAAAGGAAATTGCATCAAAATTAAATTCCATGTGATGAGAATGTGTTCGTATCTTACAAAATACATGATTAGTCGGAAATAGTGAATTTTGTTAAATTGAAGTAGTAATTCAGATGACAAATGCCTATCGAAAGTTACTTCCATGCTCAACTTCAAATTGCTCCAAACAAATAAATCAACTTATTCTGTTTAATTCAACGCTTCCACATTATTTCACGATCTTTAAGTGATACAACCATCAGTCAGATGTTGTCATAAACGTGTTTTGACATATTTAATTTAAGGACTAAATGTAAATGACGCCATGTGACGTCTCAATTTTAAATCGAGTCAATAGAAACATGCAGCTTTTTCGAAAAGTCAATGCAACAACCATAATAATAGGTTTGTGCATGTGTTAAGAACCCCAAAACAGCCAATTAATGAATTAAATCTTACCCGTCTTATTGGCATGCCAATTTCAAGCATTCATATCGCACTTGCGCACTCCTCAATCGTCATTTGCGTCAAATGGTACTTCGGCGTGTTGTGAAGTTGATTGGGGTTTGATTACTGTGTGCCAAAACTGTGGTTGACTGTCTTACAAGATGTATAAAATAATCAAAAGTGGACACAATACCCTATCAAAAGATAATAAAATACTCACTAGTGGAATTATTTCAGAATATGAATGCATCATCGCACTAAGAGAAATGAATAATAACAAAAGCCCTGGTTCAGACGGATTATCTGTCGAATTCTATAAGATATTTTGGAACGATATTAAAACATTCCTAGTTAACTCACTAAATTATTCTTATGACATAGGGAAATTAACAGAACTTCAAACCCAGGGTATCATAACATTAATACCAAAAAAGAATAAAGATCCTTTGTCAATTAATAATTGGAGACTAATATCACTATTAAACGTCGATGATAAAATTGCCTCAAAAGTCATTGCTAATAGAATAAAAAAGGTTGTAGATAGTATAGTTAATGAAAACCAAACTGGGTTCATCAAGGGAAGATATATAGGAGAGAACGTGAGAACAATTATTGAAACGATAGAAAAAATGCAACTTAACGCTGAACCCGGTCTCATATTCTTTTCTGATTTCCAAACAGCATTTGATAGTCTAAATCATGAATTTATGTATAAATGTTTAAAAGAACTAAATTTTAGAGATTCGCTCATACAATGGTTTGAAGTTTTTTATGCAAATGCGAAGGGCTGTGTAACTAATAATGGTCATTTGTCTGACTTTTTTAACATTAAAGGTGCTGCCTCACAGATCGGGCTAAAACTTTTGTATGACGTAATTTTCCTACCTAACCAAGTATTTATATAATAGAAAGTCACTGGTGGTTGCTTTATGAAAGATTTATGGCATATAAGCAATTTAAATCACTCTTGATATTTGTCACTCAGTATTTTTCTGTTTGAAGATATCGCAGAGTTTCCTTCCAAAATGTTCTGTGAATTATGTAATTCACACATGATCAAACTGTAACTTCAACAAAACTAAAGCCGAAACATCTGTGAGGTATTCGGTTCGTTTCGCAATTCGTTTTCATCGAATGGACACAAATTTCAGGCAATTTAAGTGATAGTAGTGCTAATTCTATAGGGTACTAATAATGACAATTCAGTCATTTAGAGAATACATTAACTATTGAAAAAAACTAGAACAAACAATCGCACTATTCAAAAACAAACTACAAATCTGTAACAGAAAATGGCAGAAGTTTTCATAACTTGCTTAACTCAAATAGTGATATTGTGTAAATTCCCCGAACACATAACCATTTCGTATTATCTTTCTCTCACTTTCCTTTCTTACTCTCTAAAATCGCAACCTCTCTTCTAAGCGACTGTCCTCATAACTCTTCGTCTTCCCCTATCTATACTACAAAAATCATAACGACATTAATGAATAATATCATAAAGAGTCGTGAATTAATTTCACACACTTTATTTTGACAAAACTGTTTGTATATTTTGTATACGCGTACAGCTGTATAATATGTCTTATGAAAATAAAAAAATGTCAAAAATAAGTAAAAAAAGAAGTATGTCCTTGCCTCAAATTTATTTTACACAAGTATTATTGGCGCTTGTCTTATTGAGCGTCTTTATCCAAATTCTAAATAACGTCACAATAAAATTGTCATTTCCCTTACTCTACGTTTGGAACATGTACCGGGGCCTTTGGAAGGGGGGGGGGGGGGAATTTCACGTCGTTTAAATGCCTAGGAGTTGTAATAGAAGTGATAATGTTTAGTGATATATGCATCTAGAAAGGATGATGAGGGTTGGGATATATATCGTCATGATGTAATTGGTTTTTTTTCTGCAGAAAGAGGAAAATTACGAGTTGTATATGTTTTGAATAGAGGAATGGGGCCGAATTGCGGCTCTGTAATAGTGAAAACGAAATATACTCTTTATTTGTTCGCCATTTTGTAACCGTATGGCAAACTATATGTTTATATCTAAACTTCGAATTAAAAAAAACTAGTTTGGAACAACTTCGAAACCACCAAACTAGAACCGAAACCAGTCTGTTGCCGATAAATTCGCCCTTGATGAATGAGACTTTACGCGTTTTAATACGGCAGAATCGTGTTTGCTTTGCTTAGTAACAATATGTTATGATTATTGGGGAACTGTTTACAATAAAGAGTTTGTATCCAAAAAGCAATTTAGGTATGATTGTTTATTCCACAAGGATATAATAAAGATTTCTATCTGAATTTCATTGCGTTTATTGAACTCAGTAAAGGTTATATTCCGCTTCGATTGAGTTAGATAAGAATGAATTAAGTTAATGAATCGAATTCGCTAGTGGCATTTGTTTAAAAAAATGTGTTTGTTAATTTTTTATTATGACACAAACAGTATATACTTTATTGCCATGAAGTTTAATGGTGAGCTGGTGGCATTAATCTTGCAAGAAGATAACAAATACGATAGGGAAATAAGGAAACACGCAACAGAAACACATTCTAATCACCTCGGCCTTATGCATTGCAAGGTTATTTGCCGGAGACAAACGGAAATGGCCGAGCTTTCACGATTGAACAGAAACAGCGAAGCATGAAAGCCACAAAACAACCAAATTAAATTAATTGACAAAATTGTGAAAAATAACTGTCATCTGACTTTGACCTTTTTCTTACTTTTGGTGTAAGGGTTATGCATAAAAGCTTACTATTATTTTGGCATGTCTAACGACTTTGGACGACAATGTGAGATATCGAAAGCCAATTCTTGTATTTAAAACCATGAAAATCTGACCACTCTAGTACAAATGCACCATTCTAAGATCACATTAATTTCATAATATAATTTTTTTACTCTTTATCAATGATACAGTTACCTGTGGTTTTAGCTGTCGAAAGTCCTAAAAAGTACAGGAATAACAGTAATAAAAACACTGAATGCCCAAGTTTCAGACGTGGGTTTATTTGCAGTCAATGTTATAGTCAATAAGGACATTTTGCCCGTCCGAGATATCGAACTTTATCTATTAATACTAGTATGTATATTCATATTTTAGTGGGTTAGGAGTTAGAACCAAACACGATATCAATTTGTTTACAGACTATCTGGAGATAGAACAGTTTTATTCAAACTACAGATACTTCGTATACATGTATTAATAAAGAAGACAATGCCAAGCTTTTAAATTACGAGTAGATAAAACATGTAAAAACCTTTCTGACGGTATATACCTCAAAGATATCACTATTGAAAAACACTATAGCACTGAGCCGACGAAACACTATTATACCATGACCATTAGCAACGTATTTTGAAAGATAATATTCTCGAAATATTGAATTTGGTACATAGAGCATAGTTCCATTCGTGCAATGAGATACCGTCTTTCCTTTGAAATAATCACTATATTGTACGGTGGGGATCATAGGTCAAATTGAAGCTTGCCCGGACCATAATTCATTCATTCAAAGGGGTATATAGCCAGCCACCTGGGGGGCTTCAGCCCCAAAGCCCCCCCCCCCCACTGAATACGTCCCTGACACAGTACACCATCAATGTTAACGCCTTTATATACGTTTCATCTACACACATGTATGTTGACATTGATTGAATTTCTCATCCAGTTGATAACCAAATGCATCAATGTTCCTTTTGCCAATCCTTATGACCTTACACTTAACTGGATAGAATTTTAGAAGCCATTTATCTGATTACATATATGACTGAAGATTCTCACAGTATGTTACATGTTATCTATAGGACTTCTCTGGTTACATAAATAATTTCACTGAATAGTTTTGTTTCGGAGCTCATGCGCATCAGACAATGGCTGTCTGATCATTGGTAAGGTGAACACCTTCATAAAAATATTTTTTCGTTTTTATAATGCGCAACCTATCAAAAATAGACAAAATCCATTTTCTCTACTGGTAATATCTCCTTTGCCAGTACCCTACTATAAAAATTTTTTTTGGCGATTGCTGATAAAGTAAACCAGTTTAAATATTTGGAGAAACATATAGCAGTATTGAAAATGTTGACAGTTTCTGGAACTACTTGAATACTTATTGTATTGCATAAAGGCATTAACTTGGTAATAAGAAATAGGCAATGCTACCTATGAGAAGCTTCGCCTCCTAAACATGTTTTTGCTGATATATTTTCTATTCAGCTTTTAAACAGCTTTCTGACAACTAAAACTAGGCATTATAGTCCTTTTGCTGTGGAAACTGGGTCATCCAGCTAGTTATAATTTATTATACTTTTCGACAGCTTGGACGTGAGCGGATCTGCGCTTGTTTAGTTGGGCATTGTGTCTTTATGACTGTGTTTTATGTTTCCTGTGCTCGGTTGGTTCAGTTGGGCATTGTGCTTTGTGTGTTTTTTAATGTTTTCTGTGCTCGGCTGGTTAAGTTGAGTGCTACCTTCCCTGTCTGACTTAATATAATCTTTTTGTTTCGCATATTTTGCTGGTGGCTTCAGAGATTATATAGAAAAATATTATATATAGGACATAAACCACTAAATGCATACTCAAATAGTCATTATGCCTGGAAATGGTGATATGCCTTGACAAAATGGAACTAGAAGCATCTTATTGAGTTTAAAGATATTGTATACATGTAGTTGAATGAGTGAATGTGTTTTATCTTGAATCCTTTGAGTTTTGGCATATTTGACAAAGCGAAAGTAGACTAGGGTAAAACCCACATTGGATCAGCCCGTGCGTCAGTAAAAATTTGTCGCCCGCCTTTCTTATATTAAATATGACCCCCTATATTTTGGTCTTATTTTGTAGCTGAAACATACTACTTTTTAATGATATAGGTCTGTCAACTGGCCATAGACTTTAACATGATATAATCTGGGGCTGAAAATTGTCACTTTACATTGAGCTAAACAACAATTTTATTAGTGGTTTGTAACCTAAAGCATGGCCAAAGGGAGGTAACTGTATTGTGACGAGTTTTACGCGTCTAGTCGTTAGAGTTTTATGTGAATTCAAGGGAAGCAACTCTATCAATCGTTGAAAAACCACAAAAAAGACTTGCAAATGTCAAAATAAATTCTCTTGCATAAATGATGACTCACGTACGGTTTGGTCAGATACTTAACGTTTAAAACCTGCATAGTGTACGCAAGTAAGTTATGCCATTGTCTGAATAGATCTCGGTTGCGTCCGTGATAAGAATGTATCGTAGGCGACTTGTTGACCAAACCCTTTTACTCAGTTTTAGCTGAGCAGTTGAGCATTAAACATAAACTTTAAAGGAGACAAAGTGTCTATTTACTATCAAGATTTCTGTCTGCTTCAAGTTTTCATGTTTCATCAATTATTTTTATGGTGACACTAAGTATATTAAAGCTATGTGGTGCAACAGGTGCAATGTAGGTTTGCAATGCCACAAGTTTCTGATTCAATTATCCTGTTTTGGACCTGGTTTTATCCTTTAAATTATGTCGATATCGAGAATAGGACTGACATACAAACACTGACGACTTCTGTGTTTAACTATGGAATGTAGTGGAAATGATCTACATATATACGGATCAGGTGGCGCTGCAATGTAATTAGAACTGTCATCATTACTACATTAGAAGAGATTTTATGTATCAGTGATTATTTTTAGCTAATCAAGCCTTCAAGGGTCATAACAGAAGTAATAGCTCAGTCAGTCAGTGGTAACGCACTAGGAGGCCAATCCAGAGCTAGAGTGTTCTATCCGCGGCATGGGAACTGGACATTTGAGAAATTCTATTTGTAACATTTTCCGCTGTATTTTACCATGTGGACTGCAAAGTATCTGGTTAAAGATGCCAGGAAGCTGTGAATTGGTGCTATTCACCGGGCACATTATAGAACCAGGCTGTCTATTTGAAATAAGAGTTAGGCACACTTCTGCAGCGCTAGACATGCCTGTATCTAATGTCTCTCTCCCTTCAGGAGTCTCAGTTACAGTCTGTCGGTCCCTCTGGTCAAATCATGCTGTATCTGCATTGGTAGAGGATGCAACAGCGCACTTATGGCTGCAACACTATGTCATTATATGTAAAGCGCCTTTGAATGTGTGTTTTGCATAATAAGGGCTATATAAATCTGGTGTATTATTATTTTATTTATTATAATAAACGAGTTTTATGCAACGCATAACAATTTTTGTACAAAACCTATAAAATAAGCGGTCTCTGTTCTGGATTAACGATTCCTTGTATCTACGCTGGTAGAGATTAGACGATGCTCGAGTATACTCAATGATTGATCAAATTACCCTGACATTGTCAATCATCGATTTAATTTGTCCATAATTGATCATCGTTATTACTAATTAGTAACTGCTCTGAACTAAGACCTCTTTCTGAGTACATGGAAAACGCTCTTTCTTGAACTTCCAGCAGACACCATAAGATACAGTTATTTACTTTATACAGAAATAATAGTTTGATACAATACAATAAATTTTGTTTTGAGTTGGCAAGATACAACAGTACAAAACAACATAAGATAAGATCTGATTAGCTATTGAACCGACAAAACCAATAATAGAATCTGTTTGAAACAGAATTTTGATGCTGTTTTCTAATGGCACCCAACAAAGACGGTCATCTTATTTTCAGCATTGGGTATTATTCCTTAGTTGGACTCCTGTCAACTCTTACTGTATTGTCTTTAATTTACAGGTTGTCTTGAAAGATCCAGCTTGTCAGTGAGATGAATTAAGTACAGACTACAGCCATGTATGAATAAAAAAGGTCTCCTTTAAAAATAAGATTCTGATTGACAAAAGTGAAGCCATGATAGAATCTAGAACGTGTTCGATCCCAAACCATGGGAGGTCAGCTCTACAGACTATGCACGAGTTACGTCAGGACTCTATTCTATGTGATGTAACTCTCTGCGTTGAAGGAAGAAAGTTTCCAGCTCATAAAATTGTTTTAGCTGGGTCGAGTCCTTACCTCAAGGCAATGTTCACTAATGGCATGCTAGAAACGGACCAAGACGTCGTTGAGATCAGGGATATAGAAGCTAATACCATGCAGAATCTACTAGACTTCATGTATACAAGTACTGTAGAAATCACTGTCAATAATGTTCAAAGTATTCTACAAGGGGCCTCATTGTTTGGTCTTCAACAGCTTCGAGTGTTAAGTGCTCAGTTTTTGCAACTTCAACTTACTGCTACTAACTGTTTAGGTAAGAACCCTTTACTTAACCCACAGCGCGCAGCTCAGTACAGTGCAACCTCTCTATTGCAACTCTCCATAGAGCTTCAACCACTCTGAAGCAACATAATCATTTTGTTACAGAAATAACCATTTATTATAGATTTTACCTCTCCTGAGTAACAACCTCTGTATCCAAATTAGTGCTTTCCAAAGGGTGTTATTGTACTGAGGTTATACTGTAATTAGTCCCCTACCGGTTTTTGACTGGAGGGGACTATAGGTTTGCCCTTCGTCCATCAGTCTGTCCGTCCGTCCTTCAAAAAATCTGGATCCTGACATAACTCAAACAGTTTCCAAACTAGGTATGTGGATAGGGGGAAATAAGGCATATATGGGACAATAAGGGGATAATTAATGCACGTCTAAAAATATTTTGATGGCGACAGAAAGAGTGAAAATATGCCCAAATCTGGATCCTGCCAACACTCAAACAGTTTCCAAGCTAGGTTTATGAAACTTAATATGTGGATAGGGGGCAATAAGGGGAATATGCATGTCTAAAAATATTTTGATTTTGACAAAAATTGTGGTTGCTATGGCAACATAAATATTGAAAATGGCTTCAAACCGGTATGGGACTTCTGTAATGCTTGCAATTCTTAATTACTTGTTGTTATTATGCCCCCCTCCCCCCATCTTTGTTAAGGGGGATATTGCTTGCACATTTCGGTCGGTCTGTCAGTCGGTAGACCAAATGGTTACAGTTCAACAACATTAGAACGCTCTGCCCTAACTGTACATGGAGGTTGGTGGTCAACAGTAGATGACCCCTATTGATTTTAAGGTCAGTAGGTCAAAGTTCAAGGTCACTGTGACCTTTACTGTTTCTGACTATTGGGGTGTTATGGTTGCATACATCATTACATGTTATACAAACATCTCTTGTTCCCTAATTAATTTTGTTCAATTTCAATTAATTTTGAGATGTGGGAGTAACAATGAGCAAAGACAATCTGGAATATCCAAAATGAAAGTGATGATACTTTGAAAAAACAGTATATATATTGTCTAGTTTTCATTTACTAAATACAATGTACAGTTTATTGAATACTCAAATTTGCCAATGTCGAAACAAATTTGAAACTCTGGATAAAATACCAATTACACTTAAAACGATTATCTAGTTGTGCATATCGCCGGGAATTTTATGTAGGCTGGTAATTGCTGGTGTTATGGCCCTTTTGTGGTGACGTACATTTTTGTGTCAGATACCCTTTTGTCCTTGACCTTACCATTTTAAAGCATTAATTTTAAATTTGACCCGGTAATTACATAACGTTACAAAAAATAAATAACTTTAACTCTCTTATAAATACAGAAGGTGCTTGTACATTTGTATGTATGAATGATCACCCTGTAGAAATAAATATAGAAGAATAATATCCATGTATACACTTTTAAAGTTAGTTTTTTGAAACAACATTATTTATACTGGTAATTGTAAATTTGTTTTACTTTCAGGTATTCAACAATTTGCTGATGTCTACATGTGCAGTGATCTAGAAAATGCTGCCCGACAATTTATTTACCAGAATTTCCTGGAAGTCATTCATACGGAGGAGTTTATGCAGTTGTGCGAGGAGAGACTCGTGGAACTATTACGTAGTGATCAACTTCACGTCATGTCAGAGTCACAGGTATTTGATGCCGCCTATACATGGCTGAAGTACGACGTGAAATCACGACATCAGAGTGCGTGTAATGTACTCAAACATATAAAACTTGGGCTACTAGAATTGCCAATGTTAGAAAACGTTGTAATCAAGTCAGATTTCTTTAGAACTTGTCACAAATGTCAGTCATTAATTAGTTCGGCTATACGTGGTCAGTATGAGAGGAAGAATATGGAATTGTTAACACCGAGGGCTCATCCACCGTGTATATACGTGGTCGGTGGTAGGAATAGTCAAGATTGTCAGTTAAAAAGTATGGAGAGGTATGACTTTCTCACAGACACATGGAGTTCTATGGTAAGTGTCTACTGTTTGCATCGCGCTACAAATTAAGTAGTTGTGCCATTTGACCTTAACCCCTTTTTTTACCCCAGAAATTAAAAAAAAACATTTTGTGTCTCAGTATTCTGACTGATGATTCAATTTTCCTTCAATTGCTAGGTACAGGTATGTATATTTGGGATTTTAAAAAGTAATTTCCAGGACAAAACTTTTTGAACTAACTTGTAAACATTGCAGGGGTGTCAATATTCCGGATTTATCCGGAATTCTGGATTTAATTCCGGATTTAGCTATCCTGAAAGAGCTATGCTATCTGACCAAAATATAAGTTATTTGATGAAAATTTCTCAAGAAATGGCAAAGTTACGGCTAATTTAATCTTATCAGAAGGTTTTATTCAATAGATTGTCAAACTGAGTTAAATATGGAAATAATGCGATTGAATGCCTCTTGTTTGACAAAAATGGTCAGTCGCATTTGATTTTCAGGATTTGTAATTTGACCCTGTTGACACCCCTGACATTGTGACTGAATGTCTTTGCAGAATGGTTTATATATACACAAAATGTACAGGGGTCCTTCAATTGCAGGATAATCTTAAACTCCCTATTTGCTTTACTTGAAAGTGTGAACTTTTCTGTCAAAAATAGAATTTATTTCATGAAAAAATTCAAAGTATTGACTAAGTTTTGGTCATTTGAAATTTCATTAGTTAAATTCAATGTATAACCAGAGATGTTAAATGTTTGAAACAGTATTTATGAAGATATCTGTGCTTAAGACAATTTTCAGGATTGGGCATTATGCCTCAGTAGGACCCTTGCATACCTGATTGCATTGATATATAAATATGTTGACACAAATTATATACTACCTTTATTTCTGATATTCAGCCTGGTATGAACATAGCTCGTACTGCTATAGGGTCGACCACATTATATACTATACCTTTATTTCTGATATTCAGCCGGGTATGAACATAGCATGTACTGCTATAGGGTTGACCACATTATATACTATCTTTATTTCTGATATTCAGCCGGGTATGAACATAGCATGTACTGCTATAGGGTTGACCACATTATATACTATACCTTTATTTCTGATATTCAGCCGGGTATGAACATAGCACGTACTGCTATAGGGTTGACCACATTATATACTATATCTTTATTTCTGATATTCAGCCGGGTATGAACATAGCTCGTACTGCTATAGGGTCGACCACATTATATACTATACCTTTATTTCTGATATTCAGCCGGGTATGAACATAGCTCGTACAGCTATAGGGTCGACCACATTATATACTATACCTTCATTTCTGATATTCAGCCGGGTATGAACATAGCTCGTACTGCTATAGGGTCGTCCACATTATATACTATACCTTTATTTCTGATATTCAGCCGGGTATGAACATAGCACGTACTGCTATAGGGTCGTCCACATTATATACTATACCTTTATTTCTGATATTCAGCCGGGTATGAACATAGCTCGTACTGCTATAGGGTCGTCCACATTATATACTATACCTTTATTTCTGATATTCAGCCGGGTATGAACATAGCTCGTACTGCTATAGGGTCGACCACATTAGATGGTATGTTATATACTGTGGGTGGAGAATGTGCTCTGATCGATACTCAGGAGAATACGCTCTACCTCCGATGTATGGAATGTTACGATCCCGTTCAAAGACAGTGGATTCCAAAACCAGAGATGAAGATTGCACGTTCATTTGTTGCCGTGGCTACTGTACATGGATTCTTGTATGCAATAGGTATACCGGTATATCTTGCTGTCATATTAATTAATTTATTTATTGTTAATTTGTTATATCAAAGTATACATGTATGACTGACCTAGGTTCATCATTTCTGGTTAAAACCCTGGAAATATTGATTACCATTGTAATGAGTACCATTTCCTTATAAGGGTTAATTATGCACAGAAATCGAAGTCCACAGTATGTCATTCATTGCGGAGTGAGTACATAGGCTTGCTTGAAATATCCATTTTTTTGGGGATGTGGATGGTTTGTTCTATGTCTGACTCTTGCGTGGATGGCTAGGCACTGCAGTTGTTTCTGTGTGGCTTTGGATTGCCTGTGCGCTACAGTATTTCATTTGACCATGCATGTCAGGATAATGTGACTGGGTAGTCTTCGTATGATTGAAATATTCCCTGTAGAACCTTTCACCAGTAGTTAAACTTACCATTACTTCATTTATTCTTGCCAGGAGGTGAAGACAAGGCTTGTGGGTATAATCTAGTGGAGCGATACGATCCTAAAAGTGAGCAGTGGAACTTTGTATCTAGTATGAAGAGACGACGTGCAGGTGCTGGGGTTACTGTATGTGAAGGAAGAATTTACGTGGCAGGTATAACTTCTTATGACCAAAATCTCAACACAAATGTTACGGCATATCGTTTAGTAAATTTCCATGCGAGAATGTAGTGTACTCAAAATTGGTATCAAAAGAAAAATTGTGTGGAGATTTCCAACTTGAGCTGAGACATCTCCTTGACGTGTTTCAGGATATCGGGGTCAATTCACGGATAGAGTGTTTCTGATTTCAGACTTTAATTATCTAGGAATCCTTATAAACCTATTGTGTCGATGACTAGGTTTCAGACATTGCTTGGTAGTGGCGCCGTATAGTATTGGTTCAAATCCCACTATAGGTGCAAATTATTGGTCAAAGATTCCTTGTATATCTGTAGACAATAATCAGGTTTCAGTGGAAGGGTAAGTTACTCCTGGCTAGAATACAGTCCATGCCATTGTATAAATGTGTTGTAGATGGTTATGATAGAATGTGATAAATGTCTTGTAGGTGGTTATGATAGAATGTTATAAATGTCTTGTAGGTGGTTATGATAAAACGTTATAAATGTCTTGTAGGTGGTTATGATAAAATGTTATAAATGTCTTGTAGGTGGTTATGATAAAACGTTATAAATGTCTTGTAGGTGGTTATGATAGAATGTTATAAATGTCTTGTAGGTGGTTATAATAAAATGTTTTAAATTTCTTGTAGGTGGTTATGATAAAACGTTATAAATGTCTTGTAGGTGGTTATGATAGAATGTTATAAATGTCTTGTAGGTGGTTATGATAGAACATTACACATGGATAGAGCCAGTATGGAATGTTATGATATTGTATAAATGTCTTGTAGGTGGTTATGATAGAACATTACACATGGATAGAGCCAGTATGGAATGTTATGATCCGGCTACAGAGGAATGGATGTTTATGTCAGAGATGGAGAAAGCACGGTCAGGGCTCGTGCTAGCAACTATAGATCAGAACATATTTGCTTTCGGTGGAAGATATCGACACACCGATCAATACTATGATTTAGTTGAAAGGTATTTAATGACTTATATTGTCTTCAACATAAAGTGGGGGGGGGGGGGGAGATACATTGATTTTGTGATGAATCACCAACCAGTATGTCGGATTTCAAAGAAACATCACATAAATTTGGTTCCAAGACTGGCATATTATCTGGAATTAAGGTCAGATAAGTATTGCTGGTATTCAGACCCTTTGTGTGTGACTGACTTTTTGTGTCAAAAACGCTTCTAGTTTATATAAGTTTTAGATGTTTCACTTTGATTATTTAATTATGGGGTCATGAGACTCCCATACTTGTCAGTCTGGGAATCCCAAGAACATAGATTTGTGGTTTCAGAAACAGTTATTTTTTAATGAATTTTTGTATTTGATCTTTCATCAGCCATTGTGATCATTTTGTACAGAGAAGCATGCTATGGTTGATAATGATGATTGCCTGTTAATAAATGTGTGTTGTTGACCTAGACATGCAAAGCCTATTCCTTATTGACATTATGTTAGAGATGAGATTTGACCATGTGCTTATATTTTACTGTTAAAATGTATTTGTCTGTTTGCTTTCGATTGAGACCATAACTTCTAAGCCTTAATTACATGGTCATAGTTTTTTCCCTACCTGTGGCCAATGGCCTTCTACTTTAAGGGAAACATGTATCTAAAGGTAAGTGAAATCTGGTGTAATGTCAATTTCTACATTTGAGTGAATGCAACAACTTACGATGGATTAGTTAAACGCACTTAGGACTTTGCGTAAGAGAAATAATGAAATGTAGATTTACGTATTTATGCAATGTGAGTATCGCTGTACTGTAGTGTATTGTGTGATTTTGGACTTTGCGTAAAAGAAAAAATAATACATAGATTTATGTGAGATTTATGCAAAGTGTATTGTGTGTGTATGTTTCAGATTTAACATCCTGACAAGACAGTGGACAACATTGTCACAAATGAACACACCGCGAGCTTGGCCAGGTGTAGCAATATTTGATTGTAGAATATACCTACTGGGTGGATTTGATGGCGGGTATCGTTTACGTAGCGGGGAATGTTACGACGTGGAGTCAGATCGTTGGACTGTTATAAATAACATGCTAGTAAGTCGTGCTGGATGTGGGGCTGCTGTTGTATAACGACGACCAGTTATAGGCTCAATTCTCCCGGGGGCGTGTTCATAAACACTTACAGACTGAAAATCAGACTTCCACTTCAAAATTGCAAATTTTGGATTTACTGGAATTTCTTTTCCATGAATTCTAAATTATTGTAAAACTGTCTGATTAATTGTTTTACCCACTCTACATGTATACCAACTTATATTAACAAGAGCTGTCCCGGAACAGCATGATCAACTATTCTTAGTGCCATGCTATGAAAGTATAATAAAGGCAATATATATTCACAACAAAATGCTTGAAAGCTATTGCATTACCTTATACTGTGTAGAGGTTGGGGTTTCTAAGTCGAAAAAGGGCAGATAATTTGATGGTATGCTTGACAAGAGTTGCCTACATCTGTGTTGAGGTTGGGATCATGATGATGAACAAGCATGCAAAGCATCAAAGCAAGATATCACTGAACTTTAAAGTATTTTCAGGTTATACTTAAACTGTAACATTTGCATTATGCCAATGCCGACGATTGGGTAACTGCAATATCCCTTCTTATTCTTCAAATAGCGTAGCTAAAGACTATATATTTATAATAACATAAGAGTGCAAAGAACTTCCAACATTTATAAGTGTAAGTCTGGATTTCAGTCTTAAGTTTGTTGTGATGAAGTCCCCTGTGTATAATACCTCTTGTTATTTATTGATTGTGCTGAGCATTTTTCTATTTCCCAGTTATGATGTGTTGCTATATTCTTCCAAGTATTGCCCGCATTATTCTCAACCTAAAATTGTCACAAACAATTTGATGCGTCCTTTACTCAGCTTTAGACATTTTCCAAGTCTCTGATGGGCAAACTGAGAATGGTTATATCCTTTTCGTCGTATATTCTTTTTATGCCCCCTTATCGATAGATCGGGAGGCATATAGTGATTCACCTGTCCGTCCGTCCCTCCGTTTGTCCGGTTAACCAAAATTGACCGTTTCTTCTAGCATCATTATGGCTTGCTACAAAGCTTCCATACTTGCATGGATGTTGTATATGAACACTCTCCACATGCCTGTATAACCTGACCCCATTTTGACCTTGACCTAATTTTGGACTTAGACTTATTGAAGGGCCAAATTCTTGGTTAACCCAAATTGACCGTTTCTTCTAGCATTAATATGGCTTGCTACAAAGCTTTCATACTTGCATGGATGTTGTGTATGAACACTCTCCACATGCCTGTATAACCTGACCCCATTGTGACCTTCACCTTGACCTAATTTTGGATTTAGACTTATTGAAGGGCCAAATTCTTGGTTAATCTAAATTGACCGTTTCTTCTAGCATCATTATGACTTGCTACAAAGCTTTAATACTTGCCCTGATGTTGTATATGAACACTCCACACGCCTGTATCACCTAACCTCGTTTTGACCTTCACATTGACCTAATTTTGGACTTAAGACTTATTAAGCGTCCAATTCTTGTTAACCCAAATTTCGTCTTACATCAAGGCGTTGTCTTCAAACTTGACATACTTGTTTACCATCATAAGCCCCTTATACTGACAAAGCTATATAACCCTATTTAACATTTTAACAGAATTATGGCCCCTGATTGACTTTTTTATGGACTATTGAACGCAGTCTTGTTTTTTTTATCTTTTTCACGTGCATCCGATACAAAGCTGCCTACAATACTGAATATGGTATATAAATGTACCAATTCTCATCTTAAGTCAATATAAAACTTGTGTAAGATTTCTTTATCGGTTGGTGTTTCATTTTGTAGACAAATTTTGTCTATGTTTTTCAAGTATTTTTTCCAGTATCCGTTTGTTTGAATTGAAACCAAACTTAGTACCAAGCATAATTGTGTCTATTGGTGGCCGTTATTCTCAAATTTGTTTAAAAGTTAGTTATGGTCCTTTGATAAATTAATCATATAATAAATATGTCTTGGCAGTTTGTGATGTAGCATAATATGTATGCCAAACGTAAAGTCTAGAATTGTCAGGGCTTATATTAGTACAGTGCTACTAGAATTGTCAGGGCTTATATTAGTATAGTGCTACTAGAATTGTCAGGGCTTATATTAGTACAGTGCTACTAGAATTGTCAGGGCTTATATTAGTACAGTGCTACTAGAATTGTCAGGGCTTATATTAGTACAGTTCTACTAGAATTGTCAGGGCTTATATTAGTATAGTGCTACTAGAATTGTCAGGGCTTATATTAGTACAGTTCTACTAGAATTGTCAGGGCTTATATTAGTACAGTTCTACTAGAATTGTCAGGGCTTATATTAGTACAGTACTACTAGAATTGTCAGAGCTTATATTAGTACAGTACTACTAGAATTGTCAGAGCTTATATTAGTACAGTGCTACTAGATTTATCAGGGCTTACATAAGTATAGTGCTACTAGATTTATCAGGGCTTACATTAGTATAGTGCTACTAGAATTATCAGGGCTTTTATTAATAGACTAGTGCTGCAAGAATTGTCAGCGACTAAAGTTTAGTTTAGGTAGATTTATTATACTCAACGATGTGTTTATAATGTATAGTTAATAGAATGATTTAGAACTGTGTTTATAACATTATTATCCCTAAATTGGACATTATTCTGAGATGCCATGTTTTATATTGAAGTTATATAATGCATTGAGGCCAGAGTAGATGAATTTCTGGACCAGGTTGTCCTTAAAAAATTGTTTGTTTGCGGTAACGCGACCCAAGATTTTTAAGGTGGGTAGGTAGGTCGAATTTTTTTTGTATAGAAATACTTTTTAGGGAACCTGTAAAAACAATTGGGTCGATTTAGTTATATAGTATAAGGAAATGGGCGGAAAAAAATTGATTAGGGGGCCATTTGGATGGGTAAGTAGTGTTACCGCAAACAAACAATTTGACTCCCTTTTACATGACGTTCAAACTTATTTTATTTGCTGCAAATTTCTTATATGGGAGATGAGGCAAACCTTACCTAATAATGAAATGAATTTGTTCAAACTTTATATATGGACAGTGTATCATGTTTAAAATTGAATTTATAGGTCACCATGTTTGTTTGGGAGTTATCTGCCCTTGAAGCAGCATTCTGTTTTTAATTTGCGTAAAGGTTTTTTTCGTTCTACTTCGATAACAATGATCCATAATTAAGTGGCAAACATGACTATGTTTTAATGCTATAATAGCTGTCAATGAATAAATTGTGACTGGACCCAATAGATTTGGTCGAAACTTGCAAACAATTTTTTTCTCAAAACTATTACCAGGAAAGGAAATACCGGTAGGTTATAATTTTTAATTAATTTGAACACGGCCAACTAATTATCTTTTTGGGGTAAGTCTTTTTCTAACCTTGAGCAATACATCCGTTTAAATTCCAACTATGGTATGCACATGTATATAAAACAATCTTGTTAAATTGTCTTATTTTTACATGACCTAGAATAATGCCGCACACCATATTCCCACCTGCTATTAATTGTCCTCTGTCTGTAAAATCATACATTACAGTATCTGGGAGTTCATCGGGGACTGAATCTCGTCTTAAAACATTTCTGGAAACTTCTGGGGTCAAATTAAGGGTGAAATAAAACCCTCTATGTATCATTATGGCCCACCAAAACATAGGTTAAAACATTGATCATTACATGTAAGACAAATCAGAATCTCCATGAATTTTATGGCCAGGATTTTAGTATAGTGATAGTTGTCTTCCACATATAGTTGTGGAAGACTTATTAGTCCCCTACCGTTTTTTTACCTCCGTCCGTCAGTTTGTCCATCCGTCATTCCGTCAAAAAATCTGGATCCTGACATAACTCAAACAGTTTACAAGCTCGGTTTATGAAACTTGGTAGGTTTATGAAACTTGGTTTGTGGATAGGGGACAATAAGGGGATAATGCAGGTCCAAAAGTATTTTGATTCCGACCAAAATTGTGGTTGCTATGGCAACAGAAATATTGAAAATGGCTTAAAACCGGAAGGGGACTTCTGTATTGCTTGCAATTCTTAATTACTTGTTGATTTTGTTCTGGACGTCTGTCAGGATTGGTGGATGTCACTAAGATTGTCTGTGCTTGTTCTCCTTAACCATTGGTTGAGTTTCAATGAAACTTCTCATGGATAGTTGGTACCAAGCCATAGTTGGTGCAGTTTGTTACGAATTTGAGGTCCGATGATTTTTGCCAGATTAATTGCCCTTTGTTGGAGACCTAAGTTTTTGCTTGTCTAGTTTTATTATTAAAATCATGATATATTTAGAATGGAAATAGTTTATGTTAATTAATCTTGTTACGGAACATAATTATTATACAGATTTTTATCGTATATTGTATATCAATCTTGATTGACTTCTTGTTTTGTAATTTTTTCAACTTTTTTGTGTGTTAAAAGTTTAAGTGCTGAGCATGTTTTGTGAAAGTGTTTATAAGTGCTTACACAAGAGTATGTGATCGTTTTGCTGTGAACCCTAGAATTATTGTGTAATTAATCAGGTTGGTCACTTGTTTACATAATGTTGTGTACATAAACATTGCAATTTATCTTATTAATTACTTATTTTCATAGATAGTTTGTATATAATTATGTAGCTTAGTGAATAAGGTATTGGTTTTCACTGCCCTTTTCTCCATTTAAGATATTTAAAACAATAAAAATACAATGTTATGACATTGCAATGTTTGTATACAAGTGACAGACCTGAATAAACAGACTATATCTACTGTGTGTTATCTACAGTGTGGTATAGCACAGAGAATTTTACATGATCCTGACCTTTATGCATGACTATATTACAAGGTACTTGTGTTGAATATATAAATTTCCGCAAGTAAATCGTGCAATATTAGTTCTTTGGATTTGTGATGGTATTACATCTCAAGCATCTTCGTGATACTCCCCGCTAATAAAAACATACAACCGGGGTTATAAATATAGACACTATCAGCTGTTAAATTATGCTAATTGAAGGTCGATAGTCGTGTCAAATTCTCTGGACTATATCACACTCCAAGCTGGTTCAGATAATCATTTTTAAACTGACACTTTGTTAGGTTGTATTACAATGATTGGTTTCATATTAAGCCCTTGTTTTGGTAATTACGGGGTGTTATTGTGGAAATATTTTCTTTTTATCAAAAAATAAATAACTTCACAGATAAGTCGTCTCTGAAAAGGTGAGGATTACTAATCTATAGTGTGCATCGACCGTGCAATCATGTTAATTTTTACTGGTAAAAGCAAACACAATAAAACAGTGTTCACAAAGGTTTAAAATGTTATTATTTTTACATGAGAAGAATATAAACATTGCAAGTTAATATCTGGGGTTCCCACCATTGTTCTTATCAAATATGCCATTTGTTAATGTTAAGTGGGAGACATTAGTCAGTTATCTCCCCTTACTACTCTCTAAATCCTTCATTTCTTAAGAGTGACCAAGTTCAAATGACTATTATTTTAAATTAATAAATGAGTAAATCATCTAAATTTTCATCAAAATTGGGCAAGAGACTTATCCCCCTCCAAAAACCTGGATATTGGGAGGGTTTTGTTAGGAGGGTGTTCACGAGGTTTAGGGGAAGGACTTAGGCTGTTCTGGATGTTTTTGTTTGGTTGGGGCTTAGGCTGCATGTAAATTAAGGGTCATAGGTTGCATGTAAATTAAGGGTCATAGGTTGCATGTAAATTAAGGGTCATAGGTTGCATGTAAGTTAAGGGTCATAGGTTGCATGTAAATTAAGGGTCATAGGTTGCATGTAAATTAAGGGTCATGGGTTGCATGTAAATTAAGGGTCATAGGTTGCATGTAAATTAAGGGTCATAGGTTGCATGTAAATTAAGGGTCATAGGTTGCATGTAAATTAAGGGTCATAGGCTGCATGTAAATTAAGGGTCATAGGTTGCATGTAAATTAAGGGTCATAGGTTGCATGTAAATTAAGGGTCATAGGTTGCATGTAAATTAAGGGTCATGGGTTGCTTGCAAATTAAGGGTCATAGGTTGCATGTAAATTAAAGGTCTTAGGTTGCATGTAAATTAAGGGGCATAGGTTTGCATGTAAATTAAGGGTCATACCTTACGGGAAAGGATTGCAAGGTTGGTATTATAGGGTTCATTTTTTGCCAGGTTTTTTTGCTATTTCAAATATTTACTATAAGCATGCATTGTTATTGTTTTCTTGACTTACTCTACCATATGTGATGGGATATATTTCTTATTTGTTACCTGAATAAACTCGTATAAAATTTGGTTTGCTGTATTGTTTATCTCTTATGATGTTGTTTGCTATACCCCCAGAAAAAAGCTAATAAGGGGTAATATTTTATGTAGTCTATTACGCCCAAGCATGTACTGACGCGTGCAGCATATAATGAATGTTCCATCTATTGGCTTGCTTGTCCGCCCCATTGAAAATTTTAACCCAGCTTCGAGGTTTTGATACTCAAATATTTTCAAAGTTCATCAAGGCATTGCTTTCAATTTGGCATACTTGTTTACCATCATAAAACCTTACATTGCCAATGCCATGTAACACTTTCCAACAAATCAACCGAATTATTGCCCCTGGTTGACTTAGCTAGTTACTACATTGTATGGACAATGCTTTCACCAGGTACAAGTATTTATTGAACACTTTTTTCATGTCTAGAAATACTGTCAGTGCTTGATTTTCAAGTTTTAGAGAGATGTTGACTGCACAAACATTTGATAGACTCATAGGGAGAGGAACAATGAACTATGAGATGTTGACATGCCTTGTGTGAGCAACACATTTATTTACAATGTCTCATGACGGTCAACGAATATGCCAAGTGCAGATTTCAAAAACCCACAATGAGGTTATAGACCAATCTGGAAAGGAAACACCTAACTTGGAAAATCCTTGTGATAGCTCGAAGATGACTTGATCAACATGTATTGGGATTCTTTGCACTCCATATCAGTGATCTACACATGAGTTTGTTGTTAGTGTGATTGTAGGGACTCTGTCAAACGGATGCCATGGTAAAATAAGAATAAACGGAAGAATTAAGACAGAGTTATGGATACTCCTTAATTTCTGAGATATAAGAGGCATATTTCTGAATGATATGTTTCTGGCGAACTCTACGATCAGTATACATTACAAAACAATTAATCATCCATTCCATTTGAAAGGAGTTCTTTAGAAATTGCGCCCTAAACTTGTTAGGTCGTGATTTCTTCTTCATCGGGATGATGCTACCATGCAAAGCCAACCGCTTTTTTCAGAGTTTTAAGTCCAGTTACGCAACGAGACAATTTCTATTACGCCTTACATTCCAGAGTTGGCTATTTATGACTTATTTCTGTATTAAAAGTTAATAAATCGTATACAGTGGGTCGGATATGAGTCCAGAAAGGAGCTCGGTGCTGCTCAGTGACGCTTGGAATGATGTCACATGACGGCCTGCGGCACGCACCCATTACATGAATAAAACTATGTTATTGATGCATTCGGTCGGAGATATCCTACACTGAATAATGCTAATTTGCTTTTGAGCCTTGCTGACAAAACAAAATTGCTAGATGAAAAGTCTACGAATATATTGATCACCCCTCGTAAGTCGCACAATATGCACAACAAGGCTTGTTACCAAGCATACATGAGAAGTTTCATTGTTGAAATCAGACCATTGGTTACGGGGAAGAAGCGCCGACAAACTTTGTGACATTTATCCAGACATTCATCCAGACATTCATCATACAGACGTCCAGCACAAAATCAGTATGTCTCCTCCCCCACTATATGTGGAAGACATAATTCAGCAATCAACTGCAGTACAGTCTAAAACCTTCCAAATAAATCAACCAAGTTTATTTTGTTTCTAGTTTAATAAAATAAAACACAAAGTAAATATTCTGTAAAAATAAGATCTGTACTCTCATATACCCAACACCAAATAAATAAAACTAATATATAAAGTAGTAGAAACACAATTCTGTACGAGACACAGGAAATAAGCATAAATATTACAAAGGTTCACATGTGGATTTAGATGATCCACGTGTGGATTAACATTACCAAAGCTAATTTCATGATTTTTTGACAAGCTGGTTAGGGTTCCATTGTGTACACAATAAGGGTTATTTGACTTTTAAATACTTTTTTTATTCATTATGTAATCTGAAGACAACGAGAATTGTTTTAATCTCGTTATTTCTGTGTATGTTGTTTTTTTACTGGATTTATTTAACCTTTAACATACCTGCCATGATTGGTAAATGTGTTGAGAAACACCAGTATGGAAATATAGTAGCGATTTGTAGATGACTGTATAATACTATGTCCATATGGAGCCAAGGGTTTATTTCAGTAAAAATTGAACACAGAATAGAAAACATTGTGTATATGAATATGAAGAGTTTCTGTAAGTACAATAATTCAAAAAAAGAGAGGCAAACATCGTAGTTATGTATTCACAGCTTATGACCTCCTCACGAGGTTGAAAGCAAATATAGTATAACATGTTTCAATATCATCTTTATAGAGGGAAAAAGAAAAATTCTACAACAAGAGGGCCCAAAGGGCCCTAGGTCGCTCACCTGTCAAAATTGACCTAGATTTTGTTGAGATGATCATTGTGACCAAGTTTTATACAAATTAGGCCAATATTGTGACCTCTAGTGACTACACAAGGTTTTTATATGATTGACCTAATGACCTAGTTTTTTAAACCGGATGACCCAATATTAAACTTGATCTAGATTTTGTTGTGATGATCATTGTGACCAAGTTTCATAAAGATTAGACCAAAATTGTGACCTCTAGTGACTATGCAAGGTCTTTCCATGATTTGACAATGTGACCTAGTTTTTGACCTTGGATGACCCAATATCGAACTTGACCTAGATTTTGTTGTTATGATCATTGTGAACAAGTTTCGTAAAGATCAGGTCAAAACTGTGACCTCTAGTGACTACACAAGGTTTTTCTATGATTTGACCTTGTGACCTAGTTTTTGACCCCAGATGACCCAATATCGAACTCGACCTAGATTTGATTGAGATGATCATTGTGACCGAATTTTGTAAAGATTAGACCAAAATTGTGACCTCTAGTGACTACACAAGGTTTTTCTATGATTTGACCTTGTGACCTAGTTTTTGACCCCGGATGACCCAATATCGAACTTGACCTAGATTTTGTTAGGATGATCATTGTGACCAAGTTTCATAAATATTAAGTCAAAATTGTGACCTCTAGTGACTACACAAGGTTTTTCTATAATTTGACCTAGTGACCTAGTTTTTGCCCCAGATGACCCAATATCGAACTTGGCCTAGATTTTGTTGAGATGATCATTGTGACCAAGTTTCATAAAGATTAGGCTAAAATTGTGACCTCTAGTGTCTACACAAGCCAATTGTTGACGTCCGGACGATGAAAGAAGAGTGATCACAAAAGCTCACTCTGTCACTTTGTGACAGGTGAGCTAATAAATCTTTGGCACAAAAAATAACAAAATATTCAAAACAGTAATTCACTAATTGCATACACTAAAAAAATCTGTTATCTGAATATATGCTACTCAAACGTTGATAAGGGTAAAAAAATCTAAATTCATGTCCGTCAAACTAAAAAATATTCTAACATAGCACGTGAGATTTGCCTTCTTTGCGTATATTGAGCTTACCATATTTTATTAACGCGATAAAATATAGCTGATTGGTGACGTCACGTTTGACGTCATATACTATGACAAATGACGTAACGGTGACGGTAACGTTCCTAGGAAAGAAAGTAGTTTGACGTCAACCTGTCTTGTTGTGCTATAAATGGCAGAGCATTGGCGATGTTAGAATCGAAATAATAAATAGGAGCTGTGCTTTGTTGTGTTATAAAATATAGGCACTCGTTTGAATGCGTACATTTAATCACTCGTGCTACGCACTCGTGATTTAATTACTACGCACCCAAACACATGCCTATATTTTATTACGCAACAAAACATAGCTACGTATTCATTATTTCTTAAAGAAAATGTTGTTAAATATTAAAATATCACCTAATTTGCTAAATTTCGAAAAATCCATGTGATGCATTTGGTACGCATTTTGACATAATGTAATTTTTTCCATGTAACTTATAAGCCCTATTGGCACAGACTGAAGTGGCAAGAATAACTTGGAAATTGTTGTCCCTTTTCTATTCTCACATAGTTAAAGACCCAAAATGCCAAAAAAAACATGCTGTCATCACAGAGACTTGAATGCAACACAAACATTTTAGTGAGGTTGGGCTTATCAGCACTTAGACATCAAAATTGGACGCTATCTTTATTCTTTTACAATGTTGCAGATGTAACATTATAATGTTTTATGAAAGTTCATCGGTCAATCTTATTCAATTTTTAAAGCATACACTCAACCACTTTTCTAATTGGTCACTTTTCAAACCCAAAATACGTTTAGCTGTGATCATAATTTTTGACGATATGTTGCACACAAACGTGTTATGCAATAGTCCTAACACTCAAATCATTACAAATCAAAATCAGGTGCCAAAGTATGCGTGATCATTCATGCGATAAATTTTGATTTTCGCCATCAAATAATATAATCATAGTGAAAGGTATTTCGGGTTTGAAAAGTGACCAATTAGAAAAATGGTTGAGTGTATTTGTTGACCCTTATCAAATTGTGAGTAGTATACTATAGAAGCAACAACTCTCAACTTGGCTTAAACAAGGTTTTGGAATTATTGTTTCATTTAACAGAAATAATCAGTATAACTGGTGCGTACAATTTAATCTTGTCCTTGAACCTTCAATTAGTGTAATTTAACAGTTGATTTCATTCTTTAATTTATTCTTGGCCTGTTGTATTTTGAAGTGGAGAGGAGCAGGGGTGTTTGGCCTCATACCTGATTTTAATGAATTTCTCTAGATGAAAGATATCAACCTTCCTGTAAACGATACTTGATACTTTTAATCATTTTTATCACTGTCTGTTGCCATAGCAACCATTTTTCTAGTCACTAAAATATGTAACAATCTGTGTAATAATAGTAATATTGGCACAGTGGATACAATAAAAAACATGGGTACAAGGTAGTACTGGATTTCTAAGGCTTTTGGCAAGGAAAAAGTATAGTAATTGTTCATAACAAATATAAGATTGATCCAGACTGCCTATTTCAAAAACCTAATAGAGACCTTCGCGGTCATGATTACAAATTACATAAAGAAACTGTTCACACTGACATAAGAAAAAACTTTTTTACAAATCGTGTGGTTGAAAAGTGGAATAAAATTCCTGCGGATCTAGCGGCTGCACGTAGCGTGGATTCTTTCAAGAAAAACCTGAGAGTCATGCCAACGGACTAAGTGACTAAAATACCAAGTAACCAAGTAAGTAATAGTAACCAGCACAATTTAAATTAAATAAAAAATTCCACAGAAAATGTCAATACACTGTAGCACTAAACAATACTCTTGGTTTTCTATTGTATTGTATAACACTTTCTTTATAAGACTGACTTGAAATGATTCGAATCTACCACCAAACTCTGTTGTTACAGGAGATGGGTACATTCTTGATGATCAGATTGATAATTTTTTAGTTAAAATATCCATTTCTAACTCTTTTCAAGAAAATTGACCCTTTTTGAGTAAGATTCTTAACAGTCAAAATGACTTCAATTATCAAAGAAAGCCCCAAGAAAATTTGTTATATTAACAGAACTTAACAGTTATTTATAAACTAACTATTAATTATAAAATAATGACTTTGGTTCTTTTTTATAAAACCAAACACAGCTGAATCAACTGTATGGTTTTACTTCCGTAGTTTTAATTCATAAGTGTCTCCAAGGACAATGTTTCTACCGGCGATACCACCATGGAATATCACCCTGTCACCAGTGTTTATACATACATGAGAGGCTCGACAAACAGCAGAATTACCAATCTTATAGTAAGTCAGTTGTGGCTTAGTTAAAATAAGAAACATTTCCCCGACAGGTTCACGAGATCGTCCATCAAACGTTTCCCCACCATGGATAATTATACACCCTTTACCGACGAACGTTACATGATTCTTTCTTGTGTTCGGTGGCTTCGGTAATGGTTTTAAACTAGCAGCAATTTCAGAGAACTTTGAAGACAAACTTCCGTCTGGTTCATGGGAGCTGTAACCAGAATGAGACTCGACAAAATTATCGTCACGACCACCAATGATGTATACACTTCGTCCGACACAGTTCACAGAATGGCCTGATCGTGACGACGTAGAATTAGTCATTTTACGATACAAGAATTTCCCGCTCAGAACACTTCCAGTCAAAACGTAAACATTACCATGTTTTCGTTGCAGACGAAGGCTACCTTCTCGACCGATAATTAAGATTTCTCCAGTAGATATAACAGTCGCTGCATGTGAACTTAGCCCCGCCCCTTCTGGAAAACCAGAATCGGCCATAGCCAGCCAACATTTCTCCTGAGTGTCGAATGCATAAATTTTAGAAGTTCTTTGTCTCCCGTCCCAACCACCAATCAACATTATGTAACGATTCTCAATGGCCACGCAAGCATGATGACTGAGTGTCGGAGCACCAGGTGTTGTTATCTCCATCCATCGTGGAGACAAAAAATCCATTTTGTAAAGTTTATCTGACGGTAAGGTAACTCCGTATTTAGTTACACCACCATGTATATACACACTGTTGCCTATCACACAGCCTGCATGGTTGGTTAGACTGGGACCATCTTTACACAACAGCTCCCAGTCTACAGGAAGTTTGTCAGTCGAAGCAGACGCCATGTTGATTCTTCATGTATTAAACACTCACATCCTGAAACATAAATACAACGTAATTTTCAAACTAAATCTAGATGGTTTTCTGGCAGTCAGACACAAAAACATTTGTCTCCCACAAAGGGCAATACTAAACAATAGCAAACCCATTTATAATCAGTTTGGGATCAGGTTGGACCCCATAAACGTTAAATATCTTAAAAAGTAAAATGCTGATTAGAACAAAAATTGGTATACTAGTATATCTTATTAAAAATTCTCAGTCAGGAAAGGGGAATAGCTCTTATAAAATGCTGGATAGATATGTTTTCTCTTATTAGTGGATGTAGGTCATCACGTTCCACAAGTGTGTTGACTTTCAAGTTGAAAGCTTTGATAAAGTTTTGAAAATTCAGTTAATAAGTAAAATTTGCCCCTATTTCTTCGTACTAAGTTGAAACAAGGGCAGATAAACCATA
The DNA here is from genome assembly GCA_947247005.1 of Spisula solida. Lineage (NCBI taxonomy): Eukaryota > Metazoa > Mollusca > Bivalvia > Venerida > Mactridae > Spisula > Spisula solida. The sequence goes on along the minus strand of OX365960.1, from coordinate 23,926,387 downwards.
AATATAGGTGACAGGGTTACCAACCTTGTCAGTATGGACTCCCCTTATGATGGTGATTAACTATGTTGAGTTTCAAGTAGATACCTTCGACAGACTTTGAGGAAATTACTTAACCTTGAACTTGATCAACGCAGATGCACACGATCCCATCACGACAATAGCCCGACTTTTTCTTCAAAAAGAAGAGCTAAAAGTCTGCGGAGTCTGATTATAAAAGTATATGGAAGGTATGGTATTGCCTATCAGTAGTGAAAAATGAATTCTCTGTATACAAAATATTTGAGGCATTGGTAATTAGTCTTAGTTAAGATAACAAGACTAATTAATTAAATCCTGTTTTATCTGAACTGTCATAATGTGATGGTAACAGTTGCGATGTCAAAATGACCTAACTCATACCCTTCGAGCTTTTTAACAAAATATATTTTCACTGTTTTGAAGCAGTTAATTAGAGATTTAGTTTTTCACTAAAGTTTCATCGTAAAGCATTATGATTAATGAAAGTGAATAATTGAATAGAGAAATCTTGCTTCAGGTTATATAGCAATCTTTGATCATTTAAAATGGCTTGGGCAAGTCATTATTCCCTTAAGCAAGTAAAAATTGACCGCAACATGACCAATCGAGCAAGTCAAAGATTCAGGCGTATTTGTTGCAAAATCAAGGAAAAGTTTCAGGGAACATGACATTGTGTTCAATTGTATCTCTTTTACATCATAGCACAATATCAAAACAGTGATTTAGAGCATCGCTTAAAAAGTACCGCCTTATATGGGGACAATTAAAAGTGGTTTTGGGCAAGTGATTAATCCAGTCAACTTGTCTGAATGGGAAAGTGGTCTGAAAAAATTAAAGTGAAGACTTTTAGCATGACCTGGATAAAAATGTTACACTTACAAACAAACCCATATTATAGATGCGTATCAATGCTGCACTTTCAATTCATAGCAATCACCATAAACCACATTTCTCCAAGCCACACCCCCATGAAATATAATCCTATCACCAGTGTTCACACACACGTGACCGGAACGAGCCACCGAGCTAGCACCTAACTTGAAAAATTGAACTTCTGGTTTGACAATCATCAAGTACATGTCGTTAACAGAATGTCGAGATTTTCCGTTGAATGTTTCGCCACCGTGTATGAGAAGGCAGCCTTTTCCTCTGATAGTAACGTGATTTCGACGACCGCTCGGATTTCTCACCAACGGCATTAGGTGAGATTGTTTTAAAGCATTTATAAATGTTGAATTTAGATGTCCGGATGTATGACTAGCTGAGAACCCACGATGATGCTCGAAGAAATCGTCATTACGGCCACCGACGATGTACACAGATTTACCGATTGAATTCACTGTATGGCCCGATCGAGACACTATACTGTCGGAGATTTTCGTGTAAATAAATTCACCTTTCTGAACACATCCGCTTAAAAGGTAAGCATTACCATGCTTTTCAATAGTACGCAAACATCCTTCTCTCCCTACGACTAAAATATCACCAGTTTCTAGCACCATAGCTGCATGAGAGCTTAATCCAGCACCTTCAGCGAACCCGTAATCTTTTGGAAAGAGCCATTCATTAAGAAACGTGTCAAAAATATGTATCTTGGATACTCTGTCATGACCGTTCCAACCACCAATCAGAAGCATGTATCTATCCTCTAATACCACACATACATGATGACTTAAAGCCGGCGATCCGTCAACTCGAACTTCATTCCAGATAAGCGTCGACAGATCCAACCGGTACAATTTGTTACCAGGAATCTTGCTGCCATGTTTGGTAACCCCGCCATGAATATAGAAGTTATTATTGATAATACATCCAGTGTGTTGCGTCAATGCTGGACCTGCAGGTAACAGTATCTCCCAATCTAACCCAAGTTTCTGTGTTGGCGAGGACATTATCCACAATGCTTACATGCATTTGAACACAAGTGTTAAATTAGCGCTTATATCCATACACATTTATTTCAACTCAACGTCTGCATGGCACACAATAACTCATGACTCACAATAGCTCACGGTTCACAATAGCTCATGAATCACAATAGCTCATGGTTCACAATAGCTCATGACTCACAATAGCTCAAGGCTCACAATAGCTCACGGTTAACAATAGCTCACGGTTCACAATAGCTCAAGACTCACAATAGCTCACAGTTCACAATAGCTCAAGGCTCACAATAGCTCAGTGTCACAATAGCCGGCGGCTCACAATAGCTCAAGGCTCACAATAGCTCAAGGCTCACAATAGCTTCACTATCAAACCATATTGTCTCCTTTTTTATCAAAATGTTTTTAATATCCGACCGAGATTGGAGCTGAAATGTAAGAAGTTGAATACTGTAAATTGTAAACCATTTAAGTCAGGCTAGCATTAGCATAGTCACATGATTGTATAGGGCTGTCATATTGACAGGTACCAAAACCTTAAAATACCCTAACACAGCGTAGTTTAAACAAGTAGAACCTGTGTGTATAGGGTGATCAATAGATTTATTGTAACTACATTTGTATACTGTATTATTATAAATACTGATTTCAGATATTATAAGGACCCACTTCTTTATACAAATCAGAATCAGTATCTTTAGAGAAATACTGAAAATCTATAACAATTATTGTTTGACTGTTAGGCTTTAATTGTCATGTTTTTTAACCACCAACTATAGAACTATATAGTCACTATTTTAACTGTCGTCAATTTAAGTACCAGTAATGTAACAATTTAATCAGATTGTTAACATGTTCCCATATCTAAATGATAGGGTTTAACATGTAAATGTGACAGACATTTATATTTAGGAACATATATATAGCACAGAGAATTTGTCATGATCCTGACCTTTAGGCAGTAATATATTACAAGGTTATTGCGTTGAATATATAAATTTCTGCGAGCAAATCATGTAATATTGATCCTTTTGATTTGTGATGGTATTACACCTTGAGTGTCTTCGTGATACTTCCTGCCTATGAAACAAATGGGATTATAAATATAGACAGTAAATCAGCTGTTAAATTATGCTTATTAAAGTTCGAGAGTCGTATCAAATTCTCCGGACTATACCAGGCCTGGCTTATCAGCAAATCATGGATCTATTACTAACAAACAAATTAAGACCTGTATACCTGTATACAGGATATAGTTCTAATTAACCCTACGAGTGCTTGACGCTCAACTTTCTTGTACTTGATAGTACCCTTGCTCATCTATAAATGAAAAATCTAAGAGTAACAAGGGCAGACAAGTCAAATAGTTTCCAGCGGGTGATTACCTGCGGCCTTGTAATTTAGTTGTATTGTTTAGGATGTGGTTTTTGCAGTTTGGATGCAATTCGAATTTATTCCGGTGTAATTTAGTTTAAATTAATGTTTCTGTCAAAATAATTCCAATACATGTAAAATCGGACAATACCGATTATCTTCCAATTATTTGGTTGTGTTAAATGTATGTGCCGAACAAATGAACAAGTTCAAAAGAATCAGAAAAAAATTTATCATGTATCAATACCATACTTCTTTTAATCTAGCGATGTGTTCTCTACGGGATCTACTTTATTGCCCACTATATTTATTACTGACTGGGAATCGTATGCAGCTGCAGACACCTGCTGTTTAGATTCGTGGTCTCGCGTTCAAAGTGAAATTTCAAAATAGTTCTGCTTTCTTTGGTAAATAAACTATTGTAATGCGATAAAGACCGATGTTATCCGCATGGAATAATGGAATTAGTCTGGTTCACGACATTCTTACAAAATGCTTCTTTTTTTGGATATTTTTTTTGAAATCGTAAACCATCGAGAACATGTCACGTGCCCCTCCATGGTCATTTTACTTTTGGCAATCCAATATAACCTGCAGCTCAAGGCCGCAGCTTAATAACTCATAAATATAGGTCAAAGGGTAACCAGCCTTGTCAGTATTGACTCCCCTTATGATGGTGAATAACTATGTTGAGTTTCAAAGTGGATACCTTTGATAGTCATTGAGAAATTGACATTTGTGTGTACATTATCCAAGTCAGAAAAGGAGAATAACTCTTATAAAATACTAGATGAATTTGTTTTTCCTTGTCAGTAGTATTTGAAAAGTCGAGCTAAACATTAATTAGCTAGTATGTGAGCAAACTGAGCCTCGTGATTTGACTTGATTCACAGTATCCAACTTCTTACATCAATTACTAGTATGACCACTGCTTGCAAATCAGACTATAATGTTATAGTCAAGTTCTTAGAATTTATTTGATCATAGAGTTCAATTACTAGAAGTGCCCTCATTGAAACGCCGGAGAGAGATTTGATAATAATGTTCAGTTTGTTCACTCATTAGTCTTAGGCATGGTAGTGCAAGAAAAATTAAACTCAGGTATCTGTTCATGCATACCTTATTTAAACAACAAGAATTTGACATGGTTACTTGTTGCTTCTCAGTGAGGTTTTACATGCCACCCAACCGTGATTCAAAGAATAATTTGATTGTAAAACAAGTGCACCTGACATACATTGTTCAGAGAACATACACCACTATTAGCAACAACTCATTCTGAGTATCGACATTATAGGATAAATCCCGTTTTCCGGTAATAACCGCCAATAAATGCCAGTTTCTTTTAAAAAGGTGAACAAATAATTTATTGCCAATGTGGTAAAATAGTGTTCGCATTGTATCAAAGATCCCCGATTGTATTGAAACAAGAATTTGCATAAAACTTTTGGCAAAAGTAATCGCGATTATTGTTACTGTTACGGTTCGTCTATTATAGGTTAATGACTGGCGTCCCCTCGAACTTACACAGGAAATTCGGGTTAACAGGATTTATTCTATAATGTCAAAATGGTGATAAACTCGTGCGTCTTGATTGGGGATAATACATGTAGAAACTTAATAAATTAACAGGTGCTCTTCCAAAAATGGACCCCTAAGATGGTTTTCAGAAACATGTCAATCACATGAACACATGTATATAAGTAGATCTAAACATATAAGTACTCAACCATAACCAGTAATTAACAGGTGTCAAAGTGTGCAAAATAAACAAAAACATCAAACACTCATCACTGAAACAGACAAACTTGACAATAGCAATAAACAAGGATTTAGATTTTCAGTTAAAGGAAAAATGTTAGGTCCTGGTTGCAGCACGTACTTTAACAAAATGATAGAATAAAATACATAATGTGAAAATATAAGAAAATCATAGCTTGAATATTGAATAAAAGTATTATAAAAATGTTGTTTACATTCGTTGTTGAGGTGGGCCGCCATATTTATTGCGCGCAATGACTTCCTGTTTCCCCCACAATGCATTGCGCGGTGATGGCAGTCGGTGGCGAGTAACACGGCAAGAAATACTGGAAAAAACCGAAAGTAGCCTCACATTGATCATGTACGGTTTAAATATTTCGCCTGTATAACCATTATACATTTATGCACCGAAAACACCCGCCATTCAGGCCGTATTTAGGATTGCAAAGTCATGGGCATGACAAATCGGTCGGTCAAATTGCACACGTTTCTAGCAGGGCGCCATATCTTGTCCAGGGCAGATTAGTAATCACCCTCTGTGCATACATAGTGAGACAGCCTTTAAGGTCTGGCTCGATTGTTTTCATTGATGCATAGCAAATAAACTCATATGTAGGTATTAGTTATCATAATGAGTAATATTTACCTGTCAATCAAATTACAGGAATAATCTGCAAACAGTGCCAGGTCTTCTAGTTTCAGTTTAGAACTCATGAGACGCTTTCTATGTTGTATCCAAGAAAATGCTTTTCTGGCCAGGAAATAACGCTAATTGCTACAAGTTGACTTCTCGTTTGTTTTTATTTTAAATAGTGCTGGACAGACAGACTAATTAAGCGTACCAGAGTTGTAACGGTTCATCATGATGCACCAAGTACCGCTGTGTTTTCGGGTGGTTCATGAACAGTATGACAACCATACATATTTAGTAGATATATATATATGCTAAACACAACTAATTTTAAATCACAGTTGTTTTCAGTGCTTAAATACTGGAAATAAAATATTGTCGAACCCCCTAACTATGCTGCTACTCTAACTGCGCCACCAGCTCAAGTTTAGATACAATGTAACACATGGCTCAGATCATGGGAAAACAATATTTTTCGGAGGGAGCAGCTTAGATATATTGCTCATCCTGAAACAGTGTGTACTCGTCCTGTAGTCAAATTTGTGTACAAGTCCAAATTTACGTTCTAATAAAATTATGAAATATTTTAGCCCTATGGCCGGGACAGCTTTCAATCGCTTTGAGGCACTCGAAAGTTGATGAGGCCAGAACATTTTGATAGAACTAAGAACGTAATACAAGACCGATGGTTAAGCGGAAAAAATCTGATTTCATTTTTTTCCGATGTGACGAAACATTCAAGACATTTCGAAATGAAACAGTTTCTTTTCCCCTGATTGTCTTGACGACAGAATGTACCGTTATTCATCAGCACCAACTGAACATATCAATAAGCATGTCCTATCGTCCTGTCTAGTCGAGTTGACACATGTGCAATAATGTCCCTGTATGTCAGGAGACCGACTTAATGTTGACGTTTCTCTTGGAATGTCGGTAAACACCCGCCCATCTGATGTCAACCAAGCGCTATTAACAAATAAAGGCCTCACAATATTTAAGGGGTGGAGTTGCACTTCATATTGGTTTTTACATCACATCAGAATATATACAAGGGCCATTCATTTAATACCCGGACAATCGCCGTAGCACTTAAGCATTCATTTGTAATAAATGTTTTGTTTAATAAGACTTACTCACCAACTTGATTATTTGACAAAACATGGTATAATTTTATCCAACCAAACACAAATTATGGTTACTATAGTGACCCAACAAAGGATGACTCGGGCCAGCCCAAGTCTTTTGTGAACTGTAAAGTGTTGATGTTGCAGGGTTTGTGGTATAGTTGCCTATTTTCAACGGAAAATATCAGATAACGTTATGTCTACATCTTCGTATTAATGTTATATGATGTTTGATGTCATTTCTGTACTGTTACTGGGCCTGAAGCGCTGTGAGGTGACAATGGGCATGTTTCTGTCAATATCTCAATGATTTCGAATTTGTTAGGAAAAAAACGGATTATGATACAATTTCGTAAAAGTTTTAGTCATACACCTGTAAAACTCAAGAATCTATTTTAGAGAAGCCTTTTGGGAATCTTCGTATAGGTGGATTTCTGCTTATAAGCGTCGTCGGTTAAACACCTATTGGAAGGTACACTACTTGAAGAATAACTACTGTAGTAATCACAGAGTCTTGGAAAATATCATGGATACAGCATTAATTTTAACATCACTACCGAACATCTTGAATTGGTAAAAGTTTGTGTCTGGGTGACTTTATAGCTCCAAAACGATGATTAAATAGAGAAGTAGTGTCACCTTTTAGGAGCGAAAATGGCGTAACGTCACAATATTTTGATGTCGACTTTGGCCGACTCGCATTACATGTACTTATTAAAATACTAAAATTATGTAAACCCCTCTTTGCAACAAGTTGAAATTTCATATGTAAATTAAGGAATGGTGTGAATGTTTTCCTGTAAGTTTTCATTTATATCAGTCCATCAATTTTTCAGCAATATCGATCGTCCGGGTATTAATTAAACGACCCTCATACACTTCACCAATATTCTAACTACACCAAATTTGTATCTCTGAAACTGTTATATTAACTTGCAAGATTTTTTTAAAACATTCCTGAATCAATATCGTCTTCTATATTACAATGTTTTTACAACTTAGTCGGTGGAATATTTTGCACCATGTTTTTGTGCACATGCTATGGAATATTTGGCGTGAAATGGATTCCACATAGTAAAATTCCTCTCAGTCGATCGTCCTTTTAAAAACGTAATAATGCTTGTTTGTCATTTGACGAAAGGACCACAGCTATTGGTCATTTAGGTCATGGTTTTAGCTAACAAAGGATAATCAAAGCGCCGAAAGCACTATAGTTGTTCGAATAAATGCAGAGGAAGTATAATTAAAGATGGTTTAGCTGTATTTTGACAATCTTAATTTTTCTTTAGATTTTATTGTAGATTTTTTAGTACTGGGAGATATAGGTTTCTGGCTTGATTATATATTATATTGATGTAGAAGTTTAGACTAGAAATCTTGTGATTATACCATTTCAAAAACAAATAATACCTTCACATACAACATACACGTGTATAATGGCTTATCAGTCAATGTTTTGCCAGCAGCAGAACACATGATCCAGTAAATGATATACATTGTACATGGTTTATAAATAGTAACGGTGAAGTTGTTCTATTTATTGACTGGGTGGTAACTTTATGCAACAGAGACATTCATTCAGAAGCATGGTCTCTATTATCTAGCGAATAAGCTAGATGTAGTATATATGCTGTCATTGATGAACTATTTTGCATGACCGGTTTACATCCGCATCGGTAGTTACGCAATATTACTGGCTGACCGGTTTACTATTGCAAAGGTGACACTGCCTAGCGGCGGCATAGAAAGAAAAGTAGTTTCATCAACTAAACTAGAACCGATTATTGAAACATATATAAATAATTACTCTAGTTGTTCTGACGATTTCATAGGTCCCATAGTTTTAGCTCACCTGTCACGAAGTGACAGAGTGAGCTTTTGTGATCACTCTTCGCCCGTCGTCCGTCAACCATTGGGTTCTGTCCTCTCTACAGGTCACAATTTTGGCCTAATCTTTATGAAACTTGATCACAATGATTATCTCAACAAAATCTGGGTCAAGTTCGATATTGGGTCATACGGGGTCAAAAACTAGGTCACAAGGTCAAATCATGGAAAAACCATGTGTAGTCACTAGAGGTCACAATTTTGACCTAATCTTTATGAAACTTGGTCACAATAATAATCTCAACAAAATCTGGGTCAAGTTCGATATTGCATCATTCAGGGTCAAAAACTAGGTCACAAGGTCAAATCATAGAAAAACCTTGTATAGTCACTAGAGGTCACAATTTTGGCCCAATCTTTTTGTAACTTTGACACAATGATTATTTTAGCGCAATCTAGGCCAAGTTTGATATTGGGTCATCTTGGGTCAAAAACTAGGTCACTAGATCAAATCATAGGAAATCTTTGTATAGTCCCAAGAGGTCACCATTTTAGCCTAATCTTTATGAAACTTGGTCACAATGATCATCTCAACAAAATCTAGGTCAAGTGCGAGGTCACGAGGACAAATCACAGGACTTGCATGCACTACTACGACAGGTGAGCGACCTAGGGCCGTTTGGGCCCTCTTGTCTTCTTATTAAGTCAACTCAAAAAGCTTCAACAATACCGGACTCCCAGAATTCCGGAGGGCATTTTGGGTCCGCTGACAAAATAATCAACTATTTACTTTCAGAAAACTGTACGCATATAGCGTACATTAAAATTTGTACCTCGTCAGCACCAACCACTGCCTCAACTACTCATACTTGTGGCCCTTTCTTAAATGACATACAAATCATAATTTATTTATCTGCATGAACTAGGACACAATCTAAAATGTGGAATGGATTTCTCTGGCTATTTTTTAAAAGCAAAAACTTGGTAACCTATTTGAAGAGCCGTGGATTTTTAGCACTTTAGTGGAGTCCCAAAGGTGGAAGACACAATAAGATGAAAGAAACGAAATACAACCACCAGTTAGTTTGTTTACAAAATAATGAATTGTAAACAAAAAAATGCACAATTCATAATCTATGGGAAGTAACTCTTGCAAAATTAGTATTTTGTCATCCATACATTTTACTTAAATGTGATTTTTGGCATACCATTTCAACAGATACATTTAACATTCTGTCGTCAATTATTGGTCACTTGTGGATAATATCCTAATTCCTTGTAATTAGTGTATAAACTGGTTGATCGGAAAAAAGGTCTTGGGAGAGATAATGTGGCTTTAATACAATGATTCCGGTGATATTCAAATTTAAAGTCGGTGTAGTTAGAACATTGGTCAAGTGTAGTAATACTAGTATACATCATAATTTAAATTAAAATATTTGTTATATTTTTTAGTGTGCAATAAAGATGGCATCCACATCAAGTAGACCCGACTCCCCAGATGTGGATTTCTCTGTCATCAGAACGTCTATAGATATGGGTCACAAAATGATCGACCAGATATTGCATGGAATACATTACGGATCGGATGAAGTCAGAAACCTACTTCGGGAAGAGTGTGACTTCATACTGGAGTGTAAAATATGTCGAAATCTGTTCCGAAGTTTTCCAAACTTTGTGGCTCATAAACGTGTGTATTGTATGGAGTGCCATGCTGAAAAGAACATCCTAGGACAATTTGAACCTAATGTTAATGATGAGGAGACTGTAATCGTGCAGCCAGAAGCCCCCGAGGAAAGAAACAAACAGTCCAAACAACCTAATGCTCCAAGTGTTGTTGAAAATGTGATAAATAATAATTACAAAGGGAAGTCAAAGGAGTACCAGTTTTACACAAAAGTTGCCGAAGATGTAGAGAAACGAAAAGTTACCAAGACAACTAGTACTATCTCATTGACTCCTATGGCGGATAGTGCTCATGCAGTCAAGGTGCATCAATCTAAGGGTGGCAGTACAACTGCAAGTCCAAGGAAAGCAAGTCCAGTGAAAAATAAAGAAAAACTTGACAAAAGTCAGTCTCCGGCAAAAAATAAGAATTCCATAAAATCTGTTTGTGCTGATCTTGTTAAGAAGAAGTTAATGCAAGGAGCTGATCAAGGTGTAAATGTTTCCAATGTGAGACCGGCAAGATTGACAGCAAGATCAAGGAAATCTTCTCCTAGAAAGTCCCTTGACTATATGGACAAACCAGAAAGTTCCAAAGATAGTGAAGGTGACGAAGAAAGCATGGAAGTAGACATTGTGACTGTTGATGATAGTGGTCTGCGAGGAAATGATGTTAAAAAGAAAGATTTGTTGGAACTTTGTGATCTCAAAACTATGAAGTGCAAAGTGTGTAAAAAGACATTCACTAGGTCCCATGATTTATTATTCCATGTAAAAATAAAACATGTAAAACCAGTCGTGCAAAGATCTTGCCCATGTTGTGTTCAAACCTTTGACAATTTCTCTCTGCTTGCACGCCACTTGAAAACTTCTCATCACAAGAATGAAACATTTATAAATGAGATGAAAGTAAAACTTAGCAGAACTGTAACAAATTCAGGTAGTGCTAATACTTCGAATTCCATCGCTATACCAAGCAAAGGGAATGTGTTAAAAATATCTGACGGTCTGTCATACACAGCTGGGGGGAAGAAATGTGATAAATGTGACAAGGTTTTATGGAAAACGAAAAGTTATAAAAGACATTACGCAAGTTGTAAGGGCCAAGGTTCTAGTGAGTCTTCTGGATTGGACAAATCAAAACAGAAAAAAGGATCCATGAACAATGAAGCATTTCAGAAACTTGAAGAAAAGCTAAGAGCTGGTGTTATACGTACTATATACCCTGAAGATGTGAAAAATAAAACAAAAGAGTTGAATAAGGAGAAGAATGTTGCTATGGTTTCAAATGTTGTACAAGACTCGGTTAAATCAAAAGTGGACAAAAAACCTGTAAGTACCAGGAGTAAACAAGTTGATGTGAATGTGGATGTAAAATCACTTGAAGTAAAACAAGTAACAAAAGGTAATGCGACGTCAGAGAAGCCCAGAACACCTATTAAACTGCTGATTAACAAAACAACTGACCAACCTAAGATAACAACAATGTTCGATGCTTCTCAAACAAAAACTTACAACCTACGTCTTGGAAATACATCCAAAGATCAAGCCAAGCTTCATACAGAACATGCAAAAGGTGTAACAGCTGCGAAACATTCCGTGGAAGAACCGAAGACACCGGAAAGAGACGTGGCTAAAGTTTGTAAAGACTTGAACAACGGTTCACCCGGGTTCAAGAAGTTAGAGGAACGTTTAGTTCGTGAAGCTGGACTGGGGCTTGAAGATCCGGTACATGTTACTGAGATTGTTGAAAACATTTCACGTGCAAACAGCGAAGAAAAAGCAACAGCCAGGACAAGGAAAATCAGCACTGAGCCTGAAGTAGATGTGGCACCCATTGCTTGTTTAAAAGAACAGAAACATCAGCGAGAATCTCCTGAGATCAAACAGTTGATGGAGAAGTTGGCGCGAGATGTACTAGAACCTAAACCAACCACTGATGATACAGAGGAACCAGATGTAACAGATACAAGAGAAACTGTAGCTCTCACTGTGGAAGATAAATGTGACGAGGGAACAAGGACGAGAAGGTCTAGTCGAATGTCTAGTCATGAAAATAAGACAGAGAAAACAGAGAAGAATAATGAGAGTGAAGATCCGTGTCCTATTAGCGCTAAAAGAAGTGTAAGTCGGGATAGCAATGCTAGCAGAGATGGCAATAGTAAAAAGGACAAAACACCTGAAAAACATATAGTACATTTAGATACAAACTTATCTCCTGTTTCAAGTCCTGGAAGAGGAGTTAACTTGCCAGCATCACCTACCCCGTCTTTGCAATCAACTGATAGTTACAATTTGAAATTTAAAATGACAGTTCAAGAGATGGCTGAACTTGTAGAATCAGCCAGTTTAACAAAATTTGCCAAGGATAGGAAAAAAAGAGCACATACTATTTTGAACAAAAAACAGATCAAAGAAGCACAAAAGGTCAACTTATCGTTGTCCAAGCCGATGAAACGACATGTACAGAAGAGGAATATAGTTATACGAAATGTGTACGGGACCAGAAATAAGAAAGATTCCAAAGCTCCTATAACAGGTACGAGGAGTTCAACAATGTCAGAATTCAAGCCGAGCTCCCTGAAAGAGGATAAAGATCGCTCCAAGAAATTATCCCGAGAACAGAAGCGACTGATGAATTCTGCTGGTTTTGTTGAAGAGAATTTTTATGCTGTATCATCGATGATGAAAGAACGTCATTCTGATAGTGACGTTGAAGGTAGAAGAATTGTCGTAGACAAGAGAAGACTCGAGGCAAGTGATCAACTCAATACAAGCTTGCCTTCTGATTCAGGCTCATCTTCAGATCTTGGCAAGTCTTCTGGACCTAACAGGAAAGTAAGTTTAGAGACGGTTGGTAAAACAGCTGCCGTAATAACAGACCCTGTTGTCGGTGATACAGAAGCAGATAAAGGTTACAACAAATTGATAGATAAAGACAGTAGTAAAGAAGTTGATACAAGTTGCAAGAAGACTTCTACAAAGATAGCTACTACATCTGTGAAGAATGATGAATCTAGGTATTCTTTACGAGGATTAGATGAAGGGCATACTGATAAGGAAAAATCTAGAGAAATTGTTGGAGATAAACATACGTTAAGTCCTGTTGTTAAAGTGAAATCCACAGATATTGTTGGTGATAAACACGAACTTAGACCTGTTGGTAAAGTGAAATCCACAGATATTGTTGGGGATAAACACGAACTTAGACCTGTTGGTAAAGTGAAATCCGCAGATAATAATGCAGGTGAACAGGCTGTTAGCAATTCCAGCGACAATAAGGACGCTGATAAGGTAGACTCTCCAGATGAAATTGGGAATTCAAGTAAGGCCAATATCACACAAGAGCTTAGCTCTGTTAAAATAGGAAACAATAACACAAAAAGTAAAACTAATGAAAATGAAGAGAACCAGATAGACTACCGACATAGGACCAGGTTATCGACTGGAAGTATTTACTTTGATTCAGAGTTGTTGACAATGAGCCCAACAAAAGCAGAAAAAATTGTAAGTGATAGGAATAAGCAGTTAGAAATGGAGAAACGTGTTGATAAACCAGTGGTTAGTTTGTCATCTAGGTTAGCTGGTATTGGTGATAGATCACAATCCGGACATCAGAGGACCAATAGTGGACCACAAAGGTATTCATTAGAGACTGGAGTACAGCAGTGCAAAAAATGTCACAGAAAGTTCTGGAAGAATAGTACGTACCGAAGTCACATGAGCCATTCGTCTTGTAGTGACAGAAGAAAATCAAAATTTGGAAGGAAAAGAGCCTTGTCAGTTACTCCTGAAGGTAAAGCAGGTAGCGGGAGTGTAGAGAAATCAGGGGATGTGTTAGGTACGAAATCTAAACGATCTAAAGGTGTTCACGGTAGGGAGGATGTTGTTAGTGATAAGAAGGTTTCTAATAGTCGCAAACAGCTAGATAACAGCTCTAATGAATCAACACAGCAAATCAAAGACATTGTAAGTGCTAAGGAAACTGTAGATACTTTTAAAAGTAATAATACAAGAATGAATAAAGCTAAAGAGCAAGTTGATGCAACAAGAGCGAATACTTCACAGGAACATACAGTTGATGAAGTGGACTCGTTGAATACTAGTATTGAGTTGTCGCAAGAGACAAAGGAAGACTCTACACGTGATGTTGTACCTGAAGAGGTTGCTGGACCATCAGGTATCAATCTAGCCAGCGAGATGGACTATAACAGTGAGGATGATGACAGTGACTTCAGCGGGTTCTCTGAAGATGATTTGAGAACTAAAGAACTGGAGCTCTCGCAGATTGATATTGATGAAACTGACGATTTAGATGGTAAATACTTATTGCTTATTTTCTTACTCTACGGTTGTTCTCACTTTGTTTAATAATATTTCGGCCAAAGGCCTTTGTCAGGACTGAAAACCACTATAGAGCTACTATATATTTCCTTACGGAATACCTACGAAGCCTTATTTAGTTCTTTGTCGTTTAAATACTGGTGGATATGTCTGAAGGTCCAAAAAGTTGATGAATTCTGAATTTCAGTCATTTGGCATGTGTTAATATTAGCGATTTCAAAAAGTTCTTGATGAGATGTTAGTGAATTTAGTAATTTGCCAGTATGTCCATGTTGCTATAACTTTCCATGATGTCTTGTATTAACATGTTATACTATTAGAGCTGGCATTGATAGGAGCAATATTAATGTATTGACATCATTTTTTAGCCGATTGATTATCAGTTCACAATTTGAAATATCGATTCAACAATTCTATAATGATTTTACTATATATAGAGGCCTTTCACTACTACAATAGGTGAGCCACCTAGGGCCCATATACTGGTAATTTCTCCCTCGGAAAGGTAACTATTGATGTTTACATGAATTCTTTTCTAGTCCTCTGATAAGCATATACAAAGAAGAAGAAAGTTGTTCACACAAAATTAGACATGACACATAATTGGTCGTATTAGCGAGACCAAACACCGTGGATATTGGGACTGGTTAATATGGTCGTAATACGGAATAGCGGACCGGTCGCATTATTGGACCTTAAAACAATTTAATATAGAACAAAAGCATTAGGTCCTTTTGAAAATTGTTTGTAATAGCATTACGGTCACATTATCAGACCGGCGGTTAGGCCAGTTTTTAAATTTTTCAGAAAAATGTCCACAGGAGGAGGGAAAAAAATAAAAATAAAAAACTTCCAAAATATAGCTTGCACGAGCTGGTGGTGGTCGAATAGTCAATGACGGTCCTATTGAAAGCATTTAACACTCAACAACAGTGTTAGTTTTCAAGAAAACAGCCAATTTATCTTAAGACTAGGATACTGTAGTGAAACAATAATATAATAA
The DNA here is from genome assembly GCA_947247005.1 of Spisula solida. Classification (NCBI taxonomy): domain Eukaryota; kingdom Metazoa; phylum Mollusca; class Bivalvia; order Venerida; family Mactridae; genus Spisula; species Spisula solida. The sequence goes on along the minus strand of OX365960.1, from coordinate 23,910,757 downwards.
AACTTATTATTAACAAATTAATGAAATAATAATACAAGGCTGGTCCATTTATCATCAAAACATTATATGCTATTTTGTTTTTTTCCAGTTTTTCAAAAAAATTTTTTTGAAAATGCCAAAAAATTGGACAGGAAGGTCCGAGTAACGAAAAATAAAAGAACTCTGGCCTTAGGTAGAACTTTACTGTAATAAACTATGATATTGCAGAATTTATTGATGAGAGTGATGTGGACGTCCTGAGTGATGATTGTAGTGATGGTGATGAGATTATGGATGATGGAAAACTGTCAGCTGAAGCCGCTAAACGTCCAGTCAGGAAAAGTGCGCTCAATAGGTACCAGTATTTATTTTTAGCCTGACGATTCAAAGAAGAGATTTTGTATTTCTGTGAGTGTTTTGTATCTATCTACTCAAATCCAGTTTTTCAGTGAGTTTCTCTCAGAGTATGTACGTGTCTCTCCTATATCCTTGAAATTTTGGGAACAGACTGAATTTGTGATTATCAAGGCATATGCCAAGATTGTTTATTGCCTATCCATAATCCTAGATTTTATGTGCCCCTTTGTAACTCAGTACAGAAGTCAAGCATCATCAGGTAGTACGTAGTAGGTTGCTTCATCAATTGTGGAAATTGTTTATGCTAAAAAAAGTAAAAAGTCACTTGGTATGTTATCTTGGTCTGTCGGTCTGTAGACATTGTCTGGGCTATTTCTCTGACTTTACAAGACTCAGATGCTAACATAACAATGTCAGGGCAATATCTGGGGATATTCATTACGTTCAGTGATAGTCCTTGTTATGTCTCTCACATAATTATAGTGGGGGAAGACATATTCATTTTATGCTGGACCTGAATTGACCGTTGCTGGGAATTTGAGGATTTAATTAATACCTGACAGATTCAGCAGAACCATTTGAAATCTGAATTCTCCCAACAGTTTTTAGCTTATCTGATTTTTGAAAAAAAAAATTCATCACTTGATCAGCGTCGGCGTCGCATGGTTAAGTTTTGTGTTTAGGTAAACTTTTTTCATAAACTATCTAAGCTATTGCTTTGAAACTTGCAACACTTGTTCACAATCAATACATGAGCCTGTAAAGCAAGACCCCTAACTCTGATCTGCCTTTTGTAAGAATTATTGCCCCTTTTTGGACTTAGAAAATAAAATGCCTTGGTTAAGTTTTGTGTTTAGGTCCACTTTTCTCCTAAAGTATCTGAGTTATTGCTTTGAAACTTTCAACACCTATTCACCATCAATACCTGACCATTGTCAAGCATGACCCATAAACTCTGATCAGCATTTTGCAAGAGTTATTGCCCCTTTTTTCACCATCAATTCATCACTTTTGAAGCAAGACTCATACCACTGCTCTACTTTATACTTTATGCCCTTTTAGCTCACCTGTCACAGAGTGAGCTTTTGTGATCACTCTTCGTCCGTCGTCCGTCCATCCACAATTTGTGTAGACACTGTAGGTCACAGTTTTGCCCTAATCTTTATGAAACTTGGTCACAATGATCATCTCAACAAAATCTAGGTCAAGTTTGATATTGTGTCATCTGGGGTCATAAACTAGGTCACAATGTCAAATCATAGAAAAACCTTGTGTAGTCACTAGAGGTCACAATTTTGGTCTAAACTTTATGAAACTTGGTTAAAATGATCATCTCAACAAAATCTAGATCAAGTTTAATATTGGGTCATCCGGGGTCAAAAACTAGGTCACAAGGTCAAATCATAGAAAAACCTTGTGTAGTTACTAGAGGTCACAATTTTGACTTAATCTTTATGGAACTTGGTCACAATGATCATCTCAACAAAATCTAGGTCAAGTGCGATATTGGGTCATCTGGGGTCAAAAACTAGGTCACTAGGTCAAATCATAGAAAAACCTTGTGTAGTAACTAGAGGTCACAATTTTGACTTAATCTTTATGTTACTTGGTCACAATGATCATCTTAACAAAATCTAGGTCAAGTTCGATATTGGTTCATCCTGGGTCAAAAACTAGGTCACATGGTCAAATCATAGAAAAACCTTGTGTAGTCACTAGAGGTCACAATTTTGACTTAATCTTTATGAAACATGGTCACAATGATCATCTCAACAAAATCTAGGTCAAGTTCGATATTAAATCATCCGGGGTCAAAAACTAGGTCACAAGGTCAAATCATAGAAAAACCTTGTGTAGTCAGTAGAGGTTATAATTTTGACCTAATCTTGGTCACAATGATCAACTCAACAAAATCTAGGTCTAGTGTGATATTGGGTCAAGAACTAGGCCACTAGGTCAAATCACAGGGTTAGCATGCACTACTACGACAGGTGAGCGACCTAGGGCCCTTTGGGCCCTCTTGTTTACAGTGACAGTGATCAGATGAGCGTCTGCACCCGCAAGGCGGTGCTCTTGTTAGCTCACCTGTCACAAAGTGACAGAGTGAGCTTTTGTGATCACTCGTCGTCTGTCGTCCGTCCATCGTCTGTCGTCCGTCCACAATTACTTGTGTAGACACTAGAGGTCACAGTTTTTGCTTAATCATTATGAAACTTGGTCACAATGATCATCTCAACAAAATCTAGGTCAAGTTCGATATTGGGTCATCCAGGGTCAAAAACTAGGTCACAAGGTCAAATCATAGAAAAACCTTGTGTAGTCACTAAAGGTCACAATTTTGGTCTAATCTTTATGAAACTTGGTCACAATGATCATCTCAACAAAATCTAGGACAAGTTTGATATTGGGTCATCCGGGGTCAAAAACTAGGTCACAAGGTCAGATAATAAAAAAACCTTGTGTAGTCATTAGAGGTCACAATTTTGGCCTAATATTTATGAAACTTGGTCACAATGATCATCTCAATAAAATCTAGGTCAACTTCGATATTGGGTCATCTGGGGTCAAAAACTAGGTCACAAGGTCAAATCATAGAAAAACCTTGTGTAGTCAGTAGAGGTCACAATTTTGGTCTAATCTTTATGAAACTTGTTCACAATGATCATCTCAACAAAATCTAGGTCAAGTTCGATATTGGGTCATCCAGGGTCAAAAACTAGGTCACAAGGTCAAATGATAGAAAAACCTTGTGTAGTCACTAGAGGTCACAATTTTAATTTAATCTTTATGAATCGTGGTCACAATGATCATATTAACAAAATCTAGGTCAAGTTCTATATCGGGTCATCCTGGGTCAAAAACAAGGTCACAAGGTCAAATATTAGAAAAACCTTGTGTAGTCATTAGAGGTCACAATTTTGGCCTAATCATTATGAAACTTGGTCACAATGATCATCTCAACAAAATCTAGGTCAAGTTCGATATTGGGTCATCCGGGGTCAAAAAACTAGGTCACAAGGTCAAATCATAGAAAAACCTTGTGTAGTCACTAGAGGTCACAATTTTGACCTAATCTTTATGAAACTTGTACACAATGATCATCTCAACAAAATCTAGGTCAAGTTTGATATTGGGTCATCTGGGGTTAAAAGCAAGGTTACAAGGTCAAATAATAGAAAAACCTTGTGTAGTTTATAGAGGTCACAATTTTTTACCAATCTTTATGAAACTTACTCACAATAATCATTTCAACTAAATCTAGGTCAAGTTCGATATTGGGTCATCCGGGGTCAAAAACTAGGTCACAAGATCAAATCATAGAAAAACCTTGTGTAGTCACTAGAGGTCACAATTTTGGCCGAATATTTATGAAACTTGTTCACAATGATCATCTCAACAAAATCTAAGTCAAGTTTGATATTGGGTCATATGGGGTCAAAAACTAGGTCACAAGGTCAAATCATAGAAAAACCTTGTGTAGTCACTAGAGGTCACAATTTTGGTCTAATCTTTATGAAACTTGGTCACAATGATTATCTCAAAAAAATCCAGATCAAGTTCAATATTGGGTCATCCGGGGTCAAAAACTAGGTCACAAGGTCCAATCACTTCAATATGTCATTGGGTCTAAATGTGATGTAAACTATAAAGCATAAGACAATATGAAAACCTTGTACATGCAATAGAGGCTACCATTAGGGTGCATGAACTACTAGGACAGGTGAGCGACCTATGGCCCTTTGGGCCCTCTTGTTTTTAATAAGTACTGTTGGGAAAACAATAAAATGTGCTTGTTTTCTGTTATATTCAGGTTTTCACATGTTGAAGAGATCTGGGTATATAAGGAGCCCGGGAAACCTGTCACTGAGAGATGTAAGGTTGTTAAGAATCGAGAGTTTGTGTCGGATGCTACGAATCCAGCCAAATTTCATTGTCATAATACTAAAGATGTGGACAGACTTATCGATGAGGTGAACTTAAAATGCAAGCAATGTGATACCCCGTGTACAAGTATATCAAACCTACGTCGACATGTCATCCGACATCTAGGCTGGAAGCGGTATAAATGTCGGTTATGTTCATTCACATGTTACGACATGTCAAACTGTCGTCAGCACACGTTACGTGTTCACGAGGAGACTCTGACATCTAGAAACTTTGATACGTTTATGACAGACCTAAAGCGTGAAGCCAATTATCGTAGATCTGCTAAACGCTCCAAAACCATCCAGAAGCTGAAGAATCAAAGTCCTGATGAAGAGTTATTTATAAAATCTAAGCCGGTTGCACCTAGTCAAGGGAAGTCAGGAAAATTTACGAAAAAAAAGTCAAATAAAAAGTTGGCATCAGAGTTCAATGAAATGGATGACAATGATGAACAAGTCATGACAGATGACAGTGAGAGTAAACCAAGTCTAGTTGTAAATGCTGCATCTGATGCTGACAAAACTGAAGTAGAAAATCTTTGACCCGAAATGGATGATACAAGATAACATGGTCATTACAGACTCTAGGGGACCTAGCTTTTTACTACGTTTATAATCATTGTTTGTGTTTGTCAGGAAAACCGTTCAATGTATATTGTTTAGGGGTTATCTGCCCTTGATTATGCTATTTATAGAAAAACAGTACTTTCAATGACAGATAAGGGATTTATTAAATAATATACATTGAACAATTTGTCTGACAAGGCCTAAAATAAAATATTGTTTGTCTCCCCTTCCCCTACCTACCCGAAAAAATGGCCCTACCGAAAATATTTTATTGACCAAATTGAAATAATATTTTTATTATGAAATATTGGGGATGAATATATTTTTTTGTATACAGGCTTTTTCCTTACTAGTAAATTTGGTTCCTATTTTAAATGTATGACTGTGGGTTTTCACCTTTAATAGAGTTATTCATTTATCTGTATGTCGTGATAAATTACTTCTATCATTCAGAAACAATTTTTTTAAAAAATCCCCTACCTACCTACCCATTCTTAATCTGCTTGGGTCGGGATGGGGAAACAAAAAATATCTTAAGTTTGGCCTAAGTGATTTTATCGTACCCCTATGACTAGTTTTGTATTTTTTCTGATTCTAACTTGATATTGTGTTTATATACAAAGTTCTATCACAGGGAATACTGTCTGCATAATATTTATACGAAAACATGAGGGTATAGTGTGCATTATGTTATTGTAGTTCCCTGTAGTGCGTTAGGGTTAGTTTCTTTTGGAACTAAATGCCAGTTTCATTGTCAACATTAGAAGATCTCTCGTGTATAGTTTGCCAGTGATAACACTAGCCTTGTTTAGAAATATGATATCACAATCATATGCTTGCATTTCTGATATATTTTGTTCTAGTACATACTCTCTCTATGTACACAAGAAATTAGCAGCCAGTCATCTGTGCATCGTTTATATTATAGAATTTTGTTTATATACATGGCTAGAATTATGGTTAGCAGATTATGTCACTAACTACTCCTACAATGTCAGCTGGTGCAATACAATGTATGTGATGATATAACACGTTTACCTCTTACCTGTTTTACCATTCCATATTCTTTATCAAACTTCCCGATACTTGGGCAGACATTCCGCCTGATCAAAATACATGTAAGGACACTGAATCTGGTTAAAAAGCTTGTCACCACAATTCAGCTTTTGACAGATTTGTCCCTCAGTCCGACTGATTTTACCAGTTATATCGGTTGGTACAACTGATTTTGTCGGACATGGGAAGTTTACTAATTCTCAAACATGATGCATTATGAATGAATAACATGTATACAAGACTGTGTAACAGCGAAACATTATTCAATATTATGTTATGTATAACTGCGTATGATGTGTTACCATTTTCAACAAACATGTACCGTGTATTTAGAGTTTATAAATGTTGCTATCTGAATTTATTACCTAATTCTTCCACATAATTATTATTGTTGCATGTACTTTTATTAACCGTCTTCAAAAATTGAATGCCTCCTTTACACAGCATTAGACATTTGCCAAGTCTCCATTGGGCAAATTGGGAGCGGCCATATTATTTCATTGTATTTTCATATTTAGCGCCACTATTCGTAGAATAAGGGGAGCTATTGCAGTCATCCGAGCGTTAGCGTTGGTGTAATGCTTATGTTAAAGTTTAGGTACAGGTTTTTAAGCTCTGATATGTCCATTGACATATTGCTTTGATACTTTGCATACTTGTTCACCATCATGACCCCAACCCCAACAGGGGTAAGTAACTTTATCAAGCATTTTGTTGAAATTATGCCCCCTTGCAATTTAATTATAATTCAAATGTTGTAAGCACAAATTTTTTAACCTCTAATATCTTCCAAGTACTTTGACATATTGCTTTGATACTTGTACACCATATTGGCCTCCATCACACACACAAGAGAAGGTAACCCTGTCAAGCATTTTGTTCAAATTATCTGCCCTTTTCAACTTAGAAATCCATGTCAAAGTTTAGATACAATCTCAACTATTTTAGTGCATTGACATATTGCGTTAGTACTTTGCATACTTGTTCACCATCATGACCCCAACCCCTACACAGGAGTAGGTAACTCAATTATGCCCCCTTTTCAACTAAGAAATGCTAATGTTGAAGTTTAGGTACAAGTTATCTTCAAATTGCATCAACATAATTATTTCTTTGATCCTTTTCTTACTTGTTCACCATCATGACATCAACCCCTACATAGGAGTAGGTAACTCTTGTCAGTCATTTTGTCCAAATTATCTGCCCTTTTCTACTTAAAAGCCCCAACCTTTACACAAAAGAGGGTATTACTGCAACTATGAAGTATTTAGAGGTTAAAAAATTTGTGCTTACAACATTTGAATATATAATGATGATACTATCCAAGCATAGCACTGAGAATGATGGAGCGCGCTGTTCGTGGACAGTTCTTGTTTAACTGCATGCAATTCTTGGTTGAATATTATATGGTATTATAGTGTTTCACATACAGTCTTCCAATGTAGGGATCTAATGTGGTAAAGTGATATATGTATAAACTACATCTAGTCAATCATGTTGAACTACTTGAATGTTGAAAGGACCAGGGTACTGTTTTATCAAAGCACAGAAATCTTAAACTAACATTCAACTTTAAATTCCTTACATTGCTTTAACAACTACAAATTTCGGACTGGGATGGTTTTGTAACATTCAACTTTAAATTCCTTACATTGCTTTAACAACTACAAATTTCGGACTGGGATGGTTTTGTAACATTCAACTTTAAATTCCTTACATTGCTTTAACAACTACAAATTTCGGACTGGGATGGTTTTGTAACATTCAACTTTAAATTCCTTACATTGCTTTAACAACTACAAATTTCGGACTGGGATGGTTTTGTAACATTCAACTTTAAATTCCTTACATTGCTTTAACAACTACAAATTTCGGACTGGGATGGTTTTGTAACATTCAACTTTAAATTCCTTACATTGCTTTAACAACTACAAATTTCGGACTGGGATGGTTTTGTAACATTCAACTTTAAATTCCTTACATTGCTTTAACAACTACAAATTTCGGACTGGGATGGTTTCGAGTCCATTAACAATGTTAAAATAATATTGCAGATCCATTGACCACAAATTGTAGTTGTAAAAGAATGATAAAGAATTTAAATTTGGAAGTAAGTTTATGATTGACCTTAAGTGCTTTGATAAAGAAGTACCCTGGTACCCAGTACTGAGACTTGAATGTTAAAAGGATAAAGTACCGGTATCTGGTACTGAGATGTTATGTATTGAAGTTATGCTGGTCTGCAGATACAAAAATTTATTTTAAATGAAAGCATGTATAATAAATATGCCCCCATCTTTGGGGAGGGGTATATTGCTGAGCATATGTCTGTGATCCGTAGGATGGCATCTTCTTGTAGGTTGAACATTATCAGCATTATCCATTTTGATGTTGGTAGGTCAAAGTCACTGTGACCTTCTACATGTAAGGCTAGACCATTGTTTTTTTCTGATCAATTATTTAAGCATGTTAGACCTAGAGTTTCCCGACTTTTAAATGATGTTTGGCTGCCATTGGGCATGCATAATTTGGTATTTTTATGCCCTGGCATGTACTGATGCAGAAGGCATAAAGTGATTGTCCGACCTGTCTGTCCGAAAATGTTTACCAAAACTCAAGTTGTTGAAACTCAAATATTTTTTAAGTCCATCAAGGCATTGCTTTCAAACTGGGCATACTTGTTTACCATCATAAACACCTTACATTGTCAAAGCCCAGTAGGCCCCTGATTTACATAGCTATTTATAGACCAGGCTTCCATGGGGGCATACCTAAGCGTTGATTGAACATAGTTTTGTTCTTGTAAAATTGCAGAATGGTTTTGTTAAACTGTCTGAATGCTGTATTTACTACTTGTTAGTCCCCTACCGGTTTTTGACCGGAGGGGACTATAGGTTTGCCGTCCGTCCTTCCGTCCGTCCGTCAAAAAATCTGGATCCTGATATAACTCAAACAGTTACCAAGCTAGGTTTATGAAACTTGGTATGTGGATAGGGGGCAATAAGGGGATTATGCACGTCTAAAAATATTTTCATTCTGATAAAAATTGTGGTTGCTTTGGCGACAGAAAGAGTGAAAATATGCCAAAATCTGGATCCTGCCATAACTCAAACAGTTTTCAAGCTAGGTTTATGAAACTTGATATGTGGATAGGGGGCAATGAGGGGATTATGCACGTCTAAAATGTTTTTGATTCTGACAAAAATTGTGGTTGCTATGGCAACAGAAACATTGAAAATGGCTTAAAACCGGTAGGGGACTTCTGTATTGCTTGCAATTCTTAATTACTTGTATTTTTGATAAAAGGACTCTGGTTGTCTTATATTTAAGTTAACAATATCCTTCTCATGTTTTATTGCTGCATGTACATTCTAGATTTTCCTGTAAATAAAGTATTGATTTTGATGATACGTGTACAGTGTTTGTTCTAATTGTTGTGGGTCGTATATAAAGTACTAGTGAATAATTCTGTGGGTCGACAAGTGAGAAAATTATAACTGTCTGATATTAAGTATTTACAAATATATGTCATGTTGTTCTTTTGAGCATTCTTAGCTAGGCCAGGCCCCGATCTCTCGAAACATCTCAATTTGAGATAAATCTCAGCTCAAATTTTGTAGACTGTCTTTTGAGTAAATTTCCTTGCGAGATCAGAATCAAAATTGGTATCAACAAAATGAAAACATTGTTTAGAGCATTATATTAGCAACATTTCAAGTGCTCAAACTTGAGATTTGTCTTAAACTCAGATTCTTATTTGAGCAAAATCTCAATTTGAGCTGAGATTTCTCCTTGAGGTTGCTTCGGGAGATCGGGGCCAGAGTTCATGATTTTCGTTACTCGGACCCTCCTGTCCAATTTTTTGTCATATTCAAATTGCAAATAATGTTTTGATGATAAATGTACCAGCCTTGTTTTATTAGTCTGAGTAACATAAATTAAAAAACTCTGGCCCAAGCCCCAATTGTGGCTTGAGGAAATGCATTTGTAAATTTACGAAATTTACTAATATTTTCCCACTTCTGTTAATGTTTGTGACATCTATACAAGCAAATTGTAGACGGACAGTGAGTGATCACAAAAGCTCACCTTAGGTGACTTAATAAGAACTGGATTTTGTTTTCTCGTACCCTTATGGTGATGGATGCCACCAGGAATGAGGTGTAGAGAGTAATTTTGTAGAACGAAAATAAGTTGGTATAAACTAAACAGAGTTAATTGAGAAAAGACAAATTATGACAAGTTCATAAAAAATTTATTTTCTATTTAGCAAACATCAATTTCTGCCATAAGTAAACAATACAAAATATGAAAAAATCTATATGCCCCGCCCCCCACTCCAATTGTGGGCGGGGCATAAAAATGAATTGCACTATAATATTAACATTCTATGAAAAAATATACATCTATAACAAGTTAGCACAACCATTATTCACATAACAAAGTAAATACTGTAAGAAAACAAAATGATATACAATATAAAATATTGTCTGACCAGATTAAACTGAGACTCCTCGCATAATTCGGTAAAGTCCGGAAATTTCCAAAGTTATAAAAACATATAATTACATTTATTGCTATATGTGGCTTTATTAAGTTGCTACTAGATAACAAACTGTAATGGCTGAGTGGTTAAGTGTGTGGTGTGTAGACCACAGGGCATCGGGTTCAAGGCTTACTAAATATATTTTTTATTTTAACATTTATATCTTGTTATGCTATTTGTGAATTATAATCATCCCTATGTTCACATATCCATTACACAATTCAGTCATACATTAAATTTATAATGGCCAAGTCGTTAAAACCTTTTTCATGTACTTGAAATAAACCAATATGCAATTAAAAATATTACAAAAACTGATAATAAAGACAAATTTAATAAAAGAACGTACGGGGTATAGTTTTAAACATAAAACCCTTGATTGAAGGATAGAAAGTTGAAATAAAAATATTAATGACAAACGCTTGCAGTAAGTTTTGAACCTGCGACCACTGGCGTTAAAGGCGCAAACGTTTCCACTGCGCTACCATTTATGCTTGATTTTGTTACAATTTTGCAGAGATTACTGCACATGTAGTAAATAAACATACAAATCGAAAACAGCCGAGTACAGCCGGGGGTATACAGACTTGGAACAGAGTCTCAGTTTAATCTGGTCAGACAATATGTAATAATTACAAAACAAAACTGTAATGGTCGTCAACAATACAAAATGTTGTAGCTCCAAAATTTCAGGAGAAGGCGTTTCCGAGAAGCGGAAATCGTCTTTTTTCCACTACTAGGTTCTTAAAAACTTAAGTTTAAATAGGCAACAAATGCTTCATAAAAGTCTACATGTGTCTAAATACAGTCAGTGTCAAGATATTTCATCTGTCACTAAAATCGCTGGTACGATCTTTATCGTGACAAAATTTCGTAGCTACAAAATGATATGTCATAGCACTGGGGTGAAATGTCGTAGCACTGGGGTGAAATGTCATAGCACTGAGGTGAAATGTCATAGCACTGGGACGAAATGGCATAGCACTGTAATGAAATGTCATAGCACTGTAATGAAATGTCACAGCACTGTAATGAAATGTCACAGCACTGTAATGAAATGTCACAGCACTGTAATGAAATGTCATAGCACTGTAATGAAATGTCACAGCACTGGGATGAAATGTCACAGCACTGTGATGAAGTGTTACAGCACTGGGATCAAATGTAACAGCACTGAGTTGAAATGTCATAGCACTGGGGGATAAAATGTCACAGCTCTGTGGTGAAATTTCACAGCATTGGGATGAAATTTCACAGCTCCAAGTTGAAATGTCATAGCACTGGGACAAAATGTTATAGCACTGAGTTGAAATGTCATAGCACTCGGGGGATGAAATTTCACAGCACTGTGATGAAATAATGTCATGGCACTGATTTGAAATGTCACAGCACTAGGATGAAATGTCACAGCACTGATGAAATGTCATAGCACATGGGAATGAAATGTCACAGCACTGAGATGAAATGTCATAGTACTGAGTTGAAATGTCATAGCACTGAGTTGAAATGTCATAGCACTGGCACAAAATGTCATAGCACTGGCACAAAATGTAATAGCACTGGGGGATGAAATGTATTAGCACTGGGATGAAATGTCATAGCACTAAGTTGATATGTCACAGCACCGAGTTGAAATGTCATAGCACTGGCACGAAATGTCATAGCAATGACAAAGAACTATGAGGAATAGACCTCAATTTGCACAAATTGTACATAATAGAAAAATGAAGTTACAACATTCTATCTTGTTGACAACTTGTTGAGATTTTCACTGGTTTCTCCAACAAGGCCAATAACCTAGACATGGATTTATTTTGCCTTAAATAATGTCAATTACATGCTATAGTTTTCTAAACAACAAATAAATATATATTCTATATTACAAACTAACACAGAAAAATTGAATCTACCTGTATATATATACTTGACAGATTAATCAACGAATACACCTGTGGCCACAATGAAGCCCACAGTACATTGTCAGTCAAAACCAAAGCACCTTTCTTAGGAATCAAAGTTATCAAATTTAGGACTCCCAAAGTTATCAAATTTAGGAATTCCAAAGTTATCAAATTTAGGAATTCCAAAGTTATCAAATTTAGGACTCCCAAAGTTATCAAATTTAGGAATTCTAAAGTTATCAAATTTAGGACTCCCAAAGTTATCAAATTTAGGACATCCAAAGTTACCAAATTTAGGAATCCTAAAGTTACCAAATTTAGGAAACAAGTTATCAGATTTATAACATGTTACAAAACAACATCAAAATCATCTGTACATTCGTAAAATAATAATTATTATAACCGAGTCATTTGAAGTTTGTTTTGTTCAATAATATTTCCCAGTCGTAAACACTTATTGGTTTATAAATAATTCCAGACAACTGGTTATGTTAAATGGCTGCTGTATATATATGACTGAAACATTATTCAAGAATGGGAGAAATTTATCAATACAAATTGGACCGAGAAAAATCACCTGAGCAACATTATGTATCCCAACACTGAGATGTAACTGTTATATGACAAATTTGTCATGCCATTTTTAGTAATGAACAAATTAATGTGTGAGGTTGTACATTGTATGCATTTACTATTGATCAAGTTTTCACAATGAATGTGTTTACTGTGAAATATATTGTGCAAAATGATTTACCTGATTCATTGAATCTTGTAAGCTATATATAGTCATTATACCATAAGAACGATTTGATTTGACAAATTGTTAAAATAAGGAATCCTATTGGATGACAGATAAACATGGGAATATTCATGAGTTTCAAGTAAAGAGTTTTGCACAAAACTTGCCAATGAGTTTCAAGTAAAGTTTTGCACAAAACTTGCCGATGAGTTTCAAGTAAAGAGTTTTGCACAAAACTTGCCGATGAGTTTCAAGTAAAGAGTTTTGCACAAAACTTGCCGATGAGTTTCAAGTAAAGAGTTTTGCACAAAACTTGCCAATGAGTTTCAAGTAAAGAGTTTTGCACAAAACTTTGCCAATGAGTTTCAAGTAAAGAGTTTTGCACAAAACTTGCCAATGAGTTTCAAGTAAAGAGTTTTGCACAAACTTGCCAATGAGTTACAGGTAAATAATTTAGCACAATACATCACTGGCTTAGAATTAGAAGATCATAAGTACAAAATCAATAATTTGAGAAAAACAAGGAAAAACTGTCGGAAAACAAGGAAAAACTGTAGGAAAACTACTCTTTACTGATGGAAAAACAAGCTTTTTAAACTTCAGTTTGGTCAACATGACCACTTCCTTATTTCATGAAAATAGGCTCATAAGAAGCGCCTTGTGATGCAGATTTCAAATACCGTATGCACAATATAGTACTTACGACCTTCTAATTCTAAGCCAACGACATGTAAATTACTGATTAAATACACTTTACATAATTATACACAAAATTTACATAATTGGCACATAGTTCCATATGCTTTATATAATACTGAATAGATGTAATGTGAAAGGTACGCTGACCATGTGGGGACATGTGCAATAACTTCAAATATTTTGTATGAACATACTGCCACTACGGCATGAGCATGTAAACATTTGCATATGAGCAAACTGGGTTTTCACAAATGAATAGTTGAGTGCATTTGCATAGAAACATATTTGTGTGCTCTACATAATCACATGATCCACCTCCGTCTCCATATAAGTGAACAAACAGTTATCAATATTATTTTCAATCTCAATCCAAAACATAAATTAAAAATTGAGTAACAAAATTCTAGAACATGTAAAAAATGACTTTCAATGAATTTCCAAATCAGCACCATTTTGATCTGAGTTTTTGCAATCCAATTCAACTTTTTCATATCAATGACATATAAGGACATAAATTTAAGCAATAAATCTAAACATCCCATACTATCCATTTCTATTTAACAATTTTTCTGTAACGAGATTCTTGCACAATGTCCATTTCAAATATCATAACTTTATCACACAGGTACCTTTAATGATTATCATAAATAATACATCATTATTGTCAAAAAATTGCAATGGTTAAAATATCAAACATTTAAACACTAAGACAGTCAAACCTGTGATAAAGACCACCTCTGAACAAAGGTCATTTATTACAGACCATCTCACAAGACAACCAGTTTTATGTTTTTTTTCTATTCACCATTTCCCGTGACCACCTGTAATGAGAGACAACCTATCAACAAATTACTCCCACTGTTCAGGAGTGGTCTATATAAACAGGTTAGACCATACAAGGCTTGTGTTTGAACATGATTTTATTATGTAACATAGACACATTTTGTAACAGTAAATGAACAATAATTGACAAATCACAAAACAATGAGTTACCATAGCAACAATATATTGATCATAGCAACAACATCTAACCACAAAAATATAAATTACTTATAAATATACATATTTAAGAATCTTTTTGACAAACATATGGACAAATAATAGAGTAGAACTACAGAGACAATGTTCAGGTGAATGATTCAATGTTAAACCATTAGTGTATAACTACATCAATAATATTTACTTTATTTTTCTCCGCAGATATTGTAAAAACGAGCAATTCGCTGGCTTAGAATCAGAAGGTCGTAAGTACAAAATCAATATTTTGAGAAAACAAGAAAAACTGTCTAATAACTTTAACTCTTTACTTATGGAAAAACAAGCTTTTTAAACTTCAGTTTTGTCAACATGACTACTTCCATTTTCATGAAAATAGGCTCATAAGAAACGCCTTGAGATGCAGATTTCAAATATGCATTAGTCTTATATGGTCGTAAGGAGTACTTATGACCTTCTAATTATAAGCCAGTGCATTATGGATCATTTAAATTCACAAGATTTACATCACCAGTCAAAAACAGGCTCTGTGTGATAAGTGTGTTGTTTTGGCAGGATTGTTTTAAACTATGTACCGGTACTGTGCAACAATTTCAGTACTTATAATATTGTATACTATTAAAGTATCACATAACATACATGGTAGACCCAATTTAAAAAGCAGCCGTCTCAGAAACGCAGAAAAATCTGAAAAGCGAGGTTATCTCAGATATATTTGTCTTTCCGGCCATTAATTTCTAGTGCAATATTTGTTACACTCACAATGTTTGTAACATGTGATCTGATTGGACAAGCCTGTACCAGAAACAATTCGGTACTCAAATCCAACCAATCAAAATGATTCTTACAAAATGATACCAATTTTCAAAATAAAGATGACACTATATAACAAATGATAATTATACATGTATATTAATGCTATAAATGAGACCAGTTTGTTACTGTATGTCCGTTGGGTGATGCCGGCGTCGTCGGTAAACTGTCGGATAACATCGTGACGGCGGTATGAACACTCTGATTACTTTTACAGTTTGGAGACAATGATAATGCTTTCGGTGGTGGGGGAGGCGAATCCTCCTTCGAATCGTTCGATCGTTGATCTTCATCATTTTTCGGATTTTTATATAAAATTAAAGCTACAAAGAAAAATAATGTTGATAAAAATTTGGCACTTAGGACGATTCCTAACATGTTCATACTCATTTGTTGATTGTCGTAAAAAAAACATGAGCCCTTTTCATCACACGTTGTCTGCCACAGTTTACATGTCATGTCAATCAATTTCCCGAACAAAATTGGCCCCGGAATGGATCCTGAAATAGACGTGAATATGTATAAGATGTTTATGTCTAGTAAATCATTATTTCTTCTACAATGGTTTTTCATGATGAATACATAATAAAGTCGAAACGTCGAATAGAGGCTAGAGTTTGTTTTGTTTCACCAATTTAGTCAATCAGTAAACATATGAAACCAACTTGAAACTGAAGTTTCTGTCTAGTAAATAGGATGTTTATGTCTAGTAAATCAGTAAATCTAGTAATATCATAAAACAAAATGTATTTTGACACAAAAACCTGTCTTCCACAAAAGGACATAACACTGGCAATATTCATCCATCCTAAAATTACTGACAATATGCAAAACTAGGCTCGGTACATGTACAACTAGGCTTGGTACCAAGTACTCATGTTATGTTTCAGATCAAAGGATGAAACTAAATTAAACTATGTTATGGTTTTGAAACAAGTTTCAACACAGTAGGACTTTGATGCCTATTACTGTTTTGCTTCAAGCACCATAGAAACCTTGAACAGGTCCCTCAGTCCCGGCAAAATGATGATGTAATATTTTGCAGTACATGCCTTGAACAGGTAGATGACTGTAACTATTTTACTGACCAAAAGGCAGTTTGAGGCATACCTGCCAAGTTTCCAAAATCCAGAAGTGGTGTGGTAACTGAATTCTGACTCTTATTAAGACCACAATAAACAATGTGACACTTCAAAAGGTGTCAGTCAGTTTCTTTGGTATTATATTTGCTCATAACAAAATGGGCCACAAAATACTATCTGAAATCCAGAGTAAAGGTGAGTTTAATCAAAAAATCAGTTATTTTATTTAAAAAAAAGGTGGAGCAACTCCACTACTTGGCAGGTATGGTTTGAGGCAACAAAGTTCTACCGTAGTTATATTATATCATGTATATTATACATTACCTAAACATCGAGCAATGATCCATTGTATTCCCAGAGCAAATGATTTCTGTGCATTAGGTACACACCTGAAATAAGATATGTAAACTACTGTAAACCAATTTACTTTCGCCAATACTAATTTTCACGTTTTGCTGATTGTCGTCATATTCGCGACTACAAACTCGCGTTTTTAAATTTCCTGCAATGTCCTTATTAATGTTTTTAGCACTTTCGAGGCGACTTAATTTCACGAAATTCTACCACTCACGAACTCCACGAAACTAAATCGCACAAAATAATTTCTAGGTTAACAGTATGTACAACTCTTCAAACAAGCTGCATTCAATGTATTTTTGATGTTTATTATTGCAGCAGTTGTCAGTGAATTGTCCACTTATTATATATGGCTTTTAGAAGCATTTAAAACAAGTAATTAAGAATTGCAAGCAATACAGAAGTCCCCTACCGGTTTTAAGCCATTTTCAATGTTTCTGTTGCCATAGCAACCACAATTTTGGTCTGAATCTAAATATGTTTGGACGTGCATTATCCCCATATTGCCCCCTATCTACATACCAAGTTTCATAAACCTAGCTTTGAAACTGTTAGAGTTATGTCAGGATCCAGATTTTTTGACGGAATGACAGACAGACTGACTGACTGACTGACGGTTGGACGGAGGACAAACCTATAGTCCCCTCCAGTCAAAAACCGGTAGGGGACTAACAAGTGCCAACCTGTTACGAAATTCACTGGTTTGATTTGTCATAAATGACATTGACAAATATCTAGAGACAATCAGATAAAAACTGTCTGAATTGGGGTGCAGATAAGCCTTATTTCTCATTTCTTGTAATTCAAGGGCCATAATCCAGGACGGTCAAGGACGATTTGGCAGATAATTGAACTTGACTGAGAAGTGATGCCTATAAACATAGTTGATAACTGTATGAATTACAGCCTAACAATAAGCGGATTTAGCTCAGTGGTAACGCACTGGACTGTCAATCCAGAGGTCATGGGTTCAATCCCTGGCATCGGAACTTGGCATTTCTGAAATATTTATAATATTTCCCGCTATATCTGACTGTGTGGTCTGCAAAGTATCTGGAAGTGCCAGGAAGCTGTGTATCGGTGCTGTACACCGGGCACATTAAAGAACCAGGCTGTCTATTCGAAATAAGAGCTAGGCGCACTTCTGCAGCACCGGACATGCCTGTATCTAATGTCTCTCTCTCCCTTCAGGGGCTTTGTATCTGCACTGGTAGAGGATGTACCTGCGCCCTTGTGGCTGCAACACAATAATGTAAAGTGCATTTGAACGTGCGTTCACATGAAGAAGGCGCTATATAAATCTGGTATATTTATTTATTTAACTTTATAATCATACATACCTTAAGGTGACAGACAATGCAGGCATACTGGTAGTGAAGGTTAGCAATATAAGGATGGAGCATATCGGCATGAAGACCGCCAAGTACTGACAGCCACTCTCACATTTCCCTTCTATCGCTTCGTACGCCTGACTAACATTCCTGTCATATACCACACACGAACAATTACTGTACGTCTGAAATATGGAAAAACATGAAATTTAACAGAATATACTACTAATACTATCAACTAAGACACTGAAGTGTAAATGTACACGATTCCAACAAGGTTAAGTTTATCATCATGTTGATTAAGACCCTCGTTTCGGTTTTCACCAAGTCAAACAAAAATCAAAAAGGGGTCGTACAATTCCGGAATAATCCGGAAATTTTCTGCAGAAAATACAAGTAATTTGATGAAAAAATTCAACAAAAGTATCAACAAAGTTATGGTCATTTGAAATTTTTAAAGTTGAATTTAACGATAGAACAAGGTTTGAAACAGTGTTTTGGTGTAGGAATGTGTGCAAATTGCACTCGAAACAGACTTGCGTCTAATTTTCAGGATTGGGTATAATGCCTTAGTAGGGCCTCTGCACCACACATAATTTACTACTGTAAAATCAAATATTTAGTGAGGTCATAATTTTAATTCTGAAGTAGCTCATAAGGTATTTAGAACTACTTTCTGCCTTTTTACTGCAGTTGTTATAAATTTTACATTTTAAAAAACTTATGAAATACGCCAATACATGTACATGTACAGTCACAATTAATCCCTAATTAAAATGTACAACAAAAATTTACTTTCAGACAATTTGGCTGTCAAATAAGAAACTCAGATACACACAAAGGAATTCTACACAGTAGAACATCATGTATAGAGACTAAGGGAGACAACTCTTACAATATATTATACACAATCACGGTAAGAGTTATCTATCAAACCGATTCTGATTCATTTATGAAATAAGTTACAGCAAATTATATTTTGATATTCATAGAATGTAAATTATTTAACAGCACAGCATCAGAAAGAGCCCTTACAACCAAATCATTTATATTCAAAAGCCCCAAAGCCCCTTTACCAGAAAGTGCAAATACACTTACTGTCAAAAGCCTGAATTCTCCTAAACCCTCATAACAGAAAACCAAATACACAAAACCCCTTGAACAATCTAACAACCTTCTACGCAGTATAGTTCAATCAAAATTCATCACAAGTTAGGAACACTCACTTTTTTTTCTCCTGTGTTTTCAGTGAGACATCCAGCATAGCACGGATTATAGTAGATTATACCATCTATACCACATACAGGGTTATACGTATCCTCACTACAATGACATCCACTGTTACATGTGGCCGCCATATCTGCCTTGTATACACCAGATGTTCTACAAAAGAAATCATTACATTATGACATCATTACAGTGTGACATCATTATAATGTGACACCATTACTACAGTGTGACATCATTATAATGTGACATCATTCCAGTGTGACATCATTATAATGTGACACCATTACTACAGTGTGACATCATTATAATGTGACATCATTCCAGTGTGACATCATTATAATGTGACACCATTACTACAGTGTGACATCATCACAGTGTGACATCATTACACTATGACATCATTCCAGTGTGACATCATTACAGTGTGACACCATTATAATGTGACACCATTACAGTGTGACATCATTACAGTGAGACATCATTACAGTGTGACATTATTACAGTGTGACATCATTACAGTGTGACATCATTAAAGAGTGACATCATTACAACATGGCATCATTGCAGCGTGACATCATCACAGTGTGACATCATTACAATGTGACATATTTACACTTGCATAATTACAATTGGACATCATTATAATGTGACATCAACAATGTGACATCACTACATTCTGACACCAAAACATTCTGACACCAATACGTATTATACAATAAGGCCCACAACTTATGCAGATTTACTGGGAAAAAGTGCCAGGGCATGCAAATCAGACAAATAGGCGTTGCAAGACAGCAAAGTATGGTCGCTTGTCATGGGGTACTACAAGGAGTTGCTTAATTACTTTGAGTTGGCTGAAACAGGGGCATATAAAATTAGAGCTGTCGCCATTCGGCAGACTAATATACCCCCGCCTGCAAAGGGCCATAATTCTGCCAAAATTCATCGCAGAGCAAATTCCTTTCTTTATGCACATCTATATGTTGAGGTTGTTCATCTGTGAAAGTTTGAGCGAAATCCTGCCAACAATGTAGGAGGAGTTGCGTCCACAAGAATGCATCTACGGACGGACAGACAGACAGACAGACAGACGGACGGACGGACGGACGGACTCATGAGACGGCATTTGTGGGGTTTTCTTTTGTTCTTTCTTTTGTTGGGTTGCAACCCACAAGTAGCATTTTGCACCCCACAAGTGACGGAATGAATGGAATCTAAAAATAGCCTATTGTTCCACACCCCACAACTACCGGTGCATTCGTACGGACGGACGTTTTCCTTGACTTGACGTTGTGGGGTTTTCTTTTGTTCATTCTTTTGTTTGTAAAACCCCATAGGCAACATTTTGCACCCCGTAAGCAACGGAATGAATAGAATCTAAATATAGCCTATTGTTCCGCACCCCACAACTACAAGTGGGTGTGTACGGACGGACGGACGGACTGTGTGCGGGGGTATAACAACTAGTTGTTTTATTCACTGGGAGTCCCTCGGGGCATTGAAACAAGCAATGGACATAACTATGTGCTTCACATCAGAGTATAACCCTTCAGCTAACCAACCTGTTTAGATCCAGACTACCATACTCTGTATTCACGCCGGCGAAGGAACTGTTCCCACAATGCACCAGAAATATTAAGGCCGTGAAGAATGCCGCACCTGTCAGTCCAAGACATAATCGTATGATACCTTTAACTCGAAGATCAAATTTCTTCACCAGATATCCGCCGAGAAATGTCCCGCCACCACCAGCGGGAATAGCTGCATAACCTGTGAAGAGAAAGGAATGTAAACAGATGTCCCTGGTTTAATCCTCGACCATGATACTTTTGTCATTTCTGAAACACTTTTAGAGGTAATCTCGTGTGTATCAGTACTGTATACAGGACACATCAAAGAACCAAGAAGTCTGTTAGGAAAAAGCTAGGATTTCTAGTATCACACAAACTGTCACTTCTCTTTAATATAAGTCGGAGTGGCCAATCTTACAGGGAAAAATGGGTGACACACTAGCGACTTTCTCAGTTCACAATATAAACAATGGCTATCACTACAGAATCTGATGATGACTACCACAGTCAGAGTGACAGTAATTGGGGTGTTGCTGTTGTTGGTGGTGCCACTTGAATGAGAGACATTAGTGGCATATAAATTATCTCCCTTGTAAGATAAAGCCCGAGGTAGACCAATTAGCACAGTTGTCCTAACTAGTTTAGATCCTCGGACTTTATCCTTGTTTCTCACAGAAATATCCCTGATTTTAGATATGAAATTTCTCACTTCTGTATTACCTATCATGTTAAGGCCATCAAAATGTATACACCATGGTGTGTAAACAACATGTAGCCAAACTTGTTATTTAATCTAATAATTAATGTTGCAAATATTTCAGCCTAATTACTACCATGCACAACAAACAAAACAGGGATAAAAGCAGAGTAATCCGCATGACAGGACCTATGAAATTTTAGAGAGTAGTAAGGGGAGATAACTAACTAATATCTCCCATTGAAGCTACATTATAAATTACATATCGCTTGTTTTGTCAATCAATTGTAGATGAAAATTGATCTTGAATTTCACCGTACTTATCCATGCTTGTTTATGTGCTACCCATCCTATTATTTAGACTTATGTGTTTTGTATCCTTTTCAAATTCATTTACCTCTGCATTAATGGTGATTCTATAGTAAATGTTACAAGTTTGGATACTAAAATAATATGAAGTTGCAGGAACAATGATTCCTCAATGTAATGTTATAGAGAAGTTCACTTACCCACATATTGGGCAGCTGTGGAGGCCGACAGTGCAAACTGGGCTTCTATAAACTTTGGTACAAATGTTGCAATACCACTCAGTAAGTTACCTGTATAACATAGAATAATATCATACAAACACTCAGTAAGTTACCTGTATAACATAGAATAATATCATACAAACACTCAGTAAGTTACCTGTATAACACAGAATAATATCATACAAACACTCAGTAAGTTCCCTGTATAACATAGAATACACAGAATAATATCATACAAACACTCAGTAAGTTACCTGTATAACACAGAATAATATCATACAAACACTCAGTAAGTTACCTGTATAACATAGAATAATATCATACAAACACTCAGTAAGTTACCTGTATAACACAGAATAATATCATACAAACACTCAGTAAGTTACCTGTATAACACAGAATAATATCATACAAACACTCAGTAAGTTACCTGTATAACATAGAATAATATCATACAAACACTCAGTAAGTTACCTGTATAACATAGAATAATATCATACAAACACTCAGTAAGTTACCTGTATAACATAGAATAATATCATACAAACACTCAGTAAGTTACCTGTATAACATAGAATAATATCATACAAACACTCAGTAAGTTACTTATATAACATAGAATAATATCATACAAACATAACTACAGCATTCAGTACCCTAGTCTATCCCTTATTTCATTTACTAATTAACAGAAACTACATTTATAATTGTGCAACTTAGTGCAACATCTTTGGGCTCTTTACAATAGGTATTCCCTGGAAGGCATTGAATGTCAGAGGCATGAGTTATTCATATATTATAAGTATTTGTAAATGCAAAACTTGCTGCACATTAAAATAATTTATGTAAACATTTTAATGATTTGATTTGTATTATATAAACAACACACATAATAACTATGGCTGCATGGTTCTCATTTACGACAAAAACTATCCAGGAGCAGCAATCTTTACGAGGCAGGCAGCTTGTTATTATCACGCAATCTCTAACCAGAAAAACAATTAAAAACTTCCCCGTTAGCTAAAATGAATTCAAGAGCAACTTTATCAAAACGAACAATCTGAGATCTTCAGATGAAGTTTGCAGTTCTTGCAGTTTGCAGTTGTCACTATGTTGATTCAAGCAGCGAGGTTCAGCATCTAGTTGCTCCACGTGGAGTACCGTGGAATATGGTGGAATATCGGGAATAACCCATTAAATTAAATGATAACATACAGCCCAAGGTACACTCATCTTGTGTGGTGCTTAAAAACTGTAAAATCACAAATTTTCGCGATGGATTGATTTTCGCGATTTTCACGACATTGGTAAATTCGCGAAAATTTATATTCATGAACTTAAACATTGACGGTAAAACACAGAAGGTAACTCTTTCTGAAGTTTAAAACTCGGGAACATTTTCCTCACAAACTACCTTAGAATAACAAATTCGCGGAATTTTGACCTCGCGAAAATATGTGATATTACAGTACTACACTATCTATGTTGATTCATGTTTGTAATTTCTGATATATTTTTTGCTTGTTACAGAAGCAACGACTGATGTAACACAATCTTCGATCAGGCTGCGCTGTTCACATAATCTAGGTTATCTCAGAGGTGGGTTTTATGTTTACAAAAGCTAATAATGGAGCACCCCAGTTCTTATATAGCAGGAAATCCTGTTACCTACAGCAGGACTGATTGATATTTGAAGATTGATATTTGGACTCAGGGTTCCTACAAATATTCGGACACAAAATGTCCCGACATTTCCCTGACCAAAGAGCAGATTTCCCTGACGTTAAAGCGATCAGCCCATCAACGCATTGGGGTTTTTTTTCATGAAATATGGCAAAAGCATTCAATAAACACCTATCTTGCCCATAATAACTAGCTTCAGTAAATTAGGGGTCATTTTCTGTTAAAATACTGGATAGGGTTACATGCCATTGACAATGTAAGGCATTTATGATGGTAAACAAGTATCCCAAGGTTGAAAGCAATGCCTATATGAACTTCCAAAATTTGAAATTTTTGGTTAACATTTTCAATGAGACGTACAGACAATCACTATATGCCTTCTGCATCAGTAGATGTTGGGCTAATAGAGAGAAAGGGAAGCTAATACATCCATCTGATTCCATGATTACGGAAATTATCATTCAAAAATAGTTCTTGTTAGACATACATTACAAGAAGCAACAAGTAATTTTCAGCCCTAAGTAATTCAAAGTACCAACCTTCACAAGCTGCAGCCAGGTTAAGGAACATAAATGTTGGGTTGGTTACCAACACTTTTACAGATTTGATGATCTGTTTATAACTGATGGAGGATTCCTCCTCTGTATTCACAACCTCGTAGTCTGGTTTCTGGCTTGATTTACTGTACACTTCTCTCTCTCTCTCAGCTTTATACAGGTCGGAACCAGGCAAGGACTTGGGGAAACCAGCCAGAGGAAATGCTACTATGAAGGCTAGAGTGGCACTGATGAGAAAACCTATCCACCAAGCACCGACCCATCTTGGACTGTCTGGGGATAATGACACACTGAAAATACGAACAGCTAGGTTATACGTAATTGTAATAATAATTATGGCTTTATTTAATTTGGTTTAGATATTTGGTTCTTAGAGACAAACTTTCCATATGGTCCACATCATATTAGACACATGTTTGTATCATTCAACAAATTCCTTTCAATCTCTAAATATTCACTTAAATACAATGTTCTGAATATTTTATATTGCCAACATTTCCAAGAATTTATTTTCGGTTTTTAAGTACCTGCTAATAATGTACAATGCTTGCCAAAGGGCTCAAACATAAGAAATGAACCACCAGGAACTACCTGTCTTGGGATACGTACTGTGGAAAAGCCCACATACATACTGAGATTACAACTACCTGTCCGGGGGATACCGTGTCAAAGTCCACATACATACTGAGATTGCACCTACCTGTCAGGGGATACCGTGTCAAAGTCCACATACATACTGAGATTGCACCTACCTGTCAGGGGATACCGTGTCAAAGTCCACATACATACTGAGATAACACCTACCTGTCAGGGGATACCATGTCAAAGTCCACATACATACTGAGATTGCACCTACCTGTCCGGGGATACCGTGTCAAAGTCCACATACATACTGAGATTGCACCTACCTGTCCGGGGATACCGTGTCAAAGTCCACATACATACTGAGATTACACCTACCTGTCCGGGGATACCGTGTCAAAGTCCACATACATACTGAGATTACACCTACCTGTCAGGGGATACCGTGTCAAAGTCCACATACATACTGAGGAAGGCTCCACCAGCGAGATAGCCTACTGCTGGTCCAATAATAGTTAATGCAAAAAATATTCCTGTAATAGAACAATGATATATCTTATAATGTCAAGCAAGTTACTGTGAAATCAGACATTTTCAGTTTGAACAAGACTGCGTTCAATAAACGCTTATGCCCCCTGTGGAAGCCTTGTCCATAAATAAGTTTAAGTCCAAAATTAGGTCAAGGTGAAGGTCAAAATGGGGTCAGGTGATACAGGTGTGTGGAGAGTGTTCATATACAACATCCATGTAAGTTTGGAAGCTTTGTAGCAAGCCATAAAGATGCTAGAAGAAACGGTCAATTTGGGTTAACCAGAACGGACGGACGAACGGACGGACAGGTGAATCACTATATGCCTCCCGATCTATCGATACGGGGGCATAAAAAACTCACTATAAACATTTACAAGCATAAAATTAGCACATATATCCAACTAGCAAAGGAATACATTATTTTTGCATGTTAAGCTTATTTAATGTAAATAGAATAATACATGTTTTATTTCTTAAACAATCCCAATAAATACATGTATGATACGCTTCTCTATATCATTAAACTATATACAAGTGTATCAGAGACTTACCGAGATAAAATGATGACGACCTTGGCGGCACATTCTCATCCAGGTAGGTAGCCCCTAATGTGTACAAAGGGGCTGCACCAGCCCCATGTAATAGCTGGCCCAGAAAAAATATATACTTGTAGTTTGAAAGACTAGCGGGTGCATTATTTAAGTCACATGACACAGTATCATTAAGGGAAAGGTCACACGTTGAACGCTCACCAACATTGTCCACGCTATACACGTCTGATATGAACTGTGGCAGCGCAAACACTACTGAACCAATTCCCATAATGAATACACCGATTCCTAAATATCTCGGCTTACTGCCAAGTCCACCAAAATAGCTGACAGGAATAAGGCAGAGGACGGAGGCAATGTCGTAACTTGAGGCGATGGTACCGGAAACGGTTGAGCTGAAGTCATAGCGTCTTTCTATGTTTGATATAACTACGTTGATAAAACCATTGACGACCATGCCCTGTAAATACAGAAAACCAAAATATAGTTCAAAGTATAAAATACATTTACACTCATTTCATATTCAATCAGGTCAGATGGAAATATACAATAACTGGTGCAAAAATGGACACACAACTCATGCCATGGTTGTATATATGTACTTGTATAGTCAAGTAGTATATCAAGGCTAACATATACCCATATAAGGTACTGAGTGAGAAACAAACATAAACCTATTTATAGATGCTTAACATATACCCTTATAAGGTACTGAGTGTGAAATATACATAAACCTATTTATAGATGCTTAACATATACCCTTATAAGGTACTGAGTGTGAAATATACATAAACCTATTTATAGATGCTTAACATATACCCTTATAAGGTACTGAGTGTGAAATATACATAAACCTATTTATAGATGCTTAACATATACCCATATAAGGTACTGAGTGTGAAATATACATAAACCTATTTATAGATGCTTAACATATACCCATATAAGATACTGAGTGTGAAATATACATAAACCTATTTATATTCTTAACGTATACCCATATAAGGTACTGAGTGTGAACTATAGATAAAACATAAACCTATTTATAGATGCTTAACGTATACCCATATAAGGAATGGAGTGTGAACTAAAGATAAAACATAAACCTATTTATAGATGCTTAGAAACCACAATAGGTAACAATTTACATCACTGGCATTCTTTGAACAACCTACACTTATCTATTACCTTTAACAATAAAGTTCACTCTTTTCTCTGATTTCAAATTCTTCGAATAACCTTTATTTTGTGGATTATCGAAGAACAAAGTTAATTAATCTCAGATTCACCAGAAAAATTCAAATCCGTCAGATTTTCACATTAATCTCAACGAGCCTCAAAATTAAGTCTGAATTTTATTCGAAGAACTATAAAGAAGTAATAAAGATTATCAAAAATTATTACACTTCAATCATAAATATCTAATATAGAAACTTTATCAGGTTCTCAAATTTTTGTTGATCTCAGATTTGTACCAAATGAAGCAACAAAACCCTCATAAAAAAACAAGAACCGAGATCTGGCACACGAGTAGTGCTTGGGTGTATTGCTGTCAATATAGTACAGGTATTTATGAATGGAAAGCTTCACAAACATAAAATATGCACAATTTCAAAATAACTAATTCCTTATAACAGAGGAACCAAGACACCTGGATAACGTGATGTTTCAAGTTTGATCCAAGGATCGCCCACAGGACATACTAATGTTGTTAAACTAGTACAGAGCAATTAAGCTGCATATTTGGGGGTAATTTGAAATCAATAAAAGGCAAAGACCTCTAATCACAAATAACCGAAAGGAAAAATGTTTTTAGCAAAAAAGCAGTTAATGAAATGCTGCTTTTAACTGAATACTACATTAAAGTAGATTCCTTGCTTATAGTGCTACATGTAATAGTTCCAGAACTACTTGACATATTTATAATTAACAAGAGAAGTTTGCAAAACATGTATGCTCCAATGGCAGCCCAGTAGTCAGAAATGCAAAAGGTCACAGTGACCTTGACATTTGACCTACAGACCTAAAATACAATAGGGGTCATCTACTGTTGATGACCAACCTCTATGTAAAGTTTGAAGATCCTAGGGCAAAGTGTTCTAGAGTTATTGAACGGGAACCATTTACCGACTTGTGCAAAGCAATATACAAAATGTACACTCTTATTAAAGATGGGAGGGAGCTAATAAAAACTCACCCTGTCACTTTATGACAGATGACAAATATAACAGAACAAGGGACATAACTCTACTGATACTCCTTGGTCACAGCAACAGCAACGCTCCTGAGGTAAACAACTTCAACTCATGATTATAATGACATTCCAGTAATGTTTCATCTTAATTATGGATGGCAACACAGATGCGACAAAACAACCAGGCAGATACACTAGTGGCCATATCATGCAGTGCAATTTTAGTAAAGAGTTGGAGCTTGCTGAGCCTTCCGTTACTAACTCGTAGGACGAATGTCCGAATATTGAAGCCCTTTAGCTTGGTTTTATTCTCGTTGTGTATATAATATCCTTCAGGTTCTTTAGATCCTTGTTAACCCAAATTTTTGTGCAAATCTTGTTTGTATTAAGCCTTGTGTAGAAAAAAGCTCCAAACGTATATAACATTGTGGGGCATTTGTAGAAAGAAGGGGAAAAGGGTCCCTAGTCCCTATCCCTTTTGAGGCACTACAAAAAGGCCAAATACATTATTACAACTCTGCTAAGGTACAATTAACCCCAGTGGCACTATAATAGTTTACATAAAAACCCAACTAGCAAAACAGAGGAACACTAACAAAATTACGAGTGACATTTATACTTCACTTGCAAGGCTAGATATTTTATGCACAATTAGAAAATATCATGAATTGCCCATAAATTGCCTAGCCTCATTACAAAAGCACTTTGGAACACATAAGCAAAGTCAATGATGTAGAGAATAGACATAGCATCGGCAGCCTCATAAAACAATGCTTCAAGTATGAACATCAGGTAGATGCCAACTACCGTAGGCACATGTACCCAAGTACTGATCGCAGCTTTGTATTGGTCACAGGTAATAAAATGGGAAATTTTCTAGGGCTGCTTTCAGCAGTTCAGCCTACAGTCACCCTTTGACATTTTATCTTCCCCTGGTCATTGGGATACATAAGGAAAACTGCGTTCCAGACTATTTCTCTCCTGGTGGGTGTGTATTGATCTGCAGTGCCCAGGACAATCAAACATGTTCAGACGCAGCCCTTACAGGTACCAAGTTACACCTTGGTTGAGTGGAGCATGCGGGTTATTCTTGCTCAGAGAAATTAAGCAGTGGTCCAGACAGGGATTGAACAGGGACCTCTCGATCCCGAAGCGCAAGTCCTACCCCTAGGCCATTGCTCACCACAAGTGCGGGCAATACTTGAAAGAATACAGTAATGAAGCAACAAAGTTTGAGATAATATTACATCACACCAAATCTTTTGATTTGAAGCAAAATCACAAAGAGATTCCTCAAGATTATTTTTATTCTCCAGTCCAATAAAACTTGCATAATAGAAACACAACAAAGTGAAGTAATTATATGCTAATTAAATCAATTCATTCATTAACTATTTCAATAATTCCTTAAATTGTTTCCGGGATTATACAAAAGGAAGAGAATAAATTATTTGGTCGAAAATATCTCAAAATTTGACCAAAATAACCCAAGAATTTGAAGAATTTTGTAGAAAAAACAAATATGTTTTAGTCAAGATTTCTTAATAAGTGTATCTTATAGCAGGCACAGGTTCATGGATATTAATCCAGTATGTGGGAATTTTAAGAATAGATCAATTATTCAAGTATTGGAGGAATATTTGATATAATAGACACAATAACTTGTCAGGTTACAGTTTGCATAATTATAGCCTTATAATCTACCCAACATTACGTTGAGTCAGAGTATCAAAGAGGCATGCAGGAGAAATGCTTTGTAGTCCTGATAAAGTCAGAGAAGGAGGGAGGGTTGTGGAAAAAGATGTTGTTAACTTGTATAATCACTACAATGAGCAACCTGAGTGACATGTTAACAACATCAAGGGATCACAAACAATCAGAGAAGTGCTAACAGACAATAACTGTAGCCAAGCATCAATTAGAGTGACCTCCCTTGTGATTAACTTCATTAGATTATTATCTCTCCTGGGGAGTGTATTAGTTAGTGTGATCTCCCTTGTAGTTAACTTCATTAGAGTAACCTCCCCTGGGGAGTGTATTAGTTAAGAGTGATCTCCCTTGTAATTAACTTCATTAGAGTAACCTACCCTGGGGAGTGTATTTTTGTAAAGTTTAGTAAGAGTAGTCTCCCTTGGGACTAGTGCATCAATTAGAATGATCTCCCTTGGTACACATTAATGAACGGTGAAGTTTGTTTTATGTAATACCGTATCAAAATCATGTAGTGCATTAGGCAAACACGTGATTTGATAAGCTAACCAATTAGCTTTTCAATGCTAAGAATTTCGGGAAACCCAAGAATGTTATAATATATTACATAAAATACTATTCTTACCCAGACCTGTCAAATTTTACACTTTGTTCAAGCATCTAACACAGAAACTGTTGCCAACAAAACTGTCTACAATGCCAACATTTAAATAGGCTTCACATTGATATCCAAAAAGATTTTCTGGTTTTTAAAAATAGCACCTTTGAATGTGAATTGGGAACGTTTGGAAAGTATATTAGTATGGATTGTTACTTGATTTAGCTTGTTGCATGTAGTAATGTTACATTTGTCTTGTGTTTGTTGCATAGTATATTATTGCCAGCAAACCTCTTCTACCCGGCTTGTAAAGGTAGTATGTTTTCATGAATAAGTTCGAGTGCTGCCTTCCCTGTCTGACTTAATGTTATCTTTTTCATGAATAAGCCAAAGTTTGATTTCAGCTGAGTGCTGAATTATTACTCATCATGTTCATATCATTATCACTGCTTAATCATTTCATCATTATTTAGTGTAGTTGATTAATGATAGGATATGGCATGGCTTGTCGTATAAATATGTATTAAACAAGTCTAGAAAACATAGGATATTATGTGAGCATCTGGCAAACTTAATAATTTGTTTTCCAGACAAGTGAAGGAAATGGTGATCCGACAGACGAAGAGAGCGACTGCTTCTTTTAATCACATTAAATGGGTCAAAACAACACTAGAAATACAGTTTTTTAGCACATGACATCACGGTTTTGCCCAAAATGACATCATCATTTGTAATGATGCAGCTAAGGTGAACATTGTTTTTCAATTTGTTATCACAAAGAAGATATTAAAGGGTATTCAAGTGATAATCACATAGAAGATAGAAGATAAGAGTATTTAAGTGATAATCACATAGAAGGTATTTAAGTGATAATCACATAGAAGGTATTTAAGTGATTATCACATAGAAGGTATTTAAGTGATTATCACATAGAAGGTATTTAAGTGATTATCACATAGAAGGTATTAAAGTGATTATCACATAGAAGGTATTTAAGAGATAATCACATAGAAAGTAAGGGTATTTAAGTGATAATCACATAGAAGGTAAGGGTATTTAAGTGATAATCACATAGAAGGTAAGGGTATTTAAGAGATAATCACATAGAAGGTAAGGGTATTTAAGTGATAATCACATAGAAGGTAAGGGTATTTAAGAGATAATCACATAGAAAGTAAGGGTATTTAAGTGATAATCACATAGAAGGTAAGGGTATTTAAGTGATAATCACATAGAAGGTAAGGGTATTTAAGTAATAATCACATAGAAAGTAAGGGTACTTAAGTGATAATCACATAGAAGGTAAGGGTATTTAAGTGATACAGTGTAATTTGGATATATTATTTCTGTTTATAAGCATTTATATATTTTCCCAATTATTTATGTAGCAATATAAACACTTGAACCAGAGGCAATCGAGAATATTAATGAAATCGGAAGGTTACACTTGAGAAAAAACTTAAAGTAAACAAATGTAAGTAAAGCCGTCTATAGAAGATGTTATCTAACCCAGAATACAGAGAATGCAACCTGTTGCTGACAACCACTAAACACATGCCACGTCACAGGTAGGCTAATATGCTAATGAGACTAATTATTCATGATTAGAGGAATAAATAAAAGTACCAGTGATATGTCAGCTGATGTTGTCAGACTGACAGTACTGTAGATGTACATGCAGTGTTTGGCAGACTGACACTACATTGTAGACACTCACATACTTTGAACAAGATAATGGAATATGACCAACAGGGAAGGAAGCACTCACCAGAAACAGCCAAGCAAAAAAGGCATAAGAAGGAACACACAAAATAGAAAAACACAGACCCCAAGCTTCCGCCACGATGCCCAACACAAAACTGAACAATAAAATGAAAACAAGCCGCCACAGAGTCCTAACCCCAGGTGCCAACACAGCCTCAAAAAGTCCCAACCCCAGGTGCCAACATAGCCTCACAAAGTCCCAACCCCAGGTGCCAACATAGCCTCACAAAGTCCCAACCCCAGGTGCCAACACAGCCTCAAAAAGTCCCAACCCCAGGTGCCAACATAGCCTCACAAAGTCCCAACCCCAGGTGCCAACATAGCCTCACAAAGTCCCAACCCCAGGTGCCAACATAGCCCCACAAAGTCCCAACCCCAGGTGCCAACATAGCCTCACAAAGTCCCAACCCCAGGTGCCAACATAGCCTCACAAAGTCCCAACCCCAGGTGCCAACATAGCCCCACAAAGTCCCAACCCCAGGTGCCAACATAGCCCCACAAAGTCCTAACCCCAGGTGCCAACATAGCCCCACAAAGTCCTAACCCCAGGTGCCAACATAGCCCCACAAAGTCCTAACCCCAGGTGCCAACATAGCCTCACAAAGTCCCAACCCCAGGTGCCAACATAGCCCCACATAGTCCCAACCCCAGGTGCCAACATAGCCCCACAAAGTCCCAACCCCAGGTGCCAGCATAGCCTCACAAAGTCCCAACCCCAGGTGCCAGCATAGCCTCACAAAGTCCCAACCCCAGGTGCCAACAAAGCCTCACAAAGTCCCAACCCCAGGTGCCAACATAGCCTCACAAAGTCCCAACCCCAGGTGCCAACATAGCCCCACAAAGTCCCAACCCCAGGTGCCAACATAGCCCCAAAAAGTCCCAATCCCAGGTGCTAACATAGCCCAAAAATGTACAACCCGACAGCAGCACATGTTGATGTTGATGTTGACAACAAAATGGAAATTATCAAAGGACAGATGATGATTGGGCGTTAGAAATAGAATTTCACTAAAATGCTCAATGTATCAGCATAAAACATTGTAAACCACAATGCATCAGTGTGAGACACAAGACATGCATCATGACAATGGTTGTAATGTGGTTGCCATGTAGACAGTTTAAATGTTGCTAACAATATATCAGAACTTAAAGTGCCAACATTCCTAGACGATGTACAGACAACTGTTGGGCAAACATTTGATACTAGGAACCAAGACTTGATGCAAAGACACATTAAAG
This sequence comes from Spisula solida, assembly GCA_947247005.1. Classification (NCBI taxonomy): domain Eukaryota; kingdom Metazoa; phylum Mollusca; class Bivalvia; order Venerida; family Mactridae; genus Spisula; species Spisula solida. The sequence goes on along the minus strand of OX365960.1, from coordinate 23,876,971 downwards.
TCATTGCTGATGCCTAGCATCAGGGAAGTGTTCTATATGGAATGCCTTTTTATTTTGGTTTCAATTTAATGTATGTCATAGTATGCCAAGTAGATATCAAAGCCTTGGAAGCATATTTTATGTCCTGAATAGTAACAGAAATATCAAAGGGACTCAGAACATAAAGCTTTTCTAATAATGAAGAAGTAGTACAGAAGGGAGGAGTGTAGAGGAACACATGACAACACAACGGGTATTTTAACAATTTATTTTCATCCAACTAGTTTCGGCTAAATATAAGCTACACTGTATCAGGGATAATGAAGAAGATGGATCAGTTTGCTTGTGAATCTTTAACCCTAGGTTCCATACACCTAACATTGCTTAGATAGATTGTATACACATTTCGTATGCAGCTTTTTGTGACAAATATCAAGAGTGATCTCCCTTGTTAGATTGTGTCATTATATCCATTTCAGTGACTTGGATATATCCCCTCCATACAGGTTTATTTTATTGGAAAACTTAGACATGACGAAGTTGGTGTAAAATGATGCATCTATGGAATAAAGAGGTTATATACATACAGAAGTAAGGAGACAAGCTCTGCCACCTCAAGCTTATAAGAAAACAAGACTGTGTTCAATAAGCGCTAATGTACCCATGGAAGCCTTGTCCATAAATAAAGCTAAGTAGTCAATCAGGGGCCATAATTCTGTTAAAATGTTGGATAGTGTTACATGGCTTTGACAATGTAAGGGGCTTGTGATGGTAAACAAGTTTGAAAGCAATGCCTGGATGGAACTGAAGACGAAATGGCATAAAAATGTTGAACACGTTTTTGGAAAACTAATTATCCCTTAATTATATTACAATTACCCTTCAGGTTCTTACTGTTTTCTGTTGAACCCAAATTTTAATGGAATACAATGTTTGTTTATAAACATAATCAGGCAACAATTTGTTCAACTTATGTCTGGGTGTTTGAATCATGCAAAGGCAATTATGAGTTACATTTCAATTAAAGATTATTTAATGATGTATATGTTACAGAATTTATCCATGTGCTGTAAATATTTGTCAATGGCACCAACCAGCATGTTTAATCAAAATAATAAACCAAATAATGATATGTCTGGTGTTTGCACCATGCTGTTTTGTCTGCTCTTCTGGACATAAAATTCTTGGATGTTCCATGAAGTTATAAAGTGTGCATTATATAGAGGATCTTGCATGGGTGCTCATTACATGCGAGTTTTATTAAACGAGTGGACAAAATGATATGACACGAGGCTTTGCCGAGTGTCATATTGTTTTTGTCGACGAGTTCAATAAAACTCGTATGTAATGAGCACGAATGTTAGATTCTATTTATCACATAACCTTAGAGAACACGCATTATTGTTCAAAAGGATGATGTACGCTGCATATGTTTCAGCCAAAATTCAGTGGTACAATGAGCGCGACGTCATGGCGACGTTGATATTATCCTGACGTCATTGACGGATCAATGCATGGATTGGCTTACGTCACGTCAAGCTAATTTAAATATTTATTGCACAGTCTGGGAGTGCCGAACGATATTTACGGCACGGCTTTACGGCACTCCTGGACCGCAGGTTATGTGATAAAAAGTAACATAACATTCCCATTTTCTAAGATTTCAGCTTTTATATCTAAGATAGTGTATGTTTTCACTAAGAAAACAGAATGATTTAATTTGACAATTCGAAATTGTTTTTTAATTTCTAGGTAAAAAATGTATACTGTAAAAAGTTTCTTCTGAAAAAAATCTCAGATGTTTTGTAAAAAATGGGCCCTGGTACATGTAATAGGATGGAAATTTGTCAAGTTAATGAGCAGTGACTATACTATCGTAGACTTCAGATAGAACAAGGCTTATCATAGTATACTTACAATCAAGTGCCTTTAAGTGCTTCCCGTACCTTTGTTTATATCTATGTAATACAACATAATGACAACCTTTAATCTCGTTGAGAGCTAAAAAAATACACAACTTAATAAACAATTAATAAATTCTCTTAAGATATACTTCCTCCATCAGAAGAAATGTCATTCGTTAATTCAGCAAATTTGTTTTATTAACTACCAGCAATTACCCGAGCGGAAAAATGAAAAGATCAGGAATTTTCTTGCCAATTTTCTACTATCATCCTAATTTCAGGTTAAATCTCGGTATCAACAAACACAATTATTATAATGTTTAATAAACACTTCTTAATTGGCTTATCATATCAAACACCAAAGGCGTTCTTAATGGCTGCCGTGCAAGTTTTTGCCGCACTATGTAAACATAACCAAGCTGCCATTATTGTTTTTACCTTTCCATGACACAAACAAGGTCTAGGTGCATCTGTTCCACATTGTTTTACCACATCAGATTTCTAGGATAGTATGTTTGGATGAGATTTGATTGTAATAATGATTCTCTCCTATTTCTGCTATCAAAGAGGTAAATCAGAGTTGCAACCATAGTTTCCTTATCATAGGTAAAATGACTTTCGACCAGAGCAAAATGGCTCTCCAACTTATCTCAATTTTTTGTTTTGTCTTCGTAATTTTTACAGTTGACTGTAGATCAAAAACAGGGTTTTTCTACCCATTTGTTCCTTAGTGCATAAACTACTTTGCAGGTTCTGTCAAATTTTCCATTTGTTCTTTAGTGCATAAAATACTTTGCAGGTAACCGTTCACCTGTCAATGTGAAACATAACACAATAGTCTTAATTGTTTATGGATTGGAATTGGACTCACAGCAGAAACAGGGTATTGGGCTAAATGTTAATACATTGTATAATATTATATTACGAAATAAATGTCTTGGAATAAGTTTGTATATTTGGGTTAAAACTCTACTGGAGTGCTATGGATTAACCCTACTATAAGGTTATTACATTTACAAGCACCTGTCCTAGATGTCTATGATATCACAGATTACGAGTCATTACACAATCGCTCTAATACATTTAACAATCAATCAGAAAGTGGGCTCACTATCTATATAATACATATAAAATAATGTTCACTTTATTCAGAGACATACAAATTATTGAGAGAAATAGCCGCAAACTGGTACATTTGGAGTTCAATGCAAGGCTGGCGTAAAATCGTGAAATTTTAAGAACAAGATACAACCATGATACATAATTATATACCCCCAGTTTATAATCTAGATTTTGCTTATATCAATCAGCATGTACCTGACTCACATGGCACGCTCTCCTTCTTCTCTTGCTCAGTCTGGTAAAAAATAAATCGAAATATTCTTATCTTGCTTGTTTTTCTTCCCCTTATCAAAACATAAATCAAATACACATTTCTGTTTATTAACCTAATATTTGAAGTTATCTAGCCTCTGAGGCAACTATTAATTTTTTAGATATCAATAAAGTGGGATACATTTAACATCTTTGACCTAAATGACATGTTATTTTAACCTGCCTGACTAAACAAAATGGAGGCTCACTAGGTAGCAGATTAGCTAGAAACTCTTCAATTTTAAAGTACAGAAAGTAGATTGGCTTGAAAATCTTCAATTTTAAAGTACAGAAAGCAGATTAGCTTGAAACTCTTCAATTTTGAAGTACATAAAGTATACATTCATCTGCAGGTGCATGATGATGATGGATGTTATAGACATTTTTATATCAGGATGTTATTCTAGTAAAGCTCTATCACTCTAGTAGCTCCTTCCTTATCAACACTACAAAATGTATTTCAAAACTCTGATTTCAGCAAACTTGAAGAGAAGAAAAATCAACATATTGTTTAGCTGTAACCCATGTTTTTCACTTAACTGCATGATGAAGATATCTTATTCTTAAATCGATTGTATGTGTGTGTAATATATACTAATGATAAATATGCCCATTTTGAGTGCATTATTGAATTATTCAGATATAATATTCTGCTGATGATTTATGATTCTAGCAATACAGGGATAAATTATTTTATTGTTTGCTATCAATGGATTTAAGAGATTTATCAGTGAAAATAACAGTGTTAGTTTGTTGTTTTCACTGTTTTAGAAGCTGGTTCCATAGCCATTATTATGTAACAGAAAAAGAAACAAAGCATCAAAGGCGCCGGGCTTCAAATTATGCATAACGTCATCATGGCGTTATAATTGTCATGTTGAGAAATTCTCATTTCAACGTTATTCTTCCAATTAAGCCAAATACTGTACCATTATACAAGCAATGTAGCAAATAATATGAATAACAATGCAGGGCAAAGCATTGACAGACATTGAGGGAAAGGAATAACAATGCAGGGCAAAGCAATGACAGACATTAGGGGGAAGGAATAACAATGCAGGGCAAAGCAAAGATAGACATAAGGAGCGAAAGGAATAACAATGCAGGGCAAGACAATGAAAGGCATTGCAAGGGCTGCAATAAAAGGGGGACCAAACATTTTTAAAACAAGAGAAGGTAATAGAACCATAGAGTTTTATTGTCTTGTCAAAAAAACCTTAACTTGTATATGGTATGAGATAAGTCATCTCCGGAAAGGTGAAGATTACATTTATTACAATGACAAGGAATGCAATGCATTTACTCCCCCCCCCCCTGTCCAAATGGAATCCCGTAGCCAGTGCATTAGCAAGGGAATACAGTAGAAAAGGTCAGCCTTAGCAAGGGGATGCAAAATGCAAGACAAGGCCTTAGCAAGGAAATGCAATATGCAAGATAAGGCCTTAGCAAGGGTATGCAACAGACAAGATCAGGCATTAGCGAGGGGATACAATAAACAAGGTCAGGCCTTAGCAAGGGGATGCAGTAACTAAGGTTTTATCATTGAAATTATGATTAAACAATAAAATTACAATGATTTCTTCTCCATGAGAAAATGGTGAACAACAATATTAAGACTCTTTGAATTAGCAACATAATTTGATAACGATAAGATAATCTTAAATTCCATTTCACTTTGTGCAGCTGTTTTCATAAAGTGCCAATTTTAAGTTTGTTGCTGTAGTTGTGTCTTTAGGATCCAAAAATATTACTTTCAATTAAAATATGCCTTGGGTACAAAATTGCAGTACAAGACAGGGGTTAGGCGTCAGACACATAGTGACTGTTTGAATTAGGCGTCAGACACATAGTGACTGTTTGATTCCCAGCATCACCAGTAAATGAGAGCAACACACTTTTCTAGTTTAGTTCACAAATATTTATTTTAGGTTGATTGTGAAACAAGTTCTATCAACTTATGTTTTCTTTGGGGGAGATCCCCCAAAACATGCCAAGTTGAAGGCCGTTAGTTTTGTGCAAATTCCGTGCTTTCCAGTACATTAAATAAAAATCTATGATAGATTTTCTTCCAAGGCTGAAACAGAGGCATATTTCCTGTGATATAGGTTGGTCCATGGGAAGTTGAACATAATACCTGCTTTCTCTCTTATTGTCAACTAGACTACTCTGTTAGTAATTTTAAATATTTTTACTCATTTTTCAGGTATTACAGATACATCAACACAGACGACATCGGACGCATCTTCCTTATTGACAGCTAGACTCATTTGGCTTCCTTATTAACAGCTAGACTCATTTGTATTTCTTATTAACAGCTAGACTCATTTGGTGACCTCAATAACACTAGACTAATTCAGCTTCCCTATTAACAGCTAGACTCATTTCACTTCCTTGTTAACAGCTACTCTTTCGGCTTCCTTGTTAACAGCTAGACTCATTTGGTGTCCTTATTAACAGCTAGACTAATTTGGCTTCCCTATGTACAGCTGAACTCATTTGGTGTCCTTATTAACAGCTAGACTCATTTGGCTTCCTTATTAACAGCTAGACTCATTTGATTTCCTTATTGACAGTATTATGAAGCATATTAATATGCAGTAGCTATAATATGCATTAGCATAATGCAAACAAATGTCAGTAAAAATAAATAACAAATGTAACAAGTAATTAAGAATTGCAAGCAATACAGAAGTCCCCTACCGGTTTGAGACCATTTTCAATGTTTCTGTTGCCATAGCAACCACAATTTTTGTCAGAATCAAACTATGTTTAGACGTGCATAATCCCCTTATTGCCCCTCTGTTGCCATAGCAACCACAATTTTTGTCAGAATCAAAATATGTTTAGACGTGCATAATCCCCTTATTGCCCCTCTGTTGCCATAGCAACCACAATTTTTGTCAGAATCAAAATATGTTTAGACGTGCATAATCCTCTTATTGCCCCTCTGTTGCCATAGCAACCACAATTTTTGTCAGAATCAAAATATGTTAGACGTGCATAATCCCCTTATTGCCCCCTATCTACATACCAAGTTTCATAAATCTAGCTTAGAAACTGTTTGAGTTATGTCAGGATCCAGATTGTTTCTGGTCAAAAACCGGTAGGGGATTATTATACTTAACAGCAAATACATCATGTTGCAATATGTGATTTTTCACTGCAAAGCTTTTTTCATGAATATTTCGCAATATATTTTTGCAATTTTTTTTGGTCTGTATATTTCCAGCAACTATATATGTACTTGAAAACAAATGTTCATATGATTACTTGGAAATGACTTATAAAAAAAAGCTCAATTTCAGATTTTCAGGCATTAGGAAACTATTGTCAGAAAAAATCTCATTTCACGCAAATAATCAATCATAAAAAAATTAGAAATGTACAAAAAAGCGTAAACAATTTTCAACTCAAGTAAGCAGTGATTGAGACTTGCATATTGTTTTCCCATCAGGACAAAAACAAGCTTATTCAAAATGTTACAACAGAAGATTAATTATTCTTCAAGAGTGTAAAGGGTAGAAGAAATCATTGAGAGTTCCCAGGAATGCAGGGGTGCAACCTTGGTAATAGAAATCAACAAGGGTTCCTGGGAATGCTGGGGTGCAACCTTGGTTACAGAAATCATCAAAGGTTCCCGGACTGCTGGAGTGCAACCAGGGTTACCGAAATCATCGAGGGTTCCTGGGGCTACTGGAGTGCAACCTTGGTTACGGATATCTTTAAGGGTTCCTGGGACTGCTGGAGTGCAACCAGGGTTACAGTAATCATCTAGGGTTCCAAGGACTGCTGGAGTCCTGGGAATGCTGGGGTGCAACCTTGGTTACAGAAATCATCAAAGGTTCCCGGACTGCTGGAGTGCAACCAGGGTTACCGAAATCATCGAGGGTTCCTGGGGCTACTGGAGTGCAACCTTGGTTACGGATATCTTTAAGGGTTCCTGGGACTGCTGGAGTGCAACCAGGGTTACAGTAATCATCTAGGGTTCCAAGGACTGCTGGAGTGCAACCAGAATTACAGAAATCATCGAGGGGTTCATGGGACTGCTGGAGTGCAACCAGGGTTACAGTAATCTTTTAGGGTTTGTGGGACTGCTGGAGTGCAATCAGGGTTACAGTAATAATCTAGGGTTCCTGGGACTGCTGGAGTGCAACCAGGGTTACAGTAATCATCTAGGGTTCCAAGGACTGCTGGAGTGCAACCAGAATTACAGAAATCATCGAGGGGTTCGTGGGACTGCTGGAGTGCAATCAGGGTTACAGTAATCATCTAGGGTTACTGGGACTGCTGGAGTGCACCAGGGTTACAGTAATCTTCTAGGATTCCTGGGACTGCTGGAGTGCAACCAGGGTTACAGTAATCATCTAGGGTTCCTGGGACTGCTGGAGTGCACCAGGGTTACAGTAATCTTCTAGGGTTCCTGGGACTGCTGGAGTGCAACCAGGGTTACAGTTTTCTTTTAGGGTTTGTGGGACTGCTGGAGTGCAATCAGGGTTACAGTAATCATCTAGGGTTCCTGGGACTGCTGGAGTGCAACCAGGGTTACAGTAATCATCAAGGGTTCCTGGGACTGCTGGAGTGTAACCAGGGTTACAGTAATCATCAAGGGTTCCTGGGACTCCAATTTACGAATATATCATGCACACATTTACATGGTCTGTTTGTAGTGACAATTTTGTTCAAATTGAAAGTTTATCTTGCCAGAATCTTTGAATATTAAGGGAGATCACTGCTTTGTGAGGAATAGGTTGATTTAGTTGGACACTGAATCCAGCCTCTAACAAGGAGAGCACTATGGGAATATACATGGAATAATTACCATTTAATCACATATGCCATTAAGTGCCTATCTAGATAGAATTCCATGGTGTTTACAGAATATGTTATTATCACTTCTAGTTCTTAGATATACTGATAATTTAATGGGTTTTGATAAGCTCAGATAAACATAATTACTTGCAGACAACACCCACCCTGTCTTGAAATATTGTTTTCATGGCCATAAGTAATCAATTGTAGGTTATTTCTTCATGATTTATTTGAATTTCTGTCAGAAACCTTTTTATGTTTAAAGTGATGGTTATAACATTTCATGACCACCTAATTATTTTCTTCAGATTTTGATTCAAATCCCAAAAAATGTTTCAGTTTTAAGTAGACTTACTCCGAGTCACAAAAAATGTTTCATTTTGAGTAAAAAAAAATTTAATTCGCAAAACTCGAATTTGAGTTGACAAAACATGTTTCAAGTTGTAAAAACATATTTAACCTGATGATGAATGCAAACAAATATCTTGTTGAATTTGATGGATAAAACCCACCCAGATGTTGATTGCCAATGATTTTTGCAATCAATTTTAAATTGGTTTGGACTTGGTGGATGCTTATATTCTGTGATGAAACAGCAAAATGGGAGAAAATATTACACAATTTGTCACCTACAAAATTTTAACTCGAAACTCGATATTTCCAACTTGGAACTCGATAATTTCAACTCGAAACTCGATAATTTCAACTCGAAACTCGATAAATTCAACTCGAAACTCGATAATTTCAACTCAAAACTCTATAAATCCAACTCGAATAATTCAAGTCGAAACTTGATACTCGATGTTTAGTAAATCTAAAAAATATGCATTAACCTTTCAGTATGATACAACAATCTGATTTCCCAGAGGGAGTGGGGTAACTCCTGGGTACTGAGATAGAAACTAGTGTTCCAAACTTCATCAATAGGCCTCATTTAGCTCAATGCTACAAATGATCAAGAATTGATATTTTTAACCAAAAAAATAGAATCTCATTTTCTGCATTGTCATTTTCTTCACTAATCAAGGACAATTGGATTATTCAGTTGTTATACAATAGGAAGCATTGCCTCAAGTCTTGTCGGAATGCCGGCATGTCAGGATGTTGGAATACGACACGACAATATCCGACATTACAGGAGAATTGAATGGAGTTAGTGTAATATTGCTCTCAATTAAAGATTTTTTTCCGAATCGAGCACGTCTTTGTTCTTCTGAGCCCAAACAGTTTCTTGTCTGCCCCTCAGGTTCCAGCCAACGTTTCCAGGAATCTCTTTCAATGTCTAGAATTCATGATGTTACGACACAGAGCGCTATTGTTCCTGGTGTCGTGTTTCATATTCGTTCAAGATGACATATGGCGCTATGACAGTTTGTCTGGCATTGGTGGTGATGAATGTAGGAAGTAATTATAATCAAAGTGATGGTTAATTAGTGCCACTGTCTGCAGGATCAGAATGCATTTCTGTGACTCAATACAGCACACGGCTAAATCATGAATTTTCGAGGGGATTCTTTTTCAATGATTTTGTGCTCTCACTTTCCAATACAATATAATCGCCACCACTTTTTTTGTCCTACAAAATACCGAACATGGGCTTTTTTTGTATATCCTACAAATTAGCGACCACATAAAATTGCATTTTATTAAAAGTCCACGAAATTAATACTCGCGAAAATCTGGGGTTATACAGTATTGCACAGAAAGCGAACATAATTTATAATGTAATTATTATGTCAAGTCAAGAAATAAACAACAAAACTTGGCATGGTGACATTATTCAGTATTCTACGAATCCAACTACTATAAAATCAATGATTTTCTGGAGCATTAAAATTTTGTGGATTTTAGTAAAATAACGATATTGTGAAGTCTGAAATTTGTTGATCATAAATTGATGGGAAAACGTCAATTTTGTTCTACAGTTTAGGAGGCTGCTTTATTGTGAGGATTTTATTTTGTTCTAGATCTTATCCACAAAAATAAATAACCTACAAATATAGTTGATTCTATAGTATACTATCACATGGTGCCACAGACTGTTCATCTGTAAAAGACAAAAGAAATACCATGGGAGAAGTCATTATTTCATAAATGTGTTATACTATTGAATTATAGCAACTATTAGTTCACAGTTTGGATGAATTTATTACATTTGATACTTAAAGGCATGAAACTGTTGTTCCTCCGAGCATTGATAGATTTCATTAATAAACATGTTGTTTTAATTACAAATGACAATAATAAATGATCCCTCTAAATCACCTTATAGACCTAAATATCCAATCTAGAACTAAATATTTTGAGGATGCATTAATAATGTAACTATCTTTTAACGCAACTTCTGTATGAATGCAAATATATGACAAACCAATTTTCAAGACACTTAATTGCATATTAGGACTCCCTTGTTCCATATAATATTTATATGCTTATAAATAAAACCTCCTATCAGTTCATTAAAAGGTATATATATATACGTATTATCATAAGACATGTTTTCAGTGTTCAACAATAACATAAACCAATTCCGATAATTCCATGACAATTGACTGGGAAGCGCTGTGCTTATGCAGCTGCAGTCACCTGCTGTTTAGATCCATGGTCTCAATATTGCCTAGCGCTCACTGAAATTTCTGACAGTTCTGATTTCTTCGGTAAATAAACTATTGCAATGCGACAAAGACCGATGTTATCCGCATGGAATAATGGAATTAGTCTGGTTCACAACATTCTTACAAAATGCATCTTTTTTGGATTTTTTTTTTGAAATTGTAAACCATCGAGAACAGGTCATGTGCCCCTCCATGGACTTTTTACCCATTTATGCTATCCAATATACCTGCTCGCTCAAGGCTCGCAGGTAACAACAGTCAAATTTGAATTTAAAACCACCAAAGGTTGACCCAAAAGTGGTCTTTGGTGACAGGTGGCCTGTTTTAATCAACTCGTCAAATATCTGTTAAACAATAACCTCCTGAACATAACGTTGGTGGTAGCCTTGTTTTTAAAGATCAGTCTTTGTTTACAGGTTTTACTGGAAGTACATTTAAAAATACTTTCAAAATTGTTAAGAAAAATTGGGCTATGTACCTTTAAATTACCTTCAAAATTGATGTATTAATCATGTTGATGCAACAGATGCACACTTTGACTTATCACAATAGTTCAGCCTATATGAGCCTTTGGGCTTAAAAATAAGCCATGAACTATCAAAGATTTTAAGTTCTACCAGTTTAAAGTACCAGTACGGATCTTGAAGTAGAAGCTATAATTCAAACAATTATCATAGATCAGTACGAATTAAGAACATGCAAATGTGATCTGTTACCTTACATCTTTAATTATTTTACACAGTAACACAGACAAATTGTTACCCCACCACCCCCTCCTGTCCTCATGGGTGTATATAGGAAGGGCTTGTAAAGGGCTCAAAGCAAGAATTAAAACTCACTAAAAATGACAAAAATACGGTCATGTTTTATATACAAGGTAAATTGATGCAATATAACTTTTTGACAGAAGCAATTTGTTAACAAATGTTTCCCATTCATTTGGGGATCCGGATATTAACCACATGTAGATTGCATTGTTGTTGTCATGATGTGTAGATTTTATGGAACACCTAAATCAGGTAGATCACATGGTTCAGCAGAATGCATGATGGGTAATAAATTCAAATTTAAATTTGTCATTGCAAAAACAGAATATTTTTAAGTGAAAAACAGACAGACAAAAACTAAACAGACCACACTTGATTATATTACGAATACGATGTTAAAAAGAAACAAACTACTTCAAAACCAAGATTGAGCATTTTCAAAAAAAGAAAACATTAAATTAGTTGTACACGATATAGTCTTGTGGGAGGTCCTAACTGAGATTCTCCAGAGAAGTGCTTGCTGGAGAAGGGCCGACCAGACAGTATTTCTGTCATATAGAGAACAACCCTCAAATCATGCCATACCGATAATGTTCCAAAAAAAGGGGAGACAGTCCAATTACAGAAATGTACTTTACTAAGATCATTATCAAGGGAGGTCACTCTTGATATTTGTCTCCAAATGCTGCACATATGCTGACCATACTGTACACAAATGCATTACATTATCCACCCATGGCTTAATGCCTATATGTATACACGTTCACTCTGTTTAATCAAGTCTGTCACTTGAATATAAACATTGCAATACCATAACATTGAATTTTTATTGTTTTAAACATTTTAATTTGAGAGAAAAGCAGTGAAAATCAATACCCTATCCACTAAGCTTAGACATACTAATACATATAATATATGTTAAAATAAGACATTAATAAGTGAAATTGCAATGTTTATGTACACACAGTAATGTAAACAAGTGACTGACCTGATTAATCAATTTATACAATAAGGATTAAGATGGTTTTGGATATTGAAACAATACCATTCATGAAGAAGGCTCAAATTATAAAAGCTAGTATAGTCCAGTTACTATATTGTGACAGTGACGTTGCAGTTTATGTGTACGCAAAAAAGCACAACCATTGTCTAAACAGGTAGAGCGAAGTTTAGTATGTTAGTTTAGCATTGAAATTATAGTTGTTTGTACAGTATAAGCCTTTATGATCGGTTTTACACCGTTATAGTGGACTCGACCGCTGCGTCACTGGATTTTTATCCTGACTGGACTATAGAAGGAATTTACATAAGATAAAACATGATTAAAATAGATTACAATTGTTACTTTCTAGCAAAACTTCTCATAAATTGGTGACCAGAGACTATAGATGGTATATATAGTCCCTGTATTGGCACAGGTGTCAGGCAAGGTGAAAAAACAACAAAACAACATAAAACAAAGTTACAGTAATTGCCAGGCAAAACACCCGACAATAAAACAAGTAGCCGACAATAAAAATCTCAAGTTTATGGTCATAAAACAGTGACAATAATTGTTGTGTTTGTATTATAATGCTACACATGCTACAGTGGCACTTCTCACATGGATCTGTCCCACAAGTCTGACAGTCTATATGAATGGTGTATACTTAGTTTATAATGGATTTATGTTAGACCCCTGTGGTAACATACCAACAAACATACTGACAATAAACTCACTTATTTTGGTTGAAAATGAAAATATTTGCACCAAGACTGGAGAAATTTTTTTTACTGTGGCCACCAAAATGTTAGGAATATTTTGACATTATAGTTTCCTTAAAATATCTCATATATGGGGGAATAAAACTTTTCCCAAAATGAGTCTTACTTGCAATCTTCTACAAAATTCTTTCATGAGCAGATGTCTGATAATAGCAGACAAACAGACTTTCGAAATTTAATATTTTTCACAGTTTAATGCAACTTTCACTCAAAATGCACGTGCTGGCACTCAAAGACAAGAGGTAACAATTATTATAGAGATAGTTTAACAGTATGAATATCAATTATTCTCTGATTGCAGCGAATTATCACACATGATACCTCTGGGAGGATCCTGTATCTCCATATTTACCCGGCAATATGGAACATTTAGCTTAACACTTTCCCAGCATTTAACTGATAAGCCCGATGCAGGTGTAAAATGTATTAAGAAATTTATCTAATAAACTTGATAATAGGAATAGAGGAACAAAGACAATGTATCAGTAATTGGTCATAATGATACCTGGTACACAGAGGAATAACCACAGGCACATCAAAGGTACATTGAGTCCGTTTAATCAGGTCTGTCACTTGTATACAAACATTGCAATATCATAACATCATATTTTTATTGTTTTAAACATATCAATTGGAGAAAAGGCATTGAAAACCAATACCTTATTCACTAAGCTACATACTAGTACACATAATTTCTTTTAAAATGACACATTAATAAATGAAATTGCATTGTTTATATACACAATGTTATGTAAACAAGTGATTGACCTGATTAATCGATTTATACTAATATCACAAATATAAGTAAAGACACAGAACAGTACTGTCTCATTGTCTCAGATATTGGTAGAAATCAATTAACCCATTACTCCATAAATATGTGGGTCAACTCTTCAGGGTTCCCACAAATATTTTAAGACAAAATTCCCTGACTTTTCCCTGATTTTTCCCTGACTTGAGAGCAGTTTTCCCTGACTTTTTCGCGCGATGGGACCTTTTTGTTCGAGCGAAATAGCTCATAAGAAACAGTGAAAAGGAGGTTGTATTTGCTTTATATGGAATCAAAAAGTTTCAGATAGCAGTTTTAATGTTGTTGATCAACATAAAGTAATCATAATGTAAAATTATCCCGAGCGAGCATAGCGAGCGAGGATTTTTTTTTCAGTTTTCGGTATTTTCTTCACAGGAAATGACCCTTATCGAGATCTTTAATGAAGAATTCCCTGACTTTTGCTCAATTTCCAAATTTCCCTGACTAATTTCAAAATTCCCTGACTTTTCCCTGACCTTGAAAAAATTATGTTTTTCCCTGACTTTTCCCTGACCGTGGGAACCCTGCTCTTCTCAAGTCCAGGACAAATCAATTTACAATAATGTTTGTGTGAAGGGGAGACAATTACAATAATGTTTGTATGTAGGGTAGGCAATTACGTTTGTATGTAGAGTAGACAATTACAATAATGTTTGTATGTAGGGGAGACAATTACAATAATGTTTGTATGTAGGGTAGACAATTACAATAATGTTTGTACGTAGGGTAGACAATTACGTTTGTATGTAGAGTAGACAATTACAATAATGTTTGTACGTAGGGTAGGCAATTACGTTTGTATGTAGAGTAGACAATTACAATAATGTTTGTACGTAGGGTAGGCAATTACGTTTGTATGTAGAGTAGACAATTACAATAATGTTTGTATGTAGGGTAGACAATTACAATAATGTTTGTATGTAGGGGAGACCATCCAATAATACAGAGATCAAATACACCTGATCAAGGGAAACCATGCTTGATATTTGTCCTAAAAACTGCACTTGAGGTGTGAACACTCTTTAGTTCAATTAAAATTAGCGAAGAAGACAGAATGATCTCCACATTTCTAGATCGAAGTCCTAGAGAAGATCTAATCATATAACGGATTCAGATAAGAACTAACATTACCCTTCAATAATGAGGGATCTAATAACATCTCATCAAATTTATAAGATTACCTATCAATAAAGGGACTAAAACTTAAAAAGCTTTCGCTAATAAACCCAGCATGCAAGAGTCAAATATGAGAACATTTTTGTACCTGGTCACATAAAACAAAGAATGGACTATTTCATCATCTGAAATTTAATGGTGAAATTAACATATAATGATGAAAGCTCACCTGGAACTTGTAGCACAATGTCATTGACCCATCAGTTACTACAGTGAAATAGGTACAGTGTAATAGTACATTATTTCCGTTCAATGATTCCCTGTTTTATTATATACCTAACACTGTATTGTCACAAATACATGCCAAATTATGCCAGTTTTTAAAATATTTCATGTTTTAATTTCTAGTCATCAGACATGAGTTCAGCCCGTTTAAGCAGCCCTTTTCACAGCAGACTGGAATATTTGTGATCTTGAAATTTCCTGTTTATGTATAACAATGCACAAAACAAATACCGGTATTTATAAAATAGTTGAAACTATTTTTATAGTTAAATGTCCCAACTTTGTATTATATCAAGGCATTTGCATTGTATTTCACATTATACAAATTAAACTGATGGAGCTCTGAGCTCACGAAAAATGTTGGCCAAAACATTAATTGCTATTGCTAATTAACAAGATTTATTAAAATGCAAATTATCATCAAAGAGTAATTAAACTTAAGTGCCTAACTCAGCAAGATTTATCTGTTAAAAAAATTGTTTTTATTTTTCCATTTTGCTAATATCTTGATGAGATTTAAGGTATCAATAGCCGTAGATTTCCATGTTTATCAGATTATCATCAGATAAGTCCACTTAGGCCAGAGTATTTTTTATTTTTTGTTACTCGGACATTTTTCAGAAAAAAGTCCACAGGAGGGAAAAAATAAAAATAAAAACTCCCAAAATATAGCTTCCACGAGCTGGTGGTGGTAGAAGAGTCAATGATGGTCCGATTGAAAGCAATCAACACTCAACAACAGTGTTAGTTTTCAATAAAACAGCCAATTTATCTTGAGACTATGACACTGTAGTGAAACACTAATATAATAAAACTTATTATTAACAAATTAATGGAATAATAATACAAGGCTGGTCCATTTATCATCAAAACATTATAAGCGATTTCGTTTTTTTCCAGTTTTTCAATTTTTTTTTTGAAAATGCCCAAAAATTGGACAGGAGGGTCCGAGTAACGAAAAATAAAAGAACTCTGGCCTTAACGGTCATCCTACAGGCAACATACCCACTTGTATTTTAAATATGATAGAAAACAGGAGTCTATGCACATTTAAAAGAGATAGTATCAAGGATACAAGATGAAACAACTCAGGATTTCAAGGATGAAATTACACCCACAGAAGTAATTACTAGAAATCATGATAATATGGAAATCATGATAAAAGTTTTCAAGAACTACTCCCAAACATAATATAATATAGCTTTTTCCAGGTGAACTAGTAAGTGTATCCCACTTTGATACTTTTTTTTATAAAAATTCATTCATTTAGGTTTTGTTAATATTGGCCCCATCAATAGTACTTCAGTAATTTATTTTAGTTTACTTTTTATACAGCCAAGTTACTTTTTACACGGCCAAGTTACTTTTTATACCGCCAAGTTACTTTTTATACGACCAAGTTACTTTTTACACGGCCAAGTTACTTTTTATACGGCCAAGTTACTTTTTACACGGCCAAGTTACTTTTTATACGGCCAAGTTACTTTTTATACGGCCAAGTTATAATATACTATAAGGATACTTTTCAGGCATTTAATTATCGGAATGCAGGAGCCTTTGAACCAAGCCTTTAACCATCATGGCATACAAAATTGCATGCAAGATATCTTGTCAGTATCTATAAACTACCCTCTGTTCCTGAGTTGAACGATCTGCATGTTAGATGACTAGAGTTGATACTACATGTACCACAAAGGTAAGCTACACTAGGTACTAGACTCCTCCACCTTCATACATCACCAAATACAGACAATAATGTAAGAATACTACAAGTATGGTGGTTGATTCCAGCCAATGACAGAACATAATTCAGAGAGCATCACAAACGATTTCGGCCAATGACAGAACACTTTCAGAGAGAATCACAAACGATTCTGGCCAATGACAGAACACTTTCAGAGAGCATCACAAACGATTCCAGCCAATGACAGAACACTTTCAGAGAGAATCACAAAAGATTCCGGCCAATGACAGAACACTTGAGAGAATCACAAAAGATTCCGGCCAATGACAGAACACCAGACAGAATTACAAAAGATTCTAGCCAATGACAGAACACTTAAGAGAGAATCACAAAAGATTCTGGCCAATGATAGAACATCATTCAGAGAGAATCACAAAGATTCCGGCCAATGACAGAACATCATTCAGAGAGAATCACAAAGATTCCGGCCAATGACAGAACACCAAATTAGAGAAAATCACAAAAGGTTCCAGCCAATGACAGAACACCATTTTTTCAGAGAAAATCACAAAAGGTTCCAGCCAATGACAGAACACCATTTTTTCAGAGAAAATCACAAAAGGTTCCAGCCAATGACAGAACACCATTTTTTCAGAGAAAATCACAAAAGGTTCCAGCCAATGACAAAACACCATTTTTTCAGAAAATCACAAAAGAACCAGGTTGAGAAGGCAACATATAAAACTCATGGTAAATTTGGTGTTTTTCTTGTTGTTGTGGTGTGAGTGCAATATTGGCATTCTCTTGTTGTGGTGCCTAAACATGCCTAATTGACTACAAAATAATGGCAGAAAATAGTTTGGCTGAGATGAGCCAGCATACAAAGTTTGAAGCTTCCAATCTAATAGACCTCCCTATCATGTTTATCATATTACTCCACTTGAGTTTTAAGCCTTGATTTACTGATATTTGACTCGAGACCTTTAAGATGTCTTGATAAGAGAAGATGAAGGCACTTGTATCTCCTGATGGGACCATAGCACTACAGTCTCTGCAAGACACCCTGGCTCCAACAGAGCTAAACCACAATAGTCTCTGACAGAGCTAAACCACAATAGGCTCTGACAGAGCTAAACCACAATAGGCAGCTTGTGATGAGATACCAGGAGAGATACTGAGTAGCCCAGCTGATATATATCAACCGTTATCGGGTAACATCACTCCCCTACACTCGTCATTAAACCGTATATCCACTGGCCTGGAACCGCCGATAGCAAGTTCCAGTTAAATGACTGATGTAAGAGATAAATATCCTGGAAAAAAAATATGTAAACTTTACATTACAGATACGTTCTGTCAATACGATGACAGCATTAAAATACTTCTTTCTTTATAGGTAGGATTATAATCTTTAATTTTGCCAAATGTCAGCCCCAAAATACAGAATTTATCTTCATTTTTGAAGAGAAGTCAACATGTAAGGCCGCAGTTTATTCATTTTAAGGTTTACTGGAAACTTTTGCTCTCCCGAGGAGGAAATGGAAATATATCAGGAGGGCTGAAAGGGTTCAAGGTCACTCGATTTCAACAAGACATATTCGGCACTCAAGCCCAAAACGAGTACTATCAATGCAACTAAATATTTTTGTGCAATAGGTCACAGTCGTTGCCTAAACTCACTCAACTGCAAACCAATTCAACTGCTTTCTGTGACATTCTGGCAACATTTTCTTGACACATATTAAGTTGCATAGACAGTACTTATTCCCTGATTGAGCGTCAAGGATGGCTCGTTAAAGTCAGTAAAAGAAAGGAATATTTGCGGTTGTCTTTTACTTTGTTTGATGACAGATTTTTAGTTGTGTCACATACCATAGGGTATGACCACACTGCTTTAGGTCCTCTTGTTATTTCTCCAATCCCTCCTACAGACAGGAATTTGTTTTAAAAATTCCAGAAAATTCAAAAATACAAAAATACTTTGGCCTAAATTAGATTGGTATTGACAAACTTGCAGACAAAAACCATCAAATTAATCTTCATTTAGAAGAGTATTTCTGTAGGGTTATAAACTATCTGAGAAAACATGTTGGCTTCGTGGCATGTTTCAATCAACATGAAACATCCCTCAGCTGGCTCATAGAATGGTCAAAGATTGATAAAAACAGTTAATAATGTTGGAATGTCTAGATAAATATTTCAGGAATGCTGGTGAGAGTGATAAAAGTGCAACACACAAGATGATTTATTCACTGACAAATAGCCTTATCACAATGGGCCAATCAGCAATCCATTTGGCACATTTAAACAGTACAAGCTGTATTATTTACTCAGTGTAGCAAACCACGTGAATTTTGGCTACAGTTCCAAGTAGAAATTTGTAAACATTGGTAGTGCTTAACATAGTCATTTCTAGGCAACTACTAGTTCACCTATAGTCAGGAAAATTAGTCTTCCCTCTGTGAGCCTCATTTCCACAGATGTTAAAGGGACTGCCTCACATATTCGTGTATTGCAAAAATAAAATAAAATTGTCAAATATACGCGTAATTTTGGTATAGTTGCCTGTATAACCCATAAACAACCACACTGACATAACAAGACTGCGTTCAATAAACGCTTATGCCCCCTGTGGAAGCCTTGTCCATAAATAAGTCTAAGTCCAAAATTAGGTCAAGGTGAAGGTCAAAATGGGGTTAGGTGATACTGGCATGTGGAGAGTGTTCATACACAACATCCATGCAAGTATGAAAGCTTTGTAGCAAGCCATATTAATGCTAGAAGAAACGGTCAATTTGGGTTAACCAGGACGGACGGACGAACGGATGGACGAACGGACGGACAGGTGAATCACTATATGCCTCCCCATCTATCGATAGGGGGGCATAAAAAATAACTTGAGAAACTTTGGCATTTAGCACTTATTAAGTATTTTTACATCAAAAATTTTATAGGGTATTAATATCGAGAGTGGACTGGTTATAATTACTTATTTGCACCAAATCTATCATAAAGCAACCATCAGTGGCTTTCTATTACATCAACACTTGGTTAGGTTGGAAAATCACGATATACAAAAATTTTAGCCCAATCTGTGAGGCAGCACCTTTAAGGGATAAGTTTTATTAACATTAAAACATTAAGAATACCAAGTTGTTACATAAGCAAACATTTGACAACAGTATTGATTTTACTCCACCTCCTCCACAGGTGGAGAAGTTGCTGGTTCGTTGTGGAAGGGTAAGTACTGGTTAGGATACAGTCTGTGAAACTAGTAAGGTGATTCTACCATCGTATATAACTGAAAAACTGTTGAGAAACAGCCTTAAATGTGACTAACAAACAAACGTTAAACATAAGTAAAACAGTAAAGCCGGTGTTGTCTATACATTGTATATTACATATATCACACACTGAACATAACAATGTAGAGTCTGTAATCATCAGTAAGCAATTAACAGATCGTAAACAACAAGGAAAACAACAATAAGCAAGTAATAATCATCATATACTGACATGTGGAATAAACGATTAATGATTTATAATTAGTCAACCATGTGCTGTTGCCCAGTGCCATAGCCAACCCTGTCCCGTAGCTAGAGTATCAACTCTCAAGAGGCTAGCAACAACAATGATCTATATTGATAGTCTAGCCAAAGAGTGTCTTCCCAGGTTACCTTAGAGTATGGGTGGTCAGCGCTCACTGCCTTGTTGTGTCATACAAAAGATGAACATGATCAAGTACCTTTATTTCCCTTGCTTGCTGCTAAACATCTTGAAATCTTAACTGTTCACTCAGCCTGGGGGACCCCTCGTTTTATCATTACCCGGAGTGACCCCTCATGTTATCATTACCTGGGGTGACCCCTTTTTTATCAATACATGCACACCATTTTTTGTTAGCAACCTAAAGTAGATCCATTAATAATCACAGTGAAATATTCAAAAAAATATTTTTCAACAATGACTAAGGCGAAGAATTACTGTGCACCAGTATAAGTTTAAGGCGCTCCCAACAAATATTCTAAGATAACAGTCATAAAAATGTCAACTTCAATTGTTGTAAAACGTATATTTCAATCAATGACTAAGATAGAAGAATGACTGTGGTTAACATCTAGGTACTTCCAAGTAATTTCTTTACCATATCTACAGCACAGACTGCTCCAACTGTCAAACCAGAATTAATCAAAATATACGCAAAATCAAGAAGTGAAAGTTTATGCTTCTGAACAAAAAACAACAGCGATAAAAGCCAGAACATTGTTCTATCTGAAGTTTAAAAATCGCGAATATTAAATCCCGCAACTACTTCACACTAGCAAATTTACAAAATTTTGACATTGAGAAAATATCATGATTTTACAGTAAGCGGTTATTCAGCTAATTTGTCAAGATTTATTGGCATTGCTATAAACCACCTGGTTGTCTATAGGTAGGGGAAACAAGGAGGCGGGTAGGGTAATTACTACACTAGTATTCAACATGGTAATGATTTACTCAAAAACACCAAACATATTGATGGATTTATGGATCAATGTGCTGCCAAACAACTGACAAAAACAACAGATTTATGAAAAAGGGAATATTTGAAATACCAAAATACACATTCTAGAGCATAAATTAACAACCAATTACAAAGTTTCTGTCAGAAAACTAAGAAACAGACAGTTACTTGCACCTCTATGTATCATATTGTTTTGTATGCTTTGGTGTGCCTTTGGATACATCACACTGGGGAGGCATGGCCATTGGTGTGGGCTGCTCCCTAAATAAACTCTAGATAGTAGTTACTGATACGTAAAACACTGGGTCTCAGCACAGATACCAAGGGCAAGATACTAGACAAAGAATGCAGGTAGCAGAACAAACTTAGTTTGTTGCCAAATGCACAACTTATATCAATGAAACCACCAGTTGATTAGATCATTATAGGTGATAAATCCTACGATAACAGCTTTACTGTGATACAGTTCCTTTAAATTTGTAACATCAATAATTTCGACAGTGAGGCATAAAACATTATGATCTAAAAAGCAATTTTCCACCTAATCTGTACCACTGACCTGGTAAAATTACCTAAACAAATCTGACCTTGATTTACAAAGCAGTTGCACTCGTATTTAATTGAGCAGAACATTAAGCAGTCTTTTAGCACCTTGACTCTATCAGTATTAATCAAATCAAAACCAATTGAGCAGAACAAACAAGAGTGGACTGGTTTGCTGACTGGTTTGCCGCTGATATTTACTTTACGTTTTTAACTGTTCAAAATCCTGTAAAAGAGACCAACTATGGGCCATATTTAATCACCACATACTGCAGTTATAAGTATTCTACCTCTATAATTAACAGCTGTATTATCATTAGGTGTTTTGTTTTGGGGTATTCGAGTGTCACTGACTGTAATATGTGGTCTACCCAAACGTTGGGCTACAAGTCCTAGGCCCCGTATTTACAAATTTCTGAGATATTTTAGACTATTTTAGAAAAACCTAATTTTTTTCATAATTTTTTATTGTATCATTGTATTTCATTATCAAAACCTAAATGTCCAAGATAAAAAATGATTTTTTGTTTTTTTAAGTGAAATATTTTTGTCCAAGAAAATCTATTTTGTAAAGATTTTTACTATCTGATATTTAAGATAGATTTTTATCTTTATCTTTCACAAACAAAAACAGTAAAAAAATGTTGAACATAAAAATTGATTTTATTTTATTTCTAAGTGAAAGATTTTTTGTCTCAGTAGCTTTGTGCACACTGGCCTTGGAACTATTGCAACTGAGCTGTACTTCAACTCTAGCAAACTGTAGCATCAAAAGCCATGGTAAGTGATGATAGGATAGTCACAAATGAACAGGGTCAGCCATCAACTGATAAATACCATGCAAAATACATATTTAACATATATCACTATGAATAGCTCAGGATCTCAAAATCATTAGGCCAGTTAGACGAGTAGAAATAATTTAAATCACAGTACATTATCACTAACCTGAATAGCACCAGCCCAGCACAGCCAGAAACATATCCACTTTGCATTCCTGAATCTCTGACAGACGGATGGAGCAAATGGACCCCATCCACACTGATGATCAGCCCCGTCTATATCATCCCCTAATTTCCCATCAGCACTTTTACATATTTGTGCCGTAGCTTTATCAGCGTAAGTCTGCGTTACCAAACCATTGGGCCCACCATTTTTGGTTGTATCGCCGATTACGGCCATGTTACCTTGTTGAGGCATGGCGGTATAATCAGCGTTTATAGAGGTTTTTAAGATTGCCATTGTTTACAAGGTCACCAAGGGTCACGGCTTCATATCTGAAATAAATAAAAAGATTAAAGATTTAAACAGCCTTTATACCCAATTACAGATACCATAGTGAGAATATTATCATAACAACCTTGTTATGTGCATCATTAAAAAGATTGGAGCATTATCTCTATAATTGATGCATATTTATTTTACTTAAGCCTCCTCCTCAACTTTTAGTGTGCACCGAAAATTCATCAAAATAGCTATGAAAGTGTAACATGCCCAATGTTTCATATCTTTTCCAGTTTCTCTGAGTAAAAGGCAACAATCAGCCTGCTCATGTTTTTTAGAGGCTCTAACCTTACTCTTAGCCCTGACTTAATACTTAGGACTCTTAGCCCTCCTTCAATACTTGGTACTCTAAGCCCTGCCTCAATACTTGGTACTCTAAGCCCTGCCTCAATACTTGGTACTCTAAGCCCTGCCTCAATACTTGGTACTCTAAGCCCTGCTTCAATACTTGGTACTCTAAGCCCTGCCTTAATACTTGGTACTCTAAGCCCTGCTTCAATACTTGGTACTCTAAGCCCTGCCTTAATACTCGTTATTCTAAGCCCTGCCTCAATACTTGGTACTCTACGCCTTGCCGTAATACTCTGTACTCTAAGCCCTGCTTCAATACTTGGTACTCTAAGCCCTGCCTGAATACATGGTACTCTAAGCCCTGCCTCAATACTTGGTACTCTAAGCCCTGCTTCAATACTTGGTACTCTATGCCCTACCGTAATACTTGGTACTCTAAGCCCTGCTTCAATTCATGGTACTCTAAGCCCTGCTTCATTACTTGGTACTCTAAGCCCTGCTTCAATACTTGGTACTCTAAGCCCTGCTTCAATACTTGGTACTCTAAGCCCTGCCTTAATACTCGGTATTCTAAGACCTGCCTCAATACTTGGTAATCTACGCCCTGCAGTAATACTCCGTATTCTAAGCCCTACCTCAATACTTGGTACTCTAAGCCCTCCTTCATTACTTGGTACTCTAAGCCCTGCTTCCATACTTGGTACTCTAAGCCCTGTCCTGCCAAAATTTCTGGGGTCCTCCCCCCCAATTCTGGTTCTGAGCATGAATTTGCAGGCGTTGAGTAAACTATACTATACTAGTTGGGTATAAAAATGTGCTTAATATTCTAGATGTTACAGCGGACCCCCTGAGCAACCATTAACTTCAGACCCCTGAGTAAAGCATTGTTAGAGGTTACAATGTCTTGTTCCTCGGAAACAACCACAAGCAAACATGTCTTGTCTCAACCACAAGCAAAACCACATTATTACCATTATAAACCACATGCTGATTACAATTATAACCACACGTACAGTGTCCTTGCATTGTGCATTATAAGTACATTTAAATGGATGGATGGATTTAAAACCGCAAACCACAAACCACAATTACTCTAGAAGGACATCTATGTATAATGATACGGGTATATTTTATGCCATGCAGCTTGAATAGATATTAATGCAACAATTGCAATTTTAACGAGCTTGCATATAAAATTCAGTCCAATAAGCCGAGAGCACATGATAAATTTTGTTCAAATTGCCGATTTATCTACATTGTATTACAAATTTATGGCATAGTTTATCCGATGTGACAATATACAGAATTTTTAAAAATATTTATATACACAATATTGTGTAACAGAGGGTAAGGGACTGAAATGATTATACAAATATACAGTACATCCTCTACAGCGCGGTCTAGGTAAATCTCTCTATATAACACCTTCAACATTTCCCTAAGTCGATACTTGCTATCTATTTAGCCCTTGTAGAGCAAAAACCTCCTAACAACGGCCAATAATTTCAGCTCCCAAAGGGTGTTGCTCTACAGAGGTTGTGCTTTACATGTCTGACACCTGTGATATACAGTCTGGCATGCGGACTGACTGACTCATCAAAGATCAATATAATCATAACAATTTACTCCAAATAGCATAAGGGGAGACAATCCATTTACCAGACACCTACTCAAGGGAGGTAATTCTTGATTTTTGTCCCTTAAAGCTGCACATGAGATTTGTACATATACTAGCCCCTCTTATCAGCACATGAGATTTGTACATATACTAGCCCCTCTTATCAGCGAATATGTTCAGGTGTATGGTGGATAAAGAGTTGAACAAAGTGACCGTTAAATACAATGTGTATATACAAGAATAGGTAAAAACAATGCAAAAACAATGCAAAAATATAATTAATTGATCATGAGATAGTTACATTTATGACAGCTAAGTCACCTCGCTGTCTTTTACATGTCATATTGAAATATTATATTTTTCAAATTCTCAGAAAAAAACTGAGATGAAAAAGATCAAGAAGCTTATTTGCTTGCATAACACACAAAAACTGCCACAAAAACTTCTATACTATAGTCTTTGCTTTATATCTATAAAAAATGAATTATAAAATCTCTCATAAAAAAGAACGATTTAAAAACTATACCCAACGAGTGACAGAATATCATTATTCACTTTCATAATCTGATGTTAAAATCTGACGGACTATCAGATCTAGAAATACGATACATCATAATCTTAACACAACCTAGAACATGATACAGTATAGTTATGTAGATTCTATATCAAAATTAATCATTTACTGATTTAATAGAATTTCCATATATTTCATAATGTTTTTATGTACTTATTTAAGATGACACGTCAAAAGGGACATAACTCTTATTTTATTATTTTTTATTTAACCATTTTATGTAACTTCATGCAGTACCATTATCATATGCCCTTTATAAAGGCGGAGCAAGCAATCAATCAATCAATCAATCCACCCATCCCACCCATCCCACCCATCCACCCATCCATCCATCCATCCATCCATCCATCCATCCATCCATCCACCCACCCACAAATTACTCAGCCAATGTAAAAGAAGCATAAGCGCTCATAAGTAACGGAGCTTAGATGCACACACATTGGGTATCAATTTTGAAGACGTCCAGTTAATATGTCATGGTCTAGGACTATAAACTTGCAACTTCATGAAATTTAAAACCATTTTGATCTAGGTTTTTATCTTTCAGATATGGTTTCAAAGACATTGGAATAACCCACTAAAATGTATTCAAACCTAAATATAACTTGATTTTAATAATACAAATGTATCATATAAGTAAAGTTTTACACCAAAATAACAACAAACTTGGTAGGTTTTCCAACTGCTTTATTCTCACTGATTTGAAATAACAGTTTTAGTCCTTTAAGCCTGTCACAAAGATCGGCAGTTATTCTAACTGAAGGCCAATTATATCAATTTGTTGGATACTTGTTTAACAGTCGGACCCCCTAATTACATTACACCGATCCATTTTAATCTGAAGCATTTTACGACCTCAGGGCACCAGTATGGGGAGATACTGAGCCCAACGAATTGTGTGTAAATGAATACCCCCAACAACAATAGGCCTCTCAAGACGATCACTTTCTTTTAATTGAATCTTCGGTTATATTAGTTTGCAATTAGGATAGATCACCATCTGTATGGTAGTCAGTGAATAGTTTCACCTTTAGATAACCTGCCATAGATACCCCTGTCCTCTGTACTAATTGCTGTTTAATGGGGGTACCATGTACAAGACATCACTAATTGTGAACATTAGCTCACCTGGGCAGAAGAAGAATGGATTAAAACAGCAATTTAGTTTAACTAGATTCATGGTTAAGTAAGGGAATGAAGTCAATGTATCCAAATTAGACAAATTTAGAGTTGATAAAATTCTCCAATTCATTGAAGAATAGTTGGGGCGGGGTTTTTTTTGTGGGGGGGTGTCCTTTTTTTAAATGTTGTTTTAAGGGTCCACAGGTCAACAGCATTTCAGTCATGTGGAGACTACCAAGTCACAATGTCCTAACACCAGACAAACTAGTAGTTACCTGGAACTAACTATGCTCAGAGCCTCATGCAAGAGAGATTATACCAGTATTCTTAAGACTTTATTGTTATGTTGCAGTCAGGGAGGATCAGACTAGCAACCTTCCATTAGTGAGATAGAAGACCACAACATAGGAGTCTACTAGTATCATGCATGGTAATGTATCACCTGCAAGAAACTGTTCAATGTTTCTAGATTTGTTCTTGAATCTATCTAGAATGTTCAATGACTGCTTCTAGAACTATAATAATTCTAGAATTCTTTAAAGAATTTCCCTGCAATAATTCTACACAGTTTCCGGAATTGTAACAAAGTTGAGCCAATAGCAGCACACTGTATGTTACAAGAAGGCAAACATGTCATTCCATCAACATTCACAGACCCATGTAAGCCAGATTTTATTATATTTGTGTGCAGTAAAAATGATATTAAAGTACCTCCACAATAATGCCAGACATCTCGAAACATCTTGGTGAATAATCTCAGTTTCAAAAACAAATCTTTGAATTTACTTAACAAAAAGAAAAGTTCCAGACGTGGTTATCATGGCAACATTAACTGAAAATAATAAAATTATGTAAAAATTATGCCAAGTTTCCGTATAATTATAAATGATACAATGAAAAATCTTTAGTGGAAATCTAATGACATGCTACACACATTCATTAGTAGACATTATTTAGACAGTGCACACAGACGGGGCCGTCCTTAAAAAATTGTTTGTTTGCGGTAATCTGACCCAAGATTTTTAAGGTGGGTGAGGTAGGTTTAATTTTAATTTTTTTGTAGAATTTTTTTTCAGGGAACCTGTAAAAACAATTGGGTCGACATAGCTCTGTAAGGAAATTGGCTGAAAAAAATTGAGTATGGGGCCATTTCGATGGGCGGGTAGCGTTACCGCAAACAAATATATTTTTAAGGACGGCCCCGCACCATAGTATTGTATCAGATTCTATGCCAGAAAGTTAGGATGTCAGATAAATTGTGTGATTATAATTATAAAAAGCATATTTTGCATTCATCCTACAGATATGTCTTCAATTTTTGATATACACCCTGCATGAGGACATAATTCAATATATTCTCAGTAATTCATAGAATTGGCATTTTCCAGGCATACAACAAAGTCACCTAGTAATTGCATTTACGAGGAATAAACCACAGGTAACTGTATCATTGATAAAGAGTAAAAAAAATATTTTATAAAATTTATGTTTCTTTAATGAAACTGCACCTCAGTGACTGTGTGGTCAATTTCCTGTGTTATAAACCTTTCTAAGATATTATAAATTTTATACATATTGTTGTTGTTTTTGTTAATTTATGAAACAGTTACCTGTGGAAAAAGCAGCCAGAAAATACCGAAAATACCATAATCTTATCAGTATAGCACAATGTTTCTTGTTTCATATAACAATTATCGGGCTCACAGAATTCAATGAAAAATACACTATTTTAATATTCCTGTTATTATCATCACGACTTTAATCATTTTCAAGTTTTTTAGTCACTTGTTCAGTTATATATTGTGGAAAGGTGACCTAGAGTTATCAACCATTTCTAAATAGCAATTCTGTATCAATTTTAATACTGCCAATAAAACACATGATACTGTGCCAACTGCTAGCTAGTGTAGCAACCCACTGACTGTGCAAGCTGCTAGCTAGAGTACCGGTAGCACTTCAGCGACTGTGCTGGTCTGATGGGCTTTCATGCCATCTAAATCAAAGATTGGAATGGCATGAACCTAGCTAGGCTGACTAGTGATAGGCAGATGATTTGAAGTTACTAACTCAAAACAGGAACATTGTAAGTTGAGCAAACATTGAAACCTGCTCATAAGCCTTAAACTGAAAATATGATCTATTTTTTAAAAATGATTCAAACACTGAATTCGCTGGCAATTACTCAACAAGAGATAAGAAACAGATTTGATGTCAAAAGATTTCGATAGAGAACACTTTCTCTGGAACTGATACAGATAACTGGTTAACTGATTAAAGTCTAAGGAGAAGATGATAAGTCATCATGTGGAAGATTTGATCTGCTTCAGTGATTTAGCATGAACCGACACTGACTATTATACCCACACACTGAGGTTTAGCACCAACCCACCCTGTGATTTAGCACACAACCACACACTGAGGTTTAGCACCAACCCACCCTGTGATTTAGCACACACCCACACTGTAATTTAGCACACACCCACCCTGTGATTTAGCACTAACCAAACCTGTGATTTAGCACTAACCAAACCTGTGATTTAGCACACACCCACACTGTGATTTAGCACACACCCACACACTGAAATTTAGCACCAACCCACCCTGTGATTTAGCACACACCCACACTGTGATTTAGCACAAACCCACCCTGTGATTTAGCACACACCCAACCTGTGATTTATCACAAACCCACCCTGTGATTTAGCACACACCCACCCTGTGATTAAGCACTAACCAAACCTGTGATTTAGCACACACCCACACTGTGATTTAGCACAAACCAACACTGTGATTTAGCACAAACCAACACTGTGATTTAGCACAAATCAACACTGTGATTTAGCACAAACCCAGCAGGTTTAAAGACAGTCAAACGAAAACTGTTTGAATTAGAGCACAGACAAAACAAACACCCACCAGTGTTTTAGACACAAAACGTATGTCTCCTACAAAGGGCCATAACTTTGGCAATAATCATCTGACATAACAATCCTGACAATTTGTTTAACTAGGCTTAGTACCAAGCATTTTCACATGAAGTTTTAAGGTATCAGAGTATAATTTATAGTGAGATTGAGCATGTTTTTTCAAAAGCATTTTATTCTTAAAATTGAAATGTGTTGGGTACAGTAAGCATAGTATTATTATGCACTATATTTACCCTTGATGTTAAACAAAACATAAATATCAGTAAAGTGAATTTATTGAATCATGACAGCACTTTCATTGCAATTCTTGCTCGTTCAAAAACAAAGTCAACGTAACATTAAGAGTCAAAGTTTGTTGTTGGCAACATAGTCCATAGTATCAGGAACAAACTCTTACAAAGAAATAATTATAAAACATATTTATGAACATGTATCATGCAAAACTTCAATGACCTTGCAAACCGAAAGTAGAAATATGGCAGTGTTTCTTGAATATCTTTAAAAGTATCCATTTTTCAGTCAAAAACTAAATAAGAGTTTGTTCCCTGGAGTTATAATGTAAGCATGGTATAAATTTTGGCTCGTGACATTTGCCAATTTGTGTGTTTAGGAACGAGTACTGAAAGGCACACACATTCTTTGAAACAAACTATTCTAAAAGGGTGGCCCCTTTTTTAAGGAGTTGTTGGTGTTACGTTACAGTGATAGTATACATACAATACAAGTCTGTCTGCTTGAGCCCTTTTATTTTCTCAAACAATTTAAATTATTGTTTACCACATATGCACCCCTCCCACTTTTGTTCTCACTCCACCCCCTTAATTTAAATTTGACAAAAAGTTAAGGAGAACAAGACTAAGTGTGAAAAAAACTTTACCAGGCATCCATCCAGTAAAACAGCCAACAGTCCCCTACAAAACTGCTCAAAGGCATCCACATTCCTAGAAGTGCACATTCCAAACAATAAAAAATGGTCTTGAAGATCAGATGAGTCATTTCTGAACCAAGCGGATCTGTTTCATATGAATTGGTAAAAAGTTGAAATTGTCTCTGATAACGGTCTTTGAATTTCAGTCTAGATTGAAATATGATTTCTGATTTTCCAATAAATGTAGCAAAAATAAACAAATTAGATACACAAGATACATTATAAGCATGTCCCTGTAAGTTATCATCCGTAACTACACAATCTATCAATCTCTATCCATTAAAAAATTTTTCAAAAAATATTTGATAGAAGATAAGTAAAATGATGAGATCAAGTCCTCCTGTTTTGTAAAAGTCGGTTACCGCGCATCATTCTTTGCTGTATCTTTCTTTATTACAACATGTCAATTCATAATGGTGAAAATGATTTTTTTATTCTATATTTATGAAAACTAGTCCAAAAAACTTTTTATTGAAGAAATCTTTATCACGAAATTGTCTATTTTGCTCAATATCTGTAATATACGGAACATGTTTCCATTGCATGATTTTCCTATCAGCCATGACCAAAGTTCGCAGTTTCCATGGATGGCGTTTGTCACAAACAGTTTTGACGTAATCATTCAATAATAATAAGATTCTCAGGTGAGCTATAGACATCATACTGTTTTATCACAGAACTTTCGAAAATATTAAAGTTACGTCCAAATTTAAATTCTTTGGAATTCTTTAACAACTGCAAATTGGTGGCGGATATGGTTTGTAGGATTTCCTTGACTGAATCAGTATTAGTATTACAGTTCCATTTACCACACTTTATAATTGTAAGCAAATTATAAAGAATTTAAATTTGATCGAAAGTTTACGATATCCGTAAGTGCTTAGATAAAACAGTACCTTGGTATCTAGGTGAGCTACAAACATAGGACAAGGCGTCTTGCTGTGCTATAAATAAGTGGAAAAATCTAATTTACAAAATTTCTGTGTCTGTCATCTTATTTCTCTTAAACTTACACCTTTAATGATAGGGAGGTGTTATAGTGAAATAACACATAATGTGCTCTGACAACTGGAAACATTGACTATACATTGTATGAGTGTAAACAGAGATGCTATTGTACCCATTCTGTTACTGTAAACCAATTTACTTTCGCCAATACTAACTTTCATGATTTGCTGATTGTCGGCATATTTGCGACTACAAATTTCAGCGTGTTTAAGTTTCCCTCAATGTCCATATTAATGTTTTTAGAAGTTTCACGGCGACTTTATTTCAAGAAATTCTACCATTCGCGAATTCCGCGAAAATAAATCAAGCGAAAAAATTTCTTGGTTTACAGTATTACACAAATTTATCACCTGTTTCTCTAACAAAAACTTGTTTTCATCAAAACAGGGGAGGTAACTCTTGAGCTTCCAGAGGACAT
This sequence comes from Spisula solida, assembly GCA_947247005.1. Classification (NCBI taxonomy): domain Eukaryota; kingdom Metazoa; phylum Mollusca; class Bivalvia; order Venerida; family Mactridae; genus Spisula; species Spisula solida. The sequence continues at coordinate 23,844,643 of OX365960.1, read as the reverse complement.
TTGATGAATTAGACAAAGCAAACAATATCAAAACCCAATAATATAACAGCCACAAGGGAAATAATAAGGTCAGAAATAAGGGACTGGAGGGGCATCATAAAAAGGGGGCTAGAGCTAGGGGGCATCATTAATAGGGGGCTAGAGGGAGCATTATAAATGGGGGCTAGAGGGGCATCATAAAAAGGGGGCTAGAGGGAGCATCATAAATAGGGGGCTAGAGGGAGCATCATAAATAGGGGCTAGATGAAGCATCATAAATAGGGGGCTAGAGGGGCATCATAAATAGGGGGCTGGGGGGACATCATAAATAAGGGGCTAGAGGGACATCATAAATAGGGGCTAGACGGGGGCATCATTAATTAGGGGTTAGACTAGAGGGGATGGTATGATGTAAGAGTTTTATTCCACTATTTATATATAATGTTTAACAGTGGTCAGAGACTTACATGTCACCCAAGCTATCAGGGTGAGGGAAGAGCATGGTATTCCTGGTTGATAATCAACTGGAAGGATTTTTGACACAGTAATTTTGTCTCCTACAAAGGACCACAACTCCAGCGAAGTCATCCGACCTACCATTGCTAACAAAATGTACAACTAGGCTTGATATCAAGTACATTGAAATTTGACCAATAAGAAGAGGTGTAACTCCAGGACAACTGGTAAAACTGCAGCTCATAACTCAGTGTAGCAATACCACGTGGTTTTTACTACAGTTCCAAGTAGAAATTTGTAAACATTGGAACACAAATGTAGCCATAAATATTTTATTTCTTCATCGATTTTTATGAAATCTACGCCACGCTAAGGAGAACATTATTTGCTTTCCATGAAATATAAAATCTTTTTAAGCGGATGTGCCGTTTAGTCCATTACCCTGTGAAACCGTGGAACGTGTAGGTATCACAGGGTAATGGAAAAATCGGTAAAGCTGCTGAAAAAGATCTTATATTTCATGGAAAGCAAATAATTTTCCCCTTAGCGCGGCGTATATTTCATAGAAATCGATTTAGAAATAAAATACTTATGGCTATTTTATTTTCCAATGCTTACAAATTTCTTCTTGTAACTGTAGCCAAAAGTCACGTGGTATTGCTACACTGTAACTGCTATACTTGGTAAAAACAAGAGAATACATGTTTTGTAACCAAGCTGTTCACACAGACCCCAATGGCAAAACTCGAGCTATTACTACCAGGTAGAACATTTGTGCAGAGGATGCCCTATAAGGGGCCATTTATCATACATTGCATATTCACATGATAATAAATTAACCCAGTTCATATTTTTCCCACAGTAGATCAGTTAACTTGCCAGCCTTGTTTATAACCAAGTCATCATTGTCAACTAATTGTTAATTAATTTATTACACTGATTAGTGTCATGCGTTCAGATACGTACAATGGACCACGAAACATGCAGTGTCTGTAACAGTTTTTTTGTACATTTTAAAGTATGCTGGTGCCCATTTTTTGCCTAATGAATTAATTGCCACCGTCTTAAGGCCAGGCAAAAACTTGTTACATCCTGAGAAATATGTATTTGATCATTAAATAGAATTGTTAAATTGTCAGAATATCTATGTAATTCGCAATACAATACGATAACAAGCAAAAAACGGAGAACAAAATGGTTGAACATTGGAATTAGATACCGTATATCGGGTAATTTTCGCGTACTGCAAATTTCGCGATTTTCGGCAAAATCAAATTTTAGCTAAGCTAATTTTAGCGATTTCTAACCTCTGTTTTTTTCGCGTTTTCCATCTTGTAAGGGGAGATTAATCCAACATGATTGTTTTAGCGCAGCTAAAAGCCAGTATGGACCGGTTGGTACCGGCGTGCGTATTTTGTTGTCAACAGCGGGATCGCATATTATTAAAAACCAGTATGTACCGCGTTGTCGTATGTATAAAAGATATTTTCACAGGTGAAATGGATCTACAGAGATATGTATTTCACACCTCGTCATTTATTTTCAATTGTTTCATACAATAGACGGGAAAATTCTTTTGTTAAATTGGCCCTTGTTTGTTTACATTCAAGACTGATGAATAAGTGATAATACGCTTGTTGGTGTAATAGCATCTTAAACAACATAATTGTTTAAACTTTGAACTTTATAGGTGGTTTAGTTAAATTAGTTTTACTAAAAGCTTATGTATGATTTATACGGATTATGTTATCGTATAGTACTAGACATTAGTATAAACTATCGATTTTCATCACGCGTTAATAGTACGACGCCGGTAGACGAAAACGAAAGTAGAAACATTCATCTTCGGACGATCGCGAAATTCTGGTATGCATTTTTCGCTGTTTTCAATTTTAGCGAATTGGTTTGGACGCGAATAAAGCGAAAATTAGGTACGCGCGAAAATTACCTGATATACGGTACCATATGTGATTCTTCAACAATCTACTACACACAAAATCCTGAACTTGGACATCTTGGTAAAGATTATGAACGCATTAAACTTGGATGCATTTTAAATTGATGATGATAATCTCAATACAACATTTTATTGTGATCTGGAGTTTAAAGCACCACTTCCCTTTATATTCTCCATTAATCATGATAACCTCCCTTTAAATTCTTCGCCAAACTTTTACCTCCCTTTCATATTGTTGTTCAAGTTCTCAAACCAAACTTGATAACCAACCTTGTAATTATCCACCAAAACTTGATCACCTTCCCTTTAAATTTTCCATTAAACACTTATTACTTCCCTTTAAATTCTCCATCTACAACTGGATTACTTCCCTTTAAGTTCTCCCTCTACAACTTCATTACTTCCCTTTAAATTCTCCATCTACAACTTGATTACTTCCCTTTAAATTCTCCATCTACAACTTGATTACCTCCCTTCAAACTTAATTACCTTTCTTATATCCTCCATCTACAACTTGATTATCTCCCTTTCGATTCACTCTTCAAAATAACTATCTCCCTTTAAAATAATTTCCAGTCTTATTTGGACAGGAAGCAATAAAACTGCTGTTAAGACATTACATTTTATCATCTGTCCACACATTAACCTGTCGGTGTGGTCATGGCAGGTGACATTAACTACACTACTTATATTGTCTCGTACTGTCACCTGACATTTACCCTTGTCTTCCAAATACAGCACAGTCTTGTTATCACGACCATGTTTGTTGCCTTGATTTATAGCTGCCATGGTTTTATTTAAACAAATCGACATATGATAGCTTTAAGGAATTTCATAGGAACAATTCTGTGAAATTATTTTAAAATTACTCCAATGCTTATGGGAGGGGAAAATTGTCAATGTTTCCCCCCCGACTATTTCCATGGCTCATTTATGATGTTTAAAAGAATCACTTTATGTAATACAGTATGGAAGACCATCAAGGGACCAGAATCCTTTAAAACTGTATCGAAATTAAATATTGATCTTTTGTGTGCTTTTTGTGCTCTGTATAGTTTCTATCAAGACGTGCTGCCTTCCCCATTCAGATTTGTTAATATCTTTCAAGAGATGTTGACAGAATATATTTTTGATGTCTAACAACTGGTAACAGACATGTGAGTTTACCTATATTGAAGAGGCACGAGAGACAAGGGGTGGCGCACGAGAGACAAGGGGGTGGCGCACGAGGGATGGGGCACGAGGGACAAGGGACGATAATCTAGAAAGTTGAAAACTTTCGCCTAATGTAAGAAAAACATTTTTCAATCATGCTACAAAAATATTCTATAAAAGTGCTAATATGTAATTTCCATCATACCATTGTAATGGTTTCAGTCATAACAAATTAAGTCATTACTTAGATTATATCAGTTTATGAATGGCACACAAAACACTTAAATTGTCAGCACAAACTCATCATTTTCACAATTATAGAATGTCAAATACTTATATAACAAACTATTAGACTTTTCTATAGTGTAATATAATAATTATGACAGAGTGACCCAGACCTGTTTGTTTATTACATTTTTTAGTGTCATTGAAAACCCCATAAAATTATGATGCATCGGCGTTAATATGGGCACAACCAAATTGTTGACAACAGGCCAATTTTTTACTTGTTTTTCTTAATATTTTTATGTTGAGTTTAAAGTGTCATACCTTCACTACTTATTCTTCCTGTTAGCTGTTGCCTATATTAATCAATTATGTTATAGTTATATGTTGCCTACATTGATCAATTATGTTATAGTTAGCTGTTGCCTACATCGATCAATTATGTTATAGTTAGCTGTTGCCTACATTGATAGTTATCTGTTGCCTACATCAATAGTTATCTGTTGCCTACATTGATAAATTATGTTTTAGTTTACTGTTGCCTAAATTGTTCAATTATGTTTTAGTTAACTGTATGGCCTACATTGATCAATTATGTTTTAGTTCCATGTTGCCTACATTGATCAATTATGTTATAGTTAGCTGCTGCCTGCATTGATCAATTATGTTTTAGTTATCTGTTGCCTACATTGATCCATTATGTTTTAGTTATCTGTTGCCTACATTGATCAATGATGTTATAGTTATCTGTTGCCTACATTGATCTATTAAATTATAGTTATCTGTTTCCTACATTGATCAATTATGTTATAGTTAGCTTTTGCCTATATTGATCAATTATATTTAGTTATCTGTTGCCTACATTGATCAATTATGTTTTAGTTATCTGTTGCCTACATTGGTCAATTATGTTTTAGTTATCTGTTGCCTACATTGATATATTATGTTATAGTTATATGTTGCCTACATTGATCCATTATGTTTTAGTTATCATTTGCCTACATTGATCTATTAAATTATAGTTATCTGTTTCCTACATTGATCAATTATGTTATAATTAGCTTTTGCCTATATTGATCAATTATATTTAGTTAGCTGTTGCCTACATTGATCAATTTATGTTATACAGTCTAACTTGTATTAAGGGACCACTCTGGGGAAGGTCTGAAAACGGTCGCTTAACGGAATGGTCGTTTAACACAAATGAAAGAAACATCGAGTGTAATTAACGAATTTCGTATTTAAGGCTGTTCGAATACTATTCAACTTCAAATAATAAACATTAGTGTGTAGATACGTTTTATGGTTATTCTATACGTGTATGCATCATCTGCATAAGCATTTAATTTATCATTTTAATAAACTTACTCATATATTACATGTATTACACAATGCAATTAATGCAAGTCAGTTTTGCTTGCACTCGAAGAAGAAGAAAAAAGGTAATTAACAACCTGTCACTACTGATGACCAGTGATTTACAATTTTTTGGTCGCTTAAAGCAATTTTACCAATCAATTATAGTGCTTAAACAGTGGTCGCTGGTCGCGTAAGGCAAAAGTCGCTTAATACAGTTGAAATATAGAGCAAATATGGTCGGGAGGAATTGAAACCGGTCGTTTAAGACAAAGTTCGCTTAATACGCGTGGTCGCTAGTACAAGTTAGACTGTAGTTAGCTTTTGCCTACATTGATAAATTATGTTTTAGTTAGCTGTATTGGCTCCATTGATCAATTATGTTTTAGTTTGCTATATTGCCTACATTGAAATATTATGTTAAAGTTAGCTGTTGCCTACATTGATCAATTATGTTATAGTTAGCTTTTGCCTATATTGATCAATAATGTTATAGTTATATGTTGCCTACATTGATCAATTATGTTTTAGTTATTTGCTGCCTACATTGATCAATTATGTTTTAGTTCCATGTTGTCTACATTGATCAATTATGTTTTAGTAAGCTGTTGCCTACATTGATCAATTGTGTTATAGTTATCTGTAGCCTGCATTGATCTATTATGTTTTAGTTAGCAGTTGCCTATATTGATCAATTATGTTTTAGTTAGCTGTATTGCCTAAGTGCAAGTCTACATTTTCATGTTCATATTTGTTACAAGACCTAGCATACAGATGTCTCAAATATATTAGATGATCAATGTGTAAAACAATATATTATTTATATAATGCGGCCTATAAAAGTAATATTTTAAAAATATAGCAACATAACAATGTACATAACTAATTTATTAGACAGCGTACAAGGTCATAGCTATATTCTGAGTTTGAAACAGAAAACATGAGGTATCTGGGACAATGTGACACTAAATTGGAATGTTTGATTGAAGATATTGTTTATTCCCAGATAAGCCAAACACCTCCACCGTGTGGGGCAGATTGTAGGGGTCTATGGAATTATAAATATGGAGAGTATTAAAGTTATTAAACTATTCAAATGTCAAGATATTTATATTAAAAAATATTTGGAATAAATGTTTTTAGGCCACATGAAAATACATGCGGTTCTGAAATAACATGTTGAGTAAAAGGTTGCCTCCACTGAGTAAAGGGTTCATTTATCATGTACGTTGGACAACAAACCCAAGATGAATATTAAAACATTATATATTATATTTATAATATTTCCCGCTCTATCTGGCCGTGTGGTCTGCAAAGTATCTGGAAGTGCCAGGAAGCTGTGTATCGGTGCTATACACCGGGCACATTAAAGAACCAGGCTGTCTATTCGAAATAAGAGCTCTAGGCGCAATTCTGCAGGGCCGGACATGCCTGTATCTAATGTCTCTCTCTCCCTTAAGGGGCTTTCTCTCAGTCTGTCCCTCTGGTCAGATCATGCTGTATCTGCACTGGTAGAGGATGCACCTGCACCCTTGTGGCTGCAACACAATAATGTAAAGTGCCTTTGAACGTGCGTTCGCACGAAAAGGGCACTTTATAAATCTGGTATATTTATTTATATATCAGATTCAAATGAAGCCATATGGTAAACTATCTATTAGAATTACATTAACTACAGGATAAAAGAATCATAAAAGACATACAGGGATCTACAGTGATATATGAGTTGGTTTAACTGTGAAATAATACCCCCAATAATACACCCCTATCACTAACCAACAAATCTATGTGTCCATTCTCAACATACTGTGTTATTTTCTATCTTCAATTTCAACTCAAAGGTTGTGACCCCTATTAACCCTCTTTCTCTTATATGATCCTAAATTTTCTATACTATTATCTGACTATAAGCTCGTTACAATGTCCAATTACAATTATAGAAATGTCAGAGTGGTTTTTTATATAATACTCTAAACTAATACACACACAATTTGAGAATATCTTTTAAAAATCTTTCAGGACTATTTCAGCGTGTTTTTTTGACAAATCTATGCAGTTCAGTTCATCTGATTAAATCCTTTGTCTGTGGATTTGTTTGTTTGTTTAATTGTTCAAAATTCTTTTGTTGTATAATCGTTTAAGAAGTCATTAAACATTAAATAACCAAAACATAAATTGTTTACGTTCATTATTATGCATTATTTGTACCAGAAAATATGGCATGATCAAATATTAAAATACAGTCAACAGTGGGTTAAAAGTACCTTTATTAACCACCCACCTGTCTTAACCACTAACTACTAACCCGAAATAATTCACATGATCATCAGAATAATTCAGACTTCAGGGATCGATGGAATAATGGGTTAAACATGAATGAAATTTTATCAAGAAGACAAATGCCATATAAAAAGAGCAATGGAACTGCTACTCTAAAACGAGAATTCATGTGACATAATTATTATGTCTTACAAAACCACACTTACGAAATACTTTTTTTAATCCTGAACCATCCTCTCATTTGACCTTTAGAAACATTTATAACTTAATTTTTTCAAATGAAATTTGAATTAGCAACAGCAATTATAAGCCATGAGAAAAAACATACCAAATCAATTCCTTGACCTCTGCAAGTTTCTTAAAATCCAATTTCACACTATTGGGAATTCTCCTAAATGAATTTTTACCATTTAAGGCACATAAAATAAAGTTTGAATTGAGATACACTGAAAGTCAATACGAGGTTAAATCCTGTCTACTTGAGATTTTGAGATTTAAGTTAAATCCTGTTTTCTTGAGATTTAAGTTAAATCCTGTCTTCTTGAAATTTAATTTAAATCCAGTCTTCTTGAAATTAAATTAAATCCCGTCTTCTTGAGATTTAAGTGGGAATAATATTTATCAGTATACATTTATTGTAGCCAGTGTAACTGTGGGGTTACCACACAATTAGAGGGGTCAATTAAACCCAGCGTATTTGTAGCGATTTGGAGAAGATATATTAGCATGTTTTTGCTCCACACAATAATTAGACAGGAGATATTGCCTCGTTCTTCACTTGACCTCACATTGTCCCAATTTTATGAGATCGCAAAGTCATATAGTTAATTGACAACCCAAGAATGACAGATAGAAAATATGTGACATTCTAATATGATAACATTATTGGCATGACTGTATTAACAACATTATAACACTATAAATAAAGGGTCAAACTATTACATTACCTTTTAAAGCATTCTGCAAAAGCTCATAAAGTACTTAATAACAGAATGGTCAATACTCGACTAACTTTCCAATTATAACATCACCATTCAATGCATTCCTCCAACACTTACAAGTTACTTAGTCAACTGACCAACACAGAATGGCCTCCACTCGGATAACTTAATAGAACATGTTTCGTTATCTATATAATCAAGAATAATCTCTTTAAAAGTCTACAACCCTGATGGGGAATGCTGACCAATTTATTTGAAGGAATCTGGAAGAAGACCACCCAAGAAATATTTCTGTAAAATTTATTAATATTCAGCAAGTTTGAAACTTCATCTTAAGTCTTTTTTGGGTTTCTTTGATTTGGCTTGTAAACCATTATAGAATCGAAGGATTGAATGTCAATAATTTGGTCGTTTCCGTAAGTCCAGTTTGTAAGCTGAAAGTTGGTACCATTAAATGCATTACATTATCCTAACAAGCAGTTACCTGGAACTTAAACTATGCTGAGCATCACACAGGAATTATACTATAGCAGCACTATTTAAATGACTTGCTGCAGACGGATCAAACCTTAAACCTCTAACACTAGAAGCATGCAGACACTCTATTAGACCTCATGGTTTTTAGTTGGATTACTAACATTGGTGATGGCACATGTATTAATGAAGTGGCAAGCCAGGACCATGGAGGACAGGGTTAAGTTGAAATTCATGAACAATAAATCACTATCAGACAGCACCAGTCCTGTCATAAACTGGTAGCTAAAATCAAGACAGTTTGACATCATATAATTTATAGCTAAGATCAAGACAGTTTGACATCATATAACTTATAAAATTATTTAATTAGCAATGTTCAGGTGTGAATTCCTTGCATTAACAGTTTTAATCAATAAACTTATCATAGATCAAACAAACACACAAAAAGATAACAACACATCGCACAGGGAAGGCATCCTCCAATAAAAACAGCAGAGCATGTTGTAAAGTGTTGTATTTTGTTGTGAAATCTGGCTCTCATTTCTAACACCATAAGGTTCATGCCTAGGTTACATTTATTGTATTTATGATTCAGGGATATATCAGATATATATGTTTTGAGTAACTGAGCTTAATACAATAATCAATCTTGCTGTTTGTACAGGAGACACCTTTGGGCAACCTGGCAAGCTAAAAAAACCTGCCAATGAATGAATTGTTGTTACATTACAAAGGAGACAAATTTGAAGACTCTTACAGTATCACACTATCAGCCTTGGATCAGGCAATGAATGGCATGGACAGGCCGTGACACACCAAAAGCTTTTAAGGATGTTCCTCTTGTTTCATTGGTGCACAGGCCATGTCACACCAAAAGTTCTTAAGGATGTATCCCTTGTTTCATTGGTGCACAGGCTGTGACACACCAAAAGCTCTGACGGATGTACATCTTGTTTCATTGGTGCACAGGCAATGACACACCAAAAACTCTGAAGGATGAACCCCTTGTTTCATTGGTGCACAGGCTGTGACACACCAAAAACTCTGAAGGATGAACCCCTTGTTTCATTGGTGCACAGGCAATGACACACCAAAAGCTCTGACAAATGTACCTCTTGTTTCATTGGTGCACAGGCAATGACACACCAAAAGCTCTGACAAATGTACCTCTTGTTTCATTGGTGCACAGGCAATGACACACCAAAAGTTCTTAAGGATGTATCCCTTGTTTCATTGGTGCACAGGCAATGACACACCAAAAGCTCTGACAAATGTACCTCTTGTTTCATTGGTGCACAGGCAATGACACACCAAAAGCTCTGACAAATGTACCTCTTGTTTCATTGGTGCACAGGCAATGACACACCAAAAGTTCTTAAGGATGTATCCCTTGTTTCATTGGTGCACAGGCCATGACACATCAAAAGCTCTTAAAGATGCACCCCTTGTTTCATTGGTGCACAGGTCATGACACATCAAAAGCTCTGAAGGATGTACCCCTTGTTTCATTGGTGCACAGGCCATGACACATCAAAAGCTCTGAAGGATGTACCCCTTGTTTCATTGGTGCACAGGCAATGACACACCAAAAGCTCTGAAGGATGTACCCCTTGTTTCATTGGTGCACAGGCAATGACACACCAAAAACTCTGAAGGATGAACCCCTTGTTTCATTGGTGCACAGGCAATGACCCACCAAAAACTCTGAAGGATGAACCCCTTGTTTCATTGGTGCACAGGCAATGACACACCGAAAGCTCTGACAAATGTACCTCTTGTTTCATTGGTGCACAGGCAATGACACACCAAAAGCTCTGACAAATGTACCTCTTGTTTCATTGGTGCACAGGCAATGACACACCGAAAGCTCTGACAAATGTACCTCTTGTTTCATTGGTGCACAGGCTGTGACACACCAAAAGCTCTGACAAATGTACCTCTTGTTTCATTGGTGCACAGGCTGTGACACACCAAAAGCTGTTAAGGATGTACCTCTTGTTTCATTGGTGCACAGGCAATGACACACCAAAAGCTCTGAAGGATGTACCTCCTGTTTCATTGGCGCACAGGCAATGACACACCAAAAGCTCTGATGGATGAACCCCTTGTTTCATTGGTGCACAGGCAATGACACACCGAAAGCTCTGACAAATGTACCTCTTGTTTCATTGGTGCACAGGCAATGACACACCAAAAGCTCTGAAGGATGTACCCCTTGTTTCATTGGTGCACAGGCAATGACACACCAAAAGCTCTGACGGATGTACCTCTAGTCTCATTGGTGCACAGGCTGTGACACACCAAAAGCTGTTAAGGATGTACCTCTTGTTTCATTGGTGCACAGGCAATGACACACCAAAAGCTCTGACGGATGTACCCCTTGTTTCATTGGTGCACAGGCTGTGACACACCAAAAGCTGTTAAGGATGTACCCCTTGTTTCATTGGTGCACAGGCAATGACACACCAAAAGCTCTGACGGATGTACCTCTTGTTTCATTGGTGCACAGGCTGTGACACACCAAAAGCTGTTAAGGATGTACCTCTTGTTTCATTGGTGCACAGGTCATGACACACCAAAAGCTTTTAAGGATGTACCTCTTGTTCTATTGATGCACAGGTCATGACACACCAAAAGCTGTTAAGGATGTACCTCTTGTTTCATTGGTGCACAGGTCATGACCCACCAAAAGCTTTTAAGGATGTACCTCTTGTTCTATTGATGCACAGGTCATGACACATCAAAAGGTCTTAAGGATGTACCACTTGTTCTATTGATGCACAGGTCATGACACATCAAAAGGTCTTAAGGATGTACCTCTTGTTCTATTGATGCACAGGTCATGACACATCAAAAGGTCTTAAGGATGTACCTCTTGTTCTATTGATGCACAGGTCATGACCCACCAAAAGCTTTTAAGGATGTACCTCTTGTTCTATTGATGCACAGGTCATGACACATCAAAAGGTCTTAAGGATCTACCTCTTGTTCTATTGATGCACAGGTCATGACACATCAAAAGGTCTTAAGGATCTACCTCTTGTTCTATTGATGCACAGGTCATGACACATCAAAAGGTCTTAAGGATCTACCTCTTGTTCAATTGATACACAGGCCATGACACATCAAACGGTCTTAAGGATGTACCTCTTGTTCTATTGATGCACAGGTCATGACACATCAAAACCTTTTAAGGTTCTACCTCTTGTTCTATTGATGCACAGGTCATGACACATCAAAACCTTTTAAGGATCTACCTCTTGTTCTATTGGTGCTAATCATATATCTAGTAAAAGGTAATTCATGGACAGCTTGACCAAGTGTCACTGTAATCCAAATACACAGACAGTCTATATCATCATTGAAATAATGCTGATCACCTAAAAAAATTGTAATAATTAACATCAACATTAAAATAAAGTTATTTTTTCTTGAAAAAAACCATGATTTTTTTCTCCTGAAAATCCAAATATTTTGCTTTGTGCTGCTACGTATTGGTTAGAGTTTGTGAAACTATTTATTCAAGGACTTTAACCTTATAAATCCTTGAAGAAAACCGTTTCAGGAACTCAAACCAACTTAGTGTTTGTTTCACTCACAATAGTTAAAACACAAAGAAACACACAGTTAAAGTGCCTCGACATTGTGCTGCGCATGGACAATTTGCACGAGTAGAAAATCGTGTATAATGGCCAAATGGACTAGATTCAATTATTAGATTCAAAGAACCCCTACTGACCACTATATACCTACTACAAAATTCCGTGAAACAGGTGTATTATGGGAAATATACTATGGATGTCTTAATGAGTCCATAATTGTTAATATTGGCACCCATGGTGCATTTAGGTGAGATAAAACAGCTGTAAAATCTACATATTAATCTGTTAATTATCTCAATAAAAATAAACAATTAGACATGTGTGAGCGGATATCTCATGTATAAGACATAATAAACATGACCGCTAGCTGTACCAAGTGAATGATGTGGATAAGGCCTAAAATAAAATTTTGTTTGTTTCCCTATCCACTGAAAATTCGGCCCTACCCCAACCACAGGTAACTGTATCACTGATAAAGAGTAAACAAGACTGCGTTCAATAAACGCTTATGCCCCCTGTGGAAGCCTTGTCCATAAACAAGTCTAAGTCCAAACTTAGGTCAAGGTGAAGGTCAAAATGGAGTTAGGTGATACAGGCATGTGGAGAGTGTTCATACACAACATTCATGCAAGTATGGAAGCTTTGTAGCAAGCCCTATTAATGCTAGAAGAAACGGTCAATTTGGGTTAACCGGACGAACGAACGAACGAACAGACGGACGAACGAACGGACAGGTGAATCACTATATGCCTCCCGATCTATCGATACGGGGGCATAAAAAGTAATCTTTTATCAAATTTATGTTATCTTAGATATGATAAATTTTATATAAAAATGTTTTGTTTTGTTTACTCTTTATTATTGATACAGTTACCTGTGACCCCAACAGTTTTATTGAGAAATGAAGGAAAAAATGTTTTCGGACAAAATTAGTGAAACTTTTTCAATATTACTTGTGTATGAAAACTATTTTTCCTACCTACTTACATAATGACATGGGTGGTCGGAGAGGAAACAAACAATAGCACATTTCAGGCCTAACTAGCTCTGGGTTGGCGTGTTTATTTTTATATCATTTTCACTGGAATTTTTCAATAATTTTTCAATCATATTTACTGGCAGTTAATTGACCTAACTAAGATGGCCACCCTGGAACTGACTTCATTTACCAGTACAGCTGTCTTCTTATCCATCAGCATGCTTTTCCATTAACAACTGTGAAAACTTCTTTTAGAGCAGAACTAAGTATAGGCCCCAGATTTACTCTACTATTGCCAACTTTAACAAGTGGAGACCATGACGAGCGCTACATAGCGCTTTCCACGAGAGGTAATCCATGCCTTCTATATTTAATTGAAAGGGAGCTAACTGAATAAAGGCGCTCGGTACCGCTTTGCTTAGGCAATGGACCTGTGATGTTTGTAAAACATGTATGCCTCTATGGCAGCCCAATATTTAGGAATGGTAAAGGTCATAATGACCTTGACCTTGACCTTTACCCACTGACCTCAAAATCAATAGGGGTCATTTACTGCTGATGACTAACCTTCATGTAAAGTTTGAAGATCCTATGGAAAGCTTTCATGAGTTATTGCACAGAAACCATTTGGTCTACCGAATGACAAACAGCCAGACAGAGCGACCGACATGTGCAAAGCAATATACCCCCTCATCAAAGATGGGGGCATAATAATTAACGGTATATGAGCCCGGTAAGGGGAGGGCATTAAAACCCTCAGACAAAAAGGAACAACCTCTTTAACAGAAGATGTCAAAGACTAATCATAGTTAAGAGTACTAAACAAACATTAGCCCTTACAAAGGGAAGTCAAAGACCACTTAACTTTAATAGAAAATTAAGTACTAAGGAAAAACAGATCTTATCATATATAGATAAAAGTCTTGATAAATCTATAAATCTTGGTATGTATATACATGTAGTAATGACCTGTCTACGTATGGTAGCAGGGTGCCAGTGCTAACCACAGTCAGGCTGATATTATATTTCTATATCTAAAGAACTAACTGGATTTTTTACAAGATACACTAAGAGATAGATTAGAGATAAACAGACTGCAGGTTGTTGGGAGGTTCATGCTAACTGCCATATTGATGTATGTAAGTACAAGCTGTCAGCTGCCATGTTTCCAGTATTAATATGGAATATAGCATACACTGTTTCTTTTCCACCGTTCTATGTTTGGCTTTCAGAGCCAGCCATACAATGTATATGGTACACATAATTCAATTTACCAGGGGTGGTATTCAATATTGATCTTACTTGACATTAGGATAAGGACAACCAATCAGATCACTCCATATTAAACTCTTAGTCATTAACAGGCGAGTCTGAGTGAGGGTGCTGTATACGTGCAAAAATGTAGGCAAAAATGTGGGAATCCGTATGTGAGTACCCCCTCCTTATGTATAAGAGAGATCAGTGTATTTGTATGCAAAATGCTCACCGGCAATCTTTTGTAAAAACCTGCCATCCACCAATAGCTAGCTGGTAGAATGAATGCCTTTTTATACAAACATGATCTCTCCTATTCGGGAGCACACAGACACGACAAAGCACTTAAAGTACATGAGGAGCTTTTGCTGCCTTTGAGCTACATTCGAGTAGGGAATTGCCCAATTACGTGCGACGAGCGTGCGTTCTACGGCCAACTTACAATGTACAGATCACGCAGCATTTGTAAGTACAGTCTCAATACGATAATGTGACAATCGCACGGAGATCGTATGCTGTAAGTATGTTATAAGCATGAACAACTCACATATATAACACGTGAACGAAGCCACTCATCGCCAGCTACGACCTTGCGTTTGACGTGTGTGGACATATTCCCTCCATATTCCCCACTTTTTCGAAAAAAATTAAACGGCCATAGCCTCTCAAAATAACGTACATGCTTAAAGCACTTACGAAAATCTTAAAGTTATGCTCAAATTTAAATTCTTTTGAGAAAACAATAAAAAACTGTCTGAAAACTACTCTTTACTTATGATAAACAAGCTTTTTAAACTTCAGTTTGGTCAATATGACCACTTTTAATTTTCATGAAAATAGGCTCATAAGAAGCGCCTTGTGATGTAGATTTGAAATATGCATAAGTTTTATAAGGTCGTAAGTAGTATTTACAACCTTCTAATTCTAAGCCAGTGAATTGTACCTGATGATCATATTTATACCTTACTCAACTGTATTTAGCACCTTAAAAACAGTAAATCAACCTGCATACAATATTATGTATATATCCGGAATTCAACAGCTGTGCACGGATTGCAACAAGGCTATCATTATACCAATATATCACATACACCAACAACGTCAACGTTCTGACACAATAGACGCTCTTCCCTTTTTTCTTACATTATTGGTTCAGCTGTAGGCTTTCCTTCATCACATGATCGGCTGTTTGTATGCAAACTGATTTATATCAATGCAGATAGCTGTTAACAACGCATCATGCATATACTTCTACAATTACAAAACATTTTGTCTCTCATCATCCTATCTAGTCTAACATCATTCTCATAGAATAGGTGTTAAAATAAATACCATACCATGCATACCTATTGAATGTAAGTGAACAAAACATCTTTTTTTCTTTAAACACTCGAAAACCTGTGAAAATTATGTCACTCTTATTGCACTGATTATTTATCATAATGATTAGTTATTTACTATTATAATTAGTTATTTATTATTATTAATGAGTAATTTATTATTATAATTATTAGTTATTTATTATTATTATTATTTATTTATTATCATTTAAATCAGTTTGTTAATGAATGATAATTAGTGATAATTGATAACCTCAGATGCTGTCATTGGAATTCGTTCGGCACAATACAACACAACCAAATAATTAGAGGATATTAATTTGTTTGTTTAAACTGAGTAGGATTTATATCTCATTGATAAAAGTTCAAAATTGCTGTTACATATTATAGTTGGTTATGCTAGATTAGTCGGTATTGTCCAATATTGCATGTATTTGAATTATTTGGACGTATACATTTAAACATACACCGGAAAAAATTTGATCAGCATCCAAACTGCCGACATTAAATTTATCAATAAAATTATATTAAAATGTGAAATAAAATGTTGGACTTGAATATAATCTTAGGCTATCTTATTTTAGTGCAATTTTGATTGTAAACCAGACATATCTAGAGCATTCTACGTTAAAAGCTAAATTTATTTTCTACGTATATAATCTTCCAACTGTCATAATGATAAGATATTTCATGCTGGCAATATACACGATTTCAAAAAAATGTCAATTATCAAAAGAAAAAAATTTCTTTTCTAAAAACTGTCAATTATCATAAAAAACATTTTTCTTTTCTATAAATATGTTCATCTGATAACGTAAGTGATCTCGTGCAATAGTGACTCATTCCGTGTCAACTAACGGTTTTCTACGTTTTAACTGCACAATTCGGCATTCTTTATTACACACAAAACTGTCAAATCAAATTTCATTAAGTGCATTATTTTGTTCTATGTGTATGTTAAATGTAAATGTAGCACAGTTTGCTACTGTTAGATAAAGATCACAAATTCTTATTAAAATTACATTTACTGATATTTTATCATTGAGCTAATGCATTTCTCAAAAACATAAAACTTGGTAAAAATTAAGTCAAAATTGCTTTTTTTCTCTGCAAGAGAACAGTGACAATTGCAGGACTGTAAAATCATAAAAAATTGGTGGTTTGTTCATTTTCGCTGTTTTTGTTGAAAGTAGCCAGGGCTCAGTATTTACAAAGCATCTTAGTGAAAAACTTAAATGTTTTGAGTTAATTAATTTGAACATTGTGTTGTTTGTATTTCCTGCAAATTGAAGATTAATCAATGATTTTTGCAAAACACCAATAATCTTATTTATCATGTTTAGCTGAAATACTTAAGGAATATTTATGTTTTTTAAGAAAATTTTAAGTTTTCTACTAAGATGCTTTATGAATGGTTTAGTGTATAAACATGATTTCGTGATTTAGCCCATGAAAAAAGGAGCTTTCCCTGTCAATATTGTTTAAATCCTCTAAAGTGTGGTATGTAAAATTACCTTATTTTCAAATAAAAAAATTAAATACTGCTAAAAATGACTGGATTTGCGATACAAAGTTGGTATTGTTTATTATGTATTTTGGGCAGGATTATAAATAGGTTATAAATGAACAAACTCATATATTTCCTTCAACATTGTAACACAAAATAACATTAATTTTGTTACACTATTAAAATTAACATATAATTCATATTACTATAACAGTGATAAGTTATTTTAAATTACTCAAGATTTCAAAACTAATGATAATTCATATACAATGGAGTCAAGAAAATTACATAAAAAGATAAGTTGCAAGAAAATTCCAAACGGCTAATTATATTGTATGTTATAAATACATTTTAAATTTGTTTCTTTTAATATTTCAAAACTTATATATTTATAATCCATCAACATTTTTACACAAAATACCATTTAACGTGTCCAAAGCAGCAAGTCAAGAGGATGTAGTGTTTACTGATTGGTCAATAGTGACACACCTTAAAATATAGTGTTTACTGATTGTTCAATAGTGACACACCTCAAAATATAGTGTTTACTGATTAGTCAATAGTGACACGCCTCAAAATATAGTGTTTACTGATTGGTCAATAGTGACACACCTCAAAATATAGTGTTTACTGATTGGTCAATAGTGACACACCTCAAAATATAGTGTTTACTGATTAGTCAATAGTGACACACCTCAAAATATAGTGTTTACTGATTGGTCAATAGTAACACACCTCAAGATATAGTGTTTACTGATTGGTCAATAGTGACACACCTCAAAATATAGTGTTTACTGATTGGTCAATAGTGACACACCTCAAGATATAGTGTTTACTGATTGGTCAATAGTAACACACCTCAAGATATAGAGATTACTGATTAGTCAATAGTGACACACCTCAAAATATAGTGTTTACTGATTGGTCAATGTTGACCCACCTCAAAATATAGTGTTTACTGATTGGTCAATAGTGACACACCTCAAAATATAGTGTTTACTGATTCGTCAACAGTGACACACCTCAAGATATAGTGTTTACTGATT
Organism: Spisula solida; assembly: GCA_947247005.1. NCBI lineage: Eukaryota > Metazoa > Mollusca > Bivalvia > Venerida > Mactridae > Spisula > Spisula solida. The sequence continues at coordinate 23,826,089 of OX365960.1, read as the reverse complement.
GGTCAATAGTGACACACCTCAAAATATAGTGTTTACTGATTCGTCAACAGTGACACACCTCAAGATATAGTGTTTACTGATTGGTCAACAGTGACACACCTCAAGATATAGTGTTTACTGATTGGTCAATAGTGACACACCTCAAGATATAGTGTTTACTGATTGGTCAACAGTGACGCACCTCAAGATATAGTGTTTACTGATTGGTCAATAGTGACACATCTCAAGATATAGTGTTTACTGATTGGTCAATAGTGACACCGTGACCTCAAAATATAGTGTTTACTGATTGGTCAATAGTGACACTGTGACCTCAAAATATAGTGTTTACTGATTGGTCAATAGTGACACTGTGACCTCAAAATATAGTGTTTACTGATTGGCCAATAGTGACACCGTGACCTCAAAATATAGTGTTTACTGATTGGTCAATAGTGACACACCTCTAAATACAGTAGAACTTCGATGCCTCAAACACCCTAAATGCCTCGAACAGCTTCTATAGTCCAGGCAACATCCTTCCTTTATTCATATTGTAAAACAGTAGATGACTCGAACAATATCTAGGTCGAACACTAGAACTGATTGGACGGTCCCTTGCAATGATTTACACCTCCAGTAAAGAGGATGTATCAAATATGGCTTGTTAAAACAAGGTGGTTGGTTGACATGTCAGTAAAGAGGATGTATCAAATATGGCTTGTTAAAACAAGGTGGTTGGTTAACATGTCAGTAAAGAGGATATATCAAATATGGCTGTAAAAACAAGGTGGTTGGTCAATAGTGACACACCCCCAGTAAAGGGGATATTTCACATATGGCTGTAAAAACAAGGTGATTGGTCAAAGCGACACATGTTCAGTAAAGAGGATGTATCAAATATGGCTGTAAAAACCAGGTGGTAGGTCGATAGTGACACATCTCCAGTAAAGAGGATGTATCAAATATGGCTGTAAAAACAAGGTGGTTGGTCGATAGTGCCACACCCCCAGTAAAGAGGATGTATCAAATATGGCTGTAAAAACCAGGTGGTAGGTCGATAGTGACACATCTCCAGTAAAGAGGATGTATCAAATATGGCTGTAAAAACAAGGTGGTTGGTCGATAGTGCCACACCCCCAGTAAAGAGGATGTATCAAATATGGCTGTTAAAATCAGGTGACTTTTTGATACAGGTGTATTTAATTTAAAACTGACATGATGTTAGGGTTCAGTAATATTGGCTCTCTAAGACTGGTGGTTGTTGAAATTGGACTGTGACCTAAAACAGAGGTTATTGTAGGGGCTGGTTGACAGGTGGTTGCTAAATTCAGGATGACCATTCTACCCTGGTTTTACTGCGCATACATATTTCAACCAAAATGGGGTATATATGAAATCAACCAAACAAAAAGAAATCGGCCAAATAAAAAATGTTACCAAGTATCTGAGAAAATAATGTCTTTCCACGAGAAATGATAATTTCCAACAGGTCCAGTAACTCTGCAGAAAAACAGGGGCAAAAACAGCAGCAAAATCATCGCATACTGATACACGTTCTTGTTAACTTTCATCACTTTAACGAAATACTTTCGAGATATGTAAGCAGGCGACGCAAAAAATAACGAAACCTAACTTCTCTAGTGTAAAAAACACCGGGGTTTTTTTAAAAACAGTTTTTTGCCCTTCAAAAACCTCGGTAAATTAATATATTGAAGAGGCCAGAGAGTGAATTTAACTGAATTAAACTGTAAACTAACATTATGTTGAGCCTTTTTCACGAAGCAGTTAACACAGTATGAATCCCAATACAGTCCGCTTCTCAGTTCCATCAGAATTTTTCTGTTTTCATATGGCTCTGACAAAACTGAAAATTGATGCAACGCTCTGACGAAACTCAAATGTCATGTAACCTGAGTTCCGTCAGAGTGTTACATCGGTTTTTAGTTCCGTCAGAGCCATATGAATACAGAACAATTCTCTGACGGAACTGAGAAGCGGTGATTCAGGATTCATACCGTGGTTTATGAGGTTAAATATTCAAGAGATGTGCACTTCAGGAACAACTGAATGTGTTTGCTGCCGTTGTTGAGGTTCATAGTGTGGCATACAATTTCGAAATTCCCAAATATTGCAAAAATAATTAGCGAATCCCTCGCGGAATTTTGAGATTTTACAAGCTAAGGTATCATGAAACAGATAAAGAATATTTGCTAGTAAATAAATCAGCAAAAAAAAAATTCTAAGAAAAGTAAAGATGCATCAGTCTGACAGTGAAAGACAGCACACAGCATCAGAATTCCTGCATGTCAAACATGTAAACATATTCTGGCAGAATTCTCAATCAAATAAATGTATTTCTGAATGAAAACCATCCCTTCACTAATATATCAAAAACATTCAAATTTCAACTCTTCATATTTGTGTTATTTTAGCTTTAACTATTATCTTTTATCCATTTTCATATGATTTTAGGCCAATATAAGGCAGCTCATAGTTTCTCATCTGTCGTTAGTTGAATGTAACTCACTGTCAATGATTACCTCAATGTTAGCATGTATTTTCAATGATTTGATATTTACCGCCAAAAATGTACTTATAGTTTTCTTTCCTATTTCTGTTTTAGTTAGTGCATCTCGATCAAACGTATGATGGTTGATAAGTTTATTGCCAATCTTTAAGTGGTCCACAGAACTTCAAGTTTTAGATTTCCACTGTGACCTGGTACTAGCTTTTAGGTCATCAGGCGTATAACTATATTTTTCTTCGCAAACAACAATCGTGTCTAAATGAGGTGCTTTTCGAACTATGTCTTCTATGAATTTCTCACACAACTGAAGATATTCTTGTCCTGTTGAGCGTATTTTTTTGTTTTCTTTTTGACATCGAAAAGGGCAAATACCATTACCCTTCGATAACTACTATATTGTAAGTCTTGCGAAAAAACAATATCATCTAATTCAATAAAAAAAATGTTCAGGTTACCGTTGCAACTGTTTTGGGTAGTAAGTAGAAAGATCAGAAACTGACCATTTTTGTATGCCATGTTTTTTTATGAAATTGTTTTCATTTGATTTAAACCCTGAATGGTGGGTTACAAATCCAGCATACTATTATAACCACAAGACGACAACTGAAGTCAAAATAAATTAAAATCATTTATTGGAGCTTTGAAAATTAAAATAAAGTAAAAAACTCAATTAAATCAATTTTGGATGATTATCAAGCAATATTATATATCATGGCCTCAAACTTTTCATATTGTTTTTATATCATGTTTTAAATACTCAAGACTGTCAGTATTAACGATTACCCGACATCAGTCAAATACTTCCAACATCAGTCATATATACTTCCAACTGTCACAACATCAGTCAAATACTTCCAACATCAGTCATATATACTTCCAACTGTCACGTCTGAAGTAGCAAACAAGAGAAAACAAGGAATCGTCTGTATTATATACACCCTAACTTTCGGCTGTGACAGGACCCATCTATCCCATACATTCTTTGAATTTTATTTCAAAAAAATCATTTTTCATCCAATATGTTATCAGTTGGATTAATTCCTTTGCCTATTTATAATGCATATTCCATAATATTCATTTTTCTGATTATATATAAAAACATCAATTTATCCATGCATTCTTTGTACTTCATTTAAAAACTACATTTCTAATCTAAATTGTCAGGATACTTTGTGCAAGAGAGGGGTAATTACTTGAAATGATGATGATAATATATATATTATGCGATGATTAATGTATAAGAGGGCCTTCTTCATTCGTCTGACACTCTACCTTTCTGTAACACAATAACGCAACAACGGGAAGCTGGTGGCCAATACCCAGGTAGCAGAAAACTTGCCCTGTCCCCTGTAGTCAAACACTTGCCCGACCCCCCTGGTAGCAGAAAACTTGCCCTGCCCCTGATGGTCAAAAACTTGCCCGACCCCCTAGTGGCTGAACACCTTGTGACAACCCCAGGTAGCAGAAAACTTGCCCTGCCCCTAGTGGTCGAACACTTGCCCGACCCCCCTGGTGGTCAAACACTTGCCCGACCCCCCTGGTAGCAGAACACTTGCCCTGCCCCTGATGGTCAAAAACTTGCCCGACCCCCCCTGGTGGCAGAACACCTTGTGATAACCCCAGGTAGCAGAAAATTTGCCCTGTCCCTGGTGGTCAAACATCTGTCTGACCCCCTGGTGACCGAACACCTTGTGACAACCTCAGGTAGCAGAAAACTTGCCCTGTCCCTGGTGGTCAAACACTTGTCCCACCCCCCTGGTGGCCGAACACCTTGTGACAACCTCAGGTAGCAGAAAACTTGCCCTGTCCCTGGTGGTCAAACACTTGTCCCACCCCCCTGGTGGCCGAACACCTTGTGACAACCCCAGGTAGCAGAAAACTTGCCCTGCCCCTGGTGGTCAAACATCTGTCTGACCCCCTGGTGGCCGAACACCTTGTTACAACCCCAGGTAGCAGAAAACTTGCCCTGCCCCTGGTGGTCAAACACTTGTCCCCCCCCCCTGGTGACAGAACACCTTGTGACAACCCCAGGTAGCAGAAAATTTGCCCTGTCGCTGGTGTTCAAACATCTGTCTGACCCCCTGGTGGCCGAACACCTTGTTACAACCCCAGGTAGCAGAAAACTTGCCCTGTCCCTGGTGGTCAAACACTTGTCCAACCCCCCTGGTGGTCGAACACCTTGTGACAACCCCAGGTAGCAGAAAACTTGCCCTGCCCCTGGTGGTCAAACACTTGTCCCCCCCCCCTGGTGACAGAACACCTTGTGACAACCCCAGGTAGCAGAAAATTTGCCCTGTCGCTGGTGGTCAAACATCTGTCTGACCCCCTGGTGGCCGAACACCTTGTTACAACCCCAGGTAGCAGAAAACTTGCCCTGTCCCTGGTGGTCAAACACTTGTCCAACCCCCCTGGTGGTCGAACACCTTGTGACAACCCCAGGTAGCAGAAAACTTGCCCTGCCCCTGGTGGTCAAACACTTGTCTGACCCCCTGGTGACCGAACACCTAATGACAACCCCAGGTAGCAGAAAACCTGCCCTGTCCCTGGTGGTCAAACATGTGTCCGACCCCCTGGTGGCAGAACACCTTGTGACAACCCCAGGTAGCAGAAAACTTGCCCTGCCCCTGGTGGTCAAACACTTGTCTGACCCCCCTGGTGGCAGAACACCTTGTGACAACCTCAGGTAGCAGAAAACTTGCCCTGCCCCTAGTGGTCAAACACGTGTCCAACCCCTCTGGTGGCAGAACACCTAGGGACATCCCCAGGTAGCAGAAAATTTGCCCTGCCCCTGGTGGTCAAACATGTGCCCGACCCTCTGGTGGCAGAACACCTTGCAACAACCCCTAGTGGCAGAAAACTTGCCCCCCAAAAAGCTGTACTTGAGATGTATACACATTCTAGCTCACGTTTTACCCAATTAGTAAAAGGTTTATTAGAATAAATAGTTAATTGATACTAATTAGTAGCTGTCTTATACTTGATGGCAGTCCATGGTTACAGTAAACGTCAAACATTTATTACTAACATGAACGATTGCTGGCAAAGTTCTGTAAGCATGGAATCAATCAGAGTAATATTATATTATCATGTTTATACCTATGATCTAATGCTTACCGATCTAAACATGTTTGTCAACAACCCAGCATCCAATATTTCCACATGAAATCATTAAGTCTGTAGTTTATAACACAGGAACTGTATCATTGATTTTTTTTTGTAAAATTTATTTATTCATATATATTTATTTTTGTTACTCTTAATCAATGATACAGTTACCTGTGGTTTATAATAGTCTGACTTTTTAAAATAAAATTTTAATGAAATTTTGATACAATTCAATTTTTGTTCAAACCAATTTTTTCTCTATAAAACATGTTAAAAATTAAGTCAAACTTGTGTAGATATTATAATAACAACATTTTTGCCAAAAAGCCCCCCCCCCTCTCTGTCCCCCTCTGAATCAGAGTATGAATTTCACCATCACAAGATTTGTGGATCATTTACACTGTGTCTGTTAATAAATCTCACAATAAATTCTTCCTAACATTGGTATCAACATTTTTTTTACTTTTTTTCGTGTTTACCAAGAATTGTTTTGCTTTATCTAATCAGTGAATCTGACACAGAGAAAATAGAACAGAACATAAACTAGAGCTTGGTAGATTCTGAGTATATAAATATACTTTATTGCTAAGGTAAATAAAACAATAGCTATACTACCAGATTCGTACATGTATATTATATATATGAATAAATCTCGTAGTAGCTATTGTTTTACATAAATAGAAAAGAATGTTGTTCATCCTCAGAACGTATAATTAATATCAAAAATATGATTTTAACTAAATTATGCAGTTTTAATTACTAATTTCGTCATTTTCTATTTTTTATATATATATATTATACTGTACACCGGGAAATACCTTGCCTTTTGTAATATATTAATTAAGTCCAGTTCTTGGCCCTTATTTAATCAATAAAGAAGGGAACGTGACCCTCCCACCTTAAGCATTCAATCAATGACAGATATAGAGTAGATTAGAATGAAATAGGCAAATTAGATATATAGCCAAAGTAAGTTTAATCTATTCCGCTCTAAGACCTCTAGTGACCGCACTAGAAGAAAAATTACACGTTGTGACAGACAAATTACACATTGTAACAAACAAATTACACATTGTAACAGGCAAATTACACATTGTAACAGACAAATTACACATTGTAACATACAAATTACACATTGTAACAAACAAATTACACATTGTAACAGACAAACTACACATTAATATATCAGAAAATTATGCATTAATATATATCAGAAAATTACACATTAATGTAGCAGAAAATTACGCATTAATATATCAGAAAATTATGCATTAATATATCAGAAAATTATGCATTAATATATCAGAAAATTACACATTAATATATCTCCTACACTAGGCTTACAGTTTCTTGCCAATCTTCTTTGAATATTCAAATTATGTAAGAATGACAAAATATCTATACTAAAACATCCCAAACAACTATGAATGCTCATTGCTGGTAATTATTCATTAAATAATATCAGTGTAAACAAAATGGTTATATATGTATATTATACCTCTATAAATCATAAAATACAAATCCAAAATCCTAACTAGTTGTAATGACATGCAGACATTCCCGACTGAAACACCGTGTTTTCACACTGAAGTACTCGATAACCCTATTTAACATGGAAATGAAAATGCGTGAATCGTATCATACTTAAAGTGTTGGCTTATTTAAATTTTTCATCCCTTTAATATGAAAATTATGTTAAAAGCAGAACAGATTTATATTTCTTTTTTTATCATGATGAACATTTTCATTGAGGGGAATTTAATTTACCATAAAATGGATACAATTTAAAATTATTTGTATTTGTGGATCTTGTGTATGAGCATTCTGTTTGTTAAATTAAACGTCAATTTTGAATCATCACTACAGAGTTGAATTTGTTGAAGTATTTAAGCATTAAAGTTAATAAATATTTATTTGGATGAACCAGTTGCAGTCTATCAGCGGTCACCTTTACATGAGTGGTTAAATTTACCAGTATTCACAAATTCAATAAGTTGGCGAAAACTTAAGATCATAAACTTAAAACAAAAACACACTATAAAAGATAGAAAGAAGTGTCTTATGAAGTTCACACAAACATATTATTTCAGGATGAAAATACACTGAATTGGGACCTCACCAAACTATATGACTTTACAGTACATGAATTGAACAACATGGCACATCAGCACAATCATACTGTCAAACAAACTTTATATTCAAATTTAAACTGATTTGCAGCAATTATATTTCATTATTTCTGTGGGCTGTGAGGGAGCATGTAAGAGGGCACCAATATCAGACACTGACATGCCACAATGACAAAAAAAAGTTAGCCGAAATCTGAGGCAGCCATCATTACTAACTCAGTGTAGCGATACCACATGATTTTTGGCTACAGTTTCAAGTAGAAATTTGTAAACATTGGAACACAAATATAGCCATGCTAAGGGGAAAAATATTTGCTTTCCATGCAATATAATATCCTTTCAGCTGCTGTGTTAACTGTTTTGTCCAACATCCGGTGAAACCATGGAAAATACAGGTTTCACAGAATACTGGAAAATACAGTCACGTTGCTGAAAAAGATCCTGTATTTCATGGAAAGCAAATAATTCCCCCCTTAGCGTGGCATATATATCATAGAAATCCATGAAGAAATAAAATACTTATATATGGCTTTATTTGTGTTCCAATGTTTACAAATTTCTACTTGGAACTGTAGCCAAAAGTCATGTGGTATTGCTTACACCAACATCTCTTACCTTATTTTTTTCACCAGAACCAAAGAAATCCATTATACATTCACTACACACTGTGATCTGAATCCCAAATCCTTTCCTTACAACCAAGAAAAGTAAACAACAGGAATTGTTACTTCAGAATTTCTTTCAACATTTGTAGATTTTGTTTACCATTGTTTTAATGATCTGATAAAAGATGACAGTAAACACAAAATCTTTTGAAAGAAATTTAAGATTTAATTTCCTTGTTTTAAAATTACAAGTTTTCTGTTCTATCTCTGTTATCTTGCTAATTCTGCGAAAACCAAGTTTCTTAACAAAATCCAGTCTCTGTTGAAATATACTTGAAGCAAAAACTCAAATCCACGATGCACAATTTCACGAGCTGATAGATATTCATGCAAAGGTTCATCACCAGTCATAATCATACCTAAATTGCTTCTTTTTCGGACATATGTCCGAATATAACAAGAGCACTGCTGGACACTCAACTGTCTTGTACTTGATAGAACCCTCGCTCATCTTACGTGTGAAAATTCTATGAGTAAGAAGGGCAGATAACTCAGAAATATAGGTCACAGGATTACCAGCCTTGTCACTCAGTATGGACTCCCCTTGTGATGGTGAATAACTATGTTGAGCTGGATACCTTTGATAGTCTTTGAAAATATAACTCTGTCAATAAACTTAACCAACACACACGCAATTGCACACGATCCCATCACGACAACAGCTTGACTGTTTTTCTTCTAAAAGTCAAGCTAAAAATGCCCACAATGTCAGAATACTCTACTACCATTCTATTATCTTTTAAAAAACTGCTAGAAGACATGTTCGAGATACGAGCTACGATGGGTACAGATAACATTTGTGCAGCTTTTCCCCCATTTGTGCAGCTTTTTGAGGCAAACATCAAAAGTGATCTCCCTTGGCAAGTAATTAGACATTTTCTGATGAGCAAATCAGGAACAGTCATATTGTATCATGGTATTTTCAGGATGCAGTCAGTGTATAGAATGATCCAATTAATTAACCCTAGAATTAAGCTATTCTTGATGACTTATAGTCTGTCTATACATACCCTATAAAGGAGACAACTCTTCATTTTTCTCTTTTTTCCTGAAATTAATTCCCTTCGCACCCTTAAACATAGGATATTCAAGCCCAAAATAAAATCTAGCTAAAATTGAAAATGAAATTATAATAATTGATTGAAAAAAATATATTATCTAGTTGGGTAGCCAGACTAGATGACTTACTGCACTAACCAGCCATCATGCTATCAGCAGCCTCTTTACTTACTCCTTTCAGCATAATCTAGACTGATACATAAAACAAGATGCTGACAAACAGACTCCACTATTCTGGTACTCAAGTGGACTGGTTCACAGTATAATAAGTATTAAACTGTATCTAACAATACCTTGATTAAAGGGAATGGTGTCGCATTTTTAGAAATATTAAAATTGTGATTTCATCTTATATCTAATACAAGACTAGTTAATCATTGCAGGAATGTAGATAATTTGGAACCTTCCACTTAAAATGTACACATTTTTTATTACAAATGTTTTTTAAAAAATATTTAATGTTTGAATATTTGGATTAATTTTGGGGTGGGTTAATAATATGTTGTACTAGATTTTACATATGTTGTAGCCAGTATTTGCATGTTTTTTTGAGTTTAAAAAGCATTTGGAATAAATTATCTGTACAATTTTAGCTATAGCTTCTTGGGCATTCATTTTTTCAAAGGGTTAAGAAACTTGTAATTACTATATACAGATAAATCACAAATGAAAGACATAAAAGATATGGCTACATCAGCTTTAAGTTAAAACCATACGGGTACATCCGCTTTAAGTTAGAACCATACGGGTACATCCACTTTAAGTTAGAGCCATACGGCTACATCCACTTTAAGTTAGAAATAATCTATTTAGATTCTGGGTACAGATTAATGTCATGCATAATTTGATGTATTTAGACCAGATAAATGTCTCGGGGTATAACAGGTACATAAACGATTACCCTGAAAGCAACATGTTCAGACAATAGGCAATTATTATAACAAGAAAACAATTGTTTATTCATACAAAATGATTGTTGAAACATTTGTTACTTATGTTATATAATCTGACAAATGATTTAGTTCTATCTTAAATAAAGCTCAAATGTTTTTTTAAACCTGAGAATTTTAATATTTCAGCCGACACAATACAATACTTGCTCTACTACAAGCATGAAGTAACTGACATCTCCTGTGTAGCCATAAAGTCTTTGACCACCTGGAGTTTGTTGCCTAACTAAACCGCTACCAAATAGCTCTATTCAGTGCTTTCCTGTCGATGCAATGACAGGGTACCAGCAAGCAGTCATGCTCATTGATAGCATACCGTTTCTCAGCCCTTTGCTATTTTGCTATCAAGCTCTTTCTTGTGCGACAGACCATTTTGGTAGCACTCAATATAGTTTTGCTGAGGTTTCCTAGCATAGTGCTATCGAGAGCTTGGTAGGTCTTAAGTTAGGCAACGGGTGCCAGCACTATACAGCATCACAATCTGACCCTCCATTATAATCATTAACCCCGAAAAATGCCAATACACTAAATAACTGATAATACATTCAGTTTTATCAATGTTAAAGAATTCAAGTTCTGAAAGTAAGTTAAGCAAGTCAAATAATTTACATTGAAAAAAGATAGGAAATCAACAACGAAAATCAACATACCTTGTCGTCGACATTTTTAATGATTTTAAAATTCGAAAAACAGTAGATTATCGAAACGCAATCGCAACTTGATTTTTGCACGATGTGAATGAACGACTCCTAATATGGGAGAAAAAGTCGGTCGTAATCCAAAACTTCTAGATAAGTCTTGCAGTATGTATGTAAGTTTCTTTATCCAATAAATTAACAGTCTTTATAAGGAAGAAAATTTAACAAATCATGTGACTTCAGTATCTAATGTTTAAAACTCGGTGAGGCTAGCCCATAAAAAGTTGAAGTACCCATTGTATGGTGGTAAATAATCATTCACTTAGTTTTGGACTAAATTTAATGAAATATGATGACCAGGCCCTGATCTCCCGAAGCATCTCAGGTTGAATTCTCATCTCAAACTGAGATTTTGCTCAAATCAGAGGCTGTGTTTGAGACAAATCTGTAGTTTGAGATCTTGAAATTTTACTGTTATTAACTCAAAATAGTGTATCTGTTTTATTCAATCAATTTTTAGTCCAGTCTCCCATGGAAAGCAACTCAAAGACATATGACACTATTTGAGATGAGAATTTTCTCAAACTGAGACGGTTTGGTAGATCAGGGCCTGTTTGTTTATTAGGGTTTAATACCATTTCTAAAAACATTCAGTGATAGACAGCTACCCTGATTCACTGAACCAATTATCCTGGACTGTATTCCATAACTAGTACTTATGTCACCAGGAACCATGGAGCAACTAGTCCACATGTGGAGGATGTGGTGCACATTGACAACAAAGTTGGAAGGACGTTACTTTAAAGTTGCTTTTGCAATTTTTAGTTTGCCATATTTTTCAATAATTCTGAGCACAGCCAATTAACCTTAAAATCAGTTTTCTTTTATTAAATAGCTTGTTTTTCACATGTCAAAGACTTAAGCCCATTGCATAGAAGAACATAATTTAATACAGTCTACCGACTGGTTAAGGTAGTTCTTAAATGAATGCCTAGTCTAGTAGATCACATTGTTGAAGATGCAATAAATTCACCTAGCCGATATATTCCTATCCACAGATTATCCCTCCTACCTTGTAATTATCCCTCTTCAATACTCAATAAATCTTCATAAATAGTCGTTAAAATGATTTACCATCAACTATATATCAAATCTAAACAAATATTAAGTCTGAATATAAATGTTCTAAATCAATGAACGCCAAGGACTCAATGAATGCCCGGGACTCAATAAACGTCTTGGGCTCAATGAATGCCCGGGACTCAATGAACGCCTGGTACTCAATGAATGCCCGGGACTCAATAAACGTCTGGGGCTCAATGAATACCCGGGACTCAATGAACGCCTGGTACTCAATGAATGCCCGGGAATCAATGAATGCCTGGGACTCAATGAACGCCCGGGACTCAATGAAAGCTTCAGACTCAATGAATGCCTGGTACTCAATGAATGCCCGGGATTCAATGAATGCCTGGGACTCAATGAACACCCGGGACTCAATGAATGCCTGGTACTCAATGAATGCCCGGGATTCAATGAATGCCCAAGACTCAATGAATTCCCAGGACTCAATGAAGTCTGGGACTCAATGAATGCCCGGGACTCAATGAACACCCAGTACTCAATGAACGACTGGGACTCAATGAATGCCTGGTACTCAATGAACGCCCAGTACTCAATGAATGCCCTGGACTCAATGAACGCCAAGGACTCAATGAATACCCGAAACTCAATAAATGCCCGGGGCTCAATGAACGCTCAGGACTCAATGAATGCCCAGGACTTAATGAATGCCTTGGACTCTATGTTGGCTTATCTGCACTGTCAATAATGCTTCATCTATTCAAATGTCTTATTTAAAACCCATATTTGTGACAAATCAAAAGTGGATAATTGTTGAGTGAACAATTAACCCGAGTACTGCTGAATTTATGACCAAAATATTCATCACACATGCTTAGAAAATTAACGTAAATCAGTTTTGATATTGTAGCGAAACTGTGAAATAACGTTGCGACAAATATCATTCATATATTACAAACAGCCATATTCCACAGTTTTAAAATGGCCGCCTACATTTATCACACATACATTCAATATTTGTACCAGCTACTAGATTATTGTCTAAAAAACAGGGTTCAATTGAATTTCATAAAACCTTAAGCAACAAGGGCAAAGTCAATAACCAGCAAATATCAGCAATAACCAACGAAAAGCAAACTAGTTCTGTTTATCAAAGTTATAACCCTTCACTCCATGGTAACATTAATTACATCAATTAAAGACCATACACCATATCCATCTTCAATTATTTCCCAATAAAGAGTATGAAGGGCAGATAATCCAATTACAGAATCCTGTCTTTATCTTATGTGCAGCTTTTTATGACAAACATCAAGAATGCTCTCCCTTGATCAGGTATCTTGTAAGTCCATCTCTAATATATAATTGTCTCCCCTTTTTACTCATAATTGGAAGTTAATTGGTGATCGACATGGGTTATGTGATAGGGCCGCTTGTGAATCTATTTATTGATGGAGGTCAAAGAGAAAACAAGATTCAGTAATAACTTAAAAAAATTATATCAAATTGTCATCAAATATGTATAATATGTTTATAATGCAACCCTCGGAGCCTAATATTTAAATTTGTAACAAGGCATGGCAAGGTATGGCCTTTGAAGTGGTAACTTCTACTCCTGATTTATTTCCTTTTAAAGGCCAGCACATGATGGTATTTTAGTACAATGTATGGTCTTAAAAAATATGATAAAAAAGGATGAGTCATAAAAGCTCCGAGAGTCGGATGTGTTGCCTGACGACATGCACATTTTTCATGGAAAACTATCCAGTATTGGGCTACATATCTGACTCACGGGAGATCTCAGGTCATCTGAACTAAAAACGCCAAAGTAATGCTCTGGACAAAAAAATGTCCTGAAAAATCAATCAAAAGGGAATTATTCAAATACTACTCAAGGTAGAGTTATGATTCTTGCGCACTCCACTTCATGGCACAGCAAGAAACATGCATGCCAATTTTGGAGTCATTCATACTTATGGTGACGAAGATATGCCCTGGACAAGAAATGCTTATACAGTATAACCTGGCATCCCATCGGACCAGATAAGCGTACCAGATAAAGCAGTGTGCCGGTAAATCCAGGTTTTATAGAAATACATACGGAATATCACTGCAGTGTGTTGATCCGTTGGGCCGTATTACCTCGAGTTCCTTGTGTAATGTCGTATCTCACGAGACTGCTAGGTCGAGTGAGATGCGGTATGGCGCAAGCAACGAGAGGTAATTCCACTGCGCGATTTGGCCTGTATTTGTGACAATACATTGCTAGGTATATAATAAATATAATAATAACTGTATCAATGCTTATAAAATGACAAAATTATAACAAATAAACAAATATTAATGGTATCCAATGGCATTAGTATTTACATTCCATTGTACTAGTGGTGTTAGTTAGTCATAAAATAGTTGTTAATTGTTGTTTGTTTGGTTTTCTTAAAGATTATGTGCACAAACAATTGCTGATAATACACATCTTCTTAGTATTATCTATAATGCTGGTTAATTAAGTGTTCAAACACACTATTTATCAATTGTCGGGACTGACAAACAATGCCGGCTAACGGATGAAGCAGGTTCCGTTAAAGTAAGGGTCCATCTAATAGAAATACAGTGGAGTTCTGCCGGGACCGACAAACCATGCTGGTTAAGGCAGGTTGTCTGTAAAAACAGGTTCCAGATTAACCCGGTTGTACTGTATCAATCAATCAAAGGGAAATAATTAAAAATGGCACAAGGTAGTTATGTTTCTTGTGTACTGCACTTGGACTTTTTGTAAGAAGCATGCATACCAAGGTTCTAGTCATTCAACCTTATGGTGACAAATTTATGCTCCGGACAAGAAATACTCTAATAAAATCAATCAAAGGGCAATAATTCAAAAACGATGCAAGGTAGAGTTATTGTTCTTGTGCACTGCACTTTGGCTTACTGCAAGAAACATGCAAACCAAATATTGAGTCATTTGAACATTAGCAAATGCAGGGTAGTTGAATAATATTTTCACACCATACAACTAAATACCTGCTTATAAATACGAATGATTTATTAAGTCTAATTGGTTAAAGGCGGATTATTTAATAGGATTAATTAACATCTGGACTGTTTAAAGTCGTTGACATATTTAATTATTAAGTCAATTCATTATAATAGCAGTTTACGTTTAAGCTATAAAATATAATATAGCCTTTAACGTGGCAATGATTGAGAGATTTGAACGTGATATATCAATTTAACTCAAATGAACAAACAATACAGGTAATTGTGTAACACAATTCTGAAATCTTCTATTATATAAGTTACAGTCTAACCACAGCTGTGTTGAACAGCAAACCTGGTCGCTTAAAGCAGGTGATATTAGTGTCTTCAGTCCTTTACTCCATAGATACACAATAAAAAAATAAAAAAAAGATTTATAAAAAGATTTTATATGATTAAATTTCCTGATGAAGGCAAAATGCCGAAATGTTGATAATACAAGTTATATCATTTATACGCGTGTTATTGTTGATATTTATCTTTATAGATACACAATGTTATTTATTGCGTTTTTTTGTACATTTATCGATTGCCATACACAGGTGCATTATGGGTGATGATGTTTACCTATCACTAATGATGATTTTCTTCCACATGTGGAGATGTTGCTACTTCCTTGTGGAGAAAAGGTCAGTACTGATATAAATCCAGGAAGACAGTTTTGGTGAATTAGCTGCTGCAAGAATTGTTGAGAAATGGGCGTTAATCCCAAATAAACAAAAACATATTAACAATTATTTTTTTAAAAATCTAAACCAGCATGGAGATGAAATACACACTAAACAGAATCCTGCAAGAAAAGCACATCTATGTATAAAGGGTTAATATAATCAATTGGGATTTGATATTGACTGGTCAAGACAGGTGGTTGTTTAATTAAGTGATTGGTTTTGCTGATTGAAACGTATTTAAGTGAGAAATCAAGATGCAAGTTATAATGCAATAATAAATCAATATTTCCAGATTTGAATAATACAGATTTACATTCTCTTTAATATTTAACATTCTAACATAGCACGTGAGATTTGCCTTCTTTGCGTACGTATATTGAGCTTACCATATTTTATTACCGCGATAAAATATAGCTGATTGATGACGTCACGTTTGACGTCATATAGTATGACATATGACGTAACGGTGACGGTAACGTTCCTAGGAAAGAAAGTACTTTGACGTCAACCTGTCTTGTTGCGCTATAAATGGTAAAGCATTGGCGATGTTAGAATCGAAATAATAAATAGGAGCTGTGCTTTGTTGTGTTATAAAATATAGGAACTCGTTTGAATGCATACATTAAATTAACACAACATCCCATGAAATTGACTAATTTGGCAAGCCATTATTATCCCAAAATATTGGGTTAAAGAATGAAGCCTTTTAATGGAAAAAGCAAATATTTAAGATTATATAGTTTTTTGTCAAACCCTGGTTTTAACGTACTATAAAAATATTTTTATTGGAAGTTTATTTGACATGACTTGTCAGTAAGACTTATATTATAATAATGCATTTCAATGTACTCGTATTATTGCTGTGTAAATATTTTTTTTCTTTTTTCAAAAATTCCATGATTATCTCTCCCTTCAGATTTTGTTAAAATAATTTTTTTTATTTCACTAAAAATAAAAATTTCTGTTAAATATGATATAAATGTAGTACTTGGTTTAATTGGGAAAATCGAACTGTGTGTGATGTGCCAGTAAATATTGACATCATAAATTATGATGTAATGCATATTTTAAGCCTGACATTGTTGACATTGAGTTTAATAATTATTTTTTCTGCATAGTAATGGAGCTTCAAAAACATTGAAAATAAAAATGGCAGTGAAATAATAATACTTTGCAACAGTGTAATGCAAATTAGTTTGCCAATAATGTTAAAAATCACAGAAAGTAACGTCTATTAATCAACTGTTTGAAAACTATTTATATGAACATTTAGAACATCATTGCAATAGGATACAAATAAACACAAATTTTTTTTTATAAAAATTCTTTTGTAAAAAAAATCATGAAGTGAAAAGATACGAAATTTTATGATACTCACTGTTTATCCGTCATTTTTGTAAAAAAAATTCAGACTGAATAAAACACAACGACGAAAGAACAAAATTCATGAAATATTTTCGTCCACCACTAAAGACTGTAGCAATTACATGATCCCTAAAACTGTCTTAATAAACACAAGAAAGCAATCAAAAAACTTGTTAACTTCGACAAAACTAAAGTTTAATCCATTATTTATGACATTTTTGTCCGTATCATTAGAATAAAAAGTAGCAAGTTTTTGCTAAAAAGTTTTCAATTCCCTAAAAAGTTATCTTGTAAGAATTCCCCAGAGTGATGCAGTTCCCAGCATTCTTAATGCAAGACAAATTTTATGTGTTTTATATTTCCATGTTAATCTGTTCAATTCTGAGTAGTGGAGGTTACTAAAACCTTTCTGCTCCCTATTAGGGATCTCAGATGGGGTTAAATCAATGAACCCCTCAACATTCCAGGAGCTGAATCACCACGGAGACACAAAGGACTCCAGGGGCTCTTCAATTAAAAAAACTTGCAATGACAATTTTACAGTTACATCTGATGCAACCCGAAATTGATATCAAAACCCTCACATTTCCATGGAAATAAGAAGAGCACTTCATGAGAAATCTAATTTATTAAATTCAATTCTACAAGACTTAAATTGTTTCAAACTTTGAAGAAACACCAACTTACATCTGTACCAACAACATTCATTACTATCAAGTCACTATAATATTTGCTCACAAAACTATTCTTCAGTTCATTAGAGCCAATTGAAAAATCAATTAATTTTGATCCAATTGTGATAATAAAAATAATTACAGTTAAAAAATGTCTTTAATAGCATATTAACAATATCGACATTATTTTCACAAACTAACGACCTATATAATCCAACTCAGGTACCTGAAATTTTCTACAGACTCAATTAATTAGAGAAAACAACATAAAACAACAATCATTTGAGACAAGATCAATAATAAAGGAATTATAATAATTGTATCAGACATTAATAAATGAATATTATATGCTATAAAAATGCCTTTAAATGATTATTGCGTAATTAACCGCAAGTATTCTTATACAAAAACATGTACTTACTAAATTTCTCGCAGCAATTTTTTATTTTCAGAAATTGTGTTAATCCAACCAGTAGAATGTTATTTTAATAGCAATTTTATATAACAAATATCATCACGGTTCAAATGGTCCATAGTTACGAATTTATAAAACAGTTCATTAATCCAGTGGAGCTACATTAAACTTCTAACACAGGATATAGTATGGTAGCTTACCATGAATGAAGGTATATCATACAGTAGTTTTATATACTCAGTGTATTTCATAGTAAACTATTGTCTGTACAA
The DNA here is from genome assembly GCA_947247005.1 of Spisula solida. NCBI lineage: Eukaryota > Metazoa > Mollusca > Bivalvia > Venerida > Mactridae > Spisula > Spisula solida. The sequence goes on along the minus strand of OX365960.1, from coordinate 23,807,515 downwards.
CATACCCTGTTACACTCAGTGTATTTCACAGTAAACTATTGTCTGTACAACATACTCTGTTACAATCAGTGTATTTATAATAATAATAATAATAATAACGACTTTATTTATAGTGGATGACATATTTGGTTCTAGACCAATTTTCAATATGGTCCACATCAACATGGGATATATACAATCATTTACAGGAATACATGATAATTATGAGCAAAAGAAAAACATAACAGAAAAACTCATGGAGTCAATAATAAAGATGCAAAACAAAGCACAATGTTAAGGTAATGGTAAATAATTATGATATACAAAATTCAACACTGTAATTTGTAGATATAATTAATAGCGTAATGTTGTGAAACATGTAAATGTTACATCATGTGGCCAGAGTACATCCACTGTAGATAGGAGTTTTTGAATTGTTTGAGTGTTTTTGAAGTACGTATTTGTTTTGGGATGACATTCCAAATGACTGGCCCTGAATAATTTAAGGACTTGCGGTAAAACTCGAGCCGTGGTTTAGGAATATTGAGTTCACCATTTTCAGTTGATCTAAGATGACGATCTGAGTGTTGGTAGTTTTGGTTAAATGTGAATTTCGAATGAAAGTATTCTGGGCAAATATTATTTAGTGATTTGTATACCAATATTGCCTTTTTGTAATGAATTCTGTCTTGAAAAGTCATCCACTTTAATTCTTTAAATAATTCTGCAGATGGTGCATCAAATTCCTTATCAAGAATGATTCTGGCTGCGCGTTTTTGGAACTTCAGAACAGTGTCTAACAGTTCTCCACTGCAGTTTCCCCATACTGTACAACAGTAGTCAATATGGGGCAATATGTACGCATTGAAAAACATTTTCCTAGAGTGGATGTTTAGGAAGCTTTTGATTCTTAGGAGAAGATATAGATAACTATTGCACTTCTTAAGAGTTTGTTCAATCTGACTCTTCCAGTTTCCACTATTTCATAGTGAACTATTGTCAGTACAACATACCATGTTACACTCAGTGTATTTCATAGTAAACTATTGTCTGTACAACATACTCTGTTACAATCAGTGTATTTCATAGTAAACTATTGTCTGTACGACATACCCTGTTACACTCAGTGTATTTCATAGTGAACTATTGTCTGTACGACATACCCTGTTACACTCAGTGTATTTCATAGTGAACTATTGTCTGTACGACATACCCTGTTACATTCAGTGTATTTCATAGTAAACTATTGTCTGTACAACATACCCTGTTACACTCAGTGTATTTCATAGTAAACTATTGTCTGTATAACATACCCTGTTACACTCAGTGTATTTCATAGTAAACTATTGTCTGTACAACATACCCTGTTACACTAAGTGTATTTCATAGTAAACTATTGTCTGTACAACATACCCTGTTACACTCAGTGTATTTTATAGTAAACTATTGTCTGTACAACATACCCTGTTACACTCAGTGTATTTCATAGTAAACTATTGTCTGTACGACATACCCTGTTACACTCACGCATTTGTTGAAGTTCACACACGATCTCAAGGCACACATTTAACATAAAGCCCTAATAAAGTCCCTTTGGCCCTTAAATTTACTCAATGTGCAAAATACTATAAAATTAAATTATAACTGATATTGGTAAAAATACGTAGACATCCACTTTAATGTAATTCTGTTTATTCTACCATGAACCTCAGTTTTGGAGGAAACAGAAACATAAAAAAACATAAGAGTGATATATTTCTTGTAAAATACACAAAAATTGGTGAATTAAAAAATTATGCATCATAAATTATGTAAAACCATTGTTTTTACCAACTATTTTACATACATAAATAAATTTTGGACGAAGTATATGTGAACCTTGTTTTACATATTCGGGCCCACCATGAACTTCATTCTTAACACTGTTAATGTTTTTATAATAAACATTAAGTTTGATATTTAACAATTAATAAACTGCGTTTATTACAATAAACACTGTAATACAGATTTAAGAAGGTAATTATAACACACTTACACCAAGTCCGTTTCCATTAAAAGTTAAAATAAATCCACAATTTATTAAACTTCACTTTTGGAACATTAAGAAGTGCGATCATTTATTTCTTCCTGCAACATGTAGTGTGACTTAGTAGACCTTTAACAGCCAAAAATTGAGTTTTATCCTAAATCATTTTTTTGATGATCAAACATGTTTCTTAACAGCATGCTCACTGTTACAGTACTAGAAAAAACTGCGTTCAGTAAACACTTACGCCTTGGTGGAAGCCTTGTCCATAATAACTAGCAAAGTCAATCAGGGGCCATAATTCTGTAGAAATGTAGAAATGATAGTGAACCATGGCTTTGAAGGTATTTATGATGGTTAACTAGCATGTCAAGTATGAAAGCAATGCATTGATGAATATTTGAGTTTCTAGAACTTGAAAGTTTTGGTTAACATTTTCAATGGAAGAAATGGACAGATGGGAAATCCCTATATGCCCCCTAATCAGTAAATGCCTGGGCATAAAAAAATGCTATAATAATATAGCGGCCTAGGCAAACACTATTCCACTCTTACGACTCAAATATCTTGTCAAATGTGTCAGGAACCTCCTACATTGCAATTGTCATTTTAAGTAAATACCAGCACAGCATACAAATATCAATTATAAACTTCATCCACTCTACTTACCATTCATTATAAAACATTTTCACTTTCATACCCGCCTGCGATATTAACAACATTCAATTAATGATCATTATACTAAAGATAAAATTATAATTAAATTATGAAGTATCAATTAAAGCCGTATCAGTCAGAATATATTTGTATAATTTATGTTTGCTTAAATGAGCAATATATATAATTGAACATGCCAATATTTGGTGACATTTTAACAAATTATAGCCCACACTAACCGAATGTACAGAATCCCAAGCTAAACATACAATCACCTTTCAAATATTAATATGGTATACAAGTATCGTACGGTGTCCAGTTAGGAACATCGCTGCATACTTATAAAAGTCACTAGTAAGATCGTGAAATGTCGATAGTACGATAGTGAAAACGCGATAGAACGATAGTGAATCATCAATAATATGATAGTGAAAAGTCGATACTACAATAGTGATAACACAATAGTATAATAATGAAAAAATGAAATAACGAAAGTACGATAGTGAAAAGTCGATATTATTTCACATTTTCACTTTGGTACTATCATGTTATCAAGTTTGTGGTATCGACTTTTCACTACCATACTATTATTGTTTTGTGGTTCAACTTACTTCTAGGCAGCGATGGCCCTAACAGGACACCGTTGTATTGATGGCCCTAACAGGATGCCGTTGTATTGACGGCCCTAACAGGATACTGTAGTATTGATGGCCCTAACAGGACACCTTAGTATTGTATTGCTGCCATTTCTGTATGGCTACGAATTGTTTGTACATTACAGTATTAATGTTCAAAGTTGCTGATTTGAAGACAGGCATATAGCACAGATAGTTTGACACGATCCTGACCTTTACGCATGAATATATTACAGGGTTTTTGAGTTAAAATAAATAAATTTCCTCGAGCAAATTGTGCACAATCGGTCCTTTAGATTTGTGTTGGTATTACACCTTCGTGATACTCCCCACTTATGAAAACACACAACCGGGATTATAAATATAGACAATAAATCAGCTGTGAAATTATGCTAATAGAAGTTTGTGAGTCAAGTCAAATTCTCTGGACTATACCAATCAACTCAATTAGTATATCTTAACTCACATAATTATATCACATCTCATATCTAGTCAACTGTATATGATGTTTATTTCAACATAAATTCCAACTTTGAATACCACACTACCACCCTGAATGCTTTGAGGGACAACCAACAGTAAAAAAGATAATATTAAATCCTAGGGATCAATGGTCTTTTTAGGGTGATTTTATACAAATCAAGAGAATATATTGACTATTGAATACTTACCCATGCAAATATTATGGTCACATTCTTGAAGTGGTCTTTATTTTAAGGTGGTCTTCACAACTAAATGTAACCATTTTCTAACAGCACAATACTGATTCTTTATTGACTTTGGCATCATGTGTTGACTGTGTTTGTATCCTACAATAATTGGCAAAAGTTTTCTGGGCATTGACAAGCTCTTTTTATTTCTTCTTCCACAAGTAACTGACAACTTCTCCACATGTGGAGGGGAATATACAAGTGGAAGACATGACAGGAGCCAATGTCACATAAATACAAGGACCAACACAAACCAACAAACGAAGATAAAATCTGCTGATGACACTACCCTTTGTTTACAAATAAAAATGAAAATTAGATGCATTTTCGATGTTCATTTTTGTTCGATCTTGTGCATATTCACTTTTACTGATATGCTCTTTAAATCTACACTGATAACAAGTGGCCAGGCGACCATGCAGTTTTTATATTATGCATGTTTGTTTATTGATAAGTCTAGAGTTATCTCCCGGCAACTATACCATAATTGAAGGTTTAAATGTCATTCAAGGAGTAACATTAAATACTATTGTGAATATGACTTATGAGCCAAGCAGCTGGAAGATTTGTGGTGCACTTTCCATACTGTGTTGCCTCTATAAATAAAGTGTTACACTAATAAATAATAATAATAAATAAATTATTTGCGTGTCACAAATTATTCAGTCAAGACATTACAAAGGCTTTATTATTATTTTTATTTACATTAATATATTTGTGTGTCACAAATTAATGCATCCAGACAATACTACGAGATTTTACTACAGAATTCAATGTTTACATAGTATCATTTTTTTCCAGCCTCCATCATGATAAGCCCGACTTCTTGCATGATTCTGCTTTATCTATTAACTGTCTGATGTTATCTGCAAACAGCATCTTATGTAGAGAGACATTTAATGGGCCGACTTGACCCATTTTTCTTGTTCAAATCTGGTTTTAATGCTATAGTACCTAAAGACTGGTTCTGTTATTTTAATTATAAGAATGCATACTGGTTATAAATCTGTTAACCAGTCTAACAAAGTCAATATTTGATGGGAATATCAACAGCAAAAGTTTTTTTCCAAAGTTTGCATCAAAATCTTTGCTGGATCTATAAAAAAGATACCAGTCACTTGTTATATAATTAGCTGTCATTAAAGCTAACAAAAAAAATAATTATTGCATTACGATTTGTACATTTTCTGGGGTTGGGTTGAAACTTTATTTATATACAGTCAGATCTCGATACAAGGACGCTGTTTGTTTCCAAGAAAAATGTCATTGTAATGAATATGTCGGTATACTGAATTGATACAAAGAGAATTTTATTACTTCGGTCCCCAAATTTGATGTCAGTATAATGAATTTGTCAGTATATCGGGTGTCGTTATGTCGAGATCTGACTGTACAATGTGACACAAATTCTTTTCTGGGGTTGGGTTAAAACTTTATTTATATTCATTGTGACACAAATTCTTACATCAAGCAATATATTTACTTAATTTTCGTGAAAGTTTACAACGCTCTCTAATTTCCTCCACATGTGGAGAAGTTGTTGGTTCCACGTGGAAGGGTGAGTTAGTACTGGGTTAGGTAGGATACAGTTTGCTAGGCAGACATTCAGACAGACAGCAAGGGGTGAACATCAAACTAAAGTAAATTTTTAATACTAAATATTGTAATTTTGATACAATCAGGACTCGATATAACGACACCCTATATACTGACAAATTCATTATTGTGACATCATATTTGGGGACAAAAGTATTTAAAAAAAGTTTCAATTCAGTATACTGACATATACGTTACGACATTTTTCTTGGAAACGAACAGCGTCGTTGTATCGAGTTCTGACTACCATTCAATCGAGCATTGTGACATCTAAATCGAGCATTGTGACATCTAAATTGAGCATTGTGACATCTAAATCGAGCATTGTGACATCTCAATTGAGCATTGTGACATCTAAATCGAGCATTGTGACATCTCAATCGAGCATTGTGACATCTAAATCGAGCATTGTGACATCTAAATCGAGCATTGTGACATCTAAATCGAGCATTGTGACATCTAAATCGTGCATTGTGACATCTAAATCGTGCATTGTGACATCTCAATCGAGCATTGTGACATCTAAATCAAGCATTGTGACATCTCAATCAAGCATTGTGACATCTAAATCAAGCATTGTGACATCTAAATTGAGCATTGTGACATCTAAATAGAGCATTGTGACATCTAAATCGTGCATTGTGACATCTAAATCGTTGTTTGATGCATGATGAGTCAGTGATCTATTATGATGAATCATGTATTATTGTTCCAATAGGGTCTCGACATTCTGACAGCAATTCCTGGAAATAAAGACAAGAAAAATCTCTGAAAAAAAATTTGAAAGAAGAACCGGGAAATCATGAAGTGTTAAAAGGCAAATTCAAGATATAAATTGGGAGGCACTCATGGTATTAATTGGATTCTGGGCTGGGATATAATTACTGAGTAACAGATGAAAATGAGGGCAGATTGTTGTTGAACCCTGATTAGAATTTAACCCAATAACACCGATAATTCACCATCAAGTTAAGACTCGAAGGCAAGTCACGGACCTTTTTAATTTTAATTTGACAAAGTTTAATTAAATCAGCTAGGCTTTAATTGCCATAAATTTAAATTAATGAACTTTGATTTGAAGAAATGTTGTAATACTCTTTCTACGCTTTAGCATAGTTTGATCAAACATTGTACTGAAACATTGGTCTCCCACAATAAGGGCTATAACCTATGTGTACGTCCCCGCGAGGGGTTTGACATAACTGACAAACAGATAGATAGATAACTCTGGCAAAAACCATCCTACCTTAAATGCCTGACAATTTGCATAAGTCCGCCTCACAAGTTACTAAGCTTCATTAGCTACCCGACTAGATATTATTTTGTCAATCAATAGGCCTTTTCGACTGGGCTGTTTTGTGGAGCAGGTTATAGTCTGGTTCCCGTCCCAAGCTTACAACACTACGATAGTACAACTACTGTATTACAATATTAGAGATAGGAACCAGACTATAGCCTGCTCCACGAAACAGCTCAGTTGAAAAGGTCTAATATATCATTTTATTATAACTTTATTTTCAATTTTAGCTAGTTTTTTTGGGGGCTTGGTTATCTAAGTTTGAGGGTGGGAAGAAAAATAATTTCATGAAAAATAGTGATAAGTTTTGACTCCCTTAATTAAACATAGGGGCTGTATAGACAGACTACTAAACACCCAAACAGCACATGAGCATCATCCTTAGTGCATTTCAGTTTGATGGAAAATCTTTTGAACATGTTCGAAGTTGGGTCATACCAACTGATACGGGCCTCTCATTGCTCCAAGAGTATAAAGGCTGAAGTAGCCTACCCCATCCCACCTCACAAAACATCATTTTTGAGTAAGACAAACTGAATCTGGATGATTTTGTTTTGAAGAGCTAAAGACAAAAAGTAGGAAATCAGCCTGAAGGAGGAAGAATCATACCCTGTGGATACCATACCAAGTTGTTGTAGAAATCCGTTATCACAGGGACACAGAAATCTGTTATCACAAGGACACAGAAATCTGTTATCACAAGGACACAGAAATCTGTTATCACGGGGACACAGAAATCTGTTATCACAAGGACACAGAAATCTGTTATCACAGGGACACAGAAATCTGTTATCACAGGGATACAGACATCTGATATCCCAAGGACACAGACATCTGTTATCACAGGGACACAGAAATCTGTTATCACAGGGACACAGACATCTGATATCACAAGGACACAGAAATCTGTTATCACAGGGACACAGAAATCCGTTATCACAGGGACACAGAAATCTGTTATCACAAGGATACAGAAATCTGTTATCACAGGGACACAGAAATCTATTATCACAAGGACACAGAAATCTGTTATCACAGGGACACAGAAATCTGTTATCACAAGGATACAGAAATCTGTTATCACAGGGACACAGAAATCTATTATCACAAGGACACAGAAATCTGTTATCACAGGGACACAGAAATCTGTTATCACAAGGACACAGAAATCTGTTATCACAGGGACACAGAAATCTGTTATCACAGGGACACAGAAATCTGTTATCACAAGGACACAGAAATCTGTTATCACAGGGACACAGAAATCTGTTATCACAGGGACACAGAAATCTGTTATCACAGGGACACAGAAATCTGTTATCACAAGGACACAGAAATCTGTTATCACAGGGACACAGAAATCTGTTATCACAGGGACACAGAAATCTGTTATCACAGGGACACAGACATCTGATATCACAAGGACACAGAAATCTGTTATCACAGGGACACAGAAATCCGTTATCACAGGGACACAGAAATCTGTTATCACAAGGATACAGAAATCTGTTATCACAGGGACACAGAAATCTATTATCACAAGGACACAGAAATCTGTTATCACAGGGACACAGAAATCTGTTATCACAAGGACACAGAAATCTGTTATCACAGGGACACAGAAATCTGTTATCACAGGGACACAGAAATCTGTTATCACAAGGACACAGAAATCTGTTATCACAGGGACACAGAAATCTGTAATCACAGGGACACAGAAATCTGTTATCACAGGAACACAGAAATCTGTTATCACAGGGACACAGAAATCCGTAATCACAGGGACACAGAAATCCATTATCACAGGGACACAGAAATCTGTTATCACAGGGACACAGAAATCCGTTATCACAGGGACACAGAAATCCGTAATCACAGGGACACAGAAATCCATTATCACAGGGACACAGAAATCTGTTATCACAGGGACACAGAAATCCGTAATCACAGGGACACAGAAATCCATTATCACAGGGACACAGAAATCTGTTATCACAGGGACACAGAAATCCGGATACAGAAATCTGTATCACCGGGACACAGAAATCCGTTATCATAGGATACAGAAATCTGTTATCACAGGGACACAGAAATCTGTTATCACGGGGACACAAAAATCCTTTATTACAGGGACACAGAAATCGGTTATCACAGGGACACAGAAATCCATTATCACTTGGACACAGAAATCCATTATCACAGGGACACAGAAATCCATTATCACAGGGACACAGCCATCCGGACACAGAAATACGTTATAATGGGACACAGAAATACGTTATCAGGGGACACAGAAATACGTTATCACGGGACACAGAAATACATTATCACAGGGACACAGAAATACGTTATCATGGGACACAGAAATACGTTATCATGGGACACAGAAATACGTTATCATGGGACACAGGGGAAACAGACTCAAATGTGACAGGGGTTTAAGGAGAAAAGTATGTGAAACTAAAACGAAGTCAAAGTACAGAGAAAGTTATATCAAACAAACAATATTTCAGATTGCCCCCTTCAGCCGTTGTTACGATAAACATACATATATCAGTACTAACACCCCAACTATATTACACTACAAAAAATGGAGCCCATAAAAAATCACCTCACTTACGACAACCTGACTTCACAAGCGATAAATTTCATACGTAATTACATGCTCTTCACAATTGTGGTTACAAAAATGACAGTTTTTACAGTAAACTATGTCTAAGGAAGGGCTTTCTTTAATTTCACTTCTGTTGTTATCATCATCAAACCTATCATATAAGGCAAGACAAAAACACCATATTGGTTTATCTCAAGTAAAGGACAAACATGCCTCCTGAAGGAGTAAAGGACAAACAGACTTCCATATAGTAAAGGACAAACACACCTCCATGGAGTAAAGGACAAACATGCCTCTATGGAGTAAAGGACAAACATGCCTCCATGGAGTAAAGTACACAGACACCTCTATGGAGTAAAGGACAAACACACCTACATGAAGTAAAGGACAAGCATGCCTACATGGAGTAAAGGACAAACACGCCTTTACAGAGTTAAGGCCAAACAAGTCTCCATGGAGTAAAGGAAAAATTAGTGTCAATAGGTAAAGGAAAAACAAGGCTTCATGGAGCAAAGGACAAGCAATGCTTTATGGAGCAAAGGATAAATAAGTTAGACTTGGGTCTTCATAGAGTAACAAAAAACAACTGCTGGCACTAGCTTAAAGATGACGGCATAGCACTAAGTATTGCGAGGGGGACTACAACTCAAAGGACTAGAAAAACGTCAATATACGTCACAGCCTAATGGCTTATAATGAAATATTCTTTCAGTAAGTGTAATTATGTTAAAGACGATGAATGACAGAAGTAATTAACTTTGGTAATAAACCCGAACAAGAAACAATTATATCCTGCATTTCAAGTGCATTTTTTACTCGTTTGATTTTCTCATTATGTCTTGAGTTGGTAGCAATGTTTAAGGATTATGTTATTAATCTAAACAGTTCACAGCAAAAATGAAAGTCACAATTTATTTATGACAAGATTAGTCTTTTTTGTACAATTCAAAGCAACAATGACTCTGCACATTCTTAGCGTTCATTCATAATGTAATTTTGACACAATTTAGACATGTAAAATAGATTATACAGCATTGATTTACTGTTGAAATTACCCAATACAGTCAAAACATACCTTTCAGGAGTGTCTGTTAAGAGATGGGGACTAGTATATACAATGCATATGCCTGGTGTGGTGGAATCACAGTGTATAAACCAAATCAATGTATGACTTATTGGGATACTATACAATTCAACTTGTATGACTTGTTGCAAGCAATAGCATTTGTGATTTCTGATCACTGTATGACTTATTGGGATACTATACCATTCAACTTGTATGACTTATTGCGAGCAATAGCATGTGTGATTTCTGATCACTGTATGACTTATTGGGATGCTATACAATTCAACGAGTATGACTTATAAAATTGCAAGCAATCGCATGTGTTATTTCCAATCACTGTATGACTTATTGGGAGACTATACAATTCAATGTGTATGCCTTATTGCGATAACCGGAAATTGGTTAGTTTGTATACTGTGGGATTTAGACCTGAGACTTTATTCTTAGAAACACCTAAACCCCAGTATGTACGTATACTGAAACTGACTTACAGAAACATTATGATGGTGTTGGATTATTGTTATGGTACATCATATCTAGACTACAGTGGCATGGTTTTAACATTAGCAATATTTGACAAAAATTAACATATCGTAAATCAATCATTATGTCATATTGGATGATCCAAATAGCATCCTGGAGAAAAACACAGTATTTATGAATGATCTATAGGTAGCAAATTATGAGGGCTGTTAGATAAATTATGCCGGTTGCAAAATATAAGGGCCGTTGGATAAATTATGCCGGTTGCAAAATATGAGGGCTGTTGGATAAATTATGCCGGTTGCAAAATATAAGGGCCGTTGAATAAATTATGCCGGTTGCAAAATATGAGGGTTGTTGGATAAATTATGCCGGTTGCAAAATATGAGGGCTGTTGGATAAATCATTCTGGTTGCAAAATATTAGGGTTGTTGGATATAATATTCTGGTTGCGTTGGATAAATTATGCCGGTTGCAAGTTATGAGTGTTGTTGGATAAATTATCCTGGTTGCAAAATATGAGGGTTGCCGGAAAAGTTATTTTGGTTGCAAATTATCAGGGTTGACACTGGCCTTGGGGAATGAGGCTTGAACCCTTAGGAGATTTATTTTCTCTAAGCAGTGGAATGGTTGTCACTAGAGAGGCTAGCAACCACTAGTGAGTCTATTAGCAACCACAAGTGAGTCTAGCAACCACTAGTCTAGCAACCACAAGTGAGTCTAGCAACCACTAGTCTAGCAACCACAAGTGAGTCTAGCAACCACTTGTCTAGCAATCACAAGTGAGTCTAGCAACCACTAGTCTAGCAACCACAAGTGAGTCTAGCAACCACTAGTCTAGCAACCACAAGTGAGTCTAGCAACCACTAGTTAAGTCTAAGAACCACTAGTGAGTCTATTAGCAACCACTAATGAGTCAATTAGCAACCACCAATGAATTTATTAGCAACCACTAGTTAAGTCTAGCAACCACTAGTTGAGTCTAGCAACCACTAGTGAGTCTAGTAAAGAGACTTACTATCATTTGCAGTTAGCCGAGTTATGAATGAAATGCCATTGTTGTACACTAGAATGATATACAGACATTATCCTATACAAATGATGTAAGGCTAAATTATAATATAAAACTATATCTTATATAAATACAACTGTCACATAAAATATTGTTATAACTTTTTCACATGTCGATAAAAATGGTTTTAAATTGCCCACCATGATACTAGAATAAAATAATTGAGCCAGATACGCAAAACTGTTTTATCAATATATGAACTGAATGTAAAGTTAGTACGTTCTTGTAATAATCCAAACCAATGACAAATGCATACATTGAATGATATAGCAGAATGTGTCAAGGGTACATTATTCAGTATTCATCCTTTTCTGAATTGTATACATAAATGTTACTTAATTTACTGTTTTGGGGGTGAAAAGTTTAAGCAAAAGTATTTCAATTATCAGTCACCTGGAAACAGTAACCTTGTGACTGATTCGTTATCCTGGCACTGGGTCAAATAGTCCTGAAACCTGGCCTTTATATTATTTTATGTAACAGTAGTGTGTAGGACTTTGGTTACTATTTTGGGGGAGAAATGTGTGTATGCAGCTGGCTAGCTTATTAGGCAGAAAAGCATTTGCTCTGTAAGTGCAGGATTCGAGACACAATCCATCTGCACATTTTCTCCCCTATTGCTTCTAGTGACAGTTAGTCTGGGTATCATAGTGGCCAAATATAGCCTGGGTATAAATGTCTCGATCAAGAATATTAGTTGGTCACAGCCTGGGATCAAACCTACAAACTTTCATTTCCTGAGTGGTGGGATCCTCTACCTTACTATATCCCCCCTGGATACAGTGTATAAGACCACCTGTGAACAAACACTACTATAACCAAACCTGTCTGCAAGAACCACTTATTTATTAAGATCACTTATTAACAACTAAATCTGTCTTTAAAGACCACTAATTTATGACAAAAACTGTCTGCCACAACCATCAATTTATTACCACTAATTTATTACCAAACCTGTCAGCACTGATAGCTAATTTATTATAAAATCTGTCAGCACTGATAACTAATTTATTACCAAACCTGTCAGCACAGATAACTAATTTATTACCAAACCTGTCAGCACTGATAACTAATTTATTACCAAACCTGTCAGCACTGATAACTAATTCATTACCAAACCTGTCAGCACTGATAACTAATTTATTACCAAACCTGTCAGCACTGATTACTAATTTATTACCAAACCTGTCAGCACTGATAACTAATTCATTACCAAACCTGTCAGCACTGATAACTAATTTATTACCAAACCTGTCAGCACTGATTACTAATTTATTACCAAACCTGTCAGCACTGATAACTAATTTATTACCAAACCTGTCAGCACTGATAACTAATTTATTACCAAACCTGTCAGCACTGATAACTAATTCATTACCAAACCTGTCAGCACTGATAACTAATTTATTACCAAACCTGTCAGCACTGATTACTAATTTATTACCAAACCTGTCAGCACTGATAACTAATTTATTACCAAACCTGTCAGCACTGATAACTAATTTATTACCAAACCTGTCAACACTGATAACTAATTCATTACAAAACCTGTCAGCACTGATAACTAATTCATTACCAAACCTGTCAGCACTGATAACTTATTTATCAACAAACCTGTCAGCACTGACAACTAATTTATCACTAAACCTGTCAGCACTGATAACTAATTTATTACAAAACCTGTCAGCACTGATAACTAATTTATTACCAAACCTGTCAGCACTGATAACTAATTCATTACAAAACCTGCCAGCACTGATAACTAATTTATTACCAAACCTGTCAGCACTGATAACTAATTTATTACAAAACCTGCCAGCACTGATAACTAATTTATTACTGAACCTGCAAGCATTTAAGACAAATTTCGATGATATTTAATCCATTTAGAGGGACCACCTGTCAAGAAAGACCATGCAGCTCCCCTGGATGGATATAAGAGAGACCACCTGTCAAGAAAGACCATGCAGTTCCCCTGGATGGATATAAGAGAGACCACCTGTCAAGGAAGACCATGCAGTTCCCCTGGATGGATATAAGAGAGACCACCTGTCAAGAAAAACCATGCAGCTCCCCTGGATGGAGAATTTGACTGTACTATCAAAAGGAAGAAAAACAAAGTCAGACTTAGATATTATATTTTCCAAGAACAACATTTGCCTCCCTCCTCATCCCCCTCCCTCTTATTAAGATAGAATGTTGGATAATGATGCAGTAGTTAGTTTACAATGACCTCCTGGTATCGTGTAATGGCAAGGACCTTTCCCACTCGGCAGGAACCAACATAATTACAAATGTGCCCCCTTTCATCCATTCATCTTCTATAGAATCATCGTGAAGTCATTTACTGAGAAAAATTAATGAATTACGAGAAAAATGCATGAAGTAACATTACGAAGTAGCAGAAAAATTTCATACATAACAAAAAAATTATGATCATTCCTGACATTGTGAAATAAGGATTTATGGTAAAACTGACGGTAAATACTCGGCTTGCTAAATCCTTTATGTAGTGATTAATTATAATTAATACTACAATATCCACTAAAAATATGAACAGAATGTTTCCCAGAGAAAATTTTGTCATTTGTGCAAATAGTTTCATTTATCAAGACTTAAGTGTAACACATTTCAACTGATAAGATATGTAATAATATTAACTGAGATTCAGACAGGGCTTCCATATTTCCAGCATTTAGCTAATAAATGTTCGGAACTGAATAAATTAATTCCTAGATTAAAGTCCCTGCCTCACCGAGTCCCTACATCTTTATGCTGCCCTAGCTGGTTTCTTTACTTACAACCAAAATGGTTTTTGACACAAAACATGTCTCCCACCAAGAGCCTTAACTCTTCCAACCTTAAATTCCTGACAATATGCACATGGCTTGGAACCAAGAATTCATGTGATGTTTCATAATAGTCAGGCTGCCATATTAGTGAAGTGCTAGAGTTCAAGCTCTGATGCACAGGCTGAGTTAGGTATAGCACAGAGAATTTGACAAGATCCTGACCTTTATGCATGAATATATTACAAGGTTGTTGCGTTGAATATATAAATTTCCGCGAGCAAATCGTGCAATATCGGTTCTTTAGATTTGTGTTGGTTCTACACCTCGAGTGTCTTAGTGATACTTCCTGCTTATGAAAACATACAGCCGGGATTATAAATATAGAC
Source organism: Spisula solida (assembly GCA_947247005.1). Taxonomy (NCBI): domain Eukaryota; kingdom Metazoa; phylum Mollusca; class Bivalvia; order Venerida; family Mactridae; genus Spisula; species Spisula solida. The sequence goes on along the minus strand of OX365960.1, from coordinate 23,792,202 downwards.
AAAATATCAGCTGTTAAATTATGCTAATAGAAGGTTGAGAGTCGTGTCAAATTCTCTGGACTAAAACAGTCAGTAGAATATGTGATGAAAATAATTTGGCTCGGCATAATGATGTCATCCACATGTGGAGAAGTTGTCAGTTAGCTGAAAGAGAAGGTTTATATTGGATGTAGGTTTCTATAACATTCAGTACAGGTGTTACCTTTAAATGTCATGGATGTCTAGTTGGAGCCTGATATAATAGAAATCTATGTAATATAACCCTTCACTTATACACCCATCCTACTGTAAGGTTCCCTGCCAAACTATGTTTGAAATTCAAACAACTTGTCCCTCAAACATATTAGAAAAGACAGAATTAGTTTTCAGAAATAATTTAAATTGGCAACCATGATGTGCGATATAATATGGTGAACATTTTCTCACAAATTTGAGCCTGACGTCTAGACCTAGGGAAGTATCGTTTTAAGAAAGATAATGCAAATTTAATTATTTTCTTGCGTATTTAATTTCTAAAACATGCAAGCTTGCAAGTATTCGCGCATGTAATTAATCTAAACATGCATTTTGCATTAACAGAAACCCTTTGCACTTAGAATTGAAAGAAAAAATTATATTTACATCATTTAACAAGTTGCATGCACTTATAACTTTTCATATTTTTAACTCAAATATTATTTATGACAAAATGACATATTTCTCGATTTTTGTAACTTTTAACTTAATGTTTAATTTTCAATACTGAAATGCACAGACAATTCAAAGCTACACATAAACACAGCAGCGCCTAGCCACCTACACATGGACAGACAATATAAAGTTACACATAAACACAGCAGGGCCTAGCAATCTACACATGGACAGACAATATAAAGCTACACATAAACACAGCAGGGCCTAGCCATCTACACATGGACAGACAATAGAAAGCTACACATAAACACAGCAGGGCCTAGCCACCTACGCATGGACAGACAATATAAAGCTACACATAAACACAGCAGGGCCTAGCCACGTATGCATGGACAGACAATATAAAGCTACACATAAACACAGCAGGGCCTAGCCACCTACACATGGACAGACAATATAAAGCTACACATAAACACAGCAGGGCCTAGCCACCTACACATGGACAGACAATATAAAGCTACACATAAACACAGCAGGGCCTAGCCACCTACGCATGGACAGACAATAGAAAGCTACACATAAACACAGCAGGGCCTAGCCACCTATGCATGGACAGACAATATAAAGCTACACATAAACACAGCAGGGCCTAGCCACCTACGCATGGACAGACAATAGAAAGCTACACATAAACACAGCAGGGCCTAGCCACCTATGCATGGACAGACAATATAAAGCTACACATAAACACAGCAGGGCCTAGCCACCTACGCATGGACAGACAATATAAAGCTACACATAAACACAACAGCAACTAGCCACCTACGCATGGACAGACAATATAAAGTTACACATAAACACAGCAGGGCCTAGCCACCTACGCATGGACAGACAATAGAAAGCTACACATAAACACAGCAGGGCCTAGCCACCTATGCATGGACAGACAATATAAAGCTACACATAAACACAGCAGGGCCTAGCCACCTACGCATGGACAGACAATAGAAAGCTTCACATAAACACAGCAGGGCCTAGCCACCTACGCATGGACAGACAATAGAAAGCTACACATAAACACAGCAGGGCCTAGCCACCTATGCATGGACAGACAATCTAAAGCTACACGTAAACACAGCAGGGCCTAGCCACCTATGCATGGACAGACAATATAAAGCTACACATAAACACAGCAGCGCCTAGCCACCTACACATGGACAGACAATATAAAGTTACACATAAACACAGCAGGGCCTAGCCATCTACGCATGGACAGACAATATAAAGTTACACATAAACACAGCAGCGCCTAGCCACCTATGCATGGACAGACAATATAAAGTTACACATAAACACAGCAGGGCCTAGCCACCTACGCATGGACAGACAATATAAAGTTACACAGAAACACAGCAGGGCCTAGCCACCTACGCATGGACAGACAATATAAAGTTACACATAAACAGAGAAGGGCCTAGCCACCTACACATGGACAGACAATATAAAGTTACACATAAACACATCAGTGCCTAGCCACCTACACATGGACAGACAATATAAAGTTACACATAAACACATCAGCGTCTAGCCACCTACACATGGACAGACAATATAAAGCTACACATAAACACAGCAGAACAAATTGAGATCCTACAATTGTTTAAGGAAATCAACCCCATACAAACTTTGTGACAGACAGACATCCAGACAGACAGATGTCTAGCACAAATCAATATTTCTCCAACAGTATGGGAGACAGAAATATAAGCAGTGTTTTCTAGTACTTAGTAAGTAAGTAAAGTCTTTATTTTATGAGGCTGACATATTTACAATAATGCAATCTTCCATAATGGGCCGCATACCTTACCACATATCTTATGTGTTCACAATGCAAATGTTCAGCTCAACTCCCAATCATAATCATTACAGTTATCATTATTATTACATTAATTTTGTATTATTATTATTATTATTACACTATAACAATGAGAAATGTGGCTAAACATACCATAACTTATAACACTTAGAGTCTTGCAGTTTCAAATCTTAAAATGAAATACGAAAAAGACTCCGGGTCATAACAAACTTTTTAACTGTCAGCTGCTGTAGACAGATTTAAAAAAAAATGTTCTTATAATAAACATAAATATACATGATTTACATCTCTGCACCCTCCAGGCAAGTAAAAAATATACCCTGTGGTAGATAGTGGAAACAGAAACACATAACAGAATTTAATAATCACACCTGTTACTGTAAGCATGCTAATGTGATGTAATAAACACAGCAGAATTAGGTATGATTTGGCGTACATTTACCTAAATAAATAAAAATATACCAGATTTATATAGCGCCTTTTTCATGCCTATTACAGTTCAAAGGCACTTTACATATTGTGTTGCAGCAACAAGGGCGCAGGTGCATCCTCTACCAGTGCAGATACAGTATGATCTGACCAGAGGGACAGACTGAGAGAAAGCCCCTTAAGGGAGAGAGAGAAGTTAGATACAGGCATGTCCGGCGCTGCAGAAGTGTGCCTAGCTCTTATTTCGAATAGACAGTCTAATTCTTTAATGTGCTCGGTGTAAAGCACTGATACACAACTTCCTGGCATCTTAACAAGATACTTTGCAGTGACACATGTTGGTGGGAAACACTGAAAAACGTTTCAGAAATGACCAAGTGCCCCGGCCGAGATTCGAAACAGGGACCACTCGATCAGTAGTCAAGAGCGTTAGCCACTTGACCCCTTTGCGACCACCTAGACCATGCATCAACATTAGCATGTCAACATGAAGATCATATCCTACTTTAACTCTTTACTCCATACACCTTACATAATCTTATAACACATGACCATGTTTGCAGCTTTTTGTGACAAATATCAAGAATGATCTCCCTTGATAAGTCTTGTTAAGTCTATTTCAATGACTGGATTGTCTCCCCTTACTACTCATCATCTTGCAAAAGAATTATGATGACCAAGAGATAATTTTAATCATATTCTTTTGATATATTTGAGTGATGTTTTGCTTGTCAGTTTTTCTACGAATTTTCTCCCATTTATTACCATAGTCCAATACAGAGTCAAAGCATTTAATACTTGGGTGAATACACAGGGGTTATATTGAGGCATGAAACGACTCGCAAGTCAGTTTAAGGTGCCACGTTTAAGGTGCCATTAATAACATTCCTACACAATGAACTAGGTTTCAAACATTGTTTTATTATTCAAATTCATATTATGGAGCTTCAAATGACCATAACTTTGTCAATTCTTTGCATTTTTTCATCAAATAATTCTTCCTAATACAGCAAATCCAGATTTCTGATTTATTCTGGAATTGTAGGACCCCTGAATACAGTATGAAACAGTTTGACAGCCTGACTATGGTTCCTTTTTTAAAGCCTCACTGGTACTGACAGTACAAAATTTGCCTTACTATTCAACTGTTTAAATTTTTGTCATATTTTTGAAAACATAGTAAATCCTGAAAGTATACAAGAGAGAAGCAACATTATATTGTAAAGCCATCTAAATGAACCAAGATTTTAAGGAATTGTCACTTTTAGTTGTATGCAGACAATCATATTTTAAGCAAGAGACAAACACAGTAATATATTTATGCACCTAACAATGTTTTACCCCAGGGGGTGGGGGGGGGGCGTCGGGCTGACCCATGGGAATTTGACATTTTTATTTTCAGTCTAAATTCCCACCCTAGAGCAAGGGCAATTTGTCAAAATCCCCTCACTGGGAGATGCTTTACATACCCCGGGATCAAAATTTCGGCCAAAGTCAAAATTTCTGGGACTCGGCACCATTCTGTCTGTCAAATTCCCACTTATCCGGAACAGCCTTTTGTCAAAAGTCCCGTATATGCCCCCCCCCCTGAGGGAAAACATTGATAGGTGCATTATTAAAACTTGATTAAATCAGACATTATTTTGCAAGGATATATTTTTATTATCCTCGTCATTTTCTTTGACAGGATTGTATCCAGAGACTGAAGATCATTTACTTTGACAGGACTGTATCCAGACACAGAACTCGGCACTGAGGTAAATACTTTCTATGGCTTAGTGCAAAACAGTTGTAACAATAATTATATGTAGTTACAACTGTTTTGCACTGAGCCCTCGATTTGTGTTTTTGTTTTTCCTAAGAAAATGATTATATTGGTCAATTCTCAAATGTTTATTGTGCGGCTACAAACCTGTTTGGTCTTCATTCAGTTTTCATTATAAGTACAGTTGCAAAATGGCAAAACAGACAAGGAAAATTTCTCAGAAACTGCAAAAAATTGCATACTTCAAAATGGTGCCTGACTGTGCTCAAGGAAATATTAAGGCCTACTGGGGTACCTTTACCTGTGCATCATAAATCTTGTACCCACATCAAGTAACTCACCGTGTGATCAATGAAAACCATCAAATAAACATATACATCCATAAAAAATATGTATAATATATATAGCAAGACACATACAGAATAAATAATAACTGCTCCCGACAGACACTTCATAGAAAAATAATAACTGCTCCCACTTGAAGATAAGATGTATAGGAGATAAGCATGTCTTTTAAAGAATCGGGGCACCTGCAGTGTCCAGATTAGCCTGTAGTGGAACAGTTTAACTCGTTAAATGCGCAGATACTCATCGTGTTCTTTAGTTATCACAATTTATTGGTCCATAATATCAATGCTTTTACTGCAAATGTTTTTTTCATACTGCTATGTAAAACATCAGGCGTATTATATATGTACCTCAATTGAAATAATATTGTCTGCCAATATTTTAAGCTTAAGGCCTGGAAGCCTAGTTAAAATGGTTATAATTGTTTGCAGTTAAAGATATAGCAGAAATTTTATACTGGTTATTAAGTTCACATAAATCATTCTTGATAAAAGATACTATGACATATTTCTGAGGAATAAATCTAGCCAAGGTAACATGAGTCAACTCTATGAAATAAATGTAGAGTTATAAACTTCCACTGAGATCATGGTCCCCGATCTCCATGGTCCGATCTCCATGATCCGATCTCCATGGTCCAATCTCCATGATCCAGCCTCCATGGTTCATTATCCCCATGGTCCATTATCTCCAAGGTCCAACCAGGAGCCATAACTCTGCTGATACTGGATTTACCACTTAACAACATGTTACCAGAAACATGTTTATTTTTTAGACCATATCAGTATTGGGTTGACATATATAAATGGTGTTTCATACAGAAAACAAGATAATAAAATAAATAATCATGAGTCGAATCTTTTATAAATATTGTACAGGTTCTCCTCACCGACTGATGAGCAATTAGATTCTATCAAATCTTCCAATCTTCATCTAAAGTCATCAATATATTTCATTCCTTATCATGTATACCTTTTATACAGATAACCCAAATATAAAATAAGTTATTTAGTCATCAGAATTCACCAAGAAAATAAACAGCCAAGTTTAAACTTTAAGATGTTATAATAAATAACATTCAGACATGGAAGGTGTAACACTCAGCAGGGACAGCACAAAAGGAACTAAGAAGAACACAGGAAAAAGTCACAAAAATTCACTGAGAAATTAAAACACTCCAGGGGTGGTATTCAATATTGATCTTATTTGACTTAAGGATAAGGACAACCAATCAGATCACACCATAGTAAACCCTTGGACAGTAACAGGCAATGTGATTGGCTAACCTTATTCTCCAATTATATAAGATCAATACTTGACTTAAGGATAAGGACAACCAATCAGATCACACCATATTAAACTCTTGTTCAGTAACAGGCGATGTGATTGGCTATCCTTATTCTCCATTTAAATAAGATCAATATTGAATATCACCCCATGCAGTTCTCTGAACTGATAATTTAAAAAAAAAATGTTTTAGAAAATATTTTTTGTGCATAATATTTTGTTATCTTACCTTTGTGATTTCATTTAGTTCTCAAAAATCAGCTGGATACAATCATCTTTCAGCTGATTTTGATACCAGTTAGCCAGAACATTAAATTTTATGATAATTTATTTTTAGTCAAATGATTTTTATGATTAATAGCATGTTTTAAAGCATTTAACGACCAAACAACAACCTGTTGTTATCCTGATCCACTGATTACTGATGCAGAGTGACATACTAGTAGACACATTGTTACTTGTTAATACAAGTTTTCTATTCGGAGTTGTTGCGATATTCTAAGTTGTCTAAAGCATTCATACTTCACAGTGCTTGACAATGGCCCCATCCAGCCTTGGTTCGAATCCTACTTTACAGGCAAACTATTTAGTTCACAACATCCCTATTATAATGTTCATGTCTTATTGATTTTCAGTCAGTACCTTGTGTTGACGTTACCAGTTTTTCCTGGAGTTAACCGGTCCACATGTTCTACCGCAAACACTAGAGGACTAGTCCCCATGTGGAGGAACAGAGACTCAGATGAAAAACATTACGTAAACATCACGCAGACACAGTACTTGCCAAAAGCCCAGAGGCACGGTTTTTCCTTATATAGTAGGCATTGTTAAGGCATGTTCCCGAGGGAATAAACTTAAGAAAATCAGGCAGTTTTTCCCTACAAATGAAGACACATTACTTAATGTGCCCTCAACTAACTTTAGTGAACTCCTATAATATTTGATCCAGAAAATCTTTCAGAGATAAAAAAAACATGAAAAATGTTGTAAGTCATGATCTGGCAATGTTGCATAAACAACATAACATCACACAGCAAGACGCCATCCATAAAACGATATAAAAGTTTGATAAAAAATAATAATGATAAGACATTAAAAGGTCTTCAGTTACCTGGAAACATTTTTCTTAGAATGTTACAGAAAACCTGCCTATCTTACCTAGATCAGAAGAAGCATGATATTATGCAGGGAGTAGGTTTTTAATTAAGGCACAAATAAATCAATCAGTTACTGGAATACCATCCCTCACCCGCCATGCCACGTTTCGTACCACGCCCTGATGCTTTTAACAGATTGGGGACAAGACTAGATTTAGAAACCCATTTGCGTAACTAAATTTAGTTACAAATCATGTAACAAAACTGCCTGAATTATAGCAATTTGATCGCTTGAAAATTGCAAGAAATTGACAGGACAGTTTTCTAAAGTAACAATTCAATTTTAAATCATTGAAAACTTCCAAAAAATGAAAATTGCGTTTTTGCAAGAACCTATTTGAATTACAAGGGAGTTAACTCATACTATTATCTAAATTTGATTTATGGAATAATTGTGTTGTTTTACAGCCGATTACAATCAAATAAACTGCACAAAATTTCGTTTATTCATTGCAACAACATACAAGCAATTAATGAATAATATTTGATTATGAATGGTATATCACTTTTTGACAAACGTTACGAAATCTAGCTTTGTACCCAACCTGTTTAGATTGTCTTACAAATCAAACGACTGATTCTTTGTTTAATGTTTCACAGCTACATAAGAAAGCAAATCTGAGTTCAAATTAGAAGGGTTTTTGACACAAAAATGTAGTCCACCACAAAGGACTATATATAACTCTGGTTATAGACAACCATTTAAAAATCCTGACAATATGCACAACAAGGCTACCGAATATTCATGTAAAAATTCACTGAAATCCGGCCATGTGATAACATCCATCCAGACATTCCATACGATAACATCCATCCAGACATTCCATACGTTTACACTTATTATATAAAACAAGACTGCGTTCACTAAACGCTTATGCCCCCTGTGGAAGCCTTGTCCATAAATAAGTCTAAGTCCAAAATTAGGTCAAGGTGAAGGTCAAAATGGGGTTAGGTGGTACAGGCGTGTGGAGAGTGTTCATACACAACATCCATGCAAGTATGAAAGCTTTGTAGCAAGCCATATTAATGCTAGAAGAAACGGTCAATTTGGGTTAACCAGGACGGACGGACGAACGGACGAACGGACGGACGGACAGGTGAATCACTATATGCCTCCCCATCTATCGATAGGGGGGCATAAAAAGAAAGAGAGCCAGAGATCGAGAGCCAGCTAGGTGAGGAGGTTCACAAGAAAAAGTGTTAATATTGTGAAGGAATGTTTGATGATAATGATGAACAAAAAATTGTATAACTTTTTTTGCTTTTTCATGATATGATAAAGATAGATATCTAACACCCCCATGCATGAACCAGGTAGCTGTCTGATAATTGTAAAGGTCTCTGGTTCCGCTACATATTTGAGTAGATATATTACATGTTTTTATCTTGAATACCAATTGTTTTCATGTGATAGACATGTCAGACAATACATATTAGTGTTCAGATTGAAGTCATGCAATATTACATTGTTCAGATTGAAGCCCAATATTACACTGTTCAGATTGAAGTCATGCAATATTACATTGTTCAGATTGAAGCCCAATATTACTCTGTTCAGATTGAAGCCATGCAGTATTACATTGTTCAGATTGAAGTCATGCAATATTACATTGTTCAGATTGAAGCCCAATATTACTCTGTTCAGATTGAAGCCATGCAGTATTACATTGTTCAGATTGAAGTCATGCAATATTACATTGTTCAGATTGAAGCCCAATATTACACTTTTCAGATTGAAGCCATGCAGTATTACATTGTTCAGATTGAAGCCCAATATTACACTGTTCAGATTGAAGTCATGCAATATTACATTTTTCAGATTAAAGTCATGCAATATTACATTGTTCGGATTAAAGTCATGCAATATTACATTGTTCAGATTGAAATCATGCAATATTACATTGTTAAGATTGAAGCCATGCAATATTTCTTTGTTCAGGTTGAAGCCATAGAATATTACATTGTTCAAAAACATTTACCTGATCAACCAAACACGTGTCACAACATTTGATTTCATTCATGAAAAGAAGAGATGAAAACTTGAAGCACTTAATAGACCAGTAAGAATGTTTTTTAAAAACAATTCATCCAAAGTATCAAGCCTACTTATTTCATTCATGAAAAGTTGTCTTTGTACGTCATTTAATACCATGACTTATAAGAAACAGTATCAGCAAGGTCATAAATAACAACTTGTTTTATGCCTCGATGACAGATTTAATACCCCAGTTAAAATTCCCTCCTTTCAGAGTACAATTTCAAGTTTGTAATTAAAGAAGTTAACAAAGGCAGGTTTAGAGTGTATGTCAATTTTTAATGCATTTTAATGAGAGAAATAAACCTTAACCTCGTAAACAACACTTTCTTACTCTACACATACTACACATATTGCAAAGTATCATTGATATGTTTTCTGAGACATCAAACTAATAACAATAGTGATGATTCATGTACAATAATTATTATAACAATGATGATTATAACAATAATGCTAACAATAACATGATGGTAATAACAATGATGATAATGACATAATAACAATGGTGATAATGACATAATAACAATGGTGATAATGACATAATAACATTGATAATAATAACAATGATGATAATAACAATGATGATAATGACATAATAACAATGGTGATAATGACATAATAACATTGATGATAATAACAATTAAGATAATAACAATAATGATAATAACAATGATCATATAACAACAATAATGATAATAATAATGATGATGATAATGACAACACTCATAATAACAATACTGATAATAACAATACTTATAATAACAATATTGATAATAACAATAATGGTAATAACAATAATTATAATAATCATAATGATGATAATAACAATAATGATAATTGATCGACCAACTGACCTACCAGGTTGAGCCGAGAGCATGGACTCCAGTATATTGTATCTGAGGGCAAAAATATAATTTCATTGGCAATGATAGTGAATTTAGTTCTCCATGATGAGCCAGTCAACGAAATTAATTAAGAGCACATTACTCAACATATGTACCACCCAGGAGAGCCATAGATTGACACAGAGATAATGTTGTCCTTACAACTACACCATACATTGTCACACATAAATCATGGACACCCAGTCAGGCCACAGTTTTTTATTTTCAGGTTTACAATTTTTTTAACATTTTGCTGTTGTGATGAGGCAATGGAAATGTAAGAAGGAGCCCTCTGGGTGGGGTCCTAATGTCGCTCACACAATATGGCAGGTGAGGAACCTAGGCGTTTTTTTTGGCCAACTTGTTATATTTCCATTCCGTCAATTCCCCAAAACTCACAAATGTTCTAAAAAATAGCCGTAAACCTAACAAATTGTCACCTCAATTCCAGAATGTTCTAACTCCTTTTTGAAAAAAAAGAGTTTTTGGTATCGTTGGAAAGCGCTTTTCAAGATCTATATATTGACCAGACTTAGCACATTGTGACATGGTGGCATTAAAGATTAACAATAACTTGTTCTATCTCTAGTTACTGATATAGAGAGGTCAAAATCTTTAAAGTCGATTTTCTCACAATGAACTTTTATAGACTTAAAACATTCTCAAATTGAGGTGACGAAATGTGGCCAGAAAGATTCTGTTACCAGCCCTTTCTATCGTTCAGTTCAACAACAAAATTTCGAAAATTTCTTCGCAAACCGAAAAATAAAATAAATTGACACCCGTAAAGATTGAGGACTAGGTGATTTATCACACGTACGTGTTACAATATTCCCAATCTCAACATCTTCACACGATTCTTTCACAAATATATCCCTCATTAAATATATTAAATATACATAAAAATAAACGACACTATTATCATCTATTTAAATATGTTTGAAAAGTGTTGTAAAACTAATAAATGTTAGTGAGTATAAAGCGTCCCCTCCATTAATCAAGTGAAGTCAGTATTGAGAAAGAAAATGTAAATCTGTTCAGTGGCGAAAAATATCAAATTACCACCACCTAGTAGCCATATTAAATAAGTCCTAAATTTTATTGATAAATGATGTATCATTAGACTACCCTAGGTATTGTGTCGCTTTTCATCCGTTTTCTATTTTTTCACAGGCTGTTATTACATTTGTTACTGGTGGCACGGTGGTCGAGAGGATGACACTTTTGACTACTGACCGTGAGGTACTTAGTTTAAATCTTGGCCAGGTGACTTGTTCATTTCTGAATCGTTCTTCAGTGTTTCCTACCCAACTCAGCGACAAACTGGTTGGTAACTCATAGGTAGTCTTGCTGTGTGTAGCTAGGTGCTGTACAATTCTAAGGCACGTTAAAGAACCAAGAAGTTTGTTCCGAAAGATCTATCTAGGGAAATCATGTACCCGAAAGCATTGTATCACACAACTGTCTCTTCCCTCTAAGTTGGAGGTCATTTGCCAATTAGGTAGAAAACAAGACTGCGTTCAATAAACGCTTATGCCCCCTGTGGAAGCCTAGTCCATAAATAAGTCTAAGTCCAAAATTAGGTCAAGGTGAAGGTCAAAATGGGGTCAGGTGATACAGGTGTGTGGAGAGTGTTCATATACAACATCCATGCAAGTTTGGAAGCTTTGTAACAAGCCATAATGATGCTAGAAGAAACGGTCAATTTGGGTTAACCAGGACGGACGGACGGACGGACAGGTGAATCACTATAGTATATGCCTCCCGATCTATCGATACGGGGGCATAAAAACCAAAATGACCACATACAACAATCTTAGTCCAACTCAAAACAACACAAAATCAAACATTTTTCAACAATTTTTCCATCTTCATATTTCATTTTTTGGGAGGCTTTAGCCTCTCATTATGATCATTGCCCATTTCTTAATACAACCTGAACCGCCTTTAGGCTGCTATGTGAATCCGCATTTAAGTAGTTCCAGAAACTGCCAGCATTTTCACTACTCCTATATATGTTTCTCCAAATATTTAAACTGATTTACTTAAATCAGCAACATTTTTTTATTTTAAGATCAACAATTATTGTCAAGCTGTTCGTTAAATGGATATTTTTGCAGATAATTACTACACTAAGGCTATATCGGACTTGTTTCGTAATATGAAAATGACAAGTTCATCATATATGTCCCCCCTCTATAGCTATTTTTAGAACTTACGTTGATATATTTTTAGAATATACACTATTGACTAAGCGAAGTAGTTCCGAAGTATTTACATTGTAATATAAGCGTATTACACCTAGAAGACACTGAAATATAGGGCCTATATAAATAAACACCGTGTTAATTTTGACTAAACGTAAATAATACAATGTAGACGTAATTGTTTTAACCAAATAACAGTCCAGAAAATTACTACTTCCAGACCAGGGTCACTGATCAATTTGCTATTATGAATGAATAGCTAATATGAACTAATGCACAGCATATTTTTAGCGGACTATGTCAGTTGTCCTACATTATTTGTAACATGCTTATCTAGTACTGGATTTTTTGGTGATGCATAACTTCACAAGAAATTGTTTGGTTAAGAAGTTACGAATCTGGAGCAAGCCGTTTCCAAAAGGCGCTACTGAGCGCTTTCCTACGTCTATGCAACCTATCGAAGCGGTTCGTTGCACAAGAAAGCGCTCGATAACGGTTTGATACGAAATATTGGGTACAAGGTAACGAAAGACGATACAAATCGCTATCGTTTGTCAGTCCAAATGAACATTTGTCAGCCCGACCAAAATGAAAATATATCTGTCTGTGGATAATACACGTTTTTCAATTTGTTTAATTCTAGGTCTACTTAATTCAGGGGTAACTAATTTAAAAATGAATAATTAGATATAAACACAGATAACAACTGATTTCAAATAGGCCTTATTTGATATTTTACCTTTTTTTTAATGGGTTGCATGAGCATACCAGATAGTACTTTTGTTCAAAAGAAAAGGCTATTTTCATTTCAATTAATCATATTACGATTAAATATCAAACATCTTTAATCTTAATCACCTTTTTTTGTTAAATAAACCCTGCAAATCGTCACAACATAAAAGAGATTTAGACGGAAAATTACGGGTTTTATTGTATCCAATAACGACAACAACAACATGTAATTAGTTATCGCGACCTTTATCCCGCGAATATTTTTTGACGATTTTGGAGGGATTTTTTATTACGTCTCGGCGAGGAATTACGAAAATGCATTTGTTTTACTTTCTTTACAATAACCTACAACTATGATGTGGAATATCACCGTCCGGCCTAGATACGTAAATACCCGAAATGGACTTTAATTAATTGTATTGCAAACTTTGCGATGGGAAATAACCGAAACATGTTTCTTTTTTATTAGATTTTCTTAAGATTGGTTGATATTTCACGCATATGAACGATTCCCACTCGACTTACTTCGTTATCTCAGAGTAATCATGTGTCTCATAACAGTTTGTAGCATCGTTTATGCACTGAAAATGTTAAAATTTCCTCCCAAAGTTGGCAAAAAAATGGCTGCCTTTTTTATGTCCAAACATTTAGGAAATAGCCCTCCCCATGGAAGACTGATAATTCATTATTATCTTTTCTTTTCTAGACAGGGGCCTACGCTAGTTTTTGGAATCATTTTAAACATCATTAAAAAATAAAAGAAAATTTATGAGCTGCCGAATATCGCATTTTAAATTTTTTTGTTATTCTATTGGCAGCCATTTTCTAGTATCTTTGCTTCAGTGCGGGATTTTAACACAAATTTTTAGATCCATTAGTGAATTCAAACTCTGACCAAACCACGTGCACAGGTGTTACCATAAACCGGATCTTATCCGTTGGGCGAATAGTTCGCTATTACCCTCTATCGTCTGCAATGCCTGTTATCGGTTATGTAATCTTATAGCATAGTACTGACCAGATATATACTAGCGTCTCAGTATCAGAATGCAGCTACGCTCGGTCAGTGTTTACTGTAAGCATACTGTAGAATCTGATAAATAGGCGCTTATAATTTTTACTGCCGATTTTGATATTCGCATAAAAGACATGTTTGCCAAATAATATGTACCCTTTTTGCTATCGTTTAAATATGCAACATGCCTATAAAGTCGCATAAGCCTATTTTGATGTTTGACAAGATCGGCAGTAAGAAAAGGAACATAAAACGTGTAAAGTAGGTTTGAGCTTTAATAGCAGCAACCAGAAAGCCTCCCACCAGCAATCTCAGTGCTTTGATTAAGATAATCAGTTAATCTAGTTTCGTGGAATAATAAACTATCAGCGCTGCTGTGTAACCATGCCCTACCACAAGCATCTTACAACTGTTTGCATAGCTAATAACATGAAGAACATTCTCTTGACAAACTAAAGTACAGCCATATTTAAACTTGAAGTGTGACCTTGACCTTTAAAATATATTTCAAAGGTCAAGGTCACATGTATAATCAACACCACTTTTGCGCATTATGACACACTGTCTCATATTGGTTAACAATTGCGCCAGCCAAGTTGATTTAAACCCCAAAATAAATTAAAAAGTCTTGATTCAAACAAGCCAAATTATGGCCATTTTTACCTTTTTAACTTGAAGTTTGACCTTGACATTTGAGATGTTTGTGCATTCCCCACAATCTCATAATAGCAAACATTCATGCTAAGTTTCTTCTAAATTCCACTATGCATCAGAAGAAATGCTTCAGATAAATTTCAATTTGACCCTGTGACCTTGACCTGTAAGATAGGAATATGGGGTTTACTGCTTTAATCCTTATGAGGTTAACATTCATGTCCAATATCAGCAAGATTGGTCAACGCATGTCAAAGTTAGCGTACAGACAAAGTAAGACAGATGCACAGTCACACACACACACAAACCCCAATGCATGTCAAAGTTAGCGTTCATATAAAGTAGGAAAGAAGCACAGTCACACACACGCATGAACCACAATGCATGTCAAAGTTAGCGTACAGACAAAGTAAGACAGATGCACAGTCACAAACACACACGAACCACAATGCATGTCAAAGTTAGCGTACAGGCAAAGTAAGACAGACGCACAGTCACACACACACATGAACCACAATTCATGTCAAATCTAGCGTACAGGCAAAGTAAGACAGACGCACAGTCACACACACACACATGAACCACAATGCATGTCAAAGTTAGTGTACAGGCAAAGTAAGACAGACGCACAGTCACACACACACACATGAACCACAATGCATGTCAAAGTTAGCGAACAGGCAAAGTAAGACAGACGCACAGTAACACACACACATGAACCACAATGCATGTCAAAGTTAGCGTACAGGCAAAGTAAGACAGACGCACAGTAACACACACACATGAACCACAATGCATGTCAAAGTTAGCGTACAGGCAAAGTAAGACAGACGCACAGTAACACACACACATGAACCACAATGCATGTCAAAGTTAGCGTACAGACAAAGTAAGACAGACGCACAGTAACACACACACATGAACCACAATTCATGTCAAAGTTAGCGTACAGGCAAAGTAAGACAGACGCACAGTCACACACACACACATGAACCACAATGCATGTCAAAGTTAGCATACAGGCGAAGTAAGACAGGCATGCAGTCACACACACACACACACACATGACCCACAATGCATGTCAAAATAAGCGTACAGACAAAGTAAGACAGACGCACAGTAACACACACACATGAACCACAATGCAAGTCAAAGTTAGCGTACAGATAAAGCAAGACAGGGGCACAGTCACACACACACATGAACCACAATGCATGTCAAAATAAGCGTACAGACAAAGTAAGACAGACGCACAGTAACACACTCACATGAACCACAATGCATGTCAAAATAAGCGTACAGACAAAGTAAGACAGACTCACAGTAACACATACACATGAACCACAATGCATGTCAAAGTTAGCGTGCAGGCAAAGTAAGACAGGCATGCAGTCACACACACATAAACCACAATGCATGTCAAAGTTAGCGTACAGACAAAGTAAGACAGACTCACAGTCACACACACACACATGAACCACAATGCATGTGAAAGTTAGCGTACAGACATAGTAAGATAGACTCACAGTCACACACACACACACACATGAACCACAATGCATGTCAAAGTTAGCGTACAGACAAAGCAAGACAGACGCACAGTAACACACACACACGAACGACAATGCATGTAAAAGTTAGCGTACAGGCACAGTAAGACAGACTCACAGTAACACACACACACAAACCACAATGCATGTCAAAGTTAGCGTACAGGCAAAGTAAGACAGGGCACAGTAACACACACACATGAACCACAATGCATGTCAAAGTTAGCGTACAGAAAAAGTAAGGCAGATGCACAGTAACAAACACATGAACCACAATGCATGTCAAAGTTAGCGTAAAGACAAAGTAAGGCAGATGCACAGTAACAAACACATGAACCACAATGCATGTCAAAGTTAGCGTACAGGCAAAGTTAGACAGACGCACAGTCACACACACACACATGAACCACAATGCATGTCAAAGTTAGCGTACAGACAAAGTAAGACAGACACACAGTAACACACACACATGAAGCACAATGCATGTCAAAGTTAGCGTACACACAAAGTAAGGCAGACGCACAGTAACACACACACATGAAGCACAATGCATGTCAAAGTTAGCGTACAGACAAAGTAAGACAGACGCAGAGTAACACACACACATGAACCACAATGCATGTCAAAGTTAGCGTACAGGCAAAGTAAGACAGACGCACAGTCACACACACATGAACCACAATGCATGTCAAAGTTAGCATACAGGCGAAGTAAGACAGGCATGCAGTCACACACACACATGACCCACAATGCATGTCAAAATAAGCGTACAGACAAAGTAAGACAGACGCACAGTAACACACACACATGAACCACAATGCAAGTCAAAGTTAGCGTACAGATAAAGCAAGACAGGGGCACAGTCACACACACACATGAACCACAATGCATGTCAAAGTAGGCGTACAGACAAAGTAAGACAGACGCACAGTAACACACACACATGAACAACAATGCAAGTCAAAGTTAGCGTACAGATAAAGCAAGACAGGGGCACAGTCACACACACACACACATCAACCACAATGCATGTGAAAGTTAGCGTACAGACAAAGTAAGACAGACTCACAGTCACACACACACACACACATGAACCACAATGCATGTCAAAGTTAGCGTACAGACAAAGTAAGACAGACACACAGTCACACACACACACATGAACCCCAATGCCTGTCAAAGTTAGCGTACAGACAAAGCAAGACAGACTCACAGTAACACACACACACGAACCACAATGCATGTCAAAGTTAGCGTACAGGCACAGTAAGACAGACTCACAGTAACACACACACACAAACCACAATGCATGTCAAAGTTAGCGTACAGGCAAAGTAAGACAGGGCACAGTAACACACACACATGAACCACAATGCATGTCAAAGTTAGCGTACAGACAAAGCAAGACAGACTCACAGTAACACACACACATGAACCACAATGCAAGTCAAAGTTAGCGTACAGGCAAAGGAAGACAGACTCACAGTAACACACACACACGAACCACAATGCATGTCAAAGTTAGCGTACAGGCAAAGTAAGGCAGATGCACAGTAACACAAACACATGAACCACAATGCATGTCAAAGTTAGCGTACAGGCAAAGTAAGACAGACGCACAGTCACACACACACACATGAACCACAATGCATGTCAAAGTTAGCGTACAGACAAAGTAAGACAGACGCACAGTCACACACACACACATGAACCACAATGCATGTCAAAGTTAGCATACAGGCGAAGTAAGACAGGCATGCAGTCACACACACACACATGACCCACAATGCATGTCAAAATAAGCGTACAGACAAAGTAAGACAGACGCACAGTAACACACACACATGAACCACAATGCAAGTCAAAGTTAGCGTACAGATAAAGCAAGACAGGGGCACAGTCACACACACACATGAACCACAATGCATGTCAAAGTAGGCGTACAGACAAAGTAAGACAGACGCACAGTAACACACACACATGAACCACAATGCAAGTCAAAGTTAGCGTACAGATAAAGCAAGACAGGGGCACAGTCACACACACACACACATCAACCACAATGCATGTGAAAGTTAGCGTACAGACAAAGTAAGACAGACTCACAGTCACACACACACACACATGAACCACAATGCATGTCAAAGTTAGCGTACAGACAAAGTAAGACAGACACACAGTCACACACACACACATGAACCCCAATGCCTGTCAAAGTTAGCGTACAGACAAAGCAAGACAGACTCACAGTAACACACACACACGAACCACAATGCATGTCAAAGTTAGCGTACAGGCACAGTAAGACAGACTCACAGTAACACACACACACAAACCACAATGCATGTCAAAGTTAGCGTACAGGCAAAGTAAGACAGGGCACAGTAACACACACACATGAACCACAATGCATGTCAAAGTTAGCGTACAGACAAAGCAAGACAGACTCACAGTAACACATACACATGAACCACAATGCATGTCAAAGTTAGCGTACAGGCAAAGGAAGACAGACTCACAGTAACACACACACACGAACCACAATGCATGTCAAAGTTAGCGTACAGGCAAAGTAAGGCAGATGCACAGTAACACAAACACATGAACCACAATGCATGTCAAAGTTAGCGTACAGGCAAAGTAAGACAGACGCACAGTCACACACACACACATGAACCACAATGCATGTCAAAGTTAGCGTACAGACAATGTAAGACAGACGCACAGTAACACACACACATGAACCACAATGCAAGTCAAAGTTAGCGTACAGATAAAGCAAGACAGGCATGCAGTCACACACATAAACCACAATGCATGTCAAAATAAGCGTACAGACAAAGTAAGACAGACGCACAGTAACACACACACATGAACCACAATGCAAGTCAAAGTTAGCGTACAGATAAAGCAAGACAGGGGCACAGTCACACACACACATGAACCACAATGCATGTCAAAGTAGGCGTACAGACAAAGTAAGACAGACGCACAGTAACACACACACATGAACCACAATGCAAGTCAAAGTTAGCGTACAGATAAAGCAAGACAGGGGCACAGTCACACACACACACACATCAACCACAATGCATGTGAAAGTTAGCGTACAGACAAAGTAAGACAGACTCACAGTCACACACACACACACATGAACCACAATGCATGTCAAAGTTAGCGTACAGACAAAGTAAGACAGACACACAGTCACACACACACACATGAACCCCAATGCCTGTCAAAGTTAGCGTACAGACAAAGCAAGACAGACTCACAGTAACACACACACACGAACCACAATGCATGTCAAAGTTAGCGTACAGGCACAGTAAGACAGACTCACAGTAACACACACACACAAACCACAATGCATGTCAAAGTTAGCGTACAGGCAAAGTAAGACAGGGCACAGTAACACACACACATGAACCACAATGCATGTCAAAGTTAGCGTACAGACAAAGCAAGACAGACTCACAGTAACACACACACATGAACCACAATGCATGTCAAAGTTAGCGTACAGGCAAAGGAAGACAGACTCACAGTAACACACACACACGAACCACAATGCATGTCAAAGTTAGCGTACAGGCAAAGTAAGGCAGATGCACAGTAACACAAACACATGAACCACAATGCATGTCAAAGTTAGCGTACAGGCAAAGTAAGACAGACGCACAGTCACACACACACACATGAACCACAATGCATGTCAAAGTTAGCGTACAGACAAAGTAAGACAGACGCACAGTAACACACACACATGAACCACAATGCAAGTCAAAGTTAGCATACAGATAAAGCAAGACAGGCATGCAGTCACACACATAAACCACAATGCATGTCAAAGTTAGAGTTCAGACAAAGTAAGACAGACGCACAGTAACACACACACATGAACCACAATGCATGTCAAAGTTAGCGTACAGACAAAGTAAGACAGGGCACAGTAACACACACACATGAACCACAATGCATGTCAAAGTTAGCGTACAGACAAAGCAAGACAGACTCACAGTAACACACACACACACGAACCACAATGCATGTCAAAGTTAGCGTACAGGCAAAGTAAGACTTACTCACAGTAACACACACACACGAACCACAATGCATGTCAAAGTTAGCGTACAGACAAAGTAAGACAGGGCACAGTAACACACACACACAAACCACAATGCATGTCAAAGTTAGCGTACAAAGCAAGACAGACTCACAGTAACACACACACACACGAACCACAATGCATGTCAAAGTTAGCGTACAGGCAAAGTAAGACTTACTCACAGTAACACACACACACGAACCACAATGCATGTCAAAGTTAGCATGCAGGCAAAGTAAGACAGGGCACAGTAACACACACACATGAACCACAATGCTGTCAAAGTTAGCGTACAGACAAAGTAAGACAGACTCACAGTAACACACACACATGAACCACAATGCATGTCACAGTTAGCGTACAGACAAAGTAAGACAGACTCACAGTAACACACACACATGAACCACAATGCATGTCAAAGTTAGCGTACAGACAAAGTAAGACAGGGCACAGTAACACACACACATGAACCACAATGCATGTCAAAGTTAGCGTACAGGCAAAGTAAGACTTACTCACAGTAACACACACACACGAACCACAATGCATGTCAAAGTTAGCGTACAGACAAAGTAAGACAGACTCACAGTAACACACACACATGAACCACAATGCATGTCACAGTTAGCGTACAGACAAAGCAAGACAGGTGCACAGTGACACACACAAATTCACCCCAAAGAGTCTAAATTAACTCAACTACTCAAATCAACCGAAAGAAACTGTCAAATTAACCTAAATAGAACAAAAAATGAAGCAAAAGAAATAAAAGAGAAGATTGAAAACATGGTAGGAGAAGATAAATATGAATACAGAGTTTGTAGGGTAAGATGGGTAAGTATTTAAGCAGGCTATCAACCCTCAGATCCTGACATTATACAGGAGAAAAATCAACTGATTTATTGCTTTACAACTGATGATCATGTTCGATAAGACAGAAAAAAAGCTGGTATAAAGATCCCATAAAATTGTCCCATGAGAGAGAGAACTAACACAAAACATGTCACAATGTATAACATACAGACAGGAGCTTAGCAATATCAACAACAACAATATATATAGCAAAACCTCACCTGAAGACCCCTTTAATATTTAGGCCACCTTAAAACTATGATCACAATTATCTTAACCATTTTGTTCTTTAAATAAATTCCAGACATTTCTAACAAGAGCGCCAAAAGGGCCCTAGGTCGCTAACCTGTTGTAGTAGTGCATGTATACCTAATTCATGAACAGTTCTTCATTGGAGTCAAGTGTTCATGAAATCATGAACAACATTTTGCAGGGACTCAGCACTAAGAGTCACCAAGATTCATTAAATGTTTAACCCCCAACTTTGATTGAGGTATGAACTCCAGGCTCATACTACAATGTTTGGACCGACGTTTATCGTCATTTGCGCCAACATCCAAAAAAACTTTCTAATATATACAATAGATTTGCATTAGAAAAAGTATGCATTACGCTAACAGAATGTAACTGCAATGTTGGCAAATGCTGCCAAGCACTTACCCACACTACCAAGCACTAACCAACGCTGCCAAGCACAAACACAGACTGCCAAGCACTAACCCACAGTGCTAAGCAATAACACACACTTCCAAGCACTAACCCACGCTGCCAAGCACTTACCCATGCTCCCAAGCACTAACCCACCTGCCAAGCACTAACCCATGCTGTCAAGCACTAACCCATGCTGCCAAACACTAACCCATGCTGCTAAGCACTAACCCACACAGCCAAGCACTAACCCACGCAGCCAAGCACTAACCCACGCAGCCAAGCACTAACCAACGCTGCCAAGCACTAACCTACACTGTCAAGCACAAACCCACGCTCCCAAGCACTCACCAACACAGCCAAGCACTAACCCAAACATCAAAGCACTAACCAACGCTTCTAAGCACTAACCCACACTGTCAGGCACAAACCCACGCTCCCAAGCACTCACCAACACAGCCAAGCACTAACCCACACAGCCAAGCACTAACCAACGCTTCCAAGCAATAACCTACACTGTCAAGCACTAACCCACGCTGCCAAGCACTAACCCACGCTGCCAAGCACTAACCAATGCTCCCAAGCACTAACCCACACAGCCAAGCACTAACCAATGCTGCTAAGCACTAACCTACACTGTCAAGCACTAACCCACGCTCCCAAGCACTAACCCACGCTGCCAAGCACTTATCCACACTCCCAAGCACTAACCTACACTGTCAAGCACTAACCCACGCTCCCAAGCACTAACCCACGCTGCCAAGCACTAACCAACACTGCCAAGCACTAACCCACGCTGCTAAGCACTAACCAACACTGCCAAGCACTAACCCACGCTGCCAAGCACTAACCAACACAGCCAAGCACTAACCCACGCTGCTAAGCACTAACCCAAACAGCCAAGCACTAACCCATGCTCCCAAGCACTAACCCAGGCTGCCAAGCACTAACCAACACTGCCAAGCACTAACCCACACAGCCAAGCACTAACCAATGCTTCCAAGCACTAACCTACACTGTCAAGCACTAGCCCACGCTACCAAGCACTAACCCACGCTGCCAAGCACTAATCCACACTCCCAAGCACTAACCTACGCTGCCAAGCACTAACTAACGCTGCCAAGCACTAACCCATACCCCCAAGCACTAGCCCAAGCTGCTAAGCACTAACCCACACACCCAAGCACTAACCCATGCAGCCAAGCACTAACCAACGCTGCCAAGCACTAACCTACACTGTCAGGCACAAACCCACACAGCCATGCACTAATCCATGCTCCCAAGCACTAACCCAGGTTGCCAAGCACTAACCAACACTGCCAAGCACTAACCCACACAGCCAAGCACTAACCAATGCTTCCAAGCACTAACCTACACTGTCAAGCACTAACCCACGCTACCAAGCACTAACCCACGCTGCCAAGCACTAATCCACACTCCCAAGCACTAACCTACGCTGCCAAGCACTAACCCATGCTCCCAAGCACTAACCCACGCTGCCAAGAACTAATCCACGCTTCCAAGCACTAACCCACACTGCCAAGCACTAACCCACACTCCCAAGCACTAACCCATTAACCTATTCAGAAAAGGAACATTATGGCAGTTTTGACAGATATCTTTGAATCAACAGTACATGTATAAATTAGATACACTTACAATTTATTAGATTGAAATAGAATGAGCTGTTTTAATCTTGCCAAATCAAGTAACTGATGAATGTAAACTGATGAACAGTTAAATTTTAAACTGTTTTAATAATTTATAAATTAATGTGTTTTACTTAGAGATATTGATATTTAATATTATGAGATATGTTTTAACGAAGGAATTTAAATGAGATTAACACAATTTAACAGTCTATCAGATATTACTGAACACCAAATACCCAAAAAATGTATGATAGCGACTAAGTAAGAGATTGTTAAAACAGATAGAATCAATATGATATAAGTTATATGTCAATCCATCGCAAGGTGAAAATAAAGAACATATTTAAATAAGAGATCGCAGGTGATATATTTAACTGATTTTCGAGTAATTTGAACCAAAAATAAAACAGATAAAGGATGAAACCATGCAATAATAAGGTAATTACATTAACACACAAAAATCTGATTGTGAAAAATAAAAATTAACTTGATAATAAATAACTTAAAGATCAAGATTGTACTTTTATACCGTGTTAAATTTATATGTAAGTGTTTTTTTCTGGCCTGTTTGACGCCAAATGCTCATAATCATCCCATGACCAGGTTCGCAAAAAAACTTAAATTTGTACTCTAATTAAATTTGAAAACATATTTTTAAAAATTATTTGTAACTGTTCACAGCAAGAAATGTTTGTAAAACATACATACATGCCCCCATGGGAGCTTAATGGTCATCATAGTTTAAGGTCACAGCAACCTAGATTTATTGATAGGAAATGGTTTGATCTATGGAAATATGGACACACTGACCTAGATTTATTGATAGAAAATGTTAATATCTATGGACAGATGGACACACTCGACCTAGATTTATTGATAGGAAATGGTTTGATCTATGGACAGATGGACACACTCGACCTAGATTTATTGATAGGAAATGGTTTGATCTATGGACAGATGGACACACTCGACCTAGATTTATTGATAGGAAATGGTTTGATCTATGGACAGATGGACACACTCGACCTAGATACAAAAATCTGATTGTGAAAAATAAAAATTAACTTGATAATAAATAACTTAAAGATCAAGATTGTACTTTTATACCGTGTTAAATTTATATGTAAGTGTTTTTTTCTGGCCTGTTTGACGCCAAATGCTCATAATCATCCCATGACCAGGTTCGCAAAAAAACTTAAATTTGTACTCTAATTAAATTTGAAAACATATTTTTAAAAATTATTTGTAACTGTTCACAGCAAGATATGTTTGTAAAACATACATACATGCCCCCATGGGAGCTTAATGGTCATCATTGTTTAAGGTCACAGCGACCTAGATTTATTGATAGGAAATGGTTTGATCTATGGAAATATGGACACACTGACCTAGATTTATTGATAGAAAATGTTAATATCTATGGACAGATGGACACACTCGACCTAGATTTATTGATAGGAAATGGTTTGATCTATGGACAGATGGACACACTCGGCCTAGATTTATTGATAGGAAATGGTTTGATCTATGGACAGATGGACACACTCGACCTAGATTTATTGATAGGAAATGGTTTGATCTATGGACAGATGGACACACTCGACCTAGATTTAATGATAGGAAATGGTTTGATCTATGGACAGATGGACACACTCGAGCTAGATTTATTGATAGGAAATGGTTTGATCTATGGAAATATGGACACACTGACCTAGATTTATTGATAGGAAATGGTTTGATCTATGGACAGATGGACACACTCGACCTAGATTTATTGATTGGAAATGGTTGAATCTATGGGCAGATGGACACACTGGCCTAGATATATTGATAGGAAATGGTTGAATCTATGGACAGATCGACACACTCAACCTAGATTTATTGATTGGAAATGGTTTGATCTATTGACAGATGGACACACTCGACCTAGATTTATTGATTGGAAATGGTTGAATCTATGGGCAGATGGACACCGGCCTAGATTTATTGATTGGAAATGGTTGAATCTATGGGCAGATGGACACACTCAACCTAGATTTATTGATTGGAAATGGTTGAATCTATGGGCAGATGGACACACCGGCCTAGATTTATTGATAGGAAATGGTTGAATCTATGGACAGATGGACACACTAGGCCTAGATTTATTGATAGGAAATGGTTTGATCTATGGACAGATGGACACACTCGACCTAGATTTATTGATAGGAAATCACGGTGGGGAATCACATGGTTTGAATGGTAGGCCGCACTCTAAAAATAGCTGCCAATCAGCCTCGGATAAACCTAAATTTTGAGGTAAATATATATCATCGAGTGCCGTTTAGTTCTGGACACCCCGACCAGCACGCAATGGCTTCCCTGCTGAATCTTTTGGTACCTTGCTTTCCATGATTGATTGCTTCGTTTCCTCAAACACTTAAAAAACAAAATATTAGCGGGGTAGGTACCATGATAAAGACCATTTTATGACTACATTCACCCTTATATCATGCGTATTCCAACGATTCAAGTGTGTGAACATTTCGCCCACAGAATCGCATACAACAAACATCAGAATTTGATATTTGGTGCGTTTCTGAACAAAATAACAGACAATTTGCATGAAAGATAGGCTGCACAATTATAATTTTTTCATTGAAACGGGATAGGCCGCACGGGACTCGATGATATATATTTACCTCAAAATATAGGTTGATCCGACGCCGATTCGCAGCCATTTTTTGAGCGCGTCCTACCATTCAAACCATGTGTTTCCCCACCGTGGAAATGGTTTGATCTATATGAACAGATGGACACACTCGACCTAGATTTATTGATAGGAAATGGTTTGATCAATTGACCGATGGACACACTGACCTAGATTTATTGATAGGAAATGGTTTGATTTATGGAAAGATGGACTGTGACACTGACCTAGATTTATTGATATGAAATGGTTTGATCTATGGGCAGATAGACACACTGACCTAGATGTATTGGTAGGAAATGGTTTGATTTATGGAAAGATGGACTGTGACACTGACCTAGATTAATTGATATGAAATGGTTTGATCTATGGGCAGATAGACACACTGACCTAGATGTATTGGTAGGAAATGGTTTGATTTATGGAAAGATGGACTGTGACACTGACCTAGATTTATTGATATGAAATGGTTTGATCTATGGGCAGATAGACACACTGACCTAGATGTATTGGTAGGAAATGATTTGATGGAATGTGACACTCAGGATCAACCAGTAATTTTGGGCATTGTAGCTCAGCATCAGTAGAATGTCAATGAAATTTTATATTGAAAAACATATTTTAAAGAGTTGATAATCTGCTAGAGATTGGTGTATCTAAGAAAGAAGAGGACAGGCCCCGATCTCCTGAAACATCTCAATTTGAGCTAAATCTCATCTCAAATATTATGTATCTTTGAAATCATTCCATGAGAGGCTCGGCTCAAAGTTAGCATCACAACACAGAAACATCATTCCTAGTTTATTACGGTAAAAGGTAAAGAACTCGACAATCAGATATATTTATAATTCTGACTCTGATTTGAGAAAAATCTCAATTGAGTTGTGATTTCTAGTTAAGAGGTTTCAGGAGATCCGGGTCTGATTTCATCTAGATTTGCAGATCCACACACACAAATCTTTGGAGTTGATGTTACAGATATACCAAACATTTTCACTCTATGGATTCAATTGTCAATTAACCTCACAGCAAGTCGGGGTGAAAATGGATAGTCCAAATCATGTGCGGATCCAAACAAATTCTCATGGGGGGGGGGTTGTCTGATCAATTCTTTTCCCAGGAAAGGGTCTGACAATGTATTTTGCTCTGTGGAGTCCAACATAAATTTTTCTTAGATGGTTTCCTTGACCAGACTCTAATCCCTCTCAAACTTGTGCGAAATATAATTATATAATTTCTTGCATACATTCCAGGGTGGGTCCTGACCCCCTGCCCTCTCTGGATCTGCACATGTGGATCAAGTAGATGATTGAACTGAGTTAGAATCTGCTACAGCAGAACATCATTATAGAGTGCTATTAAGATGATGTTAGGATATCATTATAGAGTGCTATTAAGATGATGTTAGGATAAGTAGAGTTTCTTTATAGAAGACAAGGAAAGGATCTGTATTGAAAGGAATTTAAACTACAAAAAGGATGTCTATTAAACTCCTAAATAGTTATAATGCAATACTCCACCCAATGAAAACATCTTCATTTTCTTTTATTAATTTTAAGTTAAGTTTTCACCAAATTTTCAGTCATACTGAGCGACCAAGGGTGGGGGTATTTCACAAATCATCTTAACTGAAAACTTAAAATTAAAATTTCCTTAAGTGTAGCAACTAAACAGTGGCACAGTGGTCTAGTGGTAATGCGCTTGACAACTGATCGCGAGGTCCCTGGTTCGAATCTTGGCCAGGGCACTTGGCCATTTATGAAGCGCTTTTCAGTGTTTCCCACCTAAATAGAGACAAAACTGGTTAGAAACCCAGAGGTAGTCTCGCGTGTATCGGTACTATACACTGAGCACGTTAAAGAACCAAGGAGTCTATTCGAAATGAGCTAGGGTAACGCACACGGATTCTTTGTATCTCACCTCTTTCTCTTGATTTTAAGTCTGCCTAGACAAATGTCTACGTCACCGAAAGGGGTTTGACATGTTAATGGAAGATAGAACAGAAAAATCAAGATAATCAATGTTTTACATTGTTCAGAAGCATCATATAAAGAGCTACAAAAAAGTAAACCATCACATAGAAAACATGGGTTATACTGAGTTCCATGAGAAATACGTGCAGCTCAATCTTTTAACTGAAGTCAAAATATCTTAAGTTTTCCCTTAAGATGCTTTGTTGAATTACAAGATTAGATTTCCTGGAAGAAACTGGAAGAATTTTCTGCTCCGAAATGTTTATTAAACTTAATCCATTGGGTTAATTATTTTATATCAGAAATGAACTTTGGCAGTATTTTCATAAATCACCCCCCTTTAAAAAAATGTTTTTGTATAAAAAACACATGATATTCACCTGTTAAAATAAAGTGAAAATATATATCACATGAAGTTGTGATTGAGTACAAAAATCAGGCCTGAACTTAAAAATGATTAAATTGTCATACAAATGTTACAGGAACTCGCTCCAATACCTGACTTAGCAAACTCAAATGACCCCCCGTCCATATGGGTTTCCAGTGGTGAGGATAGAGGATAATTAAAAGCGTATATTAAATCGAAAATCATAAAAAAAATAAAAAATATAATCCATCACAATTTGTTTTTTTTTTATTATGTTATGATTTTACAACAGGACTGTATAGTGTTCAATACAATAAATAAGTGATTCAGTGAAGAAATATCCTTTCTTGTCAAGTTTATTTTGTTCAGACTCTTCTGTTATTTTAACCTATAGATCAAAGTTTCTACCAGCCAGGGTAAATAATGATGTTAAGTTAAAAAAATAAAGATATTCATGCAAGCAAACACTTAATAATAAACAAACTGATATAGAATATATCACACAATATTACATAAGCATGTATACAAGTGTCGAGTTAGGTAAGGCCAAAACATCTGTCTTGTTTTGATCTGAGCAATTATAATGTTTGAAGCGGTCGCCCTGGCTCCGATCTCCCGAAGCATCTCAATCTGAGTCAAGATTATTCTCAACTAGTGTCAGTTGTGTCTTTGAGATAATTTCCATGAGAGGCCAGACAACACAAACAGATGCATTGTTCTGAGTTTATTACAGTAAGATATTTTGAGCACAAACTGAATAATGATCTCAAATGCTTACTCCTGACTTGAGCAAAATCTCAATTTGAGTTGAGATTTCTACTTGAGATGCTTAGGGAGATCGGGGCCTGGGCTTAGTTAGCAGGGTACTGTTTTATCAAATCACTTACGGAAATCGAAAACTCACGATCAAATTTAAATTCTTTATAACATGTTTACAATTATTAAGTATGGTAAATGAAGCTGCAATACTAATAATGATTCAGTTACTGAACTCCTACAAGACAAATCTCTCACCAATTTGCAGTTGTTAAAGAATTATAAAGATTGTAAATTTGAGCGTAACTTTAATATTTCCGTAAGTGCTTTGATAAAATAGTACCCTGGTGCTTGGAGCATTTATTTGTTATCCGAGTGGTCAAGATTCCAATATCAAGCTAAAAGTGGCGCAAGGTATGTAGGTGAGCACATTTGACCTGTCGCTAATTAATCCTCATGTGTTTTCATGATTTTACCGTAAGATTGTTTTGATTAGTTAAAATGACAACTCCGATTGGACAATAGATAATCAAGTATATTCAAGGATGATAGCAGTAGCCTTTGTTTACAAATAAAAAAGAAAATTAAATGCATTTTTGATGTCCTCCTGCAAAATCACCGCGGACCCAAGGTTATGCTCTGGACATTGCCGATGCCACCTCGGACCCAAGGTTATGCTCTGGACACTGCCGATGCCACCGCGGACCCAAGGTTATGCTCTGGACATTGCCGATGCCACCGCCGACCCAATGTTATGCTCTGGACACTGCCGATGCCACCGCCGACCCAAGGTCATGCTCTGGACATTGCCGATGCCACCGCCGACCCAAGGTTATGCTCTGGACACTGCCGATGCCACCGCGGACCCAAGGTTATGCTCTGGACACTGCCGATGCCACCGCGGACCCAAGGTTATGCTCTGGACATTGCCGATGCCACCGCCAACCCAAGGTTATGCTCTGGACACTGCTGATGCCACCGCCAACCCAAGGTTATGCTCTGGACACTGCCGATGCCACCGCCAACCCAAGGTTATGCTCTGAACACTGCCGATACCACTTCGGACCCAAGGTTATGCTCTGGACACTGCCGAGGCTGCTGCCGACCCAAAGTTACACCCATATGTTCTAAATATTTCTGCCCATAATTATAAGTATATGAATAAATTTTCAATCATGTTTGACAATGAACATATCAATAAAATATTTAAGAATGTGTACATTTAAATTTTACAGTTTTCACGAGATGTTTTTCTGCATGGTAAGGGCTGTCACTAAAATCATTATACATTGAATGTACTATAACTTATCATCTTATTTGAGATGTGTTTGGATACCTTTTGATGTCAGTGGTGTCGTTCTTGAATTATTATTTTATTTACGAAGATGTACACAGATATGTTTGATTCAGCATCTCACAAAGTGGTACTAATCATCATTTTGTTACGTCAAACTTGAGGTAATTAAGTGATAATCACATAATTAGTGTCACTATACTGCAGGGTGTGCAGAGATAAAAACTATATAAGTACATTCGTCATGCAGTTAATATACCACAATATTGTTGGTTTGTTATTATTATGATGATACAGACAAGTAATTAAGAATTGCAAGCAATACAGAAGTCCCCTACAGGTTTGAAGCCATTTTCAATGTTTCTGTTGCCATAGCAACCACAATTTTTGTCAGAATCCAATTATTTTATAATCCCTTATTGCCCCTTATCCACATATCAAGTTTCATAAACCTAGTTTGGAAACTGTTTGAGTTATGGCAGGATTTGGGCATATTTTCACTCTTTCTCTCGCCATAGCAACCACATACTCCCCGTATTGCCCCCTATCTACATACCAAGTGTCATAAACCTAGCTTGGAAACTGTTTGAGTTATGCCAGGATCCAGATTGTTTGACGGACAGACAGACTGGCGGACAGACGGTAGGGCAAACCTATAGACTGAAAAGGGACAAATGATAATATATCCTATATATATGCTGCTTGGCTATATTTCTATAGGGTTTCTTGCTTTTAGATCCTCCGGGGCCTCCCAAATTTTTTTTCCTAATTTTTAAAAAAAAAATGTCATACTTTTTCCCAATTTTTAGTCGTATTATGACAATGAACATCCAACCTGAACAGTTTTCCTAGACATGATATCAACCAGCCCCTGTAACCTGTATAAACACAGATGGACACCACACGACAGTCCAGGAAAGTTCCAGATTGGCCATTCAAACTTTTTTGTTTGTTATTTAGCATGGACAGTTATCCAATGGCCATCACACCTGTTGAAACCCCATAGCAGCCACATGAACAAACCCATGCAAACATGGCAGTTATCAACAAACAATCAATGAGGCACCTAGACGGATGACCAAGGACCGTCACAGCAGAGTGACAGACTCACACAGCAGAGCGACAGACTCATACAACAGAGCGACAGACTCACACAGCAGAGCGACAGACTCACACAGCAGAGCGACAGACTCACACAGCAGAGCGACAGACTCACACAGCAGAGCGACAGACTCACACAACAGAGCGACAGACTCACACAGCAGAGCAACAGACTCATACAACAGAGCGACAGACTCACACAACAGAGCGACAGACTCACACAGCAGAGCGACAGACTCACACAGCAGAGCAACAGACTCACACAGCAGAGCGACAGACTCATACAACAGAACGACAGACTCACACAGCATAGCGACAGACTCACACACCAGAGCGACAGACTCACACAGCAGAGCAACATACTCACACACCAGAGCGACAGACTCACACAACAGAGCGACAGACTCACACAGCAGAGCAACAGACTCACACAGCAGAGCACAACAGAGCGACAGACTCACACAGCATAGCGACAGACTCACACAGCAGAGCAACAGACTCACACAGCAGAGCAACAGACTCACAAAGCAGAGTGACAGACTCACACAGCAGAGCAACCGACTCACACAACAGAGCGACAGACTCACACAGCAGAGCGACAGACTCACATCGCAGAACAACGAGTGGCAGACATACATCGCAGAACAAAGAGTGGCAGACTCACACAGCAAAGCACAACAGAGCGACAGACTAACAAAGCATAGCGACAGACTCACACAGCAGAGCAACATACTCACACAGCATAGCAACAGACTCACACAGCAGAGCAACCGACTCACACAACAGAGCGACAGACTCACATCGCAGAACAACGAGTGGCAGACATACATCGCAGAACAAAGAGTGGCAGACTTACATCGCAGAACAGAGAGTGGCAGACTTACATCGCAGAACAGAGAGTGGCAGACTTACATCGCAGAACAGAGAGTGGCAGACTTACATCGCAGAACAAAGAGTGGCAGACTCACACAGCAAAGCACAACAGAGCGACAGACTCACACAGCAGAGTGACAGACTCACAGAGCAGAGCAACCGACTCACACAACAGAGCGACAGACTCACACTGCAGAGTGACAGACTCACATCGCAGAACAAATAGTGGCAGACATACATCGCAGAACAAAGAGTGGCAGACTCACACAGCAGACACACAGCATAGCGACAGACTCACACAGCATAGCGACAGACTCACACAGCAGAGCGACAGACTCACACAGCAGAGCGACAGACTCACACAGCAGAGCAACAGACTCATACAACAGAACAACAGACTCACACAACAGAGCGACAGACTCACACAGCAGAGCGACAGACTCACACAGCAGAGCAACAGACTCACACAGCAGAGCGACAGACTCATACAACAGAACGACAGACTCACACAGCATAGCGACAGACTCACACACCAGAGCGACAGACTCATACAACAGAGCAACATACTCACACAACAGAGCGACAGACTCATACAACAGAATGACAGACTCACACAACAGAGCGACAGACTCACACAACAGAGCGACAGACTCACACAGCAGAGCAACAGACTCACACAGCAGAGCACAACAGAGCGACAGACTCACACAGCATAGCGACAGACTCACACAGCAGAGCAACAGACTCACACAGCAGAGCAACAGACTCACAAAGCAGAGTGACAGACTCACACAGCAGAGCAACCGACTCACACAACAGAGCGACAGACTCACACAGCAGAGCGACAGACTCACATCGCAGAACAACGAGTGGCAGACATACATCGCAGAACAAAGAGTGGCAGACTCACACAGCAGAGCACAACAGAGCGACAGACTAACACAGCATAGCGACAGACTCACACAGCAGAGCAACATACTCACACAGCATAGCAACAGACTCACACAGCAGAGCAACCGACTCACACAACAGAGCGACAGACTCACACAGCAGAGTGACAGACTCACAGAGCAGAGCAACCGACTCACACAACAGAGCGACAGACTCACACTGCAGAGTGACAGACTCACATCGCAGAACAAATAGTGGCAGACATACATCGCAGAACAAAGAGTGGCAGACTCACACAGCAGACACACAGCATAGCGACAGACTCACACAGCAGAGCAACAGACTCACACAGCATCGCAACAGACTCACACAGCATAGCAACAGACTCACACAGCATCGCGACAGACTCACACAGCATAGCAACAGACTCACACAGCAGAGCAACCGACTCACACAGCAGAGCAACAGACTCACACAGCAGAGCGACAGGCTCACATCGCAGAACAACGAGTGGCAGACATACATCGCAGAACAAAGAGTGGCAGACTCACACAGCAGAGCACAACAGAGTGACAGACTAACACAGCATAGCGACAGACTCACACAGCAGAGCAACAGACTCACACAGCAGAGTGACAGACTCACACAGCATAGCAACAGACTCACACAGCATAGCAACAGACTCACACAGCAGAGCAACCGACTCACACAACAGAGCAACAGACTCACACAGCATAGCAACAGACTCACACAGCAGAGCGACAGAGTCACACAGCAGAGCGACAGACTCACACAGCAGAGCGACAGACTCACACAGCAGAGCAACAGACTCATACAACAAAACAACAGACTCACACAACAGAGCGACAGACTCACACAGCAGAGCGACAGACTCACACAGCAGAGCAACAGACTCACACAGCAGAGCAACAGACTCATACAACAGAACGACAGACTCACACAGCATAGCGACAGACTCACACACCAGAGCGACAGACTCATACAACAGAACGACAGACTCACACAGCAGAGCAACATACTCACACAACAGAGCGACAGACTCATACAACAGAACGACAGACTCACACAGCAGAGCAACATACTCACACAACAGAGCGACAGACTCATACAACAGAACGACAGACTCACACAACAGAGCGACAGACTCACACAACAGAGCGACAGACTCACACAGCAGAGCAACAGACTCACACAGCAGAGCACAACAGAGCGACAGACTCACATAGCATAGCGACAGACTCACACAGCAGAGCGACAGACTCACATCGCAGAACAACGAGTGGCAGACATACATCGCAGAACAAAGAGTGGCAGACTTACATCGCAGAACAGAGAGTGGCAGACTTACATCGCAGAACAGAGAGTGGCAGACTTACATGGCAGAACAAAGAGTGGCAGACTTACATCGCAGAACAAAGAGTGGCAGACTTACATCGCAGAACAGAGAGTGGCAGCATTACATCGCAGAACAAAGAGTGGCAGACTTACATCGCAGAACAAAGAGTGGCAGACTTACATCGCAGAACAAAGAGTGGCAGACTTACATCGCAGAACAAAGAGTGGCAGACTTACATCGCAGAACAGAGAGTGGCAGCATTACATCGCAGAACAAAGAGTGGCAGACTTACATCGCAGAACAGAGAGTGGCAGACTTACATCGCAGAGAGGCACATAGTTATGCTTTAACCATGTCATTAGTCACAAAAAAACAAGACAGTAACAATATACAAATGAACAAAAAAAATAACCAACTTACCATTGTAATTATCAGATGCTATGACAAGGTCGCTCACCTGAAGTAGTAGTGCATGCAAGCCCCTATGGTGATCTTAGAAATCATTTATATTTTATTAATTAAATTCAGGAAAATTCAGCCTCTATCGCAAGCTTTTTTATTGTTTGATAATAATAATAGATGATCATTGTGACCAAGTTTTATAAAGATTAGGCCAAAATATGTGACCTCTAGTGACTTCACAAGATTTTTTCTAAGACTTGGCCTAGCAACTTAAGTATTTGACCCCACACAGCCCAGTTTCAAACTTGACCTAAGTTTTATAGACTCAAGCATTCTGAAAAAGTTTCATGAAGATTAGGCTATAATAGAGTACTCTAATGTGTTTGCAAGCTTTTTCTAAGATTTGACCCAGTTTTATACCTCAAATGACCAAGTTTCAAAATTGACCAAGATTTCATAGAGACAAAGATTCTGACCAAGTTTCAAGAAGATTTGGCCATAAGTGTTGCCTCTTGAGTGTTCACAAGAAATTGTGGACAGATGGACGACAGCTGGACAGACGAAGAGCAATCACAAAAGCTCACCTTGTCACTTAGTGACAGGTGAGCTAGAAATATAACTCAAAACCACAACATATGCACAGCTAATAAATACTATGGGTGTCACAGCAGAAAATATGTCAACAGAAGAAAAACCAAAGTGCAAAGTCAGAAATTATATTTATGACAACATGTTTTTTATCTGAAATTTATATGGTGAAGAGTATTTTGACAGACAGACATAATGAATGTTAGTATTCTATGTTACATAATTACCATAAATCTAAAAGCTAGACATTTTCTTACAATGACTTGAATTGTTGTTCATCTAATTCTATAATAGTACGAAAGCATAAATAAATAAATAAGGATGTTTTTATCTCGCTTCACCTTTCCTCATTAAATTGCCTGATTGTTATATTCCACCTGAGTTCCCAAGACAAAACTACTTTTGCTCAGAATGTGCCGGTTAAATAAAAAGTGCCAAAACATAAAAACATTCTCACACAAAAATTGTAAAGTACAAAAAGTGCCTTGCAAAAAAGGAGCAGCAGAACCAGTATCAACGTTTTTTAATTAATTGAAGCACAAAAAGCAAAGATGACTGTGAAGCACCCGCACCGACTGAGGTCATATTCTACCTTAAGCACCAACATTGACTGATGTCATATTCTACCTTAAGCATCTACACTGACTGATGTCATATTCCACCTTAAGAATCTACACTGACTGATGTCATATTCTACCTTAAGCATCTACACTGACTGATGTCATATTCTACCTTAAGCATCTACACTGACTGATGTCATATTCTACCTTAAGCATCTACACTGACGGATGTAATGTTCTACATTAAGCATCTACACTGACTGATGTCATATTCTACCCTAAGCACCCACACTAACTGATGCCATATTCTACCTTAAGCACCCACACTAACTGATGTCATATTCTACCTTAAGCACCCACACTGACTGATGTCATGTTCTACCTTAAGCACCCAATCTGACTGATGTCATATTCTACCTTAAGCACCCATCTGACTGATGTCATATTTTACCTTAAGCACCCACACTGACTGATGTCATATTCTACCTTAAGCACCCACACTGACTGATGTCATATTCTACCTTAAGCACCCACACTAACTGATGTCATATTCTACCTTAAGCACCCACACTGACTGAGGTCATATTCTACCTTAAGCACCCACACTAACTGATGTCATATTCTACCTTAAGCACCCAATCTGACTGATGTCATATTCTACCTTAAGCACCCAATCTGACTGATGTCATATTCTACCTTAAGCAGCCACACTGACAGATGTCATATTCTACCTTAAGCTCCCACACTGACTGATTTCATGTTCTACCTTAAGCATCTACACTAACTGATGTCATATTCTACCTTAAGCACCCAATCTGACTGATGTCATATTCTACCTTAAGCACCCAATCTGACTGATGTCATATTCTACCTTAAGCACCTAATCTGACTGATTTCATTTTCTACCTTAAGCATCTACACTAACTGATGTCATATTCTACCTTAAACACCCAATCTGACTGATGTCATATTTTACCTTAAGCTCCCACACTGACTGATGTCATATTCTACCTTAAGCATCCACACTGACTGATGTCATATTCTACCTTAAGCACCCACACTAACTGATGTCATATTCTACCTTAAGCACCCACATTGACTGATGTCATATTCTACCTTAAGCACCCACACTAACTGATGTCATATTTTACCTTAAGCACCCAATCTGACTGATGTCATATTCTACCTTAAGCACCCAATCTGACTGATGTCATATTCTACCTTAAGCACCCACACTGACTGATGTCATATTCTACCTTAAGCTCCCACACTGACTGATTTCATGTTCTACCTTAAGCATCTACACTAACTGATGTCATATTCTACCTTAAGCACCCAATCTGACGGATGTCATATTCTACCTTAAGCACCCAATCTGACTGATGTCATATTCTACCTTAAGCACCCAATCTGACTGATTTCATGTTCTACCTTAAGCATCTACACTAACTGATGTCATATTCTACCTTAAACACCCAATCTGACTGATGTCATATTCTACCTTCAGCACCCAATCTGACTGATGCCATATTCTACATTAAGCACCCACACTAACTGATGTCATATTCTACCTTAAGCACCCACACTAACTGATGTCATATTCTACCTTAAGCACCAACACTAACTGATGTCATATTCTACCTTAAGCACCCACATTGACTGATGTCATATTCTACCTTAAGCACCAACAACATATTTCATACAAATGTGGGTTAAATGTTAACATTTCTACTATATGTAACCGGTTTGAACATCTTAAATATCCTCGGCAGTGACAATCATGGCATTATCCCAGAAATATATTAATTAACTGATATAAACTTTTACCTACCTATGTGCTAAATTATCTGTCAGATATTCAGCACGTAACGTGTGACATTTACGCACAGCGGCTATAAAACGAGGCATCATTTACAGCAAACTGCACAACACCTGACACTTTAGGCTGTTTTTTAATTCATTCAACGTTTTGAAAAGATGGCATTAAATTACTTAATGTCATATAGCAAATACTTACTGAAAGTCAAATTTCCTGTTCGTCTTCTCATTGACAAAACAACTGCAGTGCAAAATAGATAAAAAATATCCTGATTTATCGTTTTGTTATTCAGAATAATATTTGCAATTCTGCACTAAATGCAGAAGTTTAAACACATACATGAAGATGATTGTGGCCCTATGTCGCTCACTTGAGTTAGGGGATTGTGCTACATACCAAAAGCAGCAAATGGGCCATGATGGTCTAGATTGTATGGAGGAGACAAACATTTTGGCAAAGTTTCATGAAAATTGGTCCATAATTGTGGCCTCTAACCTGTTCAAAAGCCTTTATGGAAGATTTGACCTAGTGACCTTGTTTTTAACCTAACATGACCTAGTTCACAAGCTTTTTCTAAGATTTGACCTAGTAACCTGGTTTTTAACCCAACATAACCTAGTATAAAACTTGGCCTAGATTTAATGGACAAATATTCTAACATGAATATTGGGTTGTAAGTGTTTTCACAAAGATTTGTGAATAAATGGCCTAATGGCGGACGGATAAAGGACGATGAGTGATCAAAAACAGAGTAGCAATACCACGTGGCTTTTGCTACAGTTACTAGTAGAAATTTGTAAATATTGGAACACTTATATAGCCATAAGTATTTTATTTCTTCATCGATTTCTATAAAATATACGCCACGCTAAGGGGAAACGTATTTGCTTTCCGTGAAATATAATATCTTTTTCAGCAGTTTTACCCATTTTTCCATTACCCTGTGAAACCTACACGTTCCACGGTTTCATAGGGTAATGGACAAAACGGCACAGTCGCTGAAAAATATTTTATATTTCATGGAAAGCAAATTATTTTCCCCTAAGCGTGGCGTATATTTCATAGAAATCGATGAAGAAATAAAATACTTATGGCTATTTTATTTTCCAATGTTTACAAATTTCTTCTTGTAACTGTAGTCAAAAGTCACGTGGTATTGCTACACTGAAAAAAGAGCCAAGTTATTCACAAGTATACCTATCTGATAGAATCATGCAGGTCAAACCTTTTAGTTATATGATTGTCTGAGTTTGAAAGGTCAATCAAATGTAACACCATTAAGGACTGCACAATACTTGATGGGTCTCATTTTAGCAGCTCAGTCACAATACTTCATGGGTCTCATTTTAGTAGCTCAGTCACAATACTTCATGGATCTCATTTTAGTTGCTCAGTCACAATACGTAATGGTTGTCATTTTGGTAGCTCAGTAACAATACTTCATGGGTCTCATTTTAGTAGCTCAGTCACAATACGTAATGGTTGTCATTTTGGTAGCTCAGTCACAATACTTCATGGGTCTCATTTTAGTAGCTCAGTCACAATACGTAATGGTTGTCATTTTGGTAGCTCAGTCACAATACTTCATGGGTCTCATTTTAGTAGCTCAGTCACAATACGTAATGGTTGTCATTTTGGTAGCTCAGTAACAATACTTTATGGGTCTCATTTTGGTAGCTCAGTCACAATACTTCATGGGTCTCATTTTAGTAGCTCAGTCACAATACGTAATGGTTGTCATTTTGGTAGCTCAGTAACAATACTTTATGGGTCTCATTTTGGTAGCTCAGTAACAATACTTTATGGGTCTCATTTTGGTAGCTCAGTCACAATACTTCATGGATCTCATTTTAGTTGCTCAGTCACAATACGTAATGGTTGTCATTTTGGTAGCTCAGTCACAATACTTCATGGGTCTCATTTTAGTAGCTCAGTCACAATACGTAATGGTTGTCATTTTGGTAGCTCAGTCACAATACTTCATGGATCTCATTTTAGTTGCTCAGTCACAATACGTAATGGTTGTCATTTTGGTAGCTCAGTCACAATACTTCATGGGTCTCATTTTAGTAGCTCAGTCACAATACGTAATGGTTGTCATTTTGGTAGCTCAGTCACAAGACTTCATGGGTCTCGTTTTAGTAGCTCAGTCACAAGACTTCATGGGTCTCAATTAAGTAGCACCGTCACAAGACTTCATGGGTCTTATTTTAGTAGCACAGTCCAAGATTTCATGGGTGTCATTTTAGTAGCACAGTCACAAGACTTCATGGATCTCATTTTAGAAGCTCAGTCACAATATGTCATGGGTGTCATTTTGGTAGCTCAGTCACAATACTTCATGGGTCTCATTTTAGTAGCTCAGTCACAATACGTCATGGTTGTCATTTTGGTAGCTCAGTCACAATACTTCATGGGTATCATTTTAGTAGCTCAGTCACAATACGTCATGGGTGTTATTTTGGTAGCTCAGTCACAATACTTCATGGGTCTCATTTTAGTAGCACAGTCACAAGACTACATGTGTCTCATTTTAGTAGCACAGTCAAAAGACTTCATGGGTCTCATTTTAGTAGCACAGTCACAAGTCTACATGGGTCTCGTTTTAGTAGCTCAGTCACAAGACTTCATGGGTCTCAATTTAGTAGCACCATCACAAGACTTCATGGGTCTCAATTTAGTAGCACAGTCACAAGACTACATGGATATCATTTTAGTAGCTCAGTCACAAGTCTACATGGGTCTCGTTTTAGTAGCTCAGTCACAAGACTTCATGGGTCTCAATTTAGTAGCACAGTCACAAGACTTCATGGGTCTCATTTTAGTAGCACAGTCACAAGACTTCATGGGTCTCAATTTAGTAGCACAGTCACAAGACTTCGTGGGTCTCAATTTAGTAGCACAGTCACAAGACTACATGTGTCTCAATTTAGTAGCACAGTCACAAGACTTCATGGGTCTCATTTTAGTAGCACAGTCCAAGATTTCATGGGTGTCATTTTAGTAGCACAGTCACAAGACTTCATGGATCTCATTTTAGTTAAAGCAATTTTCCTAAAGGTTGTTTAGTACAATGTCATTTTGGTAGCTCAGTCACAATACTTCATGTGTCTCATTTTAGTAGCTCAGTCACAAGAATGTATGAGTCTCATTTTAGTAGCACAGTCACAAGACTACATGGGTCTCATTTTAGTAGCACAGTCACAAGACTACATGTGTCTCAATTTAGTAGCACAGTCACAAGGCTTCATGGGTCTCATTTTAGTTAAAGCAATTTTCCTAAAGGTTGTTTAGTACAAAGCATATGGCATTTCCTGGTCCATGCTTGTTTTATGTTGTTTGTTGTGATATTATATAAGAAACATTTCAACAAAATACACTAAATAATAGAGGGGAAATTCAAATATATAAAACAGATTGCAATTGTTAGTAATAATTACAATCAAACTTGTCATTACACACCTCAGGTTCAAGATGCTACATATTGTATGTTCAAAGACATCAATTGAATAAATGATAAAATTAATGCTTTAAAAGGTCAACATATAGGAGACATTTATACAAAGGGTATTTACTATTGTAATAGTTGAAGTATTTTATACTTGTATTAATTTCATCATGACTTCTTCATCTTGAAATCTGACTCCTTCTACTTATTATAATGTATCTTTGTGTTATGTTACTACTGAAAGTGATCTTCGAATGAATCAACTCGCGAGCTAACTGTTTAGGAAGAGCTAACAAAAACTGCTATTATATCCAATAATCTCGAAACATGTGGACAAGTTGGTGCAAAAATATTGTAACTAGTTCAGTGGGTAAGATTCTAGATACAGCTGTAACGTTACAACTCTAGGTTATCTTTCAATTTTGATGCAAAATGCCAAAATGGTGTTTAATTTTTTTATCTTTAAATATAATCTTTAGCTTCAATGTTCGACTCTGTAGGTCTCTTGTTCAAGTCGTGAATGTCCGACCTTGTCTTTGTTCTATTCAACAGCTTTTCAAGATTAATTCTAACAAATAAGATAAATGATCAGAGATTGCTAAAAGGATTCAACTGTCCAGTTTTAATGTTTTGCATAAAGTTGATTTTATTTTATAGTGTGAATGGAGTTTTTATGACAAGCCGAGATAAATTGCTTTGCTTATTTAAATTGAAGTTCCCACCAACAATATTACAATTGAGGATTTTACTACCTAAATATTTGAACACTTCCATATGTTGTTTCCATGGTATTGTTTTATCAAACCACTTACGAAAATCGTAATACTTACGATCAAGTTTGAATTAATTATAATTTACAATTATAAAGTATGGAAAATGGAGCATTAATACTTATAATGATACAGTTTCTGAACTCCTACAAACCATATCCTTTACTAATTTGCAGTTGTTAAAGAATTGTAAAGAATTTAAATTTGAACATAAGTTTGCGATTTCCTTAAGTCTCTTTTGCCTCTGTCACCAAAACTAAGTCAGGTAACAGTCAGACTGTGTGGCAATTGAAACTGACAGCGCGTTTGGTTAAGAAAAAAAACAGCCAATGAAAACATGCCCATCAAAAGTATTAAGGATTTCTAAGGGGGGACACGGGAGCCGCCATTGTTGTGGTCTGGTTTCCATCCCTTAAAGCTTACAGAGTTCCACAAATAGCGCAAATATATCTTTAAAATGAAGACCAAACTGATCACAGTAGTTACTTCTCTTTGCAGTATTCTAGTCGGAATTATAAGGCATGGTGAGCTGCACTTAAACTTGATTGAATCATACAGCAGAAAACATTCTGATTAGAACACAAGTTATTAATAAACATTACATATATGTAAAATTTCTAATGGGTGGACATGAACCAATACACAAAGCAGAACTTGAATTCTGTTCAGTTTTTTATGCCATCGCTGCATAGAAGTAAGTGGAAACACAAAACATACGAAAGTATGATACTGGAAAGTTGATATTATTTCGCGTTTTCACT
Source organism: Spisula solida (assembly GCA_947247005.1). Classification (NCBI taxonomy): domain Eukaryota; kingdom Metazoa; phylum Mollusca; class Bivalvia; order Venerida; family Mactridae; genus Spisula; species Spisula solida. The sequence goes on along the minus strand of OX365960.1, from coordinate 23,748,718 downwards.
ATCATACTATCATATTATTCACTATCATAGTATCCACTTTTCATTATCGTACTATTTTTGTTTCGTACTATCAACTTTTCACTATCATACTATCGTTTTTTCACTATTGTACTTTCGACTTTTCACTATCGTACTATCGACATTTTATAGCTATGCAGCAATGGCCCTAATGGGTCACTGTCGTTTTCACTTTTTATACTCCTCTCCGGAACTAAGGGAGCCACTTTCTAGCTTTATTTGAAAGTTACCTTGTAGCAGTAACATTATGTTAAGGTGGCCTATCAGTCCTGGAACTACAGATCTGTGGGTTTACAATGCCCAAGGCATCTAGTATTTTTTCCTTTTTAAAAGTATACACTAGTAATGAATATACAATTATAAAATAAATATACCAGATTTATATAGCGCCCTTTTCATGCGAACGCACGTTCAAAGGCACTTTACCCATGTTGCAGCCACAAGGGCGCAGGTGCATCCTCGACCAGTGCAGACACAGCATGATCAGACCAGAGGGACAGACTGAGAGAAAGCCCCTGAAGGGAGAGAGAGAGACATTAGATACAGGCATGTCCGGCGCAGCAGAGGTGCGCCTAGCTCTTATTTCGAATAGACAGCCTGGTTCTTTAATGTGCCCGGTGTATAGCACTGATACACAGCTTCCTGGCACTTCTAGATACTTTGCAGACCACACGGCCAGATATAGCGGGAAATATTATAAATATTTCAGAAATGTCAAGTTCCGATGCCAGGGTTCAATTAAAGCAAAGTTCAAGGGAAACTAATAAGTTTGCATAGACACAGATACATCCACTTTAAGTATGACCTGAATGGAAAAGATACAGATACATCCACTTTAAGTATGACCTAAATGGAATAAGATACAGATACATCCACTTAAAGTATGACCTAAATGGAATAAGATACAGATACATCCACTTTAAGTATGACCTAAATGGAATAAGACACAGATACATCCACTTTAAGTATGACCTAAATGGAATAAGACACAGATACATCCACTTTAAGCATGGTCTAAATAGAAATTTAATGAATGAAAATGTTACACAAACTGTCACACCTCTGTATTAAATAACATGATATTGATCATAGTTGGTACGCCCAAACACTAAATCTATACACGGGGATGTGCACCGGTACAGATCATCATTATATTACAGTTTATTGTCATATGACTCCCAACTATTTATGAATGAATACATAAAATGTTTGAATAACCTGCAACACGTATAAAGCAGAATATACTAACGTAACAAATTTTGATGCAAACATTTGGTAAACTTGATTAATATTAATAGACAGGTTTAACAAGTCACTAAGAATTGCAAGCAATTCAGAAGTCCCCTACCAGATTTCAGCAGACAGACGGACAGATGGACAGACAGACGGACGGACGGTTGGACGGAGGGCAAACCTATAGTCCCCTCGGGTGTGAACATCGGTAGGGGACTAACAAGAGTACTGACTCTGATACTCTTGACCGGCCTGCAATATATTTCTGTATGCACATAATGTTTGAGAATCCATGAAAGCGGCTAATTAGCACTCGACACCTCCTTCCTGATGGTATCATTAACACAAGGTTTGTGAGAAGACATGTCAATTATCTTTATGCACTGGATGATGAAAAACTTTCATTTAAACACTATAATACAAAATGTATGTTTAACTTACTAGAGACATCAGAATGATTCAATAAGGGCTTCACATAAACTTTTGATATAATCCAATCAAATGATAAAATCACCTACTTTTTTTTTTTTTTTTTTTTTTTTTTTTTTTTTTGAGGTTTTGGTATATTTTATTTTGTATAACTCATTTTCATATTTACAAACAAGCTCAATGGCTTTTCAAAGACTACGCTAACAGAGTTTAAAACTACCTACTATTCAATTTACAGAAATAAACTATTAATAAAATTACATTAATACAATATACAGTAACCTCATATAATATAATAAACAAACAAAAAAACCAGAAAAAAACATAGTTTCACCACCTTTTTTTGTGTTTTCTGTACTTTGATAATATTTGATTCTTGAGTGTACCTATAGTTCAATGTAAGGTTTATAAACAAAAGTGTCTTACAATGGACCATCTGTTATATTCTATATCTGTTATGCCTGATGTTTGATATATCTCCCATGCAAGTTTTAAACTGTTCTTTAAACTTTCAGTACTAGGTAAGATTTCTTTCCTTTTACATAGGTATATATATTTTTTATATTCTAAAAGAACAATATCAATAGGTATGTACTCTTTTTTCCCAGATCCTAATACAAGATTTATCTTATTTATTTTATAGTTGGGTTCCAGATGTACTATTTCATTATTCAAAAATTGTATAATTGGTCTTACTCTGCAACATTCCCAGAATAGATGGGATATTGTTTCTTCATGTCTTGTACAAAACGTACATAGGTTATTTGATTTAATTTTCATTTTATAAAGTAGTGTATTGGTAGCTAGAATTCTATGTACAATTCTTGTTTGTAACCATTGTATATATGTGTCTCTAGTATATTTAAAGACGTAGCTGTATATGAAGTCCCAGTCTATATTGTTGTTACTTAATAATTCCCACTTAGGTTTGCTTGTTGGTGTTTCATCATTTTTGATCAGTGTTTTATATATAAATTTATTTGCATCCTTCTTTGTTAGAATCGGATGTAAATAGCAATTCATGCTGGGATTCAGGAACTTATTATTTTTTTCTAATGGTATTTTTTTTGCTTTAATATACTTGTTCACAGCATTTCTAAGCCCATAGTATAGTAGAAAATTCAATTTTTCCCCTGTTATTTCCTCTAGATATTTGATATCAACAAACTTTCCTTGATCATCAATTACATCTTTAATAAATCTTATTCCTTTTTTGTAGAAGGAGGGTAAATATATGTATTGTTGATTTATAAGGAGATTTTTGTTATAGAAAAGTGGCATATTATGTATTTGTGTTGTCTCACTTATAGACAATTTATCTAGAAAGCAAATATAGGATTTTAACACATCTTTCCAGAACAGGTTCTTTATTTTTGCTATTATGATGCCACAGTATGATTTGCCACAGTTGAAAAGTTTATCTATGTCAAAATCACCTACTTGAAGCTACAGATAGGATCCTTTACATGTAGGCATTAAAACACTTATCTCAACCCCATAAACATTGCATTTCTCCAAATTCCACAAAATTTCATGCCCTCTAAAATAAACGATTTAACAGTATTGTATCAAGGGAGACAACCAGTACTTATAATAATTTAATGTAACAACCAGAGTTCATTCCCCTTATCACTTTGTTCATACATCCTACATTTTGACTTTTTGCTACCACAAAACTGTTCACAATGCATGAAATCAAAATAATAAATGTAGAAATTATCAAACTTCAGCAAGAAAACTCATCCATCATCATCATTTAATGAAAATGTCAAGTCATCTTACTCATAAAATTTGTCATAATTTTCCGCCTTATTAACGTCGCAGATATACCATGACATTGTCTTCAAGTTTTAACAAAAATCTGTTTATAGCAATATTTATGAGTACTTTATACAGTTAACAATTTTAAAAGGCATTGAAATGAGACCATTAACAAAGTATGCAATTCATTTAACTAGTATATTATATATTACCTTCTCGCTTTGAATCAGTGAATTAACTTAAAGTAATAAACCAAAGTCATTTAAGTTATCAGGGGCATAGCTTGATCTAAATCAATGTGTAGGCCAAGTTATTTTAGGGGGAGTTCGGGGGCATGCTCCCCCGGATTTTTTTTAATTTCTATATCGTCGCAGATGCATTCTTAGCTGTTGTCAGACTAAAAAACAAGAATACATGTAATAACGACTCTCAATTGTGATAGGGTAAATATAATTTATCAAAATATCTAAATCATTAAGATGAATGAAAAACAATACTAGTAGGACTCTACAGTATTGTCTAGCTTCCATATAAACATAGTTTCCTTAGGCCAGAGTTCTTTTATTTTTCTTTAATTGGACCCTCCTGCCCAAATGTTTGGCATTTTCAAAAAAAAAAAATTTGACAAACTGGAAAAAAACAAAATTGCATATAATGTTTTGATGTTAAATGGACCAGCCTTGTATTATTATTTCATTATTTTGTTAATAATAAGTTTTATTATATTAATGTTTCACTGTAGTGTACTAGTCTTATGATAAATTGGCTGTTTTCTTGAAAACTAACACTGTTGTTGAGTGTTGATTACTTTAAATTGGACCATCATTGACTATTTTACCACCAACAGCTTGTGGAAGCTATATTTTGGGAGTTTTTTATTTTTATTTGTTTCCCTTCTCCTGTTGATTTTTTTCTGAAAAATGTCCGAGTAACAAAAAATTAAAAAACTCTGGCCTTAGTGTAATGGGGTCCGGGGGGCATGCTCCCCCACTTTTTTTAAAATTATAAACTGTCGTTTGTGTTCTCTTGGCTGTTTTCAGACTAAATATCAATAACAGTCCTGGGGTGGTATTCAATATTGATCTTACTTGACTCAAGGATAAGGACAACCAATCAGATCACACCATTTCAAACTATTGGTCAGTAACAGGCGATATGATTGGCTATCCTTATTCTCTAATTAAATAAGATCAATATTGAATACTACCCCAGGGGTGGTATTCAATATTGATCTTACTTGACTTAAGGATAAGGGCAACCAATCAGATCACACCATATTAAACTCTTGGTCAGTAACAGGCAATATGATTGGCTATCCTTATTCTCCAATTAAATAAGATCAATGTTGAATACCACCCCAAGTGAGTTTGACACTCCTATACCCCATTGATTTTTAATGCTTTTTTTGGCATTTTTACTTTTTTGACATTCTGTGAAAAAGTGTAGGCCGCGGCCTATAAGAAGTTACGCCCCTGGTTATACTTTTATTTGTTCAAATATTTAAACACACATTACTGCTTATTACATGCACTGTGAATTTGCAAAATGATGATGCAGTTTAAAATTTATGAATAGAATATTTGAAATTTTTGTTTTAGGTCTCATATTTTTTCTACAACCTGTATACCTGTAATATGAATGAACAAATGCACTGCATCCAGCGGGGATTTCCCAAAGGTTTACGTATAATCTGGCAAAGAAAGAATGTTTGTTTGCTCCAAAGAGACTATAGTGGGTAATATTGAATGTAGGTAATATAGGTGGGACGTAATACACAAGGGAGGTAATACACTAGGAGGGTAATACAGGAGAGAAGAAATACAGGAGGTAGGTAATACACAAGGTAGGTAATACACAAGGTAGGTAATATACAAGGTAGGTAATATACAAGGTAGGTAATATACAAGGTAGGTAATATACAAGGTAGGTAATATACAAGGTAGGTAATATACAAGGTAGGTAATATACAAGGTAGGTAATATACAAGGTAGGTAATACACAAGGTAGGTAATACACAAGGTAGGTAATATACAAGGTAGGTAATACACAAGGTAGGTAATATACAAGGTAGGTAATATACAAGGTAGGTAATATACAAGGTAGGTAATATACAAGGTAGGTAATATACAAGGTAGGTAATATACAAGGTAGGTAATATACAAGGTAGGTAATACACAAGGTAGGTAATACACAAGGTAGGTAATACACAAGGTAGGTAATATACAAGGTAGGTAATACACAAGGTAGGTAATACACAAGGTAGGTAATATACAAGGTAGGTAATATACAAGGTAGGTAATATACAAGGTAGGTAATATACAAGGTAGGTAATATACAAGGTAGGTAATACACAAGGTAGGTAATATACAAGGTAGGTAATACACAAGGTAGGTAATATACAAGGTAGGTAATATACAAGGTAGGTAATATACAAGGGAGGTAATATACAAGGTGCATAATACACTAGGGAGGTAATACACAAGGTAGGTAATACACAAGGGATGTTATACACCAGGTAGTTAATATACAAGGTAAGAAATACACCAGGTAGGAAATACACAAGGTAGGTAATATTCAAGGTAGGTAATACACAGGGTATGTAATATACCTGGTTGGTAATACACAAGGTAGGTATATCACAAGGTAGGTAATATACCTGGTTGGTAATACACAAGGTAGGTATATCACAAGGTAGGTAACATACAAGGGAGGTAACACACAAGGGAGTAATACACAAGGTAGGTAATACACAAGGGTGGCAATACACTGAAAAGAAAGTACTATGTAAGGGAGGGGATGCACAAGGTAGGTAATACAGGAGGTGGGTAATATACAAGGTAGGTAATATACAAGCGAGGTAATATACAAGGGAGGTAATATACAAGGTAGGTAATACACAAGGTAGGTAATAAACAAGGTAGGTAATATACAAGGGAGGTAATACAGGATCTAGGTAATGTAGGAGGTAGATTATATACAAGGGAGATAATACACAGGGTAAGTAATATACAAGGTAGGTAATATACAAGGGAGGTAATATACAAGGGAGGTAATATACAAGGGAATGACCACACAGGGTAGGTAATATACAAGGGAGGTAATACACAAGGTAGGTAATATACAAGGGAGGTAATACACAAGGAAGGTAATACACAAGGTAGGTAATATACAAGGGAGGTAATATACAAGGGAGGTGATACACAAGGTAGGTATAATGCACAAGGGAGGTTATATACAAGGTAGGTAAAACACAAAGTGGGTAATGTACAAGGGAGGTAATTTACAAGGTAGGTATTACATACAGTAGGTAATACACAAAGGAGTTAATATACAAGGGAGGTAATGCATCATGTAGGTAATATACAAGGTAGGTAATACACACAGGAGGTAATACACAAGGTAGGTAATACATAAAGTATGTTATTCACAAGATAGGTAATTTTCAAGGTAGGTAATGCACAAGGGAGGTAATACACAAGATTGGTAATACATAAGGTAGGTAATACAAAAGGGAGGTAATACACCAGGAAGGCAATGCACACGGTCGGTAATACACAGCACACGGTAGGTAATACACAAGGTAGTCCGGACATAGATTACTACTACCCCATGCCCCAACGCCCATGAATATATATTACGGTTCACGTTCTTATTGACTTCTATACGATTCTGCTCCTTATATCAAAATGCAAACTTACTTTTCTACCTGATTGTATAGTGTTTACCGTATTCTGCTTCGGTGATAACAATGGCGTATGTAATCTGTTTCCAAGCATCCAACATAACCAATCAGAATCAAGCGTTTAAGCGGGCCTCACAATTGACAGAAGCGCCACCAACGGCACCAGACGCGCTGCAAGGTTATAAGAGTTGTTGATGGCTGACGTGATTCAACGATGCACACTTCCGCTGATGTTCAAGACTTAGAGATCAACCTAAAATAAGGCTCTGTGAAGACCACGTTCGAAATTATAACTGAACTGAAGATGTTTCGTGTCACATAATCTACTTCGCCCTGTCTAAGCGTATTTTCGAGCGTGTGGATCGAATGCGACGGAGCAGTGCGGAAAATGTGGATTGTTAGTTATGGTCAAGAAAATGTTTGGCTTCACCATTCCTTTAATTTTAAAATTATGAGATTTGGAATCGGCCAAGGGTGACCTACAATAAATGCCCCTCGATCGTGATGCATTGAAAAATTCATAGCACTCGAAAATATCTTAGACAGGGTGTAATTACATCGAACGGTTAGATTTCTGAACGGCGTGGCATGTGTCATTTGTCATTCTGATTTCACCTCGAATTTTGTCAAACATGTGCTCCAATTTTTGCTCAGGAGTTCTAAACAGCTGTATTTCAGCTGTAGTGCTCCTGGACACTGACACTCGACCAGAGAAACAATTTTATAAATAGCCGTGATCTTTAATCTTTATTTATCTTCATATTTTTTTGCTGGTCGAGTTCCAGTGCTCCTGGAGCCGTCACAAACATGTGTATTCTATAAGAGTTTCATAGCTTAATTATAGGGGCACGGAACCACTGCCCCTCTCTGGATCCACTCATGTGGACTGATATTCCATGAATGGTTGGGACACAGCCACTATACTTACATAGGACTTGTATTAGGCTGAGCGATGTGTGACCATGTATCTATGTGGTATAGGGAGGTAATTCAGGGAGTTAAATTTGTTAGCGTTAAGACCGAGTTATCTCTCTAATTGAATAGTACAGCCAGGAAAACCAAGTCGATGAAGTAGGCATGTAGATCGTACATCTACGGTCAGATGTTTACTCATTTTATTTGCATTGGACACATAGCTATTAGCCCGTTGCTCGTAGCACGTTGGTCGCAGCACGAAGTTTGTCAGTCGTAGGTCGTTGTCGCAGCACGTAGGTCGTTGGTCGCAGCTCTTAGCTCGTAGATGTTAACTCGTTGGTCGCAACTCGTAGGTAGTTGGTTGCAGCTCGTAGGTCGTTAGTTTAGGGTAAATGTATGATAACGAGATAATGTGTAGAGCGTCTCTACCATGGACCGGCTGGCAAGTTGTGGGTTTAGAAATGATTTCTTGGTCACGATCGTATTGGTGCTACAGTGCAGTTAAGTCACACTTGTATTGACGTACATCCCCGTCAACCGCGGACCGGCTGACAAGTTGTGGGGTTAGAAATGATTTCATTGGTCGTATTGGTGCTACAGTGCAGTTAAGTCACACTTGTATTGACGTACATCCCCGTCAACCGCGGACCGGCTGGCAAGTTGTGGGATTAGAAATGATTTCATTGGTCGTATTGGTGCTACAGTGCAGTTAAATCACACTTGTATTGGCGTACATCCCCGTCAACTGCGGACCGGCTGGCAAGTTGTGGGATTAGAAATGATTTCATTGGTCGTATTGGTGCTACATTGCAGTTAAGTCACACTTGTATTGGCGTACATTCCCGTCAACAACGGACCGGCTGGCAAGTTGTGTGTTTAGAAATGATTTCTTGGTTGTAGCGGTGCTACATTGCAGTTAATGCACACTTGTGTTGGCGTACATCCCCGTCAACCACGGACCGGCTGACAAAATAAAAAAATTAAATGTGTGTTTAGAAATGATTTCTTGGTTGTAGTGGTGCTACTGTGCAGTTAAGTCACACTTGTATTGGTGTACATCATGTAAGTATAGTTAAGTATACAATTTTACATAGTTGGTCCAAACGTAACTGTATCCTTGAAAAAGAGGTAAAAAAGTTCTTTTATAAAATTTACGTTGTCTAAGATATTATAAATTTTATAAGGAACTATTTTGTTTTGTTTATAATTTACTCTTAGCTAGTGATACAGTAACCTATGAGTCGGTCCAGTGTTAGGATACTGTCATTATCGGGTATTCTGTGGGACGTTCAATAAAGCACGAACTATAAACAACAACAAAATAAGATGTTATGATTTTTTGCTGCATCAATTGCATTGTCTATAACTTATGCTTGGAGTATTCTCCTACAATCTATTCAATCAACATGATATCTTTAAGCATCGTGATTGAGATATACTACTGATTAATATGATGTAATCGTAGGCATAAGGATATGTAGTCGGGTCTCCTCTTTTTCGAATTTTCCAACTTCCAATTATTATTCGAATTAAGCCAGGTATTCGAAAAGCTCAATACGTACAATTTTGATTTTTTATAAACATGTAGAGGAAAGCAATACGAACATGGAGTCTATGGAATCGATATTCGGACTTTACCGGGTAATCAGACTATACCGGATATTCGGACTATACCGGGTATTTGGACTTTACCGGGTAATCGGACTATACCGGGTATTCGGACTATACCGGGTAATCAGACTATACCGGGTAATCAGACTATACCGGGTATTCGGACTATACCGGGTATTCGGACTATACCGGGTATTCGGACTATACCGGATATTCGGACTATACCGGATATTCAGACTATATTGGGTATTTGGACTAAACAGCGTATTGAATAAAATCCTGTTAGTGGAGGGTAAACAATGTGATTTAAGACGATGTAATGTATACCGTTTTGGTAATTATTATATGAAAACATAGATACACGCAATATTTAACAAAATAAATTAAGATATGAATAACAAAACAATTAAAGACACTATAGTATAAACACTTATATATATTTAACAATAATACCATTAGAGACAATAGTGACACTAAAATATGAAAGTTAGTAAACCACTTACGATGCTTAGAAACAGCTAGTATTTAAATAATGAATTCTGATTGATATACGCTTGAAATATTTCGCAAGATTTAAGTATGTATGTACGTACATTGTACGGACTCTAAGAATCATTTTCGAAAACGTAGAACAATGTATGTTTTCAATCTTAGTGTGAACATTCTTTGCTGACACCTCAAGTAAAAGTCTGTCAACACAAAGTTTAAAACAAACGTAAGTATTTTATTCTTTGACTGATTTAAACGAGGCATCATCGACACTCAAGCCGAGAATAGCCTGCATTTGAGATTTACTTCGGATTATGCCGGGTATTATGGTAGGAGGTTGTCAAACGAACCAAGTCCACTGGATTTCATCTTCACAAGTCAGAGTATATCTACTTTTTATAAGCAATCGGTGGCAATGGTTCATTGTTGGTTGCGATGCTGGATTTAGCCCCTTGTAGAGGCGGCAGACTTTGCCGGCGCATTTCTGTATCGACGTGTGTCTCCGTGGAAAAATCATTGCTAACTGTCTTGTTGTTATCTTCAGCTTTGTTTAAATCGTTATTCTCTTCATTTGTGTTATTATTACTTTGTTGAGACTTCTCTGTGGCCTCGTCTTTGTTTGTGTTATTATTTGTTTGTTCAGACTTCACTGACGCCTCGTCTTTGTTTGTGTTATTGTTTATATTCTGATTATTTGTGAAAGGTGTGTTTTTAGGTGGTAGTGTTGGTGCTATTAACACTGGTGTGTTGTAAGGTTTTACAGGGATGTCACTCTCGATATCTGCAGGTTTATGATTGGAATCAACCTTCTCGGGTAAGTTCTCTGTCGACTCACTGTCAACTTTGTTCTTCCTGTAATCAGAAGAAAACATTCCGTTAAGGAATTATAAGCGTTAAACTAAATTTCCCCTTCTACTTTTAATGTAAATATTATCGACGCGCAGATTATAGATACAACTATGAAAGTTGGGTATGGAGATGTACGACAACATCGAATAGTATCTTTGTGTATTGTCATTTTAAAATATGTGTGCAGTTTCTACCAAAGGGGTCTGTATCGACTCACTGGTCTCTCAATCACTAGATATAGATTAACAGGGACGTAACTGGTATCAAAATTGCGACACCACCAACTTTACAAACAGTCTTGTAACTTTTCCAAAAAGGCAATTAATCACATATTATTGTTTTCTCATGTAGCAAGCTTATACATTTATCTTCGAGATACAACCAATCTTATGTCAAAATATATCGCACTCGAGCCGTTACAAATGCATACATGTTGAAAATATACTGAAAAATAAAAACAGGACAAAAATGTGGACAGGCCCTTACCATACTATAGGGCTCTTCACACAGGAGTGTCGACAAAAACAATGCCATGGTTGGATGAGCGTATAATAACTAAAACTATAACCAAAATATCACCTCTGAAAAGTAACACAAGCGCTAGTGCGGCCATTCTATCATTTTGAAATCTAAAAATGTTCATCGGACTTCCATGTTTGTAAAGCCGAACACCCGATGACACAAGCTATTTTACTGGATAAACTTTCGAACATGTGACCACTGCAAACAGATATACTAGTTCTCGATATTCTAGCGCAGGTAATACGTATTGGATGCACAACCGGGATCAAGTAGTTTGTAAATAAAAATACTACGTATCGGTCTACAAATTGTGCACGAAAAACTCGTGTTCTGATCCAAGTGAGTAAGCAAGGAATGTAGAATGGTTGTAAATATTACTATATTCCACTGAAAAGCGTGCAGCAGTTAAAGGTTTTAAACTAATCAATGAGTCTACTCCCCATTTTAAGAAGCACACGTTAAATGTACATGAGGGATGATCAACACATAAAAAGGAAAATGCTCATAAATTATTGTTAAGTGACCAATGTTGTTTAAACATATAATATATTGGCTTATTATAAATAATGAACTATAAAAAACGTTCATTTTAACACAAACAAACAACTTAACGTTTATGTATTTGGATTATTTTATTTAAAAATTCACGTCATGTGTAATAAGGAGTACAGCACTGAGAATTGGGTCTGATCCTTACCTTTACTGTATACTTGAATATATAACAAGTTCTTGCGTTGAATTTATGAATTGTAAATACCCATACCAGTAACACGCACGTGCCTATGTTTTTCAGAGTTTTGAATCGGTACTAATCGTTTTAGAAAAAGTTATTTCCGGTTTAGAAAATTGCGGAGTCGAAAGAAGTGAATGGTTGAAAGTATTCAAATTGCGAAACGTTTGGGTCCTAACATATTCTTTCATAACGTTAAGCCTGATTCAAATCATGAAAATTATTGAAAAAATACATTTATCACATAACATGCGGTCCAGGAGTGCCGTAAAGCCGTGACGTAAATATCGTTCGGCACTCCCAGACCGTGCAATAAATATTTAAATTAGCTTGACGTGACGTTAGCCAATCAATGCATTGATCCGTCACTGACGTCAGGATAATATCAACGTCACCATGACGTCGCGCTCATTGTACCGCTAAATTTTGGCTGAAACATATGCAGCGCATATCATCCTTCTGAACAATATTGAGCGTTTTCTAAGGTTATGTGATAAATAGAATCTTACATTCGTGCTCATTACATACGAGTTTTATTAAACTCTTCGACAAAAACAATATGACACTCGGCAAAGCCTCGTGTCGTATCATTTTGTCCACTCGTTTAATAAAACTCGTATGTATTGAGCACTCATGCAAGATCCTCTATATCTTATTTAATCCATTGTAAATAAAACAATATGGCGACGTCGGAATTGACGTCACATCATTTAACGTGACGTCATCGCACGTTAACGCGACGTCGTCGCACGACATAGCGCGCCAACTTGTGAATAAAATTATTTTGAATTGAAATATAAATAGAGGATATTACATTAGTGTCTTTTCATATTGAATTTATTAAACGAGTTTAATAAAATCATAAAATGTGAAGCTCTGTCGAGCATTTTATCGATTTTATTCAACGAGTTTAATAAATTCAATGTGGAAAGTCACAAATATAATGTTCTTTTATCATATGTATAGCTACTTTTTTTCACTATACGTTCACAGTTTGCAAATGTAATTGAATGATGTTAAATCTTAAGTTTGTAAACCAATTGTAACCTAGTTCGGCGTATGAAATTAAAAAATCTGCTGAACTAACGTGATTCTCGGAAGGTAAACAAAAAACCATTTGTGTATGCCTTCACAATTTATTTCAACATACTTGTTATATTTCCGATAGGTTAATGAATATACTTTACATTGTTAACAAAGAAAAGAAATGTATTCGTTGCTTTCAGATGTTGATTGAATATATTGTTTACAATTAAAATATTGCGTAAGCGAAACCGGTAAGGGCTAAAATCCACACTTGCGGTGCTGATCCCGTACTATACTTGTTTCAAAACGAGGCTATGAACTCGACCCTCTCATAAACACTTGGTCAAATGTTTTAGTGATAACTGTAAGTGTGATAAGATTGATCTTTCACCAGTTTAATCGCGTATATGTATTAGTTCATGTTCCAACTGATGTAACAACGGCACTGACAGAAATGCTCAAGGACTTTGTTATTATAAATTTCGACGGGTATGGAAAAATGTCAGAGTTGTTGGCTCCTGTTGTGTCGACATTCGGATATGTCGACATAATTTTGACGGTCCCAAAAATGTCGACATAACGAGTGTCGACTGTAATAAACGCGCAACTTTGACGACATCGCCTATACTTTGAGTGACGTCACGTCAAAACTTTATTTCACAAGTGTATTATCAAAAATAAATAATGGCTTTATTACGCTGCCGCGACGTCAAACATATGATAAATAGCAAATAAAAAACTATAATAACTATTTATAGGGAAAATCTGTGCAACCCGTCTCTTAGATTGGAAAACACTCTTTTCGAAGTATTTGTTCGCCTGGTTTTCTATGTGGTGCTGCCTGGCAGCCAGAGGCTAGATCTATAGTCTCTGTTGTAGAGCAAACACATTCCAAAGTCATTTTTTTCTCCGATCAGATTATCAAAAAAACCTGATGGGAAATCCCCGCTGGATGCAGTGCATTTGTTCATATTACATATAGACAATATATCATCTGTTAATTTATGCTAACAGAATAGGATCAAGTTAAATTCTCTGTACTTTACTACATGTATATTGATACCATATATATATACAACTACAAATGTATATATCAATGCACGATCAAAACCAACCCGTTATCAAAACATGACGTTACAAACGCACGATTGGTACTTGTAAAACAGTTTGCGACACGCAACGTTGGAAGCATTAAGCTGTAAGGCGTCGAACGAAGTTACCACAGGAGGTCATGTCTATTCGGACTTTGGTTAATAATAAGAATATATAGTTAAAGAAAGGGTACCTATATATTTAGAACGTTTCATAGACTTCCAATGACGAATAAAGTAGATAGGCCTACAGTACTAAATTAGTAACTTTTCCGCATATTTGTTGATCAACCCTCGATCGAATTTCCTAGGGCATGTTCGTAGCGTCTGTTCCGAACATGTGCGGGATGTTCTACTCCGAACAACTTACGAACAAAACGGAACTGTCCTGCACAGTGTGCCGAATGTTCTACTCCAAACACCTTACGAACAAAACGGAACAGAAAGTAAAATGTTAAAGATGACCAAAATTGTAGTTGCAGCCATATTATTGGAGGAAGAAATATGCATGTAGATATATTTAAGTGCGACTGTTTGCCCACAATGGTCCATAATTGGAAAATATATTTATATATTATATTTTATTACACAAGCGGCCATTATTCTTGCTGTAATCACGTGACTGTTCTGGCTGCACCACCTCTGTGGCGGGCACAGAAAGAACATGTTCCGAACAGTGTTCCGGTTTGTTCGTAAGTGTGTTCCACTGTCCGGGATGTGCGGAACATGTGCGGAACAGCGTTCCGAACGCGCCCATAATGTCCCAAGGTATGGTTTGTGACGTCACATGTTCCACCAAAGCGTGTCCAATAAAATGGCTTGTATCATCGGGTATTCGACATTACGTAACGTGACTCAAAATGGAAGTCCGATGAACATTTTAAGATTTCAAAATGATAGAATGGCCGCACTAGCGCTTGTGTTACTTTTCAGAGGTGATATTTTGGTTATAGTTTTAGTTATTATACGCTCATCCAACCATGGCATTGTTTTTGTCGACACTCCTGTGTAAAGAGCCCTATAGTATGGTAAGGGCCTGTCCACATGTTTGTCCTGTTTTTATTTTTCAGTATATTTTCAACATGTATGCATTTGTAACGGCTCGAGTGCGATATATTTCGACATAAGATTGGTTGTATCTCGTAGATAAATGTATAAGCTTGCTACTGGAGAAAACAGTATGTGATTAATTGCCTTTTTGGAAAAGTTACAAGACTGTTTGTAAAGTTGGTGGTGTCGCAATTTTGATACCAGTTACGTCCCTGTTAATCTATATCTAGTGATTGAGAGACCAGTGAGTCGATACAGACCCCTATGGTTTCTACAAGTGAAATAACTGACAGACGCACATCATTTGTGTAATTATGTCAAACGTGAAACACGAGATTTGATCACCCATAGATAAAAGTATACGTTTAGTAATAACATTGGGAAATTGTTAATATTTTCTGAAAGTATGATGCATTATGTACTTAGTGGTACCTGGGGTGTTATTCAAAATTGATCTTATTCAATTTGAGAATAAGGATAACCAATCATATCGCATGCTACATACCAAGAGTTTAATATGGTGTGATCTGATTGGTTGTCCATATCCTTTAGTCAAGTAAGATAAATATTGAATACCACCCTGGAACTTAGCATTTGGCTGAATAATAAAAACAATCTGGGTCAGTTATCTCACACCTAGTAAAATGACATCCACGTTTGTTCAAAGCCTGGGACATATAATAAAGTAGACAAGAGGTAATTTCTTTAAACCTCTAAAGTTTAAAGTTTAGGTCAAGTTTTTTAACCGCTTATATTTTCAGTATATTGACAGATTGCTTTGATACTTTGCATACTTGTTCACCATCATGACCCTAACCCCTACACTCGGGAAGGTGACTATCAAGTATTTTGTTGAAGTTATGTCCCCTTTTTTAGTAATGCGAATGTTAAAGTTTAGGTACAATTGTTTAAACATATTGTATCTTCAATGGACATTGGCATATTGCTTTGATACTTTGCATACTTGACCATCATGACGCCAAGACCTACACATGAGTAGGTAACTCTGTCAATCATTTTGTTCAAAGTGTCTGCTCTTTTCGACTTAGAAGCCCCAATCTCTACACAGAAGAGGAAAATACTGCAGCTATGAAGCATTTTGTTTTGAATATATAATGATTATACTATCCTAGTATGGCACTGAGAATAGTCGAGCGCGCTGTTCGTGGACGGCACTGAGAATAGTCGAGCGCGCTGTTCGTGGACGGCACTGAGAATAGTCGAGCGCGCTGTTCGTGGACGGCACTGAGAATAGTCGAGCGCGCTGTTCGTGGACAGCTCCTTTTTGTATATAGTGAACGTTGTATCAGATGGATGGGTGTACCGTGATGGATAAGGAACAACGTTCAGACAAAATGGACTATGAGATAAATGTATATATGCAAGTGTCCCAAATATATCTGGACGAAACGTTAGTGTACTATACATTGAATTGTACCACACCACAATAATAAGACCACACGAGAGATGATCTAAGTAAGACTTATAAATGCTTCAGATTTTTGTATTGTTTGTAAATAATATACGGTTAAATTTATTTACACCCAAATATACTTGTATACGTGTTATAAAATAATATGTTTGAACAAAGACCACACTGTCATGGAGATATTTGAACAGTTATCTTCTTAATGGGTTGGCCTTTATTATATTGCTGATGAAGGGAGTTGATAAAGCGTGAATGGTCAATCATATTATTGAGTTGGGTATATGTTTGGGTTTACTGTATTATGCAATAGGAGCTGCAAGCGCCCTCAGGGTACACAATCTGGGTATATGTGTGGGTTAACTGTACTATGTGATGGGAGCTGCAAGCGCCCTCAGGGTACACAATCTGGGTATATGTGTGGGTTAACTGTACTATGTGATGGGAGCTGCAAGCGCCCTCAGGGTACACAATCTGGGTATATGTGTGTGTTTACTGTATTATGCAATTGGAGCTGCAAGCGCCCTCAGGGTACACAATCTGGGTATATGTGTGGGTTAACTGTACTATGTGATGGGAGCTGCAAGCGCACTCAGGGTACACAATCTGGGTATATGTGTGGGTTAACTGTACTATGTGATGGGAGCTGCAAGCGCCCTCAGGGTACACAATCTGGGTATATGTGTGTGTTTACTGTATTATGCAATGGGAGCTGCAAGCGCACTCAGGGTACACAATCTGGGTATATGTGTGTGTTAACTGTATTATGCAATGGGAGCTGCAAGCGCCCTCAGGGTACACAATCTGGGTATATGTGTGTGTTTACTGTATTATGCAATGGGAGCTGCAAGCGCACGCAGGGTACACAATCTGGGTATATGTGTGTGTTTACTGTATTATGCAATGGGAGCTGCAAGCGCACTCAGGGTACACAATTTGGGTATATGTGTGGGTTAACTGTATTATGCAATGGGAGCTGCAAGCGCACGCAGGGTACACAATCTGGGTATATGTGTGTGTTTACTGTATTATGCAATGGGAGCTGCAAGCGCACTCAGGGTACACAATCTGGGTATATGTGTGTGTTTACTGTATTATGCAATGGGAGCTGCAAGCGCACTCAGGGTACACAATCTGGGTATATGTTTGGGTTTTCTGTATTATGTGATGGGAGCTGCAAGCGCATTCAGGGTACACAATCTGGGTATATGTGTGTGTTTACTGTATTATGCAATGGGAGCTGCAAGCGCATTCAGGGTACACAATCTGGGTATATGTTTGGGTTTTCTGTATTATGCAATGGGAGCTGCAAGCGCATTCAGGGTACACAATCTGGATATATGTGTGTGTTTACTGTATTATGCAATGGGAGCTGCAAGCGCATTCAGGGTACACAATCTGGGTATATGTGTGTGTTTACTGTATTATGCAATGGGAGCTGCAAGCGCACCCAGGGTACACAATCTGGGTATATGTTTGGGTTTTCTGTATTATGTGATGGGAGCTGCAAGCGCATTCAGGGTACACAATCTGGGTATATGTGTGTGTTTACTGTATTATGCAATGGGGGCTGCAAGCGCACCCAGGGTACACAATCTGGGTATATGTTTGGGTTTTCTGTATTATGTGATGGGAGCTGCAAGCGCATTCAGGGTACACAATCTGGGTATATGTGTGGGTTAACTGTATTATGTGATGGGAGCTGCAAGCTCACTCAGGGTATATATAACCTTTCTTACCGATATAATCTTTGTTCTGAAAATCGTATTGCCAATATAAATCACTGAATGTTAATGTTTAGAAGGTTTACTTAAAATATGTATGGGTTTACCAACCCCGTAATGCATGAACTTCAAGATGCTATAATTAACATCGTAACATCGACTTCTTCATGTCCGTTATTATTATTTACTCTGTTCGTTATTATAAGCGAGTTCAGCTGTCCTACTAGAGTTAACTCTAGTGACGTAAGAATCTATAAATAAACTAACTCTTGGAGCTCTTCAGCAAAACGAAATGAGTTAAACTACAGTGTAAACAAACATGGCGGACATGTGGAACTACAGCAATGGAGCGGTATGGCATTTATACGTGCTTCGTAAGCAATCGCCCGAGGTGTCCCGATTGGAACTACAGCAACCCAGCCTCGCAGCGGGGTTGAACTTGACTACACTCGAGTAAACTCGAGGGTTGAAACTCGACTCGTTTTAATGCAACCCTAGTTAATCGAGTTTACCCTCGTAAGTCAGCTGAACTCGCTCATTTTTATTAACTCTAGAATCAATACATTGTACACAAGGGATGATGAAAAAGTTCTCAAATAAAAAATTTAGAGCAACATGTTCCGGGTATTTATTGATCACCCTCGTTACAAACTTACTTGTTGAACCATCTAACCAGCACGAATGCTCCTCCAATAAGAAGACAGGAACTTGTTATACTTCCCACAACTGCACCCGCTATCACACCCGCTGAAATACGTAAACTTCCAACTGTTACCATACGCCAGTTGTTAAAGTCCCATTATACCCTTAAATGACTATTTTCAAAAAGCAACAACTTGGCAACCTATCTGCAAAATAATGCATTTTGAGCGCTTCAGTTGAGTCCCAGAGGTGGAAAACACCATAAAATAAAACACAACGAAATAAACCCTCCACTTTGTTTGTAAATAAAATAACGAAATGTAAACATGCATAATTAAAGTCTAAGGGAAGCAACTCTTGCAAAATTAGTATTTTGTTATCCATACATTTTACTAAATGTGATTTTTGGTGTACTAGTTCGACATATATAGCTGACATTCTGATGTCAATTATAGATCATTTGTGAAAAACATCCTGATCCTTTGTATTTAGTCTATTCCTGAATGATCGGAAAAAAGTTTTTAGAG
This sequence comes from Spisula solida, assembly GCA_947247005.1. Lineage (NCBI taxonomy): Eukaryota > Metazoa > Mollusca > Bivalvia > Venerida > Mactridae > Spisula > Spisula solida. Next base: position 23,728,993 of record OX365960.1, on the reverse strand, counting down.
AGATAATGTGACTAAGTAAATCGATAATTCAGTTGACCAATGAGATCATGTGTGTTTGGTTGTAAAACAAGTGCACATGTCTGTATCAACCAATGGATTCGTTCGATCTCCTTCGACAAACAAATAGGCGGGGCTTTCTCTACACGGGCGTCGGTTAAATGTTCGACAAACAAATAGGCGGGGCTTTCTCTACATGCACGTCGGTTAAATGTTCGACAAACAAATAGGCGGGGCTTTCTCTACACGGGCGTCGGTTGAATGTTCGACAAACAAATAGGCGGGGCTTTCTCTACACGGGCGTCGGTTGAATGTTCAACAAACAAATAGGCGGGGCTTTCTCTACACGGGCGTCGGTTAAATGTTCGACAAACAAATAGGCGGGGCTTATCTACACGGGCGTCTGTTAAATTTTCAATACATGTCCAGGCTTTTATTGTTGCCAGTGACATAAATTTCTGTCCTAGAATCAACTACTACTATTAACGTGGTGTTGACATCTTTTCGTCATGTTGAGGAGGTACTGACAACAGCGAATGTCAGAGAAACGTTCAGAAAACACAATCTACACAACCCAAATTGTTCAGACAATGTAATCGTGTATCCAGCACTCTACTGACTCTACTCACAGGGGTTGCATTAATGTATAATTTAACCAAATGTCAGATATATCGGGGGTGGTATTCAATATTGATCTATAGCAAATCATATCACCTGTTACTGACCAAGAGTTTATTATGGTGAGATCTGATTGGTTGTCCTTATCCTTAAGTCAAGTAAGATCAATTTTGAATACCACCCCCGTAGTCCGAGAGCCCACGGACTTTTATTGCAACGAAGGAGGCCAAAATAAGTTTGTACATAGTTTGAAAGGTTATTTCATATGCTATATGAAAACCCATTTCTGAAGTGTCAAAGCTGTGACTGTATACCTACATTTTTCGACATTATTGGAACATGGGGTCTATGAAAAAGGCATTCTTTCCTAAGGAGGTAGGGGTAGCTATATGTCTTATCTAAACGAAAACAATTTGCAATTAAAACAAATGCTTGCCAAATTTGAAAGAACACATTATGGGAAATACTTAAAACATAAAAAAAACATAACCTCAACTTGTAAGTATTAATTCAATAGGATAACAAAGGTCAACAATATGATAAAACTCATAGAATTTACACAAATGCTCCACTATACTTGTTCATCAAATTTCACATTTTCCCCCAAATTCAATGTTTTACACATATTTTTAATCCTATACGTATACTTAGTTATCCGCTTATTGTCGCCTATCCGACATACCAAGTTTCATAAACCTGTTTGAGTTATGTCAGGATCCAGATGTTTTGACTGACTGACGGACGGACGGGCGTAGGGCAAACCTATCGTCCCCTCCGGTCAACAACCGGTAGGGCACTAATTATATATTCTAAAAAAACAGAAAGTTAGCTTTTATATGATATCAAAATTATCAATATCCAACCGGAAACCCGGGGAGTCATGTTTTCCTTCTTTTTTGTACTAAAATCTAGCGAGGCGCCATGTTGTATACTTTCCCACATTCTAACATATTGACCCATCTCTTTCGTCAATAGACAGTGATTAGCATGTCATATGCGTGTTTTATAACCAAATGCTAAACAAATATTATGTTTAGCATTTTGTGAAAACACACCTTCAACCTAATGCAGAATTACATACAATAATCAAAAAATATATACCATTTTGATCTGAGTCATCGAATCAATATTTGTCTGCAGCTCTTTTTCTAAAATTCATATAGCGCAGATAATTTGACGCGATCCTGATCTTAATGCGTATATATATATATCCAGGTTCTTGCGTTGAATATATAAATGTCCGCTATTAAATCGTGCAATATCGGTCCTTTAGATTTGGGTTGGTATTACAAGTCGATCGTCTTCATAGACAATACATGTATATAGTTCTTTGGAGATAACAAGTAGCCTTTTTTACAAATAAAAATGAAAATTAAATACATTTTCGATATTTATTTTTGTTCAATCTTGAGCATATACACTTTTAATGATATACTCTTTAAATCTACACTGATAACTGGCAGCTACTCGACCGTGTAGTGTTTATAATTTGCTTTGTTTGTTTATTGATACGGCTAGAGTTATCTATTACAATTATGCTAACAGAAGGTCGAGAGTCGTGTCAAATTCTCCGGACTTTACAAGGCATTTAACATGAACCGACATACTGTCGTCGCTTTTCATGTTACTAATAATTTATCCAATTTCGGCCCACGAGACACGAAAAACATTTTGCAATCGCTAAGGTGCGGACCACATTCTTATAACATATATAAATATGCGTTAGTGTAGCTAAACTATTACATTGAAACTAAGTTCATCAGCTCTAAAAGACATCATTTCGTGGAAACAATCGTGATTCGTTTACATTATGCCCATGTTACAATATGTTTACTCAACATTACATTAGTCTATCTTATGAAAGCAAAATATCTAATAGGAAAATGTGTTGACCCTTATCAAACTTTAAGTAGTGTATATTACGTAGGATGTTTTAAATATTAACGATCAAGCCCCCAGTCCTTTCACCATAGATATCCAAGTTTTTAAGAATGGCCCTCTCCGGGGGGGGGGGGGGGGTGCTTATTATTGTCCTTACTTGACTTCTCATATCCGTAAGACTTAGTATAGACTGGTGTAGATATAATGATACTTTTTCAATTGTAAGGAGGACTTTAGTCAGCAATGGCGTTATAGGAGTTCGCACAAACTTTATCTCAGTCACAGGGACTCGTTCTATACTCGATAATACTCACTTAAAGTTGTTGGTCAAGTGAGAACAAAATACAAACAGAAACAAAAGCCCCCTCTCCTTTTTCGAAACTCATCCTAGTATTTAGGACGACCATTGTTCTAGCCGAACCTACATCGTCATGATGACAGTTACTCTCCAACTGCCTCGCCCGAAACTACATGTTTCTAGACATAGTGAAACCAAAGCGATGTGTGGAGCGTATATGTCAGTTAAGTGCTCTATTTACTTGTCTGTTACTAGTCTTGCGGATACGTTCCGTTTTATAAACATGTAACATTGTGTGAAAAAGAAAGAAGAACGTCTCATTCTCGGTCCTCCGTTAAACTACTGGGTATTTTTTATGCACTTACGGAAATCGTAAACTTACGATCAAATTTGAATTCTTTATAATTTGTTTCCAGTAACGAAGTGTGGTAAATGAAGCTGCAATACTAACAATGATTCAGTTACTGAACTCCTACAAACAATATCCGTCTTCAATCTGCAATTGTTAATGAATTATAAAGAATTTAAAGTCGATCGTAACTTAACGATTTTCGTAAACACTACCCTAAATATGTATATAACTTACCATTATTTCCATTTGAACTACTATCAGGTGATGCACCACTCCCTGCTGTTGTTGGCGCCGCTGTAGTTGGCGCCGCCGTTGTTGGCGCCGCCGTTGTCGGAGCGGCCGTCGTCGGGGCGGCCGTTGTCGGGGCGGCCGTTGTCGGGGCGGCCGTCGTTGTCGGAGCATCTGTTGTTGTCGTTGTTGCTACAGCGCACGTATCACAGCAGCCTTGTAACGCCGATCCAGTATAAGAACTACATAGAATGGAGTGACATGTTGCGTTGTCACCGTATGGACAAGCTGAAATGAGTACATGTATATGTATATGTTTTCATCAGGTTTTATGCATAAATGTTAGACAGGAGTACTAGTATTATAACCTGTGTATTAAACACAGGATTTGTCAGATGACTGGCTTTAACAACTTGACAATGTATGAGATATCGAGAAAGAAATATAAATAAATATAAGTATACTAGATTTATATAGTGCCTTTTTCATGCAAACAGGCACTTTACGTTATTGTGTTGCAGTCACAAGGGCGCAGGTGTATCCTCTATCAGTGCAGATACAGCATAATCTGACAAGAGGGACAGACTGAGAGAAAACCCAAGAAGGGCGAGAGAGACATTAGATAGAGGCATGTCCGGCGCTGCAGAAGTGCGCCTAGCTCTTATTTCGAATAACAGCATTTTTCTTTAATGTGCCCGGTGTATAACACCGATACACAGCTTCCTGGCACTTCCAGATACTTTGCAGACCACACGGTGCAGATACAGCATAATCTGACAAGAGGGACAGACTGAGAGAAAACCCAAGAAGGGCGAGAGAGACATTAGATAGAGGCATGTCCGGCGCTGCAGAAGTGCGCCTAGCTCTTATTTCGAATAACAGCATTTTTGTTTAATGTGCCCGGTGTATAACACCGATACACAGCTTCCTGGCACTTCCAGATACTTTGCAGACCACACGGTCAGATAGAGCGGGAAAATAGTATAAGTATTTCAGAAATGTCAAGTTCCTATGTTAGGGATTGAACCCACGACCTCTGGCTTGACAGCCCAGTGCGTCACCACTGAGCTAAATCCGCTTAACCGCCGAAAGATCCATGTATTCATATTATGGAACTTGTTTTGACCAATCTCTGGATATACTTTTATTAAATAAATGTAAACCAAATTTAATTGTTACAAGATAAACATCTTTATGGTATAAGTTGTTGTCATACCAGGAAGTTATGTTAAGCAAAGGTTCTTCAGAGCCTGTTGACAGGTTTGAACCACTAAATGTTACTTCACGAAGAAGTAGTCTAAGATTTGTAGTAAGGAATGTATGTATACTTACAAGCAGGGTTACCTGCACTAACACGAGTCACAACATGCCGTATGTATACTTACAAGCAGGGTTACCTGCACTAACACGAGTCACAACATGCCGTATGTATACTTACAAGCAGGGTTACCGGCACTAACAGTTTTACACGAGTCACAACATGCCGTATGTATACTTACAAGCAGGGTTACCTGCACTAACAGTGTTACACGAGTCACAACATGCCGTATGTATACTTACAAGCTGGGTTACCTGCACTAACAGTGTTACACGAGTCACAACATGCCGTATGTATACTTACAAGCAGGGTTATCGGCACTAACAGTGTTACACGAGTCACAACATGCTGTATGTATACTTACAAGCTGGGTTACCGGCACTAACAGTGTTACACGAGTCACAACATGCCGTATGTATACTTACAAGCTGGGTTACCGGCACTAACACGAGTCACAACATGCCGTATGTATACTTACAAGCAGGGTTATCGGCACTAACAGTGTTACACGAGTCACAACATGCTGTATGTATACTTACAAGCAGGGTTACCTGCACTAACAGTGTTACACGAGTCACAACATGCCGTATGTATACTTACAAGCAGGGTTACCGGCACTAACAGTGTTACACGAGTCACAACATGCCGTATGTATACTTACAAGCTGGGTTACCGGCACTAACAGTGTTACACGAGTCACAACAAGCCGTATGTATACTTACAAGCAGGGTTACCGGCACTAACAGTGTTACACGAGTCACAACATGCCGTATGTATACTTACAAGCAGGGTTACCGGCACTAACAGTGTTACACGAGTCACAACAAGCCGTATGTATACTTACAAGCAGGGTTACCGGCACTAACAGTGTTACACGAGTCACAACATGCCGTATGTATACTTACAAGCTGGGTTACCTGCACTAACAGTGTTACACGAGTCACAACATGCCGTATGTATACTTACAAGCTGGGTTATCTGCACTAACAGTATTACACGAGTCACAACATGCCGTATGTATACTTACAAGCTGGGTTATCTGCACTAACAGTATTACACGAGTCACAACATGCCGTATGTATACTTACAAGCAGGGTTACCTGCACTAACAGTGTTACACGAGTCACAACATGCCGTATGTATACTTACAAGCAGGGTTACCTGCACTAACAGTATTACACGAGTCACAACATGCCGTATGTATACTTACAAGCAGGGTTACCTGCACTAACAGTGTTACACGAGTCACAACATGCCGTATGTATACTTACAAGCTGGGTTATCGGCACTAACACGAGTCACAACATGCCGTATGTATACTTACAAGCTGGGTTACCTGCACTAACAGTGTTACACGAGTCACAACAAGCCGTATGTATACTTACAAGCTGGGTTATCGGCACTAACACGAGTCACAACATGCCGTATGTATACTTACAAGCAGGGTTACCTGCACTAACAGTGTTACACGAGTCTTAACATGCCGTATGTATACTTACAAGCAGGGTTACCTGCACTAACAGTATTACACGAGTCACAACAAGCCGTATGTATACTTACAAGCTGGGTTATCTGCACTAACACGAGTCACAGCATGCCGTATGTATACATGTACTTACAAGCAGGGTTATCTGCACTAACACGAGTCACAGCATGCCGTATGTATACTTACAAGCTGGGTTACCGGCACTAACAGTGTTACACGAGTCACAGCATGCCGTATGTATACTTACAAGCTGGGTTACCGGCACTAACAGTGTTACACGAGTCACAGCATGCCGTATGTATACTTACAAGCAGGGTTACCGGCACTAACAGTGTTACACGAGTCACAACATGCCGTATGTATACTTACAAGCTGGGTTACCGGCACTAACAGTGTTACACGGGTCACAACATGCCGTATGTATACTTACAAGCAGGGTTACCTGCACTAACAGTGTTACACGGGTCACAACATGCCGTATGTATACTTACAAGCAGGGTTACCTGCACTAACAGTGTTACACGGGTCACAACATGCCGTATGTATACTTACAAGCTGGGTTACCTGCACTAACAGTGTTACACGAGTCACAACATGCCGTATGTATACTTACAAGCTGGGTTATCTGCACTAACACGAGTCACAACATGCCGTATGTATACTTACAAGCAGGGTTACCTGCACTAACAGTGTTACACGAGTCACAACAAGCCGTATGTATACTTACAAGCTGGGTTACCTGCACTAACAGTGTTACACGAGTCACAACATGCCGTATGTATACTTACAAGCTGGGTTATCTGCACTAACACGAGTCACAACATGCCGTATGTATACTTACAAGCAGGGTTACCTGCACTAACAGTGTTACACGAGTCACAACATGCCGTATGTATACTTACAAGCAGGGTTACCGGCACTAACAGTGTTACACGAGTCACAACAAGCCGTATGTATACTTACAAGCAGGGTTACCTGCACTAACAGTGTTACACGAGTCACAACATGCCGTATGTATACTTACAAGCTGGGTTACCGGCACTAACAGTGTTACACGAGTCACAACATGCCGTATGTATACTTACAAGCAGGGTTATCTGCACTAACACGAGTCACAACATACCGTATGTATACTTACAAGCAGGGTTACCTGCACTAACAGTGTTACACGAGTCACAACATGCCGTATGTATACTTACAAGCAGGGTTACCGGCACTAACAGTGTTACACGAGTCACAACATGCCGTATGTATACTTACAAGCTGGGTTACCGGCACTAACAGTGTTACACGAGTCACAACATGCCGTATGTATACTTACAATCAGGGTTATCTGCACTAAGAGTGTTACACGGGTCACAACATGCCGTATGTATACTTACAAGCAGGGTTACCGGCACTAACAGTGTTACACGAGTCACAACATGCCGTATGTATACTTACAAGCAGGGTTACCTGCACTAACAGTGTTACACGAGTCACAACATGCCGTATGTATACTTACAAGCTGGGTTACCGGCACTAACAGTGTTACACGAGTCACAACATGCCGTATGTATACTTACAAGCTGGGTTACCGGCACTAACAGTGTTACACGAGTCACAACATGCCGTATGTATACTTACAAGCTGGGTTACCGGCACTAACAGTGTTACACGAGTCACAACATGCCGTATGTATACTTACAAGCAGGGTTACCGGCACTAACAGTGTTACACGAGTCACAACAAGCCGTATGTATACTTACAAGCAGGGTTACCTGCACTAACAGTGTTACACGAGTCACAACATGCCGTATGTATACTTACAAGCTGGGTTACCGGCACTAACAGTGTTACACGAGTCACAACATGCCGTATGTATACTTACAAGCTGGGTTACCGGCACTAACAGTGTTACACGAGTCACAACAAGCCGTATGTATACTTACAAGCAGGGTTACCTGCACTAACAGTGTTACACGAGTCACAACAAGCCGTATGTATACTTACAAGCAGGGTTACCGGCACTAACAGTATTACACGAGTCACAACATGCCGTATGTATACTTACAATCAGGGTTATCTGCACTAACAGTGTTACACGGGTCACAACATGCCGTATGTATACTTACAAGCAGGGTTATCTGCACTAACAGTATTACACGAGTCACAACATGCCGTATGTATACTTACAATCAGGGTTATCTGCACTAACAGTGTTACACGAGTCACAACATGCCGTATGTATACTTACAATCAGGGTTATCTGCACTAACAGTGTTACACGGGTCACAACATGCCGTATGTATACTTACAATCAGGGTTATCTGCACTAACAGTGTTACACGGGTCACAACATGCCGTATGTATACTTACAATCAGGGTTATCTGCACTAACAGTGTTACACGAGTCACAACATGCCGTATGTATACTTACAAGCAGGGTTACCGGCACTAACAGTGTTACACGGGTCACAACAAGCCGTATGTATACTTACAAGCAGGGTTACTGGCACTAACAGTGTTACACGAGGCACAACAAGCCGTCTCTGTGGAAGTTGTATAACACTCCGAGTTATCTGATGTTATAAGTGCACTACAAGTTAGTCCATCTTTGATCACACCCGCCGTATCCCCAGTAGGACATGATACTGAAAATAAACAGCACAAACTGCAATCAAACAGGGCATTCATTTGGGGTTACACTTATATCACCGCGTATAAACCAACTCACGGTACGTCTTATTGGGATACTATACAATTCAACTTGTATGATTTATTGTGATTGGAACATCCAGTGATTTCCTATCACTGTACTACTTATTGCGATACAATTCAACTTGTACTCCTTATTGTGATGATCAGAAGTTGACTCGTTTATACGCTGTACTTATGCCTAATCAGAATCCCTAAGTTACCGAGCAGCACTAAGTCCGCCCCGAGTGCAAGGGGTCTCTCGAATGTCAGGATATTGTGGCTGGGTAGTCGCATGACTGGAATACTGTTGGACAGTTGCACTTACAACAGTTTGTATTATATTGTTACTGACCAGTGTCAGAGTGATCGTGTCACATTTCTTAAGTTCCTGGTCAGTGTTCACACATATCGTTGGCTTAGAATTAGAAGGTCGTAAGTCAAAATCAATATTTTGAGAAAACAAGAAACAACTGTCTGAAATCTACTCTTTATTTGTGGAAAAACAAGCTTTTTAAACTTCAGTTTGGTCCACATGACCACTTCCGATTTTCATGAATAGGCTCATAAGAATTGCGTTGAGCCGCAGATTTCAAATATGCATGAGTCTTATAAGGTGGTAAGTAGTATATACTGGACATGTACGAGCTTAAACCAATGTAAACTGAAACTGAAAAAATAAACCCGATAAAGGTATAATATTGAGGGGGTCGTCTCTAAAGAATATTAGACGTATCCAACTGACTGACTGTCTATAATTACCCGTGCGTTTAGGGAAGAAAGTCCAGAGTAACGTTTTAAACAAACCATAGGTGGTCGCATAGTTTTTCATCATTTGGTAGTTCGTATTATATAGGTTACAAAAACTATAATGGTAAAAATCGATACGACCATCTGTGGGTTTTCTAACGGTATGCGATGTTTGTACACGCTACTGGGAGTTAAACTTCCAAAATATTAGGTGGCCAACTAAAAAAATGTTAGTTCACCGTGATATTTCTGAAAGCCGTTAGTATACTCAATTAAATTAACAACATGGACAAGCCGTTATAATGTTTTTAAAACATGTCTGTGACACTTAGTTTTTCATGGACTTAATATATTATCACCACTTTTTTAAGTAATCGACTTCAAGAAATGCATTTTCTGAAATCAACAAATTAATTCTTGATATCAAAAATTCGATTTCTTGGTATCAAAATATCCGTTCTTGATCCACTGACTTCGTGATAACATAAATTCCTACAGAATTGAATCTATGTCAAGTTTTGTTTTGTTTGAATGTCAAATTTAATTTTAATCTTTATTGTAAAAATAAATGTATATTTTCTTCAATACCTTACAAATTAGGCACATTTATTACTATTCACCCTGAATATTACCGTAATTTACCTTTTGTTTGTGATCTTTTATTTATTTAGTCTCGTCCATTTACAAAACTCACGCGCAACATATACGTATTGAATGCGACATGGTCACATAACATTATATTTAGTTGGCCTAATATATTGGAAAATAATTCGCCAGTGGTGCGGTCACATGTAGTATATACCGTTAGATGACCCACAGGTGGTCGTATAGATTTTTTCAATTATAGGACATTGATAGCCTATATAATATCAAATACTAAGTGATAAAAACTATGCGGTCACCTGTGGTTGGTTTAACTTGTGAATAAAGTCGGTCAATTGAACATGTCTAATAATTCTCTGAGAAAACCCCTCGACATAATCCGTTGATTCATTTTCATTTGTCAGTTTAAGTTTCAGTTCGGACAACCCCACTAACGACCTTCTAATTCTAAGCCAGAGATATTAGAATAATCTCATACATTCGAATGCCAAAATAAACCAATGAAGGAACAAGCTAGCCAAAGGCAAAGGATAAGTACGATTCAAAAGTGGAAAAACAGAAAACATTCAACACAACACTTGTATGTTGCAGTGTGCTAGAAATGCTGCTTCCTATTTTCTAATTTTTAAAACCATTAGCAATAATTTTTAAAACCATCAATGATAATTATCCAACATTCAATCAGAAGCCATTCTTACTCAATATTCGTCATTTTGATCGGGGTCACTTTCATACAGATCAGGCAATTTCTCGTATATATATTGTTCGTTTCGTGCTCTGCTACTTCCGTTGAATGCTTACTTCCTCGTCCGTTTATACTGTAAACACGAACATTAAAAGGACTGCTTGTACTTCTTACATCAACCAAAACGTCTATAAGTTCAGCTCGTACATATAGGACACACCCTGCATGGATTCAATCTTTGATAAACATTCGTACGTACTCGTTATATAGTTCAACAATTAAACCACATATCCTAAAATTAAATATTTTTGACACAGGGTATTCATAAAAGTAGATGATTTTGACAAAACGGATTCATTTTAATTGCTGAGTTGATGTTCAATGTTGATTTAAGTTAATCGCGATTTATTGACATTCTTTTTAGTTTTTCAGAATGATATATATATTAAGTATATCCGCCCGACGTTATATATACTCGTACGTATGTATACAAAATTGCATTTGAAAGACGTCATTGTGAATTATTCATTTCAAACAGTAAGGGCAGTACGAAATTGCACTGTTTGTTTGACTCTGACAACTTAATCCTTTTAATGGTCGACATTGTTATTAAATTGTTATTAAGATTTAAACAGCGATATTCAAAGTGTCACTGAAATGTGCAATTAAATGCTATTTGCGATAGAAAAGAAACCTTTTTCTAAAGTGGTATAACGTTGCAGACAGTATTTTTACAAGGAAATAGTAGATAATCGCTTATAAATTGGAGCATTGTATGTATAGTGGATAGTCGTGGTTGTTTTGGTGCAGAAATTAATTTGGTTAAGTTTTTCTTCAATTCCACCTGTTCATGTCTACGCAGATTCAGTATTAGATTATTCGTTTTTGCTGTACGCTTTTTGTTATAAATTATAATCATGTACAAATCGTAACATTTTTATTTTAATATCATTTTTGTATAAATCGCTGGGTTAGAATTAGAAAGTCGTAAGAACAAAATCAATAATTTGATAAAACACGAAAAACTGTTTGAAACTTCTCTCTTTACTTATTGAAAACAAGATTTTTAAACTTCAGTATGACTACTTCCGATTTTCTTGAAAATAAGCTCATAAGAAGCGCATTGTGGTGCAGATTTCAAATATGCATGAGTCTTATAAGGTCGTAAGTAGTTCTTACGACATTCTGATTCTAAGCCAGCGAAATAGCGTCATTAATGAAAAGTGTAATCATAGAAAACCGAACACCGTTTGCAACGCGTGTTTTGTTCGGTTTTCACAAATGATCTGTATTCTCAAATGCCTCTTTTATTTTATTAAATATATCGTAGTGAACTTGATTGTATTTGCAAACCATTCAATCATGCATTTTTGCGTTCGAAGTGAAAGTCAAAGGTAAAAGCAATATCAATTACGCGAGTTGCACATCCCCCTAATTTGCCTACCTGGTCCAGTATTGGTATCTCACAAAGGGGTCATGATCGATCCTACATCCTCCTGGCCCCGATCTCCTGAAGCATCTCAATCTGAGTTGAGATAAGTCTCAAATACTGTCATGTGTCTTTGAGATAATGTCCATGGGAGACAAGACTCTGAAAGTTGGCACCACAAAACAGATACATGTTGTACATTGTTCTGAGTTTATTACAGTAAATATTTTGAGCATAAAACTTACGAATGATCTCATATTTATACTCTTGACTTGAGCAAAATCTCAATTTGAGTTGAGATTTCTACTTGAGATGCTTTGGGAGATTGGGGCCAGGTACCTTGACGTATAAACACCCGATTGTACTCTAATCTGTATAGTTTGTCAAACTATTTATTACATTTTCAAGTTCAATACTTTGACTATTTTTTTTAAACTTAACTATGATTCATTGTGTACCAATAGTTTAAGTGGAAGACTTGACTGTATAAGAAACCTATCAATATATTCAATGGAAATATTTGAAACACTCTTTAACATAGAAGACGCGATATTACCTCTCTGAACCATACATGTTACTGTATATCTTGATATTTATGCGGTTCAAAAAGTTAGCAACCATTTTGAATTTCAGACATTTGGCTTGCGGAAATACATGTATTGGCGGTTGATAAGAATCTTTGTAGAGTTCTTTGTTGGCAACAATTTACGCGGGATGACATATTAGAGCATTTAGTACATACGCGAATGTTGTTAATATTTCAACGTCGCTTTCTTGATCTCATATACAGTATTTAGACAATCACTGAAGTTTTTAAGAAATGCAAGTTCAGAGACCGGCCACGTCGGATATGCCCGGTCGATTTGAACACAGGAATTTGAAGTTCTATCCATAAAATATCATAGCGGTCGATCCATTCAAAATCGCTCAATACATTTATTACACCGCATTTTATGGATATAACGCCAAATTCCTGTGATTTGAATGCCCAGACAATTTTTTAACGTGAATAAATCTCATTTAAATCATGTACCTATGACTGTGTGCGTTATTCTACGCTGACTTTATATGAATAAAAATACAACTGAAAGAGCTTTGAAACAAGATTGTTTTATTAGCAAAAGTTTACTGCTAAATATGATTTCTTTGTTTGTAGGGGTTAAAGTCCATACAATAGAATTAGTCAAAAGAAGACTTTTCATAGTCTTATATCATGACGTTGAGTCACCCTTTTCTGCTTGGCGTTTTATGCAAGGATCCGACCATTATCATTTTAATATGTGGCGTGGGATCGAACCCGCGAACGCTAAAATTAACACGTCGTTTTTCTACATCCATAGCTTATTTACTTATTTTTTTAAAACTGTAACTTGTATTACACAGTGTAGCAACACCACGTGACTTTTACTTCACTAAAGTCTACAAATACAAGACAAAATTTGCCATGCAAGAATAATAATAATAATTGTAAATAATAATAATAATAATGCTAATGTGGCTGTGGCTATACTGCGGCTACTGCTACTGCTTATAATAATAGTATAAATATAAATTACTAATGCTGCTACTGCTACTAATAGTAATCACTTTGTGGTCCACAACCCGAATAAACCCGTCGTAATACGCGATTGAAAATAAGATATATCTACTAGGTATTTCAGGCAAAGTTTGATTTTCACTGCAGAAAGATTGCGTAAGATAAAAATGTAATTATTTCATTGAAGAAGAACTGTTGTACGACAACTCGTCATTTGACCGGTATGATAACAAGATAATTGTGGGGTATGTTATATATCTATATCTAGAACAGATCAATCACAGTGACTTGTTTTTAAATACCTTGTAATCAGCCATGAATTATTGACAATTTACTCGTCATACATCTGCTGACAGCTATCGCTTCCATTAACTTCGTAAAACTTTGCAAAACTTTATAGGCGTAATTTAGATCTCATTTCTAAATATGGTGTCAATTTAAAGACACTTCTGCAACAAGGTATGTCTCAGCCTGAATTTTATAGTGATGTGCTTTACAAATTTCGAAATATTTTGGGTCATAGCCACTTTCATGATGTGTTTATTAAGATTATAAAACGTTTCCTGAGTAGAGGATATGACCCTTTAATTTTGCAAAGGACTGCATGCTTAGTAGTGGGTCCATTTACAGCTCGCCATTATGCTTCCTATTTCATTGTGCGATGACCAGACAATATACAAACTCTATGATATGCCTAACCTCAAGCCTTTTTGGACGGCAGACATTGAAGCCTGTCTGTTACATTGTCTTGTCGTATCCTTAAATGTTTTGCTCTCTTGTGGCTCTGACTTCTAATAGGTCATTGAGTACTTTCTGTGCTACTCGATGGACGTTGTTGATATACTGTTTCATGTTTTACATTCTTTAATTACCTGTCACTGTGGCCTTTTTGTTAGAGGACATTACCTTTAGTCAACCTTCTTTATGTGTGTATTGTCCACTTTATAGTAAAAATACAAAAATATTTCGCCATTGTGCCTTTTTGTTAAACTATGTTCATTTTGTATGTGCCATTCTGCATTTTCGTTGTCCAGCACACTTAAGGCTGCTTCGACGTATCATTCAAAATTGCATGTACACTATATATGTGTTGTAGATTGTCGTTGTGGTGTGTAATGTACAGTTGTTATTTTCTCGTCACCTGGCTCTCGTTCCGTTATAGTTGACTGACTGAGGCGGCAGACTTTCGGGACGGGATGCCGTGTTTTCAGTTGGGCATTGTGCTTTGTGTGTTTTTAATGTTTTCTGTGCTCGGTTGGTTAAGTTGAGTGCTGCCTTCCCTGTCTGACTTAATATAATATTTTTAACGTAGTGTAGTGTGGGTGACACGGTGGTCGAGTGGTTAACGCTGTTGACTACGGGTCGAGAAGTCCCTGGTTAGAATATCGACAGGAGCACTTGGTCGTTTGCAGTGTTTTCCATACAACAATAGATGAACGGGTTGGTAACCTAGATGTTGTCCCGCGCGTATCGGTACTGAACACCGGACACGTTTTAAAAAGCGTCTCATAATTTCATGACAATGAAAACAAGACAAAAGTGTACGCGTGTCCATTATTGACACACGAGCTACACCTAGCTGGCTCATCAATTACCAGTAAAATGACACCAGTGTGTACAATGCATGGCATGAACTTTCGAAATAGCAGTAGGCTAAGACGTTTTTCAAAATGTTCGTAGACATTTTAATTTATAGAGTCACTAACCATGAGTACCTGGATACATACAAAACCTTTTCTACATAGATTAATTAGTGTTTTTAATTTACAGAAGCCATTATTTGTTTTATGCACGGATATTTCAAAAAATAATTATCAGTTATGAGATCTTAACTTTAATTTCCAATAAAAAGGATATCCCCGTTTTTTGCCGAAAGCACCAACGGACCAAAGAATTAAGTAAGAACTTTCTCACTGGCCAAAAGATAATGGTGGCTGATTTACGCCGTGTAAAAAAATACTACAAAAGAAGGGCGACAATATGACACCAAACATGTGTCGTGCTTTCACATTATATATGTCGTCATTGTCGTGTCTTTGTATTTTCGTGGTGAGAATGCAACAATGCTTACACACGATTGTCGTTTTGTTGTACATGGCGTGAATCAGTCACCATAATAAATATATAGTAAATATGTATGCTTATATAGTAAAAATGTATGATTGTATAATAAATACGTATAGTTATATGATAAAAATGAATAATTATATAGTTAATATGTATAATAAATATGTATGATTATATAATAAATATTAAATTATACCAATGCATGTTTTAATCATAGAGTAAATTCACCGATTATCGACACCTTAAGCATGAAAACAAGTAAAATCGTAAACTCTTCTTAATAACAATTTATAATCTGAAGATGTTTGTAAAACAAGTTTTAATTGGTCGAAATTCTTAACATGATGTTCCTATTGCGATAGATCTATATAGACCAATTGTTTGACAGTTTACAAACAGCAGTGAAATTACTGTAGAAAAAAATGTTCCCGAATATCGACACCGATCCCCAAATATCGACACCCTCAAACCTTTTGAAAATTATTCACATTTCTACAGGAGAAACTAGCAATTACAGTTAAATAATCAATTTTAACATCAAATACACGAAATGCATGTATTTAGAAGTAGCACCCTCGCGCTGAGTTCCAATTACACACTCGCTAATTAAGGACATGTATTTTGTGGTGTTTCTACTGACCTTTATTAATGCACAAGACGTATAAATCAGAGGTAATACAATTAAGTTGTTAAAAGTATCAAATTATACGCATAGATCATCCCTATTTATATGTCACTTATAAGATATAAATTTAAAAAAACCATAGCGCTTTAAAAATAAGACAACTTCAATTTTGGTGTATTAATTTATATTTAATTGGCTGGTGTCGGTATTAGGAAACTATGTGTTTATATCGCGTATTATCCGCATCTCGTGATATTTTTTATAACAAGGTGATATGCACATAAAAGAAAGAAAAAATACTGCATTAAGCCATGGTTACGCGAAAATAATTTTAAACTGAATAGAACCACGAGTTTTGAGGATGTATATGGTTGGGAAAAAAATCGTGTTTCATACTTCACTTGCTAAATTTTGCTGAAAATATTCCAGTCAACAAAAACTTGCGCAAACGACCATCAAAATATTTTTTGTTGACATAATTTATGACGTCCTTACTTTGTGCATCGTTTACTTTGACAGGTGCATTATTAAAAGGTAATTAAATTGGAATTAGGCAAAGGTGTCGGTAAATGGGGGGGGGGGGTGTGTCGGCATTAGGCGAGTTTACTCTACGTGAAAATTACATGAGGATCGTGCATTTTTATACGTGCATTTACTTTTAAGCCAAACAGTACGACCAAGGTACAGTTTAGCAATACCACGTGACTTTTGGCTACAGTTACAAGAAGAAGTTTTCAGCAGCTTTACCGATTTTTCCATTACCTTGTGAAACCTACACGTTCCACGGTTTCACAGGGTAATGGACAAAACAGCACCGCAGCTGAAAAAGATTTTATATTTCATGGAAAGCAAATAATCTTCCCCTTAATGTGGTTTACAGCGAATAAATTTCGCATTAAGTCAACGTGTCACGTGGTTTGGTCAGAGTTTGAATTCACTAATGGATCTGAAAATTTGTGTTACAGTTTCGAAGTCACGGAAAGATACTGAAAAATGGCCGCCAATAGAATAACAAAAGTTACCTAAAATGCGTTATTATGTAGCTCATAAATTTTCTTTTATATTTTAATGATGTTTAAAAAAATTCCAAAAACTCCAGTAGGTCTATCTAGAACACATTAATATAAGGCAGATAAATACTCTGTTGCTTTGTATAGCACTTTGATCGACCGCCATCTTGGAACGCTTGGACGTAGAGAAAACACAGAACGTGACTGCATATAATCATACTGAATAGTGAATACGCAATGAAAGTACTTGTTTTAAACAAGGAAATCCGTATTTTTATACACATAATCAACGTAGTTATACAGTGAACTTAAAAACGAAAGGTTCGTATCGTCCTTCGTTACTTCGTACCCAAAAATGTCACAAATTTTCTACTAACTGTACATTTATGAATCATATGATCAGCAATCATTCTGTACTGGATGATCATATCATTAATAAGAAATGACATCTGACAGGTGTCTACTGCTCTGTTTCAATACTGACATGTAGTTATGAGTAATTGATCAAAATTATGAAAATGGAAGTGGCTATTCTTACGGGCCGCCTCGGAGGCTATTCTTACGGCTCCGTAAGAATAGTGAAACAGCTATCTTACGGGAATTGTATACGCAGTTATTTAATGAATAAAATTATATAATTAATAACTTTTATCCGGTTCAAAATGAATGAACACACGCATGACGGACGTACGGCGGGTCTTCAATGCACTATTGTGGACTATCGTGCGTCCGCCATAAGAATATCTTGGCTGCTAGGATTTGAGCCGTGGACATCTGGAAAATCTCAAAATTTATCTTCGTAAAACTGAGTTCAAAATATGCCAACAATGAGTTGGATGCTATCCAACGATACCCCTGTTCCACGATGCAGATATTTACTACATGTGTAAGATGATTGTCGATGCATTTTTCTGGCGTTTTGAACCTCAACAACTTACAATCGTACATGCAGTCGGACCAGAAAAGTAATGACATGTCATAATAACCTCTAGGTTAAATAAACTTGCCTATGGTATAGCTGAGATATTCTTTAATATTTAAGATATAATTATTCGCTAAAATAGGCTTTGCCTTAGTTAATATTATTTCATAGAAATCGATGAAGAAATAAAATACTTATGGCTATCTTATTTTTAATTGTTTACAAATTTCTTCTTGTAACTGTAGCCAAAAGTCACGTGGTATTGCTACACTGTAGGTAGATGCTTCACAGTGCAATTTGTTACTTCATGTGGTATCAATTGACTACATTTAACTAATTTTATATAATTTTGCATGGATCTCAAACAGTCTTACCCGCAGCTTTTACGGTGGGTTCCAGTAACGATAATAGCACAATATATTCCAACAACTTTCTGAAAGACACCATCTTCTTTGTTGAAATATCAGCACTTGTTGCAATATAACTAACGTATTTTCATAACAAGGTTAATAATGCAGCCTATTAATGCAGTCTGCACATTGTTAAATTAATCCAACAAGTGTTTACTGCCGAAAAATAATAATCCAAGTCAGTTATGTAGTCCTACCCAAACGCTCCATTTTATTTATATTTTCCCTAATGTAGTTGAAACTATTTAAAGAAGTTTAATTTTGAGTTTTTAAAGTCATACATATTCCTTTGGCTTGTTACTGGATACACCAGTCGTTATTTTTCTGTACAATTGTATAAGATTTATCACGATTTAAACTAAATAATAAGTTAAAAATTATAATTTATTTATTTTTAATTACTCCACGAATTTGTTTTTGAAAATCCGACTAATTTCAATTTAAAATCTTTGCACGAGTACAAAGCAGGAAAATAAATAAAGCAATGACAGTTTGGAGCGTGTATTTTATAAATGAATCAGACTTTAAATCGATAATCGATTAGTTATCTATATATTGACTCGTTATTGGCTAATATTGTCCATACAATGAGTGACGCAGTGGTAGATTCAACGAAAGAATGCAAATAAAATTGAATTTAAAGCAACAATGTTGTGAACTGTGATAAAAATGAGAAGTTCACTTGAAAAGAAAACAACATTCAACACTACTGGTGACGTCTACAATACAAATTACATTACACTTGACTTATCTTTAAGATTTAGTTGTACGGACCGGCAGTTTTGGGGTTATTATCTTAGGACGTGATGAAAATGGAAAAAACAGCATTTAGGATCATTCACCTTGTAATCAGAATGGCGAAGGGAATTTTGGAGTCTGATTTGAGATCCGTTCTGATGTGGTATGTTGGTGAGCTGCCAAGTTGGGAATCGGATGTCTAGAGGTATGGCTTTGGGATCGAGAGGTCCAGGGTTCAATCACAGTCTATACTACTGCTTGATTTCTCTGAGCAAGACTATCCCACAATGGTCCACTTGACCAATGTGTGAATTGATCAATGTGAGAACGATGTCTGAACACGTTCAGTATTCCTGGGCACTGTATCTCGGTGTTAGCTGCTCACAAACAATGAGAGAAATAGTCTCCCTAGGGATGGACACCCACCAGGAGAGAAATATTCTCTCTAACGATGGACACCCACCAGGAGAGAAATAGTCTCCCTAGGGCTGGACACCCACCAGGAGAGAAATAGTCTCTCTAGGGCTGGACAGCCACCAGGAGAGAAATAGTCTCCCTAGGGATGGACACCCACCAGGAGAGAAATAGTCTCTCTAGGGCTGGACAGCCACCAGGAGAGAAATAGTCCCTCTAGGGCTGGACACCCACCAGGAGAGAAATAGTCTCTCTAGGGCTGGACACCCACCAGGAGAGAAATAGTCTCTCTAGGGATGGACACCCACCAGGAGAGAAATAGTCTCTCTAGGGCTGGACACCCACCAGGAGAGAAATAGTCTGTCTAGGGCTGGACACCCACCAGGAGAGAAATAGTCTCTCTAGGGATGGACACCCACCAGGAGAGAAATAGTCTCTCTGGGGCTGGACACCCACCAGGAGAGAAATAGTCTCTCTAGGGCTGTATACCCACCAGGAGAGAAAAAGTCTCTCTAGGGCTGGACACCCACCAGGAGAGAAATAGTCTCTCTAGGGCTGGACACCCACCAGGAGAAATAGTCTCTCTAGGGCTGGACACACACCTGGAGAGAAATAGTCTCTCTAGGGCTGGACACCCACCAGGAGAGAAATAGTCTCTCTAGGGCTGGACAGCCACCAGGAGAGAAATAGTCTCCCTAGAGCTAGACACCCACCAGGAGAGAAATAGTCTCTCTAGGGATGGACACCCACCAGGAGAGAAATAGTCTCCCTAGGGCTGCACACCCACCAGGATAGAAATAGTCTCCCTAGGGATGGACACCCACCGGGAGAGAAATAGTCTCCCTAGGGATGGACACCAACCAGGAGAGAAATAGTCTCTAGGGATGGACAACCACCAGGAGAGAAATAGTCTCTCTAGGGATGGACACCCACCAGGAGAGAAATAGTCTCCCTAGGGATTGACACCCACCAGTAGAGAAATAGTCTCCCTAGGGCTGGACACCCACCAGGATAGAAATAGTCTCCCTAGGGATGGACACCAACCAGGAGAGAAATAATCTCTCTAGGGATGGACACCCACCAGGAGAGAAATAGTCTCCCTAGGACTGGATACCCACCAGGAGAGAAATAGTCTCTCTAGGGCTGCACATCACCCAGGAGAGAAATAGTCTCTCTAGGGATGGACACCCACCAGGAGAGAAATTGTCTCTCTAGGGCTGGACACCCACAGGAGAGAAATAGTCTCCCTAGGGATGGACACCCACCAGGAGAGAAATAGCCTCCCTAGGGATGGACACCCACCAGGATAGAAATAGTCTCTCTATGGATTGACACCCACCAGGAGAGAAATAGTCTCTCTAGGGCTGGACACCCACCAGGAGAGAAATAGTCTCTCTAGGGATGGACACCCACCAGGAGAGAAATAGTCTCTCTAGGGATGGACACCCACCAGGAGAGAAATAGTCTCCCTAGGGATGGACACCCACCAGGAGAGAAATAGTCTCTCTAGGGATTGACAACCAGCAGGAGAGAAATAGTCTCTCTAGGGATGGACACCCACCAGGAGAGAAATAGTCTCCCTAGGGATTGACACCCACCAAGAGAGAAATAGTCTCCCTAGGGATGGACACCCACCAGGAGAGAAATAGTCTCTCTAGGGCTTGACACCCACCAGGAGAGAAATAGTCTCCCTAGGGATTGACACCCACCAGGAGAGAAATAGTCTCCCTAGGGATTGACACCCACCAGTAGAGAAATAGTCTCCCTAGGGCTTGACACCCACCAGGATAGAAATAGTCTCTCTAGGGCTGGACAATCAACAGGATAGAAATAGTCTCTCTAGGGATGGACACCCACCAGGAGAGAAATAGTCTTTCTAGGGCTGGACACCCACCAGGAGAGAAATAGTCTCTCTAGGGCTGGACACCCACCAGGAGAGAAATTGTCTCCCTAGGGCTGCACACACACCTGGAGAGAAATAGTCTCTCTAGGGCTAGACACCCACCAGGAGAGAAATAGTCTCCCTAGGGCTGCACACACACAAGTTGAGAAATAGTCTCTCAATGGCGATCCGAACGCAGGTTTCCTTAGGGTAGCCCAATGACCAGGGGAAGTTAAAATGTCAAAGGGTGGCTGAACGGCTGAATTGCTAAAAGCGGCCCTAGAAAACTGGTTACTTAACTGTTTTCTTACTAGAGTAGTGGTTTACTTGTACCTGCTTGGTCGGTACATGTCATTACAAATATGGACCGGGAAGTACATGTACACAGAAAATTGACGTCTCGTATGTTAGACATGATCAATGGCCTTTGCACTAACAGGGATGACGTCATAATTAATTCATCATTTTACTTTTTTATCTAAGAACAAATGTTTGTGCAATCAAAGAGAGAGACCAACATTTTTTCTCGCAGCGTTTACTTCATTTGATTATTTATCAAGTTATGCAACATTATAGGCATCACTCTCTCGACACCTCATTTCTGATGGTGTCCATCGCCACTGGTTAGTTTTCAAGAAAGTCTTTGTAAGTCGATTGGTGACACCAGGATGGTAATAAAACTATTAAAATATCTCAGTAGAAAACGTAGAAATTTCTTAAAAAGAACAAAAAAGTCAACTAAACATGACAATCTTTTTGCCCTTTTTTGCATAGGTTTTAAGGCATTATGTAAGGGTCTACATTAATCACTAACAAAGCAAGGGTTAATCTTCAATTTGTGGAAAATATGCGCAGTAAAGTCTTGTTAACTTCAGTCAAAATAGTTTAAGGTACTTTGTGAAAACCAGTCTGAATATATTTTCTACTGTAGGTATGGTGAGCTTGCTTTAAGCGTGTTATCTGGAAGGGAGCATTATGTCAACATAGACAATTTATGTCGAAACAATTTTATTATGTCGTCTGCCTTCTGTGTGTAGTATTACGTCATTCAAATGACAAAGGCACGTTGCCCAAATTGTTTAGAAGAATAAATTAATGTCATTAGATGCAAAACAGACGTTTCAGTGTGTTTTTGAACTGTATTGGTCGTTCAAATGACAAATCCTTATAGTATAGGCATGTTTTGTCTTCAAACCATTTGTTGTTTTGTTTTCGTAATTTTTGTATCTTCAAGACGCGCGTTGAGCTTTCACCTCTTTCTCTATGGTTGCTTTATTGTTACATTTATCCAACTTACTTTATATCGTCTTTGAATGGCACCTGCTTAATTCCTTACTCAACTAGCCCTGATTGGCATGGACACCAACCTCGGGACTCTGAAGATGTTATAACACGAAAAATGATTCGTTATATTTACAATATAACATAGACATAGCTGCCTACATTTAAAACCGTATACGGGCAATACTTAGTAGATGTATGCACTGCTGTAAGACGCAAACTTTCCATTGCAGATACAGGCTGTAATTCATAAGCACATCTTAACGCCTAAGTATTTTTTTTATAAGTATGTCCTTCTTAGTAGACAAATTCGATCACAAAAAATACAATACTCCTTTTTCAAGTTATATCGTATAACATATTTAATTGATTAAACTCATCTCGCGTAAAGGACATTACAGAAGGGGTCTGTTTTACTGAATTTACTCTATGCCTAACTCTTAAGTTTTCCGTAAATAGTGCATACGTGGCTAATATTTGCACAAATGCCTTTTAGTAAGATTTTAGCTCATTATTTTTGTTTTTTGAACGTAGCATCGCGGCGAGTCTGACCGACCGTGAAATATGCGCACCCAAACCCCTAACAGTGATTACGCCATGCTAATAGCTACTTTAACAGCGTAGCGCCAAGGAGATCACCCCGTAGGAGTTTGCACTGGCAATTACAAACAGCCAGTCTGTGGATTATTGCTGCAATATATTGTTAAAAATAGTAATAAACAAAAAAAGAAAAGAAAAATGTTTCAATGCCATTTAATACAAATATTGTTTTTACCGATCCGATGTCCCTGTACTGTCGAGTGAATGCGGGGCTTTTGTTTCGAGCCACTATAGAGGGGAATGAGGTATAGGGCTGGCCATTTGCGGGGTTTTACCATATGTATGGCCCGGCATTCCCTGGGGTTGGGGGGGGGGGAGGCGTGGTTTCAATGGATTGGTGCTTTATCAAAATAGCAACCATTTCTGATGTGCAAATCTAGTGAGTATGTCTGTAAATGAAAACGTTAAGCAGACAAACACGGACATATCTCGTACCAATAAGGTTTTACTTGTCAAACATGTCCGTCACAAATAAAAGAAATAGATTGGTGATCAAAGATTGTTTACATAATTGCAATACTTTGATAACGACATGTTGAAGTATTCAGTTTTAAAAGGAATACCATTTACTATCATGTGTGTCACACCACCGCATACAGGGCACATCTCGTGCACTTAATTCTTCATGACCCTTCCTCTTTGAAGTATTCTCTTTCGGCAAGTAGGGACTTAGTTTTGTAGATGTAGCATATGAACCCATCTTTTAATCAAAATCAGTCTTAGTTATATCTCTATTGTGTCGTTTGGGGCTGAGGAATATTCTAGTAATTTTAAGCCTTGTACTAGATCTATAGGACAAAACCGTCACAGAACTTCAGACTTTGAACTTGTTACTACATAATATGAAATGAAATTATATTATTATATTTTTAATAGTTTGGACATACAATTGTTTGTTATATAAAATGTCAAAGCCATGGCAGTTTTCGAGATGGCCTACATTTTACCTTTGATTATCATCAATTTTAATCAATCACTTATTGAAATTTCTAAAGATACAGTAAATTAGAAACGCCCCCGTCCTTCTAGTCTATTTTATGTAACATAATTTGTAATACGTGTTTCAAACTAAACATTTTACTACAATACTGTATAGTCGTTTTGATATAGACTGTGTTCCTATTCAGGGTCAACATTATTGAACTCCCTTTCTCTTACTGTACAAACCTCTAACACCTTGCACACCTTTAAAGGGACTGCCTCACGTATTGGTGTACATGTATTGCAAAAATAAAATTAAATTGTCGAATATTCATGTAATTTTGGTATAGTTTCCTGTATATGCCATAAACAACCACATTAACATAAAAAATAACTTGGGAAACATCCGCATTTTGTAGTAATTTAACATTTTTACACCCAAAATTCTACAGGGCATTAATATCCTATAGAGTTAGCACTACTATTACTTAAATTGCCTGAAATTTGTTTCCATTCGATGAAAACGAATTGCGAAACGAACCGAATACCTCACATATGTTTCGGCTTTAGTTTGTTGAAGTTACAGTTTGATCATTTGTGAATTGCATAATTCACAGAACATTTTGGAAAGAAACTCTGCGATATTTTCAAACAGAAAAATACTGAGTGCCAAATATCAAGAGTGATTTAAATTGCTTATATGTCATAACTCTTTCATAAAGCAACCACCAGTGACTTTCCATTATATAAATACTTGGTTTGGTAGGAAAATTACGTTATACAAAATTTTTTGCCCGATCTGTGAGGCAGCACTTTTAAAAGTAACTACTTAAAGTTAATTCAGGACTTTGTGTTAAGAAGTAGGGGTGTGGGGAGAGGGGGCGGGGGGGGGCTAAGATATTATTACAAAATTTAAACTAAGCCAAGTATCGTTCTTATTTATTAAATTTAATTTTCAGACCTGAGTTTGCCGCCAGAACCTTAGAATTTCCTAGACCTGTTTCTGAGAACGTTTAACATATAAATGGCAAATAGCGTTATACGTATGAGCTCGTGGAATCTTTATTCGAGCAACTAGTCAGTCAAAGTCAGTGAAAAAAGTTATTTAGCGAGAGCAGCGAGCGCAAACAAAATGTATACCTTTTTATATATTGTTCACCTAGAACGAAAAGCAAATTACCTATGCTTCGTTGATTTCGCAGAGAGGTCGTACGCACTCTATCGTCCCCCTAAAGCCGCCATTGGGTGGATATTTAGATCACCTTGAATCAAGTCTAGTTAACGCTCTATCGTCCCCCTAAAGCCGCCATTGGGTGGATATTTAGATCACCTTGAATCAAGTCTAGTTAACGCTCTATCGCCTCCCAAAGCCGCCATAGAGTGGATATTAGATCACATTGAAACAAATCTAGTAAGCGCTCTATCGTCCCCCCAAAAACCGGCATATAGTGATGTTTAGATCACATTGAATCAAGTCTAGTTAGCGCTCTATCGTCCCCCTAATGCCGCAATAGACCGGATGGTTAGATCATCTTGAATCAAGTCTTGTTAGCGCTCTATCGTCCCACTAAAGTCGCCATAGAGTGGATGTTTAGATAATCTTGAATCAAGTCTAGTTAGCGCTCTATCGTCCCCCTAAAGCTGTTATAGCGTTGATATTTCGATTACATTGAATCAAGCCTACTTAGCGCTCTTTTAACAATCTTCTTATAGATGATCTTAGATCTTCAATACATCGATGTCGATGGAAGTACCTTTCGTTCTGACAGAACGATAAACATCAATAGAAAACTACAATAATCACCGCTGACAAGTCTACATACATACAATCGGACATAAATCACTTACTAACTTCAATTTCAATCTGTCAAGTTCTTACAAACAGCGGTCTTAAAAACGTCAGAAAATTTCCAACACAAGTTAATTGAAATTAAACACTTTCAGCGTTTAAAGCTATGATATATGACACCATGTTACGCCTTTGAGAAAACATCTACTTGATAACCATTGTCCTTGTTCGCTCAAAATTGATTAACTGCGTGATTTTAGTACAACTTTCTTTTCTGAACAAAATGTGTTTATAATCCATTGTTGTAGATGAATCGTGTGCAGTCCAATATCTTTTTTATTTTGAATTAATAGTATTTTAGGCTAATGTATACTCTCCAAACTAGAAATCCGAACATAAAGGGCCAATCAATCCATGAACACACCTTACACACCGAGTGACAATCAATGTACCTAATTCTTACTTAATTTCAGTATGTCACATCATGGGATCCCACCGGCGACCTTCCACCACAAGACCGTCCAGCCGAGTTAGGGTTATACTATGCTCTTTTATCGGGACTATTACCATATGATGCAAAACTTTCCTTTTAATTTCATTTGGTCATTAGAACGATGCTAGAACCCTCTGGAATTTAACCTGAACATTTTACATTCTTTTGATGTCAGAAAAATAAACTATGGAAAATTAAACATTGAGAACAAACTTGTTAACACCCTATTTGTGAACCAATCGTTCATTGAAAGAGAACCATTTGTCTTTCTACCTATTACTTATTCTGAAGAAGAGATTCTTCCTTTTGACAATTAGATTTATTATTTATTCAGTCGAAGGATAGAACCACATATAAACAACTCGATATATTCAAGATATCACGATTTAAAACAAATATGTCCTCGCATATGAAGTCAAATATATGAGCCAGTCTCCAGGAAAACCTGCTATATTGACATTATATAATTACTGCATGTAACAAGGTTTTGAAAAAGCTTTCAAATAAGAAAAAATGACATATCTATAGATTCAATTTTAAGTAATTTATCCATATATTACTATATCTTAGCTTCAACATTTCAGAAAAGTACTCTGATATTGAAAAACGAGGAGTTAGTTGATTAAAACAGTAGTAGCCTTTCTCTAAATGTGACCATTTTACAATTGGGATCGATATTTTAAAACTTAAAACGTCATTCTAAAATTTGATACCATTTTGACCAGTTTATGTAAAGAATTGATCAAATGCAGTATTTATAAAGTGCTTGTTACAACGACGTCGAATAACGCTTGGATGGCGTTTGCGACGTCACGCAAAAATGGTCTGAATAGGACCTCAACAAAACAGCTGTAACTTCCTTCAAAATCAAGATACTAACAAAATTTCTTTTGCATTTTGCTTCATTAAGATTACTCTTTTAAATAATAAAAAATCTCAAAATATTTTTTTTGGTCAAAATAGCAGGTTTTCCTGGAGACTGGCTCATATGTACATGTATAAACACAAATCCCGTATTCTTTGATATATACGAGTAGGAAAGTTCGAAAACAATATCTTGCCACGCACCGTCCGACTTGTGGCGCTGTTGCAAAGTTGTACGTGTTGCAATGGAACGACATAATTATGTCATACGGAAATTGAATGTATCATCAATTAATAAACATGAGCATGACCGGCTAGCCAAGTTGGTAAAGCATTTAAATAATACCTAAAAGTTATATTCTCTCGCTTCATATGACATACCTCGTCTGTAGTAATTTCACCTGATCTTATATTATATAATTCATGTACAGATCTATGGACTCGGTTTAGATGTCTTAAAACATGGACAATTTGTGTTTTATGTGTGTTTTTATGTGGCAAAATGCCGTATAGTAGGCCCCTATAGCCAATTAAACCATTTCGCTAGAACTTTCGTACCTAAGTCCATTTCACATTAATCTGACATATGTTGCAATCCGGTAGGTTTGTCTCAATTAATGAGGTATTATATATTAATATAGTATACGAACAAACTAAACCCACTTCTGTATAAAAGTTTGTATTGAATCAACGGTTGTTACAAATACGTCCGCTAATATTTGTAAACACGCCTTTGCCTATAATTGCCACAAAGGGAAGCCATTTTGTTTAAGATTAACTTGTGTAAAATAAGACACTTCTCTAAATGACAGTTGAAGTAAGATATCTGAAACACGTTTACCTTCTCTTATACACTGGCTAAAGCCTGAAGCGAATGAGTTTCAGTGTTTACGCAGGTGCTTGTGTGGCCATCTCTTCTGAATATAAACTTTATATCACGGTGACGTATTTACGAAACAATACCATGGCTGGTTATGAAAATATTAGAGTTACAGATCGTTAGTTGTTAGACAAAATCGACTTCATCGTCATGTATGGACTAGAAGTGTAATTCATGTATCTATTCCCTATATCAAAAAGGCAATAACTCTTAACAAAACGTCTGTAATCAAGGGCGACAACCCCAAAACGTTACTGAAACTGAGTTGTGGTTCTTGTTTTCCCGTTTCTTACAATATGTAACTATATAATAAAAATATGTAATCTTTAGTTATGACGTTAGGTCCTGTCATAGCTAGATCTCCCGGACAGGATTAATATAATACTGTTTGCATCTTGTTTAACCACATGTTTACACGATGTAAGGTAGGAATAATCCATCTGTCTTTAAGTAAATAAAACAACCCAACCCATTCTACTTTCTTATTAACCTCTCCCCACGACTTGAAGAGTGAACGAGTGCTTATCTCATACCGCTAGTGTTTTATAACAATTTTCAAGTTTTAATGACAAATTTTGTAGCTACAAACAATAAACGAAATCTAGGTAATGTTTAATGTAAATAACATAGTAAATTATGATATTTTTGTACACTTGGTGATGTAAATATTAATTTGATTCTGTAAGTGTGATATGCGTATAATGAATATCATAGGGTTCAAACGATTTTTCAAATAGGTAGTGTATAGAAATAAAGGACAGGTTGATCGGACGATGCCAAAACACTCGGGCTAAATCTAGGCATTAGCGAGCCTTGTCATTTTCTTGCAGTTTTTGAATGGGCCTGTAAAACCGATGCCCCGTGTATGATGGCTTACATCGGCACGTTGAGGAACCACATATAATTTGTAGCTCACACTTTCCTCTTTAGAAACATCTAAAAGAACTGATATTCTTATGGTCGCGTTGCCCTTTATGGGAAGTGGCTACGATAAAACATACGTATAATGTAATTGAGCTGTTCACATATGATTGGAATCCTTTTGTATAGCCCTTCAATCCAAAACAAAAATTGAATTATAATAATCAACATAATAACAGCACGTTGGGCGCATATTCACATTTTATACCCACATTTATAAATGAGATCATTTTACTGCGTATGAATAGTTATGTATGGCTACAAATTGATATACATGTGATTATTAAATCCAGAAAACTTCATTTTTTAATTCTTACATTAAATTCACATATATCATGTTAACTAGTTAATTACGTTCGATTAGTTGTTGTGCGGTGGTACGGTAAATGTATTAAGGTCGCCCCTCACTTCATTTATCATAAAGTTAAACACTGATCCTATATATCTAAGATTTAGATAAAACGAAATAAAAAACCTCTTTGTACTTAAAGCTTATTAAACGAAAA
The DNA here is from genome assembly GCA_947247005.1 of Spisula solida. NCBI lineage: Eukaryota > Metazoa > Mollusca > Bivalvia > Venerida > Mactridae > Spisula > Spisula solida. The sequence goes on along the minus strand of OX365960.1, from coordinate 23,698,812 downwards.
ACTTTGTTAGACACCGCTTTTTAAAAAAAAAAAAATTTGTATTGGTATGAAATGAAACATATAGACTTTAATTTTAGAGGCAACATAGTTGGGCATGCCCAGCATTCCCTGTGATAATTTATTGTAATGAAGGATTGAGACTTAAGATATATTAAACGGAACGTTTCAAGTTAAGGGCAGAATAAATAATGCTCTTATCAGCCATCACTTCCTGTCTCCCTTTTATACATGTATGTGCTATGCTGACCCGTTTGTTTTAGTCTGTAAAACGAGAGACGCGACATATGTGAGCATTGTAGTCTAGTTTCAAACACAAAATATATAATAACAAATCTGAGCAGTGTTGTCCTGTTTCAAATTCAAACACAAAATATATAATAACAAATCTGAGCAGTGTTGTCCTGTTTCAAATTCAAACACCAAATATATAATAACAAATCTGAGCAGTGTTGTCCTGTTTCAAATTCAAACACCAAATATATAATAACAAATCTGAGCAGTGTTGTCCTGTTTCAAATTCAAACACCAAATATATAATAACAAATCTGAGCAGTGTTGTCCTGTTTCAAATTCAAACACCAAATATATAATAACAAATCTGAGCAGTGTTGTCCTGTTTCAAATTCAAACACCAAATATATAATAACAAATCTGATCAGTGTTGTCCTGTTTCAAATTCAAACACCAAATGTATAATTACAAATCTGAGCAGTGTTGTCCTGTTTCAAATGCAAACACCAAATATATAATAACAAATCTGAGCATTGTTGTCCTGTTTCAAATTCAAACACAAAATGTATAATTACAAATCTGAGCAGTGTTGTCCTGTTTCAAATTCAAACACAAAATATATAATAACAAATCTGAGCAGTGTTGTCCTGTTTCAAATTCAAACACAAAATATATAATAACAAATCTGAGCAGTGTTGTCCTGTTTCAAATTCAAACACAAAATGTATAATTACAAATCTGAGCAGTGTTGTCCTGTTTCAAATTCAAACACCAAATATATAATTACAAATCTGAGCAGTGTTGTCCTGTTTCAAATTCAAACACCAAATATATAATTACAAATCTGAGCATTTTTGACCTGTTTCAAATTCAAACACCAAATATATAATTACAAATCTGAGCATTGTTGACCTGTTTCAAATTCAAACACCAAATATATAATTACAAATCTGAGCAGTGTTGTCCTGTTTCAAATTCAAACACCAAATATATAATTACAAATCTGAGCATTGTTGTCCTGTTTCAAATTCAAACACCAAATATATAATTACAAATCTGAGCAGTGTTGTCCTGTTTCAAATTCAAACACCAAATATATAATTACAAATCTGAGCAGTGTTGTCCTGTTTCAAATTCAAACACCAAATATATAATTACAAATCTGAGCATTGTTGACCTGTTTCAAATTCAAACACCAAATATATAATAACAAATCTGAGCATTTTTCCAGTTTCTAACACCAAGTATATCATAACAAATCTGAGCATTTTTTCCAGTTTCTACCACCAAATATATCATAACAAATCGGACAGGAAGTGCAGCACTCAGAAACAGACGAGCACGAAAGACGCACTAACCACCAAACAAAGTTATACAACGATAAGATAATTAATTGCTCAACTCAAAATAAGACAACAATGATTAAATATTTTGTAAACTTTATTTCCACAGTGCGTTTTAGCACTTGAAGGTTCCAGCCATGAACACGAGGTGTTGAATTCACTCTGTTTTCAAATGAAGCCAAAAAACGCAATTGAAACTTGATTCCAGCGAAAATGAAATCTCCCCACCCCCTTTAATGGATTTTGATAATCTTGCAATTAATATAAAATGCTCTTGTAATAATTTGAAATATGATAGCGATTATAAATGGGCCAGAGGTTTAAAAGCTTTGGTGACAGCAATTTTGAAATTGCCGAAAAGCTAAAGTTGTTAACTGTGCTTTGTATGTTATTATTGTAGTTATTTATTGGTTAATATACTAGATTTTCAGGTAATTAAGTTGAAAAGCACGTGCTTTGTATGATATTGTAGTTGTATATTCGTTAATAAATTAGATTTTCAGTTATGTAAAAGGTAATAATGGAATAGCATTGCATGTGGAATATTAGAACGTTAAAACTGTTTCAATAAAATGGTGATTTGGATAAACTTTTGACATCATTCTATTTATCAAAAAAGTTCATAAATCATCTTACAAACTGTGTATTAACTTGTCATATTATCTTATAAAAGATTTACATTGAAAGTAAATGATGTTAATGAGATTTAAACCTTTTTGAAAGGTTTGAAAGATCGACCATTCAAGCTATGCATACCAAATGATTTAGTAAAATATAACGAATACTGCACACAATGCAAAAGTAAATTAATTTGTTAAATATTTCTAGTTTGTGAATGAAATACAAAGCAGTCATAATAACAGAGAACCAACTAAGAAAACTGGAAGCGTAGGTTAGTTCTACTTGATATTTAAAATTAATTCTAGCAGGAAACCTGGCAAGGGAAGCCGTAAAATTAAGATGACCACATCACATATGACAGAACACTCTCTTGAATGTAGTTTGTATGCTTGCTTTGCATAATTAACATATTATCCTGTTGAGTTTTCATTGACTTTTATACTTTTTTAGTATTAATCTTTTTCTCTTTCTTTCTTCCGGATTCCATATCCTCTTCACATTTCAAGTTTATTTATGTATGTAATCGTTATTTATGATGACAAGCTGAATAAATAACATATTCTGTTGTGTTCTGTCAAACGGCGCTATATATCCGATGAAAACAAGTTCCTTACAACTAATAATTTTTTTATTACAATATTAGCGTATTATATCAGATTATGCATGTCTACAAACATATGGTTAAAAATAGATTACAGGCGTGTTTTGATAGGAATTTGTTATTCAAACATTTTGAAACAAATTGTAGCGGATTAAACATGATTCATTTTGATAGTCATCTGAAGTTCATTTTGAAACAAATTTGAAGTTCATCACAATTAAAGCAGAGCTATCGACATACAGTTATCTACATCCTTATTGGTTTCTTATTTATTGCATCTACCGCAGTCATTACAAAGGGCAAGGACTATCTCCAACTTTCCATTCGCTCCGTCTTGTGCGTCCTCTCACACTCTCCCCAATGGCATTGATTTCCATCTCTGTTGTGCGCCTCTAACTTGTTTTTAGCATTCTCGCTTTCTTTTGCCTTCCGGAGAAATGTTTTAATATAATATTATAACAATTATATATTATGTACATTTCATAGCGTACATGGACATGAATATTACTAACGGAGCAGTGGGCGTTTTCTTAATTATTTGAATAGCCACAAACCTTTCTCGAACATTTATACCCACGATCTATTGTTCATATCGATGTTCATGTATGTTTACAAAACGTAACACTAATGTAACCATATTGTCGATACAGCAGTTTCATATAAAAGAAACAGAACCAAGTTACCTTCCAATAAGAAAATTCATCAGCCGCAAATCTAGATCTGTTTGTATAACATAGTTTAAATCAATAAAGATCAGACAAAAATAAATAGGTGTCGGGTTTTAATATCATTCGAAATGATATGCTTCTCGTATTTACAAAGCAAATATTAATTTGATACAAGTTCGGTTTTCAACAAGACTTAGTTTAAAAATGCACACGCCTCCATATGAATATAAGAAATCAAACCAATTGCTTATTTTTATAACAGCTACGTGGATTCGAATTGTCGATCACCTGCTTAAAAGGTATTTAAACCGCTAACAATGCGTAGAAGAGATGAATTGACCCCTACCACATACAACTCCTTCATTAAATATCATGATCAATGCCATGCCACGATTTCTTACTTCTGGCATGCATGTACATGATGTCAGTTCTTGATGCAAGAAATTGGTAAGCATTGGGAACACTGGTCAGACCAGGTGAACATAGTATGCTCATGACAGGACAGTTTATAAAGCCTATAAGTATGCTCATGACAGGACAGTTTATAAAGCCTATAAGTATGCTCATGACAGGACAGTTTATAAAGCCTATAAGTATGCTCATGACATGACAGTTTATAAAGCCTATGAGTATGCTCATGACAGGACAGTTTATAAAGCCTATAAGTATGCTCATGACAGGACAGTTTATAAAGCCTATAAGTATGCTCATGACAGGAAAGTTTATAAAGCCTATAAGTATGCTCATGACAGGACAGTTTATAAAGCCTATGAGTATGCTCATGACAGGACAGTTTATAAAGCCTATAAGTATGCTCATGACAGGGCAGTTTATAAAGCCTATAAGTACGCTCATGACAGGACAGTTTATAAAGCCTTTAAGTATGCTCATGACAGGACAGTTTATAAAGCCTATAAGTATGCTCATGACAGGAAAGTTTATAAAGCCTATAAGTATGCTCATGACAGGACAGTTTATGAAGCCTATAAGGGCTCAGAGCAATTGATGTTTCGCACGACATTTAATCAGGGATTTTGGAATATGGTTGAGTTCCATAGAAGCCTGGGGATTAGAGTAATAAAGCATGGTTTCCATTCATGCATTGAGGTTTGATGAGAGCTACCAGTTGTTCCTTGCCATCTACCTTGGACAATCTCTCGGAGATTTCACCACGTGCAACCAAGAAATTAAGCAACATAACAGAGGAATCTGACATCTTATCTCGAAAGTGAACAGTTGTCTCTACGACAAAAACTAGACCTGACAAATGAATCCATCCGAATGTATGTAGACCACGTACTTACATAACCAAATATTGACATTCATGTCGCGTGCTTGGCCAAGTAACAGAGCTAGTTGGTGTTACACTAAGTCTTACAAAGCTGTGTATAGTTATTGTCACACTACGGCCTTGAGTGCTTGCTCATGTAAATATAACAACCAATTATATTCAGTGTCAAAACCCCGCTTTAAGAAACATTTTTTCAATTCTGTAGTACAATAAACACTCAAGATGCCTTTATTACCACAATACGTAAATACACAGGATTTAAAATGTATTATACGCCAGAAATGTAAACTTTAAAATCCTCAATTCTGTCAACTGAAATAATTTATTTTTAATACAATGAATTTGAAATTTTTAACGCCTCTTGATCGATTGATGGGGTGAGGTTTATAAAAAAATGTATATCCCTTTGTGACTATAGTTATACTATATAGGTCGATAATCACCGCGTATAAACCAAATCACTGTACGACTTATTGGGATATTATACAATTCAACTTGTATGACTTATTGTAATTGAAACATCCGGTGATTTTTTATCACTGTTCGACTTATTGCAAGACTATACAATTCAACGTGTACTCAATATTGCGAACCGGAAGTTGACTCGTTTATACACTGTGGTTTTAATGTGTATGTCGATAATAATGCATGTAGATTATAGAAGGAAACCAGCATCTAGCCGAAACAGCAGTACACAAAGAGACACAAAGACCAGCAAGATGAACATATGAAAAGGAACGGTGGCAACAAAACACGACTCCACGATAGCCTTGTGGTTGAGTGTCCGCTTCGGGTGTAGGGGGTCTCGGGTTCGATCCCTGGCCGCGTCATACTAAAAACGAAATAAAAATAATACCAGTAATTCCCTTGCTAGACGCTAAGCTAAAAAGGGAAACTGGCTTCTCTTCTCTCATATCCTCTTGGCGATGGATAACATTAGAAATGAGGTGTCGAGAGTGATTAAATTAACCAGAAAAAACTTGTTTCAAAATCGACCTAAAATAAGTTAGTATAAACTAGAAAACCCGGCTGGTTACTTCAACAACAGTCATATCAGTTCATGGTTAAATATACTACATTTTTATGAGGGTCAAGAAAGTAACATTTTTGTCCGTCTTACGTTAACTAAACAAAGCAAATTAAGAAAACGTTGAAATATCATTTATTTTAGAATAATCTTTTTACACCAAGTATGCAGCTCATTGAAGGCGCGTAAAATTGCAACTGATGCGCCTTGAATTCGCCTATTTATGAGGTACAAATCCCTGCTCTGGGTACATCCCCAAGTCAAGGAAATTACCTATTGGACCAACTTGGTCGTTGTTTGTACTTAAGAAATAACTGACAAAATAACTAGATTTGATGTTTGTTTAATGTTGGCATGATATATGACCTGGCTCGATGTAAAGCAATTTTAAAATTAACTAACTGGCAATTGAACATAGATAATTGCACATACTGTGAGTATGATATGGGATGGTCCTGGGTAACAGCAACCAGTCCCAAATGTGACAATAGCACGGGCTGCCTCAAAACTATGATGTTGGCAAGCCCTAACTAACTGCAAATAACTAACTGCAACTTCAACTTGAAGTTGAATAACGGAATAGTGTGATATAGGCTGGTCCTGGGAAACAGCAACCAGACCCAAATAACACTTGTTAAACATGTATTCAGGATCGCGAATTCATGTATCCTAGCGCTGCCCGCCATGACGCATCAAATGGATAAACAAAAAACACTTTTGAATTAAAATAACACCAATGTTTATAATATTGTTCGCTTCGTCGCCACGGCACTTGACAGCAGGTCTGTGTTACCGGAAAACAAGTTAATCGAGCCACATCGGGTTTCTGAGTACTGTACTAGTAAACAAGCTTGATACATTCGGAGATCTGAAAAGATAGAACAAAGACAGCAGCACACGTTCGATAAACACAAAAGGGGGAACAGGGTGGGTGGGTAAATTTTAATTTCCAAACCTGCAAGGATGAAAGTTGGAACGTTGTTGTGCTGTGCAAATAACACGCTGTGAAAAACACTCGCGTTTAGGCTAGACACCCATAAATTCTTTTTATAGATTCTCTTCAATAAATGATGCTATTTCTGAGGAATAGCACTTATTATTTTAGAATAATCTTTTTACACCAAGTATGCAGCTCATTGAAGGCGCGTAAAATTGCAACTGATGCGCCTTGAATTCGCCTATTTATGAGGTACAAATCCCTGCTCTGGGTACATCCCCAAGTCAAGGAAATTACCTATTGGACCAACTTGGTCGTTGTTTGTACTTAAGAAATAACTGACAAAATAACTAGATTTGATGTTTGTTTAATGTTGGCATGATATATGACCTGGCTCGATGTAAAGCAATTTTAAAATTAACTAACTGGCAATTGCTAACTGGCAATTGAACATAGATAATTGCACATACTGTGAGTATGATATGGGATGGTCCTGGGTAACAGCAACCAGTCCCAAATGTGACAATAGCACGGGCTGCCTCAAAACTATGATGTTGGCAAGCCCTAACTAACTGCAAATAACTAACTGCAACTTCAACTTGAAGTTGAATAACGGAATAGTGTGATATAGGCTGGTCCTGGGAAACAGCAACCAGACCCAAATAACACTTGTTAAACATGTATTCAGGATCGCGAATTCATGTATCCTAGCGCTGCCCGCCATATAACAGCCAAACAAAACGCCTAGGCTGTTACTGCCAAACAAATGTTTGCGTCAGCGCCAGGATAATCCTAAGAGCCCGTCATATAAACCAGCCGCCAACAATATTCAATAGCTATTACCTATGAACTTTCACGCCATTACACAAGAAATTATTCAAACCACAAGCGATATTGTTAATGAATATAGAATTGCCTATATCTGATAAATGGACCCCGTCTGAACTAAGGAGTTCACTATTGGAAGATTTAAAATCAGTATGTGCCAGATAGCACCCACCCAGGCTAATGACAGCGTTAGCAGCAAAGTTATTTAATCGCCTCCTTGCCCTCTCCATGGCAAGGGTATTCTTGGAATACCTCCAATTTGCACGAGGCAATATCTCGGACCAAATGATTTTAGCAGAAGGGAATAAACTACCAATGTGTTCCAAAATTTGGGACACCACGATTCTCAACTTTGAAATGGGGGTTTTTCCCAAGTCGTTTCCACCGCAGTGTATCATGATACTACCTGGCTGAGGGCCAACAACGGAAAGGTGACTCAACTTCTGGACCAGTTCTATGAGCTTTAGCCCGCTGTAACCCTGACACCAGATGACCGCATTTAGACCCATACTACTCCCCTCGGGCATCTCCCAGGCAGCTAAGAAAGCCTTCTTTACAATCGACGACCCGACAATCCACACCGTATCACCTATGAATAACTTGAATAATGTTATTATAGATAGAACTGGCATTTTTTCGCTAAGAAAGGAACCTCATGAATGAGGTGTCGAAATGATTTAATGAATATACGAATTGATGTGTATAAACAATGGGAAAGAAACCCTCACGAATGAGGTGTCGAAAAAGGCCCTTTCATGAGCGCACAATACTGAACTAAACAACTTCTTGTTGACACAAGGGCAACACAGCCAACTACAGGGTTTTCACTCAACCTAGTATGTTCGGGATTATTACTGGCATTGGCCGTACATAGGACTGGTATGCTTCGGAAGACCACCTCCCAGCCTTTTTAATATCTTCGACAGAAAAACCCAACTGGCTAGCAGATGTCGCCGCTCCAATACGAAAAGAGTGTGACTTAAAAACACTGTAATTCAGGCCAATTAAAGCAACTGATTTTTTAAGCATGGCTGAAAACTGATACCTTGTTAACGGTTGTTTATTATAGTGGATTAGCAGTGGACCTTGAAACTGGGGCCGTAAGGCAAGGAACTTTGCAAGGGCTTTAACTGGACATACCTCCTTATCGGTTTTATTAATGCGTATTAAAGAACCAGAGCCATACTGATCAGTTTTTGAAAATCTTATGTGGATTTCGATAATTCCTGCCTTCAGGTCTAATGATATGTCCCTAAATGCAACAACCCTATCCCGGTCTGGAAGTGTTGCATCATTTTTCGACACTGCGATCTCACCTACACGAAAAAACCCGCAATATGCTAATGTATATGCGGCAGAAAAAAGTGAAACTTCGTAACTATCTGAACAGCCCACTACTAATTTATGAAGAATAGACTTCAATAGCCCAGGAGAGATTGGTAACCTAGAATCAGATTTTTTGTTCTTCCGCAGACCTTTCAGCACTTTCGCTACCAGGAAATTGTTGGTAATGTCAGTCTTGTTATATATTTTACATTGAAAACTAACTGCGCTGACATACGACCTAGCAGTGCTATAGGATAACCCTTGGAGCGAAAGATATGAAATAAACTGGACGACATGTTCAAGCTCAGGTGGCCAATTATCTAGTAAACCATACTCCTGTCTAAATGACTTAAATTTTTTGAGCCCAACATTATAGGTGGTCTTGGTATTAACGGACATGGAAGCATTTAATAATCTATCGGCCTCATGTTGCAGATGAATGACTGGAATTCTTTTGGTAACGGTTCTGGTAGCTTGTTTGCATCGGGGGCTACTGACGAGAATCTGTCCCACTGTTTCCGAGAAATAGAATCGGCAATAAAATTTGACGTGGTAGATATATGCATGGCTCTAAAGATAATAGAATGTTTCATGGCTAGCAAAATTAATTTCCTAAGTAAAATCATTGTCCTTTTTGACTTACATGACTGTTTATTTATCACATGTACTAGGGCTTCATTATCAATTCTTAAAACAATTTTCATGTTTCTTAATCTGTCACCCCAAAGCATGACTGCTAATAACACGGGTACCATCTCCAAAAATGTTATATCTGTCAACACTTTGGAATTCCCCCAGATTTTGGGCCATTGGAAAAATGCCCATTGCCCCGCGAAGTAGCAACCACAGCCTAATGAAGCGCCACCTGCGCTATCGGTGTACAAATTGATGATTGAGTTTTCGTACCAAACAGCATCAGGTATGTAAACTACACCATTGAAATTATTTAAGAATTCAACCCACATAAGGAAATCAGCCCTAAGCTCCTGATTTATTCTAAGCTTGTAATGTGGTTTCTTTAACCCTGACATGGCGTCATAAAACCGCCTTAAAAAGGCTCTGCTAGAACGAACAGCTCGGCTAACAAAACTCAATTTTCCCACAATAGATTGTAATTCCTTTAATGACATTTTCTTCCGAGAAGCATAACTTTGCAACAGTTCAAGCAACTCTTCAATCTTATGGAGTGGAACTCTAACCAACATTTCGTTGGAGTCCAATTCAAGACCTAAGAATACCAACACTGTCGTTGGGCCCACAGATTTTTCTGCAGCCACAGGGATTTCCAATTCGCTACATATCTGCTCAAAAGTAACGGCCAACCGCACACATTCGTCTGTTTTATTACTACCGACGAATATGAAGTCATCAAGAAAATGATCCAATGTCTGTAACCCCGATTTATAAGCCACACACCAATGAATGAAAGTAGAGAAAGTTTCAAACAGCATTGGAGCACGAGAGCAACCCATGGGAAGACACTTATCAAAATAAAAGTTATCCTCAAACTTCATGCCAAGGAGGTGAAAATCACCGGGAAAAACCGGTAATAAGCGAAACGCTGACTTAATGTCCCGCTTAGCCATAAGAGCACCTTTACCACATTTAAAAACTAAATCAGCGACTTTATCAAAATATGTATATGAAACGGAACACAAATTATCATCGAAACCGTCATTAACGCTTGACCCAACAGGATGGGACAAATGTGTAATCAAACGCCAATTTCCGTCTGATTTAGGAACAACGCCAATTGGGCTTATCTTCAAATTAGCAATGGGAGGTGTCCTAAAAGGACCAGCCACTCTGCCTAAATCAACTTCTTTTTTAATTTAATGCGAACTGCATCTGCGTGTAACGTGGCTGATGTAAGATTATTAGCCACAGTGCCCCCCTTTGATCCAGTAAAAAATAGCCTAAAACCTTTACTAAAGCCATTACTTAGGATAGCTGCATTCTTCTCATGCGGATAATTTGACAAATATTGCTTTAACTTGTGAACATTAATTGGGGACTTGCCCAGAGCCCAAATAGCATTAATATGGGAAACGGGCAGTAGATTGTCCTCTTGGGCCGCGGCCACTCGGCTGTCGTGGTGTGAATGAGGGTCTGTACCCGCCCCGCGAGGTTTGAGCCCGGGGTCCATTAAGGTGGCTGCTTCTCTGGCATGACCTACAAGGGTGGTGACCGCTGCAAGTTAAGCATGTATGTGAATACTGGCACACAGGCCTAGAACATGATGAGTAATTAAAATCATAGCACCTTTTGACCGATGCTACAACTGGATTACCTGAGGTAATTGCCTGGGGGTTCATGTATATAAGCCACAACTCATAATCGATCTGGCCCCACGACATAGATGGGTTGCTGGCTATGCGCAGACGAAACTGTTGGTCGTACTGCAGCCACCCCGCCGAGTGACGCTCTGCCCACAGGCGAATGTCATGCAGATATTTAATTAGCTCCTTGGTTTTACCAGGATGATTATCAATATATATGGTCATGAATATTAAAAATGCATCGGTCCATTTCGCTATTGTGTAAATTCTTTTGGGCTTCCTTATAGGCGATACCACTAGCTGGCCAGAACTACTCAGCCCTAAACTTTTTGCTTGGATATCTAAATCCTGATTAGGATCTACCTCCAGCAAACTGCCTAGATCAATATAATGCCCCAAGCATATCTTTGATTTGATTGCTGGGGAAACGTGCGAGCCTAGAGAGATATTTATAGTGGGAATAGCCACTGGGTCCTCACCATAATCCTGCTCATGATCCTGAGGTGGAACACATGGCGGCATCTCCGCTGGTGGATTGGTCGGACAAACTACATGTGGAACATCAACCACGTGACGTGCAGGTTGAACAGGAATCACTTGATCATCGGCCTTCCTCTTTTTTCCTCTAGTCTTCACCATGACTTTGGATTTATCTGGTACAGATCTCGTGAAAATATAAAAACGATGGATTACCAATATGCTTAAATTTAGCTTAAACCGCCACGAAAACTGTGGCCTACTTTTCTTATTGTACGAATTACTCAAGACTTGATTAAGATAGAATTAAGTTTTGCAAATACTTTATAACCCTATCTGCGATATATAAGAAATGGAATGATTAAAACGGACAACCACGGTTTTTCCACCGATCACTAATTCACCACAACGAATCCGCAAAAAATCATGGAAATAGCCATTCATCCGAGCTCAATAAACCTTCACAATATTAACTATATACTGTGCTATCACTATGCGATAATTATATAAATCTTACCGAAGCAACGAGCTAAAATTTCACGAAATAAAATAAAAATTTTAATTTCCAAACCTGCAAGGATGAAAGTTGGAACGTTGTTGTGCTGTGCAAATAACACGCTGTGAAAAACACTCGCGTTTAGGCTAGACACCCATAAATTCTTTTTATAGATTCTCTTCAATAAATGATGCTATTTCTGAGGAATAGCACTTACTAATCTACTGCTAAATTTAAAAAACATCAAGTGTTACGTTTTACCAAAAAATTGATTCCTAAAAATCAAAAATAAGAAAACATATACTGATAGCTATTGTTTTATAAATCAAGTTGCATGCAAAACACTTATTAAATAATGGTTAACTACATGTTACATCGCAATAACGTTACTATGATTTGTTAATAAAAGTATCAAATTAGAGACAAAAAATAACCATAGGTAACTGAACGTGTTTATCTGCCCTTGAAACATGTGATTGTCTCCAAATTTTCGTATTCAAGAGTTGACAACTATTTATCAAGTTCGGTGACCTGTGAATATTGTTTGACATTTTTCTGTTTTTTTTTTTTTAAATATGATACAATGTCTACGTAGGAGCGGTTTGAACATATCCTATTAACGGGATAAAGCTACACATATTTCACAAGAAACTGACGCCAACGCCATTAAAGTTTTCGAGTATAGTATGACATGATATATAGATTATACCCATTTTGTTCAATGCTCAGTAAAAATTACAATATTAAAATTGCGGCAAAAACATGTCCTAGTTTCTTACTTTTCTATTTACTTATATAGAAGATAAATTAAGTGATTATAATTCGACATTCAGAAATAACTCACATTATTCAAGTATTGTGTATTTGTATGTATGAAGTAATCATTTATTACAGTCTTATAGTGTGTTAGAGGCACGAACATGGGCGTGTAATGAGATTACGTTACCTTCTCATACAACAGCGAATGTAAGGCTATACTAGTCACTTGATTATTATTGTAATTTGCATAGCGGTGTTACATCTATATATGGGTATAACGTATCGTGTTTATACATCAATACGTAGTGTCTTATTCCAATTATATCTACACATTTACACCAATGTTTTCTGGATTAAGTAATCTTTCAAAATAAAATGCGTTTTGCAGATAATACGTTAAATTCTATGTCCTGTCTTTATAGATAAATCGTTGACTTGTAGTAAATCTGTCATGTTCTTGTAGCCGCCACCTTACCCAGTTAGGTACCTAGACGTCCCAACCAGGTTAAAAAGGCACATGCACCCATATAGTCTCCGCCAAATACATGCTAACTCGGACTTCTTTAATTTCCCTAATATCAGTCTTATGGAATAGGTTACCCCCGCATGTTGCGACATTGTCTGGTCTAGAACCAACTCCAGAATTAGTTTTTTTTATATACAACAGTTGTTATTCTGTTTGTTCTTGTTCTTCGTTCTTTTCTTCCTTTAAATTTCATTTACTTACTTCTTTTTTTATTACCTGGCGAACGCCATTTACCTGCCAATAATACTCGAAAGAGGAGTTGGGCAGTATATCAAGATAGATAGATAAGTCGTTTACCCATGAGGCCGACATAAGTCTTATTAGAAATTAAATTTATTAACTTATGTATTATGACGTTTTGTTACATCCCTCATTTCTGATACCGTAGACTAATTAGGCAAGCATTGAAAATGGTCAGATCATCTAATGTGTGTACTGACTTTACACAAAACGCACATATCAACAGATGTGTTCGTCACGTGGTACTGGCAAGGTAAATGGTTACAATCGTTTATGACAATCATACCACGTGTGTGTGAGTGCGTTGAAGGCTTACCGATAATTCCATTCGCGAATGCCCCAACCTATAAATTGTACGAGGTGATATCATCAATAAATGCATTCGTTGTATGTATAAAATACATCCTTATTCATTACCGGTCGCGACAGGTCAAACCCTTTATGAACATTTACAACAACGTCAGTAGTTGCTGGTTCTTTGTAGAAGGACAAGTTAGTACTGGTAACAATGTTGATTTTCCTCCACAAGTTGAGAAGTAGTTAGTTCCTTGTGGAAGGGCAAGTTAGTACTGGTAACAATGTAGATTGTCCTCCACAAGTTGAGAAATTGCTGGTTCCTTGTGGAAGGGCAGGTTAGTACTGGTAACAATGTTGATTTTCCTCCACAAGTTGAGTAGTTGCTGGTTCCTTGTGGAAGGACAGGTTAGTACTGGTAACAATGTTGATTTTCCTCCACATGTGGAGTAGTTGCTGGTTCCTTGTGGAAGGACAGGGTAGTACTGGTAACAATGTAGATTGTCCTCCACAAGTTGAGAAATTGCTGGTTCCTTGTGGAAGGGCAAGTTTGTACTAGTTAGATTGCAGTCCAGGAAAACCGGTGAACAAACACTACTAGTAAGACAACGGTGTTGAACTCGAATAAACATAATTATAGTCCAGTCAGAATAAAAATACAGTGACGCGGTGGTCGAGTCCACTATAACGGTGTAAAACCAATTATAAAGGCATATACTGTACAAACAACTATAATTTCAATGCTAAACTTACATACTAAACTTCGCTCTACCTGTTTAGACAATGGTTGTGATTTTTTGCGTACACATAAATTGCAACGTCACTGTCACACTATCCTAACTGGACTATATGTCCGTGTTTGTTTTTATTCGGGTTAAACATCGGTAGGTAGATAAAAATCGAACGTCCCAATAAAAGGACACCAGAGGACCATGTTTCATAATTTGAATCTATCTAAGGGAGGCAATTTATGAACTGACCATTGTCGAATCATGTAGTTATGTCCCTTTGATCACATTGAGCCTGTGATACTATAACATGTATATATATTCTGTATAGGTGCTCCATTCCTTACTGGCAAAAGTAATGTATTTTGGAGGTTTAACTAGATAACAACAGTAAAAAGGTTAGTAGATAATGTCTCGTGTAATTTACATGTAAATCCATTCCAATGATATAGTATTATAAAGATTAAAACTATTGTTGCTTGAATGCCTTTATTGCTATTTGAGTGATTATAGACTGGAATGATACCAATCGTCAGCAAAAAGAGCATCTGCGTTAGGATCTAGACGGTGTGATTTCTATCACGGTTTGCGGCGTACTAAATAGTTCAAATGGACTGAGTTTGCTGGCGACTCAGTGTTTAACAATAATTAAAACACGGGTAAGATTAGATAAGATACATTTTATTTTAATTGTACTTGATGACACAACTTCAGAATAACGAAACTAGACTAGGTATGTTGTGTTTTATTTACACTGTCCTATTCCATAAGGTTGTCTGTGAGGGTAAATGTGCGGTTCTGTGTACCGTAAACATGTCACCGACCGTACCAAGGCGGCAGCCCTATAGTTAACCTTCTGTTAACTTTGTATTGTCCACATCATAGTTAAACACAATAATGGAATTTACTAAAGTTTGTTCAACTGTGTTCACTTTGTATAATTATGTTCTTTTGCAAATTAGTTCACATTTGTTTGCTGCACCGTTTCACAAAGGCATGTGTCGTATTTGTTTCTGTTGGAAACGTTCTTGTGAGTTAAGGTTTGCGTCTTTCTGTTATTGTCTGCTAGCGCTTGTTTCCGTGTGTTTAACTAACTGCAGTGAAATGCTGTTGGAATAGTTTGTCGTGATTCTATATAATTATTTAGTAAAACTATCATTTCGAAGCAGACATACGTCAATGGGCAATGGGCTGAACATCGAGTTACAGTTAGTATTCTTAAACAATGAACGTCATCATGCACCAAAAGGGGTCGAACACCGTCGAGCTCCAGTAACTATTCTAACCTTGCAGCACATAACGATTATTTAGACAAAGCTTCTCAAAATCCGTGAATCTGTTTGTTTGATTGTTGGCGGTCGACAGAGACAGTTGTAAGTGCCTGGTCATTCAAAAAAACTTCCTTGACAAATCGGTAATTTCCTAATTCGAGCGATTTCGTAAATAAGCGGTAAAGAACATTGGTTTTTTTCGTAAACCAATGAATAACCATCTTATGGTTGTCCATTCCTGCTTCCAAAAACAGACACTATTGTAAGGGATTTTAAAATATAGGTCACAGCGATACTAGTACATTGATCATCTCAATTATCAATAATTGATGCTTCCTTAGTGATTGTTGTTAGCAGCTCCTCATATAATACTTGAATACGTAAATGTGTAATTAAATACTGAATTTTTTGTTTAATGGATATCCTTAAGGAAGATATTTTAAATTCAAGAAAAACGTTTAGTTTTCTGCTAACGGTGAACTCGTGCCTGTCCGGGAGGACCATGTTAACATCTCCTGACTGTTCTATACTAATACTTGGTCTAGATATGAAGTATACATTTGGTGTTTATATTTTTAGGTCCACTTTGAACTCCCGAGTATAATCATCAATGAGAATATCAATCTCTGCGATCTTCTCCACACCCATTGGCACCAAGCTGAGTATACCTAGAAATACGGGAACATCACGGCGGATTATTTTCTTCGCCATTTCTGTGTGTGAGACGGTTTGCAAGTCAGTGTCCGATTCTAATAGTGTCAACATTTCTTGTATATTGCGGATGATCTTTGCTTTATCAGCTCTTTGTTTGTCATTCTCACAGACTGAATGGATTTGTATCAAAGGTGTGACGATTTCATGATGAAATGATTTGTAACTGGTTCGCCATTGTTTGATTATTGAGGAATACATATCTAGCAGGTCTTTGTAATACATTTTGCGAGCTTTTGACGACTTGGCTAGTTTTTCGTAATCACTCAACGTCGCCAATCGGTTCATTTCATTGGGGAGTATATTACGGACGCAATTCATGAATTCTGTTCTGTTCAATTCCATCTCGTTGTCCATATCTCGCATAGACGAGACTTCAGTGGCGATATGTTGTTGGTAGTTCTTTAAACGTAAGACCATCTTCATATCATTTGCTAAAACGATAAAACAATAAAATGTACATTAGATCTTTTCACTAAACAAAATCCGGAAGAACAAATATGAAGTCAGTGTTTTTTTAAAATAAATAATATATACCAGATTTATATAGCGCCTTTTTTTCATGCGAACACTCGTCCAAAGGCACTTTACATTACATGTATAGTGTTGCAGCCACAAGGGCGCAAGTGCATCCTGTACTAGTGCAGATACAGCATGATCTGACCAAAGGGACAGACTGAGAGAAAGCCTCTGGAGGGAGAGAGAGACATTAGATACCTATATAACATATACAGTAGATGTAATAAGAAAAATACAAAGGTCCAATTCCATTCGCAATCTTGCTTATCTATCCTTATAAACTGCCTGTTGTCCGTATATAGACTAAATGTGTAAGTTCTAATTTTTAAAATATTCCGAGATAACCACTTACGTCTGTATTGTAAATTTGGTATTTTTGTTTGTTTCGTCATCAGCTCAATCTTGCACGAATCATATTCATCGTCCCAAAGTTTAGTTTCCAAGGTCACGCTTGTGATCTCCGCCGCTTTCAGTACCCCGGTAGTGATGAGTAACTCATGCATCAAGGCGTTTAGTTTCTCTGTCCTGTGTAACTTCCACACGGCATCAAGTGCCTCCACAGTGTCAAAACCAACAGCCATAACGATTCCTGAAATGTGTAGTTTTTCATTCTTATTTTTTTTTTAAAAATGCCGAGCATAGCCTTTTTTTGCCAGTCAGCTTGCTGCTGAAATATGGCAGGCATAATTATATATGTGTGCCTCCACCCGGATATCAGATATCTTACTACTCGTATATAGAATCCAATGGTCATGAAATCACGACCAAAAGTTTCCTAGTTCCTTGTGGAAGGGCAATCGGGACACCTAGGACGATCTTTACGAATCATCTCTCGGGTGTAAATAGAACGTCGCCATTTTTTAACGTCTTTCGCCATGACGTCATCATGACAGATTTAAACAGTGTTTCAATTGTTTACACGCACATCAAGCAAGCGCTGTGTAGCTGCATGTTATGCTCAAATAGTGTAGCGAAATTGTATTGTTTAATCAATAAAACATATTTTAATATTTCCGCTGCTGATAAGTTACGGTCTATCTTCTTCGGCCCATTTTCTTCTGCGTAGGATTTAAGAAAGAAAGCTGCTGGATTCATACGCTTGATACATCCGAAGTATTTTATCCCGTAAAAATGCCGTACGGACCGTTCCGATTGGTGAAAGGGTAAGATAGAGCTCGTTAGAATAGAGTTCAGAACTGGTTAAGTGAATCTGCCGCTGTATATGACTGCTAAACTTTGAGAAACGGCGTTTATTCCGAATAAACATTCAATGATCATATATCATGCAAATATCACCATATCTCGTTTTATCGAATTCACTAGGCCTGAACTTTTTTTAATGAAACAAGATGTCCAATCCCGCCTCGATGGTCAAGAGGTAGTGCGTCGATTAGGGTATTGGAGGTCAGCCCTGCGTTCAAGGAAACATTATGTGACATACGTTTCGCTCCTGGTACGCACCGGCTATTCGTTGAACGGTATGTTTAAAAAACATGTTTGTCACGTACGCCAAGTTTGGCTTACCATCCCTACGTTTAAGGAAAAATAACGTGACGCACGTTTCGTACCTGGTACGATACAGGTACGAAACGTATGTCACGTGATTTTTCCTTGAACGCAGAGCATATCCGGAGGTGGTGTGATGTTGTGGGTGTATTAATTTAATTAAAGAAAATGGCGGACAGAGGCAAAAACAAAATAATGTGAATAGTAAAATCCGTGCATCCGTACATATTTCGAACTGAGAACGGAAAAACGGGAATTAGTCATTTCAAATTGTATGCCGCAAACGATGCGTATAACGACGGATTATATCGACAAAAACAAAAATGTTTGCAGGTTACTTTCCTTGAACGTAGGACAGGTATGCTCGGTGGTATCGTCATAACAAAGGCGAGATAAAAAGGGTACCATTTGCTTTTTTGACAGCTGAAACCTTGACTTTCGACTTTTTGACAGCTGCAACTTGGACTTTCGACTTTTTGACAGTTGGAATCATTGGAATTTCAGAGGGTTAGTCTCATTTTCCCGTTCAGCTCAGTGCTGCCTTCCCTGTCCGATTTTTACTTATCTTTTAGACGTTCTAGAGTGCGGAATGGGGCAGCTGTTTGTGTTTTAGCTCGCCCACGAACTGTGCTGTTTACGTACATTTCATTATTTGTAATAAATCTTAACCAATTAATATTGACCAATATTGGGAACAATATACGCTTGGAGGCACTTGAAACTCTTGTAGTTTACTTATCATTCTTGTAAGGTTGTTTGTGGAATATTTTTGAAAGAACATTTGTAATTAAACGAACAACAAACCGGGTTCAAATCGTTCGATGTACGTGTCAGTCATAACATTCTTTCTTTCTAGAGTTGCCCGGATGTCGACGGTGTCCATCTCACAAAACTTCTCGTATAATATCTCCGTGGTTCGCATTCTGAAGAAATGCTCCAATCCTACACTTTTTTCATCAACCGGTGTAGCATCATACACAATCATGTAGATCCCGACCTCACCTGAAAATACATTATTATATTTTATGATTACTTGTACACCCTTGTTGCCTAGATAAACCAGCATGATTACCTAAACACGCATCCGTCATGTTGCGATTATCTAATAATGCTTGCTTCTCTGGGTCACAAGGGTGATATATTTCAATGCCAAAAAATGTCAAAAAGTAACCCCGGATTGAGATAATTTGATTGTTTTATTTATTCATGTTAGCCACGCATATTTGATTAAGGCATTTCGATATTAAATTCCTTTTCTTATAGACATTCAGTTTATTTATTTCAGATCGATTGTGAAATGATTTTTTTATAACTTATCTTAACTACATTAACCAGTAAGTCATATTTTTATGCTGAGCGTCTAGCAAGGGCATTACAGGTACAATGCAGTTTTTGGTTTTGATATGACGCAGTCTGGGCTCGAACCCGGGACGGCGGCTCTCGAAGCAGCTGCTCTGGTAGTATATGAAGGTGGTTCAGACATATCGATTCTCGAATTTAATTTATTCCTTTAAGGCATTTCGGTATTTTATTATTATTCTATTTGTTTATTAGTTCATTTTGGACATTTTATATATTAAGATATTCTGGATCTTTTGTACACAGTTTGATAGTCTATTTTTATCAATCGGACAGGGACAGGACATCATCACAGTGTATAAACGAGTCAACTTCCGGTCATCGTAATAATGAGTACAGTACGTTGAATTGTATAGTCTTGCAATAATGAGTACAGTGATGGGAAACCATAGGATGTTTCAATCACAATAAGTCATACAAGTTGAATTGCATAATACCGTTATCCCAATAATGAGTACAGTGACTTTGTTTATACGCGGTGAACATCAAACAGAAACAGCAGAATACAAAGGGCACAAAAAGTGTACCGTTTGCTACATCTGAAGTGGCTCCGGTCAGAACGACGAAACCAGTTTGCACTCTGTTCGATGTTGAGATCAATCTACACCGGATCCGAAAATAAATTTATTGAGGAACATGGATTGGTTTGTGCCTTTATTTGTTAAAGCTTCCTTCATAGTTCATAATGTTTTCAAACACTACATATAACACTTGGTGAGTTTTTCGAGTGCACTCACCACGAGTACAATTCAGACACAATATCTGATCGATATAAACTAACGTTTTCAATTTCCTCCATGCTGTATTGTCAATAATTAAAACATGTAATTTAATAAGCGCACGGCCACACAAATCGTATCGTATTGCGTAACACCGCATTGTCATTATTAGAAACAAATCCATTTCTATCGATGCATACCATAATTGTTTGTCTGTGCAAGTGTTGGGTGAATAGGCACGTCAGTTTTTATTTTTATTTTTGAAACGTACATGGAAAACATGTTAATGAAATTGATTTGAATTATGGTTAGTATAGTAGCCAGTATTGTAGTCATACCAGTATTGTAGGTACATAAGTACCATTGAAGCTTTCTCACTTTTGTAAGGAAATTTTTTTTCTACTTAAAACTCACAAATCACCCGGACGCAGGACGATGTCCGTGTATCCCGTCTGTACCCGATGTTTAGGCATCGTGCGGACGCCGACTGATAAGTAGCAATGCATAATGTTGAATAAAATATAAACTTATTCTGGTCGCCGCCCGATGATCGGTCGATGTTCGTCTGACCTCTGGCCCGACTAGACCAACGTACGTCGCCCGATGATCGGACTGCAATTATGATTGCATTTGTGACCCGTGTATTAAACGGTCAAAGATTCGTTGATGAAAGGTCATGCTTATTAAATACATGAATATTCGTTAATCACAGCCGCAGCATGGTTATTATCAGTTCTGATAATGATATTTTTTGTCATTAATTTATACTGATTTCGACCTTTTATGAATGAATGAAATGATTAATCGTTAAAGACCTTGGACTAGGTTATTTTGTGTTTTACGGCACAGGTACGAGTTGCAATTCGTTTGCGAAACAAAATATGTACAAATAGTAATTATTAAGCATATTGATACTCATGATATTATTATTTTTATTTATGCTCATGTTGTTTTAATAATAATGTATATGTACAACCTTTACAGAAATAAATATATCTATCTAAGCTACCTGTATATGACGTAGTGCGCAAACCTCTATCGTCTGCCACATGATGTTTAAGCCTAGGTCCCACTGAGCATTTTTTGGCCTCGGCGATGTACTATGAGCTATCAGGACATCGGGAACAGGTTCCTCGTTGTCTAGTGGAAGTTTCGGGGAAGTCGTGAGATAGTTTGTGATATCGGAAGGAATTGTGATTGTAGAATTCCTCAGTGGGACATAGGCGTAATATGTAGAGACGTGTCCGACTAGGCAGGTTGCAGAATACGTTCAAGCATGATTCACAACCTCTCTAATATCACTACCCGTACCTATCTGCCATCTTATAAGATATGTTTGTTTTGTTTTATGGCGGGCTCTAAGTCTTATTTGCAGTATTTCCTAATCACATTTACCTATATCAGTACCTTTTATATGACTGTTGAAATGCATAAGGGAAATTACCTAAGGATCATATTTCATTTTCACTATGCCTTTTAGTGTTCATTTTGTAATTTCTCCAGCATGAGGCATCTTTATTTCTTTCTCAAAAGCTGTTTCTGTCAAGTGTTGTTTTGTGTGTTGAAGTTGTGATGTGTGGTCATCCTAGTAGTTTGACTGACTGAGGCGGCAGGCTGTCGGAGTTGGGTGTCGTGTTTTTGTAACTGCATTGTTTTTTTTCTTTTTTCTTGTTCAATTTTGTGGTAGTACTTGCAATTTGTGACTTTTCCTTTTTGTGTGTTTTGTACATTTTGTGCTGCCCTGTCCGATTTGTTACTATCTGTCTTAAATACTGCACTTTGACTTTGGTGCCACCGATCATACACTCACGATCATACACTCACGATTATACACTCACGATTATACACTAACGATTATACACTCACGATTATACACTCACGATTATACACTCACGATTATACACTTACGATTATACACTCACGATTATACACTCACGAGTATACACTCACGGTTATACACTCACGATCATACACTCACGATCATACACTCACGATTATACACTCACGATTGTACACTCACGATCATACACTAACGATTATACACTCACGATTATACACTCACGATTATACACTCACGATTATACACTCACGATTATGCACTCACGATTATACACTCACGATCATACACTCACGATTATACACTCACGATTATACACTAACGATTATACACTCAAAATTATACACTCACGAGGATACACTCACGATTATACACTCACGATTATACACCCACGATTATACACTCACGATTATACACTTACGACCATACACTCACGATTATACACTTACGATTATACACTCACGATTATACACACTCACCATCATACACTCACGATTATACACTCACGATTATACACTCACGATTATACACCTACGATCATACACTCACGATTATACACTCACGATTATACACTCACGATCATACACTCACGATTATACACTCACGATTGTACACTCACGATCATACACTCACGATTATTCACTCACCATTATACACTCACCATTATACACTCACCATTATACACTCACGATTATACACTCACGATCATACACTCACGATTATACACTCACGATTATACACTCACCATTATACACTCACGATCATACACTCACGATCATACACTCACGATTATACACTCACGAATATACACTCACGATTATACACTCACGATTAAACACTCACTATTATACACTCACGATTATACACTCACGATCATACACTCACGATAATACACTAACGATTATACACTCTCGATTATACACTCACGATTATACACTCACGATTATACACTCACCATCATACACTCACGATTATACACTCACGATTATGCACTCACGATTATACACTCACGATTATACACTCACGATTATACACTCACGATTATACACACTCACGATTATACACTCACGATCATACAATCACGATCATACACTCATGATTATTCACTCACCATTATACACTCACCATTATACACTCACGATCATACACTCACGATTATACACTCACGACCATACACTCACGATTATACACTCACGATTATACACTCACCATTATACACTCACGATCATACACTCACGATTATACATTTTAACAATTTTTACTATTGCGTGCACATGCAAAGCTCCGGGTGCACTGTCCATGAACTTTGACACTTTTGGCAATGGGTTCAGTCTTTTCCGTCGGGCGTGCATCTCATATCATTGGATTGTTTATACTGTGACATGTTCATCTACAATACCCTTATCTGATAACAATAGAAGCATTCAACGTTCTGATAAGTAATTTAAACAATAGGATACGTTGTAAAAATTAGACAACAATCGGAACACCTCGGATAATGTCTTACGAATTATCTCATATAAATGCCGTACAGACCGTTCCGATTGTTCAGACAATAGCTGTCCAATATTGTCAACATTATATAACAACGTAAATATTTCATGACAAAATGCACATTGTTTTGAACAGACACTCATTCATACAATATGCGTCATTTGTTTATAAAAACACACGACGCAAAAATGACGGGGTATTGAATTTGCTATAATATTTTGTATTTGGTATTTTTTGTAAATTTTGAACATATTTCTCATGTTCGAAATAAGCCGCTTATGTTTGGATTTGTTTGAAGGTATACATATTGTGCTTTGAGGAAAATCACGGCATTCCCAGGGATAACGAACTTTATCACGATCTCGCACTTACTACCGTAAAGTGCTTTAAATGTTCGCGGGGTTTCAAGTTTTTTTTTATTTTAAACAATTTTGCGGTGATATTAAAATATTCGCGATTTTTAAACTTCAGAAAGAACTATATGATTTTGTATCCTGTGATTTCCTACCATTTGTTTTTCAGTTCATGCGTACATTTTTTCGCAAAAACTTATCCCTCGGGAAACGTTCTGATTTTATAGTAATAAGATCATATCATGATTTGTAAGTGCAAAATTACTCAAACTAGTATACCTACAAAATCTACATTTTTGTTTAAACGTCTTTATTTGAGACGATGAAAACTTTAATCCTAACTTATTTAAAAATACATAAAGTGCGAACAATAGTAATATGAACTTCAACAAAAATGTTCATTTTCAGCCGAACTATCGATTTGGAGCCAATGTCAAGTGAAATATACGATACCAATACGCAATTGAATATCATTGCTATAACTGCTGGTATGGAATTTCTATATTATATATTAATTATGTGTCATATTAAACTGGTATTGTTATATCGTAACGTATGATACATCTTATAAGCACTTTCGCTGTATTTAGACAGAGTGCGGACGATCGTCCTTTTGATAAACAAATATTTTCACCTCTCTGTCGGAGGTCATTGGTCAATTATAGGGCGTTCACACTGGGGCCCCGCTTCTACTACGATCTAAAATTGGTCCAAATCGTGACCGATCGTGGGACAGTCGTGGTCAATCGGGGGAGGATCTTTGTGAACGTGGTAGAGTCGTGGTGGAAACGCGTAGGTCGGGAAGCTCCCCGACCTTACTACGCTTATTTTGAACATGTTCAAAACAAGCGTAGTGGGATCGTAGCTAATACGAATCGGCGCAAGAACGTAGCAAGGTCATATTAAGATCGGCATAATCGTAGAAACATCGGGATAGCATCTGGTCGGGATCTGCATGATCGTAATTACATCGTGGTACAATCGGCATCAAATTTGACTGAGTTTTCTATTGAAAACGTTAAATTGCGTTATAATATCGATATAAAGGATAGTCATTTTCCTTTACAACAGATGAACATAAACCAAAGCAAATTATTATGTGAAAAACAAGTTTTTTAACCAAAAATGGTCGAGACATAAGGAAAGTACATGGACATTTGAACAACTTGGCAATTTCATGCGTATAACAGACAAAGTTGTTCATTGTTAACATAAAACATCATCCAATGGATTCAATGCCTCTTTCAGGCAATGAGTGATGTGGAAAAAATGCCCAAATCTCATTGATTAGTGTACGCATCATATCAAAGCGTATTATGATCATGTCAATATCGTAGTATTGTCGGCATGAGCGGCACAACATCGTGCTACAGTCTTTTAGGTCTGTCTACGAACGTAGTAGGGTCTTGACGATCGTTGCGACATCGTAGTAGAAACGGTTCATGATCGGCATTGATCGCGGTGGAAACGTGGTGCAAGCGTACAAGCATCGTATCGGAAACGCTATGGTCGTAGCGAAATCGTAGCACAAGCGTCGATCAGACGTTCCGGTGAAGAATTTTTATAAATTTTCTTGGTTTTGACGCCGATCTCGTCCCGATTCATACTTTTAGTCAGGTCGGGACAGATCGGCATGATCGTAGTAAGAGTGTAGCCCAGTGTGAACGGGGTCTAAGTTAGGCAGGGATGTCTCAGTCGAACGCAAAAAGTCTCTTAACGGTGCATTTCCGTACATGCGTTTAATTGTCTTTGGGCAGACATACTAATCCTCGCATGACCCCATCATAATGTAATTTAATAGAAGCAGTCTACATTTTAAAACCGACTGTCTCAGACGAGATGTAATTTTAGTATGTCTTTATTTGAGTACGAAAAAACGTTTATAGTTGAATATGAATAATCATATCATTTGCAAACAGGCAGATACATTTACAAAACAACAAGGCGACCAAACGTCATAACGAGTTTACATAATGTGTGTGCTACATGTAGATTATAATTATTGTTCTGAATGCGATTAAACAAATACATTACACATGTAACGCTTCTTTATCTAATAACCTGGACTGATCAAGTTTCAATTTGGAAGATGACGCTAGTAATTTAATTAAAAGCAGCGTCATTATTTTCTTTGAATGCCATTTTACCTATGAATCGATCTTTCAAAGAAGTTTAATCGAATTTGTTATGCTAAACAATGCATGCATATCATCAACCAGCGGCTTGGATGGCATTATTCGTGAAAATCGCTTTACTAATAGTCACATCAATTTTGGCTGCGTTTTCGAATGTTTACTGAATAAAAACGTCACAGTCATACACCTGAATAGCTTTAGATATAGATCTACGATAGTCTTTTTTATGTATTCTGTTTTTTTTGTTTAAAGTGCATTTCGCTAGATTAGTAATAGTAGGCCGTAAGTATCAATTTTTTGAAGAAAAGAAAAACAAGAAAAACTGTCTGAAAACTACTCTTTACTTATGGAAAAACAAGCTTTTTAAACTTCATCCTGACCGCTTCCGATTTTTATGAAAATAGGCTCATAAGAAACGCCTTGAGATGCAGATGTCAAATATGCATGAGTCTTATAAGGTCGTAAGTACGACCTTCTAATTCTGAGCGAGCGATTTGTTTGCATCTTAAATTTTACTTATTGGCTGTGTTTTCCTTATCTACATCCACCGGATATATTTGTCATTGATAATTCCGTGACGTCACAATGACGTCAAAAAGGACAGCGGACGTGTCGTCGAAGATTACGTTCTAAAACATACCATTAGATCGAAAAAAACACCGTCTTTACACACAAATATATGTTTTATATAAAAATATACATTTGTAGCGGTGTATTTCACAGTGTAGATCGAAATACGAGCTTTTTAAACATAAACACACGACGTAACGTTTAACATAGTCGAGGGTGAAACCCCCCTTTTCGGTACGCGGGATTCACGGCCTTGTTAGGTGGTATTCGGGACGCAAGAGCATCGTACTCGGTACGCAATAAAAATGCCTATTGGTATTCAGTACGCAATATTTTCAAAATAAACTGTTTTCTTGAACAAGCATTTAAGCTTTTTAACCAATTTAGAGACAACAAAGCAATGAATTACGCTTCAAATGCGATTTCATGTGTGTTGAACTAAAAATGTTGATGTACATATTGTTTACGGACCTAAGATAGTGTTCAATAACGCTAAGTACTAAGTTACTTCAAGTATTTTTAACTTTACTAGTGAATATTATCACGTAGAGAGCTAGTATGTGTGGGATACATTTTTCTAGATCGACTCCCTCGCACACTAACTTTGTCAGTGAATCTTATCAAATTGGAATGCATGCTACTAAGATATACAATGTACTTTTTTGTGCTGCTCAGATAAACAACGCTTTTTTTCTAGCTCGCTTCGCTCGCACAATGCAGATATCAAGTAATAGTATCAAGTAGAGAATGTGTTTGCGTGTCATACAGCTCAGATACAGGATATGTCAACACTTTGCCTAGCTTACATAAGCTTTGCATTTTGCTTACTGAGTAGTAACTTTGTCAGTTACATAATCAAACATAGAACGAGTCTTCGGCATGTTTAGCACGCTTAGCTCGCTCAAACACTTTATCATTGAACATTATCAAGTAGAGAATGAGTTTGTGTGGTAGGCCTACATTGCTCAGCAAAAACGAAGCATTTGTTCTAACTCGCTTCGCTCGCTCATATAAAGTAGAGAATAATTTTGTGCGGCGTACAGCTAAGAAAATCAACGCATTTTACCTTAATTTACCAGTGTATAATAAGAAGACAGCAGATTTGTGCGATAGGCTGCTCAGATAGAAATGCATTCTTTTATAGCTCGCACAAAATCGCTATACAGTTTTTTGTTACATGAAGAGGTGAATGTAAAACACATACCCCCATGACACAAAGACATTTGACCTACTGACTTCATAATCAGTAGGGGTCATCTGCTCTGGATGACCAACCTCCATGTAAAGTTTGAGGATCCTAGCGTTCTTGAGTTATTAAACGGTAACCATTTGGTCTGCCGACTGACCAACAGACCGACCGACAGGTGAAAAACAATATACACCCTTATCAAAGATGGGGGGACATAAAAAGTCCCAATTAACCTTCATCGGATCCCCTTCTCTAATCGTCCCGGCCGTCACTTCCTCAAGACTCAATTTCGCACCCACTTTTGAGAAAATTCTAGTTACTACCATGATGCCGCTCAGATGAACAATTAATGCTTCGCTCACACAACAACTTTATCATTATCAAGTAGAGAAAGTAATTGTGTAGCAAAATGATAAGATAATCAATTCAATTTTCGAGTTTGTGTGGTAGGGCTTTATTGCTAAAAAACAATGTATATTTTTCTAGCTCGCTTCGCTCGCACAATTACTTTCTCAATTGTATCAAATAAAGACATGCGACATGCTGCTCAGAAAATCAACACATTTTACCTCGCTCGCACAAAAACTTTCATCAGTGAATATGTCAAGTAGACAACAAGTGTGTGTGGTATGCTGCTCTGATAGAAACACAATCTTTATAGCTCAGACAATAATCGTTTTAAACAGTTTTATGTGATATGATCCTCAGATAAGCAATGCATTTCCCCTCGAAAAATATCAGGGCAATAAACCCTAACCGCAGGAGAAGAAGGGACACACTACCTTCTCTAATCGTCTCGGAAAGTTACCTCTTCAAGACTCAAGTTCACACTTACTTGAAAAACCCTAGTTACTATCATGATGCCGCTCAGATGAACAATGTACTTTTTCTGGCTTGCTTCGCTAACTCTTTATTAGTAATCATTATCAAATAGAGAACGAGTTTGTGTAGCATACCTCTCAGATAAGCAATGCAATTTTCAGGCTCGATTCGCTCGCACAATTACTTTATCAGTGAATATTATCAAATTGGGAACGAGTTTACGTAGTATACTGCTCATAATTATGACATTCACAATTTCATACAATGCCCTTGCTACATTGGTTCTTGTAGTTGAAACATGCTTTTAATTCATATGATACTATAATTTAGATTAGCCTTAAGTCAATTAGTAGATTTATGGATGTTTTGGATGATTATATCACAAAACCTGTCCTCGGATGGATTCATTGGTATTTTCAATGAAAAGGTGCGTGCATGTCAATATTTTCTACATCCTAACACCTAATCAATCCTATAAAATCGGAACAGGTCATATTAAACATACTGAAATGGAAAAAGGCTTGTTTTTCCAATAGTTAAGAGTAATTTTCAGACAGTTTTTCTTTTGTCAAAATAGCATTTTTGCACTTACGACATTTTTCGTCTAAGTTTGCGAGTTGTGGACGGTGATTGGAGGTGTTTTTAAAAAAGCTTTTTCTGTTTCAAAACTGGCTAAAAGTATTCGGGATTCAGCGAAAAAATAAGGTGGTATTCGGGACTCGCTGAAAAAATAAGAAGTATTCGGGATTCATGGGGCAGGGGGTGCCACCTTCATAGTCTATGACGTCAAACATATTTTTATTCGTCAATGACGTCAACATGTTTATGTTAAATAGTTCACCAAATAAAGTAGAAATTAGACAAATTATTTTTGAGGTTGTCTTTACGTAATCATGATCATCCTCTTGTTACTACATGTACAAGTTTTTGTTATCAACAGAAGTAACCGTCTATAATTCAAGAATTGACCAGACGCCATTGTAGAACATGCCCCTCCTGTTTTGCTTGCCGAAAGATTTGTCAAAGTTTATCAAGCGAGCGCATTGGATTATACAAATATGTACATTATTTCCAATATTTTACAACCAAATATATTCCTTTCAACGCGATTCTAGATTGTCATAATTATGTAAACATCTGATGTCAACTCAATCACTTACATAATTATCAAGATCTTATATAATATGACTAATGTACTTACATGGTTGTCGTTGAAAAAACTGACGTGAATCATCTTTTTCTACATATTCTTCATCCTCGGTATTGGCACTTTGCGTTACATTCGCATCTTTGTGTTCCGTTGACATTTTCTCCTCTTCTCCAGCAGCTCTTCAAATTGAAGTCGCGTCGTCTGCTCCGGCTGCAAATGAATTAACAATAAATTCTCGACAGAAATAAACGTTTTATCCGTGTTTCTAATCAATATCGAAACTAATATTTTAGTTCATGCATAGACAAAGATAAACTGCAGCCGGGGAATAAAACCCAAAAAGTATTTTTTTAAAGAAAACACTCTATTTATAATTATCTGTAATTCGAATGTTTTACGCCTTTGAATTTTCGATTTAAACAAGGATAATATACAGTAATCACAAACACGACCGCTTTAATATCCTACATCTAACCTTGAGGTTAAAATTTGGTTAAACTAGATATTTGTGCGATTAAAATTTTCAATTGAATAGCTTTGAAACTTCATTTTCTACGGTTATTATAACGGACACACACCTGACATATTTTGATAAGCGTTTTAAAATAAATTGTTCAGTTTCAAAATGGGCCTAAAATTGGCAACTTTACCTTTTATGTGAACAATTTCTTTACAGAGTTGAAATGAATATGAAAAGGTAATGGAGCCATATTTTGAAAACATAAATATTTTGATAATTTAACTTTTATCCGAGCAAAGAAAGACATAAATTGTACTATTTATAAATATGAAAATGATGCTTTTGAACATGTCATTTACATTGCTAATACAACCATTCAATTTCTGAACATCACATGTGCGCCGACTTTCTTTACAAAATTTGAATGACCGAGATTTATGTTGAGGGACGGATCAAATTTACCGCTCAATTATATTTTAATAGACCATTATACACCAATGACACGATAAATTCGGATAATAGTGAACTGTTTCACGTTACAGACTTTTTGACCACTAAATAATCGACGATTTTAAGGCCTTACTGTAATAGTACCTAGATTATCATCATTCTTTTAAGAAAAGGGACCAGAAGAAGGAACCAGAAGAAGGAACCAGAAGAAGGGACCAGGAGAAGGAACCAGAAGAAGGGACCAGAAGAAGGGACCAGAAGAAGTGACCAGAAGAAGGAACCAGAAGAAGGGACCAGGAGAAGGAACCAGGAGAAGGAACCAGAAGAAGGGATCAGAAGAAGGGACCAGCAGAAGGGACCAGAAGAAGGAACCAGAAGAAGGGACCAGAAGAAGGGACCAGTCGAAGGGACCAGAAGTACGGGATAACACTTTTTTATTCACATTTTCAAACACTTGATATACATTGACTACAGCCACACATGTGTGTTACACTACCAACGAACAAGGACCACAAATACTACCAAATTTACTCCCTATCAGGCTATTTTATTTTTTATTTAATCTTTTAATAGGAAATATCTTGTAGTTCGGTGTAGTTCAATTATCATTCATAATTACCTCCCTTTATGGTTAATTATGCACGAAGTTCAAAGTCCACAGTATGTCAATCATTGCGGGGTGGGTATATAGGCTTGTTTGAAACATAGTTTTGGGGGAAGTGGATGGTTAATTCTATGTTTGACTAGTCATTTAAACATTAATGTATAGGTCGGTGAGTATTTAAGTTCAAGTTCTACTGATTTCTCATTTTCGATTTTCATTTATAAAAATTCTTAGTCTTGACAGTTTTGGATCATTGTAACAGTCTACTAGTATCTAAAGCCTAGGTGCCACTGAGCATTTTTGCATCGGGGTGTACTCCTTATGTAAATTTATGGGAAGAGAGTCAATGAGAAAATTCGGGCCGGTATGAAATTATAGAGGCAGCATGGGATGACAATATAGGATTTTATTTACGCAGCCCGATAATTACATGTATATCCATACCAACGTTTGTATCGTATATCACTTTTATATTTATTTTTATGGCTAGTGAATAAGGAAAATAATAATACATGCAGTCATAAACAACATCAATAAACTGGTCATATCTTTACGAGGTGAAATAGCGAAATTGTTTTTAATCATTTCACGACAACCATTCGTAATTTACCGTGATGTATCGTTACTGTCGTGATGTATCGTGATATATCGTGTCTTACTGTCGCAATTTACCGTGATATATCGTCACTGTCGTGATTTACCGTGATATATCGTTACTGTCGTGATTTACTGTGATATATCGTTACTGTCGTGATTTACCGTGATATATCGTTACTGTCGTGATTTACTGTAATATATATCGTTACTGTCGTGAATTACCGTGATATATCGTTAGTGTCGTGATTTACCGTGATATGTCGTTACTGTCGTGAATTACCGTGATATACCGTGTCTTACTGTCGTAATTACCGCGATATATCGTTACTGTCGTGATTTACCGTGATATATCGTTACTGTCGTGATTTACTGTGATATATCGTTAGTGTCGTGATGTACCGTGATATATCGTTACTGTCGTGATTTACCGTGATATATCGTTACTGTCGTGAATTACCGTGATATACCGTGTCTTACTGTCGTAATTACCGCTATATATCGTTACTGTCGTGATATACCGTGATATATCGTTACTGTCGTGATTTATCGTGATATATCGTTACTGTCGTAATTACCGCGATCTATCGTTACTGTCGTGATTTACCGTGATATATCGTTACTGTCGTGATTTAACGAGATATTGTGTCTGACTGTCGTGATGTACCTAGATATATCGTTACTGTCGTGATTTACCGTGATATATCGTGTCTTACTTTCGTAATTTACCGTGCTATATTATACTGTTATTGACTTATGTTGAGGTGAATATGATGTTTTGTTGACCTGAAAAAAGTGATATTGACCGATGACGAAGTCAGAGGTCAATATCACTTTTTGAAGGTCAACTAACCATCATATTCATCGAAACATAAGTCGACAACTGTTATATTGTATACCATGCCAGACGTCAAGGAAATAAAACCTATTAGCTCTTTTTAAATTATAACTACTTCAGTCTCTCTTCAGAAACAAAAGACGAATCTTCAAAATTTTAATGTTCTAGCTAACAATGCTCTAGTTATGTATATGTATGAGAGAGTATTAACGTCGTATTAACGGCATTTATCATTAATGGCTAGGTTAGAGCCTATAAATATGTATGAGCAGCTGTAGGCCAAATAATACGGGAAATAACGTTACGTTGTCTGGAACGTTATACCGCAGGAAATGACGTCACGCCATAAAAAAGTAATATCCACCCCAGCCTCGGTTTCGGGAGGTGTATATTAAAAATTATAGACCTCTCGTGCAGGCCGTCTAAGCCAATCAGAATCCTTGTTACATAATAGGTATACAATATTGTGTCTTACTGTCGCGATTCACCGTGATACATCGTGACTTACTGTCGTGATTTACCGTGATATATCGTGTCTTACTATCGTGATTTAACGTGATATATCGTGTCTTACTGTCGTGATTTACCGTGCTATATTGTATCTTACTGTCGCGATTCCCCGTGATACATTGTGACTTACTGTCGTGATTTAACGTGATATGTCGTGTCTTACTGTCGTGATTTACCGTGATATATCGTGTCTTACTGTCGTGATTTAACGTGATATACCGTGTCTTACTGTCGTGATTTACCGTGATATATCGTGTCTTACTCACGTGATTAACCGTGATCTATCGTGATTATAGCATTATATTTATCACTATATATCTGGATAAATGGTGATTTACCGTTATATATATAGTAATATGTTGTGGTAAACATTGGTATACCGTGATATATCATGATATACCGTGATAGATCGCGATATACCGCGATATACCTTACTATATCGTAGGACGTTCTGATATATCGTGATTGACTGTAATATACCGCGATAAATAGTCGTGATATACCATGATGTAGCGTGATATACCATCATATATGACCGGACTAACGTTGCGAGCTGGCCCCGACTGGCTCCCGAAATTCCAAAATAGCAATCTCAGTTCAAAAAGACAATTTTCCTTTTCTACTGGTCTGAATTTGAGACAAGTCTCAAGTTGGAGTTCTTGTTGTAATAATTACCGGACACTTGGTGAAAACTCTTTGAGACCAGATTCGTATTTTTCAAAACAATCTTAACGAAAAGCGCAATTTGAAGCTCATAAATAAGTTATGTAGGAGATTGGGCCAGGACATTGTCATGACTACATACATATAGAGAATAATAGGTTAGTGCCGTGGATGAAAAAGTTTATCTGGCAAGGCGTCGGACATCTTGATAGACTTCGTGTAGACGCAGGTAAGTCGCAGGTAAGTCGAAGAAAATAACCGATCAACCACCAGCTCATTTAGAACAGGAAAACCTCAGCCTCAGGCACGGAAT
The DNA here is from genome assembly GCA_947247005.1 of Spisula solida. Taxonomy (NCBI): domain Eukaryota; kingdom Metazoa; phylum Mollusca; class Bivalvia; order Venerida; family Mactridae; genus Spisula; species Spisula solida. Next base: position 23,664,073 of record OX365960.1, on the reverse strand, counting down.
CGCAACCGGCGACTCTCATATAAGAAGAAGATCACGTGGTAAGGTGACGGTAAGGTAAGGTACCCCGTTAACAGGCAGATTTTGCCGGGAGTGACTGGATAAAGCCAATTAGGAGCCACACTAATGTTATACTCCATGTACAGCGTATTACCACTTTAGATTCATATATTACATTACATATCTCTGGCTTTAACCAACAATGTTTTATTGAAAAGCTTTCCTAAACAGGTCAATAGTTTCATAACAAAACGATTCATATATAATTGGTGAGTAAATAACTTGTATTAAATACAGCATTGTTGAAGTGAGTGTTATACGCACTACAAATCATTTAATGGTAAAAATGTCAATATTTGATAATCACCTTTGTCGTAAAAAATCCGTTATACAAATATTTGAATAAAATCCCCAACGGTTTTACCTCAAAGTGTACCGCAGCACAGTTTATATATTTTCCGCAAATATGATACTTACAGATATATAAATACCATTGAAAATATGGGTTTAAGAATAGGCCGTAATTACGTTGTTATTCTATTGATAAATAGTCCATCTGTTTTATAACGATAAAAACGTAAACAAGTTTCAAGAAGTTTACAGTACCTTAATAGTGACATTCGGCGTTTAGTTTTAAAATGTGATACTTTTCATTCCACTACAGTTTCGCTAATAAGACCAGCAAAAAAGTAAATAATGTTTCGTAAAAATGGAAATTTGCGTTTCGTAAATTTCGAAAAAAAAAATTAAAATTCACTCGTAAAAGTCGCATAAAAATTGAATTAAAATATCGTTCCATGGAAGAAGTCTTTAGAATATTTTAATGCGGAATTAATACATCATTTTCGAATTTTACGAAATAACAAAATCGTATTTCGTTTTTACAAACATGTTTCGTGTTTACCCGAAACTAGTCAAAAATTTCCTAAATATATGCAACAATACGAATATTATATACACTTCATGGACACCGTAGTATAGTGTGTTGTTCTATTTGTTAGATATGTGCACGTCACGTCACGTCACGTCACCGTAGTATAGCATGTTATAATCTTTGTCAGGGACACCGTACAATAAAACTTGTCATAATCTTTGTCAGGGACACCGTAGTATAGCATGTTATAATCTTTGTCAGGGACACCGTAGTAAAGCATGTTATAATCTTTGTCAGGGACACCGTAGTATAGCATGTTATAATCTTTGTCAGGGACACCGTAGTATAGCATGTTATAATCTTTGTCAGGAACACCGTACAATAAAACTTGTCATAATCTTTGTCAGGGACACCGTAGTATAGCATGTTATAATCTTTGTCAGGGACACCGTAGTATAGCATGTTATAATCTTTGTCAGGGACACCGTAGCATAGCATGTTATAATCTTTGTCAGGGACACCGTAGTATAGCATGTTATAATCTTTGTCAGGGACACCGTAGTATAACTTGTCATGATATTTGTCATGGACACCGTAGTATAGTTTGTTATAATATTTGTCATGGACACCGTATTATAGCTTGTTATTATCTTTGTTAGATATGTGCACGTCACTTTATGGACACCATAGTATAGTTCGTTATAATCTTTGTAAGATATTTGTGGTCGATAAACGTTTATAAGATGGGTATCAGTTACACTGAGATTTGCTATACTAATCTACGTGTTATCAAGTTCCATACAATAAGCTTACGCAACCCGATCACAACATTGTTAGACCATGATTGTGAATAAAATATATAAACTATTTTTACAATGTAATTATGAGATAGTTTATTTCAAAATGGAACGCGATATCTGTAGCATGAAGTACAATCGATGCGTCATTTTACATCCGTTTTCAGTAATGTATTATAATTATAACTCGTTATACAGTTGAAAATATTCTTTATAGTTTACCCTACTTCTTTGTCCAATCAAAAGCCAGGGATTTTCAAATTTTTGGACCTCTTATTCATTTATTAGTGCAATGGGCACTATATCTAGTAAGTGGTTCAAGAAGTAAATCCATTTAGTAGGACAATTTGGCTGTTTCCATATATGGAAAACTAGACCCGCCTTCCCTCTAAATTGTACTGTTATTCCTATATCAGCATATCACCAGCTTATATACGAGGGGTGATCAACAAATACAAGGAAAAAACCCCTAATTTTTTTATTTGTCATTGTAATTAGATGAAATTTTCAATGCATGAAGATAAATGTATTTCAACTTGATTAACCGCTGATCATCAATATTAAACAAAGTCAGAACGGATGCGATTTCCTATGGCAACAGCACTCGACGTTATGCAGCCCAAATGTTGATAAACGTAGCAAACGATGACGTATCATTGGTGCATTCATTTTTTTGTATAAAGATGGGTTATGAATATGTATTATGTAATGATATAATATTACATTCATGATTTCAAAAACAAGTTTAAATGTCAAATTCTGTTTAAGAACTATTTGCATCAAAGTCGTTGTCAGAAAATGAGTGCGATACAGAAATTGAGGATGAAGTGTTGTTGCGATTGAAACCTCATAACATACAAATAGCAATATTGCACTATGCAACGACTAGATGTATGTAATGGCATACAAAACAGGTGTTTGTTTGGTATAATAATGCTATCATATGTAGCCGTGTGAAATCAATGCCGACATGCAAATGGGCTATACGACGTCAATAACAAATTACGTCATCAATACTAATGATCTCCAATAGCTAATTCTTATAATTTACATGCAAGTTGGAAAAGAAAAACTAATTTTCGGTTTACAGGTATATGAAGTGTATCTAGTTGTACAGCTATTTTTGAGAATGTTTTACTGCATTATACATTATTAATTGTGCCACAAATGAGTATGTATACTGTTATATGTACCAACTCCGCGTCGACGTTGGGCCAGTCAGTGTACCCATAGTTACGTTACAGTTTCAATGTTTTTTTCCAAAAAATATTACCTTGAGTTTAATGTTTTATAGTTATATACATTGTGTATTCGTAATACGTCAATCTTTTATATGACCAATTATTTTAAGTATTGGTCAATGTTATACAGATTTCAAAGCATTTTCCCGCGTATTTGTTGATCATCCCTCGTACATACAATCATGCCTTATTTTACCCTCATTACTCCATCAATGGGCATGCTATTGTTTGCAAACAAAAGCATTGGAAATGACACCAAAAAGTGGGCGGGTAAACTATAAGCCGGTTATAGATCACATATTAGAATAATAAACGAATTAAGTACGGCGTTCGCTTCGCTCACTTGTACTTAATTCGTTTATTATTCTAATATATGATCGATAACCTATACTTATTGCTCCCGCATTGCCCCGAACAAGGGGTGTTAAATACACAGACAATGCCGTTAAGTCTTTATGAATTGACCAATTTATTAATTAGTTTTATAACATCCCACTTATTTTGAGTTTCGACAACATACTGAAAGGATTGTGGTAATGAGTATATAACGGTGTTTAAATGCGACCGTGTCACTTACTTTATTTGACTTTACGTATTTGACTCGGTGTGTTGTTTTCTTATTCTTTCAGGGAGTTGTAACGGGTACGCTATGAAACGTTGTCCTACAAATTGAACGTGTGTTACGTCTTTGTACAGAACTATTGCTAAACGTAAGTACCCAATAGCTCCAAGCAAACAAATCGATCTGCAAGCGATGTTGATTCAAAACGATCCTGGAAAGTCAGACACAGTCAGCAGAAAAAGAAGAGCACGAAATGTACAATAAGAACACACGAACAAGAAAGAACCGGCGCTAGAGCAGACAAGAACAAACCAAAAGAAAAAAAACATACCACAAACTGGACACCCACAACAAAAATATTATATTAAGTCAGACAGGGAAGGCAGCACTCAACTTAACCAGCCGAGCACAAAAAACATTAAAAACACACAAAGCACAATGCCCAACTAAACAAGCGCAGATCCGCCCAAGTCCAAGCTGTCGAAAAGTTTAATAAATTATAACTAGCTGAATGACCCAGTAGAAAAGATACAGCAACCAAAAGGCGGAATGCCTACGCTGAATGACCTAGTTACAACAGTAAAACTGCTGAACTACATAGTTATAGCAGCATTTAGTCTCAAAAGTTAAATAACAGTATTAAAACGTTGAAATGCCCGTATAGTCGGATGACCTACTAACTAGCTGAATGACCCAGTTTCCAAAGCAAAAGGACTATATTGCCCCGCTTTAGCTGTAAGAAATCTTAAAACGAAGAAGTGCCCAACACACTACCGACCAAGAAAATTAAACGCCCCTTGTCTCGTTGTTTAAAAACTGAATAGAAAAGATTCAGCAAACAAAAGGCAGAAAGCTCACGCTGAATAACCTAGTTACAACAGTAAAACTGCTGAACTACATAGTTTTAGCAGCCGTTAGTCTCAAAAGTTAAGTAACAGTATTAAAACGTTGAAGGGCCCGATTTAAGCAACAAAAAATCTGAAAACCTAAAAACGAGTGACCCAGTTTCAATAAGTAAAATGACGTAATTGAACAAATCGAGATATGACGTAATGAACAAGTCATTAAGAATTGCAAGCAATACAGAAGTCCCCTACCAGTTTAAAGCTATTTTCAATGTGTCTGTTGCCATATCAACCACAATTTCCGTCAGAACCAAAACTAACGGACAGACGGCAAACCAATAGTCGCCTCCGGTCAAAAACCGGTAGGGGACTTAAAACTACATTTAAATGACCTCAGGGGCCAGATCACTACATCCATAACTCCGCAGCTGTACATAGACTCATGAACGAACCCGATAGGATGCGAATCGCGGGGACGAAATAGTAAGAGCACAACCGGCAAATACGAATAAATAACTCCCCGGTCAAAAAATTAAATACTGAGAAATTATGGCATATTATCGATTATTTAAATATGAAAAACTCGATTGTAAACGGAATTGGCGTTTAAATCCAGATACAAACCCATATTATAATAATTAAACAAAATACGAAACTACCGGAAGTAGCACCGACCCAACAGAAACCGCGGGACACGCGAGAACAAAAAGGCACAGAAAATATACAACTTCACTCGAAAAGGCGCGGAACATGCCCAACATAAAAAACTAGCACAGGAACATGTAATACAAAACCGGGCATCTAATCCCGAAAGTCTGCTGCTTAAGTCAGTCAAACTAAAACGGAACAAGAGCCAGTTGGTAAGAAATTAACAACCGGACAAAACATACACCACAAGGACAATCCACAACAGACACTGAGTATATGCAATTTTGAAAGATACGAAGCAGCCTTGTGCTGGACAACGAATTTGCAGAATGGCACATACAAAATTAATAAAGTTTATCAAAAGGCACAGCGGCCAAATATTTTTGTATTTTTCCAATTATACTATAAAGTGGACAGTACATACACAGAGGAAGGTTGACTAAAGGGCTTCCGCCTTGGAACGGACAGTGACACTTGTCACTGGGGGCTTATACGTTTTACAGTGCACCAAACCTCACACTTACCCAATAGACAACCTTATAGAACAAGACAGTGTAATTAAATGTTTCCCGCCATGTAATGCCCCCTAACAAAAAGGCCACAGTGACCGGTAATAAAGGAATGTAAAACATGAAACATTATATAAAATACAACCATCGAGTAGCACAGAAAGTACTCAATGACCTATCAGAAGTCAGAGCAACAAGGGAGCAAAACATTTAAGGGTACGACAAGACAATGTAACAGACAGGCATCAATGACAGCCGTCCACAAAGGCTTGAGGTTAGGCATATCATAGAGTCTGTATATTTTCCGGTCATCGCACAATGAAATAATAAGCATAGCGGTGAGCTGTAAATGGACCCACTGCTAAGCATGCAGTCCGTTGCAAAATTAAAGGGTCATATCCTCTACTCATAAAACGTTTTATGATCTTGAGAAACACATCATGAAAGTGGCTATGACCCAGAATCCTTTTGTAAAGCACATCACCATAAAATTCAGACTGGGACAGACCTTGTCGCAGAAGTGTCTTTAAATTAATACCATATTTAGAAATGAGATCTGAATTTTGCCTATAGAATTTTGCAAACGTTTTACGAAGTTTATGGAAGCGATAGCCTTGTTGCAGTAACTTATTAGTAATACAAAGATTTCGAGTATTAAAGTCCTCCACCCGAGAGCAAGCTCTAGCAAAACGGATTAATTGAGAAGCGTAAACACCATATGAAGTTGACCGTGGAATATAACCATCCAAGTGTGGGTAATTTACAATATCGAAGTTAAAATCATCTCTCTTGTCGTAAATTTTACTAACAATTTGACCTGCTTCTATAGCAAGGTCAAGGTCTAGGAATGATGCGCGTGTATCAGATGAATTAGCTTTATTTAGTGTTAATTCGGCTGGGTAAATTTCTACGATCTTATTAGAAAAGTAAGGATTGTCAATATTTAAAATGTCATCAAGGTATCGGGACGTATTATTGAACGCTGTAATTTCCTCAGATTGGTGTTCGGGAGACAATTTTAACATGAAATCGCGTTCATAACAATATAAAAACAGATCTGCGACAAGAGGTGCACAATTAGTTCCCATAGGAATACCGATAATTTGTCTATAAATGGTATTGCCCAGCCTAACAAATAAATGTTGTCAAGAAGAAAAATAAGCGCTTCACAGACCTCTCTGCAGGGCCACATAGTAAATTTATCTGATTCGGACAAACACCACAAGCAGGACAACGATATTGCAAGATAAAACTTACAAAATACACACATATCAACAAGATTCCAAGCTTACCAACAACTATAAAGTGGACAATATATACATAAAAGAAAGTTGGCAGTAGGGCTTCCGCTTCGCCTTGGTGCGGACGGTGACAAATGTCAAGTGGGGGGGGGGGGGTCTCAAACACAGCGTACTAAACCGTACACTTATTCCAAATACAGCATTTTGTAACAGGACAAATCAAGAAGAAGTTAACCGCCATATCATTCCCCCAAGCAAAACATCACATTGACATACTATACAAATATAAAACACGAAGCACGTATCAACAGAACCCAGAAGCACAGACAGTACTCAAAGACCTATCAGAAGTCGGACTAACCAGAGAGAAATGCATTTAAAGATATACATCCCCGTCTGCAGTCCAATTTAATCCTTATTGTGATGGCAATTACTAAACGATCTTTAGTTAGAACCAGTTTGATGAAATTGCTGCTGAAAATATCTCTGTATGACGCATTATAACATAACATAACTTCAATGAATAAAACACTATATACAGTATTTAACAAGTTTCGTCGCGTGATAATGCACCATACATGCAGATAGATTTTCAGCAGCAATTTTGTTACAATAATTCTTGCGGAGAAAATGTTTACTTCTGGTGAAAGGAATGGAGTGTTTTGAGACAGTCCCTGTGATGTATGGCTTTCTTGTATGTTTGCTATTGCTCCGGTCGTGTCTGCCTTACTGAGGCGACAAGCTGTTGGTGTATTTTTTCTAGTTCACTTTCATGATTGTCATTGTCGCTCGCACAAGATTTTTTCAAGATGTGGTCTGTTTTACTCGTATTTCTTTTGTGTCTTTCTTTTTGTGTCTTTCTTTTGTGCCTTTCTTTTTGTGTCTTTCTTTTTGTGTTTTCTTTTTGTGTCTTTCTTTTGTGTCTTTCTTTTGTGTCTTTCTGTTGTGTCTTTCTTTTTGTGTCTTTCTTTTGTCTTTCTTTTTGTGTCTTTCGTTTTGTGTGTTTCAAGTTCTGTTGTGTCTGTTTCCTTGTCCAATTTCTAATTGTCTTTAATTTTCCTATCTAAGGCGGCGAATTATCATCGTCTGTTGAACTCTGTTGTGTTCTATCGTGTTTAGCTAAATATAACATATAAATTTTACATGTAGTGGTAAATCAGGATCTTGTTGCATGGTGTCTTGCTACCTAGTTTCTGGATTATAGAAACAATATCGGTGCCTCTTCACAGTCAAACTTTACAACTGCAGTTGTGTATTTGTTAAATCTTTGTGAACCTGATCAGGGGCGGTTCCAGGATTTGGCGTTAGGGGGGGGGGGCGTACATTCATGTATTGATACCCCCCCTCAAGAAAATGTGCGAGCGAAGCGAGCTAGAAAAAATGTATCTCTGAGAAGCATTCCACACAATTTCGTTCTTTATCTTATAATATCCATTGATAAAATTATTGTGAGAGCAAGGCGAGTAATAATATATGCATTAATTGTTTGAACAGCATATCCCTCAAACTCATTCCCTACTTGAAAAAAATAACTTATAGTGGTTGTGCGAGCGTAGCGAGCAAGAAAAATGCAATTATCTATTTCAGCTTCATACACCACATTCTTATTACTTGATTATATTCACTGATGCAGTAATTGTCAGAATTAGAAAAAAAATCAGTGTTTGTCTGAGCAGCATACCCAAACAACTCAATGGTAAATCAAAAGCTTTCATTGAATTTACGTAATTCTTCATCGAGCGAAGCGAGCTAGAAAAATCGTTGGATATATGAACAGCATAGTCAGGACTAACGATAATCGACTTGATAATATTCACTGATATATAGCTGCTGTGAATTCGTCACGAAAAAAGGCAATGTCTATCTGAGCAGCATACCCTGCGAACTCCAGGGCTTCAGTTTTGTTTAAGTGGAAATGTGAAGTACTTGGGATTCAGCGACTAGGGAGTCGACGGGCCAGTGGCTTTCTATCTCGTGACTTTTTAAATAGAACCACGTCAGCTGCATTCTGAGGTATCTTATTTTTAATGAAAAGGACAGGTTTATAAGAAAATAAAGCCAACTCTATTAATATTTTATGTCTTGTCGGACATTTTTAATGTGCAAGAATCTCAGCATTTCTGTAGCCGATGTTTGGCACCATGCTACCAATCAGTCCCATATCTTGTTTTTGCATACAGCATTGAGTTCACTTTAAAATCCATAAATTGATTATTGTTTAATTTACGCGAGCGAAGCGAGCGAAAAAAATTGCATATCAATATTATTCTTACATCCAAAATATGAGAAATTACCTAGGCTCCGGCGATTTTAGGGGGGGGGCGTACGCCGGGTCCGCCCCCCCCTTGGATCCGCCTATGCTGATCCTTGCATACATCTGAATCGGCGTTTTGCTGTTTCATAATATCTGACATTTTAGAATGTCATATATCTGAACCGGTGTTTTACTGTTCCTTAATACACCTGTTACTATATATAGTAACATTTTTACGTTGACAAAATCTGTATTATCGCCCCACCGGGGATATTATCATCAAAATGTTGAAAACTGATAATATCCCCGGGGATATTATCGATCACGTGATCAATAATCGCCCTGCGATCGTGCGCACGCGCGACGTGACGTTATTTACGCGGAATTTACGTTAAACGTACGGCTCCTATTGTACATACACGTCGAAACTTACGCTTGAAGGCTTGGCAAAATAAATTAAGGAAAAAGGGACTTCCATACCTCTTTATTTTACTAAAAAGACATAATATTTAATTGACCATTTTCTTTTAGTTCTATTTTGCCTAGGAATGAGAATGGCACCGTGCTAATTCTCGATCTTTGTTTCAAAGGTTCATTCGTACCAATTGATGAATGCTGACATTTATTCTATACGGTTATGTAAGATGTTGCCATTGAGTGCTTTTAGTGGTAACGCACTGGGCTCTCAATCCAGAGGTCGTGGGTTCAATCCCTGGCATCGGAACTTGACATTTCTGAAATATTTATAATATTTCCCGCTATATCTGGCCGTGTGGTCTGCAAGGTATCTGGAAGTGCCGGGAAGCTGTGTATTGGTGCAATACACCGGACACATTAAAGAACCAGGCTGCCTATTCGAAATAAGAGCTAGGCGCACTTCTGCAGCACCGGACACGCCTGTATCTAATGTCTCTCTCTTCATCCAGGGGCTTTCTGTCAGTTTCTCTATCATGCTGTATCTGTATTGGTAGAGGATGTACATGTGCCCTTGTGGCTGCAACACAATAATGTAAAGTGCCTTTAAACGTGCGTTCGCATGAAAAAGGCGCTATATAAATCTGGTATATTTATTTATTTATTAGGGGTTTACTGAGATGAAACGAATCGTACTCGGTATACTCGGTTCAGTGAGCCGGCGTACAATCGTAACAACACTGGATCGCCAAGACGAAACTTGGTGAACAGTGTTAATCTTATCAAACTGGCAAAAGAGGCCCGATTGTTTTAAAGCCTTATAGAGCCGTCAGGATCGGAATATGGAGTCTAAACTGGGTTACAACTGGCCCCAATTCCACGAAGAAAACTTAAGTTATTGTTCAGCTGAGACTGCTATTTTAAAAACGTATATTTTTGGTTAAATTACTTTCATGTATACTAGTTTATAGTGTTTCATCACAGTTAGGTGCCACTTTAATTGAGCAATACATAACAAGATCGATTTTTACAGAAAATAGTGTTTTAAAGTTATTATTATTATACCATATTTATATAGCACTTTTATCATGTAATTACACGTTCAAAAGTGCTTTACAATCACATTTAAGACATGGTTAAAACAATTTTACATAGATATATGCATACAAACATAACAACAAATATATATATATATATATATATTACAGTTTGAGGCTAAAATCCTTCCTCAAATACCCCCTAAAATGGGTGTTTCAAGAGCAGCGTCACATACCACTGCCACGAGAAACTAACTCCAAAGGAATAGTGATACTTCCTTTAAGGAGGCAGGAGACCCCCGATTTATAAGACACTATTTACTAATGTACTAGTGTTTCAAGAACAGCGTCACATACCACTGCTACGAGAAACCGTCTCCAAAGGTATAAATGTACTACCTTTTAGAAGACCCTTAAAAAGTCAACCTAATAATCAGCCAGAATATGCTTTAGTAAAACAGTGCGTTTTTAGCGCTTTCTTGAATGATGGTAGTGTTTTACTATTTCTGAGTGCTGTTGGCAGTGCATTTCAGAGCTTCGGTGCTGCAGCCATGAGACATCGATCACCGTACGATCTAAAACGATAAACATCTAAAGTAGAAACTGAAGTCTGTTATAACAACCTCAAGTACGAAGATCTTTGTTGTTCTTAACTGCTGGATTTCCATGAGCATTTCATACAAATATCACCTACTTAATTATTATTTAGCAACAAATACACTTTCTGGCAGCAATCTACATCACAAGACTATAATTGTAGTCATATAATAGATTTCAAATAGCAGTCTCAACTGAGCAATACCTTTAGTTTTTTCGTGGAATCGGGGCCAGGGATAACAACTTAGCTCTACCACCATGTTGCATCCCGTTATCACCGCGTATTAACCAAATCACTGTACGACTTATTGGGATGCTATACAATTCAACTTGTACTTTAATGTGGTTTCCTATCAATGGAATCATCTAGTGAATCACCGCTGTTTTAGTGATGTTCTCGAATTGCTTAGCAGCGGTAAATGTGTTATGTAAATAATGATCGAGTTTGGTAACTTTTAATCGTCACATGAAACTGACTTGGTGGTGTTAGAATATGTGATCTTTATCAAAATATGCACGACCTACCTGGGGTCTGTCCAATCAACAGTTCACAACAATTGTGATAAACGTAGCACGATGCCAACACGTAATAAAATTAATGAAACATTCTCATCGTCCGAATCACGCTTAGCCAACAGTTAGATGACATGGCAATAAATAACTACATGTATTAATCGTTACATGAAACTGACTTGGTGATGTTAGAATATGTGTTCTGTATCAAACTATGCACGACCTACCACAATTGTGATAACCGTAGAATGATGCCAAACAATAATGAACCATTCCCAGCATCAGCATCACGCTTAGCCCACGGACGACAGACGGAGACCAATCAGAAACACTCACTTTGTCACAATACGTATATGGTAACGTTAGAAACAATTACATACCCGAATAAAAATGCTTCAAATCGTCATATTGTTTCCATAGTAACAACGTCGACAATTCAAAACAGATCCATATATACATGTTCACAATAAGCTCTGATTTCAGACTCGGCATAGTTTTTGAAAAGACAACGGAAATTGCTGACATTTTCTTACAGATAGTAAAGTCTCAATTGTTTAATGGTCTTCGCTAAAATGAATTTCAGCTGGAATACAACAACGAGACCTTTTGCTGACGTCAATAATACTATAAATAGAACGGGTTTAGAAGAGGATAGTATGTTCAAACTGGGGATAGACTCGCATGTGACAAATGCAATAATAAGCGTATTTACGATTTTGTTCAATAGCATAATCTTACGCTGTTTATTGGAGTTGAAAGGACAATTACCGGACGTAGTTCGTAAACAGTTAATCGGCATGGCAATAAATGACATAATCGCCGGATTAGGTCCTGGAGTATGGTGTTTAACTCTTCTTCGGGAAGTCGATACAAACACAAGAGCATGTGCGGCGATACATATCACATTTTATTCAGCACAGTTTGCTACCATATTAAATATGTGTTTCTTAGCTGCCAGACGGTTCAAAGTCCTCGTGAAAAGAACAGTCTTAGGAGAATGTCAGAAGGAGAACATATCGATAGCTGTATCTACAACGCTAGCATGGGTACTGAGTTTGCTGATCAACCTTGCTTCAATACCATCGTTTACACCGATGTCACGCATCAACGGTTGTGTGTCGCCGCAATTGTATGCGAACTCGAATTACTTGTATTATGTTGGATCAGCGTACTTAATAGCGCTTTTTGTGTTGGATCTACTTTACGGAAGTTGTTTATGTATGTTGCGGAAATCTAGAGGTTCTGGTAAAAGGAATTGGAATCAGAACCAACGAGGAGATCGCGTAGTATCTAACAATACTAGTGACCCACCAACCGTCAACAGAGAAATAAACACTAGAAGATCTGCTCAACTATCTAAACAAAGAACAGCAATTGCGCATTTACTTGTAGCGCTTATCATAGCCAACCTGACAAACATAGCAGGCATGTGTATTGGATATTTGTCTCAAAGAGTGTATGTTGATGACACAGTGTACTTAGAAATGTACGCTTTGCAGATCGTTGCTCTGAATTCGTTGCTGAATCCGGTAGTATATGGCATCCACATAAAAAAGATACGACAATTAATACATGCCAAATTCTCACATTAAACTAGTGACGTCCGACGATAAACAATGAGTTCATGAATGCGTTACACATTACTATAGACGGTTTTGGCAAATTACCACTACATTGTAATTGCGTGAACCCATGCTCACGGAAAAAACTAGGATTTACGTGGATAAACTGTTGTTGTAATTTGTTTAAAAAGACTAAATATGTACCTAATTATATTCCCGTATAGAATGACCTTGTTTTATTTCGTTCATTGATGTTTGTAGAAATGTTTCAATATTAATAATCATGGTTCATTTACCAGTTTTTCTCTCTTTGTATTTAAAATTTTGTTTCAATTCTATTGGACAAATTATGCTAAATAAAGCTTGCAATCGCATTGGTACGGAATACCGTTAGGGCCATCGTGGTTACACATTAAAATCCAGAGGGCGACAATGCGATGGCGACGGTGCGATGGTGCGATGGCGACGGTGTGATGGTGCGATGGCGACGGTGCGATTGTGCGATGGCGACGTTGCGATGGCGACGTTGCGATGGTGCGATGGCGACAATGCGATGGTGCGATGGCGACAATGCATTAGTACGTTCATATTTTGACGTATACTAGTGATATGAACTAAAGTATTGTCTGAAATAGCGGATTTATTTATCTAAAGATAATAAATTATGAAAGTTTTTAATGAGTGTGTTCTGTAAAATTTTAATGGAGAAAATTAGTTACTTTTCATTTGCTACAATCAAAGCAAATTCGATGAATTAATATTCACTGCCTTACAGACTATCAGTTCCATTTATCAATATAAGACCTTGACGAGCATCACTACAGTATAATTATACATACATTCATATAAATATCACAAAACTACATGTTTTTAAGGAGAAATATAAGAATTAACTGCTTTAAAATTGTAATGTAAGATGTACTTTCAATATATATTTGTCTGTCTGTTACTGACAATTGCTTAAGCTGTATATATGACTGAATAAAGTAAATCAAACCAAACTCCAGGATTGTTCAACGTTTCGACTATATTGTCTTCATCAGGAATAATAAAAATAAACAACAAAGAAATAAACAACGTCATGGGTGTTTATGGACAATTTGTATGATATGAATAGTGATTGAATGAATGAATGAATGATTGATTGATTGATTGATTGATTGATTGATTGATTGATTGATTGATTGAATGAATGATTGAATGAATGAATGAATGAATGAGTGATTAAATGAATGAATGATGAATGAATGCATGAATGAATGAATGAATAAATGAATGAATGAATGAATGAATGCATGAATGAATGAATGAATGAATGAATGAATGAATGAATGAATGAATGAATGAATGAATGAATGAATGAATGAATGCACGAATGATTGAATGAATGAATGCATTATTATTGTTATAGATGAGTGTTTGGTGTTATTTCATTTTTTTAAACGTAAACGGTTATGCATTTGTACGCATTGTAAATGATGTTTCTCGTTTTATGTTGTTGATATATGTACTTTAATAATAGAAGTACTTGTTGTAAATAAGATATTCTATCTTATATATGTCTTAACAATGTTACCTTCAGAAAATAACGATTTTATTATTATTATTATGTATCTATTTCAATTTTCCTGAATTCTACCAGTTAGTTATTATTGTACAGCGAAACAATACGTTTCAATAAATAAAGGGCAATAACTCTTAGAATACGTCTCTGTTTCTACACATATCTGCGGAAGTCAATTTGATATTCCTCGTCGTAATATAAAAACGATTTTCTACGATTTGTTTTCGCAAAACTCGTATCGGTTTTGAAAAATGAAAGTTATATCACTAAACGCGGAAAGAAATTGCTCATTTTGCACTATACAAATACACATGCATAGTTAATATTCACGGAAATAAGGTACAATGTCTAATGCGTCGTTTTTAGCGAGTTTTAAGCGTAAACGCAGGGAGATATGTAATAAATAAACATGGTATAATTGGTAAAAGTTAGAATAAAGTAAAAAGGGAATAAACGACGAACTTTTTTCTGATTTAAAGGTAAACGAATGGCCAAAACATTTCGCTGTCATACAAATTGAGGCTCCACACGGGAAATTGTTTATGAACTTCATACAAGTTGAGGCTCAACACGGGGAATTGTTCATAAACTTTATACAAGTTGAGGCTCAACACGGGGGAATTGTCTTCCAGCTTATTATAACAAAGTCCTACAAAAAAGACGCCGCGATCCAATAAGTACGGAACGGATTGGTGGGGGAACAACGTCGTCTGTTAAATCAGCCGCGACACCTGATGTTGGTTTCCGTTAAAAAATTCAAAATGGAGCGAGGAAAGGGCAAAAATGAAAAAGCGAGACTTTTGTATTTGTCTGACGTTATTTCAAATGTTCTTTTGTTTAAAGTTGAATTGCAGAAATATGCGTAAGGGAGGTGTGTGGGTGTGCCTGTGTCTGTTGGTAACGTGCTATGTAGGTAGCAGACGGACAGGCGATCGTTCTATAGGGACCACCTCCGTGGATAGTTGATTAGGCACGCATTTGGAGCGGAAGATTGAATGTTCGAATCCTGATATGAGTCTGATCTGAAATGGCCGTGGTTGGAATTTACCAGTTAAAGAAAAAAAACTCTTCACACATAACAGAACCATATTAACTATCATTTTGGTGAGTTAAAAGCTCGAAACGGTTAAGTTATAACATGATTTATGTGTTTAGAGATCGCCTCTTATATGTATGGTAGACACAATTTAAAGTGACAGTAGCAGAAAAAAGACTCTTTTAACGTCCAGTGCGACATTTAACGTTGCTACATCTGGTTATAGCCCCCGCTACAAATATCACTGGAATCAGTTCCCGTTGAAGAAAATGATACCACCATTGCGACGAGAAGCGGTGACCCTCGGCACTACGTCTTACCAAACACTGTCCAGTTTCCAACAATGACTTGAATAGTTGATGGGAACAAGTTACGACGCTTGAATGTTGGTAGGCCACAATGTAGGATTTGCGAAAAAAGTAAACAATTGATTCGACTGTGTAATGAATGAATACAACAACATGAACTGAATATGAGAATCTTTGACCATTTATAAAATTTAAACGTTTAAATGCCTTTATAAGTCGCGTCACGTTGAAAACGCGGCAAACTACTAGCGGACTATACGTTGGGCTAAGCCCAACGGATAAGATCCGGTTTATGGTAACACCTGTGCACGTGGTTTGGTCAGAGTTTAAATTCACTAATGGATCTGAAAATTTGTGTCACAATTCCGCACTGACGGAACGTTCCTGAAAAATGGCTACCAATTGAATAACAAAAGTTATTTAAAATGCGATATTCTGTAGCTCATAAATTTTCTTTTATTTTTTAATGATGTTTAAAAATACTCCAAAAACTAGAATAGGCCCCTTTTTAGAAAATAAAACATAAAATTATCAGTCTTCCTTGGTTGCGGTGCAACCCGAATAGATGGGACAGACTCTTTTCCATAGGTTAGAAAAACAAAAATGGCAGCCATTTTTTGCTCGATTCGACAGGAATTTTTGACATTTGTTGTGCATAAACGATGCTACAAACTGTTATGAGACACATAATTACTCTGAGATTACGAAGTAAGTCCAACGGGAATCTTTCATATGTGCGAAATATCACCCAATCTTAAGAAAAGCTAATAAAAAAAGACACATGTTTCGGTTATTTCCCATCGCAAAGTTTGCAATACAATTAATTAATGTCCAGACTTTCGCCTTTTCGGGTATTTACGTATCTGGACCGGACGGTGATAATCCACATCGTAGTTGTAGGTTATTGTAAAGAAAGTAAAACGAATGCATTTTCGTAATTCCTCGCCGAGATGTAATAAACAAAATCCCTCCAAAATCGTCAAAAAATATTCGCGGGATAAAGGTCGCGAAAACTAATTACATGTTGTTGTTGTCGTTATTGGATACAATAAAACCCGTAATTTTACGTCTAAATCTCTTTTATGCTGTGACGATTTGCAGGGTTTATTTAACAAAAAAAGGTGATTAAGATTAAAGATGTTTGATATTTAATCGTAATATGATTAATTGAAATGAAAATAGCCTTTTCTTTTGAACAAAAGTACTTTCTGGTATGCTCATGCAACCCATTAAAAAAAGGTACACTATCAAATAAAGCCTATTTGAAATCAGTTGTTATCTGTGTTTCATATCTAATTATTCATTTTTAAATTAGTTACCCCTGAATTAAGTAGACCTATAATTAAACATATTGAAAAACGTGCATTATCCACAGACAGATATATTTTCATTTTGATCGGGCTGACAAATGTTCATTCGGACTGACACACGATAGCAGGTTTGTATCGTCTTTCGTTATTTTGTACCCAATATTTCGTATCAAACCGCTATCGAGCGCTTTCTTGTGCAACGAACCGCTTCGATAGGTTGCATAGACGTAGGAAATCGCTCGGTAGCGCCTTTTGGAAACGGCTTGCTCCAGATTCGTAACTTCGTAACCAAACAATATTTTGTGAAGTTATGCATCACCAAAAAATCCAGTACTAGATGAGCATGTTACAAATAATGTAGGACAACTGACATAGTCCGCTAAAAATATGCTGTGCATTAGTTCATATTAACGTTTTTTAGAAGAAATGTATTTTTCCTGAGAAATCATCACCTAAACCACATTTTTTTTATTTTGGCATCATCTTATTCATTTTTTAAAACTGTCTTTGATTATCGAATAAAAAATACCCTAACCGGTTTCGTTTTCGAGATATAACGTTGAATTTGCTGGCGGGTGAGTGTTTTCTGAAGTTCACTAATAACAGCATTTCAACGTTTTTCTTCTTCTTAAAAACAGTAAAGATATCGCTTTGTTTTTCAATTCAAACATCTCCTTTTGTTATTTGATCATCCGTGTAAAAGATTACGAAGGTTATTTTAATAAACACTCGTAAAGTCATAAAAACCAATGGTATCAGGTCCGTGGCGTCAACAAGCGTGTGTCCGCTAAGTGGCGCTATGACGTACGTAACAACGTATTTATGACCAAAATGAATACACCAACATAACGAGGAGTCTTTAATGTTTGTTTGTAGCAAGTTTGAAGAAAATCGGTGAACATTTATTTTTCCCGAGGAACGTTCAAGCGAGTCCATTATTCATTAAAAATGCACTTAATATGTTCTAACTGGCTTAGAATATAACATATTTTTTTATATGACGTATAATCTGATATGTCCATACTATGGAGCCATATAACTGCCAACACATAAATATCAATTTTCATGAAATATTTCGTGAAATTAACGAGGTATTTCATGAAAACAGAAAAATATTATGAATGCAAGATAAATATCTTAACGTGAAAAATTGCCAGTTACTGCTTTGATCAGCCACAACATTTAAGAAACCAACTAACTTTTCACGAAATTGTTTTATTTTTCACGAACACATTATTACGTTTCGCGAAACTTTTCACGAAAGTCGATTATTTTCACCAAAACATCTTTACGTTTTGCGAAAATTTTTTATGCTTTCATGAAAAACTCATTTAGTTTCGTAAAAGCATCATCTTTATGTGGTGTCAGTTCAGAGCACTAACAAGCAGAATTTCGTGTTAAGATAATTTATTTGTCTTCATGATAGTTATATTTTTTCATGAAATATCCCATAATTTTTACGACAGTTTTCATGAAATTTTAAAGTTAAGTGGTGGCAGTTATATGGCTCCTAGATATGTTCAGTAAAATATTAATATAAAAACAAATCAATAGAATTGCATGACAGTCGATAATAATTTCTTACAAAACAGCATATTTCGTTTATCAGACGCATTGACCCTAAGTACTACACGGTGTATAACCGTATCGGTACCCTCTCAGTGCAAAATGATATATCGGTACCCTCTCAGTGCTGGCACCGGTCTCTCTCAGTGCAAAACAATTAATCCGATTGACGAAGATCCACAGGAGAGGTAAGAAAATCATTTTTTTTGTCCAAAATACCGGTTTATGCATAAAAATCGATAGCCCACGGAACCCCCTGATGATTTACCATTGTGTTCCTGTTGTTAAAATAATTCTATCATTTTTCACAAGTTCTGGCGTGGCTGGAATGTTGACCGAATGAACATCAAGCCATGTTTATGAAGCTTAAATGCAACTTTTCTTCAATATAGCAAATATCTAGTACCTCAGACGTAAAGCCGTTGATCATATCTTGCCACTAAAAGCCTTTTATTCGGTAACTTCCATCACATTTCTTAAAAAACACCCTACTTTCGGTTTAGACGCGGCACCGGTACCCTTTCAGTTCTAGCACCGGTACCCTCTCTGTACTTGCAATCAAATTGATCGTATTCTATAGCTTTACGAGCAGAGAGGGTACCGGTGCCAGAAGCTCCACATGAGATTACAACAAAATTTGTTTTCATAAAATTTATTTAATCGTTTATCTATGATAACTTAAATTTTTATAAAAAAATGGTTAATACTTTATCAATGATACAGTTACCTGCGACTACATGGTGTTCTAAAACATAAGAAGTAATTCGTTGCTTTCGATATTTTATCCATGAAGTATTAAAGCAATAAGTCCATTGATAAGCGTTCTATACATGTATATAATAGACAGGAGTGCAAACACATTTCCCCGTCCAAAATAGACATAACATAGCCATTTCTATTAAAACAAGTCATTAAGAAGTGTAAGCAATATAGAAGTCCCCTACCGGTTTGATGCCATGTTTAATCTTTATTTTGCCTTAGCAACCACAATTTTTGTCAGACGTGCATATTCCCATATATTGCCCCCTATCCACATACCAAGTTTCATAAACTGTTTCAGTTATGTCAGGATCCAGATTTTTGACGGACGGACGGACGGAGGGCAAACTTATAGTTCCGGTCAAATACCGGTAGGGGACTAATAAAGGACGCAATCGATCAAGCTAGAAGATTGGAAGAAGAACAATAAAATTAATTCCATTTAAGTGCTTAAATTTGCATGATATCATTTCCGCTATCACGATTGTTTTTGGGCTAGGAGAAATTCATATGGTCCCTATACCCCGTCCCTTAGACATTATTGTCTTGCAGCACTGATAAAAACTCGATACATCCGGATGCTACACACCTGGTTCCGATCTCCCGAAGCATCTCAATCTGATCTGAGATAAATCTCAAATACTGTCATGTGTGTTTGAGATCATTTTCATGGGAGATAAGACTCTGAAAGTTGGCACCACAAAACAGATACATTGTTCTGAGTTTATTCCAGTAAATATTTTGAGGATAAAACTTAAAAATGATCTAATATTAATACTCTCGACTTGAGCAATTTCTCAATTTGAGTTGAGATTTCTACTTGAGATGTTTCGGGAGATTGTGGCCTGACCGAAAGTGAAAAGTATGCAAAAATGTTCACATTTCGACTAAAGGTCATCGAAAATGACGACGTGACAGTGACCCTTGCCTTCTATTTAAGCTAGGTAGGCCTAATTTTGGGCCCTTGTAGCCTTATATTCCTTCTGTAGAAAAATATATATAATTATATTGTATATTGTTTCGGCGTTTTGCCTTCATCAGGAAATACATATAATAGTAGTTATCGTGGAAACAGAAATAAAGAAAACAATGATAAGAATAAAGCCCAATTTTGGTTTATATTTGCACACTTTTTTCAATAAAAATGCAATTTCTTACCTGGTTACCTCCCCTTGACCGTAAAAGCGTTATGCAGGTCTATGAGACAACTATGTGTTGCTGTAAGGAACGCTAGGTGAGGACATTGTCAATTTAACACTGTGATGACTTGCATTAAATGCTAATTATGTTTCGAGATGTATTAATTAGTGATAATTCTAATGAAATCAAGTTCATGCTGTTTTCAAGGAAGTCAGTGAAATCATACCGTATGTTTTGTTTAATACCAATTGCCATATATATATGGTATTTCTATTTTTACAAGGTATGTTTCCTGTATCAATGTTTCCGAATTATAAAGATACATTTTAAATAAAGTTGGATATACCATTTATTATATTCAATTTAGTATAGAATTTGGATATAGAAGTATAATCCAGTTAGGATCTGGTGACAGTGACGTGGCCGTTTATGTGCACGGAGAAGATTAGAACCATTTTCTGAATAGGTAGTGCGAATATAGTTTGTTAGTTTAACATTGAAAATATGGCTGTCTGTTTAAGCCTTACAATTGGTTTTACACCGTAGTAGTGGACCCGACTACTGCATCACTGTATCCGTACCCTGACTTGACTATTGTGCGTGCAGGATAATGTGGCAGTCACGTGACACAATGTTTTCCGCTTTGGATTATGTCAATTGATGGAATTAGGTAAACCATGGTTAGGGTTTGTGATTATAAATCATTTAAACCACAGACCAAATAGAACATAGTTCATAGCCGAGAGGTTTTGTGCGTAGATACTTCCTAACAAATTCGGGTTTTCTTGTCTCGTTGTATGTGTTTTTTTATTTCTATTTCTCTTCTTTATAAATTTCAATGTTAAGATTTTTACAGAAAAATGGCTTAATTAATACATTCTATCCAATAGTGATACATACCTGTAATAAAAGCTATTTAAAGCTATTATTAAAGAGTGTTATATATAGCCTAAATATACATGTCCACAATTAACGTGGCTTGTACTTGTATTATAATTGAAGCTCAAGATTGTCTATCTTCGATTACTTAGGTATGATGTAAAATTCGATGGTTTTGTAATTATCTTATGTTCTTGTCATGACTTGAGTTAAATTAAAGATTTATTATCATGACTCACAAAAATAGTATGAAATTAACATTAAAATATAGTGATGAATTAAAAAAAATACTAAAAACTTCTTTGACGGATTGAACTTGAATCGTTCAGTTACAACTCCTGGGCGTTACCATCTGAACTATTACAGAATAGATGACTATTTATAATTATTTAGTGCTTACATTTTATTGCAATAAGTCAAGCATGACGATAAGGCCAACCAATTTAACTGGTTGGATAAATGTCTGTGTTAAATGTTAAATTTCGTCGTTGAATGGAGATTAAAGGAATAGCTGCAACAGGCAGTCATACTGGTCCGACAAGTAAACAAACACTTATTCATATTAAGTATGTATTTAAACAGTTACTACTTGCGTAGTATTTAATGAAACGCACAAACAACAAACAATTACATTCTTTTAAAGTTATCTGTTATCAATACCATGTATTACCTGTAGTGAAATAGACTCGACTGCCACATTATCTCGCACGAACTATAGTTCAATTTTGAACTCTGAGCCTTGACCTATTGGACTAGTCCATTTTGGCGGGTAGACCATAGTTTTTTACGTTCGCATATCATTATTTAATGATGTGATTCTTACATATGTCTGTTTGTAATCGAATTACAGTTTAGTGCAGTCGGCAACGTTCAGGATTTCTAACCAGAAGTTCGTGGTTCAAATTCCCAATTCGCTGATATTTTTAATTCATTATTTTATGTTATTTAAAGAGTAGTTTCTTTTTTTTTAATTAATCCATGAAAATGTGTTGATTCAATTTATTTTTCATTTTCACTTATAGGGATCGTTTGCATATTCAGAGTTTACTGACAACATGTATTACGTTGATTTGCCGTCATAACATTCTACAATACACATGTGTGCAAGATCTAAAAATATTTTGAAGCATGGTACACATATGGCTTGTCACATACTGTTATAACACGGATATTGCAAGTTATGTGCATTTATAAATTAAAAAATGTGTAAATATAAATTAAAAAAAGAAAACTATTTTTTTGGTGAGATTCGAACTTGCAGACAAAAGTTATTTTACAATGTATCAAGCGCTATACCGTCACGACCATTCAGACACATGGAATATTTGGCCTTAATTATATTACTTATATTTTCCATTTAACCTATACCAACCTATATCGATTAATGGTTAAAACTTTAAAAGTGCAGTCACGGCTCAATGCTCGAAATCGAACTAGTTAAATTTTGAACTCTGAGCCATGACCTATCGGACTAGTCCATTTCGGCGGGTAGACCATAGTTTGTTACGTTCGAATGTCATTATTTAATGATGTGATTCTTACATATATCTGTTTGGTATCGAATTACAGTTTAGTGCAGTCGGCAACGTACAGGATTTCTAACCCGAAGTTTGGTTGTTCAATTCCCAATTCGCTCATATTTTTAATTCATTATTTTATTTCATTTAAAAAGTATAGATTCTTTTTTTAATTAATCCATGAAAATGTGTTGATTCAATTTATTTTTCATTTTCACTTATAGCAATCGTTTCCATATTCCGAGTTTACTGACAACATGTATTACGTTGATTAGCCGTCATAACATTCTACAATACACATGCAAGATCTAAAAATATTTTGAAGCATGTAACAAATATGGCTTGTCACATACTGTTATAACACGGATATTGCAAGTTTTGTGCATTTATAAATTAAAAAATGTGTAAATATAAATTAAAAAAAGAAAAATACATTTTTTTGGTGAGATTCGAACTTGCCCTGGTCAGACAAAAGTTATTTTACAATGTATCAAGCGCTATACCGTCACGACCATTCAGACACATCGGATAGCTGGCCTTAATTCTGTTAATTATACTTTCCATTAAACCTATACCAACCTATATCGATTAATGGTTAAAACGTTAAAAGTGCAGTCACGGCTCAATGCTCGAAATCGAACTATACAGTCCGTTTAATTAGGTCTGTCACTTGTATACAAACATTGCAATATCATAACATTGTAGTTTTAATGTTTTAAACATTTTGTTTGGAGAAAAGGCAGTGAAAACCCATACCTTATTCACTAAGCTACATACTAAATACACATAATATCTATTAAAAAAGACTGTAATAAGATAAATTGCAATGTTTATGTACACAATGTTATGTAAACAAGTGACCGACCTAAACAATATATTTATACAACTAATCTTGTATAATCGTTTTGCGGGGAAGTAAAAACAAATACCAGCACGTTGTTTTAATACAAATATAATTTATGTTCGCCCACGGTAGATCTATCAACAGTTAAATCAATAAGCTAAATGTGACGGCAAATGGTCGTAATACTATCCTTCACAATATCGAAAATAGAATGAAACCACCAAACACGAATAACATTTAATGTATATATTCATTAAAATACAACGTTTCGCCCAGAAGGCTTTTTTATCCTTTACAGTCAAACTTGTCAGTGCAGACTACCCATGGAAACATCAAACAGACTTGTCAGTGCAGACTACCCATGGAAACATCAAACAGACTTGTCAGTGCAGACTACCCATGGAAACATCAAACAGACTTGTCAGTGCAGACTACCCATGGAAACATCAAACAGACTTGTCAGTGCAGACTACCCATGGAAACATCAAACAGACTTGTCAGTGCAGACTACCCATGGAAACATCAAACAGACTTGTCAGTGCAGACTACCCATGGAAACATCAAACAGACTTGTCAGTGCAGACTACCCATGGAAACATCAAACAGGCTTGTCAGTGCAGACTACCCATGGAAACATCAAACAGACTTGTCAGTGCAGACTACCCATGGAAACATCAAACAGACTTGTCAGTGCAGACTACCCATGGAAACATCAAACAGGGGCAATTCTTGGCAAGTAGTCTCTCTTACAGTAACAAACATATTTAGAATTTTCTTAAACTAAGATGAATATACATGAGCCGATGTCCAGATAAATCGAGCTTAATTACAAAATTAGGAATCATATCGCGTTAGAAATACTTATACGTTTCTGAGTGATTAAGCAGACTTTAACATGCATTTACAAATTAACAGCCTTTAAAACCAACACCCCATGTTATTGCGCCATGGGATAGTTATTTGACGTTACGTTAACAAGAATGTCACAAATATTTATTATTCAATAAATTATTAACATAAAATTTTAAAAATAGTATCAGAGTTTTGAAATACGTTTTTTTTAATAAAACATATAAACATCTTGAATGTTTGTACAATGTATCTACTGTCACCCCTCGTTTTTACTCAATACGGGTACTTTTCGTAAATTGGTTACCATAGCATCTGCATAAGTTATCTTAACATAATCGAAAAGTTAAAAATCTAAGAGATAGTGCTCTTTTATTTAAATCCTTAAAATCAAATCGATAGACATGAATATATTTTCGGAGAACTTCTGACATGTACATCATCCCCTCATACATTGCCATCGTCTTCATTGACTTCTGCATCGACTTCTACATCTGGCCAGTCAGCAATGACGTGTCTATCACGATATGGTGTGGCTGGTATCCAATTATTTGCAATCCATTTATTTCCCTTGATGACGTCACATCCCCCATGAAATGAACGGAAGTCTGTTTCACCGAGATAACCCGTCTGGAAGAAACGGAAACATAAGATGATCAATTAATCCTTACAATGGACACTAGATAACATCTACTATCATAGTTACAGAACATTTTGGCGGGAAACTACGTCACAAGAACTTCTCGGACGCAGCTTTTTGTGTTGCATGTTCGCTGTACACAAATGATTTAATTTTCTCACACAACTTGACCATTATCCGAACTAGACCATACTAAAAGATAAACTAAGGACAAATATTCATCATTTCGATTTTTTGAGACCCAATGGCCAGCATAAAAGAAACGAAAGACATTGACTTTATACAATGAACGTTCCGTTTTTTGGCTTCATGTGTGATTTAACGTTGATTCAAGTCAATGTCATTAAAATGATACCATTATTAATTAGGCTTCACTAATTTACGCTGATATAGGATCTGATATATAGGTTCGTGTCGATGTGAACTTTACTTTATCCAGTCAAATCGCTTCTTTCACAATCTGAAAGTGCGACGAAACACTGCTGAGGCTACTTGACGTCATTTTGCACCATGCATCATTTGTCATTTGAACATAACCTCTTACGGAGTGTAATCAGATCTCTAAAAGCGTACAGGCATGGAGCAAATGTTCGGATCAGATTTTAATAAGATTGGATTCAAGTACACCTTCTTTTACTCTATGTGCATTTACTGGTAAGTGAAACGGCTGGTTGTGTTAGGATTCCTCTCTATGGAATCTTTTTGCTTCATTTAAGATAAGAATTCATTCATGGTGTATCTATATAGCGTAGCGCCGAACACCTGAGAAAAATACCGGACAGTACCGAAATGTACCGGAAAGTAACGGAAAATATCGGAAAGTAACGAATAACTCACCTCATCCATGTAATGATTATACCACATTACCGCTGTTCCAAGTTTCGGTTTTACAACCACGGGTGCGTCATGACAGAAATAACTAAGATTACTCCAGTCTTGATCATCGCCTTCAAATCCGTCCATCTTTTGCTGAAACAGTACAAAGCACCAACTTACACGAGTGTAAAAAAGATAATAGTAAGTCAGACAGAGAAGGCAGCACTCACCCAGTCGAGCACAGGAAACATAAAAACATAAAAGGCACAATGCCCAACTAAACAAGTTATAATCCTCCCATGTCCAAGCTGTCGAAACTCTAAATGAACCAGTTTCAACTCAAGAAGCTGAATGCCCAAGATGAATGACCTAGTTGCAACAGTAAAATGGCTGAAATACCTAGTTTAAGCTGTCAGATGTCCTACAAACTTTACTAACCATTGCAACCTCAACTTTTGCTTTACATCTGTTTGTACAAATACATGTACATGTACGTAGAACAAATTTTGACAGTTCTTGACAGTGATCTGAAAATAACAGTGACCAGTACTTGAATAGTGATAATCCTTACTTTTCCTGGTGTTTATGCTTCTCATTTCATTCGTTTTGTAAGAGCTTGTTCTCGGATGGGGGAAGACCTAACAATCGATCGAAATCGTTACATTACTAATCAATTACTTTACCAAGTGTATCTTTTCCATAAATTTCGTTATACTCTTGCAAAATATTATAAGCTAATTCCTGATGTTTTTAAATATAGTATTAATTTAAGACTTTTCTGCGACAAGGTCTGTCTCGACCTGATTCGTGTGGTTGATGTGCTTTACACATTTCAAAAGAGTTTGGGTCATGGCCATTTTCATGATAAGTTTATCAAGACTGTAAAACGTTTTCTGAGTAGAGTTTCTAGTTTGTCATTTTCTAGCGCCTAAATTATTTACTGCATTATTTTTAATACCATCTATAAGTATTTGTACGGCTGCTTGATTTTATCATTTATTGTTATTTCGAACATTTTGAGATTTGTTTGTCAGCTGAACTAGGTACTGGCTGGCGACCACCCAATCCGGACGACTACCAATCCGGACAGACTCAAAAACGCTTTATTGCGGCCATTAATTTTGATCATATGTTGACAATCAATTAGACGCTTGCTTTTTGTCAACACTACGAAGTAGCAACGATTAAAGTGAAGTATTTTACAAGAAATGTCGCATTTATTTTCGTCTGTACTCGCGAAGCGTGTTTACATTAAGGGGAATTATAAGTCGCAATACTTCTGCGCAGCCCCGAAATGTAAACTACGGTCCTTCTACTAAATATGAGGTAAGCCGATGAGATGTTTTGTAAACAGTTTTGTAACCTGGAAAATATGGCTTTGATAAATAATTGCAGAGCTTCAAAACATCGTACAATGCCATTTTGTATCAAAATGCCCGCTAAGAAGAATGAACGTTTGAAAATTTTACCGCTAAGTTTCGATCGATATTTTTCCAATATTCATGGGAGATAAATCATACAAAGTTTGCACAAACCGTTCATTAATGCTCTCCCTTGATTCATTACACAGTTTAATTCGACATTTAACGCCTTTTTCGTAATAAAAAACGCAACAACTCGGTGTCCGGACTGATGGTCCTGTTGGACTTAAAAATGAGGTGATGTGGTGACCACTTCAACGGCCCTCAAAAATGCACTTGAGCTTTTTTTAGAAGTAACCATATTAGCTCCTCAGTTCAGTGACGAACCTAGCTTTGTTCAGGTGAAATTTCGATGACTTGATTTACACATTTCTAGAGTTATCGTGAAAAATATGCCAAAAGTGTCCGGATGTAGGACGCCTGCCATTAGCCTTTTTACAGCTGAAACTATGTCATTCAGTTTTGACACTTTTGACAGCTTGGTCTTGAACTTTCAACAGCTTTGATTTTCAGCGTTTCCCTATCTCGTTTAGTTGTTTGTTGGGCATTGTGTTGTGTTATTGTGTTACGTGTTGTTTTATGTTTTCTGTGCTCGGCTGTTGAAGTCGATTGCAGCCTTCCCGTCATTTTTTGTTCATGATATCCAATCCTATTCAACCATATCACATTGTGACATCACTCACCTTCAGTAAATCGTCTGTTGCATCAGCCATTGGAAACGCTGTTTCACCGCCTTCCTCCACGTCGGTCAGATAGAACAGCACTGTCATGTATCTGTAGTTGAAGATAGAACAAAATTGTCATATATTTGTAGGTGAACATAAAATCATTGCAATACATTATGCTTATGGGAATAGAAATATCAATTGACTCTGATTTGTAAGTGATTCGCTGTTTAGCTAGTGTTTTCCTTTTTTGACAAGGAGTAATGAAATGGTAGCATAATACAACAACTGTTACACAAGAGTAAA
Organism: Spisula solida; assembly: GCA_947247005.1. Lineage (NCBI taxonomy): Eukaryota > Metazoa > Mollusca > Bivalvia > Venerida > Mactridae > Spisula > Spisula solida. The sequence goes on along the minus strand of OX365960.1, from coordinate 23,635,362 downwards.
TGCAATTCTATTATACAATTAAATCATTTTCTCTACAATACCGGTAAATATTAGAAAAACACCCGCCTTTTACAAAATAAAATGAACAAGAGCTGTCCCGAACAGCGCGCTCCACTATTCTTAGTGCAATGATTACATACTATAGTCAAGGCAATATACATGTATATCCTAAACACAACGCTTTCCGTTTTTCCTTATGCTGTCACAATGTCGAAAGTGCGGATTCTATGTAGAAAATGTCAAAATGGTCAAAGTCCTCGATAAGAGATAATTACTCCTGCGTATAAGTAGGGTCATAATGGCAAACAAGTGCGCATAGTAAAAGCAATAAGTCAATAGTTTTCGAAATATTTGAGGTGGTACCTAAACTTGAACATAAGCATTACACCAACGCTAACGCCTAAAAAGTCATGAATTATTCAATCAATGAGCTAATAAGGTACTTCTCTTTAGGGGGCTGTCCTATCTATACAATTGGTAGGCATACCTGCATACACGACAACATTCTTCAATGAGTACCGGATTCTCCAATACCTCATCACAATGTATGGCTTGGTCACAGCAAGGTAAATGTGAAGTATCCGAAGTATTAGATGAATCAAGATGGGCGTGGTAATGTCCCTTCTTTACATAACTCACAACCTGTATATACAATATTTTAAAACATGGTGTTTGCTTACTTTACATAACTCACCTATATATATGAAGGGCGTTTTTTAAGTTCCAGGACAAGTGCTCTATAATGTTAATTGTGGTTTCAAATAACTTCAAATTTGGTTTTTTAAGTGAACAATTCATGATACATATTGTAACATGAAACGAAAGCGTGAGGGCGTAGTATACGAAATGTTACTGCCGTCATAGTAACGTCAGAAATGGCTACCCGGGACAACGTTTTCACTGACCATACGTTATTCACATATTCTGAATAAAGCTCACATATTCAGTCAAATGACACACACACTTCACCTGCCATAATAAAAACGATAGTCTATATTCTCAAAATATGCATCGCTTCCAGGTATACACTTCCGGGGTAGCATAGCAAAAGCGTTCAAAAGCTTCCCAAAACATGCGGAAACTTCGGACACAACTTCTCGCGACTGATTCACAGCAGGCCGTCCCTTCCTGTGAGCATCTGCAGCACTATCACGGGCTGTTTGGAAGCGTTTATTTTACTCATATGTATCATACTCAGTGACATGCAACGTTCTTTACAGTTAGTGGTCCTCATTTCTAACGGTTCAAGGCAAGTGTGTCCTGTCAGAAGACAAAACAGGTCAACTTCCAATGATATTCCTACATTTTGACGAGTGATTCTAATATGGCGACACCAATATCGCAACATGATTGTGAGAACATTAAAACTATGTTATTACCTACATTAATTGACCAATTGAATATGCTGTCCGACGCTATTCGTACCATATCCAGTTCGTACCCAGGTATAATTATGGAATAAGGACTCTGTGAACGCAGATTTTTGTTGCTAGTTTTGTTTCTATTTTCTTGCGCACGTGTTAATAGGATTGATCGACGTTTGGTCCATTGAATTGCCATCTAACTTGAATAGTTTGCGTCTGTCGTTAGGCCACCCGGCCTTGTCCGTGCGCTGCTGTGTATACACTTTTCCGTCAAAAATCCAGACCATATTGTCTTTTGTGTTTCGACCCCTATCTTATTCGTTTTTGCAAATCGTATCCTATCCGTATGGTTTATAATTTACATAATTATGCAGCTGAAGAGTTGTGGAATTATGACTTTGCGCAGTTTTTAGACGCCAACTTATATTTTCTTGCGCCCATTAATGCCCTATCCCATTTCTTGCATTCTTTTGGTTAACTACCATCAAAATAATTTGCACGGAAACGTTTAATCAAATGTTTTATTCCATTTATTACGCGAGTCTGACCTGCAAAAATATATATTAGGACTGGTAAGTCTTGATGTCCGCAGGTACAATCGATGTTTGATAATTTATTTAACGACCATCTTATGAAGCTATGTCAATGAAAAACGAAAACACGACGAAACACGTTGGAATCGAACACATATTGTGACATATTACTTAGAACTAAAGCAGGTGTATTGCCTTCATTATTAACTTTTATTCCTCCATTTTCTGAAGAGTTATAATGCAATCAATTATACATCATTATACAAGATTACACAATACAAAACTGAATGGCAAATATAATGGCATAGTAGACAATAATACATGGAATCACTTCTAAATAAGATTACACAACCATACACGCAGACATGCACGCACACATGCATGTACATCACGTACAGTCGCTCACCTTAACACATTCATACACATTCATATATACACCCATCCACGCATACACCCTACCATCTACACACGCACGCACGCACGCACGTACGTCTAACAAATTTATGCACATTCATATATTCCCCCAACCACGCATACATCCTAACACCTACACACGTACGCACGTACACCTAAACCCACCATGAATGACACACATTATATACATCGACACACATATGCATTCATACACGTACACACAACCAAACACACACGTACATCACCTCCTGTATGTTCATATCTGTATGCAACTTCCACCATCAGAAGATTACCTAGGCGACGAAACGAAATAGCTAGATAATCAAGGATGGAAGTTGCTAGTTCATGTATGTAATAACAATACAGTACAACCTCTCTAGAGCAACACCCTATTAGAAGCACAACTTCTGGCTATTGGAAAAAAAATTAGCAAATGGTCGCTGAAATTTTAAAATGAAGTGATTATGTCGCTTAAGATAGAATGATACTCTACGGAGGGCCACTATGGAGAGATTGCACTGTACTTAACTCTTGCCTATAAGTGTAAATAATTACTGATCCTATTTATCTTTACACGAAACACATAAGTATATAATATACAACTGTCACATACAGTGTGCATAAAAGCATACACATCACACAAAAAGTATGTTTAACAAATTTCACGAACATACGCATTACAACCACAAGTTGTTCAGTAGGTATAATAATCATGTGTATAAACAATCGATCGATACATGTGCCTACCGTGTCATTGATTTCGATCACTATAATAGTTTTGCTAACAGTGACGCTAACGGGAACCATTTAAAGGTATCTCCATCAATAACACTGGCTAGCCTTAGTTCTAGTATTGTGATCAGTCGGTTGAGGTGTGATTTGAATGAGTCAGCTGCTATATTTTCGCGTCTCAGAAACCTTGTCACAATATTAACATTTGTTTTGAAATTCATTACCATTAAATGTGAAACCCTATAATACCCAGAATTGCGATTTCCCCACATAATAGTACTTCAGGGGCGGTATTCACAAAGAATCTTAAGGTTTTCCTTAAGGTTTTCCTTATCCTTAAATTATTTTCCTCAGATAAGGATAAGGAATTTCTTAACCTTAATGAATTCCTTATCTTCATTTAAGGAAATACTTACCTAAGGAATTCCTTACATATATGCAAATTATTATTTTCCCTTAAGGGTATCCTTAAACTCGTTGCCAGGCAAACTAGGTATTTCCCGTTCTTAAAATAGTAACGGAAGTTGAAATTGACGCGCACTTTCGTTAATTGTCGAACAGTCTGTTGTTATTACGAACGTTTTTAACCTTTTTGTCGCTACGGGCAGCTATTTTTGGGTGATCAATGATATAAAGATTATCATGTGATTAATTGTGAATACATACGGCAGTTTTCACACTCATATTGTGAAGTTTTCGCGTAGAATTACGTGCGCAGAGTAACTTGACCAATGTTCGGATAGCGCTGTGTTTGGTTAATCTGTAGGACTAAAGTACGGTAGATTTCTACCCTGTGAATGTTATTAAATTTACAGTAAATTACTACTAGATCTATTTGAAAACTTCTTTTTTTCATACTAAATTCCGATCTATTGAATAAAAGACTTTTGTTCTATGTATCATGACAGCTAGAATTCTAGTAGGCCTACATGTAGATCCAATCTCTGTCCATTTTAAACAAGCCAATACACTTATCAATGTTTCCCCTAGAAGGGGGGGGGGGGGGCGGGGTTGCACGGGGAATTAGACATAGAGACTTTCCCGATGCACGGGAATTTGATAAACCCTGTCGTCACATGTAGCGGGAATTAGACTTGGTCCGTATTTTATGGACGGGGACACGTACTCTAAGGAATTACCCTATATAACCCCCCCCTCTGGGAGAAAACGTTGACGAGTGCATAATTCAATGCCAATGGTGCCAATGTTAAGTATTGTTATGGATCGATCAACACACCAATAAAAAGTAAATAAGTAGATGTGAAGATATTTGTGCTGAAAACACACATTTGTCAGTTGTTGAGCAAGCTGCAGGATAATTCAACTTTTCCAAGGCTAATATGTTTACCAGTCACACATGTACAATCAAAATCTGTCTGCACACAATGAAATGGTCCTCCCATCAGAACATTACCGATGATATTATTTAAATAAAACTTAAAGTATCATCAGATGTGGGTGTCGCTAATTCAGACACCTACGTGAATACATGCCACAAGGGCTATTTTCCGTTCGCTCAATGCAATACCCGTATATAATGAACACACAAAGCATCATAATTTTGTCGGACTACATGCGCTCAAACAGTCAGGGGCATAGCCAGCGATACGGACGTGCGCAACATTAATTTGAAAAGTAAAATATGGCCAAATTTCCATGAGGGCCCTAAACCATGCGTAGCATCAACTCAAGCCTGGTTATACGCCCCTGACAGGTTCAAATATCATAATGCATTCAAGTGCGTATACAGTCACGATATACATGTATGTGCATGTATAGATCTATATTCTTCGTACATACACATATTGTGCCATTTGTGGGTCGACTGAACTGGTTATAATACACAAGTTCGACGGGAGGGGCTAAGTGTATGTTCATAGGGACCAAGAAAAAACCATTAGTCAGACCCCCTTGAGAAATTTTCAGAATGTGCGCATGTTACAAATCGTTTAGATGGCGATGTTCGTTTAGGTTCCAAGTATATGGTTGTATATTTTGTGATCCTTGCCTTTTTATTGACATTGGTGAGTGGTGTAATCCTTGCCTTTTTATTGACATTGGTGAGTGGTGTAATCCTTGCCTTTTTATTGACATAGCCATGATAGGCAAGTGGTGTAATCCTTGCCTTTTATAGTCATGATAGGCGATTGGTGTAATCCTTGCCTTTTTATTGACAAAGGCGAGTGGTTTAATCCTTGTATTCAGCAGCTTGGCAGCTTGCAGCATAGGTTCGAATTCCACAATATATGCAAGCTATGATTATCATTACATGTATTGCAGTCTGAGTATATAGTCATAACCCTGCTAAAGCCATGCCAATTTAAAAATACATGTAGAAATTTGTTCAAATCATGACTTTGTTCAACGAGGTTAGATATAATGAATATATGTGCTTCAGTTATCCAAGTGGGCCATTTTAATGCAAATGCTAAAGTTAAAATGTCATCATTGAAATTTGGATGGATTAACTTGGATGGATTTTCAAAACACTTGAAATCAACCATTATTCAATTAAATGTTTCTTGGATCATATTTATTTCTTTTGTCTCACTACTTTCTGACATACATGTACCAATGTTATAGGGGTGGGCCGATGCATCGAAATATCGATGTATTGCGATTCCGAGTGTCCCGATAGTATGGATCGATAGTAAATGTCTCGATCCAATAACTATCGCCGATAGTTAGCTCAACTATCGATAGTTACGATAGTTTCCTTTTTATAAATAAAGTTTATTATACAAAAATGTAATTTAAAACAACTTCCATTTTCGTTAAAAAAACTAATTGTAAATAACCACAAGCATCAAAACAGCCGTAATGGACCAATATCGCCATAATTTTATTAATCTATTTCTGTCAAATTCACTTTAAATCCTTTCCACAAGTAGTATATTTGTATGTTGTACAACAAAGTAGTATCTTACACAGTGCAAATTTGTACTTACAAGTTAATCTTTGGTTTTGAAATCTTGGCAATAACTATTGCAATAGTATCGCAATAGTCTCCAGCAATTCAATAGTATCGCAATAGTACTTTCAGCAATAGCAATAGTATTGCAATAGTCAAAATTGGACTCAATAGTCACCCCTACAATATTACTATAGTACAAGTATGTCAATCTGCAACTGGAAAACAATAAATGAAAATGTATATGAGGTTTGTCTTTATTTTCTATACCACAAAAACATGTGTTACACTCAATAGTGTATTATAAACAATGGCATGAACTGAATTTTAATCATTTATTATATGAGAGACATAATAACAAGAGCTTACAAAAAAGCAAATTCAAATTAGAAACAGGACATGACATGATGTGTTTCCAAAAAGTGATTTTTCACAAAGCCCTAACTTCTTTGTTACATGGGAAAAAAGTAACCCAGACAACCAGCAAACATTGTGGAAATATTGTAAATTTGTTCAACCTTAACTAATGCACAACCTTTTTGATTTAGGGGCCATAATGTAATTCACTGAATCTGGTAATATTTTTACCCACAACTGCATGCTTGTGTACTAACTTCTTGCACAAATAGCTGATTTTATATAATCAAAGGGTCATAACTCTGCTAGATTACTGGTCACATCTAAACATTAAATCTATCATGCACAATGTGACTGTTATCACATGACTTTTTGATGAATTAAGTAAGACCATGTTAAGACTTTCACACAACACGCATCTAAAATAGCAATTATCTTAATCAAGAGCAAACAGTCTGTTGTTAAACAGCAATCTTGACAGTGAAACTTGACAAGTGGACATTTCTGAGAATCATCTAAGGTGTATGTCTCAAGATGGACAAAAGCAAATCTATAACACCAATCGCCATGAATGGGCACACAATGGATATTTAATAATTAATACATTTTGTGCGAAAACTGAAATAAAATTAAAAAAAGACATAAACTAACATAATTGTTTTTCTTATAAATTACTACCTGCAGCTAGATAATAAAAATTCAAGCCTTTATCTAAAATGGAGAAAACTGTGTTGGAGAAGTTATATAAAATGCTGATCAAGCCTGTCATCACTGCTATAACTTTAAATATTGCACATGTATACAAACCAAGTTAAATAAGACAAAAGCAAATAATAAGTCAAAATTTAACAAGAGCTATCACAGTATACAGCATTCTAGACAATTTGCAGCCGTTTATCTATAAGTGAAGTTTACAACAGATAAGTGTCTGTATATCTGTGTTAAAGACTATTGCTCAACAATATTTCAGCTATATACAGTGGCAGATTCACTTTTAATACCAGTTTTCCTGGACTGTCTCTCAGCCAGTACAAACAAGGAAACAGCAATTTCTCCACATGTGGAGGAAAATCAACACTGTTGTCAAATTTTCATGCATGTGTAATACCTGCTGGACTGGAATTGAACCCAGATTACCGGGTTACAAATCCAGCTCACCACCACTGGACCATAAATGCGGCTACACTTTGTATGCAATTGAAATAATTAATACAACTACATCTTAACATAACAAGAACAGACAATTTTTCTCTTATGACTTTCCTTGTATCCGGGTTAGTATATGTGGATAATAGAGATGCATAAATTTTATAAGTGAAAAAAAAGCCGATTATTCATGGTTTCAAATAGCATGTGTATTTTCACTGTTTTACTTACACAGTTTTAGATCATGTTCCATATTTTTCACATTTAATATAACTTTTTAATTTCAATGTGATTCATTTAATTAAAATTTCAACCAATCACAGTACCATTTTAAGAGAATTGGAAGAATAAATTAACAGAAAAACAGTTTGGTTCATGATCACATGCAATTAAAATATGCATTTGTTGCTGTGACACTCATGAATGAAAATCTTGATTTCTGTGATAACTTTGAGAAATAAAATTCCCATCTTACACCAAAACCAACAAATATGCACTACTAAATAGAGTTAATGACACTTTTATATTAATTACTATTTTATTGTTTAATTATAGTAAGATCTGAATCAATTACAAAATAAATGGTGAAGAATAATTTGTCTCCCTTTTGTAACTGTTTATGAGTTCTCTGACTGCTTTCAGTTTGAATTTCACACAAGAAGTTCCAAGAACTTGTTCACATCTTCTGAATGTTTTCTTCTGTCTTGATGAAACCACTTCTTGCCTTTTGGGCCACTTATCCACATATGTGAAGTGGAACTCCTCTGACATCTGTGAATTGGTAGAAGTCATTTTACATGACCGAGATTGACCAGTTGATCGTATGTTTTCGGCAATCTGTGGTTGTTTTCGTCATACCGCTGTCAAGTCCACAAGGCACAACACGTTAAACAATGATGGAATTTCCAGTAAAGCTAGCTGCCTGTTTAAGTTATTACAAAAGTTCCACACTAATCATTGCAGACACAAATCCAGTAAGCATGTGACCATTGTGTTTCGTTTCTGGACGGTTTTAGTGTCACTGAATCTATACAGTACAGGAAACATTCACTGATTCAGGAAAGTAACTTGGAACTTCAAAACACAAGATGCTAAACTATCCCCGAGTGACCAGATAACTGCTGCGGTTTCTATGTAGGCCATGATCATAGTTTATCTTCACATACCTGTCCAAAGTAAAGTAGTCGTCAAACTAGTTGATTCAGCCACAGTAAACAACCTGCATCGCTTGTAAAGTGTTTTGTGATTTCAACTTTGACGAGGTTCGCGAAAATACATGACACTTTGGCTACGATCCCTTCAAGCTGTCCAAACACTCAATCTTGTCGTCCGGTGTGTGTTTATGCTGACAAAGCATTGATCTACATCGTCCAAACTCTTCATTTAACAATTAATATGCTCATACTGTAGAGACTAGAATAATCAAGTTTCTACCGACGCGTTAATTTCAGTGTCATCTGTTTACCAACAGTCAACGGCAGTTATTCCCCTTTTGATCGGTTAACCACGGGTTTGACTAAAATACGAAAGGAGGATTTTTGGCGAAAGGAGGCGAAAGGAGGATTGAAAATTATTAATGGCTATTAATTAGTTATTAATTTTTATTATAAATGATTTGTACATATGTTTTAATATATTTGCAAATAAATGCATACATTAAACATGGGGAAAAACTCCTAGCACAACTAAACTGACAAAATAGGGAAAAGCGATAGCCTCGTTTCGCCGACCATTGACTATGAAATATCGGCGAAAGGAGCTTTATCATACCATATTAGTTGTATAAATACCTCGTTTCGCCGACCATGGACTATGAAATCTCGGCGAAATGAGCTTTATCATAACATATTAGTTGTATTATAGCCTCGTTTCGCCGACCATGGACTATGAAATATCGGCGAACGGAGCTTTAAAATACCATCTGTATCTGTATCTGTATCTTGGTAGTTTCCCCCTTTAATCTCAGGGGCACTTCGTCTTCAACGAATATCTTCTTCTCCTTATGAATATATCCTTACGATATCATTTAATTCTCTCAATCATCGTTTTAATAAACCCAACTCCACGAATATTATAGCACTATTTCACAACGTCGTGCTCTAGTCCATATTCATGCGCAAGGCAAATCACAAAAAACATTAACTGTTCCAACTTCAACGTATAGTAAATAAACTTCAAGTGAATAATCATTACATTCCATTCGTATAAAAGTAAATGTACAAACAGTCAATACATTTAGCAATCAATGTGAATTAACGAATAACTTAATTAACATATTTACAGTTATCGAGGTAGTTACTTGTCGCGACTGGGTCATGTTTACTACCGCTGTATAACAAGGGAGGCAATAGAGTCTACAGTTGAGCAGTTGGCTAGGAGGAGTGCTCTCTCTTGATGTAGGGAATGAGCCAACACTGCACTGCGTCTTTCAATATCAATCATCTGTTTTCTGGATGGTGACAGTAACTTTCTAACCAAGTTACCATCTTAGTTGTATTATAGCCTCGTTTCGCCGACCATTGGCTGTAAAATAACGGCAAAGGGAGCTTTATCATACCATCTAAGTTGTAAAAATACCTCGTTTCGCCGACCATGGACTATGAAATAACGGCGAAAGGAGCTTTATCATACCATCTAAGTTGTATAAGTACTTCGGGTTGGCCGACCATGGACTATGAAATATCGGCGAAAGGAGCTTTACCATACCATATTAGTTGTATTATACTAGTAGCCTCGTTTCGCCGACCATGGACTATGGAATATCGGCGAAAGGAGCTTTATAATACCATCTTAGTTGTATTATAGCCTCGTTTCGCCGACCATTGACTGTGAAATAACGGGGAAAGGAGCTTTATAATACCGTCTTAGTTGTATAAATGCCTCATTTCGCCGACCATTGACTATGAAATAACGGCGAAAGGAGCTTTATAATACCATCTTAGTTGTATAAATGCCTCGTTTCGCCGACCATTGACTGTGAAATAACGGCGAAAGGAGCTTTATCATACCATCTAAGTTGTATAAATACCTCGTTTCGCCGACCATGGACTATGGAATAACGGCGAAAGGAGCTTTATCATACCATATTAGTTGTATTATAGCCTCGTTTCGCCGACCATGGACTATGAAATATCGGCGAAAGGAGCTTTATACTAACATCTTAGTTGTATTATAGCCTCGTTTCGCCGACCATTGACTGTGAAATAACGGGGAAAGGAGCTTTATCATACCATCTTAGTTGTATAAATGTCTCGTCTCGCCGATTGTTGTCTATGAAATAACGCCAAAGGAGCTTTATAATACCGTGTAAGTTGTATAAATGCCTCGTTTCGCCGACCATCGACAATGAAAAATAGACGAAAGGAGCTTTATCATACTAATTGCACTATTCATAATGATATTTTAATACATGATGTCTTGCGTCAGTCTTACTATTAATGTTACTGAAATTATTTTAAAGGTAAGATTTTTCTGAATACAATTGAACATCCAAATGCACAGGTAACTGTATCATTGATTTAGAGTAAAATGTTTTGTAAAATTTATAAAGCATTATATTAAAATATAAAGTTTTCTTATTTTATGTTTACTTGTTATCAATGGTACAGTTAACTGCGACCAAATGCAGAAAGAAAATGCAACATTCATTTCTGTCTGTTTCAGTCTGTGTCCTCTACTACTTATCTACACCTAGCTGTGGTCATTTAAATATGTTATATTCTTTAAAATACTAATGTATCAAGATTTAAGCGACTCTCCGGAAAATAAAAACAATAATCAAACAACATAAGGAATATTTGTATTTTAAAACATTGTTTTCTTGTATTGGACTAATTAGAATGTGTGACATTTACTGAAGTTTGATTGTTATAACATTAAATACATCTTTTAGTGAACATGTATGTTTATATATATGTTGTATTTTAGGCCTCGTATTAACATCAACGTTATAAAAAAAAAAAAAAGATATGTAATGTTACATTGTGAAAATTGCGTGTTACAATTTTAATTGGATTATCGACGATAATTGGATTATCACACCTAGCCACGTGTCGCCCCTGGCTGTATGTTTAATTGTATTGTAAGTGATCATTTTCGCGGGATTTGCAATTGTAGTTGTGACATTTATTTAAATAATCAGGCAAATCATAATGATTAAATAAAAGTTGTTTCTGTTGTAAATACGGGCTAAATATAATGAAATAAAAAATGCTTTAATTAAAATATTAACAACATACTATCAAACGATAACAAATAATTGAGTATTTTACAGTGGACTTAATTGTGCTATATAGTGTAATCTTGTCCTAAATAAATGTCGTATACAAGTTAACTTTGTTTGTTTGACTTAATGCACATTTGTTGCGCGTTGTATGTTTTAGCTTAATTATTATTATGGCAAAATTTGACCACAAAAATACATATTATGTATCAAATAAATACTTCCAACTTGATGTACAACGGTGCGACTAGTAACATTTTCAGTCAACACTACGTATACGTGACATTATAGATAATCTTTATTATACGTAACTTGCAAGAGCTATCTGGCTGAAGTTTCATTAAACAGTCGGTTACTTGACACGTGACTACAGGTGATAATCCAATTACAGTCGATAATGCAATCAAAATACTATAGTAACCTAAAATTTGCATAGGGAATGTTGACACTTGTCTTTCTATAATTGATAGCTAGAACGCGCCTACTTTCAACATGAACTGAATTGTGTTATATTGTATTGTACAAAATGAACCCGAAGAAGTTTAATAATTTTATTTCAGTCTCATCCAAATATACACGACAATACATGTAAAATAGTACATGTATATCCCAGATAAAAAATGCATATAGCCATTCTAAATACTGTATTAAACATTTATATTGGACGAAAAAATGCGTACCGCTAATCGTTGAATTTACTTTTTATAACTCCTTCTCACAGGATATTGGCGCATATTATGTTTATATGCGCGTGCGACCGCCTACGTGTTCCATCTAAAAATAAAAAAGTGGAATCCCAATAATTACATGTACAAGCTCTAGCCATGGGAGCGCATCCCCGATTCGACTAACTTTGTTACGCAACATTTGACTAACTTTTGCATTAATTCTATAAACGCATAATATGTGGGTCTACGTCAGTTTATGCTGATCAAATATTGTGAGCGAAACACAAATCAGACATATAATATTATTTCGAAGAAATAAGAACAAGTATAGAAGTAATGGATGCAGTATATTCAAACTGTTCTACTGGAAATAATATAAACTGTTCGGATCTAACTTTTCTCTCTAATGTTAAACTACGTCCAGGTTCCCACTGGGAAAGTTTAGGAATTATAACGGGAGCAGTAAGACATCCTCTGTACTCTACTGTGGAATCTAGAACAAAATCCTTCCAGAAAGCGCCAAAACAAACCATATGCGTGAGCAAATTTGTTGCTGCAGGATTTTTCTACGTATATCAGGAAAACAATGTCACTTGTTTTTACTGCGACACAACGCTAGAAGACTGGCAGGAATTCGCTGATGCTTGGGAACGACACGCGTTGGCTTTCAGACACTGTCCACATGTGCGTATGTGTAAAGGCGATATGTATATTATGAGAGTGTATAGAGAATCAAACGGTGATTCCGAAGCAGCTACTTATTCTAGATATCAATTTGTCGATACTCCTATAAATGACGACAGTGGAGTAACTTTAGTGACCGATCTCGTGAAAACCGTCACCGAGATGAGAGAAGCACATAGTGATGGAGCGGTAACAGCCGATACCGTGACGAGAGAAGCACTTGGTGATAGAGCGGTAACAGCCGATACCGTGACGAGAGAAGCACTTGGCGATGAAGCGGAAACAGCCGATACCGAGATGAGAGAAGCAGTTGGCGATGGAGTGGTAACAGCCGATACCATGACGAGAGAAGCAGTTGGTGATGAAGCGGTTACAGCCGATACCGAGACGAGAGAAGCAGTTGGCGATGAAGCGGTTACAGACGATACCGAGACGCGAGAAGCAGTTGGCGATGAAGCGGTTACAGCCGATACCGTGACGAGAGAAGCAGTTGGCGATGAAGCGGTTACAGCCGATACCGAGACGAGAGAAACAGTTGGTGATGAAGCGGTTACAGCCGAGACCGAGAGAAGAACTTGGTGATGAAGCGGTAACAGCCGATAACGTGACGAGAGAAGCAGTTGGTGATGAAGCGGTTACAGCCGATACCGTGACGAGAGAAGCAGTTGGCGATGAAGCGGTTACAGCCGATACCGAGACAAGAGAAACAGTTGGTGATGAAGCGGTTACAGCCGAGACCGAGTCGAGAGAAGAACTTGGTGATGAAGCGGTAACAGCCGATAACGTGACGAGAGAAGCAGTTGGTGATGGAGCGGTAACAGCTGATACTGATGATGGAATAAATGAAAACACACACGTGTTGTTGGAGGAAAATAAACGACTGAAAAAGAAAATAGTTTGTGAAGTGTGTTTGATGGCGATAGCATGTATTGTTTCCCTCCCCTGTGGTCACATGGTGTGCTGTTCTCAGTGTAGTCCAGCTTATCCAATTTGTGTTGTTTGTGGAACGAAAGTACAAGGATCAGTTCGTGCTACGATGGTTCGTCGGCAGTAAATAAGTATGGACTCTTGGAGACGATTCAAATGGATGTACATTGCGTCTAAGTACAAAGTGTTAACCGTTTGCAATGTTATGTGCTTTTTATTCATTGAAGGTGGTGGCAACTTTTTTGTTGTAATATAGATATTCCGGGAGATAAACTATAGCAAGTAATTATGTTCGTGGCAGGATGTATGAAAGGTCATTATTATGAAATCTTGGAGAGTGTTTAACTGACAACATTTGAATAAATTCAAATTGTGTGACTGTGAGTGTGAGGTGTAATCAGTTACCTATATGATGGTTTCTTATACATTGTGAATTGTTAATAGAAATTTCATTTATTTCTATCTTATATCTTACTTCGTGGAATGGAAGAATGGAACTAGGGATATATGTTGTGCGACATAACATCGGTAACTTTTCACAATTTTTCAGTTTAATTTTAGTTCCTTTGGTACAGAGATAGACAATGCGTACTAAACAATGGCTTGTTTTCATTAAGACTCGAATTGATCACATGTTACTGTATCATTGATAAAAAACTTTTCACATCATTAGAGTTACTATAGATAAAAAAAAGATCTATACATTTTACAAACAATATCTTCATTGTGTGCTTCTCAATAATCTAGTTAATAATATAATTATATAGACACCCTACCAATGTATAAAGTTTATTTTCTGTCGGTTAAGCGAAGCGCGTTAGACGGAAAATGCTTTCCTGTGATTGGTTAAGATCTTCTGATTGCACCAATCAGGATTTGTTATGTTGGTAACCATAGCGCACGAGTTGTCGTGCGCAGTGATTGAAGGTATGTAGTCATTCAGCTTTGGGCACTTAGAGCTTACAAGACGTATACTTTTAGTTCATAAAATGGGGAAAGATGCGTGGTATGTGCTATAAATTTGTTACATGTACTTACAAGTGCTAACTACAATTATACTATATGATAAGTTATGAACTGTTTGTTGTTTAATGTAGTAGATCTATAGTATAGATCTGTGAAGATCACAGGAAGTAATAATACCGAGTAGGAGGGGGGGGGGGAGTAACCACCGAGAGGGTATTTGGATAAATTTTAAACCGACCAAAGTTAACCACTGATACGTGACCTTTACAGCGGTAGATCATGACTCATTCATGTTTGAACTTAAAAGTACACCATGTTAAGTTTATAGTGTATTGTATATAAGCCAGAGTTTTTTCTATTTTTTTTTACTCGGCCTCAATGACGGTCCATTATTGAAAGCAACAATGTTTTTTTAAATGCCAAAAATAGGGCAGGAGTGTCCGAGTAACGGAAAAGCAAAGAACTCTGGCCTTACATTTCGTCTATACTATATGTATTGTGGACAAACAGATGTTTATTTTATATTTTGTGTAAATGTTTCGTAAACAAATAAATATTCGAGATTCAATAATGCCTTCTTACATTGTATGCTTCAACCAACAGATACATTAACCACGAACCAATAACAATCACAGTGTATGAACGAGCAAACTCCCGGTTATTGCAATAATGAATACACGTTGAATTTTATAGTCTTGCAATAAGTCAAACAGTATCGGAAATAACAGATATGTTTGATTGACGAGGATAATAAACAATCACTCCACCTCAAAATCAAATTAATCAACATAAGTCATACAAGTTGAATTGCAATATATCCCAATATGGCATACAGTGATTTGGTTTAAACGATGAGACAGTTCTACCGAGCGTTACCCCGTGTTACACAGGCAATATAGGAACAGGACATCATGAACAACAAATACAAACAATTGTACTAGATCAAATAACATACAAATGTTGATAAAAATACAAAATGTACCTTGATTGAGGTTGAAATGTAGTTTTCTAGTTATAATCCTAGTCCTACTTATATGACACAGCCCTGAAGAGTCAAATCTATTTATAGCTACTATTGACAAGACGACTTTTTCCGATATCTATTTATAGTCACTAAAAATAAAACAAGAAAAAGACAACTCCTTTTACAATTGCTCGAAATACCCTTTTTATTACCTCCCTGTGGTAATATAAAACTGTCGTCATTTCACAAGTTTACATTATATCATGGCTACGGCAATTTACATTGATGTTAACTGAGGCGGTGCGGCTAAATCCGATGATAATTGATGGGGTGTGTCTTAATTTTCAAAGGAATGAGTGCAATTCCTGCACTGTATACATGTATATACAACTGTATTGTTCTTTACTTCGGTCAATGTGACATATATCAATTTTCTTGGTCGAGTTGTATTGGAATATACAACTTTACAATCACACCTCAGTGTTATTGATTTTTATTGGACATTTTAATCGGTCAGCACTGTTATACTGTCGGTTCAATAAGTAATACAAATGAGGGAACTATCCCATTCAAAAGAAAAGGGGGGCTTATGTTTCATATCATAAACTAGATACATTCAATCAATAGTATAATACTTGAAAACCTGTTTTCACATCGTCTCGAATGTCGAGTGGACAAGCAAGCCGCTTTTTTCCATTAAATTTGTTGAGATTTGTTCAATCTCGCCACTGGTTCGACACCCATCCAAGTTACATGAATTTTATAGTTTTTATCTCTTACAAGTACTTAATTTTTATTTGTAACTTATATAATAAAATACTCAAAGGAAGGTATGTAGATAATTGATGTGTTCTATTGTCTTTCTTTATCTATCAAGTTGTATCTTTTCAATTATTTTATTTTTATCTACAGTACAATAATCATACAACTGTATATTTACTACAACATGGAGATTTGAAGTATCGATTCATTAAAGCAGCAGTATAATATAAGACTTTATAACTTGGAATGTACAATAAAAAAGTATCGTGGGGATCGAACCTACAACTGAGAAAAAATAGTAGAAACTTGTAGGAAGTGTGTGTTTATCCATTACACTACAGGGCCTTTGATATATGAAATGAGATTTGCACATTATTTAATATCAAACCGATTTCAAGTTTACCTAACAGGCGAGTTTATGTGTATAACGGTTCTTATTTGACTTTGAACGCACTATACCTTAACACACGCCTTACGTTTACAAAGTGACAGCCAATGATATAAGTTAGAAAGAAAACTTAACGCTTGGTTGATTATTTTGTCTCTGGTGTGAAAACTTAACGCTTTGTTGATTATTTTGTCTCGGGCTACGCCCTTGACAAATTAATACAACATCGCGTTTGCGTTCTCTTTCTATAACTTATCACATTGAAATAAAAAAGTTCAATCAGATCTGTCACTTGTAAACAAACATTGCAATATCATTACAATATTATCTTATTATTTTAAACATTGTAGTTGAAAAAAAGGGCAGTGAAAGCCAATACCTTAATCACTTAGTTACATACTAATACACATATTTAATTCTATTAAAATAAGGCATTAATAAGATAAATTGCATGAGATGTCTATGTAAACAATGTTATTTAAACAAGTTTCTGACCCGAGTACACTAGTGGATATTGTGAAAAAACAGAACTGACTAAATATCCCGAGTATTGCAAGACTTACAAGAAATCCATACGGGTTAAAAGTGTGACTGGTGTGCTTAATGTAGTGACATTTGTTTCTAACATTATGTACTTCTACAGTTAAGCTGCAGACCTGAATAACCTCGTGGACGCCGTTAAATGAAAAAGTACATAACTCAATAGATTGAATTGTCATTTCTAAATACGAATGCCCCAAGTGAATACACACAGTGGTTGACTGGACGAATTGCCAAGTGTTTTATGAATTCACATACTGGTTGACTGGACGAATGCGTCAAGTGTTTTATGAATACACACACTGGTTGACTGGAAGAATGCGTCAAGTGTTTTTTGAATACACACAGTGGTTGACTGGACGAATGCGCCAAGTGTTTTATTAATACAAACAGTAGTTTACTGGACGCATGTGCCAAGTGCTTTATGAATACAAACAGTAGTTGAGTGGACAAATGCGCCAAGTGTTTTATGAATACACACAGTAGTTGAGTGGACAAATGTGCCAAGTGTTTTATGAAAACACACAGTGGTTGAGTGGACGAACGCGTCAAGTGTTTTATGAATACAAACAGTAGTTGAGTGGACAAATGCGTCAAGTGTTTTATGAATACACTCAGTAGCTGAGTTGACAAATGCGCCAAGTGTTTTATGAATACACACAGTGGTTGACTGGATACTATCTGATCATTGTGATCACACGTGTTATAAACTTAGGCTAAATTATCACTCATATCGTGTTCACAAGTAATTGTTGACGGACGACGGATGAAGAATGATCACAAAAATAATGGTAAATTACAAAATTTATACTCAACAGAAACAGCAAGAGCACATTGAAGTACAACACGAAAACAACTCGAACAAGAAACGGTACATTTCACACACAAACAGGAGTTACCATAACACCCTACTCTATATGTGATAGGGAACTGGAACAAGATCAGTCTACACAAATCAGAGGAGTATAAAGTCACAAGAGAATGAAAAGAATGTGTAGCAAATGTTTGTACTTCTTGAAGTCACATAATTTGCGAGGTTTTAGAGTAAATTTATTAAACACCGTTCGCAAAAATCATTATCGCTATACTCTCTTAAATGCAAACACATATATTTTACGAAAAATGGTTGGCACGGTAGGTTCAGTTTGACATTGTACCTAGTCTGTTTTAATGTTATCTTGTGCTCGGCTGGTTAAGTTGAGTGCTGCATTCCATGTCTGACTTAATATTATCATTTTGATATTTTAAATATATATAGTTTGCACATAAAGTGGGATTCCAACCTTTAGGGTACTGCACCGTATCCTATCAATGTGTAGAACGAATGCCCTAGACCACTCGGCTATCGCAACATTCCCTAAGAAAAGATATGTACGTGTTTCAATTTATACTGTTTTTCAATAATTTTGACTTGACTCAGTGACTATACATAATTATGTACATAAGTTATTACTGTTGCCATTGACCATTTTATGTTTACATTTGTATTGTAAATATTTGTAATGCTCAAAGAATGTAAAATCTTATGTATTGGAAAATAAACTATATGCAAATAATCAGTATCAAAGCGGCTACATCACATGAAAATAGTAATTGTTTGAGATACGTTTAACAACAATCATAGGTAACTATGTCATTGATAAAGAGTAAAAAGGAAATTTTCTTTAATAAATTTAATGTTATCTTAGAAAGGTGCATTTGTTGTAAAGTGATCAGATTTTCATGGTATCAAAAACAATACTTGGCTCTCGATATCTTCATGAAGTAATAATTAAACTGATAGAAAACATCGTTAGAACTACCTCCATGCAAAATCCCATCGAAATTGTTCAACTAGTTCAAAAGTTACCATGTTATGTATACCACGGTATCCAGTCAATCACTGGGGCGCAATCAATTGAAACGACAATGCTATTCTAAACAAGAACATAGAAAGTGATTTCACACCCTATGAATTTATTTAAATTCGTAGTTTTGGACGAATGTTTAAAATATTGATATCAAATTAAAGACCAAGCTTTCTAGTTTCTAATTAAGTAATAATATTTAACATAAAACCAGTATTAACGAAATGTTTACTAAAAACAAACTGCACCTCAGTGACTGTGTGGTAAATTTCCCATGTTATAAACCTTTATTAGATATTACAATATTTTTAAAATATGTTTATTTTGTTTAGTCTTTATTTATGATACTGTTACCTGTGTCATTAATGACGACATGTACGGGTATACCTTTTATGGCAGTCACATGACTCTGTTGTAAAATCATGCTCTATTATGTAAACAACAAATTTTTATGGCCGCCACATGGCACAAATAGCGCTGTTGTAAAATCATGCTCTATTATGTATACTACCCTATTTATGGCCGCCACATGGCACACATACCGCTGTTGTGAATTCATGCTTTATAAGATATATAGTTCGCCGGAGATAACACTAGCCTTTGTTTACAAATAAAAATTAAAATTAAATACATATTCGATATTCATTTTTGTTCAATGTTGTGCATATACACTTTTAATGATATACTCTTTAAATCTACAATGATAACTGGCGGCCATTCGACCGTGCAGTGTTTATTATTTGCTTTGTTTGTTTATTGATAAGGCTAGAGTTATCCCCGGCGAACTATACGTATAGTTCAATTTTGAACTCTGAGCCATGACCTATCGGACTAGTCCATTTCGGCGGGTAGACCATAGTTTGTTACGTTCGAATGTCATTATTTAATGATGTGATTCTTACATATTTCTGTTTGTTATTGAATTACAGTTTAGTGCAGTCGGCAACGTACAGGATTTCTAACCCGAAGTTTGGTTGTTCAAATTCCCAATTCGCTCATATTTTTAATTCATTATTTTATTTCATTTAAAAAGTATAGATTCTTTTTTTAATTAATCCATGAAAATGTGTTGATTCAATTTATTTTTCATTTTCACTTATAGCAATCGTTTCCATATTCCGAGTTTACTGACAACCTGTATTACGTTGATTAGCCGTCATAACATTCTACAATACACATGCAAGATCTAAAAATATTTTGAAGCATGTAAAAAATATGGCTTGTCACATACTGTTATAACACGGATATTGCAAGTTATGTGCATTTATAAATTAAAAAATGTGTAAATATAAATTAAAAAAAGAAAAATACATTTTTTTGCTGAGATTCGAACTTGCCCTGGTCAGACAAAAGTTATTTTACAATGTATCAAGCGCTATACCGTCACGACCATTCAGACACATCGGATAGCTGGCCTTAATTCTATTACTTATACTTTCCATTAAACCTATACCAACCTATATCGATTAATGGTTAAAACGTTAAAAGTGCTGTCACGGCTCAATGCTCGAAATCGAACTATACAGTCCGTTTAATTAGGTCTGTCACTTGTATACAAACATTGCAATATCATAACATTGTAGTTTTAATGTTTTAAACATTTTGTTTGGAGAAAAGGCAGTGAAAACCCATACCTTATTCACTAAACTACATACTAAATACACATAATATCTATTAAAAAAAGACTTTAATAAGATAAATTGCAATGTTTATGTACACAATGTTATGTAAACAAGTGACCGACCTAAACAATATATTTATACAACTAATCTTGTATAATCGTTTTGGGGGGAAGTAAAAACAAATACCAGCACGTTGTTTTAATACAAATATAATTTATGTTCGCCCACGGTAGATCTATCAACAGTTAAATCAATAAGCTAAATGTGACGGCAAATGGTCGTAATACCATCCTTCACAATATCGAAAATAGAATGAAACCACCAAACACGAATAACATTTAATGTATATATTCATTAAAATACAACGTTTCGCCCAGAAGGCTTTTTTATCCTTTACAGTCAAACTTGTCAGTGCAGACTACCCATGGAAACATCAAACAGACTTGTCAGTGCAGACTACCCATGGAAACATCAAACAGACTTGTCAGTGCAGACTACCCATGGAAACATCAAACAGACTTGTCAGTGCAGACTACCCATGGAAACATCAAACAGACTTGTCAGTGCAGACTACCCATGGAAACATCAAACAGACTTGTCAGTGCAGACTACCCATGGAAACATCAAACAGGGGCAAACTTGTCAGTGCAGACTACCCATGGAAACATCAAACAGGGGCAAACTTGTCAGTGCAGACTACCCATGGAAACATCAAACAGACTTGTCAGTGCAGACTACCCATGGAAACATCAAACAGACTTGTCAGTGCAGACTACCCATGGAAACATCAAACAGGAGCAATTCTTGGCGGGTAGTCTCTCTTACAGTAACAAACATATTTAGAATTTTCTTAAACTAAGATGAATATACATGAGCCGATGTCCAGATAAATCGGGCTTAATTACAAAATTAGGAATCATATCGCGTTAGAAATACTTATACGTTTCTGAGTGATTAAGCAGACTTTAACATGCATTTACAAATTAACAGCCTTTAAAACCAACACCCCATGTTATTGCGCCATGGGATAGTTATTTGACGTTACGTTAACAAGAATGTCACAAATATTTATTATTCAATAAATTATTAACATAAAATTTTAAAAATAGTATCAGAGTTTTGAAATACGTTTTTTTTAATAAAAAAAAAACATCTTGAATGTTTGTACAATGTATCTACTGTCACCCCTCGTTTTTACTCAATACGGGTACTTTTCGTAAATTGGTTACCATAGCATCTGCATAAGTTATCTTAACATAATCGAAAAGTTAAAAATCTAAGAGATAGTGCTCTTTTATTTAAATCCTTAAAATCAAATCGATAGACATGAATATATTTTCGGAGAACTTCTGACATGTACATCATCCCCTCATACATTGCCATCGTCTTCATTGACTTCTGCATCGACTTCTACATCTGGCCAGTCAGCAATGACGTGTCTATCACGATATGGTGTGGCTGGTATCCAATTATTTGCAATCCATTTATTTCCCTTGATGACGTCACATCCCCCATGAAATGAACGGAAGTCTGTTTCACCGAGATAACCCGTCTGGAAGAAACGGAAACATAAGATGATCAATTAATCCTTACAATGGACACCAGAGGTTTGTGTACCCCACAATTTGCTCAATTTCGAGTGCCTTACTTGTGTTCATCGAGTCAAGAAAAACAGGGATTTAACAAGTAACCATGTACCAACAGACCATGTCTCTTTTTAATCATAACTTTACAAATTTACTTGCATTGGGTCTAATGGGTCTTCTTATTTAGAGGTAAAGTTCACCGGGGATAACTCTAGCTTTATCAATAAACAAACAAAGCAAATCATAAACACTGCACGGTCGACTGACCGCCAGTAATCAGTGTTGATTTAAAGAGTATATCATTAAGTGTATATGCCCAAGATTGAATAAAAATGAATATCGAAAATGTATTTTATTTTCATTTTTATGTGTAAACAAAAGCTAGTGTTATCTCAAGAGAACTATACAGTCAATAAGTTCCCAGACTGCTTATGGTATGTCTGCATTGTTTGAAGCAGAACACCGCAATAAATAACAGTGTTACAGTGATAGGAAAAACATTTATCTACACATTATTGTATAACTTGGGGGACCTAAGTATCGTTATATGACTGATGTTTGACCTCTCAAATGATAACATCTACTATCATAGTTACAGAACATTTTGGCGGGAAACTACGTCACAAGAACTTCTCGGACGCAGCTTTTTGTGTTGCATGTTCGCTGTACACAAATGATTTAATTTTCTCACACAACTTGACCATTATCCGAACTAGACCATACTAAAAGATAAACTAAGGACAAATATTCATCATTTCGATTTTTTGAGACCCAATGGCCAGCATAAAAGAAACGAAAGACATTGACTTTATACAATGAACGTTCCGTTTTTTGGCTTCATGTGTGATTTAACGTTGATTCAAGTCAATGTCATTAAAATGATACCATTATTAATTAGGCTTCACTAATTTACGCTGATATAGGATCTGATATATAGGTTCGTGTCGATGTGAACTTTACTTTATCCAGTCAAATCGCTTCTTTCACAATCTGAAAGTGCGACGAAACACTGCTGAGGCTACTTGACGTCATTTTGCACCATGCATCATTTGTCATTTGAACATAACCTCTTACGGAGTGTAATCAGATCTCTAAAAGCGTACAGGCATGGAGCAAATGTTCGGATCAGATTTTAATAAGATTGGATTCAAGTACACCTTCTTTTACTCTATGTGCATTTACTGGTAAGTGAAACGGCTGGTTGTGTTAGGATTCCTCTCTATGGAATCTTATTGCTTCATTTAAGATAAGAATTCATTCATGGTGTAGCTATATAGCGTAGCGCCGAACACCTGAGAAAAATACCGGACAGTACCGAAATGTACCGGAAAGTAACGGAAAATATCAGAAAGTAACGAATAACTCACCTCATCCATGTAATGATTATACCACATTACCGCTGTTCCAAGTTTCGGTTTTACAACCACGGGTGCATCATGACAGAAATAACTAAGATTACTCCAGTCTTGATCATCGCCTTCAAATCCGTCCATCTTTTGCTGAAACAGTACAAAGCACCAACTTACACGAGCGTAAAAAAGATAATAGTAAGTCAGACAGGGAAGGCAGCACTCACCCAGTCGAGCACAGAAAACATAAAAACACACAAGGTACATTGCCCACATGAACCAGTCGAGCACAGGAAACATAAAAAACATAAAAGGCACAATGCCCAACTAAACAAGTTATAATTCTCCCATGTTCAAGCTGTCGAAACTCTAAATAAACCAGTTTCAACTCAAAAAGCTGAATGCCCAAGATGAATGACCTAGTTCCAACAGTAAAATGGCTGAAATACCTAGTTTAAGCTGTCAGAAGTCCTACAAACTTTACTAACCATTGCAACCTCAACTTTTGCTTTACCTCTGTTTGTACAAGTACATGTACATGTACGTAGAACAAATTTTGACAGTTCTTGACAGTGATCTGAAAATAACAGTGACCAGTACTTGAATAGTGATAATCCTTACTTTTCCTGGTGTTTATGCTTCTCATTTCATTCGTTTTGTAAGAGCTTGTTCTCGGATGGGGGAAGACCTAACAATCGAAATCGTTACATTACTAATCAATTACTTTACCAAGTGTATCTTTTCCATAAATTTCGTTATACTCTTGCAAAATATTATAAGCTAATTCCTGATGTTTTTAAATATAGTATTAATTTAAGACTTTTCTGCGACAAGGTCTGTCTCGACCTGATTCGTGTGGTTGATGTGCTTTACACATTTCGAAAGAGTTTGGGCCATGGCCATTTTCATGATAATTTTTATGTTTATCAAGACTGTAAAACGTTTTCTGAGTAGAGTTTCTAGTTTGTCATTTTCTAGCGCCTAAATTATTTACTGCATTATTTTTAATACTATCTATAAGTATTTGTACGGCTGCTTGATTTTATCATTTATTGTTATTTCGAACATTTTGAGATTTGTTTGTCAGCTGAACTAGGTACTAGCTGGCGACCACCAAATCCGGACGACTACCAATCCGGACAGACTCAAAAACGCTTTATTGCGGCCATTAATTTTGATCATCTTTTGACAATCAATTAGATGCTTGCTACGAAGTAGCAACGATTAAAGTGAAGTATTTTACAAGAAATGTCGCATTTATTTTCGTCTGTACTCGCGAAGCGTCTTTACATTAAGGGGAAAGTCGCAATACTTCTGCGCAGCCCCGAAATGTAAACTACGGTCCTTCTACTAAATATGAGGTAAGCCGATGAGATGTTTTGTAAACAGTTTAACCAGGAAAATATGGCTTTGATAAATAATTGCAGAGCTTCAAAACATCGTACAATGCCATTTTGTATCAAAATGCCCGCTATGAAGAATGAACGTTTGAAAATTTTACCGCTAAGTTTCGATCGATATTTTTCCAATATTCAAGGGAGATAAATCATACAAAGTTTGCACAAACCGTTCATTAATGCTCTCCCTTGATTCATTACACAGTTTAATTCGACATTTAACGCCTTTTTCGTAATAAAAAACGCAACAACTCGGTGTCCGGACTGATGGTCCTGTTGGACTTAAAAATGAGGTGATGTGGTGACCCCTTCAACGGCCCTCAAAAATGCACTTGAGCTTTTTTTAGAAGTAACCCTATTAGCTCCTCAGTTCAGTGACGAACCTAGCTTTGTTCAGGTTAAATTTCAATGACTTGATTTACACATTTCTAGAGTTATCGTGAAAAATATGCCAAAAGTGTCCGGATGCAGGACGCCTGCCATTAGCCTTTTTACAGCTGAAACTATGTCATTCAGTTTTGACACTTTTGACAGCTTGGACTTAAACTTTCAACAACTTTGATTTTCAGCGTTTCCCTTATCTCGTTTAGTTGTTTGTTGGGCATTGTGTAGTGTAATTGTGTTACGTGTTGTTTTATGTTTTCTGTGCTCGGCTGTTGAAGTCGATTGCAGCCTTCCCTGTCCTTTTTTGTTCATGATATCAAATCCTATTCAACCATATCACATTGTGACATCACTCACTTTCAGTAAATCGTCCGTTGCATCAGCCATTGGAAACGCTGTTTCACCGCCTTCCTCCACGTCGGTCAGATAGAACAGCACTGTCATGTATCTGTAGTTGAAGATAGAACAAAAATATAATTTTCATCGTTTGAAAGGGAGAGAATTAGATGAAAATTACTTTCCCTTGAACCTGTTTAGCCAACAGGTGGAGTGGTGATCACGTGAAGTCACGTGATTATCCGCGCCAGTTTTCATTCAGCGTTGTATGTCAAACCAAGAAACATCACAATTTTATTTATGAGCGACCGTTTGAATGTTTTGACAACCATGAGCGACGACAGTGATATTGAACACGTACCGAGGCCAGCGCCGACAACTAAGCCAAGAAAGGAGGGTAATAATAATAACATTGATTTGACTTTATCCAAAATGTTGACGGAAATGCGAGAGCAAAGAGCCGAGTTGTCCAATTTAAAATCGGAGGTACGTGGCAGTGCATTGTCTATAAATTCCGAGGTCAAGCGTTTCAAGGCCGAGAAAGCAATAAAATGGAAATTCGAGGGGAACCAGAAACAGTACATCTACAATGAAGATATCCATGACAAATTAGAACAGGCGATATGGGGCATTGCAAATGGCAAACCGGAATATACCAATGAGGTGCTGATAGAGGCGAGTGGAAAATTGAAAGAGAGGAACAAGATGATTCGAATCGCCGATACATCCGAGGGTGGGTGGGAGACGGTGCGTCAGTACGAGACGCATCCCCTAGCCGAAGACTCCGAGGATGAATCCAGGTTGACACGTGCGGAGTCACGTGCAGTTAAGAAAAAGAACGCACAGAAAAAGAAGCCAAGAGTGTTCAACAGTTCAGTCAAACAACGTTTCAACCCGACCTACGGACCATATGCCATGGACAACAGCTATGGTGGGACAGGCTACACGTCGGCATTTCGTCCACAAGCGAGACAACAGCCCTTTCGAGGATCAATGCCGTTCAAGGGCAGAACAGGACCCGGAGGATGCTTCGCGTGTGGAGAGTTATCTCACTTCAGAAGAAATTGTCCATACACCAAGGGAATTCAACAAGAGGTCACAGCCACTGGGAAGATGTAACAGTAATGTACCACAGGAGAGCGACATTTTATCAGATGAGTATATTAATCATTCACCTTGTAACATAGACATGAATTTATTCACTAACGATTATTTCGAATACGAACAGGGAAGCAAAGATATTTTAGTTAAAAATAGGCTTAGAGATAACATAGACTTTTGGAAGTCTATTGGTACAAATGATTTTATACTAGACGTTATAGAGCATGGATACAAAATTCCCTTTTATTCTCAACCTGAAAGTTTACATTTAAATAACAATAAGTCGGCTATGAAAGAATCGGCTTTTGTGAGCAAGGCTATATCGGATTTGTTAATACGTGGTCTCATTAAACTTTGTGATCACAAACCTTACGTAACCAATCCATTGACTGTGTCGGTGCAAAGTGGTGGGAAAATGAGGTTAATATTAGATCTAAGAATTGTTAATCAGCATTTGTGGAAGCAATCAGTAAAATATGAAGATATAAGAATTGCTTTAATGTATTTAGAACAAAATTCATGGATGTTCAAATTCGATATTCATTCTGCGTATCATTTCATTGATATATTCTTGCCTCATACGGAATATTTAGGGTTTTCTTGGATGGAAGAAGGGACTGTCAGGTATTACAAGTTTTTGGTCTTACCATTTGGTTTGTCGACTGCACCTTACATATTAACGAAGCTTACACGTCCGTTAATTTGCAAATGGAGAGGTGAATGAATGAAAGTCATTATGTTTTAGGATGACGGATTCGGTTGTGATTCGAGTTTTGAGTTAAGTCAGCAAATTTCGAACAATGTTAAAAGTGATATTATCAAGTCTGGTTTTATTCCTAAAGCGGACAAGTCCATTTGGGTTCCTGTACAAAGTTTACAATGGTTAGGTGTTGTATTAAATTCAAAAGAATTTTGTATTTACATTCCACAGGAAAGGATAACCAAAGTTCTAAAAACTATTTTGGAAATAGAGTCCAAAAATTTAGTTCATGTACGCAAGGTTGCGAGTTTAATAGGTCAAATCATATCAATGTACACTGTGATAGGTTCAGTATCGCACATCATGACCAGAGCTTTAAGCATAGATACTTTAACAGCTTATTCGTGAAATTCCTATATTAAGCTTTCAGAAGAAAGTAAATCGCAAATCAAATTTTGGGAGACAAATCTGCACAGCATCAATTGTAGGTCTTTACGGCAAGTAAAGTTTTTGTAACAAAGTTATATATACATGTAGTGACGCGAGTAGCACTGGGTATGCTGGGTATGAAGTACAAACTTTGAACAGTGTAGCACATGGAATGTGGTCGTGTGAGGAAACCACACTTTCGTCGACATGGCGAGAACTATGTGCTGTAAGTCGAGTGCTGGTTTCACTTTCAGATATGTTAAAGAATCAGCGAGTTAAATGGTTTTCAGACAATAAGGGCATATGTAGTATTGTAACAAAGGGTTCAATGAAGACAGATTTACAATTTTTAGCAATACAAATTTATAACATTTGTTGTGCAAATTCTATATGCTTAGAGATGGAATGGATTCCTAGAAATGAGAATGAAAGAGCAGATTATTTATCAAAGGTTGTTGATCAGGATGATTGGGGAATATCAATTCAAATAACAGATATAATTCGGAAGAAATGGGGTTATTTTAATGTTGACTATTTTGCTTCAGATCACAATGCGAAATCACCAGTATTTTATTCTAGATTTTGGTGTGAAAATACATCTGGAGTTGATGCGTTTGCATATAATTGGAGTAATACTTTTGGACTTTTTGTTCCACCTATTGTATTAATATCTAGGGTGATAAAGCAGATGGAATATTACAAAACAAAAGGTGTGCTCATTGTGCCGGTATGGAAATCTGCCAATTTTTGGCCCTTGTTGTATGATAGACAAAACAATTTCAATTCCTTCGTTGAGGATTGGATAGATTTACCTACAGACAAACAATTTTATACACCTTGTAAAAATGGGAAAGGGATTTTTGTTAATGAAAATCTAAAATCTCGCATGCTAGCTTTGTTAGTTAATTTTGAATAAGGGAGAAAACTGTTGCAAGCTGATGCATAGACTAAAATATAGTTAGCTCCCTTGAACCGTTTTTCTTTGATTTTAGAAAATTTATGGTTCGATATAATTTTTATGTTTCATGTATTTGATTTAATTTGAATAGTACATCTAGAGATATGGGTTTGGTGTGTCTAAATAGTCGTGACGGCAAATCGTTTGATACATTGAAAAATAACTTTAAAGCGGATTGTATTTTCATGTATATGTTTTGTTTTAAAAACAAGAATTGTTTCGATTCATAGGTGTGGTATCCTTTACAATGAGCCTTGGAAAAAATGATTATTTTTATATGTAGGTGTGGCAGTCTTTATAATGAGACTTGACGAATGGTTTACCTCCATACGTAGGTGTGGCAGCCTTAATAATGAGCCGTGAAAATTGATTACTTTTATAAGTAGGTGTGGCAGCCTTTATAATGAGCCTTGGAAATGGATTACTTTTATAAGTAGGTGTGGCAGCCTTAATAATGAGCCGTGGAAATTGATTACTTTTATAAGTAGGTGTGGCAACCATAATAATGAGCCGTGAAAATTTATTACTTTTATAAGTAGGTGTGGCAGCCTTTGTAATGAGCTGTGGAAATTGATTACTTTTAGAAGTAGGTGTGGCAGCCTTAATAATGAGCCGTGAGAAATAGCTTACCTCTACATGTAGGTGTGGCAGCCTTTATAATGAGCCTTAAAAATTGATTACTTTTATAAGTAGGCGCGGCAGCTTTTATAATGAGCTTTAAAAAATGGTTTACCTTTATAAGTAGGTGTGGCAGCCTTTATAATGAGCCATGAGGAATGGTTTACCTTTATATGTAGGTGTGGCAGCCTTTATAATGAGCCTTAGAAACAATGATTATTTATATAGTAGGTGTGGCAACCTTTATAATGAGCCATGAGGAATGGTTTACATCTATATGTAGGTGCGGCAGCCTTGATAATGAGCTTTTGATAAATTTATGACTTTCATAGTTAGGTGTGGCAGCCTTTGAAACCAGATATGTGAAAATAGTACAGCATTATTATAATATGAATGTTTTTTGTTTTTCTAGATATGATATTTATGGAAAAATGGAGGGCGAAATATTGAAATTTCCATTTTTGTGAAGATGAAAATTCTTATCATATAATATTCCAAACGTATTAATTGAATTGTTTTTATACGTCTATTATTTCAGAATTATTCACAACTTATCGAAGAGTTACCAGAAGTCTTGGTGCGCAAGGTGTCTTTACTGCCGCAGTTATTAAGAGAAAGCAGAGCGGGAAATACGAGCGATTCTTACAATAGGGGATTTATGAGATGGTCAAATTGGGTAACAAGCAACGGATTAGACAGTAAGGATGCCTTGCCTGCCAAGGCTTTTCATGTAGCTATTTATTTGGCTTCTATAATTCAAACTGCAAATACACCAAGCCCTGTTATTAACGCTTTTTACAATATTAAATGGGCTCATGATATGATAGACTGTGAGAATCCTACAAATTCCAAACTTGTTAAGAACATTCTTGAAAGTGCTAAACGGAAACTGGCTAAACCGGTAAACAAGAAAGAAGTGATAACATCTGATTTACTTTTAAAAATGCATAGAGCTTTGTTCATTGAAAAGAACGTTTATAATCAACGTACAATTTGTGCTTGTTTAATTGCGTATGCAGGTTTTTTACGTAGTGATGAATTATTAAAATTGAAAAGAGACGATTTTATTATAAATCCTGTATACATGAGTATGTACATTGAGTCTAGTAAAACTGATAAGTACAGGGACGGTGCATGGTTGACGATTGCTAGGACCGGTACAGAGTTGTGTCCTGTTGAGAATCTAGAGAAATATCTGAAATGGGCGGATATCAGTCCTGATTCTGATCAATTCATTTTTTGCAGTTTAAATGTGTCAAAAAATGGTGGGAAAGTTCGCAAAAACAACAAATCATTATCATACACTCGTTTGAGAGAGTTATCTTTACAAGCTTTAAAACCGCATGTTTCAGATATATCTAGATATTGCTTACACTCATTAAGATCAGGTGGAGCAACTGCGGCAACGAATAATGGTATTGCTGATAGACAATTTAAACGACATGGTCGTTGGTTAAGTGAGTCTGCTAAAGACGGATACGTGAAAGATTCAGTTGAAGAAAGATTGAAGGTTTCTTGCTCATTGGGATTGTAAAAAGAAATTGTTATAATTATAGGTAAGGTAGTTCACTCTTGTAAACCCGTTCTTTTACCTTCAGTTGGTTGACATAGACGCAAATACCAAAAATGCTAAAAATTTATTCAGTGTTGTTTACTGTTGGTGTAAAGTATATTCAGGGAAATATAATTTTCATCGTTTGAAAGGGAGAGAATTAGATGAAATTTACTTTCCCTTGAACCTGTTTAGCCAACAGGTGGAGTGGTGATCACGTGAAGTCACGTGATTATCCGCGCCAGTTTTCATTCAGCGTTGTATGTCAAACCAAGAACATCACGATTTTATTTAAATTATTGAAAGATGATATTCAGGCGAAAGTTACTAATTTAATTACAAAGAGTGAGCTATCTAACTGAATGTATATATTTATAGGAATATTTGTTTGAATTGAACAACTTACATCTGATCACATTGATGTGTTGGATTGAAATGAAATATATACATATGTTTACAGTGGTTTAATGCATGTTATGCATGTAATATATATTCTTTATTTGAGTCTCATGTATGTATTTGTATGGTATGATTATATGATTATATAATATTATTCACAGTTGGTTGACATAGACGCAAATACCAATAAATGCTAAAAAATTTATTCAGTGTTGTTTACTGTTGGTGTAAAGTATATTTAGGGAATTGTCATATATTTGTAGGTGATTCTAACACGATCCGCGGATTAATACATTAGACATAGAGCCGACCTAACCATGTTTTATTACCCCCATAAAACATGGTAACACATTGGCTGTTACAATTTACGCCCCGTAACACATGACCTATTTATGAATGAATGAACGTAAACTTTATAGTAAAGCTTTAACGGACCGCGAGTTTCACGAGAATCAAGTGTTACAGCTATG
Organism: Spisula solida; assembly: GCA_947247005.1. Lineage (NCBI taxonomy): Eukaryota > Metazoa > Mollusca > Bivalvia > Venerida > Mactridae > Spisula > Spisula solida. The sequence goes on along the minus strand of OX365960.1, from coordinate 23,603,036 downwards.
ACGCATCTATTTTTAGAAACTCCAATATACTCTCTAAATTAAGATTCATAAAAAATTCTGATAATCAATTCATTTATATTTTTCATTTCATGATATAGATACACTATACTCGTGTTATTAAAATTGTTTAAATGTTTAAAATGTGTTTTTTCCTTCAGAAAATTACGAAGGTCGTTTTCATTAACGAGGGAGGTAATTGTACCAGCTAATAAGCCACTCAATTTCAGCGTGGAATTATGTTGTATGTCAAATGGGTGAAAATGGAATGCGCGCAGTTAAATAGTGCGGGATATGATCGTATTTAGAATCGAAATAAAAACTCTGTTCTTGTATTTTGTCGGTGAATAAAACACGGGCACTCGTTCGGATGCGGAAAATTAAATCACTCGTGCTACGCACTCGTGATTTAATTTTACCGCATCCGAACTCCTGCCCATGTTTTATTCACCGACAAAATACGCGAACAGATTTTTATTTCTTAAACATAAAATCATTAAAATACATTATGCTTATGGGAATAGAAATATCAATTGACTCTGATTTGTAAGTGATTCGCTGTTTAGCTAGTGTTTTCCTTTTTTGACAAGGAGTAATGAAATGGTAGCATAATACAACAACTGTTACACAAGAGTAAATGCAATTCTATTATACAATTAAATCATTTTCTCTACAATACCGGTAAATATTAGAAAAACACCCGCCTTTTACAAAATAAAATGAACAAGAGCTGTCCCGAACAGCGCGCTCCACTATTCTTAGTGCAATGATTACATACTATAGTCAAGGCAATATACATGTATATCCTAAACATAACGCTTTCCGTTTTTCCTTATGCTGTCACAGTGTCGAAAGTGCGGATTCTATGTAGAAAATGTCAAAATGGTCAAAGTCCTCGATAAGAGATAATTACTCCTGCGTATAAGTAGGGCCATAATGGCAAACAAGTGCGCATAGTAAAAGCAATAAGTCAATAGTTTTCGAAATATTTGAGGTGGTACCTAAACTTGAACATAAGCATTACACCAACGCTAACGCCTAAAAAGTCATGAATTATTCAATCAATGAGCTTATAAGGTACTTCTCTTTAGGGGGCTGTCCTATCTATACAATTGGTAGGCATACCTGCATACACGACAACATTCTTCAATGAGTACCGGATTCTCCAATACCTCATCACAATGTATGGCTTGGTCACAGCAAGGTAAATGTGAAGTATCCGAAGTATTAGATGAATCAAGATGGGCGTGGTAATGTCCCTTCTTTACATAACTCACAACCTGTATATACAATATTTTAAAACACGGTGTTTGCTTACTTTACATAACTCACCTATTTTATTATATGAAGGGCGTTTTTAAGTTCCAGGACAAGTGCTCTATAATGTTAATTGTGGTTTCAAATAACTTCAAATTTGGTTTTTTAAGTGAACAATTCATGATACATATTGTAACATGAAACGAAAGCGTGAGGGCGTAGTATACAAAATGTTACTGCCGTCATAGTAACGTCAGAAATGGCTATCCGGGACAACGTTTTCACTGACCATACGTTATTCACATATTCTGAATAAAGCTCACATATTCAGTCAAATGACACACACACTTCACCTGCCATAATAAAAACGATAGTCTATATTCTCAAAATATGCATCGCTTCCAGGTATACACTTCCGGGGTAGCATAGCACAAGCGTTCAAAAGCTTCCCAAAACATGCGGAAACTTCGGACACAACTTCTCGCGACTGATTCACAGCAGGCCGTCCCTTCCTGTGATCATCTGCAGCACTATCACGGGCTGTTTGGAAGCGTTTATTTTACTCATATGTATCATACTCAGTGACATGCAACGTTCTTTACAGTTAGTGGTCCTCATTTCTAACGGTTCAAGGCAAGTGTGTCCTGTCAGAAGACAAAACAGGTCAACTTCCAATGATATTCCTACATTTTGACGAGTGATTCTAATATGGCGACACCAATATCGCAACATGATTGTGAGAACATTAAAACTATGTTATTACCTACATTAATTGACCAATTGAATATGCTGTCCGACGCGAACGTTCTGTGCAGTCATTTTAGGATGTAGTTAATTGGTAGCTGTTTAGTTGGGGCAATGTGTTGGTTAGTTTGACGTTTCCTTTGGCGTGTTGTCAAATTTGCCCCGGGTAGCTGTATTTGACGTTACCATAGATAAAATAAAAACAACACCTTACCATGAAATCGTAGGAAAATTAAAAGTTCTTTAACGACACTAAATCAAAAGAATTAAAGTACTAGTAATACTTTACCTGCATTGGTTCCCCGTTGTAAATGTAAATGTCCGGCAACTGAACCAAATTCCTTAATCTGTAATATATACCAACACATAGTAAATGTCACTAAGTTAACGTATCATTCACGCTGTAAAAAACTCCGAAACGTAAGCCAGACCAATAACTGGCTGGGGTTTGGCGCCAACTATAGTTTGACGTGGTTCGGACATATGCGCATGCTAGTTTCTCCAGCCGCAAAAACCGATATTTGCCTTTAAGCAGTACAAAGACAACTAATCAGATCACACCATATTAAACTTTTGGTCAGTAACATGCAATATGATTGGCTACCCTTATTCTCCAATTAAATAAGATCAATATTGAATAACTCCCCAAAACTTAATCTGCTGTCGAACGATATAGGATACTACGAAGTGTCCCTATAAGGATTGATGACGTAAGTTTTTCAATATACCTGTTGCTAAGGCTCTCCGCTACACGTTGTGGTAACGCTTCCCTCGGCACCCACGTGTTTTCACTTACTCTAGGCACCTATGAATAGAGAATAATAACTCTGTTGGTTAAATAGTCACATACATACCGTTATCTGCCATGTGGTTACACTTGCGGAACATATTTGAACAGCTTGTCTGATTACAAATGTGTGACGTAGTAACTTCTTGGCTTAAAGTTCGTTATTTCTGACGCAGTGTTGATCCATTAGGTGACGAGATATTCATGTACATTGATCTCCAAAGATAACTTATGGCGGATCTTACATAGATCGTCTTAACGGACTAGCAAAAGTAACATATTTATTCGCAAGCGGATATCTTATAGAATGTTAGTTAACAATGATACAAAGTCAAAGGCCCATTCTATCATACTTCGAAGTCGCAGGTCCTGGGTTTGATTCCAGGTAGCATTATACCTAATACGAAATAAAATGGTACTAGATGAAGGACAACTAGCTTCTCGTCTCTCACACCATCGAGATAATGGATAATATGACGAATGACGAGCCAGGAGTGGTTGATATAATTTGAAGAAGATAAAATAACTCGGTATCAACTGTAACCATGCCTAATCACATTACTAACCTCTGACAGTTTATTAACATCACTGAACATACCATCTATGTCCTCCCCAATCACACCGCTTGTATGTAGACCTTCATCTAGTGCTGCGCCAATAATCAGTCTTGTTTCCTTAACAGATAGATAGTTTGGAATCTCTGGAATAATTTAAATGTTTTTCAAAGAAAACTCAGACAAGTTGTGTTCATTGTCAAAGATGAAACATCTTAATCTGAGCTAAATCTCTCCTCAAATAATTATTGTCATGTATTTTGTGGGATATTTTCTATGGAAAATTGGAAATTCGCATCACAAAATGGAAAACCTTCTTCTTAATTTATTATAATAAAATTTAGAGAGCTCTGACTTCAAATGTATCTCAAATTCTGACTTTGATTTAAGCAAAATCCCAACTTGAGATGATAATTTTACTTGAGACGTTTCGGGAGATCGGAGCCAGGTCCCGATATACAAATTCTCAACCACAAATCTCAAATCAAAATTTGAATTTTTACTCAGATTAGACTTTGCATTTGAGACAGTATTGTAGTTGAAGCTCAAAAAATGTAATTTTAATAAACTAAGAACAATGTTTCTGTTTGGTAATTAACTCATATTATGTACAACATTGGAGTTGAGCTCAAGCTCATGTTTAGATCCTTATGACGTAGTGTTCTCTATTTATTTAGAAGGAACTACTTATCCTTATGGCAGTCTGTGAGTTACAGCCCTCCGGAATTGCAATTTTCTCCTACTCTCCTTTCAGTGTGGAAAAACACAATCATGGTATGTGACGTAATGTTTGGCTAAGAACGCACGTATTAGTCTGTCCATCATAAAGCTATAAATAACCATAAGCATTTATTCTTTGACATATTTCAACTAGACATCATCGACGCTCACACCAGGAATGAGTACTGTCAATGCAACTTAATATTTGTGTGCAGAAATTCACAGTTTTTCCCCAACCCGACTCAACTGCTGTCCAACCGGTTACTACACTGAGTGGCTTTGTAAACGCAACACTAATGAAAATCAAGATAACTTTTTTATTTATTAATATTTCTATACGAAATTTTGTGAGCGTGTTATTGGCTACCCATGGATTGTAACTCAATGTTCTTTCCATCTGAATTCGCTACAATGGTGCATTGAACCATGAAATTGATAAAACGAAGCACGTTAGAGGAATTGATTGTACAAAAATGTACGATGCAATTACAAATATATTATTTTATGGAAGGTCAATTTGAATAGTCAATCAAATTCGAAAAACACTAAATCAGACGATGTTCCACTCCGCAACATAGTGGACCTGACGTTTCAAAAACGCTTGATAGCAATGTTTCAGAAATACCGAAAATGCTACCAATTTTACAGTCAAGGGGAGGTAATTTTGGATAGAGATAGAGTGAATAAAATATTTTTTTCTGAATCTAAATTGAACTTATATTTATCTGGGTTTTACTTTATTTCTGTCTCCATGATATGCACGGACACTGTTCCCGAACTTTATACGAAGAATAGGTACACATCAGCATTAACAATCTGAAAAACGCAGAAGGACATAGGGCATAAAATTTGCTTTTGTTTATGACATCATTGTTTTATGGTGTCTCTAAAGGGTCTTATCAGATTGTCATGGAATGAAATGGATTGTAATGCCATATATCTTAGCTACAAATGCTAATTTCAGCAACATTTTAAGCATATTGGCCGAGTTATGGGTAAATATATACATGCATACATATAAGCTATGTAAGTGTTAGTGTTGCCTTTTCAAAGCCGCTCAGTGTACATATGCATTGCCTGGATAGTACTCAATTTCGCCTTGAGCGTCGATGATGTCTTGCTGAATTCGGTCAAAGAATGAAAAACTTAGTTGTTTGCGTTCGAAGCACAATAATGCGTCACATACCACGCGATATGTCCACATTAATTTTGTCCCCACCATGTATAAAATCATTATTTACTACCACGATTTATATGACGGGAATACACGAACAATATCGTAATTTTATTTACAAGTGAAACATTGGAAGAATGTTACCAAATATTGGAGGATTTGTTGCTCTTGTGATACGTTTGTAAAACTTTCCTTCTTCAAGTTCTACGTCAACAACGTCACCAATTTGACCTGCAAATAAATTGACATAATGTATTGAAAATATTGTCTGGATCTGAGCTTGTGTCTTATATTTGCCTTACCGGTGCAAGCCTGAAATGAGTGTCACATGATCAGTTTATCACTGATGTCCCTTAACCTACTAGTATTAGAAAACAAATAATCCATGTTTAAATAAACATATAGTGGCTACCTACAGTCCAGTTAGGATATTGTGACAGTGACGTTGCAGTTTATGTGTACACAAACTATAACATCCATTGTCTGAACAGGTAGAACGAATATAGTTTGTTAGTTAAGCATTGAAATTATAGCTGTTGGTTAAGTATAAACCTTTATAATTGGTTGTACACCGTTATAGTGGACTCGACCGCTGCGTCACTCGATTTTTATCCTGACTGGACTTAAAACCACCAACATGATATAACATAGTATCATTATTTAATTGATAAAGTTGGTAATGAGTATGTGTTACATGTAGTAAGTTATATTTAAAAAAAAACAACCTTTCCTGATGAAGGCAAAATGCCGAATCGTTGATAATACAAGCTTAATAATTTCACCGCGTGTTGGTGTTGACAATTATCTGTACGTAGTAAATTACAAACAGTGCCCGGTTGTATAATAAATGTACGTGGGTAGATACAAAAGTAATGTCACTGCTCCACTATTGAGTTTATTTGTTGGCGTACGCCAATAACATTTATATCAAAATGTAAAGTAATTCAATTATGATTAATATCATTGGTGTCATATTGTTCGAATATTAAAATAGCATTATATAGACATTCAAAATATACCACTGATGTCATGTCGCCGCACACGAAAATAACGTTGTTTTTCAAGCGTATAATTACAGTTGATGAGACATGGGTGTATTTCTATGACACTGAATCAAGACGGGTATGTAACAATGTGTTTTCCTCACTACATAAAGACTCTGGTATGTAAATGTGTTTAAAAATCGGTGAACAGACATAGGCGCTGTATAGAAAATCAATGACGAAATTTTGAAAATGAATGATCACGTCAACGTCAAATTTTGTTTACGACGTCGTTAACGTCATTGCCTTGCGACGATGTACGTTAGTAGGCTTTCTATGTACACATATATCGCAATAACAAAAAATTGCCTTATCATGAAATTTGGTCATTATGTTGGAAATAGATTAATGTAGCTGCGTGTAAAATTGCGTTGTTTTATTTACATTATGCACGATTTTACAGCACCAGTGACATTACATTTGGATCTCCCCACGTACTAATAAATATTTTACAACAACCAAAAATCAAGTTGCTAATAGGTGTAACAAATCTCATTGAGATAACTAATAAACATCTTTAAAATTAATAAACATATTAGTTACTTAAAAGCAATGCCGTTGTTTATCAGGGTAGCAATACCACGTGGCTTTTGACTACAGTTACAAGTAGAATTTTGTAAACATTGGAACACAAATATAGCCATAAGTATTTTATTTCTTCATCAATTTCTATAGAATATACGCTACGCCAAGGGGAAAAGTATTTGCTTTCCGTGAAATATAAGATCTTTTTCAGCAGTTTTACCGGTGTTTCAAACACCCTGTGAAACCTACACGTTACACGGTTTCACAAGGTAATGGACAAAACGGCACAGCCGCTGAAAAAGATTTTATATTTCATGGAAAGCTAATAATTGTCCCCTTAGCGTCGCGAATATTTCATAGAAATCGAAGAAGAAATACAAGAGATGCTTGTAAAACACATATGCCCCCATGGCAGCCCAAGTCAAAATTGGTGCAGGTCTCAGTGACCTTGACCTTTGACCTCAAAATCAATAGGGGTTATCTAATGTTGCTTACCAACCTCCATGTAAAGTTTGAAGATCCTCGGTCAAAGCGTTCTTGAGTTATTGAACGGAAACCATCTAAATAGTCAGAAATAGTAAAGGTCACAGTGACCTTGACCTTTGAACTTCTGACCTCAAAATCAATAGGGGTCATCTAATGTTGCTTACCAACCTCCATGTAAAGTTTGAAGATCCTAGGTCAAAGCGTTCTTGAGTTATTGAACGGAAACCATTTAAATAGTCAGAAATAGTAAAGGTCACAGTGACCTTGACCTTTGACCTACTGACCTCAAAATCATTAGGGGTCATCTAATGTTGCTTACCAACCTCCATATAAAGTTTGAAGATCCTAGGTTAAGGCGTTCTTGAGTTATTGAACGGAAACCATTTTATACGACCGACAGACATGACAGACCGACATGTGCAAAGCAATATACCCCCTCATCAAAGATGAGGGGCATAAAAATACTTATGGCTATTTTATTTTAATTTATTCTTGTAACTGTAGTCAAAGGTCACGTGATATTGCTACACTGTTTAATACATTTTGGAAAAACCGAATGTGAATGATGCAGTTGACAATGGTTATATAAGTCTGAGTAACGTCACTGAGGTTACAAATAGTGTCTAAGACTAGAGTTATGACCTTACCAAAAAATTAAAACCGAAATTGAAAGTTTTCATTGAAATGCAAACAAATTCAGTTTTCAACATTACGGAATGTCTAACATGGATTGGATTGTAAATTTAAATATTGCTACATGGATTGGATTGAATTTAAATATTGCAACATGAATTGGATTGAATTTAAATATTGCAACATGGATTGGATTGAATTTAAATATTGCAACATGGATTGGATTGAATTTAAATATTGCAACATGGATTGGATTGAATTTAAATATTGCAACATGGATTGGATTGAATTTAAATATTGCTACATGGATATTGAAATTAAATATTGCTACATGGATTGGATTGAATTTAAATATTGCAACATGGATTGGATTGAATTTAAATATTGCAACATGGATTGGATTGAATTTAAATATTGCAACATGGATTGGATTGAATTTAAATATTGCAACATGGATAGGATTGAATTTAAATATTGCAACATGGATTGGATTGAATTTAAATATTGCTACATGGATATTGAAATTAAATATTGCTACATGGATTGGATTGAATTTAAATATTGCAACATGGATTGGATTGAATTTAAATATTGCAACATGGATTGGATTGAATTTAAATATTGCTACATGGATATTGAAATTAAATATTGCTACATGGATTGGATTGAATTTAAATATTGCAACATGGATTGGATTGAATTTAAATATTGCTACATGGATATTGAAATTAAATATTGCAACATGGATTGGATTGAATTTAAATATTGTAACATGGAATCGATTGAATTTAAATATTGCTACATGGATTGGATTGTAAATTTAAATATTTTAACACTGTACCTGGGTCTATACGTGTTATCTCTGGCCATTCAAAGTCGCTTACATATTCACGTGTCGGCTGATCACTATTCCCTTTATCGTCATCTAGAACAATGTCTGGTATTGCAGCTGTTGGTTCATGGTACTTGGTGTTACCGTCATCGTCATGGTGATTATTTGCAGTGTTTGCGCATGCGCTGTTTGTGGTCGTACACGAGTCACGTGACTCATCCGGTTCCTGGAAGTTTGATGCTGTCGCTGAAATGTCGTCTGAATGTATTAGATTAAACTTTAATACAAAGACAAAACACCAGACAAACACTACGGGTCTAATATTGATGGACATAATTCAACACGGATGTCAAATGTAACCGAGCACTGAATCTTTTTGATAAACTACACCACTATAGTATTCACAACAATTCCTTTAACAAAACATGTAAATTCCCATTAAATCCAAATAATGATACCTTTCAAGTCTTTAAAGCTGTACAAATATTCTAACATTAATCTAACAATGTCCAAAGTTGACTTAAGTTATGACTTCTATATGTTCAATCAGGTGTGTTGGGGTAAAGATGTTTGTTACATCCGTGTCTATTTTCACGAAAAAAGTAAACTAAACAAATGAAGCGTAACTATACTATGAATGTGTAAATAATGAAGAAGATACGCTGGTTTCGCTGTTACGAGTAATTGTAATTGTATGGTATAGTTGGGCTTGTTAATTTCCCCTCGAGCACTTAAATCAGTCATCTATATCAGTAAACAGTAAAGTTGCATTAGCTTAGATGAAATGTACTGATATGATGTACCAACTAGGATTTTTTGGTTTCATTTTGTATCAAATTAGGAAAATTCTGTTAACTCAATAGCTAATTTTTTGAATGATCATGTTATTTTGTTAGTATATTTTTTACATCAATATGACATTCGCAAGTAATCAGCTAGGCTTATAAAATACGTGCCATCATATTAACACCGAAAGCGATGGTTCAGTAGTTGAGAAGGTCAGTCCCTTGTATTTGACCATTCAGACACCGCACGGTACAAATGGCGCTGTTGTGAAATGAACAGTTTGCACCTATAGTGGGACACAAACCTGTACTTCTTCCTGATAACGTCAGATAGAACTACATTTCAAGTTTGGGTTCCTGAAACTTTGCTGTATATTATGACATCCTTACAATATTTACATTTGGAAAACAAACATAGCGATAAGTGACAGTTGCCATACTATTATGAGATTTATCACACATTGAGATGTATTTGAAGATCAAATAGTTAATTCCTAGAAAAGACAGTACTTATGGTACATAGTTATGAGTAGTTCAAAGTTCTGCTGACAGTGCTACCCTGGTACAGATTTTTATGTAATCTTAAGTTCTGCTGACAGTGCTACCCTGGTACAGAGTTTAATGTAATCTTAAGTTCTGCTGACAGTGCTACCCTCGTGCAGTGTTTTATGTAGTCCAAAGTTCTGCTGACAGTGCTACCCTCGTGCAGTGTTTTATGTAGTCCAAAGTTCTGCTGACAGTGCTACCCTCGTGCAGTGTTTTATGTAATCCAAAGTTCTGCTGACAGTGCTACCCTCGTGCAGTGTTTTATGTAGTCCAAAGTTCTGCTGACAGTGCTACCCTCGTGCAGTGTTTTATGTAGTCCAAAGTTCTGCTGACAGTGCTACCCTCGTGCAGTGTTTTATGTAATCCAAAGTTCTGCTGAGAGTGCTACCCTCGTGCAGTGTTTTATGTAGTCCAAAGTTCTGCTAGGAGTGCTACCCTGGTACAGAGTTTTATGTAGTCCAAAGTTCTGCTGGGAGTGCTACCTTGGTACAGAGTTTTATGTAGTACAAAGTTCTGCTGAGGGCTGTTATCCCTCCTAATCTCATAGTTTCTCATAAATTACTTGAACATTATGCTAGATTTGATTTAAGCCTCAAACCCTACAACAACAGTATTTTTAACTTCAATAATAAATCAAAGTCATCAAATCTAAATATTCGTCCTTCTGACCGGGGTCTCTTGCACGCAAAGCTAATATATTGAACTCTTCTTTCTTGTGCCTTGCATGCCTTTTTGTCAGTGCTGCCTTCCCTGTTTGATTTTGTTGTTATCTTTTTTTGTATGTATACATACATACCAGGTAAAAATGGAAAGGTCTTACGTAAATTTGAAAAGCGCTGGATATCCGATATTTCATGTTAACCCGATATAAATGAAATAAACATTTTATAACTTTAAAGGTACACTTACTAATGAAGGGTATTTCTGTTTGCCAGCGAAAATATAAAATAAAATACGATGCCGTAATTTTATTCTAGCAGGTACAAAATAAACAATCTACTATACTACACGTTTCTTTAATTTGACTGGTATATATATTTTAAATTATTTCGGCGTTATATATATATTGATTCAATAATAGAAATGAACGTGAGAATGGATTTAATCATGTTTTAGTAATATTACTTATGCGATATCGAACAAATGTATTTCTTCTTGAATTAACAACCCTTGTGACGTCGGGTATTCACAACAGCTGTTGTCCCTGTCCCTAATGCGTCTGTGGTATTACATTTGTTGTTCTCTGTCTGCTGCATGGTACCAGTCTTACAATTAGACAACAACATGCACTCACGTCCGTTGCATCTGACAATTTGGACAAAATACACCCCGTTTAATCACAGGGCTAAGAAATTATATCACCAAATACAGAGTTTTGAAATTCCCCATCATCCAGTCATTACTGTATGTAAAAAGAACAGGTTGGAAACGCTTTTTTCTGGCCCCCACACGAATCCGCTATTTAACGCATCTACAGGCCAGGAACTGGTTAAAATCGAAACTAGATATGTTGTACTACATAAAACAATCATTCTAACACGATCTGCGGATTAATCCATTAAATATAGAGCGGACCTAACAATGTATTATTACCCCCATAAAACATACCTATCAAATTGGCTGTTTCTATTTACGCCCAGTATCACGTGACATATTTATGAATGAATGAACGTAAACTTTATAGTAACATTTTCTACGAGTCACGATGACAAGGTGAGTTGCACGAGAATCCAGTGTTACAGCTATGACGCATCTATTTTTAGAAACTCCAATATCCTCTAGAAACCAAGTTTTATTAAAGCTTCTGATAATCAATTCATTTATATTTTTCATTTTATGAAATAGATACCATATACTCGTGTTATTGAAATTGTTTCAATGTTTAAAATGTGGTATTTCCTTCAGAAAATTACGAAGGTCGTTTTCATTAACGAGGGAGGTAATTGTACCAGCTAATAAGCCACTCAATTTCAGCGTGGAATTATGTTCAATGTCAAATGGGTGAAAATGGAATGCGCGCCGTTAAGTGCGGGATATTATCGTATTTAGAATCGAAATAAAAACTCTGTTCTTGTATATTGTCGTTCGGATACGCACTCTTGATTTAATTTTTCCGCATCCGAACTCCTGCCCGTGTTTTATTCACCGACAATGAACGCGAACAGATTTTTATTTACCGTGACATTTTAGGCAATACATGTAAAAAAAATGTATCTCTATTCGAGTGGCTTTTTTGGATTTCATTTTGTGATATAATGTCTTAATGATATGAATATTCAAATCCTCCGTATGAATAGTAATATGATTACTATATCACAGAGAAAGTAACTTGAAAAAAGCACATTGGCAGACGCGAAGGATTTAAATCTTACAATAAAAAAGTGGAATCCCAATTGTTTTATCATAACCTTTTATGCAATAGTCGCAGCAACCGCTCAGCTTTGTAAAATTAATAGCAACACCGGGACTATCGCATTCATTGGACGAAGTTTATGCTGATCAAATATTGTGAGCGAAACACAAATCAGACATATAATATTATTTCGAAGAAATAATAACAAGTGTAGAAGTAATGGATGCAGTATATTCAAACTGTTCTACTGGAAATAATATAAACTGTTCGGATCTAACTTTTCTCTCTAATGTTCAACTACGTCCAGGTTCCGACTGGGAAAGTTTAGGAATTATAACGGGAGCAGTACGACATCCTCTGTACGCTACTGTGGAAGCTAGAACAAAATCCTTCCAGAAAGCGCCAAAACAAACCAGATGCGTGAGCAAATTTGTTGCTGCAGGATTTTTCTACGTATATCAGGAAAACAATGTCACTTGTTTTTACTGCGACACAACGCTAGAAGACTGGCAGGAATTCGCTGATGCTTGGGAAAGACACGCGTTGGCTTTCAGACACTGTCCACATGTGCGTATGTGTAAAGGCGATATGTATATTATGAGAGTGTATAGAGAATCAAATGGTGAGAACGAAGCTGCTACTTATTCTGGATATCAATTTGTCGATACTCCTATAAATGACGACAGTGGAGTAACTTTAGTGACAGATCTCGTGAAAACCGTCACCGAGATGAGAGAAGCACATAGTGATGGAGCGGTAACAGCCGATACCGTGAAGAGAGAAGCACTTGGCGATGAAGTGGAAACAGCCGATACCGAGATGAGAGAAGCAGTTGGCGATGGAGTGGTAACAGCCGATACCGAGACGAGAGAAACAGTTGGTGATGAAGCGGTTACAGCCGATACCATGACGAGAGAAGCAGTTGGCGATGAAGCGGTTACAGCCGATACCGAGACGAGAGAAACAGTTGGTGATGAAGCGGTTACAGCCGATACCGAGACGAGAGAAGCAGTTGGTGATGAAGCGGTTACAGCCGATACCGAGACGATAGAAGCAGTTGGCGATGAAGCGGTTACAGCCGATACCGAGACGAGAGAAGCAGTTGGCGATGAAGCGGTTACAGACGATACCGAGACGCGAGAAGCAGTTGGCGATGAAGCGGTTACAGCCGATACCGTGACGAGAGAAGCAGTTGGCGATGAAGCGGTTACAGCCGATACCGAGACGAGAGAAGCAGTTGGTGATGAAGCGGTTACAGCCGAGACCGAGTCAAGAGAAGAACTTGGTGATGAAGCGGTAACAGCCGATAACGTGACGAGAGAAGCAGTTGGTGATGGAACGGTAACAGCTGATACTGATGATGGAATAAATGAAAACACACACGTGTTGTTGGAGGAAAATAGACGACTGAAAAAGAAAATAGTTTGTGAAGTGTGTTTGATGGCGATAGCATGTATTGTTTCCCTCCCCTGTGGTCACATGGTGTGCTGTTCTCAGTGTAGTCCAGCTTATCCAATTTGTGTTGTTTGTGGAACGAAAGTACAAGGATCAGTTCGTGCTACGATGGTTCGTCGGCAGTAAATAAGTGTGGACTCTTGGAGACGATTCAAATGGATGTACATTGCGTCTAAGTACAAAGTGTAAACCGTTTGCAATGTGATGTGTTTCTTATTCATTGAAGGTGGTGGCTTTTTTGTTGTAATATAGATATTCCGGGAGATAAACTATAGCAAGCAATTATGTTCGTGGCAGGATGTATAAAAGGTCATTATTATGAAATCTTGGAGAGTGTTTAACTGACAACTTTTGAATAAATTCAAATTGTGTGACTGTGAGTGTGAGGTGTAATCAGTTATACATTGTGAATTGTTAATAGAAATTTCATTTATTTCTATCTTATATCGTATCTTACTTCGTGGAATGGAAGAATGAAACTAGGGATATATGTTGTGCGACCTATTATCGGTAACTTTTCACAATTTTTCGGCTTAATTTTACTTCCTTTGGTATAGAGATAGAAAATGCGTACTGAACAATGGCTTGTTTTCATTATGACTCGACTTGATCACAGGTTACTGTATCATTGATAAAAAAAACTTTTTACATAATTAAATTTATCCATTAGAGTTTCTATAGATACAAAATGATTTATACATTTTACTAACTATATCTGCATTGTGTGCGTCTGAATGATCTTGTTGATAACCAATACTATAATTATATAGACATTCTACCAATGTATAAAGTAATAATACCGGGTAGGGGAAGAAATCAACAAACCAACAAAGTAAACTCCCGTCACGCGACTTATACAGCGGTAGATCATGACTCATTCATGTTTGGACTTAAATTACACCATGTTTTAGTATATTGTATATGATATAGTGTATATAAGCCAGAGATTTTTAATTTTTTGTTACTCGGACTCAATGACTGTCCATTATTGAAAGCAACACTGTTAGTTCTAACAACAAATATATCTTATAACAAATACAGTGCACATGCATCTGTATCATTAATACAAATTTTAAAAAATATACAGGAATTTAATTACATTAGATTTCCATTTTTTTAAATGCCAAAACATATAGCAGGAGTGTCCGAGTAACGCAAAATCAAAGAACTCTGGCCTTACATTTCGTCTATACTATATGTATTGTGGACAAACAAATGTTTATTTTATATTTTGTGATAATCATTTTCGTAAATAAATATTCGAGATGCAATAATGACTTCTTACATTGTATGCTTCAACCAACTGATACACTAACCACGAACCTCTAACAATCACAGTGTATGAACGAGCGAACTTCCGGTTATCGCCATTATAAATACACGTTGAATTTTATAGTCTTGTTATAAGTCATACAGTATCGGAAATAACAGATATTTTTAATTGACGAGGATAATAATCAATCACTCCACCTCAAAAATCAAATTAATCAACATAAGTCATACAAGTTGAATTGCAATATATCCCAATAAGTCATACAGTGATTTTGTTTAAACCATGAGACAGTTCTACCGAGCGTTACCCCGTGTCAACAGGCGATATAGGAACAGGACATCATGAACAACAAATACAAACTAATTGTACTAGATCATATATCATACAAATGTTGATAAAATACAAAATGTACCTTGATTGAGGTTGAAATATAAACCTATATGACACAGCCCTGAAGAGTCAAATCTATTTATAGCTACTATTGACAAGACGACTTTTTTTATCTCTTTTTCCGATATCTATTTATAGTCACTAATAATAAAAACAAGAAAAAGACAACTCTTTTTACAATTGCTCAGAATACCGTTTGTATTACCTCCCCGTGTTAAGGTGGAACCAGTGGATTAAAAAATGTAGGAGTATATGTGTACAAATTGGAAATAACTTCAATTTTACAATGATACCACATTTGTATACATACTCAGAAATTTTTTAATCCACTGGTTCCACCTTAATATAAAACTGTCGTCATTTCACGAGTTTACATTATCACACTGAAGTAAAAAAAGTTCAATCAGATCAGTCATTTGTAAACAAACATTGCAATATCATTACATTATCTTATTGTTTTAAACATTATAGTTGAAGAAAAGGGCAGTGAAAGCCAATACCTTAATCACTCAGTTACATACTCTCACAGGTAACTGTATTATTAATAAACAGTATCTAAAAAAAAATTAAAAACATTTTTTTGTTAAATTTAGAATTCTTATACAAGGTCTGTTTCCTGAAGAATCGATCGTACAGTCACTGGGTGTATTTTGTTTTTTTCATAATTTAAAGCATTTACGGCGTTAATCATCTGTTTAAAGCTGTGTGTGATCAAAAACATCTTTGTGAATCGAAAGCATCCGAAAGCATGCTTAAATTTACCTTCGTACGATATAATTCATTGTTTAACTTTGATTTTATTTTTCGAGGGCGTAAAACACTGTAGGGACGGCTGTAGTGGTTTTTGGGAGGCGATTAAGCCTCTCATTACTACCATTGCCCATTTCTTAATACAAAATTAACCGCCTTTAGGCTGCTTTGTGAACCCACATTCAAGTAGTTCCAAAAACTGTCAACATTCCCAATACTGCTACATATGTTTATTCTAAGCCAATCAGCAACATTTGTTTATTCTAAGATCAAAAATTATTGTGAAACTGTTCGTTAAATCGATATTTTGGCCGAAACAATCACTACACCGGCTGATACCGAACTTGTTTTATAGTACGAAAATGACGTGTTCATCAAATGTCCCGGCTGTAAAGCTATTTTTAGAAACTTCAGACTACGGTCAAGTGATGGTTTTATCAATGAATCGTATACGGTCTGCAAAGTACTGTTATGCAATCATATGGTGTCGCTGTACTAGCTAGCCGCTTTGGACTGTCTCCCGCTGTGTAAGGAAGTGATTACAAGACGGCACTGTAGAATCTGATAAATAGGCGCGTAGTATTATTTTAAAGCCACTTTTGATATACGCATTCAATATACGTATTACATATAAATTAATATGCACCTTTTAACAATTATTTAGATACCCAACATGCCTATATAGTCACATATGCCTATTTTGACATTCAAGACAAGATCGGCAGTAAGAAAACGAACATTACATGTGTAAAGTCAGTTTAAGCTTTAGTAGCAGCAACCAGATCGCCTCCCAATAGTACTCTCAGTGCTTTGATTAGTGTGTCTGACGGGTATTTCGAGCGTATTTTATAACGGTCGTTTTCATTGGCGTAGTATACATCGTTTGTACGCTGGTAAAATCCCTTTCACAATTGCCGTAGAATTTTCTCCGTCGTACGATGCTTGTAAAGCTACGTCTAAATGTAGCAACCTACGTCTGGAAAAGGAAATTTTGTGGAGCGGTCACAATTGTCGTACGGCGGACGCACGTCGGGTCTGCGATGGAAATTTGGAGACTATCGTGAGTCCGTCGCACGATGGTTGCACGACAGCCCTACGATGAAAAGTTGTTATAAACCATTCGTACGATGGACGTACGTCCGTCGTGCGATGGACGTACGTCCGTCGTACGATTGAATAGGATTGTGGAACTATTGGCTTCGTTTGGAAAATAAGTTTCAGCAGCTGGATATTATTAATCACAATATGAAACCGATACGATTTTGAATAATAAAAGAATAGGAAACTAGAAAGATATTAAGCTGAAATACATGTATACTTAATATATCATATCACGCCTCTTTAAGCAATCATTCAGTTTTATGTGTTTGTCATTCAGTTTTCAATATTTGTACAGGGTACATGTGTAAATTGTTAACCCATCCACTTGCAAAATTATAAATAAATGGTGATTGTCATCGAGTGTACAAAAACTCAACGATCGAAAACAATTAGTTCTAATGAGTTGAGAATCATACAGACCACCCTTTTTTAAAACAAGTTGGGATCGCCAGCCTTGTTTTGGAACTATACAGTCCCAATTTTGAATAAATTAACCCAATGTGCATATTTGAATAGAATATTGTTTTTAAAATAACTTAAAGTGTCGCTACTTCATATTTATAACTAAATATATAACACTATATATTTAACATGAGTAGATGACTTATTGTACGCTTAAATATACTTTTGTATCAAACTATACCGTTCCCATCCACTTTTTATACATGCAAAAACGAACAAGACCAGTAAGAAATTAACAGTGTGCATAACCATGATGTTAATTATCAGTTGATTGCATATATATGCTAACATGCCAACAAAATTATATATTTGTTCACATTTATCACTGGGTGAAAGAGAAAACATAGCTTTCTTAATACTTTAAACACGTTCAATAAATGTCATAATCAAATACTTTTACTTCTCCAGAGTAACTTCCTCTGTAAAACAACCAATGTGTGTCACTCTAGATTTACTGTTTCAAAGTTCGCATTGTTCATCAGAATATGTTTTTATATATAGTTACACTGTAGGGTATGAATGTTGAGAAAGAAAATATATGTTTAAGAACGTCATGCGATTGTCGCACGACGGTCGTGCGATCGTCGTACGACGGTCGTGCGATTGACTCACGATAATGTATATCAACAGGACTGTCGTGCGACGGACGTGCGACAATCGCATGACCGTCGCACGTCCGTCGCACGTCCATCGCACGATGTTGGTATGATTCTAAATGCTTGTTTGACCTTATAATCACAAACTAATCGTGCGTCCATCGCACGTCCGTCGCACGTCCATCGTGCGACGACGTAGGGCATCGCACGACGGAATTACGACAGTCATAAGCCGAAGTAAATTTTGAACATGTCCAAAACTCTACGACGAGGGTCCACGATTATGTTTTCCGTCGCAAGACGGTCGCATGATGCAGAAATTTCTTAAGTCCGTCGTGCGACGGACGTGCGATAAACCTCAAATTTACATCGTAGGCCCGTCGCACGTCCGTCGTACGACAATTGTGAAAGGGGTTTAACCAAGTCCTGGGAAACCCCAATGAAATCAACCAATGAAAATCGTTGTTACAAAAAGGAAATTACACGCATCATTCGGAAATTTCGGACAAACATGGAGTCATTTTGACATTTAAATATGCAAACGATTCGTTTTTCGGCTTACACGTATACATTCACTGAAGTGAACATGTGTCAACCAGGTAAATCTGTTCACACTTTTTTTTTTAGGTACTGTTTATTAATGATACAGTTACCTGTGCATACTCTAGGTAAATTTCCAACTTGAGTAGCTAAACGGGGGGATTAACTGTATAAACTCTATAGATGGTTAAAGTACATAAACATGCATACCCTAGAAATACACCTATAATAGACATTAATAAGAGAAATTGAATGAGATGTTATGCACACAATGTTATTTAAACAAGTTTCTGACCCGATTAATCGATATATATATATATATGTCAATAATTGCTACGTATAGGATAGAAAACGAGTGGGGCTCCACGAGTCTTTCAATCTGACTTAAGATGCGTCTACACCATAGGCAGTCAGCACGTACCCTATTTGGACCAATACTCCCCCAGCCAAATCAGATTTCACCACCGTTTACCTATTCATGACAGCGACTAACCAATTGCCGATTATAAGTGTCTGTCACATTTGAAGCCGTGTAGGTGTAGTATTCATTCCACTACAATGTAACAGGTATCAGCATGTAGCTTTTACTTTCAGGATAAATTAACACTACAGAGCTTAAATGCATATACTTTACACAACGAACGCAAGAATTACGAACATGATCCTTTGCCCTGGTAGGCTATTTTGGCGTTCAGTACAACCAAGATTTCCACGCTTGTAAACGTGAAGTTTGCCTAGAAACAGAAGGTATGCTTCACAACGTACCGGGCATCGCTGGTCATCCTTTCAGTTAGTGTTACTAAACAAATTACCTCATATGCCAAATCAACATTACAACCTTTCTCTAGATCAATAATTAAACAAGAATTATCTTTAAAAAAGATATACAGTGTTGAGTTTAATGACAGTCTGCGATGGTTACATGTATTTTTTCAATTCAGTTGCTAATGTAACAAGTCCTTAATAATTGCAGGCAATACAGAAGTTCCCTACCGGTTTTAAGCCATTTTCAATGTTTATGACTGACTGACGGACGGACTGACGGACGGACGGAGGGCAAACCTATAGTCCCCTCCGGTCAAAAACCAGAAGGGGACTAATTAGTTTTAATTGGTTTATATACCAAACGAAACGATGTACATTTTTATATTATGACAGACAGTTCCCGATACTTATATGATATAAAATAACAGTTTATGTGGGATACTGGAAAACATGCTCATGTAAAAAAATCACCTTGAAAGTGGATGAGCTAAAAGTTTGTCTACCACAGGTGTGGCCGAGTGGAGGGGTTTTGTCTACCTTTGATAATTTTGTCCACCTGTATAATTATAAAAAAACTACCCTACATAATTGGGATGAACATATTTACATTACAACATACTGTTTTAATATTGATAAAATATGATATCATAGTACAGAAAATTTAGTGATTGCACACTTAATATACAAAATAAACAATGGTCCATGAGATTTGTGCAGATTACCCTAGAAACATGCTTTTTCACGTTATTGTATTCTTCTCATTAAAATCTAAAGTGCGCATCCTAAGTTTATCTGTATATTCTAAGACGATCTGCGGATTAATCCATATACGCATAGAGCAAACCAGAGCATGTGTTATTACCACAATAAAACATAACTGACAAATTGGCTGTTACTAATTACTAGTACGCCCCGTATCACGTGACATATTAATGAATGAATGAACGTAAACTTTATAGTAAAACTTCAACCAGTGCAAGTTGCACGAGTATCCAGTGTTACAGCTGTGACGCATCTATTTTTAGAATCTCCAATATACTCTCGAAACTAAGTTTCATACACACATCTGATAATCAATTCATTTATATTTTTCATTTCATGAAATAGATACCCTGTACTCTTGTTATTAAAGTTGGTTCAATGTTTAAAATGTGATATTTCCTTCAGAAAATCACAAAGGTCGTTTTCATTAACTGGGGAGGTAATTGTACCAGCTAATAAGCCACTCAATTTCAGCGTGAAATTATGTTCAATGTCAAATGGGTGAAAATGCGCGTAGTTACATAGTACGGGATATTATCGTATTTAGAATCGAAATAAAAACTCTGTTCTCGAACTCGTGTCCGTGTTTTATTCACCGACAAGATACGCGAACAGATTTAAATTTCTCAAACAAACTAATTATTTGCATTTTATTTTGTGTTTAGAAGTTTAAAACCAATTCAAAACTGTTGTACTTTTAACACTGAAAACCCCTTGTTTACATTGCTTGACCAACCTTCACATGACCTGCAGCAGACTGTATTGATGACGTGTACAATACAGTTGTGAATCCCGGCTATTAGTAGCTAGCTACTAATTTTGACTGGTTTAGTAAGAGGTCGCACAAAGTTTAACACTGTAATATTGTCTTGTGCTTAAGATAACACTGACGTAACGTCAAAAGATGAGGCACACAAGTGTAACGTTTTTGACGTCAAACAGCGTTTTTGTTAGCAAACGTCAGCGTCAGTACTAAATGCGATGGATAAGGGTCAACATTGAAGTAAAATATTAAGTGCTGATTTGTTATAAATAAATACAGGACTCACAATATGTGATGCGCTCTTTTACCGTGGTTATTTTCTTACTCAAGAAATTATACGAGTAAATGTTTAAGAAAGCTATGGCCGGAATAATTAACCGTCGACGTCATTATTTGTCTTAATTTGCGGTTACGAGACATTTATGTACATGCAAGAAAAAGTTAATATATTTTCCATTTATCATTCAATCTACTTGAAATTCGCTATGATTGTACTACGATAAAAACGTATTTATATTTTTTTTTCAGTTACATAAATTCACATGGAACAATTTTTATACGTTCAAAAATGGGATTTTTTAATAATAACTTTATTTCGGTATTTTTGTACATGCTACCTAATCTCCAAGAAAACAGCCATTTTTTATGATATTGAAACCCTTTTCGTGCATACAAATCTTTAGAAAACCCGTATTTTTTAGTTATAAATGACAAACATACGCACACACAAAATTTAGCAAGTCGACTTTTAAACAAAAGAAAATTGAAATTAACTTCAGAAAATATAAAAGTCTCGCTTTTCAACTTTGTCTTTTCTTATGTCCATTTTTATTTTTTTGGACGGAAACGAACGGAATTAATATGGCATCAGGTGTTTTGACTGCTTTAACCGACAATGTTGTTTCCATCCAAATCCGTGCCGTAGTTAGTACTTTATTGCAACTGTTACCAATAAGACCATGCGTTTTTGTTACACGTCTCTCTGCGCTACAAAACGACCCACTTTACAGTGCACCTTTATTATTTCCGTGTACACCTGTCTATTGCAAAATATGCAATTTGTTTTTGCGTTTAGTGATATAATTTTCATTTTTCTAGGCCGAGTTTTGCGAAAGTAATCGAAGAAAATCGTTTGCGATTGTTGCCGTTTTCGAGTGTGCCTCACCTTTTGACGCTACGTCACTGCATTACTAAAGTTCTTCTATAACAGACAGGCGAGTATAGTACTATAAGCTTAGCACAAGAGAAAAGTGCAATAATTTAAAATCGGACATAACCTTTCGCGAAAAGAATACAATATTCTAATCAATCAATTTCTTGAGTTTCATTCACCCAAAAGAAATTTATATACATTTCATTGGTTGTTAAAGTAGGTCAACATTCAAGCTAGACAGCTAACGCTGCACAATAGTACTTTTAAACTGAACAGCCCTTGTTTACCTTTCTTGTAACCTGCAGCAGACTGTATTGATGACCTATGCTATAAAGTTGTGAATCCCTCCTATAGTAGCTAGTTAGTATGGTAAGAGGTCGCATAAAGTTCAACACTGTAATATAGTCTTGTCCTTAAGAGTACACTGGACGACTAAAGCTTCGGTATAACAGACAGGCGAGTATAGTACTATAAGTTTAGCACAGGAGAAAAACGCATTAATTTAAAATCGGACATAACATTTTCTTAAATGAATACAATACTCCATTCAATCAATTTCTGGCATTTAATTCACCCCGGAGATATTTATAAACATTTCATTGGTTGTTAAGTAGGTCAACATTCAAGCCAGACAGCTAACGCTGAAATAAATTGTACGAAATTCGTCTTCTACCATTTTCCATTCTGTTTAGTATTCCTATAACATTTCGACCTCAACAGATTTTGAAGCGATCGCTTGATCGGCTAGACTGGTGCCATAGATGTTCAATCGTGAAATCTCGGCCATTTCCGTTTGTTTCCGGTGTATATAGCAAATGTCGCTAGCAAATTCGCGATTCTGGCGATGGTGTGTAAAGGGTGTTATAAAAGGACTGAAGTGTTGATATATCCAGAAATCAATCTATCTTTTCTACACGCTGATACCCGTCATTTAGCATTTGAATGAATAAATAACAAGAGGGCCCAAAGGGCCATAGGTCGCTCACCTGTCCTAGTAGTTCATGCACCCCAAATGGTAGCCTCTATTGCATGTACAAGGTTTTTATTGCCTTATGCTTTATATTTTACATCACATTTAGAACACATGACATATTGAAGTGATTTGACCTTGTGACCTAGTTTTTGACCCTGGATGACCCAATATTAAACTTGACCTAGATTTCTTTTAGATGATCATTGTGACCTAGTTTCATAAAGATTAAGTTAAAATTGTGACCTCTAGTGACTACACAAGGTTTTTCTATGATTTTACCTTGTGACCTAGTTTTTGACCCCGGGTGACCCAATATTGAACTTGACCTAGATTTTGTTGAGATGATCATTGTGATCAAGTTTCATAAAGATTAGGCTAAAATTGTGACCTCTACTGACTACACAATGTTTTTCTATGATTTGACCTTGTGACATAGTTTTTGACCCCGGATGACCCAATATTGAACTTGACCTAGATTTTGTTAAGATGATCATTGTGACCAAGTTTCATAAAGATTAAGTTAAAATGGTGACCTCTAGTGACTACACAAGGTTTTTCTATGATTTGACCTTGTGACCTAGTTTTTGACCCCGGATGACCCAATATCGAACTTGACCTAGATTTTGTTGAGATGATCATTGTGACCAAGTTTCATAATGATTAAGCTGAAACTGTGACCTCTAGTGTCTACACAAGTAATTGTGGACGGGCGACGGACGACGGACGACGGACGGACGGACGGACGACGGACGAAGAGTGTTCACAAAAGCTCACTCTGTCACTTTGTGACAGGTGAGCTAAAAACAATACGGCAATTTTTGTGACAGGCACTCCCATTTTCGTTATTCGCCTTTCTTAATAGGTAAACAATGAGAATGTTGAATTAATTGGAGAACTGGTAGGTACGTGCTGGCTGCCTATGGTATACACGGTCTGTCTACGTGTATACATCTTGACCTATAAGTCAAAATCTACAGTGTATATATAGTAACGAGTAGTACACTTCTATCACACACTTCTAACAAACATTTTCGGGAGATGTACGACACATTGGTTGGTCAATGCACAGCGGTAAATTATGATCTATAGGTCACGGTGTGTACACCAAGACTTACCGTGCAGACGCACCTTTAGTATTTTTATTTTTTAAGGGCAGTATAAGGTAATTAAAATATGCGACATGTTTATACACGGATTCGAGGAAACCTATCATTAGGCGCAATCAATTCCATCTTAATGTTCAAGTTGACAGGTTGTGTTTCTAGACTATGCTGCTCAGATAAACGATTATCTTTCTAGCTCGCTTCACTCGTATGATAAATATCGTCAGTATATATTACCTAGAAAAATGAGTTATTGTGGCATGCTGCTCAGATAACCAATGCCTTCTCTAAACAGTATTTGGTTGTACAACAACTTTACAAGTGTATAATAATTATATTATCAAATAACGAATTAGTGTATTGGACATGCTGCTCAAATAAACAATGCGATTTTTGTAGCTCACTTCGATCACCCAATAGGTTTTATCAGTGAATATTATCTAATATGCTGCTCAGATGCATGCTTCGCTCGAATACGTTTCATGCAGGCATGTCAATGTTTAAAGTGTATTCAGTTGTTTATACATGTGTCCTCTAAACCGTTGTCAGAAACGCTAGGTAAACAAACATTACACCGGTCCCCCTAAATTGCCTCGGCTGAAAGTAGACAACAATGTCCTAGATTATTGAAAGATAGCCCTTTAAAATAACGCGATAGTTATGCACTAACAAACTCGTACATAACAGAAAAATGTTCTCGTTTGTCTTACTACAATGTTGCGTCTGTCTAGGTAAGAAAGTTTTACATTAATCTGGAACCCTGTCTTTAGTTTTATGCAACAAAACGACATATTTAACATCATTTGCTATGACTCATCACTGACTTAGAACGAGAAGGCCGTGTGTACAAAAACGCTATTCTGAGAAAACAAGAAAAAAATGTCAGAAAACTACTCTATACTTATGGAAAAACAAGATTTTTCAGCTACAGTTTGGTCAACATGACCTATTTGGATTTTCATGAAAATAGGCTCATAAGAAAGGCCTTGTAGTGCAGATTTCAAATATTCAAGGGTCTTTATATAAGGTCGTAAAAGTACGGTGTTCCGTTAGAGCCATCGCTACATAGCTATACAATGTAGTACGATAGTGAAAACGCGATACTGTTTGTGATTGTGATAGTACGATCATATTAAATACGTCTCTCTTGTATTGTTGAATACTTTTGACCTGTCGCTAATTAAGCTCCGTGTGTTTTCGTTTTTGTACAGTAAGAATGTATTGATGAGTTATAATAACAACTCTGATTGGACAACGGATAGGCAGGATATTCATGGATGACAAGTTAAAAGTGACAAGTAATATCATATAACCAAACCATAGGTCTAAACTATATACATGTACATGTATTTACATATGGATTTTTTTATATTCATCAACACATATTACCATAAGAAGTCCCATTGCTCACTTGATGTTCCAATAAGTTACCAAACTATCCTTCATTAGTATTTTAGAGGTTTGGGGAGTCGCAGGAAGACATGTCACTCGACATAGTTATTGTCGGATGTATTGGGACATGTTTGTTTTAAACTTTACCGGATCACAATAGACAGCGACCATACATGTCTATGGCGATATCGTTCAATAAGGTACTCGTATATATGATTTTAGATGGAGTTACGACTTTTTTGCACTATGCCCTCGCTATATATTCTCCGATTGTTAAATACACGTTTCCCAGTGTGATAAAATAAATGGGCAAGCTTGCCAGTAAGTGGCCCAATGTTCTTTAGTAATACATATACATTTGTACTTCACTTCAGTGTAGTTATCATTTATAATTATATCCCTTTATGACTAATTATGCACATAGTTCGTAGTCCACAGTATGTAGTTCATTGCGAAGTGAGTATATAGGCTTGTTTGAAATATCCGTTTTTGGGGATGTGGATGGTTCGTCCTATGACTGGCTCAAGTGTAATGCGGCATTTTCAGGCCATTTTTGTATGTAAGTTTTTGAGGACATTTGGTAAATAGATTTTGTGTTTTTTAAATTAATATTTAGTACATATTAGAAAGAGAAGAAAATGAACAGAAATGTATGAAACAAAGAAGGATAGAAACAGATAAGCTATCACGCTGACAACATCTGATAATTCTACTTGAAATATTTTTATCACCTTTTACAGACTTTACAATTATGCAAATTTCACTTCTGCAGGCTTAACGATTAGATTATCAGGGTACTAAGTTGTATCTGGCAATTTTATTAGATAATTATATGTAATATAGATATGACTGATGACACGATTATTGTATATTCCGAATTAACAAATCGATTAAGTACAGATCTTACGTCACATAGGAACGTGGTCTGTTTAGGTAAAGCAGATGTCCGAAAGTTTACGCCCACATTTATGATTGGTTGATGGAAACTTGCATAAACTGTATGAAATGATTTGATTGGCTAAAACAGAAGACACACACACTGTAGTGGACGTTCTGTAGAGATTTTGGAGGTATTCGAACTTGGCTCTCCAAGCTGAACGTATCAATGGTATTCCATTAGAATTCAATTACGCGGTTAAAATTATATTTGTTTGGATTTTACCAACACTGACTATATCTTGTTCTTATATTATTGTTGATTGTGGACTTGTGAGAATTCTCACGCGCAAAATACAAAGTTTGGAAATCCGAACAGTCGTTAGTTCTACTTTATTCCAACAACAGTGAATGCCGGAAAACCGTCCATAACACTTGCGTGAATGGCTAGGCACCGCCGTCGTTTCTGTGGGGCTTTGGATTGTCTGTGCGCTACAGTATTTTCGTATATAAATTGTGTTCTTTTTCTATTTGTTTTTTTTTCTGTTCGTTTATTGTTTAGCTTAGAAATGATTTATAAGTGATAAGATTTGCTTCCATGATGTATGTAGCATTACAAATATATTCTGATTTATTTAAGTTCGATTGTGAAACAAGTTGTTCAAACTTATATTAATCACTCTCGACACCTCATTCCTGATGTTATCCATCGCCACGAGGGTATAAGAGAAGAGAAGACAGTTTCCCTTTTATGCTGAGCGTGTAGCGATGGCATTTCTGATACCATTTTTATTTCGTCTTTGGTATGACGCGGCCAGGGATGGAACCCATGACCTCCCGCACTCGAACCGAACGCTCAACCACAAGGCTATCGAATGTTTTATTTGCTTTTATTTATCCTCGCCATCGGAAATCCATATGGGCGAGGCCCCCAGAAGAGGTTTGTCACTTTAGTTATTGGGGGATAGAGCATGATACAGAAGATGCCCCAGTTCCAGAAGCATCCCTGGTTCTTTTACGTGCCGATGTAAAGCATCATACACAGGACCTCGCTTAACGTCTCGTCCAAAGACAGTTAGTAATTTTAGTTATGTTAGGTGGGAAACACTGAAAAGCATTTCTGCTTTTGACCGTCTGGAGTAGGCTATCGAGAAGGCGGTTCATATATATATATACACCTTCTCCGCCAGAAACTGACCTGTCCTCCTAAGCTGACTCTTTTGTTTTTCTTGTTTTACCCGTATTCATCTTACATTTATAATATACTCATCATAGTTTAAACCGAACTACCTTTTGGCACATGTTACTGCCAAATGATAATGGTAAATATTGTGTTTTTTGTATACTTACCTGGGCCTATGGCTTACTGAAATTTGAAATTAACTATCTATAACGAGGGTCATTCAATATATAATGAAAACTGACATATAATTTATATATACAATATTAATCATTCAAATATGGATATAATCATTGAAAGTTACCTTATATATATTCAAAAACCGACTTTAATCATTTCGACAGAGCTTCTACTCGTGTTGCTATGCAACTGCATGACCACGGTCTACTCATTGCTGTGTAAAGCAGGAATTAGAATTTCCAGGTAAGGGTCTTGCCATTTCTGGTTGGAATGGACGTACGAGGCGGTGATCCAGAATTACGTGGACTTTTGCTCTAGAAAAGTTATGTTAGGTCAGATCGATATGAAAGTTACACATAAGCGACTTTTATCTATTATTGGCA
The DNA here is from genome assembly GCA_947247005.1 of Spisula solida. Taxonomy (NCBI): domain Eukaryota; kingdom Metazoa; phylum Mollusca; class Bivalvia; order Venerida; family Mactridae; genus Spisula; species Spisula solida. The sequence continues at coordinate 23,574,503 of OX365960.1, read as the reverse complement.
TAAAACGCAACACATATCTGTAAACAATTATTTGCATCAACAGTTATACGCTACCATGACAACAAATAAATGCTTTCGCGGATCATCACATATTTTGTCATACGTTACGTTATTGCTAAATGTTACTGTGTTAAAAACTTTATATTATGTCATATTATGAATATATATGTAACTGTTGTCATGCAAAATTTCATTTACACTCGCATTATACCATGCGATTCTTAGTACAGCTAGGAAAAACCCCAACGCAGAAGACAACATGATGGCGAAATCAAGTATTAAATATATTGTATCATAACCACTCGTGTTATAAAGAAGGCCTGGATGACGTGACAGGCCTATCGGGTAGAGGTAAACCCCGACGTTGACTGGATTGGTGCTTGCGTTGGTTAGAATCAACCATTCGTGACATTAGTGTAAACATATTATCTTGCGAGGCTGGTAACGGTACAGTTCAGCAATTATTGACAGGACGATTAGATATGCATACAATAAGATCACAATGGGTTAGGGAATAAACAGTTGATTAACAGTGTTCAAAAGCATCATGAAATGATACAGGCGTGATCGAAGGCGACGTCGTACGTCATTTCTGAGCTGCCCCGCGATTCATAACCATACCCTCTTCCAGACGCTGTATTTACTTTATTTATTATCATATTATCATGAAATATGGTACACTAGTGCAGTAAGTATCAATATTTTATTGTGCACAGATTTGTAAATGTAAGTATAACGGTTTTTGCATTAGAGCAAAAGTCCACGTAATTCTGGATCACCCCTCGTATTTACGTCTTATCTATAGTTAAAATTATGGATAGAGCGTTTTGCCCTTCCACAATAAAGCGCTAAAGCAAGCCGTAACTAGTCTGCAACGACGTTCTGTCTGTTCCGACATCAACATTTTGGGCACCCATCACGCGCAATCCTTTCACATGGTAAACCTTTTACGCAAAATCGAATGAACTGAGTAAAAACTACTCTCCTTTTCCTGGACTTCCATTTCGCATGTAAATATTCTGTCTGCTTTTAAAAATTATCTCATAGTTTGCTGTTTAGTATGGGTCGTTGTTTAGATATCCTGCCCTGCCTACTGGTATTCTCTGACTGCAATTCAGCCAATCGTAGTTTCATTTGATAGTCTCACCACTTCGGAATATAGAAGAGTGCATTTTAAAACAAGCATCTGGTAAGGCAATAATAAATTGTGGACCATTTGTTTCGATGGCGATCGATTATTATGTTAACTACGTTAGTCTTATGACGTTACCGCGTCCATGTTGTATTTAGTGACGTCGAAGGAAGGTGCGCGCTGAGGACGTAGTCGACGTACACCCCCTTCTATGACTCCCACTACAATACTCGTTGGTCCTTGGTCACCTACATAGACTCCAGAACTAATCCCAGTGCAACCTACACCCCCTTCTATGACTCCCACTACAACACTTGATGGTCCTTGGTCACCAACATGGAACCCCGTTATTGGGTAACCAAGGTTGTCACTACTTTAATATTTAGCTTAATAAAGTACAATTTTTACGGTATGAATTTTATTTTTATGTTATTTCGACACATTTCGGTATTTGTCGAACAACATGCGCCAATAGTGTTACGCGTAATAATTACCTATAAAGAATTAATAGAAATAATTGTTACAAGTTATAATTTTCTTGACTCGACAAAGCGACGTTAATCCCATATTAGCTAATATCGATACATGCGATGATGTAAATACATAAGAGATGATCAATAAAAGTATGGCAATGTTTCCCAAAGATCAATAAAACATATGTTTGCACAAGTACTAAGTCACGCACGGACTGACGAACTTTCAAAACGACAGACAAAGGACGATTCCAAAATATCATCTAGTGCATTTGATCTTAGAATATAAATGCATGTAAAGTCACACATAAAGATATCCTTGATGAAGATCTTTAAAAGAACTTGATACATAGTTTAAATGATATATTTCATCAAATGTGGCCGGATTTGCTTAAGATGATATTTATAGGCAATTAACAGCCTATCAGAATGCATCGAAATGATCCTAATTTGATTAACCTTTTTTACATACAACAAATCATTTCATAAAATAAAACGTTCTTCGTTTTAAAATATCATAACAGGTTTTGGCACATACAGATGAGTTGAAAATGAAAATCAGTTTATTATTTTTATACATTTGTATTACTGCATCATCAGTAGCATCCGTCGTTGTCTAGTATCATCTCGTTCAATCAAATAACACAGGGAACTCATCTTTAAAGTCACATTATCTCTCCCAAAACTTTTTCCCCGATCATCCAGTACATAGGTTAAATACAAAGAATTAGGATAGTTTTCACAAATGAGCAATAGTTGAAGACAGAATGTGAAATAGTATGCCAAAAATCACATTTAGTAAAATGTATGGATGACAAAATACTGATTTTGCAAGAGTTGCTCCCCTTAGACTTTAAATTACGCATTTATTGTTTACATTTTGTTATTTTGTTTACAAACCAACTAGAGGCTTTAGTTCGTTTTTGTGTGGCGTAAACGCCACACAATGATATTACCACTTTTCAGCTTACGACCAATTTAACACATTAGGCCTCGGCAAATAAATAGTTCTATGATTTGAACAATATTACAAGCATGCAACACAGGTTACACGTATCATTGGACCTGATTTGTTTACATCACCAACATTTACTTATATTAAGACCAACAATTATATCAGACTTTTATTTTTAGAGGATATTTATAGCAAATCATTCCGCAACGGACTATATTTTTACTACCAAAGAATGTTCTCACTGGTGGCGGGAATCTAAACTAGTTCCCACGGTTTTCAATCGTATACTGTAACGTATGTAAATCACCCCGCCGCTTCACATTGCAGACGATTACCTAATTATGTTGTATACAAACATTGATGCTATATATAGCTGGTGGGGGGAACTGAAATAGTTCTACGTACATATCGATCGGCCGATTAACAATGTTACCGCGGTAAGCGTTAAACGCACTAGTCAATTTCTACCCTGCTTTATATAAGACCTCATAATTTTCGTATCTATAATCCGATTTTGAATATTTAAAGCTTGTAATGAAGCAGAGATATATGTCTCTCTTTTAGACAACATTCAACACGATACCCTAATTATTAAATCCACGGCGACGAGTAAGAATCCGTTCCGCGTAAAAGTAAGTTTAAAATATCCCGTTTTATACCAAACAAAAATTCAATCAACGGTCGAAAATCATCAATTATTAATTTAATATCCGATCGATTTTGTTCATTAAAGCTTGTTTTAAAAGCTAATACTTTAAGGTTTTATAAAATGTAAAACTTGTTTTTAAAGCATTAATCGGCCGATCGATATGTGTGAGCGACGCCATGTTTACATACGTTAATATAGAGTGTCATATACATTTAATTAACATGCGTCGTCATACGGAGAATAAACAGTCACTTATCTTGACACTGGTCGAATTCTCCAAGTCGTTAAAAATGGTATTTGTAAATATCCCTTCATTGATGCTCAGCATAGTTACTTAAGTAAGTTCCAGGTAACTGCTCGTTCTCTTGGTGTCTTTAGCAGCACACATGTTTAAGTAAGGGTGGGCTTATCAGAACTGGGACATAAAATTATGATACAACCTGGATTCGATATTGGATTTAGTGGCATCAGTACGCCACACAATAGTACTTTCAGTGCTTTGATTTTCCATGTAATGGTGTTCCACCCCTGGAACACAATTAAGGTGTTCACAATGCATCATTTTTGCAGATAGGTTGCCAAGTTATTGCTTTTTGAAAATAGCAATTTAAGGCATAATGGGACTTTAATACTGTCACAGAATGAGCATTTGCGGTTGCGAACCGGAATACAATCATATCAACCGATCTCTATACGTAGAGGAGCAACATCACAGCAAAGCATTTTCTTTACTATAAGCCGCCTAATGACGAGGAGGCATTATCAATAATTATTCAAAGAGCTTTTGGCACTAACTCAGTTTTAAATAAACGATAGTTACGTAACTGTTTGCCTCCCTGTGCAGACGTTTCTGTGACCGCATAAATAGATTCATTCCAATATTTTGTACATTGTTTATGTTGAACGCAAAGCTTCGACCAAAGCATATTTAGGAACAGTGAACGCAAAGCTTCAACCAAAGCATATTTAGGAACAGTGAACGCAAAGCTTCAACCAAAGCATATTTAGGAACAGTGAACGCAAAGCTTCAACCAAAGCATATTTTTGAACAGTGAACACAAAGCTTCAATCAAAGCATATTTAGGAACAGTGAACGCAAAGCTTCAACCAAAGCATATTTAGGAACAGAAACCTTTATATTACAGAATTCTTGCAAATCACAGACAAATTGAGCATCTTTATCATTGTTTGAAACCCATATTTGGTCTGGGACATAGCCCTATTCGATGGTCTTAATACCAATTTATAGACGGTCCAATCCAAAGTCTCAAAACTTCCAATTATACTTACTTAGGATTATTCTTAGTCTGGAGTTCCTCACCTCCGCTGAAACTGATATAGTTAGATACATGTACATTCGAACAATTGTTTCAGTTTAGCTAGACCTTTGTCCTCCTGGTAATCACGTTGTTATAGCGCAGAAATGGAAGCATGAAAAAGTGAACGTTTCCATTGATATTTCGGATAAACTGTTCATTTATATAGACATGTTGTAAAATGACTGACACTCGTATTGTTTGCCAAATCATTAGCAAAGTAATACTATAGTTCAATAGCCACAGTTTATGACTGACGTGCAAGCAAGTGGATAGTGAGGGGCATTTTTATCATACTTACATCTCTTGTTTACTAGTATTTGATAATAAATATAACGACTTTATTTATCGTGGATTACATATTTGACAGTAAATATCAATTTTCAATATGGTCCACTGGAAAAGAAAAAACATAAAAAACATGAAAAATAAACGAACACCAACTAAAAACATAATTATGCATATATACGTACTTAACAACATTTCTATTCTATAATATACCAGTTATTGTACACATTGAACCTATTCTGGCTGACTAATAGTTTGACTTCTTATTACTTTAAACCTTTGGAGACGGTTTCTCGAAGCAGTGGTATGCGAGTGTGGACTGGCCATATAACTTACGAAGCCAATCGGATTTGAAGCATTCAATGCTTATATTTGTTTTAATTACAATTTGTCGGCTGCAAATTCATATTTTATCCTCAAACTTTAAACGGTATCGAATGTATATATGCATTTGTTTTTAAGTTTGCTTGCACATATATATTTTAAATTGTTTTAACCATGTCTTAAATGTAATTGTACAACACTTTTGAACATGTAATTACATGATAAAAGTGCTATATTAATACGGTACATTTATACTAGTAAATCATAATAATTATTGGAATAAATGAAAACAGCGACGCAAAACTGTAAACATATAAGGGTCCACTTTATAAGTCAGTTATGATATAAATTATAACTATATTTGAAACTTATTCATGTCAAAAAATTCCTTAATCATTTAAATAACATATTTCGATGGTTTAAACATGTTTAACTAATGCCAAACATCATTTAAAGCGGTTTAAATGACCCGCATATAGACCCCCACATTATAAGGTCCACAAATAGGCCCGCAGAGGACCGCAGTTTAAACGGGTCCCTTATCGGACACGTTTCAATGACACCCATCATGTAACCAGAGTATGTCATTCACCTTTTTAATAGTGTTATTTTTTAAGTTTCAATGACTTCAGACAGCTAAATATAGGTATTTCAGCTGTTTTACGGTTGGAACTATGTTCTTCAGTTTTTTTATTGCTGTTATAACTAGTTCATTTAGCAATTTGACAGCTTATACTTGGGCGGATCATTTGTTCGTTCGTTGTTGTTCGTTGTGTGTTGGGCCTTGTGGTATAAGATTGTCTATTGGGTAAGTGTGAGGTTTGGGACACTGTAAAATGTTTAAGCCCCCAGTGAGATTTGTCGCTGTCCGTACCAAGGCGGAAACCCTTTGGTCAACCTTCCTCTATGTATGTATTGTCCACTTTATAGTAAAAATACAAAAATATTTCGCCATTGTGCCTTTTTGTTGAACTTTGTTCATTTTGTATGTGCCATTCTGCAATTTCGTTGTCCAGCACTTGTAAGGCTGCTTGTGGTGTATGGTGTCCGGTTGTTGTTTTCTCGTCACATGTCTCTCGTTCCGTTTTAGTATGACTGACTGAGGCGGCAGACTTTCGGGACGGGATGCCGTGTTTTCAATGCTTTGCGTGTTATTGGTGTTTTCTGTGCTCGACTGGTTAAGTTGAGTGCTGCCTTCCCTGTCTAACTTAATGTAATCTTTTGTATATTTTTATGTATTACGTGCTCGGCTGGTAAAATTGATTGCTTCCTTCCCGTTTCGTGCTTTTAACCATGTTCACTCATCTTAACGTTGTATTTATTTATTCAAATACTAGTAGATATCTATTGATTGTAAATTCAAAGGAGATGTATATTTTGTGTCTGGAGTTTATTTGTCAGAGGTTTTGTATTGGTGCTACATACTTTTTGTGTTAAGTGAATATCGTGGATGTGATGCGTTGAAGACATTTGCTAACTGAGTGTTGAATAATTCGCTGCTTCATTAATCTGAGTTTTGTTATGCACTTTTGATTTACCAGAAAGAAGCTTTAAATGATCCCATATGGATTTTAGATTTCTTTTATTATTTATAGATTGTGCATAGTATTGCATTTTGCTTGCATATGTGTGTTTCTTTACTTGTTTTCTTGTTACCGAATAGTTTAAGATTTGTTGCGGAACGTTTTCGCATTTGCTATGACAAAACTAAACCCGTCTGGTTGGTGTTTCTGCTCTATGCGTTTTTTCGTATTTGTGCATGTTTCTTAAGAGTTTCAGTACACAGTTGTGTGAAATACTCTATTGCATTATCTTGGCTGTGAAATTATTCGACCTTTGTAAGAAGCTGGTGCGAGAGATGAAGAAGAGTTATCATGTGTTTAAAGGAGCAATATGAGATTATGTTGTACGTAGGATTTGAATGTTTAGTTGTTGTTTTGTGAGTAAATGTCGGAAAATTATCACTAAATGTTTCTTTGACAGTGTTGGTTTCAAGAATATGAAAGTTTCACACGCGTTGAGAAGTACTGACATGGCCAGTGATCGCATCAATCGGATCTTACTTCTGATTCAGATGATGTTCCTGTCACTACAGGTGCTTTTCAATGTGGCTAGGGCTGCGATGGTTTGCGCAATGTTTGCAAGCACAACTGAATTAATAAAATCTTTTTATGGTGTCAAGTCAACTCAATGGCTCTAAATGCTAGGAAAACAAAGGCAATGCAAATCAGTGCAACAAATAAACCCACTACAAATCAAACAATTTCTCTACAACTTGGACAAGAACTAATTGACTGGTCCGACACGGAACGCCTTGATTTGATGAATTGATGTGTATTGCTACAAAAGAATATCTGTAATTGTGAACCTTGTTCTTGATAGCTTTTGCACATTGTATATAAATACCATGTATTGTGTTGCTATGTACTTACAAATGTATATCAGAATCTGTAAACGTTGTTTTTTCAAGAGGCTCACATGGAAGATTGGGCAATTGCCTAACTGTGTTGCCTCTATAAATAAAGTCTTTATTATTATATTATTATTATTATTATGATCTTGATCCAGTGTCTGAGGTAATTGTATTTAGATTCTTAAATGTTTCCAGATTATGTCCTTTCACGTTTATCTCAGTACTGATGTCGTTGATGTTGATAGTTTTTTCGGCACTTTTAATTCGTTCACACTTCCTGTCATGTTTTGTGACTAGTTCTGCCGTCGGAAACCATGGCATTCAGCGTCTCAATACTGTTATTTACCATTATATGACTTAGGACAGCCAACACTATTCATGTCAGCAGTTTAACTATTGTAACTAGGTCATTCAGCGTAGATATTGAGCCTTTTGATTGCTGAAACTATTTTATTCAGCTTTTTGACAGCTGTGGCTAGTTCGACAGTTTGTTGTGTGTTGCGCCTTGTATGCTTTTAGTCCCCTACCGGTTTTTGACCGGAGGGGACTATAGGTTTGCCCTCCGTCCGTCCGTCCGACCGTCGGAAAATCTGGATCCTGACATAACGCAAACAGTTTTCAAGCTAGGTTAATGAAACTTGATATGTGGATAGGGGGAATAAGGGCATTGTGCACAAAAATTGTGGTTGCTATGGCTACAGAAACATTGAAAATGGCTTAAAATCGATAGGGGACTTCTGTATTGCTTGCAATTCTTAATTACTTGTTTTACTAGCCCCATGCGAGTTGTGAGCTCCTTAAATCGCATTCGGTGGAGCGTAGGTACGTTTCCAGAAAACTCATGTGATCGGCCATGTATCAGTACATGAATATTGTACCTTCTGCAGACGACAAAACTTCATTTTCATATTGCATTAAGAAGTTTTATTAAGTGTGCAATGAGTACGTAGATATCGTTGAATATTTATATGCGAGTTTCATTGTAAATGATATCGCCAACTCAAGGTTAGGGTGTCAGTTACCTTTCATTTTGAACGCCCCTATCGCACGTACATGTAGCCTGTCATAGTAACTAACGTAGTGCACAGATAATACAAAGCCACAAAGAAACGACTACACCGCCTAGCCACTCACGCAAGAGTCAGACATAGAACGAACCATGATTTGTATACTTGTATTTATCCTCGCCACCGGAAATCCATATGGGCAAGGCCCCAAGAAGAGAAAAGTCACTTTAGTTTTGGGAAACAGTGCATGATACAGGTGGGATAGTGCATGCTTCAGAAGATGCCCCGGTTCTAGAAGCATCCCTGGTTATTTTATATGCATGATGTAAAGCATCATATACGGGACCTCGCTTAACGTCCCGTTCGAAAGACTGTTAGTAATTTTTGCTTCGACAGGTGGGAAACACTGAAAAGTATTTCTGTTTTTGATCCGGCTGGAGTAGGGATCGAACCGACAACCTTCAGCTCAGAAGTCAGTAGCCCTTACCACTGGACCACTTGTCCATCTTAACAAAAAATATATTTTTCAAGCAATCAATGGCAATGGACTTCGAATTCCGTGCATAAATAACCATAAAGGGAGGTAAATAAGAATGGTAACTGCCACTGCCACAGTGGCTCAGCGTTTTGTCGAGAGCCTGTACTCTATAAAAACGAGCAGTGCACAGAAAATGGATTGTCTTGATGGTCATGGTCATTTTTTGCTTCACCATTCTCAACCGTCCATAAATATATAACGACAATGATGAGTACATCACTTGCTAATTATTTACAAACAATACTTTAAAAAGATAATACTAAGTCGGACAGTGAAGGCAACACTCAACTTAACAAAGCACAGAAAACATATTAAAACAAGTCATTAAGAATTGCAGGCAATACAGAAGTCCCCTACCGGTTTTAAGCCATTTTTAATGTTTCTGTTGCCATAGCAACCATAATTTTGGTCGGAATCAAATTATTTTTGGACGTGCATTATCCCCTTATTGCCCCCTATCCACATACCAAGTTTCATAAACCTAGCTTGGAACTGTTTGTGTTATGTTAGGATCCAGATTTTTTGACGGACGGACGGACGGAGGGCAAGCCTATATATATATATAGTCCCCTCAGGTCAAAAACCGGTAGGGGACTGACAACACTTACCATAAAAAAACGGCACAACTGACTTTAACTGATGAAAGTTTTAGCTTTTCAAAGAGCCAAAAGTCCAAGTCCTATCTGTCAAAAAGCTGAAAGACCTAGTTTATTGTGGTGTATTTTTCAATCAATAATCTTATGCTTAATCTTGATTGAAGTAATTGAAATCCAATTCAGTCGTTTGTCGACGATTGAAGCTAACAAATTCTCGCTATAATGCATTTGATATCAAAATGCATGTACAGGGTGTTAAAAAAGTCTGTTCTCAAAATTTAGATTAATACTAAATTTTATCTGAACTTTGTACGCAGTGTACAGTTTTGATTTTTTACACTAATAGCTTCAATTAATGCTTAAACGATTAGAACAATGGTAGAACACTTTAAAATTAAATCTGAAAATTTTATATTCTTTTGACCTGAGAAAAATAAACTACTGAAACTTAAAAATTGAGAACGAACTTTTTTAACACCCTGTTCGTATACTAGGACATAGACTCTACTAGTTTATACATCTGTAAATATGTATCCCTTGTATACCAAGACAATAAACCATTTAATTAACATATTTAAAATGATAATTGAAATCATTTATTATGCAAAAACTGTATTTAATTTTACATGAAATTGTCAATAAAAAGAAAGTTGAAATAAACATGCTATTCATTGGCTGCAATACGGTCAGCTTTGTAAAGTGTTCGAGATTATATCCTGTTCCTGGAGAGGTGTTACTGATTAGTGCCGAGCTAGCTGTCACAATATACACGTGGACGGTTTCCAACGAAAGTTCCACAACGACATTCCACACCGCGGGAGTTAATGAATATTTCTTCCTTATAGTACAAGTTTCCTTCATAGGAACACCCTGGAATAAAATTAGCAAAATCGATATATTGGTCACCAACCACTAAATAAAATTGTTCTTTAGCTCAATGTAAAGTGACAATTGTCAGCCTCAGATTATATCATGTTAAAGTCTATGGCCAGTTCACATACCTATATCATTGAACAGCAGTTTGTATTAGCTACAAAAGAAAACCAAAAGACAAGGCGGTCATGTTTAATATAAGTAAACATTTGTTCGTCAAAGACGGTCGACAATTTTTTACAGACGCGCGAACCGATCTAATGTGGGGTTTACCCTACTCTACTTTCGTTTTTGTCAAATATCCAAAAATCTCAAAATATTCAAGATGAAGCACCTTCACTCATTCAACTACATGTATACAATACTTTTAAACTCAATAAGATGAGTCTAGTTCAATTTTGTCAAGGCATCTCACCATTTCCTGGCAAACAGAAGTTTCTGTAGGGACTATTTGTGCATTTAGTGGTTTATAACCTTAAGGTACCGTTTCGAGTGTTTTCATGTCGTGTAAGTTTGATACCAGTGGTTATAACATTAAATGAAAGTATTTCGAAAACCGTGAACTACCTTAAAATTTTGAGGGTTATTTGAATAATGTACATTTATGCCGTGTACAAAAGAAAAAATGCTAATAAAATAACATACGGGTCATTATATTTTTGCAACATTTCTTGCATTTCTTTTATATCAGTTTTTTAAGAAATTTTCAAATGATACTGTGAAATTTCATAATTTTTATGGACCAAAGTATCATTATATTATGTGCCTAATTATTTGTTCTTGTTCATAAAAGTGGGAGGTCTTATGGAATGGGTTAAATAGGTTTCTTCGTATTATCTTTATTATTATACGTTGTATTATCTAACTGCCAATGTTGTTCTTCTACTGCTTTAATGTCGATTATTCTAACATGATCTCCGGATTCATCCATAAACGCATAGAGGAAATCAAGCTGTGTATTATTACCGCAACAAAATATACCTGGCATAGTGGCTGGTACTATTTACGCCCCGTGACATATTTATGAATGAATTAACGCATACGTTATAGTAAAATCTTCAACGAGGTGGAAGTTGCACGAGTAGCAAGTGTTACAGCAATGATGCATCTATTTTTAGAAACTCCAATACACTCTCGATACTAAGTTTCATAAAAGCATCTGATAATCAATTAATCTATATTTTTCATTTCACGCAACAGATACATTTTTGTACCTTATACTCGTATATGTGTTCTTTCCTTAAGAACATTACGAAGCTCGTTTTCATAAACGAGGGCATGGAAGTATGTTCAATGGAAAATGGTTGAAAATGGAATGCGCGCAGCCAAATAGTACAGGATATTATAGTGTTTATAATCGAAATAAAAACTGTATTCGTTCGGATGCGGAAAAATTAAATCACTCGTGCTACGCACTCGTGTCCGCATCCGAACTCCTGTCTGTGTTTTATTCACCGACAAAAACAAGAACATATTTTTATTTCTAAACAATAGGTGTGAATTTGTATAGTTGTAATGTGTCATGTAGCTAGTCGTGTTATATCGGGATGGTTTGGAAATGTACAGATACTTACACCGTCCGAGAGGGTTCAACATGCACAGAAGCTTCCTTCCGCATTTTACGCACTCCATTTGATTGTTGGAAGCCAGACATCTCTACAAGCAAATAATAATTGATGTAGTATAGACATTTTATAATGAATCATAGAAAAAGACCATAGTAAAAAAATGTTTTGCGCATATTTCTGCGATTCATTTTTTTTCAGTTTATCAAACTGTTAAAACGGATTAAATAGAAAACTCTACAGACCGGCGTTCCGCAACCGCACACTTTTGGCATCTTTTTCACGCTAACTCGAGGAATGTGTACATCAAGTAATTGAAATTTCACCTGAACGAAGCTAGCTTCGTCTCTGAACTGAAGAGCTTATTTGTTTACTTACTTCTAAAAACAGCTCAAGTGTATTTTTGAGGGCCGTTGTAGGGGTCACCACATCACCTCAGTTTTAAGTCCAACAGGACCATCAATCCGGACACCGTGTTGTCACGTTTGTTATTACGAAAATAGCGTTAAACATCTATTTAAATTTGTAATCCGCAAGAGAAAGCACCCAATGAACTGTCTGTACAATTTTGTAGAATTTATTTCCCGTGACTATTGGTAAAAAATCGATCGAAATTCAAACGTTCACTTTTCATAGCAGGAATTTTGATACGAAATGACGTTGTACGATGTTTTGAAACTCTACACGTATTTATTTATGGTGATTCCTAACTCTTAAATTTTTCTGTACAAGAGATATCAAACACCTGATTTTATGAAAAACACACTTACATATATAATAGTAATTGTGCAAACCCATTACTGTTTTGCTCATACATGTAGGCAGTCAGCACGTACCCAAATACTACCCCGGCCAAATCGGATTTTACCACTGTTTACTATGTTATGACAGGTTACTTTCAATATTTCCGATTATAAAAGTGCCTGTCACATTTGTAGCCGTGTAGGTTTATTATTCATTGAAATGGTATATTACGGGTATCAACGTGTAGCTACTATATTTTACTTTCAGGATATATCAACACTTTAGTCCTTAGATACACACCCGTTTACACACCGAACGTCAGAATCAAGAATACAATTCCTTAATTAGGTCGCTAACTAAGACGTTCAGCAAAACCCAGATTTTCACGCTTGTAAACGTGAATTATGCCTTGAAACAGAATGTATGCTTCACAAACGGGCCTAGCTAGTCATCCTTTCAGTTAGTGTAACTAAATAATTTACCTCTCATGCCAATTAAACATCGCAATATTTCACTAGATCGATAATTAAAAAAAATGTACGAAATTCGCCACCGTCAATTTCCAATTTTATTTAGTATTCCGATGACCTTTCGACCTCAACAGATTTCGAAGCGATCGTTTGATTGGCTAGAGTGTGTGTCACGTCATTCATAGTTGTTCAATCGTGTAAGCTCGGCCATTTCCGTTTGTGTCCGGTGTATATACTGAACTTCTTAATTGATGACCAAAAAAAATTCGCGATTTGACTTATATTGTGATAAGGGTGTGTATTTAAGGACTAAACTGTTTATATATCTGGAAAGTAAAATATCTTCGCTACACGATGATACCTGTAAGATAGCATTTGAGTGAATAAATAAAAGAATACGACAAGTTATGTGACAGGCACTCCATTCTTCGTGATTCACCTTTCTTATATAGGTAAACAATGAGAAGGTTGATATGACTTGTGAAGAAGTAGGGTACGTCCTGGCTGCCTATGGTTTTGCTCGGCTAGTTTTAAAGATATTTTTAGATTTGGGGAACCCCCTAAAAACTGATATTTGCATTTCACCGAAAAAGTTTGACATTTAATTACATGAAATTTGGCATGCACGAAATTTCTTATAAACGGAATCACACGATAACGTTTGTTTTAGACTATGCATGTTGTATGTATTTTTAAATGATATTTTAAAATATGTGATTTTTCATTTCTAAGTTATACGAAAAAAATAGTTTGACAACATACTGTTTTCATACATATGCAACCAGTAGACTAACTACATCTATTATAGAAATTTTATTTCAAATTGCATGGCAGCTGCTCGGCTAGATTTTTGTAATTGACACTTTAGTGATTTCGAAAATGTCGAAAACCAAGAGAGTGTACAAAATACATCAACGTTTTGGATACGTTGTATCCAGTTTTCGCGATAATTTGTTTTTGAAAAATGTGTATATTTAAAGATGAGCCAATGCTCTTTTGCATTAGCTAGTCTATATACATGTAAGAACCTTCCTCTAAAGTAGTCGGGATGCTTGCTAAACAAATATTAAACTTTGGGTAAAATTTTGAGTGGGCGCATTATATTACCTATTACATACGTTGTAGCTAATATTCGCGAGTGTTGGTGTTTCAAACATTTGGAATAAATGGCACATAAAATTTTAGCTACAACTTTATTCTGCAAGCTTATTTTAGTACAATATAGTAATAACTATACAGTAAATTCGCGATTTTAAGACATGAGAACATGCTGACTCATCAATTTTAAGTTTTTAACGCTATTTCATCATCATAGTCAGACGCTTTCAATATCTCTTTTTACACCGATTTCTAAACTTCCGCTCAACTGAAGAGTTTGGAATCACCTTAACACCGATTTCTAAACTTCCGCTCAACTGAAGAGTTGGGAATCACCTTAAGCTACATTACCTGGTTTAACTGTTAATAAAACATCTCATCGGCTTATAAGTAAATGTTTTAGGTTATGCATGCTTTTGTACAGTACGGATGGACTAAACCGATTTGAGGAGTACTATATAAACAAAATGTACAGTGGTAATAGAAACCAACATGCATATATGCCTCCCCTTTTCAGAAGACGAGTCCGTGTTTAGATAACCCAACTTAAAAATACCTATACCTCATATTTAGCATTTATATATGCGCTGTATATTGCTGTATATTGTGTCACTGACAGGTGGTCACAGCCAATGTGCCGAATACCTGTGGCCAAAATATGTTCCTTTATTAAATTTAACTTTAAGAAATGACGTCACAAGTTTCATTTACAATCGCGCAATTATTCTATTATGCATACAGCTAGATAAATCCTAAATGCAGAATAATGATAATTTTTAGAAATTAGTGAAAATATCATCTTGCAGTGCTTGAAAACATACAGTTCTTTATGTTAGGCACATTGAATATCCATAAAAGAAGTGCATAGATAATTAACAGTGTGTAAGAGGTTCATGGAATAATATGGACGTGAAGGTGACGTCGCACATCATTTTGGAGCTGCAACGCTGTTGCTTACTATACCATCTAACTAATTCCATAGTTATCGTTTTTATCGTCATAAATAAAAAAAGCAAAAAAAACGGAGATAGCTCAGTGGTAACGCACTGGACTGTCATTCCAGAGGTCGTGGATGCAATCCCCTGGCCTCGAAACTGGACATTTCTGAAATGCTATTCGTAGGAATGTCCCGCTATATCTAGCCATGTGGACTGCAAAGACTTAGTATCTGGTTAAAGGTGTCAGGAAGCTGTGTATCGATGCTATACACCGGGAACATTAAAGAACCAGGCGGTTTTTTCGAAATAAGAGCTATTTGCACTTCTGCAGTACCGGACATGCATGTACACTATGTCTCTCGCTCCATTTGGGGGCCTTCTCTCAGTCTGTCCCTCTGGTCAGACCATGCTGTATCTGCACTGGTAAAGGATGTACATGGTGATTCATAATATCTGTCCCAGTTTTAAACCATTATAATGTTTCGCTCCTGTACAAGATATGTATGTATCATATATCATTTGATATCTTATATGATAAAGTTGTATCTTTAATAAGCTACAAGAATGATGTTGACATTGTAGTGTCAAGAATTATGTCATAAACATATACGCGATTTCGAAGACGTCACTGTCAAAGCATTATTAAACGCAGTATAATTTTGATCAGCTCTGCTTTGAAAGCAATTTCCCTATTATAATCATCGTAGCAACGCAATAATATAAGGCTGGTTATGATAAACTGTCTAACTGAAAGGCACAATGACTTGTTGAATTTTTTCTGTAATTTGTATCGATAGAAGATGACACAATTTTAAGCCACATTAAAATAAGCATTGACGTCATCAAAGCCAAAATTGACGTCAAATTGAATATATGACATAAAATACAATTCCATTTGAAGACGTCAATATACATGAAAGTATGTAATATTGTATATCAAAAAAAACTTTGAAATCTAAGTGTTTTAGATACTAGTATGCAAACTATTTGTGGTTATACTCAAACATATAAAAACTTTTCATTTGAAAAGTTTAACATATATTACGAATCACCCTGTACCCGTGCCCTAGTGCCTGCAACACTCTATGTAAAGCGCCTTTGAACGTGTGTTCAAATGAAAAAGGGCGCTAAATAAATATGTGTAATGTATACACTTTGTTTTGATAAGTTAGGAGAAATCAATATTAAACAAGTTTTAGAATATACACTATAGATAAACCATGTTTTTTGAGCCGTGACTAATTTATGCAGCAAAGTTGATTCACCCTAAAAGGGTATGCATATATATCCAATAACAACACAAGTTAAATAAGTAGTTTCTGTAAGTAACTCAATATGTGGCCCAATGGATACGGCGATGTCTTCTGAGACTTACTTTTACAGGTTCGATCCTTTGTATGATCACTTTTTATATATTTTTTTCAAATCGCTTGTTCAATTAATATTACACAAGAAAGTTTCCTGGAATGTATTTAATAATAAGCGATTTATTAGTCAAAATTAAGTGTCGTTAGTCACAGTAACAGCATGTAACTATAAACGTGTAATGGCTTCAACTAGTTAACATATTGGAGAAGATGTTGGTATGATAATGAATATTTAATATGGCTCGTATTAAATACCTTATACAGAAAGTTTGCAAGGAGTTCATATACAATATACATGTAGTCTATGTGTCGTTTAACTTTGACACAAACAATGGCGTTAGCTAATGCAATAAACGGTATTCAAGAAACCGCTATAAGATATCCAAATGCCTCATCCGACTCAGAGACAGACAAAACTGACAGGTTGTCAACCAACACACCAAGTGAAGTCGAAAATCTTTGACAAGAGTTTAAGTATCGCATTTAGTAAAAGATAAATTAATACTGGACTCGAGGAAAAAAATGAAATAAAAACAGCGAAACATGAAAAAACATTACAGGTACAATGCAAAGTCAAAATAATTATTAAAAAATGGCTTTTAACAATGTCTTCACATTCTTGACGAAAATGAAACAAAATAAATGAAGTGAGAAAAATTGTGCAGTTATCAGGGCTTGAACCCGCATGTCTCAGACTGACAATTTAGCTCACTACCGATTGAGCCAGCGATACTGACAATATCGGGTCCAGCAAATATATATATTAACGCATTTATAAGGTATCCCAACCAGGTATATTCACACACCATGACTAAATAGTGTAATCTCACGTCACGGCTCAAAACTCGCGGTTGATCTATAATACTATGTAAAAGCACTCACATCACCCTCTGACTGGCCATTACACCAGTTTTTCATTTGCCTTTGGCATACCAGTGTGCATCCTGTTTTACCTTCACGACAGTTACATCGATTCCATGCACATATGGCACCGAAATCACAGGCTTCCAAATGCTGTTTGTGAAGAGAATGTGTAACATTTGAATTTTATATGAAATGTCATTTAAAATGTCAATTTTATTGTAATTGTAAAACATACTTACAAAAGTAAACTTGATAATTGTGCATACATGTACATTCATCTTGTTACTATCTTATTTTGCTTATCATTACTAAGAAATATGTATGACCATCGTGTGCATTGTTCTATAACGTGGAGACAACACTACGTGGTTTCATCTTCTGTTAATACAGGGTGTCCAAAAAGAAAGTATACAGTTTCACGGTCTATTTATCAAAACCCTACATTCTGCTGTCGCAAAAAAATTTGTACATGTATATACAAAGAGTGTAAGTTTTTTCTCTGACCAATTTCAAATTATACCTTTGTAGAAAATGGCAATTTCTACAATTAGCTTATTTTGTCCGTGACGCCATTTAAGAGAAATTAACGACGTTTTCACGATTGCTGTCGTCATCTGACCTTTCCTTCTTGCACTCTTTCTTTAAAACTTTCGATTACATTAATTTTGCACATGTGTCTTAACTGATATTTTAACCTCTCTTTATTTGTTCCCCGGATGTGTCAGTTGGCTTTAGATTGTACACTAGCGATTCAGATACCACAATAGAAAGAAATAAAATAAATGTGAGTTATTGTTTTGCATGATGCATAGTGCATGCAAGATGTGCCAGGGCCACACATTGTGCATAATGAGTAAGATTAATTGCTTGAAACAGTTGGTATCAAAGTAAATTCCTGGAAATACTACTGTGGTGTAACATGGCCCGCCAACAGCCCGGATTTAAATCATTGCGGCTTCTTCTTGTGGGACCATGAGAAATCGCTAGTGTACATCACAAAGCCAACAGACACGTCTATGCTCACGAGGAACATCGAAAGACAAGGTAAGACAATCAGTTTAGACACATATGCATGTGTTATCAATATTTTAAAAGTATGAGAGCAAGAAGGGAAACGTTGGAAGGGTGGACGTCTTGAGAAAGTCATAAATTACCGAATAAAAATCACGGGCAAAATAAGGTAATTTCAAATATTTAAAAATTATAAGTTATAATCTTAAAACTGGTTTCAGAAAAATCTTTTGACTACACATGTGCAAATTTTCATTGCGATAGCAGAATGAAGAGGTTTGATAAATATACACTGAAACTGTATACTTTCTTCTTGGACTCCCTGTACAATCCTACATTGAATGCATTTGCCGACATCAATATAGCGGACAATTATTAACAAGTTTAAACAATCTTTTTCTAAGGTACTTACATGTCCGGGGTCATTGCAGTTAACGAAATTTTCTGCGGCCGTTACAAGAGTTACCAAAGCAACCAGTACAACCTACGAGATAATGGATTTCACAGTTAAAATAATTAAACACTAAATATATTTGTGTGAATGAATCCCTACGCGCTATAAAATGACTAATGATTTTTGAAGGCTGATAAAAAGATCTTTGTTAATTATAAAGTAATAATGTGTATTTTCCTACACATGTGTAAGTTCAATAAAATAATGTTTCGTTTATAAATGACAGTCACATTTGTTATATTTTCTCTGTTTTTTAATAGAGTAAAGCCATCCTGACGCGTCTGTTGATCTGCCTTAATTTAAGCTTTTCACACAGAAACCTTTTTATTACATGGTCTTCTATGTGAGAATAAATCACGGAACAATGTTCCCCAAAATGTAATAAAAAATGCGTATCGTCACCAACTTTTTGGCTCGAAAACGTAACGTCGTCGGCTCGAAGTAGGTATTTCTGACGTTATTTTGACTCTATATCTATAGTAATGTAATGAAAAGAATCTCCACTCTTTGTCTTTGAGATTATCATTTCTTAAACTCGTCATGAAAACAAATTATTAAGCTCACTAAAGGCTCGCTTAATAATCTGTGTTTCCTATTCTCGTTTAAGATATATTGATCTTCAAAGACAACACATGGCATAATTATCCTAACATTTAATATTATATATTCGTTATACTACTTTAGAACGTTATGTTCGTATCCCCCGAGAGTTAGGCGCATGTTTTTATTCCACGTCACATGTTTTATTCTTAATATCCATTGTAAAACACCGAACAATCCAACTATTTGCCACACACTTCTACCCATCGAACTCAAGGGTAAAATACTTAAGACAGAAAGTGACTGACCCCAACAGCAAGAGCGGTCACCATCATCGAAGTGTTGACTTTAAACATCGTGGGACTGATCCAGGTAAGAGCAAGACGGAGTGTAAGCACGCCAGTACAGGTAAAGCCACGTTATCCTTATCGTTCAATGACTAATCAACATGTAGCCATCATGCCCATTAATTAACGCGTGTTAACTATCCTGTGGTCACGAAACATAAATTCTATAAACCGATATAACGAAAACAACATGTTAACAACCTACTAGTGAGAGTGAGTTCAATAATTAACTACAAGTCAAATGGGACAGGACAATCTGCAACATAGTGGCCAATGATACTACCACATTCCATTTTGTCACTGATGTTTGGCAAGCAACCTCCATAAGAAAAAAAACTATTGCACCGCGGACATCAATTGTTGAACTCCAAGTGTGGCCTCGACCTTTGAGACATTGTCTGATAGCGGTGAAAATGTTTTCAATGTTATTGTAAAATCTCACCATAATGACTTAGTTATGGTCTGGACAAGCTACTAGTAACTTATGTTTTTTACCTTTAAACTCCAAGTGTGACATTGACCTTAAAATATTGGGATTAATGATTCGCATGACGCACCGCCTGGTAGTAGTGAACATTTGTGCCACAATATTTTCAAATCCCACAAAAATGATTTATTTATGCTCTACTCTGGACAAGCCAAATTATGACCATTTCTTACCTTTGAACTGTCAGTGTGACCCTGACCTTTGAATAGATGACATAATAATTTCGCATGACACACCCTCTCACAATGATGAACAAATGTGTCAAGTTATTTAAAAAAAATCCAACAATAAACGACTTAGTCTGTACAAGCGAAATTATGACCACTTTGACCTTTCAACTACAAGTATGACCTTGACCTTCAAGATATTGACGTAATTGTTTGGCATGCCACACCGTTTGGTAGTTGTGAACATTTGTGCTATAGCATTGTCAAATCCCACAAAAAAATGAATCAGTTTTGCTCTAGACAATTTAAATGATGGCCTTTTTATACTTTGCACTGCAAGTGTGACATTGACCTTTGAAATATTGACATAATAGTTTGACATACCACACTCTCTCATGATGGTGAACAAATGCGTTAACTGTTTACGAAATACTTTGATGCATGGAGAAGTTAAAACCTGGACAAGTTTTGGGAGACAGACAGACCGACCGACAAGGTGACTCCTATATGTCCCACTACCTATATAGTAGTGGGGGCATAACACTATATTCGTGTATAACATTGAAATAATTATTATTATTTCATGATAGATGGACGGACGAAGGGACCCTCCCAAGTACGCTACGCTACCATAGGTGGCATTTCCATTGTTGAATGAAGGTATTTGCTGCAGTTGGAATTATTATTGTACTAACCAAAAGGATACCCAACTAACTTAAATTTGCAGAACATTTCTACCTTAAATACTTTACAAGTTATGTGTAACGTTTACTATTTGATTATTGTTTAACGCTGAACCAATGCTTGAAGGATAATGGAGAATACAAGATCTTGAACTCACTCTCAATATGTAGTGGTATAATTTAGCAATAGTCACTTTAAAGTTACTGAATGATGATTCATGTACATGTATGCACAAAATGTATTGACACTTCATTACGTCAATGCCCTAGAGCTTGACTTTGTGGTTCGTTTAAACCTTCCAGCATATGTTTTGAAACATCTACTTCCGTTTTGGATTGATACTTACCACTATCAATGGGTATATGTTTTGGTTTACTTAATTATAACACCACGATTGAATATGTTGTAAATGTACGTGGGATGATCCATATATAACGAGAAAATGCTTATAACTTTGTTATTACATGTTATTTTCTAAGTATATTTAATGAGGTTGTTAATGCAATACATACATTTAAAGAAAAATACGAAATAATATTCAAATATATGGAAAAATAAATTGTTTGGAACATTTTTGCTGACCTATGTAACCGATAGGCGGGGGCAACGTCATTTTTGCACCTTTTAACGTAATTCAGAATTTAACTATGATCAAATTGACGATCACATTCCTTATAGGGCCTTATTGTATTGATTATCAAAATCTTTTCAGATTATCCTCATTTAGTATTAAACGTCTTCGCCAATATCTTACCAAGTTGAATCAAAGCACTGAGAGTATTGTTGGGAGGCGATCTGGTTGCTGCTACTAAAGCTTAAACCGACTTTACACGTTTAATGCCGATCTTGTCTTGAATGTCAACATAGGCATATGTGACTATATATGCATGTTGGGTATCTAAATAATTGTTAAAAGGTGCATATTAATTTATATGTAATACGTGTATTGAATGCGTATATCAAAAGTGGCTTAAAAATAATACTACGCGCCTATTTATCAGATTCTACAGTACCGTCTTTAATATAAGTAATCACTTCCCTCACAGCGTGAGACAGTCTATAGAAAGCGGCTAGCTAGTACAGCGACAACATATGATTGCATAACAGTATTTTGCAGACCGTATACGATTCATTGATAAAACCTATGGCGTACCACGCATGTTAATTAAATTAACATGCGTGGGCGTACCATTTGGGTCAAAAGTCTATACATGCATACGGTAAGCTATGATATATACGTACACGTATAAACTTATACGTGCACGTATAAAAATAAACGTGCACGTATAAAATTGTACGTACACGCATAAATATTATACGTGCACGTACAGAGTTATACGTGCACGTACAATTTCGCCAAATTATCCTTAAGCACATAAAAGTATACGTGCACGTATAAAATTGTACGTGCACGTATAAATTTGTACGTGTACGTATAATTTATACGTGCACGTACATTATCGCTGACCCGAACGCTTATTTATGATCAACCAATCACAGCCGATCTCACATAGGATTCAATGACCTTTTTTAAATTTATAAAGATTGTGTATGTGAAGATGGTGTACTAGATTTAAGTTGATCTATTTCACACCATTTACAACCGTATCTTAATCGAGTGTTAGTTAAGATACTATTGATTTTATAAACCCCGGGCAATATACAGGCTCTTTAGAACTGATCATAATAAATCGAATTAACATATTTTACAAGGCTATGTTTGCATATGCGTCATTACACTCGGCCGTAAATGGTCTCAATGTTTGAATCACGACAGGGGGTCTGCTTTGTTACTTTCGATGTATAATGTTTGAAAATGGTTAGGCCAAAAGAATTTATGGAGTGTTTCCACGTTGATAGGATTACCGGTATTCTAACCAACAAGCGGTTTCAGCCATATACACATAGATGAAATCATGGTGTGCACGAATTGCCGATAAAATACAGCTACGACTGACAACTGCAAATAAGCCGTTAGATGAACGTCTTTTTGTAATATCCAATGCGAAATATTGGCTATATTAGAATCAAATTAATAAACATGTACCTGTGTTTTATCATAAAAAAGCTTTTTCATGTGCGCATCAAAACTAGTGACTGCGCTTTATTCTACGATAAAACACATGTCACATTAATTATTTCTTAAGTAAAGTTACTGTTATAAATACTGGTCTGGCCGAGTAAAACTATTTGACTTGTAAATTTTGGCACATGGGGATGCGTTGTAGATGAGGGACCACCGTGTTAGTGTAATATACAGGAAAGACAGGCATGTGTCACATGTCACCACTTTCATTAAATTGTACTTTTAATAAGAAACAGTACATCGGTCTATCTATATACTCGTATAATCATAATTAGTTAACTGGGTGTTACTTGTATATGGCTCTTATTATAAGTTACATGTATAGATCTACATGTATATTTCATTCAGGAACCATATATATTGAAGTTAGTGTATAGATAGGATAAGAAAGAGTTTCCATATTATTTAATTGACATTAATTGGAATTAATTTTATATACCAGCATTATTATATAATACGTTATATCGCACAGTAAGTTTTCTTTATTTTATTTACGCAAATAATTAAAACAGTTAATCTAACAACACTGAACAGCATGTATTACTTATCATTTAACACACAAATTCTCTCTATCTTAATAATTCTAAATTGAATTTAAATTTGCGCAACAGTTAGTTCAACAAACGCGCTTAATAATAAAGTAATTAAAAGATAAAAACATATGGTTTTGATGCTTAAAATACCGCGATAAAACAGGCTTTTTCATTGGTCAGCATAGATTAATTATACGTGCACGTATAAATATGTACGTGCACGTATAATTTATACCCGAAAATATACGTGCATGTACAATTATATACGTGCACGTATAAATTTATACGTGCACGTACAATTTTTATACGTCCACGTATAATTATATACGTGCACGTACATTATTATACGTGTACGTACAATTTCGCTTATATATACGTGCACGTATAAATTTGTACGTGCACGTATAAAAAATATACGCAAGGTATGACAATAACGCATGACAACAAGGTATGACAATAACGCATGACAACAAGGTATGACAATAAAGCATGACAACAAGGTTTGACAATAACGCATGCCAACAAGGTATGACAATAACGCATGACAACAAGGTTTGACAATAACGCATGACAACAAGGTTTGACAATAACGCATGACAACAAGGTTTGACAATAACGCATGACAACAAGGTTTGACAATAACGCATGACAACAACGCATGACAACACTATATGGCAACATTGTATGACAACATGTATTGATAGTATGGAGCATTTCAAAATTCAAAGCTTTGATAGCTTGATAGGAGATGGAGGATTTTCTACTTGTATTCAAACGTGTATGCTAATTTGTCAAGTACGAGGGGTTATCAATATGTTCTTTAACTTTCCATCTAGTTATTTCATTTTGTCAGCGAGGCTCAAAAGCAAATACTAAGATATCTCCGACCGAATACCCTTTGAACACCATTTTAATCAAACAAGGAGCTCGTGACGTTGGCCGTCACCTGACGACATTTGTAAGTGCTATCGTTTAGACAGCCCCTAGCTTCTCTCTGAACTCACATTCGGTCACATGTATACTGTTGTTTATTTCTAATACAGAAATTCATCATAAATTACCAACTCTGGTATGTGAGATATCGATGCGTTATTGGACATAAAACTCTCAAATAGGTGGTTGGCTTTACACGGTAAGTATCATCACAATGAATAGGGAACCACAACCTAGCATGTTTGGGTCACCATTTCGAAAGAACACTTTATAAGTGTCGAAGCCAAATATTGGTTGTTTTGTAGTCTACATGATTGTATACTTATTGTATATTTCGCCAGCAACATATGGTTCAGAACTAGTTCGCAGAATTTATCGGGGGTCCCTACCACAGTGTTAATTCTTCCCTTTATTCTTATTTTGTCAATGCATCCAATTGGAAAAGCCGTACAATCACACAAACAAAGGACTCATGTGTAGATCACCGATTTAGATCACAAAGAATCCCCATATATTTTGGTCAAGTCTTCTTTGAGATATCGCAATGCTTTTCCAAGTTTAGTGTTAATCTTATTGACATGCAGTTGCTTTGTGATTATTTATTGACCGCTTGTCCGACGACATACGCTGCACCTTGGTTACAATAAGTGACGTCATCAAGTGCATGGTGGCGTCCCAATATAAGTGATAGATTTACACCAGCTGGTAATTACATTGTTGTAAAATCAATATTTCAAAAGTTAGAGGGAAAGTTCTCGAATATATTGATCATCCCTCGTTACATGTACACTCATTGGTCACTGTATAAAATTTGCAATATGGTTATAACGAAATCTAACACGTTTGTAGAGGGTGTTGATTTTGGCCTCCTGAAAGGCAAATACTTATTTTATCATCCGAATCTATATGTAAACACATGTGTACCTAAGTAAGTATTTCTTTGTATTTCATTCTGAAGGAATCAGCGTATGTTGCTTGGTTGGCGCTCGATGTTATGAACGCATTGATGAGTGCCCAACGTTTTCTTGCCTCCAATGACACATGTGCGTTCAAGCGTTTATACACTCCTTGTCCAGCTACAGCATGACTGGCTCTTCCAGCACGTGTCACCATAGTCTGTCCATCGTCAATGATTAGCATAGCAAGAAATCCTACCTGGGAAAACACAAGTAAACAATAATTTGTTTCAAAACACTCATGTCCAATGGCGGCAATCCAATAACAAATAATGATAAAAGTAACGGCGACCTTGACATTTGACCTACATACCTCAAATCATTACCGATTGGTGACAACTACTGATGGTAACTAACCATAAAGGTTGAAGATCCTGGACCCAACCATTCTGGAGGTATTGATGGGAAAGCATTTGGTCTATTTATTCAAAGCGAATTTGACCTAGTCACCTACTGTACACAAAACCATTCGGGGTAGTATGCTGATGATGACCAACTTTAATGTTTGAGAGTCTGTGGGTCAAGCTTGGGTTATCGAATGAAAACCGTTTGGTCAAGTTAATACACTAGTAGGAGAGAACACTATTTATCAACTATCACAATCACAATTTGTTTTGAGTGCAACGATTTGGTTGCCTTGACACCATTGTAAAAAGCGTCTGGACAATTTTAAAACGATGTCAACATAAAAATAAAAGATATCAAGACATACTATTTTATCATTCATTATGGCCACATACGATGTCGTGTTAGGACAACTAAGAAACTCTTTGTATCTTCCTGCAAGATAATCGCCTCCATCGTATACGTCATCACATATACCAATGACGTCATCCTTGTCCTCGAGAGTAGCTTCACGAAAAGTAACACTTTCCATACCTGTTAATTTGAAGAAACGGTCTTTTTGCAATGCAGGATTAACTTTAAGCATGTTGGTTCCAAGCTATAGATATGCTATAATCGGGAGTTAGAAAACAATTAGATACAAGCATGTGTACTCGTACAGGGTGATTCATAATACATGTACATGTCACTGTTTCGAACTATTATAACTTTTCGTTCTTGTACAAGATATGTTTGTATCATATATCATTTGAAATCTGATATGATAAAGATTTATCTGATTTAAACGACAATAATAATGTTGACATCATGGCGTCATAAACGATGTCATAAACAGATGTGCAATTTTCAAGACGTCGTTTTCAAAGCATAATTAAATGCAGCATAATTTTGATTAGATCTGTTTTGAAAGCCATTCTCCTATAATATATCCATCATAGCAAGGCAAAATAGTATCATGATTATGATAAACTATCTAGTTCAACGGCACACTGGTTTATTGAATGGTTTTAGTAAATTGTATCTATAGAAGATTGCAATATTTAAGTCACATTAAAATAAGCATTTACGTCATCATCGGTCAAATAGACGTCACATTGAATATATGGCATAAATTTCAAATACATTTGTAGACTAAAACAGGCATGAAAGTATGTAATATTGTATATCAATTAAAACTTTAAAGCATATGTGTTTCGGATTTGCAAACTACTTGTGATTATATTCAAACATATCAAAACTGTTTCATTTGTAATCACCCTGTACATATGAGCGAACTAACCAAACGCAATTTCAATGTTATTAGTTAATAATCAATTATAATATAAGGCAAACTGGTATTTGTACCATTTTCATCCATACATTAAATACTGAAAGCGAATGCACCACAACAACAACAACAAATATGACAGCATGCAATCTTAAACATGTTCACTAAACATGTCATCAAAACAACCCTACTACTGTGTTATTGTGGAGCTGTTAAACCTTTCCAAATTATCATAACTATTTGGTATCACAAGCTATAAATTAGTTATCCTCACATTTCCGGAGATAACTTATCTATAGTTTGCATATATACTATGAAAGTATGTATTTCTTGACGGAGAAGGATTGATCAGAGTGTGTTTAACCCACACATCCTGGTCATGAGACCCAGACTTTTTCAAATAAACGATAATAGAGATGGTATTGATGTACGTATGAGCTAATCACAAAGTAAAATAAATCATACCCGAAATTGCCTGTTTATGATGTTTAAACATACATACCGCTCAGTGACCCTTTATATACATTCCGCACATACACAGTTATCACTGACCCTTTTTATGCATAAATGTGTATGTAAGTAAAACTTTAAAACCTTGTGTGCACAATATTCGTTCTACTGCTTAACGTGCATTTATTAAGCGTTGTTGAATTAAGTATCCTGGTGTTATAAATGCAAAGTTATCCGAAGCATTTTATATTTACAATGTCATAATAGTGTAAGTCAATAAATTATGTTCGCATAATTTAAATGTGTGGAGTTCGGGTAAGTTTGAATTATCAACATTATATCAGCGAAAGCGTTCCTGATTGAGCTTGAAAACGTTGAAATTTCTATTTTATGAATAAAAATCAGTGTGCTTTTGTGTGAAGTTTACAAGGCTTTATTTGGTTTTAAAATATATTTCGCTATGTAACGATATTTATGCATTAAATAAAAAATTCATCTGGCATGGTTGGATTTGCCGATTTAACGGCATGCCCCTCATTGTTGACTTCTTCGTTAAGTATTCGCTCAGTTCCAAAGCAGCACTGAGGTAAACAACACATGGACCCTTTCGCTTGACCGTTTCGCTTGTAAATACAAACACTCTCAAATAAACATTTCACTAAACCGAGTACTGCTTACACTCTGGTTTCAATTTTAGACATGTAACCTAACCTCCCATTATATCTCATTGAATATTCTGTTCAAAGCACTAAAATAGCGATGTCAACCACTAATAAGTGCAACTAACAAGCCGCTGGCTAAGAATTAGAAGGTTGTTAGTACTACTTACGGCCATATAAGACTCATGCATATTTGAACTCATCATCTCAAGGCGCTTCTTATGAGCCTATTTTCATGACATAAGAGTGGTCATGTTGATCAACTGACATTTAAAAAGCTTGTTTTTCCATAAGTTTTTAAACAGGTTTTTCTCAAAGTATTGATTTTGTATTTACCACCATCAAATTCAGACTCTGGTTTGACCAAAATCTCAATTTGAGCTGAGATGTCTACTTGATATGCTTCGGGAGATCGGGGCCTGGTAGCGGATAGCAATAGTTATACTGAAACTTTCTTCACTCGTAAACGGCTAGATCAGCTACAAATGTGTTCGGACACTCTAATCTGATCAATTACGATTGCCAGACATACAAAGAGTAATATGAGTGACTCAGCATTACATAGTTTACTAATTGCTGTTAACATATTTAAACAATTAAGCTAGAAAACATAGATTCAATTTTATTAACGTTTATTAAGGATGAATCACCTTTTAAATTATCAAATGAAATTGTATACAGATATATACAAAAACATAACAACTGGATAAGTTGTAGGCGACTAACTATGATAAATGTCACAAAATCTTAACAAGACACAATATGGTTAAGTTAAGTTTAGCTTAAAAAATCTTAAGAAATTAACAATTATAAAAGATTAATCCTACATTTTACAATATACTTTAATTCTGTTAAAAATAACAGTAAGTAAAAATGTTAGAAAGCTAATTCGTATCAAAACAATACCAGCTCCTTTTACAACGAAAACACATAAATATCAAACAAGATGAAATATTGACCAAATATGAATACTTCAAGCAACGAAATCAACAACATTAGTACAGGGCATGATGTTTCAGTATTATATATTCTAACACGAACCGCGGATTAATCCAATACACAAAGAGCAAACCAAACCATGTTTTATTACCCCCATAATAAATAGCTGTCACATTGGCTGTTACTATTTACGCCCCGTATACAGCAAATTGGTCATATCTGTTTGCGCGCTCTAAAATGGCAAAACAACTAAATAAAATACATAATAAGCATTTATTCAATACACTGTTACTGCTGTTTCTGCAAATAAACAAACTAAACTGCAAAAATGTGTTTCGCTTCTTCACAATACATCGAACATCAACATGTGCGTTTCAAAAATAGTTCCAACTACCGTCGTGTGAAATAAATATCACGTGACATAATTATGAATGAAAAATGTAAACATTGTAGTAAATTATTCTTCCGGTTCGTAGTAAAATGCACTTCCGGTATGTATCGGTGTTGGGGGAGGTAATTGTACCAGCTATTGCCACTCAATTTCAGCAATTGTGAAAGGTAAACAGGTAAAGTGGAAGGCGCGCAGTTAAATAGTACGGGATACTATCGTGTTTAGAATCGAAATAAAAACTCTGTTCTTGTATGTTGTCGGTGAATAAAACACAGGCACTACACACTCGTGATTTAATTTTTCCGCATCCGAACTCCTGCCTGTGTTTTATTCACCGACAATAAACGCGAACAGATTTTTATTTCTTAAATAATAATAACGAGTTTATTTTAAGAGGCAACACAGTTGGGCAAGCCGAGTCTTCCCTGTGAGCCTCTATTATATGCTAAACATTAGATAAATTAATCCATACACAATAGGCCTTGTCGACTGGGCTGTTTCGTGGAGCAGGTTACAGTCTAGTTCCCGTTCTAATTTTACAGTTGTATTACTGTAGTAGTGCTGTAATGCTGTAATTGTGGGGACGGGAACCAGGCTAAAACTTGCTTCACGAAACAGCCCTGTCGAAAAGGTCTAATGTAATTATAAAAGTCAAGTTTTGCAGATGACTTCAATCAATAATTTACAGGTTAAAAATACATTGAAACACCGCTAAAGGTAAACTTAATATTCAGAAGCGTACAGGTTGTGGTGACGTCATGAACCCACATTTACGACATGAATATGATAGTACCTCCTAAACAGGTAGTCCAAAATATAAAGTTCTAACGTCATTGAAGTTCAGTTTCGAACAATAATAGTGTAGAATTTTTCATGCCATCCTTAAGATACCAGACGTTTTCTTCCAGACCAACTTCAGCAAATACTTTATGAAATTGTTTCATGTCAAATTCTGGGTCAATAAACACTAATAAATTAATGACACCACCAAAAATATTTTTCATAAACCGGAAATGAGACACAATATGTTGTTTTAAAGATGCAGCGTCAGTTCCATAGATGTCTAAATCAGTGGAGTAAGGCGGGTTAACGCATTGAAATGTCCCGGATATTGAAAACAAACCGCGCGGATTTCCATCATCTCCCTCTCTGACGTCACTGATGACGTGTTTGTTGTAATGTGGTCTGCGCATGTGCGACAAGTTTGAAGTTAGTAGTTTGTACGGTACCCATGTACCGATCATTCTATCGTGAGGGAATAGGTAAGCTCTTGTGTGTTTATTTGTAAAGTAGGACTCTATTTCTCGGTCACCAGGCTCACTTAGACTGACAATATCATCTTCAGAAGGTATGGTGATCGACGTGGTATCAACAAAAAATCGGACCATCGTCTGGAAGATGTACAAAACAATATTAACAACGTGGGGAAATATGTAATTATCTATAGGGAAATATCTGAGAGACGATACGCATCACAGTATCAAACCATCCTGACACTGGCGCTTTTAATAGTATTTTTATTTGATAAAACAAAACAGCACACACCGGATAGAGATAGATCTTCATCTTTTTCTATAAGCTTGTGGGTTTTCGTACAACGAATCCAGCCATTCTAAAGCATTAATGCATCGTTGTTATAACATTGATACATATCTGTCTCCCACTGTTGTTAGCAATTCCCAAATAATTATGTGCGTCGTATTGATTTGAACAATACATGACGTCAAATAACGAAGTATTTTTGTAATGAAGTTATTTTCGCATCTTAATAAATCTGTTGTAATTCAACTTATAAAGTAACATCAGCTTCTACAATAAACTGATCAATTACAAAAAGTTAATACTAAGTCAGACAGGGAAGGCAGCACTCAGCTTAACCAGCTGAGCACAGAAAACATGAAAACACACAAGGCACAATGCCCACCTGAACAAGCCGAGAACAGAAAACTTACAAAAACATACAAGACACAATGCCCAACTTAAAAAGTTATGATCCGCCCATGCCCAAGCTGTCGAAGTTACATACCTTGTTCAGAATTTCCTTGTATTTTATTCGAAAGGAATCTGTGTAAATGGCTTCGTTATCCTTCCTAGTAGTAAATACGCTGACTTGTGAGCCCCGCTTTTTCGCCTCCAATGATACATGAGCGTTTAATCGTTTGTACACTCCTTGTCCAGCTACGGCAGGACTGGATCTTCCAGCACGTGTCACCATTGTATGGCCATCGTCAATAAGCAACATGGCAATAAATGCAACCTACGGTAAACAAAAGTAAACATAAACCACTTAATGCACATAATAATATATTGTCGTTTTCCATTTGCTTAAAGCAAAGGTCTAATTAAGCCATGAATGGGTACACTTTTTACTATTCAATATCACGATTCAGTTTAGACGGAATTGTAACGTTTAGTTAAACGTTTGGTTACAATGACAGCATTTCAACGCTCATAAGTGAAGTAAAACTCGCCATTTTGGACTTACTATTTTATCATTTTTCACGGCAACGTACGATGTCGTATTAGGACAAGTTAGCAACTCTTCATATCTACTGACAAGATAATCCCTCCCACCGTATACGTCATCGCGTATACCTATTACGTCATCTTTATCCTCGAGCGTGGCTTCACGAACCGAAACACTCTCCATGTCTGTAAGCGTAAAGGGATGTTATTGTTGAAATACAGAATCACAGGCGCGTTGGTGAGTTATATACTACACACTGCACTAGTTGCAAGTGAGATAACTCGGAATATACGAAAGATCAGTGTTAAAGTTTAAGCGTAAACATCAAAATAGCAATGTCAAAACATAGTCGTCGGAATGACAAATAACGAACATGCCCGGTTACTTTTCTAAAGTAAAAGTCAATAAGAACAAGAAGAACAAGAATAGAAGAAAGGAAACTTTCAGAAACTTGATGGAGGCCTTGTGAAGGTATTCGGACAAATATAACAACTTCCCGGTCTCTCTAAGTTCTTAACCCACGGCTACATGGTATTGGATATACGCATTAATGGTATTGATATGAATGAACAAAGCACGAATTAAACTTTATCTTACCTCAAATCCTAGGTTTATAACATTTAAATTCCCGAATCGAGTAGTACTGCTGTCTGAGTACATGAACCATACTCACTGTTATCAGTGACCTTAATGCATATACACGTATGTACAGGGTGTTAAAAAAGCTCGTTCTCAATGTTTATGTTTCAATAGTTAATTTGTGGGACATTTAAATAATGTTACATTTTAGGTTAAATGCCAGACGGTTGTACCATTGTTCTAATCTCACTGGTCTTACATTAAGCTATTAATGTAAGCAATTGAAAGTGTACAATGCGCACATAGCTCAGATAAAATTAAGTATGGATTTTAATTTTTAGAAAAAACTTAACACCCTATATATATGTTTGAAATTTGACATATATATATACGTGTATATGTCAAATTTCAAACACGTGTATTATTGTGACCCTAATACGCGCTGTGTGTTTTGATAAATGTTGATCAATACAAGTGTAATCTTATTTAATAACATAACTAGGACCAAACCAGTAATGACTATATAGTGTGCTGCGACAGAGTAATTATCTGTAATTGGGCAGATCAAAGAAACAGGAACGTCACTCTATCTAAAGCCGTCTGCTTATGGCATTAAGATAAACTTTAAAGTTTTCTTGCTGCAATACTCGTATGTGTAGGTATAGTTCGCCGGAGATAACATTAGCCTTTGTTTACAAATACAAATGAACATTAAATACATTTTCGATATTCAATTTTGTTCAATCTTGTGCATATACTCTTTTAATGATATACGCTTTAAATCTACACTGCAGTCGACCGTGCAGTGTTTGTAATTTGCTTTGTTTGTTTATTGATAAGGCTAGAGTTATCACCGGCGAACTCTAGCTAACATGTATATAAATTAGGACAGTATGGTTATAATTATCACTGAACAAGATATAAATACACAGCATGTAGCAAGGTCACAAGTGTGCGTGTGTCTGAATTTCTGCATTCAACTCGTTCTCCGACAGACAACTCATTTTCTGTATGATTGTGTTGAACGCAAGGCAAATCCAGAGAAATATTTATAAATGACATAAACATTCTAATTGAGGTAAGCTATTATTTCATTTTCGAAAGGGAGATAATTAAAAAAATATTTTTGTATGAATAATGTTATCATACAGATGAAGTTTTCCAGACTGTTTGTCACGCGAGGAGATGTGAATACGTGTGCATTACATAATATCCGTTATATGACAAGCCAGCGAGTACGATAGTTGTTATGTAATTGTTGGATTTTGTCACCCTCTGATCGGCGTCGCCGTTGACATAGACATTGGCATCGTATGGCTAGGTTGCGCTATTTAAATTGGATATTACGAACAAGTAAATCATTGACCTACAGGATGACCACTAATACATGTAAATGTTCGGATAACACAATGTAATATGTTCTAACCATTTAACGATATTAAGCTTATCGATGCATATTCATTAGAAGCACTTGTGTAAATTTTATTTCATGTATTAAGTTCAAGGACTGATCAATTAAATTGTCTGAAGGATGTGTTTAACATGAGACCTCTTTTTTAAAAACAAGTTGAAAGCGGCGTCAAAATCCCAATCACGTCGTTGCACACTGCAAATCAACTCTTCGCATTTCTCGTTCAATAATTATGTCAATATTTTGTTGTTCTTTAGTATTGGCCCTCAACTTAAAGACCCAGATTTGTCCTTCTTTACTTCTTGTCCAGAACTTTATAGACGGAACCACGTGATGTCACCAGGAGATCACTACGAGTATCAGTGTTTATCTAGGGTCATAACACACCGAAACTGGTCAATGTAATAACTACAGGCCCTTATCTACTTAATATCAATAGTGTGCTACTGTATATATACTAGAAAATATGTGTCATATTATGTGTTTGTTTTAAAGCTGTATATGTAGTTATATTTATTTATTTTTGTTTCTTTCTAGTTTGAATGCATAACGGCTATTTTATCAAAATGTTAATAAATTTGGCGATTACATTATCAGTTATATCTAGATATTTGATAAATTAGTTTAAATAACATGTTTTTAAAAAGTAGCTAACATCAATATGTAACATATAAAATTAACACTCGAGCACACTAAAACTACATACAAATAAATAAATGTGTCTAATGGTTTTTAGAAATATATGAAATAAATATTACGCATAGTTTATAAATTTTTTGTTTGTTTTCAAAGTCCTCAAAAGTTACATTTTTATACTGTCTTAAATAAATGTATATTCTGACTGTTTCACTACACTTCACAAGTGCAGTGGTAACACTAGGCTAGAATGTGAATTGTGAAAAAATGTCACCCCTGCGGTACATCAATTAAAACACATGCGGTAGAATACTATCTATTACTTCAATTAAAATTAGGGGGCCAATAAGTGCCTACTTACTTTTTACACTATTATTTTCTCTATACATCCCAGTGTTTTATTGCTTAGTTTCCTATTCACATTAAATCTGCTATATAATTTGTTTTATCATCAAGTTGTTTGCAATAACTTATTTGGGACTTTATTTTATTTGCACATACTTTATAACTTCCTGTAATAAAAGGAACTCTTTTGTTTTATTATCTACTACTAGGGCCTCTAGTCAAATAATTAACAGAGTATGCAATATTATGTTATATTACATAATAGGATGCAATACTGGTAGATATCTAATAAATCAAAGACCACATGCTGAGAAAATTTAGACCAAATGTTGTTGGATCACTGCCATAATCTAGGTCTTTAACATATTCTCAATAAAATCCAGTGTGATCACGTATGGCGATTGAGGGGACTATGGATGGGTGGTTTTCAGTGGAACTAGCTGATCTGCAAATGTTTCCTTAAAAGTATCGAGACATATTCGGGTTGAGCAGTTTCATCCAGTTAAAACCAACATTTGTCAATGAATCCCCTCTTTTCGATCTATATAAATTTTAACATCTCCCATGACAATGGAACATAGCTGCATGGTTTGTCCCGAAGACCTAAGGAATATGATCGTCAAATTGGTCATTATTAAATTCTGAATTACGTTAAAAGGTGCAAAAATACATTGCCACGCCTACTGGTTTCTTAGGTCGGCAAACATGTTACACACACTTTATTTTTGATGTTTTCTTCTTATATACATGTATGTTTTAACCACCACATACGATATTTGTAGACAATAACATGTAATAGCAAAGTTATAAGAATTTCTCGTTATATATTGAGCATCCCTCGTATATGTAATTTTTTTGGCACATTTGCTCAATTTTCTCATCTGTACGGACTTGGTTGTAACAGTTATGCCAAAGGTTTAAATAATCCCTCAAGATTCACAATTAATCTTCTGATTGACTTGTTTGAAGGTATATCAGCATTTGGTAACATTTTGATAACCTTCTTCTTACCAATAAGAGGCAAATTTCAAATTAATATTACAGTTTAATTGACGCGTCAGCCATTTTTAAATTCTATTGTATCTATATCACTAATGACTCCGTGAATGTAACCATGACATCACAAGGATGCATCCATTAATGGAGTACAACTTTCCAATTGTTTATCTTAAAAAAAATTTAAATAAGACCAATTGCAGCTCTCTAGGACATGAACAAAGATATTATATTTTGTAATCCGGACATATATTAATGGTCAATCTGTATATTTTCAAAGTTATTTAGTTAGTATATACAATAACTCATAGGATGATTTGTGATATCCGTTTCAATACTGTTTAAAGCCAAACATTCACATTTACAAGCGTGGCTAGCTTAATTATACTGCACGACATAGTGCTCGAGTAGGCAATTGAATGATTTTCTTGATTCTGACTTTCGTTACGTGATGAGTGACATTTAAAGGATGTTCGAAGTGTTGATATATCCTGCAAGTGAACTGTGTCCGTCCAGGCTGCCTATGGCTTGGGGTGATCTTTGTACGAGGTGTGTCGTTCTCAAAGAGCTTAATGTTATAACCTATTTACAATTACAGATATGGAAAGTTTAATGATTCGTGAAGCCACACTCAAGGACAAAGATGATGTCATTGGTATACATGATGACGTATACGATGGAAGGGATTATCTTGTCAGTAGATATGACGAGTTTCTTACTTGTCCGAACACAACATCGTTTGTGGCACTGATGGATGATAAAATAGTAAGTTTGTCATTTTTGGAGGACTTTCAGCTTTTTGACACTTGAAACGTGGACGTTCAGCGGTTTAATTTCAATAGAGAGGTTGCGATTCGAACGTGTACGACTACGTGTACGTGTAGCTACCCGTACATGTATACGTACACGTTGCCATTCAGTTGGCTTGCGAAATACAACGTGTGCGCGTAACATCACATGGCAGTTGTAACATGATTTCTTCGTGAATCGATAATGAGTGTTTATATAAACTCACTGAGACTACCGGGGTTTCCCGTGCATACGCATACCTGTGTGACGTAGTACACATTATATTTTCGTCTGTCACACGTCCGTTACTTGTAGAAACTACACATACCTGGATGACGAAATACCCCAAAATAGTATTCACGTACACGTACACGTTACACGTTGCCTTTAGCAACCTCTCTAATATTTTCTCGTTCAGTTGTGTGTTGGGTAGTGTGCCGTGTGACTGTGGTATGTGTTATTTATGTGCTCGGTTGTTTCTGTTGATTGCTGCATTCCATGTCCGATGTTTCATTATCATTTTATCCTCTGTTGAAGGGGAAGGGAATATGGTAATGGTTGGCATCATTCCGTCCGTCAGTCCGTCTGTCCAACTCTTCTGTGTGCAACAGGAATTGTGAAGAAACTTTCACAGAAGTTCTTCCATGAGATGTCACAGCGCATATTGTCATGATTTGTGTTTGGACCATTTTAATGGCGTTACATTGCCTTAGTTGATTTAGTACATATGCATTTTTATGTGTGCATCTCCTCCTATATTTCTCAAGGCATTTTGTCAACACTTTTACATAAGTACAGTTATGAGTTGCCTTAGCGCACATTGTCATTTTTTTTATCTCGGTCATTCTTAAGAGAATTATGGCCCTTTGTGTAATTTGTGTTCATGTTAAATACATGTATAGAGAAAACTATTTGTTTCTGGTGGAGAACTTAAGTTCAGAATAAGATAACACAACGAAACTTGCCGTGTATGTAGATCATGTGCAGATGGCACTTTCAATGAGACGTAGAGCCAGTGGGGTCAAGGTCACGTTACTAAAAAAAGAAAAACAACATTTTCACCTAGTAACTGTACTAATGAATGAGGTATCGCAATGAAACTTGAGTAGGTAGCATGTCTGGAGACAACACATGCGATTGAAAGTTGGGCCTGTGGCTTTAAGTTCTAGGTTAATTTTACAAACTATAGAAAAAGCTTTCTGCTCAATATTTCAATTAGGATTGAGATAACATATACGAGGAAATTATCTATGTATGTAAATTGAGTTCAAACAATAGTTTGGTAGGATCCTTAGACCAACCAACGATTGACACAGTACTAATAGTAAAGCAGCAAAACCACATTTTCAACATTTAAGGTGGACCCCAAAAGTAACAGCAAGAGTTATATACCAAAATGTTCGGGAAGATTATCAGACTGCCGGCATAAATTACTTTTTTTGGTGCGGGCCCTAAAATCCAAGATGGCGTCCAAGACGGCCGCCATCTAAATCAATAAGATGCTATTTTAGTGTTTTAGATTTTTCTGGTTAAAGACTGTGTCATCAAAGTTCACATAAATATCAATCATTATCTAGACCTATAAGGCGGGAACACTAGTTTGTCACTCAATCGATCTGGGTGCAATTCCCTGCCATGTCTTGTACACGCAGAGCAGTTACAGCTGCTTGCTGAAGAACACATCGGCAGTCATCGGTACTTAATTTCAGGAAAACTGGTTTGATCAACTAATACGTTCGTCATTTATAACTGAGGCGGCCCTGTTTAAAACGGCACTGAAAGAAGATACAATGACTTATGAACTAAATAGCGGTATCAGTTATATGTATTTAAAATGCCTTTTATCTATCAGGTAGCATTCCTTGCTATGTTAATCATTGACGATGGACATACTATGGTGACACGTGCTGGAAGAGCCAGTCCTGCTGTAGCTGGACAAGGGGTGTACAAACGATTGAACGCGCATGTATCGTCGGTGGCGAAACAACGCGGAGTACTCATCAATGCGTTCACTACAGCGAATACTAATCAAGCAATTTACACAGATTCATTTCGAATGAAAAACAAAGAAATTTTGACAAAGGTATACTTTTTATAATTATATCCATTATTCCTGGGTACTTATTTATCATAGCACTTACGGAAAGCTTAGACTAACGTTCAAATTTAATTCATTTTTGATCAAACCTACACTTGCGGGACAGATATAATAAATAATTATTTGCTTTCAATGGATTATGGAGTTTTTTTCAGTGAAAATAACAGTGAAAATAACAGTGAAATTACCACTTTGTTATTTTCACTGTTTTGTAGCTGGTTCCAGTATCATGCAGAAAAAATAAACGCAACGTCAACGGCACCGGGCTTTAAAATATGCGTTACGTAATCATGACGACATAGCTCTCATGTCGTGACGTTCCAATTTCGACGTGAATTTTACCAATTAGGCCAATTACAGCACATTTTAAGAGAAATTGAGGCATATAATAAACAGAAAAATTGTTGATTTTTGGTGTAAGATCAATTTTATTTCACTCGTGATCACGGAAAATTAAATTTACACTCGTGGCTACGGCACTCGTGAAAATATTGCTTTTCTGTGATTACTCGGTGAAATAAAATTCGATCTTACACCAAAATCAACAAATATCCTCTATATAATAACATAAGCGACGTTATTGATTGTGGGTTACCTAGTTGACAGTAATTTCCATTTTAAATATGGTTCATATGAAGATATGTTTTGCAGAAGTTTGCTGACTTTATAATAATTAATGTAGAACAACCCTTACGACAATGTGTATCTGCTTAAATCTGAAAATAAGTTTAAGGTATCCGTAAGTGCTTTGATAGAACAGTTCACTGGTGTACAATAACAATGTCAGACATCGGAAACAACTGAACATGTAAACAGTACCTTTAATGATAACATGTAAGAAAAGACGTGCATTGTACGCTTATATTTCATCGACAAAGGCTGTAAACGAAGAACGCTGGTTCACAAAATAAATTGATAATAAAACTGGCAAATGATTGCTTACAATTCCATGTTTTCACTGATTTTGAAAATGCAACAGAAAAGATATTTATAAAAAACATTAAATATCCTCAATAGCCCGCTTCATATCATTTACTTCAGCCCGATAATACATAAGATGTGTGAATTGTGTTTTTCGTCCAGGAACTTTCCTGCAACTTCATTAATATTCCATAATGTTTCAATTGTTATCTATTTTAGACGATGCTCCGATATTTAGTAGATACCACAGTGATTCCCACACCTTCTCAAGATGATACTGTCCGTCTACATGAGCCTGATGTCAGAGAATTAGAGTCATACTTTACAAATAAAGACACTAGGGCTTACCTATTCCCTCAGGATAGAATCATTAGCACGTGGGTACCGTACAAGCTACTAAGTTCGAATTTGCCGCACATGAACAGACCACATCACAACAAACACATCATCAGTGACGTCAGAGAGGGAGATGATGGAAATCCGCGCGGTTTGTTTTCAATATCGGGAACATTTCAATGCGTTGACCCGCCCTACTTCACGGATTTAGACATTCATGGAACAGACACAACAACATTAAAACAACATATTTTGTCTCATTTCCGGTTTATGCGGAATATGTTTGAAGGTATCGTTAGTTTGTTGGTATATGTTGAGCCAGAATTTGACATGGAACAGTTTCATAAAGCATTTGCTGAAGTCGGTCTTGAAGAAAACGTCTGGCACACGAAGGACGGTGTAAGATATTCTGGACAACTGTTGTTTGAAAATGTTCTTTAGCTCAAACAGGTCTATGACGACTACAAACTACGTACTTAATGGTATACTATATTATCCGAGACGATTGTAACATTCGATCAATTTTCTGTTGGGTTTAGAGAGATAGTCAACATTTCCAATGCTCGTCATCACGATACCCTCGTTCTGAAAAATGCACTTTAGTTCTGTACGCTCAAACGTGACAAATAGTTCCACAATGGTTACTTTATTGGAGTCTATTAAAGCTACATAAATATAGAAAACATTAACTAGTTCAGTAATAAATTATTTCTAGAAATACTGCATTTCTTCAGTAACTACATAATGTAGATTTTCAAAAAACTTGTCTACGACTTTATTTCGTGTTGTTAATTAGTTATATCGCTGGCATAGAGTAATAAGGTCGTACATGCTACTTACAACATTCTAAACATATACATATTCGAAATCTGCATAACAAGGCGCATAGTTTGAAACAATTGTCATGAAAATCAGAAAGGTCATGTTGAACCAACTGAAGCAAAGATAAGCTGTTTTTCACAAAAATGAGTTTTCTTGAAATTCAGTGCATTCGGCGTATTACGTTATAAAGCATTTGTGCACGTGTATAGCATGAGCATTATGTGTCCATTAACGAATTTGACACTAGTGATGACTGTTCATCTTAAAACAAACAATTAAGTGCTGAAATGTACTCCAGAGCAAAAAGATTATATTAAGTCAGACAGGGAAGGCAGCACTCAACTTAACCAGCCGAGCACAGAAAACTACATAGTTTTAGCAGCCTTTAGTCTCAAAAGTTAAGTAACAGTATTAAAACGTTGAAAGGCCCGTATAGTCGGATGACCTACTAACTATCTGAATGACACAGTTTCCACAGCAAAAGGACTATATTGCCCCGCTTTAGCTGTAAGAAATCTTAAAACGAAGAAGTGCCCAACACACTACCGACCAAGAAAATTAAACGCCCCTTGTCTCATAGTTTTAAAACTCAATAGAAAAGATTCAGCAAACAAAAGGCAGAAAGCCCACGCTGAATGACCTAGTTACAACAGTAAAACTGCTGAACTACATAGTTTTAGCAGCCTTTAGTCTCAAAAGTTAAGTAACAGTATTAAAACGTCAAAAGGCCCGATTTCAGGAACAAAAAATCTGAAAACCTTAAAACGAGTGACCCAATTTCAATAAGTAAAATGACGTAATTGAACAATAATAATAATAATAACGACTTTATTTATAGTGGATGACATATTTGGTTCTAGACCAATTTTCAATATGGTCCACATGAACATGGGCTATATACAATCATTTACAGGAATACATGATAATTATGAGCAAAAGGAAAACATAACAGAAAAACTCATGGAGTCAATAATAAAGATGTAAAACAAAAACACAACAGCACAATGTTAAGGTAATGGTAAATAATTATGATAGACAAAATTCAACAATTGAATTTGTAAATATAATTAATAGCAGAATGTTGTGAAACATGTAGATGTTACATCATGTGGTCAGTGTACATCCACTGTAGATAAGAGTTTTTGAATTGTTTAAGTGTTTTTGAAGTACGTATTTGTTTTGGAGTGACATTCCAAATGACTGGCCCTGAATAATTTAAGGACTTGCGGTAGAATTCGAGCCGTGGTTTAGGAATTGTAAGTTCACAATTTTTAGTTGATCTAAGCTGGCGATCTGAGTGTTGGTAGTTTTGGTTAAATGTGAATTTCGAATGAAAGTATTCTGGGCAAATATTATTTAGTGAACTTGTATATCAATATTGCCTTTTTGTAACGAATTCTGTCTGGGAAAGTCATCCACTTTAATTCTATAAATAATTCTGCAGATGGTGCATCAAATTCCTTATCAAGAATAATTCTGGCTGCACGTTTTTGGAACTTCAGAACAGTGTCTAATAGTTCTCCACTGCAGTTTCCCCATACTGTACAACAGTAGTCAATATGGGGCAAAATGTACGCATTGAAAAAACATTTTCCTAGAGTGGATGTTTAGGAAGCTTTTGATTCTTAGGAGAAGATATAGATAACTATTGCACTTCTTAAGAGTTTGTTCAACCTGACTCTTCCAGTTTAGATTTTGGTCTACATTCACTCCTAAGAGTTTCTCAGAAGAGGAGTATGTCAGTGACTGTCCTTGCATTTGGATGTTGTGAGAGTTTGTATGCGTAACAATTTTCTGGTTATTGTTGGAAGCAGATAAATGCATTGCCTTTGTATTGTTAATGTTTGGAATCATAGCATTTCGACGACACCATTCGTCTACAGTATTGACCTCGTGTTGTAAAATGTTATGTACTTCTTCTATGGTACTGTCATATGCAGATAGTGTGGTATCATCAGCAAACATGTCAACTGAACAAATCGAGATATGACGTAATGAACAAGTCATTAAGAATTGCAAGCAATACAGAAGTCCCCTACCGGTTTAAAGCCACTTTCAATGTGTCTGTTGCCATATCAACCACAAATTCCGTCAGAACCAAAACTGACGGACAGATGGCAAACCAATAGTCCCCTCCGGTCAAAAACCGGTAGGAGACTTAAAACTACGTAAAATGACCTCAGGGGACAGAACACTACATCCATAACTCCACAGCTGTACATAGACTCATGAACGAACCAGGTGGGATGCGAATCGCGGGGACGAAATAGTAAGAGGACAACCGGCAAATACGAATAAATAACTCCTAACTCCTTTTGGCCCCGGTCAAAAAATTAAATACTGAGAAATTATGGCATATTATCGATTATTTAAAAATGAAAAACTGGATTGTAAACGGAATTGGCGTTTAAATCCAGATACAAACCCATAT
This sequence comes from Spisula solida, assembly GCA_947247005.1. Taxonomy (NCBI): domain Eukaryota; kingdom Metazoa; phylum Mollusca; class Bivalvia; order Venerida; family Mactridae; genus Spisula; species Spisula solida. The sequence goes on along the minus strand of OX365960.1, from coordinate 23,530,813 downwards.
TATAATAATTAAACAAAATACGAAACTACCGGAAGTAGCACCGACCCCAACAGAAACCGCGGGACACGCGAGAACAAAAAGGCACAGAAAATATACAACTTCACTCGAAAAGGCGCGGAACATGCCCAACATAAAAGACTAGCACAGGAACATGTAATACAAAACTGGGCATCCAATCCCGAAAGTCTGCTGCTTAAGTCAGTTAAACTAAAACGGAACAAGAGCCAGAAATTAACAACCGGACAAAACATACATCACAAGGACAATCCACAACGGACACTGAGTATGTGCAGTTTTGAAAGATACGAAGCAGCCTTGTGCTGGACAACGAATTTGCAGAATGGCACATACAACATTAATAAAGTTTAACAAAAGGCACAGTGGCCAAATATTTTTGTATTTTTTCCAATTATACTATAAAGTGTACAGTACATACACAGAGGAAGGTTGACTAAAAGGCTTCCGCCTTGGAACGGACAGTGACACTTGTCACTGGGGGCTTAAACGTTTTACAGTGCACCAAACCTCACACTTACCCAATAGACAACCTTATAGAACAGGACAGTGTAAATAAATGTTTCCCGCCATGTAATGCCCCCTAACAAGAAGGCCACAGTGACCGGTAATAAAGGAATGTAAAACATGAAACATTATATAAAATACAACCATCGAGTAGCACAGAAAATACTCAATGACCTATCAGAAGTCAGAGCAACAAGCGAGCAAAACATTTAAGGGTACGACAAGACAATGTAACAGACAGGCATCAATGCCAGCCGACCACAAAGGTTTGAGGTTAGGCATATCATAGAGTCTGGATATTTTCCGGTCATCGCACAATGAAATAAGAAGCATAGCGGTGAGCTGTAAATGGACCCACTGCTAAGCATGCAGTCCGTTGCAAAATTAAAGGGTCATATCCTCTACTCAAAAAACGTTTTATGATCTTGAGAAACACATCATGAAAGTGGCTATGACCCAGAATCCTTCAAAATTTGTATAGCACATCACCATAAAATTCAGACTGAGACCGACCTTGTCGCAGAAGTGTCTTTAAATTAATACCATATTTAGAAATGAGATCTGAATTACGCCTATAGAATTTCGCAAACGTTTTACGAAGTTTATGGAAGCGATAGCCTTGTTGCAGTAACTTATTAGTAATACAAAGATTTCGAGTATTAAAGTCCTCCACCCGAGAGCAAGCTCTAGCAAAACGGATTAATTGAGAAGCGTAAACACCATATGAAGTTGACCGTGGAATATCTCCATCCAAATGTGGGTAATTTACAATATCGAAGTTAAAATCATCTCTCTTGTCGTAAATTTTACTAACAATTTGACCTGCTTTTATAGCAAGGTCAAGGTCTAGGAATGATGCGCGTGTATCAGATGAATTAGCTTTATTTAGTGTTAACTCGTGAGATTTTGAAATATCAATGTTAACACAATTCATAGTGGATAATGTTTTTGTTTACGCCACTGTGTTTGTGGATTGTCTGTGTACAACAGGATTTATTTTGTTTAAGAAATAAAAATCTGTTCGCGTATATTGTCGGTGAATAAAACATGGGCAGGAGTTCGGGTGCGCCGAACGAGTGCCCGTGTTTTATTCACCGACAAAATACAAGAACAGAGTTTTTATTTCGATTCTAAATACGATAATATCCCGCACTATTTAACTGCGCGCATTCCATTTTTACCCATTTGACATTGAAAATAATTCCACGCTGAAATTGAGTGGCTTATTAGCTGGTACAATTACCTCCCTCGTTAATGAAAACGCTCTACGTAATTTTCTGAAGGAAATAACACATGTTAAACATTGAAGCAATTTTAATAACACGAGTATAGGGTATCCATTTCATGAAAAGAAAAATGTAAATGAATTGATTATCAGAAGTTTTAATGAAACTTAGTTTCGAGAGTATATTGGATTTTCTAAAAATAGATGCGTCATAGCTGTAACACTGGATTATCGTGCAACTTGCCTTGCCATCGCGACTCGTAGAAGGTTTACTATAAAGTTTACGTTCATTCATTCATAAAAATGTCACGTGATACGGGGCGTAAATAGTAACAGCCAATTTGAGAGGTATGTTTTATTGGGGTAATAAAACATGCTCTTGTTTGCACTATGTTTATAGGATTAATCCGCGGATCGTGTTAGAATACGTAATCTAGCATAGTTTATGTAAGACATGCGCATCAAAAAACACGTTTTCATGTAAGTTTTTTTATATAAGTGATGGTTTTCCTACGCGTTAAACCCCTAATATGCTTGGTTGAACGTGCTTGACGTGTCGGTGTGTTTTAAAATGAACTAACGTTGCGGCCCGTATATTCCTATTTCGTTTATAATTGTTATTAAAGTGGTTATCTCCGGACTTTTTATTGACAGAAACGTGCAATATGTGAATATCCAACATGCATGCGTATTTTTTGTGCAAAATTAGGATTTCATTGAGGAAGTATTTTCGAAATTGTGTTAAAGATTATTACACATCAGCCGAGTTCGTCTATGGACAATCTTGTCACGTTACGTGTTCTTCTAGGAGGACAGTCATCACCTATGCCAAAATGTTTATGAACTCGTGCTTGCCATGAGCTGACATTTGCATTTGTAAAATTAAAATAAATCGCATTAATTTGTGGTTTTTTTTAATCTGACGATGTATCTAAAATTCCAATATACCATTCTTAAAAATACTTACCTACGCGACAATTTCTCGTACATTTTACGTTTGTTTTGATATTTCAAGGTTCAATGAACCGCTGTATGTTGTTTTGAAGAATTACTTGTGCACTTATAAGATTTGTTAAGTGTACGCCATTTCGCACCAACCATTCCGCTGGGATGATTTTGAACATGAATACACGATTTCTTTCCGGAATTCGATAGATTAGTGCGTGGAATAAATATAACACAACTTTGTTATTGATTAAATACGAGATGGCATATTAAATTTTTTATAGGATGGGCAATTAGGAGGAGTGTATTAATATGTATTTTAAAAATGAAATTGTAGAAATATTAATCGAATTTTATTGCTATCATAAAGTTCTACACTGTATGTATTTTTGGTTGGATGCCTTCAATTGCATTTTTGTAATGCACGAACAATGATAAAATTGTGAAAGTGTCAAGGAATACAAACTCGGTTGTGGTTCCTAGGTATGGTATTGTGCTCTGCTGATTCTGTGGAATGCTGATTCCTTCTCTGATCGATCTGATAATATATTTATCCTATTCTGGAAAAGAAATCGGTACGCTTGTTAACTTTTCCCACGAACTGTTCAGGGGGAATGTAAAACCTCAACGATTTAAGACATATTAATGACAAACGTGTAACAAACTCATTGTAGTTTGTCGTCTATTCAAGCTCATTCTTTATCTTTGTCATGTATTGTTAGTTTTCAATTAATGCAATCCAATTGTCATTAAAAGAGTACAAGTATTATAAAATGTATTATATTAACATAATTGTATAGTAGAAATATATCATCGTTACATTGTGTATACTGCTTAATGGTCCATGCACGATGAATGTTAATGACACAGGTCTATTATACTGGGTGTTTATTATAACTATTTTATGAAGCATATAAAAAAATATTATAAAAAAGTACTTTCATAAAGCGTAAAAACTTTCCATTTTTTGCTATATACAACGTGGCGGTTATACATAATTTAATATAGATACATGATTTTTATAGTGAACTTTTCCTTGGGGTTATTGTGCCATATGGCTCTAGTGGAACATGACTCTTGACCCTGAACAAAACGTGTATGATAAATGACTAGCAAGACTTTAACGCAGCACCGTTTGAACAGAACATACCACAGCAGAATTTATATTTATTACGATACATAATAAGAGCATTGTCTGTCACAATATGGAAAAAATTCAACTTACCTTCTATTTTACTGACTATTCAAATGTCAGAAACGTGCTTCCAGAATTATTCTAGACACATACTTTGATTAACCATCTGCAGAGCATTTTCAAAGCTTAAGATGAGTGGTTATGTATGGCATACCAGTGTAGTTATCATTTATAATTACCTCCCTTTATTGCTAATAATGCACTGATATTAGAGTCCGCAGTGTGTCATTCATTGCAGAGTAAGTATATAGGCTTGCTTGAAATGTCCATTTTTGGGGATGCCAATGGTTCGTTCTATGTCTGACTCTTGCGTGCATGGCTAGGCGCTGCTGTCGTTTCTGTGTGACTTTGGATTGTCTGTACACTACAGTATATACTAGACCATAAAATGTTACTTATATCATCTAAGAAATTGATAATTGTAGTTCAGTATATGTTGCTTAATTTGCACATTGTTCCATATATATATATAAGTTTTTCGTTCTTGATGGGCAATACTTTGGTTGTATGTCTGTTTTCATTTTTCAATTCCAGTGGAGCATATTGGAAGTCGATAATACAGTCAAACATAATATTATGTAATACACAATAAATAAAGTAGATACAATGTGTTATTAATTATTATTTAGCAATTAATACACAATGTCTTAAGGAATCTACATCAAAATAATATAATTGTAGTTAGATCAATATAATAAATTAAAAAAACTCACTTAGATAAGCAATTACTTAAGTTTTTTTTCGTGGAATTTGGCCCTGCTTCTTTTGACGGAATAATGCATTAACATTATGTTCATTTAAAATTATCAAAATTCGTTTCCATACGTTCACTCTTCTAGAACTAAATTGTTGTATTTTTCTCGTACAAAAATATATCTTTAATCGTTCAGGCATCGTGTGCACTGTTGCTGATCGTCACATGTTCTATCAAGTCGGTACTTGTAATGTAGTCAAAGAATGCACCTCATGAACCATGCAGAAAATCGATTTCGGTAAGTGTCAGGCTTGAAGTGGCCCCAAGTGTATAGCTCGACTTCTATAATTTAGTATGAGTAACTTTCCATTCGACACATGTCTTTCCTTGCTTGTTTTACGAACCGTTTAGGTAAATGTACCATGACAAAATGAATAATGTATATATATTGTAGTTTGTCTAGTATTTGCCTCAGTATCAGGACAAACGTTAACTGTATACTAACGTCAAGGGAAAGTCTACGTCGGATCGTACCATTAACGGTAAGTGTCTTTTATTCATTGCTTAAACATGGTACTGTAAAGTTCTGCTAAAGTCCGACATGTCATCAAGGTGCTATTTATAACAAAAATCGGTCTTAAATATTGGACATTTTTTGTTCTATTCTTTAGACTTTTGGACCTTAAAATTTGAAATAACTGCATGGTATACAAATAATTGAAGTATTTTTATCCACGGAACTATATTGTATACTTGAGAGAATGTACATACCAATCAGTTGTATATTGTTGAATCAAATAACAATCGCGGGAAATAGAGGATATTAAGTATATATTTTTATATAATTATGTTTCATATAATTTATTTTCTTTGCAAATACAAATTTCATTTAAAAATTACAGTAAGTTGGTACGATACTAAAATATAGTGTAGTATTAAAACATTGTATGCATTTTGATTAGGAGTTAGTTTTGAAAATAAATCGCTAGAATGAAGAAATGATATAATCAGATTTTTTAAATTGCACAGGGTATAAAATACATTTTTGTAATGTTTTTTTGTAGTATTTTATGTACGTGTAATATGACAGCATCCTATGATTCTTGCAAAATTGACTGTGTATTGTGATATTATGTTGTGTTAATTAATAAGACGAAACTCAAATACTGATTTTTGTAAAATCTTAAAATTACCTTAAGAGTATCTTTTAAACAAGACAGTCTAGATAATTAATTGTACATGTGAAAGTTACTATAACTCCAACGCGATAAATTGCAGTACAAAAACAAACATTATATTGCCTATATGTTTGTTATGGATTAAAATCAAGGACCGTAACATTTACCAATGAAAGCATTCACACACTTAGCACAACATGTAAAGTTTGCATGCTCCTAAATAAAAAGAAACGATAAATATAGCGGAGTTTGTGTTTGTTTTTGTATTGCAATTTATCGCGTTAGAGTTATTGCCTGTCACTTTTAACTTGTCACCCATGAATATCCATGCTTATCCGTTGTCAATTCAGACACAGCATAAATAAACGGATTTAAGTGCAAATAATATTTTATTATATTTACTTTTATTTTGAATTTCACAAAAACGTCAAATTAAAGTCGATTTATTTTCCGTATATAAACTAAATTTAAGTTGTAAATTTAATCACAAATAATACTATATTATCTTTCCGTTTATTTGGAATTTCATGAAAAAGTCCACATTTAATTTGATATATTTTCCGTATATTAACTAAATTTTATTCATATTTATAATCACAAATAATACTAGTACAGGCATCCAACTAGATTCGCGTTTAGTTCACATGTAGATCTACACAATTTATTTCACAAATTTCAAAAATTTCCATAATTGTTTTATTACCTCCCTTTGATATAAATATGAGTACAATTTGTATATATATTTTCATTGCCGTTAAATATACTTTAAATACAAATTATATCGTTAAGTAGATTCATATTGAACTAGTGTATGTGTAACATCCTTAAATTCTACTTTATGGTTGTTCATGAACATTGAAATATAAAACTAGTTCATATATAATAATAATTTTTATTAAGTCATACAATATAAACGTGTGGTTATACTATATAAATCGTACGATTCAGAAATGTTTTATTGGTAAACAGCAGGTTACAAACTGCTGAGTGGTTGTCATATTTGCACAATATCTGCAGAATAAATTTAATGAAAAAAAGATATTTAATCACCTTTACATGCAACTTAAATTTCAAATTTAAGCGCATTTAATTTTGTGTTTATATTGCATAAACGTGTAATTAATCCCATTTATATTCTATATTTAATCAACTTTAAATGCAATTTAAATGTGACTTAAACGTGTAGGAATAATTCGACTTAAATGTAGTATTAAACTTAACTTATATCATGGCTACGGCAATTTACATTGATGTTAACTGAGGCGGTGTGGCTAAATCCGATGATAATTGATGGTGTGTGTCTAAATTTTCAAAGGAATGAGTGCAATTACTACAGTGCAGGATAATATTATCCTGCACTGTATACATACAACTCCATTGTTCTTTACTTCGGTCAACGTGACCTCTATCGATTTTCGTGGTCGAGTTGTATTGGAGTCCACAACTTTAAAATTACAACACCGTGCTATTGATTTTCATTGGACATGTTAATCGGTCATCATCGTAAAAATTTGGACACACCTTATGTTTACAAAGTGTCAGCCAATGATATAAGTCAGAAAGAAAACGCTTAACGCTTGGTTGTTTATTTTGTCTCGGGCTACGCCCTCGACAAAATAAGACAACCTCGCGTTTGCGTTCTCTTTCTATAACTTAAATATGGAATTTAATGGCTACTTTTTTCTGATTACATGTATTTAAATTTCGAATATAATAACATAATATTTATACGTTAATTTTAATCGAAAATTAAACGTAACTTTTAATGCTGTGAGAGTTGTTATTTTAACTCATCAAAACATTCTTACTGTACAAAAACGAAAACACACGGAGAATAATAAGCGACAGGTCAAAAGTGTTGACTAATATATAATCATTAAGAAAATATTGGTTATTCGTCAAATTACAAGACACATTGCCCCTGGGTCCAAACAATGTTTAGTGCGTATTATAAATACATTTAATGTGCACACGACACTACAACAAGGGCCACTCAGACGAAGTAGGCTAATTACATGTATTTATCATAATCCTAAATATTATGCAAATTATATCGCCATCGTAATTAAATAGTCTATCATCATTTGAAATGGTAGAACATTTTCTCAAATTACGTTAACTTCAATCCTTGTCAAGCCTATTTGAGTTTTGTCATTTATCCCTATGTCTATTCCTATGTCTACGAAAGCAAATATTGGCTAAAAATAGGGAACATCTCAAAATTATTCTTATATGTTAAGCGAATAAGTAAGGGCAAGCATATTTACAGAATTGTGTTTATGTTTTATGTCTGCCCAAAAATGCAACACAATTAAGAAACAACATTGGAAATAATATGCCTTCAGTGACGCCATAAAGTAGCAAGTGCTTTATATCGTTTCATTTGAACAAGTCTTTTCAACGCATTTATCGATTCAACTTTACAAGTTTTCAGTCTCTTTCTGTGTCCTTTCAGTGCAAGCTGAGCAGTATGGGTAAATCCTGTCCCCTAAAATTATGCAAAGTATTATTTAGAAAAGCTAAAATATCGATTTCGGAAGACAAAGGAATGATGGTCCCATATCAATTACAGTAAAACCTCGTTATTTCGAGGGCCCATCGGGACAAGCAAAATGCTCGAGTTAAGCCAGTTGCTCGAATTATCAGAATTGTATGATGAATTGTTGTTAAGACTAAGTGTAACTGTGTTTTACCAAGTAAGTGTTTGGTGCGCGTATTTGGTTGCAACTACGAATATCGTCATTGTTTATCAGGTCTACACGCATTTTGAGTCGTGCAGACATTCGTTGAATGTTACCTTTGTAGGTGAAATCATGTATAATGGTCTATTTGAGTTGATTTACGACCATTAAGTGATCAAATATTCATTGTTTTGTGATTGTTTCTCTGACTTGGATAAGGTTAACATTTAGAACGGTGAATCATCATAAGAGTTACACACGGCGTGAAAATTACTTCCACTATAACAAATGTTGACTCGTCATTAAATTTCTCATAATTAACGCCTCGTAATTGATTTGTATTATTCAATCTTGCCCCTTGACACCTTTATTGCAGACAAACAACCGATTTCAATGTTGGGGGTAACGCTATTGTCATAAAATGTGATAATCACGATGTGTGAAAATCACGAACCATAGCAACATTAAATCTGACAATTTTTCGGAAGTGTGAAATTTCGCTCGAATGATTGCCTCGAGATAAAGTAACTAATTATCGTTGAAAATTGTTGAATGGACCGACACCTGCGCCGGATGCTCGTAATAACATTACTCGAATTAGAGGGATAATTAATGTACAATATAGAGCAAATTCGTCGGGACTTTTAAATTTGCTCCAATTAGGCCGGTTGCTCGAATAATCGCTGCTCGTATTACCGAGGTTTTACTGTACAATGTAAAGTCTTGTGTCTAAGTGCTACAATGACTTTTTCTACCAGTCGTTTGACACAGTTTTCGTCAGCTTCATTATGACTTATATTTTATTTAAAAAGTAATTTGAAAGCACTGCGTAGAACACGCTTGTATTAGCAATAACGGATGTGGTAAACAGCGGTTTGTTTATAAAGTAAGTTAAGTTACCAATTTTCGAGGGCTGCTTTCAGCAGTTCAGCCAACCTTTGACACTTTAACTTCCCCTGGTCATTGGGGTTACCTATGGAAACGAAACCTGAGTTCGAGTCTCCCTAAGGAGACTGTTTCTCTCCTGGTGGTTGTGCAGCCAACATCGATTCGCGGCGCCCAGGACTATTGAGCATGTTCAGACACATCCCTCACATGTACCAATTCACACCTTGGTCGAGTGTTAGTCTTACTCAGAGAAATTAAGCAATGGTCCAGACGGGAGTTAAACCCGGGACCTCTCGATCCCGAAGCGCGCGCACTACTTTTAGGCCACCTAAGTTGGTTGGAGTCAAATAAACTGTTTTTGTCATGATTACGTATGCACGGTCACTATGCTATTATTTATCTCCATTGTTCATGAAGCAAACACTTAATAGACTCCATTCGAAACATATTTTAACGAAAACATATAAAGCCTCACTGACAAACTATTTGAAAAAATGGTCTGGCCTTACAAACTGCTAGTTAAAATAACACTCACATGAAGTCGACGGAAAACCCCTCTATATGAATCGTAGGTAGCAATCATAGACATCGGTATGGGTAAGGGATAAGTAACACATCTCAATTAGTGCTGTGATTTATGCGCGTAAAATCACGAATGATGTTTGTTTGTTCGACCGACCGTCCGGGACACAATCACTGACTGGTATTAGGGTCCCCGTCAAAATGTGGGATATTTAGTTTTGATAACTTTTGTCTGGCTCTTTGACCTTCATAATTATTACTGTTGACAATGTTGGTGTTAGTGGTAAGAAATCGTATTTAATGTAAACTTCTCGGTATGTCGAGTGTAGTTGTACAGTTTCAGTTTAGCTCGTGTGAGCACGATGTTCTCGATGTGAGCTATTGTGATTGCACTTTTGTCCGTCGTCCGTTGTGCGTCGTCAACAATTGGACTGTTAACACTCTAGATGTCACCGTTTTTACTTAATATTTTTGTAACTTAATCGAACTTGGTCACAATGTTCCCCTCTTAAAAATCTAAGTTAAGATTGCAACTGGGTCATCTGGGGTCAAAAACCAGGTCACAAAGTCACATCAAAGAGAGAACTTGTTAACACTCTAGAGGTCACAGATTGTCACTTAATCTTTATGAAAACTGGTGTTTCTCTGTAAGTTCCCAAATGGGTCGTATGGGGTCTAAAACTATGGCACCAGGCTATAACAAGAAAAACTTGCTAGTATCTGGGGTCAAATTTTGTAGAATCTGAAATGTAAGCGCATATTTGAAAATAAGCGCTTACCAGAACAGAACATATCTTTATTAACTCAAATCGTATAAACGACACATGAGTATACAGAAAACGATACAACATAATAAACGTAACCCAGTCATGGTAAACGTATAACGGAAATCCTAACATATGTTAACAATATGTATTGCTCACTTGTATTATTATTATTATCTAATGAAATTAGTTATAATTATATTTTATGTGATGAAAATAAAAAGCCAAAATAAAGTATAGCATATAAAGAGAGTAGGCTTACACAGTACTTTTTAGGCAAATTGAATATGATTTGAAATAGTTTGTCGAAACATAGTCTAAATAAAATGAGTGTAAAATCTATGTGTCTTGATTTGGTGGTGAATTAGTACTTATTATTTAGCTTGGTTGAAAGGAGCAATACATTTTGTATTTATAATAGCAATTATTGCCAAATATAAGCGCATACTGCAATACCGCCAATCCGTACCGGATTATAAGCGCAAACTATACCATTGCCATAATATCTTAATCTGCCTAAACTTCAGGTGAGCGCTATAGGGCCAATGGACCTCTTGTTTATTTTGTTCATGTGGTGTTTGTCTTCGTAGTTTGCACTTGTAAGACAGCGCGTTTGTGTTTTTTGCCTGTTTGTGTGTGTTTTATGCCTGTTCGTGTGTTTTTGACCTGTTCTGGTGTGGTTGTGTGTGCCTCCCTTTGTGTGTGCGTGTTTGTGTGGTGTGGCCTGTTGTGGCATACACCACTCTCTCTTATTTAGACATTGGTATTGTGCAGATATATTGACCAGGGCTGGTATTCACAAAGCATCTTAAGTGAAAACTTAAATATTTTGTCTTATGTCAATAATTTGTGCAGCTCATATTTCCCACAATTTGAAAAATAATTCATCTTTTCTTAGTGAATATAATAGCTGTTTACATTATGCTTCAAAACTATGCAATATATCAAGCATGTTGATTCTCTTGCTTAGCTGATACACATTAGAAAAACATTAGATTTTAAGAAATTTCTAAGTTTTCTGCTAAGATGCTTTGTGAATACCAGCCCTGCTCCTATTACCTTTACTTCTATTAACATAATTGTAGATCTTAATTATCATTGCCTATGTTTAACGCCGGATGTATGTTTTCATAAACGGAAGGTATAACGTATAAGCCTTAGTCTTAAACACAAAATTTAAATCCAATGGACCGATAACGCACGATTTCTGTACTCGGCTTGTTAAGCTGAGTCCTGCCTTCCCTGTCTGACTTAATATTTGACCTAAAAACCGTGATATTCCATGTGAATACAAATGACGAAACAATGTGTTCCAACACATGTGATAACAAATGTGACGTCATCAGCTTTTCGGCGCAAAAACGTAACGTCGCCAGCTTAAATACGTTCTTATTGACGTTGTATTGACTTGGTAGGCCTAACTATAAAAATGTGTCTAATAAAAAGATTCCTTCATTAGTGACGAAAACAAATTATCAAGCTCCCTAAAGGCTCGATTAATAACCTGTGTTTTCTAGACTCGTTTAAGAAATGTTGATCTCCAAAGACAACTCATGACGGATCCTATATTGATCTTTTTGCTCATAAAAGTTGGCATGATATTTCAAAGCAAGAACCATGTAATATATTCATGCATAAAGGTCAGGATCAGGTTAAATATGTCTCCGTGATATATCCAAGTGGGTATAATAATGTGCTGCATCAGCTATTTAAAAAATGAAATTAAGTGAAAGTAAAAAAATTCCATGTTGTGGGAAAAAAATGATTTGCCGATAGTCCCGCTCTAGATAGATTGAACTGGGTTCATCAATAGATAAACGGTCACTCACCGAAGACTGAACGCGAGAATGTACTATCTTTTTTTGAGGAACAAAATGCGATAGAACGATTTCGCGCCCACTCGCTGATTTGTAACACATCGTTAAACGTGCGTTTAGTAACAAGCCAACAGCAAATTGTAAAAAAAATCTAAACGCCTCAGTTACTCGCAATTAATGATTGTTATCAAGCATATCATCAACTTGCTAGGCAGTCAGTTGCCACAATAAACTAATAAAGAAATACATATTTTATAACCTGATTTTATCATACTTTAGTGTATTCGTATGATATTGACGAAAAACGACAATAATGATTGTTATCAAGTTAATGTGATATTCTACCGATAGCGAACTTTTACCTTTAGAAATCGTCGATGCATAAGCGTATGGTTTTTTGGGGGGATTAAGTGTGTTGATTTTGTTTATCATTTTACAAATACAAACTACATCGTTGTCATGATACATAACATTAAGCCTTATAACTAATTATTAGTTATTTATTAATAAACGTTTCGGCATTAGACTTTTATGGAGCCATATAAAGGCCACCACTTAAATTTAATTTTCATGAAATTTTTCATAAAATTAACGAGGGATTTCTTGAAAACAGGAATCTATTATGAATGCAAGATAAATGTCTTAACGTGAAAAATTGCCAGTTACTGCTTTGATCTGCCACAACATTCCTGTTATTGTTTTAAAGAAACCAAATAACTATTCACAAAAGTGTAATATTTTTCACAAAGATATTTTTACGTTTCGCGAAACTTTCCACGAAAGTCAATTTTTTTCACAAAAACATCTTTACGTTTTGCGAAACATTTTATGCTTTCATGAAAAACTTATTTAATTTCGTGAAAGCATCATCTTTATGTGGTGTCAGTTCAGAGCACTAACAAGCAGAATTTCGTGTTAAGATAATTTATCTGTCTTCATGATAATCTTTTTTCATGAAATATCCCATAATTTTTACGAAAGTTTCATGAAATCTTAAAGTTAAGTGGTGGCAGTTATATGGCTCCATAATCAAACTATCAATAATAATTTTCCTCTACATAATTCATAATATTTGTAGATATGTTATTACTCAAACAAATTTTATGATAAAGAACATACACTTAGATAGTGCCTATAATCATTCACAGTAAGTTAACATCAATTACTGAATCCTCTTCACTCCCATTTGAGCATATGATATTTACTGTTCAACGTTCGATGACTTCAGTCAAGCTTTAAGAGTCTCCCTTTTGACAATACAATTACTTTTAACATAAGTTACCTCTCATTCCAATAATAGTTGTTTGATATTACCTGTCACTTTTAACTTGTCACCCATGAATATCCATGCTTATCCGTTGTCCAATCAGATTTGTTATTTTAACTCATCAAAACATTCTTACTGTACAAAAACGAAAACACACGGGGATTAATTAGCGACAGGTCAAAAGTGTTCGACACTATGTGAATTTATTAGTTTTGTTACGCTATTGAGGTAGATCTAATGTGTTATGACAAACTTGTTGCGCAATAGTTGCATAATGAAATGGGAACATTTAGTACGTAATATTCGCCATTTTGTTTTGCATAATTTCCGGTTGCCAAAACGAACCGACCAATGACAATCCGCACGGAATAACATCGGTGTTTTTCCAGCGTTTTCTTGAAGACTGTTAATTATGGTACAATGAACAAAGTCAATGATAAAGGCATTTTCTACTGTATCCATTCTAAACACAGGACAGACAACCAATATACAGCAGTCATATGATGTCTGCGATCTGTCTATAATTTATCTTTCTTTTGAGAAATAAAGTGCACGGCTGATGTGACACTGTGTCTGTCTTTTATGTGGATAGCTTCGCGCTGCTGCCTTTTCTATTAAGCTTCGTATTGTCTGTATATAGAGTAACGTGTTTAACAATCGAACGAAATAAAGTAGTACAGTTAAATTCCGCTAAGAAGACTTCAGTTATTTTAAATTTTAGGTCTAAAATTATTTATTCAGAACAAAACTAGTTCGCTATTAAGACCGATTTACGACTAATAATTATTGATATTATAAGCGGAACAATACTTAATTTATTATATAAACTGAACGGAGCGATGAATCACTTGTCGACCTAAACTATTGTTTCTTATGTTGTTTCAGTAACTGCCAAACATGAGTACATTCACAAACTACGAGGAATCATCCAACCATTATGATGATAGACGACAAGCTCTAGGTGCAGACGCCGTGTTAGACCAGATCCGGAAACATAGCAAGAAGGCACTTCCGGTACATATATAGTGTATGCCACAAACAGTTGCCTAGTTAGATCAGAGTCTGTATTTCCGTTAAAAGTTGTTTGCGTAAATATGCAACTGGCTGCGAAATGTGATGATTATTTTAAAAAGCAGATAATAGATAATCGGACAGGGATGGCAGCGCTCTACTTAAATAGCAGAGCACAGACAACATAAAAACAATACGGACCACAATTACACCGCACAATGTCCATCACATAACTAAACGAATAAACGAACTTCACCGCCCAAAGCCCAAGTCCAAGCTGTCTAAAGGCTAAAAGACATAGTTTTAGTCACAAAAAAAACTAAACTTAAGCCTAACTGCTATTGTTTACTTTGCAGATAGATTATATTTGTATTTGGTTTCGACTGATAGGTTAAGTTGTTACCCATGTCCATCCTAAATTTCGGAACGTTGAGTGTTATATGTGTTCAATTCAATGGCGTAACTTGAAACCTAACATTATCTCGTTATTTGTTACAGGACATACGGGTACTTGATGCAGGATGTGGTACCGGTAATTATGCCAAAGCTTTGTTAGACCGTGGTATACGTAAACTTACACTAACTGATGCGTCACCTGGTATGTTAAATCGAGCCCGAGCCAAACTAACTCGAGCCATGAAAGCTGGATATATTGAAGACATAAAACAAGGCAAACTTCCTGACATACCCTTCAAGGAAACATTTGATGTCGTCATATTCAGTCTGGTTAGTAACAAGTATAAAATATAGCATATTAATATTCGTTGTTAGGAATTGTCACGAGCGTTACAGCTCAGCCGACTTTCCACTCAATGATCGACTGAACCGACACATGACGCTGGCTTAGAATTAGAAGGTCGTAAGTACTACTTACTATCTTATAAGACTCGTGCATATTGGAAATCTGCATCTCAAGTCATGTTGACCAAACTCGAGTATAAAAAGTCTGTTTTTCCATAAGTAAAGGGTAGTTTTCAGACAATGTTTCCTTGTTTTCTCAAAATATTGATTTTGTACTGACGACCTTCTTATTCTAAGCCAGCGATGTATATATAGGTAGCTCTGTCCCTGTTTCCTCGGGCTTTTTGTGTATTTCAACAATACATGGTTCCCATCATTACCAATTTAACTTCATTCGATAGCAAAAAAGAAACGCATACAAAAACATCTTATGTAATATATAAATAGCATAAGTTTGGCGGCTAATAGAACTCAGTACAAATGTATTATTTGTTATTTTGCTGACAAAACACCAATCGAGAATAACTTAATATTAATGATAGTAATGAAGTTCATAATAACTATTGCCACCAAGCTTAAGTAGTATAAATCTACCGTGTTTTCTTCTCTGTTAGCCTACTACAAAACACGGTTTACATATCTACAGTTGACAAATTTATTCATTCTATCATCATTGTCAAGTTACGCTTAGTGTTTCTATTTGGTTACCAAAAAAACTGATTTGAAAATTTGCTGAAGTAATGGAGTTCTAGGTGCACAATAAACACTCTACTATACAGTTGACATTGGTGTTTTCATGCTATAAAACATTCAATATTTTGTCGTTTTCAGGTGCTTCATCATTTGGACAACGGTAATGGAACATTCAAACTTTTGGAAAGCGTCATACAAAATGCGTACCGTATTTTAGAACCGGAAGGAGTTGTAATTGTCATAGCCCAGGTAGAGAATGATATAAGCAATAATTGGTACTGTCAACTTAATCAGAACATTACCAGAAAGTATGCGGAAAAGTTCGCCCCGGAAGAGGTTTATATGAAATATTTCAGACAAACTGGATTCAAACTCCTTCAAACGACGAAGGTCTGTGGCCGGCTTCTAGCGGACCATGACCGACTCAATGGTCCACTCGATCCATCATGGAGGGCGTGTGACTCGTACTGGTCGTGTGCGTCCGAGGATGACATTAAAGATGTTGAAAGTAAACTCGCCGCCTTGCAAGCCAACAACTCTTTGGACCAATGGGTACAGGATAATGATCGCACTATTACAGATGGTATATTAACTCTATTTGTGTGCAAGAAGTAGACAGTAATTGAAGAGGATGACAGATTTGCGATATAACTGTATACTGAGCAAGAGTTCCAACTAGACTATTCTTAAATTTCTCCCATTATTTTATCTTTTTGTTATGTTCTGAAGTATGAATTATGATATGTGTTGGGTATAATGTCTGTTTCTTTCCAACACTACTGCTTTGTCAAGTTCATTAATCAACATAATGAGATAAACATTGATGTTTGCAAATCTTTTAGTTGATTTCAGTTACTTCTACTTAAATAAAACGATGCACTTTTAATGGATAAACTATTAATGGAATATAAGAAAAATGAAGGGGTCTAGTTGAAACATTTGCACAATATATATTCAAGCATGACTAGTGGATACTCTCATGACATAATGTATAACCTATTACTAATACAAACGTATGGATTGCTACATTGCAAAGTAGTTGCGATTATTGGTCGCAACTTATTCAAAATATTATGAGTACACCATAGATAAATTCAAGCATAAAAACATGACGTACATTTTCAGAAATTGGTTCTTCTGCATTTTCATTGTAAAATGATATACTTTTAATAGATAAACTGTTGATGGATAAATTATTAATGGATACACTATTAATGGATAAACTATTAGATCACAACTCTGTTCATCCTCTTTTCAATAGATCTATCTAATCATTCCACTCCATTCCAATGTAAAAATTATATTTTATATTATTTTATTCTATATTATATATTTCTATTTATTATATAACAAACTATTTACATTATAATGATTTTTGTTATTGTATGCGTAAAATAAAGATCTATAAAAGCTAATTATCTGGTCGTTTTAGTGAAGTTATTGTAACTCACTCAAAACAGAATACATACGTTCGGAGTTTGAAAATAGGTGTAAAATAAGCAGACACTTCTCGAAGGTTACCGCCCCTCGGAGTGTGTCGCTCTGAGAGGTTCTCTGTACTGAAGCAATGGTAAAAATACAATAAGGCCATCTATGTACTCATTACCGTAGTTGAAATGTAATATAAATGTTTTACACTGCCCCAAAGGACACGTAATAATTTTGTTTGCCTGAATTTCAAAATATGGTCGTCAGTCAACTGGTTTCCGTGGCAAACAATAATTCATAGTATAGTCGGATATTTCTAACCTGTCGCATAATTATTTAGAGGTCTGCCTTCAAATTATCGGACAAAATTTCTTTGACCAACGTGTTTGAACAGACCTCCACCAAAGCACAAGTAATTTACATAAACTTCAATGGCACTAAAAAAATAATATTAAGTCTGACAGGGAAGGCAGCATTCAGTTTAACCAGCCGAGCACAAAAAATATCAAAAACACACAAGGCCCAATCAAACCTGAACCAGCCGAGCACAGAAAACATAAAAAACATAAAAGGCACAAAGCCCAACTAAACAAGTTATAATCCTCCTATGTCCTAGCTGTCGAAATTCTAAATGAACCAGTTTCAGCAATCAAAAAGCTGAATGCCCAAGTAGAATGACCTAGTTCCAACATTCAAATGGCTGAAAAACCTAGTTTTAGCTGTCAGAAGTCCTAAAAAGTAGAAAAAACAGTATAAACAGCTCAATGTGAAGGTTTCAGCTAAATGACATAGTTTCGGCAATAAAAACACTCAACGCCCGGCCGGATAACCCAGTTTCAACAATTCCAACGTACCATCAGCCAAGTTCTAACCAAGGTAAGAATAAAATCTACCATGCATGTGCAAGTTTGTTATTTGTACACCCTACATGCTCACTAGTTTAAGAAATTGAAGCGTACGATGGTACTCTGAATGGATTGAATAAAAACCTAACATCGGTTACCGCCCCTTACAGCTGCATAAACTAAGCATTGTGAATTACCATATTGTAATAAACAATAACACAGAAGCTTGCAATAAATGTAATTATAATTTCACAAAGACTGTACAAGACATGTCATCAGATAGGAAACTTGTAATAGACGAAGCCTACATGTATTAACTATTTAGGAATCAAAAGCCCCAGGAAGGTGGATCCAACCACGGACTTTGTTGTTTGTGTCGCTATCCCGCATCCGTCACTCACCACACTGGTCGTGGGGACAAATGTCGTTAGTTCCAGAAAATGTTGTCCAATATTAATATCTTGGTGAAATGTTACGTTACAATTTGCCTATAAAGAAACAAGCTTTATTGTATACACAGGCATGCTATCAACTAGGAACTGTTTTGATTAATCGTACATGTATAGTCCGTTTATTCAGGTCTGTCACTTGTATACAAACATTACCTTATCATAATTTTGCATGTTTAATATTTTTAAACATTGTTATTGGAGAAAAAGACCGAGAACACCTATTGACCTAAGCCTTATCCACTAAACTACACATATAATCTATTAAAATAAGACAATCATACATGTTTATGTACACAATGTTTATGTAAACAATGTTTGTGTAAACAAGTGACTGATCTGAATAATCGATTATTACCAGCATAACTATGTTTGCATAATTTGCTGATCAATGAGACACATTTATAAGTTAACTCCCTTTGAAACAAGTACTCTCTTAAATAATATTGGTCTTGTCAGTCAGCTCAGACTTAAACATGCCAAATCGTCTTTTCGCCCATGAGTTGCTATAAATATACAGCACTGTTTCGAAAATAATTAAAATTGTACTGTTTTTAAAATAAAGCAGTGCAAATGTACGGCGTGTTAAAATTCCATATATACGTGCATAATTACATTGGGTTAGATTCATTGGAAATAAAAAAAAATAAAATAATAAAGACTTTATTTAAAGAGGCAACAATGAAATGCTATATTAATGTTTGCAGCTTTATGTATGAGTTTCAGTCTTGGAGTTCATTCAGTATATAAATGACCCTGCACCTTTAAATTATTCTCTAAATTTAGATTATTGTATAATGTTTTCAAGTGCATATTACTTATCACCAGACATTAGTATGTATGGAATTTAGGATTTGTCGGCGTTTTGGGAGCATCGACAGTTATGGGGCAGTTATGGTCATTTAGTGCTCATTTACAAATGGTAAGTGTAGCAAGAGTTACATATGTAAATTACCAAATGGAGAAATAGGGAAATACAAAACGGTAAAAAGTATTTCCCTCATAGAATTTCCTTACAACATCAAAGTTCCACGCTGTTATGGCGTCCATAACTGGATGTGCCAATTAGGGTATGGGGTGATCGTTCCTATCTCCGAGTAACACATGGGTTGGCTTGAAGAATAATTCAAGTTCCAGACCTTATTTACTTCGAGAAATAATATTAAATATACCAGTTTGCTCTCATATTTTGTCGCATTTGAGAGTCATGAGAGGCATACAGAGGAACAATTCCGCTGACCGGCGTAACCAACAGAGAGGTAACCAGAAACACAAGGTTGAAGTTTTGCAAATGCACCAGAGTTTAGACTTTGTAATAAATTATTATATTAGATCAAACTTACCCCGTTATTAACCAGTGTGAAGACAAAGTCACCGTTGAACAAATCAGGTGCCTGGAAAATAAACAATGTGTGTGAGATGGAAGTATGTGTATGTCACGTGATCATCATATAGTAGCCTAGGAATTAACTTATTGTAGAGTTTGCAAAATGAACGTGACTGTATATAACGTGTACGTGTGGCTACATGTACGTGTACGTATATGTAAAAGTTGCAAGTCAAATTCGCTTGTGAACCAAAACATGCACATGTAAAATCATGAATCTTTTTGAGTGTAAATGAAAACTGAGTCACTGGGCGATGCAATCGTAAGTCACTGGGCGATGCAGCCTGTGAGAAATAATGTTTAACCGTCACGTGACTTTACACACAAACACACGTTTTGCTTCGGGTTAACATTCATGCCAAATATAAGAAAAATTGGTCAATGTATGACAAAGTTATGGTCCAGACAAACTTCAATTCGACTTCTGACCTCCAACACTGACCTTTGAGATAGGAACCTGAGGGTTGGGCATGACACTCTGCCTCATAGAGGTAATCATTCATGCCAAATATAAGAAAGATTGGTCATTTTATGACAAGTTGGGCTCCGGACAAGCTTCAATTTGACCTTTGACCTCCAACTTTAACCTTAGCCTTTAAGATAGGAACCTGGGGGTTGGGCATGACACCCCGCCTCGTGGAGATGAACATTCATGCCAAATAAACGCAAGATTGGTCAAAGCATAATAAAGTTATGGTCCGGACAAAATCGGACGGACGGACGCACGGACGGACGGACGCACGGACGGACGGACGCACGGACGGACGGACGCACGCACGCACGCACGCACACACGCACACACGCACGCTCACCGCAAGCGGGCTCGACAAAAATAAGATTCACTTAAGGACTTCCGCCTTGGTACGTAACATTTACCTCAAAGACTACTGTAGGGAACAAGACAGTGTAAATTAAAGTTTCCCGCAACGTAATTCCCCGTAACCAAATGGCCACAGTGACAGGTAATCAAAGAATGTAAAACATAGTACTCAATGACCTGTCAGAAGTCAGGGCAACAAGAGAGCAAAACATTTAAGGACACGACAAGACAATGTAACAGACAAACTTCAGCACCTGCCGCCCGGAAAGGCTTAATGTTAGGTATATTCATAAGAGTAACACTTAGACGATTATTGAAAATAATAACACTAATATTATTATAGTTATTCGTATACGCTTTAGACTTACCGTTACTGGAGACATTTTCAGAATACGAATGTTTTGTGGTAGATTAACAAGTCCTAATTTATTCATCTCTACTAAAAACGCCATATGGTCGGTGACGCTCATAGTCAACACTATAATTGATGTAAAATAAATTAACACTTTCATGGTGCATAAGAAGCAATATAGGCGACTAAGATACAACGAGCGTGGTTTGTAGAGTAATCCGTGAATATTACGCTATTTCACAAATCACACAAAATGTAGATTAGATAAAATTAAAGCAACCTTGTCCATCAGTTATGCAAATCACACCAGTCTGTAATTGTCATATATACATTTGGATTGCTTCTAAGATTTTACGTTTAAACTAGACCTTTGTTTTAATGACCTTCAGTGCAACATCCAACTTTAACTATATATTAGTAGTAACCTTGGAATGATTATGTACTAACGCGCTTTTATATATAAATAACCGTTCACCGAATAATTTTTGCGTCCAGTAGGACTTTTAGATTGATGTTCACTGACTTTCAGATTAACGTTAACTGACTTTAAGATTAATGTTCACTGAATGATATATCGACGTTCACTGATTGACAGATTGACGTTCACTGACTTTCAGAATAACGTTCGCCGACTTTCAGATTAACGTTCACAGATTTGCAGAATAACGTTCCCTGACTTACGGATGGATGATCACTGACTTTCAGATTAATGTTCACTGAATGATATATAGACGTTCACTGATTGACAGACTAACGTTCACTGACTTTCAGATTAGTGTTCACTGAATGACAAATTGACGTTTACAAAATGACAAATTGATGTTGACTTACTTTCAGATTGATGTTGAATGACTTCCAGAATGACGTTCACAGACTTTCCGATTGATGTTGACTGGTCACTTCCAGAATGACGTTCACAGACTTTCAGATTAGTGTTCACTGAATGACAGATTGATGTTCACTGACATACAGATTGACGTTCACATACTTCCAGATTGACGTTCACTGACTTCCACTGACTTCCAGTTGACTTCCAGAATGACGTTCATAGACTTTCAAATTGATGTTTATTGAATTTCATATTGACGTTCACTGAATTTTAGATTGAAGCTCAATGAATGCCAATTTGACCTTCACAGGGTTTCAGATTTACATTCACTGACTAATGGTTTACTAAATGTCTGGTTCACGTTCATCAACTGAGAATGTAAAATGAACAGAGATATCCTCTTTAACAGGTAGACATAAATTGCACTTGCGAATACAGATAAGACTGTACAATGTACATAAAGAATGCTCATACATGATTCCATGTATACATGCGACAATTGAGAATTGTGGTCAAATGACTTAACTTTAGTCTCATTCTATTGATGTCTCCTAATTGATGACGGGTAACTGGTTTGCTCAAGTCGGTCATCCTGTACACAGGTAACTGTATCATTAATAAAGAGTAAACCAAAAAAATATTTTTTTTTATAAAATTTATAATATCTTAGAAAGGTTTATAACATGAGAAGTTGATATAGCAATATATCAATGATACAGTTACCTGTGATCCTGTATGCCTCGTTCGGTCGATCCTTCGGTATGTAGACCAAAAAGTTTCCGTTTAATAACTCAAGACCGATTGACCCCATCATCCTCAAACTTGTCATTGAAGTTGATGACCATCAGAAATTAACCCCTATCGATTAGGGGGTCAGTAGATCACAGGTCAAGTTCGCAATGACTTTTAACATTACTGATAACTTGCTTTTAGGATGATGGCATGGTGGCATACGTGTTTTAACAACCATCAGGGCAGGTTATACAGTCAATAATTTTCTATAATATTTCACACGTAAACGGAGACCATTTAAGTATAAAAAACAACTAACTTTCACGTCACCAAAACTACTGATGATGGCCTCCGTAGCTCAGTGGTTAGTGCGCTTTGCGTCTACCCAGGGTTCAAATCCGGGTGGAGGCACACACATGCCTGCCATTTTTCAGCAGAAAGCTGTCTGTCAAATAAAGGCTGTGCTCGGCATTTTTTAAAGATAACTTCTTGAAAGTGTCACAGACAAATTAAACCTTCCATTCTTAGGAATCGCAAATTTACAGACATGCTAATTCACGTATTCTGTTTCGTGATTTAGCGTTGTATGGTTGTATATGTAATGAATTATTACAATTTTAAATTTATAGCAAATTAAATACTTTATGTATAGTGTATAGTCCAGTCAGCGTAAGAATCAAGTGACGTACCGGTCGAGTCTACTATAACGGTGTAAAACTGATAATAAAGGCTTAAACTATATTGTACAAACAACTATAATTTCAATGCTAATCTAACATACTATATTTGCTCTACCTGTTCAGACAATGGATTTAATCTTTTTTCGTACACATAAACTGCAACGTCACTGTCACAATATCCTAACTGGACTGTACACAATGCTAAGCAATACTGAAGCGGCGGCAGAATCTAGCAATGGACGCAAGAGACAGACATCGAGCGTGCCGTTTCATATTTCCCCAAAAGGGATTCCTTTTGCATTTTTATAGAAAAAAACACTGTTCACTGAATTACCTTTATCAATTCAGAGTTTGTCGGTGGTGGCACGTAAATTTCACAACAATGTCCATTTTCATCCATAAGTGGGAAGTTGACCGTTTCTTGTGGAAGGATGCAGTTTAAAGTACTGTTTTATCTTTTGTTTTGTTAAACATATTTTATTACCCAAACAATGTCATACAAACTTATAGAAATACATTTTATATACGTGGGTAAAACGTTCGAGCCACAAGTTCCAAAACTTAGTCACGGCTCTCCCCTTGACTGTTTTATCAAAACACTTACGCAAATTTTAATCTTATGTTCAAATCTAAAAACTTCCCTTTCAAACTTAAAATTGTGGAAAGTGTGTATAATATCAATGGTGATTCAGTTATTCAATTCCTTCAAACATTATTTGTGTAGTTGTAAAAGATGCCTAGCGAAAATAAATTTGAGCGCAATTGTAAGATTCTAGTAGACGCTTTGATAAAACAGTACATTTGTACCAGGAAAACAAGTTAGGAGAATCAGTAATATAGATTAGTTCTATCATTTATAACTTTATACTTATAACGGTTAATATTAAAATACATTGAATATATTGCAAACAACACTCTTATGAGAACAAAACATGTTACTTTTATAGTATCAGAATATGAATTGATGTTTCAAACTTATTCGACAAAAAATAACTAAAACACGAAATACCCATGTGGCACGAATGCTAAGTGGCACACAATTAATGGTGCTGCACTCAAAGAGTCCAGAATGAAATTATTGGATTGACTACAAATGGTGGTAGGCTTTGAAAAGTATGCTTTGAAATAATGGAATTGAGTTTAAAATATGTTAAAAGTGCACACATGTACGAGCTAGATGTAGTGAAATTGTTTATCTTGAACTATTTGACATTTATGAACTCAATACGAAAGTGAAAGTACAATAGGGAATAACCCATCTGGAATCACTCTGCGCTTCAGTGAAACTCAGTGTGTTCTCAATCAATTTGTTATAAATATATGCTTGGACTGTATTATCAAATGCGTTCAAATGGTAATGGAGCAAGTGCTATGGAGGTTGTCATTATAGAGTTGGTTGAAGGATTGATTGACCGAGTGTAAAAATATCTATTCTATCGTATACATGTATATAATAACACTAATACCATTTACTTGTACGGGGATGATGGTAACAAATTTGTTTCAAGTTGCCCGGCTAGCTCAGTCGGTAGAGCATCAGACTTTTATGTGTATTGTGATATCTGAGGGTCGTGGATTCAAGTCCCCGTTGGGCGCAAACTTTTTACAACGATATTTTACAGAACTTATGGAAACTAATACGTACACATAGCTGCAATGTTTTCCTGGTACTGTGGAGCAATTCCACGTGATTTTTGGATATAGGTCCATGACGAAATGTGCTGCACTTCAAACACAAACATAGCCATAAGTATTTTGATTCTTCATCGATTTTTATTAAGCATTCGCCAGTGTAAGGGAGAAAATGCTTTACACAAAATACGGGATCTTTTTAAGCAGTTTTGCAGTTTTGTCCAACACCCCGAGTAACCCTCATAGTGTCGGACTACAATTTCAAGGCGTCTTTTCCCCAAGGTTTCACATGGTGCTAGACAAAACGGCCAAGTTGCTGATAGGCAACTTACATTCCATTGAAAGCTTACATACTTTCCCTTAGACGACTGGCGTATGTGTCGTAGGTATAGAAATAAAATACTTACCACTATTTTTGTTTTCCAATGTTGACACATTTCGTCTTGGATTTTAAGCCTTTAATGTGTTCACGAGGTATTGCCTCACTGCTAGTAATTAAAGCGATAGCCTACATAATGCATTAACACATACATTAACTCCCCAGCTAGCGAAATAGGTATAGCTCTGTATTTAGGCCAAAAGAGTTCCTGTTCGTTCGTGTTCATGATCAAACTAAAATAAAACGGTCAACTAAAAGTCCAGAATGAAATTATTGGATGACTGGAAACGGTGGCAGGCATTGACAAGTATGCTTTGAAATCATGAAATTGAGTTTACAATCAGTTAAAAGTGCACACATGTACGAGCGAGATGTTATAAAATCTTGAAGGCGTTTCAAGGCGTCTTTTCCCCAAGGTTTCACATGGTGCTAGACACAACGACCCAGTTGCTGATAGGGATTTTACATTCCGTTGAAAGCTTACATATTTTCCCTTAGACGACTGGCGTATGTTTCGTAGAAATCGGTATAGAAATAAAATATTTACGGCTATTTTTGTTTTCCAATGTTGACATATTTCGTTTTGGATCTGAATTTTTAGTGTGTTCATATCACGTGGTATTGCTACACTGCTAGCAATTAAAATAATTATAGCCTTAATAATGCATAACACATACATTAACTCCACAGCTAGCTCAGGTTGGTATAGCTATGTATTTAGGCTTTTAAAATTCCCGTTCGTTAGTGTTAATGAATAATCAAAAATAGAACGGTCAATTTAGAGTCCAGAATGAAATTATTGGATTGGCTGGAAACGGTGGTAGACATTGAGAAATGTGCTTTAAATCTTGAAATGGAGCTTAAATATGTTAAAAGTGCACACGAATTTACGAGCGAGATGTGGTGAAATTGTTTATCTTGAACTATTTGACATTTTTGAACTCAATACGAAAGTGAAAGTACAGTAGGGAATAACCCATCTGGAATCACTCTGCGCATCAGTGAAACTATGTTCTTAATCAATTTGTTATAAATATGTGCATGTACTTTATTATCAAATGCGTTAAAATGGTATTGGAGCAAGTGCTATGAAGGTCGTCATTATACAGATGGCCGAAGGACTGGTTGACAGAGTGTACATAATATCTATTCTATTGTATACATGTATATAATAACACTATAATAACATTTACTTGTACGGGGATGAAGGTAACAAATTTGTTTCAAGTTGCCCGGCTAGCTCAGTCGGTAGAGCATCAGACTTTTATGTGTATCATGATATCTGAGGGTCGTGGGTTCAAGTCCCACGTTGGGCGCAAACTTTTTACAACGATATTTTACAGAACTTATGGAAACTAATACGTTCAGATAGCTGCAATATTTTTAGTACTGTGGAGCAATACCACGTGACTTTGGAATACAGATCTTAGACGAAATGTGCTGCACTTCAAACACAAACATTGCCATAAGTATTTTATTTCTTCATCGATATTTAATAAGCATTCGCCAGTCTAAGGGAGAAAATATAGGCTTTCCACAAAATACGGGATCTTTTTAAGCAGCTTTGCAGTTTTTTCCAACACCCCGAGAAACCCTCGTAGTGTCGGACTGCAATTTCAAGGCGTCTTTTCCCCGTGGTTTCATATGGTGCTAGGCAAAACGGCCCAGTTGCTGATAGGGATCTTACATTCCATTGAAAGCTTACATAGTTTCCCTTACACGACTGGCGATTGTTTCGTGGAAATATAATGAAACAGCGCAAACGAGGGGCAATGCAGTTTAATGCCAAGTTCATAATTTTGGACTGAAACTTTGCATGATAACATCAATAGGCAACTGATTTGTATGCCCAAACATACTTTTGTAAGACGGTTAAAAGCTCTCTATACGTGTTACTATAGCAACAAAATAACGCATGATCGGGATGAGTCGTATTCTTTTTCCCTAACAAGTAAAATAGCAACTGATTTTAATAAATGCACGACTTCAGATTTCTGCGCGACTGATATTTATGGCGTTTACATGCAGCGTTGCATCGACTGACGCACTTGCTTAATTACTTAACAACAGAGAGAGCACAATTAGTGATGGTGCCAAGTGATTCAAAACAAACTCGCACATTTGTCTAAGTTTGGTTACTAACTCGGATATTTACCAACTACAATGTATAAATGTATCAACAAGCGTCATCAGAGACCAATATGCTTCAGATATGTATTGAGAGAAACAGAAGTTTAAAGAAGGTGTAGAGATCGTGTAAGAGGCTACAATACAATGCCGAATGGCTTCATTGGATTCAACATCTATCGTGTCGGTCAAAGACGCTGTGAACTACAGAAACAGAATACTATGGAAACATGTTATCTGAGAAGTGGGAGGTGCGAAACTGCACATACGATATTGAATTAAAAAATCACATTTGGTATGAAGACATGTTTGTTATGTCACTTGCAATTGATGTATATGTATTTTGCAAAGTTGCAGTCCGAAGTTATGAATATGGCAAACAATATAGCGTCAGACCGGTTAGTTATGGATTGCCCCTCGTATATTTAAGGTAACCATATACTGTTGATGTCACAACCGCGTAAACAAACATTCGACACGATCGATCATTACAGGTGTGTCAGGATTAAGTCCTAACATCATTAGTACATTTATATGATGCAAACTTTGACTGCCCTGTAGCCGCGTGATTAAAGCTATGGTTTTGTGAGTCTTATTTAGAACATGTATACAATTTACTGCGAGTTCAAATCCCAACAATGCCTATACTTTTTAATTTAACTATTATTGTATATTAATGATTTTGCTCATACCGGTGATTACATACATACAATGAATAAACTAGATATATTCACATTTGTATTCCAGCACACCAGTTCACAGCACAATGAGTTCATCCTACGAAGTTGGAAATTACAGCAATTTTTGCATTTAATGTACTAGTAAATATAAAAAAACCATAGCGTATCTATGTCAAGCCAGCTACTATTTTCGCAAAGAAAATATGATCCAATTTATTTGTCGATAAAAACACATCAGAAAAATATTATAAAAAGCATAAAAATGCGTATCAGACTGGATTCGAACCTTTACTTGGATTTCACCAATGATTTATGCTGATACATGTACCATGCATTTAACGCACTACGCTAAGAACGCTTATAAAATATACTATGCTTACTTAATACATACAGCTATGGTCAAAAATGGTATGAGTAAAATAAAAGCGCTGAATGGTCAATGCATACATTTACCTATTAAGAAATGGAACATTCTGGCGGTTTTGACAGATATCTTTGAATCGACAGTACAAAGTGTTAGCTCCGCATGAAATGATCGAGTAGTGTTTACAATCCTATCAACGCCGATGTAAGCAAATGACATTTCCAACGGAAATTTGTAGATCATCGCTTATAGTCAACAGAAGCTATTTATCAACCCTAGTCTCATCTCTAGAGTACGTAGTCCCATAAATAAAATAAGACTCTACGTACGTTCCACAGTACTATAGAGTCTCATAATTTTGAACTTAGCTGTCTTTAGCAAAATTTTATTTCCGAATTGAACGACGTATTCGGGATTAAACAGCAAAAAACAGCGTTAAACATACCTTTACACAACCAATATTAGATTAAAAGTTTGTCTGACATCTGTCGCGATTCATTTCCGTTGTAAAAACGAAAGTTACCTACAGTTGACAAATTCGTCTTAGACGAAATAATTATTCAGTACGGAGTAGTCGTTCTTGACCGACTATAATGTAGGCCTATTTTTAGTCTGGATACGGGGTTTCAGTTATAGCCATTTTTCGTCTAATCAAAATTCGTACAAATGTCAGAACAACAACATTCGGAATACATCGGCTCTGTTGGACGGCTTCAATGGCGTAAATAAGGACATTTCAGTAAATTTCTAAGTGAAATGAAACGGGAGTAATTTATGTATCAATGAGGTTAGTGTTCTTGCAATCATTCGTTTTCAATGATAGAAAAGGCATTAATGAAGCCATGTGTGGTGTGCCTTTACTTTGTATTGCCTTTTATGGCTCATAATCGGTCACCAAACAGCGACAAAGAATCGTGTCGCAAACTGCTACATACATGTACTTGGGACCCGGTGAGACCTAACGTAATGTAATGAAATGAAATGATACGTTTGGTCTCTGTTGGGAGTATAGAGTATGTAATTCCGGACCATTCAATTAAGTATAGAAAATGTTGTTTACCAGTTGCGTACGTTGCTATATTTCATCTGTCAGTATTTTAGATATAATAACTTGTAAGCACAGATGATGGTAATACTATCTTTGGAACTAGCGCTTATTGTTTATTCGATATATTCGTTTCAATAGTTTAACTCACGTTCTATTGTGAAAACAATCGTCTATGAAATAAGAAATTTTACCATAATAATGATTTCTCGTGGATACCATGATATTAATGCCTTGTTTTTACAGAAATTCCGTTTTGATTTTAAATTCGCCTATTATCTCCACTGGAATGGACCGATTCATATCTCACAAACAGAACTATGACGGTTTTAGTGGAACAGTCAGCATATGAGACTGAGTCGTTGAGGTCTCGTGTTCAATTGAAATGCGAATGACCATGACATTGACTTAACAGTTGCCTCAGTGGAATCAGACAATGAATTAGTTGAAATTGAAATAATTATGAATGGAAACAGACTCTAGTTAGGTAGATCGAACAGCACACGTGCAAATGTTAGAGGATGTAACGTAAAATGAATCGATCATGTCAGAGACCTGGGAGTAAACATGACCAATACACCCAACTTCAGTTACGAACACTTTGGACTATACGTAAATATCGCACACAAAAGTGCATGAATTGGTTCATTCTTCTAGATTACCAAAACTATGTACAGCGAGTCCAAATTCATGCGACCATGAATGTAACTTATGATAATCCAAGCGCTGATATATTGAAATAATTGCACTTGCTTCAAGTTTAGACTAGGGTCATGTTCTGGTATTTGTGTTCCGTATCAACATTGGTACGGCTCCCGTATATCTCAGGGAACTGTTTTGCATAGTAGATACCGGTACAGGCTGCGACAGCAAAGTGACACTAACTTTCACATTCCTAGACGGCGAACATAATTGGCTGACAGATATAGGACAACCACATGCCCAAAATAGTGGCACGATATAACCAGCTTTCTGAAAGACATTATACATGAAGCCACTTTAGATCAAAATTGAAACGCGTTTGTATAGTCGGTTTCATGGACAATGAATTCCCTGTCCGATTTTCTATTATCTGTTTTTCATGGACAATGACTTATTCCAAGCTCTAGAACCCTAGTGTGTCAATTGCAATAGTCAAGTGCAATAGAATTATCATATGTTTGTTTCGAGATAGGTGACAAGATACAGCACAGTGCATATTGACTGCATTGCATTACTTAACACTAACTAGATATCTATTAAATGAAGACATTGATAAGTAAAGAATACATTAATAAGAGAATGGTCATGTAAAGATAAACCACAATCATTCGGACGTAACTGTACTTTTAATAATATAATAATCCAAGTAAACGGGTTGTATATTCACCATTAGGAATAGAAACACATATTTGAAAACATTCCAGCGAAATGAATGATGAAACTAATTTGTAATTCAACCTGATTGTCATCAGAGTGGTGTTAAGATGGGCCATAAATACAATATCCAGGGCGGACTAAAATTAATATAAATAAAACAAAGCAACTTTGTATTAAACAAAAACATAATTTTATCATTCATAAAGATTAAGTAATAAAATATATATGAGCCAGCCTCCAGGAAAACCTGCTATAATGACATTATGTATTTACTATATATTATGTAACAAGATTTTGATAAAGCTCTAAAATAAGGAAAAATACATATCTTTTGTTTCTATTTTAAGTAATTGACCCATATAGTACTATACCTTAGCTTTAAATTTTCCTATGAATTATGTCGAAAACACATACTTCGTTGCTATGATGACCAATTTCAGAAAAGTACTCTGATTGAGAAAAACGAGGATTTAGTTGTTTAAAGCAGAAGTAGCCGTTCTCTGAATGCAAACAATTTCGATTTGGATATATATTTTGAAAAGTGAAACATAATTATAAACTTTGGTACTATTTTGAACAGTTTATGTCAAGAATTAATCAAATGGTGTAACATTTAATGAAATACTTATTTCAGTTAAGTTGAATAACGTTTGAATGACGTTTGCGACGTCACACAAAAAGCTCCGAATAGGGACTCTACAAAAACAGCTGTAACTTCCTTAAAACTTAAGATATTAACATACATATGTAATTTCTTTTGCAATTTGCTTATTTAACATTATCCTGTAATACTATAGAACATCTTAAAGTCTATATTTTTGTCAAAATGGCAGGTTTACCTGGAGACTGGCTAATATGTATTACGGAAATATAATTTTGAAAAAGAGTTTAACAAAGGTTTCTATACACAATGTTATGTAAACAAATGGCTGTTCTGAATAATCGAGTTATAAGTCATTAATCGGAGTCAATGCTTTAGAAAAAATGACTTGATGTATGAGAATATTTCAAAGATAACTATCATCCTGTCTTCTTGGTTTCCGTATCAGCACAAGTATAAGGATTAATGAGGAACGATTTATACCCATACCCGACAATATTTGTGATTTGAATTAAATGAAATCTTTGAAACTACCGGAAATAAGGATGAACGAAACGGATATTGAAAATGACGCGTCGCTGTCTAGTGACGTTTATATCACTGCGATTGGGTAAATAGTATACACATTACATGTATTTATAGTACGATTTCGATAATCTGACCGTTTGTAGTGTCGAGCACTTTTGACCTGTCGCTAATTAATCCCCGTGTGTTTTCGTTATTGCACCGTAAGAATGTTTTGATTAGTTAAAATAACATCTCTGATTGGACAACGGATACGCACGGATATTCAAGGGTGACAAGTTAAAAGTGCTAGGTAATATATATACGAAGGTCACAACATAAACATAATACAGGTGATCCAGCTTTGATAACATGCATACAAACTCTTTATTAGGCTGCACTAAATGTATAATTTTCAATTGCAAACATAGCGCAGTTGATAGAGCAGATAGTTTCAAATACCAAAGCAATCAGAACGGTCCGTACGGCATTTTTACGGGATACAATACCTCGGATGTATCAAGCGTATGAATCCAGCAGCTTTCTTTCTTAAATCCTACGCAGAAGAAAATGGGCCGAAGAAAATAGACCGTAACTTATCAGCAGCGGAAATATCAAAATATGTTTTATTGATTAAACAACACAATTTCGCTACACTCCTTGAGCATAACACGCAGCTACGCAGCGCTTGGTTGATTGACGTGTATTCCATTGAAGCACTGTTTAAATATGTCATGATGACGTCATGGCGAAAGACGTTAAAAATGGCGACGTTCTATTTATACCCGAGAGATGATTCATTCGATTGTCCGAGGTGTCCCGATTAATACCAAAGGAATAACGTTTAAGGTTCAACCCCCACTGACGGTTTGTATTTTTTTTAAAAAACAACAACATATAGATAACACGTTGTTTTGTTTTTTATTTCATTGCCTCAGATTGATAGAAAAGTATACAATTTAATTCATGATAAGAGGAAAGTTAATTCAGGAAATCGAAACGATGACAAAGAAAAAATGTAGAATACATACCAATCGAGGACAGACAAATCAGGCATGTTCTAACCAAACGACCTGTTATGTATTGAATATACAAGTAAAATTACATAATTATATCGAATAAAAATATAATAGTATTCTATTTTATACCAATGCAAAATAAAAAGGCTCTTGTTGGGCTTGAAGAATATGTCCACGGACTTATTCACTTAGCCACAGAGGCTAATGCATAAACTACGTTAATATATACTTATTTGATCTGGTAAATGGATGCAATTTCGCTTTAATCCGATAATAAAATATGTCCCCCTAAACGCTTTGAATGCGCTGAAGCAAGAAATCCATGTTATCGAAATCAGTTTATACGTGTATTTTCATGCTTGTTCGCCTGGTTGTACAGAATGTTTGTAGATTTTATTGCTTGAAATCATTCCTACTCCAGTGTAGCAATACCACGTGACTTTTGGCTACAGTTAAAAGAAGAAATTTGTAAACATTGGAAAATAAAATAGCCATAAGTATTTTATTTCTTAATCGATTTCTATGAAATATACGCCACGCTAAGGGGAAAATTATTTGCTTTCCATGAAATATAAGATCTTTTGCAGCAGCTATACCGATTTTCCAATTACCCTGTAAAACATACACGTTCCACGGTTCACAGGGTAATGGACTAAACGGCACATCCGCTGAAAAAGATTTTATATTTCATGGAAAGCAAATAATGTCCTCCTTAGCGTGGCGTATATTTCATAGAAATCGATGAAGAAATAAAATACTTATGGCTACATTTGTGTTCCAATGTTTACAAATTTCTACTTGGAACTGTAGTAAAAACCACGTGGTATTGCTACACTGCACTCGTGCATGAATGTATATACATGTACACGCTGTGGTAATACAGCACCCTTCTGCCCATTTCCATTTTAAGGCTAGTGGCCAAGGGGTGCTTTTTGGTCGGATACCCCTCCCAATGGTAGAACATTTCACAACTATTTTCTTAAAGAGGAACGTTATGGGAATTGGAAAACGATTGCTGTGAATCAGAGATCAATGTAGGTCATTATGAAAATCGACTTTTCATAATTATGTTTTTTCTTATATTTTGAGAGGTAATTTATGACATCTATTTTTCATGTATAGAACTGAGTGTAGCAACGTTAAATGTCGTATCGACGCTTAATGCCGCACTTGACGTTAAATGTCACAAGGCTGACGCTAAATGTCGCAACCGCCGCCAAATGTCGAAAACACCCCCTGGCGCTTTAATATCGCCCCTGTGCCGTTAAATGTCGCAACAATTTGGACTGACGTTAAATGTCGCAACATCAACGCTAAATGTCGCAATCCTTTTTAAGCAATCTTTTGTATTACATTGTATTATTGTTCTAGTATTAGTCCAGACATATCCAAGAACAGCTATTAAGGGTTTGCCAGGATGTAAGGCCAAAAAGATTATATTAAGTCAGACAGGGAAGGCAGCACTCAACTTAACCAGCCGAGCACAGAAAACATTAAAAACACACAAAGCACAATGCCCAACTAAACAAGCGCAGATCCGCACAAGTCCAAGCTGTCAAAAAGTATAATTAATTATAACTAGCTGAATGACCCAGTTAAAAAGATACAGCAACCAAAAGGCGGAATGCCTACGCTGAATGACCTAGTTACAACAGTAAAACTGCTGAACTACATAGTTATAGCAGCCTTTAGTCTCAACAGTATTAAAACGTTGAAAGGCCCGCATAGTCCAAGTTTCCCGGTACAGTAATCCTGGATGAGCTGGTTTGTATTTAAACATAGATATAAATATATCAGAAATTTCGAGTAGGGCAGTCACCGATTCAATTTATAACTGAAATCGATTTTAGTTTTCCAAAACCGGTAATCGTTTTGATGAAAAGAAGGTACCTGCCTGCTGTGACTGTTTAAATTATGATATTAATTTTGTCATCAACGTTTATGCGCGGATCCAGAAATATTTATCTGAGTTAGGTTCCGACCAGCATTTGTTCTCAGAAAAAGATAATACTAATATAATGATAACAATAATAATAATAAAGACTATATTTAACGAGGCAACACAGTTGGGTATACCCAGTTATACCCAGTTTTCCCTGCGACCCTCATAATCACATTATATGTACCTTAATTTTATAGCAGCAAGTAGCAACAACACTTACATAATCATTAACAACAACAATTAAAATAAGTACGACTGAGAGCAAATATGTTTAAGATATACGGTGGCCTAAGATGCAAAATAAAGAATACCTTGTACATACTTTTAAATAAAACAAATGGATACACTAGATCTCACGGACGTTCTGATCATATTATTATCTTTCAATTGAGCGAAACGTTTTGTTATATATTATATATGTACACCACTTCCAGGTACTCTTATATCATAACAAAGCGAGTTCCATACTTTTGCATTTGAGTAAGCCAATTATTTACTGCAAAACTCAAGTCTAGGTTTTGGTACCAAAAAAACGCCATTGTTCATATGACCTCTATATGTAAAAAGTGGTTCCATACGTATAAGGGGTCCGACCCGTGACAGGCGTCCATCGATTTTACTCGGAGGTGGCCCCAATCATCAGTGTTATCCCTAGGGCTTGAATGTACATACGTAACTATTCACCATACTTTACTTTTTGATCAAATGATGTGTGTCGATACCTAGGACCTGCCTATCTCTTGGTAAATACTCTACCCAGTTGTTCTACCATTCATTTAGCATTCTATCAACCAGCGATGGCGATAATATACATGTACATAGGATATTGAATAAGTGTTGGTTTACTATTAAATTTCTGGAACGAGTTGAATAATTTTATGAATTCAAAAATAAATTATTTATTACATACTAGTATCCGATAAAATAAGAAAACGAGCTAGTTTCAGACATTCATACGCTTTTAAACACTATTAACATCGCCGTAAATACGTACATGACGCAATCATATTAAACAGAACGTCAAATGACGTCATTTGCATAGGCAAAACATAACGCCTCCTTTCGTAAAAGCGTTTCACGGGCATAACCAAACGGCAGTATCGTCATTGCCGCTGACTTTCAAGTTTTATGCTACTTTCACTTTTGAATTATGCGTACCATACAAATTAAGAGGCTGTCTCTTAACACATAAATCATGTTATAACTTAACCATTTTGAACTATTAATACACCAAAATGATAGTTAATATGGTGAAGTCGTCTGCGATTCTTCTGTTGGGTGTATTGAGTATTTCTCCAACAACGGTCATTTCAGATCCGACTCATTCCGGGATTCGAACATCCGACTTTCCGCTCCTAATGCGTGCCTAATCAACTATCGAGTCGAGTCTTACAGGGCCGGTATTTATTAAAGGTCTTAGTAGAAAATTTTAGAATTTTTTAAAGTCGTAAAATTTCCTTAAGTGTATCAGCTAAATAATATAATCAAAATAATTGATAATTTACTTGTAGTGAAGATGCATTGTGTAGAGGGCTACTATACTCAATATGGGGAAACATAGGTTATTCTTCAATTTGCAGCGATTATGCATATCGCAAGTCAAAATATTTATGTTTTCCTAATGGCACATTATAAATACCATCATGGAAACAGTGGATTAGCTGTTCATTCACAAATCATGAATGAAAGGTGATATTTATGTAAAGGTGTAATACTAGGCATATAGTTTGCGTCGTTAGCCCGGAGGCACGAAACTCGATACAGAAATTGTAAAATTCTGCACCTAAATAAAATAAATTCACTAATATCTATCTCATGTTTTGGACATTATACAAGAAACATTAAAAAAGAGGATAAATAATACATACTCCAGCGTTCCAGGCAATCAGAGTTGCATTACATGCTTGGTTAGATTTATTAAACAAATAAAAACACGTTCATGTTTCGTCAGATATCGTAATATGCATGAAATAAAGTGTGTTTCTTGTTACTAAGCAGTGGTATAATAATAGCCTACCAATACAGTCAAGAATCAAAGGGAAGCTACTCTTCCTATTGGGTATTCAAACCCATGTTTTTCAGAGTTATTACTCCTGATTTTCAGGGTAAGTCACTCTAACCGACTTAATAAAAGTCAGACAGAGTTGCCTCCCGTGGTATCAAGGGAGGGAATTCATGAACTGCAGAGTTCTCTCCCATGATTTTCAGGGGAAATCACTCTTGCCGACTCAAAATAGGTTGGACAGAATTGCCTCCTCTATATTCAAGGGAAGTAACTCTTGCCATGTGCAGAGTTCTCTCCCATGATTTACAGGGGAAGTCACTCTTACCGACTTAAAATAGGTAGGACTGAGTTGCCTTCCCTAAATTTAAGGGAAGTAACTCTTGCCATGTGCAGAGTTCTCTCCCATGATTTACAGGGGAAGTCACTCCCACAGACTTAAAATAGGTCGGAAAGAGTTGCCTCTGCTCACGTCAAGAGTTACTACCCCTGACTTAAATAGGTTGGACAGAGTTGCCTGCCCTGCATTCAAGGGAAGTAACTCTTGACGTGAGCAGAGTTATCTCCCCTGATTTTCAAGGGAAGTCACTCTTACTGACTGAAAAAAGTTCGGAGAGAGTTACCTCCACTGTATTCAAGGGAAGTAACTCTTGCTCAGTGCAGAGTTCTCTCCTCTGATTTTCAAGGGAAATAACTCTTACCGACTTAACAAATGAATGACAGAGTTGCCTCCCCTAAATTCAAGGGAAGTAACTCTTGCTCAGTGCAGAGTTCTCTCCCCTAATTTTCAGGGGAAGTCACTGCCATAGGTTGGACAGAGTTGCCTCCCCTGATTTGAAGGGAAGTAACTCTTGACGTGTGCAGAGTTCTCTCCCCTGATTTTCAGGGGAAGTCACTCTTACCGACTTAAAATAGGTCGGACAGAGTTGCCTGCCCTGAATTCAAGGGGGGTAATCTTTGCCATGAGCAGAGTTCTCTCCCCTGATTTTCAAGGGAAGTCACTCTTACCGACTTAAAATAGTTCGGAGAGAGTTGCCTCCACTGAATTCAAGGGAAGTTACTCTGTCTCAGTGCAGAGTTCTCTCCCCTGATTTTCAAGGGAAATCACTCTTACCGACTTAACAAATGTATGACAGAGTGGCCTCCCCTAAATTCAAGGGAAGTAACTCTTGCTCAGTGCAGAGTTCTCTCCCCTGATTTTCAGGGGAAGTCACTGCCATAGGTTGGACAGAGTTGCCTCCCCTGAATTGAAGGGAAGTAACTCTTGACGTGTGCAGAGTTCTCTCCCCTGATTTTCAGGGGAAGTCACTCTTACCGACTTAAAATAGGTGGGACAGAGTTGCCTCCCCTAAATTTAAGGGAAGTACCCATTGCCATGTGCAGAGTTCTCTCCCATGGTTTACAGGGGAAGTCACTCTTATCGACTTAAAATAGGTCTGACAGAGTTGCCTCCCTTGAATTCAAGGGAAGTAACTCTTGACGTGTGCAGAGTTCTCTCCCCTGATTTTCAGGGGAAGTTACTCTTACCGACTTAAAATAGGTTGGACAGAGTTGCTTCCCCTAAATACAGTAAACATAGTCTGGGCATTGACTTACCACTGATGTATGATGATGAGGTTCTCCCGGTATCAGGATAATGTAACTGGGTAGTATCCATACAGTGGATGTTCGGCGCTGCAGAAGTGCGCCTAGCACTTATTTCGAATAGACAGTCTGCTTCTTTAATGTGTCCGGTGTATAGCACCGATACACAGCTTCCGGGCACTTCCAAATACTTTGCAGACCACACGGCCAGATATAGTGGGAACTATTATAAATATTTCAGAAATGTCAAGTTCCGATGCCAGGGATTGAGCCTACGACCTCTGGATTGACAGCCCAGTGCGTTACCAACTGAGCTAAATCCGCTTATATTTTTCAGTGTGTCACTGGGTGCTGGGCAAAACAACATTACTGGTATGACATTGATTTTATCTGCCCATTGTCTTGAGCTATAATACAATGGTGACGCCTAAACCTCCATTTGTATTGGCTATCAATTTATAAATGTCCTTTATATAGTACTTTGTGAATTAGTTTATATGTAATGTAGTTAATGACTTAACTTTTTATATACGTGTATGTAAGTATAAAATGTATTCATAATGGTATACACATGTATATATGTTGACAGCTGACTTCCCTGCCCGAATTAGTATTCTCCTTTTTCATGCTGTTCGCGTTAAAGTTTTATGTATCAATCGTCCACACAGAACGCGTTTGTAATATATGCAATTTCGACTAAAGAATTGAATTCATTTGAATAAGTTTTTAATGCACTTAGGCTAGTTATACTCTTTATCAAAATCGTGAATTATTAATGAACACGTGATTGTTTAGATCGTGACGGTTTCCTGTTTCACGCCGGTACAAGCGTAATACTATATCTTTCCAACACTCTTGATTCAGCAACAAGTTTAACTCAATGAATAATACATCACTTTGTCAGTACTTTGTCAGTGTATTGGAGGATAATTATGTTAAATATAACTTGCAATTGACACGAATGATATGAAGTAAAAGTGGCACTTGCACGACCGACCTGTTTGTTAGCTTATTTCCTAGTATTAGAAAATTAATATTTAAATATTCTAGTTCATTTTAGCATAGCAAGTTTGAAGTACCCTGGTTGTTGTATTGGATAAA
Source organism: Spisula solida (assembly GCA_947247005.1). Lineage (NCBI taxonomy): Eukaryota > Metazoa > Mollusca > Bivalvia > Venerida > Mactridae > Spisula > Spisula solida. The sequence continues at coordinate 23,490,809 of OX365960.1, read as the reverse complement.
ACATGAGGGAGAATCACCAATTACTTGCAGAAGAGCAAGTCGGTACTGGTTGGCAATTAATTCCAGGAAACATGTTAAAGCAATTGACTGTTGTTTACTAGTGAAAAGATGTAGCCAGTAAATGAGATGCACTTTTGATATCTTGCAATTGTATGGCCCAAAAGCAAAGGTCCGTATTTAGTAGTCAATGCTAACTGTCGATAAATGACATGAATGTTTAATGAAGTCAATTCTATTTAACGTTCAACGCTTATAATACACAGTCACTGCCAGCACTTACAGTGCTCTAGTTCTATCAAAGCACTTACGGAAACCTTAAACTTATGTTCAATTTTGAATTATTCGTTAAAGCCTACACATTCTGAACTTGTAGACTTTGAAGTAGTTAGTTCACAGATTAATGATAAATAATTGAACAGCACTTTACCATAAAATATAGCTGTAAAATGTTACAAATAATTTCAATTCGAACGTAAGTGTAAGATTTTCGTACTTTGATAAAACAGGGCCAGGGGTGGTATTCCATATTGATCTTACTGAACTTAAAGGATAAGGACAACCTACCAGATCACAGCATGTCAAACTCTCGATCAGTAACAGGCGATTTGATTGGCTGTCCTTATTCTCTAATAAAAAAGATCGGTATTGGATACCACCATTGGACAGAAGCTAAGCCATTACCAGTTTACGTTACACGAAACTTTTTCGACTATGCCGAACTTGTTAAGAGAGACCATCTGTCTAACAAAGTCCATGCTGCTACGAAGAAATATTGAACACAGTATGTATGCAATATCTGCAGTTTATTACCGAATAGCATCGTGCTTTACCAGCAATATAATACATGTACATAAACAGTATAATTTCAATCATTGCACATGGTGCAACTTAAATAAATATACCAGATTTATATAGCGCCCTTTTCATGCGAACGCACGTTCAAAGGCACTTTACCCATGTTGCAGCCACAAGGGCGCAGGTGCATCCTCTACCAGTGCAGATACAGCATGATCTGACCAGAGGGACATACTGAGAGAAAGCCCCTAAAGGGAGAGAGAATCATTAGATACAGGCATGTCCGGCGCTGCAGAGGTGCGCCTAGCTCTTATTTCGAATAGACCGCCTGGTTCTTTAATGTGCCCGGTGTATAGCACCGATACACAGCTTCCTGGCACTTCCAGATACGTTGCAGACCACACGGCCAGATATAGCGGGAAATACATTATTATATAAATATTTCAGAAATGTCAAGTTCCGATGCCAGGGATTGAACTCACGACCTCTGGATTGACAGCCCAGTGCGTTACAACTGAGCTAAATCCGCTTATGACCATAGCGATTAGATGTAGACACATTGGTAACGGACTGGTAGAGGATGCACCTGCGCCCTTGTGGCTGCAACACAATAATGTTACGTGACTTTGAACGTGCGTTCGCATGAAAAAGGCGCTATATAAATCTAGTATATTTATTTATTTATTTTACTACATGTATCTCCTCCATCATTCTATTATGTTTCCAAAGAATGTTGCAACTATATCGTATTTTATACACGAAGCTATGGCGAAATAATATTGCTTAAAATGGCATACGTTCATAGCCTCATAGACTTAACTAAAACAAAAACATGCCTTATCAACGTGTCCTCGTATGATACATCCTTAACATTACTGAGAGCGTTTATTGTAGAAAGACATTTGCAGTCATCGTCATGAAATACCAATGCTAATGTGTGCATACGATTTACGTTCAAATTCTGCCCATAAAGTGTCTGTATGTCCATAATATTTCAGATTTTGTCTTGTGGTTTGCATTATAATTACGTTTCCGGATGATAGATCATTCTATGTACATCTATTGGATCTGTCTTGTTTTCAAGAACAATTTCTGATATTCCGCGTACTATTTCCCTGACATTATCATACGGTAGATTTTATAGACCGGTTGCTCCTTTCAAATGATGTATGGGTAGTGTTACATGACACAAGTTGTCTACATCTGATATAGGAATCATACTTAGCATTTTTCCGAAGTCCCCAACAACGCAACTTCTCTACTAACGCTTTTCTAAAACTTTTCCCTGTTATATTATATAGGATAAAATTAATACAGTAATTCATGTAGAAAATAGGCCGCGTGATATTCAAGACCCCTGTCCAATAATCGGGCAAATCTGGTGTAAATTTAGATGTTGTATGCCTTTGGTACGAATGCAATATATTCCGTGCCCACACAACTGAAAAGGGCAAATTAAATGCCACGAAGAAAAACGATATAGCTAATAAGATCAAAGTAAATTCCAATCTGATTTTTGTGTCATCTGAGAACAGATCCCGGTTAAGACGATTTCTGAGAAAGAGCTTTCTAACAATAAGGATATTTAACGTGGTGATAATAATGAACGGCACAAGGGTAATCAAAGCAGCGTAGACACTGTCCAGTACAAACGATAGAAACTCGTAATTAGGGTTCGAGCTACAGGCAGTTCGATTAAGCGCTGTATACTCACCACTGAGGATCGGTTTATATATCGCGATTACACACGAGAATAACATGATAGATATTAAGAACCTCCGAGCACCTCGCCTAAAAGTCTTCAAGGGGTAACACACACCGGTAAACCGTTCAATTGTAAAAACTACAATTATCCATGAAGACATTAAGCGAGATATATACGACATATACAGAAAGAACTGACAGAATCCATCTTGGTCCAGGAAGAGTACATACTGTTTGGTTTCTGGGTTGATATAAACTAGACCTCGTCGTAGCCATTCCGTGAAAACATAAAACACTAGCGTTGATAAATCCGCTATTGACAACGCTGCAAGATAAGCACTGGCCGATAACTTTCGTAGATTTTTGGATGTGAATACCATTAATGATAAGCTGTTGCCAATAAGTCCAAGAATGAGTATCACTGGTGTAAAGTAGGCAAAAAACGCCTTTCCCGTGTTGAATATGACATGTTTGTCAACCGACTCGATATGAAACGAGCAGCTCCCATTGAGCAAATCTGAGCTGTTCTCTGACCGGTTAAACAGGCATGCTTTCCCCGAAATATTCTGAAAAAAAAGAATAAATATTTAATATAACTAGTATAGTAACATATTTGCCGGTAAGTTGTGCCAAGCAGCGGTTAATAAACACACTACTTCCTTGGTGCCAAAAAGGGCAGCATCAACATTTACATATATTATATCTCATTCATTACAATCATTGCACTATAAATGATATGATTAAGTCAATGAGGTCTTTGATAAGATGTTTGTCTTCATGCGTCTGTGATATGCCAAATCTGAATTCATTTCCACTAATAATAAATAGGCGTATTGTATCCATTATACAACCACTTAAATTCAAATCATCATTTAGAACGCAAAAACAAGCAATTGATGTCGTGTTTTTTAAAAGAAATATCGGACAGGGAAGGCAGCACTCAACATAAAAAACCCGAGCACTGAAAAAAATAGCGCAGATCGCAAGCTCTTGTCTCAATTACCAACACAAAACTGAACTAGAAACTGAAACTAAACTAATCCGCTTAAAGTTCTAGTTTCGGCAATCAAAAGCACATTCAAATCACCTTTTAAAAAAAGCAATTGACATCGGTAAAACCAAAGGTATCAAATAAAATGATTCCATAGGCTTTTGTGTGTACATTGTACTACTGAACGACAATTTAATAGAAGATTAATAGAGTAGTCAATTCATATATACTTGTATTTAACGAGTTCTGGAAATTATATTAAACGAGCTGCTAGCGTGCCTGAACGATTTTAATATACGGAATATCACTGCAGTGTGCCGATCGGTTAGGCCGTATTATACCTCTGAGATATTCCAAACCTCAATTCGTTTTTACTAATAAATCGGCATTAAAACCACTTAAATTCTAATCATCGATATCCAACAGAACGCAAAATGAAGCAATTGAGGGGTCTTAGATAATGACACCACCAAGAAAGCAAAATGACGGAGCTGCTCTTTAAGCAATCATTTTGTTTTTATGTTAATTTAGTGTTCTTTATATGACGTCAACTCCGTCGGTTTTTTGTCACTCCGGTGTTTAATGATTTGTTTTTATCATCAACCTTTACGCCATTGAATATTTACAGTACTGTTTTAACAAATAATTTACCTAAATCGTTAACTTACGATCAAATATAAAGTATTTGTAATGCTTCGACGACTGTCATGTACGGTAAATGGAGATGTAATGCTTTGACGACCGTCATGTACGGTAAATGGAGATGTAATGCTTTGACGACCGTCATGTACGGTAAATGGAGATGTAATGCCTTGACGACCGTCATGTACGGTTAATGGAGATGTAATGCTTTGACGACCGTCATGTACGGTAAATGGAGATGTAATGCTTTGACGACCGTCATGTACGGTAAATGGAGATGTATTACTAATAAAAATTTAATTATAAACAATTTATATTTGAACGTAAGTTTAAGATATCCGTAAGTGATTTGATAAGACATAACAGTTCCCAGGGGGAGATGTAATGTAGATCAATCAGAACCAATCTAACAACTGATGTACTTACAACACAAATCATTGAACTATCGTACAGTACAGCTCGCGCGACTTTTGCCTAACATGGCGCATCACCGCGAATGGGGTAGGAGTGATTTTCCACTTTCATCACCTAAGATCACCGCGATGCGTGAACATGAGTGAAATCACAATGTCGCTCGGAGTGAAATTGCCCTCGCGTTATCAGGCTTGATCGCGGAAATGAGCGACGGGAAAATCACCGCGATTCACCGTGATCACTGCGAATCGCGGTGATTTCGTTTTGATACAGGTAAGTACATTGTATATGAAGAGAATCTTCTGAATTGGCATTGAATTATTCTCGATTTCGCGTCCATTCCGGACAGTGAAAATAATCAGATGGTTTTTCATGTGCTAATTACATGTACATTTAGTTGTGTTTCACGCATTTTCGGTAACAAAATTGAGTGCTAATTGCATTACTCGTGAACAGCGGCACTGCTTCTTGTTTGTTTATATTAATTATTTCCGACACGTATTGAAGTGCAAAGTAGAATGTGGTGAAATTGTACTTACATAATAATTACATAAGTCCATTAATTAATTCCTTAAAATAATCCTAGAAAAAATATTGGTGCAGTAGTTTTCTCGTAAATAACACTAAAAATAACCATGTCAACATTTAGTTGTTTGACACGTACGCATGTCCGATTATAGGCGTATAAATCTGGGTAAATTTCCATTGCACCTGTTAACCCATTTCGATCTTTGGGCGTGGCGAGTCTCTTTGACGTCGGCTTGTGGTCTTTGATCGGCAAACATAAAACGTCATCGGCGGCAACTTCAGACGACTAGTCTACTAATGCAAGACGTCGTTTGTGAACTTTATTCACGTGATTGTCTGTGCGGTGCAATTGAAGACGTGCTAGGGAGGATATGAAAGAAAAAATGCCGCTCTGTGGAGGTCGGTTGTTTAGACCACATGGTATTGACGCAAATTATGTTTGTGTGTGCAATTGTGTATATGAGATATAAGGTACTCGCACACACATAAAAACTGTAAAGTCTGTCGTTTAAAGACAGTTGACTGTACATAACCACAATCTTATAAATTGCTATCGATTGAAACGTGGCGATTATTGAATTAAGATCGCTAAACAAAAATACGTTAAGTTTAGATCTTTGTTAGTATTTATTGCGAACCCTCAACATTAATTTATAAATCGAGTCCACAATATTTTTACGCACATGCCGTAATTAACAAGATGATAAAAACACTCGAACAGGGAAAGCAGCACTCACTAGTACACAGTGGACAGTCAGAAATTAACAAGCGGTCACTATGAGACAAGCCTATCCGGCGGGTGAATCGGCGCAAGAAAATTAAAAAAAACTAACAAAGTAACAAATAAACTTTATTGCAAATCGGCAAACACAAGTACACGCAAGGTGGGTTTTCCAAAGTCCACCCGTCACGGTGGCGACGACTCTGGGTGGCAACGCAAAATATGCCACCGTGAACCCACCCAAATCCACATAGACTTTAAATTAGGGTGGACAGCCCATCGTGGCCATTGCCACCGTGACAACACGGTGGAAACACGATGTTTTGCGGTGGCAATAGTGAAATTCACAAACAATTAATTTTTACCTACAATGTGCACTTGTTTATTACAAGCGTATAATTGATAGTAATTGACACCCCTGTGTAGCCCTTGATATGCATAAAGTTCACAGGTGTGACCTAGTGCGTAAGTGTCACTGGAAGATATATATATATATATGCTGGCAGTGCGGGAGTTTAGAGGCCACAAAAATGCTTCAGTGTTAAAACCCACCACAAAATTTCGTAATGAATTATTTTATTTTTCAGTCCCAACCTATGTATTCCTTACTAAAATTTGCGACAGAAGCAGGTACTCGTTTGTACGATCCATAGCAACGGCGTTACGTATACGTTCGCCTATAGCAACGTATACGGCAGCCTACGTGCGTAGATGTACGAGCGAGAAAATGGTGAAGTATTTATTAATAAAACGGGTGCAGGTTATGAAATAAATTATGAAAACATTAATTGAACGTAGGTAGTCAACAAATAGCAGGATGTGGATGTTGACAAAAACGCAACTATAAATCACCATGCCCTTACTATTCCGATCAAAGACAGTCGTACCGACATTGTAACTTCAGAAGTCGCCGACAATCGGTAGATGAATAATACTCAGACGCTGCCGACCTTTATCGGGGTGAACTGACATCAAAGATATCGTAGCCGAAGTGGCCTTAGATGTTTATAATTGCTATACATGGTTACACATTGTAATATTCTCCCAACGGTTGAATCGAACTTTTAATATTCTCCCAACTGAACTTGACAAATGAAAACACAGCGACATATCGAGTGTAATTGTGTTACTTTGTGTCTTGGAAATACTATTATGAGTAGGCCTACGTGTAAAATATGTTAGAAAACAGTATTAAAATATATAATTCCAAATATTAAACTCTATTGCGTCATATTGCTCGCTTAGTACACAACGAGTACACGTGCGACATTGTGAGTAATCGGTAATTGGCATATGCCGACGTCTGGTCAGTTGGTAATTTTAAACGATGTGATAAGCATTAAGACGTGTGTACATGGATTTGTTTTCCTTAACGGATGGATAACGTGTTTTGATATGACATTCCCAATTGTTAATAACGACTTGGATATAAAATTTGGAGTTAAATGCATCTCACCAAGTACATGTATGTAAGTACGGTGTTATTGTGTAATTACCGTCGAGAAAAAATGTTTACTGACGATTTCTAAATATTTTCTACTGCACATGTACATCAATTTAAACATTACAGTAGAACTTACCTGTATCGAGTGGATTCACCGCGAATCACCGACATTCACCGCGTTTTATCGGCATCACGCATCGCGGCGGTCGCGGTGACGGGTGATTGACTGACGAGTGGAATCACTCGGAAAATCGCGGTGATTTTCCACTCCAAGTCAGATTTGGTCGCAGTGACAAAGTGATTTAGGCAAAAATCGCGCGAGCTGTACTGTAGCTGCGTGGAACCTCGAATGTATTTGAATCATAGCTTAAGAGAATACTTTTAATATAATAAATGTACGTTGTTTCTCTAATACAGCATCAAACATACTTTTGTAGCATTTAACATTATAGGAGATGTGTATGTTTTGATCGGATGTGTGTGTGGTGTTAACGTAGTTTTTTGTGACCAGTTAGTCTTCGTGAGAGTAATGAACTGTGTAACAAATCGGAAGAATAATCTCATTAGCGTGACCCGTTTTCACAGACTGTGGTTTTATTGAAAATATGCTATTTGCTGGGAAGAAAGTTCACTTTTGACGTAATTTATACCAAGGCAGTCCGGAGCTTTAGATATAGAGGTATGCATCATAGCGGAATGTGCCATCCGAACTGTCATTTAAATGGGTTTAAATTGTTCTTAACCGTTTTATTGTCAATGGAAAACGTGGACTATTTGAAATAGTTTTTACCTGAAAATACCATAGCCACCAGTCTCATGATAAAATGTGAAACTTGTAATTTGTATTATAACTTAGCAATCATTTTTTAAAATCCTATACTGTTGCTACATTTTTATTAGAACGATTACCCAGCCAGAATTCTACACAAAGGTCTAAATAAAAACACAGCCAGCATATTAACTCATGATGGATTCTTAGACACTCTTTCGCAGCCTGTCCCATAATGATGGAGCAAAACGAAATTTTGGAAGAGTTATTGAATCGTGAAGTTACTGTTGCATAGTCACGTTAAGAGTCTTCTAAGTTAGTCGACAGGAAATATCATTAATAATGGTTATGCCTAAAATGTGTAGCAGGCACGGCTGTTTAAACGTATTAACTCGATTTAGTTTTTAAAAATAAAATGACAAATGTGAATATAATGACATAAGGAAGGGAAATAACATATTTGGAAATATCTTCTCTACAATATGCATCCATCTTTTATTCAATTTACAGGATTTGATTTGCGGTTCCTTGACAACGTTCGGTTTTGTTTTACAAATGAGGCGAAAATAAAAAGTACGAGGATCATCCGTTAAGTTCTAGGACAGCTCCTAAAGACCTAGCTAAAGATTGACTACGATTTTACAATTCATACCATTGGTAGAATGGCATGTTATGGATATGAATATACCAAAATCATATTGCGGGAGTTAACATATGCGTAAGCTATCGTTGCTACGGCAATACCTGTAGCGAACTACGATAAAGTCTAAAATTTAAACCAAATATAATTACGCTCGTTTTATTCAATCATCGTATCTTTTTTGTAAATAGCACCATTAATCTAAATTTCACCATGACTTGAAATTCGTGATGTTTGTCTTCAAATCTCATCTTGTAAAATAACAAAATTATTTCACAACACACACCGCACCATAGTTTTGACGCTCACTGTCAGAGACGTCGACGTCAAACCGTACGGAGCACCTCACGGCTACGACGTACTGCAAACGGCCATTTTTTTGCATCTACAAATGCATTTGAATTCAGTCCATATAGTCCAGACTTGGCTCTAAAGGAATTCCCCGTCGTTCATCGTATGGAAGGAAAATAGAAGGAAACGATCCGGTGATTCAAATAAACCCAGAGAGGGGTACACACAAATTTGGAAAGATATCTATGTTTGTGAAACTGATATATTTATGATAATTAGATAAACATCGTAAATTCGTAGCATGTGGTGGGAAGTATTTTAAATATAATGATAAGCTAGTTTGCGTTGACGTCATGACGTTGTAATATTTTTGGAGTGCTCCATAACAGTGATTATGCATATTTTCAAAGTTATGTAGATTTATCAATAATTATTGTAAATATTTTATTGCTCAATATTTCTCAATATTTGTAAATTAGGAATATATATGAGTTTTAGGAAACGTCAAGTAATGATGATGTTTTATACCAGCATAATTTCACAATGACACTTGTCCTAGAACTTTACGGACGACCCTCGTACATCAGCAAATAACGAAGGATTGTGGGTAATTATCTAAAGTGGTACGTAAAGTTAACATCATTAATGATTTTAAAAAAAAATAAACATTGGAAATATATTCTGAAATTTTAGGTTGAAATGATAATCGAAGACTTCTCAATAAGGTTTTTCGAAAACAATACGACCATGTCAAAACTCCGCTGTTTAACATAATTAATATAATGAAATATTGGGCACTCAACAGAAACAACCGAACTCTGAAAACAGAAATAGCACATATCTCAAACTCTTGTCACAACTACCAACACGAAACTGAAGGAGAGACTGAAACTAAACTAAACAACTGAAAATCCTAGTTTCAGTTGTCAAACACTCAGATCACGTATCAAAAAGCAATTTACGTCGGTAAAACCAAAGTTATTATCGAATCAAATAAAACGTCTTTCCATAGGCTTTTGCGTGTTCATTGTATTGGAAAACGCACATTTCACATACACTGCTCTTGTCAATTTGCACTCATTATCCGCAAATAGTTATACGGGAGCTTAACGTTTATTAATTTTTATGGGCAAAATATGTTAATTAAAATATCCCATTTTGTTTAAAGTAGCCTCGTTTGTCAAATGTATTCGACAGCTGAATTCTATTTCTAATTCTTATCTATTCCAGACTGTCACTCAATAGTCCACGATTGACAAATAAAGGAATGATCGAAATACTGAGGCAAGGTTTCGTACAACAACCTACCCTGAAATCCATTAATTTCTAAACTAATGCATAATGTGATGCTTTTATTCAAGAAATAGTTCATTTCTAAAACGGTTTGTATAAATCGTGCATGTCAGGAACATATTTCGTAAATTTCTGGATTTTGTTTTAACAAATGACAGACATACCGAATGCGATTAATTGTTTTTATGTGATCATCTATAAATTCTTTTCGGAAGAAAATAGCATTTTAAAGATATATTACCCTATAAAATTCAAATATGAACCATTTGTATTTTATTTATTTTATAGAAAAAATATAATATAAAGTCGGACAGGGAAGGCAGCACTTCAAATAATCGATATCCGTCAGATCGCAAAAACAAGCAGTTAATTATTTTAATAATGACACCACAAAGAAAGCAAAAATACGGAGCTGTCATTTTGTTTTGAAGTTAATTTATTGTTCTTTATATGACGTCAACCCCGTCATTTTGTCACTCTGGTGTTTCATGATTTGTTTTTATCATCAACCATTTTCGCCACTGAATATTTACATAAGGCACACCAGGGTACTATTTCATCAAATCACTTACAAAATCGTAATACTTTAAAAACCGTCAGGTGGGGTAAATTTAGATGTAGTTCTAATAAAGATATAATTATAAACAATTTATATTTGAACGTAAGTTTCAGATATCCGTAAGTACTTCGATAAAAAGTGCCCATGGAGGCTTATGGTGTAGATCAATCAGTACCAATCTAAACGTCTGATGTACTTACAAAATCAATCACCGAACTATCACAGCTGCGTGGAACCTCGAATGTATTTAAATCATGTCTTAAGAGAATACTGTTAATATATTTAATGTACGTTGTTTCAATCATACCATCATCAAACATAACCTTTAACATTATGTGAGGTATATATGTTTGATCGGATTTGCTCTCTGAGTGTGTGTGTTAACGTGTTATTATGTGATCAGTCAATCTGCAATGTTGTACTGTGTGACAAATTGGAAAAATGTTCTCATTAGCGTGACTCGTTTTTACAGTCTGCGGTTTTATTGAAAACATTACATGTCCTCCGGGAAGAAAGTTTTCTCATTCTTGCCGAGATCAATCGTGTCGAGTGAGAACCGTTTGATGCTAGTTTTTTTACAAAACATCATTTTTTGTTACACCTTTTTTCCACAATATTTTAACAACATGCGGATTGCGCCTACCATTGAGGTAATGTACTAGTATACAAAGGGAGCTCGGAGCTTCAGATAAAGAGGTAGGCATCATACTGTTCTATGGAATGCGCCATCCGACCTGTTATTTCAATGGGCTTCAATTGTTTTTAATCGTTCGTTTAGTTGCAAATGGAAAACGTTGACTAGCTGAAATAGTTTCCACTGGAAAAGTAACTTAGCCAACATGCTCATGATAACAATGTGAAAGTTGTCATTCTTATTATAACTTAGCCATCTCTTTTAAAGATCTAACAATGCTGCTATTGAATGTCAACCCAGACAGCATTCTACAAAGGTCTTAATAAAAACCTAGCCAGCATATTACTCATGATGGATTCTAAGACACTTCTATTGCAGCCTTTCCCATGATGATGAAACGGAACATAATTTTAAAAAAGTTATTGAATCGTGAAATTCCTCCTGTTTTAAGTTACGTAGCCAAAGTAACAATCAACTAAGTTAGTCGACGGGAAATAGCATTACGTATGGTTATGCCTTAAGTGGGAACCATGCACTGCTGTTTAAACGTATTTAACCAATGCAATTATGATTTTAATCAAATGACAGATGTGAATTTAATGCTATAAGGAAGGGAAATGACATGTTAGGAAATAACTTCCCTAGAATATGCAGATCATTTTATTTCAAATTATAGTGTTGATTTTGCGGTCGCTTGACAACGTTCGGATTTATCATGGGAATGGTCGCTATTATTCAAGTATAAACTATATCAACTGGCCCTCGCTTTCCATTGACATGAAAACGAGTAAGAACAATTTAAGCACATTTAAATGACATGCCCACATGTAAGATCGGGAAACCGAATGTGCCAATCTCGTTAAAGAAGGTGTTACTTTCTTATTTACTTACTACTTACTTTATTTACAAATGGGGCAATCATAAATTTAAAGTAAATCAGCCATTTATGTGAAGTAAGGATTGCGCGTAATGATCTAAAACTTAATGGTACGTAATGTTAACACCAGTAATGATTAAAAGAAAACAATTCATAAACATTGGAAATATACTCTGAAATACGTACACTGTTTTCCTTTCAAGTTTTAATAACTTCAAACATATCGAGATGATAAGTTAAAAGCATATCGGCCGTGTATAATTATGACGAAAAAAAACATATAATACGTGTACTGGCAAAACTTTTAGTGTGAACAAACTGATCGCTATATGAATTAACTGCTATAGATGGATTTATACTGGATACTTTTGTTATCTATTGATGCAGTAATGAGTTGCATTTTCATTACCGCGATTGTAATTACGGAAGTTTTAGTCAATATGGTCACAACAAGGATTGAATAAGTCTCAACAAAGGGATTCCGATAGGCGTTATGCGTAAAGAATTATAATATCATTAAATTCAGAGATACCTTAGCAATAATAAAAACGTAACTTTGCAAAAATGCACTTAGCCTAAACTTCCATAATTAACTCAATACATTCAATGAAATATCAGACAGAGGAAGCAGCCCTCGACAGAAACAGCCGAGCACCAACAAACAGAAATAACACAGATCATAAGAATAGGTCATAACTTCCAACACAAAACAGACCGATAAACTAAAACTAAACCGAACCACAGCAAGTCCTAGTACCTAAAAGCATATGGTATTGGTAAAATCAATGGTCTGAAGGCTTATTATCGAATCAAATAAAACGTTTCCAAAGGCTTTTGCGTATACGTTGTATTGGAAAAAATACCTACACTCCTCTTGTGAATTTGCACTCAATCTCCGCAAATTGTTATATGTGAGTTTAATCTCTATCACTATCTATAGGACAAATATGTCACTTAAAATGTTCCAATTTGATTAAATTAGCCTCGTTTGTCAAATATATTCGACAGCTGTATTTGTTATCTATTACAGACTGTCAGGCAGTACTCCGCAACTGACAAATAAAGGAATGATCGAAAAAACTGGGGCAATGTTTCGTAAACAACCGATCCTAAAACGCATTCATTTCTAAATAATGTGATGACTTTCTTTTTTTCAGGAAACAGGTCATTTATAAAACGTTTTGAACAAAACGTGTATGTCAAATGCATTTGTTAGCTCTATCGGGAAACAATTCCCGTAAATATCTTGATTCTTTGTTTTACTAAATATCATGTTGAAGGCAATGATTTGTTTCTATTAGATCATTAATAATTTCTATGGTGAGGCAAATGGCTTCTTTTTAGGTGGAAAGTTGCCTTTTTGAAGATATATTAAACTTTTAAATTCTAACTTGAACCATTTATATTTTTGTACATTTTATTTCTTTTATAAACCGCCTAATACGAAGGGACGTGTTCGAACAGAAATGCAACTTCGTGCATATCGTTGTATTTTCGAGGTGTGCATGTTTCAAACTTGGCATGTTTACCCAATGGACTAGTATCTTCTTTTATGTAAAACTTGATTGGAATCCATTCATCAGTTTGTTTAATACACACTTACTAATTTCTACTAAGATGAAAAAAACGTTCGAAAAACGTATTGCCAAACGGACTGAAATTATGGATTGTTATCTGCTCGTCCATGCTCGAGTTTATCCCAAGTTCACTTCATTTGGATGCAAATTCTTGAAGTTAACAACATTTGTACCCACTGGATACCATGCTCGTTACGTGGTGACCAAAACGTTATCTTATTTAAAATGCCAAGAAAATATTAAAACTATATTTCCAGTTCTTTCAAACAAGATTTTATACAGTTTACAGTTTATTTTCAAGATTTAGGCCATTGGCCCATTAATCACATATATATACAAACAAATTATAAAGCATTTCACAATATATGTACGTAATACAAATGGTATTGTATTGCGTGAGATTATTTACTGGAGATCCACAAAAGCTACATGTTTTCCGTTGTATCTTGTTGTTTTAACAGTTTAAAATATCCTAACAATTTAATTACGGAAAAGCACGACCGTACTAGCGGAAAAAAGTGGGTATCCGGTAAACAATCCCGCACCATACTACAAGTTATAATAATAAACATGATTGATACGTTCCGGTCAGCATAATAATCAATAAGATAATAATAACATCGTATAACAAGGATAGAGACATAGAATAAATTTGTCTTTTCAATAGCAGTATATGTTTGGAGAAAGGTTAATTAAAAATAGTACAATCTATCTCGTCTTTCGAAGCTTTTAAATATATAGATAGCTAATTTCTTTACCGTGAGTTGATTTGTGGATTTTGGGATGTTCGGTCTTTGCCAAAAATAACGTTTAATTAGGTCTTTTCTTAGATCATGAAATAAAGGACATTCTAGAATAAAGTGAAATTCGTCCTCTAAAATGTTGCATAATTGGCATTTACGTTCATGCCGTGGGATTTTTTGGGGTGTATGCCATCTACCTGTCTCAATTTCTAACCTGTGAGAAGATACACGTAATCGTGATAAAGCTGTTCTAAACTTACGGATAGTTACGATATCTAAGTATTGCTTAAAACCAAATTCTGAAAATAATATATATGAACTAGCTCTTGTCGAATTATGAAGTTGTCCATTCCATTCTTGAGTAAATACGTCATTAAGTCTTTGTTTTAGAATTGGCATAAAATGTTTTACATTGTTCACCCCTTGGTTCAACCAAACCTCATTGAACCCCAAATTTTCCAGCAGTTGTTTAACTTTGTTTGTCCAATTGATTTTGTTTGGTAATAGTTCATTATCATTTAACATCATTTTGTATATTTGTTTTATATATTTTCTTTCATCATTGCATACACATGTGATTTTCAACCAAAAACGTATTATATTTACCATTCTCATTATTTTTAAAGGTGTACGACCGAGTTCACCATAAATGAAATTGTTTTGAGTAGAAAGCTTAATTCACACCTAGAATATTTTTTAAAAAGTGTAAATGAGTGCGTTCTAAAATGTCGGCATCAGAAAACCCCCATATTTCAGAGCCATAATTCAATATAGGAAGTATCAACTTGTCAAATAAAGATATAATATGACTTACGGATAGTGTTGGGAATTTAGTCAAATACGACTTAAGTTTAAAGATTGCTTTACAAGCTTGACCATTGAGTGTTTCGAATGTTTTTGTAAACGACCCCCCGTTGGAGAATGTTATGCCTAGGTATGTGAAACAATTCACAATTTCAAGTTCATCACCATTGTAAAAGTACGTAGTATAACAAAGAATGAATCACATGCTCACTCTCATTAACAAGGAATGGCGCAGAAATGTCACATATGTGCTACCAAACATTCTATGTTACAAAAAGGGTCAATAGATATTTTGTGCAGGTAAACCCTCAAAAATATTTCATAAAGCGTCGAAGTGTTAATGGAAAAGACCTGGGCTGGTATTTATAAAACATCTTAGTGGAAAACTTAAATACTTTGAATTAAGTTAAAAGTTTGTGATGTGCATATTTTCTGCAAATTAAAGAATAACCCATGTTTCCCTAGTGAATATAGTAGCTCTCTACATCAAGAATCAAAACTATGTACACATTTGATAATTTTAATTATATTATTTAGCTTATATACTTAAGGAAATTTTACGATTTTGAGAAAATTCTTAGTTTTCTTTTAAGATGCTTTATAAATACCGGCCCAGTATGTACCTTTCAATGAAAATGCCTCTTCGCAAAGGGCTTCTAATGTAAAGTAATTTTTAAACGAAAAGCGCATCAAAATGCTTTATTACCAAGTCTGTTCTGAAGACCTAATCCTATGCGACTAGTATTACATTTCTAGACTGAACTCGCATTCATTAGACAATAGTTACGTTTCTAGGAAACATATGAAGTCAGCCATATTACAGTACATGAGTTTTGTACCTTTTGCAAACGACAAAACGTAACTTTAATCTTAAATTTAAAAGTTGAATTAGTGTACAATGTGTAAAGGAAACTTTATTGAAGTTTTTGTGTGAATTTCATTGTAAATGATTCTGTCAATTAAAAGTTATAGAGTAAATTGCATTTCTTTTCGAACACCCCTCGTACGTTTTTGTGGAATTGTATGTAACTCAAAACATTCCCTCATACTGTCATGACGATGAATATGACCAGGAACAGGTTATAGTGCATGATTCACAAACACATGTTATTAAGTATATAACACAAAGCATGCCTGCGTTTCTTAACACCATATCAACTATAATAAAGAAACCATAATTACAGTTGCCTGTTTATCGTATCCACAACCACACTGACATCTAAAATAACTTGAGAAACTTCGGCATTTTATAGTTATCTAGTATTTTAAAATCAAAAATTATATGGGGTATTAATACCCTATAGAAGTAACACTACTATGATTACTTATATTGCCTGAAATTTTTTCGCATTTGATGAAAACAAATCGTAACTGAACCAAATACCTCACTGAATTTTACGCTGTAGTTTGTTGATGTAACAGTTCGATCACGAGTGAATTACATTATTCACAAAGCATATTGGAAGGAAACTTAGCACTTTTTTCATGAAAAAATACTCAGTGGGCGACATCGAGAGTGGACAAAATGGCTTCTTTGCACCAAATCGTTCATAAAGCAACTATTTGTGGCTTTCTATTACATCAATACTTGGTTAGGTTAGAAAATCACGATATACAAAAGTTTTAGCCCAATCTGTGAGACAGCACCTTTAAAACACATATGTGGCTAATTTGCTTCGAAATTTTAAAAATGGATTGGTGTTAATGTACTAGATATAGTAAGGTTGTTTTACAATAAAAAAACTGTCCGCATAATAAATGATAGCGTAAAAATCGGACCGGGTAGGCAGAACAGAAACAGCCCAGCATGATAGGCACATTAAGGAACACACAAACAGCCCAGCATGATAGGCACATTAAGGAACACACAAACAGCCCAGCATGATAGGCACATTAAGGAACACACAAACAGCCCAGCATGATAGGCACATTAAGGAACACACAAACAGCCCAGCATGATAGGCACATTAAGGAACACACAAACAGCCCAGCATGATAGGCACTTTAAGGAACACACAAAAACGAATTAACGCATACCACAAGCATTCGTCACAATATTAAACAAACAACTGAACGCGAAAATGAAACTTAACTACTGCAAGTCCTAATCCCATGTGTAACGATTACCTTTAAACACATATTTTAAGAATCATTGTGATTGGCATGATGATGTAGCTGCATAAAATTTAATGATGTTTTGACGGTTCTCAACAAGGAGACAATAAGTAAACCAATAGCGAATGATTGAGCGCAAGAAATATAAACAAATGCAATTTCCTAATCTCAAGTCTCACCAAAGTCCCGTGAGCCACCCGTAGGGCGCGGCCGTGGCTATTGTGCTAGATATATAACCCGCATTAGCATTGCTTGTAAATGACAAATAATGCAATTTAAATTAAACGAACAGAGTAATTTTTGACAAAGTTGGTTTTATGAAACTAAGTTTATATATGCTTCTAAACGAAGTATAAATTTGTTAAATTGTGGTCATAAATAACATCCCACCAATATTAGTACGGTGTTAAAATGTTGACAACATAACAATTATGCATAATTATGTTACAAAAAATGTAATACCGGAAGCACAACATATGAATCCAGGCGTAATCCATTATGGGTTACATATGTTGGTCTCCCCCCCCCCCCCCCCATTATGATCAGAAGCGACATGAGGCAGATAGTCATCGGGATAAAAATCATCGTATATTCCTTGGTATTTAAATTCTAAAACTTGCGCATGCATTTCGAGTGTATTGAATTCCATATATCGAGGGTTGCCTGTAAGACGGCAGTACATCCTTCTAAAATAACAAGCAGTAACGGCAGTTTTGCAGACAATCCTCAATATGTTTGTCTGTTAGTATATCATTATTACAATAATGTTTTGGTAATTGGTTAATAGTGCATTAATTATTCGGTAATTACCACTTGTATGATCTCGTGATGAAGAGCTAAATTAGCAAGCATGGGACTCGTTTGGGATACAATGTACCTATATCTGCACATAGTTATCCACCGAATTAAGTAGTGCAATATTGCCTCAAAGTAATTCGACACGGTTTAAAATCCATCACTTCTAAACTAGGAATAGACAGTTGTATTACTTTATGTCTGATCCTCAAATACCCAACCCAACATTATGTCCAATATTTTAAACAGGTCGAATGCAATCATTTGATGTGTACTGCTTACGTCATGGCAATATAATATCATTCATAAAAACACACCTTTTATTAAATTTCGTACAAAATGTCGCAAGTGTCGAGCATGGAATGTTCGCAAAAAATGCATAAAAACGGTCGGTTTACATACGTGTGAGACGTAAGAAACAAGAAAACGGTCTCCGATAAAAGAAGATAAATCATTATTTACGCATGATCTCTGTACATTAGTACTACGAGTTGATAGAGGAACATATTGAATTTTAACCGTGTCGAATCCCTTTTCATTGCCAATGAAAACCTTCAATAATCGATTGTTAAGGATTTTGATAATGATGTCATAAAACTATTTTTACAGATAAATACACAAACTGAGCAAATTTGAAAGGTTTCAAGTTCAGACACTATAGTACGTCCAGGATAAATCAGTTTAGTATACTGTTGCAAAATTGGTTTTACAAGTTACTAAAGTAAATAAATCGTGCACATGTATCTGATTAATCCACCGTTGTGGAGTTTACTAAATTTTCCCGCCCATCTCCGTATCCTAGTCGCACTATACGCCAAACATTCGTTTTCATAGATTTTTATTAAATGTAGGCGCTATTGAAACCTTTTACCAAGAGCACGCAGAGCAAAGCACCAACAACGATATATTACCAACATAATACCCGTGAGTGCCAATGTCTGCTACATTATACTACAGGAAGTTCTCATGTCAAAATCGACATCTTTACTTAGACGCTTGATTGAAATTTGACGGCATAGACGATACAAACTCATATAGATATAATAGGCAATGTCACGCATTGCACGCGATTTATTGGTACATGGATTTATTGAATGCAGCTGTACTTGACAACGCCGGGTGATTAGATGGAATCGTCAACACTGAAAGTTGATGCCTCGCGTCATGTCAACGTACGGATGGAAATACATGTTGGACATGCGCATAAAGCCAAACAAGCGCGCACTGAAGCATGTGAACAGAAATTGAGGGTTTAACACTAAGCAGTGTATGACTTTGGTACAAATATCTCGATTATTATTTTGTTGTGTTAAATTTTTAAATTTATTTTGTATTTCGATTTATCTTAGTCTTGAAATGTCAGTTACTTAGTATGTTTGAATACAAATAAAAGACCAAATCGAAACGTGGAATAAAAGCTTGAGTTTGTGTTGTTCCTACAGTTACTGTATTGAGTGATTAAGTCTGACATATTATATGATAATAAATTTCAAAAAGATTATATTTAGTCAGACAGGGAAGGCAGCACTCAACTTAACCAGCCGAGCACAGAAAACATTAAAAACACACAAAGCACAATGCCCAACTAAACAAGCGCAGATCCGCCCAAGTCCAAGCTGTCGAAAAGTATAATAAATTATAACTAGCTGAATGACCCAGTAGAAAAGATTCATCAACCAAAAGGCGGAATGCCTACGCTGAATGACCTAGTTACAACAGTAAAACTGCTGAACTACATAGTTATAGCAGATTGACATTTATGTATCTAGTTAATACACTCAACCAAATTCCTAATCGGTCACTTTTCAAAATGATGAATTTCTGTACACAACAATAGAGAAATATGTATCAGGTACTTAACTCGATAGTCCTTATGCTCTTAAGCAAATTCATTTTTTGTTTTACACAGTGCCGTCAACTATGAGTTATTGCCCATTGTATACAAAAATAATTTTGATGTATAATGAAACATTGATCATTGGAAATGTTACAAAATATACACAATACCACTCAATGAGGATCGCCAAAACAGAAAAGCATCAAACATTGCAAAATAATTGCACGTTATAAACATAAACAGCTTCAGGACATTGCAATGACCTCCCTTTTAATTAAAAATATAACAAAATCAATGTCATAATATAATGGCACCACGGGGTTATAGATAAGTCAAATTTTTCTTTGCTTCAATTAGAGCAACCTATTACTGCGTTTGAACTTTATAAGATTTCCGTAAGTGTTTTGATAAAACAGTACCCGGTTCTTTACAATAAAATATCCTAGTAATAATTTCAACACATGAAGTGGTCATATTTGCGGATATTTACTATGTCGCACATTATAAAATTTTACCACGCTAGCATCGTTCCTTAATTGATAATTTCTCCAAGCCTCAGGGACAGTTTTAAATAAGAGAAAATGAGATTTGTGTATAGTTCACGATAGAAAATATTTGCATACGTCAACGCCTGAGGTAATCCTTTATGTCAACCCATCATGATGAAGCTCTTACTAAACGACTATCAAACTGGCAATACGCAAGATAGGGATTAATTTTTTTGTAGAATTAAGTTGACCTTTTATAGTCAAATAATTATACGAAAAGGTCGTATAAAAAGTATTGTGCCTCGATGTTTTTACATTTCCTGTGCTCGACTGGTTAAGTTGAGTGACGCCTTCTATGTCCGATTTAATATTATCTTTTTTATAGGAAACACTATTGTAAAACATCTTGCCACCGTATGTCTTTTAAAAGCATAGATGATCCTATATAAACAGCCACAACCAAAGTATCGGATGTAGATAATAGTGCAAACGATTTGTCACAAATATTATCTATCAATGGTCATAATTAATCTTTAAATTGGCATCACCTTTGTATGACTGTCTATACAAAGTGCTTACGTGAATACACCTATTATATTAGGTGTTAAAGTTACATTCAAGTTAATAACATTCGGACGGTCACTCGCTTAAAAATGCAACGATAGCAGCAAAATGTTGTTCTTTGAACAAAACAAAAAAGTTAGATCATAGCGCTAAAGCGTAAACAAATGCATTTCAGAATAACAAGATAAAGTAACCAATTTCAAGTTTGGTAATTGTTATGTCAATCATGTTGTTTACCGGCTTTGACGTGTAGCATTATTCTATAATTATGTTTCCAATTTAAGAAATATTTTCCAAAAAATATGATTGTACAGCGTAATTGCGGGGCCCCCTGTGTGATATTTTCTCACAATCTTGCTTAAGTGATCTAATGTAAAGCCATACAGGCCCCAATTCCACAAAAAAACTTAAGTTTTTGCTCAGCTGAGACTGCTATTTTAAAAACATATTGTGTTGGTTAAATGACTTTCATGTATACTTGTATATATTGTTTCATCACAGTTAGATGCCAATTTAATAGAGCAATACATAATAAGTCCGATTTTTACAGAAAATAGTGCTTTAAAGTTATAAACGTCTAAGGTAAAAACTTAAGTCTGTTATAACAGGCTCAAATACGAAGTATTTTATTGTTCCTTAATGTTGGATTTACATGAGCATTTCTTACGAAAATCACCTCTTAACTCATTATTTAGCAATAAATACACAGTTTCTGGTAGCAATCTACATCACAATACTATAATTGTAGTCATATAATCAATTCTAAATAGCAGTCTCAGCTGAGCAATAACTTAAGTTTTTTCGTGGAATTGGGGCCAGTTGTGTTTACATGTAGCAGAGATTCCTGACGCACGTAAAACTTAATGACAATGCCACATTCTCTGTCTAACAGAGTGTACTTAACTGTTCAGCGGCCCACTTAATATAGTACACTATGAAATCAAAGTATTAATCTTGTATAATGTATATGAGCCGTTCTCCAGGAAAACCGGGCATATCATGAAATTATATAATATTCATGTAATGAGGTTTAAAATAGCTCTGTAATGAGACTCATGTCATGTTCTGAAGATTTATAGTACTTTTCTCTTAAAATTTTATGCCATCTTTTAATGCATGTTTAAACAAGTTCCGTTGTTGTTGTGTGACTAAATTCTGAAAAGTACCCATTTTGACTAAAATAAATAAATTAATATACCAGATTTATATAGCGCATTTTTCATGCGAACGCACGTTCAAAGGCACTTTATATTATTGTGTTGCAGCCACAAGGGCACGTGTGCATCCTCTAAATATGGATATACAGCATGTTCTGACCAGAGGAACAGACTGAGAGAAATCCCCTGAAGGGAGAGAGAGAGAGACATTAGATACAAGCATGTTCGGCGATGCAGAAGGGCGCCTAGCTATTTTTCGTTAATGTGCCCGGTGTGTAGCACCGAAACACAGTTTCCTGGCCCTTTCAGATTCTTTGCAGACCACACGGCCAGATATAGCGGGAAATATTATAAATATTTCAGATAGGTCAAGTTGAACCCACCACCTCTGGATTGACTGCCCAGTGTGTTACTACTGAGCTAAATCCACTTAACTAAAACGAGGGTTATGTAAATAAACAGTAGCTACTTTTTAAGCAAACAATTGTCATTATTCTTTGCTCACAGTTTCAGAAACTGTTCACAAGAGTCTCGTCTTTGAAACAGTACGTGACCATAATTTTCATATTTTAGTCATCTAGCACGGTGTTCCTTGAGAATGGCTCCTATTTGTACCAAAGATACCAACAATACCATAATTATACGCGTAACATAGATGTACTATATGCATGGCATAAAAGTCATGGAAAAAACCTTTAAGATTGCTGAGTCGGGAAAATATAGTTCATCTTTGAATATTTTAATTTTATCTGGAAATGTTGGTAACCCTATGTGGAAATATTGTTAAAGCTTCATTTATCAGTGTAATAAGTTGTACAGACCTTATCATAGTATGGTATCACACACTGTCCTGGCTACTATGCCCTAGGTGCATCGTATCGTTAGAACAAAATGTACTACAAATATAGTATAATAATATGATATGACCGGCCATTAAACTCTTAAATTAATGAATATAATTATATGGCCATATTACAAGTCAATTTAGTAATTAATATTGATGAAAGTGCCAATAATGTGTAGACACATGTAGTGATATGATTGATAGCTTATAACTTATAGTGGCGTAACAGTCTCAAACAGTCCCAGTTTCTCGCTTCGCACAAATCACATATCTTGCAGCGTCTGGATAAATAAAAGATGTCTGTCAAAATGTATTTGGTTGTCTAAATATGATGGGAATACGTCAGTATTAAATCAAGATTGTATAATGTAAATGCATGGCTTAGTGGTAGCTTACATGGCAATTTCACAACATTTAATGACATACTATATTATGTTCCCCATGTAAGGGTCTGTGTTCACGAAGCTTCGAAGCTTTGCTTTAAGAACATTTTCTTAGAAAAATATATTTTATTAAGAAGTACTTAAATAATAAAGTCAAAATTTTACGAAATTTATTCATAAGAATTTATAGGGCACTTTATATGAGACTAACTGTTTCCAGAGTAGGAACAAACGATCGTTCATCTTAAAAAACGCTTAGATTTCTTCCCAAACCTTTTAAAATGAATTTAAAAAATTAAGAAAATGTATTTCGATTAGACGAAAGTAAGTAGTTTGTGTATACAGACTTCGTCCTTGATTTAAAACACACAAACTGCATTGGTTTTGCATTCAAAGATGTATTTTTTTATTTGATGTTTGATATGTGCTTTTGAAAAACAATCAGTATACATGTTTGGATAAAAATGGTATTTCCGTGGCATCCTCACAGTTTAGGTGTATTACTTTAGCTCTCATTATTTTCGATTTCTTCAAAATAATTATCATATTGTATTTAGGAGATCATGTGTTGTATTTATCATGATGTAAGTAATGATGTCAGCTAGTTAAAATTTATTATACTTTTCGACAGCTTAGACTTGGGCGGATCTGCGCTTGTTTAGTTGGGCATTGTGTCTTTATGTGCTTTATGTTTCCTGTGCTCGATTGGTTCAGTTGGGCATTGTGCTTTGTAGTGTGTTTATTGTGCTTTGTATGTTTTTAATGTTTTCTGTGCTCGGCTGGTTAAGTTGGGTGCTGCCTGTCTGACTTAATATAATCTTATTCTATTACATCAAGTATGTATAAGTCCCAATTATGTGATAGAACCAGAACAAAATCATTAAATTCTGTCCAAATTAAACAATAAATAATTCATACTTACACTAAGGAACCGAGGAATGAATTCTAGCGGTAGCTTACTCATTGTGCCCGTTTTTAAAAGAATATTGTTGTTTTCATTCCAAACGTTTATATTACAATATTCTCAATTTTGACTGTAAACTAAGATGTCCGTTTATTAGTGAATTATTTTAATTTCCTGATATTTACTCTACGAAATTGCTTTGGTAAATGTCCTTATAGCTATATAGTCCGCAAGTGTGATAAGTTCGTTGGATACTGCATGACTACTTTTCTTGAGAGTTATTTTTATCAGCACTGTCGTTCAAATTTTTTATAACAATATTTATTTGTTTCAATTATGACGTCACTTTTCCATTAAATAATAATCCCTGATAATGTATATGTTATTCTGTAATTATAAAATATCACACCAATCCATCCTGTTTTATAAAATAGAAGCACCAACGAACGCAAACATGACGCCGCTATCAATTAGCCATTCTGGAAAACAGAACCGCACTAAAGTAGTCACTTCCATGTAATGTTCCTCTCTATCACACACACACCCTGACAACATACTTTCATTTAACACAGACTCGCTGGTTCTCCAATACACTACTCTAGTCTCCGAGAGGATATTAGCACAAAATAAAGAACAACGCGCACATTGGCGTTGTGGTAACTTTACAGAGGTATTTGATTATATAAAGGTTTCATTTAATAATATAAATAAATTAATATTATTCCGGATTTATATAGCGCCCTTTTCATGCGAACGCACGTTCAAAGGCACTTTACCCATGTTGCAGCCACAAGGGCGCAGGTGCATCCTCTATCAGTGCAGATACAGTATGATCTGACCAGAGGGACAGACTGAGAGAAAGCCCCTGAAGGGAGAGAGAGACATTAGATACAGGCAAGTCCGGCGCTGCAGAGGTGCGCCTAGCTCTTATTTCGAATAGACAGCCTGGTTCTTTAATGTGCCCGGTGTATAGCACCGATACACAGCTTCCTGGCACTTCCAGATACTTTGCAGACCACACGGCCAGATATAGCGGGAAATATGATAAACATTTCAGAAACTGTCAAGTTCCGATGCCAGGATTGAACCCACGACCTCTGGATTGACAGCCCAGTGCGTTACCACTGAGCTAAATCCGCTTATTTGCAAAAAATCCATTGAATCCGTCCACCTCTTCACCATGGGTCTGAGGAAAATAATTACACTAATTAACACAATTATTATATTCTACATAATTCAGGGATAAAAAGGCGAGTCAGAGATGATCTGACGCCTTAGATAGAAGTTCATTCATTACCCCACCACTATGCTTGGATTTGTGGCGGCAGGTTAAGGTACAAGTCCCTTTGCGAAATAAATCTGAATTTCTTTCTCATACATCAACTTGGGTCTGTGCTGTTTTTTCTCCTGCAGCGAGTTCCTTTGAAGTTTGCCATGATTGTTGAACATTTTAATTATCTTGAGAGCGTAATACTTTAAGAACAGAACACACAATGATGTTATTTGTCTAATAAAGATTAAAGATTTACGAACAAATATTGGATTGGTAATTAGTTGGTGATAATACACCGTCGGTTGGTAGATGCCGTTACACTAATTAAACCGTTTATTAACCGTTAATCTTCCAAGAAGCATTTCCATGCTACAAAGATACAACATTATGTTTTGATGCGACATGTAAAGATATGTCCAGCAGAATTGTCATCACAATAGTTCTAATTGCATACAGGTGATTAAGCCAATATGGTCGCAGAGATTAATACATTTAAAACCAATATTAATGTTGAACAGATTGGCACAGTACATGTATTACCTATTGTACACTTATAAGAACGATATTTTGGGGGAAACAGCACAAAACTACACATCATCCATCGAATAGCACCTGTACTGGATATTAATATCTTAGTAGATATATGAATTCAAAATGCTATTGGTGTTTTAAAAGAAGTTATTCACGAGTAAGCGAAATTTTAAGCATACTATTATATCAGATGCAGTGGAGGAAATTCCCCTTACGCACAATATAATTGCAAATTTAGTAATGTGTATGAGATATAAGATGGTATAATTAAGAAATAAAAATCTGTTCGCGTATTTTGTCGGTGAATAAAACATGGGCAGGAGTTCGCGACCCGTTGAAGATTTTACTATAAAGTTTACGTTCATTCATTCATTAATATGTCACGTGATACAGGGCGTAAATAGTAACAGACAATTTGATACCACGTTTTATTGCGGTAATAATACATGCTCTAGTTTGCTCTATGTGTATAGGTATTAATCCGCGGATCGTGTTAGAAAGAAACTATAAATGTCAGATTGCGTTTATCAAATACCCCGATACAATGATAGATACTCTAATGGTAACGTTATAGACAATTTGCATTTTAAATTGTTCGAAGATGCAGGTTTTATATATTTTATATAAACAATTGTCAAAGAATTAATGTAAAAGCATTGACTATTTGACTTAGTAAGTTGGAATTTATTGCACATTGAGAGGATTAATTTAAGACAGTTGATTTGAAACAAAGCATAATGCACGAAACATTGGTGGTGAATTCAAGAAGGCAAAATTTGATGTATGAGTAAACGCTTAAACGATTACGATTACAACGATCATGCAGGGAATAGAGTATTCAGCAAACCTGGTACTGTTTTATCAAAGCACTTGCAAAAATCTTACAACCAAATGTAAATTCTTTATAATTTGTTAACAAATGTTAAGTGTGGTAAGTGGAGCTGTAATACTTATAATGATTCAGTGAAGAAATCCTGCAAAGAAGATTATATTAAGTCAGACAGTGAAGGCAGCACTCAACTTAACCAGCCGAGCACAGAAAACATTAAAAACACACAAAGCACAATGCCCAACTGAACCAACCGAGCACAGGAAACATAAAACACATAAAGACACAATGCCCAACTAAACAAGCTGAGATCCGCCCAAGTCCAAGCTGTCGAAAAGTATAATAAATTATTACTAGCTGAATGACCCAGTTTCCGCAGCAAAATGACTATAATGCCAAGTTTTAGCTGTCAGAAATCTTAAAACGAAGAAATGCCCAACACACTACCGACCAAGAAAATTAAAAATCCCTTGTCCCAACTGTTTAAAAGCTGAATAGAAAAGCTATATCCGTCACCAATTTTCAGTTGTTAAAACATTTAAAAATAACTTAAATTTGAGCGTATTTATAAGATTTTCGTAAGTGCCTTGCTAAAACAGCACACGGGAGCGCAGGAAATACACAAAACAGAGACATACGGATAACTAACGTTAGTACAAATGCAAGCATAAAACACAGTCAATCAATATAATCATACGGCTCTATGCATAATTTTAAAGGTTGTAAAGATGGCACAACAACAACAATTTACGGAACAAATTGCTGGCTCTGCATGACACAACATAGCTTCCAGCTTTGAAACAAATACATTAGATTGCTTGTTTTGTCAAGCAATGTCTCTAATACAGATTTTCAAAAAAGAAAGTTTACAGTTTCAGTATATTTTTATCAAATCAATACAGGGTGTCAAAAAAGAAAGTTTACAGTTTCAGTATATTTTTTATCAAATCAATACAGGGTGTCAAAAAAGAAAGTTTACAGTTTCAGTATGTTTTTATCAAATCTCTTCATAGTGCTATCGCATTGAAAACATGCAGATTTATAGACAACAGATGTTAGTTATTTCTGGGACCAGTTCTAAGATCGGACATTTTTCTAAAATTAACTTATTTTGTCCGTGACGTCTGTTTATAGTAAATGACAACGTTTTAACAAAGTCTGCCCTTCTGGCGTGTACCTATTAGCACTCATTCTTTGAAACTAGTGTAACATTTGCACATGTGTCTGAATTTATCTTCATCTAGTTTGATGTTCCTCAGGAGCATAGCTGTATCCTTTGGGTTTTGACTATACCCTTGCCATTCAGATAGCCCAATATAAAAAGGTGTGAAATGAATTACATAACACAGTTAGTATCAAATTAATTTCCAGGAAATACCGCTGTGGTGTGATATCCCCATTCTAAATGCTTGTGAGACTTCTATCTTTGTTGCTATGTGATATTGCTAGTGTACAACCAAAGCAATCATAGACGTCTATGCTCCCGAGGAACGACATCAGAGAAGGTAAGAAGACTAGTTTAGACATATGAGCAAATGTAATAAATAGTTTCAAAAAACGTATGCATGACGGCAAACGTCAGACGATCAGGCATCGTAAACCAAACGTCATCAATTTCTACATAGTCGTCACGGGCACAATAAGGTAATTTTAGTAAATTTACATTTTTCTAGACATTAAATTGTATAAAATAATTTCTTGGTTTACAGTAGATAATCGCTGAAAAAAGTTTGGGGTAATAAAAGAAATAACACATAGCTTCGAGGGTGAGAGTAAAAATGTCAGCCTGACGACAGTACTGTTACCCGCGGCCTTCGGTTATTTTATTTCAAAACATATTCATCTTTACTTCTATCTCATTTTTCACTCCTTTAGTAACTGTAGTTTAAGGAACACGTACAATTGTGAACATCTAATAAGCAACTTTTGAATAATTTAGCCATGTTTAATTTTGCAACTGTATATTTTTTGTTGGGCACTGTAGTTCATTACTACAACACATGATATTGAGCTTGAACGATATTGTACTTAATGCATCTTGCTCAAAGGAAATGGTGTGTATTTAATATTCCCGTATTCGATAAAATCCAAGTCGAGGAATAATATTACATAACCGAATATGTTCAGTGTAGAAGATACATGTATTAGTATTAGTATTGTGTTGTATAAGTATTAAAACCTTATAGAACAGATAGGTACGCAGAAGACTGGGTTAACGCATACGCAAAGAGTAAAATATATTTAAACCAATATTGCAATGATACATCACTGTCGGTATTCAAACAAAGCGTATGATTGCACAATTATGCATCGACGAAGTTTGCATTAGCCTGTATAATGGTATATATGCAGCAATATACGACGGACTTATTCCCAATTGTGAATCGATGAATTTTGTAATTTGCTTATAATTGAATTTACGCCACCATTACTTACGTCGGACACCTGCTCTACCAGTATATACTGGCATTACATATCAACCAGTACTAACTAATGATCCCGCTTCATCAATTAAATTCCCATATTAGGCATACAGAATGAGATTACGCAAATACATTATATATGTTTTGGGCATTCAGCTTTTTGATTGCTGAAACTGGTTCATTTAGTATTTCGACAGATTGGACATGGGAGGACTATAAATTTTTTAATTGTGCATTGTGCCTTGTATGTTTTTTATGTTTTCTATGCTCGGCTGGTTCAGGTGGACAGTGTGCGTTGTGTGTTTTTTATGTTGAGTGCTGAGTGCTGCCTTCTCTGTCTGACTTAATATTATCTTCTTTTTTATAGAGATATTTTGCCATTCATAGGCGCTTGTCATTAATTTGACGTTTAAAACTTCAATATAAGATCAGTTAATTACAGAAATTGTATCCCTATACCAATTATTACTTAATATCTCCTTTTCAAATAACATATTATCCAGTTAACAGACATCCCATCATCAACGTTTCGTATATCATACTTTATTTCAATTTAGGAATCTTCTATTAATATTTGATGAGCCATTAAGTTCAATTACAAAGTACAATTGTCAATAAATGTCTCTAACATCAGTTTTTCAATTTGTGAATATTGCTCTTCCAATGCAACTCTTCTGATGCAATAATATTCCAGCGAATAATCTGAAACTGCTTTAACCACTGCTATAGAGTATATTATCCTAGCATTGACGGTTTCTATGAGACACGCATATACTTTACCAGTGTCCCATCACTTTACTAGTTACAGAATCATAATTTACAATTTTGTATCGGGATTTGAGAATATTGCTTTGCTTAATGTAAAATATGGAAGCTTTCTACTACAAACAATCAGACATTGCTCGAATCACGGCTATAAAGTATACTATATGGGCATTACATATTGTAATGTGACACATAATTATGCTTTAACAGGATACCTTAATTTTAGTTTTTACAGAATCATAACTTACAATTTGTGTACGTAAAACATGGATTGTTCAGGAATTCCTTCCAATGCATCTATAAATTGATTACATTTTCGTCCGTTTGTAAATTAACAATATTACAAAACGCTTTTAAAAGCAACCATAACTTATCCGTATAGAGCGTTCACATATATTGCTCTCGGAATTGATTACTTATCTGGAGTGAGAGATTTAACAGTATGAATGACAGAACGTGTCTTGCATCGTACTCACAAAACGTCTCAGCTATTATCTAAGGGCGTGCCTTGGCCCGTACTCCCAGAACTTTTTAGGCCCGCGAATTCCGCGAAACTAAAGTCGCTACGGCATAAAGGTATGTTTGACACATCTCGCAATTTTAATTGGACTGTTTGTCATCACCATCCGTGTATACACGATCAAATTCAATTGATTGTGACCTTAACTGACCTGATAACAATTACGATGATCAATTAATCTCTTCATAACAAAGGATTTCATAAAGTGTTTTCACTAGGTGTAATCAACATACACCAGTAAATAGTTATTATCATAAATTAACCACCAAACATATGTTAAACAAATAAATGTGAAATGATTATTGTAAATACCTGTACAGGAATACATTGACTTTAATCATGACAAAAACAAACTTTCGTATGTAGAAGTAAACTGAATTTTAACACCCCACCCATGTACCCCCGTGCTTGTTTACATTGAGCAGATTACACGCTACGTCATCAGTGTTTATGTCTTCACAGCCTATAATATGCACGAATCTTACAGGATCGAAATTGATGTTTAAATTGAGATCATTAACGCAATTAATCTTAGATTTTATAAAGATGGATTTATTGACAGAAGTTTCCACGTCATGTATGCGCAAGTACAATTATCCTTCGTTGAATGATTTTGCGATTTTAGTATGAAGAAGCTAGAAACGTTCGCGGATTCGTTGGAGGTAACATTTTCGCGGCTATTAAACTTCGCGAAATGATACCTCCCGCGAATGTCGCTAACTTAAAATGCGCGAAACCATTTCTAGGAATACAGTATCCAAGGACATTTTCTTAGATGAGAAATAATTGTCTTAAAAAATCTGTAAATAATTTGTATCTTAGGTAATTCTAACTGATTTCATAGTGCAATACTAAGGCAAAAACGTAATTCGTAAAACATAATCAATAAATTAGATCTAGCTATTTCTCAATCGGAACGGTCCGTACGGCATTTTTACGGAATAAAATACCTCGGATGTATCAAGCGTATGAATCCAGCAGCTTTTTTTCTTAAATCCTACGCAGAAGAAAATGGGCCGAAGAAAATAGACCGTAACTTATCAGCAGCGGAACTATTAAAAGATGTTTTATTGATTAAACAATACAATTTCGCTACTCTCCTTGAGCATAACACGCAGCTACACAGCGCTTGCTTGATGGGCGTGTATTCCATTGAAGCACTGTTTAAATCTGTCATAATGACGTCATGGCGAAAGACGTTAAGAAATGGCGACGTTCAATTTACACCCAAGAGATGATTCGTCGAGATTGTCCGAGGTGTCCCGATTGGCTATTTCTCAGAAAAAAATAATTTCGTCGTTTTGTGAATATGGGTATGGAGCCATAAAATTAGATCTAGCTATTTCTCAATCGGAACGGTCCGTACGGCATTTTTACGGGATAAAATACCTCGGATGTATCAAGCGTATGAATCCAGCAGCTTTCTTTCTTAAATCCTACGCAGAAGAAAATGGGCCGAAGAAAATAAACCGTAACTTATCAGCAGCGGAACTATTAAAAGAATGAGATGTTTTATTGATTAAACAATACAATTTCGCTACACTCCTTGAGCATAACACGCAGCTACGCAGCGCTTGGTTGATGGGCGTGTACTCCATTGAAGCACTGTTTAAATCTGTCATGATGACGTCATGGCGAAAGACGTTAAAAAATGGCGACGTTCTATTTACACCCGAGAGATGATTCGTAGAGATTATCCGAGATGTCCGGATTGGCTATTTAAAACTAATTTCGTCGTTTTGTGAATATGGGTATGGAGCCATATAACAGCCACCACATAAATATTAATTTTCATGAAATATTTCGTGAAATTAACGAAATATTTCATGAAAACAGAAAAATATCTATGAATGCAAGATAAATATCTTAAGTTGAAAAATTGCCAGTTACTGCTTTGAACTGCCACATAATTCCTGTTATTTTTTTAAGAAACCAACTTACTTTTGACGAAATTGTATATTTTCCACGAAGCCATTTTTACGTTTCGCAAAAATTTTCACGAAAGTCGATTATTTTCACAAAAATATATTTAAGTTTTGCGAAACATTTTTATGCGTTCATGAAAAACTTATTTAGTTTCGTGAAAGCATCATCTTTATGTGTTTGCAGTTTATAGCACTAACAAGCAGAATTTCGTGTTAAGATAATTTATCTGTCTTCATGATAATTATATTTTTTCATGAAATATCCCTAAATTTTTACGAAAGTTTTCATGAAATTTTAAAGTTAAGTGGTGGCGGTTATATGGCTCCATATATGGGCCCCGGTATCCGTTTTGATGTCATATTCCCTATTTGATAGTTTCGATTACCGCACACGCCTTGTTAGACTGAAAGCTAAGCATTGTGATTTATATAAACATATAAGTATGTCTTTCCCGTAGAGAAATACGGCTATTACACACTTCCTAGACCGAAGTATAATCATACACCAGAAACTAATGTGTGTCATGATTGGCTTTGTTTCAATTATGTCATCAGACTTAGGCAGTAAAGTTTGCTGAATATTCTCGGATTAATGGCAATAATTTGTAGCAACGTATTGTCCAGTCAGGATAAGAATAGAGTGACGCAGCTGTTGAGTCCACTATTACGGTGTAGTAGTATAACAAATTATATAGAGGATATTTGTTAATTTTGGTGTAAGATCGTATTTTATTTCATCGAGTGATCACAGAAAATATAATTTTATGTGATCACGAGTGAAATAAAATTGCTTTCATAGGCTGATGTCACGATCCTTGCATTTAATCCATAACAAAAATATAGGCAATATTGCGTTAGTTTTTGTACTGCAATTTATCGCGTTAGAGTTATACTTCCATCTATTTTTATTTTAGCAATTTATTTGAGTTAATATTGTGTCAACGTAGACTAATCAAGTGTGTATGTAAATGATGTGATAACAAATCATTGTAAAATTGTTCAATTTATTGGCTATTTCATGCAAAATATGGCGGTCTGAGCGTTCCTAGAAGCCATCCTACATTGTGTACACTTTGGACTTTAGTAGACCACCAATTTGTTTGTATAGCAAGGGGATTTGACCTGATCATGACGTTTATGCATAAATATTACAAGGTTCTTGCGTTGAATATATTACAAGGTTCTTAAGTCGAATATATAACAAGGTTCTTGCGTTGAATATATTACAAGGTTCTTAAGTTGAATATAAAAATTTCCACGAGCAAATCGTGCAATATCAGTCGTTTTATTTTGTGTTGGTATTGCACTACGAACATGAACCAATCTGCAAATGCGTTGTCTTCGTTATGATGTAATTTCACCCTCGGTGTATTAGGTCAATCATCAAAAGATTTATCAATGCTGTACGCTACACATGTCGATCGCACATATTGTCTAGCCAAGCCGCATACACCCAAGCATGGTAGTATTGCCAACAATGGGATGTGTGGCCAAATCACATTTCTTTGGTTCTTAGTTAACACAAACACCAATTTGTATTGATCATTTGGAGTGAAGGAAATGTCAAATTATTCTAACACGTTTTATAGGAATTAGCTTTAATTCCTTGCTGACCCATTTTGTTTATAATGAGGGATAGGATTACACTGAGAGAATAATTGGAAACACATATTCTGCATAAATATATCTTTCTACAATACCTATCTTTCGATGATATTTAAGAGACACATCAACTGATATAAGAGATACATCAATCACCGTTAAACCCATTGGTTTAGTGTTTGAGTGAACATGTTGCTGTCTTAGAATGAAGAGGTCGTAACTGACCTTATAAGACTCATACATATTTCCTTTTGAGCTGATTTAGATGACAATCAGAACATGTCATTTTGACTAAACTAAAGTTCAAAAAGCTTCTTTTTCCATAAGTAAAGATTAGCTTTCAGTCAGAGTTTTCTAGTTTTCTCAAAATATCGTTTTTGTACTTACGGCCTGCTCATTCTAAGCCAGCGATGTTTGGATTGTAAAACATATGAATGCAATAACACGGATAATGGAGGTGTAAGCATAACACTTAGATGCCACAACACCGCACTAAAATCGAACCATGCGATTTTAAACACACTAACGCATCAGCTAGTTTCCAAAATCGGTACTGTGTAACCGTCCCAGGTACATAATACATGCACGACGAATTGAATACATTTACCTGTATTTGGAATTAAATTCTGAATAGAACAGCAGTGCAATAATTGACTGTTAATGTTATGGACTAATGGTACACCTATCTTGATGTGCTGACATTCAATTAGTGCAAAGTACTTTTGATACTATCTGAGCTACTCTGAAACATTCATTAACAGCATATTATACTGTGGTTCCTTTATGACAATATTTATGATGATAATTAAAAGGCCAGGTGTTGTCGATGTATGTTTGTGATTAAAGTGTAGATAAGCTTTTTTGTCGTCTATTACAATTTATTGTAGTTTGTAAATGTTTAATTGGCACGCGACAATCGTGTAAAACACCTAATATGGCAAGCAAAAACAATAAGTTACAACAAATTTCACAATACTCTGTCTGCTCCGACATACTGCCAATGTCCGTTTATACGCATACATTTAAAAAAGAAACCCAATATTGGAATAACTGCCAATTTAATATACAGTCCATTTTCTAATTTTTATTTACGGATTAGGGATGAAATAGCAGTTTCGAACTAAAAAGGCTGTTTCGGTTTGCAGATGTCTTTATCGTCTACATGTAACATATATAAGCATGGAAAGTAGGACTGATAAATTTGTTCGGATCAGGGAGGGTTGGTTTCTGATTGGGAAATTTCTACTTTACACACTCTCGTCATTATTACCAAAAGAATACGATCAAGTGTGTCATACTGTCATGGAAAATGTCGAGCGAATGTGATAGCGACTGTTCTCTTTGCTTCACGCGTTTGTTTAGTTTAATCATATTTTATTGCATGTATTTTAACAACAGTACAAATGGTTTGCATGCATTCTACTAATAAGAAGGATGAAAAACATATCATCAAACTAAACTTGAGAAAGTTTTACAATATCGCATTCATTACAAAAGGAGCGGACAACAAGTTGTCCCAATATTAGATATCGGACCACTCCACGCGTTTATTGAAAGTATATTCCGTTTTGAGTTCCGTGTTTCTTCCATGGCATTTGATGTGGTAATTTCTTCATCATTTGAACTTGATAGAAGTTAGCAGCGGATGCTGAAGTAAGATAAGTAAGTTAATGATTAATTCAAGAGAACTGGTTAGGTTAAGTCGCTGCAGATGTGTAATTTGTTCTGAATAATCGAAAGTATACGTCACGCCCGGAACTGCAATTAACTATCGTTTATGGAGATTTTACGCTGTAGGCGATAACGATGACAGTTGCGGTATAATTTTTGTCTGCTATAGATTTTGTATGGCATTAATTACTTTTATTATCAAATGGTGACAGTTTTTGGTATGGAATTGCCGTGCAGCCAGCATTAATTTGCAATGCGCAGTAGAAAACAATTGGTGAAACACATACTTAAATAAAAGTGTATTTTCATACCAGACAAAAGTTTCTGTTTTAAATGTTTGCTTCAAAAAATGAAATATAAAACCACGGGCTTACGCACACCACTATACGTCAATTTTAGGGAAACCACGAAATTTGCCACCAACGAAATTAACTGAAAACACAGCAGTGAACACTCCAACAATAATAACAGAAGAACAATTCCTTATTTCTAGACATTGAATATAGACAATTAATCTTAATTGTTCCCCACCGATTAATTGATTGATACGTATTCATTTACATCGGTAATGGCTTTTGTCAAGATGACTTAGTAAATTTGTCTTCCTCGATAAAAAATGCTTTGTTATCAACATATACAAGATAAGTAATATGTAAATAAGCCACATTCCAATTAATTCACATCGGCAATATCGTTGCAATATTTCACACTTGATGAGATGATGTTAGGTGTTATATTTGTAAATAAAACGACTGTTAATGGTAAATGATTGCCATAAGAAGGTTGTTAACTAGTCTGAGGGTTATAACACACTATCTATTTCAAACTATACCAATTAATCGAAAGCAATAATATAGAGATAGGATGCGTGTCATTTAAAACGGTATTTTCAATTGTTTACTTATTTGCTTTAGATGAATAATTATGTCTGCTTTGCAAAAGAATTGGCACGCATGTGCTTATGTTCCCGAGTCTTTTTTGTTCTACGACGCAAAGATGAGGTACTAAATGATTACGGCTTGGCGACTTCTTCATTGTCAAATTTATTGTTACATTTTTACAAACCGAAAAATGGAAAGTGGGCAAAAAGAATCACTCCTTATTGTACAGGGTGATTCATAATAGCGAATTTTCGGGCGCGACTCGCCCGAATACATTTCGCATTAAGTTAACGTGTCACGTGGTTTGGTCAGAGTTTGAATTCACTAATGGATCTGAAATTTTGTGTTACAGTCTCGCAGTGACAGAAAAATAGGGAAAAAATGGCCGCCAATAAAATAACAAAAGTTACCTAAAATGCGTTAGTCCGTAGCTCATTAATTTTCTTTTTTATTCTAATGATGTTCAAAAATATTCAAAAAAAACTCTAGTAGGCCCATCTAGAACACACTTTAATAAGGGAGATAAATACTGTGTTGCTTCGTATAGCACTTTGATCGACCGCCATCTTGGAACGCTTCGAAAACAGAGTAAACACAGAACTGATTACGCCGTGAAAGTACTTGTTCTAAACAAGGAAAGTCGTATTATTATACACATAATCAACGTAGTTATACAGTGAACTTAAAAAACGAAATCAGGTTCGTATCGTTCGTATCGTCCATCGTTACTTCGTACCCAAAAATATCAAAATTATGAAAATGAATAATTTAATATTTAAGATATAATTCGCTAATATAGGATGTGCCTTAGTTCATATTATCTGTTACACTTTTCAAGTGAAACAGTTTTTATATGTTTTAGTATTACAAGTAGTTTACACATCTAAAACACTTACATTTCAAAGTTTTATTTGATATACAATATTACATACGTTCATGTATATTTACGTCTACAAATGGAATTGTATTTTATGTCATATATTCAATGTGACGTCAATTTGGCCGATGATGACGTCAATGCTTATTTTAATGTGGCTTAAAATTTTGTCATCTTCTAGTGATACAATTTACAAAAACCATTCAACAAGCCAGTATGCCTTTCAGCTAGACAGTTTATCATAATCAGTCTAATATTTTTGCGTTGCTATGGTGGTTATAATAGGGAAATTGCTTTCAAAGCAGAGCTGATCAAAATTATGCTGCGTTT
The DNA here is from genome assembly GCA_947247005.1 of Spisula solida. Taxonomy (NCBI): domain Eukaryota; kingdom Metazoa; phylum Mollusca; class Bivalvia; order Venerida; family Mactridae; genus Spisula; species Spisula solida. The sequence continues at coordinate 23,452,669 of OX365960.1, read as the reverse complement.
AATGAAGCTTTGAAAGTGACGTCTTCGAAATTGCGTATATGTTTATGACATCATTCTTGACACCATGATGTCAACATCATTCTTTTAGCTTATTATAAATAAAACTTTGTTAAATAAGCTTTGAAATGATATATGATACATATATATATTGTACAGGAACGAACTGGGACAAATATTATGAATCACCCTGTATATAGTTATGTTAAAGCTTAATCAAGTCAATGCTCACAAATCACGGCGAAATATTCAGAGGAGCAATCGCAATGAAAGGAGCATTACAAGGAGCATTGAAAGGAGCTGTGTTTACAGAGAGTGTTAAAGAGAGATGTCTGTACCAGCCCTAACCACAAGCGGCATGCCATATATCCATTACATAACAATAAGTTTGAAATAAGAACAACATTTACTGAGATGTTTTTTAAGAAATCACAAAAATGTCGCCTGACGGTCATGATTTTGTTTTAACTTTTCCTGTCAGTTTATGTTCGATATTGTGCACAATTGCTTTTAGATTTAGAGCTTGTACTCTTTCAATTTACAAGCGTCAGGTCGACCGTGTAGTTTTGATATTATCCATATATGTTTATACTTTATAGACAGGGATATAGTTAAATGGCAACATAAATTGAAACCATAGGAACTTAACCTCGCAGATGCATGTACTTAGATTTGGATGGTGGGTGTATAGACATGTCGTATCAGACAATTTTATTTGTTGGTAGTGATTGTGGTTATACGCTGTCAATCATACAGTATTTGGATGTCAAATCCAATCATGATAAGGTATAGTTGTCATCAGATATCAGAATCTTCAGACGGAACTTCATTTGTTTTTTGGTAACGGCCCGACGCAACATAACACATAAAATGGTCAGCATGGCGGTAATTATGTTTTGGGTGATGCTTGTATTAGAGTTCATAATTTCATCTTAACAAATCTACACTTTAAAGTCTAACTTGTAATAATTGTCAATGTAGTACTAAACAATGAAGAAAGGTTCAATTTCTTCTCAATAACTGCGAAATACCATATTTTATTAACTATTTACTTTTTCTAAGCTAGTAAATCCAAATAAGAAAATAAATGTATTGGAATGGCGTCTGTTAATGATAACGAAAGGCATGTTCTCGAATGATGCCGAGGTCAAATTCAAATGGATGAACAGACAGTAAATCTATGATACGTCAGAATAGTGCATTAAGTAGGAGTAATAATATTCAAAATATATCGCCTAACATAGACAACATGGCTTTTGTGTTATTCACAAATGTTCATTTTCAGGCGATGCAAGGACATCACGCGTGATTCTCATAATCCTGACATGTGTGCATAATGGAGAGATATATAGAAACATATTACAAGTGGCAAGTTATATCAGACTCCTGTCATATTTCATTTTGCAAATCTATATTTACGTATTTAGTTGCATGATGCCTGGCTCTGCAAGGCTGTAATATATGACCTTTCTTAGTATACAATTTTTAAATATTGCAAGTCTGAAATCTGTGAAATTAGATAAGCGTCGTCGAATACCAATAGTAGAATGGGTATATTCTGGTGGAATAATCTTGGAATGGTTCTCTTAAACCTACACTTTCTATATTGATTTTAGTGTCTATGCTACATAACCTTTCACACTTTCATGCACTGCTAGCATTTTGTACTCTGTTCCTTATTGTATCTTTTATGTTCTGTTGTTTCTGTTAAGTGTTGCCTTCCCTGCCTGATTGGTTATCATCTTTTAGTTAGGTCACATTATGCTGCTTATCTTTCTAATCCCATAGTTTCTGATTTTGCATCAATTATAAGATTAAAAGAAAATAGTTTACGATCTGAGTTGAAGTTTCAAAACCATTAACAATTATATACATGTATTGTTGTCTCGTATATAGTTATCAAACTAAAATAGTCATTGAATCCAAGTATTCCTTATTTCAACTGCACAGTTTTATGCAGAGCAAGCGGTTTGTGTACTTTTGCTGTGATTTGGAGGTGTATGCGCATTTTCTGTCGGGTGCTACTTTGGGGGGGGGGGGTCCTTGTTATGCGTGGCCATCCTGGTTAATGTCTGTAGTATTTACTGCCTTTGTGCGTGACGGACAGAGACCACAGGCTGTCGGAATAGGTTGTCGTGATTTGAAGATGTGAACTTTCTTGTTTATTTTTATGTCCACCACCTCGGCTTGTACATGTAGTTGATGTGCTTCATTTTGTGTGTTCTTTATGGTGCCTTTCGTACCCACCTGTTTCTATTGAGTGTTGTCTTCCCTGGCCGATTTCTTTTTAGTACATTTTTTGTATTATCATTTTAGATATAGCTAGATTGATTGAAAGAGAATATACTTCATGTATTGGAATGTGTATGTTTTTCGCCAACACCATACGTACACTAAAAGTTCATACATTCAACCAATTAGGTTGCCGTATGAGATGCGAGGTAAGTCATCTTCAGTAGGAACATACGAGTGTCACTTAGAAAATGCTTAGAAAACCCATTGGACGATAATTCAACTTCAATCGGTGCCGCTGACAATCAATAAAGGATCAATATATCCGAAAGTATTTGTAGTATTATCGAATTGCGTATTTAAGAGTGTTAATTTTATTTCGAAACTCTAACTTAACAATGTTTTCGAAAAATAGCCTATGATAGTTCAAACAATTGAACTTTACACAATATGTCATACGCGTCTGGTAGATAATCAAACACAGTCTGTTTTCTCATCAAAATCATTCCATAAGTTACGACTAGTTATATTGAAGCGGTGATATGTTGTCTTTAAATAGCTACCAAGACAAGTCCCAGGAATTCCGATATGGTAATGGTAGACCTGTCAGTAGCTTAGTTGATACATCGTGTGCTGACATACAACCGAATATCAGATTATAGCATACGTTTATAAATCGCGTATTATAATTAAACATGATATTACTTAAAAAACAGCCCAATGTACAGTGCTTCAAACTAATATCATGCCTTCTCGGAAACGGGTGACATAAGAACATTCTATACGAATTTCAAATTCATATTTAAGTCATTCATCCTCTTTGTTGCTTTCAGTTACAAGACCGGTTAGACAGACAATCTCTGAAATTACTTACATAATTAAATCTCTCTCACAGAGGAAAATGGATATCTTAAACATTTGGCTATAGAATATAGAATATAAGAGGGAAATGATGTTTACCAAGACTGGCTCTGTTTCAATCAAATTAGGAGACATCGGTTGTAAAATTGCTGTTATATTCCGAATTGTCTCACATTAACAACAATCACTTGTGCGATTACGTACTTATATGTATCCAATTTAGAAATGTTGCAAAGTTCACGCCATTTATGACCGTTTATTGTGGACTAATCAAATATGTATGTAAATTCTAGGTGATAACAATTCATTTTGTGAGGTATTGTAGGACCCTGCCTATCATGTTGTTTCCCCAACAAAGACTGCAAATAGTGACGTGAAACATTTCTGTAAACTAATGTATCTCAACAAGACAATATACATGTGTATCATACGATATAGTGTGCATGATTCCACAACATTAGAGGCCAGACGTTTGAGTCATGTTTTCGTTACAGTAAGTTTTTATCGAACTGGTCAGGGGCTGATGTACAAAAAGCGTCTTAAAGGAAAACGTAAATATGTTCACTTAAGTTAAACGAAATTGCAGTTCTTATGTCCCGCAATTTTAAGAATAGTTCACGTGTTCTTAGTTGTTATTGTGGCTTTTTACGTGATAATTTCAAACTATCCAAAAAATGATTTTCCTATTTAGCTGATACATTTAAGAAAGTTCAAGTTTTTCCTTAAGATGCTTTGTGAATACCATCCAAGTTGTGTACCTCTTTGTGCTCTTCTGTTTCCTTGGAGTGCTGCTGACCGTCTCGGATGAATACGTAGTGACGGGACATCGTCATATGTCAATACATCGATTGGGTGCATTATTGTACTATATTATGTTCCCGGTGAAGTTCATTTCTCATAATTATAGTCAGTCTAGACAATACCACATAACGGTAATGTTTTAATTACAGGGTTAACTTCATGAAATTGAAAGTCGCGACTGCGGATAAGTAAAAAATAAACTACCATGACACACACAACTGAAACAACCTCATTAAGCTTTTTCAACTCATGTGGGTATGGACCTATTTGTTTTCAATCCCATCAAGATAAATTGCATTATGACAAGTTGTTAAAGTGAAAGTTCAGCATTTTTTTATTTTTTGATATGTTGTAAAGAACCCCAAACTATCTTCAAATTCAGTGTTTATAGCCCCCTATTCACACCCTAATTAGCTAGGGTAATTAAACTCTCTCTCTCTCTCTGACTTGGAGAGCCGCCAAATTTTACCCAGGTATCTTTGCAGTACTACGTCACTTCGTCAGTTAGGCTCTGATAAGACAGTAGTAAATGCTAGTGGGATAGAATAGTTTTACATAACAGTGTTATCATTTGATGTAATTTGGCAATAAAACTTCCTAAGCGCAAAGTCAATCGTTACAATGTTATGCATGGACAGGGAATGATTATATTTGCAGACCCTGTAAAACATAAACAACTGTGTGAAAGGTGGATCTATGATCTAAGTACTGAAACCCTGAACATTAAAAACTATTTGTACTCTCAAAATAAAATAATGATTTATTATTGTTTTTGAAAAACCCTTTATAGAAGGCAAATAATTAAAGTGTTAAAAAAGAATTTTAAAATTAATTTCAGTCAACAGTAAAATCGATACACTTTTCCTACATACAGTGCTATAAAGTATACAAAGCATTCTGTATCAATTGACTCTGTGACGTCACTAGGTAGGGGTTTATCTGATTAATAGAGAGTATCTCTGGCCAAAATGGCGGCGCCCTTAAACCTTTCTTGAAGGTAGTTAATTAGGGTTTTATTTCCATTACAAATTGGATGCCCATTAGTAAGTAGGAGATTTAGATACAGCTGAAAGAAAATAATAAATTAAGATAAACTATAAATTATCCCGGAATATCACTTTAAGTGATAGCCTTACTATCAGCCGCGTCAAACATAAAAGGTCCTTATAGTATTTTTGGTGATTTATTTGTTGGAAACAATAGACCATTTTGTACTCATAACATACACGTCAGCTGTTTATCTTCAGTATTTGAGGAATTATAAGCAATTTGGTTATACGACTGGATTCAACAAAAACAACTAAATTCATCCATATTGCGGATTTTGTTTTACTAATTATACAGACAGTGTTATCAAAATGAACAACATGAGTGAATTGTATACACAATATTATACAATGATTCCTGTAATACTTTAAATTTATATATATTGCAAATTATTACATAATCATATTTTGGTGACCTTTGACTAATCCATGGTTCTGTGGATAAAATGTATTCAATTATGACGTTTATTAAGCCCCACGATGATGATAAAGTTACGACCAACGTACTGTAATTATTAATGTACACAATGTCAGTATTTCAGATACATCGTTTAACTTTGAACTGTTTTCATTAAGGTAAAAGAATAATGAATACATCAGAATGACAATGAAAGCCCAGACAGGCAGGACAACACAGACTACAACCTTACGTTACAATGCCAAATACTAAATTGAACAAGTAAATGAAATCTAACCACTGCATGTCCTATAGCAGGTGTCAACATAGTCATACATTTTAGGGTTCACTGTAAATGGTGCACGTATCAGCCAGCTGCTGTATTGAAACCACGACACTGAGACTTAATAAACACAGGAAGTGGCTACTAAGCACAGTATGGTTACATGTATATGTCAAATGTATTGTCTAATGAATGTTAACGGGAAGCGATGAATGTCGGCATTACAGAAAAATAGAATATCACACAACTTGGATGATGAATTACAACATCGTATCATCACCACCACAATACAACATCAGACACTAGTTCAAACGATTGCTGTGTATTTAAATCGAACTGAAGAGACCGAATTCTCTGAAAATATTCTTATAAAATTCTGACAAATGTAGCATGATTATACTTGTAGAATAAAAGATCATTTTAGAACCCACTGCTCATCATATTTAAAGAGACCAAAACCAATATGATTACGCATGAATGTGCAGTTACAGTCAATCAGTGTATCAAAACGTTTCACTTATTAGACACAAGTGTGTGCCCACTAATCTCGTATATCTAAATATTCCACCGCTAGTATTTCATTAGGATGTTTGCACGTAATCACAATATGTGGCGTATAAATCATCAGCTAATCTTGAACAGCAATAAGCCTAGGTCAACCAATTTGGATATATAAAGCAAATACACAAATAGTCGGACAAAAATAAATTGGCCGGGCTAAAATTATCACTAGTAAATAAACACATCAATGACCTTCACATCTAATTAATCGAAGAATCTGATAGGCGTCATAATGCTTAAATAATTTTTGTTAAACGTCAGTGGCTCTGTGGTAACGCATCCGCCAATAGATGATGTACCCGGCATTACATTTTTGAACGCACGTTCGAATCCTCGATGTGAATTTGTTATCATCATGGTTATTTTATTTTCTTATCATTTTTAAATTACAAACTATACAAAAGATCAAAACAGAAAAAAGTAAATAATTATAAAGATTATTAGAGTTAACGCAAAAATACTTTTCTTGCCGAAAAGTCATAAACTGGGATTCGAACTCGCGCGTAATGAAAACATGCCTTTGCTGTGACTTGACTTTGATCTCTGCTGACTGAGCTATTTTCTCATCGGCCTTTGTAATGAAGTTAATACACCTTATTAGTTCACTTCAAATGTCAATAAAGATTGTTTTTGTTCTGGTACTATTTATAGCCCGGTCAATTTATCTATGTCCGATTATATAAACCGATTTCGATAATATGGATTTCTTGGTTCAGCGCATTCAAAGCGTTTAGGGGAGCATGTTTTGTTATCGGATTAGAGCAAAATTGCACCAATTTACTGGCTAAAATCAGTATAGCAACGTCTTATATTCAATAGCCTCTGTGGCTAAGTGGATATGTGCGTTGGCATGATTATATTTGTCGTTTGAAATCGTTGGTTTTTAGTTCAAACCCAGCAGAAGTCGACATAATTTATCATATTGTTTTTTGTTTCGATATAATATCATATAGATATAAACTTGTTCGTCTGGTACGATGTTTAAACATTTTGCCTGTGTGTATTTTACATTCTTTGTGGGGGTTTCGATTTCCTGAGTTAACTTACTTCTTACCGTGAATTTAAGTTCATACCTTTTATCAGCCTGATACCATAACACAAAACAAAACAACAATTATAAGCAATGAATTATTGAATAATTTATATGCGTTTTTCAAAAAAATAGAGACAGTGTGGGGGTTGAACCTAAAACGCTATTCCATTGGTATTTGAAACTATCTGCTCTGCCAACTGCGCTATGGTTGCAATTGAAAAATGTGTGCTTTGTGTAGCCTAATAAAGAGTTTGTACGCTTGTTATCAAAGCTGGATCACCTGTATTATATTTATGTTATAGCCTTCGTATATAAACAAACGGTCAGATTATCGAAATCGATCTATACTATAGATGTACAACGACCTTCGAAATATGACCCTAGGACGAGTTCATTTGCTAAGGTTGATACGATATTTACCGTTATTTTTCTGATAGATTATGGATATATATTAAAAATTCACGTTAACTTTCAAGTTGGCAGCGTGGCCTAGTGGTTAAGATGATTAAAACTCAGAACATTCGAAACTTTTTATATGGGCTGTGGGTTCGAGTCCGCTGCTAAACTCTTTTTTAATTATTGTATTATCATAAAACATGATTTTTTTATATATTTTATTACTTAATGAATAATAAAATTATGTTTTAGGTTTAATACAAATTTGGTTTGTTTAGTTAATTTTATTATTGTAATCCGCCCTGAATATTGTATGTATTGCTCAGATGACAATCGGGTTGAATTACATTTTTGGTTTCGCTGGAATCACCACTCCAAGAATATTTTGTAGAAATGTCAAAATTAATAAGCGTTTACTCTGGTAATATAACACCGCACTGTTTGGGTGACCGTTGCTGACCGATATTTCTGTTCAACAGTCTTGACGTGGGAATGTTTTCAAGGATTAAAATACAAAGGAAATATATATATATTTTAGATGTATATATAAAATAGACATGCACATGTATGTTTTATTTAGCAAAATTTTAAAAAAATATTCAAAATGGGTGGGGTTCGAACCCAAGCAAAAAAAGTCTTTTTAGATCCATATGCAGTAGCTTAGCCGACTGCGTCATGAAGAACGATGTAAGCTATAATTTCAATTAATTATTTCTAATCCGAATACTACCCTTTTACCTGGATTATTTCATTATTAAAAGTACAGTTACGCCTGAACGATTGTGGTTTATCTATAGTATATTATTTCATTATTCCAACATATCGGTATAGTATATTTTTAACTTTGGTAATCCAAACACGGACTCGTATTCTGAAAAGGGGGAGGCATGCTTTCATGCTGGGTATCTATCATAACTGTAAAAAATCAACGTGCTTATTTAGTATACCTATAACCGGCTTAGTCCACAGTTTAAATTGCAACAATATGCATAACCTAGAAACTTACTTATATTAATTTTTGTTGATACTGTCATGTACACATTGGTATGCCTTTCAACATTTTATCACAATATGTCATTCGTTACTAAACAGGAACTGATTTTCTATTTTTACAACTGAAACGTGGAAATTCGGTTTTCTGAAAGCAGAAACTTGGACATGCCTGTCTGTTACTTTGTCTTGTCGTACCCTTAAATGTTTTGCTCTCTTGTTGCTCTGACTTTTGATGGGTCATTGAGTACTTTCTGTGCTACTCGATGGACGTCATTTATATAATGTTTCATGTTTTATATTCTTTTATTACCTGTCACTGTGGCCTTTTTGTTAGGGGGCATTACATGGCGGGAAACATTTATTTACACTGTCCTGTTCTATAAGGTTGTCTGTTGGGTAAGTGTGAGGTTTGGTGCACTGTAAAACGTTTAAGCCCCCAGTGGCATGTGTCACTATCCGTACCAAGGCGGAAGCCTCTTAGTCAACCTTCCTCTGTGTATGTATTGTCCACTTTATAGTATAAATAGAAAAAATACAAAACATATTTGGCAACTGTGCCTTTTTGTTAAACTTTATTAATTTTGTATGTGCCTTTCTGTAAATTCGTTGTCCAGCACAAGGCTGCTTCGTATCTTTCAAAATTGCATATACTCAGTGTCTGTTGTGGATTGTCCTTGTGGTGTGTGTGTTGTCCGGTTGTTAATTTCTTACCAACTGGATCTTGTTCCGTTTTAGTTTGACTGACTTAAGCAGCAGACTTTCGGGATTGGATGCCCGGTTTCGTATTACATGTTCCTGTGCTATTTTTTTATGATGGGCATGTTCCGCGCCTTTTCTAGTGAAGTTGTTTATTTTCTATGCCTTTTTGCTCTCGCGTGTCCCGCTGTTTCTGTTGGGCGGTGCTACTATGGGCTTGTATCTGGATTTAAACGCCAATTTCGTTTACAGTTGAGTTTTTCAATTTTAAATAATTAATAATATGTCATAATTTCACAGTATTCAATTTTTTTTACCGGGGCCAAAAGTTCTATGAAGCTAGGAGTTATTTATTCGTATTTGCTGGTTGTCCTCTAACTATTTCGTCTCCGCGATTCGCATCCTACCTGGTTCGTTCATGAGTTGATGTACAGCTGTGGAGTTATGGGTGTAGTTTTCTGTCCCATGAGGTCAATTAACGTAGTTGTAAGTCCCCTACCGGTTTTTGACCGGAGGGGACGATAGGTTTGCCATCAGTCCGTCAGTTTTGGTTCTAACGGGAATTGTGGTTGCTATGGCAACAGAAACATTGAAAATAGCTTTATACCGGTAGGGGACTTCTGTGTTACTTGCAATTCTAGATGGCTTGTTCATTACGTCATTTTACTTATTGAAACTAAGTCGTTCGGCTATGTCTTTCAGATTTTTTGTTGCTGAAATCGGGCTTTTCGACGTTTTAATACTGTTACTTAACTTTTGGGACTAAAGGCAGCTAAAACTATGTAGTTCAGCAGTTTTACTGTTGTAACTACGTCATTCATCGTAGGCATTCCTCCTTTTGTTTTCGGAATATTTTCTATATTACTGTACAGAAATATCCCGCTAGTATTTTAAAAAAATATTCCAAGAATAACTATATATCGTTGTACATCGTCAATAAAAGGCTGACGGCCTTATTCAAATCCATATATACAAAATATCGAAGCGTGCGTTATAGAGTAAATTTATAAGTCAAATTCTTCTTTGACTTTTCGGTAATACTTGGTTTTACAAGTGATAAACGCAATTTTGTTCTGGACATGCCCCTTTAAAGGACCTTTTTTATACTTAATACACTCCAAGACTGAAACCCAGACATAAATCTGAAAACATTATTATACGAGGGTCAGTCAAGAAAAACTGAGAGTTGCTTAATAATGCTGAGAAAAATAAGTGGTCGTATATTTTCTATGCAATATTGTGAAATATGGTATCTCACTGATGTTATGGCGAATACCAAATCGGGTTATGACAATTTGATTCTTGTTGCCAGGCAACCAAATAGGACAACTCGAGGACATGCGTTCACGCTGTTAGTAGCACAAAAGTTTGCGTTGCTATGGAAACATAAAGATATATCTGACATTTTCAAACGTATTTAGTTTGTAATACATTAATCTATCAGATCAACTTAATTCTAATTGATTTATTCCACCAATATAGAAAATATATTTGACGAAAATGTAAATTGTCATTTTATTTAATGGTATGAAAACCACAATTTTACCCCACCCAAAAGAACGAATCATTATTTTCCAAAACGAAGTTATACATTTTATTATTACGGTTATTCACTGTGGGGAACCCACGTGACCAGATGCTAATGTTCGGAGCCAATTTTGTAAACAAACCGCCTCGATTCAGGTAACATTTTTGCTTGTAACTTTCTTAATAATTGATCGATCTGGATGAAATATAGACGAGCGCCGTCTCCTTTCAAAGCAAATCATCGACGCTCTTACCTATGTGACAAAATTGTGTACTTTTTGTTATTTCGGCAACGGCGCATTTCGTAAACCGCAATATGCTATGCTACGGTTCGGAGCAATTCACTAAAACATGTCCTTAACAAATTACAGCTTCATTAAAAGTTACAATTTAATAGCGATAATGTGGGTCGCAAAATTTAAGATCGACAAGCAAAATATTTCTGATAAATATGAGCAACAGACAAAATGAGACGACATAAACAAAAATGCTACAGTTCGGAGCTAAAATGAAAATGCTACAGTCCGGAGCTATTTTCAGAATATGTTACCTGAATCGAGGCGGTTTGTTTACAAAATTGGCTCCGAACATTAGCATCTGGTCACGTGGGTTCCCCACAGTGTTATTGGACTCCTTGAGATATATTCATAATCTTATGGAAAAGAAAAGGTGAAATTAGTTATAAGTTTTAGAACATCATGGCAACACAAAGAACGCGTGCCAAGAAAATTGATGAAATGTGGGTAAAATTGTTGCTAGGCAACAAAATAACACAGCATAAGTAACCATTCTAAAATAATTGCTAATTATTATTTGAGATATGCTATTCTACAATATACACGTGTTAGTTGTAATAAATCACGGTGTATAAGGTTGAAAGAAACTGTTGAATTTACAACAAATTCAATCTTCATGTCGGTGGCCTGAACGCATACCTCTAAGTGACGTTCTTTGATTGCTTGGCAACTATATTTATAAGCCTATATCTGATGACAGAATTCTTCAGAAGATCCACAGGGGATGATATTTGAAGATGCATAATAGAAAGTACAACTGCAAACATATTTTGAAGGCTTAAATTACCAACTCTCAGTTTTTTTTGACTGACCCTCGTAGCATTTCATTTCAAATGAATCTAACCCAATGAACTAATGTATATAAAAATTGTGTAATAATAACACGTCCTACATTTGCACTACTTAATTTTAAAAACAGTACATTTTAAATTATTTCCAAAACAGTGCTGTGCATAAATTATAGAAACACAAGGGCGAAAAAAGACGATTTGGCATGTTTTCAAGTCTGATCTGACTGACAGGACCAATATAATTTAAGAAAGTACTTGACGTATCAAAGGGAGTTAACTTATAAATGTGTCTCATTGATCAACAAATTATGCAAACATAATTATTCTGGTATAAATCGATTATTGAGATTAGTCACTTGTTTACATAACATTGTGTACATAAACATTGCGTTTTCTCTTATGATTGTCTTATTTTAATAGATTATATGTGAAGTTTAGTGGATAAGGCTTAGGTCAATAGAGGTTCTCGGTCTTTTTCGCAAAAACAATGTTTTAAACAATAAAAATGCAATATTATGATACCGCAATTATTGTACACAAGTGACACACCTGAATAAACGGACTATACATGTACGATTAATCAAAACAGTTCCTAGTTGATAGCATACCTGTACATACAATAAGACTTGTTTCTTTATAGGCAAATTGTAACGTAACATTTCACCAAGATATTCATATTGGACAAGATTTTCTGGCACTAACGACATTTGTCCCCATGACCAGTGTGGTGAATGACGGATGCGGGATAGCATCCCAAACAACAAAGTCCGTGGTTGGAAACACCTTCCTTGGGCTTTTAATTCCTAAATTATAGTTAATACATGTAGGCTTCGTCTATTACAAGTTTCCTATCTGATGACATGTCTTGTACAGTCTTTGTTAAATTATAATTACATTTATTACAAGCTTCTGTGTTGTTGTTTATTTAAGAATTGAATACACATTTTTCTGCAGTTCATCGGTGTATGAACTGTCGGAAAAATTCTTATAATTACAATAAAAAATAAAGTGTTGTTAATTTTCATAGGGACTCAACTGTTCCCATCGTGTTATGTTTAGTCGTGGCTTAGGAATCCGTTGTCCACGGAGATGAACGAAGCTGAATTAAGTAACAAAACCAATCAGCGCGGGGGCAGCAACGCTCCCGAGGGACTCTGCAGATGTCAAAACACGAAAATCATGCATTAACGGTATTTTAGAATATAACTCACATTATAACTTCCGTAAATGAGTTCCGGGAATTTTAAGGCGACGTTGCGTACGTTACGTCGCGAAAAACAAACGTTACGTTATGTATGGTACATTTTATTCTAACCTTGGTTAGAACTTGACTGGTTCGTTGGACTTGATGTAACTGTGTTATCCGACTGAGCGTTGAGCCTTTTTATTGCTGAAACTATGTCATTTAGCTGAAACCTTGACATTGAGCTTTTTATACTGTTTTTTCTACTTTTTAGGACTTCTGACAGCTCAAACTAGGGGTTTTAGCCATTTTACTGTTGGAACTAGGTTATTCTGCTCGGGCATTCAGCTTTTTGATTGCTGAGACTGCTTAAGTTAGAATTTCGACAGCTTGGAAGTTGGAAGATCATAACCTGTTTAGTTGGGCTTTTTTTGTATTTTATGTTTTCTGTGCTCGGCTGTCTCAGGTGACTTGACTAAATATTATGTTTTTGGTGCCGTTTCAGTTTATATAGTGCTTTCGTGGAGGTCGTTTCAAACACGCTGGTCAAAGAACATTTTGTGGCAGACCTCTTAATAATTATGCGACAGGTTAGAAATAACCGACTTTACTACGAGTTATTGTTTGCCACGGAAACCCGTTGACTGACGAGAATATTTTCCAATGCATGCCAACAAAATTATTACGTGTCCTTAGGTGCACTGTAAAAAAATTGGATTGCCATTCAACTACGGTAAGGTGTTCATATGTGGTCGTATTGTGTTCTTACCACTGTTACAGTATAGACAACCTCGATAGCGATGGGCAGTAACCTTCGATAAGTGGCATGCTTATTTTACACATATTCAGAACGTATGTATTTTGTTTTAAGTAAGTAACTATAACTTCATTAAAATGACAAGGTCTTTTTATTTTACGTATACAATAACAACGATTATTAGAATGTAAATAGTTATTTAATAAATTTAAATATATTATACTATAAGATATAAAACCTTACATTGTAATGGAGTGGAAAAGAGGATAAACATAGTTGTGATTTAATAGTTTAACCATTAAAAGTGCATCATTTTACGACGACAATGCAGAAAAAGCTTATTCTAAAAATGTGCGTAATGTTTTTATGCTTAAATTCGTTTAGGTTGTACTCATAATATAATGTTTTGAATATGTTGCAACCAATAAGTGCAACAACTTTGCAATTAAGCACTCCATACATTTTATTAATAATAGGTTATACATTATGTCATGAGAGTATCCACTAGTCATGCTTGTAGATGAACTGTGCAAATATTCGATCTAGACCCCTTTTTCTATTGATAGAAATAGAAGCAGTCGAAATCAACTAACAAATTTGTAAACACCAATGTTTATCTTATTATATGAATTATTGAACTTGACAAAGCAGGTGTGTTTGATAAAAACATACATTGTACCCAACATATATCATAATACATATTTCAGAACATAACAAAAAGATAAAATACATGGAGAAATTTAAGAATAGTCTAGTTGGAACTTTTGCTCAGTATACAATTATATTGCAAATCTGACATCCTCCTCAACTATTGTCTATTTTTTGCACACAAACAGAGTTAATATACCGTCGGTAATAGTGCGATCATTATCCTGTACCCATTGGTCCAAAGTGTTGATGGCTTGCATTGCGGCGAGTTTACTTTCAACATCTTTGATGTCATCCCCAGACGCACACGACCAGTACGAGTCACACGCCCTCCATGACGGATCCAGTGGACCATTAAGTCGGTCATGATCTGCTAGAAGCCAGCCACAGATCTTTGTCGTTTGAAGGAGTTTGAATCCAGTTTGTCGGAAATATTTCATATAAACCTCTTCTGGAGCGAACTTTTCCGCATACTTTCTGGTAATGTTCTGATTAAGTTGACAGTACCAATTATTGCTTATATCGTTTTCTACCTGGGCTATGACGATTACAACTCCTTCCGGTTCTAAAATACGGTACGCATTTTGTATGGCGCTTTCCAACAGATTGAATGTTCCATTTCCGTTGTCCAAATGATGAAGCACCTGAAAACGACAAAATATTGAATGTGTATAGCATGGAAACACAACTGTCAACTGTATAGTAGAGTGTTTATTGTGCACCTGCTGGAACTCCATTACTTCAGCACAATATCAAATCAGTTTTTACACGTAATTTGACAATAATGATAGCGTGAATAAATGACGCTTGCAATGGTTGCCAACTGTAAACATGTAACCTGCGTTTTGTAGTAGGCTGATAGAGAAGAAAACACGGTAGATATATACATGCTTGAGCTTGGTGACAATTGAGAGCTTCAATATATATTACTATCATTAATGTTAAGTTATTCTCGATAGGAAGAGATGTTGTCAGCAAAAAACAAATAATACATTTGTACTGAGTTCTAGTAGCCGCCAAATTAATGCTACTTATATATTACATAAGATGTTTTTGTATGCGTTTCTTTTCTGCTATCGAATGAAGTTAAATTGGTAATAGTGGGAACCATGTATTGTTGAAATACACAAAAAGCCCGAGGAAACAGGGACATAGCTACCTATATATACATTGCTGGCTTAGAATAAGAAGGTCGTCAGTACAAATCAATATTTTGAGATAACAAGGAAAAATTGTCTGAAAACTACCCTTTACTTATGGAAAAACAAACTTTTTATACTCCAGTTTGGTCAACATGACCACTTCCGATTGTCTCATAAGAAGCGCCCTGAGATGCAGATTTCAAATATGCACGAGTCTTATAAGTACTTACGACCTTCTAATTCTAAGCCAGCGACATGTATCGGTTCAGTCGATCATTGAGTGGAAAGTCGGCTGGGCTGTAACGCTCGTGACAATTCCTAACAACGAATATGAATATGCTATGTTTTATACTTGTTACTAACCAGACTGAATATGACGACATCAAATGTTTCATTGAAGGGTATGTCAGGAAGTTTGCCTTGTTTTATGTCTTCAATATATCCAGCTTTCATGGCTCGAGCTAGTTTGGTTCTTGCACGATTTAACATCCCAGGTGACTCATCAGTTAGTGTAAGTTTACGTATACCACGGTCTAACAAAGCTTTGGCATAATTACCGGTACCACATCCTGCATCAAGTACCCGTATGTCCTGTAACAAATAACAAGATAATGTTAGGTTCCAAGTTACGCCATTGAATAGAACATATAGAACACTAAACGTTCCGAAATTTTGGGATGGACATGGATAACAACTTAACCTATCAGTCGAACCAAATACAAATATAATCATTCTACAAAGTAACCAATAGAAGTTAGGCATTTAGATTTTTTGTCACTGAAACTATGTCTTTCAACCTTTAGACAGCTGGGACTTGGGCCTTCGGTGGTGAAGTTCGTTTATTCGTTTAGTTATGTGTTGGACATTGTGCCGTGTAATTGTGGTCCGTATTGTTTTAATGTTTTCTGTGTTCTGCTATTTAAGTTGAGTGCTGCCATCCCTGTCCGATTATCTATTATCTGCTTTTTAAAATAATCATCACATTTCGCAGCCAATTGCATATTTACGCAAACTACTTTTAACGTAAATACAGGCTCTGATCTAACTAGGCCACTGTTTGTGGAATTCACTATATATGTACCGGAAGTGCCTTCTTGCTATGTTTCCGAATCTGGTCTAACACGGCGTCTGCACCTAGAGCTTGTTAAACATGTGGCATAATTATCTAAATAATTGTAAAAGGGACATAATATTTTGCATACTTGTATTGAATGCGTATATCAAAAGTAGTACTAAACTCATTATTTATAAGCGCATATTTATCAGATTCTACAGTACGCTAGTAAACACAGACAGCGGCTTAACGCAGCTGGAAACGCGTCTAAAGTATGCGAGTTGGGAGGCTTTGCCTTTCAAAGCTAGCATTGCCTTCAAAGCTAGCATCGCCTATTTCTTAATGTCAATTGAACGCCTTTACGCTAAACAATGTGAGTCCGCATTCAAGTAGTTCCAGAAACTGTCAGAAATTTCACTACTGCCACATATGTTTCACCAAATATTTAAACTGATTCACTTAAATCACAACAGTCGTGTATTTTTAGATCAACAATTATTGTCAAACTGTTCGTTAAATCGATATATTTGCAGATAATTACCACGCTAGGGCTATATCGAACTTGTTTCGTATTATGAAAATGACGTGTACATCACATGTCCCGCCTCATTAGCTATTTTCAAAATTTTTATTGGAGATCTGTTTGAAACTATTTCTAGAATATACACCAAGCGAAGTAGTTCTGAAGAAGATAAGTAGTATAGAATGGGTTGGGGTAATCCTCGCCTCTGGGGCAAAATCTTCACCTGTGAGGGGCAAATCTTCGCCTGTGTGAGGGGCAAATCTTCATCTCGGATCAAAAATTTCATTTTAGACGAAAAACTTCATTTATCGAATAAAATTATATTTCAAGTACAAACTTAAGAAAGACAAATCGATTTCAATTTTTAACACTATGGACCAGTCTGCGACTGTATCTGGCACCCTCTAAGACTTTCAGGAATGTTGGTGCCAATTGAGATTATTACATATTTTGTCTCTATGGACCCTCACTGTGTTTCATTACGTTAAATTACTATTTTCAACTTGTCAAAAGAATTGAGTATAAAATACCGTCAGCTTCATTAATCCTCAAGTACATCTGAATTTGCCTAATTTTACAAAGAACACTTTTTTGTTTCACTATGTCTACTTTTATCAATTATAATACATAAAAACCACCAACATGATTGTTTAATTTCGTTCAGTTTCATAACTTCTTTTAAGAGGATTAAAAGGAGGAGGTGAATGGAGGTGCGAGGAGGAGAATGAGGAGAATTGAGGAGGGTATTAAGGGGTATGAGTGGGTGAATGAGTGGGTGTGATGAGGTGTGAGGAAAAAGGTTATTTATAGTTACAATATCTACTGGCTGCTTACTTAAATCTGCGTCAGTTTCGTTATGGAGCAGCAGCGTAACATTCACCAAATATTTAGATGTGACAAATGTAATTATTATTTTCTTCATTGGAGAAATATTTTACATCATTTGAGAGTAAATAACGTAAATAATGCTTCTGAGACATCTACAGAAACGTAGTATCATCTATATTATAATGTATAAAAATAAGGTCATTGAAACATAAAGGACTGTTTGTAAATATAAAATTTTACACATTCCAATGTTATTGTGAATTAATGAAGCTGACGGTCTTACCTGAAAGTCTTAGAGGGTGCCTGATACAGTCGCAGACCGGTTCAATGGACTTCTGATGGTCCATAGAGACCAAATATGTAATAATCTCAATTGGCACCAACATTCCTGAAAGTCTTAGAGGGTGCCAGATACAGTCGCAGACCGGTCCATAGTGTTAAAAATTGAAATCGAGTTGTCTTTCTTAAGTTTGTACTTGAAATATAATTTTATTCGATAAATGATGTTTTTCGTCTAAAATGAAATTTTTGATCCGAGATGAAGATTTGCCCCTCACACAGGCGAAGATTTGCCCCTCACAGGTGAAGATTTTGCCCCTGAGGCGAGGATTACCCCCAACCATTCTATACTACTTAGATACATGTAATATAAACGTATTACACCATCTACCTCCTAGAAAACACTGAAATATAGCGCCTATATATATAAACGACGAGTTAATTTGACTAAATGTAAATAATACATAGTAGACGTAATCGTTTTAACCAAATAACAGTTCAGAAAAATTCTACTCTCCAGATCAGGTTCAACAACACTCTGGTCCGAGATGCAGGGACGTTCCGTATTATTTAGTTTAATCATATTTTATTGCATGAATTTTTTACAATCCGTATTATTTCGTACTGCAAACACCAACACTGTCAACAGTAAAAATTATAGAAGTCAAAGAGCTAGAAAAAGGTTATCAAAACTAAACATTCCACATTTTAACCGGGACCCAAATATCTGCCGGTCATGGTGTCTCGGACGGTTGGTCGAACAAACAAAAACCATTCGTGATTTTACGCGCATAAATCACTGCACTAAAAGGCTTGTCAAGTATTGAAGTTTAGTTAGTTTGAGAAAATGTTCTACCATTTCAAATGATGATAGACTATTTTATTATGATGGCGATAGGATTTGCATGTATGAATATGATAAATTCATGTAATTAGCCTACTTTGTCTGAGTGTCCCTTGTTGTTGCTCCGTGATCACTTTAAATGTATTTATTGTTTGGTCTCAGGGACACTGTTTCTTGTAATTTGACGAATAAGTTATGGAATATTTATATCTTTTTCTCTTTTGTGTCAACGATTAAATAAATATACTGCACAACTACTAAAGAGCAACCCCCTTTGGGAGATGCAAGTATAGATCGTTGTTTAGAGGTTGATACTCTACAGATGTTATATTGATGATAAATATCGGCTTACGGAAAGTTTGATTTGATGTTGCAAAAAGGCTGTAGCCGTTACGGAGAGGTGGTACTATATTAAGTTACTTTCATGATGATGTATGTCAATATTTTGGTCATTTAACTGACAACCACATATTTGTTTATTTAGTCACCATATTTATAAAGCATTAATTTATGTTACATATACATGTATGTTACATCATTAAAACTATAGATATATACATGCTCACACACATGTACGTTATGCTTATTAAATTAGATTATGTGACACTTTACATTATGTGTTTGCTCTTTATATTACATTATGTATACCGTTTGCCTGTATTTTCGCGGAACTTTCGTGAGTTTTTAGTATCATAAAAGTTTTGACGACAGAAATTTCTTTAAGAAAACTGCAGTTATGGTTTATAACCGAAA
Source organism: Spisula solida (assembly GCA_947247005.1). Lineage (NCBI taxonomy): Eukaryota > Metazoa > Mollusca > Bivalvia > Venerida > Mactridae > Spisula > Spisula solida. The sequence continues at coordinate 23,432,748 of OX365960.1, read as the reverse complement.
AAATATTCAAATATTGCTCCAGAACAATAATCTACACACAACAATCCGAAGTTCTCATCATTCAATATACACGATAACAGTCATGGAAAGTCACGAAAATGGCCCCAATTATGCTTTAGTTTATAAAATGTCTTACATAAAGGGGGGACACCCCTCCCTTAGAACCCTCCCCCGCCTCCCCAATGTTCGGGAGCGCGCGACGCGCCTGACAACCAACATTTTCTTAGTGAGTAAAGTAAGCTTTACATGTGACAATTAATTATCTTGACTGTCTTGTTTAAAATTTAACATTTTAGGTAATGTTAAGATTTTAAGATTTTACGAAAATCTGCATTTGAGTTTCGTCTATATTTACATATAATATGGGCGTATTATTGGCACAACATAATATCACAATACAAAGCCAATCTTACAAGAATTATACGATGCATAAAATACTGCAAAAAAACATTACAAAAATGTAGTTCATACTCTGTGCAATTTAAAAAAAATGATCTGTTTCATTTTTTCATTCTAGCGATTTTAACTAATTTAAAAAAACTCCTAACCAAAATGCATACAATGTTAAATATTGCACTCATTCTAGTATAAACTGTAATTTTTCAATGAAATTTGTTCTTGCATAGAAAATAAATTTATATAAAAAGATATAATTAATGTCCTCTATTTTCCTTGATTTAACAATATACAACTGATTGGTTAGAACATTCTCTCAGGTATACAATATAGTTCCGTTAATAAAAAGACTTTAATTATATGTATATCATTCAGTTATTTGAAATTTAAGGTCCAAAAGTCTAAAGAAAAGAACAAAAAAGTCCACTATTTAAGACCGATACAGATGTCTTACTTTAGCGGAACTTTACAAAACAATGTTTAACCAATGGGTAAAAGACACTTACCGTTTGTTGTATGTTACGACGGAGACATTACCTTGACGTTGTTGTACAGTTAACGTTTGTTCCGATACAGAGGCAAATACTAGACAAACTACAATATATATTAGCCAGTCTCCAGAAAAACCTGCTATATTGACATTATATAATTACTGCATGACATCATGTTTTCATTTTATTCTGCAGATTTTTGATGTACAATCAAAGGCATACGTTGTAGTAAATGACGACATAGCAGGTTGATGCAGAAACGTTAATACTTATACCGTGTACTAAGTATTTCATTGTTTTGCTATTCTACAATGTCCCCGATATATATAGTGTTTGAATTGTCTATCCGGATGTCCGTGTCAGCACAGTTATTGGACCGTCGGTCGTTGGACCGTCGGCCGTCAACACATACCGTCGGCCATCCACACATATCGGTCATTGGGCCCTCGGCCGTCCACACATATAAGCCATCGGACCGTCGGTCATCCACACTTATCTGCCTACCGAAATTTACCTTGAAAACGGCATCCGGTAAATTCAAAACGTTTTTCTGTTCAATACCGACAACTTCTTAAGTATGATATATCCTTTGCTATCATACATGTATATAAGAGGGTAAATCGTGTACTTTGCTTATTACACAAAATGTATTCAGACGTTTAGTTTCAAATTCACTGATGATTAATAAATATGTTTTTAGCAAGTCAATTGAAAAGATGTATTACTTTTCTTGTTTTGTATAAATATCTGGAATGACTTGATAGCTGTGAGTTCTGTATCCTAGAATACCATTCGCGTTGTTTAATTGTCGCTTTCTTAATTTTAGAACTTGATTGGAATGAGTTGTTACTGTGTGCCAAAAACAATCCTCCCCTTTACCACCATACTCACAGTAGAAGCATCGATATACGAATCTGAAAAAAAAACACAAAAGAGTTATCTCTCTTTAAAATCAGGTCAAAAAAGTAAATCTAATGAACATCTGAAACAGTTTAAGGATGCTGGAGCGGTGTAGTGCGCATGCGTCATTTTTATAGTACGTAATGAGCCTTACAAATGTAAGAATGTGCCAAAATAATCTAAAATAATTCAAATTGAACAGTTTCGATACGTATTATGCAAACAAATAGAGAATACCGATCGAAAGACGGTTGACATTCCGAAAGAATATTGCATTACAAAATAGGTGGGTGGGGTAAAAAAATATTATGCCAAATGATTCGTTTCGTTGTGTTTGTATATTGTGAGTTTATGTGTTTTCGCGGTATATACGAGGGGTGTTCCAGAAATAATAGAACTTTTCTCATAACTTCGTTCTCAACACTTAAATTTTAATGAAATTTATCTGATATGTGTAGCATGTCATGCTCTATATACTGACATCAACAGATTGTCATTGTTGTTGGTGATGCTTATACAAAGCGTTGTCATAGAAACCATGTAACGCACAGGCGGGTCACACTGTAAATTTTTATTGTTAACCATACTAAACACTTGAATATCTCAGTAACCACTAAATAAATAATATTGGGAAAATTACGTGGCTTTACCTTGATGTCACTGACGTGTGCATGCAAACTTACGAAGCAATCGCTGTTTGTTTATGATCACAACTGAGTAAACAAGTGTATATATACAAGCGCGTCATGGACGAAACGGTGTCTAAGTAAAAAACTAGAAACCGCGCGATAGTTAAATTATGTTATAAATTGGACAAATCAACAATGCAAACCATTTAAATAATTAAATAAGCAGAATTAAATGGCATCCAGCATCCATTCGTGTTCTGTTAGCACAAAATGTTCATAGCTGGTGGAGGTGAACTTACAAGTGAACACAGGTCAAATCGCAGAAAAAGTAGTTTGGCGTTGACAGACACCGTGCGTACACTTTTTGGTAGCAATGGCACAGAGACACATATAAACAATGGGGACAGTAACACCAGATATGTTTTGAAAGTCAGTGTGGCAATATGTAAAACATATTAAGGGTGTCTTTCTGTTAAAATACTGTGTTTGAAAGGCGACGTCATCATAACGTCACGACGCGACCCGCCTCCATGGTACATGGTATATTTAATGCTTAATATATTTTTATTGTTCAACCAATTGCTTTGATATTTCGTCGGCTTAGGATTAGTTTGAGCTATCTACAAAAATCATTTTTTGGATAATTACACCCCTGGATTCCTAATATGTTGAGCTATCTAATGCACCCATTGTTTTTATAATGGAAGCATCCGTTACGAAGTTTGCGCGTCACACCTTGCGCAAACTCAACATTTCACACTCAAAAGTAAGGGTTATTTTGAGCTATCTACGTGAGATAGCGCACTATAATCCTAACAAATGTTGAACAACCAATCAAAAAGAAGCATTTCGTCACGTGATTTGACACAAAAATTCTTAAAATAACGTCATTCCTAGTAGATAGCTCAAAATAGACACGAAAATGATCAACAATAAAGGAAACAGTTTCGCTTAAAACGTTCTTATTTCAAGTGCTATCTCCTAATAGCTCAGTATAATACTAAAGAAAATCAAAATATTGTTACACTTTATGAGCTATCTCTAAAATACTTTTTCAATTTGAGAGTGAACTGTTGGTCATGGGGTATTAAAATTCATGGTGAAGGTAGCTTGTTCTAGTACAAATAATAATCTTTTTTATTTCTTGCAAATCGACCAATGTTGAGTGAGATTATGATATCTGAATCTTTGAAGCGCTTTTTCTCGAAAACTGAAATTGTGTAGTTAGCGCAAGATAATACTAAGGCGACGATTTCGCATGTTTGTCAGTGATAGATGAAATTTTATTTACAGCAAATTAGTTTTCTAAATTTCTCATTTACCGCACTGCTATTAAAAAAGTCCTATTACTTCTGGAACACCCTACGTACATGTTCAATAAATGTTTTTTTAGCTTTTTCATTGATTTTCTCAGCATTTGAGCCCCATTTAACCCACAGGTATTCGGCATGTTGGCTGTGACCCCCCCCCCCCTGCCAGTGAACAACTCTACTATCCATCCAGAAAAAATGTTCAAACAACTTAAAATAACATTTCATTAAATATCTGAAAAAACCCAGTTGGTGTCATATTACATTAGTAGAAGGTATACAAGAAAGTCACTGTCGTTTTGTACGTTTGTAGGCTTACATGTGATGTGAAGTCGGTGTTTGATTTGCACGTATTACGCAGGTAGCAACAATAACTGAGAAAATGCATGCTAGTAAGTTTAAATAAAGCACTTACTATTGGTAACACTGATGTTCCGAGGTATAATGAAGCTGTAAACAGTAAATCTGTACATCCAACTTTCGGTTCTAAACATTTGACAGTTTGATCAGTATTGCAAAGCGCTTGGTACATGTACATGTTTATACTGCGACCAAACTATCGCCAATCTACGACCCAAAACTGGGTTGATCCCCGCGATAGGTGTCATATTTGGACCGCATATTGACGATAGTTTGGCCGTAGTATAAACATGTACCAAGCACTTTGCATACGTGCAAATCGAGCACCGACCTCACATCACTTGTAAGCATACCAACGTACAAAATGTACGTCAAGAGTTTAGGACTCTGTGATCGACGAATTGTTGAAGGTCTGGTAGTTTTTTGTGTTTAATTATTTAGGGGTATCCTTCCCTCATGAAAATAGCTGGTAGTTGTTAAGCTGGGTCCATATTTGTAGAACTTTGAAGTGCTTCTGTGAAGTTGAGTCGTAGCTGACAGTGACATTTTTGTATACCTTCTACTAATGTAATACCGTATAGCGGGTTATTTCTGCGGGTAGAAAATTTTGCGATTTAGGCCTAAAATGGGTAGGTTTTATTTCTGCGGTTTTTATTTCTGGGACCTACCAGAAAATCGGGAATTAATTTCTGCGGATTTCAGAAACCGGGTATTGCTATATCGTTAATACAATTATACACAAACTACAGTGTCACAAATTGAACCAGTTGTCAAACTTACATCAACGTGTATTGAGGGTCAATACCGATATAACACATACCATTCATTAATTGTTAAACAAACAAGCAAACAAAGAGAGTCGATCACTATACGTGTGAAAAATACGACAGTAACAAAACACTAGAAAGATATAGATTAAATGTATATTACCAGTATATTGAAGCAAAATATGGAAGTTAAATTTTGCGAACAAAATTTTTACGGATGTTTAATTTTGCGGAATTTAATTTTACGGGACAGCCTCAAACCGCAAAAAACGCAGAAATAAAAACCCGCAGAAATTACCCGCTATACGGTAAGACACCAACGGTTTTTGTTCAGATATTTAATGAAATGTTATTTTATGTTGTTGGAACACTTTTTAAACATGTTTAAGCTCTCTGGATGGATAGTAGAGTTGTTCACTGGCAGGGGGGGGGGGGAGTCACAGCCACAATGCCGAATACCTGTGATTTAACCAAAATAAAAACAAAAATTGCGAAAAAGATACCTAGGTGACATGTATTTTTTATTGCATAATTTCGAAGATTTATATCACTAGACCTATTTCACAAAATAGTGAAAAAGGTTAATGCGGGAAAAAAGTTATAAGGATTTTACCTGGGTGCTCTTTTGCTACATTAAATATGAAGTGGGTGGGATAGAAAGGCAATATATATGAGAACAAAATTAAATATATTTTTGGTCTCTTGACCTTGTATAACAATGTGTACCCAAACTATATTGAACAATTTTTTATTATTTAGATCTCAGACATCAAATAAAAATGCCAAATTTGAACACGACCACCAATTTACCAATGTCAATGTAATTATAAAAATAATTCATACACACTTCAAACAGGGCTGATTACACGGAGAACGAGTTCCGTGACCTAGAGTGTTTACATCATATTTTGTGTTAGAATAGATTTCTCTACTTCCTTGCAACAATTGACTACATCTAAGGGAGGAATCCAAACCACTCCAACATCCTTAATTACTACAGAAAAGGGGGTATCAATTCCATAAATAAAGAAAAAGACTATCAGTGTACGAAAAGGTTTGTCGGTTAACAGCTGAACGTTGTTATAATGTCAAATGTTATTTAACGTGGGGAGAGATGGCATAGAGGTAGAGCGCGCGTTTCAGGATCGAAAAGTCCCGAGTTCAACCCAAGTCTGGACCACTACTTAAATTTTCAGAACGAGAATAACCCGCATGCTCCACTAGACCAATTTTTGAAGTGGCACATGTGAGGGCTGTGTCTGCACTTGTTCGATATTCCTGGGGGCCGTAGATCGAGGTTGGCTCACACCAACCAGGAGAGAAATAGTCTCCCAAATAAGACTCGAATGCAGGTTTCCTTAGGTAGCCCAATAACTGTATGAAGTTAAAATGTAAAAGGGTGGCTGAACGGCTGAACGGATGAACTGCTAAAAGCAGCCCTAGGAAATTATTAACTTAGCCTTTTTTATTTGGTTGTTGCTTATTCATGGAATTGATACCCCCTTCCAAACATGCGCTGAGACGTACATCCGGGTGGACAGTTCAAACACTATATATATCGGGGACATTCAAGAATAGCAATACAATAAAATAGTTACGTTTCTGCATCAACCTTCTCTGTCATCATTTTCTACAACGTATGCCTTTGGCTGTGCATCAAAAACCTGTAGAATAAAAAGAAAACATGATGTCACTCTTATTACGTTTTAACAATATGACTATGACATAAAACAAAAATTGGCATCTGAATGTTACATCGAAAGAACAGAAAGAACTTTCGCCATCAGCTCAATCATTTCAAAATTGCAAAGCGCTGTACAGATGTTTGGCTAGTTCTGCAGCACAGCGCTATACAGAAATTGCATTCTCAGCGCTATACAATGGTATGTTTGTTATTGTTCACGTTTTGCACAGCACAGCACAGAAGCCAAAATTTCAAACCTTTCGAACATCTGTCTTAGTGCTTTTGTATCAGAAAATAATGGGTACGTGTGACGGGTATGAGGATTTCTACATATTTGGATGATTATTTATGTACTGGTATTCTTACTGAGGAAAATATCGTAAATTGTCTACTTGTCCATCGTGTTCAGTTAAACTTTACAGAAACATGTTGGCATTTCATCACAAACTGATAGTCCCTTTTGAACGGCCAATTTAAGCTCTTTCATTTCATAATTCATTCAAAATGTACGTTGTCATATTTAAAAAGATTGGGTCGAAAACAAAAGACACTTACTTTGCTCGCGTTTGTCGTCCGCCATCTTGAATCCACAGCGCATTTTTGGGCATACAGGCTACCACACCGTTCTGATAGAACATGTGACGATCTGCAACAGTGCACACGATGCCTGAACGATTAAAGATATATGTTTTTACGACAATATACTGCTAGTTAAAATATCCATAGTCATTTTGCTATATTTACTTCTAGAAGAGTAAGTAAGTAAGTAAGTAAGTAAGTAAGTAAGTAACGACTTTATTTATAGTGGATAACATATTTGGCAGAGCCAATTTACAATATGGTCCACTTGATACATATGTACAATAAACAATAATAAAACAAGATTTTACAAAACATACAACAAAGTAAGGTTATGATAGGACAAAAACAATTTGAAATGAAAACAAAATAGAATAAATGTGATACATAAATATATGAACTAATAAAGTGTACTTTGTAGTGCCATACACTTAAGTCTGTATATGTAGGAACTTCAAATACTAGGGTCAGCATTTTGAGACAGAAATTGTGGTTGGGAAAAGTGCCATTGAAGATATGATTGTTTGAACTTGGCAAGCGTTTCAGCTGAACGTATATGAATTGGTATGTTATTCCAGATTGTTGGCCCAGAGTAGCTCAAAGATTTACGATAAAATTCTATTCTCGGTTTTGGTACCTTTAGCTCATTGTTTTGATTTGATCGAAGTTCACGATCAGATGCTTGGTTGTTGATGAATTTTGAAGTAAGATAGTCAGGTGATTGCATATTTATTGATTTATATATTAGGATAGCTTATTTGTAATTTACTCTTTCTGAAAATATCATCAATTTCAATTCAGTAAACAATTCTGTTGAAGGAGCATTGAAATCCTTATCGAGGATAATTCTTGCAGCACGCTTTTGAAATTTTAGAACAGTGTTTAGTAGTTCGTCATTGCAGTTACCCCATATGGTACAGCAATAATCAAGGTGTGGTAGAATATAGGCATTGTAGAATAACTTTCGTGAATGTAAGCTTAGGTATTGTTTTATACGTAACAGAAGATATAAATTGGTATTACATTTTTTAATGGTCTGTTCAACTTGACATTTCCAGTTTAGGTGTTCGTCAACATGTATTCCTAATAATTTCTCACTTGATGAGTATGATAGTGGTAAACCTTGCATTTGTATATTGTAAGAATTTGTATGCTCTTTTATTTTGTTGTTGTTATAGGAAGCAGTGATGTACATTGCTTTAGTTTTTGATACGTTTGGAAGCATTGAGTTGTCTTTGCACCATTCATCAACAATATCTACGTTAGTCTGCAGTATATTATGTACCTCACTTACTGTTTTACCAAACACAGACATTGTTGTATCATCTGCAACGGTCGATTTGTTAGTGTGTAGAGGTAGGTCATTAATATATAGTATAAACAGTATTGGACCGAGGACAGAGCCCTGTGGAACACCTGCTGATATTTGTTGAGCAGAAGAAAGCTGTCCAGATACACATACTTGATGAGAACGGTTTTGTAGGTATGATGATAGCCAAATTACAGCAGATTCACTAAACTTGTACAGTTTTAGTTTTTCTATCAATAGTGCATGATTCACTAGATCAAATGCTTTGGTTAGATCTAAGAATATAGTTCCAACATAGGATTTGTCATTTATAGCTTGAATCCACTCATCAATTATATTTGTAAGAGCAGTTTCACATGAATGGTTTGAACGAAATCCTGATTGAGTGGAATATAGAAGTTTATTTGTTTCTAAGAATTGTTTTATATGATTTGAGACATGTCTTTCTATGATTTTAGATAATATTGGTAGGATTGATATTGGCCTGTAGTTGCTTTTGTCTGTTTTGGAATTTTTCTTAAAGATTGGAATTACTTTTGCTGTCTTAAATGTTTCTGGAAATTTACACTTATTTATTATCTTTGTGAGTGGTCTGCAGATAGTTTTATGACATAACTTTAAAATTCTTGAGCTTATATCATCAAGACCTGTTGCCTTTGATTCATCTAATAGCCTAAGTTTTTTTGAATAAATTCTTCAGATACTGGTGGTATGTAAAATGTACCATTTTCTAATTTACTGTCAACAAAGTGTTGAATGAGCACCTCACTTTCAGTTTTAAGGTGCTGAGGTGGATTAGAAATGGATTTAAAAACATTTGTAAAAAAGTGGTTAAACGTTTCCGCTGTAGTGCATGGATCCAAAATCGGATTACCATTATCATCATTTATGTAATTAGTTTGAGTGCACGTATGGAAACGAATTTTGATAATTTCAAATTATTGAACTAAAATTTAATGCACTATTCCGTCAAAGAAAGCAGGGCCCAAATCCACGATAATACTTAATAAGTAATAGCTTATCTAAGTGAATGTTTGTACATCTATTATATAGATCAAACTACAATTATATGATTTTGATGTAGATTCCTTCCAGACATTGTGTATTAATGGCTAAATAATAATAATAATATCGACTTTATTCATTGTGTATTACATATGTTTGGTAGTATAATCAATTTCCAATATGCTCCACTGCAAATGAAAAAACAAACAGACAACAGACAACAAGAACGAAAAACTTCAGAATATGAAGGATCTATTGCATTGAAAGAAATGAATAATAACAAAAGTCCTGGTTCAGATGGCCTGTCTGTCGAATTCTATAAAATCTTCTGGAACGATATTAAAACACTCTTAATAAATTCATTAAACTACTCATATGACAGAGGTAAATTAACAGAGCTTCAAACTATTATTACATTAATACCAAAAAAGAACAAGGATCCTTTCTCTATCAATAACTGGAGACCAATATCATTACTAAACGTTGACTACAAAATTGCTACTAAAGTTATCGCTAACAGAATAAAAAAAGTTATAGATGGTATAGTAAATAAACAACAAACTGGATTCATTAAGGGAAGATATATAGGTGAGAATGTGCGAACTATTATAGAAACTATAGAACAAATGCAACAAAAACAAGAACCTGGTTTAATTTTCTTTTCCGATTTCCAGAAAGCATTTGATAGTTTAGATCATACATTTATGTTCAAATGTCTAAAAGAATTAAAATTTAGCGACTCACTTATACAATGGGTTAAGGTCTTTTACGATAATGCAAAAGGATGTATAACTAATAATGGTCATTTTTCTGATTTCTTTAATATTAAGAATGGAGTACGACAAGGTTGTCCTTTATCACCTTACCTATTTATACCATGTATTGAATTTCTGTCCACATCGATAGAAAAGAACGAAGATATTCAATGTATTTCTTTAAACAACAACTGTACCAAACAAACCTTATTCGCTGATGATGCTAGCTTTCTACTAAATGGACTCAAAAATCATTTGAAACTCTAATAACAACCCTTGATGATTTTGGGAATACTTCGGGACTTAAACTTAACAGAAACAAATGTTCAGTAATGCGCATCGGAAACATGAAAAACACAGACACATCCTATGATAACGAATTCAAATGGACATCATCAGATACCACAACTTTAGGAATTACTTTTAGCAACCAATTAAATACAATGTTTGACTCAAATTTAGCAAACAAGATAACAGAATGCAAACACGTTTTGAAACAATGGAAAAAATGGAACTTAACACTTATAGGAAAAATAACGGTTCTAAAAACTTTTGTCCTTCCAAAATTAATTTATCCTTTAACTGTTCTTCCAAATCCACCGCCAGATTTTGTAAAATCAATTAAAGATATATTCTTTGATTTTTTATGGAACTCCAAACCTGACAAAATAGCACGTAAATTAATAATTCAAGAATACAAAGACGGTGGTCTAAAAATGATTGACATTGAATGCTTTTTAGACTCACTAAGGATAAGTTGGATAAAAAGAATAGTTGATTCCAATGCTAATTGGAGTTCTCAGTATAAGAATGAACTAGAAAAATATGGAGGACTATTATTATTTAAATGTAATATAACAGAACAAGACTGCAAATGTCTTGATATAAAATCTAAATTTTCAAAAGATATATTAATTTCATGGTCTAAGGTTAATACATTAAACACGGAAATCCATGTATCAAAACAAATCATTTGGAACAATTCGAATATAAAAAAAATAAGTAATAACAAATTATTCTATTACAAACACTGGTACAGAAAAGACATTCTCTTTCTTGAACACATTTTTGACTTCAGACATAAAACATTCTATAGCTTCGAGCAAATGAAATTTTTATATGAGATTCTAAATGGCGATTATTTGAAATACTACACTCTCATTAAAAATGTACCAAAGGAATGGAAAACACAATTGGATAATTGTAATATGTCATACGATGCACCTAACTACTTGATTGATAGAGTAAATGGGGAAAAAAATGAATAGATTATCATATAAAACATTAATCAAACAACAAATACCAACTAAACCAAAATACAAAATAAAATGGAGTACTAATCACCCAATTGAAGATATAGAATGGGAAAAAATTCTCACACAATCATATAACATTACAATAGACACGAAACTAAGAGAATTCCAGTACAAATATCTCATGAACATAATACCAGACAACTCATTCCTACATAAATGTCATCTTGTCCAGTCAAGTCTTTGTGATTTTTGCACCATGCATCCAGATTCAATATATCATATGTTCTGGGAATGTCATATTGTACAAGGTTTTTGGTCGGAAGTAAAGTTATTTTTAGAAGACAAATTTTCAAAAATTATAAATCTTACATTTCAAAATATCTCATTTTGCAACATTATCAACATTAAAGATGAAGATGGACCTGTTGCTAACTACATTGTTCTACTTTCCAGATATTTTATATTTAAAAACAAATGCAAACAAAAGTGTTCCGCTAATCCGGCAATTTAAAGAATATATTAACTATAGGAAGAAGCTTGAACACACTATAGCTATCTTCAAAGATAAAGTAGAAGTCTGTAATAGAAAATGGCAAAAGATAACTTAATTATATATTTCAAATATGTTGGTATTACCCCACCTATAATTTCTTTCCTTCTCTCTTCATCACTATCATGCTCTCTTTCTTACTCTTTATACACTATAAATTCTCAAAAAATCATAACGACATACACAGACTATTATGTCATACTACGTAACCAATCTACATGTATATAGTTGTATGTGAATGTAATATTGTATGTATACATGTATTACTATGTATATGTCTTATTGAAATAAAAACGTTAAAGACAAAAAAAGAACGAAAAACTTATATACGTGTTCATATGATACAATGTGCATAATAAACAAACATAATATTATATTTAACTACAATTATCAATGTCTTAGATGGTACAAGTAAGATAGAATATTACAGCAAATAATAAAAGGATTTTGTAATACATACATTTGTACTTATACAATGTACGTATTATTATTATAGGTTAAATAAGTAGCAATACTATCAGCCCATTGTGAACATTTGTACTTAAAGTATTTTTACTTAAAAGTTGTTAACGGGATTCCATAGTTTTGGTCCAGCATATGAGATTGACTTTCTGAAGATTGCTAGATTGGATTAAAGCTATATAAGAGATTTTTGCAGTTGGTCTTAATAATTGATTCGGGTCATTCGGAATTTCGTATTGGTCAAGTTTGACCTTTTTATAGCCTATTCTGTCACATAAGTAATCATACATCTCAAGCTTTGAAAAAGCTCTGAAGATGGTGAATCAAAGTATTTGTCTAGAATAGGTCTTGAAGCACGTGTTTGAAATTTGAATAGTCAGTATAATAGAAGGTAAGTTGAATTTTCCCATATTGTGATAGAGTCGTCAAGATAATGAAGAATATTGGACTTGTAAAACTGGTTTCCTTACTTTTCGTCAATGTATATAATATCAGAGTACCAAGACAATGCTCTTGTCGTAATAAATAAGAATTCTGAAGTGTTATATTCTGTTCAAACGGTGCTGCGTAAAAGTTATGCTAGTCATTTATCATACACGTTTTTTTCGGGGTCATGAGTCATCTTTCACTGGGACCATATGGCACAATAACCCCAAGGAATAGTTCACTATATGAACAATGTATCTATATTAAAATATGTATAAAACTGCCACGTCGTATAGAGCATAAATGGAAATTTTTTACACTTTATGAAAGTACTTTTATATAATAATTTTTGATATGCTTCATAAAATACATATAGTTATAATACACACCCGGTATAATAGACATGTGTCATTATCTTTCATCGTGCATGGACCATTAAGCAGTATACACAATGTAACGATGATATATTTCTACTATACAATTATGTTAATATAATACATTTTATAATACTTGTACTCTTTTATTGACCATTTGATTGCATTAATTGAAAAACTACAATGCATGATACGTATAAATGAATAAGCTTCAATAGACGACAAACTACAATACATGATACGTATATATGAATGAGCTTTAATAGACGACAAACTACAAAACATGATACCTATAAATGAATGAGCTTTAATAGACGACAAACTACAATACATGATACGTATAAATGAATGAGCTTCAATAGACGACAAACTACAATACATGATACGTATAAATGAATGAGCTTCAATAGACGACAAACTACAATACATGATACCTATAAATGAATGAGCTTTAATAGACGACAAACTACAGTACATGATACGTATATATGAATGAGCTTCAATAGACGACAAACTACAATGCATGATACCTATAAATGAATGAGCTTTAATAGACGACAAACTACAATACATGATACGTATATATGAATGAGCTTTAATAGACGACAAACTACAATACATGATACGCATATATGAATAAGCTTTAATAGACGACAAACTACAATACATGATACCTATAAATGAATAAGCTTTAATAGACGACAAACTACAATACATGATACGTATAAATGAATAAGCTTTAATAGACGACAAACTACAATGAATTTTTTAAACGGTTGTCATGAATATGTTTTAAATCTATGACATTTTAAATTTCTCTTGAAGATATTAATGATCCACGGGTTTTAAGCCGTGACGGGTGATTACACTATTTAGTCATGGTGTGAATATACCTGGTTGGGATGCCTTTAAAAAGCGTTGATATATATTGTTGTATCACCTGATCATGTCGGTATCGCTGCCCAATACACCCTTTCAATTAAGCGATTATAGTGCGTGCAGAGTAACCTCCCTTACCGGATGTGACGCAGACCGGGGGTAAAACAAATATGCCACTGGAATATACCATATAGAATACACCCACGAATCATTGCTGGGCCATGTTACTAAATTAGTATCAAAGATAATGTACAAGTTACAAATTGCTTATAATATATAGTGATAAACACAAAACAAATAAAATGCTGCCCCTCAAATTTGTAATAATTAAAAGAAAAATAATTAACAAAAATATGTTCTTATGCAATAACACCTTTATTTAGTGAGTAATAGTATCGGTGGTACCTCTCTTGAGCGACATTTGTTGGAGACAGACAGAGTGTGTGTTGTAGAGAGGGAGCCGTTGTGGAGAGGGATTGTACTTCTAACTGACTGGTGCATAAATAGCATGATTTAACCTCCAAAATATGTACATAATGTACACAAGCAGCGTGTCATAATTAGTAAATATGAATAAACTGTATTGAGGTTGCTAACTCCTGACCAGATTATCATGTTATTAATTCTATAAAAATAAATTATGTCGCCGATTTTTCCATGAAAATAAGTACAGACTACATGTACATACAAAATTACAGAATGTTCGTGTACACCAATTTACATACATGACGGTCCGGATCGGCTTTAGACGGTACCATACGCCCGACGCCATTTTTTTTTAAATAAACAAAACGATTTCCTTTTTCTTGTTAGAAAAAGATGCATTAATTGTCACTTTATTTTAATCAGAAGCAACAAACTTTCTCACCTTAAGTTATTATACAGACCACTAATGAATGAAAACACTTTAGTCATCGTAATTATCCAATTAGACCATAAACCACAATTTGCTAATTGTGTCACAATGCAAGTGTGAAAAAAACGATTTACAAGCTTCTCAATGATGATTAGTATACCATATTCACACATTTTGACAGACAGTGTCAATACTTATGAAAACAATCAACAACTGACTTAACTAATGCCTTCTTAGTGTCGGTACGACTTTTGAGTGACGTTTGTCGTTGAAGAGAGGTGTCGTTTCTCGGAGGGAATGCAACGTTGAAATTGCATGGGAGGAATTTTGAATGTCGTTTAAAGGAGGGAGTCGCTTGAGAGAGGTGACGTTAAGAGAGGGAACACTGACAAACGAAATGCATGTTTCATTCTTAAATATCTTGTTCACAAGGACATATCTTGTACAATGTACTATTACATCGAACATTAACTTCAGTACATGTATACATTTTGTTGTTGGATATTAAAATTAAATTCACCAAATTTATGTTTTTATGTTTTTTTATATAACGTGTATCAATAATTAAATTTAAAAGGTGAACATTTATATTTTGAGTAATGGGATAAAAATTACAAAATGGGCAGAAAATATTTTGAAGATAAGGTAATCAAAATTAAACACATAACAACACCTAGGCCAGTATTATGTTGCATAATTACATAATGATAGTGAATACACAACATAGATCCCCTATATGCTGGGAGAAAATGTAGTGTATACTGGTGCCAGATCAAGATAAGCCACCAAGATCACAGTGGGGTACTAATCAGTAATTATATTGACACCATCTGTCATCGAATGTACCATATCTTTGACATTGATGAGACATGTTAAAACCAAGATTTGTGTTGCAAATTACTAAGATCTAAAAATACATCATAAAAAGTACAAATTGTTTATTGCATACACCCAATGATGGTAGTTTTGCCAATGATGGGATGTGAGGCCAAACTAAAAAACCAATTTGTATTTATCATTTGGAGTAAAGGAAATGTCAAATTATTCTAACCAGTTTTATGGGAATTAGCATTAGTTCGAGCCATTTTGTTTATATTGAGGTATACGACTACACTAAGAGAATAATTGGAAATATATTCCGCAGAAGTATATCTTAATACAACAGACAAAAACATAGCTATCTTCCGATGATATTTAAGGATCGTCATATAAGAGACACATCAACTGATATGAGAGATACATCAATCACAGTTAAACCCATTAGTTTATTGTTTTGACATGTCACTGGCTTAGAATGAAGAGCTCGTAGGTGACCTTATAAGACTCATACATATTTTTTTTGAGCTTATTTTTATTTTTCATGACAATCGGAACAGGTCATTTTACTAAAATGAAGTTTAAAAAGCTTCCTTTTCCATAAGTAAAGAGTAGCTTTCAGTCCGATTATTCTAGTTTTCTCAAAATATCGTTTTTGTACTTACGGCCATTCTAATCCAGCAATGTTTGGATTGTAAAACATATTAATGCAATAACACGGATAATGGAGGTGTAAGTATAACTCTAATTTTAAACACACTAACGCATCAGCTAGTTTCCTAAAACGGTACTGTGTACATGAAACCGTCCCAGGTACATAATACATACACGACGAATTGTATACATTTACCTGTATTTAAGAAATAAAAATATGTTCGCGTATATTGTCGGTGAATAAAACATGGGCAGGAGTTCGGATGCGGAAAAATTAAATCACGAGTGCGTAGCACGAGTGATTTAATTTTCCGCATCCGAACGAGTGCCCGTGTTTTATTCACCGACAAAATACAAGAACAGAGTTTTTATTTCGATTCTAAATACGATAATATCCCGCACTATTTAACTGCGCGCATTCCATTTTCACCCATTTGACATTGAACATATAATTCCACGTTGAAATTGAGTGGCTTATTAGCTGGTACAATTACCTCCGTCGTTAATGAAAACGATCTACATACTTTTCTGAAGGAAATAACACATTTTAAACATTGAAACACTTTTAATAACACGAGTATAAGGTATCCATTTCATGAAAAGAAAAATATAAATGAATTGATTATCAGAAGTTTTAATGAAACTTAGTTTCGAGAGTATATTGGATTTTCTAAAAATAGATGCGTCATAGCTGTAACACTGGATTCTCGTGAAACTTGCCTTGCCATCGCGACTCGTAGAAGGTTTACTATAAAGTTTACGTTCATTCATTCATAAATATGTCACGTGATACGGGGCGTAAATAGTAACAGCCAATTTGAGAGGTATGTTTTATGGGGGTAATAAAACATGCTCTTGTTTGCACTATGTTTATAGGATTAATCCGCGGATCGTGTTAGAATTGGAATTAAATTCTGAATAGAACAGCAGTACAGCAATTGACTGTTAATGTTATGGACTAATAGTACAACTATCTTGATGTGCTGACATTCAATTAGTGCAAAGTACATTTGATACTAACTGAGCTACTCTGAAACATTCATTAACAAAATTATTATACAGCGGTTCCTTTATGACAATATATGATGATTATTAAAAGGCCAGGTGTTGTCGATGTATGTTTGTGATTAAAGTGTATATAAGCTTTTATGTCTTCTATTACAATTTGTTGTCGTTTGTAAATGTTTAATTGGCACGCGACAATCTTGTAAAACACCTAATATGACAAGCGAAAACAATAAGTTACAACAAATTTCACAATACTCTGTCTGCTCCGACATACTGCCAAAATCCGTTTATACGCATACATTTAAAACAGAAACACAATTTTTCAATAACTGCCAATTTAATATACAGTCCATTTTCTAATTTTTATTTACGGATTATGGATGAAATAGCAGTTTCGAACTGAAAAGACTGTTTCGGATTTCAGATGTCTTTATCGTCTAACATAATTATAAAAGCATGTAAACTAGGACTGATAAATTTGTTCTGATCAGGGAGGGTTGGTTTCTGATTGGGAAATTTCTACCTTACACCCTCTCGTCATTATTACCAAAAGAAAACGATCAGATGTGTCATACTGTCATGGAAAATGTCGAGCGAATGTGATAGCGACTGTTCTCTTTGCTTCACGCGTTTGTTTAGTTTAATCATATTTTATTGCATAAATTGTAACAACAGTACAAATGGTTTGCATGCATAATACTAATAAGAAGAATGAAAAGCATATCATCAAACTAAACTTGAGAAAGTTTATCGCATTAATTACAAAAGGACCGGACAACATGGTGCCCAATATTAGATATTGGCCCTCTCCGCGCGTTTGTTCAAAGTATATTCCGTTTTGAGTTTCGTGTTTCTTCCATGGCATTTGATGTAATCATTTCTTCCTCATTTGAACTTGTTAGAATTAAGCGGTGGATGCTTCAATAAGATAAGTAAATTAATGAATAAGTTCATAGAACTGGTAAGGTCAAAACGCCGCAAATGTGTAATTCTTATGAATAACCAAAAGTATACGTCTCGTCTGGAACTGCAATTAAATGTCGTTTATGAAGATTGTACGCTGTCGCCTATGATATTTATAGCATTACGATGACAGCTGCACTTTAAACTTTGTCTATTATCGACTATGGACAGTAAGTATATAAATTATCATACATGTATATGGTGACAGTTATTGGTATGGAATAACCGTAATGTCAACATTAAATTGCAATGCGCAGTAGAAAACAATTGGTGAAACACATACTTAAATATTAGTGTATTTTCATCCCAGACAAACGTTTCTGTTTAAAATGTTTGCTTCAAAAATGAAATATAAAACCACGAGCTTACGCACACCACTATATACGTCAATTTTAGGGAAACCACGAAATTTGCCACCAAAGAAATTTACGGAAAACACAGCAGTGAACACTCCAACAATAATAACAGAAGAACAATTCCTTATTTCCAGACATTGAATATACACAATTAATCTTAATTGTTCCCCACCGATCAATTGATTGATGCGTATTCATTTACATCGGTAATGGCTTTTGTCAAGATGACTTAATAAATTTGTCTTCCACAATAAAAATGCTATGTTATCAACATATACAAGATAAGTAATATGTAAATAAGCAACATTCCAATTAATTCACATCGGCAATATCGTTGCAATATTTCACACTTTATGAGAAGATGCTAGGTGTTATATTTGTTAATGAAACGACTGTTAATTGTAAATGATGGTCATAAGAAGGCTGTTAACTAGTCTGACGGTTATAAAACACTATTTATTTCAAACAATACCAATTCCTTGAAAGCAATAATGTAGAGAGAGGATGCGTGTCATTTAAAACAATATTTTCAATTGTTTACTTATTTGCTTTAGATTAATAATGATTAATGCTTTGCAAAGGAATTTGCACGCATGTGCTTATATGTTCCCGAGTCTATTTTGTTTTACGATGCAAACTCAATAAAATGAGGGACTGAATAATGACAGCTAAGCGACTGCCTTCCCTGTCAAACACAATGTTACCTTTTTACATACCGAAAGATGTAAAGTGGACAAATATAATCGCTACTCATTATATATAGTTATGTTAAAGCTTCATAAAGTCAATGCTCACAAATCACAACAAAACATTCAGAGAAGCAATCGCAATGAAAGTAGCATTGTTAACCGTGAGTGTTAAAGAGAGTTATCTCCACTAGCCCTACCAATAAGCGGCATGCCATATATCCATTACATGACAGAAATCGGTCATTACTCAGACATCAATATGATATTACTGCTTTATGATCCCTATAGTAAATATACAGGAAATTATTTGATATTTAGGCTTTGATAAACTATTGCATCTGATCAGTAATTGTATTCGTAAAGACCATTACAATATACCCTGAGGAATTCGAATAGAATAATAAATCAGCTTATTGTCAGTTACAGAGCTAATAATTAAATTATAAAAAATAATAATAAAAATCGTAAAGAAATAAGCTTACATCAAAGTATCAATCGGTGGTAAATCGTCTCTGTGGAATTTGAACTGGTATTGGAGGTACGTATGGCACAGTACACGATCATCAATACAATGGTTTATAACGCATTACATATGGACACAGTACAATTATAACATTGTATGTCAATGTTGACATGTGCATGGTGGGTCACTGTAGATTTGACAGTTGAGTATGTTGGACACATTTAATGTGGTGTGGGGGATGATCTTACATAATACCAGGAAGCTTGAACATTTGGTTACACCGATCTCTGTATAATACATGTCTGGCTATACCCTTTATAACCCAAGCAAAGTTGTGTTAAGAGGAGTGGAAATTGGAGCTCTGAGTGATGCTCAGAAGTATGACTTGTATGTACACTGCAACTGAATAAATTGTATAACTGAAACGGTGTCTTTGAGTCTTAGCCCATTATGCTACAAGGCTAAATTTTGGTAGTCGTGACCAGCACACGCGAGTACGAACCTTATACGATCAGGAGAGAGGTGAGTGAATGTTTGTAAATTTCTATTTTGCTTGTGTCGAGAAGATAATAAAATTTAAATTATGGCAAATGGTTTAAAAGCTGTAAGTACCCAGGGTGTCGCAAGGGTGATCTTAGAATATGATGGAAATTCAAATCAATATAAATCATGGATTAAAATGGAAAGAAAATGTTATACTTAGTTACTTAAGCGGACTATTTTAGGCTAATTAATAAATATAAATGATAAAATTACATGTAAATATAAAAATGAAAAATGTCAAAACGTTCAAATACGTAACTGAAATTGATAGTTACTAATTAAAATTTTATCATGTCAAGTTGTCAAGTGCATATACATCACGTGGTAAATTGTAAATATTAATGCAGTGTTGTTATATAAAAAATTGAAATTTAAATAATGTATCAAATGTATAGACTGTAAATAGTGAGTATAACATGTCGTAATAGTCAATAATGTTGATATGATTATTCGTTAGGAGAATCGGGTGTGTATTATGGTTTTACGGTTGTTGACCGATGTCTACAAATAGATATTATGCGAACATAATTATTTGTAAGAATTTTTGAGTATATTGTCGAGATATTAAGTATTATATAGAAGTCGAGAGCAAATAAGTTGCATATGAATATGTTTTATTCATTATAACGACTATTATAATATTGGAGTTTAGATACGAGGGTCGGTGTGTTATTGTTGTGTTGAGATAAATGTTATGAGAACATAATTAGTAGTAGAGACATATTATATAAGAAGTCGAAGGCCAGTATTTATTAGAAATCAGAAGGCATATGAATGTATTTTGAAACGACTGTCTATAATATCAGAGTAAGTTGAGGAAGATCGGTTAGTTGAGGAAGATCGGTTATTTTGGAGTCTTTGTTCTATTGTTATTTTAACGATATTGTTACGATAAGTCGATAGCCGGTATTTTTTAGGAAATCAGAAGGCACATATATAATTATGATTTTATTCATAAAACGACTAGTATAATAAAAGAAGAGATTGCAATAAGATTATAGTAGGGATAATCGGTTTATGTTGTAAATATTGTTTAAGATATTTTTATGAAAAGTATAATAAAAACGAAATTATGCGAAGAAAAATTTGACTATATACATATGTTATGAATACAGTAATTGAATATGATGAAATCGGTAAAAGTCATTAGCATGTTAGGCAATCAGCAACATAGGAATATTTGTTATTCAATAAAACGACTGTAATATCCGATTATATCAATATTGTTATAGATACGGAGAGTCGATTATGTTGTAATGGTTATCAACCGATATTTTTAGATTTAAAATTAAAGTTACACTTCACTTATATTACGCCATGTACACAAAATAATAAATAATGCAATTCATTAAGTTAGACATTAACTGTAGGGCATTCAATGATTATATAACGTTAGGATATTAGTTAGAGAACTCAAGTACAAGCAAAGTAGTAGTAAGTTAATTAATTGATTGTAAGCGTATCAAAGCATAAGAAGGAATTGAAAATTTCCAATGAAAAAACTAATAAATAAATCAAAATAGTTACTTTGATAGAAGTCCATGACAAGCGTTCAACATGTATTTCCATTATGAGTAGTTATTATGATCACCATTGCCGCACTGGGTACCTTAGCAATTTTATTTTGTTAAAAAATATGTGTATTAAATTAAAAACACTTGATCAAGCAATAGGAAACTACCATTCATACCACTATATACCAGCCCAGACCAACGGTGAAAACACATAGGTTCGGGGAATAAGACGGATGGGAGATGAAATCAAAATTACCTTTTGAGAATTGTCTGCAGGAGCAATACAATTACAAAACCAGGTCATATATGGTGTAATACTCCAAACGATGCGAGACCATCCACAATCCCAAGTCCAGTATTCAAGTATATGCCTACCAGAAGATGTGTGCTTCAAGAGGAAACAATACTTCAAGGCCGATTGCACAGGGCATCATTCCGGGTAGAAGTCTAAAACTTCACGGATGGCTCGGTGTATTACGGACAGATCCAGATAGATCCAGGAATTATCAGAATATCGAATAATAGTATATCAACTATGTCAACGAGTATATGGGGATTACTTCATCGGTCAAGTAATAATTTGATGATCCATGTAATTAACATGGGTATTATAGAAATAGTTTTAACCATGGCAACTATTGCACGTCGACGCTGGATGGCTATTCATTGAGTTTCAGCGTAGAGAAGTAGAAATGATGTGTCAACAGCTATGCGATGATTGCGGCAATAGTACAACGGGTAGTAAATAAGATGCTGATGGACGCCAAAGTTCAACTGGAATCCGAAGAAGTCATTGTCGATGCCGTATATTAAGTATCTTTGCATGTTTTGGGTTGGTTGTGTTATTGGTTGTGGTAAATTAGCAAAATAACAAATAATAATAGCTTCACACAGTATTTTTAAGGATGTTCATTCAAAGTAGAAATAGTAATGTTCAATTTTGTTGTATTATTAGAGTGTACCTAACGATAATTATATGTCAAATGGGTACGTCATGATTTTGTCGTAAGATTTAAATTTTGAATTTGAGGATTTTGCCATAAAATTCTAGTATATGTACTACGAAAAATAGAAATTACTTTCATTATCAATATTAGTGAAGATGTAACTGTATTATGATATGTAAAACGATGTTTTTTTTGTATTGTTGTAACTAGGTGTTGGTTTAAAACAAATAACAACTTTTATTATTGGGTGTTGGGCAATGTTGAAATAGTTGTATATGTTTATGTTGCAGTTGTTTATGTTTTATGAAGTTGAGTTAAGATTAAGTTCATGGAAGTTTTATAATATGAAAAGAGATGTTATGCATGTCGGAGGTTTAATATAGTAAGATGACATTAGAAACCTATCAATTATGAATTAATTTGCAACTTATAAGATGTTATGCATGTCGGAGGTTTAATATAGTAAGATGACATTAGAAACCTATCAATTATGAAGTAATTTGCAACTTATAAGTACAAATACGTACATTTCATATATTATTTCTTATGAGTAAGTTGTCACTGCATATATTGAAATAGAAGATAGAACTATAAATAGATATTAATCATGTCAATACTATACATTCCAGGAAATTGAGACACTGCGGCTGATAAACACGGACTCACTTGTAACTGGAACTGGAATACGTCATAAAACAACAAACAGTCGTTAAAAACTTCCAGTGTTCAGAGACGTTCCGTATAAATTATGTTTAGAAGCTGCGATTTTAAGAAATTTCAAGTGTTTAATTGTGTCAATGTCGCGTGTGATTATGTTATTCAGGAATACGATACCATAGACACTATCAAGCAAAATTATGATAAGAAATGGAAACATGTATATTGAATAGCTATATCAAAATGTATTGTTTACCTTGATCATCCAGATATATGTATGTATGTTTTTAGGTGTGATGTTTATATGTGATCATGGTTGTCGAAGGTGACAATTACATGAATTAGTACTCCATTTCAATTGTCATCTCCGCTATAAGGTGTAAACAATATCAGAGTTTCCTGAGTACTAAATAAATGTAGGGGAAATTGAATTGAGTATTAAGCAAATAGGTTATTTTCATTTATTCCAAATTAAGGGGCGGTACAAATATTATACAAGTACATGTATAGTAGTTTTTTTTTTTTTATTAGTTTTTTTTGGGGGTTACATTATAAGGTATAACATTGTATGTCAATGTTGACATGTGCATGGTGGGTCACTGTAGATTTGACAGTTGAGTATGTTGGACACATTTAATGTGGTGTGGGGGATGATCTTACATAATACCAGGAAGCTTGAACATTTGGTTACACCGATCTCTGTATAATACATGTCTGGCTATACCCTTTATAACCCAAGCAAAGTTGTGTTAAGAGGAGTGGAAATTGGAGCGCTGAGTGATGCTCAGAAGTATGACTTGTATGTACACTGCAACTGAATAAATTGTATAACTGAAACGGTGTCTTTGAGTCTTAGCCCATTATGCTACACAATCCCCCTTAGTATATGATTGCAAATTAACTTACAGTAAGAATATTTCTACGTTATTTGGAATTCGATCATAAACATGCTTATTGACACAACATTATAATTGCAAAACATTCATTTTGCACATACTGAAACGCAACTAAGCTTTTCGAAATACATGTGACGCTTATGTTGTCAGGAATGAGCTATGTTTGCCTGACTTTGGGAGATTGGCGCATTCTTTTTGAAAATATTTTGAAATAAGAACAACATTTTCTGAGAGGTTTATTACGAAATCTCTAGTATGTCGCCTGACGGTCATAATTTAGTTTTGACTTTTCCTGTCATTTATGTTCGATATTTTGCACAATTGCTTTTAGCTTGTACTCTTTCAATTTACAAGCGTCAGATCGACCGTGTAGTTTTGATAATATCCATATATGTTTTTACTTTGCAGACAGAGACATAGTTAAATGCCAAATTAAATTGTAAACATAGGAACTTAACCTCGCAGATACTTAGATTTGGATGGTGGATGTATAGACATGTCGTATCAGACAATGTTATTTTGTTGGTAGTGATTGTGGGTATACGCTGTCAATCATACATTATTTGGATGTCAAATCCAATCACGATAAGGTATAGTTGTCATCAGATATCAGAATCGTCAAACGGAACTTCATTTGTTTTTTGGTAACGACCCGACGCAACATAACACATACATGTAAAGAGGTCACATGTAAAGAGGTCAGCATGGCGGTAATTATGTTTTGGGTGATGCTTTTATTAGAGTTCAACAAATCTACACTTTAAACTCTAACTTATAATAACGTCAATGTAGTACTAAACAATGGAGGAAGGTTCAAAGATTTCTCAATAACTGCAAAATACCATATTTTATTAACTATTTACTTTTTCTAAGCTAGTAAATCCGAATATGAAAATAAATGTATTGGAATGGCGTCTGTTAATGATAACCAAAGGCATGTTCTCGAATGATGCCGAGGTCAAATTTAAATGGATGAACAGACAGTAAATCTATGATACGTCAGAATAGTGCATTAAGTATGAGTAATACTATTCAAAATACATCGCCTAACATAGACAACATGGCTTTTTTGTTATTCACAAATGTTCATTTTCAGGCGATGCAAGGACATCACGCGAGATTCTCATAATCCTGTCATGTGTGCATAACAGAGAGATATATAGAAGCATATTACAAGTGGCAAGTTATATCAGACTCCTGTCATATTTCATTTTGCAAATCTATATTTACGTATTTAGTTGCATGATGCCTGGCTCTGCAAGGCTGTAATATATGACCTTTCTTAGTATACAATTTTTAAATACTGCAAGTCTGAAATCAGTGAAATTAGATAAGCGTCGTCGAATACCAATAGTAGAATGTGTATATTCTGGTGGAATAATCTTGGAATGGTTCTCTTGCATGCCGGTACAACATACCATTCTAAACAATACACATACACACATATTGCATATTGTTGTATAATTAATTAAACCTACACTTTCTATATTGATTTTAGTGTCTATGCTACATAACCTTGCAGTGCTAGCATGTTGTACTCTGTTCCTTATTGTACCTTTCATGTTCTGTTGTTTCTGTTAACTGCTGCCTTCCCTGCCTCATTTGTTATCATCTTTTAGTTCGGTTACATTATGCGGCCTCCCTTTTTGATTTTTGCATAAAAATAAAATTAAAAGAAAAATGGTTTACGATCTGAGTTGAAGTTCCAAAACCGACAACAATTACATACATGTATTGTTGTCTCGTGTATAGTTATCAAACTAAAAAAGTCATTGAATTCAAGTATTCCTTATTTCAACTGTACGTTGTATGCAGAACTAGCGGTTTGTGTACTGTTGCCGTGATTTGGAGGTATGGCGCTGTTTCTGTTGGGTTCTACTTTGGGAGGAGGGGGTCCTTGTTATGTGTAGCCGTCCTGGTTACTGTCTGTAGTATTTACTCTGTTTGTGTGTGACGGACTGAGACCACAGGTTGTCGGAATAGGTTGTAGTGTTTTGTAGATGTTAAGTTTCTTGTTTATGTCCATCACTTTGGCTTGTACTTGTGGTTGATGTGTTTCATTTTGTGTGTTCTTTATTGTGCCTTTTGGTAGGCACCTGTTTCTTTTGAGTATTGTCTTCAAATTTCGATTTCATTCTAGTAGTATCCTTTTAGATAAAGCTAGATTAATTGAAATAAAATAAACTGCATGCACTGGAATGTGCATGTCTTTGGCCGAATACCATACGTACACTACATATTTATACATTCAACCAATTAGGTGAGTGTCGTATGAGATGCAAGGTAAGTTATCTTCACTTAGGAAATGCTTAGAAAACCCATGGGACGATAATAATCAATCGATCAAAAAATTATCTATCCGAAAGTATATGTAGTATTATCGCATTGCGTATTTAAGAGTGTTAAATTTATTTGGAATCGCTACTTAACAATTTTGCGAAAAATAGCCTATGATCGTTCAAACAAGTGAACATTACAAAATATTGCATACGCTTCAGCTATACACACAGTCTGTTTTCTCATCAAAATCACTCTATAAGTTACGACTCGTTATATTGAAGCGGTGATATGTTGTCTTTATATAACTACCAAGGAAACATGTCCCTGGAATTCCGATATGGTAATGGTATACCTGTCAGTAGCTTAGTTGTTACATCGTTTGCTGACACAACCCGAATATAAGTATAAATTATACGTTTTTAATACGTGTATTATAATTAACCATGATATTATGTACAGTGCTTCGAACTATTATCATGGCTTCTCGGAAACGGGCGAAATCAGAGCATTCTTTACGAATTACCAATACCTATTTAAGTCATACATGTATATGTCCTCTTTGTTACTTTCAATTACAAGGCCGGTTAGACAGACAAGATCTGAAATGCGAGAATTTACTGACGTAATTTACTCTGTCTCACAGAGGAAAATGGACATTTTAACCATTCGGCTATAGAATTTAAAATATACGAGGACATGATCTTTACAAAGACTGGCCTGTCTCAAATCATTTTTGGAGACATCGGTTGTAAAAATGCTGATTTATTCCGAATTGTCTCAAATAAACGACATTCACTCGTGCGATTACGTACTTATATGTATCCAATTTAGAAATGTTGCAAATTCCAAACCATTTATGACCGTATATTGTGGACTAATCAAATATGTATGTAAATTCTAGGTGATAACAATCCATTTTTTGTGGTACTGTAGTACCCTGCTTGTGATGTTAATTCGCTGTAACTGTACGACACTTGAACAAGTTTCTAAAACAGTTCAAATAACAAAATGTTATGGGCACTGTTCATTTCACTGATACATCTAAAAAACAATAATGATTAGCATATAACAAATAATACTCTCATTTGTTGTTTAATAGATATCTTTTGTCATTCGTAGGCACTTGTCATTAATGTGACATATAACCCTTCAATAAAAGGTCAGGGTAATTATTAGAGATAGTGTATCCCCATACCAATTATCATTTAATATTTCATGTTTAAATAACCTATCACCCTGTTAACATACATCTCAATATGAAATGAATATCAACGTTTCGTATATCATACTTAGTTTCCATTTAACAATCTCCAATCAATATTTCATTAGCAATATAGTTCAATTACAAATATGCAATTGTCAATAAATGTCTCTTACAGCAGTTGTGAACTTGCGATTATTGCTCTTCCAATGTAACTCTTCTAATGCAATAATATTCCAGCGAATAATCTGAAACTGCTCTAACCACTGCTATAGAGTATATTATCCCAGCATTGAAGGTTTTAAAGTGACACACATGTACTTTACCAGCGTCCAACCACTTAACTAGAACAACTTTACAGAAACATAAATTACAACTATTGTATCGGTATTCGTGAATATTGCTTTGTTTAATGTAAAATGTAGAACATTTCTCCTACAAACAATCAGAAATTGCTCTAATCACTGCTATATAGTAAAGTATCCGGGCATTACATATTGTAATGCGACACATATTCTTTATCAGAATACCTTAATTTTTACTTTTTACAGAATCATGACTCACAATTTGTGTACGTAAAACATAGATTTATCGGGGCGAATTCCTTCTAATGCATCTACAATTTCATTACATTTTCGTCCGTTCGTAAATTTACAATATTACAAAACGCTATTTGAAAGCAATCATAACTTATCCGTATTGAGCGTTTAAATATATTGCTCTCGGAATTAATTACTAATCTGGAGTGAGAGATGTAATGGTATAAATGACAGTGCGTGTCTAGGCCCGTATTATCTTAAGAAATGTTCTTAGATGAGAAATAACTAATTTCATAGTACAATACTAAGGCAAAAACCTATTTTCATAAAACATATTCAATCAATTAGATCTAGCTATTTCTCAGAAAAAATAGACACTACCCAAAAGTTCTAACCCGCCACCATAACTATGTGTTATAATATTGGTAATACTGCACGTACTCTCGTGAAATTTTGCATACCACTACTTGAATGATTTTACAAAGTCACAACATTTTTCACACAAATTGTTCATGAATACGTGCATATTGCAACGCAACAAACACGTACAAATGTATTCGTTAACATTTAGCACAACCGATGTCTTCCCTCCCAGAAAAACACGTAATATGTCGAGATTGACGCAAAACAAACTTGGATGAAGTGTAAGACTCTTACAACAAAATTTCACAAAGGCTATTGTGTACACTTTGAATTATAGTATACTAGTAATTGTTTGATATCACCGATAATTTGACTAGATCCTCATGTTTAAGCATGAATATATTACAAGGTTCTTGCGTCGAATAGATTACACGATTCTTGCGTTGAATATATAAATTGCCGCGAGCAATTCGTGCAATATCAGTCCTTTAGATTTGTGTTAGTATTGCACCACGAACTTGTACCAATCAGCAAATGCGTTGTCTTCGTTATAATGTAATTTTACCCTCGGTGTATTTGGTCAATTATCGATAGATTTATCGCACATATTGTCTAGCCCAACATTGTATAGGATTACACTGAGAGAATAATTGAAAACACATATTCTGCATAAATATATCTTTCTTCAATCTCCCGATGATATTTAAGGGTCGTAATATAAGAGACACATCAACTGATATAAAAGATACACCAATCCTAGTTAAAACCACTGGTTTCGTGTTTTGACATTTGGCTGACTTAGAATGAAAAGGTCGTACATAAGTGCTATTTTCACGAAAATCGGAACAGGTCATGTTGACCAAACTGAAGTTGTAAACCCTTCTTTTTCCTCAAGTAAACAGAAGTTTTCAGACACTTTTTTCTTCTTTTCTCATTATACCGTTTTGTACTTTGTACTTACGACCTTCTCATTCTAAGGCAACGATTTGTGCAATTGTAAAACAAATGAATGCATTTGGATTTTTCTTCAAAGAGTGTATTTGCCGAGGCAACTTTACTATGCTCCGGATTTATTTGACTGACAAAGCAGCATGTTGTCGGAATGGGATGTCGTGTTCACTCTTATGTGCTCCGCTGTTTCTGTTGTGTCTCACGTTTTATATTCTATCCACACTAGCATTTCAATACGTGTTATGTGAGTGTAATATATATACCCGATGTTCATGTTCCTGCTTTTCTGCCTGCTTCCACCATCTGTAAAATATATATCACCATTGAATATTCCCTGATCTTTCACCAGGTTAAAATAGGACTAGTTTTGATTTTTGAAGCTGTTTAATAAACGCAGTACATGTCATATTGTCGATGTTCGCATATTCATTAAATTATTACTGTTGAACTTCCAACTTACCTAAATAACAAGGGAAACAAATATGGAACAGCGGTATGATGAAAATAGTGGTAGTGCATGGTAGAGGTCACGAAATAGACAACTTCGCGTGATTAGTGTTAACAATACTAGTGTCACTCATTTTGCTTCAAACAAATACTTTCCTGACCTATCTTTGTTTAGGAGCGTGAGCTACACATACTGCAATGGAAGTTTATACAACATGCAGACAAGCACCATTATTGTATTGTATATTATTTCTTTTTATATGCTTATCAGTGAATTATAGAGATTTATCAGCGAAAATAACAGTGCAAGTTACAAAAGTGTATGGTATGACAATTAGCCACAGTTTGATCAATACGAGAAAATATTTTCTATTTTCATTTCAATGGCTTAATCCCTTTCTTTTTTTATTATCTTTTATCTTCTCGTATGTTTTCTTGTTCCTTATATGCGTAATTAAGCAAACTCGTACCAACATTATAAAGGATGTTAAAAGAATACTACAAAAACATCCATTTCCTTCTTAACTTTTCAATTAATTGGGATACTCTATTGGTTTCTGAAGCCGTCTAAATAACAAACACTTATTATAATTACTAATCAATGTAAATTGATATTCAGTTTTTAACTAATTCCAAGTTGTCTTCGCCCTAAATACGTAATTATTGCTTGAAAAACATTTTAATAAATATGCAGGTTTCCTGCTTATTTCGAGCTAAAACGAGACAAACTGACTTAGTAGCATGAACCAGAACGCGAAACACAGCTTGAATTTGGAACATCATTCATTCAGGTGGGTCACACAGTTAAGAAAATGCTCGGGAGTAAAACATAAATAATAGAGGTGTAGGATCCAGCGTATACAACTTGGATGAAACAGCACTGTATTAGAATCGAACCATGCTACCTGTAACTCACGCGTTTGTTTAATCATATTTTATTGCATGAATTTTAACAAAAGTACTAATGGTTTGCATGCTTAATACTAACAAGAAGGATGAAAAGCATATCATCAAAGGAAACTGGAGAACGTTTTACAATATCGCATTCAGTACAAAAGGATCGGGCAACAAGTTGTCCTAATATTTGATATCGGACCACTCCACGCGTTTGTTGAAAGTATATTCCGTTTTGCGTAGAGTGTTTTTACATGGCATTTGATGTGGTCATTTCTTCATCATTTGAACTTGATAAAAGTTAGCAGCGGATGCTGAAGTAAGATAAGTAAGCTAATGATCAATTCAAGAGAACTGGTTAGGTTAAGTCGCTGCAGATGTGTAAATTGTTCTGAATAACCGAAAGTATACGTCACGTCCGGAACTGCAATTAAATATCGTTTATGGAGATTTTACGCTGTAGGCGATAACGATGACAGTTGCGGTATAATTTTTGTCTGCTATAGATTTTGTATGGCATTAATTACTTTTATTATCAAATGGTGACAGTTTTTGGTATGGAATTGCCGTGCAGCCAGCATTAATTTGCAATGCGCAGTAGAAAACAATTGGTGAAACACATACTTAAATAATAGTGTATTTTCATACCAGACAAAAGTTTCTGTTTTAAATGTTTGCTTCAAAATATGAAATATAAAACCACGGGCTTACGCACACCACTATACGTCAATTTTAGGGAAACCACAAAATTTGCCACCAACGAAATTAACTGAAAACACAGCAGTGAACACTCCAACAATAATAACAGAAGAACAATTTCTTATTTCTAGACATTGAATATCCTTTCCGCTACCATAGCGTACTAATGCAGACTCGCCGGGATGGCCATTTCGGCCTTCCGTAGTTTTCGACCTAAATGCCCAAATTCGGGGATTTTGCTGTCATGTGTACACAGGCATCCCAGACTACAGAATATTACGGGCCCAGGGTCGTGCACAGGTTTTTGGGCCCGCTAGACCCCTTTAAAGAGGGCTTTGAACGTAGATTTTACAAAACTGAAATTACTGGTCCTACCCGCCATTGCGGTACGATTCCCTGTGGTATTGCATTAACATTTAGCGCCAAAAAGTTTTTATTTTTCTATAGCAGGAATATAAGGCTAGACAAAGGGGTCATGACCTACGCCCTAAAGGGGCCAAAAAGTAGGCCTGTCAAGCTAAAAAAAAAAAAAAAAAAAAAAAAAAAGAAGTTATTCGCGCAAGGGTCACCGTCACATCGTCATTTCCGGTGACCTTTAGTCGAAATAATGACAATTTTTTCTACTTTCGGTTTGAGGTGGGTGTGTAGCATCCGGATGTATCGAGTTTTTATCAGTGCTGTAAGTCAATAGTGTCTCAGGGACGGGGTATAGGGACCATATGAATTTCTCATAACCCCCCAAAAAATCGTGGTAGCGGAAAGGATATACACCAAAAACAAAATTTTGCGTTTATTGCCCTTTTTATCCATGAAATATCGTTAATATATCGAAAAAATGGATTTCAGGCCCAAATTACCACTAAAACGGGCATTTCTGGAACGTTGTATATCCTTTCCGCTACCATAGCGTACTAATGCAGACTCGCCGGGATGGCCATTTCGGCCTTCCGTAGTTTTCGACCTAAATGCCCAAATTCGGGGATTTTGCTGTCATGTGTACACAGGCATCCCAGACTACAGAATATTACGGGCCCAGGGTCGTGCACAGGTTTTTGGGCCCGCTAGACCCCTTTAAAGAGGGCTTTGAACGTAGATTTTACAAAACTGAAATTACTGGTCCTACCCGCCATTGCGGTACGATTCCCTGTGGTATTGCATTAACATTTAGCGCCAAAAAGTTTTTATTTTTCTATAGCAGGAATATAAGGCTAGACAAAGGGGTCATGACCTACGCCCTAAAGGGGCCAAAAAGTAGGCCTGTCAAGCTAAAAAAAAAAAAAAAAAAAAAAAAAAAGAAGTTATTCGCGCAAGGGTCACCGTCACATCGTCATTTCCGGTGACCTTTAGTCGAAATAATGACAATTTTTTCTACTTTCGGTTTGAGGTGGGTGTGTAGCATCCGGATGTATCGAGTTTTTATCAGTGCTGTAAGTCAATAGTGTCTCAGGGACGGGGTATAGGGACCATATGAATTTCTCATAACCCCCCAAAAAATCGTGGTAGCGGAAAGGATATACACCAAAAACAAAATTTTGCGTTTATTGCCCTTTTTATCCATGAAATATCGTTAATATATCGAAAAAATGGATTTCAGGCCCAAATTACCACTAAAACGGGCATTTCTGGAACGTTGTATATCCTTTCCGCTACCATAGCGTACTAATGCAGACTCGCCGGGATGGCCATTTCGGCCTTCCGTAGTTTTCGACCTAAATGCCCAAATTCGGGGATTTTGCTGTCATGTGTACACAGGCATCCCAGACTACAGAATATTACGGGCCCAGGGTCGTGCACAGGTTTTTGGGCCCGCTAGACCCCTTTAAAGAGGGCTTTGAACGTAGATTTTACAAAACTGAAATTACTGGTCCTACCCGCCATTGCGGTACGATTCCCTGTGGTATTGCATTAACATTTAGCGCCAAAAAGTTTTTATTTTTCTATAGCAGGAATATAAGGCTAGACAAAGGGGTCATGACCTACGCCCTAAAGGGGCCAAAAAGTAGGCCTGTCAAGCTAAAAAAAAAAAAAAAAAAAAAAAAAAAGAAGTTATTCGCGCAAGGGTCACCGTCACATCGTCATTTCCGGTGACCTTTAGTCGAAATAATGACAATTTTTTCTACTTTCGGTTTGAGGTGGGTGTGTAGCATCCGGATGTATCGAGTTTTTATCAGTGCTGTAAGTCAATAGTGTCTCAGGGACGGGGTATAGGGACCATATGAATTTCTCATAACCCCCCAAAAAATCGTGGTAGCGGAAAGGATATACACCAAAAACAAAATTTTGCGTTTATTGCCCTTTTTATCCATGAAATATCGTTAATATATCGAAAAAATGGATTTCAGGCCCAAATTACCACTAAAACGGGCATTTCTGGAACGTTGTATATCCTTTCCGCTACCATAGCGTACTAATGCAGACTCGCCGGGATGGCCATTTCGGCCTTCCGTAGTTTTCGACCTAAATGCCCAAATTCGGGGATTTTGCTGTCATGTGTACACAGGCATCCCAGACTACAGAATATTACGGGCCCAGGGTCGTGCACAGGTTTTTGGGCCCGCTAGACCCCTTTAAAGAGGGCTTTGAACGTAGATTTTACAAAACTGAAATTACTGGTCCTACCCGCCATTGCGGTACGATTCCCTGTGGTATTGCATTAACATTTAGCGCCAAAAAGTTTTTATTTTTCTATAGCAGGAATATAAGGCTAGACAAAGGGGTCATGACCTACGCCCTAAAGGGGCCAAAAAGTAGGCCTGTCAAGCTAAAAAAAAAAAAAAAAAAAAAAAAAAAGAAGTTATTCGCGCAAGGGTCACCGTCACATCGTCATTTCCGGTGACCTTTAGTCGAAATAATGACAATTTTTTCTACTTTCGGTTTGAGGTGGGTGTGTAGCATCCGGATGTATCGAGTTTTTATCAGTGCTGTAAGTCAATAGTGTCTCAGGGACGGGGTATAGGGACCATATGAATTTCTCATAACCCCCCAAAAAATCGTGGTAGCGGAAAGGATATACACCAAAAACAAAATTTTGCGTTTATTGCCCTTTTTATCCATGAAATATCGTTAATATATCGAAAAAATGGATTTCAGGCCCAAATTACCACTAAAACGGGCATTTCTGGAACGTTGTATATCCTTTCCGCTACCATAGCGTACTAATGCAGACTCGCCGGGATGGCCATTTCGGCCTTCCGTAGTTTTCGACCTAAATGCCCAAATTCGGGGATTTTGCTGTCATGTGTACACAGGCATCCCAGACTACAGAATATTACGGGCCCAGGGTCGTGCACAGGTTTTTGGGCCCGCTAGACCCCTTTAAAGAGGGCTTTGAACGTAGATTTTACAAAACTGAAATTACTGGTCCTACCCGCCATTGCGGTACGATTCCCTGTGGTATTGCATTAACATTTAGCGCCAAAAAGTTTTTATTTTTCTATAGCAGGAATATAAGGCTAGACAAAGGGGTCATGACCTACGCCCTAAAGGGGCCAAAAAGTAGGCCTGTCAAGCTAAAAAAAAAAAAAAAAAAAAAAAAAAAGAAGTTATTCGCGCAAGGGTCACCGTCACATCGTCATTTCCGGTGACCTTTAGTCGAAATAATGACAATTTTTTCTACTTTCGGTTTGAGGTGGGTGTGTAGCATCCGGATGTATCGAGTTTTTATCAGTGCTGTAAGTCAATAGTGTCTCAGGGACGGGGTATAGGGACCATATGAATTTCTCATAACCCCCCAAAAAATCGTGGTAGCGGAAAGGATATACACCAAAAACAAAATTTTGCGTTTATTGCCCTTTTTATCCATGAAATATCGTTAATATATCGAAAAAATGGATTTCAGGCCCAAATTACCACTAAAACGGGCATTTCTGGAACGTTGTATATCCTTTCCGCTACCATAGCGTACTAATGCAGACTCGCCGGGATGGCCATTTCGGCCTTCCGTAGTTTTCGACCTAAATGCCCAAATTCGGGGATTTTGCTGTCATGTGTACACAGGCATCCCAGACTACAGAATATTACGGGCCCAGGGTCGTGCACAGGTTTTTGGGCCCGCTAGACCCCTTTAAAGAGGGCTTTGAACGTAGATTTTACAAAACTGAAATTACTGGTCCTACCCGCCATTGCGGTACGATTCCCTGTGGTATTGCATTAACATTTAGCGCCAAAAAGTTTTTATTTTTCTATAGCAGGAATATAAGGCTAGACAAAGGGGTCATGACCTACGCCCTAAAGGGGCCAAAAAGTAGGCCTGTCAAGCTAAAAAAAAAAAAAAAAAAAAAAAAAAAGAAGTTATTCGCGCAAGGGTCACCGTCACATCGTCATTTCCGGTGACCTTTAGTCGAAATAATGACAATTTTTTCTACTTTCGGTTTGAGGTGGGTGTGTAGCATCCGGATGTATCGAGTTTTTATCAGTGCTGTAAGTCAATAGTGTCTCAGGGACGGGGTATAGGGACCATATGAATTTCTCATAACCCCCCAAAAAATCGTGGTAGCGGAAAGGATATACACCAAAAACAAAATTTTGCGTTTATTGCCCTTTTTATCCATGAAATATCGTTAATATATCGAAAAAATGGATTTCAGGCCCAAATTACCACTAAAACGGGCATTTCTGGAACGTTGTATATCCTTTCCGCTACCATAGCGTACTAATGCAGACTCGCCGGGATGGCCATTTCGGCCTTCCGTAGTTTTCGACCTAAATGCCCAAATTCGGGGATTTTGCTGTCATGTGTACACAGGCATCCCAGACTACAGAATATTACGGGCCCAGGGTCGTGCACAGGTTTTTGGGCCCGCTAGACCCCTTTAAAGAGGGCTTTGAACGTAGATTTTACAAAACTGAAATTACTGGTCCTACCCGCCATTGCGGTACGATTCCCTGTGGTATTGCATTAACATTTAGCGCCAAAAAGTTTTTATTTTTCTATAGCAGGAATATAAGGCTAGACAAAGGGGTCATGACCTACGCCCTAAAGGGGCCAAAAAGTAGGCCTGTCAAGCTAAAAAAAAAAAAAAAAAAAAAAAAAAAGAAGTTATTCGCGCAAGGGTCACCGTCACATCGTCATTTCCGGTGACCTTTAGTCGAAATAATGACAATTTTTTCTACTTTCGGTTTGAGGTGGGTGTGTAGCATCCGGATGTATCGAGTTTTTATCAGTGCTGTAAGTCAATAGTGTCTCAGGGACGGGGTATAGGGACCATATGAATTTCTCATAACCCCCCAAAAAATCGTGGTAGCGGAAAGGATATACACCAAAAACAAAATTTTGCGTTTATTGCCCTTTTTATCCATGAAATATCGTTAATATATCGAAAAAATGGATTTCAGGCCCAAATTACCACTAAAACGGGCATTTCTGGAACGTTGTATATCCTTTCCGCTACCATAGCGTACTAATGCAGACTCGCCGGGATGGCCATTTCGGCCTTCCGTAGTTTTCGACCTAAATGCCCAAATTCGGGGATTTTGCTGTCATGTGTACACAGGCATCCCAGACTACAGAATATTACGGGCCCAGGGTCGTGCACAGGTTTTTGGGCCCGCTAGACCCCTTTAAAGAGGGCTTTGAACGTAGATTTTACAAAACTGAAATTACTGGTCCTACCCGCCATTGCGGTACGATTCCCTGTGGTATTGCATTAACATTTAGCGCCAAAAAGTTTTTATTTTTCTATAGCAGGAATATAAGGCTAGACAAAGGGGTCATGACCTACGCCCTAAAGGGGCCAAAAAGTAGGCCTGTCAAGCTAAAAAAAAAAAAAAAAAAAAAAAAAAAGAAGTTATTCGCGCAAGGGTCACCGTCACATCGTCATTTCCGGTGACCTTTAGTCGAAATAATGACAATTTTTTCTACTTTCGGTTTGAGGTGGGTGTGTAGCATCCGGATGTATCGAGTTTTTATCAGTGCTGTAAGTCAATAGTGTCTCAGGGACGGGGTATAGGGACCATATGAATTTCTCATAACCCCCCAAAAAATCGTGGTAGCGGAAAGGATATACACCAAAAACAAAATTTTGCGTTTATTGCCCTTTTTATCCATGAAATATCGTTAATATATCGAAAAAATGGATTTCAGGCCCAAATTACCACTAAAACGGGCATTTCTGGAACGTTGTATATCCTTTCCGCTACCATAGCGTACTAATGCAGACTCGCCGGGATGGCCATTTCGGCCTTCCGTAGTTTTCGACCTAAATGCCCAAATTCGGGGATTTTGCTGTCATGTGTACACAGGCATCCCAGACTACAGAATATTACGGGCCCAGGGTCGTGCACAGGTTTTTGGGCCCGCTAGACCCCTTTAAAGAGGGCTTTGAACGTAGATTTTACAAAACTGAAATTACTGGTCCTACCCGCCATTGCGGTACGATTCCCTGTGGTATTGCATTAACATTTAGCGCCAAAAAGTTTTTATTTTTCTATAGCAGGAATATAAGGCTAGACAAAGGGGTCATGACCTACGCCCTAAAGGGGCCAAAAAGTAGGCCTGTCAAGCTAAAAAAAAAAAAAAAAAAAAAAAAAAAGAAGTTATTCGCGCAAGGGTCACCGTCACATCGTCATTTCCGGTGACCTTTAGTCGAAATAATGACAATTTTTTCTACTTTCGGTTTGAGGTGGGTGTGTAGCATCCGGATGTATCGAGTTTTTATCAGTGCTGTAAGTCAATAGTGTCTCAGGGACGGGGTATAGGGACCATATGAATTTCTCATAACCCCCCAAAAAATCGTGGTAGCGGAAAGGATATACACCAAAAACAAAATTTTGCGTTTATTGCCCTTTTTATCCATGAAATATCGTTAATATATCGAAAAAATGGATTTCAGGCCCAAATTACCACTAAAACGGGCATTTCTGGAACGTTGTATATCCTTTCCGCTACCATAGCGTACTAATGCAGACTCGCCGGGATGGCCATTTCGGCCTTCCGTAGTTTTCGACCTAAATGCCCAAATTCGGGGATTTTGCTGTCATGTGTACACAGGCATCCCAGACTACAGAATATTACGGGCCCAGGGTCGTGCACAGGTTTTTGGGCCCGCTAGACCCCTTTAAAGAGGGCTTTGAACGTAGATTTTACAAAACTGAAATTACTGGTCCTACCCGCCATTGCGGTACGATTCCCTGTGGTATTGCATTAACATTTAGCGCCAAAAAGTTTTTATTTTTCTATAGCAGGAATATAAGGCTAGACAAAGGGGTCATGACCTACGCCCTAAAGGGGCCAAAAAGTAGGCCTGTCAAGCTAAAAAAAAAAAAAAAAAAAAAAAAAAAGAAGTTATTCGCGCAAGGGTCACCGTCACATCGTCATTTCCGGTGACCTTTAGTCGAAATAATGACAATTTTTTCTACTTTCGGTTTGAGGTGGGTGTGTAGCATCCGGATGTATCGAGTTTTTATCAGTGCTGTAAGTCAATAGTGTCTCAGGGACGGGGTATAGGGACCATATGAATTTCTCATAACCCCCCAAAAAATCGTGGTAGCGGAAAGGATATACACCAAAAACAAAATTTTGCGTTTATTGCCCTTTTTATCCATGAAATATCGTTAATATATCGAAAAAATGGATTTCAGGCCCAAATTACCACTAAAACGGGCATTTCTGGAACGTTGTATATCCTTTCCGCTACCATAGCGTACTAATGCAGACTCGCCGGGATGGCCATTTCGGCCTTCCGTAGTTTTCGACCTAAATGCCCAAATTCGGGGATTTTGCTGTCATGTGTACACAGGCATCCCAGACTACAGAATATTACGGGCCCAGGGTCGTGCACAGGTTTTTGGGCCCGCTAGACCCCTTTAAAGAGGGCTTTGAACGTAGATTTTACAAAACTGAAATTACTGGTCCTACCCGCCATTGCGGTACGATTCCCTGTGGTATTGCATTAACATTTAGCGCCAAAAAGTTTTTATTTTTCTATAGCAGGAATATAAGGCTAGACAAAGGGGTCATGACCTACGCCCTAAAGGGGCCAAAAAGTAGGCCTGTCAAGCTAAAAAAAAAAAAAAAAAAAAAAAAAAAGAAGTTATTCGCGCAAGGGTCACCGTCACATCGTCATTTCCGGTGACCTTTAGTCGAAATAATGACAATTTTTTCTACTTTCGGTTTGAGGTGGGTGTGTAGCATCCGGATGTATCGAGTTTTTATCAGTGCTGTAAGTCAATAGTGTCTCAGGGACGGGGTATAGGGACCATATGAATTTCTCATAACCCCCCAAAAAATCGTGGTAGCGGAAAGGATATACACCAAAAACAAAATTTTGCGTTTATTGCCCTTTTTATCCATGAAATATCGTTAATATATCGAAAAAATGGATTTCAGGCCCAAATTACCACTAAAACGGGCATTTCTGGAACGTTGTATATCCTTTCCGCTACCATAGCGTACTAATGCAGACTCGCCGGGATGGCCATTTCGGCCTTCCGTAGTTTTCGACCTAAATGCCCAAATTCGGGGATTTTGCTGTCATGTGTACACAGGCATCCCAGACTACAGAATATTACGGGCCCAGGGTCGTGCACAGGTTTTTGGGCCCGCTAGACCCCTTTAAAGAGGGCTTTGAACGTAGATTTTACAAAACTGAAATTACTGGTCCTACCCGCCATTGCGGTACGATTCCCTGTGGTATTGCATTAACATTTAGCGCCAAAAAGTTTTTATTTTTCTATAGCAGGAATATAAGGCTAGACAAAGGGGTCATGACCTACGCCCTAAAGGGGCCAAAAAGTAGGCCTGTCAAGCTAAAAAAAAAAAAAAAAAAAAAAAAAAAGAAGTTATTCGCGCAAGGGTCACCGTCACATCGTCATTTCCGGTGACCTTTAGTCGAAATAATGACAATTTTTTCTACTTTCGGTTTGAGGTGGGTGTGTAGCATCCGGATGTATCGAGTTTTTATCAGTGCTGTAAGTCAATAGTGTCTCAGGGACGGGGTATAGGGACCATATGAATTTCTCATAACCCCCCAAAAAATCGTGGTAGCGGAAAGGATATACACCAAAAACAAAATTTTGCGTTTATTGCCCTTTTTATCCATGAAATATCGTTAATATATCGAAAAAATGGATTTCAGGCCCAAATTACCACTAAAACGGGCATTTCTGGAACGTTGTATATCCTTTCCGCTACCATAGCGTACTAATGCAGACTCGCCGGGATGGCCATTTCGGCCTTCCGTAGTTTTCGACCTAAATGCCCAAATTCGGGGATTTTGCTGTCATGTGTACACAGGCATCCCAGACTACAGAATATTACGGGCCCAGGGTCGTGCACAGGTTTTTGGGCCCGCTAGACCCCTTTAAAGAGGGCTTTGAACGTAGATTTTACAAAACTGAAATTACTGGTCCTACCCGCCATTGCGGTACGATTCCCTGTGGTATTGCATTAACATTTAGCGCCAAAAAGTTTTTATTTTTCTATAGCAGGAATATAAGGCTAGACAAAGGGGTCATGACCTACGCCCTAAAGGGGCCAAAAAGTAGGCCTGTCAAGCTAAAAAAAAAAAAAAAAAAAAAAAAAAAGAAGTTATTCGCGCAAGGGTCACCGTCACATCGTCATTTCCGGTGACCTTTAGTCGAAATAATGACAATTTTTTCTACTTTCGGTTTGAGGTGGGTGTGTAGCATCCGGATGTATCGAGTTTTTATCAGTGCTGTAAGTCAATAGTGTCTCAGGGACGGGGTATAGGGACCATATGAATTTCTCATAACCCCCCAAAAAATCGTGGTAGCGGAAAGGATATACACCAAAAACAAAATTTTGCGTTTATTGCCCTTTTTATCCATGAAATATCGTTAATATATCGAAAAAATGGATTTCAGGCCCAAATTACCACTAAAACGGGCATTTCTGGAACGTTGTATATCCTTTCCGCTACCATAGCGTACTAATGCAGACTCGCCGGGATGGCCATTTCGGCCTTCCGTAGTTTTCGACCTAAATGCCCAAATTCGGGGATTTTGCTGTCATGTGTACACAGGCATCCCAGACTACAGAATATTACGGGCCCAGGGTCGTGCACAGGTTTTTGGGCCCGCTAGACCCCTTTAAAGAGGGCTTTGAACGTAGATTTTACAAAACTGAAATTACTGGTCCTACCCGCCATTGCGGTACGATTCCCTGTGGTATTGCATTAACATTTAGCGCCAAAAAGTTTTTATTTTTCTATAGCAGGAATATAAGGCTAGACAAAGGGGTCATGACCTACGCCCTAAAGGGGCCAAAAAGTAGGCCTGTCAAGCTAAAAAAAAAAAAAAAAAAAAAAAAAAAGAAGTTATTCGCGCAAGGGTCACCGTCACATCGTCATTTCCGGTGACCTTTAGTCGAAATAATGACAATTTTTTCTACTTTCGGTTTGAGGTGGGTGTGTAGCATCCGGATGTATCGAGTTTTTATCAGTGCTGTAAGTCAATAGTGTCTCAGGGACGGGGTATAGGGACCATATGAATTTCTCATAACCCCCCAAAAAATCGTGGTAGCGGAAAGGATATACACCAAAAACAAAATTTTGCGTTTATTGCCCTTTTTATCCATGAAATATCGTTAATATATCGAAAAAATGGATTTCAGGCCCAAATTACCACTAAAACGGGCATTTCTGGAACGTTGTATATCCTTTCCGCTACCATAGCGTACTAATGCAGACTCGCCGGGATGGCCATTTCGGCCTTCCGTAGTTTTCGACCTAAATGCCCAAATTCGGGGATTTTGCTGTCATGTGTACACAGGCATCCCAGACTACAGAATATTACGGGCCCAGGGTCGTGCACAGGTTTTTGGGCCCGCTAGACCCCTTTAAAGAGGGCTTTGAACGTAGATTTTACAAAACTGAAATTACTGGTCCTACCCGCCATTGCGGTACGATTCCCTGTGGTATTGCATTAACATTTAGCGCCAAAAAGTTTTTATTTTTCTATAGCAGGAATATAAGGCTAGACAAAGGGGTCATGACCTACGCCCTAAAGGGGCCAAAAAGTAGGCCTGTCAAGCTAAAAAAAAAAAAAAAAAAAAAAAAAAAGAAGTTATTCGCGCAAGGGTCACCGTCACATCGTCATTTCCGGTGACCTTTAGTCGAAATAATGACAATTTTTTCTACTTTCGGTTTGAGGTGGGTGTGTAGCATCCGGATGTATCGAGTTTTTATCAGTGCTGTAAGTCAATAGTGTCTCAGGGACGGGGTATAGGGACCATATGAATTTCTCA
Organism: Spisula solida; assembly: GCA_947247005.1. Taxonomy (NCBI): domain Eukaryota; kingdom Metazoa; phylum Mollusca; class Bivalvia; order Venerida; family Mactridae; genus Spisula; species Spisula solida. The sequence goes on along the minus strand of OX365960.1, from coordinate 23,389,677 downwards.
TAACCCCCCAAAAAATCGTGGTAGCGGAAAGGATATACACCAAAAACAAAATTTTGCGTTTATTGCCCTTTTTATCCATGAAATATCGTTAATATATCGAAAAAATGGATTTCAGGCCCAAATTACCACTAAAACGGGCATTTCTGGAACGTTGTATATCCTTTCCGCTACCATAGCGTACTAATGCAGACTCGCCGGGATGGCCATTTCGGCCTTCCGTAGTTTTCGACCTAAATGCCCAAATTCGGGGATTTTGCTGTCATGTGTACACAGGCATCCCAGACTACAGAATATTACGGGCCCAGGGTCGTGCACAGGTTTTTGGGCCCGCTAGACCCCTTTAAAGAGGGCTTTGAACGTAGATTTTACAAAACTGAAATTACTGGTCCTACCCGCCATTGCGGTACGATTCCCTGTGGTATTGCATTAACATTTAGCGCCAAAAAGTTTTTATTTTTCTATAGCAGGAATATAAGGCTAGACAAAGGGGTCATGACCTACGCCCTAAAGGGGCCAAAAAGTAGGCCTGTCAAGCTAAAAAAAAAAAAAAAAAAAAAAAAAAAGAAGTTATTCGCGCAAGGGTCACCGTCACATCGTCATTTCCGGTGACCTTTAGTCGAAATAATGACAATTTTTTCTACTTTCGGTTTGAGGTGGGTGTGTAGCATCCGGATGTATCGAGTTTTTATCAGTGCTGTAAGTCAATAGTGTCTCAGGGACGGGGTATAGGGACCATATGAATTTCTCATAACCCCCCAAAAAATCGTGGTAGCGGAAAGGATATACACCAAAAACAAAATTTTGCGTTTATTGCCCTTTTTATCCATGAAATATCGTTAATATATCGAAAAAATGGATTTCAGGCCCAAATTACCACTAAAACGGGCATTTCTGGAACGTTGTATATCCTTTCCGCTACCATAGCGTACTAATGCAGACTCGCCGGGATGGCCATTTCGGCCTTCCGTAGTTTTCGACCTAAATGCCCAAATTCGGGGATTTTGCTGTCATGTGTACACAGGCATCCCAGACTACAGAATATTACGGGCCCAGGGTCGTGCACAGGTTTTTGGGCCCGCTAGACCCCTTTAAAGAGGGCTTTGAACGTAGATTTTACAAAACTGAAATTACTGGTCCTACCCGCCATTGCGGTACGATTCCCTGTGGTATTGCATTAACATTTAGCGCCAAAAAGTTTTTATTTTTCTATAGCAGGAATATAAGGCTAGACAAAGGGGTCATGACCTACGCCCTAAAGGGGCCAAAAAGTAGGCCTGTCAAGCTAAAAAAAAAAAAAAAAAAAAAAAAAAGAAGTTATTCGCGCAAGGGTCACCGTCACATCGTCATTTCCGGTGACCTTTAGTCGAAATAATGACAATTTTTTCTACTTTCGGTTTGAGGTGGGTGTGTAGCATCCGGATGTATCGAGTTTTTATCAGTGCTGTAAGTCAATAGTGTCTCAGGGACGGGGTATAGGGACCATATGAATTTCTCATAACCCCCCAAAAAATCGTGGTAGCGGAAAGGATATAGACAATTAATCTTAATTGTTCCCCACCGATTAATTGATTGATACGTATTCATTTACATCGGTAATGGCTTTTGTCAAGATGACTTAGTAAATTTGTCTTCCTCGATAAAAAATGCTTTGTTATCAACATATACAAGATAAGTAATATGTAAATAAGCCACATTCCAATTAATTCACATCGGCAATATCGTTGCAATATTTCACACTTGATGAGATGATGTTAGGTGTTATATTTGTAAATAAAACGACTGTTAATGGTAAATGATTGCCATAAGAAGGTTGTTAACTAGTCTGAGGGTTATAACACACTATCTATTTCAAACTATACCAATTAATCGAAAGCAATAATATAGAGATAGGATGCGTGTCATTTAAAACGGTATTTTCAATTGTTTACTTATTTGCTTTAGATGAATAATTATGTCTGCTTTGCAAAAGAATTGGCACGCATGTGCTTATGTTCCCGAGTCTTTTTTGTTCTACGACGCAAAGATGAGGTATTAAATGATTACGGCTTGGCGACTTCTTCATTGTCAAATTTATTGTTACATTTTTACAAACCGAAAAATGGAAAGTGGGCAAAAAGAATCACTCCTTATTGTACAGGGTGATTCATAATAGCGAATTTTCGGGCGCGACTCGCCCGAATAAATTTCGCATTAAGTTAACGTGTCACGTGGTTTGGTTAGAGTTTGAATTCACTAATGGATCTGAAAATTTGTGTTACAGTCTCGCAGTGGCAGAAAAATACGGAAAAATGGCCGCCAATAAAATAACAAAAGTTACCTAAAATGCGTTAGTCTGTAGCTCATTAATTTTCTTTTTTATTCTAATGATGTTCAAAAATATTCAAAAAAACTCTAGTAGGCCCATCTAGAACACACTTTAATAAGGGAGATAAATACTGTGTTGCTTCGTATAGCACTTTGATCGACCGCCATCTTGGAACGCTTCGAAAACAGAGTAAACACAGAACGTGACAGCCTGCATAGAATCAGTTATTGATCAACTGATTACGCCATGAAAGTACTTGTTCTAAACAAGGAAAGTCGTATTATTATACACATAATCAACGTAGTTATACAGTGAACTTAAAAACGAAAGCAGGTTCGTATCGTTCGTATCGTCCATCGTTACTTCGTTCCCAAAAATATCAAAATTATGAAAATGAATAATTTAATATTTAAGATATAATTCGCTAAAATAGGATGTACTTAGTTCATATTATCTGTTACACTTTTCAAGTGAAACAGTTTTTATATGTTTTAGTATTACAAGTAGTTTACACATCTAAACACTTACATTTCAAAGTTTTATTTGATATACAATATTACATACGTTCATGTATATTTACGTCTACAAATGGAATTGTATTTTATGTCATATATTCAATGTGACGTCAATTTGGCCGATGATGACGTCAATGCTTATTTTAATGTGGCTTAAAATTTTGTCATCTTCTAGTGATACAATTTACAAAAACCATTCAACAAGCCAGTATGCCTTTCAGCTAGACAGTTTATCACAATCAGTCTAATATTTTTGCGTTGCTATGATGGTTTTAATAGGGAAATTGCTTTCAAAGCAGAGCTGATCAAAATTATGCTGCGTTTAATGAAGCTTTGAAAGTGACGTCTTCGAAATTGCGTATATGTTTATGACATCATTCTTGACACCATGATGTCAACATCATTCTTTTAGCTTATTATAAATAAAACTTTGTTAAATAAGCTTTGAAATGATATATGATACATATATATATTGTACAGGAACGAACTGGGACAAATATTATGAATCACCCTGTATATAGTTATGTTAAAGCTTAATCAAGTCAATGCTCACAAATCACGGCGAAATATTCAGAGGAGCAATCGCAATGAAAGGAGCATTACAAGGGGTATTGAAAGGAGCTGTGTTTACAGAGAGTGTTAAAGAGAGATGTCTCGACCAGCCCTAACCATAAGCGGCATGCCATATATCCATTACATTACAATAAGTTTGAAATAAGAACAACATTTACTGAGATGTTTTTTAAGAAATCACAAAATGTCGCATGACGGTCATGATTTTGTTTTAACTTTTCCTGTCAGTTTATGTTCGATATTGTGCACAATTGCTTTTAGTTTTAGAGCTTGTACTCTTTCAATTTACAAGCGTCAGGTCGACCGTGTAGTTTTGATATAATCCATATAATTTATGTTTATACTTTATAGACAGGGATATAGTTAAATGGCAACATAAATTGTAACCATAGGAACTTAACCTCGCAGATGCATGTACTTAGATTTGGATGGTGGGTGTATAGACATGTCGTATCAGACAATGTTATTTGTTGGTAGTGATTGTGGTTATACGCTGTCAATCATACAGTATTTGGATGTCAAATCCAATCATGATAAGGTATAGTTGTCATCAGATATCAGAATCTTCAGACGGAACTTCATTTGTTTTTTGGTAACGGCCCGACGCAACATAACACATAAAATGGTCAGCATGGCGGTAATTATGTTTTGGGTGATGCTTGTATTAGAGTTCATAATTTCATCTTAACAAATCTACACTTTAAAGTCTAACTTGGAATAATTGTCAATGTAGTACTAAACAATGAAGAAAGGTTCAAAGTTTTCTCAATAACTTCGAAATACCATATTTTATTAACTATTTACTTTTTCTAAGCTAGTAAATCCGAATATGAAAATAAATGTATTGGAATGGCGTCTGTTAATGATAACGAAAGGCATGTTCTCGAATGATGCCGAGGTCGAATTTAAATGGATGAACAAACAGTAAATCTATGATACGTCAGAATAGTGCATTAAGTATGAGTAATACTATTCAAAATATATCGCCTAACATAGACAACATGGCTTTTTTGTTATTCACAAATGTTCATTTTCAGGCGATGCAAGGACATCACGCGTGAATCTCATAATCCTGACATGTGTGCATAATAGAGATATATATAGAATCATATTACAAGTGGCAAGTTATATCAGACTCCTGTCATATTTTATTTTGCAAATCTATATTTACGTATTTGGTTGCATGATGCCTGGCTCTGCTAGGCTGTAATATATGACCTTTCTTAGTATATAATTTTTAAATACTGCAAGTCTGAAATCAGTGAAATTAGATAAGCTTCGTCGAATACCAATAGTAGAATGGGTATATGGAATAATCTTGGAATGGTTCTCTTGCATGCCGGTACAACATACCATTCTAAACAATACACATACACACATATTGCATATTGTTGTATAATTAATTAAACCTACACTTCTTATATTGATGTTAGTGTCTATACTACATAACCGTTCATACATTCATGCAGTGCTAGCATTTTGTACTCTGTTCCTTATTGTACCTTTTATGTTCTATTGTTTCTGTTAAGTGTTGCCTTCCCTGCCTGATTGGTTATCATCTTTTAGTGTGGTTACATTATGCGACCTCCCTTTCTGATTTTTGCATAAAAAATAAAATTAAAAGAAAAATGGTTTACGATCTGAGTTGAAGTTCCAAAACAATCAACAATTATATACATGTATTGTTGTCTCGTATATAGTTATCAAACTAAAATAGTCATTGAATCTGAGTATTCCTTATTTCAACTGTACCGTTTTATGCAGAGCTAGCGGTTTGTGTACTGTTGTCGTGATTTGGAGGTATGTGCGCTGTTTCTGTTGGGTTCTACTTTGGGAGGAGGGGTCCTTGTTATGTGTAGACGTCCTGGTTATTGCCTGTAGTATTTTACTACGTTTGTGTGTTACGGACTGAGATCACAGGTTGTCGGAACAAGTGAACGTTACAAAATACGTCATACGCTTCAGGTATATAATCACACACAGTCTGTTTTCTCATCAAAATCACTCCATAAGTTACGACTCGTTATAAAGAAGCGGTGATATGTTGTCTTTATATAACTACCAAGACAACATGTCCGAGGAATTCCGATATGGTATTGGTAGACCTGTCAGTAGCTTAGTTGTTACATCGTGTGCTGGCACAACCCGAATATCAGATTAAAGTATACGTTTATAATACGTGTATTATAATTAACTAAAATATTATTTTAAATACAACCGCTTAGACAGACAAGCTCTGAAATGCTTGGAATTTACTGACATAATTAAATCTGTCTCACAGAGGAAAATGGATATCTTAACCATTTGGCTATAGAATATACGAGGGGAATGATGTTTACCAAGACTGGCTCTGTTTCAATCATATTAGGAGATATCGGTTGTAAAATTGCTGATATATTCCGAATTGTCTCAAATAAACGACACTCACTTGTGCGAATACGTACTTATATGTCTCCAATTTAGGAATGTTGCAAATTTCACGCCATTTATGACCGTTTATTGTGGACTAATCAAATATGTATGTAAATTCTAGGTGATAACAATTCATTTTGTATGTTATTACAGTACCCTGCCTATGGCGTTGTTTCCCCTACAAAGGCTGACAACCTCACATTTTGCGAATAGTGAAGTGAAACAACTATTTAAACGATCCGCCTTTGTGTGATTAACATACCAGCGTACGAATTGTAGCTAAACACGACGCTGTACATACGTATCATAGATTACTCTATGCCTTATAGGTATCCATTTTATTTATCATGACAACTTAAGATGTCAGGTTTTTTAATCATGCTTTCGTTAATGTTTATTTTCATCTTGTCTGTTGTGTACCTCTTTGTGTTCATCTGTTTTTGTCTAGTTCAGCATTACGTGTCGGGTGAATTATTATAGTTTTAGACTAATATGTATTGACCGGACTACAACATATTTCTATACCTCAACAGGATGCATTATTGTACTATATTATGTTCCCGGTGAAGTTCATTTCTCATAATTATAGTCAGTCTAGACAAAACCAAATAACGGTAATGTTTCAATTACAGGGGGTTAACTCCATGAAATTGAAAGTCGCGACTGCGGATAAGTAGAAATACACGACTATTACACTTGCAACTTATTCTCGAAAGCAACTGAAAAACCTCATGAAGCTTTTCTCAACTCACGTGGATATTTTGTTCAATTACACCAAGATAAATGGCAAAAAGATAGCGTTCAGACAAATGATTAAATAATTGCCTTAATATGTTGATAAAACTTGTTCATTTATGACGACGTTTATAATGACCGACGATGATGATACTTGGTACGATCACCGTCCAGTAATTGTCAATGAACACAACGTCAGTATTTCAGATCGAAATCTTTACTTCGAACCTTTTTCATTCAGGTACATGTAAAAGAATAATGAATACATCGGATTTGAAAAACAAAGATAATGAAAACCAAACAACAAAGCAGAACCACAGAAGGCACAAAAGGAACTCACAAGAAAGACACAGCACAGACCTCAAGTATACGCCACAATGCCCAACACAAAACTGAACAAGAAAATGTAATCCAACCACTGCAAGTCCTATTTTCAGGTGTAAAAGGCATACACAGTTTAGGCTTCAATGTAAATGGTGCATGTAAAAACTGCCGCTGTTTTAATGACTTTTCAACCATTCAATTTAGATGTATTAAACCAAGTAAGTATACTATCATAAACTGTCATATTTGTTGTCTAATGAAAAAAGGTAAAGTTTTTGTTTTTTATAGTGTCACCACTATTGAAAGGGCCAGTTAATTTGACTTATGAGATACCTGTATGTCGTGCGCACAATACATCCCAAATCCTTTCTCGTATTGCCGGGCGCCTGACAGAGATGGGCCTACGGTAACCATTCCTTAACTAGCTGGCGGCTCACCAACCGACCGCATCAGTTCTAACCGAGCTTCCGCCGGGATTGGAACCTTCAATCTCCCGCGTCCAAAGCGGACGCCCTAACCACTCGACCATATAAGGACGCGATGGAAAAAGGCATTACAAACAAATAGAAAATCACTTGAAGAGTGATAACAACGTATCATTATCGACAAAATACAACATAAGAAAATGATTACTTTTTAACTGACAGTTTAGTTTAGTTCTAAGGATTGCTGTGTAATTCAATCCCACATAACTATGGTTGTGGCAATTGTACCATGATTATAGATTTAAAGGTCATTTAGGAACCAAATTCGAATCATATTTGAAGAAGACCCAAACCAATATTCTTACGTATGAATGGGCAGGTACTGTTAATCAGTGTATCACAACATTTTTTATCTGGCACAAGTATGTGCCCTCTAATCTCGTTTATTTATACATTCCGCCGTTAGTATTTCATTAGGATGTTTGCACGTAATCACAATATTTGGCGTATAAATCATGAGCTAATCTTGAACAGTTATAAACCTAGGTCAACCAATTTGGAGATATAGCAAAAACAAACATAATTGCCACTAGTATATTATTTCATTATTCCAAGATATCGATTATCTTTTTGTTGATACAGTTATGTACACAATGGTTTGCTTTTTCATTAAGTCTTATCAAAATATGTCATTCGTACTTATAGATACTGATCTGATTTTCTATTTTTACAGTCGAAACGTGGAAATTCGGTTTTTTGACTGCAGAAACTTTGACATGTGTCTATTTGACATCTGAAACCTTGGACTTTCGACAACAGTTCTGATAGCTGAAACTTGTACTCTTGTGGTGGTATGGCTTTGTATAGTCTGCGTGTTACAGTAGTTAATTCATTATCTCGTTTTTGTTGGGCATTGTGTCATATGATATTGGTGTGGGCTATTTCTGTGCTCTGCTGCCTTTTCTGTCCGATTTTTATTATGTTTTTCAATCCAAGGAATAACAGAATCATATTTAACAGCGTAACCAAATGACATTTGAACTTCAACATCAACCCACCCCATTCTTTATTATCCATATCAATTGTTACATGCTTAATTCTTAAGCATGAATAATTGTTCTCGCTATTCAACCTATTATCACTCTTCGAGTCAATCTAGACTACTTTCGCTTTCGACTTCATACTTAAGCTAGACTAACTCAATGATGTGACTGGCTTAAACTTATCAATTATCATTGCTTTCACCTGTATTCAAAACATAATATATGTACAATGTTCAATGTATGTGTCTATATATGTATGTATGTTTGTACATATGCTCTATATGAATTAAAATATATTCCTTAAAATCACTTGAAAGTTATAATTATAACCACTTGTATAATAACTATATAACTATATCAACCACTAATATGTCTCCTTGTGTTTTAGTCTCTCTTTTCAGCAAACTAATATATAATTATGTCAAAGTAGTTGAATTACTAAATATTTAGGTAGTCCTAAAACAAGCCCTAGGGCTTGTTTCAAATTTGTTTTTATGAGTTATTGCAAAAATTTTTTACCAAACTCAAAAAAATTAACAGCGTTGTCAAATAGTGATATGTTTTTGTCAAAGAGTGATACGTTTTAGTCAAAGAGTGATATGTTTTTGTCAAAGAGTGATATGTTTTGGTCAAAGAGTGATATGTTTTTGTCAAAGAGAGATATGTTTTTGTCAAAGAGTGATATGTTTTGGTCAAAGAGTGATATGTTTTGGTCAAAGAGTGATATGTTTTGGTCAAAGAGTGATATGTTTTGGTCAAAGAGTGATATGTTTTGGTCAAAGAGTGATATGTTTTTGTAAAAGAATGAAATGTTGCGTGTGGTGTAGTTCAATGAATCTTACTGTTAAAAGCGAAACTACCGGCGTTAAATAATTATTATACTATTGGCAACTGTAAGCACCAATTAGAGTTTTAACTATTATGAATCATCGACGTTAAGCTACGTAGTCATTATTGAACATTTATTTCAATTGCTACTGTTCAATTATGATTCACTGTAAAAACTTGTACTTCTAAATGATTTTATGATGTTGCAAAATAGTTTATACCTCCATGAAACTGGTTTTGATGTTGATTACTGTGCAATATGTCTGGCAGATGTCTTAACTGAGCGTTGAATTACACTTAAGTCTTCGAGTATATTTTGCAAGGAAAAGGATGCCAATTTGACGTTGAAATGGATTTATTGTCGTATACGTATACATGTATATATGTCCTGACTGACCAACTGCCATTTCGTATAGTTGTTGAGGACTTTAATACGTTATATAGTGTGTAGACGATATCGTCATCCTATAAACCCATCAACCTTGACAAGAACATAATGCTCAATAATGAAATATATATATAGACTATAGTAGTGGCAATTCACTACTTGTCACTGGTACTTCACATATAGTGTAATGTAACTTGTTATTAAAGCACCAATTATAACCATTCCTTTATCCTTCTTTGGACGAGTTCATTATGTAATACAAATGTTCTCTAATTAAATGTCATTTCTCAAGGCCAGGTCCGTATCCAATGCCAATATCCTCGGTTGTGTATTTTTGGATTTTTTCTAAAGCGATTGTCAAGTTGATATTGATGTACCATGGTATCCTGAAACGCAACAATACGTCTACGGTTCACTTAACTCGTCACATTATCATAGTATGGTAGAATATATTGGTTATAATGAAATACCGAACGAAGAGTTTAAGTATAGATTTTTACATGTTGTATTGCACGGAGAATTTAGCCGGGACCTGACATTTATGCACTAATGTATTATAAGGTTTTCGCGTTGAATATATACATGTCTGTAAGCAATCGTGCAATATCGGTATTTTAGATTTGTGTTTGTATTACACATCGAGCGTCTTCACGATACTCCCTGACAATGAAAGCATACAACCTTGGTTATAAACATCGAGGATTTTGTCTAATTGTCTGGTCTATAGTTACAAATACATTACGTTCCAGTCGTACGTGAATCAGGAACTACGTAATATAAAATTGATATACCGGTATACATAAAAGTCATGTAATACATTATATTAGGTATAACGTGTTCATTCTTCGCGTGACAATATAAGTTCATTGTTCTATATATATGTACATGGGTTTATTAACACCGATAAAATGCCATTGGGAATGAAATCAAGTGTTCATTTATATCCTTTATGATACATTGTTATGTTTATGTTTGCCCTTAAGATTGCTCAAATAGAGACTAGTCACGCACTATTTGTTACATATTCGTATTAAAGGTAGTGCGTATTTCAAAGGTTTTGTTTCTGATGTTTCCAGTATATAAACTCGTTAATGCATTTTGAACGTGATTCATTCCCATAACACCGTTTTGGTTGCACTTAATACAATTTTAGAACCGTCCTATGAACTCGGTTCATGTTTCGTATGACATTTATATCGCATGCTTGAGTCTTCAATGTATGTTTAAATTAGGCATTGTTGTCTTCTATAAAGTATTTCGGGAAATTAAACCATCAGTTTATTCCTCCTATTACGAGAAAGAGGAAGGTTTTATGGCTAGGGAGGAACTATCAAGTTCACGGAACAAGTTGTATCGTTCCCGTTGCGAATATATGGCCAAATATTCTGGAGCAAGCAATAGTTATATATATTTAGATAAACTCACACTTTGTCTTCTACTAATGCACCAGTCAATTGAAACCACCGCCCCTAACCTCGGGGAATAGCGGGGATTTTTACGTTTGCTTTGTCAAACCCCAGGTAAAAACCCTGCACACCGGGGCAATACAGATGCAAACCTCCCCAAATTACCCCGCCCTGTACCTCATGGGTATATACACGGCTAAATTTTTCCGCTATTTTGGCGCAAAACAAAAGCACCGCACTGTCGGACATCGGAAAGGTAAAAACACAGGATTGATCACGCGCTATCCACCGCCATGACCCGGGGTTGGGGCGTGGTTTCAATTGGCTATTGCATAATATTATAAACTGTACAGTTGTTTGACATACAGAAAAGTCACTTTTTCCAAGACGTTAGTAAAACATTTTGAGAGAGATGTCATTAATATACCATGGTATATTCTCGTGCATTCAAAAAAGTGCCTTATGTTTCAGTCAATCCGATGACATTGTAGAATATGTGACGTTACGATATCACCTCGATGTCTGAATAGACTCACTAGTGAAACCAAACGATATACGCGGAAATGTTGAGAAATTATCTTAAGAAATATCAAGGAACTTATCATGTCTCTAAATACAATGCCGAATACTTTCGATCTCACTAACTCGCAATCATTCATTGAGATGTTTACAAACGTTGACAGAGCATTTATCACAGACTGTCTTCCGTTTGGAAAAGATTTAGCGATCAAATGCTCCGATTAAAATGCATTTCACGCAGTAAAACCGCCAATTAAATTTCTCGCACGAAGCAAACTATTCTAATTGGTTTCCTATATTACAAAATGTGCTTTACATTGGTCATAAATCTTCTCATCAGAAGATATTAACAAAAAAGCGCGTTCATCTGATTGTATTTTGATACGGAAATACTCATACATTAAATAAATGGTACAAAAGCGTATTAACATAACATAAGCAATTTGTAACGAACACAATTAAGCGTCGTCTGTAATTATAGGTGTCTTATTCAAAGCATAGTACAATGTGGACATTACATAATAACTGTTTTGTATTTGTTACGTACACGCCAATGTGCGTTATACGCACACTTAATAAATAGATATCGCACACTTCATAAATAACTTGTTAATTAAAACTTGCAGTTTTGACGTGTATAAGTGATCTCATTAACCCGCAACCATTCTTTGAGATGTTTAGAAACGTTGAAAGAGCATTTATCACAGACTGACTTCCGTTTGTAAAAGATTTAGCTATCAAATGCTCCGATTAAAATGCATTTCACGCAGTAAAACCACCAATTAAATTTCTCGCAAGAAGCTGACTATTTTAATTTGTTTCCTGTATTACTTTACAATGGTCATAAATCTTCTCAGCAGATGATATTAACTAAAGGCGCGTTCATCTGATTGCATCTTGATACGGAAATACTAATAAATAAAATAATTAATAATAAATACTAATAAAGTAAATAAATGGTGCAAAAGCGCATTATTACTGACAGAAGCAATTTGTAACGAACAAAAATTTAGCGTCTATAATTATACGTGTCTTATTCAGCTTTTAAACAGTAGAGACAAGAGATGTTTAATATTCTTGGTCGGTACGTGTAGTGTGTTGGGCACTTCTTCGTTTTAAGATTTCTGATAGCTAAAACTAGGCAATATAGTCATTTTGCTGTGGAAACTGGGTCATTCAGCTGGTAATAATTTATTATACTTTTCGACAGCTTGGATCTGTGCTTGTTTAGTTGGGCATTTTGTCTTTATGTCTTTATGTGTTTTATGTTTCCTGTGCTCGTTGGTTCAGTTGGGCATTGTGATTTTTTTTTCAATGTTTTCTGTGCTCGGCTAGTTAAGTTGAGTGCTGCCTTCCCTGTCTGACTTAATATTTCGCACACTTCATTTATAACGTATTAATTAAAAGTGTTTGCCGTGTATAAGTGATAGTTATTTTTCTTTCTTGTAGTTCCAAAGTAAGTCAACTTTCATCTTGAAGTAAGTAAAGAGAAAATGAACGCAAAGACTTTTCTTGTGACGCACGTCACAGAGTGGTATATATCAATCAACACCTACTAGATGCTGTTTTTAAATTTATAAACTAGGAACATAAACCTTTGCGATGATAAGACGTTAGAATGATCCACTATACACTAACACTCTTTATTGTTTTTGATTATCTAACCATATTGCAAATACACTAAACAGTGTTCCCGTTCGATTATTTGCTATCTTATTGACAATTCCGATGAATACTCCTACCTTCGTTTAGTCTTCCATTGGGATGTTGGTATTGTCCTAGATATCATATAGCCCATGGGTACTAGTTAGGAAGGCGTCTTTACTTTTTGGCGCTTTTAATACATTGAAAATGTTCAGGAATAAGAGCAACAGAACGCAAACTACCTTGTTTATGACGTAAAATACGTATGTAAAAGAGATATTTATTCATACCGTGTTTGCATGCTGTTCAAATATAAGCGGGTCACCTCTCGTACATCTATTTCAGAGATACTCGAGTAATATGTTTCCTGGTGATGTCTAGACATGGGAACTATCTGTGATCATTACCTCGTATAGTTGACGCATTGGAATTAGTTCCGTAGGATACGTGTTTTTGTTTAATTAATTCAACTACATATTATAATCTCTAGTTTTTTCCCTCATGGTGTTGTATGGCGGCAACTCTTGAACAATTTCAATATGGAATAAAACAACAAAACATGTTCAAAAGTTAAAGAATATTTTGGAGACAATTGGACTAACCAATTTATGATTTTTATAATATTGCATGACATTAATGCACAAGTCACTGTAGAAACAACAGTTATAGAGTTACATATGGGCTCGTAGCAATTTCTACTATCTTCGATGCAAGAATAAGACAATATCCACGAGTTTGGAATCTACAGGGCGTTTAAAAAGTTCGTTTTGAACGTTTAAGTTTCTAGAGTTTATTTTTCGAATATCAGAAGAATGTAAAATTCTAAGATTACATTCCAGAGGGTTCTGCCATTGTTCGAACCTATCTGGTAATAAAGGAAGTTATTACAGTAAGAAAGTAAACTTGGACACAGCGCATAAAGCTCAGACATTTCCTCTATTGAACAGTTTCTACATTTTATTAAGTAAACATTTTTGGATAGCATTTTGGCACATTTTTGTAGGTATGTTATGGTAATTAAGAGTTAGTTAGTGTACACAAATGCAAACTTAATGCGCTATCTCAAACTTACAATAGCATGAAGAGGAGAAACACAATTTGTAACTGTCTGCATAGTCTCCGTATGGAATTAGCGATGACTGATTGTCTGACTATAACGAAAGGGTAACTAATATGATCTGGGAATATTCGTAGCCTTACTCTTATTATTCTGTTTAAGTTGGCATTTTCTTATTTAATATGTTAGTTGGTATCTGCACATTTTCATACTGATAATTTGACATATTATATATGAATGTAAGCCGTAGACTATCAACATTGATTTCTGTGAAGAATTTGCGATCAAAATACATTTGATATGAAGTTATTGATGCGTGAACCAACAAGCATCATTTGGTTATGAATAAGAGTGATCTCCCTTGTTCTGACCGTCTTACTTGTAGACAACAAATAATATATTTTGACTTAAAGTTCTAATGGAAACATAAGGATCAAGTTATCATATCGTATGATGCAGTTTAACGAATACTGACATTTACTTTTCTAAACAACTACTGCAAAGATGGCAAACATTTAGCTTAAACTGAACATAAGGCCAGTGTACTCGAGTATACCATCTTCTAAGTTCAATACATTACTTAAATGTTGACAAAAGGCTATGTAATTGTCTAGATATAGAACAGAAACATATACCTTTTAGACAGTAGTTGTAGAATCCTTCTAAATATTGTCATATAAAAATACAAAGGACAATACATATCGAACACCTATCGTAAATAATTTTATTTTATTTCAAGTGTGATTTTGTGTTGCCAAGCTTGATTATAATATATTGATAACATAAAGCTGGTTACTTAATACTAGCTACGGTTTGTATATTCTCTTGTTCTTGTTATATAATTATTTAAATGTTTAACAACTAAACACTAAAGAATTGGAGGCAATACAATATACCTTGTGTTTTTTCACGTGTAAAATAGGTTCTTGGACTTGTAAATGTTAATTATGGCCTCGTCACATATACTGATAAGAAATAAAAATATTTTATTCCTCTCCGGAGCAACATAATTATTTGAGTAGGGGCAATTTTATTGGGTAGGAAGGTCAAACGTACAATATTTCATTTTAGGCTGATCCCTTTATTATGTTCCAAATGTTTTACAATCCCATTATGAACATAGGACAAACTTGTCATGACATTCTGCAACCATGTCATGTGTTTATGCCTACTTTTTGTTGATAATTCAGTTCTGTCAGTTACACACTTAATTGGTTTGCAATATTTATAGATAGGCAAACTGAAAAGAAATCGACTAATAGCGTTGGTTGTTTCATCATGCATTTAGCATTTAACCTTAAGTAGGGCGGCATAAAAGTCCATTATTCCACGACATCTTAGCGCTACAATGTTTTTACTACTTAGCAGTAAAAATAAATGCACATTCCCAAAATCCATACCGTTTAAGTTGTTTTGAATGTTTCAACGCTTTACATTTGATTGAGCTCCAACATTGTATTAAAATAAAATATTTCCGTTCTTTGAAATTCTCCATGATAATAAAATAGCGAAATACATTGTGCTTATAAAACATGAAAGCCATATTGAATGCCATGCCATTTCGGCATAGCAAAAAACTATTAATAATGAACATGCCAACATTTTATACAACTCGATGTTCAGATTTAAATGTCGTACAAATACTGAATAAAACCATGAAAAGACAGTATGTTTTAGAGCAATTCCCTGAATTCACGTTTCTCTTTCAAAACACTACATCGCATGTTCGCAGTCACTATTCTACTTAAGCAACCAGTTTGAATGTTTCACTGGCTTTAAAAGGACGTTCAGTATAAGACGATAGGGTTAAGCTCTTTCATAGATATATCAAAATATAGTACGAATACTTTTATGTCATCCTCAACCTTCTATTAGCATATTTTAACAGCTGATAGTCCATATTTACGTTTTTATGTTTTCTTAAGCTGGGAGTATCACGAAGACGTTCGACGTGTGTTACAAACACATATTTGCTTGCGTAAATTGACATATCCAAGGTCAGAGCCATCTAATATATTCATGCATAAAGGTTGGGATCAGTTAATATATTCGCATCATACAATACATTGTACAGTAAACATTCTGACGTTTTGGCTGCCATGGGGAGTTTTTTTTTTTATTTAGGTGGAGTGAATGTTTATTATCCTCGTCAATAGGTGTGCCTGTGTCGAGGGCATCCCATTTCACACCTTACAAATTCTGAATCAGTATATATATATAAATGTGAATTAGTAAAAAAGGGAGTTGGTTGAGAAATGGGGAGGGAATGAGAAGGGGTGGGAAGAGGCCTTGCGAGTTAGAAAAAGAGGTGGCGAAGCCAATTAAGACTTAATGTTAGAACAAGGATCAATCTGTAATGTCTTATACATGTAACTTATTCGATTTTTGATATTTATGTACAATAATGCAATCTTTTTTACCAGGTAGAAGTCAACGTTCCCAATGTCGCATTTTTAAATCTGTTAACTATGTATGTCAACTCATTGCAATGATATTTTAACACTGAGATCGATGTCTTTATATTAAGGCAAGCTGTATCTCGTGATTGTAAACAAAAACAATTGTTTCTAACAGTGTGGAACATTTGCTACTCGGCTGCGCATACACAGGGAAGATTCAAACAGATTATATAAAGTCAGACAGGGAAGGCAGCACTCAACTGAACCAGCCGAGCACATAAAACATTAAAAACACACAAAACACAGTGCTCAACTGAACCAACCGAGCACAGGAAACATAAAACACATAAAGACACAATGCCCAACTAAACAAGCGCTGACCCGCCCAAGTCCAAGCTGTCGAAAAGTAAAATAAATTATAACTAGCTGAATGACCCAGTTTCCACAGCAAAAGGACTATAATGCCTAGTTTTAGCTGTCGGAAAACTTAAAACGAAGTAGTGCCCAACACACTACCGACCAAGAAAATTAAACATCCCCTGTCCCACTTTAAAAGCTGAATAGAAATGATTCAGCAAACAAAAGGCGTAATGCCTACGCTGAATGACCTAGTTACAACAGTACAACTGCTGAACTACATAGTTTTAGCAGCCTTTAGTCTCAAAAGTTAAATAACAGTATTACAACGTTAAAAGGCCCGTATAGTCGGATGACCTACTTTCAATTAGTAAAATGACTATTTGTCCTGAATAGAACATGTTTATGAGACGTACGACCGAGGAGCCAAAGACAAGCTGGTAACGTGTTCCTTTTGAGTCTTCAGGTTGACTTTGCTAATTTATTATAATTACTGCTGGAGTGTGTTCCAGTCTCGAATGATGTTCTCGGAATGTCTAAAAATGTACAGGAATTACAATATTTAGGCATTGGGGTTTAAATTTAGTGTCGTTTTTCATTTTGTGAAATACAGAAAGTCGAGTTTGAATTTACAGATTTGTTTGCTGGAATGACAATTCATTCAAGACAAGGTTAACTAAAAGATTGTTAAAGTTATTTATGTGTCTCAGGTTGATTTTAACCTTGTGGTGGGTTCGAGTCCTACACCAACCCTTGACCACCGTCCCGATCTTCGGTTGTGACATTTGTATCAGGAGTTATATTTTGTACTAGTCTTATGTGTATCAAAGCCAAACGATCGAGCATTTCCGGCTTAAGTATTAAAAACTATTAACTACAGGGGATGGTAAACTCATAATAAATGTACTAATGAATAGATGTCTTCGCACTGACCAAATACGTATATAACGTATATACGTAATCATGTCCATTAATCGATTTAGTTAAATTACTATGACTTTACCGCTGCGTGCATGGTGGGTATTAGTCTAGATATTAGATCGTAACTGTGAAACTCGGATTAATTAATTAGTTTAGCTGTATGTCCTTTCCGAAATTATTGTAATACACTGAGCGGCTTTATAAAACGCAACACTAATGAAAATCGAGATAACTTTTTTGTTTATTAATATTTCTCAACGAAATTTTGTGTGCGTGTTATTGGCTACCAATGGATTGTAACTCGATGTTCATTCCATCTTAATTCGCTACAATGGTGCATTGAACCATGAAATGGATAAAACGAAACACGTAAGAGGAATTGATAGTACAAAAATGTACGATGCAATTATCATTTTATGTAAGGTCAATTTGAATAGTCAATCAATAGACAAATTCGAAAAACACAAAATCAGACGATTTACCACTCCGCAACATAGTGGTCGTGAAGTTTCAAAAAACACTTGATAGCAATGTTTCAGATTTACCGATAAATACTACCTATTTTTCAGCCAAGGGGAAGTAATTCTGGATAGAGATAGAGTGAATAAAATTTTCTTTTTCTGAATCTAAATTGAACTTGACATGTATCTGTGTTTTACTTTATTTCTGTTCCCATGATATGTACGGACACTTGTTCCCGAACTTTATACGAAGAATAGGTACACATCGGCATTAACAATCTAAAAAAACGCAGAAGGACATACGGCATAAACATTGCTTTTGTTTATGACATCATTGTTTATTGTGGCTGTAAAAGGTCTTATCAGATTGCCATGGAATTAACTTGATTGTTATGCCATATATCTTAGCTACAAATGCTGAAACTTGCAGCAAAATGTAATGCATATTGGCCGAGTTATGGGTAAATACATACATGCATACATATAAGCTATGTAAGTGTAACTGTTGCGTTTACAAAGCCGCTCAGTGTAGATAAAATATTACGGTCCGTCCTTTAAAGACGTTATCTATAACATTCGTGCGAAATGTGACGTCTGGAAGCATATATCAAGAGAAACAATACATCTGATGTATCCAAATGGTTGTTGACAATGCCCCAATTAGTTAATTGGACTCCCTGTGGATATGTACCAGCGAGACAGATAATGACTGTTGTTCCCTATATCTCTGATTTGGGCTATTTGTGTCAATAGTTACACAATTACCGCCGTTATACATGATTTTATCCGATAATAATAAATAATTTGATTACTGTAACCAATTTATAGTGTTGTATGTCAATGATATGACATTATTATGTAAGATGAATGACATTAATTTTTAATATAAATTCCCATTAGTTGTAATTTACGGTTAATTTAAACAACGCGTGTACCCACTGATACGTGGGATGTTCAGAAATAACGTAGACTTTTACTCTGGGGTTCGCAGTTGTTATAGCACAAACATGATAAATACACCATAATAATTCGGAACGCGCTAATCCAATCTAACTTATTCGTACACTCTAATAAACAAGTGGCATGCTTATTAAAGGTTCCCTAGATGATATCAAAGTACCCAACTATTGTTTTGTGACATTTACACAAAAAGTATACCGATACGTCCCTCTTGATACAGTATTAATATTTAAAATTATCGTCTCTTTACCAGAGACGCTTATGGATGACGGAGCACTTTGTTTAGTCATTTCCTATTTAACTTGAGCATTCGTGTTTACAAATGTATTTCAATTACATCAGTGTTTCGAACTCGAGCGTTCAAATTTAATTTCTCACTTGGATAGTTATACCGTTTACATAACATATTTACAGGAAATGTCATGTGACAGATGAATGATGGGTATATTTCCGGAAACAAATACGTATAATAATGTGTAACTAGCAAGCACATCGCTAGTTAGCCAATACTGGCATACTGCTGTGCATGATTATTGACGAAGTTATTCATGCATGACATAATCGATGGTTGTCTCCAGAATGAAACAACCACCTTTCAGAAACAGTGAATCAGTACCAGACCATAACCGGACCGGTTACATGAATTTACACACGCGTACAATTGTATTAAAGCATAAATTATCCTTTCTGTAACAAGCCAATTTGTCATATCCCTTAATTTGAGGCTCAATGCATTTTTGGCTGATGTTACATCCCATCCTACTCACCTGGCATAGTACCCACTGAGTTAGACCTCTAACAAACAATATCAATAATCACTTTTAAATGTAAAGCAATCGTTGGATGACTCATTGGAGCCTACAAACGATTTTTTATAATAAACTACATTGATCTTATATTCAAAATCATCGTATTAAAAAGCCAAAGACCTTCCTCTTCAATGGAAAATAGGTTGTGGATTTATAAGCCCTTTTGGAGGTTGGCCACTAGCCTAATATACTGCTGCAACTGCCATTGAATATATAGACTGCTTTAAACGTTTCTCATTTGAATTTTATTAGGCTTTTGCATTGCACTGTGTTTAACGCAATAAATACATTGTATACTAAATACTATTCTAACACGACCTGCGGATTAATCCATTAAACATAGAACAGACCAAGCCATTTATTATTACCGCAATAAAACACGGTATCAAATTGGCTGTTACTATTAACGCCCCGTATCACGTGACATATTTATGAATGAATGAACGTAAACTTTATAGTAAAACTTTGACGGTCCGCGAGTTCCACGAGTATCCAGTGTTACAGCTATGACGCATCTATTTTTAGAAACTCCAATAAACTCTCAAAATAAAGATTCATAAAAACTTCTGATAATCAATTCATTTATGATTTTCACTTCATGAAATAGATACACTATGCTCGTGTTATTAAAATTGTTTCAATGTTTAAAATGTGTTATTTCCTTCAGAAAATTACGAAGGTTGTTTTCATTAACGTGGGAGGTAATTGTACCAGCTAATAAGCCACTCAATTTCAGCGTGGAATTATGTTAAATGTCAAATGGGTGAAAATGGAATGCGCGCAGTTAAATAGTGCGGGATATTATCGTATTTAGAATCGAAATAAAAACTCTGTTCTTGTATTTTGTTGGTGAATAAAACACGGGCATTCGTTCGGATGTGGAAAATCATCCGAACTCCTGCCCGTGTTTTATTCACCGACAAAATACGCGAACATATTTTTATTTCTTAAGCAAATACCACGATGACTCAATGCAAGTAAAATCAATATAAATCTAACAAATATTCGAATATTATTGTCATAGCATCTGTGTAAAAACTATTCTCTGAATATAAGTATTCTAATGTTTCTCTCTAAATAAATGAATTAATATAATAAAGCACATTTTACGATTCTGATTGACATAATATTATTATGCATTTCTCTGTGAAGGTATATATGAGCGGCATTATACATTATATTGTGTTGAAATGGATCCGTTGTAATGCTTCACTGGCTTCAGTGTCTGCTGGAGAACTGTTAGATTATATTCTGTAAGACGTCTGTACAATCACATTACTTTTATCATAAACAAATACGTAGGTCTTTCTTCGCAAATGTCAAAGTTACTTAAACGTATAGACAGAAACATGTGCAGACATATCACACATTTAAGGAGGCCAGCACAATGTATTCTTTACCAAGCCTGTCATTATATTTATCATACGACATATACATCACTGTCTTGTATTATGTTTCATATAAATATGCATTAAAAAGATAATATTAAATCAGACAGGAAAGGCAGCACTCAACTAAACCAGTCGAGCACAAAGAACATAAAAACATACAAGGCCAAATGTCCAACAAACAACCTAAAGAGAAAATGATCCGCCCAAGTCCGAGATGTCAAACGGATGAATGCCAAAGCTGAATGACATAGTTACAACAGTAAAAACTGCTAGACGTTTCAGCTATAAAAAAGCTGAAGGCCCCAGCCGGATGACCTAGTTTCAATAGTTGAGCGTAACCAAGAACGACCTAGCTCCAATAGGCTGAACTCCCCCAGCCGAATGACCCACTTTAAACTGTTAGTATGTCAAATTGAACAACCACGCGACATGACCACAGTGGACGACCGGGCGCAAGGATATGTAGAAACCAGCACCAAAAAAACTAGATCCATAAGTCTACAGATGTATATTAACTCGTAATGTAAACTATTAGATAGAATGCAGTTTCCTACTAGACGCTAGCACCAGAATGCAAATAAATAAATATCGGCAGAATGACCGTATAGCTTTATTGGTAAAATGCAAAAATGAAATAAAATTGTCAAATATTCGCGTAATTTTGGTATAGTTGCCTGTATATCCCATAAACAAGCACACTGACATCTAAAATAACTAAAGAAACTTCGGCATTTTATAGTTATTTAGTATTTTTACATCGACAATTCTATAGGGTATTAATACCCTAGAGAATTAACACTACCATTACTTAAATTGCCTGAAATTTGTTCGCATTTGATGAAAACGAATCGAAAAAACGAACTAAATACCTCACTGATGTTTACGCTGTAGTTTGTTGATGTTACAGTTCGATTACATAATTCACAAAGCATGTTGGAAGGAAACTTAGCGGGTCTTTTTGCAAGAAGAAAATACTCAGTGGGCGATATCGAGAGTGGTTAAAATTGCTTATTTGCACCAAATCATTCATAAAGCAATCGTCAGTTGCTTTCTATTACATCAATACTTGGTTAGGTTGGAAAATCACGATATACAAAAATTTGCTGAAACTAGTTTATACAGTTTTTTGACAGCTCGGACATTGACAGTTCATGTTCTCGTTCAGTTGGGCTGGGTGCCGTATATTTGTCGTATGTGAAGTTTTTTATGTGTTTTATGTTTTCTTCGCTCGGCTGGTTCAATTGAGGTGCTGACTTTTCTGTTTTCGACTTTCTATTATCTTTTTACATTACAAAATGGCTCCTTGTTCGTGACTTTGGTCTGGAATACTTCTATCATGCACTGGAATAAAAACGAACGTTTGTACAAATAGACGGTTGTTATAATTGTAACTATTTAGTCTATTGAATAATATACCCGACAAGACTGCTATTTACCGTAAGTTAACAGTATATTCTTTGTAAATGATTTAATGGCTCATAAAACCAGATGGAATGTAGGTAATGCTTCACTAACTTTAAAATGCAAAATGTGACATTCTCAGAAAATAATGTACTCTGTGACAAAAAAAATCAAAATACACCGTTTCTTTCCAGCGTGTTGTATCAAATGCTACATTTTATATAAGTTTATGATTTATTTATTACAAATCTATACCTGGAGGCTGAAAACATTTAATTTAGTGAATGAAAAACGATAGTAATTAAATGAGCATACGCTAAATGTAACTATACAAATACTTATGTCTGGCTGCGTTGAAACAATGGTTCACACGAGAGGTTTGCAAATTTAATTGTCTGCACGATGTGTGTTATTGATAAATATTTTATAGTTTGAGATGCTTAAACAAATTAATTATGGTTGGCTAACAGCCCCACATAACGTCTAAACAGTGCTTATTAAGTTACGCGTATTTTAGACGCAATGCACTTTCAATGAAGACATTTCACATATTTACATGGCAGCACAATGTCTCCAATTAGTTTTGTGTTTTCCAGTTCAAGTCATCATAGACTGACACTTTGCGAATACTTCTGTGACTGTTTCGTCGCACGAACTTGGTTAAGCTTGAGTCTCGTCTGCGCTCGTCTCTCTGATCCGCGCTTCAGTAATGGATGAAGCAAATAATTTCTCAAGCACAACATAGTGTAATTATTGTAATATTCATATATGCGACCGTGGCCAAGTAGCTAGGTCGTCCGCTTTGGAAGCGGGAGATCGAGGGTTCGAATTCCGGCGGAAGCTGGGTAAGAACTTATGTGGTCGGTTGGTGACCCGCCAGCTAGTTAAAGAATGGCGATCGTAAGCCCATCTCTGCCAGGCGCCCGGCAATACGAGAGGGGATTCGGGAGGTACTGTGAGCACGAAATATAGGTGTCTCATAAGTCAAATTGGCTGGCCCTTTTAATAGGGGTGACACTATAATAAACAAACACTATACCTTTACCTATATGATAATACGTTCTCACCTACTGTAATATGTAACCTTAGAACAGTGGCATTTCTAGCTTGTTTTATCTCTTGTTTACTTTTTCTTCCGTTACGTTGTCATCCGTCTGTCAATTCATTCACAATTGAAGAAAATGTCAGTAGCTTGTAAGGAAACGCGGTGTAGTTATCATGGATAATAAAATACAAAATTTACTGATTCCGTTGGATGCCTAAACAATCTATTAACAGGAGTTAAACATATGTGAAACACTTACTGACGATAGAAAAACATGTTATTCGAACAGTAAGGTCACCTTATTACACTGTCTTGAATATTCATAAACTATATTATAATGAGAGTAAACAGTGAATATGAAACATGTATAACCCTGATTGTCACGCTATACGGTTGATCGATTAATTGCAACCTTACAAATCGAGTAAAGTCGTAAAACAATTGGCCGCCAAAAACGACTAATGGAATGTTAAAATTTGCTGTGCAACCTGCTTAAAGAAACACACTTTATCTTTCTTTTAGGGCGGACATAATGTGTTTGGATCGGAAGACTTAGTGTTGTTTTGAACATGACACTAGACAGCTAAAAACAGTGTTTTATTGTAATAACGTCATTATAGTACTTTCCGTTCGCTACATTCAAGCAAAGAAATAAATATGTCAGGAATTTCAGCTTCGATAATCAAAAATGATGCTTGCTATTAAATCATTGAATTATCACCACTTGGTTTTTTTTTCAATTGTATAACACTTGTTAATGAACTCCTTCCAGTCATATACAGATTCCAAGATACTACTCAGTTATCATCGCGAGTTTAAAACTCCACTGGGCTTGTAAATTACCAAAACGCCAATAAATTTACAAAAAAGAATTATCAAGTATATTGCTATTTTTGTCAAACAATCATGCGACATACAAATACATGTTTATTTTCCGCTGCACTTTTATCACCGATTCTAATTACGGACGTTTCAGCCAATCGGCTGATTTAATGTTGTATGTTTGCGTTTGAATTAAACAGTTGTAAGTGCGTGATAATGCGGTTTTTCGGATCTCCGACTTCGACTGTGATATCATAAAAAGGGTTGATTTTCTGTTTTAAAATGTTTCCTGATGGACATAGAATATCAACGTCCTTAAAGTCAAATTAGGCCTTAAACGGCTATTTTCAAAAAGCTATAACTTGGTAACCTATTTGAAGAGACATGGATTTTGAGCACTTTAGTTAAGTTCCAATTGTGGAAAACACCATGAGATGGATGACGAAACACAACCTCACAATTAATGAGTGGTAAACAAAAAATGTACAATTTATATTCTAAGGGAAGCAACTCTTGCAAAATTAGTACAGTAAACTCTCTCAAAACCGGACTCCCTCAAAACCGGAATCCCCATAAAATCGGACGATTTCCTAGGTCCCGTATTTTCTTCTTATAAAGTTAACTTAAAAAGCTCCCGCAATACCGGACTCTCATAATTCCGGATTCCGGACGGCATTTTCGGTCCGCTGACAAGATTTTCAACGATAGTTACTTGCGGAATACCGGACGCGTATATTTGTCTTACCTGACGGAAAACTTAACGCGTACATTTTTCTTGTCTAAAATGTCACTTTGTTAATTGTTAGTTAAAGAACGTGTCATAACAAAAGGTGCGATTAACAAGTCGTGTTTTTTATGTTTACTCTTAAACGGTCTCGCGTGTAATTTGCACAGGCGTGAAAAATACTTTGTGAAATTCGCCGCGATGAAATTAAATAATTGCCTAATTACGAACGTAATAAGAAAACGGTCCTTCCATTTGATGTTTTGTTCTTGAGGTAGGTATTGCAACAAACATTTACTGGAACAAAGGATCGTTTAGCCCATCAAAATGTTGTAATTACGACAAACACTGCACTCAATCGTATTTAATTAATATGTCTCCAATTAGCTCACATTTGTCATCCATACATTTAATTTAAATGTGAATTTTGGCATACTATTTCGGCAGATACATTCTATTTTATTTAACATCGTATTATTGCTCATTAGTGAAAAATACCCAAATTCCATGTAATTAGTCTATTAACTAGATGATCGGGAAAACGGTCTTGGTAGAGATAATGTGGTTTTAACATTCGATCATGCATATCTACCGTGTGGATCGCTATCGGTAAATCGAGGAGGATACAATGAATGATCATGATTATAATAAAATCGGTTTTGTTATTGAATACTGAGATAACATGTCATTGGAACGGAGTAGACTTATTGACGATTTCATTCGCACAACCAGGAGATGTATAACACAAATGCACAATGTTCATGTACATAGATGTCTTTTAACACCAGCTAAAACAAGTTGTTTTAAATAGCAGTGTGTTCTACCGGTAAAGGCATGTTACTGAAATAGTAAATATGATAAGTAGGAACGTAGACGTTTTGGTGTGGTTTTTTTAACTCTATTAGAACACCAGATGAGAATTGGCGACAGTCGAGCTTGTTATGAATAAAATAAATGAAATAATAAAAGACGAACATGCACCGCTTGTTTTATAAAACTGTAAGAGATGGAAAAACATGAACATTTTAAAAGCTTTGCATCTTTCAGACAAATGACTCATGATGAAACGGTACCGATCTATACTGTTCTTAAACAATACATATGTATCAACGAGTTCGTTCGTTTTATAATGAGCTAATTGAAACACCAAACACGAGGCGTATTTAAAATAACTGGCGTGCTCTTCTGGTTCCTCATGTTTCTGAAATATTCTTAATAATCGGCTTTTAATTGCGCGATGTCTAATACGAATATTGCTGAATCAGTGCCACGCCTCAAGAAAATTACTGTTGTTAATACGACCATGACCACAATAGATTAATGTTGACAATCAAAGATCCTGACATGAATAGGTCGTAAAAGGAATCCAGACCTTGCTAGGTATGTGGCTTCAATTTATAATAGTTGCTTACTAGACCTAATACGGCTTAAATAAGTATATGAGTATTGTCTAGCTGGGACTGCCATAACGTCATGTACCATAACAACCATTTCAGACATACGGTTATTTTCCCGGATGAAGTGACCAAATGTATCGCTCTACTTCAGGCGGCTTCATTCACTATAAGTATATCTATTAGACTTTGTTTGTACTGTTATTTACATTGCCAAGGTCATGTCCGTCCGTCTCACATGCGATCTACGAGTTCATCTGACCACATTAAAATAAGACTCCAGGCCTAGTATGCTCGTTCAAGTCGGTTGAGTCTCAGTTTAGTGTTACTAATACC
Organism: Spisula solida; assembly: GCA_947247005.1. Taxonomy (NCBI): domain Eukaryota; kingdom Metazoa; phylum Mollusca; class Bivalvia; order Venerida; family Mactridae; genus Spisula; species Spisula solida. The sequence continues at coordinate 23,362,483 of OX365960.1, read as the reverse complement.
TACCGGTGTTTGTTTATAAATCGAGCGATTTCATCCTCAACCAGGTTCAACTATTAATTTGCTAAACTTTTAATTATGAGATAAGTTCATTGCTCAAGAGAACCTATAAAGCACAACGCGTTGCAACTTATTTGGATGGCTTTCCCAGAAGAATGTATTCCTGTTAGGCTCCAAAACTCATTTAATTAGTTCCATGGTTTAAGCATTATATGACTCGAATCGTCACTGGACGGCATTATCGCCTAGCAATCCGAAGTACGAGCGCCAATACGTTACGAGTGCATTAGACATATCGGCATTTCATTCATTGTAGTAACAATGTGTTCTGTCCTGCTCTACTGCTTTTGGAGGATAGTTTTCGGTCAATATGCCTTTCCTGAAAATGTGTTTATTTTGTATGTGCCTTTCTGCAAGTTCGTTGTCCAGCATAAGGCTGATTCGATTCTTTCAAACGTGCAAGTACATTGTTTCTGTTGAATGTTGTTGATGGGTTGTCCCTTTGATGTGTGGTCATTTTTTTTATATGTTCTTGTCTTCTGGCTCTTTTTCCGGATTTGTTTGACTGACTGAGGCGGCTACGGCTGTCAGAATCATGTTTAAGTGGCTGATCAGTATTTCATGTTCTGCGTTATCTGTTGAGTGCTGCCCTTTCTGTCCGATTATCATAACTGGTATCTCTTTAATTACATTTGAATAATCTTGTTAAAGGGCTGTTGATCTGGAGGTAATTAAGTCATAACACGTCAATTATAATGACCTAATTCCTATAGGCTTAAATTTGAAAAATAAATCGGTTTTTAAGTAAATTACTTCTTTTAAAGGTGCTGCCTCACAGATTGGGCTAAAATGTTTGTATATGGTGATTTTCCAACCGAACAAACTATTGATGTAATAGAAAGCCACTGATGGTTGCTTTATGAAAGATTTGGTGCAAATAAGCGATTTTAACCACTCTCAATATCGCCCACTGAGTATTATTTTTCTTGAAAATAAACGCGCTAAGTTTCCTTCCAACATGCTTTGGGAGTTATGTAATTCACACGTAATCGAACTGTAACATCAACAAACTTTTGCGTAAACATCAGTGAGGTGTTTGGTTAATTTTTCGATTCATTTTCATCAAAAGCGAACAAACTATAGGCAATTTAAGCAATAGTAGTGTTAATTCTATCGGGTATTAACACCCTATAGAATTTTTGATGTAAAAATACTAAATAACTATAAAATGCCGAAGTTTCTCAACTTATTTTAGATGTCAGTTTGGTTGTTTATTGGATATACAGGCAACTATACCAAAATTACGCAAATATTTGACAATTTTAGACCAGTTTCAAGCAGATCGCATATTGCATTACAAACACGCGTAGCTCAAAAAATCAATCAACTACAGTGATCGATGCATTATGAATACGAAACGTGAACCTATTACTTGTAATAAGACAACAACAACTCAGATCACGTAACAAACTATTCTCCTCCAAGAACTACGACACACTTGAGGAGTTTATTACATGTACATGATTTGTCAACTGAACGGCACTTTGCTTGTTACGTTGATGAAATGATTTAAACTATAATATTCTACATGTAGGGAAGATGCATTGATTGTCATTGAAAGACACCTCTATTTCCATAACTATTTATTCAAGTGTGTATAGCGTTATTATCATTTGAACAAGCACACACTTCCATTTTCCAAAGAGTACGCCATTCATTATAATCACTGACAAATAGACTTTTTGAATTTATCCATGCAAACTAATCGAAATGACAATACATATAGTGAAGTGATACAGAATGAATATTTATCGCAGTTGTGGGATCAGATTTAGCTTCATGATTCATTGATCCAAACAATATTTTCAATATTGAAATGATTATTTAAAAATAATAAAGCCTTCTACATCCATAAGGATAGTACAATACTTGAGTCATTCAACCAGTTCAGGTTAACTTTTTTCAGCATTCATTGCCCCTGAAAGAATAAAACAGCAGCTATCTTACTAAAACTTATCAAAATCATTCCTTTATCTTATAAAGGGTACCTTACATACAGTTTAATTTGTTTTTATTGTTGCATAGTGTAAAATAAAGAAAGAAATAATCAGAACTGGTTGACAAACAAGGTGTATCCGACCGAACACATGAGCTTGCATACAAGTGTGTAGCTCCTTGAACATATGCGTATAAACATTAAACAATCGAACCGGCATGTCGAAGTGCTGCACTTAAAGATACTCGTAGATATACTATTGTTGATTCGGGGGGGGAGTATGAGAATAACATGTTATTAGTGTAAATGGCAGAATGCAAACGGTAACACTTAACAAACGCATATAAATGTACAAGTATGTTTCTGGTACTTGGTTTGGTATATTGTTGAACATTTTAAGACATTTGATCTGATTGACATTATAGTGTACTAACGATGGTGTTATAATACAACGCTATTGTCAATTATCTTATGAGTGATACAATCAGAAATGATGTGTTCGATACGATTAACGAACTCGTATAAACGTGTTTCTCAACGAACCTAGAATATATTAGTATCAACTTATCTAATGTGGATTGATTTTAGATATGAATGATTTGTCAAGTAGGTATAAATGTAACTGTTTCTCCTGGGAATTCATTTTTTCTATACGTAGATTCAAATCGAAAATATTTCAATTTGTCTTAAATTGGCTGTAAAACAGTTGTTAGAATTGATCAAATAAAATGTCTTCACGTTCCTACTTAATATGTATAGTGTCATCTCAACGAACCTAGAATATATTAGTATCAACTTATCTAATGTGGATTGATTTTAGATATGAATGATTTGTCAAGTAGGTATAAATGTAACTGTTTCTCCTGGGAATTCATTTTTTCTATACGTAGATTCAAATCGAAAATATTTCAATTTGTCTTAAATTGGCTGTAAAACAGTTGTTAGAATTGATCAAATAAAATGTCTTCCGGTTCCTACTTAATATGTATAGTATCATGTTTTGTCAATTAGTTGTAATTGTATCTTCGATTATCAGATTTGACATTTTGTACATGCTTTCACGACATTAGTTAACCATTTATCCCTATAGGTCGGATGGTTCATTGCAGACGGACTCATAAATTGGCAATGGTTGGCAATTAGTTCATGATTTGATGAGAGGACATTCGGCTGGAAGGCATTCGGCCTATATGTGTTTAAAAGTCCTTTTTGCTGCTTAAACGTGGCTATTTAAACTTCAAGTTGGATTACTAATTGTTTATAATAGGTCATTCGGATTGGGCTTCAGCTTATTGTAGCTGTGTCGTTCTACTGTTACGCTCGGCATATCCAGGTGTGCCATCTGGCGTAGGACTTGTTGAAACTGGGTTACCCGGCTGGGCGTTGAGCTTTTTTATTGAAACTAGGTCACTTAGCTGAATCATTGACATTCAGCTTTTTCATACTGTTATTGTTCTACTTTTTAGGACTTCTGACAGCTAGAACTAGGAAGTTCAGCCATTCTGCTTTTGGAAGTAGGTCATTCAGCTTGGCTATTCAGCTTTTTGATTGCTGAAACTGGTTCATTTTGATTTTCGACAGCTTGGACATAGGAGGATCATAACCTGTTCAGTTGTGCATTGTGCCCTGTGTGTTTTATGTGTTCAGTGCTCGGCTGGGTAAGCTGAGTGCTGCCTTCCCTGTCTGAGTTAATATTATCTTCTTGTATCATTTCATTATGACTCTCTACTGCGGTAGTCATCTGGGCTGGTATTCACAAAGCATCTTAGCAGAAAACTTAGAAAATTCTTAATATCTTGATTTTTTCTAAAGTGTATCAGCTAAGCTAGAAAGTCAACATGCTTAGTATTTTACAAAGTTTTGATGTATTAGGTAAACAGCTACTATAATCACTAAGATAACAAGGATTATTTTCAAATGGCGGGAAATATGAGCTGCACAAGTTATTGACTTAAGTCAAAATATTTAAGTTTTCACTTAAGATGCTTTGTGAATACCAGCCCTGGCCATTATGTTGGGTTAAACTTTCACCAATGTCTCCCTGAAATCCAGTGATAGTTAGCTGGTAACTATCATCTACATCGCCAGTGGCAATCTCATATCTGATGTCAAAAAATTAGTCAACATGTTCATTTTACTATTATATCATTCTATTTTAATTACTGTTGAGATGGGTGTGTCTGTCTATTATATAATGTAATAAGTGCTATTGCATGTAAGAATGTCTGTTTATATGTAGGAATGATTTATTTGAATGTATTTGAATGTATTTGAATGTATTTCGTTATTTCAGATAGAAAAAGAGTATATTAAGTCAGACAGGGAATGACCCAGTAGAAACGATACAGCAACTAAAAGGCGGAATGCCTACGCTGAATGACCTAGTAACAACAGTAAAACTGCTGAACTACATAGTTATAGCAGCCTTTAGTCTCAAAAGTTAAATAACAGTATTAAAACGTTGAAAGGCCCGTATAGTCGGATGACCTACAAACTAGCTGAATGACCCAGTTTCCACAGCAAAAGGACTATATTGCCCCGCTTTAGCTGTAAGAAATCTTAAAACGAAGAAGTGCCCAACACACTACCGACCAAGAAAATTAAACGCCCCTAGTCTAGAAGACCACATTGCAAAAAAGATAATGATTTTGTATAATTTGTATGATCTTAATGTGTCATCTTCTTTAAATAAAGCTATTATTATTATTATTGCATAACCTTTGTTCGTCGTTGTGTCCAAAAATGTTTCCATTTAGATTTCTAGCCTGCTTAGTACCCCAACTAGTTAGCGGTTACTATCGCGTTCTATTTCCAAAAGGATTATATTAAGTCAGACTGGGAAGGCAGCACTCAACTTAACCAGCCGAGCACAGATAACATTAAAAACACACAAAGCACAATGCCCAACTGAACCAACCGAGCACAGTAAACATAAAACACATAAAGACACAATGCCCAACTAAACAAGTCCAAGCTGTCGAAAAGTATAATAAATTATAACTAGCTGAATGACACAGTTTCCACAGCAAAAGGACTATAATGCCTAGTTTTAGCTGTCAGAAAACTAAAACGAAGAAATGCCCAAACCATTGAACGTATTCCGTTTTGTTGGACGTTTCTGTTCTATCGTGTCGTATTTGCATTACCGTGATGAATCACTTCAACCTAATTCAAACTTACACTGCTCTCCTATGTAACTTCCTATTTTATTTTTATTTACATGGTCATGATTTGAATCCCTGTTACTAATGTCTATTGTCATGCTGATATTACTTATATAGTCGTTTCGTCCTAGTTAAGGAAAATTGTATGTTGCTCATAAAAGGTCACATAGACGTCTAGACACAGTAACTGTTAGAAACGGTATAAATTATACAATACACTAATGGCTTCGATGATATCCCTTGTATTCAAACCAGTATATCAAACAGGCGAGTCCGGAAGTACAACTGCATTAACTGTATTAATAAATATGTATGATCAAATTTAAAATCATATCTTATGTATAGTTATTTTATTTAATAGAAACACTTTATTGGAATATGTGATACAATTAAGAGCCTATTACATTAATATGCAATTACTATGCTGGTCGTAGACAGATGATAGCATGATTATGATACATGGTAGTATTAAGTAGCAAATGTCTTAGTCGTAGCACAGCTTATGTTATGTGGGGGAATTAAGGGTAATTAATCAAACCATAATACGCGATAATGTATCCAAGTTATATTAAATTCTACTTCGTTAATGTCCTGACTGACCGTTGATTATATACCGCGTAATATTGTGCCTCGTATGTGTTCTATGTTCCTGTGCTCGGTTGGTTCAGTTGGGCATTGTGCTTTGTGTGTTTTTAATGTTTTCTGTGCTCGGCTGGATAAGTTGAGTCCTGCCTTCCCTGTCTAACTAAATATTTTCTTTTTTTAATGTTTTCTGTGCTCGGCTGGTTAAGTTTGGTACTGTCTTCCCTGTCTGACTTAATATAATCATTAAGTTGCAAATGTCTTAATCATAGCACAGCTTAGGTTATTTGAGCATTAGGATATAATTAATCAAGCCACAATACGTGATAATGTATCCAGGTTACTTCGTTAATGTCCTGACTGACCGTTGATTATTTTCGGCTTCAAATAAAATTTGTAAGCCATATAATGTCATATTGAATCAGGCTTTTAGTATATTCTATCTAGACTATTGTGCATCATAGCATTTTCTGAGAACATTACTTTACCATTCGCTAAGATTGTATCGTTGACAAGGTATGTGTGTACATTAGTGTATGAACCCAGTCATCTATGGTCACTCAATATCTGACGGATTGTGTTAGGTTATACGCTAGTGATTTTAAAGTGCCGGCATACTGTCGGCATATTCGCGGCAACAAATTTTCACGGAATCATAACGCCCGCGAATTCCGCGAAACTAAAGTCGCTACGGCATAAAGGTATGTTTACACAATGTAGAATCAAACCAATTTTTCCAATAGAGTTGCATGTATGTAATTGTCAACCTTAATATGTGTATTTTAAGTAACTTACAGAGGTCAACATAACTAACCAGATTCCCTGGAAGGACTTAAACGGTATTCCAACATGATTGTTCTATAAGTTGACGTTTTGGTATCCCAACCTAAAAGCAGGAACTATGCGGCAATGTTATTGCGTGCAACACGTTACTATTCAAACAAATCCCATTGATATTTATAGCCCATGCTGCTATTAAGCTTCATCGTTAAACATATCCATAAATAAATCATAGTCCTAGTGGACTTTTATCACATCCAACAATAACTTATCCGGTGCAGACAATTGTATTGAATCAGATATATCAATACTACAAAATATGATAAAATTTAATGTTGTCATCCATTAACCTCTCGTGTGCTTCTGAATTATGAATACGCCTGTGGAATGTTATATGCAATACAGTAATACAGGTGCAATAACGGACATACTGATTGGAAGAAACAATCGCTGTTGACATATTAATTCATACAAGGAACGTAGCCCACATTATCAGGGAACATGATTTGTGCCGATGTTACAAAGGAACATAGCCCGCAATATCAGGGGGAACATGGATTTTTGTCGATGTTACAAAGGAACATAGCCCGCATTATCAGGGGAACATGATTGTTGTCGATGTTACAAAGGAACGTAGACCACATTATCAGGGAACATGATTTTTGCCGATGTTACAAAGGAACATAGCCCGCATTATCAGGGGGGACATGATTGTTGCCGATGTTACAAAGGAACATAGCCCGGATTCTCAGGGGAACATAATTTTTTGTCGATGTTACAAAGGAACATAGCCCGCATTATCAGGGGGAACATGATTTTTTGCCGATGTTACAAAGGAACATAGCCCGCATTATCAGGGGATAATGATTTTTTGCCGATGTTACAAAGGAACATAGTCCGCATTACCAGGGGGAACATGATTGTTGCCGATGTTACAAAGGAACGTAGCCCGTATTACCAGGGGGAACATGATTGTTGCCGATGTTACAAAGGAACATAGCCCGCATTATCAGGGGGAACATGAATTTTTGTCGATGTTACAAAGGAACATAGCCCGCATTATCAGGGGAACATGATTGTTGTCGATGTTACAAAGGAACGTAGCCCACATTATCAGGGAACATGATTTTTGCCGATGTTACAAAGGAACATAGCCCGCATTATCAGGGGAGACATGATTGTTGCCGATGTTACAAAGGAACATAGCCCGGATTCTCAGGGGAACATGATTTTTTGCCGATGTTACAAAAGAACATAGCCCGCATTATCAGGGGATAATGATTTTTTGCCGATGTTACAAAGGAACATAGTCCGCATGACCAGGGGGAACATGATTGTTGCCGATGTTACAAAGGAACGTAGCCCGCATTACCAGGGGGAACATGATTGTTGCCGATGTTACAAAGGAACGTAGCCCGCATTACCAGGGGGAACATGATTGTTGCCGATGTTACAAAGGAACATAGCCCGCATTACCAGGGGGAACATGATTGTTGCCGATGTTACAAAGGAACATAGCCCGCATTACCAGGGGGAACATGATTGTTGCCGATGTTACAAAGGAACATAGCCCGCATTATCAAGGGGAACATGATTGTTGCCGATGTTACAAAGGAACGTAGCCCGCATTACCAGGGGGAACATGATTGTTGCCGATGTTACAAAGGAACGAACTCCCGCATTATCAGGGGGAACATGATTGTTGCCGATGTTACAAAGGAACATAGCCCGCATTATCAGGGGGAACATGATTGTTGTCGATGTTACAAAGGATCATAGCCCACATTATCAGGGGAACATGATTGTTGCCGATGTTACAAAGGAACATATTTCACAAAATTGACCTGAGGCTAATGTAACATCGACACGAATTTCGTAGATAGCCATCGTATGTTGATTTGTCGCGTCGGAATGTTTGTTTCATTTAAAATAATAGGGAAGGTCACAAAATATGCTTATGTCTTAGGCCATTTCTGTCAAAAGTTGAATAGACACTTCAAAGTTGTTTCATTTATCTGGGGATTAAAGCTCTCGAATATTAGTATCCAGTCATATAGAACATGGTAGTACAAATGAGTTAACCAGTTCTGCGTTAACAAGCTCTGGAGCCACAGTAATAAGTGGTCAAACGTACGACATACTGCCGGTTAACGCATCTTTTTAACACTTGTTCGATGATTCCTTGGTTAATATATACCCAGACATAATAAAACAACACTAAACACAGCTCCACTAAGACCAACTTGTTGCGTTTCTTGAACAATACAAAGGCCTGTGCGGTAATGATTAGTCATCGTAAAAGCGTGTGCACGTAATATGTTGACCAATAAGATTATATTAAGTCAGACAGGGAAGGCAGCACTCAACTTAACCAGCCGAGCACATAAAACACTAAAAACACACAAAGCACTGAAAAAACGGCAACCCGTCCCGAAAGTATGCCGCCTAAGCCAGTCAAACCAAAACGGAACGAGAGCCATGTGACGAGAAAACAACAACCGGACACCACACACCACAAGGACAATCTACAACACATACAATTGTATATAGTGTACATGCAATTTTGAAAGATACGAAGCAGCTTTGTGCTGGACAAACATAATCGAACATACATCAGTTAATTGAATAAGATTCATCTCAATGATTGTTATACTGTCCTGTAATACCTGATAAATGAATATGATTGGCCCGAAAGTATAAATGACTTAAGTTTGTGCAATGAATTTCTTGAAATAGCCATTGTACTGGAAGTACGCCTTTTACGGGGTTATGTAATTATTATTTACAGTATACACGAATTTTGAAACCAAATTTTACATAGAATATAATTATTAAAAACGCCCCGAAATCACAGAACGCACTAGTTGCTATATAAATAACTTGTTTAGAGTAGGTGATAGCACATATTTATATGAGACCAAAATCAATTCAAAATAATTACCGAAAAATACAACAATCTACCCACACGATATGAATTAATTGGCAAACCAGAAATACATTTGTATTAAATCGAAAGCGTATAATTATTTGTCCTAATCGATCTGTTAATTATATGTTGTGCAAATATCTGTTCTAGCATATTGCTGCATGGTTACAATTATTCACCATGCATACACACTGTTCGATATTACAGCGATTGTTTATCATTGTAAAATAATGTTTTACTTGCGCAACCAAATTTCATCCATTATAAATGACAATATTTACACAATATCATTAGGTGCAAATCAATTTGAGGTATTAATGGAGTAGTTAATTTGATTTGATTCAGTATTATATTTTGACTTGTTAAATTAACAATAATAATTATATAATAATATTTTATTATATAATAAAAGTTTATTCCAAACGGGTCGCATTGATTGTTTGTCGTTGCCTAGCAACAGCACAACATATCGTGGAAACTGTATATAAACACAAAGTCACTTCTATGTTCGTATAACATAGCACAAGATGCAGAGATGTGGTCGAGTACACCTTGGCGTATACGTTATTTTATTAACCAAAGATGCATAACTGTGTGATCTTTCAACACACGACGTCGTAGTGAACACAAAATTAACATGGAAGGGAAATTGAGTTACGTACTATTAATTACCACATACATAATTCAGAAAATCTATTGCGACGCGTGGACTTACGAAAGCGAGATAATACACAATCAAGTAGCGCAAATAAATTCAAATGGAACCCTTAATACGTCGCTTGTGTTCAATATAATTAAACCTATAAACCTTATTGAGTGTGGTATTGTGTGCAATAGGGATTCCGCGTTGTCTTTTTACTTTGTGGCCAAAGAATCAACATGCTATTGCAATTCTGCGATTGATCCTTATGTAGACCAAACCGTGTCTGAAACAGGTGTCACTTACGGATACAGTACTTTTTCATTACAGGTAACTACGTAACTGTATATCTGGGGCGGTATTCAAAAAGCATCTTAAAGCAAAACTTAGAATTTTCTTAAAATCTTAAACTTTCATTGTGTGTATCAACTAAAATCACGTCTATCATTTTTTACATTTTTAGAGGCATTATATAAAGAGTTACAATAATCTAAGAAGTTTAATCAAGTCGACTTATGATTGGTCTAACTAAGCTGCCGTGTGTGTGCACTACGATCATTTTTATTTATAACTACATTTTCTTTCATGGTTTAACTCTTCATTTATCAACGTTTCGGTCTGAGCCTTTTTCAAAACACAAGTTTTGAAAAAGGCTCAGGCGAAGCGTTGATAAATAAAGAGTTAAACCATGAGTGATTTTTATTAACAATTCCCTGTGGAATGAAATCAGAGTGGTACGTTTTCTTTGTCAATATTGAACGTGGAATATTCATAATTTGTTATTCTTTAAATTGCAGTACTATTGTATGTATGTTATTCTCTCTTCATATTGGGGACAACATATATTCTATCTATCTATTTCAGATGTACAAATACATGGATTTTGTGAAACGACACCACCAACCAGAACCTATAGACTGTAAAGAACTCTTTAACATCGGTTATAGGGAAGATGGTGTTTATAGTATACGGCCAGGCGATAAGTTCAACACTGATGTTTGGTGTGATATGACTAAGGGTGGATGGACGGTAATACAAAATCGACAAGATGGAACGGAAACGTTTAACAAAACATGGACGGAATATGTTCGGGGGTTCGGCAACAGAACTGCAGAGTATTGGTTAGGGCTTGAAGCCATTCGCCTACTAGTTGAGATACCAAGCATGCTAGTAATTGACATGGAGACATTTGCAGACACACCGCCGATCGAAGGGTTTGCTATATACAATGAGTTCGCCATTGACGATGATGATGGTGATTACAAACTAATGATCAGTGGATTTCAGGGCAACGTCGATGACAGTCTTAGCAGTCATAATGGCCAGATGTTCACTACAAGAGATAAAGATAATGACATTTTAGATGACGTGAATTGTGCTGGGATGTTCTCAGGCGGATGGTGGTACAGAAATTGTCATGAAAGTAATTTGAATGGTGAATACACGAATATGAATCCTACTGAATATGGTCATGGAATTGTCTGGTCAACGGGTTGGGGATTTCACTACTCCCTTTCAAAGACAACAATGAAGGTCATACGCACTTAAACAAAACATAATCTGCACATTAATATTTACTTTAAATCTTTTGATAGTGTGTGTTGTTTCCACGAAAGTCATGTCCGGATATGGACAGACGTTTAGCCAGATTTTGTAAATGTAATTTTGATTAATTCATCAGTGTATTTTCTATGCGTATTATTTATTGTCGTTACCGTATTATATAATGTAATCGTCGTACAATAGTAATAATAATGACTTTATTTTTTATAAACACATATAATACATACATTTAACATGATAGTTGCAAACATAGTAAACTTAACAAATGAAATGAAAGTCGGCAAACGTAACAATTGAATGAAAGTAAATAATACATATTAACTAAGATGAATAATGAAAAGTTTGCATAAACACAACTTAGCTATTCAAATACACACTATGATACAACGACATAATATAAACAAGTTAAGAGACAATAACATAATATTTACAATGATTATAGAACATACTTATATAATTATCTATATGTGGCGTTGGATACGTTGCGTCAGGTATTATTGCCAATTTGTAAAAATTCCTAATCAAAACCACCGACATATATATTTCAAAGTATGTATTTAATTAGTTACTGTTATGTCAACCATACATGAAGACAAAGTGATATCAAATTGCGAGTATAGAAGTGAGAACAAAATGGCGTACATGCTATATTGGTCTTTTCGTTGAAGGTATTGTAACAGAACCAAACCTGTATTTTGCGGAACGAATTGTTAACTCATAATTCCAAATGTAACTAACAATATCCCCATCTTTGAAGGAAATAACCTCGGTCAACAGTAAGGTTGCGAAAATAAACGTGTAACGTGTACGCCTACCTGATTAAGGACATTGAGTTTGATCTATAGTGGATGGGTGCATTTTATTCTTCAAATTGATATTTGATGGGTACAGTAAGCATAGTATTATGATGCAGTACATATACACTTGAAGTTAAACAAAACATAAAAATTAATAAAGTGAATTTATTGAAGTATGAAACATTTTCATTGTAAATCTTGGTCGTTCGCAAACACAAAAACTGCCCAAAGGTACTTGCTAAAATGTATATCATTCTTACAATATAACGCTAGGAAACAAAGTCTTACTTAGTTTAAGACTGAAAAATGTATTCTTACAATGATGTTTAAGAAACATTGCCATTTTTTCTACTTTCGGTTTGCAAGGTCATTGATGATCATTGATTTTTTGCATTATATAAGTTCATGAATTTGTTTCATAAGTATTGCTTTGTAAGAGTTCGTTTCTTATACTATTGGCTATGTCCCTGACAACAAACTTTGACTCTTAATGCCATGTTGACTCTGTTTATGGTCGAGTAAGGTTTGCAATAAAAATGCGGTCATGCTTCAATAAATTCACTTTATCAATATTTATTTTGGGTTGAACTTCAAGAGTACATGTAGTGCATCATAATACAATGCTTATTTTATTCAACAACTTTAATTTGAAAAATAAACACGCTTTTAAACGATAATTGCCCTATCTCACTAAAGATTAGACTCTACTCCCTTAATGCTTTTGGATATTTTGTCATCCAGATTGTGTAATATTTACAAGTTACGGATAATAAAGTGTGTTCTATGTCACATAGGTATGCGTATGCACGGAACACAATATTTCATCCCCCGTTGAGTCATTGAGATTAAAAAACACTCATTATCGATTAATTTGAACGAAGAAACCATGTTCCAACAGCCACATGATTTTTCACGCACTCTTTTTGTTTCGCAATCCAATTTAAATTACAACCTGTATGTATAAGTTTACGTTAACTACACGAACAGCCCTGCGTTTAAGGAAAAATCACGTGACGCACGTTTCGTACCAGGTACGAAACGTGCGTCACGTTATTTTTCCTTGAACGCAGGGCTGGTACTCGTACTAGTTCTTGTCGCAACCTCTCTAATATCGTGACATAGTACATGTGTAAAAATGTATATAAAGGATATTACATGGGTATCTTTTCATATTGAATTTATTAAACAAGTTGAATAAAATTATAAAATACGAGCTCTGCCGAGCATTTTATCGACTTTATTCAACGAGTTTAATAAATTCAATGTGGAAAGTCACAAATGTAATGTTCTTTTCATCACATGTAGGCCTTTTATCGGCCGAAACATAAAATAGCTATTTATTTTCACTATAATAAACGCGCAACTATACTTTGAAGTCGCGCCAAAGCTTTATTACATTAGTGTATTATCAAAAAGAATTAATGGCTTTATTACGCTACCGCGACGTCAAACATGTGATAAAATTCGATAACCGAAGATTCAATAACAAGTACATGAAATGTGACAAAGCATACTGACAAAAACTAAAAGTCTGGACATGAATATATTTGATAAATGATGGATGCTAAAAATGCACTTACAGTCAAAGTAGATAAAGGGATAACAGTAACTGTATGTACATTTGTTAGAGCAGACAACAACTTGACAATTCATTCATATGGGAATTTTCGTTACATATGTTGAGAAAGTATATTTTGGCTCATTGCGAAAAACATTTTAGATAATCGCTCTCTACACAATATCCCTAATTGAGTCCCTCGACGCGTGACCTTCATAGGAAAATTGACAACATAGTTTTATTTCAATTCCGTTATGTTCAATTGTATAGACGATCAATATAACCCAAATCAGATCAAGTGTTTGAAATGTCAATTTATAATAGAATGTGGCAGATATATACAGAGATTTTCAGATTCGATGAAAATACATTAGAAACATATTATCTGCCTGTTTATCTACATGAGTAGCTACTTAGATATGACTAGGTGTAGCAGCAGTGCGTTCAGGGGAAGCTATAAAAATTTTCGTTAAATAATCACGTTATTTGTCGCTTTAATCCTTCATTGAACGCGCTTTTTCCGTTCTCTATTCGAAACATATATTATTCACATTCCATTGTTTGTATATCTGCCATTTTGGTACGATACACCATTATAGACGCACCACCGTCAAAGCTCATTAGACTGATTGGTTAAGCCAAAATCGCTCTCCTGACAAACCCGTTTTTTAACATAGCGTTCAGCGAATCACAGGTACGAGACGTGACGAAACATATCTACACATATTCCTTCGTTGAACGCAAGGCTTACCTCTATGTTGAATTATTATGTTACCGAACCAGAAACACACCGTATTTATAGAAAATATCGTCACGTAAGTGATAGATATTTCTAAATGCATTTGCATTGAACAGGTTCTAATAACGGATATTTTCGCCTATGTGATCACAAACAGGATTAAGTAAACTAAAACAAATAAATGTTTACATGAGCTTAGTATGGCATGCTGAGTGGTGGGTCCATGTACAGTTAACTGGTATGCTGCCTTTTTCTGTGTGCGATGACTCTATGAATATCCCTAACTTTAAAGGTGCTGCCTCATAGATTTGGCTAATCATTTTGTATATCGTGATTTTCCAACCTAACCAAGTATTGATGTAAAAGAAAGCCATTGACGGTTCCTTTATGAAAGATTTGGTGCAAATAAGCAATTTTTAACCACTCTCGATATCGCCCACTGAGTATTGTTTTCTTGAAAAAAGTGCTAAGTTTCCTTCTAACATGCTTTGTAAATTATGTAATTCACGTGATTGGACTGTAACATCAACAAACTACAGCGTATACATCAGTGAGGTATTCGGTTCGTTTTTCGATTCGTTTTCATCAAATGCGAACAAATTTGAGGCAATTTAAGTAATAGTAGTGTTAATTCTAATAGAATTTTTGATGTAAAAATACTAAATAACTACAAATTGCCGAAGTTTCTCAAGTTATTTAAGATGTCAATGTAGTTGTTTATGGGATATACAGGCAACTTTACCAAAATTACGCGAAAATTTGACAATTTTATTTTATTTTTGCAATACACCAATATGTGAGGCAGTCCCTTTAAGAACCGTAGGCCTTTTCGGGCGGACGATGTTGATGCTTGTCTGTAGCATTATCTTGTCGTGCCCTTAAATGTTGTGTTCTCTCCTTGCTCTGATTTGTGATTGATCATTGAGTATTTTCTGTGCTACTCGATGGGTGTTGTTAATATAAATTATAATGTTTCATGTTTTATATTCTTTATTCCCTGTCATTGTGGCCTTTTTGTTAGTGGGCATTACATGGCTGGAAACTTTTATTTACACTGTCCTGTTCTACATTGTTGTAAGTAGAACAAGCGAGAGGTGTGGTGCACGCTAAAGCCCCCAGTGACATGTGTTGCTATCCGTACCAAACTGATGTTATTAAGTCGGTCAGGGAAGGCAGCACTCAACTTAACAAGCCGAGCACAGAAAATACAAAATAAACATATAAGGCACAATGCCCAACGAGAAAATGAACAGCCCAAGTTCCAGCTGTCAGAAAGCCAAATGAACTCGTTTCAGCAATCAAGCAGAAGCCCCTTAGTCAACCTTCCTTTATGTATGTCCAATTTATAGTTTAAATAGTCAATTACGAAAATATTTGGCCTTTGCATATGTGCCTTTTGTGTAACTGTGCCCATCTACAGTATCGTTGTCCGACATAAGGGTGCTTCGTATCTTCAAAATAGTATGTGCACGGTAACTGCTGTGGGTTGTCCTTGTGTTGTGTGTCGTTCATTTGTTATATTCCTGTCACCTGGCTCTATCTCCGGTTTAGTTTGACTGACTGAGGTGGCATTGATTCGGTGAAGGATGTCGCGACTTTGTAGTTTCGTTGGGCATTGTATCTGCCTTTTTGTTATAAAGTATGTGGTGTTTTTGTGTTTTCCGTTCTCGGCTGTTTAAGTTGGGTGCTGCCTTCCCTGTCCGATTATCTAATATCTTCTTTAATGTTATCGTCTGTATTGTGACAGTTACACATAGTATGGCAATACTTATACCACTATAAATTTCATAAGTGTACATTTAGCTTGCTTACGCTCTTCGATATGTTATTTCGATTGATGCCATATACCGGTATATGTAAGGGGGTAAAAACTGTAGCGCACAGACAATCCAAAGCAAATCAGAAACGTCAACAACGCCTAGCCACTCACGCAAAAAGTCAGATAAAGAACGAACCATCCATATTCTCAAAAAAGATATTTCAAGTAAGCCCATATACTCATCTGACAATGAATGACATACCGTTTACCTCGAATTTTGTGCGGTAGTCATGCGGTACAAACAATTATTGAATCGCATGTTTTCGGACGAATTCACCTATTGGGTTCAATGAATCATATTTAAAGCTGACTCTGATCCCACAGTTGCGAATGAATACACGCTTTACATATTCACTATGTATCACTTTATTGTCTGTATTGTCATTTCAATTAGCATGGATGGAATAATTCCGGATGTTTTAACGTCAGTAATTCTAATGAATGACAAACTTCGGAAAATGGGAGTGTGTCTTGTTCAAAAACTGACAGCGCTATACACACTTGAAAACATAATTATGGAAATTTTGGGTGGCAAACGGGTGTCAATCAATGATACATCCTATATGTAGTCGTTGTAGTATAAATTATTCCATTGACATATCGAGAACATCACCATTCAGTTGACAAAAGTGACCTTCCCTGAACTGCATTCGAAGACGAAATAGCTTCGGCCATTCAGATGTACAGTTCCTTGAATACTTTGACGCTCCTTCAGGGCAGAAAATTTATTCTATGACGACAACGATATGTATTAATTCGTCAATGAAATGAGATGTGATTCGCGCATGCGCAGTTAGTGGGTTCGTTGTTACCGTTCCGTTTCGATGACGAACAATTATCGGCAGTTATCGGATTATTTTGAGTTGATAAGGCCTTTCGGTGTATTTTACCCGAGCCTGAAAACAGGGCAGTAAATAATTTTGAGCAAACGCCTATGTATTTAAAATGGAATATGCGAACGTCTTGCAATTAGTTTCAGAATAATATCCATGTATGTTGTCAATGCAACAATACGCTGGCTTAGAATGAGAAGGTCGTGAGACTCATGCATATTTGAAATCTGAATCACAAGGCGCTTCTTATGAGCCTATTTTCATGAAAAACGGAACTGGTGAAGCTTGTTTTTTCCGTAAGTTTTTAAAATGTTTTCTCAAAATATCTATTTTATACTTACGACCATCTCATCGTAAGCAAGCGATTTATTAAACGATTTATGTCACTTTATACGAACTGAAGCGTTAGGTAAGCATTTCATAATTAAGAACTTTGAATTTCGACAGTTTGGACATGGGAAGATCATAACTTGTTTAGTTCGGCATGTGCCTTGTATGTTTTTATGTTTTCTGTGCTCCGAATATTCAGGTTGGCATTGTACCTTGTATGTTTTTATGTTTTCTGTGCTCGGCTAGTTCAGGTGTGCATTGTCCCTTGTGTGTTTTTATATGTTTTCTGTGCTCAGCTGGTTAAGCTGAGAGCTGCCTTCCCTGTCTGAGTTAATACTATCTATTTGTTAAAGAGTGTTATCGGGTTTATTTCCTCAAGATCATACAAGCATCAACTGAACTTATAAAAAGTTGGGACAAACAAACTAATTAAAGGCAGTAGTACATAAATTAAAAATTGGAACTACAATGAGAGGTATGTAGTTCACAGACTTGGATTGTGGACTGGTTTGAAAAGTACACGTTTCATATATTACGTAGATACTGACTCAATACGCGCTGCACAAAGCAAAGCGGTGCATTTGTTTAAGTTTAATACTTTAGTGCGCAAAGTGCTTGTCTTCAATATTCTGGTACATTGTTTGTATCAGGGACATTTACATAATACGTTGACATATAAATGTTCTGGCATAAAATGCAAAAAATAAGTATTATACTGCGGCACCACATAACTCCTTAAGAGAACTGACTGTTAAACGATAGGTCGTTTTATTTGAATCGAAATTAATGTAAACCGATAATTTAAGGGCATGTAGTAGAAATGTCTGTATAGATGTTTACTGTTGATGCAGAAAATCTAGTGTACAGCTGTTAAAATCAACTATTAAAGTTGAAGACGAAGTTCAAAAATAGTCATAGGACCAAATAACAACATACAACCGCAGGACATAACTATATGTCCGTAATAGTATTATTGCAACATCGATCTAATCAATCGGAGCTGACCAGTTCTTTTGACGTAATCATGGTTATGTTTAACCCATGGAACAACGTGTTAAAGTGTATTGGTAGTGGAACTTTATAAAAGACAATTCATTATTACCAAATACATTGTAAATTATAGATATAATCTGACCTCCGGGTCGTTAACTGTGGGTATATAATATCGAAAAACATAATCGAAAGTCTGACAGTGATACAGAACTCAACCTAACCAGAAAACATAAAATGTCACATACCAAGGCACAATGTCCAACATATTACTAAACGAGAAAATGACCTGCCAATGTCCCAGCTGTCAGAAAGCTGAATGAGACCTAGGTGCAGCAATCAAAAAGCTGAATGTCTTTGCTGCATCCAAATTGTAAATGTTCACATTTAGAGAAGGGCTACTACGGTTTCAAACAACTAACTCCTCGTTTTTCTCAATCAGAGTACTTTTCTGAAAATGGTCACCATAACAACGAAGTAAATAATTTCGACATAATTCGTCAGAAATTTTAAAGCCAAGATATAGTACTATATGAATACATGACTTAAAATTGAATCTATAGATATGTCATTTTTTCTTATTTGAAAGCTGTTAAAAACCTTGTTACAATGTACATGCAGTAATTACATAAAGTCATTATGGCAGGTTTTCGCATAATTAGCGAGCGGTATAATAAAAATAGATAAACAACCTTACAACGACTTAAAACTTACTGTTTGACATTTTTTCACGTCATTGATTTTCGGTCTTTTCCTTCGAGGTCAATAGTAAATTATGCAGGGATACAACCGAACATCCACGAACTACGACTGGCTCAGTCCAACGCAAAAATATGTAAGCGATTTCTTCAACGTTTCAGTCAAAATGTATAGATAACCAGGAAAGAAATATCATCTGTTTGCTTTTTTCCTATAACACTACATGTTCATTTGCTCACATGCGTACATTAAATCATACTGATATATATATGATACGATTTTTTTAAACACAGGAGCGGGTTCAGTTCTGATGTAACACGATATTTGAGGCTCTCTTGCGAGTTCTTTACATAATTACTTGCTAATGAAATCTTTTTAAGTCACGTAAATTACAATGTAAATACTGATTACCATGGAATTGACATATTAATACTTCTAATGAATACATTTCCCTGGTATGCATGTGGGTATTAACGGCATTGATTTAGGAGCTTTATTATCAGCTAACAAGAATATGCAAACTGTTTCAGATGATATTATACTGTTATTGACTTATATACAACGGTTTTTCATAGTTTATTTTTTAATTACACAACGATTGAAATGCTTCTATTCGACAAATATGTTGGATCAGTCGTTTTATTTTAACAATTTTGACCAAATGTTCGGTGGTTATGTTGATAAACATTTAAGAAATATAAGATAACCTATTCATATGCAAAAAAATCTCATAAACAGTCTATTGGAACAATATAACATGTGGCTTGCTGATGTGCCCATTTGCATATGGATTCCGATGTCTACATACATGAGCTCTCCTATAAACTAATACTACGTTTGGATTAATATTTTACGGCTATAATAACCTTTATGTCAGTAATGTTGTGTAGGTCCGTTGTCCAGACAATAACTGTAATTGCGTTTCACTGTTCTGTCTGAATGGGTGTTTACGTCTGATGGCGTGTATGCTTTATCGTAATTGGATTTGACATCCAAACGCTGTATTCTTGAGTGTTTATAACTAGTTATTGACAGCCCATTACATTAAGGTATCAAAAGGGTTTTGTACGTTCGTTTCCACTTATTCGGATATATGAATATCGTAGCCTTTTCGTCCTTGACGGGGAGTGCAAGCAAACACAATACTACGTATGAACCAGAAAGACGCTAACTGGTTTGCACGCGCTATTATATTAAGTTTGGCTAGTGAAAGTAGTTAACAGTATTATAAGACAGTGTAGCAATACCACGTGGTTTTTGGCTACAGTTTCAAGTAGACATTGGAAGACAAATGTAGCAATAAGTATTTTAATTCTTTATCGATTTCTTTGAAATATTCGTCACGCTAAGGGGAACATCATTTGATTTCCATGACATATAAAATCTGTTTTGTGCCGTTTTGTCTATTACCCTTTGAAGCCATGGTACGTGAAGGTTCCAAAAGGTAATAGAGCAATCGGTAATGCTGCTGAAAAGATCTTATATTTCATGGAAAGCAAATAAGTCTCCCCTTAGCGTGGCGTATATTTCATAGAAATCGATGAAGAAATAAAATACTTATGGCTATTTTATTTTCCAATGTTTACACATTTCTTCTTGTAACTGTAGCCAAACGTCACGTGGTATTGCTACACTATAAGAGCCCTATCGGTTATGAAATGGTGTATTCGAAATAACACTAAATGTATACGCTTACAAGTCAAGAATAATCTAAGTTTACGTTAGTAGTGTTTTCGTGTATGATTACAATAGTTTCATTTAGTGTTCCCCTGTATTACTTCTCATTGCCATGTTTTGCAATTTTTATTGCAATTGCCATGCGATGTTTAATATTTATTTTTACATATTGCATCAGTTTCTTTCTGTCTACGTGAATTATTCCGACAGAACATTTGTGTTCCTGTCAAAATCATCAGCCGAATAGAACATCGGACAGGGAATGTAAAGCGCTCATACAAGTTGCATGTCTGTATGGCGGAAAATTGTATCAGGCAGTTGAATACTAGGATGAACCATATGATTTGTTGTATAGTCAAGAGAATTTGAAACGACTCTCGACCTTCTATTAGCATAATTTCATAGCTGATTTTGTGTCTATATTTATAACCCCGGTAGTATGTTTTCATAAGCGACGAGTATCACGAAGAAGCTCGAGGTTTAATACCCACACAAATCTAAATGATTGATATTGCACGATTTGCTCGCGGACATTTATATATTCAACGCAAGAACCTTGTAATGTATCCATGCGTTAAGGTCAGCATCATGTCAAATTATCCGTGCTATAATTAGAATACATATGCATAAATATGAAGAATTATGTCATATGCAGGACAAAACTTGATGTAGTGAACATTGCTACCAATTTATAAATTAGGAGACACTTGTTGATAGAATGAAGAATAGACAGATACATGAAAGTGCATCTGCCCCGATCTCCCGAAGCAACTCAAAGCTCAAACCAATTAACACGATTTAAATTCGTTTTCCTTCTGCCGATCTTGTCTTGATTGTCAAAGTAGGCTTATGTGACTATATAGGCATGTGGCATAATTATCTTAAAAATTATTGTAAAAGGAACATACTATTTGGCCTACATGTATTGAATGCGTATCAAAAGCGGCACTAAGATAATTATAAGTGCCTATTTATCAGATTCTACGATACGCTAGTAAACACTGACCGCAGCTAAACACAGCTGGGGACGCGTCTATAAAATGCTAGTACATTGTATATACATGTTCTATCTGGGTCAGTGCCTCACTCTATGATTACATTCATCCATAAAAGCAAATTGATCACGTGACTCTGCTGATATCATTCCTGCGGGGTATTTCGGACAGTATTGTGATGATTGGCCCAAGAAGGTGCGATTGGTGCATGGTCACTAAGAAAAGGCATACCATTACTACGCCGCCTTCTGGTGCCGTAGAAGGAATGGCACAAAAATAACACACGAAAAGGAATAATAACAAATTGCAAGTACATGTAGTACACCAAACGTGTTACCGATTACAGATCTAAGCATGTCTAGAACGTAACAGAATAGAACAGAACATCTCTTTATTAGAACTCTCGTTGCTATAGCAACACAAGAGAATACTAAACATAATAATCCAAAGCATGATATGGTGTGATAAACAGTAGACATTAAAAAATACAACAAAGTTGCATAGCACTTGCATATTGACTAGATGGTAATAACATCCAAAGCAATTAGCGCAAAGAAAGACACTAATGCACTATTTGATGTTCTAATCAGACAGTTAATGGCGTTATTTAGTTTCCACTCATATTACAGAGATATTTTATTAGGGTTTGAAAAGCACATATGATTGATTGGATGTTGCATTATAGGAATGTAAATATGTCTACGATTTCTTACTGTCTACCATAGATAGGAAATACGAGTAGATCTATACGATATCTGTTTGGCTTCGCATGCAGTTAAAGTGAATATCGCCGTCTAAATTGATGTTATGCCAATTAATACGGCTTGCTAGACGTCGAGTTATCTGTAGATAGCGTTTTAACCTTGCCATTTTGGATAGTTTGTAGTAATAAATGAAAACTGTATATCAGAAAAATGTTATGATACAAGATGAACAAATATCAGTACAGTGATTCTAGGCAGATATTTTAGAATGTCTAATCTGATTTGCACCGACAAAAACTAAACTCTTAATCAGACTCTTAACGCAACACCTTGTTGTGACGTTGTCTCAAATATGTACGTATGCATGGATTTGGTTCAAATTTTGACTATGAATGGTAAATGTCTTATTGTTGTGTCCATGACTTTTTTATCCAAATCGACCAATAGTGAGATGAAAATATATTTTCTGGCTCTCAGGTGCGGAACAACAAACGGGATTAAATTATGTTGCTGATACCTTCAAATCGTTTCAGTTTTATTGAATCAGTATCAGTTATGTTTCGATAATGAGAGCCACAGGTCGACGTCATTATACTGAGTAGCCTGGGTACTGTTTTATCAAAGAATTTAGTCCAGCGTAAATTTTCCGTAACTTCCGTATGTCGATAATATTTGCATATCGTAAAATATGAATTGGGTCAGAACTTCTCTAATATTTAATATATTTATTTATTCTGGTTCCCGCCCTATTGGATATATTGTGGCCCGGCCTGCGTTATATTTTCACCATTCTTACGTAAATATATGCAGCAACTTGTGATCAATTAATAAAACGCACTTATGAATTTTGAAAGAGAAACATGTTAGTAAAGAAGTACCCAGGGCCGTTAATAGTCATTCTCGTTCACCAGAGTAGTCTTCACTTGTAATTTCATAGTCTGGTAACTTGACTTACCACTGATGTATGAGGATGGTGATAACTGGTGATCACTTTATTTTTTGTCCAACTGCTAAGTAAATACAACATGTATTCACCTAGTTAATATTGTTATGGTAATTTATATTATTTAACGCTAACTGATGAGATATTAAGTTCTATCAGTGAAATACCGTAAAGCGGGTTATTTCTGCGGGTAGAAAATTTTGCGATTTAGGCCTAAAATGGGTAGGTTTTATTTCTGCGGTTTTTATTTCTGCGACCTACCAGAAAATCGGAAATTAATTTCTGCGGATTTCAGAAACCGGGTATTGCTATATCGTTAATACAATTATACACAAACTACAGTGTTGTAAATTGAACCAGTTGTCAAACTTACATCAACGTGTATTGAGGGTCAATACCGATATAACACATACCATTCATTAATTGTTAAACAAACAAGCAAACAAAGACAATCGATCACTATACGTGTGAAAAATACGACAGTAACAAAACACTAGAAAGATATAGATTAAATGTATATTACCAGTATATTGAAGCAAAATATGGAAGTTAAATTTTGCGAACAAAATTTTTACGGATGTTTAATTTTGCGGAATTTAATTTTACGGGACAGCCTCAAACCGCAGAAAACGCAGAAATAAAACCCCGCAGAAATTACCCGCTATACGGTAAAACCTATATCAATCACTGGTTTTCACCTACAATGTGACTGATATAAGCTCCGCCCCAAAAAGGACTACTTTAATTTTACCGCAAACTCAACACTAAACTGTCCATGAGGTGGTTTTTATTCTTAGTAAGACCATTTACTACAAGTTTGTGTACGATTTGATTCAAAATTCTCAAAAAAGTCGTTTTCTATATCCACAATAATCCAAGATGGCGGATTTTGAATTGAATACAATGAATGGAATAACATATTCATACGCAGCCTAACCACAGTGGTAATTTGGGAAAATAGTACCTGTTTTGACATCAGATAAGCATCAAATAAATAGAATATTTGTTTGTTTTTATTGAATATGGTTAATATCTTATCTTGTAGTGAATTTTTTTTTAAATATTTTCACTTGCGCTCACGATGAGATATAAACCATATTCAATCAAAACAAACAAATATAATTTATGTGATATTATTTTGTGATTCAATGAACTAAAGCATCCGCAATAAGGAACTATTGTAAAGAAACTGCAACTGAAAATATTGTAACGGACAGACACCAACACCAACAAATCCCGTCAGTGAAGAGCTAGCTCACCACCAAATGTGATTTGTTGGACTTATATATGCCATTCTATTCTAATAACAAACTACAAGGTTTACAATTTGTGCATAATTATACAATTACCTCCCTTTATGCACCCAACAACCGTTACATTATCGCTTGATGTCGCAATATTGCGTAACTAAACTAGCAAAATACTGTACATTAATGTCTTGATGTTTGACAAAACTTTCCCAATCTTATTCTAAACACGCGACGATAATGAAGTATTCATCTGGGAAACTGTATGAAATTGAAAGATAGCATTTGCGTGTTATCACACAATTGAAACTGCCAACTAAGTGATGATAGTTCATTGATTTATAAACAAAAAGTGCGTTCGTTGCAAATACAAGATTAAAACACTACAATATATGTGATTAATGAGATTCCAAAACAGATTATGATTACCGACGCTAAAATTCCTGACAAATTTATGTGCTTGAATGTAACACACGGATTAAATGTCACTCAAATGACGATATCATGATAAAAATAGCCCACTGCTTTGTGATTTAGTTTTTTTGTAGCTGTCTAGTTGACTGTTTAAAACCACGACTTCAATAATAAGCTTAAATTTTCCTCAATGGCTATATACCATCGTATAAAGGTAAATACGTGTATTTGTTTAGCAGGTTGCACAATGCAATCAATTCGCATTATCTCACCCAAAACTTTTTTCCGATCATCCAATTATGGAGCAATATAACTGCCACCACTTAGATTTTAATTTTCATGAAGTTTTTCGTGCCTTGGTAAAAGATTAGAGAAAACACAATAAGATATTTTGAATCGCGAATAGAGGCGGATCTTACTGATTTGGTCGTCGAAACCGAGTTACCGAAGGTTTAGCTAAGGTAATCCATAGATACAGGACACCACATCAGAATGACAAGCTCGTATCTAAACGTCCACAATATAATGTCATTTACCATTAATTTTTATAACTTCTGTAGGGTCTTCTTATTGTCTTTCTCTTACTCTCCTTTCTTACCCTCTTTATACTACAAAAACCATAATGACATTAATGAATAATATCGTAAAGAATCGTGAATTTATTTCACACACTTTATTTTGACAAAAGTGTTTGTATATTTTGTATATGTGTACAGCTGAATAATATGTCTTATGAAAATAAAATATGTTAAAAACGAAATAAAAACTTGTGTAGGGTCTAGAAGAAGCACGAACACGTACCATAATGTACTCTCTAAAGCAAAGAAATACAAATGTGCTCTTGTTTAAATATTTGTATAATACACGACGTCTTCCAAACGTGTAACATACTAATAGCGGTCATTCTAGTCGTACCTTTTGTGGAACCGGCATTTTTCTTCCATTAAGTTGTAATTTGTCGGTCAGTTCATCCAGCAAGCTGTATGGAAAGCCAAACGTATTATGGTTATACCCGTATTTAAACGGATTACTGATTCAGTTGTATGCATGGTCAGTATTGTAATATAATTTTAAATCCAGCCAAATACTTGCAGACAAGAGGGAAGTTTTGTTGTGGTTATACGAGTTAGTAAGGTCACAATAACATGCCGTAGATATTCAAATACTTAAATAGAGGATAAACAGTGCTTGTAAACATTAAACTATACAAATACAACCCTGAACATGCGATAAATTGACCAATTTGTCGTAAGCTAACAATTTTAGTAAAGTCGTTTCCGTTCTGTTTATCTTGAATATGACACGAACAGGCAATCAAAGGATACTTATAATCTTAGACAACGTTGATATTCCGTGACATTGCTTACGCTCAAGGCATCCTACGTAGGTAATTGTGAAAACAAAATGTTACTACTTTATAAGTTTTACACTGAAAAACCAGAAAACGCACAATTTGCGAAAATAGCTGTCACAGCGCAATTGTGTAGGGAAAAATTATGGAGCCATATAACTGCCACCACATAAATATTGATTTTCATGAAATATTTCGTGAAATTAACGAGGGATTTCATGAAAACAGAAAAATATCATGAATGCAAGATAAATATCTTAACGTGAAAAATAGCCAGTTACTGCTTTGATCTGCCACAACATTCCTGTTTTTTTTAAGAATCCAACTTACTTTTTACGAAAGTGTATTATTTTCACGAAGACATTTTTACGTTTCGCGAAACTTTTCACGAAAGTCGATTATTTTCACCAAAACATCTTTACGTTATGCGAAACATGTTTATGCTTTCATGAAAAACTTATTCACTTTCGTGAAAGCATCATCTTTATGTGGTGTCAGTTAAGAGCACTAACAAGCAGAATTTTGTTTTAAGATCAATTATCTGTCTTCATGATAATTATATTTTTCATGAAATATCCCATAATTTTTACGAAAGTTTTCATGAAATCTTAAAGTTAAGTGGTGGCAGTTATATGGGTCCATAAAAAATAGCAAATTATTGACAGTATCTACACATAAGAAGCATAATTTTTCAGGTACAGTCTATGGAGCCATATATGGAGGAAATAAATGAATACGTATCCAATTTTTCTTCTGAGAATTTTACACTTTAAAGTTAGGAACGCATTACCTTCGATCCAACTGCTTTATGAACTATTAATTCATTTATAAAACATTCAATAGGAACAAGCACTGCGAAAACAGCCGACCTTTGGCGTATAAGGATCCCTGATGACTAATGTATGATGTTTGATATCACTGAATGTCAGTTTATGAATTAAGAAGTTCCAACCAAGTGATGATTCTAAAGTCATAAACACGTTTCTGTCGAGATCAATTTAACAACAGTGTGACTTGTGATTAAAGATCCAATAAGCAACTACATATTATCTACCACTTTACCATACGGGTAATTGCACTTTTATGAAAAGATTTTGGTATATCTCTTATTCCATTTTGTTCGAAGACGGTGGTCATCAGACAATAAGGCAAGGACTATTATCAGTCAAACGCAAACAAACAATCACAGTTGTACGAGTATACACTCAACCACTTTTCTAATTGGTCACTTTTTAAACCCCAAATATGTTTAACTGCGATCATAATGTTTGATATTATTTTGCACACAAACGTTTAATGCGATGTATTTACACTTAATTCATTAAATGCTTATTTTTGCATGTGATATTGAATTTTTAATCATTGAGGTGGTGAGTCAATACATAAACGTAAGTGTGCAAAATATTATCAAATAATATGATCACAGTTATAGGTATTTCAGGTTTGAAAAGTGACCAAGTAGAAAAGTGGTTGCGTGTAATGTCTGGACTAGTAAATCTACAAATATTCAGCTAAGTGGTAACGCACTGGGCTGTCAATACAGAGATCGTGGGTTCAATCCCGGACATTTCTGAAATATTTATCGGCGAAGTATCAGGAAGTGCCAGGAAGCTGTGTGTCGGTGCTATACACCGGGCACATTAAAGAACCTGGCTGTTTGATCAAAATAAGAGCTAAGCGCACTTCTGCAGCGCCGGACATGCCTGTATCTAATGTCTCTCTCTCCCTTCAGGGGCTTTCTCTCAGTCTGCCCCTCTGGTCAGGCCATGCTGTATCTGCACTGGTAGAGTATGCACCTGCGCCCTTGTGGCTGCAACACAATATAATAATATTTAATGTAAAGTGCCTTTGAACGTGCGCTCGCATGAAAAGGGCGCTATATAAATCTGGTATATTTAAATATTGAAACATTATGTTGTCATTACAATATGGGTTATGTCTGTGTCTGTATACGTTAAGTTACACTGACAACTCACGAGCGTTTTGTGTATGATGAAGGTAATGTCATTGTACAAACGTCCTACAGAATATTTCTCCTGCAGACGATGATGTACATGATGAAGCTTTACAACAGATCCATTTCAATATAAAATACTGCCATTCATATTCCATCAAAGTAAATACATGTATGCATATATCAACATGAATTGTAGAATGTGCTACACGCTAATCGAACAAGTTTCCTTTTTATAGCAGGGTATAATCAAATACGTTGCAGCAAAATCCATTTATAGTGACGTCGCTTAAACTTTGTTGACACCGGGAATAAGATTATGTTTTGTTCGTTTGATGTTTCTTGTTCAGTATTTAGTTGGGCATTGTGACGCGTGGTGGTAGTCTATGATTTTCCTTTAGTATGTGTCACTTTTAAAACCCTTCGTGCTCGGCTGTTCATGATAGGACCTGCCATCTCTGTCCGGTTGATTGTTGTTTTGTCGGGATTATATAAACATATAATGTTTCATTGTTTATTTGTTTGCAATAACATGTATTGGTTACACGTTAGTCTTTTTTGATTGATGAAACTAGTTTATTCAGCTTTTCGACAGTAGGTATTTTGGACTTGGGTGGATCATTTAGTTTTCAGTTAGGCATCGTACTTTCTACACTTAGCGGCTTTGTAAACGCAACACTATTGAAAATCAAGATAACTTTTTTTATTTATTAATATTTCCCAACGAAATTGTGTGTGCGTGTTATTGGCTACCCGTGGATTGTAAATCGATGTTCTTTCCATCTAAGTTCGCTACAATTGTGCATTGAACCATGAAATGGATAAAACGAAACACGTAAGAGGAATTAATTGTACAAAAATGTACGATGCAATTATTATTTTAAGTAAGTTCAATTTGAATAGTCAATCAATCGACACATTCGAAAAACACAAAATCAGACGATTTACCACTCCGCAACATAGTGGTCGTGAAGTTTCAAAAACGCTTGATAGCAATGTTTCATATTTACCGAAACATACCACCAATTTTACAGCAAGGGAGAGTTATTCTGGATAGAGATAGAGTTAATAAAATTCAATTTTTTCTGAATCTAAATTGAACTTTATATTTATCTGTGTTTTACTTTATTTCTGTCCCCATGATATGCACGGACACTTCTTCCCGAATTTTATACGAAGAATATATAAACATCGTCATTAACAATCTGAAAAACGCAGAAGGACATTGGGCATAAAATTTGCTTTTGTTTAAGACATCATTGTTTTATTGTAGGTGTAAAGGGTCTTATTAGATTGTCATGGAATGAAATGGATTGTTAACTTATGCAATATATCTTAGCTAAAAATGCTGAACATTTCAGCAAAATTTAATGCATATTGGTAGAGTTATGGGTAAATACATACATGCGTACATCAACTCAAGGACTTTAAAAGTCCAATATCGCTCAAAGTATTTATTATGCAATTGCAATATAATTTTACATGTGTATTATTTTATCTGTCCTCCGTGTACTTTATTATCAAACAACATTATTAAATAAAGTAAATAACAAAGAATGACCACACATTTCACAGACATTCAAAATCATCAAGTTTTAAGTTTCATTAATAAAATTGACCAATTCAAAATCCTATCCTTTTAAACATGTTTAAATGCGGTAGGGTTGAGCGTGTGTTAAAATAAACTGGCATTCTGAAAAACGTACAGATGCTTAAATAAAAGGATAAAAACAATTAACATGTGTATTCAATGAATTAGTGTGTCTACACCGTCTCACAAATATGAGCACATTAAGAGTATAATGCCTCGCATAAAGATTATATTAAGTCAGACAGCACTCAACTTAACCAGCCGACCACAGAAAACATTAAAAACGCACAAAGCACAATGCCCAACTAAACAAGCGCAGATCCGCCAAAGTCCAAGCTGTCGAAAAGTATAATAAATTATAACTAGCTGAATGACCCAGTAGAAAAGATACAGCAACCAAAAGGCGGTATGCCTACGCTGAATGACCTAGTTACAACAGTAAAACTGCTGCACTACATCGTTATAGCAGCCTTTAGTCTCAAAAGTTAAATAACAGTATTAAAACGTTGAAAGGCCCGTATAGTCGGATGACCTACTAACTAGCTGAATGAAACAGTTTCCACAGCAAAAGGACTATATTGCCCCGCTTTAGCTGTAAGAAATCTTAAAACGAAGAAGTGCCCAACACACTACCGACCAAGAAAATTAAACGCCCCTTTTCTCATAGTTTAAAAACTGAATAGAAAAGATTCAGCAAACAAAAGGCAGAAAGCCCACGCTGAATGACCTAGTTACAACAGTAAAACTGCTGAACTACATAGTTTTAGCAGCCTTTAGTCTCAAAAGTTAAGTAACAGTATTAAAACGTTGAAAGGCCCGATTTCAGCAACAAAAAATCTGAAAACCTTAAAACGAGTGACCCAGTTTCAATAAGTAAAATGACGTAATTGAACAAATCGAGATATGACGTAATGAACAAGTCATTAAGAATTGCAAGCAATACAGAAGTCCCCTACCGGTTTAAAGTAATTTTTAATGTGTCTGTTGCCATATCAACCACAATTTCCGTCAGAACCAAAACTGACGGACAGATGGCAAACCAATAGTCCCCTCCGGTCAAAAACCGGTAGGGGACTTAAAACTACATTAAATGACCTCAGGGGACAGAACACTACATCCATAACTCTACAGCTGTACATAGACTCATGAACGAACCAGGTAGGATGCGAATCGCGGGGACGAAATAGTAAGAGGACAACCGGCAAATACGAATAAATAACTCCTAGCTCCTTTTGGCCCCTGTATTGAAAATCCTACACTTTTGCCTAGGGTGAGTGCGCTTGCAGGATTCCCAGAAAATAACGAGACAACATTTTATTATAAAGAAAACTGAAATACACGTAGAAAGGATCAATTAATACTCATGAAAAATTATATTGCTATAACATTAATACTTTGAGCGATATTGGACTTTGAATTAGGTGAGGCGTTATGTAAGTGTAAGTGTTGCGTTTTCAAAGTCGCTCAGTGTATGAACGTATTTTTATGTTTTCTGTGCTCGGCTAGTTAAGTTGAGTGCTGCCTTCCCTGTCTAGTTTAATATTATCTTTTTAGTCAATAATATCAGTGACATGGGTTAGGAAAACTTACGTTCAAATTTCAATATTTATAGCTCATTAATGACTACACTTTGTAGTATAGGGTTTTGTTCAATATTGATTATTATTGAGTCCACGAACCCCTAAAAAACATCTGAGCCCATATGACGATTTAAAAGAATAATTTAGAAATAACATGTGAATGTAAGTTTACTATCTCCGCAAGTGCCTTGATTTGACAGTACCGTGATTTGCAATATGAATAAACGCACTAGTATCCTTTGGACACGGTCAATCAACCAGCACATCACAAACATACTGTTGAGAGTTATTGTCAAAGAAATGTGAATACTTAATTGATATGACGATTTGCCGTTTTTAATGTTGAAACTAGGTCATTCAGCTGAAACCATGATATTCAGCTTTTTAATACTTTAGACAGCTAGAACTAGATATTTCAGCCGTTTTACGGTCGAAACTAGGTCATTCAGCTTTTTGATTGCTGAAACTTATTCATTTAGCTTTTTGACCGCTGGGACTTTGGTGGATCATTTCCTCGTTCAGTATTGTGTTGGGCATTGTGTCTTTAATGTTTTTTATGTTTTCTGTGTTCGTCTTGTTAAGTTGAGTGCTGCCTTGTCGGACTTAATGTTATCTTTTAGAATATCTTGCATTAAAGATGTTTCCAAAACGCATGCAAATCAGTATGCTAGTAGTATATATCTAGGGAGATACTGTAAGGACACGTGTTCAAACACAGTTATACGTGTTTGTTTCCGTAAATGTAGCCATCATTTATCTGTCACGTGGCATTTCCTGTAAATATGTAAAGTAAACTGTATCACCATCCAAGTGATAAATTAAAATTGAGCTCGTTTTCGAAACCTTGATGTAATGGAAATGCATTTGTAAACATTAATGCTCAAGTAAACAGGAAATGTCAAAAAAAGTGCTCCGTCAACCATAAGTGTTTCTGGTATAGATATTAAATTGTAAAATGTTAATATTGTACCAAGAACAATGTATCGGCATGCTATTTGTGTAAATGTCACCAAACAATATTTGAGTATATTGATATCATCTACGAAAACTGCAATAAGCATATCACTTTCTCTTAGAATGTAGGAATAAGTATGATTGGATGTCACATTTTAGCGGAAGAATGTTATTCGTCATGTAAATGTCAATTGCTATTAGTGTTAATTTACAGTTGATGTGAAAAACGCGTGTATCAATTGATATACAGTACAAACACATTACAAACACATTGCCATAAGACACATGATACTGTAATGTTACAAACATCAATATGCTGACAGACTGGTGTTTAAACACATTCGAACAAAGGTTGATATTAAGTTTCTACAGTGCAACTCAAACATATTGAATCTGAAAGATTCGGTATCTTTAAATTCACTGACATGGCAAGTCCCTTCTGATGTGGAGAGGTATATATAGTTATTTTTTTTTTTTTTGTTTATCTTATTTATTTTACATTGTATTAATATACTTACGTTTCGACAAGTGGCCTTCATTAGGGCATGATGTGATAAAAAATTATGATATCTAATAATCTATATAGTTTTTTTCTTGTCGATTTAAAACGAGTCTTACCATTTATATCAATCACTTCTAGTGTTGTCCATTTAGTGTATGACTAAATAGGGAAGCAAATATTCCGATACGACAGAACATAGAAACCACATAACCACAAGCCGTTGGCTTATATGAGAAGGTATATATAGTTGGTAATAGTAGATAATTAGTTTCATGAGCTCCTGTGCCGTTAACTAACATCCGGTATAAATGGTTACTATACGGCGAATTACCTTCAAGCAGGTTTCCAGGTGTTTTGTCCCAGGATTCAATCGTATTCGTTATTGTCCGGGACAACTTTTATGCGGGATTAACAATTTGAAACACTGTTCTTCTTTGTGACTTTTGTGCTCCGTAGTTTCTGATGAATGCTTCCTTCCCTGTCCGATTTGTTATTATTTATTCACACAATGAACGTTTGTACCATACAGCTTCGACCAGCGTTTGAAAATTCTAAGATATCAGCCGAAATCTAGGCCAAATTACAATCTAGAGGGGAATTTGTTCCAATCACACTCCAAACGTTAAAATATCTGACACACATTAAGTTACAAATCGTCTCATAAATTTCACGGCGTGTTCTAGCGAGTGCAGCATTTTATGCATTTTCAACCGCTAGCAGCACATATTTAGCATATACTCGCACACCGTTCAACTCGTTGCCCGTATACTGCCGCCAATGTACATTTTAGGAAATGTACGGATTGATTTGATTTATAAAAGAATCTTATATTTAGTAAGCAGGATCCAAAATAATCTAAGTGTGTGAATTTAAAAAGAATCAGTAGACAAAATTATGAGCAAAACAGTGTTTATTCGGGTAGAGTTAACTGAAAATGTGTTCAATATTTTAAGAATAGCACGTCCTTGCAACATTATACTATAATAGGTAATTGTTGTTTACCTTTTACCGCTAAACGATAAAATAAATAAATAAAAAGGTTTTACACAGATTGCATCATAATTACCCCGTTGTAAATAATATTAATAACGATGGACTAGCCTCCATCAAGATAGTTCCATGTTGCGTTGGTCTGTATCGACTAACCGGTCTCTCATTCACTAATATTGTAAACATGTAAAGAACAAATGTTGAGATCCAAAAATTATCAATTGTACTACATAAAAAACCAGTAACATCTAGAAATAGAAACCAATCATATGTATTATTTTAATGAGTTACAATATTATACATTTATCTTCAAGGTGTAATTTTTTTCTTTAATATGTCAGAATATATGGCAATTCAGTTATTACAAATGCATACATGTCGAAGATGTAATCATTTTCGAACCCTTTTACATCTACGTGCACACGAGCTTACCATACTGAAGCACTTGTCACTCGGGAGTGACAACCAAACCAACGATGTGGTTGGATATGAGTAAACCAAATACAACTCTAACCAAAAGCCTATTTAATAACGCAAACACGAGAGGGGTCATTTTTCACTGCGAGAAATGTCCATCAGACTTCAATGTTTGTAGGGTCAAATGCCCATTTTAATGACTTGTCAAAGAATAAATAACTACATGTTAACTTGGTTTCATCTGCCCTAAAAATGCCACGGGGGCATTTTCGTTATCCACATCATATTATAAGTAACTATCTAACATACATAATGATGTCACACCATTGACATATGACACAATAAATTGGTAACGATAATCAAAGTGTTCATTATTATCGGAAATAAACCACGTAGAACGACCGAAATGGCAAAACTATTGACACAAGTGGCACTATCGGCAATATTAAGAGCCCCAATTATTATCTATCTAATTCAAAAATGGCCACAGGGATTCCAATTAACTAATTAAGACATTTCTATCAACCATTTGGACTCCCATGATTTAATTGTTCCTCATATTCTATGTAAGAAGACGTGAACTGTCGCCAGACTGTGATAGATCCTTTTTGTACGAAAGGACTGTACTTTTGATCGCTTATTCTATTTCATAACGTGATTACAAAACTAATGCTTCTAGTACATTAATAACTTTTACAATCTTTTATTTACCCAACTTACCTGTGCCTAGAATTGTCTCTTATACCACAAAACTCTGTTGCATGTTAAAACCACAATACACAATAATTAGTTAACATTCACGTATTTTGCACAACACAAAAAGAGTTGTATATGAAACTATGTAGATAGAAAATGTGCAACCTGATTAAAACCACTGGCCTTTTTAACATCATCTAATACAGCAGTTTTTGTTCAATAATATTCTGTTAGGAGACGATTCAAAATAAAGAGACACATGTCGTTATGTTAGGTGTTATGGTGCATTGTATGTTTTTTATGTTTTCTGTGCTCGGCTGGTTAAGTTGAGTGTTGCCTTCCCTGTCCGACTTAATATGATCTGTTTGTGAAAATATCATTATTTCTTCGCAAATATTTGACATGTTTATGACAGCTTTTAACGGTGTTTCATCTGTATAGCTTCCCTCTCGGTCAAACATAGGAACATTACAAAAGAAAATGTCGTAATAGTGCTTCATGTTGGTATTACCAATATTTCTAAGGATGACTCAATTAGTTCAATAATGGACGACTTTGCAGCTATAGTTCATACAAGTTGGCACCAACATCCTGACACTAATATTCTTACAAGACCGAAACATCAGACTTCATCATGACTTCAGTTTATACCGTGATGAAGTCCATCTGAACTTAAAAGCGGTCTTATTTTGAAAGAAATCTTAGAAATGGTATCGAAAGAGCCCTTGTAACAAACATTCATTTTCGGCACAGCCAAAATAAAAGCATATACTTGAACTACGACCATAACACAGGAGGACAACAATGGTTGCCAAGAAAAACGAGACCACCCTTTCTATGGATACCAGTTTCACCCCCCTCGTTCCCACCACCCAGGTTGCTTCAAAAGATTCCGTGGCAATAAGTTCAAATTAGAATACAATGATAATTATTATAGGTGAAGAGGTGGAAAGCCATACTGATTTAGAAGCACGTAACTATCTTCAAGAGACTGATTTCGAAAAAACCAAGGACTGAATGTTTTTCATCTTTATATCCATATTTTGTTCCCAAAATTGCATATTTGACTGAAAGAATAGACTCTATTGAGGAGGGACATGAGCAAGATGAATCAGCTACGCATCGCTATGGTTTTACCAGAGATGCAAGAAGAGGGAGAGGAAATTATAACAATATTAAAGGTGGAGGTACAGGACAATATCAGCAGCAAAGACCCCTGGGATCAACAACGTTCCAACAGACCTTTTACCATTGTAATCAGACTGGACATACCCATTAAACCTGTCTTTATTGGCATCTGGTGTATGTTTCAACTGTGATCAATCAGGACATAACAAACCGGATTGCCAAAACTAGTCAGTGCTCTGGTAGTGGTGTCAGACGCTAGCACTGGCAGGATAGACCCTAGACTAATTGACGATATTAATGAGACCGATATCTAAGTTAATTCAATTCCAAAGAAGGCAGTATTAGATACTGGATCTAGTGTATCTGTGATTTCGGAAACATGTTATAAGGAACATCTTCAAGAATTAGAATGATAGAAAATTGGTAACTTATTGAAGACCGAATATGCAGATGGACAAAATCTGCCCTACCTAGGATACACTGAAGCTGAACTTGGTGTTCCAGAAGGTTTACCACAGAATAAATCTCAACTTTGTGTATTCCTAGTAACAGCAGAGTCTAACTATTCCAGAACAGCCCCAGTTATATTAGGAACTAACATCTTGCAAGAACTACTACAGGAATGTAAAGAAAACAGTTTCTTAAGAAGGCTAGTCTTTATACACTTTGGTACATGTCGTTTAGAACAATAGCAATTAGAGATATAATAAGCTGAGAATGAATAAAGACAAAATTGCTATTGTTCATAGTGCTGTGCCAGTGAAAGTTATTCTTAAGCATAATCAAGTCAAGGAAATAATAGGTTATACCAATTCAGAAGTAGAATATACAGGGTGTGCTGCAATCGCACATGAGACATAGTACATAAACTGCCAGCTCATGTAGATATAACCAAGACAGTCATACAGCACCGACCGGGAGAAGTGAAGACAGAAGTTAAGGTAGCCCTGACAAATGTATCTACGGAGACAGTAGTTATACTACCCAAGGGAATTATGTGAGAAGTTCATCCCGTACAGATTGTTGATGAGGTATTTGAACAAATACATATAATATGTGTATGCATGTATGCATGCAAATATACAAACATTACGAATACCTAGACGTTTGCAAATAAAGACACGTATTATATCGACTTCGCCGAGCATCAAAGTGACTGAATTGCATAATTACGCAAAAACATTATCACTTACAATAGCAAACTACTAGTAATTAAAAATAACCCCACTCATGAGGTTTCATGATCCACCCATGCAGCTAGTATGATTTAAATTAAATTCTAATTGAGTCGACCCCTACGTTTAATCCGATATTGTCGACCCCTACGTTTAATCCGATGTTCGCTTCTCCAAGTCCGAAGTCAACGTCAGCTGAACAACTCTAATAGCACTAACTATATACAAAGAACACATGAAAGAAAATCACAGATTACAAGTACTAATGGATAATAACAATAGGACAGGGACGACAGCACAACCAAACACAAATCCAAACACACACTGAACAAAACACGAACTTTACCACTGAAAGTCAGAGTTTCATCTGTCAAAAAAGTCAAAAGTCAAAGTCCCAGCTGTCAAAAAGCTAAATTACGTAAAGTTTTAGACCACAGTCACAAGGATAACCCTACAAAGTGCAAGAACAATGGACCGGTACTCATACTAAAACACGACAACCTACTCCTAACCATTAAGGCAGTCAAAAACAACCGAAGCAAGAACCAGAACTGACGAACGAATCCAATTCAATAACTACCATTAGACATCAATATGACGTAGTATAAACGGGGAGAAAGACATTCGAATATGCTCATAAAGTACTAGGTTTCCCAGAAGTCACAATGACGGGCCATCTAAATTGAGGGTAACAATATAACTAATAAACACTTCACATATATTTTACTTGTATAAAACGATGATTTAAAGTAAACGAATTTAGACAACACAATCATGTTAAATATAAAGTATAGACACACGTGTTATAATGCTCACGTGAATAAAGCGTATTAACAATAGTGTCAAGACAATCGTTAAACCCACGCAAACTTTTGTACTCTAACAAACTTAATCGCCTTAGTATGCCCAATTTTTATATTGCCTGTAAACAACTATCTCGATCGTGACGTATCGAGGGAACAATCATGTGGTTTCATGAATAAAATGTGGGCGCCATCAATAAATACGATTGTCGTATTCCAAACGAAAACCAACAGTACAATTCGTTTGAAAATAATCTCATCGCTGAAAACATTTTTTGTACACGCAATTATGCAAGGAATCCATACATCCTTTATGGCATTATTTAAAAAAGAAGTCTGATGTGAAGCTTTACTAATTTAAATTTTGTTTGGTATTCGTCTTCGATAATATCTATAATTTAGCTGCAGACTGTATTTCAGACAAAGCCTCATATTGATTAGTAAATGTGGTATTCACTTTGCTCACATTGCTTCAAGAAATCATTTTCGTTGTTTGTTGCATACTCCATCCATCTGATAGTGTTTTTCATTTCGATTTATAAACTAAATTTGGTAAATCTCATATTACAAAAATGATACCACCATTTGTCATCTTGCTAGTTTTTGCATACATCGTGCTGCTTTGTAAAATACCATTCTTGTGCCTATTAAGCAAAATCAATTTTATCACTTATGATTGAACCGAGTTTGTAATGAAGTTTCTTCGACGCATTCATCATTTGTCCGTGCCAGTCAGATAGCACATTGAGAAAATTGGAAACTTCATATTTCTCTAAAACATTCATGGCCGTCTATCTGTCAACATTGAAACTTCATCCAACTCTACGACATTGTGTTTTTGTTAATTTTATATGACTGTGTAATGTACAAGTCTGGTCTATTCTGACTCTTTTCCAAAGATGTCCAAAGTCAAACTTGGCATTTGCACTATACAGTCAAACCACAAATAAAAAAATGAACTACAGCGAAAAAAGTAAAAAAACATATCTTCAAAGACCACTAATTGTGTCTTCATGTAACTTTTTATTAGAGACACATTTTATAAAACACTTTTTTGCTGTTCCCATGTGTGTCCTATACAGACAGGACTGACTGTGAGTTACGTGTTTAAATGTGAAAACTACAATCCCCATTCGGCTAACGTAGAGTACTAGACTTTCACCAAGACTAGCTCTGCCCAAAACATGTTACGAGTATAGTTTTGTATTCTTTGTATTCTATAATGTGGAAACAAAGTAATATGCTCTCATTAAAAAATGTCTTTATTCTCACAAAAAAACCCGTTTATTACATCTCCGTTGAGGCCTTGATTATGATAATCTATATAGACATAACAACTTGTTTTGTGAATTTGAATATGTTTTAGTTGTATTCAAGATAACACTAATCACAGACGCCTTTCCAAACCAAATGAGGTTTTCATGTTAAAATTACACTAATGGTAAAAATATGGATAGAGCATAAATATAGATATGTATCGACAAGCGAAATAGAAATTATTTTCAGACCATTGAACCCGATTAGCACTTAAGGGGTCGTATTTAACATTTTAGGAACCATTCCTATTGATGTCCTATTGCGTGTTTCAAGAAATACGAACGCTGATTTAGATGATACCAGACCTTATGACAATACGTTATCAAATTTAATTGTAAATATTTATACATTCTTTGAGTGGTCTAAAATATATAATTAAAGTAATGTAAAAGGCGCAGAATTAATGTAATGTAGTAATAGTGTATATGAAATGAATAAATATGTTGAACTATTATGAGCCGTTCCACCGCGGAATGAAAACTTCAAGTTGAACATGATAATTGCATAGGGGTATTTCTTCAAATCGAACATACATGTAGATATAAAAACAGCAGGCTTTTCTATTTTAATTCAGCTATCCTGACAGCTTGATTGGGGTAGAAACTATTTATAGTAAAATACTTTCGTGCATGATTTTGTCGGTCAGGGTTTTTTTCCAATAAAAACATATAACACAGGGAAGAAAGCACTCAACAAAAACGACAGCGCATGAAAGGCACACAAGGTACACACATAAGGTACACACACAAGGTACACACACAAGGTACACACACAAGGTACACACACAAGAAGACAAACAAACCACAAGTGCACCACACAATAGACAAACACAAAAAGGAACAAGAAAAACTGACACTTCAACAAATTCATCCTTCTTGTGTCCATCTGTATCAACAGAGGTATGAGTGTTTATTGACTGTATTATAAAGTGATTTACACCAAGAACATCATTTAAATTTATCACTTGTAACAATGCAATTAGTACATAATTATTAGTTTCACTCCGAACTTCCTATGCCAAAATACGATGCAACAAAACACTAAACGTCATGCCTTGTATTTGTTTGAATGCACGATTTGAAGATAATTGGTTACTCGCCAAACAAAAAGGACATTTGACAGTGAAACAGTTTTGCAGGTAAATTTGCGATTCAATTCCAAATGTGATATCAAAACAATAAGCATACGTCACGGAAATTCAACACACGCCACAAAGTAAAGTAAAGGCATTCTCTCGATTTATTTTTTATGTTAGTTTTGTCGCTTACATATTTTGTCACGTCATTTTGGGAGTTTTTCTTTTTCATGAATAATTCAGTTAAAATCGTGGTATTTAAACCACTGACAGGTGAAATGTTAATGGTTTATAGGGAGTGTCATTATCGATAGATTGCAACTATTATTGGTATCTTTTTACGCCGAACACCAAGCTATGTTGAGATGCTCTGACACATGATTGACATTATTATGGATTTTCATAATTAACCCCCTTAATGGTTAAATATGCACAAAATCGAAGTCCACGTTGAGTCATTCATTGCGGAGTGAGTATGATTGAGGCTTGTTAGAAGTATTATTTTTGAGGGGTGGGGGTGGTTCGTTCTATGTATGACTCTTGCGTGTATGGCCGTCGTCGTTTCTGTGTGGTTATTGAAGCATTCATGGCATTTTCCTCTAGATTAAGTAATAACTTCTTGGAACAGGTAACATAAATAATTAGCTAGAAGTATATATGACTTATAATATATTATTACGAGAACTTTAATTAGAAAGTTAATGGGAATTGTGGAAGTCATGCGGAGCGAGCACACCAGTCACCAGACACAATACGTTAATCACGCATCTCCACCATGGCGATGGGAAGATGTTAAATACGTCCCAAATATCAAAGAATTGGTTTTTTATTCTGAAACCATAGCTTATAATGTCTCAATGTGACATTCCGTAATAATGTC
The DNA here is from genome assembly GCA_947247005.1 of Spisula solida. NCBI lineage: Eukaryota > Metazoa > Mollusca > Bivalvia > Venerida > Mactridae > Spisula > Spisula solida. Next base: position 23,320,677 of record OX365960.1, on the reverse strand, counting down.
TCAATGTGACTTTCCGTAATAATGTCTCAGTGTGACATTCCGTAATAATGTCTCAATGTGACAGTCCGTAATAATGTCTCAATGTGACATTCCGTAATAATGTCTCAATGTGACATTCCTTAATAATGTCTCAATGTGACATTCCGTAATAATGTCTCAATGTGACATTCCGCGACACATAGAATAGTGTTCTCGTATGGTATATGATAAATGTTGGGCATGTGATGTATTATGTTTTCTGTGTTCGGCTGTTTAAGTTGAGTGCTGCCTTCCCTGACCGATTTTATACAAATGTATCATCTTATTACGCAGTAAATGAAGTCGTACAAATACAAGTACTCCCGTATAAGGATAAGGTAACGGTGTTACATGTTTTATTCATGTTGGACTCGATATCGTTTTACTAGATTTCAAACTGAAGCTGTAAATTGTTGTGGACACTATTGGAAATATGTCACGGAAACAATGTTGGAGGAGGACATGTGTCGGTATCAGTTTGTGTTTGGTTTTGCGCTATTCGCACACAATTGGCATTTTCTATTCCAGTTCAGTTTATTTTATCGTCATTATTTTGTTCACCGGTTTTTGAACACTCGTAGGCGGGTAATTAATAGGGTTGACTATTGAGTCCATTTTTGACTATTGTAATGCTATTGCTGTTGCTGAAAGTACCATTGCGATACTATTGTATTGCTGGATACTATTGCGATATTATTGCAATAGTTATTGCCAACATTTGAAACGCAGAGATTAACTTGCCAATGCAATGTTTATATGTATTTAGCTATAATCTGCATGACCTCGTAGCCGAGAGGATAACGGCGCAGTATTAGTAGTTGAAAGGTACCGAGTTCGAACCCAAAGTATGTGTGAAAAATGAATTAAGTACAACATCGTCTTCATTTCATTCAATTTAAAATGGCTAAACTCAATGGCTCAGTACACATTTTAAATTATTGCAGTGAGTCTTTTAGGAAGAATGAAAAAGCAACATCGGTTCTAAACGTGTTTGAGAGATTTAGTGAGTTTTAACAGTTTTTCTTAAAATATTGTACAATTCATTATTTTATCAAATCGTTAAATTTGTTTCGCGTATATAATACAAAACATACATTATGTAGTTTGTCTATCTCCACTTTTGAACTTAGATCGCCTGCGTGAGAAGCAGCCAACACATCCACAGGGCAATGTCTTGGCTCGAAATATAAGAATTGGTAAGGACTTACTTCTATCAAACACAATCATAAATCCGTTGAGGATATATCCTTCTTATTTATAGAGTGTGGACATAAAAATATATCAATCGCCTTTTAGTGATCACATTGGTTAACACATCAGTATTAAGAACCATTGTAATAAAGGTTCAACTACAATTAGTCGCATTTATGAATCATATTGCTGTTCTACTATTGATATACATGACTGTATGTATATATCCGATAAGGATGCAATATCACGTCTAAGGACGATGATATCGTTACAGGAACACAGAGGGTAAGATTTAAGTATGTAATTTGTCTACATATGTTTCCGTATGAGATAAATCATGATAATTGACGTATGTTATATCTCTGATTACATCACCGATGTCAATGGTTCAGTCATGTCAGCCGTTCCCCGTCATTAACGAATGATTATATTTGTCGTCTCCGTCAAAGTATTACAAACGTCTAAATCCTACTGTGATATTTATGTATTCGTAGCCTTATATATTGGATTGTTCTTGCAATTACGGCGTATCAGTAATTGAGAAAGACCGTGCTTGGTAAGGTGGAGTACAAACGTATAACTTTGGGAAGGGCATAATGACTTATATTATATACATTTTATATAACGAGGATTCTGATTGGCTTAGACGGCCTGCACGAGAGGTCTATATATGTTAATATACACCTCCCGAAACCGAGGCTGTGTGGATATGACTTTTTTATGACGTCACGTCATTTCCTGCGATATAACGTTCAAAACAACGTAACGTTATTTCCCGCACTATTTGGCCTACAGCTGCTCATACATATTTATAGGCTCTAACCTAGCCATTAATGATAAATGCCGTTAATAAATACGTGAATACTCTCTCATACATATACATAAGAAGAGCATTGTTAGCTAGAACATTTGAAGAGTCGTATTTTGTATACAATATAACATGGTATACAATATAACAGTTGTCGACTTATGTTTCGATGCATATGATGTTTAGTTGACTTCGTCATCGGTCAATATCACTTTTTTCCGGTCAACGAAACATCATATTCACCTAAACATAAGTCAATAACAGTATAATATAGCTGAAACTATGTCATTCTGCTTTTTATGGTCCCACCATTACATAGGTTATTGTTGAAACTAGGTCAACCAGCCTTTTAGGCCCCCGTAATACATGTAAGTGTGCGCATATAGATTTGGTATAGCTGAAACTTAGTCAATTAGCGTTTCCATAGCTTTAACTGGGTCCTTCAGATTTGTTGTAACTGTAACAAGGTATTTTAGCCTTTAAATAGCTTGGAGTCGGGCTTTCGACGGTGAGTTGATTTTCTCGTTTAGTTATGTGTTAGGCATTGTGCCGTGTACTTTTGGTATGTGATGTTTTTTATGTTTCCTGTGCTCGGCTGTTTAAGTTGAGTTTTGCGTTCCTTGTCCGGTTATCTAATATCTTCATAAGTTTCAAATGAAGTGAACAAGGCTTTGATTACAGGAAACAATGGAGACAAAGAAGTACCAATGCGCTGATTAACAAAGATAAGATTAAGTCAGACAGGGAAGGCAGCACTCAGCTTAACCAGCCTAGCACAGAACACATATGAGCGACACAAACACTGTCCAACGTAAAAATCTAGCAACTACTAAAACACGGCATCCCGTCCCGAAAGTCTGCCGCATTAGTCAGTCAAACTAAAACGGAACGAGAGCCAGGTGACGAGAATATAACAACCGGACATTACACACCACAAGGACAATCTACAACATATATATAGTGTACATGTATTTTTGAAAGATACGAAGCAGCCTTGTGCTGGACTACGAAATTGCAGGATTGCACATACAAAATGAACAAAGTGACATATTTTTGTATTGTTCCGCCTTTGTACGGACAGCGACAAATGTCACTTGGGGCTTAAACGTTTTACAGTGCCCCAAACCTCACACTAACCTAATAGACAACCTTATAGCACATTACAGTGTAAATTAAAGTTCCCCGCCATGTTATGCCCTCTAACAAAAAGTCCACAGTGACAGGTTATAAAAGAATGTAAAACATGAAACATTATAGTACTCAATAACCTATCATAAGTCAGAGCAACAAGAGAGCAAAACATTTAAAGGTGCGACAAGACAATGTAACAGACATGCATCAATGCCAGCCGTACAAAAAGGCTTGAGGTTAGGCATATCATAGAGTCTGTATATTGTCCGGTCATCGCACAATCAAATAGAAAGCATAATAGCGAGCTGTAAATGGACCCACTACTAAGCATGCAGTCCTTTGCAAAATTAAAGGGTCATATCCCCTACACAGTAAACGTTTTATAATCTTGATAAACACATCATGCAAGTGACTATGACCCAAAACCTCTCGAGATTTGTAAAGCACATCACAAAAAAATTAAGGCTGAGACAGACCTTGTCGCAGAAGTGTCTTTAAATTAATACCATATTTAGAAATGAGATCTGAATTACGCCTATAAACTTTTGCAAACTTTTACAAGTTTATGGAAGTGATAGCCTTGTTGCAGTAACTTATTAGTAATACAAATATTTCGCGTATTAAAGTCTTCCACTCGAGAACAAGCTCTAGCAAAACGGATTAATTGAGAAGCCTAAAAACCATAATGAAGTTGACAGTGGAACATCTCCATCCATTAGTGTGGGTAATTTACTGTGACGAAATTAAAATCATCTCTCTTGTCGTAAATTTTACTAACAATTTGACCTGCTTCTATTGCAAGATCGAGGTCTAGGAATGATGCGTGTGTATCGGATGAGTTTGCTTTATTTAATGTTAATTCGTCAGGGTAAATTTATATGATCTTATTCGAAAAGTAAGGATTATCAATATTTAAGATGTCATCAAGGTATCGGGAAGTACTATTAAACGCTGTAATTTCATCAGATTGGTGTTCAGGAGACAATTTTAACATGAAATCGCGTATGAAAACAGATCTGCGACAAGAGGTGCGCAATTAGTTCCCATTGGAATACCGATAATTTGTCTATAAATGGTAGTTCCCAGCCTAACGAAATGTTATCAAGGAGAAATATAAGGGCTTCTTCACATCGCTGCAGGTCCACATAGTATATTTATCCAATACAGTGTTAGTAAAAATGCTTTAGAATAGTTGCACGCCAGAAATGTAGTCTTTTCTCTACCAAATGTAGTTTCTACCAGCGCTATGAATTTGTCTTTGATACGAGCATGCGGCAGCGTAGTATATAATGTAGAAAAATCATAAGTACTAAGAGATGAAAATATTTCACAATATCGTTGGACATGAACTTTTATCGCAGTTAAACATGAAGTTAGTAACTAAGAAATATTTGTAGTTGTGCAAGCACTAGAATTAGAAATAATACGAGCTTTGTAAGGACTTAGTCTAGACTTAGGGGGTAAAAGTGCAGGATTAGACTGGTAGAACTGAATGCATTTTTCAATTATATTTAAAAATGCTCGTTTTCAAGATGATAATTAGCTAGGGTCCGCTTTTTCTCTGTGGCTCCACTTTAAACAAACATCTTCAATAGACTTGGCCATTTCTGTTCTACATCGGTTGAAATCAATTTCTGAGGGAAGTCTATATTTCGGCCCTTTTGAAAACAACTAACGAATGTTTTTATTCAAAATATTGAAGTCCCCAGTGATGATGTGACTGGCTGGAGCATAACAGTATTTGGAAGATAGACAATCACAGCTAGTAGGTGTGTTGCTTACTATGTTATAGTTAGAACATATTAAGTAAATTTTAATGATTAAAAATAGGCGGAGCGAGCGAAGCGAGTCCTTTTTAGTCATTAAAATTTACTTAATATGTTCTAACTAACTTAGAATATAACATTCTGCATTCTGATTGGCCGATAGAAAGTAGTGCCAACGCATAACGTCAAGGTTGTGAAGAGAAAATTTTAATGATTAAATTTTCACTTAACCGCCAAAATTTGGCGTTTTCATTGGCTCATAATGTAGGTTATATTCTAAATCAAGGTCTGATACAATTTTATTATAGTTGAAAATAACATTAGTTATAGATAGTTTGTAACAAATAAAGGTATTCAGAGTTTTTGAAATATTTGGGAATAAAATCATATTACACTATGATCTCTAAATATGCTTCGAACAACCACAAAATCTATTCCTTTATCAACGTACATGAGTTTCAAGAAATGTCGTTGAAAATAAGCTTCTTTTTCTATATAAGGTCTTAAATCATGTTGCGTATAACTTTGGATCAATGAGGCAGTATTATATAAAGGATTAGAGCGAATAAAAATGGAATCTGCCTCATTGTCAATGGAAACAAGAGATGATAAAGGCAACGTTGCAAGACAAGACAGCATAGAATGTTTACCAGATTGCTTGTGAATAATATCTAAATAACCAACAGTCAATATTAAGCGTGATTTACGTTCGATATTACCATAACGCCTCCTACCATGAGATCTTGATTTTCTTGTTCTTATAGAACAAATAGAAAAAAATGTCAATACTACGATCTTTAGAAATATTGCCTTCCTGATAAATATTGTTATTTAAGCTGGACATGGAAGGCAGTACCTAACTTAACAAGCCGAGCATAGAAAACATAAAAACATACAGGGCACAATGCCTAACGAACAGCCAAACGACAAAATGATCCACCCAAGTCCCAGCTGTCAAAAAGCTGAATGAACTAGTTTCAGCAATCAAAAAGCTGAATGACTAGTATCAACTTGTGCGTTTTCTGGCTAAATAGATAATAATTATTTATGTATTACTAGTACATGTACCTCTCATTAGATCATCCATGTCAATAGATCAGACATTTCTGCGGTTCTTAGTGAGTTAAACTTGATATTAAGGAACGATTAATTTTATAGTTCTCAACCAATTTTGACAAACAGCCATAATTATGTTTTCCTAGACGCCTCTGTGGAATTGTAACTTGCAATTAGACGTAAAGTGGGAACTACTTGCATGTTCAATGAATGTAACAATACGTATTTAGCTGTTGTTGTTCTTTTATGCGTGTATTTTGTTTTAGTCAGGTCTTCAATTTTCAAATTCCTGGTGATTTGTAATTAAATCGGGTGTGTGTTTGGTCAAGTGGGCACACAGGCTTTAAACAAGTCATATGTCATCCGATCAATACCTTAATAATTGCATCACATTGTAACACGAATATGTTCAATGCTTGTTGTTGTTGCCTTGTATATCATTTAAAATATCATAGCACGGAGAACCTGACCTTTATGCATGAATATATTACAAGGTCCTTGCGTTGAATATATACATTTCCGCGAGCAAATCGTGCAATATAGGCCGTTAGATTTGTGTTGGTATTACACCTCGAGCTTCTTTGTGATACTTCCCGCTTATGAAAACATACAACCGGGGTTCTAAATATAGACCAGATATCAGCTGTTAAATTATGCTTATAGAAGGTTGATGATCTTGTCAAATTATCTGGACTATAACTAGGTAAATATTAAAATAATGTGACCACAGAATATTACATAAGGAAAAGCATTAAGCTCACAAACATTATCCATGCAATTCTCGGTGCAGAGACTTAAATACTTAGTCGCTGTATAGTTGATCGTACCTTTTGAGAACGATATGGTTAGGCCTACGAGAGGAAGCGTCTCACGTATACTTAACTGATTTAGAATCGGCCTAGTTGGTCAGCATTTATATGGCAAATACAGATTGGATGTCATGGTTTTTTTTCAAATGTGTGAAAACTTTATCAAGACATTGGTACCAGAGATCTACGGGTACACTGGTGGTCCAAAAGATCATAATAACAATACCACGGACTTTACTTCAAGCGGCTCTGGTTAAAGCGCGGAAGGATCTTAGCTAGAAGCTAACGGGTAGTGTTTGGTCAAAACTACTTCGCACTCCTTCTGGGCATAAAGACGTGACCATGTGTCGACAAATGATATTCATATAATGACATTAGTGGGTTGTGGTCCCTCTCTATATTTTGATCACTCTTTAAACGGCAAGTCGTAAACCAAGAATGCTTTCCGATATCTGGGGATTTTTAAATAATTAACCAGTAACTGTACTTGGTAATATCCAAATTGATTGATCTAGGTTCAAGATTAGCTTATGATTTATTCGCCAAACATTGTGCTTACTAGGACCGGGACGATTACTCGGTTCATCGGATACGATTCGCTTACAAGGTACTACCGGTTTCAATTTTGCGAAACCGCTAATCGTTTTAAGCAAAACACATCCTACACTGTTAATGAATTGTATGTTATCGCGTGCATTAAATATATCTTTGACAACAATATGCCTGAATGTTTTGATCGACACATAAACAAGCAAACTAGCTGGGTGGGTTTGGGTAACAAGTGATACATAAATTCATATATGATCATAGGATAAAATAAACACACATGCATTCTGCTGTTGAATGTACCGTGATATGGCCATCATGAAAGAGGGCGCCTTAATCTATATGGCGGCCAATTAACTGGTTTCAAAATATTGAAATCGTCCCGGTCCTAGTGCTTACGTTCAAACTGGTTGGCTATTAGATACTCATGATATACAAACGGCGGCATAACTGTATATATTATTGGGCACAAACTTGTATAAGATATTAAATGAAACTTTCCAAGATACTTACAGCAACTGTAATTCGGCGACATCAACGTTGATCGTCGAAAGAAGATAATGTTTATTATGTGGTGATAAAAATAATGTAGCGTTTTATCACCAACAAGTTTTCTGTATAAGTATTCTGTTTTGTTTCACCAATTTAAGGGCAATTTATGTGATGTGGTGTAGTATTTTACATTTCTCCACACTTGTTGACGTTGTTGTAATAACTGGGTGGTCTTTTTATTGGTACATGGCATGGCAAGACTAATGTGCCGTACCGTATGGGTTCGAATCGAAATATAGGTGCAACGTTTTCGTAAACTTTTCTATAGACTTTCATGAAACATGTGATTAATACAATAATTAACATCCATGAGAGTTGAAAATGCTCGAAGACTTCCAGTTGTACGGAGAATAGTCGTTAATATGTATTTATCTTCTATCGTGGGCTTCTATTTCATGGCGTTGATTTTTAATTGAAACATTACTCTCTATGTCATTGTCTAGAAAGGCTATAATTGAAAGAAATTAACTAAGCGGAGAACATAATAATATTGTAGTAAGAATTCAATAGCATTTAATGCACGGTCGACACATCGAAATATGATAATGTATTGTCAACATTTATAGTCTAAGCCGTCAGTTACTTTCATCATGATGAGCCAAAGGACTATGATTTACTTCAATGACAAAACCTCTGATGGTGTCACGTTAACATTGCATACTGGTTTATAGGAGCTCGTCAAACATACTATAGTCCGCCATGGATAATGTGATGTTTACGCACATGAATCGGTTTGGTCAACTGTGGCAAAATTGGTTTTACAAATCACTTAAATAAACAGATAAGGTCAGTATTGTACCCAAAACATCACTTATAATTGGTGCACATAATTGTAATCCACCTTAAAGGGACTGCCTCACATATTGGTGTATTGCAAAAATAAAATAAAATTGTCAAATATTCGCGTAATTTTAGTATAGTTGCCTGAATATCCCACAAACAACCACACTGACATCTAAAATAACTTGAGAAACTTCGGCATTCTGTAGTTATTTAGTATGTTTACATCAAAAATTCTATAGGGTATTAAAAAACCTATAGAATTAACACAACTATTACTTAAATTGCCCGAAATTTGTTCGCATTTGATGAAAACGAATTGAAAAACAAACCAAATACCTCACTGATGTTTACGCTGTAGTTTGTTGATGTTACAGTTCAATCATGTGTGAATTACATAATTCACAAAGCATGTTGGAAGAAAATAATACTCAGTGGGCGATATCGTGAGTGGTTAAAATTGCTTATCTGCACAAAATAATTCATAAAGCAACCGTCAGTGGCTTTCTATTACATCAATACATGGTTAGGTTGGAAAATCACGATATACAAAAATTATAGCCCAATCTGTGAGGCAGCACCTTTAAAATTTGTGGAATATACCAAATTTTCCCGCCTATCACATTATCATGGGCACACTATAGTAGGGTTTTATTGAATATTTATTATATAAGCACGTTATCGCAGACGATTGTCGTTTGGTATCCGACATTACTATGATTAAGTCAGTAACTTTACAACCGTTGTCTTGTAATAAAATCGCAACAAAGAAAATCATGATAACTATTAGTTCCGTCCTTTAGGAATGTTATAATAATTATTGTCTGTTATGGGTCAATGGCAACGTTCCCTCTACGGGACAGAATTATATTATGTCTCGTGTCATTGCTTCTCTGACTGACTGGCGTGGTAATTCAAACTACCTACGCTGAAATAAGACTTCAATAGGGATTTATACTAGACATACAGTAATTTCGCCACGTCTTTAACTTTAGATTGGTTTCTAAATCAAGGAGAAAAAACGTTGCACCACTCGTTCCATTCATCCTCTATTGGTATTTTCAATGTTTACTGCTAGAACTCGTGTGTAAATTACAAGTCGCAATACTTGCCAGGGGCGGATCCAGGATTTAGTGTTAGGGGGCGTGAAATGAAAAATGAGCTGGGGTCCAGGGGGGGGGGGGCGAAAAAGAAGACTGCCGAAAAAAAATTGTCCGGGCCAACCGGATTTAAACTCATACTCCCAGTATTATGAAGCCATAAGCGCTTCCACAACGCCACACGGGCTTTTGTCTTCAAGATAGGTAAACTAATATATGAAAGCGCGGAATGACGTAATCGAGCGGTTTATTCATGCGTTCGTTAATAAATTCACGATACCAAGGGAAAGTGACAATTTTATCAAATACAAATTCATGGAAATGTAAAAAGAGAATAAAATGACATTTTACCGTCTTCCCACAGCTTTAGGATAAACGCTTGTCAAAGTATTCTGCATTTTCGCTCGTTGTGGAGCTGGCGCATCCATCTTTGTTGTCATAAAATGCAGCGAAAAGAGAATCAATGTGCAAAAAGAGCGATACATCAGAATCGCAAAGTTCGACCTGAATAACGGGGCGGCAGAGAGTCTATCGAAGTGTCTGTGGTTAGTGGAAAATGTTAAATGGGCGCTGTGCACACAGAAAGCTGAACACAAATGACTTTAAATATGTGATTTAGTGTGATACAACAAATGAATTGACTTTACTTTGGCGATTTTAGGCGGGCGTGCGCCGGGTCCGCCCCTCTTGGATCCGCCTATGCTTGCTATATTAGAGTTATTAATTAATATTCTAGTCTTGTACATGTAGTACACTAATTAACACTACTGCTATTTGTATCAAACTAATTTGTTTCGCACACTAATTGGTTTCCAAAATAATTACACAGTTCTTGATATTTCGCACACTAATTGGTTTCCATAATAATTACACAGTTCTTGATATTTCGCACTAATTGGTTTCCATAATACAGTGAAGTTCCGCTAATAAGACCAGTCAAAAAGGTGGTCTTAATAGCGAATCGGTCTTATTAGCGGACCTTTTTTATTCTAAATTTAATACTTTCGGACCTTAAACTGGAAAAATTCTGCATGATTTCAAAATAATCAAAGTGGTCTTATTAGCGGAACTTTACTGTAATTACACAGTTCTTGATATTTCGCACACTAATTGGTTTCCATAATAATTACACAGTTCTTGATATTTCGCACACTAATTGGTTTCCATAATAATTACACAGTTTTTGATATTTTGGCCACGAATTGGTTTCCATAATAATTACACAGTTCTTGATATTTCGCACTCTAATTGGTTTTGTAAGCATTGGAAAATATAGTATACAGTATGTATACACGTGGATTGATAGGTATATCCGTGGCTAGGATCAGTAAATGTTATGTTATCATTGAACAACATATAACCTATGATAGATATGGTGATCAGCTGGTAACATGATACGAGTAGTTGCCACGCGATGTCACAACATTTGGTAAGAACATGGTCTTTGGTCACAGATTGGCTGGTTTGTGTAAGATGTATGCTTCCGGCGTGCTGGGCGATTCAGTTAGCATTTGAGTGTTGGCTTGAACAGTTAGTATTTGAACGTACAGTAGAGCAGACATATGTTTAGGACAACGTAGTAGTTAACCAATGCGTCTGTGAGAGCAGACTTATGTTTTGAGTGGCTTAAACAATATGTGGAACTATATTTATGTATCAGACTGATCATTGTTAGAAGGATTTTATACATCATGAATTGTACGATATGTGATTGCAGAGAATAAATTATGAACTGGAAGTTGCAAGTTGTTATGGATATTTAGTTATATTAAAGTATATTATATTTCGACATGTGTGTGTACAAATGATCCCAGGAATCCTCACAAGCGAGTTGGCTGCGTAACATCTCAGTTACAATGAAAGACACAATGTAATACTGAGACAAACATTATGAAATCTGAGCTCAACAAACGTTATAGCATCAACACTCAGACGAGATAACATCGAGCTCACAAAAGGTGACATAACATAACAATGTCACAGAGAAAGTCACACACAAAACATCCAAAGGTTTCATGAAGAATCTACAAGTTACATAAATAATCTATAAGGTTATATCACGAATTTATTCGGTTATAGTTTCCATAATAATTACACAGATCTTCATATTTCGCACACTAATTGGTTCCATAATGATTACACAGTTCTTGATATTTCGCACACTAATTGGTTCCCATAATAATTATACCGTTCTTGATATTTCGCACACTAACTAGTTTCAATAATAAGTGCACACTTTTTGATATGTCGCACTCTAATTAGTTTTCATAATAATTACACAGTTCTTGATATTTCGTACGCTAATTGGTTTCCATAATAGTAACACAGTTCTTGAAATTTCGCACTCTAATTGGTTTCCATAATATGTAATTACACAAATCTTGATATTTCGCACTCTAATTGGTTTCCATAATAATTACACAGTTCTTGAAATTTCGCACACTAAAATGTATGTTTATAAGCAGATGGTCCATGGTACTTTATAAACTGTCGAAGCTCAAAGCGTACCAAGTGTTGCACTTGCGTGGGTCCGTAATGCAGAACATACATTGTAACGATGTAATTGCGTTCTTCTTCTTCCACTGCCGAGACATGATGGCAACATACTCGCATCCATTTAATTAACAACATGATCGTACAAATTACTGAGAGGGCAACCAATATCTAAAAACAGGATAAAAACAACAAATCCTTATAACTTGATTGAGGAGATCCCTGCATTGCCAAAGTATTCATGGTGGAAGCTGTGACAAGGCTGTAGGGGAGTCTGTTCCACAGTACAATGGTGGATGCGAAGAAGGGCTCCTTTATGATGTTGGTACGGCAAAACTTCATCGAGTTGTCCCTTGCTGTTTTAAATCATTCATGTCTCAAGTTGAATCTTCTTGGAATGGCGACCTCGTTGACGATGCGATACATCAGGACATTTCCTATTTATAAACGATCTCGTTTCACGCGGTTGGAGAGACGACTGGTGCTTGAGGGCTTTAACGGGCGATAGTACTATCGCTTGCTAATTTCACGAACCCAAGTTACGTAAAACACATTGGCCAAGATCGGACGACCCAAAAATGCATTATTCCCTCCTACGAAGTTCAACGTTAAATGAACCAATTATTTCTTTGCTTGATTTCGTGACGATATTCATTACAATCCGATATAGCAGCAGGGCTTAATATTTCATAAACAAAGGCAATTAAACTGTAGAGTATTGCTCTGGACGGAAAAAGCAAGGCAAAAAAGAAGGTGTAAGGAGGTTATTGTTTGTACACGATTGTCGTCAGCCTGGTGAAACATTTTATCCATTGCAAGAGCACTGTCGATAATAAAATATTGTACAAAACTGTACTCGTAGTAACAGTTAATATATTCAAATGCTATTATCATTCATCCGTAATAATTGTATACGTTTGTCCTTTTGACGTGTGTGAGTAATCTATTATTTTTCTTTTTAATGTGTTCTTTTGATTATCCCGTTCGTGCTCTGTTGATTCTGTTATTCCTTAATGTGTTAATGTGTTCTTTTGATTATCCCGTTCGTGCTCTGTTGATTCTGTTATTCCTTAATGTGTTAATGTGTTATTTTGATTATCCCGTTCGTGCTCTGTTGATTCTGTTATTCTTTTTAATGTGTTAATGTGTTCTTTTGATTATCCCGTTCGTGTTCTGTTGATTCTGTTATTCTTTTTAATGTGTTAATGTGTTCTTTTGATTATCCCGTTCGTGCTCTGTTTATTCTGTTATTCTTGTTAATGTGTTAATGTGTTCTTTTGATTATCCCGTTCGTGCTCTGTTGGTTCTGTTAAGCTGTTAAGAACAGCCTTCGCTGTCCGATATGGAATGCATTTTCACATTATACAATTACCACGTAGATTTACAGTCACAACTGATTGAGATTCCAATCACAAAAATAACTTCGCCTAGTAACGCCTGTTTCTTTAGCAGAATTATTGTGTTGTTTTATTCTACAGTATACCCCTTGCTATTCCAGTTTACATTTCCGGGTCCACTTAACTGTTACATTCAAGGTGCTGCCTCACAGATTGGGCTAAACATTTTGTATATCGTGATTTTCCAACCTAACCAAGTATTGATGTAATAGAAAGCCACTGACAGTTTCTTTTTGACAGATTTGGTGCAAATAAGATATTTTAACCACTCTCGATATCGCCCACTGAGTATTCTTTTCTTGAAAAAGGCGCTAAGTTTCCTTCCAACATGCTTTGTGAATTATGTAATTCACACGTGATCGAACTGTAACATCAACAATCTACAGCATAATCATTTGTGAGGTATTTGGTTCGATTTTAAATTCGTTTTCATCAAATGCGAACAAATTTCAGGCAATTTAATTAAAAGTAGTGTTAATTTTATAGGGTATTAATACCCTATAGATTTTTTTATGTAAAAATACTAAATAACTACAAAAATGCCAAAGTTTCTCAAGTTCTTTTGGATGTCAATATGGTTGTTTATGGGATATACAGCCAACTATACCAAAATTACACGAATATTTGACATTTTTATTTTAATTTTGCAATACACCAATATGTGAGGCAGTCCCTTTAATAAAGCAATAGTCGTATGCTAGTATTATGCATTCTCGTCATTTTACCATGCAATGAATGTGTATTTTAGTAATGTTAGTAGTTGGTTTTAAAAATGTTTCCTATGATATATAATAAATAAACGACAAGCTTTAATCACATACTATACCAATAAATCCATAAAGAGATGTTTTTGTCTGTACTGTTAAGATTGTTTCGAAAGTGTCTCAATCATTGTCTCTCTGGATTACATTTCTTTTACATTTGTAGTTTCATGTTTTTTTTGTTTTCCAAAGTGAGGGTTACAGTTGTTCTGTCGTGTATGTTTGGCAATCTGTCAGTACGAATTACTTCCACATTAATGTTGCTTTTCTTAGGAAATCATCAGCAATAATTTTGGGGGAGATATCACCAAAGATACGCTGTTTCACATTACTTTTGGGAATATTATACATTACTCATATACTGTAATGAATACAGTCATAAAGTCAATTGTTTTGGCGTCATGCATATGCCTCATCTGACAACTGTGTTAAACACGCTTTTAGATAACATATTGACTTGCCAAAAATGATAAATTGGTCATTGTGCGATGGGAATTATATAGGGAAAACGTCAAACCAAACTTGTGTATATCTAATATGCAATTTTTCGATATGTACATTGTATGTATACATCCTTTTAAATAATTTCAAATACTACAATTATAGCACCTAACTTTCTTACTATTGTGATTTAATAATTGTATATGCATTATTAAAATAATTCCTTTTTGATCATTTGAAATCATAAAGATGTTTTAAATTGTAAAATGGTCGAATGTTGATTACAGAAAAGAGATTGAACAAGCAAACTATCAACATTTTAATGTATATTTTCTGTATTCAAAAGTAAACAAAAACAGTACCGTGGGATGTTATTAAATATTGATCTTATTTAAGTGAAGGATAACGATAGCCAATCATATCGCTGTTACTCACCAAGACTTAAATATGGCGTGATCTGATTGGTTGTCTTTATCCTTAAGTCAAGAAAGATCAATATTAAATACCCCCTGATTTTTTTCTGATAAAATTGTTAATATAATAAACTTGACACATTACTGCACATGGCTGAATGTTTATCCTGATTTAACCTTATACGGAGAAATAATTGAGAGGGCATTTTAATAAAGTAAATTTTGATATAAAAACGAAACTTTCATTATTTGATAAAAATGGTGGTATCTATAGGTATCTATAGTGTTATACGGTGCTGTACTCGCTGAGCTAGGTAGATTCCCTTTATCGCGCCCACAAACGGGTATTTAGGTGGCTCCTTTTAATGGACAAACCAGTTCAAAATAGTTAAAACAAAAGTAGAACTTTCTTTTACGTGGCTAAACCTACACATAACTACTCTTCATTCCGTATTGTAGCCACATAAATACCGTTTCGTTAGACCGTTCGGTAATATGCAAATAACGTTCGTTCAAGTATTGGACTAAACTTATGAAAAAATACTAAATCGCCTAGGTATGATTTTCAAACTAATTATTGGGCAACTAGAATTAACTCTGTGATTGATCACCTTGGCTTTGGTTATGTAAGACACACTTTCAATGTAAATGTGTGAAAGCTATTTCCCAACTACGTATACAGCTTAATTATGTTACTCAAAACATTGCTACACGTGGTTAAATAGATGCATTTTGATTATATTGGTTAGCATGACAATATCGGATGTTCAACGCTGTAACATATAAGTGGGCGTCTCTAGTAAACAATTCGACAACAGCATGTTTCGGTATTAAAAACTTTATTCACTAAACTACGAAACAATGAACATGAAGTAATCCATTAATCCAGAATTAAAGGTAACTATACTGAAAATACAATGTATTGATTAAGCATTATACCGGAGCATAATTTTGTCATTCAAACGAAAACAATAAATGATAAAATTGGTCGAAATGAACACTCTTTGTATTGATTGGGTTTGTCTATTTTAAGACTAGAAACGAGAAATCGTAACGATAAGGAATATATTGATACATACTCTGATGTAATCCTATAATCCTTTTGCTGTGGAAACTGGGTCGTTCAGCTAGTAAGTAGGTCATCCGACTATACGGGCCTTTCAACGTTTTAATACTGTTATTTTACTTTTGAGACTAAAGGCTTCTATTACTATGTAGTTCAGCAGTTTTACTGTTGTTACTAGGTCATTCAGCGTAGGCATTCCGCCTTTTGGTTGCTGTATCTTTATCTTTTCTACTGGGTCATTCAGCTAGTTATAATTTATTATACTTTTCGACAGCTGGGACTTGGGCGGACCTGCGCTTGTTTAGTTGGGCATTGTGCTTTGTGTGTTTTTAATGTTTTCTGTGCTCGGCTGGTTAAGTTGAGTGCTGCCTTCCCTGTCTGACTTAATATACTCTTTTTTCTAATCAGACTCAGTTATTGCCAACAGTACGTTATGGTGTTACTGATATCGGTTTTGAACATCAAATGTGATTGAATGAATGTACACATTTACCATTTTTAACTGTCTGTCTAAGATAGGACATTTATGAATACATTTTAGACATTTAAGTGCCTTGTTCAGTGATAGCTCAGTACTAATCACTGTGAACGTGTCAGTTTATATAGATGAATACGTTTGATTGCACGAATCAAAATGTTTTGCAATCAGCAAATTTGCCAAGATAGACAAAATAGCATGTCGTTCCGAGACATGATCGAGTATCTATTTCGGATGTTCTACAAAGAGTGTTCAAGTGTTTCATTTCATTAAATGCATATGAATAGAGAATTGCGTGTGTGGCCTTATCAATTGGAGCTAGCAATGTATACAATGTGCCTTTGTGATTTTTTTTTTTCTGTTGGGTGCTGCCGCCCTTGTCCGATTTCTAATTTATCTTTTTGGCTATGGTTATGTTAAACTTGTTTTCAACGGCAACGTCCTCAGTCTCGTTATGTTTTGAAAAGAGTGCTTAAAAACGGGTTTTGCCATTGAGTGGAAACTCAAAGTCTTAAATAAAGAATAAAGCCTTACGACCCATTCTGAAGATATTCTGACCCAATACCATCTCTGATAAAGAATAGTACTGCGCAACAAGACAGAAGAATTAGAGGCCCATAAAAAGAGACGTGGTGTGAACCATTCAAAGGGCCATGAAGAACCGAGGTTTAACAATGAAGACGGTGCCACAGGTTGCTGCAGATCGTCTCGACACTAGGAGCACTGACTGAGTATCTTATCTACATATCCTTTCCGCTACCACGATTTTTTGGGGGTTATGAGAAATTCATATGGTCTCTATACCCCGTCCCTGAGACACTATTGACTTGCAGCACTGATAAAAACTAAAGGTCACCGGAAATGACGATGTGACGGTGACCCTTGAGCGAAAAACTTCTTTTTTTTTTTTTTTTTTTAGCTTGACAGGCCTACGTTTTGGGCCCTTTACCTTTAGGGCATTGGTCCTGACCCGTTTGTCTAGCCTTATATTCCTGCTACAGAAAAATAAAAACTTTTTGGCGCTAAATGTTAATGCAATTTCACAGGGAATCGTACCGCAATGGCGGGTAGGACCAGTAATTTCAGTTTTGTAAAATCTACGTTCAAAGCCCTTTTAAAAGATCTAGCGGGCCCAAAAACCTGTGCACGACCCTAGGCCCGTAATATCCTGTAGTCTGGGATGCCTGTGTGCCCATGACAGCAAAATTCCCAAATTTGGGCATTTAGGTCGAAAACTACGGAAGGCCGAAATGGCCATCCCGGCGAGTCTGCATTAGTACGCTATGGTAGCGGAAAGGATATTGGAAAGTTATATTTGTGTTTTGTTTTTGTTTTCTGTGCTGGGCTGTTTTAAGTGCTGCCTTCCCTATCCGATTTTCTTTTTAGTAACCGGAATGGATGAAACAAGTAGGACAATACACGCAGGCGATAACACGATCAATTACCCATTCAGAATAAGGAATAACAGATACCCATCCCTACAGAAGGAAATACACGTTCCACTTTATTTTCACAAACACCACATCGTATATCGGTTGTAGCAGATCTGTCATGATCAACATGTTTAAAGTTGCCTGCACGCACTATTGATATGTTAAACTGGCACAAAATGCATGGTCATATTACGGCATGGCTATATTTTACCCTCGTTGTTCATTTATTTCGTTTAGTCAGGATACCAGTTTCGCGACCAACAATCACATCTTGTCTAGTTTAGTCTTGTCTTGCACCGACGTCGAAATATAATCAGTGTATATTAAACAAATTCAAACCTTATCTTTATTTTGACAATAATAACTGCATGCTTTGATTCTCAACATAATTAGTTTATACTGATTTATTCCAGGTCGGTTACTAAACAAGTTTTTTGAACTTCAATAAATCACTCTCGACATCTATTCCCGGGTGTTATCCAACGCTTCAAATGCATGTCGATGAGAGAAGAGAACCCAATTTCATTTTATGCTGAGCGTCTAGTATTTGAATTACTGATAACATTTCTGTTACGTTTTTTGGTATGACGCGGCCTAAGATTGGGCCATGGACCCCCGAACTGGAAGTGTTATTGTTTCTTTACGTTCTGAAATGCAATGTCGTTGTTTTAATATTTCCATTTAAATAAGCAGATATCTGTCTAGCTCTAAATACCCCACAAATTGCAACTGTCAACCGGGATTGTTACATGTAGTATTCTAGAGTGCATACGCTTATGAAATAAATCAACACTGACAGCAGACTGTACTCTACACTTCAAAATAATCACGTTCAATTTCCGTGCTAACTTCTAAACATCTAGAAACGATTGATCTATAGAAGCGGCGTCAAAGATAAAACCGTTATTTACGCATTGAAGCGGTATCAAAGATATCGAAGTTTCTACACAAGAACTACATGAACTATAATCTCACCTTGTAGACAATGTAATACTTTTATCTTCTTAACCATAAAGTGAACCTAAATGCATAAAGCTCAAAAAATCACCGTGTACAGACAGCTTGGATATGTTTTTGCATGGTTTAAGAACCGGTTTTGTCTTATTTTAAATGTTTTCCGTCGTAATGTGATCAATTACGGTTTATTCCCTGCAGTTTCCCAAAAGTGATACTTATGCGTAATTGCAATTATTTCTAAATGTATATTTACGCGGTTAGTATAAGTGGAAAATAAATCAGATGCGAGACTTATAGGCCAAATACAAAATTGATATCCATTTAGGTAAAATATATTTTGGATTTTATTTGGCAATTACTTATCTAGTTAAACCTATTTTTTAATTCCAACTATAGTCGGGTCGACCTGAATCTTTAAGGTACCTAAACAACTCATCATTTTTATTTACGGCATACATGGTAAAACTTTCTTCATGCTAGACAAACTGTCGTTAGGTAATGACTTTTAAACAATTTTTGGACCCATATGTCTATGTTTAGGTTCCTTTGAATAATTCTTACACGAATAGAGGGAAACGGTTACAAGTGTAATACATGTAGCGTAATCGCAGTTATAGTCTCATTTGTAAAAACACCATTATAGAAAGGTTACACTATACTAGCAAGAGCAACATTAGTTAAAAGGATAATATTCAGTCAGGCAGGGAAGGCAGTGCTCAGCTTAACCAGCCGAGCACAGAAAACATAAAAACATACAAGTCACAATGCCCACCTGAACCAGCCGAGCACATAAAATGTAAAAACATACAAGACACAATACCCAACTAAACAAGTTATGATCCCCCATGTCCAAGCTGTCGATATCCTAAATGAACCAGTTTCAGCAATCAAAAAGCTCAATGCCCAAGCTAAATGACCTTGTTCCAACAGCAAAATGGCCGAAATACCTAGTCTTAATTGTCAGAAGTCCTAAAAAGTAATCAAATGAAATTGAATGTTTGTACAAAAAGACTTAAGGCACTAGACAGTGAAATCTTCATTTGCAATTACCTCCCTTTATGATAGACGGAAGTAAGCATGTAAGTGCTACAAACTGTACGCTCCGACAGTGAACATGAAGCACATACAAAAAGTCCCAAACGTACAATCTACTGCAAATATTACGCAAATCTGAAAATTATCTTATTACAATGTACTACCGTACCTGCTATTAAAACAAGGACATGACTGAAACCATCCTCACATAACACCAAACAGATCATAAAACTCGGACAGAAAAGGCAGCTCTCAACTTCAGTAGCCAAGCACAGAAAGAATAAAAGCAATACGACACAATGCACAACATACAACTGAACAAGAAAACGAACTCAACCGCTAAAAGTGCAACAAAAGTCGAAAGTCCAAGTCCTAGCTGTCAAAAAGCAGACAGACCTAAACATTGCCAATTCTGGGTATTGAATCAGGATAAATTTATTTCGCACGATATGCTAACTCTCTAGAAAGCGCGATACTGTTTGTAACAACAATAGCACACAAAGTTTTTTACATGTATTAATGAACATCTTTTAGCATATGACATTTAATTTAGTTGAATGTGATACACAAATGGCTATTTGTGGTTTAACAGTATTTGTTATGTTGTCTAAGTTTGTGATAGACAGTCTTAAGTGCGTAGCATTGAGATTGGCCAATAACTTCCGACGTAAAAGGAATGGTGTTCGTTGTTTCATAAAGAGTGCTGCTTATTTCTGGTGGACACTAGTATTAACATGTCTTTCGTAAAATAGTATCTATTTTCCATACTCATCAGTACATTATAAGTGGCTATATTTTGATTCATGCACAATCAATTGACGTATGTTCACATAATATTTCTCAATGTATTGTAATACTAGGTCTACTGAGTATTTGTGTTCGGAAGCAATACATCCATCACACTCCTGTCATCTAACATTTCCTTTCAATACTAGCATGTATTATGAACGGTCTAACCATACAAATGGGAAATTAAGATTGACCGTTCGTTTTGGAAACGTTGATGAAGTGGAAATAAAGATGAATGAAAAAGTCAAACTTGAAATGGTTTATTTCGACCTACGTCATGAATGGGAAATTAAGATTGACCGTTCGTTTTAGAAACGTTAATTAAGTGGAAATACAGATGAATGGAAAAGTCAAACTGAAAATGTTTTATTTCAACCGTCGTCATGTTCCGAACAATACAAACTCTATATTATTAAGTGCCGGAACTTATCATAAACTCATTGGAGCGTAATCGTGTCCTAAACGTTGATCATTCACGAAGTTACTTCATGACCATTCACAATATTTAAGTATGTTTTTTGTGAAATGTTCCAAAATACAAATGTAATATGCGCGTTATGTTATGATATACAATACAACCTCTAACAGCAACTCCAATTGGGAGCTGCAACTATTGGCCATTATCAGAGATTGTTACACTGCAGAGGTTACATTTATATAAATATCAGTTTAGGTATAGTCCGTTTGCGGCGAAATAAATCGTCTAAAATGAAGATTTCGCAGTATTTACTGCACCTACAAGGATGAGATTCTGCACGGGTGAATGAAATGTATCTACCTAATATACAATTAAATTTAAGCAGCATCGGGCATGTGTGAAAAAAATTGTGTTCATAAGTTCTATGTAAAATATTTGTAGTTTACAATGAAACTTCATGTTAGAAGACTCGATACACACAACAGCCAATTTTATGGTCACATGACACGTCTAACGGTAGATTTACGTGTTTGTAACATATAATATAGCATATACGAAGCCCGTCTGTGCATCTGTACTGTTTGTCTGTATCATAATTTCGGGTCTATACGTAAAAATGGTTTGCGTCTTGCAGCCTCCTTCTCGAACTATAAAAAACACGGATTTTACAGCGTCTTTGAACGATTTTGACTGCTTAATATTAGGGCTTCAAACTTGTGAAGGTCGATTTCAGACCATTACTTAAGAATATAACCCAATTGTATAGGACTGGTCCAGTCATATGAATACATGTACATTACAATACTCCAATAACTCTTAATTTAACATGATTAAATATGTACATGTATGAGTATATGAGTAAATATATAGCTTATGTGTCTGAGTGAATAAGGCTTTGGTTTTCACTGCTTTTTCGTGATATTATTATGCATTATCTGTATACACATGTACGAGGGTTGATCGCGAAGTTCGTGTAATTTGCTTATAAATTATTCATTTTTAGTTAAATATTGATGAAACTTCACTATCAGGATGATCAACATGATTGAAGTTGAAATATAGAACGGAATAAAAATCCATCAACTTATGCGACAATTAACGGTACCCTTGGCAACGCTACTACACGTGGTTGCAGCACACCAAAATTAAGACATTTTTCATCTTTCGTTCTCCTGAAACAATGCCGTTTTTAAAGTCTTATGTGTGACTAAAATTCACGCAAATATAACACATCATACGTCAACGTCATAGGGTCATTTCCATAGAATATAATGTCGTTTACTACATTCGCTATCAAATTAGCACTGTCTTTTACTATACTGATAATGAAACGGAAACAACGTCATGACGTCAAAGAGGTGACATTGAATTGAGGCGCTTTACAGAATGTTGCATGGGAATGTGAAACAAACACTGACTGAAACCAATGAAAAGATGAAAATGTTCGACAATTTAAAAGCGTATAGCCCGGCAGTTACCAACATACAACACAGACGATTCAAAATGCACAGAAGGTCAATTGAAGTCAACAATAGAGAAAGGTTGCCATCGACAGTGAGTCCGTGTGTACGTGAAAAGTGCGCGGAATCACCCGAAAAGACAGACGTCAAACCATTAGACTGATAGTCAGCGAGCTCGAGAAATCTCCTTTAACTATGTATGAGATCTGTCCGAAAGAGCTAGGTATGGGGAAAATCAGATATTCGTGTCACTTCGTGGGACAAGTGCTCCATACATTGAACCTACATGTCGTTTGACGTTATGTGACGTCGTTTAATTTAATTGTGTGCGGCGTCTATGCATAGTGGATGTTTAGAAATCGTCGTAACTATGTAACTGTTTGATATATTTTTCTCATTTTTATAAGAGAGTTTGATAATGCATAACAGATTGTTATGATATTATTTATTATTCCTTATGTGCAAAACAACACGATTCACAACAAAATTACACGAACTTCCCGATCAACCCTCGTATAAACACACAACAGCGACATACCTAAACAAATCGATTTATACGGGCCTCAAACATTTCGCTTTCATCACAGCAATGTCAATTTCGCTGATCACGGATTATAACAGTTAAATAAATGACAGTAAAACATCAATGGAATACCAGATTACCTCCCTGCGTTAAAGTGTCCAAATTCATGTAATATTAATATACAATTAAGAATAAACTTGTTTAAATAATTAATTGAAAATTATGAAATTTGAAATTGGAGTAGGTAGAATGTAATTATGACTCTATGTAAATTTTTATCAAAATCTAATGAATAGATTTACAGAAATTTGAAATTTAGACGATTTTTTTCGCTGCAAACGGGCTATAGATTTTAAATGTGGTGTCATGTTTTCGTAGCTATTCAGGTTCGTTCTTGTTTTTTCTTATTTTTGTAGTGTGGTCGACTTTCTTTTTCGCTCTGCTGTTTCAGTGCAGTGCCATTTCCCTTCAGCTTTGATATTCCTTTTTTCATGATCTAATTTGATGTAACTGAAAATTGAAATATATCGTTTTTAATTTTCTTAATCTAATATACTCATCACGATATGGTCACCTGAGACCCTAATCGTGGATGTATACAGAATCGCTCATAATTGCTTGTGATATCCGTTAACATATCCAAACCGTGTAGACAATAAAAGACACACTGCATATACAATACATATTGAATCTAGCATTTAGTTATACATAAACTGTTCATTAGTTATCGACTAGAGCAAAATTTATAAACCTTCGTGTTCAGTGGCTTCTCTTTATATATATTGCTTTATATTTCGTAAGCATATTTTGTTTTCCTTACAAACAGTGAAGTGTTCCAAAATGCATTCGAGTATATTGCATTACAAACGTATCAGACCCTGAAAATATAATATATTCAAGTCAATTCCTCAGTTATGGCGTTCGACTGAGACAGTTGATCCTGTCTAATTGGCCAATGACCTCCGGCTTCCAGGTAAGAGACAGAAAGTTCGTGTGATGCAATGATTCAGCGAGTTGTCCTAGCTCTTTCTCAATAGACGCCTTGGTTCTTTTACGTGCCCGTCTATTGCATCGATACTCACGAGACAACCAGTGTGTTCGAAACAATTTCGTCTATAGTTAGGTGGAAAACGCTGAAAAGCCTTTCGGACCAGTGACATCTGCGCTAACCACTCGGTCCCCGTTTAACCCATTTCTACATAATTAGAGAAGTAGTCAGTTGTTTGATGAAAAGCAAGTTAGGTCTTTTGTCCCAGTAGAACATTATTCAGTCATTGCACGACCGCTGTCTGATAGCAATGTATCAAAGAATGGTGCAATTTCCACATTTCATCTACGGGACAGTCATAATTATGTCTGCAGACATGATTATATTTGTCAATTAAACGAGTTTCCCATTTTCTCTGACTACCGGCATGGTAATTCTAACCACCAAAGAGGTTGCGTTCCCCCAATAGGGATTGATAGTCTAGGCATACAGATCTGCCTTCACGTCGTTTACATCGTATTGGTTTCTGTAAACGCATCTCCATTTTCCGGCCGGCGGGAAAATGTTCTTCTCCTGGATTTATATTATATATCATTCTAATGTGTTTTCTGCATGGTCCAATTGATGAAAGTAAGATAAGCATTATGTAATCAGCTAAACACGATTACATTACTGCAATCATAACACGTTTTGTTTATTGAATGGCCCTCCTTCGGGTATCGTTATATGAGTGGTAATGTAAATGGCTGAAGCCACTAATCGTCTAGATAGTTAAGTAGTAGGCGGTCGTGTAAACCGCCGAATGCCGGGAATCGCTCTATGGAATATTTTTACTGCGAATTAAATTGTGGTACTCCACGTCATCTGTTGTTTGGAACCCGGAATTTCACATGCACAGTGACGTTACGTCCACTACCTTCAACGAACATTAAATAGATTATCATCAACCGGCTTATGTGTGCCTCCACCCGGATTTGAAACCGGTTCGCCAGATTAGATGGCAAGCGCACTAGCTATTGAGCTACAGAGGCCACTTCATCATATAAATACACTACAGTGATAGCTGATAAATAATAAACTACTTTAAAAGCCCTGACTACATTGCAATGCGCTTATTACACCCGAGTTGACGACTGAGCAGGAAGCTATCCTGTAACATTGAAGGGCTTTGAATTGTACTACCAATGGGGCACTGGGAATTTTAGAAATGCTTTTCAGTATTTCCCACCGAACACGAGATTAACAGGTTAAACATCCAGAGGTAGACATGCGTGTATCGGTGCTATACACCGGACACATTAAAGAACCAAGAAATCTATCGGGTATTCCGAAACAACTAGAGCAGCGCGCCCGGATTCCTTGTATCACACAAACGTTCTGCCTTTACCCTCGAAGCCGGTAGTCATTATCCAATTAGGCGAGTATAAAATCCTCTTGTCACGCACTACGACTCTCACAGTCGAACGCACAAACTCTTGAAACAATATTGCTTCTTCCAATATATCTACATTTCGCTAACTTAGAATTAGAAGGTCGTAAGTACCCGATATTTTGAGAAAACAAGGAAAAACTACACTGTACTTGTGGAAAAACAAGCTTTTTAACTTCGGTCTGATTAACATGACCAGTTCCGATTTTCATGAAAAAAAGCTCATAAGAAGAGCCTTGAGATGCAGTTTTTAAATATACACGAGTCTTATCAGGTTGTAGGAAGTACTAACGACCTTCTAATTCTGAGCCGGCGATATCTACATTTATTATTTTGTATGTGTCATCGTCGTTGTTATCTATATAGATAATGTCAACTTTGTCAAGGGCAATATCAATAAATGACACAGGAAACCGTATTTTTGTATTATATCACATGCGAATTAGATGTTTACAAATTTGGTAGAATATGCAAATATACTTACTAAGTGCTGCCTTCCTTGTCTGATTGTATTATCTTTTTTGAAAAACCATAACGCAATATGATCAGACAATGAAGCGGAAATACATAATTTAAATACTTTAAATAATACCGGTAATATAACCAGACAATATAAAGTAGGCACCAATGTGCAAAATAATACGCTAGAATTATATGGTATTACCTATTTGTTACTTGTTCTTTACTTGTTAATATTAATTTGCTATGGCTATTTTTGGATGATGCGCATATGCGCTATGTAATGATGCAGTATTTAAAATGCAATTTACGTAATTTACTTAAGGAAATGTTTGGCACGCTTTCTATCCAGAACAGAACAATCACTTTATTTGCGTAATTTTCACCGATTACAGACTAATAATATGTGAATAATATTTTTACAATGTTATCGGTTATGTTGGTACATTGTATTTAGATTTCCATGACCTAAGTTTCCATCCTTCCGATAGGTGTATTATCGAGTTAGTTTCTTCAATCCGTCACAGTCATGTGCGACGGTTTGTCGTCATGTTTAGATATTCACTTGTTTCCTCCTTGGCAAGCAACATAACAACGACGGAAATACCAATAGCTGTGTTGGGATGAGGTCAATGACAATTTGAAACGCACTGCCCAACGTTTATCTCAATATCCTGCTGTCATTGTGCATCAGGAACGCGATTATTGCTGTTTGCATCCTCCAGTTCCGACACACTGGTGTCAGTGGATTAAATGGATGACTGAGACTTTCGTGTGAGCCTGTTGTATTTCCTTTACTTTTAACACTTGTGAATTACAAATAGCTATGACGGCTGTGTGAGATCGTACAGTTTGAATATTGATACTCTTGATGAACACAGTATTCTGTTTGTATCCGTGTATTAACGATATGTATTAACGGCTCGCCTCGCAATGATGCCGTGATGTCCGGTTTATAAATTCCGCACGTCGCAGCGCACAATTAGCATCAAACTGTTTCGCAGTGGTCTCCCTTGTCGTTGCGCTCATGAAAGACGCAACACGTGACGAAACTGCGATGATAAGTTTGAATTATCAGCAGATGATTTACTAGTAGCTAGCGTACCGGTATTTTGGACATATGTTGAGTCAGAGACAGGTGATTAGATAAACAGACAGGGTTGTTTTGAAATATCCATTTTAGTGTTACCTGACTGTTGCATGGGTGGCTTGGCGCTGCCCCAGTGGCTTTGGATTGTCTGTGTGCTACAGTTTTTCAAAATTCAACGGTGTCTCGTATTTTGAGTTTCGCTCTATGATTTACCATGTGATAAAGCAACAGAAACATTGACATAACTGAGTTCTAGGTATGGTACGTTATATATCGGTTTCTGTCTGAAAGGCAAATAAACTGTTCCCCACATCCGTCCCTTCAGCTTTACTCGTTCATATAATATAAAAACCCGCATATTTTCATATTTTTCCCATTCCACTGCGTTTAGATTCAAATATTTTCGAATAACATCAATTCCTATATTGTGTTATGAATGTGAATTACTACTTTGTACAAAATTTAATGTATAAGTTTGAATGATCTTGTACATTTGTTTTTTTTTCTTGTACGCTATAAACATTATATATTTCTTGCTAACTGAAGAGATA
Organism: Spisula solida; assembly: GCA_947247005.1. Taxonomy (NCBI): domain Eukaryota; kingdom Metazoa; phylum Mollusca; class Bivalvia; order Venerida; family Mactridae; genus Spisula; species Spisula solida. The sequence goes on along the minus strand of OX365960.1, from coordinate 23,292,739 downwards.
TGAAGTTCTATCAGTGAAATAAATCCTAAATCTTCACTAAGCTCCGCCCCCAGTGAGTACTACTTAGATTGTATCATCAATCCTGGTTTTCAAGCTGACACTAAAGTGTAGATCTAAGTAACGCTTTCATTATTGAATGGGAACTTGTCATGTTCGTAGTCATTTTACTAACATCATCTGAATGTTGGTGTCATTTATAATGTTACAAACATAACGTATTGCCTAGTATTATCTTCGCCTACGACAACTATTTATATGTTGTTGTTCTCCATTTCCACACTATAACTCAACTTTCTATCTGTCTAGTCCTTTTCCTCGTGCGATTTAAATGCATTTCAATCAGTATCCCATTTAGACCGAACATTTCAGATAGCTCTTTTTGGTTTTATTGTAACTCTAGATTGCGTTTTTGATATGCAATGTCACTTTCCATTGCCAAACGTTTGTTTCAATCGTTTTTCCGCGTCAGTTTTCATTCTTTTATTTATAGCAATCTGTCTGGAACACTGGCTAGATGAATCCGCCACCGTATATAACCGAAGGGAAAGATGTTAAGAAACAGACTTATAAAACTGAATAAAGAAACAAGCAAGCAATCTGTATGTACAAATTATTTTCACATTTGTGCCTTTCACATCTAAATGCAAAAGACAAAGTTCCTTGCTAGACGTAATAAAATTAAGGCATCGTGTTAAAAAAGCAAGTAAGCAATCTGTCTGTATGGAATGTTTTCACATTTGTGGGTTTTTTTCATATCTATCGAAACGGTATTAATTTAAGATTATTACTGATGCTTATTATATCAAAATACCTATAATCATACAATCAATTGTTTTCACACGTGTGTGTTTTCATACTTACGTCAACACTTTGGGAAAATCTATCGGCACGGTATTTAAAGTCCCATTATCTCTCCCAAAAACTGTTTTCCAATCAACCATTTAATACACTAAATACGAGGAGGTTCCTCACAAATTACTTAATGTGGCTTTAAGTATTAACTGATACTAATTACACCAAGATACAATCATAACATCCATTGTTTTGCCATCATTCATATGCCTTATCTTACTGCTGTATTGATGAATGGCTTTTCTGTAAAGATAACATACGTTTTGATAACCAAAAGCAATAGTAAACGTTCCTTACTGAACGATGACATATAAGGAAGGAAGTGGATTATCACGTTAAACTACATGTTGGGCGCGTTTACGTTCTTGTATAAAATGCGATAGTTCGACAGTTATAACTTTAAATGTTATTATATACAAGTACTACCATTACAGGTAGTGCGCGCTAGCAACCACCACTAAGATACTTACAAAGTGGCAAATACAGTCCGTCTTAGATTAAAAAACATATATGAATGTGACTTCCGATGAATATTATAAACAAAACAGCCAACAAAATCGTATCAAGTCTGACTTAATGGATTCATTTGCTCGATGTTTAAAAAATAACCACGTGGTGATGTTTTCGAATCAAACATTAAAAACAACTAACCATACCCACTACAACACCTAAGTTACTACAATCATTCACAATAACCAATAATGAATTGTTATATTACAATATTAATGGCATATTTTGTTGTTCTTTATCGGCCCCCTCTTACGACCATAAAAACAATTGTAGATTTTAAACACATAACGATGATTGGAAATTTTATCTTGGAATCTCTATGTGGTAAAAACAATGCACTCGATTTCATCCTACGATGGAAACTGTCTATCAAATGGTGATCAACCATTGATTTATTCACATACAGCATCTGTTAATTTCATTTACAACTGCAAATTCAAGATTAAAACACCCTTATGATTGTGATTAATGAGATTTAAAAAGAGAATGCGCAAACATGTCTGTGCACGGAGGCTATAATTCTTGACGTATTTAGATTTGTTTGAAGGCGCGAAAGGGAATTAATGTCACTCAAGCTGCCTTGTCACAATAACCAGATTGTCGGGTTTTGCCATCACATTGGGATTTGTGATTGTATTTTAGTTTGTACCACTGTATAGTGGCATGTTTAAAACAAAACTTACCATAACAAATAAGGAAAGTATTTCCCCAGGTGTAATCATACACGATAATAAGAATAAAGACGGTCGTTTTTTTGTCAAACAGAATAACATACTAGAGAAAGATATTCTGTTTCGTTCGAGTGGTCCTCATCGATTTTAGAGGCTCTACTTTCCATTCCGCTGATAAAATCCATCATTAGGCCGAATATTTGCTTCTGTTACATAAGTATAGCTGTGCTAGGAACGAATATAATTGCTGAGTGCTAGAGTAGTGGCAAAATTTCTTGCGCTGTATATTACAATATGTATATGTAGGCGTTTTATTTTTTTCCTGGTATATTTTTACCGAAATAATGCTTATGTCACTCATCTCTCTGTGTTGACATTTCCTATCAAATGGGATGCGAATAGTATAACCATCCCGGAACGAAATTTAAAAAAATGAAAGTCCATCAAGAAACGGCGATGATGTGTAGGTTAAGATGAAAGCATTAGTCACGCGGAATATGTCAGTTATACAAAGTACACATCGACTCGAATAATATACTGAGTGATTCTTGTACGCGTACATCATTGGTCTGATTTTTAATTAAGTTAATGTCAGGTGAGTAATATAATTAATGTGTCACATTTGAAAGTAATTGAAATGCACAGAGCATGATGAAATGCTGTAACTACAGAAGAACAAACTACAAAGCTAACGGCGAGAAATTATGACTTGCTTCAAACAACACGAAAAGCATACTACTTAGTACATTTTGTTCATCCGATTGTCTGATTTGTAATCAAGAGAGCGTCAATTCACGATTCCTGATAGTTTTTCCAGAGGAAATAGCTCAAACTGTGTTTCAATAAAAGATCGAAATTAACAAAACACATGTACAATGTAGAAGTAATATATACGTGATCATATTGCGATAGACATGATACACCTGATTAATGAAAGACAGAAGATTGCAAACGACTCAGATAGTAGATACGCTACTTCACGATATAGCATTTGTTAGTAGTCATGTGAAACGAAACATGGTACTACAAGATTGTTTGAGACCTGACAAGCGTTACTTACAAGTACAACTGGTGATGTAAGAATTCAAAAATTGAAACATGTTACGGATGAAGAAATGTATTTGCTGTATGTCTCTTAAGCGGTGTTTCCAACCATCAGACAATATACCAATTGAACATGGGATCTGTCGATAACATTAGTCGTAATGCTTACGTGAACGAGAGACTATAGCATAAAGATAATAATTATCAGACATTGAAGGCTGCACTCAATCACCAAGAGCTGATCACGAGATGTACAAAACAGATAAAAACACAGACCAAAAGCACACGTCACAATGTCTGACCCCAAACTGAATAAGAAAACGGAACTAAACCACTACAAGACCTAATTGCAGGTGTCAGAAAATTCCTTAAAAGTTAAAGAATCATTGTGAACGACAAAGCCCCGCAGGTGCATAAATAAGTTTCGATGGTAGTCAACACAAATCTTTATCTAGCTGTACATGTATGGTGATTTACATTCGTCAAGTGCAAGTGGGACAAACATAACAAACATGTGTTGTCTTGGTCAATGCCCCGATAAGATATAAATCAGACTTTTTTCATTAATCAAGGCATTCATTATTACATGCTGTCTCCTGTGAGTACAGTGGTCTCATGAATTATCATACAAAGGTCTATCACCTAATGGTCTAACAGTGTATGTATTTCAACTTTGTCCACGTTGCCGATACTCTAAATGTTATAGGTGCGTACGCAACAACTCACACTGGATAGTACGCGAAATATCTACTGCTGCAGATGACAAATTTGCTGATCAACCTTCACAGAAGTATGGTGTGGTTCAACTATTCAATCATTAATATAAAGACTGACAAGAAAAACTGGATCACGGCGGCCGTAAAACACAGCTAGTAAGTAATTGTTTTCGCATCTTATTTCAGTTTTTAAAGTTACGCAGTCCACAGAATAGCGGACTTTAATAGGAAAAGATGTTCTTCCTACAACTTGTACTCTACGAAATTTGCACCAAATAAGTGTCTAAAATTATAAACTATTAAACACATACCAGAATCGCGTACATTTTATTACGTATGTAACTTCCCACTAACAGGAGCATTATGTGTTCTAAAAGAGACAGACATAGTAAAGTTATATATCTGAGTGTGTCTATTTATCAATGATATAAACACTGATATCGTATTAATGTCCAATTGTATTGTGAGATCCAACGTGTCTGTAAAGTGCCATCAAACAATAACAATACGCAATTATGTAATAGTAAATGTACATGTAGTTGATATATAATCATATATGATTTGATACTTTATTTTGAATTTACATGTTAGCCGTTTTGAGGGAACATTTGTGAAAACTAGTCGTAAAACAACAGATTATAACACATACATCATACCAATAATCTTTGTTATCTTCGTATTAAATAATAACAAATCCGACAGGGAAGGCAGCACTCAACAAAAACAACTGCGCAAAAAGGATACAAAAAGGAACAAACAAAAAGTGTACAAAAAGGAACACACAACAAGTGTACAAAAAGGAACACACAAAAAGTGTACAAAAAGGAATACAAAAAGTGTACAAAAAGGAACACAAAAAGTGTACAAAAGAGAACACAAAAAGGAACCCACAAAAAGGAACACACAAAAGGGGACATACAAAAAGTGTACAAAAAGGAACACACAAAAAGGAACAAACAAAAAGGAACACACAAAAAGGAACAAACAAAAAGGAACACACAAAAAGTGTACAAAAAGGAACACACAAAAAGGAACACACACAAAGTGTACAAAAAGGAACACATACACAGTGTACGAAAAAGAACACACACAAAGTGTACGAAACGGAACACACACAAAGTGTACAAAAAGGAACACACAAAAAGTGTACAAAAAGGAACACACAAAAAGGAACACACAAAAAGGAACACACAAAAAGTGTACAAAAAACTAACAAACAAAAAGAAACAAACAAACAAACAAACACACAAAAAGGAACACACACAAAGTGTACGAAAAGGAACACACACAAAGTGTACGAAAAGGAACACACACAAAAGGAACACATGGAAAGTGTACGAAAAGGAACACACAAAAAGGATACACTCGCATACCACAAGCACTCGTCTAAAATGACAGACGTAAAAGTGAAAAAGAACAAAATGAAACATGTAAATATGTAATATGTAGAAAGTCATTCTTTCATTAAATAATTTCGTCTTGTACAAGTTTATGCGAGTGTTACGACGCTGACATTTATTAGGTCCTTGTATTTGGTCTAATAACAGTGAAAGTGACACGATAAAATATGTTCCGTATGCTATTTAAGAAAATACTGTAATACGTGGATATAAGCATTTCAAAGTATGAACTATTAAACATAAACGAATCGTGTGCAGTTTATTAACTTAAACAATGTAACCGTCTAGAGGGAGGATTTGTACAAATGTAGACATACGTAATGAAGTTATATGTGTATGTTTGTGTCTCAATGGTATGCATGCTGGCGTCTCATAAATGCCTAAATATTTTTTAGGATCCAGTATGTCTAGAAAGTGTCATCCTTCTATGAAATTAAATAACTATGTAATATAAATGCAGTATTTATTTCATCATATCTGAACCAAATGGTATATTTTCCTATTAGGCTATTTTCTTTTATCAAAGAATAGATTAGAAAAAGTTTAATTCCGTAAATTGTGGAGTTTAGTCAGGAAAGCATTATTATTTGCATGTGTTTCATTGTTGTTTATGTATTATTAAACATATACAAAAGTATAAAATATAGTGGGAAAAATAGCGGAGATAAGCCAGAAGACTACAAAGCGCAGGCTTTTTTCGCATTGGACCATATTTGAAAAAACAACATCAATAAACAATTTTTAAAGATATATATTCCGGCGCCATCACTGATTCTCATCCAATAATGTAGATTTAAGAGGATTGCCAGAGTATGAATCTAACCTGTAGTGACACAAACGACGGGGTACAAATAGTATACATGATCTGATTGGCCAATCCCAATTGACATTACAATTGGCAATCAACTTCATTTAAATAGTAAATCATAATCACATGTCAAATAGATATTTCAACTTAATACACCTACTCACAACCTATGATGTGAAGGAGCAGCATCTAAATACTGTAGCGCAAGTACAATTCAAAGCCACACAGAAACAACGGTAGCGACTAGCCATCCACGCAATCCATGACAGAGTCAGACTTAGAAGGAACCATCCATATCCCCAAAATTAGATATCTCAAGCAAGCCTATATACTCACCCCGCAAGGAATGACACAATGTGGACTTCGAATTATGTGCATAATTAACCATAAAGGGAGGTAATAATGAATGAAAAAACGCACTGAAATCTTTTTATACGTACATGTAATGTTTTCTGTACTAATTGTTTTTTATTGTATTCAAGACATAAGATGTGTATTCTGTCATTGTATGTACTAGCAGATCATGTTATTATCTGTTATTTGTTGGTGATGTTTGTTTTAAATATAGCTTCATGAATCTTGCGTCCCTTGCCATAAGATACAACCAAATTCATAAATATACCTTGGATGAGTACGAGACTATTTATGTATGCAGTGTATGTTCACATGGATAGTTGACTTACTGAAAGGTATAATAAACTTCTATATAACCTTGTGTTTTGATAATGTATTTACAATTAGATTAGCTAACTACACTACTTTTTCAGACAGTATATGTATATTTACTGTCCACTATTCTATTAGTAGTCTCGACAGACTGATCATACCTCATTAAAAACACAATACCGGTATATCACAATAGCAATCATAAAACATTCATAACGTCAATGCTAGTGTAACCAAAATGTAATGTTTTGTTTTAATGTAGTACCCAGACTGATGAAATGCATTTGTATATAATAAGTACTGGTCTTATTATCGACAAGTAAATGGATGCACTTATTGTTTAAGTATAGTTTATATCCTAACGTCTGGTATATCGCTAATATCATATATTATATATAAGTATAGTGTTAAAGAGTTGGCCATGCACATTAATGGAATCACGAAGGTTTTTATTTAGAAACAGTAGTCGTGACACAGTTCGCCGAGTCATGCACCTGGAATGTTTCTAGCGTTTGTTGTGTGATGTGTATTTGTGTGCGGAGGTGTTGTCGTGTTGTGTAAGCTCCAAATGTCCTTTAATTAGTTCACCCATCTGTTACCGAAGCCAGTTAAAGCCCAGCTTGTCCAAAAATGGATCAAAACATAGTTTTACGGCTTACATTAAATCTTGATATTACAGGGCTTTTTTTTCGCTGAATTGTGAGGAGGCCCAAGCCCTTTTGTTTTGTGACAATTTTGCGCGAAAATTCTCAAAATTGTGAAAAAGTAGGCGCGGAAACTTTTCAAATTGTGAAAAACTTAACACAATAAATCATCAAATTATGATACAAAATATTTCAGATGTTAGTTCATTTTTTGTCAACTTTTCCCAAACATGCATGTATCTATGATATAATACTTATAATAATAAGACAGGGAAGGCAGCACTCAACTTAACCAGCCGAGCACAGAAAACATTAAAAACACACAAAGCACAATGCCCAGGCCTGCCATTTCTCAGGCATTGAGCCGGTAATTATAATCTGATGCGACTACAGGCTTGAGAAAATCAAAGCATACATAGTTCTCCACAGTGTATACCGTTTTCATAAAATCGTAGCGTACATGGTTCATAGTGTATATTGACAGTCGGTAATTGATAATTATGCCCAACTAAACAAGCGCAGATCCGCCCAAGTCCAAGCTGTCGAAAAGTATAATAAATTGAAACTAGCTGAATGACCCAGTAGAAAAGATACAGCAACCAAAAGGCGGAATGCCTACGCTGAATGACCTACTTACAACAGTAAAACTGCTGAACTACATAGTTATAGCAGCCTTTAGTCTCAAAGGTTAAATAACAGTATTAAAACGTTGAAAGGCCCGTATAGTCGGATGACCTACTAACTAGCTGAATGACACAGTTTCCACAGCAAAAGGACTATATTGCCCCGCTTTAGCTGTAAGAAATCTTAAAACGAAGAAGTGCCCAACACACTACCGACCAAGAAAATTAAACGCCCCTTGCCTCATAGTTTAAAAACTGAATAGAAAAGATTCAGCAAACAAAAGGCAGAAATCCCACGCTGAATGACCTAGTTACAACAGTAAAACTGCTGAACTACATAGTTTTAGCAGCCATTAGTCTCAAAAGTTAAATAACAGTACTAAGTCCTGTACAGGAATATATGACTGTTATCTTTGATTTGTGTGTTTGGTGCTCTGTGAAGTTGATTTTACAAAAACCATGACGCAAATTCTAATTGTGAATTAAGGGGCATTTTAGGTTTGTGAAAGGGGCCTATAGCAAATTGTGAAGGGACCTAATATAGGCCCCTCGTATATAGTGAAAAAAAGCCCTGTATTATATGTACGGACATAATTTACCACAAGTTGTTTTGTGGGCAACATTGATAAGGTAGTGGGTGCAAAGTCTATATTGACAGCTGGGACTTGAACTATCGACATTTTGACAGCTGTAACGTTGACCTTCATCGGTTATGTTCATGTTCTCGTTCAGTTGTGTGTTTGGCATTGTGTCGTGTAATTGTGGTCTGTGTTGTGTTCATATAGTCTGTGTTTTGGTGTTTTAAGTTAAGTGCTGCCTTCCCTGTCTTATTGTTTTTATATATTTATACGTGTTATCTGTGCATATGTTCTTTGAATAGATTTCGTGTTATGATGTGTTGTTGAGTGCTACCTACTTTGTAATTGTGGTCTGTGTTGTGTTCATAGTTTCTGTGTTTGTGTGTAATTAGTAAAGTGCTGCCTTCCCTGTCCTGTTGTTACAATATATTCATACTTGTAATATGTGATGTTCTTCCATATGTTCTTTGTATAGATTCCGTGTTATGATGTATTGTTAAGTGCTACCTACCTTGTTCAATATGTTAGTATCGTTCTACCATGATGCGGGGCATGTTCAGAATGCGCAGCGCGGTGTCGTTGTCGATTCAGTCCTTTGACCACCACCGTCACATAAAACGAGACTAGCGAGACCCCGTACGACCTAAATACTTCAACACTTAAATTGACACATCCCAAACAGAAAAGGTATTCGACTAGTGTGAACGGATCTTTTCCTGACGCAGTATATCTGTGCTAGTCCAGTGGTCAGATTTCTATCGATTTTCAATTATACATCTGGTAAAAGAATTATTTGGTATTTTCGAATAGTATAGACATTTAGGCTATGGGAAAAGGTGGATGCCAGATCTGAAAGTGGAGCATATTTTGTTATAATGTCCAAAGGCTGTATGTCTATATTATTCGAGTATACCAATGGATTTTTTCTACCAGATGTGGTAAATGAAAATTGGAATTCTGGTCACCAGCTACTAGACTATTTGCATGCATCGTGTTTGTTAAGACCTTTAGATTATTTGTGATATATCTGGTTGTAGGTCTGATCAAGTATTTGAAAATTCATTGCAAACAAGTTATTATCGCAGTAACTCTCTGCATTCATCGTGTTTGTTAAGACCTTTTGATTATTTGTTGGGGTAAATCTGGTTGGTCTGATGTAGTATTTGAGAATTCATTGCAAACAAGTTATCATCGCGGTAACTCTGTGCATTCATCGTGTTTGTTAAGACCTTTTGATTATTTGTTGTGGTAAATTTGGTTGGTCTGATCAAGTGTTTGGGAATTCATTCCACTTTAAGGTTATCTTAATATGCACCTACAGCTTCCAAAACAACCAATGTATAGACTCAAAACAACCAAAATATAGACTCAAAACAACCAATATATAGACTCAAAACAACCAATATATAGACTAAAACAACCAATGTATAGATTCAAAACAACCAATGTATAGATTCAAAACAACCAATATATAGACTCAAAACAACCAATATATAGACTAAAACAACCAATGTATAGACTCAAAACAACCAATGTATAGATTCAAAATAACCAATATATAGACTGTACAGTAAATACTGTTAATTAAACGACACTCTTCATTACATGTATATCCGTATGCAACCCAAAACCACTTCACCAATGATTGTCCTTTACTGCAATGAAACAATATACGAACAGTGTTATGCCATTGAAAAAAGGAACTGCTCAATTTAGTTGAGCCGGGACCATTGTTGGGTACAATACCAGAAATCGAACAAAAATCCATGAGCTCCAACTTATTTGTGTACAAATACAATGAAAGGGGTGTGAGTGTACTGCTGATATTTCGAAGTCAATCAGTATGTAATGACATTGAACAGAAATTATAATTAACAAAAAAGCTACCTTAGACAATCAGTATGTAATTGAACAGAAATAATAATAAGTTGTTTCATTGCATTATTCAAAAACTGCTAAAGATGTCCACTCATCCTCGGTAAGCACACTTAGGAGGAAATCGCTTCAGACGTCTTGTTGACCTTGGTAATCTTGTTGGCACGTTTATTGAACTACACATACTGACGTACAGTTCACTTCCAGACACTCGACCTTAAATAAAATGAGTATGTAGTACGAGGATCATATAGGTTAGGCTTGATTGTTTAGGTCGCGAGATTTATTACTCCCGAAAATGAAATTTAAATATCTCTTAGACTGCAGAAAAAGTCGCAGACATCGCAAGGCTGTCGTTCGCTGTTCATGATTATCCTACGCGTCGCGTGAATAAAGCAGAAATGTTGTTATACGGTAAACTGCAAGCAAAGTGCAAAAAGGTCAACAAGTCGAGAATTTGGATTTGTACATTGCGTTCATCTTGCGCCGCTAATATTTCATACGACAGTCGTGGGATTGCCTTGCGACAGTCGCACGAAACAAAAGCGATTTTCACAAAAAGTACTCAGAAGGTGATTGTAAACATATGTAAGGCTGCCACAAGGCTAGCTGATATTACAGAGGCTTGGCATAAAATAAATTTAGTAAAAGGATACATGTATCATATAACAAAAAGGTCATTTATATAATAGTATATAACAGTATATCCAGGGCAAATCAACCGGATCCAGAAATGCTTGAAGATATATTACAAACAATGTATCAACTTTCGAAGGGGAATCTTGACATAAAGATCCTTAAGGTTAAAATGTTCTTTGTAGTTCGTTCATATTCGCAATCCTTCCAGCGTACGCTAAAGTTAAATGCAGTTAAAATTATGCTAAAAATAGGAGAATAAAGTCAGAAAACTTATATGATATAATATAATAATGTAAAATGTCCATTCAACAATGTTTTAAAGAAAGGCTACTATTTGCTAAAACCACGTTCAATTCTACCAGCCAATAGACCATTTTTATTTATATTTAACCTGTAACAGGCGACCTCCTTGCAGTTTACATGGGTTGATGTTTATGAAGAGGTTTCATTGCGCAAGATAACAATGAAGTGCATAAGTTACATACCAGTGATATTAAATATAATACCACCAACCTTTGAATCATCGTTAGCACCCCTAGACCGAGACAAGAAATTTTAAAAATGCTAAAATGACTAAGGCAGACTTTCAAGGTAGCAACCTTGTATTTTTGTAATCAATGCAAGATCCACCATCGCCTGTTTATCTGCGTTTAATTGGTTGCAATTAAAATCATCATAATTAAATGAGAACTATTCTTGACTAACCTGAAATAAGGTATTTCTTCCCTTTTTGCAAATATAAACTACACATTCCGTCGCTCGCAGGTGTGTGTAAACGCTTCATGTCTACAGGTCCTGCGTCTTTGGGAAACTAAAAAAAGAAAGAAAAAATAAACACGCTATGTTGAAAACAAAGGAAGGGCTTCAAAATATTGCATTATGGTATTTGCATTTGAACATAAATAACATCTATATAGACTGTGTAACATCAGCCGCGCGATTTATTACTCCAGATAGAACAAGATTTAGGCCATAGACATCGCAATGATGCTGTTCGATGTTGTTATCATCGGTGTCTGGTGATGGCCGTCATGGGTAACTTAAAAGACAAACATGTTGACGAAATTTTGGTTTGCGGCGTTGTGTTCTTCGTTCGGCGCTAATATTCCGTATGGCGGTTGTAGAACGGTGTCGCACGAAACACGAGCGATTTCCCATGAAGGTGCCTCATAAAGTTATCATAGAAAGGTGCGCGGCTGTCTTAAGAGGGATGTGACACAAGCTTAAGAATATTGTCCAATAAAGGTATGTTACCACATATAAGGGTAACATCATGAAACATGAAGGCTTAGAGTACTTGTGTGGATTTATTATGTTATTTCATTTTTTGTCGTACCCCATATGTAGCAAGCTGCACGGCACAAATCGGTATATCGGTAAGATTATGTTCTATAAATAGCCTTTTGTTCTTGTTTACAATTTGGTATGGTGCATATTGACCAGTCAATAAATTCCACGGCATCTACATACTATAGGTATATCGGTAAGGAATTTCTTAGCTATAGTTTGCAGGTACTGTGAAATTATGCAAATTATGACACTTCAAAAAACCGCACCTACGGACACTGATGCATCCACTGCATGCACCGACTGTTACAAATCATTGCACCTACCTTCCATGGTTCTCCTATCATTGCTACACGATAAAAGCCATCTAAATCGTAATCATAGTAATAATCGTCTGAATCACTGGCTCCAGGCACCTTTAGCTCACTTCGTACATAAAATTTAGCCACTGAAATTTAATAATTGTGCATTCTTATAGTGCTAAGTTTAATACAACTTGTTAGTCAACAGTTGAAACAAGATTATTGTACATAAAGACAATAATAATATGGAAACCGTCAATAGAAATAGCAGATTACGACATGCATACAAGAATACATAAAAGAAGACAAATCACAAATTACAAAATGCATACAAGAAAACACAAAAGAAGAAAAATTACAGAAAACAAAAACAAGTCACAAGTCTTCCCTTGCAATTGGCGCTTTGTTATCGTTTCCGGTGAAAAGTTTGAATTGAAATTCAATGTTTTATCAGGTAATAATCAATCTGTTGTGATATTTATGTATTGTTTTATCACAAATTTAGAACTACACATAGTTTAGCACGCTCCAACTATAAACAGGCCTGTGATTCTTTCTCCTTCAGACTGATTCCATTTTCAAAGTTTTTGTCTCAAATTTTCGAAACAAAATGGTTCAGAATTTCAGTTTGACTAGACCGATAAACTGTCTCCAAGTGTGCTGCATTTTTAATTCTGACTTCCCAGCAGGTGTACTTTAATACGTCGAGATGGTTTCACTTCAATGTGACCTACTCCAAACTAATGTTTTTGCATGGGGGTGAGAAGTTTATGCTCTTTGAGCCATCACAGGCTTGTATAAAATACGAAATTCTGTGATTTTGTTGCTTGAACATTCACTGATAGTGATAATAATTCAAATTTTATGTTTAGACGGGTCAAGGAAAAAGTTAATGTCGCCCTACTTGCTGTATTTATCAGATTCATCTTCCATTATTGCCGAACTCCTTACGAGGGCGTAGACATTTGTCTGTCAAGACGCAGTTTTAATCAAAATGACCCTCAAAATATTTACCAGTGCGTCGTCGGTGATCATTGAAAATAAAGAGAAAGATATCTCCAATCTGATTGCAATTAGAGCCGTAGGAGAGATCAGTGCACATCACCGATACACACGAGACTACCTCTGGGTTTCCAACCAGTTTCGTCTGTTTTTGGATGGGAAAAAACTGCAAAGTGTTTCAGAAATGACCAAGTGCCCCGGCCGAGATTCGAACCAGTGACATATCAATCAGTAGTCTAGAGCGTTATCCACTTGACCACTGTGCCACCTTATGTACAGTTTATGGAACCTGTTGTCTAACCATAGCGCTACTGTGCATTTTACTGTGTCTATGCAACAACACGCTTCTAGCAAGCTGTGCTCGCTGATAGCATACCATTTCTCAGCACTTTGCTCCAGACGATTTGCTTCCTTTAAAGTGGCACGCCCAGAAACTGGAGTGTCTTGGTTTGCATTCAACAAAATTGTTTTATTGACGACAAAGATATTTAGTTATTCTTGAAATATTTTTACAGCGTTTTCATTATTTGACGTAGGTATTAAAATGATACCAATTTGATTGCTATTCAAGACACTTCAATTCCAGGACATGCCCCTTTAAAATAAACAAGTAAAAATGAAACTAAACATCTACAAATACATAACACCAAGTAAAATCTAAGTAAGATCCAGCAGTTAAAAACGTATCACATGGACAACCACACATCTCACAAGTACACCATACAACACAGAACTCAATGGAAGCAGTACACGTGTTTATTTAATTAACGAATCAGCTTTACAACTAGAAATGACATAAACAAATTCGAACACGAACTGTTTAAGTTCATATATACACCATTGGAAAAAATGAAATAATGTATGTTTACAAACCAAATGTCGATTGACAATATAGGTCTTCCAGTGAGGTTTCGAAACAAGAGCATGAATGCCCAAGCCTCCACGATACCGCTAGCACTAATACCGACAACAGTAGCTCCAATTGCATCTTCACCGGCAGTTAGTTCATGTCGTTGATCACCTTCTTTCTTGTAAGTATTTATATATTAGCAGTATATAATCCTATTAAAGAATGCACCAGCTGTTGGTCATGTGCATAAATGATAACGACATAAATTATTGCGGGTGACATATGATACAATAATGATTAAGCTCTTACATATAACAAGGATTATCTATGGTAGCAGGTCATACGGATATAAGCTTCACTTAAAATACACGTACACACTGTACAAAATATACAGGCCCCAATCTTCCGAAGCATCTCAATCTGAGCAAGATCTCAACTCAAATATTGTAATTCCTGTTCTGATTTTAGCAAAATCTCAATTTGAGTTGAGATTGTTACTCGAGATGTTTCGGGCCAGATTCTGCTTGATAGTTACTCATGCCAAAGGGAACATATTGCAAACTTTACACAATAAGCATAAATGACTCCCACTGGGGTAATGATTTGCGTTGAAATCGGCATATTTTGAGTGAAGTGTTTTATTTTAGCTAGAATTCGTCGCGATATGCGTGTATACTGTTTCTGTTTGGTGTTGCCTTGTGGGTTGTGCTTGTGATGTGCGGTCGGCCATGTGATGCGTTCTTGTATGTTGGCTCTAGATTCGATGAGGCGACATGCTTTGTATTTGTTTAGTTTTATTGTTTCTTTCGCAGTTTTGTAGTTGTCCATATGGCTTGACTTATAGGGGATTTATCCCCGGCCGCCCATTAACGATTACATGCGAAATACATGTGATTGTTGTTGTTGTAGTTTTGCATTGGCTATGGCCTATATTTTTTTGTCCGACCGGATGCAGAATAATGATTCGGTAGACTGATTTTCACGTCCCACTTCCGGTAGACGCAAATTCTTGCTCAAGATTTGAGAACCAATCTTGTTTAATTCATTTTGTTTCAATATGAAATATAAATACAGTTCCATTCTTTTAATAACGTTTCGGCATATTAGCGTGATTCAAATCCTGAAAATTATTGAAAAAATACATTTCTTATTTAATCCAACGTAAAAACAATATGACGAGGTCGGAAATGACGTCACATCATTTAACGCGATGTCATCGCACGTTAACGCGACGTCGTCGCACGGCATAGCGCGCCAACTTGCGAATAATTATGGTGAATTGAAAATAATATAAATAGCAAATAAAAGACGAGTGTAAAACTATAATAACTATTTATAGGGCATATCTGTTCAATCCGTCACCTAGATCTAACACTCTTTTCTAAGTATTTGTTCGCCTGGTGTTCTATATGGTGCTGTCTGTCAGCCAGAGGTCTGTGGAGCCAACAAATTCCTTAGTCAGTTTTTTCTCTGTCAAAATATCCAAAAACCTGATGGGAAATCCCCGCTTGATGCAGTGCATTTGTTCATATTACTTGTAATGTGTAATTTTGTTTGGTGCGATCCTTTTTTGTGTGTCGTTCATGCTCTGATGTTCCTGCTTAGTAGTGCCACCATCGCCGTCTGATCTGTTATCATTATTTACTGTTGTCGTTAAAATATTAAATTATATAGCAATATTGTCCTTGTAAAAGGCATTGGGAAACATAATGTTCGATTGATCTGTCGAAACAACAACAGGAGTATATTCAAAGTAAATATTATGCTGCGTTTCACAGTTTTGTGGTTGTCAGTATGACTTGTCTTATACTTCCAATTTGTGATTTTTTTGGTGCGTTAGTTTTTTGTGCCGTTCTTGCTTTGATATGCCTGCTTATAGCCACCATCCACGTCCGATATGTTATCACCTCTGTTTACTGCTGACGTAGAAATGATAAATACAGCAATATGTTCCTCGAAAAAGTCATAAAACGATTCCCGTTCGTTTGATATGTCAAAACAACGAGAGGAATAGATTTAAAGTAAAAAATATTATGAGTTTCGCAAAATGCATGAGTCGTTTTAACATTCTGTTTGATTTTTCTAATGTTAGCCGGCTAAATAAATGGGCTTGTCTAAAACTCTCTTTCTGGATGTGTACACTCAACAATAAATTCATTTCTCGAAAACATAAATTATGTTTTTGAATCGTATTGTGTTTTGTTGTCAGATATACTGATATATCGTTCAAGACTCGATAAAGAGTTGTTGATTGTTCCTGCAATCTAGATATTTTGCTTTCAATATGAACACACACGTCTTGCATGTGTTCCAAAACATTTTGATTGCTTTTCGTTGTTGTATCCATTTTTATAAAGATCTCAACGGTAACAATCTATTCAATAGTGTCTGTTGGCTATCTTTACACTATCTTCTGTTTAGAAATACGCCATAAAATATGACATCTGAAGATATGGATAGAGGAACAACGTGGACAGCTTTGATAGATTTCATTCCAGGGATAAAAACTTATTTATCCGTCAACATTACACGTCATGAACTTAGCCAATATGTAGTAGCATTTATGCATTTCGCTAGCTCTTTTATCAATGTTTGTTGTAGATGTATGTGTGAATAGTATATGCTAAGCTTGTTATTTGCATCATACTGAAGAATGTCGAAAATATATATTGCATTGGATGATTGTACATTTTGTATTTCATTATTTCCTTAGATAATTCTAAAAACAAACTACAAGATATTCAATATGAAGGGTCCTGCATCATCACACGAATATCGAGTTTGAACCATAATAACCCTGTTACGAGGAACCTACACTGGTTCTGGTCACCTCTGTACTCTGTAGTGCTGAACAGGGTACAACATATTTACTCTTTATTTCACCAAAACTTATTACAACTTACTACACAATTAATATCGACATTGTCCCGGGTACATATCAAAATAAAGGTCGCCTATAAACATTAAGTTTAGAATGGCGATAGGCGTTCAATCCCAAACTCTCGAGTACAACTGAATGATATATTTGGTGATTCATTAGCACAATCGCCCTTCTTATCCCTGGTCAACTTCTTCAATTATAGAAGAGAATCGTCGTTGTGGTAAACTTTTCAAGGAATCGACGGGTTACAAATCCAACGCACTAACCAATGGTCAACGATCACGACTATTCTGATATCGACTTACGATGAGAATATAAAACGTTTAGAACGCATAAAAAGCTTGTTATACCATATACACCACAGAAAGGAGTATCTATTGACGAAGGAAATATATTTCCAACAGGATGAAAAAGATTATATCGTAAACGAAAAGTCAGCCTATTAACTCCAGTCCTCTAATTGATTGCCACTTTGCGGAAGTCCATCTATTAAATCACAGAACGTATTAGGGTCGTCTATTAGTCGCCATAGAAAATGAATTCGTCAATCGTCGAAATATAAGTGGGTAAAAGAGATTTTGTGACAGTTATCTAATCACGAGTAGCGGTTAAGATCTATCAACACTGACAAGGCAATTTGCATAACGCGACTGAATTAGAGGGACTTTCAATTGACACAACGTCAAACCGAGTAGAATATAAATGTACAAAAACATAGTATGCAGAGTTAATAGTAGATTCTAATAATCTTGATTAGTTTAATAGCATACTTAAAGATATTGTCTCTGTAATGTTCATAAACAAGTTAAAACAAAACAAGACAATTCCAAGGGAAAATATACTTGTTTAAATAATTATTTGAAAAAAGGTTATTAGTGCATGGATTCGTATGACTTCGAAATCTTTGATGACGTTGTCATACCAATCTGACCTAAAAAAAACTTTTTGTCTGAGCAAATGTCAACGTAATTCTGGATCACCCCTTGGACATGTAAACAAATTAGCAAGTTAAACAAAACAAATAAGTAATAAAGCTGACAGTTATTTTTGTATTTGAATTTGGTTAGTTTTAACATATGAACATCAAAAACGAGTCGCTGTTCTCCTCAATGCACTTTCTAACGATTGGCAATAACTTGCAGTCTTTTCTACGGGCTTGTTCCCATAGAACACATAATGAACATCGGAGTACGACATTACGACTTTTCGACACGTTTCTTCTGGATTTCGCCCCTTTACTCTTGTCCTGGCTTGTGAATCGAAAGAAGGGCCCCAGAAAATAAAGCAAAAATAGTATTAATCAACAGGTCGTTTGAAAACTATGCTGTAATAGAGCTAAATGACAAAGCTGTTGTACGTCAGAAAACAAGACTTTACAAGGGTGTAAATAGGAAAAATAAGTTTTGATGTACATGTAGGAAACAGATTTGGAGAAAACATGATCTAATAAGATTGTAGAAATTTACCCAGCCGAATTAACACTAAATAAAGCTAATTCATCTGATACACGCGCATCATTCCTAGACCTTGACCTTGCTATAGAAGCAGGTCAAATTGTTAGTAAAATTTACGACAAGAGAGATGATTTTAACTTCGATATTGTAAATTACCCACACTTGGATGGAGATATTCCACGGTCAACTTCATATGGTGTTTACGCTTCTCAATTAATCCGTTTTGCTAGAGCTTGCTCTCGGGTGGAGGACTTTAATACTAGAAATCTTTGTATTACTAATAAGTTACTGCAACAAGGCCATCGCTTCCATAAACTTCGTAAAACGTTTGCAAAATTATATAGGCGTAATTCAGATCTCATTTCTAAATATGGTACTAATTTAAAGACACTTCTGCGACAAGGTCTGTCTCAGCCTGAATTTTATGGTGATATGCTTTACAAATTTCGAAGGATTCTGGGTCATAGCCACTTTCATGATGTGTTTCTCAAGATCATAAAACGTTTTCTGAGTAGAGGATATGACCCTTTAATTTTGCAACGGACTGCATGCTTAGCAGTGGGTCCATCTACAGCTCACCGCTATGCTTCCTATTTCATTGTGCGATGACCGGAAAATATACAGACTCTATGATATGCCTAACCTCAAGCCTTTGTGGACGGCTGGCATTGATGCCTGTCTGTTACATTGTTTTGTCGTACCCTTAAATGTTTTGCTCTCTTGTTGCTCTGACTTCTGATAGGTCATTGAGTACTTTCTGTGCTACTCGATGGTTGTATTTTATATAATGTTTCATGTTTTACATTCTTTTATTACCGGTCACTGTGGCCTTTTTGTTAGGGGGCATTACATGGCGGGAAACATTTATTTACACTGTCCTGTTCTATAAGGTTGTCTATTGGGTAAGTGTGAGGTTTGGTGCACTGTAAAACGTTTAAGCCCCCAGTGACAAGTGTCACTGTCCGTTCCAAGGCGGAAGCCCTTTAGTCAACCTTCCTCTGTGTATGTAATGTCCACTTTATAGTATAATTGGAAAAAATACAAAAATATTTGGCCACTGTGCCTTTTGTTAAACTTTATTAATTTTGTATGTGCCATTCTGCAATTGCGTTGTCCAGCACAAGGCTGCTTCGTATCCTTCAAAATTGCATATACTCAGTGTCTGTTGTGGATTGTCCTTGTCGTGTATGTTTTGTCCGGTTGTTAATTTCTTACCAACTGGCTCTTGTTCCGTTTTAGTTTGACTGACTTAAGCAGCAGACTTTCGGGTTTGGATGCCCGGTTTTGTATTACATGTTCCTGTCCTAGTTTTTTATGTATGTTCCGCGCCTTTTCGAGTGAAGTTGTATATTTCCTGTGCCTTTTTGTTCTCGCGTGTCCCGCGGTTTCTGTTGGGGTCGGTGCTACTTCCGGTAGTTTCGTATTTTGTTTAATTATTATAATATGGGTTTGTATCTGGATCTAAACGCCAATTCCGTTTACAATCGAGTTTTTCATTTTTAAATAATCGATAATATGCCATAATTTCTCAGTATTTAATTTTTTGACCGGGGCCAAAAGGAGCTAGGAGTTAACTATTTATTCGTATTTGCTGGTTGTCCTCTTACTATTTCGTCCCCGCGGTTCGCATCCTACCGGGTTCGTTCATGAGTCTATGTACAGCTGTGGAGTTATGGATGTAGTGTTCTGTCCCCTGATGTCATTTAATGTAGTTTTAAGTCCCCTACCGGTTTTTGACCGGAGGGGACTATTGGTTTGCCATCTGTCCGTCAGTTTTGGTTCTGACGGAAATTGTTGTTGATATGGCAACAGACATATTGACAATGGCTTTACACCGGTGGGGGACTTCTGTGTTGCTTGCAATTCAGTACGTCATATCTCGATTTGTTCAATTACGTCATTTTACTTAATGAAACTGGGTCACTCGTTTTAAGGTTTTCAGATTTTTTGTTGCTGAAATCGGGCCTTTCTACGTTTTAATACTGTTACTTAACTTTTAGACTGTAGGCTGCTAAAACTATGTAGTTCAGCAGTTTTACTGTTGTTACTAGGTCATTCAGCGTAGGCATTCCGCCTTTTTGTTGCTGTATCTTTTCTACTGGGTCATTCAGCTAGTTATAATTTATTATACTTTTCGACAGCTTGGACTTGGGCGGATCTGCGCTTGTTTAGTTGGGCATTGTGCTTTGTGTGTTTTTTATGTTTTCTGTGCTCGGCTGGTTAAGTTGAGTGCTGCCTTCCCTGTCTGACTTAATATACTGTTTTGGCTAGGGAAATATTATGCAATAAGTGGCGATGCACTAATTAGTATTTAGCGTATGTTAGCAATTAATACCGAGTGGTATAGAAGAGAAATATGTTCATCTACGTATTGTTTTAAAACTGCTCACCTACAAAGCATTTCGGAAATAGCTCACCCACACAGCATTGTTGATGTTTTTAAAAAATGTCGCGAATACACGGATATACTGACAAAACATTTTACTCTCCAGTCATATAGATATAAAATATAATGCATCGCAAGAAAGTTTGTCCACAGAATCACTAGGAACGACAAATAACTGCATATTTTGACATGTTTTTGTGTTTGGCTCACCAACGCAGCATTACGTTTTCAGTTTTGGAAATGCGCGGTTGCACTTCCTGACAAAATAAAGGGATTTTGTTACATATTTGAAACTGCAAAATGTGTATTTCGCTAAGGAGACGGCTCTCGTCTTCGTTTCATGAAAATTCATCCAGTAATAAGAAAAAAAAGGAAAAATGTTACCTGAGTCGAGCGATTTTCTCCCGTTTTGGGCTCACTACCTTAGCATTTGGTCACGTGGTATATGTCCACAGTGTACTTGACTTTCCAACGAATGAGACATCACTAATAAGGGTGAAAGATACATTTACACTGTGTCGATCTGAATATGTTTTAACTCAACACTTTTTTTTATCTGATCAGCTAAAACTAAATCTAGTGTCATTGTAACGAAAATGTAGATGAAAATAAACATACGAGGGTTGATCAATATATTCGCAGACTTTTCATCTAGCAATTTTGTTTTGCCAGCAAGGCTCAAAACGAAATTAGCATTATTCAGTGTAGGATATCGCCGACCGAATGCACCTATAACATAGTTTTATTCAAGTAATGGGTGCGTGACGCAGGCCGTCGTGTGACGTCATTCCAAGCGTTACCGTTTGAGCAGCACCGAGCTCCTTTCTGGACTCATATCCGACCCACTGTATACGACTTTTTTACTTTTAATACAGAAATAAGTCATAAATAGCCAACTGTTGAATGTAAGGCAGAATAAAAATTGTCTCGTTGCGTTACTGGACTCAAAACTCTGAAAAAAGCGGTTGGCTTTACACGATTGCGTCATCCCGATGAAGAAGGAATCATGACCTAACAAGTTTAGGGCGCAATTTCTAAAGAACTTCAAATGGAATGAAAGATTTATTGTTTTGGAAACTATACTGATCATAGAGTTCGCTAGGAACATATCGTTCAGAAATACACCTCTTATTTCTCAGAAATTAAGGAGGAGTATCCTGAACTCTGTCTTAATTCTTCCGTTTATTCTTATTTTACCATGATCCCTACAATCCCATAAACAACGAAATCATGTGTAGATCACTGATATGGAGTGCAAAGAATACCAATGCATGTTGGTCAAGTCATCTTCGAGCTATCGCAAGGATTTTCCAAGTAAGGCGTTAATCTTTATGAAATGCGGTTGCTCTTCGGTTATAGAGGATCTTGCATGAGTGTTCATTACATACGAGTTTTATGAAACGAGTGGACAAAAAGATATGACACGAGGCTTTGCCGAGTGTCATATTGTTTTTGACGACGAGTTTAATAAAACTCGTATGTAATTAGCACGAATGTAAGATTCTATTTATCACATAACCTTAGAAAACGCTCATTATTGTTCAAAAGGATGATGTACGCTGCATATGTTTCAGCCAAAATTCAGCGGTACAATAAGCGCGACGTCATGGCGACGTTGATATTATCCTGACGTCATTGACGGATCAATGCATGGATTGGCTAACGTCACGTCAAGCTAATTTAAATATTTATTGCACAGTCTGGGAGTGCCGAACGATATTTACGGCACGGCCTTACGGCACTCCTGGACCGCAGGTTATGTGATAAATTTATTTCCGTCACGCTCGACGGCGCGCGCTGCACCTTGGTCACAATAAGTGACGTCATTAATAACATAGTGGCGTCACAATATAATTAATTAAATAAAACGCTAGATAATTGATATATCTATATTGCCTGGTAATTTCATTGTTCTAGAATCAATATTTAGAAAGTTAGAAGGAAAGTCTACGAATATATTGATCACCCCTCGTACATGTCTATGTCGCATTAATACGTGGCAAAACGAGCAAAGTTTCGTAATTCGCTGGCTTAAAATTAGAAGGTCGTAAGTACAACAAGTTTGAGAAAACAAGAAAAAAATGTCCGAAAACTAACTTTTAAAGAAAAAAAACTTTTTTTTTCAGTTAGGTCAGCATGACTCATAAAAAGCGCCTTGAGATGCAGATTTCAAATATGCATGAGTCTTATAATGACCTTCTGATTCTAAGCCTGTGATTTGTTAAAAGAAAATAAAATAAATGTATTTACGAAAGTTTCAACCTATTTGATCTCCAAAAAGGATAATAGATTAAATAAACTGCAAAAACAACAAAAACATTCCGATAGGCTAAGTATAGCTTTTAGACAAACTAGAAAATACAAATTTAGCTCTAAATTTAATCGTTGAAAGCACGTTATCACGAAACAAGTCAATTAACCATGGGTTTACCCAACTGTGTTGCCTCTTTAAATAAAGTCTTTATTATTATTATTATATAAATACATGTAACCAAAACACAACAGTACTAAGTATAAACAGTTTAATAAGCCAGTAAAAATCAGTACGTTTAAAACATAGATTGCTTACAATTGTAATATTTCTATGTCAACGTTCGCTGAGGGATTCCATAATTATGGTGTTTCATTTTGGTGAATAGGGAGTCAGCAAAGGCGCAATGTTGTACAAATCTTAGAATCAGTACATACAAACTCAGAATTGAAGCTGGAAGATATGTTAACAGGACAAACAGAAATTAGAAGCTTGTGATGGAATATGTAAATTGTGTAGTTGTTCTTCTTCTTCGATATTTTTCTGACAAGGACAGACTTATATCAGCGGAGAGACAGAGGTGTGATACAAGGAATCCGGGTGCGTTACCCTAGCTCGTTTCGAATAGATTCCTTGGTTCTTTAACGTGACCGGTGTATAGCACCGATACACGCGAGACTTCCTCTGGGTTTCCAACCAGTTCATCTCTAGTTGGATGGGAAACACTGAAAAGCGTTTCAGAAATGACCAAGTGCCCCGGCACATAGAATTATTAATATTATCGATGTCTTAGTTTTTATCGAAGTCTTTGGGTTTTTTCGATGGCTTAGCTGGTATCACTGTGGTTTTTTTGCTGTCTTTGTAGTTTCCGTTGTCTTTCTTGTTACTAGTATCGCTGTCTGGTATTTTTCGCTGTCTTTGTTTTATTTCGCTCTCTTAGCTGTTATCACTGTCTTCGCCGTTTTCGTTTTCATCATATTCATCGCTTTCAGCGCTGTCAGGGTCGACTTTTTCAGATTTTCCTACTTTAGAAGATTTCCCGCAACTTGAACACCCCATCCTTGAAAAACATGAAATAAAACATAAGTCATTTCGCCTCAAACAGGACAACGTGCAGTGCAATATTCCCATAGACTTAGCCGGGATCCATTACATAAGAAAAGCGATGCATAGCGCTATAATTATACAATGCTTTCTTCCATGTTTAATTGAACATGAAGTAACCCCAACAACCCGTTAAGTAACACTTTGGGCAACAAAGGGTTCCAGCTGTTGTTCAAGACAATTTGGCGCGGATCATGTCATATTTTTCATAAATGTTTGCGCTTTTTCGATTATTGGAAACATAATTTAAATGTTTCTTTTAATTTTTCAAACCGTTACAATGACAAGTCAACCAAAATAAAACAAATGTAAGCAATGTATGTTTCAATTGTATCATCATTTTTGGTTTTCAACGCTAATTTTCTAATAAATGGGTGTGGTATTTTTCAAGTTTTTCAAGCAGAAAAGCTCGTTTCAGCTGAAAAAAGTTAATACGAATTCTATACAAAAAAACACACGTGGGAATTGATTATATCAAAGGGAGAGCACTGATTTCGATAAAATGAACAGTATGAATTAGTTGCTTCCCATTTACGAACCCCAGTACCCTGAGTTTGGGAATCGGGAAAAAACAGCTTGTATTGGTTCAGTCAACACAATTATAGTAGACAGATAAAGTTTATTTACATCTCACCAACACATTAAACATTATATAGACATACAACAGTTGACAATAAATTCGTTATAACAAATAGTGTTGCCACTCATGACAAATGGTCTTATTTCTCTATATGGCAATAAATACATGATTATGTTGATATTTGGAAAAAGTTATATGGTGAGAGTGACGTAGCTGTTTATGTGTACACAAAAGATTACAACCATTGTCTGAACAGGTATAGTATGTTAGTTTAGCATTGAAATTATTCTACAGCGAGAGCACGCGCCGTAGTAATGGTATGCCTTTTTCTAAGTGACCATGCATCTTGCGCTGATCAATCACGATACTGCCCGAAATATCCCGCAAAATGATCGGTGTAGCTAAATACCAAACAGAAAACAGAAATCAAATAGCTATACCCCAAAACTGCGGACCTCTGCTGACCTATTTGCGGGTCTATATATATAGGTCTGTTAAATTACATCACAGGAATTGGAAGTTCTACCAATGAAATATTATACAAGTCGGTCCATCACAAATCACTCTACATTATACATGTATATATAAAATAGAAGGAACGCAACGCCTTTTCCTCCTCAATTAGCAGTAATCAAGCGTCACAGGAGGTACAATGCGTGTAAAAACAAATTGCAGACTTCGGCTAAGCTCCGCCTCTCTAATTTGAGTGCATCAAACTCGGTACTGAAACATACAGCCGCGCACGTGGACAGTATTGGCTAGTAATTTTTAAATTAAAATCAGTCACACATCACGTAAACAGACACGTAATAGAAACGCATTGAATACCTTGTAATACACGTACATCTATATTCCGCATACTTATAAAGGTAATTTCACAATAAAATATATCACAGCAAACAAACAAACTAAGTTTGCAACTTCGTAATGCAGACTTTCTAAATTTAGCACGCGAAAATCTCGGCGCAGTCCTAAGATCTCGAGCTCACAACTTCAAAAGCGGGACGCGGTGAATCGAAACTAGCGCGACGACTTTGGTGAGCCAGATGCGGCGTAAAGTATTCGATATATGCGTGTATTAAATTAGAGTATTAAAATTGATACAATATGATTTATGCAGCGGACTTTTCAGACATTGTAGATAAAATTTTGCTAATTTGCTAAGCTAATTTAAATGTCAAACTAGTGGACATCGCTGAATATTAGAAATCTTATTAAAGTGACATTGAACCATGTTGCTAAGGACGGGGCGGTAGTATACACTTATTTCATGTCTGTTTGGTTAACAGTCAAAACTATTGTCCCGAGGTATCGGGGAAGACTTTTGAAAATGTCTTCACCGATACCGAGGGACAATAGTTTTGACTGTTAACCCAAAACAGTCATGAAATAACTGTTTTATTACCTAATACTCTATATAACTACAGTAAAGTTCTACTTATACAAAAAACAAAAAGGATATTTCTAAGACATTTTGTCATACTAATAGCGGATATTCAAGACTGTCATTATCCCCATGATTTTATTATCAAACAAATAAAATCGGCATGTAATAAAGCAAATAGCGACAAAACATTGTTCAAGAGTTATATTAAAAATACGCTATAGATCTAGCAGGGTGTTTTTGCAGGAATTTATATTGCGCATCGTAGTGCGCAGGTAACAGTTCATCCTCCTGGCAATGAACTGTTTCATACCTGAATCTAAAAATAAATATTAAGACATGAAACAGCCAAAAATAACGAATTACTCGTTATATAGAGTGCTAGGTAATAATATTGTTTGAAATTCATCGTAGTTTATGGTATTCAAACTATCTATACTAGTCATGAATGATGGGAAATATGACATAAAAGAGACGTGCGGGTTGCACTATTTCGGATAAATACATATTTTCGGACACGTTCATTTTTGGTTAATTATTTTTATATTATTGGCTACTTGCTAGAATGAAGGCATGTTTAATGTTGTTGCATAATCTTTAATTCCATTTATCACCGTACAGTATACTTATATGTCATCTGCTATATTATAAGATAATGCAACATGTTAAAGATTTAATAATATCTTGTTTGGAGACGAAAATCTTAGCTCGCAACAGAACGAAAACATCTTTCTAAGTGTTCAAAATTACATAATTTCTACGAAAAGAGTTGACACTTAAACGACAGAAGACCATCATTTTGACAGTGTGTTTCCTTCACAACAGTCCCTTCTTCCTCCTATCCATGCTTTCCTTACTTCTTCTCTTCCTTTATCTATCCTCTTCTATCCTGACAGTCACATATTCCGGATGTTACTATATTATGTATGTAATTATTTTGTTATTTTGAAAAAGAGCGGGATTAATATAAGTTTAAAAAACTTGTTTCCCAATCCTTTAGCAATTGAAACTTATTATACACATGTTGTAAAATATCTTCTGAATAAATACTGTTTAAACTAAAGATTTAGAATAATTTCTAATTAAAGTAATTGATTGCATAAAACTACAAAATTATTTTCCTTTGATTGCCATGTGAAAGTTCATGTCTTGAATTATTATACCGCTTGAGAGTTGTAATGTCTTGTAAATAATTCTGTTGATAGACATATTGGGTATTTATTCAAACAGTCGAGTCAACCATGCGTGAAGTATAATATGAGAACTGTTCAGTGGACACTTGCAACATCAGACTTTTACTATCGTCAACGTGTATAATAAAGCTATAATTGACAGTACTTTCTTGTCTTCCTGAATTGAAGAGCTTATCCTCGTCATAAATTATAGGACTACCCAATTTTGGAGGGGATGTTTTTCAGAAAATAGGGGAAAATGTCTCTTCATTTAGGAGGGGAATTGGACCGATTTTCGGTCCTGTAAATGGTCAAATACAGGGTTGTTCTCGGTATACAACAGAGGCCTATAAAAGACCCCTTCCCAATTGAAAATTTCTTTAAAATCATTTAGTTCTCCCAAATATCCAATACCTACTTTTTTGTTTCCCAAAACTGGAAATTAACATGCTAAGGCCCTTTCCCAAAATAAACAGAAAAACACCTGACATGAGAATCCTGGTCCTGCACATGGCATACTTCTTCAGGTCAAAATTACATTATACATATGTCGGAAGCTTTGCACATCCTAATTACAACAACTCATATGCTTCATCCTAGTATTCAACTGCCTGATGCAATTTTCCGCCGTACAAACATCCAACTTGCAGCTGTCTGTTTAAGCCTTTATAATTAGTTTTACACCGTAATAGTGGACTCGACCGCTGCGTCATTCTATTCTTACCCTGACTGGACTATACATGCCTAATTTTGAAACAACCGGATGTAACTAGTTTTAATGGAACTTTTTAAATACAAAATGTACTACCAAAATCTCAGCAATGATTCCACCATTTTTTCTTTGCGTTTCTCCATTTTGTTCCAGGCATCAAAATCATGATGGGAGTTCTTCCATAGTTGCGCCAATCTACTGTCTATACTTGAAGAACGCGAGCATTCATACTCTGAAAATAAAATATGGAAAACTACTGACAGTCTTGATGTAGTTTCCAGGGTACTGTTTTATCAAAGCACTTACGAAAATCGTAAACTTACGTTCAAATTTAAATTCTATATAATTCTTAAACAACTACAAATTTGAGACGGATATTGTTTGCAGATGTTCAATAACTAAATCTTGGTTAGTATTGCAGCTCCATTTACCACAATTCATAATTGTAAAATTATTAGAAATAATTTAAATTTGATCGTAAGTTTACGATTTCCGTAAGTGCTTTGATAAAACAGTACCCAGTTGCTTGGGCACTGTTTTATCAAAGCACTTACGAAAATCTTAAAGTTACGCTAAAATTTAAATTCTACAGATCTATAATTCTTTAACAACTGCAAAATGGCGACGGACGTGGTTTGTAGGAGTTCATGAACTGAATCATTGTAGGTATTTCAGCTCTATTTACCTCACGTTATAGTTGTAAACAAATCATAAATAATTTAAATTTGATAGTAAATTTACGATTTCCGTAAGTGCTTTGATAAAACAGTGACGAGATGTTGATGAAATAATCCTCGGTGAAATGGTGTATTAGGTTAGACACAAGTAAACTGAACAAAATATCGGGTTTGACAATGCATAAAACATGGTACCCAAAAATAAAGACCCTGGGATTGTCTTCAATATGAGCATGCTATAGCAAGGGAGCACAGACGGGCCCTGAATCGCTCACTTGAATAATCTTCACAATTTTAGTCAAGATATCATTAATTCATTCCCTATATATTAGTAAAAGGGGATATGTGTAGTCCCAGGCAATACAAACACTCATTATAAATTGGTACAGGTAACCCAAGTAATAATTTCTAATTTCACAAAAAATGAATGGAAATGTAACCGCTATTTCACGCAGAGTGTTTTCATATTATTTGCTCAGTGAAATTGTATTTTTACCCCAAAATATCCTTATTTATACTAACCCTAGATAGTATCACGACAAACATTTTGCCCAATTTTCATGACGATTCAGTGCCAAACGCTGCCTCTATTCCCGTTTAAGGTATATGCGCAGTAATGATGCGCATAAACAACTGTATCAAACGTCCTTAAATCAATATGTAATGGATACAAGTATGCAAGTCAACATGAATGATCTGGGTAAATCATATATACAACT
Source organism: Spisula solida (assembly GCA_947247005.1). Classification (NCBI taxonomy): domain Eukaryota; kingdom Metazoa; phylum Mollusca; class Bivalvia; order Venerida; family Mactridae; genus Spisula; species Spisula solida. The sequence continues at coordinate 23,262,952 of OX365960.1, read as the reverse complement.
ATGGACAAATTAATTAATCAACACATTCACCATTACTCGTAATTTATGCAAACAGGTAAAATACACAATATTGAATGTTCCAAGTCCGGATGGCTTCGTAAGCTGTATGGCCAGTCCACACGCGCATTTTAAAATTTTTCTGTTGGTGTTCACCAGTGTAGCAATACAACGAGATTTTGGACTAAAGTTACAAGAAGAAAATAGCCATAAGTATTTTATTTCTGCATTGATTTCTATGAAATATACGCCACGCTAAGGGGACAATTATTTGCTTTCAATGAAATATAAAAAAAATTTCAGCGACTGTGCCGTTTTGTCCATTACCTTGTGAAACCGTGGAACGTGTAGGTTTCACAGGGTAATGTAAAAATCGGGTAAGCTGCTGAAAAAGACCTTATATTTCACGGAAAGCAAATACTTTTCCCTTTAGCGTGGCGTATATTTTATAGAAATCGATGGAGAAATAAAATACTTATGGCTATATTTGTGTTCCAATGTTAACAAATTTCTACTTGTAACTGTAGCCAAAAGCCACCTGGTATTGCTACCCTGTTCACTGTTCACTACGCCAAGTTCAACGATAAATAAAATGTAACTTAGTTGACGGTAGAGCAGTCTTTAGAAAATTGTTTGATTGTTTTTGTAAAACATAAAAAAAATTCAACATACCTGATAAAACGGTCATCAGAAGTATAGAAAATAACATAAAAATCCGAACCTGACACGATTTCATTTTTAATTCAGTGGACCTTGTATGCTATTCGATGTAACTTGGTATGATTAAAGTTGATCAAACCAAGTATTAAATTATTAGGGAAACCATTAGCAATGCATGCTTCATCTGACATAGTAGGATTATTGAAACATCTGAATGTTCCGTTTACTATATCAGGGTAGCAATACCACGTGGCTTTTGACTACAGTTACAAGAAGAAATTTGTAAACATTGGAAAATGAAATAGCCATAAGTATTTTATTTCTTCATCGATTTCTATAAAATATACGCCACGCTAAAGGGAAAAGTATTTGCTTTCCGTGAAATATAATATCTTTTTCAGCAGTTTTACCGATTTTTCCATTACCCTGTGAAACCTACACGTTCTACGGTTTCACAAGGAAATGGACAAAACGGCAAAGTCGCTGAAAAAGATTTTATATTTCATAGAAAGCAAATGATTTTCCCCTTAGCGTGGCGTATATTTCATAGAAATCGATGAAGAAATAAAATACTTATGGCTATTTCATTTTCCAATGTTTACAAATTTCTTCTTGTAACTGTAGTCAAAAGTCACGTGGTATTGCTACACTGTATATTATAGTTCACATACTTTCGTGTTTCTTCTATTCAAGCAATTACCTTATGTGTATTATATAAATACTACTTTATTTAATGTGGATTTTGTAACAGTATCTTACGTGTGCTTTCAAAATCGATCACCCGGAAACATGTTTAAAGTTTTGCTGGGAAACACAGTTGCTCCAGATTTACGATGAAGGACTAGAGCGGACCCGTTAACTTTATAAATTATATTAAATCATAAGTATCTTGATAAGAAATTATCACCATGTGTTTAGCTAGTACGTGACACAACTTTAATGAATTAAAAAACTGGAATAAAAATATTATTTTGCTAGTTTTCTATCCTCACGAATATCAATGCGACATGGAAACATATTTTCAGCTTCAATTTTATCATAATGGTTCTTACGGATGTTTTGGCTTATGCGATCACAAAAAAAGGATTTGATATTTATTATATTTTTTCAGATAGGCGCAGTATATCTTTAAGAACACCAATTAACCATACTTCATCTGTCAAGTTGGGAGTATCGAAATATCGTATTGGTAGCTTTACTATAGGTATCAATTATTTAACATTTCACCTACATTTTACTTTGATCTACAATCAAGCATTTACATACGTGTATTATATAAAAACTTTAAAATATTTTTAAGGTGATTGATATCTCTTGTGTACTGTTAAAATCGGTCACCTAAGTGTTTTGTTATATGTTTGAAGACAAATTCAGATTAACGCCAATGTACTCAAATTTGCTCTATAATTACAACGAAAACTTATACTCAGCACTCAGCACTCAGCACTCAAATACTAATTATCGTTGAAATTGTTGAATGGACCAACACCTATGCTCGAATTAGACCGGATGCTCTTAATAACCTTACTCGAGTAAGAGGAATAAATTAATGTACAATATAGAGCAAATTCGCCGGGACTTTGAAATTTGGAGGAAATTCAAGATGAGGAAAATGAATAAAATAGTTATACTGTATATAAGTGTTGAAAATAACATGATTTGTTACATTTTCTTCGTCATCGTGTACTATTTATGAAGTATTTATGTAAATATTTAACCTCTGTGTCACATAAAGCATTCAGACTGATAAAATTACAATTATATCGTAATAAAGTACCTAATCTCGAACCGTACCTATTCTCGAACCTTTTGCTTATTCGTTTGTAGTTTTGTTGTAAACATGCGTATGACGTCATCACTTTGTGAGTTCCGGTGATCTGGCAATACAAAAGACACTCGCGACCGTCGAAGAAGAAAAATGCGTTTAAAAAACGTAAACCGATGCATTTTTATTCTAAATACGAAAAAATTATGAAACTGCTATTACTTTTACTCCTCTATCAATCCCGGTCGTTCTTTTACCCAGAACATGCCTTTTAAAAAAAGTATCGGGGGACAGGCAGCCGATCAGACAACTGTCAAAAGGTCACGTGACAATCATGTGTCGTTTATTTATAGCACATTAGCGGGTCTACATTCCAGCTCATTTCTTACGTTCTACCAAATACGTCACGTAGCGCATTTCTTGTGTACTTATAGTTTTCTACTTATTCTTGCCTAAAATAATCAAAGCACTGAGAGTATTGGTGGGAGGCGATCTGGTTGCTGCTACTAAAGCTTAAACCGACTTTATACGTTTAATGATCGTTTTGTTACTGCCGATCTTGTCTTGAATGTCAAAATAGGCATATGTGACCATATAGGCATGTTGGGTATCTAAATAATTGTTAAAAGGTGCATATTAAGTTATATATAATACGTGTATTGAATGCGCATATCAAAAGTGGCTTTAAAATAATACTACGCGCCTATTTGTCAGATTCTACAGTAACGTCTTGTAATCACTTCCCTCACAGCGTGAGACAGTCTATAGAAAGCGGCTAGCTAGTACAGCGACACCATATGATTGCATAACAGTACTTTGCAGACCGTATACGATTCATTGATAAAACCATCACTTGACCGTAGTCTGAAGTTTCTAAAAATAGCTTTACAGCCGGGACATTTGATGACCACGTCATTTTCGTATTATGAAACAAGTTCGGTATCGGCCGGTGTAGTAATTTTTTTGCAAAAATATCGATTTAACGAACAGTTTCACAATAATTTTTGATCTTAGAATAAACAAATGTTGCTGATTGGCTTAAATCAGTTAAAAAATTTCGAGAAACATATGTAGCAGTATTGGGATTGTTGACAGTTTCTGGAACTACTTAAATGCGGATTCACATAGCAGCCTAAAGGCGGTTAATTTTGTATTAAGAAATGGGCAATGGTAGTAATGAGAGGCTTAAACGCCTCACAAAAACTATTTTTAAAAATATTTTTGCGCCTAAACCAACCAAATGGGTCTTGGAGAATGGTAGCTACTCATTTATACTGCACTGATTAACGCTTATTTTCTTGAAAGTTTGTTGTGCCCAGAATGTTACCATTCACTTCTGAACAATCAGCCTTTCGTTTCATATTCCATAGTTTCGTGAACACATAAAAACAAACCCAAAACTAAAGCCGAGTGCTTAGAGGTTCGAGAACTGGTACGTCGACGCTAACTTATAAATTCCCTAAGGCCAGAGTTCTTTGATTTTTTCGTTACTCGGACCCTTCTGTCCTAGTTTTTGGTATTTAAAAAAATGGAAATCTAAAATAGTAGATTTGGATTTCACTATTTTACTAATGATAAGTAGGTATAGTGCTCTCATTTACCACTGTGCCATAGGTATCATTGAAAAAATATCTAACTGAAATTTATTTTTAAACAAATGTACATGCAATTAAATTTCTGTAGATTTGTTTTAAAATTCTTTATCAATGATACAGATACATGTGCACTGTATTTGTTATAAGATAGTTTTGCTGTTAGAACTAACATTCTTGCTTTCAATATTGGACCGTCATTGTCTACAATCCACCATCAACTACATTTTGTGAGTTTTTATTTTTTTCCCTCCTCCTGTGGACTTTTTTCTCAAAAATTACCGAGTAACAAAACATTAAAAAACTCTGGCCTAAGTCACACTAGGAAGTAAGCTAACAATAATATTTCGTACTAATTTAACATTGTTACAGCTTCTTACTCTCATATAAATGTCCCTATGCACCTAAAAAGAGTGAAGTTTAATATTCGAGTGCTGAGTGAGTGTAAGTATTGGTGGTAATTCCGGCCCCAGACAACAATTTGGAAGGGTTTCGTGTTTCTTACCAATCATTCTCGACCTTAAATTATGCAAGAGCATTTTGACAATCATACTTTATTTCGTCTTTGGTATAACTCGGTCTTTGATTTCGCACCCGAGGCGGAAGCTCTACCATTAAGCTAACGAGGGCATTCTGCTCCCAAGCTGTCAGGGTCCGTTTGATATAGAAATATAAGAGGCTCTAAAACTGACCCGTGAAACGCCATATATTATAGGAGTCAGGCTAGACGATACAACATGACATAACCCTCGGAGTTATATTTCTCAGAAAATGACTGAAATCAGAAGTATGTTGTTTGTTTCATGACTCGCAAAATATGATTGGCTTCTATTGGCGCGGATGTATTGATGAAAGGGTGATTTGCGTCAAATGCTTGAAAAACGTGTTAAGCCTAGGTCCCATTGAGGAATTCCACATCGGCAAAGTTCTCCCGGTTTCTTCCGATGTACCCGATTCATCACACTTCCTTCCGATATCACAAACTGTCTAATGACTTCCCCGAGGATTCACCTAGACAACGAGGAACCTGATAGCTCATTAATATCAATCGGGAGTACATCGCCGAGGCAATAACTGCTCAGTGGGACCTAGGCTTTACATCTCTACAACGTATTTTACGTTCCGTGCATCTTTTGTACGAAGTAAGGCCTTCATTATTTTGTAGTTTTAAGAAAAATTGAGTTAATTTTCCTTATGATTAAAAAAATAATTAAGACATCAATTTACAACCAATTGTGCGTAAAATTTGCTTCTCTTTAAATAGGCATACTAGTACATCATTCTATAGTTTACACGATAAATAAACGACGGAATCATTTTAGACGAAATAAAAGCCGCAATAGTAAATTAGCTCCAAATAGTACATCAAATATTTTGATGGTAATGTTACTATACACCTTGTTTTATTTTGGATTTCACTATTTTACTAATGATAAGTAGGTATAGTGCTCTCATTTACCACTGTGCCATAGGTATCATTGAAAAAATATCTAACTGAAATTTATTTTTAAACAAATGTACATGCAATTAAATTTCTGTAGATTTGTTTTAAAATTCTTTATCAATGATACAGATACATGTGCACTGTATTTGTTATAAGATAGTTTTGCTGTTAGAACTAACATTCTTGCTTTCAATATTGGACCGTCATTGTCTACAATCCACCATCAACTACATTTTGTGAGTTTTTATTTTTTTCCCTCCTCCTGTGGACTTTTTTCTCAAAAATTACCGAGTAACAAAACATTAAAAAACTCTGGCCTAAGTCACACTAGGAAGTAAGCTAACAATAATATTTCGTACTAATTTAACATTGTTACAGCTTCTTACTCTCATATAAATGTCCCTATGCACCTAAAAAGAGTGAAGTTTAATATTCGAGTGCTGAGTGAGTGTAAGTATTGGTGGTAATTCCGGCCCCAGACAACAATTTGGAAGGGTTTCGTGTTTCTTACCAATCATTCTCGACCTTAAATTATGCAAGAGCATTTTGACAATCATACTTTATTTCGTCTTTGGTATAACTCGGTCTTTGATTTCGCACCCGAGGCGGAAGCTCTACCATTAAGCTAACGAGGGCATTCTGCTCCCAAGCTGTCAGGGTCCGTTTGATATAGAAATATAAGAGGCTCTAAAACTGACCCGTGAAACGCCATATATTATAGGAGTCAGGCTAGACGATACAACATGACATAACCCTCGGAGTTATATTTCTCAGAAAATGACTGAAATCAGAAGTATGTTGTTTGTTTCATGACTCGCAAAATATGATTGGCTTCTATTGGCGCGGATGTATTGATGAAAGGGTGATTTGCGTCAAATGCTTGAAAAACGTGTTAAGCCTAGGTCCCATTGAGGAATTCCACATCGGCAAAGTTCTCCCGGTTTCTTCCGATGTACCCGATTCATCACACTTCCTTCCGATATCACAAACTGTCTAATGACTTCCCCGAGGATTCACCTAGACAACGAGGAACCTGATAGCTCATTAATATCAATCGGGAGTACATCGCCGAGGCAATAACTGCTCAGTGGGACCTAGGCTTTACATCTCTACAACGTATTTTACGTTCCGTGCATCTTTTGTACGAAGTAAGGCCTTCATTATTTTGTAGTTTTAAGAAAAATTGAGTTAATTTTCCTTATGATTAAAAAAATAATTAAGACATCAATTTACAACCAATTGTGCGTAAAATTTGCTTCTCTTTAAATAGGCATACTAGTACATCATTCTATAGTTTACACGATAAATAAACGACGGAATCATTTTAGACGAAATAAAAGCCGCAATAGTAAATTAGCTCCAAATTGTGACGTGATGTCTGTATAGATACTATCATACTATCGTATATTATATAAATATCAGATGCCTGCCTGCGTGACATTGATATTGTCAACCCGAGGGCAGAATGTCATTCTGTTTCGAGGGTTGGCAATATCAATGTCACGCAGGCAGGCATCTGATATTTGTTTTATTATACCGAGCACTGTTATAAGTCTAGCAAAACGTTCACTGCTATGATTACCATAATTATTAACAGTAGGCATGACGGTGTTTTCATACATTGTTGTGTATCAATTTCACATTCTATTGTATGTGTAGGCCCTACGTTCATTTGGTGCATTTTGCCGATTTCTTTAACTAATAGATCGTTTTTAAGAAATTATCTGGAACTTGTGTTATATAAGCAATAAATTAGCTTTTTACCATTTTTGTATAGATCTATAACTTTAAAAGTGCGCCAAACGTAACGTCGCGTTTTGACGTTTCGACTTAATTGCCGATGACGGCATGACGTCTAACATACTTGTACATGATTGTTTTGTGTACAGTGTTCTTAATCTGGTGAAGTTGAATAAAGTAAACGCATCGTTTTGAATACAGATTTGTTTTAGTTGTCTTCTTTTGTCAGTCTATTTTTTAGAAAATCTTGTTGTTGTTGTTGACGGCTATAGAGCTCGAATATCCGTGGCTAGTACGGTCTACGCAGGTAAACGGTTTCTCATAATGGCACACAGGTAGTGTATACCGGGTATTTCAACAGTCAAAGAACTAAGATCGACGCAGTTACTTGCCCTTGCATGACATTGAAAATGTCAGGTCGATCACATGACCTGACAGTCAGTTTTTGGTCGATCACGTGTCATATGGGTTGGAACTGTCAATGACAGTCATAATGTCTCTCTCTGGGGCAATGGGACTTTTGCATTGCAGAAAATAGTGAGGTATAATAAAATAATGATACTCGGCTACGTCATGTATTATACACTTCGTTCATAGCTCGGATAAATGTAAGTAGATCTATGAATTTAAATTTTGAGAACGAATTCTATCAATACCCTGTTTATATATATTTGTCATACATGTATATAGTGATAACAATTCAACAACTTTTAGATTGTGTGTATGTATTAATAAAAATGGATATACATTGTATAAACATGCACAAGACATAAGTAACGTCATTTATTATTTGCTTTCAATGGAACATGGAGTTTTTTCAGTGAAAATAACAGTGAAAATAACAGTGAAATTACCACTTTGTTATTTTCACTGTTTTGAAGCTGGTTGCAGTATCATGCAGATAAAGAAACGTAACGTCAACGGCGCTTCAAAATATGCGTTACGTCATCATGACGTCATAATTCTCACGTCGTGACGTTCCAATTTTAACGTGATTTCTTCCAACTAAGCCAAACACGGCACATTTTAAGAGAAATTGAGGCATATAATAAACAGAAAATTTGTTGATTTTTAGTGTAAGATCAATTTTATTTCACTCGTGATCACAGAAAATCAAATTTACACTCGTGGCTACGCCACTCGTGAAAATATTGATTTTCTGTGATCACTCGGTGAAATAAAATTCGATCATACACAAACATCAACAAATATCCTCTATGTAATAACAATGGAAAATGAGACAAAATATTATGTAGATGTAACTCGATATTTATTTACCAACCTTGCTAGTGTATGCACTGTCTGTCTTTCAAAATATCACATGAATTCTTTTAGTTCGAACACTACAAAATGAAGGATCATGGTACATCAATAACGCAGTAGTGTGATATGATACTTACTACATGTAGTTGTAGGTGTTTAGAATAAAAGCCAGCCAGAAAACGTAACCTTGATCAAATTCTAACAATTACAAAATGAATAATGGCACATCATAAACCCGTTGGTGTCTAGATAGACAGTTTAGAATAAAAGCAAGCCAGAAAACGTAGAACTTGATCAAGTTCTAACAATTACAAAATGAATAATGGCACATCATAAACGCGGTGGTGTCTAGATAGACAGTTTAGAATAAAAGCCAGCCAGAAAACGTAACCTTGATTAAATTCTAACAAATACAAAATGAATAATGTCACATCATAAACCCGGTGGTGTCTACATAGACAGTTTAGAATAAAAGCCAGCCAGAAAACGTAACCTTGATCAAATTCTAACAAATACAAAATGAATAATGTCACATCATAAACCCGGTGGTGTCTACATAGACAGTTTAGAATAAAAGCCAGCCAGAAAACGTAACCTTGATCAAATTCTAACAATTACAAAATGAATAATGTCACATCATAAACGCGGCGATGTCTAAATAGACAGTTTAGAATAAAAGCCAGCCAGAAAACGTAGATCGTGATACTGGAGTGCTCTCGAGTGTTGACGTCGATCCGCTACGAGTGATCATACGAATAAAGACATGTTCACCAGCTTGTACATATACCGCGACTACGCCGGTAGCAGGATGTGCACCAACTCCCGTACTGGGATCACCACGGAAATCTGTATCGGATGTTAGGATTCCTCGTGTAACTCCATTGACGATTAGGTTAGTGGTGAGTGCGTGGGTGTTGTACTGGTTGCTTGACACGGTCCATGTGAAGACATAAACACCACTGGCTGGAGCGTCGAAAAGCCCGTCGCTGGTAGTGTAACCATTACCCGTATTAAGAGCAACTGTGTCGAATATAACCACTTCATTACTTGAAAATACTCGGTCGGCACTTGCATATGCGTGGAAAGCGACATGGGTTTCTGGTACAGCACCTAAAAGATATAACACAAGAACTCATAGTTATTAACTGATGGTTGATTTTGTTGCGTGGTCACTGGGTGTTACCGGAAGTGTTCATCAACCATTTAGCGTAGCTAGTTTCCTGCAAATAATGATCAACTTGCTTCACGACTTTATCAAATCAAAGTCATGTATGGCATATAGTCAACTCTCAAAGTATGTTTTAGAATTAGAAATGTTCAGAAATAAGACCATGTTTTCAAAAGTTATCTCCCTTACTATTGATCTAAATTAAGTCTGATTCTAACATTTGGGTTGTTTCCCTTCACCCCGTTACAAGCAAAATTCCACATATTTTGCCTACAGTCCAGTAAGGATGTTGTGAGAGTGACATTGCCGTGTATGTGTACACAAAAGATTACAACCATTGTATGAACAGGTAGTACGAATATAGCATGTTAGTTTAGCATTGAAATTATAGCTGTCTGCATCAGCCTTTATAAGTATAATATATGTTTGTGTTAGTTTTGAAACCGTTTAGTACTCAAGATGTGTGAGTTGTATAGCGACACAAATTGGAAAGTCGGCGTTGAAGGAAAATGCTCTCTCATGTTCCTATTCATGTATTAGCAACGCGTGCACGTGTGTTTTGGGATGAGTAGAGTTTTCTAACATTAGCAACGGGTCTATCTCTCATTGGTAACGTCGGAGAAAAAACTCAAGTATCTTCTCAGGACAAGTAGTGATATCTAATTAGTACAGGATGTCCAAAAAGAAAAATACATCTTTTGTCTACACGTGTGCAAATTTTCTTCGCGATAGCAGAATGAAGAGATTTTATAAAGAATATACTGAAACTGTATACGTTATAGTAAGAACATATTAAGTAATTTTTTAATGATTAAAAAGGGCGGAGCGAGCAAAGCGAAGCGAGTCCTTTTTAGTCATTAAAAATTTACTTATATGTTCTAACTTACTTAGAATGTAACATCCAGCATTATGATTGGCCGATGGAATATAGCGCCAAGACATGACGTCACGTCTGTTAATAGTAAAACTTTAATGATTTAAAAAAAATTCATTTAACCGCCAAAATGCAGCGTTTTCATTGGCTCATAATGTAGGTTATATTCTAATTCCTTTTTGGACACCCTGTACATTCTATTAATCAGGTGCATGTATAACATGTTTTAATTTCAGTATCAAAGTCTTATTGGTTCAGAAAGTATTTACTCTTTACTTTACTCCATAAATACATGATCGTCAATTTACTTCCCAATCTAATTTGGGGCTATCTATAGTCTGGTCTGATTCGATTATCTGCGCATGGATTGTTTATCCTGGCGTCAAACCCATATCTAGGTTTAAGTAATTGCAAGGTGTGGCGCAGATTAACCAAACAAGAATAAAAACGAACAAGCGATAGTTCGACCCAGATTATAGTTGAATCCACTGGCACCTGTATCATTGATAAAGATTTTTTTTATAAATGTACGTATCTTATCTTAGAAAGGTGCATTTGTGGTCAGATTTCCATGGTATTAAAAACAAGACATAAATTTTATAAAAAAATATTTTTTTTGTTTACTCTTTATTAATGATACAGTTACCTGTGGTTAAAGCCATGGAGGTGTTTGCGATTTCTAGTTGAACTATTGTAACCATAGTTAGAACCAAAACCCCGCCATTAATTTCCATTGAGTTATTAAGGGAGATAACCAATGACGAAACTATACATGACAAAACACCATTCGCTCTTGATAGAGTCCTTAAAAATTGGGATGAGTTGATTATACGTTCTAGCTCATCTCAGGGTATTAAAATAATATAAGTTATCTTTAACCTAAACGTATAGGATTCATAGAATATGTTCAGAATAGATAAAAGCGTTTTCGTTATTAGCAATTATTTGTAGTAAAGATTGAAAGCAATGTTTAATTCTGTACTGGGGGGTCCTGAAAACAAAGCTATTGTTCCGAAAGATAATCAGAAAAAAAGTTAAGAATTGTTGTAGTGAATTACGTATAGAGATTAGCACTGGTATTGTTTACGACCCCCTGTAACATTGCCTTTACAATCAATCGTATTTTCTAGATATGTTTAAGCGATTAATTATAAAGAAAATATCACAATAAGGGATTAAACAAATTAAGAATAGTTTTGCTCAGATGTCCTTTATACTATTATACATGTATCAGTACAGTTTAAAGTAGAATTTTGATCAATACCCGTACCTTTCTTCTAGATTTGAATACACGACTTTCCAAAATTAAATAACAATTTAACTAACTGCAAAACTAATACACATACTTAAATACAACATTCTAAAGCAACCAGCGGTTTCAGCTATATACACGTACACATAGAGGAAACCAAGGTATGCATGAATTACCGATAAAACACAGGGACATATTCATTATTTCTTAAACAAAATTTAAGATGAAATTAATTAACTTACGGTTTGCGAGGTGTCCGAATGGAAGAGGCATCGATCCATTAGTTATATGAGACAGTTCGTGACTGAGCTTTTCTTGAAGACTTCCAAAGTCTGTTTCACTCAAGGAGGTACCATTGGAGCGTAGAGCATCTGAAGCGTTGACACCTAGTAAACCAGCAACGAGATGTTCCAAGACTGCAAGCCGTGTGTCTAATCTGTTGATGACTTCGTGTTCAACTTCAGATGTATCTTCTAACTGTTGCACTCGGTCTTCAACCGTTGCTGGTCTCACAGGGGTACCAGTCGAGACCGCAACCAGAATAGCGAAAACAAGAGTTATAAGAGCCGACGTCATGATGTGTGATGATGGTTGTTGGCTGCAGTCGTGTGTTGTACGTTGAAAGAAATGCACAAGGTATGAAGGCTGAGTGAAAGCATTGAGCCTTTTATACGTACAATGAGGAAGTGTTTGGGCAATTAATGAAAGTTGTGACTGTGCTTTTTGTAATTCTAAGTAAGAAATCTTGTGATTCGATGGCAGATAAGAAGGAGTCATCCTTAAAGCGGGATACTTTCGGCTTTAATGCAGCATCAGAAGAAATAATTTATCCGCGTTCTATACCTGTCCCGATACTTAGGTATGTGTATGTGTATGTCTCTTCCTTTTTGGGAATTCTGAAGTTTATCTAAACAGTCAAACCAGTGTATGTGGTCACCTAAATAACAGTCAGTATCCACCTGTCGTATTCAGCCAATATGATTGAATTCTAATCGGGCTTATTTTATTATAATAATAATAACTTTATTTTCCGATGATATACCCATTAAGCCTAGGGCTTATCTCCCTTGGAGTCATCTAAACAAAACAAAACAAAACAAGCATAAATATACAAATATATTAAATATACAAATACTGTGACATCTCAATAATAAAATCGTATTATCCCCTCAAGTAATCGACTTCCCCAGTACAGCACACAGGAAAACCCTTCCATGTTTGTGACCTACAATGCTCCACTCGACCAAGGTGTTAATTGATACGTACGTGGGCGGGGTTCTGTACATGTTCGATATTCCTGGGCGCCATGTGTCGATGTCCCAGGGAGACTCTAAACCAGGTTTCCTCAGACAGTCAGAAGTTAAAATGCCATAGGGTAGATGAGGTTGAATTGCTGAAAGCGGTCCTTGAAAACTGGTAAACTTTTTCATTTTTGTCTAAAAAAGTATAATACTACAATAAATCATTCTCGTTCACCCGAGTATTCTCCACCCGTTATTTCGGAACTTGACTATTACGTATGAGGATGATAATATACATCTATTATAATCAGTGTAGCAATACCACGTGACTTTTGGCTACAGTTACAAGAAGAAATTTGTAAACATTGGAAAATAAAATAGCCATAAGTATTTTATTTCTTCATCGATTTCTATGAAATATACGCCACGCTAAGGGGGACATTATTTGCTTTCCATGAAAGATAAGATATTTTTCAGCAGCTTTACCGATTCTTCCATTACCCTGTGAAACCTACACGTTCCACAGTTTCACAGGGTAATGTACAAAACGGCACATCCGCTGAAAAAGACTTTATATTTTATTGAAAGCAAATAATGTTCCCCTTAGCGTGGCATATATTTCATAGAAATTAATGAAGAAATAAAATACTTATGGCTACATTTGCGTTCCAATGTTTACACATTTCTACTTGGAACTGTAGTCAAAAACCACGTGGTATTGCTACACTGATAATTGAAGACTAAGGTAGGATAACGGGTACTGTTTTATCAAGCACTAACGGAAATCGTAAACTAACGATCAAATTTAAATCATTTATTATTTGTTTACAATTATGAAGTGTGGCAAACGGAGCTGCTATTCTAAAAATGGTTCAGTTACTGAACTCCAACAAATTATACCCGTCACCAATTTGCATTTGTTAACGAACTATCAAGAATTTAAATTTGAGCGTCGCTTTTAGATTTTCGTAAGTGCATTGATAAAACAGTACCCTGTACTGTTAATTTAAGTTTTAATATTGTGTATGCTATTTTAATGTCCAAATGGACATTGTGTACTATAGTTTCGATTAACAGTATGCAGATTCGAACCTACACTGCGTAGCACCATCGAATTGAATAGTTATGTCACTTTCTGGTCTCCGTAGAAGCTGTCCCAGTATTGCTTTGTCAGCATGAAACGAAACGAGTGAAAAGACGTGCATATAGGTTTGTATCCTCAGTAAAAACGATTGACGACGTAGGAATTTGTTTGACGCTGTAAATTTGTGTGGTTAAAAAGTGCAGAATTTCATGAAAACATTTGTTAGAGATATTAAATTAAATAAGTATTTCCTCATTCTTCTGTCGTTCAAACTTGTAGTAAGGGAGTATAAATCGGAGATTTTAACTTGGTCCTCGGCCGTCTATTAGTATAATTAAACAGATGGATACTGTTTTATCAAACCATTTACGGTAATGTTAAACTTACGATCAAATTTAAATTCTTATTATTTGTTTACAATTGTTTTTATAAAGTGTGGTAAATGAAGCTACAACACATATAATGATTCAAATTTTCATTTTCAAATTTACAGTTGTTAAAGAATAATAAATAATTTAAATTTGGACGTAAGTTCAGTATTTCCGTAAGTGCTTTGATAAAACAATACCCTGCTGTCATCTACATTTAAAACCGAAATTAACCGAGGTTGTATGTTTCCATCAGCGGGAAGTATCGCGAAGACGTCCAGTGTGTAATTACAAATACAAATCTAAAGGACCGATATTGCACGATTTTCTGGCGGAAATTAATATATTCAACGCAAGAACCTTGAAATATATGCATGCATAGAGGTCAGGACCAGGTCAAATTCCCCTTGCTATAATACAAACACTAAACGACAGATATTGCACGATTTGCGTGTGGAAATTAGTATATTTAATGCAAGAACCTTTTGATATTTTCATGCATAAAGGTCAGGATCAGGTCAACATCTCCGTACTAGGCAACAAAAGTACGCTTATGTTATCGCCCGGATTATATTTCTCCGCTGACTTGGTGCAGTATCAGTTTGTCGACTGATGCAAATTCTTTATATTGCTTGCGTTTTATTGGCATTGAATTGATTGACCACGTTACAAATTTGTCTCATTTCCATAGACGAATAGTATTTTTATTATCACACGAATAAACAAATAATTAAGAATTGCAAGCAATACAGAAGTCCCCTACCGGTTTTAAGCAATTTTCAATGTTTATGTTGCCACAGCAACCACAATTTTGGTCGTGCATTATCCCCTTATTGCCCCCTATCCACATACCAAGTTTCATAAACCTAGCTTGGAAACTGTTGGAGTTATGTCAGGATCCAGATTTTTTGATGGAATGACGGACGGACGTTCTCCCTGACTTGACGTGGTGGGGTTTTGTGGGGTTTTGTACCTCGTAAGCAACGGAATGAATAGAATCTTGTTGCTGTGGGGTGTGGAACAATAGGCTATATTTAGATTCTATTCATTCCGTTGCTTAAGGGGTGCAAAATGTTGCATATGGGGTTTTACAAACAAAAGAAAGAACAAAAGAAAACCCCACTATGTCAAGTCAGTGAGGAAAGACGGACGCACGGCAAACCTATAGTCCCTTCCGGTCAAAAACCGGTAGGGGTCTAATAAATAATAAACGATAGGCATGTAATATTACGTATAATATATAATTCTATATCAACAAATACATCGAACTCACATTATCTCGATATTTTATGGCATTTATATGTAGTTATTCTTAACAAAATTTCGACATACGTGGCCTATTCACAGTAGGGGGAAATTGGACGTTCGAAAACCTCGAGGTATTAGTAAATTCTACTTTATTGAATTCGACATAATGATGTACATACAAAACACAGAAAATGACCCCTTGATGTTCTTTAAACCTCTATAGTGCGCCCATGATAATGTGATGTTTACTAACATGAATCGGTTTGGTCAACGGTTGCAAGCTTGGTTTTAAAACTTACTCACGTAAACAGATATGGTCAGTTTTGTACTAAAATCACTGATAAATCGTGCCCATCTGATTAATTATCAACCTTTTGGAATACACGGCATGTGTACCAGCTTTCTCAAATTATCGTGGACATACTATATGTATAGTAAATTCCTGTACATAGATGAAAGGTTGATGATCTAGAAATGGAAAACATGTTGGCAATAAACATTCGGAAGTCCAGAGCTGGTATTCACAAAGAATTTTAAGGGAAAACTTAAATTATTTGACTTAAGTTAAAAACTTGAGTTGCACATATTCCACAAGAAACGAATAATGACCCATTTTTTCTTTGTGCTTATTTTAGCTCTTTACAAACTGCTGTTAAACTACATTTGTATGTAAAATATTGATGTTCCTCTATAGCTGATACACTTAAGGAAATTTTTAAGACGCATTGTAATACCACCCCAAATGGACCTTCGAATGTACTCTATTGAGATGTGTGCCCTTGAGATGATCACTCTTGACAGAATCAATGTTCAGTAACTATATACATGTATAACTAAAATACATTGATGAAAAATTAACCACTGGTAAAACCAACACTTTTCAAACTTTTCAACATTTTACAGACAGAATCGCTCGGTGCATTGGCACAAATATCCGTCTTCTTCTTCTTCTCTTTCTTCTTATCAGGGAAAATCTTTGTGCTTTGACCACAGGTAAGACAAAATCTGTCGCCCCTGAAATGGAGTAAAGTGTCAGGCAAATAATTCATGGTCAAGCATCGTTCGTTAAGTTTGAAAAACAACAACGATCAAATCACGTTGAGTGAAGTTGGCACGGCAATCGACAATCGAACATCGATATTGAATATTGAGCTTGGTTCAATACCAAGCCAGCTCGGTATTTGATATAAGCGAAAGTTAAAGCCCCATACCTCATTTGAATATCGAAGTAGATCTAATATTGAGCCAGTTTGGCAATCGATATTCGACCAGAATCTGAATATCGAGCTAGCTCGGTAATCGATATACGACAACAGTTCGCAAAGCAAGAAGAGTAGGCCTAAGTTGAATATCGAACTGGGTTGAATATCGAGCTAGCTCGGCAATCGATATTCAACCCGAATCTTAATATCGAGCTAGCTCGGTAATCGGTTTCGAAAAAATGTTTGCACAGCAAGATCTAGTTGAATATCGAACTTGTCGAATGTCGAGCCAGTTCGATAATCGATATTTGACCAGAATCTGAATATCGGGCTAGCTCGCTAATCGATATTCGAAAAAGATTGCACAGTAAGCCTAAGTTGAATATCGAGCTGGCTCGATATTCGACTTTGGCTTGCTGTGCTTGCTTGCTTTTTTCGAACATCGATTACCGAGCTAGCTCGATATTCAGATTCTGGTGGAATATCAATTGCCGAGCTGGCTCCATATTCAATCCAGCTCGATATTCAACTTGAGCTTGCTGTGCAAACTTTTCTCGATTATCGATTACCAAGCAAGAGTCGGGAAATATGCTCGAGATAGGCCGGATGTTGGTGATACCGATGCTCGACATAACGAAGTTTTTACTATATGGCAAATTATTAATAATACAAGATGTCTACCATGTGCCACGTTTAACCACGGTATGTAGGTCCTTGTAATGTCCACGTAGTCTCGTCAACAAAGGTTCTCTTTCTCTGGATGAAACAGTCCCTGCTATAAAAAGAATGAAGACATTTATTTATAAATCTAGATACAGGACTGAAACTCGAAGTTATCATATTTATATATACGAGGGTGTAGCCCCAGATTAAATCGACATCCGAGTGTTTGTTCTGTATGTAATTTGTGCAATAGTTTAATTAAGTTTGTGTTGGATGTACCACACCCAGTTCAGTATTACAGTTATCGAACGCTTTTCCTGTGCAGTATTGCAGTTATTGCACTCTTATCTACCGTAACCATGATACAAGCATAAAAAATAACTACTGTATATCGAGACATCTTTTAACCAAGCAATATATTAAAAGCATCCAAAAGAGGCCGCCATAGAAACGTACATAAGGCAAACGTTTTCTGTGTAGAAAATCTCCGGATAACTAATATTATTACCCCTCACTTTTTTTGTAATGTTAATTTCACATAGACAAACATGTAGTATTCTTACTATTACGATCAAGCGGATCAATATACCACGTGATTGAACATTTTTTTACTGTTAGCAGGGTGATAGTACTTTTTTTGTCACGTGACATTTTCTTTCTAAAACATTGGCGGCTACTTATCATTTCTTCAAATTCTTCCACATGTGAGCTCTGCTAAATTAAATTGCATAAAATAATTTCCTGGTTTACAGTAGATAATCGCTGAAAAAAGTTTGGGGTAATAAAATAAATAACACATAGCTTCGAGTGTGACAGTAAAAATGTCAGCCCTCGGAAAGTACTGTTACCCGCGGCCTTGGGCCTTGGTCTACCTCGGGCTTTATCTTACAAGGGAGATAATTTATATGCCACTAATGTCTCTCATTGTTTACGTAGTTTAGAAGCATTAATCACGAAGAAAAAATGGATTATTTTTGTTTCTTGGGAAATATGTGCAGTTGAATTGTTTAACTTAAATCTGAATATTTAAGTTTTCTCTTAAGATGCGATGTGAATACCAGCCCTGGCATCCTTGTATTTTACTATTCATGTTCTTGGCTGAAAATCAGACCAGGCGGCGCATGCGCATGCAGTTTGCACTCCTACACCAATCAGTAAAAGTTGGTAAGTGTACTTTTAAGAGCAGATGTAGTTTGAAAGCAAAGACAACGAGCACGGACGATCGTCACTCACACATTGTGCCCTAGTCTGTCTATACATACCCTATGTTTAGATAATGGAGACAACTCTTCAGTCTACTCTTTTTTCATGAAATTAATTCCCTTTGCACCCTCAAACATAGATAATCAAGCCCAAAATAAAATCTAGCCAAAATTGAAAACGAAATTATGATAATTGATTGAAAAAAATATATTATCTAGTCGGGTAGCCAGACTAATTGTGCCCATACTAGCTGACAATGATCACCGACTGCTCATGTGAGCTTAACTATTTCTTTGGACATAATTGTATCAACGAAAATGGTTTAGTATATGATAGAACATGAGTATAGCAGTTTTATATGAACCAATCGTTGTCAGACACAAACAAAATGTATTTACATGTATGATAAGTGTAACGGAACACCTTCAATGTGTCAAATTAAAAGTCGATTAGTTTTGGTAGTTATATAAATAAAATGAGTACATAAAGAAAGGTACATGATATAGTTTTCTCCCTATGGTTACGTACGTGTTATAGTACTCCCCGGATAATGTCAAAGGCAGGCAAATTTGGTATAGTCCACAAAGGTGGGTTACAATTATGTGCACCAATTATCAATGATGTTTTGAGTACGATACTGACCTTATCTGTTTATTTAAGTGATTTGTAAAACCAATTTTGCTACAGTTGACCAAACCGATTCATGTTTGTAAATATCGCATTATCCTGGGCGGACTATATAGCTTTCTTCGAAGATTACACAGAACAATGAATGTGGTGTGTTTTAATTGTTGTTTTGGTAGTCTGTTTGAAACGTTACATAATCAGCCAAGATTTCTAGGAAGAAATTGCTGAATGCGTTGTTTCCCAGAAAAGGCTCCTGTAACAAATTGCAACTGTAACAATTTATTGTTTACAATTCATTATTTGGTCGACAATCAAACTGGAGGTCGTATTTCGTGTTTTTTTTCCATTCTATGGTGTTTACCACCTTTGGAATTCAACTAAAGTGCTGAAAATGCATCATTCGGCAGACAGGTTACCAAGATACCAAATAGCAGTTTACATTCATTGATTTTGAATTATATTTTTACGAAATCATGAAACAAAAAAATACGAAGAAAAATGTCTTACCTTGTAAGCAGAATAATAATAAAACTGAACAAATCACAAATGTCAACTTCTCCATTATGCTGCTACGTGTAAAATGACAGACAAATTATGACATAGGTTCTTGTCTGCCCTTCCTTTTTTGTTTTAATGAGTCAACATACAAAGAGGTTGTGACGTACGATGTGTTTCCGTTGTTATACAAACGTTTTAAAAACAAAGCTGTTCACGTAACAATGTGAAGTATTTAGTCATACATTTAATTAACCTTGTTCATCTGTCATGGTTTGACAATCAACAAGGTGTTAGTACTAGTATATTACTCACTTAAATGACATTAAAACTTTTTTATTTAGCTATAACTAGACATCGTTTTGTTAGTAAAGTCGGTTGTGTATGAATTAATTCCTGAAAATGATTATTACGTTTAATAAAACAGATTAAACTTAACAACAATTTTAAAACGCTTAAAGCCACTTTAATTTTAGGCCTTAATCTGGTATTTTCAAAAAGCAATAACTTGGTAACCTATTTGAAGAGCCATGGATTTTAAGCCCTTTTGTTGAGTCTCAAAGGTGGAAAACACAATAAGATGGAAGAAAACGAATTTCAAATACAACCTACAGTAGGTTTGATTACAAAATAATGAATTATAAACAAAAAATGCACAATTTATAATCTAAGGGAAGCAACACTTGCGAAATTAGTATTTTGTCATCCATACATTTTACTTAAATGTGATTTGTGGCATATACTATTTCAACAGTTACATTTAACATTCTGTCGTCAATTATTGGTCATTTGTGAAAAATATCCTAATTCCTTGTAATAAGTCTATTTACTGGATGATCGGAATAAAGGTCTTGGGACTTTTAAGGGACTGCCTCACATATTGGTGTATTGCAAAAATAAAATAAAATTGTCAAATATCCGCGTAATTTTTGTATAGTTGCTTGTATATCCCATAAACAACCACACTGACATAAAAAAAACTTGAGAGATTTCGGCATTTAGTAGTTATTTAGTATTTTTACATCAAAAATTCTATAGGGTATTAATATTACACTACTATTACTTAAATTTTCTGAAATTTGTTCGCATTTGATGAAAAAGAATCGATAAACAAACCAAATACCTCTCTGATGTTTACGCTGTAGTTTGTTGATGTTACAGTTTGATCACGTGTGAATTACATAATTCACAAAGCATGTTGGAAGGAAACTTAGCGGGTTTTTTTCAAGAAAAACATACTCAGTGGGCGATATCGAGAGTGGTTAAAATTGCTTATTTGCACCAAATCTTTCATAAAGCAACCGTTAGTGGCTTTCTATTACATCAATACTTGGTTAAGTTGGAAAATCACGATATACAAAAATTTTAGCCCAATCTGTGAGGCAAAACCTTTAAACTGCAATAACTCGCTTATTAATAACTGAAAAGGAGTTTTGAAACAAAAACGTTTGTCTCCCACAAATGGCCATAACTCTGGAAAACTCATCCGACCAAATATTCCTGACAATATGCACACCACGGATTGGTACCAAGTATTCATGTGAAGTTTCGTATATAGAGATCTTGACCAATGGTTAATTTAATGCATAAGGAAACCCCAGACAGACGTCAACACAATGTGGGAGATTGTAAATTACGTTAAAGAAATACTAGTTTTATTGACACAATAATCATCGTATACTAACTTTGGATTGCGTTTATAGTACTACGAGCAACGTCATAGGTTTAGTAATATATGGTGTGAAAGGCACAAACAACGCCCATAACACAGTCCGTCCGTCCGGGCACACGAATGGCCACGTGTTGGGTAGGAGAGAACAAAAGAAATACCCAATAAATGTCCATTTGTGAGAACATTCTATTCATTCCGTAAGTCTCTTATTGGGTAGTTTTTTTTCTCTTGTTGGGTACTTTTTAACAAAATAAATACCCAATAAGTGGTCCGTCCGTTCGTTCGTTCGTTCGTCCGTTCATTCCGTAAGTCTCTTATTGGGTAGTTTTTTTTCTCTTGTTGGGTACTTTTTAACAAAATAAATACCCAATAAGTGGTCCGTCCGTCCGTCCGTCCGTCCGTCCGTCTGTGCTATCGGGTTCCGACCATATAAATAAAATTATAACTTTAAAAACCAGTGTACTTACTTTTTTGTGAACAAAGTAAACGGTACAATGTCTTAAAATATAGTAAAAAAAAGCCCAGATGTAAATACTCTTTAAGAAAATTACAAGTAATTTAGTGTTCTTGATATTGAGTATGGTTAGTTAAATACCTTAAGGTGGAACCACACTATAAAAAGTTCCTGACCCATAAACAAGTTTGGTATCATAGTAAACTTTGATTTATTCCCAATTCAATGTCGCGTCTAAAATCTTCGTGCGCGTTCCCATGACGTAACAGTGACGTCAACAAACATCAACGGTGTTTGTCTGTTAGTGGTAGCGATGATGATCATTTTGCCGAGTCTTTCTTCCTAGCTATTTCTAGCCTTCCGATCACTTCAAACTCTTTGGTTGCTTTTGTTGCTTTGTATGTCAATGATCTCCATTTTGGTGTCACTTACAGTAGTTTTCGATGCTTTATGTCACATCGCAATCGTGAAAGCTCGGCCATTTCCGTTTGTCTCCGTAAATAAAGTGATCGTAACCGAGGAAAGATCCTAGCAGTACGTGCTCCAAATCGTGAAAGCTCGGCCAGTTCCGTTTGTCTCCGGTAAATAAAGTGATCGGAACCGAGGGCAGATCCTGGCAGTACGTGCTCCAAATCGTGAAAGCTCGGCCATTTCCGTTTGTCTTCGGTAAATAAAGTGATCGGAACCGACCGAGGAAAGATCCTGGCAGTACGTGCTCCGGGTCCCAATTATCGTGAAAGCTCGGCCATTTCTGTTTTTCTCCGGTCTATTGCAATGCATAAAGGCCGAGGTGTTCAGAATGGTCACATCGCTTTAGAGTGCTCTTCAGAGATCCACAACGAAGTAGAGTATGCCAAACACGCATGCTTAGTCATAATCCACTACTGATCTGTTTATTCCAAATAAGCTGGCTAATAACTAATTTGCGTACATATTAAACAAATAAGTCCTATAGTGCGCCCAGGATAATGTGAAAGGCGGGAAAATTGGTATGGTCAGGGAGGTATGGTCCACAAAGGTCGGTTACAATTATGTGCACCAATTACATGTATCAGGGATGTTTTGAGCACAATTCTGACCTCATCTGTTTATTTAAGTGATTTGTAAAACCAATTTTGCCACAGTTGACCAAACCGATTCATGTTTGTAAATATCACATTATCCTGGGCGGAATATAGCATGGTTGTAGTTTGAGGTGAAGGGACATAATTATATCATAACACCAACTTACAAGTAAACACGAGTTGTCTCTCGTATATTGTGTCTGTACTTACTACTCAGTGTGTAATAGTATGCATTTATTAAATCCTTTTTGGTTGGCTGCGGGCAAATTTTGTGCGTGTGGGCGGACGGACGGATACAGTAATTGAACAAGCAACATCATAGCTGATTTGAATACAACTTGACATTGTATAATAAACTTGAATTATCTCCCTTTGACCAACAAAATAGAGGATAAGAACCGGTATCTCGGATTTGGTCCCCTTCTATACCCCTGGGAAGAATACATTCTCGTCCCAGTATACCCCAATACTACCTGAATTAATTATCAACCAGTCTAAGTACGTTTCTTTCTCTAATTACAATGAGCCAATCAAACGGAAGTTGTTATCCAGGATGAACCACGCATGTTAATTAAATGTATATGACACTCTATATTAACGTATGTAAAAGGTGTAAATATGCTGCCGCGTACACATATCGATAGGCCGATTAACAATGTTACCGCGTTAAGCGTAAAACGCACTAGTCAAATTCTACCCTGCTTTATGTAAGACCTCATAACTTTCGTATCTATTATCCGATTTTAAATATTTAAAGTTTGTAATGAAGCAGAGATATATGCCTGTCTATTAATACAACATTCATCACGATACCCTAGTTATTAAATCCACGGCGACGAGTAAGAATCCGTTCCGCGTAAAAGTAAGTTTAAAATATCCCGTTTTTTACCAAATAAAAATTCAATCAACGGTCGAAAATCATCAAACATTAATATAATTTTCGATCGATTTTGTTCATTAAAGCTTGTTTTAAAAGCTTATACTGTAAGGTTTTATAAAATGTAAAAACTTATTTTTAAAGCATTTGCGAGTTGTCGACCGCCAACGAAATAAAACAGAACGGACGTATTCATAATAATGTTTGATGTAAACTACGCCGACCATTGATCATCTTTTGTGGCGATTTTTTCAAAGGCTAGCATCATGGTTCGTAATTTAATGCAACCAATACCTCTCAAAATGCATTTAATAGCAGGTTATATTGTAAATAATCGCCATTTTATAATTAACATTCGGCAATAAGTCCGCAAGTTCAATACAGCTACCAAAAAAAAATAGTCCCGCATCGTGACAAAAATCACTATTTTTGACTCCATTCTGTAAAGACAGAACCAATAGAAACCAGAAAAAGTACAACCAGTACCTCAAAACGTATTTAATCTCACAATTTAAACAAGTTTCAATCAAAAATATGTTTTCAATTAGCGCATGGAAGGTGTGCAGGTGCCCGTTTCACACGCGTTTCGACGTGATTCCGCCATTTTGAAAATTTATTTGCAATAATTAGTACATAAATGCACGAAGTTTAATCAAATCGTTGGCGGTCGACAACTCACAAATGCTTTATAAATAAGTTTTACATTTTATAAAACCTTAAAGTATTAGCTTTTAAAACAAGTTTTAATGAACAAAATCGATCGAAAATTAAATTCATATTTGATGATTTTCGACCGTTGGTTGTATTTTTATTTGGTAAAAAAAGAGGTATTTTAAACTTACTTTTACGCGAAACGGATTCTTACTCGTCGCCGTGGATTTTATAATTAGGGTATCGTGATGAATGTTGTATTAAAAGACAGACATATATCTCTGCTTCATTACAAGCTTTAAATATTTAAAATCGGATAACAGATACGAAAATTATGAGGTCTTACATAAAGCAGGGTAGAATTTGACTAGTGCGTTTTACGCTTAACGCGGTAACATTGTTTATCGGCCGATCGATATGTGTAAGCGGCAGCATATTTACGTTAATATAGAGTGTCATATACATTTAATTAACATGCGTGGATGAACCAAAGGGGTTCGACACATACGAGGGTCGTTCATTTAATACCCGGACGGTCGATATTACTGGAAAACTAACGGACTGGTATCCATGAAACCTTTCGGGGAATACATTCACACCATTCCTTAATTTACATACGAAAGTTCAACTTGTTGCGACGAAGGGTTTACATAATATTAGTGTTTTAATAACTTAAGTACATGTAACGCGAGTCGGCCGAAGTCGGCGCTGGGACGAATAAATGTCCTAACAAATTTCTAATTCATATTTTGATGTAAACTTCAACCATTAATATTTGGTGAAGCAGTGCATAGATTACACAAGTTATCGAACTGCTCCTGATCGTAGCAAGTTGAAATTTAACATGTAAATAAACAAGAGGCCCAAAGGGCCATAGGTAGCTCACCTGTCCTAGTAGTTCATGCACCCCTAATCGTAGCCTCTGTTGAATGTACAAAGTTTTCATATTGTCTTATAAAGGGACCTTGTAATTTACATCACATTTAGACCCAATGGCATATTGAAATTTAATCCAAGTTGTGTCTATGATTTGACCTAATGACCTAGTTTTTTACCCTAGATGACCCAATATCAAACTTGACCTAGATTTTGTTGAGATGATCCCGACCCCTTTGTTTAGCCTTATATTCCTTCTAATGAAAAATAAAAACTTTTTGGCGCTAAATGCAATACAATTCCACAGAGATTGTACGACAATGGCGGGTATGATCAGTAATTTCAGTTTTGAAAAACATACGTTCAAAGTCCTCTTTAAAGGGGTCCAGCGGGCCCAAAAACCTGTGCACGACCTTGGACCCGTAATATCCTTTAGTCTGGAATGCATGACTGTGTACCAAATTCCCGAATTTGGGCCTATAGGTCTTAAAATACGGTAGGCCGAAATGGCCATTCCGGCCAGTCTGCATTAGTACGCTATGATAGCGAAAAGGATATATATTTTAGGAAGTGGCTAGAGGACCTCTAGACCTAGAGTCTGGAGGTCCGGTAACCGGACCTCTAGACAATGCTTGTAGGATAGGCTAGAGGTCCGGTAATTGATTTCATATGTATAAACAATATATACTTTATCTTTTATCATAATTATATCAGAAGTGTGTACTGGTAGTTATAAGTAGATTTCTGATCTATTGTAATTAACAGAAAGACAACATTGTATAAATGTAACGTTCTCACACCAGCAAGGGGACAGTGTAGTTAATTATTCATTGTGGAAACATTTGTCTTATACAAGTGTCCAATTGTTGGATAGGTTAATGGTTGAATATTCGCCACTAGAGAAAGTGTTCACATGATTGGTTATTGACATGTGTTGTTGATTGGTTATTGATTGGTTATTGATTTGACTATTTGGTTTGACCTTTTACAATCAATCCTGTGTTCAAGAGCACCAGTCCCGTGAAAATATAATTATCACAATTGCAAAACCAGTCTTCAAATACCCCTTATTTTATTTTCCTCAGGGTTGTCAACGGGGCCAAATTAAAAATACTGAAAATTGTATTCCGCCGAACATTATTGCCAAATAAGAGGCCTTCAATCACATTGTTCCCATAATTATTTAAGTGAATTTGGGTTCACGAAAAGCTTTCAGAGAAGATTAAATTTACCATAACTTGCATTTCTTGAGCTATTTTCATTAAATTACTTTCATTTTAGTCAGAAGCCATTGCTCTTTTAAGAACGATAAAGCTGGAATTCCGGATAAATCAGGAAAATTGACACACCTGCTTCCTTCAGACTATTTTCAATTCTGTTTAACATTAATAGAGAGGCCACCTGTCAACTGAGACCAGTTTGTGGAGTTCCCTTGGGTGGTTTTTTTTTAAAACAATTACAGGTTCGACCACAGGTAACTGTAACATTGACAGAGTAAAAAATTGTTTTTGGTAAAATTTATCAGAGTCTATAGTCTCTGAATTTATATAGCAATAAGAAGATGCATTTGACGGGAATTAATCATATTAACAACAATTGGTTTTCGATACCTTAACAAAGGAATTATATTCATACAAAACATTGTTATAAGTTAACTA
Source organism: Spisula solida (assembly GCA_947247005.1). Lineage (NCBI taxonomy): Eukaryota > Metazoa > Mollusca > Bivalvia > Venerida > Mactridae > Spisula > Spisula solida. The sequence continues at coordinate 23,235,814 of OX365960.1, read as the reverse complement.
TACTTTCATTTAAAATCCAATCGAATCTGATCAACTAGTTAAAAGTTATACCATAAAATGTAGATCACTGTTTCAAAACAGTCACTAAGGTGCATTCAAAACAAACCAAACCAAAAATATAGAGTACATCTTGTATTTATCGTAGTTTCAGGGGTGTCAACAGAGCCAATAAAAAATCAGGAAAATCGAATACTGCCGACCATTTTTGCCAGACTAGAGGCCTTCATTGACATAGTTTCCATAATGAACCCAGTTTGTATAAAGAAAATCCTTAAGAGTAGATTAAATATAACATAACTTTGCCATTCATGAGATATTTTCATCAAATAACTTTTATTTTGGTCAGAAATTGTAGTTCTTGCAAGAAAGATAAATCCAGAATTCCGGATTAATCAGGAATATTGACATCCCTGTAGTTTAAAAACATAATAAATTGAAGAAACGTTTGAACAAATTTACCTTGATGACAGTAAATGTATACGTTTAAGCCATAAACGAAACATCTGCATATTTTACAGTCAAAATGACTCCATATCTGTACGAATTTTCTGAATAACAATTTGTGACAATGATGTTCATTGTTTGATTTTAATGCGCTAAGCCAATTAAAACGATCTAAAAACCAGCATAGCTGTCCTTACAGCATTTTACGCCATTGAAACTTAAAATAAAAGTTTAAACAACAAATAAATTAAATTATATGACGGTAAATTTAAGCATGCTTTCAAAACATAATGTTGTTTTTGTTTAAACACAGCCTTATATAGATGATCAATATACATAACACGTAAATTATGGAAAACAAAATGCACCTTAGTAACTGCCTGGTCAATTTCCCGTCAAATGGACCTTTATATTAAAAAATAATTTCACAAAAAATGTTCTTGTTTTTTACTTTTTATCAAAGATACAGTCACCTGTGGGATTGATTTATAAGGACCACACTAAACAAGGGAAAAATCAATAAAAATACAAAACAAAGGCATTATAACTTTGTGGACAGTATTATTGTGTTTAACCAGCACAACATAAAATAAAACTGACACAACACTGGCATGAATTCAAACACCTAGCATGAATTTATATCTGGCATGAATTCAAACACCTAGCATGAATTTATATCTGGCATGAATTCAAACACCTAGCATGAATTTATATCTGGCATGAATTCAAACACGGGCATGAATTCATACACCTATTATGAATTCAAACACCTAGTATGAATTTATATGTGGCATGAATTCAAACACTGGCATTAATTCATACACCTAGCATGAATTCAAACACCTAGCATGAATTTATACCTGGCATGAATTCAAACACTGGCATAAATTCAAGCAATGGCATGAATTCAAACATGTGCATGAATTCAAACACCCAGCATGAATTTAAATCTGAAGTTAATACAAACACTGGCATGAATTCAAACATGTGCATGAATTTAAACACCTAGCATGAATTTAAATCCGACATGAATTCAAACACTGGCATGAATTCAAACAATGTACATGAATTCAAACACCTTAGTAACATGTAGCATGAATTTTTATTTTAAATATGGCACAAATTCAAACACTAGCATGAATTCAAACACTGGCATGAATTCAAACAAGTGCATGAATTCAAACACCTAGCATGAATTTAAATCTGACATGAATTAAAACATTGGCATGAATTTAAGCACCTAGCATGCATTTATAGCTGGCGTGAATTCAAACACTGGCATGAATTCAAACATGTGCATCAATTCAAACACCTAGCATGAATTTAAATCTGACATGAATTCAAACACTGGCATGAATTTAAACATGTGCATGAATTAAAACACCTAGCATGAATTTTAATTTTGAATCTGGCATGAATTCAAACACTGACATAATTCAAATATGTGCATGAATTCAAACACCTAGCATGAATTCAAACACCTAGCATGATTTTAAATCTGGCATGAATTCAAACACTGACATAAATTCAAATATGTGCATGAATTCAAACACTGGCATGAATTCAAACACGCGCATGAATTCAAACACCTAGCATGAATTTTAATTTTAAATCTGGCATGAATTCAAACACTTGCATGAATTCAAACATCTGGCACAAAGTTTAATTTAAAATATGGCATGAATTCAAACACTGGCATGAATTCAAACATGAACATTAATTCAAACACCTAGCATGAATTTAAATCTGACATGAATTCAAACACTGGCATGAATTCAAACATATGCATGAATTCAAACACCTAGCATGAATTGTAATTTTAAATCTGGCATGAATTTAAACACTTGCATGAATTTAAACATTGGAATGAATTCAAACTTTTAGTCTGGAATGAATTCAAACACTGGAATGAATTCAAACACCTAGCATGAATTTAAATATGGCATGAATTCAAACATTGGCATGAATTCAAACACCTAGCATGTCTTTAAACCTGGCATGATTTCAAACACTGGAATGAATTCAAACACCTGGCATGAATTCAAACACTGGACAGAATTCAAAGTGAAAATCAGAAACAACAAGAAGTTTCTTAAATAATTTCATTTTAGGATGCAGTTAAGTATCAGATTTTCACGATTAAAAATGGCTAAACAATATTTATGTTATCATATAACCTGCATTCTGAAAGATGATAACCCTGTGCCAGAAATATCTTTCAGTAGGGCTGCAGAGTGCAATACATATTTTAATCAAACTTGACATGACTTAGCCAATCTATGCCTTGATTGGCGCAAAACATAAGAAATATCACTAGCATCGTCCAGACATCATATTCTTATCATTTTTGCTTGAAACCAATGCAGAATACATCCTCATTTTGAAAGAAAATGAGCCTTGTGTGAAAAGTAGATTTGTAAACAAAAACTATGACACAATGCTTTACAATCGGCATAGCCTCATGTCAAATTATTCGGTCCACTTGTTTAATTATAATATATCATTAATAAAAGTATAATGAGCACTCCTGCAAGATACTTTATGTTTACAAATTTAAAGTGAATAAGCAACACAAAGCATAAATAAATCAAATATCAACAACAACAACAACAAAACTATTAAGAATTAACAAATCAAATTGTAGTTGTTATCCAGGATGAACCAATCATATGGAAGTTGTTATCCTGGATGAACCAATCAAATTGTAGTTGTTATCCAGGATTAACCAATCAAACAAACTGTATTTGTTAGTCAGGATGAACCAATCATATGGAAGTTGTTATCCAGGATGAACCAATCATATGGAAGTTGTTATCCTGGATGAACCAATCAAATTGTAGTTGTTATCCAGGATTAACCAATCAAACAAACTGTATTTGTTAGTCAGGATGAACCAATCATATGGAAGTTGTTATCCAGGATGAACCAATCCAATTGTAGTTGTTATCCAGGATGAACCAATCCAATTGTAGTTGTTATCCAGGATGAACCAATCATTTTGTAGTTGTTATCCAGGATGAACCAATCATATTGTAGTTGTTATCCAGGATGAACCAATCATATTGTAGTTGTTATCCAGGATGAACCAATCCAATTGTAGTTGTTATCCAGGATGAACCAATCATATTGTAGTTGTTATCCAGGATGAACCAATCATATTGTAGTTGTTATCCAGGATGAACCAATCATATTGTAGTTGTTATCCAGGATAACCAATCATATTGTAGTTGTTATCCAGGATGAACCAATCATATTGTAGTTATTATCCAGGATGAACCAATGATATTGTAGTTGTTATCCAGGATGAACCAATCCAATTGTAGTTGTTATCCAGGATGAACCAATCATATTGTAGTTGTTATCCAGGATGAACCAATCATATTGTAGTTGTTATCCAGGATGAACCAATCATATTGTAGTTGTTATCCAGGATGAACCAATCATATTGTAGTTGTTATCCAGGATGAACCAATCATATTGTAGTTGTTATCCAGGATTAACCAATCAAACAAACTGTATTTGTTAGTCAGGATGAACCAATCATATGGAAGTTGTTATCCAGGATGAACCAATCAAATTGTAGTTGTTATCCAGGATGAACCAATCATATTGTAGTTGTTATCCAGGATGAACCAATCATATTGTAGTTGTTATCAAGGATGAACCAATCATATTGTAGTTGTTATCCAGGATGAACCAATGTTATATCCAGGATGATTCAATCAAATCAAAACTGTTGTTATGTCCAGGATGACCCAATCATATATAGTAACTAACATTGAGTATGGGGCAAAACCATTAGTCAATCAAAATTTTTAAATGAACTAATCTATTTGTTTTAAAATTTAAGAAATTATATAGCACAACAGACTTCCCACACATAAGTGGTGAAGATATTATCAATAAACAAATATGATATATAAAATGTGAATTAAAGGCATTGCACATAAACATAATCAATTCAACAATCAATTTGCTGAATTTAATTACACATAAATGTATATAGTCACAACGACCAACTGTTGTACATGTAGTACAAAGCCAACATCATTTAACAAGCTATATTACATCAATTCCACCCTTTCAAAGTTCCAACATACTGGCAAGACCAAAACACACTACAATACAGAGAAACCTGCCTTAAGCAGTCAGTCCTGTGTCCTTTCAGAGCAGGTGTTTTTATACTCCCACATGTAATCAGCATAAAGTAGCTTAACAAACTGACTGTTAAGTCAGATGGGTGCTGCATTCATTTCTGCTCTAATGTAGGTGCTCCTTAAATCTTAGGTGGCTCCTTAAATCTAGGTTACTCCTTAAATCTTAGGTGGCCCCTTAAATTCAGGTGGCTCCCTAAATCTTAGGTGGCTCCTTAAATCTAGGGGGCTCCTTAAGTTCACGCAGGTGTGCCCAGCATTAGCACACATGTTCAACTGTATTTGGAAGTCTCATTTATGAACACATTATAATCTCATTCATCCCACAAGCTGTATAGGATGATTTACCCACAGTCATGTCAAAGTTACCCACAGTCATGTCTTAGTTACCCACAGTCATTTCTAAGTTACCCACAATCGTGTCAAAGTTACCCACAGTCATGTCTAATTTACCCACAGTCATGTCAAAGTTACCCACAGTCGTGTCAAAGTTACCCACAGTCATATCTAATAATCCCACAGTCATGTCAAAGTTACCCACAGTCATGTCAAAGTTATCCACAGTCATGTCTAAGTTACCCGCAGTCATGTCTAACTTACCCAAAGTCATCTCTAAGTTACCCAAAGCCTCTGTAACACTTCCACTGTCTGTTGTGTGAGTGGTGGTAACAGCATCGACACAATTTCAAACATATTAAAAACATAAAATTTGTAATTTTCCAAATAACACATTAGCACCATTTAATTCCATACGCAAAAACTGGTTTTAACTGTTTCTACGGCAACGCCATACATCGCAATGTATATATCCATCCATAGCCTTCCTTCATGTCTGACCAATTGTATGATCCTGGTCCGCTAAATTTTAGCATGTATCTTTGTTCGTTGATGTAATTACAAGTAGCATTGGTTACCTGAAAAGAAAGGAACATAAAATTAAGTTTGTGCTAACACAACATTGCATTATATATAATTATTACATTTAATTAATGATTGATAGATTTTTCTTTCAAAACCATCTTGAGAGAAACTTTCTCTGTCATGAACAAAATTTTTATATTAAAGGTGCTGCCTCACAGATCGGGCTAAAATTTTTGTATGAAGTAATTTTCTTCCTTACCAAGTATTTTATGTAATAGAAAGCCACTGACGGTTGATTTATGAAAGATTTATGGCAAATAAGCAATTCTAACCACTCTTGATATGGTACACTCAGTGCCTTTCCTTTTAAAAATAGTGCTGAGTTTCCTTAAAACATGCTTTGTGAATTAAGTAATTCATAGGTGATCGAACTGTAATTTCAACAAATTATAGCGTAAACATCTGTGAGGTATTTGGTTGGTTTTGCAATTCGTTTTCATCGAATTGAAAAACAATTCGGGCAATTTAAGTGACAGTAGTGTTAATTCTATAGCGTATTAATACCCTTTAGAATTTTGTATGTAAAAATACTAAATAATAACTACAAAATGCTGATGTTTCACAAGTTATATTAAATGTCAGTGTGTTTATAGCATATACAGGCGACTATACAAAATTTATGCGACTATTTGACAATTTTATTTTATTTTTGCAATACACCAATACGTGAGGCAGCACCTTTAAAGCCAGAGTCGATCACATTATCCAATTATTAACAATCTATGCACTCACAGTGCATGTTCAGTTTGGGATGGATGAATTTAAGCTTCAAAAATAGACAGAAATTGAACATTTTAGAATGTTTAGATTAAAGATCTTGTTTAGATTATTTACAATTAGTTTTCAAGTACTATGTAATAGTAATGGAAAACAGACTATAGGTCTATCTGTAGGTCAGATAATGCTCTATTGAGGTATTTAAACTTCTGTACTATCAATAGCCAGACCTTAGGAAAAAGCATAGTGTTATCCTCACCTTTGTATACAAAATGTTTCATATAGCACAGAGAATTTGACTTGATCCTGACCTTTATGCATGAATATATAACAAGGTTCTTGCGTTGAATTTATAAATTTTCGCGAGCAAATTCTGCAATACCAGTCCTTTAGATTTGTGTAGATATTACATGATATTGTATACCTTGAGTGTCTTTGTGATACTTCCCGCTAGTGAAAACATACAACCGGGATTAAAAATATAGGCAATATATCAGCTGTTAAATCATGCTAATAGAAGGTCGAGGGTCGTGTCAAATTCTCAGTACTTTACTATGCTATAATCCGATCAAATGGTCAGCCCAACTTTGGACAACTTAATAAGCTGATATGTAACTGCACCCAACCATAAATAATCATTGACTTTTGCAACATAATATATTTCAAAGATTTTTCAAAGGCTTTTAAGGCTTTTATTTAATATGGGGCCTTGAAAATTTAGGTTAGTTTTATACCCTTGTTGCACAGATATAACATAGGGGTTAGTTTAGACTCCTACCAGGGGTGGTATTCAATATTGATCTTATTTAATTTGAGAATAAAGATGGCCAATCATATCGCCTGTTACTGACTAAGGGTTTAATATGGTGTGAACTGATTGGTTGTCCTTATCCTTAAGTCAAGTAAGATCAATATTGAATGTAAAACAGAAGCTGTAAGATGTGTTTCAGGGTAGCAATACCACGTGGCTTTTGACTACAGTTACAAGTAGAAATTTGTAAACATTGGAACACAAATATAGCCATAAGTATTTTATTTCTTCATCATTTCTATAAAATATACGCCACGCTAAGGGGAATAGTGTTTGCTTTCCGTGAAAAATAAGATCTTTTTCAGCAGTTTTACCGATTGTTCGATTACCCTGTGAAACCTACACGTTCTACGGTTTCACAAGGTAATGGATAAAACGGCACAACCACTGAAAAGATTATATATTTCATGGAAAGCAAATGATTGTCCCCTTAGCGCGGCGTATATTTCATAGAAATCGATGAAGAAATAAAATACTTATGGCTATTTTATTTTCCAATGTTTACAAATTTCTTCTTGTAACTGTAGTCAAAAGTCACGTGGTATTGCTACACTGTGTTTCGCAATCCACATTATTACAGTACAACCTTTCAGTGACTTTTTTGCAAAATAAAACTGCATGTGCCCATAAGATATGGAAAAGCTAGCTCAACAAATTGCAAATTTGGGAATCATTGAAAAAGATTGTTTTAATTGTAAATTGCTAATGCTTTGGTTTTTCTACTGATAATATACTCAAGTCATACTTATAAGTACATGTAACAGCTTAAGGAAAGAGACATAATTTTTGTGTGGGTCATAAGAAATCTGGGTGCACAGTGTGAGTTAGCCTAGTTGTTTCTGAATAGCTGGGGTTCTACTGGGGTATAATAAATGCCCAATCCTGAAAGTTTGACGTAAGTCTGTTTCGAGTGCCAAACATTGTTCAAAAGACCATAATTATTACTCAGTCAATATCATTTACATTGTATATGATTGTATTTCCTGATGAAGGCAAAATCCCGAAAGTTGACTATGAATACAAGTTAATTAATTTCAACACATGTCAATATTTGGAACGTTTTCAAGTAAAATAGTGTGTTGGAAGTGTTGGTTAAATAGCATTTCTATAAAACTATGCCTGTATCAAATCAGTTATTCAGACTTAAATAATTAATCGCCTAATCCTGTCGCTGATTATACCGTATTAATTCCACATGATTATGTATATAGGCTACATTATATACCTTATAACCCACTTAATTATTACACGAAACTTAAATTTTTTACAAGTTACACTTATTTAGATACAGTATGGTTATAAAAAAACTGTAAAAATAAAATTTAGAGCAAAATAGTTGCAACTACATAATTATGCTTTTAGAAGGAGTTACAACTGTTTTGCACTAAGCCCTCGATATATCAAAATAAATTGGTTCAAATAAAACAAACTCCAACCTCCATTCAACATTTCAATTTTATTATCTTCTATTTTAACACTTAATACTATCATATCTAGGCCAATTGTTCAGCAAATGTATTTAATTGATTACTCTTAATTAAAGGGGCATGCCCAGAAACTGGTGTGTCTTGATTTCCATACAACAAAATTGCGTTTATCACTTGTAAAACCAACTATTACCGAAAAGTCAAAGAAGAATTTGACTTAAAAATTAACTCTATAAAGTGTGCTGTGCTGTCAGCCTTTTATTGAAGACTACATTATTTAGTTACTCTTGATTTTTTTTTAAAAACTAGCAGGAAATTTCGTAACTTTTTTACAGGGTTTTCATTATTTGACTTTAGGTATTAAAATGATACCAATTTGATTGCTATTCGAGAACCTTCAATTCCAGGGCATGCCCCTTTAAGAAACTTGGTTCAGGGAATGATCATCCAGAGAAGAATCGTTATTAGACAGGTTTTCCCCTTTTTTATAAGAAGTCACACAAATGACATACTGGTACCATTTTTATTTCATCTTAAATATGTCTCACAGTGTCCACTTCAGGTTATCGCAATAAGTCATACAGTGACTTGAATTCACAGATGCTTTTGCTCGCAATAAGTCATACAAGTTGAATATTTGCTCACAATAAGTCTTACAAATTAAACTGTATAGTCTCCCAATAAGTCATACAGTGATTAGGTTTACAAGCTGATGCTGAAGGAGTGAACCAAGCGCACTGCCATTGGTTGATTATAATTTTCAAAGCAATATTTGGACAATAATCATTTCATTATCATGCAGTAATACATAATGGCCTGTAATTACACATCAATTCAGAATGATATGTTGTGCATATAAAACAGCAGCACATGTACACTGCTTGACAATGCATTTGGCCTTCAGGCTGCATGTGATTAAAACAAAATTAATTGCTAATTAAAGACCAGCTATAATACATCACAGTTCTGACTCAGTAAACCACACATGACAAAATCTACACAACCAGTTTATACATACAAGTCACACGATATGTATCCCGTCATAGACCACGTCTCAGTTCCGTCAGAGAATTATTCTGTTTTCATATGGCTCTGACGGAACTGAAAACTGATGTAACACTCTGATGGAACTCAGGATGCCTGACATTTGAGTTCCGTCAGCGCGATACATCGGTTTCAGTTCCATCAGAGCCATATGAAAACCGTCTAAATTTTAGACTAAGGGTCTATAGTTTTAAGTGCAGTCACAGCTCAAACATCATTTTCAAGTTATCAAGTAATCAAGTTATACGAACCCAATTAAGCATTCCCAAATACCCATGTACCACATACCTTAGACTAGAGTTTTTTAATTTTTTGTTACTCGGACATTTTTGAGAAAAAAGTCCACAGGAAGAGGGAAAAAAATAAAAATAAAAACTCCCAAAATGTAGTTGATGGTGGATTGTAGACAATGACGGTCCGATATTGAAAGCAACAATGTTAGTTCTAACAGCAAAATTATCTTATAACAAATACAGTGCACATGTATCTGTATCATTGATAAAGAATTTTAAAACAAATCTACAGAAATTTAATTGCATGTACATTTGTTTAAAGACAAATTTCAGTTAGATATTTTTTCAATGATACCTATGGCACAGTGGTAAATGAGAGCACTATACCTACTTATCATTAGTAAAATAGTGAAATCCTAAATAAAACAAGGTGTATAGTAACATTACCATCAAAATATTTAATATAAAAAAATTCTACTATTTTAGATTTCCAATTTTTTTTTTTGAAAATGCCCAAAAATAGGGCAGGAGGGTCCGAGTAACGAAAAATCAAAGAACTCTGGCCTTATGGTACTGAAACATCTGTAGCTAAACAATTACATAAAAAATATTTTTTACGGAATTTACACAAAAAACTGACAAATCACTTTCTACTCATTGCCATAGCAACCTGTAGAACCAAATGACAATTTTTCGGTTTGTGAGGAGAAATCGAGAAATCCCCATAGGGTTATATTACTTCCTTTCATGGATTTGTGAAAGACATCAAATCAACACAGTTTTCTGGCTTCCGATGAATGTGATAGCAATTCACATCACCATCTAATAGATTGGAGGAATCTAAATTATTCATGACAAAAACGATAACTGCCTTGAAGTTATAACCTCATAGAATGACAGAAAGACATGATCAGAAAGTTATATCATCCTTATAAAGAGCTAAACCTCATAGAATGACAGAAAGACATGATCAGAAAGTTATATCATCCTAATAAAGAGCTAAAGGCATTCTGTCCACTATCATTGAATCTAGTATACAGTCCAGTTAGGATATTGTGACAGTGACGTTGCAGTTTGTGTGTACACAAAAGATTACAATCATTGTCTGAACAGGTAAAGAAATATAGTATGTTCGTTAAGCATAGGAATCATAGCTGTTTGTACAGTATAAGTCTTTATAATTAGTTTTACACCGATAAAGCTGACTCGATCGCTGCGTCACTGGATTTTTACCCTGACTGGACTATAGTATAGAAATGGAGTGACGTGACTGGCTCGCATAAAAAGAAAATTTTATACTGGTATAAGTAAACAAGATTAGTGACAGTATTTCCATGGGTGAAAGTTAGAAATCCTCAAAAATTGATCGATTATAAAGGAAAATAAAGAAAAACAGACTTTTTTACACACTCAAAAACCTGAAGTTCAGGCTTATGCCTGAAAACTTTCACCCATGTATTTCTAATCTGGGGAGCTGTGACCTAGACGTAGGGCGCGCCCTTTTGGATCGAGAGGTCACGGGTTTGATCCCTATTGCAGTCCAAGTCACCTTGACTTGACCTTGACACACAACTTTTGCAACAACTTGTTTCATAAATATTGACAGAGTGAGTACATGACGCCAAACAGCTCCGCTCAGTTTTGAATCCATACATCAATTAACAGCAATTAACACCACCTCCTCGATAGCCTAGTGGTAGAGCGTCCCTGGCCTTGTTAACCAAAGAAGAAATAAAAATGGTACCATAAATTCAAATGCTCAGCATAAAAGGGAATCTGACTTCTCTTCTCTCATAGCACAGGAACTTGCATAATTTTTCCAAAAAAAAAATTCAAAAAAAAAATTCAAAAAAAAATTCAGTAGATTGATTAAAATATAATATTAATATTTTATTGATACTGGCTCTAGTAGCCCTAGTGAAACAAAACATTATTTTTTAAATTGTGCAAGTTACCTGTGCTCATGGCAATTAATTAAACATCAGGGATGAGGTGGATCAATAGTGAAAATTTAAGTTGGAAAACATGTTTTACAATCCGTCTTTAAATAAATTAGTATAAACTAACTGTGAGTAACAGCAAGTGAAAGGAGATATTTTCTAATTTCTGCAAAGTTTAATTTCAGTTGTAACATTATACATCAATTAAGAAAGAAAGTCCCTGGTAATTCTTGGAAAATTATCTTTTTCAACTGAAATATTGATTTAGAGAAACAGAAATTTGTTTTAATTAGTAACATGTTAAATGGGAATTGCGACATTGCGTGATGAATTAAATATATCTCCTCTAGAGAAGAGTGAAATTATATGGCGATGGTCGCCTGACAGATTGCGTGACAAGCTATAACGTTAACCTGGGAAGAGAATTCAATTATATTTTTATTTAATTAATTTTCTGAAGTACACACCACACATGCCATATATTATGCTACAGACAAATTATGTTCAGGTGAGTATCCCATCAGACTTGGTTACAGCAAAATAACACTGCTTTCAGTGAACGCTTATGCCATTTCAAGCCTTGTCCATAAAACTAACTAAGTTAATCAGGGGCCATAATTCGGTTGAAATGTTGGATAGCGTTACAAGGCTTTCAGCCAATGTAAGGTGTTTATGGCAGTAAATAAGTTTGAAAGCAATGCTTTAATGGATTTCAAAAAATATTTGAGTTTCAACAACTTGAAAGTTTTTGAAACAGAGGGACAGGACAATCCCTGTAGTAGTAGATGTTGGGGCATAAAAAAATTAATTTTACTGTACCTTAGTATGTCGGTTTTCTATCTAAATCTTAACCAACCAATTATTTCAGCAATATCAATATGGTAGACTTCATTATGATCATTTAAGACACGTCATTACCTGACCCCGATCTCCCGAAGGATCTCAAGCATCTGAGCAAGATCTCATCTCAAAACAGGTATGTGTTTTTATGTTAATTTTCATTTGAGGCTGGTCTCAAACTTAGCATCACTAAACAGAAATGTTAATCTGAGTTTACTACAGTAAAATGTCAAGAGCTGAAGCTTAATTCAGATTTATTTTGACTCTGATTTTAGCAAAATCTCAATTCGAGTTGAGATTTCTACTTGAGATGCTTCGGGAGATCGAGGCCTGGTGGCTCGATACTGGACTAGTGTTGGTCCTGAATTAAGCTACCCTGGTAACCTTATACTCAGAATGCCAAGCAAGGGGGCCACTAAGCTATACCAGATTTTTTTTGCCTAAGTAAAGTGCTTTGTAGCACTCCCCAAGGGAAGTAATCCATGCTTTCTATGTTTAATTAAACAAGGGTCAAAAACAACAAATTTTAGTGGTGAAATTGGGCTCCAGTATTGTTTTAATGACTCTGAGTGTTATTATGTTGCAGCCAGGCTAATATTAGGCCAGTAATTAACTAACCTAAATAAGTTACATGACGAGTAATAAATGTACACAATGTCATGTAGTTATAACCTTATAGTTCATTGTTGATCATTCTTCTAATATTAAGAAATATAAATCTGTTCAAGTATTTTGTCGGTGAATAAAACACAGGCACTCTTGATTTAATTTTTCCGCATCCGAACGAGTGCCCGTGTTTTATTCACCTAATACAAGAACAGAGTTTTTATTTCGATTCTTAATACCATAATATCCCGTACTATTTAACTGCACGCATTCCATTTTTACCCATTTGACATTGAACATAATTCCACGTTAAAATTGAGTTGCTTATTAGCTGGTACAATTACCTCCCTCGTTAATGAAAATAGGTCATTATGAATGACTGGAATGTCTAAATATTATACTAACAACTACAGAACACAAGGGTATATGGATGAATAAACAGTCTAATAATAAGTTAAAGCTAATACCAAGATAGTCCAAAATATAGAAGTCTAGTTTAGCAAGAAACCAAATTAATATTAAGGGAGATCATTCATGCTATTTGTCACAAAAAGCTGCAATGAGATTCAATAATTCTCTCAGGGGGTCTGACAAGCTAGGGTCCTGATCGGACTATGAACCCTGCCAAACATGTGAACCTCACTTCGTTTTGGCCCATTTAACAACCTGAATCAATACTGTATAAACCTAGACATTATTTCGCCTGATTTAGTTTCGCGGAGTTCGCTAAAAACATTAATGTGGACACTGCAGGAAACTTAAAAACGCGAAAATTCGTAGTTGCGAATATGCCCATGATCAGCAAAACGCAAAAGTAAGTATTCGCGAGAGTAAATTGATTTACAGTATATTTTTTAAGGAAAGTGCTTAAATATATATTTATGTCATATATTATCAATCTAGACATTGTCTGCTCCCGTTACCAAAGCAACACTGGAATCATCTGTTACTGGAATCATCTGTTACTGGAATCATCTGTTCTGATCTAATACCATTTAGGTATTAAGACAATAAATGTTCACTTTTTATGTAAATCACCAGGGATAAGTCAGTCAGAAGACAATATCAAGTTATACGTGAAATACTCATCATTATTATATATATCTCTTCCTATAATGTTCCTGGTAAACAGAGACCAATGTATTGATTGTGACTATCAAACATCTTAAGACGCCTTGGGGGTTTAGATTTAAAACACAACAAAAAACACATTAATACTGTAATAGTAGAAAAGATCGCATTTATATGGAAATTAACGTCTGCGGAATCTCCAGAAAATAAACATATTGCCAAAACAAGAAATATCACTGAATGTGATAAATACCCTCAGATACTGCTTGATAAAGTCACTTAAATGTGCTCTGACAAACAACTACGGTAGACTTTGTACTGATCATTCATGCAAACGTTCATTGAATGGTAACACTATTAAGGAAAAGTGTAGACAAAATTTATAAATGCAAAACAAAACAAAGGGCCATAACTCCCTTAAAATCTATCCGACCAATGTGTGCCGAGGATATGCACAACTAGACTTGGTACTGATCATTCATGCAAAGTTTAGATAAAATCCAACCAAGGGTTACAGAGAAATAGCGCGGACAAAATTTGCACAGACCAACCGACCAACAGACCAACCAACCTCAAGCATCATGACTCCAATATAGCCCCCACACATGTATACTATGTATCTGGGGGTATAATTAAGAAATATAGTTAGCTTCCAATCCATAAATCCAACATATGTTTTTTAGGTAAATCTCATTACCATTTTCTGCCCATAACAGAGTCTGTCTGCACCATTACAAATAAACAAGACAGGGGTTCATTGAATAGCCAGTCTCTATCAACTTTCTGTGATACACAATGTCAAAGCTGTTATCAAGCCTTTTTGCACCCTTCATCTTAAGATATCAAACCATCAAGCTCCGGCATCTTAAAACACTGGATGTAAAGATCTAAAACACCTACAAGGGAGCATCTTAGTAAAATTAACCACAGATTAACCTTTGCATGCATTAATCATTTTGTTTAACAGAACTTCAACAAAGCTTAAATATAGACAGGACTATACCCACAGGTACCCCAATTAACTAATTTTTACAATTGAAGACTCTTCAGGGATGCATGCACTGCATGACTGCTCATGTAATCAATCTGGATGTTTACTACTTTAAAAAGATTGAATTCGGGTCATTGCAACTGATACAGTGTCACACAACAGTTTAAATAACAAAGAATGATGGTGGTTGTTTAATGATAATCTAATTTCTTCAGTTATGTATTTAATGCCAGCATTTTCATGTGCAAGAAGACAGGTAGCATCTGAAGAGGGTAACGTTGGGAGAGGGTCATTCAGCAAGGGCATTCAGCGTTTTGATTGCTGAATTTATTCTACTAAAATTTCGACAGCTTGGACTCGGGTGGATCTCTTACTTGTTTAGTTGGGCATTGCGCCTTGTATGTGTTTTATGTTTTCTGTGTCTGGTTGGTTCAGTTGGGTATTGTGCCTTGTATGTGTTTTATGTTTTCTGTGTCGGGTTGGTTCAGCTGGGCATTGTGCCTTGTATGTTTTTTTGTTTTCTGTGCTCGGCTGGTTGAGTTGAGTGCTGCCTTCCCAGTTTGTCTTAATATTATCTCTTTGATGTCTTCTTACGGTTATAATAGGATTTTAATTTGTAACATGCACATTACCATGACAATTACTAATTGATTTCTACACTTTCATAGCACACATAATGGGCAATTAAAGAGAATGCCCGAAATTATGCTTTGATTGCCTTCTATTTTCTTTAAAGTTCTCTAGAGGAACAAAATGTAGCTAATATACACCACAGGAATCCATCCAATCTATATTTGTCTGAACACTGAAATTGAAGCCACCATATTGTTTTCTTCAATATGATAAAGCTGCAGACACAATGTAGAGATATGATACTATTGTTTATTGCTAGAACTTTCATAGACACTTCATATATACATTAGAGGTGACTATTGAGTCCATTTTTGACTATTGCTATTGCTGAAAGTACTATTGCGATACTATTGTATTGCTAGAAACTATTAAGATACTATTGCAATAGTTATTGCCAAGATTTGAAAACCAGAGATTAACTAGTAAATGCAAATTTGCACTGTGTAAGATATCACTTTGATGTACAACATACTAATGTACTATTTGTGGAATGATTTAAAATGAATAGGACAGAAATAGATTAAAAAATTGAACTATTCAATGATTGCGATGTTGGTCCTTTGAGGCGTGGGGTTATTTAAAATTAGTTTTTTAACGAGAACAGGTGTTGTTTTGAATAAATAATTAACTTTATTTAAACAAGAGGATCATAGATCCTGGGGCGCTCACCTGCTAAACTTTGAACTCGATCTTAAGGTCATCAAGATAAACATTTTGACTAAACTTGATGAAGGTTAAAGCAAAACTGAGGCCTCCAGAGTGTTAAAAAGGTTTTGCTATTATTTGACATATTGACCTAGTTTTTTAGCCACATGACCCGACTTCAAACGTGACCTTAAGGTCATCAAGATAACCTTTTGACCAAAGATGGTGAAGATTAAAGCAAAAATATGGCCTCAAGAGTGTTAATTAGGTTTTTCTATTATTTGACCTTAAGCTCATCAAGATAAACATTTTGACCAAATTTCATAAAGATTAAAGCAAACATGTGGCCACCAGAGTGTTAACAAGGTTTTCCTATTATTTGACCTTTTGACCTAGTTTTTGACCCCACATGACCCAACTTCGAACTTGACCTTACGGTCATCAAGATAAACATTTTGACCAAACTTCATGAAGATTAAAGCAAAAATGTGACCTCCAGAGTGTTAACAAGGTTTTCCTATTATTTGACCTATTGACCTAGTTTTTGACCCCATATGACCCAACTTCGCACTTGACCTAGATTTTATTGAGGTACAACTACTGACCAAGTTTGATGAAGATCAAAGCAAAATTGAAAGTGCTAGAGTGTTAACGGTTAAAAGTTTAACGGACTGACAGACGGATGACGGACAAAAAACAATCACAAAAGCTCACCTGCCACAAAAAGAAAACTATCGAAACTATCGATAGTTGAGCTAACTATCGGCGAAAGTAATTGGATCGAGACTTTTACTATCGATCCATACAATCGGGACACTCGGGATCGCAATGCATCGATATTTCGATGCATCGACCCACCCATAATATACAGGGTTCCTCACTAAGTCATAATACCCAATCCTGAAAACTAGACGCAAGTCTGTTTCCATTGCAATTTGCACACATCCCTACACCAAAACACTGTTTCAAACATTGACATTTTGTTCTATTGCTATATTCAGCTTTAACAAGTAATTAAGAATTGCAAGCAATACAGAAGTCCCCACCGGTTTGAAGCCATTTTCAATGTTTCTGTTGCCATAGCAACCAAAATTTTTGTCAGAATCAAAATATTTTTAGACGTGCATAATCCCCTTATTGCCCCCTATCCTCATATCAAGTTTCATAAACCTAGCTTGGAAACTGTTTGAGTTATGTCAGGATCCAGAATGTTTGACGGACGGACACAAGTAGCATTTTGCCCCCCACAAGTGACGGAATGAATAGAATCTAAAAATAGCCTATTGTTCCACACCCCACAACTACCGGTGCATTCGTACGGACGGATGGACTGGACGGACAGACGGACGATGGGCAAACCTATAGTCCCCTCCGGTCAAAAACCGGTAGGGCCAGAACTTTTTAATTATTTGGTTTACGGGAGATTTTTCAGAGCACAGCATAAGGAGGAGGAAATAAAAATAAAATTATAATGCGAAAACCGTAGTATCGGGAAAAAAAATAAAAATAAAAGATTAAAAACGGCTTGTTTTTTTATTTCTGAAAAAGTAATTTTTCATGACAAAAATGTACTGTTCTACACAGTTTTATTAAAGTATTCACACTTCCTATAGTATTCAGGCTTTCTTGTACTAATTTGTTTTGAATATTACAGGTTGATTATAATATTTATTTGAATATGGTAATGCAAGGTGGTTTTCTGGTATACATGGTGTTTTTCGGGCATGTACATGGTATCCAAGTCACGAGAAAGTACTGGATGTTTTCGTGTTTCTGTAAGCTTAAAAGGTACAAGTGAATTTTCAAAATATATCAGAACCCCTGTGTTAAAATTGTTAAAATGTAACTGGTTTTGTATATTGTATGAACCATGTATTATTTATAAGTTAATAAACAATAAAATATGTTTAAACAATAAAACTTTATTCGTGTTACATATCTTCATCCATAATACCTCTGACATCCATAAAAATAATGACCGTGTTTTAACAATGTGTTAATCCCCCACCCCCGCTGGGCCTGTCCTTGTATACAGTATACATCTCACCAATGTGACAATCAATGGGCAGCCCAAAATGACAGAGCACTTCTTGTATATACTCTAATTTAACTCACCCAAGTCTGTCTAGAGCATGCACTGGCGTGTCAAGCTCTACGTGTACAGGCGAGGAGCAGGAGCCAGAGACGGATGGATTCTCTACCGTTGTCACGGTTTCAATACGGAAGTCATCCCCGTAGTCTTCCAAAATGGAGCACAGTCCTTCTCCAAGTGTTTTTGTTGCTCGAAACGCAACCAGTTTGTTGTAATCGGCCTTGGCGAAAGACTTCAGTGTAACTTTTAAATAAACGACGTCTCCCATGGGAGCTGCCATCTTGTTACAGTCTGGTTCACAATTATTTTATCGATTGCGGATGCATTTTTACATAAAACTGATAACCGGTCAAAGTTAGCGGTGCCGTTTTTTCTACACGCTGTGCAGGACCTCCTCTGAAGGTCGCAAATGGCGCCAATGGCACAAAAATCAAGAATTTGGCGATAAAAAAAATCAATTTGGCGAATTTCATGGCGAAAGCTAACTTCTTTAAAAAATTTGATCTAATGTCGTAAAAGATCCATTTCATTGCATGCTTATGTTGTAAAAGTCGTAAAACGGTCTTCATCTGGGGAATTTGTAGATGGTAAACAATTACCGATGGGTACATAAGTTGACATGTTTATCTGTTTATTGCACCTTCTGCAGTCTGTCTTGTGAAGCCAGGTTACCAAGGTGATTATGATTGAAGTGTGACATTGTTTGATCAACAGGTCTCATTGGCAATTAATGATGTTAGATGAAATTTTAACACTTGACTTGTAAAATTGTATATTTATGTAGATTCTTCATTGGTAACTATACTATCAAATCAAGATTTCACTCAAAATAAGAGAAACAAAAGAAATCAATCTTTTATTGCATAACCATGCATAGATTGCATTTCTTTTGTTTCTCTTATTTTGAGTGAAATCTTGATTTGATAGTATAGTTACCAATGAAAACACACAGAAAAGAGCAATTTACTATAATTGTAATATTTGTAAAACATGTACATATATAGTCAACAGAAATCTTAAGAAAAGATTTGGCCCAAGTGGCGCTAAAGTGGCGACAACTTTTTTCATTTGGCTAATGTAGTGGCGAAAGCTAAATATTCTCAAGAGGAAGCCCTGGCTGTGATATATTTTTATAGGTTGACGGCGCTAAATTATTTTTTCGGAACTTGAACGGGACGGTACGGCGATAATAAAAAAAATAAAAGCTCGATATCAAATTTTATTTTTATTCTGATTTCTCAGTTCTTGGATACGGCGCTCCCGTAAACCAATTAATCAAAAAGATCTGGCCTAGGGGACTAAAAACTTCAGATGACCATAACTTTGTAAATACATTGCATTTTTTCATCAAATTACTTTTATTTTCTGCACCAAAGTTCATTCTTCTTAGTGCAGCAAATCCGAATTTCCAGATTATTCCGGAATTGTAGGACCCTGCATATACCATACTATAGGGGCCTTTTTGGCTCCAGGTCGCTTAAGTTTAACTGTTGTAGTAGTGCATGCATGCTCTATACTATGGTAACCCGAGTAATATCTGACAAAGATTCAAGAAAATGCAGCCTCTATTGCATGTACAAGGTTTTCATATTGCATTAACCAGGGACCTTGTATATAATGACCCATATTGAAACTTGATATAGTTTTCATCCTGATAAACATTAATTTTCATGAAGATCCAATTTCAGACATCCGTTAGATAGCTGATACTTAGGCTTTCAGCGGTGAAGCTCATTTTATGGTTTAGTTATGTAATAGGCATTGTGCAGTGTAATTGTTAATTATTTATTATGTGGTATTGTGTGATTTTTTTTATGTTTTCTGTGCTAGGACGTTGAGTGCTGCGATTCCTGTCAGATTTTCTATTGTAGAAAGCCAGTGATTTTTTTCCTTCTTTGTTTGCTACCGGTAAACGGTACCTTCCCAATTAGGAAAAGGCTATAATTTTAAGGGAGAAATTCCCAATTGGACATTTAAAAGAAAAATTCAAAATCGGACTTAAAATGACGAAGTTATGAACATTTTTGACAAGAGGTCAAGCATAAAAGTTTACAGACACCAGTAAACAGTCACATGTAATCTCTTTTTCGTTTTTTTTGGCCTTTCTGCTTCATGAAAATTCCCAATCTGAACGGACCCGGACCCTTTCCCAAAGACGCGAAAAAAATCACTGAAAGCATTGCAATCATAAGCTACTACTGAGGTAGATCTGATCAATAAAGTCCTTTAGCACTTCCTATAATCATACAGCAATCATCCACAGGGGGATTTACATGGAAACACAGCAGCTGCTGCTATATATATATATTTATCATAATGTTCATGATCACTCTGGACAATTAAACCTAGCTTAGCTGTAAAGTCAGCATTTTTCGTGTTGGTTATATTTCGTTTAGTTTGTGGGTAAATCCCAACGATTAATCCCATCGATTAATCCCAACGATTAATCGACCTAACGATTAATCGACCCAACGATTAATCGACCTTTATAAAACGGAAAATGAATCCCACCATAGCCATCAAGCGCAAGCATGTTTCCCATGTGTTCATCTCAATCAGCAGAACACAAGAACAGAACATGGGTTACATGTCTTACTGTTGATGGCATTTGCAAAGCTATAGAGACAAACTCAAAATTGGGTGCTTCAATCGTTGCAACTTCAAACAATGTTTCCATTTTATGATATTGACTTTCAACACAGACATGCAATTATATATTGTGTGATTAGATCAGTGTAGCAATACCATGTGCCTTTTGACTACAGTTACAAGAAGTAATTTGTAAACATTAGAAAATGAAATAGCCATAAGTATTTTATTTCTTCAGCGATTTCTATGAAATATACGCCACGCTAAGGGGATATTTATTTGCTTTCCATGAAATATGGAATCTTTTTCAGCGGCTGTGCCGTTTTGTCCGTTACCTTGTGAAACCATGGAATGTGTAGGTTTCACAGGGTAATGGAATAATCGGTAAAACTGCTGAAAAAGATCTTATATTTCACGGAAAGCAAATACTTTATAGAAATCGATGAAAAAATAAAATACTTATGGCTATATTTGTGTTCCAATGTTTACAAATTTATACTTGTAACTGTAGCCAAAAGCCATGTGGTATTGCTACCCTGTAAATAAAGAATTTTAAACCAATAAATGGACACCACATGGCTATATATACTTCATCCTGTCTTTCAGTAATTAAACCTGGAGACCATTCTAGCGATAGAGAGCCCTTTATTGAGAGCCTGATAGCACTCCTCACTAAGACTTAGCCTAGTTCTCTAACCAATGCAAGCACTAAACCTCTCACTGACGTACAAGTGACAAATGTGGCAATTTTCTAGAAATAACACAAATTATTCTCACTGGCTAAACTTATCAGAACAATGGTATTAAATTCAGGAAATTAATTCTTAGGAGCTAAACATTGTTATCGGAAGACATAAAATCAGAACATTAAATGGTAATTCAGGAATCTATTCTTTTAAGCTAAACATTAGTATGAGAAGACATAAAATCAGAACATTAAATGGTAATTCATGACTTATTCTTAGAACAGTGATTTTTTTTGCCTCATTGGGAAAGGGTACGGGTCCGTTCAGATTGGGAATTTTCGCGTCATGACAAACTGAAATTGGGAAATTCAATGAAGCACAAAGGCCAAATAAAACAGAAAAAGAGAATACATGTGAATGACATGTGAATGTTTACTGGTTTCTTTGAACTTTTATCCTTGACCTTTTTCAAAAATGTTCATAACTTTATCATTTTATGTCTGATTTTGAAAAAAAAATTAAATTGTTAATTGGGAATTTGTCCATTCAAATTTGGGAAATTTATAGCCTATTTGCAATTGGGAAAGAGTCCATTTACCGGACCCTTGAATATAGTAGGAAAAAAAAATCACTGTAGAAGCTTTAACTCCTTACAGGAAGTCAGGTAGTCTCCGGTGTATTGTTGCTATGCACCAGGCACGTAAAAGAACCAAGGAGTCTATTCGGAAAAAGCTAGGGTAACATGTGACACCCGGATTCCTTGTATCACACCTCTTTTTCTTCATTGATTTTAAGTCTGCACTTGACAGACACCTGCCAATAATGCTCGAAAAGAGGCGTTAGGCAGTAAAAATAGATAGATAGTTATAAATAATTCAGAGGTATTGATTTACAGTTTGACACCAAACTTGACTTAATTGCACATAAATGACTAAGTTTTCCGAGTTTTCTTGTTAATGAACAAGTTTTAGAGGTTTCTAAGAAATAAAGTAAGAGCTTCTTCATCCAAAATATAAAGTTTGAGTTTGAATATTGACATTTCTCATCTTTCTTCTTCCATCTAACACTACCAGTTTTGCTTAAGCCTAGGTCCCACTGAGGAGTTCTATATTGGCGATGTTCTCCCGAATTACCATCCCATTCATTACAATTCCTTCCGATATCACAAACTGTCTGATGACTTCCACGAAGCTGCCCCTAGACCACAAGGAACCTAGCTGTTCCCGATAATACAGATAGCTCATCAGTTTAAATCAGGAGCACATCGCCGAGGCAAAAAATGCTCAGTGGGATCTAGGCTTAACATACATCATGTTTTTTTAAATCTTTTTTTTTAGTTAAATTCCTTACCCGGTCATCTTTAAAGGCCCTAAATTTATAATTAATACTTTCATTCTTGTTTGTTTGAACTTAAAATGTCTGCACTACTTCTCAGTAACAATGTCAGACTTGAACAAAGTTTCAGGCTTTGAATTGGGAGTTTATTGTTATATTAGGTGACTTGTCAGGCAATAGTTTTCATTGGTTTCATCAACACTGTTAAAGGTGCTGCCTCACAGATTGGGCTAAATTTTTTATATACAGTTGAAACTCGTTGTGTCGACATCGGTTGTATCGACACTTCGGTTATGTCGACATACTTTCAAATCCCCGATTTGGGTTGCTCTATATTCCATCTTAAATATGACGGTTTAGTCGACATGCCTGTGTCGACACTCCGCTTATATCGACACGACTTTTCTGGCCCAATTGATATTTTCGCACCTTATTGTCATCGTTTGTGTCGACATCGTGTCGATGCTATTGAAATTGAAAAGTTGTTAATTGACCGTGAAGATACTCCTGTTTCGAACTATTGTTTGTTAAAAATTAATGTGTTCACAGTTTGCAAATGTAATTGAATGATGTGAAATCTTAAGTTTGTAAACAAATTGTAACCTAGTTCGGCGTATGAAATTAAAAAATCTGCTGAACTAGCGTGATTCTCGGAAGGTGAACAAAAATACATTTTTGAATGTCTTCACAATTTATTTCAACATGCTTGTTATATTTCCGATAGGTAAATGAATATACTTTCCATTGTTAACAAAGAAAAAAAATGTCATCGTTGCTCTCAGATGTATGGCATGTTGATTGAATATATTGTTTACAATTAAAATATTGCGTAAGCGAAACCGGTAAGGGCTAAAATCCATACTTGCGGTGCTGATCCCGTACTGTACTTGTTTCAAAATGAGGCTATGAACTCGACCCTATCAAATGATTTAGTGATAACTGTAAGTGTTATAAAATTGATCTTTCACCAGTTTAATCGCGTATATGTATTAGTTCATGTTCCAACTGGTGTAACAACGGCACTGACAGAAATGCTCAAGGACTTTATTATAAATTTCGACGGGTATGGAAATTTGTCAGAGTTGTTGGCTCCTGTTGTGTCGACATTCGGATATGTCGACATAATTTTAACGGTCCCAAAAATGTCGACATAACGAGTGTCGACTGTATCGTGATTTTCCAACCTAACCAAGTATTGATGTAATAGAAAGCCACTGACAGTTGCTTTATGATAGATTTGGTGCAAAAAAGCAATTTTATTCACTCTCGATGTCGCCCACTGAGTATTTTTTTCTTGAAAATAAAGTGGCAAGTTTCCTTCCAACATGTTTTGTGAATTATGTAATTCACTTGTGATCTAACTGTAACATCAACAAACTACAGCGTAAACATCAGTGAGGTATTTGGTTCGGTTAACGATTTGTTTTCATCACATGCGAACAAATTTTAGGCAATTTAAGTAATAGTGGTGTTAATTCTATAGGGTATTAATACCCTATAGAATTTTTGATGTAAAAATACTAGATTACTACAAAATGCCGAAGTTTCAAGTTATTTTAGATGTCAGTGTGGTTGTTTATGGGATATACAGGCAACTAATATTACCAAAATAACGCAAATATTTGACAATTTTATTTTTGCAATATACCAATATGTGAGGCAGTCCCTTTAAAGCCCCAATCAGTCAATAAGAAGACAAAGCAATCACATTATCTAATATGGGGCCAACCACCAACTAACAATTTCATTAAAATTACTCTATTCCTTAAACTGTTAGAGACCTGACTACACTCCGTAAGGGGTCATGTTCAAATGACCTCACTGGCGCACAATGACGTCACGAAATTAATTTGTCCAACAAACTTATGTCTAGCCGCCTCAGCAGACTGTCACCGCACTTTCAGATTTGTGAAAGAAGCGATTTGATTGGATGACGTAAAGTTCGCATCGACATGACCCGATAAGGAGTGTCGTCAGATCCTATATCAGTGTAAAGAAGTGAAGCGTAATAAGGGGTCTGATAAGGGGTCTGATTTTAATGAGATTGTCCCATTGCAACTACCTGGCACTATACCCTCATATGCTGGGCGTCAAAAAACGAAAATATATGTACCATTTTTTATCAATCTTGGTAATGGACACGGATCCCTTTGGCACAACACAACTGTATATCACTCTAGTTTTACGTTAATATTATTTTAGTAAATGACAGGGCTAAGGGACTCTTTGTATGAGCTATATACTAAGAAGTAGTTTATTCTGGCCTCTGAGTAGTTGCTATGCTACGATTTAAGTAAATTGACAAACACACGGAATTGGACAGACAGACAAAGTGGCAGCTGCAATTGGACTTGCAAACACGTAGATGAACCAAAAAATGGCAGCTAACATGATATATATTCCTTTATCCAAATCATCAACATTCTGTGCATCAAAGAACATGTTAACATGCAGTATTTCTCACAGCATTGTTGGAATATTGATCAAGAGAGGGGAAGCAATTATACGTACACTGATAGGAAAATGTTGATTTATATCCTACAAATTGCAATATATTCCACAGAATTCATGCTCAACTTCACAAAGTACAGTTGACAGCTGATGAACAAAGCTGTTTCAGGAAACTTTAATTACATAAAACTTGCAATATTTTCTTGGAAGCAGACGATTAGTATATAATTATTTTACAAAGGATGCCTAAAGTTCTGTCTTCATGCCTTAATACTCAAACAAAGATGTCTTTGGTATAAATAGATTAATCAGGTCAGTCACTTGCTTACATAACATTGTGTACATAAACATAGCAACTTCCCTTACAAATATATTATTTTAATAGATATTTTGGGTATTAGTAAGTTACTAAGCTTAGTGAATAAGGTTTTGGTTTTCACTCTCCTTTTCTTCAATTATAATGTTTAAAACATACAATGTCATGATATTGCAATGTTTCTTTACAAGTGACAGACTGACAGATCTGAATAAACGGACTATGACGAATTTATTAATCTTCAATTTTTATAATATTTATTTTATTTTTATGCGTTTGACTAAGACAGTTTCATCCCTGCTTAATTGGCCAATGATTTCCGGCTTCGATGGAAGAGACATAAATTTGTTTGATACGAGGAATCTGTGTTGGCTGCCCTAGCTCTTTCCAAATAGACTCCTTGGTTCTTTAACATGCCGGGTGCATAAAGCATTGATGCTCGCAGGACTACCTCTTGTGTTTCCAACCAATTCATCTCTAGTTGGGTGGGAAACACATAATTTTATTATTATAAATGATACTTACAAAAGCTGCCCAAAGTTCTTTTTTTGCACCCATTTTTGCCATCATTTCTCGACAGACTTCTCCTAGTTCATCAAAGCCTTGGGTCTCCCCACATTTTTTATCTTTTGTTATTGAGGGATTGTATCCATAAGCCAAACGTCTATTATCCACTCTGAAAGTATATTGAAAGTTTCGGTATTAAGTATTATAATATACCTAGCATTAAGTATTGTCACGAATACAGGACAAAATTGGCACCAAAGGGGAATACAAGTCACGATATAATAATAATATAATAATTATTAATTTCCATAACAAATTACTGTTACAAGGCTCAAGCTACAATGTATATAGTTATTCAAATATTTCATATTGAATAGCATAATATACATCTTACACTCACATATACATTATAACATACATCATTCACTCACATACATGCTACATATTATTCCTGTTAATTATCAAATTTATGGGACAAAACACAGGTCTATTTTTGCCTCTGTAATAAAAGAATGTCACTTTATATCCCGAATATATGTCGACTTTCACGCATTTTCGCACATAAAGGCATCTTTTTTCACTTTCGTGTAAAAATAATAATAAATATATATAATTAAAGGAATATTATATACTAAATTATTCTTGGATCCGGAATAAATTTTACAGCAGAATTAAAATGTCAGCATTTTGTACAGCCGCATACTCAAGCTTTATAGTGAATGTCATGCATCATTTTATATGATACCAGTGTTTTATCTCATGGAGCAGTTCAATGAATATTCAATGTTAATTAACTTTTACAGTACCTGTGAAATGATGACAGGTTGAAATTAACATTTAGCAACAAGTAAATACAAGTCAAATAGTTTCCTGCGGGTGATTACCTGCGCGGGTGATTACCTGCGGCCTTGTAATTTAGTTGTATTGTTTAGAATGTGGTTTTTGCAGTTTGGATGCAATTCGAATTTATTCCGGTGTAAGTTTAAATTAATTTTTCTGTCAAAATAATTCCAATACATGTAAAATCGGACAATACAGATTATCCTCCAATTATATGGTTGTGTTAAATGTACGTGCTGAACGAATGAACAAAGTCAAAAGAATTAGAAAAAAAATTATCATGTTTCAATACCATGCTTCTGTTAATCTAGCGATGTGTTCTCTACGGGATGTAGTGCATTGCCCACTATATTTATTACTGACTGGGAATCTTATGCAGCTGCAGACACCTGCTGTTTAGATTCGTGGTCTCGCGTTCAAAGTGAAATTTCGGAATAGTTCTGCTTTCTTTGGTAAATAAACTATTGTAATGCGATAAAGACCGATGTTATCAGCATGGAATAATGGAATTAGTCTGGTTCACAACATTTTTACAAAATGCTTCTTTTTCTTGATATTTTTTTTGAAATCGTAAACCATCGAGAACATCCCCTGCGAAATGTAGTTCATGATTTCATGGACTCTTGACTCCAGTCAAGAACTGTTCATGAACAGGTATTGATAAGTTCTTGATCCTGGTTCATGAACTTTTGGACATGAACTGACCTTAAAATGTGTTCATGAATTTTTGATGAATACTTAAGAGTTCATTAACTGTCCTTGATCCAGCCATAAAAAGTACCTGATGAACATTTCATGAACTATCATTTCTAGACTGTTCTTGAACCATCCATGAAATGTTCATCAATTAATTCATGAAAAGGTCATGAAACATGACTTCCTGTCACATGTTGATGACATCACAGATTTTCAAAATGGCTGCCAGCAATGACATGTGCTGATGTTTGACAAATTTTATTGAGTGTTTTTATCTAAATGAGTGATCTTATAAAAGGTAAGTTGCAGACATATGCATGTCAAGTTTAAAAGTATCTTGTGTGACTTTAAATATCTAATTTTAAGAAAAGTTGTGTGAAAAATATAGGAAAACAAATTAGCAAGTGGGTGGGGTACGCCTAGCATGAGGTTTTAAGAATTAGTTTTCATGAAGTGTTCAAGAAACAATGCGTCTTTTTTTGTATGTTTATTTATTTATATTATATAAGGTTACTGTATATTGTCTTAGATAAATGTAATATTTATTAATTGCTAATTTTAGTAAATTGAATAGTTGGTAGTTTTAAACTCTGTTAGTGTAGTCTTTGAAAAGCTATTGAGCATGCATGTAAATATGAAAATGAGATATATCAAATAAAATATACTCAAACTGTTCAAAACAACAATGTGAACAGAAAATCATGTTGCAAAAGGTACAAAAGGTAGCTAAACTATTAATCTGATTGAGGCAAACAATTGTAATGATTAAATAACAATGTTCCAGTAGGTTTCATCTGATATTCAGGCACATACATCATCCTTCAGCTATGTTCCCGATTTGCAACTTATATGAACATTTATATACCTGCACAATGATTCTTTTCTTATTTTTAATATTATGAGGCAATCATTGTACCAATAACATATTTACTATTGATACTTAAAACACATTTTGGACTTTAAGTCTTCATACACACAATAGAGCTTCATTTTATGCATTTGATACACTTAAGTTTATTTCAAGGGTTGTTCATGAATACATTTATCTTCTTGAGCTGTACATAAAATATGTTTGTCCTTGAAATTGTCATGAAATGTGTAATCATGAACAGTTCATGTCCAAAATATGAAGTCTAAATGAGACAATAGAGATATATAGCAAAAAGTTCATGAATTGTTCATGAACATTTATTTTCATGAACTGTACATAAAATCAGTTTGTCCTTCAACAGTTCATGATTTATTGAAGAACATCTGTGCATGATTAGTACTTAAAAAATCCTTGATGGTATGACTCATGCCCTGTTCATGAACGATGTCCAGTTCATGAATCAATATTTCATGGTCACTTCAAGAAAAGTCTCATTTAGAGTTCAATGATTTTTTATGAATTTTTCATGATATATGGAAATGAACTATTCATATATATTTCATGAAAAATTCATGAACTGTAACAGTTCATTTCACAGGGGATGTCACGTGCCCCTCCATTGTCATTTTACTTTTGGCAATCCAATATAACCTGAGGCTCAAGGCCGCAGGTTAATAACACTCTTCTTATTAAATTGTACAGCTGTACAGCACTGAGAATTTGACATAATCCTGAATTTTATGCATGAATATATTACAAGGTTCTGGTGTTGAGTATATAATGTATATATTCCGCGAGCAAATCGTGCAATATCGGTCCTTTAGATTTGTTTGTGTATTACACCTCCAGCGTCTTTGTGATACTTCCTGATTATAAACAAGACTGCGTTCAATAAACGCTTATGCCCCCTGTGGAAGCCTTGTCCTTAAATAAGTCTAAGTCCAAAATTAGGTCAAGGTGAAGGTCAAAATGGGGTTAGGTGATACTGGCGTGTGGAGAGTGTTCATACACAACATCCATGCAAGTATGAAAGCTTTGTAGCAAGCCATATTAATGCTAGAAGAAACGGTCAATTTGGGTTAACCAGGACGGACGGACGAACGGACGGACAGGTGAATCACTATATGCCTCCCCATCTATCGATAGGGGGGCATAAAAATAAACAGCCGAAGATGTAAACATACACAAAATACCAGCTGTTAAATTATGCCAACAGAAGGTCAAGAGTCGTGTCAAATTCTCACAACTAATATTATATGATAGAACCTGATCTATCAGCGTTACAGTAACCTGATACATCATTATCAGCTAATCTTACATTCTAACATCATTAAATAGACTGGTACCAAAGTTGTTCATTTTACCAGAGATAATTATTCCACATATTAGCATCATTTATAAGCAGATATTCATTTGACATTTTAGCATCATTTATTATTTATATGGATACAATGTATTCATTTGACATTTTAGCATCATTTATTATTTATATGGATACAATGTATTCATTTGACATTTTAGCATCATTTATATGGATTTTCAGATTCATTCTTTTTTATCCATCAGATTTTCCCAGAAACAACTTGTATTATTAACTGGTATTATTAAACCACCTGGGGATCAGTGGTCTGTCTATACATACCCTATGTTTAATTAAATGAGACAACTCTTCAGCCTACTCATTATTCATGAAATTAATTCCCTTTGCACCCTCAAACATAGATAATCAAGCCAAAAATAAAATCTAGCTAAAATTGAAAACGAAATTATGATAATTGATTGAAAAAAATATATTATCTAGTCGGGTAGCCAGACTAGGGGATCAGAAACATTATAAGATCCTTATACAGACAGATATACAGTGCCCACCAAAAATAAGTATTCAGTAAATAATTGTTGCAAAATTAAATTTGGTTAAATTATTCAATATTTGTTTATCAGACGGTCACAGTTATACTAGTTTCTGAAACTATAGTTACTAAATGAGTCAAAATAAAGATAGAAATAAAGTTGAAGATTTTCGGAACTAAAATAATCACGTGATCAAAAAGGCTGAATTTTCCATCTTTTTGTGACATAGTTACCATTCAAGCAGGACAAAGAAACTTTAGATTTTGCACCTAGGGTACCAATTAATGTATGGCCTTTCCATTTAAGAAACATATCGAAAATAGAGAGAAACCACCAAACACGAATAACATTATTTTACTCATTAATATTTTTTTTTTTTTTCATTTAATAAACAAAAATATTCCTTTTCTTCAAATATATTGTTGCTTCACTGTTCTGCAAAGAGTATTATGGCAGGCAAGTAAGTGGGAAAATACGACCTTCTCATTCTAAGCCAGCAGTATATATAGACATCAAAACAGGCCCCGATCTCCGAAGCATCTCAAGTAGATACATGTATCTCAACTCAAAATGAGATTTTCTAAACTCAGAGTCGAAATACGAGATAAATCTGAAGCTTCAGCTCTTGAAATTTTACTGTAATAAACTCAGAATATCATTTCTGTTTAGTGATGCTAATTTTGAGTCGAGTCTCTCATGAAAATGAACAAAAGTCACATGCCAATATTTGAGATGAGATCTTGCTCAGATTGAGATGCTTCAAAAGATCGGGGCCTGAGGCTGTTCAACTAGCAGGTGGATTTTTGATACAGCCGCATTTACTGTAAACCAATGTACTTTCGCGAATACTAACTTTCGCGTTTCGCTGATTGTGGGCGTATTCGCGACAACAAATATTTTAAGTTTTCCACAATTTCCATATTAAGGTTTCTAGCAGTTTCGCGGTGACATAATTTCGCGAAATTCTACCACTCGCGAACTCCGCGAAGTTAAATCGCGTGAAATAATTTCTTGGATTACAGTCAAAAGAAATTATGAACAATCGGAATTTCATGAATCATGAGGACCCCCCCCCCCAAAAACCATCAACTTCAAGGCTTGTGTGCATAACATCAATTCAAGCCTGGCTACAGCCCCTGTCAGTAAACTGATGTTACAAGATGATACTTTTTAGCTTCAACTAATCTCCTGGAGTTACCAGACAGTCTGTTAGACTGTAACTTGATGAGAGAAAATAACCTTGACCTTTATGATGACCTTAAAGCTTGGAGAAAGTAAAAATTTGCCAGACTGTCTGAGTTTTTAGTTGTTTGTTAGAACAACTATAGTTATATACACACGTTTCAACAATTGGTCCTAGTTTAGTTGATGAAACTACTTTTCTTCCTACGCCGCCGCTAGGCAGCGCCACCTTTGCAATAGTAAATCTATCAGCCAGTAATATTGCGTAACTACCAACGCGGCATATATACCACAGAGCTACCAACGCTTCATATATACCACAGAGCTACCAACGCGGCATATATACCACAGAGCTACCAATGTGGCATATATACCACAGAGTTACCAACGCTTCATATATACCACAGAGCTACCAACGCGGCATATATACCACAGAGCTACCAACGCGGCATATATACCACAGAGCTACCAACGCGGCATATATACCACAGAGCTACCAACGCGGCATATATACCACAGAGCTACCAACGCGGCATATACACCACAGAGCTACCAACGCGGCATATATACCACAGAGCTACCAACGCGGCATATATACCACAGAGCTACCAACGCGGCATATATACCACAGAGCTTTTTGCAAGATAAACAAGACCATGCTCCTGAATGAATGTCTCTGTTGTATAAGATTACCATCCGGTCAACAAATAGAACGATTTCACTGTTACTATTTATAAACCATGTATATCATTTACTTGATCACATGTTCTGCTGAGGGCAAAACAAGGACTGATAAGCCATTATACATGTTTACGTTGTATATGAAGGTATTATTTGTTTTTAAAATGGCACATTTGGAAGATTTCTAGTCTAAACTTCTAGATCAATATATGATCAAGCCAGAAAGCTATATCTTCCAGTACTAATAAATCTACAATTATTGATACAATAACTAAATATCACTTGACCCTAGGATCTTTAAACTAAACATGGAAGTTGGTAATCAAGAGTAGATGACCCTTTTGATTTTGAGGTCAGTGCATGTAGGTCAAAGGTCAATGTAACTATGACCTTTAACAAAAAATTGGTTTCTGTTCAATAACCCTTTGTGGGAGACATTCATTTTTGTGTCAAAAACCCTCCATATAAGTTGTGTCTGAATTAAATAGGAGCATGCAATCTTTAAAGTTGTTAATGTTTGAATTATGTTTTCAGGTCAAATTGTCGCTGTCATTTATTGCAATCCATAACTAAAATATTGGCAGTTTTTGTATTGGTTTAAAAAAATACATACTGTTATCTTTAATATACAAGAGGGCCCAAAGGGCCCTAGGTCGCTCACCTGTTATAGCAGCACATGCAAGACCTGTGATTTGACCTAGTGACCTAGTTCTTGGTCCCATATGACGCAATATCGCACTTGACCTAGATTTTGTTGAGATGATCACTCTGACCAAGTTTCATAAGGATTAGGCCAAAATTGTGACCTCTAGTGACTACACAAGGTTTTTCTATGATTTGACCTTGTGACCTAGTTTTTGACCCTGGATGACCCAATATTGAACTTGATCTAGATTTTGTTGAGATGATCATTGTGACCAAGTTTCATAAAGATTAAGACAAAATTGTGACCTCTAGTGTCTACACCAGGTTTTTCTATGATTTGACCTTGTGACCTAGTTTTTGATCCCGTATGACCCAATTTCGAACTTGACCTAGATTTTGTTGTGATGATCATTGTCACCAAGTTTCATAAAGATTAGGTCAAAATTGTGACCTCTAGTGACTACACAAGGTTTTTCTATGATTTGACCTTGTGACCTAGTTTTTGACCCCGGATGACCCAATATCGAACTTGATCTAGATTTTGTTGAGATGATCATTGTGACCAAGTTTCATAAAGATTAAGACAAAATTGTGACCTCTAGTGTCTACATAAGGTTTTTCTATGATTTGACCTTGTGACCTAGTTTTTGACCCTGTATGACCCAATATCGCACTTGACCTAGATTTTGTTGTGATGATCATTGTGACCAAGTTTCATAAAGATTAGGTCAAAATTGTGATCTCTAGTGTGTTCACAAGCTTTTTCAATGATTTGGCCTTGTGACCTAGTTTTTAACCCCAGATGACCCAATATCGAACTTGACCTAGATTTTATAGAGATGATCATTGTGATCAAGTTTCATAAAGATTAGGCTCAAATTGTGACCTCTAATGTGTTCACAAGGTTTTCCTTTGATTTGGCCTAGTGACCTAGTTTTTGACCCCAGATGACCCAATATCGAACTTGACCTAGATTGTATGAAGATGATCATTGTGATCAAGTTTCATATTGATCAGGCTAAATTTGTGACCTATAGTGTGTTCACAAGCAATTGTGAACGGACGGACGGACGGACGACGGACGACGAGCGATCACAAAAGCTCACCTTGTCACTTTGTGACAGGTGAGCTAAAAATGCACATTTGCTGGTATATGCTACAGATAACCTACATTCTCTGCAAGATTTTGTCTACTGTAAATCCGGTATTATTGGCGGTAGTTTAATTTTTGTTAATTTTCCCGATTCGTACTCATCGTGAAATCATCATTCCGCGTAAATATACTTCCAAAACATAAGACGCATATAGGGACTTAAGAGACAATTATCTTCACAAGCATGAAACTGTTAAAACGTTTGTTTAGAAAACAATAGAGGTCAATAGACATGTAACACACGACGCCCTATTAACTAATAACTGTGAAAACACGATTAACTGACACAATGTGTGAAATGCATTTAACAAACTGCAGAATAAAACTGATGATAGATCTAGTGATTAGAAATTATCAATATTTGGATATATTAATTACATGCTTGATGTATCTATTAACCAGAATTTGATAACATTTTGTGGATTTACTCACAAATTAATATTTGGGTTCTTTGATCGCGAATTCATGAATTCGCGAAATGCGAATTCATGAATTCGCGAAATAAGTTCAAAACCGAAAATCGCGAAATAAAGCTCACGCGAATATAAAGTGATTAATGGTTCTTTGTTTGTCTATCTAAGTGGGTGGACACCTTGTCTGATGAATTTCACTTTTCTTATACAGTAACAGTAATTTTGCATACATGTCACAGTTAAGTTAAAACTTTTTGGTCTCCATCTTTGGTTTATGGCTTGATTTAAATCTAAATCAAAATCTCTTCTCAAAGAGTGTCATGTGCCATTAAGTTAACCTCCATGGGAGACATAGCTCAAAATTGGCATCACAAAACAGGAACATTACTACAATTTATTCATTAGCTTGAACTTCACACTAATATCTCAAATTCCGACTCTGATTTGAGAAAAATCTCAATTTGAGCTGAGATTTCGAAATCTCAATTTGAGCTGAGATTTCTAATTGAGATTCTCCAGGAGATTAGGGCCTGATCTCAAAATGTGGGCTGTGCCTCTAGACCACTGCTTCCCACTGTAACATGTTGATATATCTACATCAAGGATTCTTATAAATGTGATTCCCCTCACTGAATACCTCAGCTATTTGTCATATTATCCTATGAATATATAATCCAGTTATAGTGTGCCCAGGATAATGTGAAAGGCGGGCAAATTTGGTATAGTCCACAAAGGTGGATTACAATTATTTGCACCAATTATCAATGATGGTTTGAGTACAATACTGACCTTATCTGTTTATTTAAGTGATTGGTGAAACCAATTTTGCCACAGTTGACCAAACCGATTAATGTTTGTAAATATCACATTATCCTGGGCGGACTAGCATCTGGTGACAGTGAGGTAGCTGTTAATGTGTACACAGAAGATTACAACCATTGTCTGAACAGGTATTGCGAATATAGTTTGTTAGTTTAGCATTGAAATTATGGCTGTCTGTTTAAGCCTTCATAATTGGTTTTACACCGTAATAGTGGACCCGACCGATGCGTCACTGTATTCTTACCCTGACTGGACTATACAGTATATAAATTTTCTATTTATTGTCCATTTTATGAATTTTGAAGTATAATTTACAACTTAGCTTTAAAATCTATCTTATCAACTAAAGGTGCGAAACGACAGCCATTGAAACTTATAATCTGATATACTATTGAATTCTGTACATAGCTAGGGTGGCCGTATTTGGTACCATTGAGCGTCTTCCTGATCTCTCATTGTATTCTGACCATTTTGTTTACAATGCCTTTTGTTAGGATCAATGCCCATGAACTTAGCTTCACCTTTTAGTAATTGGGTAGGAATATATATATGATAGCATTCTGTCATTATTTGCCTGCTGGACTTCCCTATGAGATTATAAACAAGCCATCGATCAGTGGGTCACCAATTATTTACTGTAAACATGTTTTCGCCATTAAAGCTAACTATTAATGTAACCTATTGACTTTTAGTCGCATATATGGTAATAACATAATAATAAGAGTACATGTATTGATCTGGTATCTGCATGCTTTGAATGAATTCCAGTGTGTAATTGACAATATCGGCTATTGAGCATCGGATCCGACAATTCCAGTGTGTAATTGACTATATCGGCTATTGAGCATCGGATCCGACAAAGTTATCAAAATATTGTCTTGGATTTTCGAAGTTGAATAAGTTTGAACTTGACCATATATGACTATATTGATCGAGTATAGCTAAATTTCTAGGTTATGCATGTTATTGTACTTTTACCAGATAGTTTATATAGTAAATCCGTCCATTTAAATTACCAAGGTCAAAAATTTACCTATTATTGCCTATGACTGAGTTTTGACATTGACCGTATCGGCTATCGAGCATCGTGTTTAACCCAGTTTTGTTTTGACTCAGTATCAACTATTACATGAGCAGCGGCTTTGACTTTAACTGCACTAACTATTGAGTAATTTGGCTTTGGCTGTATCAACTCACTTGAACTATCGAGTAATGTCTTTGACTGAGTTTTGCTTTGACCGTATCGAACTTGAGTAAACTTTTACCATAATTGAGAATTGGCTTTGTTTAAAATGACTGTCCCTTAACAAAGCTATTTTACTGAGTATGATGGCTTAGATCTAAGTAGTATTAACTCTTCTAATTAGTATTAACTCTTCTAATTAGTGGTGACTATTCTAATTAATAGAATGGTAACTCTAGATCTAGGCAGCATGCACCTTTTACTATTTCATTTGGGCAACCTAGTTTTAACTTTTACTCTTTCATTTGGGCAACCTAGTTTTAACTTTTACTCTTTCATTTGGGCAACCTAGTTTTAACTTTTACTCCTGCATTTGAGCAACCTAGTTTTAACTTTTACTCTTTCATTTGGGCAACCTAGTTTTAACTTTTACTCTTTCATTTGGGCAACCTAGTTTTAACTTTTACTCTTTCATTTGGGCAACCTAGTTTTAACTTTTACTCCTGCATTTGAGCAACATAGTTTTAACTTTTACTCTTTCATTTGGGCAACCTAGTTTTAACTTTTACTCCTGCATTTGAGCAACCTAGTTTTAACTTTTACTCCTGCATTTGAGCAATCTACAATGTAGTTTTAACTTTTACTCCTACATTTGAGCGACCTAGTTTTAACTTTGACTTCTCCATTTGAGCGACCTAGTTTTAACTTTTACTCCTGCATTTGAGCAACCTAGTTTTAACTTTTACTCCTGCATTTGAGCGACCTAGTTTTAACTTTTACTTCTCCATTTGAGCGACCTAGTTTGAACTTTTACTCCTTTATCCGGGCGACATAATAAGACTAAGTTTGAACTTTTACTGTTTTTTTCTGTACGTACAACTGCGAGTGTCCTAGGCTTACACTAGCTGTCATTCTTTGATAAATGATAATGGTTACCGGATCTTCCGCTTTACCAGTTTTTCTCTGACTAAATCTGTTGTTAATATGTTATTGTTTATGAGTTCTACAGGAAAGTGTAGTCTTGTCATGCAATCCCCAGAGTTTATAGCCATATATCAATTATATCATCATTTATTCCTTATTTGTGAGGATTTTTCCCAAGAATGCTAGAACAGAACGGGAAGTTAAGTCTATAATCTATAACACACTGGGTGTTGTTATGGTATGTGTAACGAAGCCTCGCACCATTTAGTTATATGCTTATGTATTATTTATGTGAGCAATTCTGCCTCACTTCAGTCAGTAATTTAATCCCCCTCCATTGACTTATTGATTTACATGAATTGGAGTCATCTCCAATTCTTGGTGTATTTCTTTTATTTGAATGTAAGAATTCAGACCATTACAGTGACTACAAAATTATCCGAAATTGTCCGCAGCAACTTCAAGTCAGAGACAAATAATTAATGTTTCCGACAAGCATTAATTACTTCAGTAAGTATAACATTCCCATTCATCAAAGGACTGACAACCTGTAATCCATCCAGACACTTCCCTCACTTTGTAACCCGTAATCCATCCAGACACTGGGATTATTTATTACCGATACCATAATAGAGTAATTGAAGGTCCCTTGTGGGTAGCTTCTATCTGGAGGCAATAATTACCTCTAATTAACCTAGGGCTCTGAAATGGTAACGCCATTCTGTCAGGGATACCACTACCGTAGGTGTCTACAAGACCTGTTTTCGTACTCATTATCTCGCGCCATTGTTATTTAAGCCAATCAGTGACAAGCAAGGCGAGTTCCGACACTAGAGCTGCGTAAGTAGCAACCAAAAAACACTAAAATAATTACATCATATGCATTCTACTACAGGGAACAAGAATAAGAGTTATACTATAAATAATAGTCACGGCATTCCACGAGGGGCAGATGGTGATGTACTATCCCATCACCTTAAAACCAAAATCACTGCTTTTCCCCAGCGACTTAAATCCTAACACAGTCAGGTCTCGATTTACTGACATATATATTCACGTACTGACGTACCGGTAATGTTTTTGAGACAAATGTTTTAAAACACGCTTTGTATTAATTCAATATACTGACAAAAATCGTTATTATGATTTTTTCAGGGGAACAAACAGTGTCATTGTAATGAGAACTGACTGTATATAGTATGGTGCCTTTACAAGTGCATGTACATGAGAGGCATAATATTAAAAGGGGTTGAAATAGCTGTATATACTGGCCCCCTTTCAAACCTATAAAGAAGTTAGGCCAAGGGAATTGTCACTAATACAGCTAGTATGTAATATAAGTTATAACATTTAATATATCCAGGGTTAGTATTCATTATTGATCTTACTTGACTTAAGAATAATTAAGGACAACCAATCAGATCACACCATATTAAACTCTTGGTCAGTAACAGACAATATGATTGGCTGTCCTTATTCTCCAATCAAATAAGATCAATATTGAATACCAACCCTGGTCCCTTTATATAATCAAAGAGCTGAAAGCCCTGGAGTTGTTCGATTGATTGCATGCAGAGGAAGTATAAATTAACGATGATGTAGCTGTATTCTTTACAATCTTAATGTTTCTTATGGCTTCATTATACATTCAGTACTAGCGAACACTATTTAATAGTATATGTTTGAATGCCTCGATTTATAGACACATAATTTGTATAGACTGGTCATTCCGTAGTTACAATGTAACAGGAAATGTTCAAGTCTGTTTTTTAAGAAAACTGAGACGAGACTGCATTTTTGACTAGAATAAATATAATTATATATGCTCTATATACAAGGTGAATCGGCCTCTGTAGTAACATCTATAACTGAAAAGTTGATGACAAACAGTAGGCTCCTACATATGAACTGTAATCAGATATTCTGAAGTAATGAAAGGCTATTACGGTTACTATAGTGCACCTAACAAAAACAAAGAGTATAGATAATCATATAGCCTCTGACGAAAACTACGAAATATAATTTCAAACAAGACTGCGTTCAATAAACGCTTATGCCCCCTGTGGAAGCCTTGTCCATAAATAAGTCTAAGTCCAAAATTAGGTCAAGGTGAAGGTCAAAACGGGGTTAGGTGATACTGGCGTGTGGAGAGTGTTCATACACAACATCCATGCAAGTATGAAAGCTTTGTAGCAAGCCATATTAATGCTAGAAGAAACGGTCAATTTGGGTTAACTTGGCTGAGGACGGACGGACGAACGGACGGACGAATGGACGGACAGGTGAATCACTATATGCCTCCCCATCTATCGATAGGGGGGGCATAAAAATGATAAAAACTATGCGCTCCTTGAAAATATAAACTTTTGAATTCGACACTTCAAATGTCATGATGAGATATATTTTATATATCAAGATTCACTTTAAACATCTAAATATCCTCTATTTATTTGGATGTGTTATGTGCCGAAGGATTAAACAAAGTCAAATTAATGTGAAAAATATGTATCTGGTATCAATACCTTGCTTCTGTAATCAAGCAATGTGTTAATAAACGTTATGTTATGTAATCTTTATCTTGACCGGCCGGTAACATCGAAAGGGTTTTGATGACGCAACAGACCCCGCTGTTTTCGATGTACAGAAACATGGTCTCAGTTGTCAGATTGCGTAAGCTTGAAACTTTGAATATTTCTGCCTTCTTCGGTAAATAACTATTGCATTGGGACAAAAACCGATGTTATTCGCATGATTTAACTAATTTATTAGACTTTCGTCCATTGACAGCCAAAACTAGCTATCAATCTTTTTATTCGAAACGCTGATAGTTCATTTTGGCTGTCAATTGACTATATTATCTAGTATATATGCTGAAATTGATGAACTATATTTTGAGACTGGTTAACACCGTTTGGAGTTACGTAACTGACCGGTTTACTTTAGCTAAGGTGGCGCAATTGGCGGCGTAGGAAGAAAAGTAGTTTCATCAACTAAACAAGGGGTGATTTTTGAACGTGTGTTAAAATTAGTGTTCTTCGAACAAGGCCTAAAATAAAATATTGTTTGTTTCCCCATCCCCTACCTACCCGACTAAAAAGGGCCCTACCCAAAATATTTTATTGCCCAAATTGAAATAATATTTTTTTTATTAAAAATCGGAAGTGAAAATGTTAATTTTTGTTTACTGACTTCTTTCTTACCATTAAATTTAAGACTGTTGGTGTTCACCTTAAAGTTAATTCTAAATTTCATTATTTGTATGTCTTAACCAATAACTATCATACTGAAACGGTTCCAAAAAAAAATTCAACCCTACCTACCTACCCATTCTAAATCTGCTAGGGTCGGGATGGGGAAACCAAGAATATTTTAAGTTCGGCCCAACTAATTAACTATAACTACTTCCTTAGAGAAGATCAGCTTTTTTTGGTTTCCATGGTGACTGAACCAGGAACTGGATAATATTAATGAAGTAACAAGATGCTAACATGTTTCTGCAATAATCCTCAATCTAGTTAGTGATAATAAAGTTCACACAACATAAAAAATCTTCCCCTCTCCATCATAATTAACCAATTTTTGTTACAATAAAAGTCATCAAAGTAAGGTAAACATTGACTGATTACCAGTTATTATATTGCTGCTGTTACTGTAAGCAGAACTTTTACCACTGTGTATAAACCAAATCACTGTACAACTTATTGGGATACTATACTGTATGACTTATTGTGATTGAAACATCCGGTGATTTCCTATCACTGTATGACTTATTGCAAGACTATACAATTCAGCATGTATGACTTATTGTGATTGAAACAACCGGTGATTTCCTATCACTGTACAACTTATTGCAAGACTATACAATACAACATGTATGACTTATTGTGATTGAAACAACTGGTGATTTCCAATCACTGTATGACTTATTGTGAATGAAACATCCGGTGATTTCCTATCACTGTATGACTTATTGCAAGACTATACAATTCAGCATGTATGACTTATTGTGATTGAAACAACCGGTGATTTCCTATCACTGTACAACTTATTGCAAGACTATACAATACAACATGTATGACTTATTGTGATTGAAACAACTGGTGATTTCCAATCACTGTATGACTTATTGTGAATGAAACATCCGGTGATTTCCTATCACTGTATGACTTATTGCCAGACTATACAATTCAACATGTATGACTTATTGTGATTGAAACATCAGGTGATTTCCCATCACTGTACAACTTATTGCAAGACTATACAATTTAATGTGTACTCATTATTGCAATAACCCGAAGTTGACTGGTTTATACAGTGTTTACAGGAACACCCCATGTTGATACCTTGAGATTTGCAAATATATTCATACATTGTGTGTCTGATATCCATACATTGAACGTGTGTTTTATACATTTTATTAATTATAATAACAGCATGGCAACAGACAGTAGTTACAACTTGTTTTCAGACAGTGTCAGAATTTACCTTAGATCATTATAAAAGCACCTGAACCATGATAGCATATTTATAAGTTATGATGATGACGAAGTTGGTGATGATGATAATGACAATGTTGATGATGTTGACGATGATGGTGATGGTGATGATACCAATGACGATGATGATGAGGATGATGACATTGAACTTGATAATGAGGTTGATGATGACGACGACGATGTTGTTAATAATGATGATGATGACGATGTTGACTAAAATGACAATGTTGACGATGTCCATGATGATGGTGATGACAGCAATGATGATGATGATAAGGATGATGATGTTGTTGATGATGATGACAATGTTGACGATGATGATGGTGATGATACCAATGACGATGATAATGAGGATGAGGATGTTGATAATGAGGTTGATGACGATGACGACGACGATGGTGT
This sequence comes from Spisula solida, assembly GCA_947247005.1. Classification (NCBI taxonomy): domain Eukaryota; kingdom Metazoa; phylum Mollusca; class Bivalvia; order Venerida; family Mactridae; genus Spisula; species Spisula solida. Next base: position 23,193,202 of record OX365960.1, on the reverse strand, counting down.
TAATGATGATGATGATGACGATGTTGATGATGAGGAGGAAGATTATGTTAATGTACATAATGAGGTTGATGATCATGATAACGACGATAACCAAGATGATGATGATGATGATGATGATATTGCTGACGATGACCAAGATGATATGATTATGATGATATTGCTGACGATGACCAAGATGATGTTGATGCTGCTGCTGATGATGATAATGATGAAAATTATGATGAAAATGAAGATGATGAAAATGGTGTTGGCGATGAAGATGGTGAAGATAGGTTTATGGCTGTATTGTTAATTAACAAAGTTCATTTCAACTGATGTTAGGCTAAACCTGTAAATATGTAATTAACATACAACATGTTGACAAAGTTGTTATACATTACGTCATTAGTAGTCATCTCCACAAGCTTTAAAGTCTATTTCTCGACAACTTGTGGCAAACCATTGTTGACTTTTATACCCATTTATTGTCAGTTTTATCACTGTGTAAAGTGTCTGTCTAATGATCAGAGAACTTCCTTCATACATCAAGCAACCAGCCTTTCTCAGTCAGACTGGTCATGAATGTTGCAGTAGTTTCTTCAATCCCTGATCAGACTGGTAATTTGATTAAATTCTTCAAGTTTTTTCGGCCCCTGTTGAAAGTGGAGAGCAGGGTTACCAGGGAGGTTTGGGAGTAGGGCTTTTATCAGGGAGGTTTGGGTGTAGGGCTTCTATTAGGGAGGTTTGGGAGTAGGGCTTTATTTGGGAGTAGGGCTTTTATCAGGGAGGTTTGGGAGTAGGGCTATTATCAAGGAGGTTTGGGAGTAGGGCTATATCAGGCAGGTTTGGGAGTAGGGCTATTATCAAGGAGGTTTGGGAGTAGGGCTATATTTGGGAGGTTTGAGAGCAGGGCTATATCAGGGAGGTTTGAGATCAGGGCTATAATCAGAGAGGTTTGTACCTTAGAGACATGATCATGTATTTCATAGACATCCTTTCCTCCACCACTGATTCTGGCAGGAAAGTGTGATCCATAGAATCTTCAAATATCTTATGTCTTCTACACTGTTCTGCATGACTTATGATTTATGAAGGTCAAAAATTGTGTTTGCTACCACTCCATGACTGTTTATAGCACCAGGGGAACAACATCATATTAATGATGGTTAATCAATATATCACATATCTATCTAGATATGGTTAATGTATTACATTTGTAGCACAAGTTGAATGTTTGTACCGCGGAAAATTGTATCAGGCTATTGAATACTAGGATAAAGCATATGATTTGTTTAAAATAGCTTTGCCAAATTTTATCTGCGACGCCTGAAAAGTCCACAGACACTTGGGGTCTGGACCTCGCACGACGCTCCTGGAATTTTTTTTTTTATTTATTATATATCAAGACCAATTTAGTAATCACACAAACATTTGTTGGATGTATTTTATATTAATACAAAAATCTACGTAATTCCTCTACTGCTTAAATAACACATTATTAAGGCCAGAGTTTTTTAATTTTTTGTTACTCGGACATTTTTGAGAAAAAAGTCCACAGGAGGAGGGAAAAAAATAAAAACTCCCAAAATGTAGTTGATGGTGGATTGTAGACAATGACGGTCCGATATTGAAAGCAACAATGTTAGTTCTAACAGCAAAACTATCTTATAACAAATACAGTGCACATGTATCTGTATCATTGATAAAGAATTTTAAAACAAATCTACAGAAATTTAATTGCATGTACATTTGTTTAAAAACAAATTTCAGTTAGATATTTTTTCAATGATACCTATGACACAGTGGTAAATGAGAGCACTATACCTACTTATCATTAGTAAAATAGTGAAATCCAAAATAAAACAAGGTGTATATGACATTACTATCAAAATATTTGATAAAAAAAAATTCTACTATTTTAGATTTTCAATTTTTTTTTTAAATGCAAAAAAATAGGGCAGGAGGGTCCGAGTAACGAAAAATCAAAGAACTCTGGCCTAAGTAGAATAAAACAAAAACTACAGGACAGAGTTATATACTGGGTATATGTACATGTATAGGTTAGAGTTTATTTTGAAAACATTTTCTTGAAAGTTTCAAACCTTAGCAAAGCGTGTGATGGCTAAGCATGGTTTATAATCTTGAAGAAAACATTTTAAACTCTAACCGATGTGGTGTTTGCCCTACCCACCATTGTTAAAACCACAAGAAACGCGTGTTTTGCATGCCTCTATACATTGGTCAGACATGGGAAATTTGCGCTAAAATATCTCGGTTAATGGCTAAATGAACGGTCACACTTTACTGCGACCATTTATCAAGTCTTTCAAATTGCGGCAATTGGTCAAACTGATTATTAAATACTGCGGCACATCATGCTTTTTATGCACCAGTCAGTTAGAAATACTATCCCTCTTCACAACGGCTCCCTCTCTAAAACAAACACTCTGTTCGTCTCCCACAAATGTCGCTCAAGGGATGTATCACTGTACTGCGGCACTTGGTAGGCCATGACAAAATGGCATTGTAATCGACAAATTGTCGTATTCGATATTCGGAGTGTCTTTCGACTTATTGTAGCGGAAGCAACTTCATTAACCTTTCCCAAACCTCTCAGCTGCGACATATTTATCTCCCACAGGGAGAAGCTGACTTGAAATGACGTGAAATGTCATGATCTCTAACCAGGAAAATGTCACAGTCATATAAAACATTAAATGAGAAGTGAACTGGCTCTCCATCCTTAATATTCTGTTTCCTAATTGCATTATCTGTAAATTACTAGACTCCATTGATTTTGATGAAAATACAGCCAGGAACAAATGTCAAGCCTTGAAGTGAAAGATCTACAGCCGATCAACTGGATTATAGTTACTGTACTTAGTAACTAACTGGTACATTACACAGAAATTGACTTGATCCTTGACCTTCCATTATCATACAAATGTAACAAAGAGGACAAACCTCAAGCCCTCTGGTGAAAGATCTACAGCCGATCAACTGGATTACATTTACTGTACTTAGTAACTAACTGGTATAGTATGGAGAAATCGACCTGATCCTCGACCTTCTGTTAGCATAACAAGAGGACCCACCTCAAGCCCTCTGGTGATAGATCTACAGCCGATCAACTGGATTACATTTACTGTACTTAGTAACTAACTGGTATAGTATGGAGAAATCGACTTGATCCTCGACCTTCTATTAGCATAACAAAGAGGACCAACCTCAAGCCCTCTGGTGATAGATCTACAGCCGATCAACTGGATTACATTTACTGTACTTAGTAACTAACTGGTATAGTATGGAGAAATCGACCTGATCCTCGACCTTCTGTTAGCATAACAAGAGGACCAACCTCAAGCCCTCTGGTGAAAGATCTACAGCCGATCAACTGGATTACATTTACTGTACAAATGTACTTAGTAACTAACTGGTATAGTATGGAGAAATTGACCTGATCCTCGACCTTCTGTTAGCATAACAAAAGGACCAACCTCAAGCCCTCTGGTGATAGATCTACAGCCGATCAACTGGATTACATTTACTGTACTTAGTAACTAACTGGTATAGTATGGAGAAATCGACCTGATCCTCGACCTTCTATTAGCATAACAAGAGGACCAACCTCAAGCCCTCTGGTGATAGATCTACAGCCGATCAACTGGATTACATTAACTGTACTTAGTAACTAACTGGTATAGTATGGAGAAATCTACTTGATCCTCGACCTTCTATTAGCATAACAAGAGGAGAACAAATGTCAAGCCTTCGGTTAAAAGATCTACAGCATATAAGTATGCATAAATTTTCACATTGTTCTAGTTTGAAATCAAGAGTCTGGTGTTATTCCGTTTGTATCTAGGGTTGCATTTGACTCGGGAGAAATTTCCAAAAAGCCACATTTTAACCCTGAAGATTTTTTTCTTAAAATAATTAATGTTTTTCCAACAAAAGTATCAAAATGACCCTTAAGATTCAGAAGCTACATGTAGTGGAACCCCTGTTATGAGGAAGGATAAAAAATTATTTTATCAGGGACAGTCTGGCAGTGTACTTGGTTTTGTTTTTGTCTTGAAAGACAGCATGAGCTTAATATCTAAATTATTTGTCTAGAGAGGAGAAAATGATGCACATCAAAAAATATTAATTCAATCAGGAAATATCTCTCCATGCCTTTAAAGTCACATATAATTTCTCTCTGTATAATTGGGTTCTGTTTGGTTAAATCGATCGCTAGCGAGTTGTCTAGCAGTAGCTTTCCCAAAATGTATAGCACGTTACAATGATGAGGGTTGCAATGTACCTAAAAACACCTCCAAAGTTCCAAACACAAATTTTCTTCATCTTTTTTTTATAATTACAGCACGGAGAATTTGACATGATCCTGACCTTTATGCATGAATATATTACAAGGTTCTTGCGTCGAATATATAAATTTCCGCCAGCAAATCGAGCAATATCGGTTCTTTAGATTTGTGTTGGTATTAACTATTACACATGCATAGAGTGCCTTCGTGATACTTTCCGCTTATCAAAACATATGACCGGGGTTATAAATATATACAATATACTAGCTAATACAATGTAGAAGGTCAAGAGTCATGTCAAAATCTCAGGGGTGTCAACAGAGCCAAATTAAAAATCCTGAAAATAATATGCGGCTGACCATTTTTGACAAACTAGAGGCCGTCAACCATATATAACTCAGTTTTTCAAACTTTTTATTGAAAAAAATCCTTCAGAGCAGATATAATTGACCATAACTTTGCCATTTTTTGAGATATTTTCATCAAATAACTTTTATTGTGGTCAGAAAGCATAGCTCTTCAATGATAGACAAATCCGGAATTCCGGATAAATCCGGAAAATTGACACCTCTGAAATCTCCTGCTATATCAACCTTTTGCCGACTGGTGACATCATCATGATAATGAACACTTCCAATTGTTCTTTTTTCAGTTACCTACAAAGTTTGGTTTTATATTTTATCATTTTCGGACCTTAATTATTTCTCTGGTATTTTAGGATGTGCAAGGCTTATTTTAAGGGCCCAATACCAAAAGTTGGAACAAAAACTAAAAGAATTATTTTCCACACAACAAAGAGTGAATGACACATTTGCTACATCATTAAATTGAGATATTCAACAGTTCATAAAATGGCTTCTTCTGGTGACATTTTCTAAAAAATGCTTTCAAGTTAGTTATATCTTATTATGTGTGAATTAATTGTCAGATCTCTGACCTTGCTTGGGACAGATGTGTGATGTCAGATCAACTTACTGCAACTTCAGTATGATATTTTTGTCTACTGAAATATTATGATCAACAACAACAAATACAATGCTATAAGCTGGTAATAATCATCACGCCTACAGTTGCCACCATCATGTACATATAAATGACAGCTCACAGGCAGAGTATCATGAACATACTTTTTAATATACAAATGTACTGTAAAATTACATACTTTCATGGGTATTAAATTTCATGGATTTTGCATTTTCGTGGGATTGTAAATTCATATATGGGACACTAAGTAAAATTGCGCAATGTAGTATGCCAGTTACATGTACCTACTCTTTGTTTTGGTAACAGAGGTATAGTCCAGAGAATTTGACACGACTCTCGACCTTCAATTAGCATAATTTAACAGCTGATATATTCTCTCAATTTATAATCCCGGTTGTATGTTTTCATAAGAGGAGATTATCACGAAGACGCTCGAGGTATATAATACCAACACAAATCTAAAGAACCGATATTGCACAATTTGCTCGCGGAAATTGATATATACAACGCAAGAACCTTGTTATGTATTCATGCATAAAGGTCAGGATCAGGTCAAATTCTCTGTGCTATAACTTGCTCTATATCTATGGTAACTGACTATACCACAAGCACTTAATGTACCACTTCTACGTAAAATTGTGGATTACAAAACAAAAATGACAAAACCAATGTTTGATATTTCAGTGTAGCAATACCACACGTGGTTTTTGACTACAGTTCCAAGTAGACATTTGTAAACATTGAAACACGAATGTAGCCATAAGTATTTTGTTTCTTCATCGATTTCTATGAAATGTACGCCACGCTAAGGGGAACATTATTTGCTTTCCATGAAATATAAAATCTTTTTCAGCGGCTGTGCCGTTTTGTCCATTACCCTGTGAAACCGTGGAACGCGTAGGTTTCACAGGGTAATGGAAAAATCGGTAAAGCTTCTGAAAAAGATCTTTTTCTTCATGGAAAGCAAATAATTTCCCCCTTAGCGTGGCGTATATTTAATAGAAATCGATGAAGAAATAAAATACTTATGGCTACATTCGTGTTTCAATGTTTACAAATTTCTACTTGGAACTGTAGCCAAAAGTCACGTGGTATTGCTACACTGTATTTGAGAGGTCAATTAATCATGGGGATTATATTTCGTAGTAGAGTGCAACAACGAAATCAAGGAAAATTCAATTACTAAGTACCTTGACAAACAATGATTTTACAGTTCCATATTATACTTAATTGGGTATCAGTCTGAAATTATGTCTGGCACTGAACCAGTCCTGCATTTTATATTTTGTCTGTTTTTCTGTTTTTCTGTTTTCGTCTGACAGATCTATCTTCAGTCTGACAGGTTTTCAGCCTTGAATATAAGTCAGCCTTGAATGCAGGGGTTCCATTGGACTCAAAACCCTTGAAATTTCCAAAAAGCAATATTTTGACCCCCAAGATTTAGGTTTGAAGGGTCATTTTCATGGGTATATATTTTGCCTATAAAATGGTAAAATTTAGTCAAAAGTATCAATAATGACACTTCAAATTCAGAAGCTTAGGTGGAACCCTATTGAATGTCTGAATCCCAACTTATTTCTGGGTTTCCTGAAAATAGCCAACAATCTCATTTCTTTACCGCCTCCTCGATCCTAGTGGTTGAAGCATCCGCTTTGAGTGCAGGAGGTCTTGGGATCGATCCCTGGCCGCGTCATACCAAAGACGAAAAAAAAAGGTACCCGTAATTCATTGCTAGACGTTCAGCAAAAAAAAGGGTACTGGCTTCTCTTCTCTCATACCCTCGTGGCGATGGATCACATCAGGAATGAGGTGTCGAGAGTGATTAATATAAGTTGAAATGAAAAAACTTGTTTCACAATCGACCTAAAATAAATTAGTATAAAATAATCTCATTTAAATTTTGGATCATAATCTTATACATGCATGTAATAACTTCAACATTTTAAGTGAATTTCCAGAGATATCATCTAAGAGATAAATAACGCACCTCATATCTTGGCAGGTCCATGTCTGTGCTGGATACAATCCCGGTTTATGTCGACTCTTGTCTACACAAGTAACATTTTTACCATGTATTGATATAGGTAAAGGGAATGGTTTATCTGAAATGAAGAAAAACAGGGGGAATTAGACAGACAAATCTTCCAGACAGGCGGGAATTAGACAACCTCATCGACTCCGAGTCCCGGGGTATAGACTTTCGTCTGGAAATTTTTCGTCCAGAAATTTCGACACTGCAAAAGACGACAGTGATTCTTTTATTCGTGTTTTTATTAAAGTACCTGGATGAAAAACTGTGCCCCACGGTAAGGATTTAGACAGTAAGCATTGTCTCCAGGAAGGGGATTTAGACATCAAAAAATTGAAAATGTCTAATTCCACCTTGGTCGCCCGCCATCCCCTCGGGCGGGCAAAATATTGACTGGTGCATGATGCACCACTTCTCAGTTCTGTCACAGAATGGTATTGATTTTATATGGCTCTGACGGAACTGAAAACCGATGCAGTGCTCTGACCGAACTCAGGTTACATAATATCTGAGTTCCGTCCCTAGCATGTTTACATAGGTTTTCCGTTCCATCAGAGCCATCTGACGGAACTGAGAAACGGTGTTTCGGGATTACTACTGTGTTTACCGACATCCTCACCCACTTTGACTACGGTGTTTCCACTTTGACCACCAATCTATGAAATACCGGGAAATATCACGGTGACAATTTAGGGTGGCAAACTCTACCAGGCCACGGTGACAAATTGTCCCGTCAATTTTATTTTTGACGCGGTGGCTGTGTGGAAAAACCATCTAACGTGTACAGTACCATATTACGTCAGTGGTAAGTTAAGTTCCCAGACCTGGAGAATAAAACATTCATGGACTAGGAATGGGATACAGAAACCGGTTATAGTACGGAGAATTTGACCTGATCTTGACCTTAAATGGCTTTATGCATGAACATCTTACAGTTCTTGTGATGAATGTATAAATTTCCGCTAATAGAAGGTTGAGAGTCAGGACAAATTTTCCGTACTATACAAGTCATATCTAAGTTTGGAAATTAATCTCTCAAAGCAGACAAGATATTGAACGCTTTTAAGATGGTTCGGAACGGTTAACTTCAGTTTGTCAGAGGCAAAATTGCAATCAATGAGAATAAAATGGCAGTGTATCGAGGGCTTAGTGCAAAACTATGGTACATGCCTATATAAATTGATGTAGTTACCATAGTTTTGCACCAAGCCCTCGGTATGCAGTGTATGCCTATTTTTAGGACAAGATACATTGGAACACATAAGCTAATAACTTTTACAGTCCAGTTAGAATATTGTGACAGTGACGTTGCAGTTTATGTGTACACAAAAGATAACAACCATTGTTTGAACAGGTAGAGCGGATATAGTATGTTATAGCAGGCCTGGATCCAAAAAATTTCGGGTGGGGGGGCACAGCTAGTTTTTTGGATGTTATGTTGGGGTGGGCACGTATTTTTTTCACTTTTCGAATCAAAATCATGCAATTTCCTGCACTTTTAGCTGTTAAAATCAGAAGTAAAGGTATTATAATTGTACTGCTACATCAACAGAAAATACGATGAGTTTAACAATTATTTAAAATAAAATTTCAATCCCCTAAAACTTACAAATCAGGCTTTAAATTTTAGCGTTAGACGTTAAATTATTAACTTTGTAGGCCTACTGCTACAAATAAAAAGTAGCCCATGAAGTCTACATATAACTTTAGAAGTTTCTACAGGTTCAGGTCGAATTTTTATTTTGTTTAATAAAAATCACGAAATTTCCTGTACCCTAACGTTTTAGAATATTAAAATTCAATGCTAGACACGTGAACCTTAAAAAATGTGCCCCCCCCCCCCCCCCCCCTTGCAAAGATTTCTGTCAATTTTGTATTAAAATCGTTTTTCCAACTTTTATGTTTTAAAATCTCATGTGAAATTATTAATATTGCATTGATACATAATCAGTAATAAATCCATCAACAAGAAAATTTCGACATATCATGTGACTAATTTTGAAAATTGGTATAACACCAAATATGTTATCTACTATAAATAAAGTCTTGACTTACTTACTTACGTACTTTAAATCGATCAGTTCACACGTTTTAGTAACATAGATCATTGAATCAAGCGCCAATGATCACCTAAATCATAATCATTCAAAACGCTTTGAAATATTGTGAAGCGTCTGATTAATCCAGATCGGATGTAATTAGGGGCCTGTATACACAACAGGGGGCACACTTTATTGCACTCGCTTCCGCTATATGTAATATACAGAGACTGTTATCACAAACTATCGATACAATAGCCAGATCGATTGGTAATATTTTAAGGATTTTAACAATTTTGGGATGTATAAAATGGTCACTCCGAGGCCAACCGTGGATCCGGGCCTGTGTTATAGTGCGCCCAGGATAACGTGATGTTTACAAGCATGAATCTGTTTTGTCAATTATTGGAAAGTTGGTTTTCCACATTACTAAAGAAAACAGATAAGGTCAGTTTTGTTCTAAAACCATAACGGATAAATCATTCACACCTGATTAATCCACCTAAATGGATTATACCAAAATTTCCCGCCTTTCATGTTATCCTGGGCGCACTGTAGTTTAACATTGAAATTATAGTTGTTTGTACAGTATAAGCCGTTATAATTGGTTTTAACACCGTTAAAGTGGACTCGACTCGACCGCTGCATCACCAAGTCATTGATCATGGTGCTCACTAATGTGTCATTAATCAGGCATGGCATAGTAAAAGTATAAAAACTAACTTCAGAATGATTTGCACTTGTAAGAATATGGCACAAATTTCAACAAATCTTCAGTAGACACAAAACACCACTTACACTTACCGGTAAATACAGAAAATAAATCATTGACTTAATTCAATGCAATTTTCTCCTATTTAAAAGCATTCAAATAGTCAGTTACATAAAGGAAACAAAGGCGACACAATGTCCTCCGTCCAGAAATACTCAGTATATATAAAAGCATTCAATTACAGAAAGGAAACAAAGGCGGCACAAAGGCGACACAATGTCCACAAATACTCAGTATATATATATTTACAATCAAATAGCTAATGTAATAAATATCCCATCAGATCATGAAGGCTAGGGAAGTTATTACTCATATTATGATTGATGTTCTCTGATGGTTTTGGGGTAAACAGGTGAATATTGCCACTAACCTTGAACCATATAGTAAACAACAGTAAGTAAGTGAACTTTTAAACATTCAACATGATACAGGGCATACATGTATGATGTATAAATCTTCTTTGTGATTCACATTAAATTAGCATACAGACTTGAAATATAACCTTTCTTTATTAAAATTATATACCGGACGGTACTGTAAAATAATTAATCTTCATCGGTATTAAATTTCGCCAGAATTCAGTAAAATGGGAATGGTAGGTTTCTTAAATTTGCGGATCTAACACTTCATATTGAAAGAAATATCTCTTAATTAATTGTTACATATTTTTTAAGTCAATAATAATTCAAGTTAATTTAATTTTGCAACCTATTTCATTCACAAAATTAACAAAAATTAATCCACCACAAATATTAATAATTTTACAGTACATTTAAATTTGATTTTTTTTCTTTAATTATTCAGTAATCATACAAATATCATACTTCATTGCATGCACTTAAGAGTTATTTAAATTCATCTTAATTTAATTAATGCCAGCAACATTAGGCCTAAAATAAAATATTGTTTGTTTCCCCTTCCCCTACCTACTCGATTAAAAAGGGCCCTACCCAAAATATTTTATTGCCCAAATTGAAATAATATTTTTTTATTAGACATAGGAAGTGAACATTTTATTTTTTTGTTTACTGGCTTCTTTCTTACCATTGAATTCAAGACTGTTGGTTTTCACCTTAGAGTTAATTCTAAATTTCATTATTTGTATGTCTTAAAATAACTATCATACTGAAACAATAAAAAAAAAATATTTACCCTACCTACCTACCCATTCTACATCTGCTAGGGTCGGGAAGGGTAAACCAAGAATATTTAAGGTTCGGCCTTACCTATATAGTATTGATAAATGTTCGGTGTACTGTGTTACCATAAATATATTAATTTATTCGGCTAGATCTACATTGTGACCATGGCGTACATGTAGGATAACTGTACCACATTATAGTGACTACTAGTAAGTTATATATATGTATATACATTACACCGTGCTTACCGCCCCAAGCCACAAGAAAATATTAAATATTAGTGTACTTGCTGGTACATCTTACACACATGAATGAGTGACAATGACATATTCAGGAAACCACGATGTGCACGAATTGCCTATAAAACACAGCTACGGCTGAATAACTTCAAACAGCAAATAAGCTTCCGAAGAAGAAAATAGTGTTGTGGTTTATGTCTTGGTGTATTGTCAAATGCGGAATATTCGCTTTGTTAGAATTGAAATAATGAATATGTACCTGTGTTTTATCTATAATAAAGCACAGTCACTTGTTTGAATGCATACATTAAACCACTCGTGCTAACAGTTACACACTTGTGATTTAATTACTACACATCCGAACTTGTGACTGTGCTTTATTCTTTGATAACACACAGGTACATATTCATTATTTCTTAAATCTATAAATGAAATAGTAAACAGACCGAGTTTTCATTTAACATCTATAGAAATCATTGTTTCAATTGGTTATAATTAAAAATCTATAAACAATTGTGTTTCTATGCCATTTTTGTGTGGCGTAAACGCCACACAATGATATTACCACTTTTCAGCTTACGACCAATTTAACGCATTAGGCCTCGGCAAATAAATAGTTCTATGATTTGAACAATATTACAAGCATGCAACACAGATTACACGTATCATTGGACCTGATTTTTATTAATGAAAGGGTCAATTTAAAGTTCAAATGGAACACTGTTTTTAAGACCACCACAAAATTTACATCAACTTCAAAGTACTTTCTAAAATTCTGCTTAATCAACAACTAACAAGATTACATATTATAATGGTTCAATGGGTGGTCTTATTAGAGGTTATGCTGTAAATATATTGCTTTCGTTCAGTACTAACAGTCAACTATGATTTGCAAAGTGATGAAGTCCTACTCCTAGACATGCGACTGTGAATTTGTAACCGACTTCGCCTATAGGCTATAACTTCGTCCGTACCACGGAGCTAACAAAGGGTTTGTTTATATAATTCACGCACGTGTTAAGACTGTAATTGAATTTTGCAATGCATTAATTTTGACACCTTTGTTGATTAACGCGATGTTAATAAACGAAAGGTTATTTACACGTTTATCTAAAGGCTAGACATCGTCACTGAGGTTGCCCTATGTATAAATAGTCCCGTGTATTCAGTATACAAACTGACGAATACACAATTTCTCTATCGTAAACAAGATTTAGTAGTAATTAGTAGTTAGCCCAATTGACATTTATACATCAATGTTTGTTCTCTTCACGTCTCTTACCAGGGTAGCGGTCCGAGTCTTTGGAATCGTCCGAATAAATGAAATCAAAACACAATGTTAATACAAATCCTGCATACAATATTAAACTTTTGCAATGTAATTCCATTGTGATACACGTTTAAAGATCCGATACACACATTAAGTCCACACAACATTCCTGTATGATGTGCCGTATATTTCTCGAGTGTGTCGCGCTACGCTGAGCGTACGAACCCAGCCAATCAGAACGCAGAACAGATAGTGTTTACAACCTCGCCGTGAGAAAAATAGTGTATAGTCCGTTTCAAATTTGGTGAAATTATTGTGAATGGGTGACCAAGGCACGTAGCCCTCACCCGCTTCGCACTGTTGCAAAGACAGTCAGTACATGTAGCTCCTCCCAGTAAAAAACCTCATAACACCATATAATAAATAACACGGAATTAGATAATAATTCCATGTAATTAAAGGCAACTCTTTTTAAGTCAAAGACATAGACTGAGAACTTAGGGATGTCAAAACTGTATTTTATTATACAATTTCTTAGGCCTGTGTTTAGAATTGCTTGCAAATTCTGGCTACGTTCAGCATTAAATTAAATTTCTCCAAAAGACTACTGCGATAATTAAAGGCACCACGGTTTTCAAAGTTTTGAAAAGCACTTTTTACAATGCAACAACGAGAAACTTCAAAGGCTGTGACTTTGATTCCAGCTACATTTTGTATAATGCACCAGTCAATATTTTGCCCTCCGGGGCCCGCCGGGGGGGGGGGGGGGGCGGCGGGCGACCCATGGTGAATTAGACAATTTCGATTTTTTATATCTAAATCCCCACACTGGAGACAATGCTTACTGTCTAAATCCCTACCGTGGGGCATAGTTTTTCATCCAGGTATTTTAATAAAAACACGTATAAAAGTATCGATGTCGTCTTTCGTGGTGTCAAAATTCCCGGACCAAGGTCTATTTCCGGGAATCGGAGTTGATAAGGTTATCAAATTCCCGCCTGTCGGGAAGATTCGTCTGTCTAATTTCCCTGTATCCCCGCCGCCCTCGGGCGGGCATATCATTGACTGGTGCATAATACTGATATTAAAATTTAACATTCACTGACAAAATGAAATTCATCCTGAAAGATTCGAAGTGGCATGCAAAGCGGCATGTAAGGCGTTATTGTTTTCTATCATAAATTTATAGCTTATCATCATGCGAGGAATTATGAAAAAACTCAATATATGACTATTTATTGTGAGTCAGAAACGAACATAATTATTTTACGTCTCTCGCTCTGTGACACGCTGAGCACTCTATACATATAAATTATGTTAAAAATAAAAATGCCAAAAATGTAATAAAAAATCAGTGGTGGTCCAGGAGTGTCGAACTCAATTGGACTGTGCTTGATATTTAGTCAGAAAACATTCCAGAGTCCACATAATGACAGTATAATATATATATGAATAAAAAAATATCCGGCGGAGCATTCGTGCACTTGGTACCCCTACATAAGGATGGATACGTTCAATCTTGGCAATCATGACATGTTTTGTAGAGTTCTACTTTTGCCAAAGAATACCATTCTGTGTATACGTATAGGATAGAACATGAGTAGGTGTTGTATATGGGATTTATAACCCCGAGTGAAACGAGGATTATAATCCCATATCAACACCTACGAGCCGTTCTATCTGACTTAGACTATAGATAAATAATCTTTGTTTATCAGGTACACTTTGCTTATAAATCGACCAGTACCCGGTACACAGGGTATGATAAACCATTTAAGTGCTGGTGTAATATGTTAAGTGTTGCATGATGCATATATAGATCTAAGTGGCAAAATTAAGCTATTTACAGTAAAACCTCAATAATGAAATTCCTTCTTGGGACTGTAAAAAACGTATCTCAATAATAGTGATTGCATCATTCTATCAAAAAGCAAACAGATGAAAACGGAACGAAAAATGGTTAATTCTGAGCCAATCTTGTTAAAGAGGTGGTCTTCATATAGGTGCAATTTCACTGTGAATTTGAGGTTGAATAATGTGCAAGTCAGTGGGCAGAAAGTAGTGGTCTCTATTTTGAGGTGGTCTTGGAGGTGAGGTCTCAATTTGTAAATTATGGGTTGTGATAGTATGAAAGTCATTTACTTCAATCACATGCAGACACCATTGGAACCCCTACAATTTGTTTTAATTGGTTAGTTGGTTTTAAGTTCTACTCTGTGAGAATGATGTCTTAGAAGAGAGGGATAATCTCTACGTAATTATTGAAGACACAATAGTACAGAACAACCTCTGTAGAGTAAGACCCTTTGTGGGCTGCAAATATTGGTCATTGTTTAGAAGTTGTTGCTCTACAGAATTTACAAAATTATATACATGTAATAACTTCAAGTAACTTTGAAGGTTGTGTTATACAGAGGTTGTTGCACTACATATGTCCCCTAGTGAGGTCGTACTGTAGTCATAGAAGCTACCACGGTCGGCATTCACCCTCTACTGATAATGTTGTCAGCACTCAGCAAAGATGTTGGCAATACCTTAATTGGTTAATTATCTATCAAAATTGTTGACTCAGATTATGACAGTAATTATGAACAAATGTAGAAAGGTTTGATATACATGTACATGTATTCTAATAAGTCCAATTAGTTACTTGTTTAAACTATAGTATTGTTATAATATCGACTAAACTAAGCTTGGTATCAACAATGTTTGGCATCCACATTTTCTGTGCTAAATGCATGTATACATTATTATAGCTATGCTCAATTATTTTGCTTGGCCTACTATTGTATATAGCAATCTATTGTTATATATACCACAGAAAAGTGTTGTATACGGGATTTATTCAACACCTTTTCTCCATGCTGATTGGCTAGCTACTGAGATATATAGTCTAACCGTGCTTTTGCAAGTGTATTCATGTGGACATGTGGTCTAGTGGTAAGGGCTACTGACTGCTGATCTGAAGGTTGTGGGTTCGCTCCCTACTCCAGACGGTCAAAATAGAAATGCTTTTCAGTGTTTCCCACCTAACATAACTAAACTTACTAACAGTCTTTCGGACGAGACGTTAAGCGAGGTCCCGTGTATGATGCTTTACATTGGCTTCTGGAACTGGAGCATCTTCTGTATCATGCACTATCCCCCAAACACTAAAGTGACTAACCTCTTCTGGGGGCCTCGCCCATATGGATTATCCGGTGGCGAGGATAAATAAAAGCAAATAAACAAGTGTATTCATTCATTTTTATGACGAGCGCAAGTCACAATTGTTCTTGTTTTTATAGTATAAACTACTAAGAATACACATGCAACGGTAAGGAAGATTATTTTTTCGGGGGGAACGTGCCCCGTACCCCCTCTATATAATGTGGCCTACATGTTTGTCTAGACCAAGCTACGCTCCTGAAAAGCGTTAGGTACTGGAGGCAGTCAAAATTGTGATATATTCCTTTATTGACTGTTTTGTCTATAAAACGTGTCTTAGGTCGCAGGTTGTCACGAAAAACACATGCTTTGCCAGACAATCATATTCTAGTAATTGATTGTACCTCACCACACTTTGCAGACAGACATGATCAACGGGAATTAGGAATAAACACGGAATGTAATACTTTGTCTGACTGAATTATCGCGGCCAGAAGAACGGAATAGGAGACGACCAAAATGAGACAGTACTTAGTGAACCTTGTAAGAGTCTTGTATTTCATTGGAATCAAAAGTGCTTTCACAAACTTTTGTCAGAATATATACAATGAGATAATAGTTTACAAACATTGAGAATATCAAAGAGTGTGCGTTTTTAAATGTAGGGCCTACTGAGTACACATTAATTATTACTATAGTTAAGTCTGGAACTTCTTCGTAAATAATCAAAGCGGGAGGTTCGCTTGATCCCTAAACTTGATCACTGGGTCATTATTATTCAACATCATAAAATAAAAAGCACACAATGACATTTATAAATGTGGTACGTTAAGTTGACACATGCTAATTTTCAAATGCTGTTAACTGCTTTTAACGCAGTAAAATATGTACATTAAATATTGAATTAACTAAGATAACAAAACGCTTATAAATATTTACATGGCTTTTCATCAACCCGTCTCACCACAATCTTTATGAATTTAGTCAAGTCTGTGAAGAAAAAATTTTAATGATTAAATTTTCGTTTAGCCGCCAACATTCGGCGTTTAAAATAATTGGCTCATACTGTAGGTTATATTCTAAAAATGTATACAGTTTACCAGTGTTCAGGTTCAATAAGAAGAAGATAATAAATAAGAGGCTATAACTGAAAGGTGTTGTATTAGTACATGTATTGAATATATCTGACAAGGATTTTCAACGATATGTCATACTATATACTGTATAGTACATGTAGTTTATAATCATTCTTAATTTATGACATGGGACTCTGAAACATCAACAGCAAGGCGAATTAATGTAGTCGCAATTCTAAATTGTTTACAGTAGACCAGTAGAAAAGCTCTATGTTGTAGTCATACATGCAGTGAGGTAGCCAGCGATACGGACACACGTGCGTAACATTAATTTGAAAAGTAAAACTATAAATATGGGCAAAACATCAAATCAAGCCTGGCTACGCCCCTGACATGTATTTCATTCAGACCTTAACTACGCAGTCACATCATATCATTTTAATCATAACTATACTTAAAACAAAAAGTTTAGTCAGGTCAAGACCTAAATACACGATTTCAAATGGCTCTGACGGAACTGTTAACCGATGCAGGTAGTTGTACAACTACCTGACTGATGTAAGGCTCCGACGGAACTCAGATCGTGCCATGTATCCTGAGGTCTATGGCCAGGTCTATCCAAGGAATTCATTCATTCTTTCGTTTTCTATAGATGATTGTAAGAAATAACATATCTATCGTTTTATTCATGTCCATTATTCATTTTTACAATACAGTGTTGTTGTTGTAACTGTCATGTCGAACAAACGTCTAATTTGAGGCGTTAGCGAAATACTGGCCCCACATTTTGCTCAATTACCAAATGGGTAAGCATATCGTCAGGTATGACCTCAACATGCATTATACTCTATTTTCGTCTGTTTGATTCAAACATGTGCTATTTCAACCGCAAATGAAACATACTGACTAAACTTTTTTGTTTTCAGTATATTATGAACACAACACAATGTGTACATTTTAATGTATACAGGGGCGTAGCTAGAGGTATTTGAATGTGTACGCAAGAAGGCTAGGGGGTCTGGGGGCATGCTCCCCTGAACATTTTGTTCGCTAGAACGTCTCTGGTGTGTTACTGGTGTGTATTTTTGCATCATCTTTAACATTTTACTGATAAAACCAGTTTTTTGTGTATAGAGCTTTTAAAAAGTGTTTCTAAGAAATGCTGAAAATACTAAAGGATTACCCCCCTTAGGGCTTAGGCATCAGTTTTTATTTCATTTTTCGATCATTTAATTTTTCACTTTTTAAGAAGCATGTGTACGCAGCTGCATATTCTGCGTACACATTAGTATACATGCGTAGCTAACGTGTCAACATACTAGTACTTAAATGGCGTTTTCTACAACTATTATTTGCACAGTATAAACAAAAAATGTTTATTAGTCCCATACAAGTTTTTGACCGGAGGGGACCATAATAATCATGTTTGACCTCCGTCCGTCCGTCAAAATATCTGGATCCTGGCATAACTGAAACAGTTTTCAAGCTAGGTTTATGAAACTTGGTATGTGGATAGTGGGGGATAAGGGTATTATGCACGTCTAAAAATAGTTTGATTCCGACATATCACATATTGTTAATGCCTTTAAGAACCTTACAGATTCAGAGAAGTTCCAATATGTAATGTCTAGCGAAAATATCGAAACAATAAACATGACAGGAAAATTTATACATCAATGTATGCTTAGAAGATCAATATACTTGAAAAACAATGTCTTATAATATGTATACCATACTACGGTGCTGTTATTTGATCTTGTTTGAATTATTTTTTAATATTACACTTATAATTATGTGCTAGATATTCCAATAACTTTGTGCTCTAGTCAATGAAAGCACTATTGTTTTTATTATTTTATTTTATTTTGTCATTTTCTGATCAGTATTATTTACATGTTTGTTTATATGTTTTCTCTTTTACTTTGAAATTGTTTTAAACTTTGGATTGCCTTTTATGTAAATATCAAAATTGTATACCCGAGAGGGTCCAGAATTTGGAAAATAAACTATATTTTATTCCTACACTGGTTACTGTTTTAACAAAGCACTTAGGATAATCGTAAATTTACGATCAAATTTAAATTCTGCATAGTTTCGTTACAAAAGTCGGTAACAGAAATCAGTTGACAATTCAAAACTAAATAGATTTGGTACGCTTATATGGGGTTTAAATAGGTTACTTATATACAGATCTAAGGGAAGTAACTGTTGAGAGAAGATTTGATCTTTTTTTCTACGAGTAGATTCCCTTTTATAATATCGCGGGTAAAATAGCCTCGTTCTGGGTGCATTAAAAAAACCACAGAGTACATGACGTCATTGACCTAAATATTCTTCCGATCGAAATTCCCAGGGATTTTCAACACAATTTGTTGCGAATTGGACGTGATTTTACCTTAACAACTCACGATCCGCTCATATGTACATTGATCTTTTGTTTGCCAAGTGTGTCATGGTGGATCTTTATATCAAACAGTGGTAAATCTTGGGAAACCGAAAAGTGAATCGACCGTCAGAATCGCGAACGGTCGCCATTCGGGGATGCCACGTCAAAGACATTCTACAACATCGCAAGAAAAACGTAAGATATCGTTGTTTTTTTCATAGAAACTGTGATAAAATTAAAATTGGTATTCGTCATTTACAGTTCGTGTCATTTCACAAGCGTCAATTTAACTCGACTTTCCTCGTTTCGTCTTTGGGGAAAGCCCTTGGCCACCTTGTTGACGGTCGGCCACGGGACGGGGTTGCCCTAAATCGAATGTGTCTTCTTAGAGGTTGGGCTCATTTTTTAAAAGCCGAACTGTTTTTTAATGTAAATTTACACACGTTTATATAGATTGCCAGTCAGACTGTATTTATACTTTTAGTTGCTTGTCAGTTCCGCACGGTTTTTGCCTTGCCGAGCTGCGAGAAATAAAAATGTAGACGATTCCATTCGTATATGCATCACATAGGGGTGGTCGATGACTGATCATAATATATTAAAAGCTTTATAGATAAAAAATCTTCTTAATAAAATGTGTGAGGTCTTCATTGGGTATTTCGTATTGTTCTCCTATATGTCATAGATACCTATGTATAATTGAATTTGGGTTTCACTTCCTATTTGAGGGCCTTTTCCCCTAGCGATCGTTTGGAATCGTTCATTCAATGAACGCGCCAATCAAATTGCGCCTATGACTAATGCATGTATTTATAGATGAATCTGGGGAAAGCAGGGGCGGCATAAGTTCAAGTTATATTTTGGGACTACAATCTCCCCTCTTATTGCTCCGAATTTCCGAAATACTTCTGAAAAAATAAAAAGTGTATTATTTGAAGGTTGAAATTAATGAATGAGTACTGACAAAGATTATATTTAGCACTAATTAATCAATTAACACCCTTTATATAAAAAAATAGCTAACTGTCAGATATTCTGGGTCACCACTCTATTTCTTTGGATGGTGCGTGTCTTATTCCCCTATTTCCCAACATCAAGTCTAGTAAGTATTATACATTTCTTGTGAAAGCCCTTTTCCCTGATCATACATTTGAAAAATGTGACCAATCATTTTGCAAGTGGGATTGGGCATGTTATGTTGGCCTATTGTCTGATACATCTAGTTAATACATTCTGTTAATGGTCCCACATTGATAATTAACTGCTAATGGCTCAGTACACATGATTGTGCATTTTGTTCCTTATTTTGCAGGTAGTTTAGAGACAGAAAATGAAGAAAACAATGCAAAGAGAACCAAAACTTCAGGTATAGTCCATTGTCAGGAGTGTAGCTTTCTAAAGGCACTGTAGGCACCATAGTTGTCCATGAAGGCCCTAGACATGGTTAGAGTGAGATTGGGGTTCCAAGGGGCGATTGCCCTGTGGTCAGGGGGACTGGGGCATGAAGTCACCCAGAAGCCAACAATGAAGTAGTTATGTACTCAGAATGAAAGTTCAAATCCTACTGGATAATAATATTGTCTATTTTGGTACGGATACCATACGGGTACTTAAAATCGACCTTATAGATATAGCAAGTTATGTGATTTTTTATAAGAACAACTGGTCATAATTTGGGTTCTCAACAGGATTTTAAAGTTTGTCTTTGAGGCCCATGATTACCTCCCGCCATTGGAGTTTGGGGAAAATTTTGACTTCTGGAACCTCAAATCCTCACAGTGTTTAAACTAGTCAACTTCCAGTTATCGCAATGAGGAGTACACATTGAATTGTATAGTCATGCAATAAGTCATACAGTGATAGGAAATCACCGGATGTTTCAATCACAATAAGTCATACAAGTTGAATTGTATAGCATCCCAATAAGTCGTACAGTGATTTGGTTTAAACGCGGTGAACTGCATTTTGGTGAATTTAGGAACAATTTTATTGCCGTACTATAATGATCATGATCTATGAAAGTGCTTGACACACCAAATTATTTTGTTCCCGCAAGAAATCTGGTTTGGTATATACTGATCAGATATTTATTCTAACAGGTATTGATGAAGATGCTGGTAGTGGTGCAGGTATCAGTGGTGATGGTGAACTTCATGTAGTGGAACAGAAACTGGATAGCAATGCAGGTAATTGTGATATCTCTTTAGGTCACAAACCACTAAATAAAATTGTTCTTTAGCTCAATATAAAGTAACAACTGTCAACCCCAGATTATATCATGTTAAAGTCTATGGCCAGTTCACAGAACTATTATATCATTGAAAAGCAGTATGTTTCAGCTACAAAATAAGATAAAAAAAACAGGGGGTCATGTTTAATATAAGAAAGATTTTGTTTGTCAAAGGCGGTAGACAAAATTTTACAGATTCGCGGTCCGATCCTATGTGGGTTTTACCCTACTCTACTTTCGCTTTGTCAAATATGCCAAAATCTCCAAATATTCAAGATGAAACACATTCACTCTTTCAACTGCATGAATACAATGTACCTTTAAGCTCAATAAGATGATTCTGGTTCCATTTTGTCAAGGCATATCATCATTTCCAGGCAAACAGAAGTTTCTTTAAGGACTATTTAAGTGTATCATATTTTGGTCCGTGTATACATTTAGTGGTTTATAACCTTCATAATAAAGAAATAAGCAAAAAAAGAAACTTTACATTAGTCATATATTAATATTTCAATGCTCATTAAAGAAATAACCAAGTTCAGACATCGTGATATTTTAACTGCCCATCCCGTTGAAGAATTCCAAGGAAAACAACACAGAATTACTGAACGGAAAGGGGAATAACTGATTTTGTTAAAACAGCATTATGCATATTCAAACTACACCATTTTTCCTTCATTTTAATATTTATTATATCTTATTCTATTAATTAAATATACATTTTACTTTAACTGTACAAACCAGCCATTATTTTCATCACCTCGGAAATGTATTAACATAAGTCTTATATAAGACTTGTTTACAAATCCAATTTCTACCCAAATTTACCATAAAACTACCTGTTACTAATTATTGTATATGTACCTCTTATCTTGAAAAATCTGTCTATGTAACACATAAAAAATGCATAATTATGGAAATAAATATTGTTTAAACTAAACTATCCGTTCATATGCTGTTGACCTGTTTTAATGTTGTAAACATCAATACACGTATTGTTGTTAAGAATAACAAGTTTGATACTGAAAATGTCTAATGCTGATTAAATGCAGTTCAAGTAAAACATTTATATGTTTCAAATTACCTCCCTTTGAATTAAAATAAGAGCTTATTTACTCAAATTGGTAAACAGTAGTAAAACCCGTGTTTCAGGTTCAAATAGGGTAAGTGCTGACTGTCTATGTATTTTCTGTTCCTTTTTGGTCAACTGTTTGCATAAACTGTTAATTTCTTGAACAAAATGTGTCAGCTGTAGTCCACTGCTGACCATACCACTAATTTTATCAATGCACAAGACCTTTAGGTGAATGCAGAGTCAACTAAAAAAGATAACATTAGGTTGAACAGGGAAGGCAGCACTCAACTTAACCAAACATTAGGTCGGACAGGGAAGGCAGCACTCAACTAAACCCAACATTAGGTCGGACAGGGAAAGCAGCACTCAACTTAACCAAACATTAGGTCGGACAGGGAAGGCAGCACTCAACTTAACCAAACATTAGGTCGGACAGGGAAGGCAGCACTCAACTTAACCAAACATTAGGTCGGACAGGGAAGGCAGCACTCAACTTAACCAAACATTAGGTCGGACAGGGAAGGCATCACTCAACTTAACCAAACATTAGGTCGGACAGGGAAGGCAGCACTCAACTTAACCAAACATTAGGTCGGACAGGGAAGGCAGCACTCAACTTAACCAAACATTAGGTCGGACAGGGAAGGCAGCACTCAACTTAACCAAACATTAGGTCGGACAGGGAAGGCAGCACTCAACTTAACCAAACATTAGGTCGGACAGGGAAGGCAGCACTCAACTTAACCAAACGTTAGGTCGGACAGGGAAGGCAGCACTCAACTTAACCAAACGTTAGGTCGGACAGGAAAGGCAGCACTCAACTTAGCCAAACGTTAGGTCGGACAGGAAAGGCAGCACTCAACTTAACCAAACGTTAGGTCGGACAGGGAAGGCAGCACTCAACTTAACCAAACGTTAGGTCGGACAGGGAAGGCAGCACTCAACTTAACCCAACATTAGGTCGGACAGGGAAGGCAGCACTCAACTTAATCCAACATTAGGTCGGACAGGGAAGGCAGCACTCAACTTAACCCAACATTAGGTCGGACAGGGAAGGCAGCACTCAACTTAACCAAACATTAGGTCGGACAGGGAAGGCAGCACTCAACTTAACCAAACATTAGGTCGGACAGGGAAGGCAGCACTCAACTTAACCAAACATTAGGTCGGACAGGGAAGGCAGCACTCAACTTAACCAAACATTAGGTCGGACAGGGAAGGCAGCACTCAACTTAACCAAACATTAGGTCGGACAGGGAAGGCAGCACTCAACTTAAACAGCCGAGCCCAGAGAAAATATTTTCTTGCAGCTTGTCTATCATTATGTGGATAGACATAACATCATATACAGGGTGATAAAAAAGTTTGTTCTCAAAATTTAAATTCAAAGTAAATTTTATCAAAGCTTTTTAAGCAGTTTGATATATTATTGTGTCAAATTTATCTTGTTTTTCAGAAAATGAAGATGAAGCATTTCTACCAAAGGGAGATCACTCTAATGGCGAAAAAGGGGAGAGTGAACTAAGGGAGAGAAGTCTTTCAAATTCTTCATCAACGGAACAAAGGAACCGAAGTCTGGAAGCTTTATTTCAGGTACTAGTAGTTTACATATAGGGAGGGGGAAGTACTCCTACATATAGGGGGGAGGCTGGTATTAATTTTGTGCTGGACTTCAGGATGGATGATGTCTGTCTGGATTGATTTCAATGAAACTTCACTTGAGTACTTTGTACCAAGCCTCGTACTAAGCCAATTTTTTAAATATTGTCTTTATGTCAAGAAGTTTAGGTCAAAGTAAACGCCCTTTATGGGAGACATGTTTTTGTGTCAAACACCTTTCTAGTTTCTGGTTATAATGTATATTATAGTTCAGACATAATTAAGTTTAATTCTGAAATCCCAATTTCATTTCAGCCTTTATTTTCATAAGCAGAGAGTATAATAGGTATTACTATAAACACTTGTCCAATCTCCAGAAAAGCAACATTTCTCTCAAAAAGTAATGTATTCGACACAAGACGCTTGTAATAATTATATTTGTATGCATAAAGGTCGAGAACTAAGGCTGCGTATCAGTCAGAATTATCAATACAATATTTGTATTGATACAAAATGATTGATATATCATATGAAATTTTCTTTTGGCAATTTAACATCTTAATGGACACGTCCAGACTCGCCGACATCTTTTTATCTTGAAATGCATGTGCGACCTGTTGGCTGTGAATTCTATGTATCAAATTGACAGTTTTAATTGTTTAAATTTTATTTGCAAAAAAACAACAAAAAACAAACTTGATAGTTTGTAAAAAGTAACAGGTTTGCATTAGCATCCCTATTGACCAGAACGTTTGTGACAAAACAAATGGACGACAAAATAACTCAACCAAAAATGATAATTTTATTGATTTACATGTGTATTTTTTTTCAGTCCCCTACCGGTTTTTGACCGGGGGGACTATAGGTTAGCCCTCCGTCTGTCTGTCCGGGCACACGAATGGACATTTGTTGGGTAGGAGAGAACAAAAGAAATACCCAATAAATGTCCATTCGTGAGAACATTCTATTCATTCCGTAAGTCTCTTATTGGGTAGTTTTTCTCTTGTTGGGTACTTTTTAACAAAAGAAATACCCAATAAATGTCCATTCGTGAGAATGTCCGTCTGTCCGTCCGTCAAAAAATCTGGATTCTGACATAACTGAAACAGTTTCCAAGCTAGGTTTATGAAACTTGGTATGTTGTTAGGGGGCATTAAGGGGATAATGAAGTCCAACAACATTTTGATTCTGACAAAAATTGAAAATGGCTTAAAACCGGTAGGGGACTTCTGTAATGCTTGCAATTCTTAATAACTTGTTATCAATATTTTGACCGATACAGACATGTTCGATACGATGTATCAAGAGCCAGGTTTATTTGTTTACACTATACATATTTATACTATAGAAGGGAGATAACGCATGTTGTATTTTCATTGTTTCCAGGTAACTGATACAGAATTACAAGCAATATCAAAACAAGCACCTGACGGTCACCATGTCATTCAGATGAAAAATGAAGACGGATATTCAGAGACGTTATATGTTGTTGACTCGGCGATACAGGACCGGGAGGAATTAGTAGAAGAAGCTGAGGTATGGATTAATCATTTAATGGAAAGACTGTTGACTTGAAATAAAGTGTCATTATATGACAGACAATTACAACACAAATCCTTCACACATCTATCTTTTGAAAACAAACTCTTTATTATAAACAACACCAAAAGTGATGTCATTTACGGAATTTAAAGCCACATTAGGCCTTAGACGGCTATTTTCAAAAAGAAATAACTTGGTAGCCTATTTGAAAAGCCATAGATTTTGAGCACTTTAGTTGAGCCCCAAAGGTGAAAACACCCTAAGATGGAAGGAAACGAAATACAACCTCTAGTTGGTTTGTTTACAAAATAATAAATTGTTAACAAAAATGCACAATTTGTAACCTAAGGGAAGCAACTCTTGCAAAATTAATAATTTGTCATCCATACATTCGACTTAAATGTGACTTTTGGCATACTATTTCGACAGATACATTTAACATTCCGTCGTCAATTATTAATTTTTTGTGAAAATATCCTAATTCTTGTAATTAGCATATTTACTGAATGATCAGAAAAAATGTCTTGGGAGAGATAATGTGATTTTAATGATGTCATTAGAAATATAAGATAAAGAGGATCATTCTATCAAGAGTTGTCAATAATTATATTAAACACGTTTAGGAAATTTTATTGTCACTTATAAATACTGTAAAGTCATTTAATTTCAATGGGATGAAATTTCGTGGTTTTAGTCAAAATGACCAATTCGCAGGGACGTGAATTCGTGAATTTTGCATTTCAGTAAATTTAAAGTAATTCAGGGTCAAAAGGTGCACTTTTGTTTGAAAGTGACATTAGAACTCAAGCAATGATAATAAAAGTATGCTTATAAATTAATTGGTAAACATGAAATTTAATCCCCCACGAATATTTATGATTTTACTGTACTTGACTATGTTACAGGTGATTGAGGATGAGGAAGAATGTATAGATAACGCAGCTGATGAATCAAATGATGACACCGAGGAACCTAAAGCTAACGATAGAAAGGTAAATGTTATATCTAATATCTCTCTTTCTCCCTTCGGGGCTTTCTCTCAGTCTATTCCTCTGGTCAGAGCATGCTGTATCTGCACTGGTAGAGGATGCATCTGCACCCTTGTGGCTGCAACACAATACATGTATCTTATGCGCCCTTGAATATAAATGATATTGGCAAATTTACAAAGCCTTTCCTTTTGCGTAAATTTTGGCCTATAAAGAAGGCTACAAAGTAATTGAACAGATTGCTAATATTTCCTCACACTAAATGTTCAAAATTCACTTACATTTAAGCTCATGGCAAATCTATGTATAGCAGTACAGTATTATAAATATGATACAATTTCTATTTTTAGAATGTGCCACATTTTGCGTCCTTGCAAGTTGCGACACCGCCGGAGCCAGAGGAGGAAGAAGTTGTTGACTCTCCTAAATGGAGACAATTTAAGAATATTGAGAGAATTCTACAAAATGCTGGGATTGACACATCCTCTAAAACATGGCAGACTTTGACACGTCCTGGACGTCATATTTGTCCCTATTGTCAAAGAGCGTGTACAAAACCTAGCGTCCTTGAGAAACACATTCGAGCGCACACAGGAGAGCGTCCCTATCCCTGTTTAGTGTGTGGCTTCGCGTTTAAAACAAAAAGCAATTTGTATAAACATTGCAAGTCTCGGGCCCATACTCTGAAAACCAATGTTGAAGCTAAGAAGCTACGTGCACAAGGTTTGTCAGGTGCTGAGAGTGAAGACATCGCCATGGCAACCGTGGAGGATGCTGAAGCTATAGAGGAGGAGAAGAAGCTGCAAATGGAGCCGGCACAAAGACATGTTATACAAGAGGTCGTTAAATACCTGAAAAAAGGTCAAAGGCCAAATGAAGTACAGACTGAGAGGCAGAGGGCTAAACTGGAACGTTTAAAATCCATCACAGAGAAAGGTCTTAGCGATACACGCAAACGTGAAGATACTAAAGGGATACATAGACAACTGAGTCTGCCTGTTATGTCGACGAACATTTACGGAAAGGGTCAGTCACAACATCTTCAAAGGATAGCCCCTAAGGAATCTTCGGAGGCCGCAATTGGTGGCGTGAACAATTTAACCCAGATTTTGATACCTAGTACGGTATTTGTGAACGAGAAAGGGGAAATGATACAAACTGTACAGAGAATGGAGTCTGTTGAACAAATACGCGATCAATCTTCATCTTACACGGATCAACAAAAAGCGTCTGATGACCCGGATTCATCTTTCTATAATCAGATAGAAATCGTAAATTTACCTGACCCTGACACAGATCC
The DNA here is from genome assembly GCA_947247005.1 of Spisula solida. NCBI lineage: Eukaryota > Metazoa > Mollusca > Bivalvia > Venerida > Mactridae > Spisula > Spisula solida. Next base: position 23,165,094 of record OX365960.1, on the reverse strand, counting down.
CGAGACTTCTACGAAGGCGTTACGAGATTTAGAGGAGCTAAGCGAGAAGTTTTCAGCTGCGGCTCAAGATGGTTTGCGGTTATCTACATCTGTTCACAGCTTACCCGACAAACGTGTTCAAGTTGTACTTCAATTGCAGCGACCTGTGAAGAAGGTGGCCGACACTGTCAGAGATTTATCATCTCCAAGGAGCGCCCTGAAAGAAAGAATCCAACGATTAATTTCCGCTAATGCAGCTATTGTCGACACTCCGAAAGTCGAGCCACCGAGAGCTAAGTGTGTAAAACGTAATCTTTCTCGTCAGGATAGTGAAAGTCAGCCAGTGTCTCGGTCTGAAATCGAGGCTGCTGTGTCGGGTCTATTTATGCCAAACATTAACTCAGTACCTTTACAGCCATTGCCTGTAGACAGTGAAAGTGCTCATCACCATAGTGATTTAAATGATGTTAGAACGTCTGATAAAAATATTGTGATCGAAAAAATCGAAAGTTTGAACGAAGGCGTATTGGTTATTAATAATGAAGTGCAAAACAATGTTCTTGTAGTTAATAATGAAACTTTGGATAGAGAGAAGGATGTTGATACAGCTAAAACTATTTGTGTCAATGTGGAACAAACTGAACCCAATAAAGCCAAACAGATTGAAAAAGGTAAGCCAGTTATTGGTACAGGGGTTATAGAAGGGAACTTGGTTGCCGGTAGAGGTGTACGAGAAGGACTTCAGTTATCCATAGCGTCTGCATCAAGCTCAAAGGACCAAATGAATCAATCGAGCGCTGCTCCTCTTAGCCATAAGCATACATCCTCGGTAATAATGTCACCAATTGTGACTACTGCTAATAAAAGCATGGTTCCTGGTCATATTGGTAAAATGGCCCTGAAAAACCTGCAAATGAGATCAAAAAGTTTATCAAGTCTAAATGTTGCGTCATCTCCGGTTACACCCGTTGTAATGGTTACCCAACCTTCTTTGAGCATCTCAAGTCAAGCGTCGTCACCGTACATGTTGCAGACGCCTACGAGCATAACTAGTCAAACGTCGTCATCGTATGTGTTGCAAACGCCAACAACACCTGTTGGTCAGGTAATGCTGCAAGGATCGAACGTGCCTGTGTTATTATTGAGTGGGACGAGCGGACCAACGTTGCAGCAGTTCACTCCAGCGGTAGAACAACGGCCAACAGTTTATGTACAACAAATGATACAACCTGGTATACTGTCAGCCGGCTCTCAAGTTGTTAATGTCATCCAGACGCCAACAAAATCTCCTTCAAATCAGTTCACGAACGTCATTCCAGGTCAAACACTGATTGGCCCGGAGACCCCACACACCCCATCTATTGTGACTGGTGTACCATTCAATCAGAAGAGTAGTTTTACGATAAATCCATCTATCTCTAATCCACTGCTTAGAAGTGCTACCATACAGTCACCTATGTTAATGTCGAGTTCTCAACCCGATCCAATGAAAATCCTGTCTTCTATAGTCTCCAATACTGTGAAAAATAATCCAAATGTAGATCAGACGACTTCTTCGCAGCCAAAGGAAATTAAAATAGAGATAAAGTTACCTCCCCCTACGAGTGTTGGAGTCGTTCCACCAAAGTTGCTTCCCCTTTCTAGTGTGGGGGTAGTTCCACCACAATTATCTCCCCTAACAAGTGTGTCAGTTGTTCCGTCTGTTTCGACAGTCGGACGACCTAGACCCCCTCTAAAACGACAAAACCCTGTCTCTGGTTTGAGCAGCCCTTCAATGACGTCTGCCGCTCTATCTGCAGGTCCACAAAACCCTGTGTTCAGGTTTAATAACAATTTATCGCCAACCTTAGTGGTTCAAAATAAATATGCCCCACCCACCCAAGTGTTTCATCATAGATTTCATATGGCAGGAGCCACGGGTACGGATATTCTTACATCTTCAACAACAAAAAAAGTTCCGCAGACGTCGGTGATAAAGGAGTATTTGTTACGTGAAAATTCTAGAGTACGATCTGACAAATCAGAAATTGATGGTCCCTTGTTCCGTTGTCAAGATTGTCGGATAACGTTTAAAAAGAACGAGACGTTGGCTTTACATAATCTGTGTTACTGTAAGCGTAAAAATGTTCCTGCAGAAGCTACGCTGAAATCAGAAATTCAGACAAAAATTGTGTCTAAGTTGTTTCGCCAGTCGGAAAATTTGTCTAAAAGTTTGCCTAAAAGGATTAATAGAACCAGTTCGAATGATGATTTTTTGTCAAAAACAATGAATAAAAATAGGGCTGAAAGTTTTGACGTTCATCCAAGTGATGTAAAAAGAGCCAAGTTTGATTTTCCATTGGAAAGGAGCAAAAGTGTGATAATTTCCCCTATGGAAAGAAAATTACCCACAAGGTCAGAAACACCTGTTTTAGTGCAACAATTGTCGATGCATAAAGGTCAGGATACGACACAATCAACACTGAACTTAGTCAAAGAAAATTTGGGAAGTCAAGAAAAAAGGGAAAAAGGTTCTGCCACTGAAAAGGTAACTGATCCAGTCACAACAAAAAAACTGAAGGAATTATGGCAGTCCAAGTTGAAGGGTCAGATACTGAAACGGAAGCTGAAGGGCAAATTGTTGATGAACCGGTCAGTAAGTTTGGATCATTCATTGGTAGAAGATACCAAACCCTCAACACCATCCCCTTGTAGGATTAGCTTAAAGGCTAGATTTTCTGAAATAGACGATAGAGAAGGGATAACCCCCAAAAAGAGACCGAGACTGGTACGATCTCAGGAGAGCGTTGACGGAATTACAATTAAACGACCAGTGTTCAGAAGATCAAAATCAGTTCCAGAGTTACCGAAACATGATGAAACAGATACTGAAGAGAAAAATGTTGAAGAAGATGAAAATGCTGACAGCAAGGTGTGTAAGGAAGAGGACGGAGATAAATGGCAGCTTAAGAATGTGTCCGTTCCTATAGTAACGGCGGGTTGCGTTGTAAATCTTGGTTCAGCAAGTAAGCCGATCTATCAGCAAAACTTTAGAATGAAATCGTTTGAGTGTATGGGAACTCCTGTACAACTGATGCCATCTGCTACACTCACACCCAGGCCAGAACTAATGGAGATGGAAAAGTTTCGAAAAACGTTTTCATTTGAGTCGGGAAGTTTGAGGCTGATACAGAATGCCGACACTGACTCGCCGTCTGCTTCCCCAGTCAAATCTTCTGGTATGAAATTACCCGTCCAACAGGGGACATCCATAGACAGTGGATCTAAAGTTACTATGACTTCATCACCCAACAAACTTTCCTCTCCATTGCCGTCTGCTGCCCAGAAGAGTCCCCTAGTTCGGCAGTTCTCTCTCGTAGCTCATACGTATCCGTCAATGAGGAGTATGACTCATCTTACTTTCTGCTGCGCGTACCAACTCCAACCTAGTTACGTTAAATCGGGAAAGAAAGTTTCTATGTATTCAAACTGGAGGGTTGCTCAACAAAACACCAATCTTCTCGGTCTTCCTACAAGGGCACTAATCTCCTTGTATAATTCCAAGTATACTACAAATCCAGTATGGGTGATGAACTGTGGGGACGACCCTCGAAGTGGCGCCATTACTCACAGCAGCTATTGGAAAATAAAAACTGGAGAGCCAAACATTGATACCATCTTTTCATTAATGGACGTGAAAGAGGGCAAGAAAGAAAAAGAGAAATCAAAATTTGAAGTTGGGTACAAAACAGCCGAGGAGTCCGTGTATGTTCGAGGCCGAGGTCGGGGAAAATATGTTTGTGAAACATGTGGGATTCGATGCAAGAAGCCGAGTATGCTGAAGAAGCATATTCGAACTCACACAGACTTGCGGCCGTACAAGTGTAAATACTGTCAGTTTTCATTCAAAACGAAAGGGAACCTACAGAAACACATGAAGTCAAAGTCGCACTATAAAGTATGCCTGGACCATGGGATTAGTCCGGTCCCAATGACCGTCGATGAATCACAAATTGACGAGGAAGCTCTGCAAGCTCAGTGTTATTTATCGAAACGTGCCAAAATTGTTGATAAAATGGGAGATTCATCGCAGAGTGTAGATCGAGACATTTCCACTACTGATGATAATGATGACGAAGATGATGATGAAGATTATAAAATAGTTGAGGATGGTGAAGATGAGGGGATGGAAGGTCTGGATGAAAGTTCCGATAATGCCATGGAAACCTCTACTGTTGAAGGACCAGAGTTCCTACAAAATGATGACAAACTTGATCAAAGGTATTTATGATTTTATTTGTTGTGGAATTTATTCATTTTATTTTATTGGTTAGCACTCTCGACTACTGATCCAGAGGTTCCTGGTTTGAGTCTCAGCCAGGGCACTGGAATTTACAGAAACTCTTTACAGTTGCCCCATCCTGATTTGTGATGAACAGGTTGGAAACCCAGAGGTAGTTTCTTGTGTATCGGTGCTATACAAACGTGCATGTTAAGGAACCAAGGAATCCATTTGGAAAGAGCTAGGGCAGCGCGCCGGGATCCCTTGTATCACACAAACTTTCAGTCTCTTTCCTCAAAGCCGGAGGTCTTGGCCAAACCAGCAGGAATAAAACCGAATGGCCACACACCATGACTGTCTCAGTTACACACGCAAAAAAATGAAGAGTACGTTTTGAGGTTTGTAGTGGTACATCTTAACGGTTGAAGCTAACTTCAAGGTTAAGGTTGGCGAGGGATCAAAGTTCATTAACTGACAGTGTGATAATTACTTACCTGCACCATTAGCCTAGAAACTATGACATTTCATATCTGTACTTCACATATATCTATTATAATATTAAGTGTTTTCATACTTGCATCAATATATTACTCAGCGTCGATAAAAAGTTACCTCCCTTATTTTTTTAAAATTCATGTTACACTGTGTTAAAAGCCGAACATGACTTTGTTTTGACCTTAATGTGTAGTCACAGCTATCCCATTTAATAATATTCAAATGCACACACTATAAAACTTTTGTACCGATAGGTCATATTGTGTACAAAATAAAGGGGTATATATATATTAAGTGGTAACTCTCAGTGATGCCCCAGTATACATGTATGCCTAGTTTTGTTATAGAAGTTGCACAAAAAGTTAAATTGCATGGCACTTCAGTGAAATCATAAATGTTTCCTTGACTTGTAATATTGTATATTAAATGTGGTACATTTCTTGCATTTTGCAGGGAGATAACAGGAAGCCGTGCAGACGTCACGACGACCGACTCTCAACATAACTTATTTCTACAATCTCTTGGTATCATAGCAAAACACAGATTGGATGGAGATATGGTAAGATAAAGATAAACATGTAGTTTTATTTAAACAAGTACCGGTGTAGCAGTCAGTTTTTTCCCCCCTCTATTTTTTCCCCGGGGAAAAAATTGACTAGTCAGTTTCTTCCCCGGGGAAGAAATTGACTAGTCAGCTTTTTCCCCGGGGAAAAAATTGACTAGTTATTTTTTTCCCCGGGGAAAAAACTGACTAGTCAATTTTTTCCCCCCTTAGTCCTTTTTTCCCCCCCTATGAAATTGTTCTTTCTAGTGAAGAATAATTGATTTATTAGAGGGGGGGAAGAAATTGACTAGTCAGTTCTTTCCCCCAGACTTGTTTTTTACTGATTGGAAGGAAGAAAAATTGACTTGTCCATTCTATCCCTATTTTGTTTATGGCTAATATGAGGTTAAATTATTGGTACTTGTCCATTCGTTCACCCCTAGTTAATGAATTATGGGAGGGGTGAAGAAATTGACTAGTCTGTTCTTTCCCCCCACCGACTTTCTTCGCCAGATGAGTCATAAACAAGTTGAATGGGGGAAAAGAAAGGACTAGTAAGTTCCTTCCCCCCCCTCTGTTCGGACGTTTACTAGAAGGGTAGGGAAAGAAAGGACTAGTCAGTTCCCCCCTCTGTTCAGCCATTTACAAGTATGATGGGGGAAAGAACTGACTAGTCAGTTTCTTACCCCCTCTGTTCAGACGTTTACAAGTATGATGGGGGAAAGAACTGACTAGTCAGTTTCTTACCCCCTCTGTTCAGACGTTTACAAGTATGATGGGGGAAAGAACTGACTAGTCAGTTTCTTCCCCCCTCTGTTCAGACATTTACAAGTATGATGGGGGAAAGAATGGACTAGTCAGTTTCTTCCCCCCTCTGTTCAGACATTTACAAGTATGATGGGGGAAAGAACTGACTAGTCAGTTTCTTCCCCCCTCTGTTCAGACATTTACAAGTATGATGGGGGAAAGAACTGACTAGTCAGTTTCTTCCCCCCCTCTGTTCAGACATTTACAAGTATGATGGGGGAAAGAACTGACTAGTCAGTTTCTTCCCCCCCTCTGTTCAGACATTTACAAGTATGATGGGGGAAAGAACTGACTAGTCAGTTTCTTCCCCCCTCTGTTCAGACATTTACAAGTATGATGGGGGAAAGAACTGACTAGTCAGTTTCTTCCCCCCTCTGTTCAGACATTTACAAGTAAGATGGGGGAAAGAATGGACTAGTCAGTTTCTCCCCCTCCCCCTCTGTTCAGACATTTACAAGTATGATGGGGGAAAGAATGGACTAGTCAGTTTCTTCCCCCGTCAGTTCAGACATTTACAAGTATGATGGGGGAAAGAACTGACTAGTCAGTTTCTTCCCCCCCTCTGTTCAGACATTTACAAGTATGATGGGGGAAAGAACTGACTAGTCAGTTTCTTCCCCCCTCTGTTCAGACATTTACAAGAAGGGTGGGGAAAGAAAGCACTAGTCAGTTTCTCCCCCTCCCTCTCTGTTCAGCCGTTTACAAGTACGATGGGGGAAAGAATGGACTAGTCAGTTTCTTCCCCCGTCAGTTCAGACATTTACAAGTATGATGGGGGTCATAAACAAGTTGGTGGGGGAAAGAACTGACTAGTCAATTTCTTCTCACCTCTGTTCAGACATTTACAAGTATGATGGGGGAAAGAATGGACTAGTCAGTTTCTTACCCCCTCTGTTCAGACGTTTACAAGTATGATGGGGGAAAGAACTGACTAGTCAGTTTCTTACCCCCTCTGTTCAGACGTTTACAAGTATGATGGGGGAAAGAACTGACTAGTCAGTTTCTTCCCCCCTCTGTTCAGACATTTACAAGTATGATGGGGGAAAGAATGGACTAGTCAGTTTCTTCCCCCCTCTGTTCAGACATTTACAAGTATGATGGGGGAAAGAACTGACTAGTCAGTTTCTTCCCCCCTCTGTTCAGACATTTACAAGTATGATGGGGGAAAGAACTGACTAGTCAGTTTCTTCCCCCCCTCTGTTCAGACATTTACAAGTATGATGGGGGAAAGAACTGACTAGTCAGTTTCTTCCCCCCCCTCTGTTCAGACATTTACAAGTAAGATGGGGGAAAGAATGGACTAGTCAGTTTCTCCCCCTCCCCCTCTGTTCAGACATTTACAAGTATGATGGGGGAAAGAATGGACTAGTCAGTTTCTTCCCCTCCCCCTCTGTTCAGCCGTTTACAAGTATGATGGGGGAAAGAATGGACTAGTCAGTTTCTTCCCCCGTCAGTTCAGACATTTACAAGTATGATGGGGGTCATTTACAAGTAAGATGGGGGAAAGAATGGACTAGTCAGTTTCTCCCCCTCCCCCTCTCTTCAGACATTTCCAAGAAAGATGGGGGAAAGAATGGACTAGTCAGTTTCTTCCCCCCTCTGTTCAGACATTTACAAGTATGATGGGGGAAAGAATGGACTAGACAGTTTCTTCCCCCTCTGTTCAGACATTTACAATTATAATGGGGGAAAGAATGGACTAGACAGTTTCTTCCCCCCTCTGTTCAGACATTTACAAGTATGATGGGGGAATGAACTGACTAGTCAGTTTCTTCCCCCCTCTGTTCAGACATTTACAAGTATGATGGGGGTCATAAACAAGTTGGTGGGTGAAAGAACTGACTAGTCAATTTCTTCTCCCCTCTGTTCAGACATTTACAAGTATGATGGGGGAAAGAATGGACTAGTCAGTTTCTTACCCCCTCTGTTCAGACGTTTACAAGTATGATGGGGGAAAGAACTGACTAGTCAGTTTCTTCCCCCCTCTGTTCAGACATTTACAAGTATGATGGGGGAAAGAATGGACTAGTCAGTTTCTTCCCCCCTCTGTTCAGACATTTACAAGTATGATGGGGGAAAAATGGACTAGTCAGTTTCTTCCCCCTCTGTTCAGAAGTTTACAAATATGAGGGGGAAAAGAATGGACGTGTCAGTTTCTTCCCCCCTCTGTTCAGACGTTTACAATAATAATAATTAAATATTAGAGAGTAGAATCTAGAAGATATAAATCAGGGTGGGGAAAGAAAGGTCAAGGCAAGATTTCTTCCCCCCTTATATTCAGACGTTTACAGGTATGATGGGGGAAAGAATGGACTAGTCAGTTTCTTCCCCCTTCTGTTCAGACGTTTACAATAATAATAATTATATATTAGAGAGTAGAATCTAGGAGATATAAATGAACAAAAAAAGTTTTAAAAAAACTTCTCCATCGCAAAATATTTCATTATAGGGGGGAAAAAACTGACTAGTCAGTTTCTTCCCCCCTCTGTTCAGACATTTACAAGTAAGATGGGGGAAAGAATGGACTAGTCAGTTTCTCCCCCTCCCCCTCTGTTCAGCCGTTTACAAGTATGATGGGGGAAAGAATGGACTAGTCAGTTTCTTCCCCCGTCAGTTCAGACATTTACAAGTATGATGGGGGTCATTTACAAGTAAGATGGGGGAAAGAATGGACTAGTCAGTTTCTCCCCCTCCCCCTCTCTTCAGACATTTACAAGTATGATGGGGGAAAGAATGGACTAGTCTGTTTCTTCCCCCCTCTGTTCAGACATTTACAATATGATGGGGGAACGAATGGACTAGACAGTTTCTTCCCCCCTCTGTTCAGACATTTACAAGTATGATGGGGGAAAGAATGGACTAGTCAGTTTTGTCCCCCCTCTGTTCAGACATTTACAAGTATGATAGGGGAAAGAACTGACTAGTCAGTTTCTTCTTCCCCCCTCTGTTCAGACATTTACATGTATGATGGGGGAAAGAATGGACTAGTCAGTTTGTTCCCCCCTCTGTTCAGACATTTACAAGTATGATGGGGGAAAGAATGGACTAGACAGTTTCTTCCCCCCTCTGTTCAGACATTTACAAGTATGATGGGGGAAATAACTGACTAGTCAGTTTCTTCCCCCCTCTGTTCAGACATTTACAAGTATGATGGGGGAAAGAATGGACTAGTCAGTTTCTTCCCCCCTCTGTTCAGACATTTACAAGAAGGGTGGGGGAAAGAATTAACTGACTAGTCAGTTTCTTCCCCCCCTCTGTTCAGACATTTACAAGAAATATGGGGGAAAGAATGGACTAGTCAGTTTCTTCCCCCCTCTGTTCAGACATTTACAAGTATGATGGGGGAAAGAATGGACTAGACAGTTTCTTCCCCCTCTGTTCAGACATTTACAATTATAATGGGGGAAAGAATGGACTAGACAGTTTCTTCCCCCCTCTGTTCAGACATTTACAAGTATGATGGGGGTCATAAACAAGTTGGTGGGTGAAAGAACTGACTAGTCAATTTCTTCTCCCCTCTGTTCAGACATTTACAAGTATGATGGGGGAAAGAATGGACTAGTCAGTTTCTTACCCCCTCTGTTCAGACGTTTACAAGTATGATGGGGGAAAGAACTGACTAGTCAGTTTCTTCCCCCCTCTGTTCAGACATTTACAAGTATGATGGGGGAAAGAATGGACTAGTCAGTTTCTTCCCCCCTCTGTTCAGACATTTACAAGTATGATGGGGGAAAAATGGACTAGTCAGTTTCTTCCCCCTCTGTTCAGAAGTTTACAAGTATGAGGGGGAAAAGAATGGACGTGTCAGTTTCTTCCCCCCTCTGTTCAGACGTTTACAATAATAATAATTAAATATTAGAGAGTAGAATCTAGGAGATATAAATCAGGGTGGGGAAAGAAAGGTCAAGGCAAGATTTCTTCCCCCTTATATTCAGACGTTTACAGGTATGATGGGGGAAAGAATGGACTAGTCAGTTTCTTCCCCCTTCTGTTCAGACGTTTACAATAATAATAATTAAATATTAGAGAGTAGAATCTAGGAGATATAAATGAACAAAAAAAGTTTTAAAAAAACTTCCCCATCGCAAAATATTTCATTATAGGGGGGAAAAAACTGACTAGTCAGTTTCTTCCCCGGGGGAAAAAATTGACTAGTTAGTTTTTTCCCCAATCACAAAAATATAATTGTAGGGGGGAAAAACCTGACTAGGGGGGGAAAAACTGACTAGTCAGTTTCTTCCCCCGGGGAAAAAACTGACTAGTCAATTTTTTCCCCGGGGAAAAAACTGACTGGGGGAAAAACTGGACTGTTACACCGGTACATGTACAAGTTCATTTAAATATGTTGTGTTTGTCACTTCATTTTATACCAATTGTCTGGAGCCTGTTGCCTAACGAAATCACTTCTGAGCGCTCGATAGTGCTATGCTAGGAAATGGCTTGCTTAAATTACATAGCAGAAGAAGTGAAATATTTATATGCAAGTGCTCGCTTATAGCTGACCGTTGCTCAGAAAAGCTCTACCAAAGCGGTCCATTGCATAAGAAAGCGCTCGGTAGCGCTCACCTAGCAAAGTGCCGAGATACGGTATGCTATTGGCAAGCACTGCTCTCTGGTAGTGCGTCGTTGGATAGACGTAGTAAAACTCTACCAATAAGCAGTAGCGCCTAAGTAAGGCAACAGGCTCCTTATAAGCATACCTATAGGCTTAAGCATGTTGTTAAGCATTTACTTAATATATGATTGGACTTTTTTTGGATTTGCCAATCAGGAATGAAAACAAGTTTTGTAAAATACTAACCAGTAGATATTAAACTATATTTTGTATTTTTTAATAAGTGATAAAATTATTTGTTTGAATAATCTTTGTATATAGATCTTAATCAGGTGATTATTTGTACATATCGTAACAGTATGCAAATAAGAGATGTATGCACTACAAGTCCAAATATTAGCATATTTTTTGTTCTTATATAAAATTTGCAATTTCAATTTTTTAACACAAATTATAAATAGTTTTGACGTTGTGTTTTTGGCTTGTTTGAAACTTTTAGTTTAACAACATTTATTTCCATTTCCCAGACTCCTCCAGTTCCGCAGACCGGTTCAAACACTCTACAGTTGCCAATGGTTACAAGTCTGGGAATCAGTCTAGCAAATTTAAACCAGTTTGGAGCCACTTCTTCACTGTCGTCTGCTGGAACCGTTACATCGGACCGTACAACGAATTCCAGGTATGCGTATGCTCTTATTACTATAGTCAGTTTAGTTTGAAAGTCCAGTACAACCTCTGTAGAGCAGCACTATTTGGGAACTGAAAATGTTGGCCGCTGTTTAGAGGTTGTTTTCGGTGGCTTTTGAAGCAAGTTTTCCAACTTGATCACTCTTGAGGTACCTAAACACCAAAAGCCTACGCGGACCAAAATCAGATACACTCAAGTAGTCCTGTAGAAAACTTTGATTTGGCTGGAAATGGTGGTATGTGTTGACAAAACTGCATGAGAATCATGAAATTGAGTTTAAATGCTTTGTACACATGTATGTGATGTAGTGAAACTGTTTTATTTAGAAAATTTTGACATTCTGGCTTAAATATAAAAGTATGATTACGAATGGGGCTAACAGACTTGCAATCAGTCTACGCGTGTGAGAATATATGTTTACCATGTTAGACGCACCAAATTTTTCTAATATGATACGCAACCCTGTTTTTTCACTTGTTTGAGGCTATAAGCTATTTCTATTGATTTGTGGATTTTGAGAGGTCCCCATGGACAAAAAAAGTTGACATTTTTTGGGTCGGCAATTTGTCACTTTATATTGAGTTAAAGAACAAATTATTTGGTGGTTTGGAACCTAGACACCTTATTCCTGATATTATCCGTGACTACTATAATACCAACAAGGCTGTACAGTGAGAATAAACCTTCTGATATATTACATTAATTAATACAGTGGACTGCCAATAATAAACCATTATTCTAACACAACCAGTAGTTTCAGCTGTACACACACAGGGGAAACTAAGCTGTGCTAAAACTACTGATAAAACACAGCTATGACTGAATAACTACAAACCACAAATAAGCTTGGGAGGAAGAAAATAGTGCTGTGGTTACTATGCCTTGATATGTTGTCAAATGTGGAATATTGGCTGTGTTAGAATCAAAATAATGAATATGTACCTGTGTTTTATCTACAATAATGCACAGTTAATTGTTCTGATGCGCACTCGTGATTAAATTACTATGCAACCGAACTCGTGGCTGTGCTTTATTCTAAGATAAAACACAGGTACATAATCATTATTTCTTAAATTATTATTATTCTTTCAGTTTAAGTACCGTGTATGGCAATCTGAAGGTTGTAAATGAAGGTCATCCGTCGGTAACCAAGGACAGTGATGTTATCTGGGGCTTGTTGAATCTCTCCGACCAATCAAACAAGACCACAGCGAGCATGAATACGATACATGAGAATGTCGTGAATACATCACTAGATTTCAACAATCCTGTCAAGGTATGGTTCATTTAGTATAACAAAAAGCTGTCCTTATTTATCCTTTAGTTTGTACAGTCCAGTTAGGATATTGTGACAGTGACGTTGCAGTTTATGTGTACACAGAAGATTACAACCATTGTCTGAATAGGTAGTGTGAATATAGTTTGTTAGTTTAGCATTGATATTATGGCTGCCTGTCTGTTTAAGCCTTTATAATTGGTTTTACACTGTTATAGTGGACTCGACCGCTGCGTCACTGGATTTTTACCCTGGCTGGATTATATATGCTGATATTGCATAGTATCTGTGTGGGGTTGTGTAATCAATAGTCAGTATTGTTTAGTCATTTATCATGGAGTCATAACCTGCATAATGACCAAACATGTGTTAATCAATTGAATCATAATGATTGATAATTGAGTAATATTTTTCATTAATCAATAATCATGATCAATGATTTATCATTTAATTGATTAATGAATAATATTGATTTGCATATGTCAATCCATCAGCTCATACAATTTTCAATTGATTCCTGAAGCAAACTGTATAATCTAGATGTAGTGCAGTCTGTAGGGGATATGGTACCTTAAAAAAAATACAGTTTACTGTAAAATTATTGATATATTCGAGGCAAATTAATTTTCCTTAATTTGGTGGATGAACTAGATCACGAATTTAAATCCCCTCGAATAATTGACCTTAAAATATGTAACAAGAGCTTTTTCTTTCAATATTATTAATCCACAAATTTAAGAAACTACTAAATTACCATTTTACCAAAATCTGTGAAATTTAATACCCAAGAAAATTAATGATTTTAAAGTAATGTGGTATGTGCATTCAGTTAAAATGTGTCTGTTTTACATTTTTTGAAGGATACCAAGTCACAGGAAAGCAGCACCGAGAGTTCGTCCAGCAGTGTGACCTCACAGGTCAAGGTCATCCAGAGCAGTAGTTTCCTACCGCCTTATCTCAGTATGGCGGCAACTATGAAGTCACAAACGACACAAACAGGTCCAATCATTGGTCAGATTATTCAAAATGTTACCACAAAAAGTAGCACATCAGAAACATCAACCAATCGGGCGGTAACGATGCCGTTCCAGTTTCAGCACCCTTTTCCGGGGTCACTAGGGGTCATTCTTGCTTCGACTTCAACTGACACAAAGTATACATCTTCTACAAGTATCGATGTACAGTCAACTGACAGTCAAACTCCTGTGATGTCTTCTGTATCTTCTGATAGTGAACAGAAGTTCAGTACTGAGAATGAACTAATGTATGTACAGATTGGTAATACACAGGGACAAGTCGATACCATTCCTGCTCAGATTGTTAACGTGGACCCCGCTATGTTTCGTGGGAGAAGTCAGGAAAGTGTACCAGAGAAAGTAACGAGTATTCCAACTGAAAATATTCTTCAATTAAGGAGAGTATCAGATGGTTTGTATGTGATTACAACAGACACCGAAATTGGTAAAACAGGAAATAGTGTTGCCATGGGAACGCCATCTAGAATCAAAGTGCCTGGTTCGGTACCCAACGTTCACACTGTTCATGTAACAGACAATTTGGGGCAGTTAATAACAGTGAATGCAGGTCATGTGACGGGTAGTGCTAGTCATGTGACAGGAAGTGCTAGTTATGTGACAGGAAGTGCTAGTTATATGACAGGAAGTGGTAGTCATGTTACAGGAAGTGCTAGTAATGTGACAGGAAGTGCGAGTCATGTGACAGGAAGTGTTAATCATGTGACATGTAGTTCTAGTCATGTGACAGGAAGTGCTAATTTTATACAACATTCTGAAGATGTCGGACGTTTCAAATGTACCATTTGTAAAGCAGCATTTCCTGAACATCATCAATTAATTTTACATGGAAATGTACATTTTCTCGAAAACAGTCGATTAAAATGTGAAAAGTGTAATTTGAAATTTCGGTCTCATTCAGCTTATGAGAAGCATTTACTTTCTGAAACACATAGTGCTGCAATGCATGGAAAGAATGCCTCCCTTGAAAGTGCTGACCCTCGACCTTACAAGTGTGCTCCGTGCAATACTGCATTCCGGTTAAAAGGTCACCTGACCAAACATTTTCGAGCCCGGGCTCATTTTAAGAATTTAGAAGCTTTGGGTAACATAGCGATAGGAACTTGGGAAAAACTCGAACACAAAGTGTCGGAGGTTGATGCGAGTACGGTGGATGAATTTTTAGTGGTCGTCGATAAATTACTTCAGAGTGAGAATGAGAAGTTGTGGGTTCAGCGGGTGACAATAGTGGGTAATGATACAGATGTGTTTGTGGAAGATGAAGGGAATAATCGTGTTCTGGTTGAAGTCAACGAAGAACCGTATGAAATGGATTCAATTGGTAAGACCTATTCAGGTGTCTGTCTATAAAACAGTTCTTGTTAGCAGTACTGGTATTTACACAGAGCCATAGACATATCGCTAGCTTATAATGAGAAGCTCGTAAGACTCGTATATATTTGAAATCACCATCACATGGCGCTTCTTATGAGCCTATTTTCATGAAAATAGGACTGGCCCCAATTCCACGAAAAAACTTAAGTTATTGCTCAGCTGAGACTGCTATTTTAAAAACATATTTTGTCGGTTAAATGACTTTCATATATACTTGTATATATTGTTTCATTACAGTTAGATGCCAATTTAATAGAGCAATACATAATAAGTCCGATTTTTACAGAAAATAGTGCTTTAAAGTTATAAACGTCTAAGGTAAAAACTTAAGAAGTCTGTTATAACAGGCTCAAATACGAAGTATTTTATTATTCCTTACTGTTGGATTAACATGAGCATTTCTTACGAAAATCACCTATTAACTCATTATTTAGCAATAAATACACAGTTTCTGGTAGCAATCTACATCTCAAGACTATAATTGTAGTCATATACAACTTAAGTTTTTTCGTGGAATTGGAGCCTGGTCATGTTGGCCAAACTTAAGTTGAAAAAGCTTGTTTTCGATAAGTAAAGAGTAGTTTTCAAACAATTCTCTCTTGTTTTCTCAAAATATTGATTTTGTACTTACGACCTTCTCATTTCTAAGCCGACGATATGTCAAATTTAAGCTGTCCCTTTGGTGCTAATCATCAGATAATTATGCCCCCATCTTTGATGAGGGGGTATATTGCTTTGCACATGTCTGTCGAACGGTATGTCGGTTGGTTGTATAAATTAGCTTCCGTTCAATAACTCAAGAACGCTTTGACCTAGGATCTTCAAACTTGACATGGATGTTGGTCAGCAACAGTAGATGAACTCTATTGAATTTAAGGTCAGTAGGTCAAAGGTCAAGGTCACTGCGACATTCACCATTTCTGACTATTTGGGCTGCCTTGGGGGCATACATGTTTTACAAACATCTCTTGTTATGCCCCCCATCTTTGATGAGGGGGTATATTGCTTTGCACATGTCTGTCGGTCTGTCTGTCTGTCGGTTGTATAAAATGGTTTCCGTTCAATAACTCAAGAACGCTTTGATCTAGGATCTTCAAACTTTACATGGAGGTTGGTCAGCAACAGTAGATGACCCCTATCGATTTTGAGGTCAGTAGGTCAAAGGTCAAGGTCACTGTGACCTTTACTATTTCTGACTTTTTAATGGTTTCCGTTCAATAACTCAAGAACGCTTTGACTTAGGATCTTCAAACTTTACATGGAGCATGGTCAGCAACAGTAGATGACCCCTATTGATTTTGAGGTCAGTGGGTTAAAGGTCAAGGCCACTGTGACCTTTACTATTTCTGACTATTTAAATGGTTTCCGTTCAATAACTCAAGAACGCTTTGACCTAGGATCTTCAAACTTAATATGGAGGTTGGACAGCAACAGTAGATGACCCCTATTGATTTTGAGGTCAAAGGTCAAGGTCACTGTGACCTTCACCGTTTCTGACTATTGGGCTGCCATGGGGGCATACGTGTTTTACAAACATCTCTTGTTTATACAGGCTTTCATAGAATTCATGAAAGCATCATCTGAAATCATTAATACCTACATGCCTATTGAAATGGACCTGATTCCATGATCAGTAGTGTTAATCATTTCACTTGATGCTGACCACTTTCATTTCAAATACATCATTTCATTTATACCTGGTGATTAGTGGTCAAATATTTTAACAACACACTGGTCTTAATACAGAAAAGTGCATTTTATAAAAAAAATGTACGTATAGGTGGGGTGGTCTTAGCTTACAGAGGGTCGTGTAAGCTAAACTAATTGTATAATACATTTGCTGTACCGAAAACAGTCCGCAAAATTATTTTTTGGTTCGGGCAAATAACTTCGGCAGGAAATATGTATAGAGTATAAAGAAAACTATTTACTTTTGCTGATTCGGGCAAGTGGTTTAAAATCCTAAATTCACAGACTGCGAAAGTGCTTTAAAATAATTAATAGACCAAAGTTCTGTACTAAGCTTCTATTTGGTCAAGTTGACTTCATGCTCAATACTAATACAGAACCAGCAATACTCTTCTTAAGAACTAAGACTGATAATCAGGGGTTTCACTAGCTTCTGAATCTGAAGGGTCATTTGATGATTCTTTTGACAAAATTTACCATTTTAAAGGCAAAAATACCCATGCTTTTAATACAAAATGAACCTTCAAACCAAAACCTTGAAGGTCAAAAGAGGGCTTTTTCGAAATTTCACGGGTCAAAACCCTACTCCCGAGTCAAATGGAACCCCTTTATCAGTAATGAAAACTGCATTTCAGGTGACAATGAGAAGTACAGAGCTTACCCGTTACCTGGTGTGTTTGTTGAAGAATTGCCAAAGTCAGAGCGTGTAGAAAGCCCAACTGTGCCGAATGAGTTGCTGAAAGTGAAGCCACACAAGTGCGGTCTTTGTGGTCGAGGGTATGAAACTGTGGCAGAACTTAAGGTATGCATATAACCTTCCAAGTGGCATTTTATGTGTGTAACATTAATTTGAAAATACTAATATGGCCAACTTTAATGGCAATAAAGTCCAAAATTTCCACAATCATGTGGACACCCAACCATAACTACCAACTTCAAGGCTTGTGTGCGTAACATCAACTCAAGCCTGGCTATTCCTCTGATATGCAACCTACCAAGTAGCATTTTCTTTGACATCAATGTACAAATTCCTCCACATGTGGAAAAGTTGCTGGTTTATGGCAGAGGGCAAGATGGTACTGGATAGGATATAGTCCAGGAAAGCTGGTTAGGAATTCAGCTGTATATTACTGAAAAATTGTTGAGTTTTGAGAAACAACATTAAACTGGATTTTAACACAACCAGTAGTTTTATTTATATATACACAAAGAGGAAACGAAGATGTGGATGAATAACTGTTAAAGCACAGTTAGGGCAAATAGCGTTCTGAGGAAGAAAGTAGCAACAGCTACCATGTCTTGCTGGGTTGTTTAATGCAGAGTATTGGCTAAATTTGAATCGAAATAATGAAAGTGTACCTTTGTTAGTCCCCTACCGGTTTTCAACTGGAGGGGACTATAGGTTTGCCCTCCTTCTGTCCATCTGTCTGTCAAAAATCTGGATCCTGACATAACTCTTAGAGTTTCCAAGCTAGGTTTATGAAACTTGGTATGTGGATAGGGGGCAAGAAGGGTATTATTCATGTCTAAAACTATTTTGATTCTGGTAAGATTGTGGTTGCTATGGCAACAGAAACATTGAATTTAATTCAAAGCTCATGGCTTCAAACCGATAGTGGACTTCTGTATTGCTTACAGTTTTATCTATATTAAAGCATGGTCACTTGTCTCTACGCACTCATGATTTAACTACTACTCATCCAAACTTGTGACCATGCTTTATTATATGATAAAACTGAAACAAAAGGGACTATGTTATGTACTTTCTATTGTTTGCTTGCTTACTTGGACTGTTTCATATTAATGTAATGGTTGTATGTTTGTTTGACAGACACACCTGATCACACATGCTGAGTTACGTCCGTATGTGTGTGAGTATTGTGACGCTGGTTTCACCAATGCCCAGTCCCTGAAGATACATCTGTACACACATACACAGGTAAATATTACTGTTAACCAATTTACTTTCGCAAATACTAACTTTCGCATTTTCTGATCGTCGGCATATTTGCAACTACATGTACAAACTTTTGCGTTCTTAAGTTTCCTGCAATGTCCATATAAATGTTTTGAGCACTTTCGCGGCGACTTAATTTCGCGATATTCTACCACTCTCAAACTCTGCGAAACTAATTGCACGAAATAATTTCTTGGTTTTCAGTAATCAAAGGGCATTATCTGCTAGACTGTATTATCTGCTATATTATTTAAGAGCAATTATTGCAGTCTTGCAGGGAACCCTCATAATACTGCCTGCTTGTAATTTATCTACTCATGCAGGAGGCATAATTATCATGATTGTCCGTTAGTCCGTCCGTTCGTCCATCCAAAAATGTTAACCGAAACTTTCTCGAATATTTTTGAAGTTCATGAAGGCATTGCTTTCAAACTTGGCTTATATGCTGATATGTTTTAAGATAAAAAGACTATTTTGTGTTCCGATATCAAGGGTCACGAAAGATGGCAATAATCTGCAAGTATTTAACAAGGGAATTTATTGTTGTTTTCTCGTTACCTATTTCAGGAGACGCCGTATGTATGTGGAATGTGTGGATTGAAGTTTCCAAACACTCAAGACTTATCACAGCACTGCAAAGTATCTCATCCGCCTCCTGGGCGGAGTGTACCACACAATGCCACACCTACAGGGCGGAGTCAGTCACATGTTGCCATGGTTTCCAGTAGTTTGACATCATCTTCTAGAACCATTCAACCAGCAGAAGTAACACAAACATTGTCGTCTGCTCATGTGTCAGAAATTGTGGTTGAAACTTTGCCTCAGCAAGATATAAATACACCGACAGTTGTCATGACGACTAGTCAGTCTGATGTAACCATGGGTACCATAGTAGAATCAAATTCCACTGTGGCTGTTCCTGTGTATCTCCAAACTGAAATTTCAACAGATTCAGCAGTTTCTGAAAATATTTATGCAATACAAGAAGTTGAAATGACAGTTGACGTGTCAGAAGGAATTGATGTATCCAATGACTTGTCAGAAGGAATTGATGTATCCAACGTTGCGTCAGAAGGAATTGATGTATCAAATAACTTGTCAGAAGGAATAGATGTATCCAAGGACGTGTCGGAAGGAATTTATGTATCAAAGGATGTGTCCGAGGGAATTGATGTATCCAAGGACACGTCAGAAGGAATTGATGTATCCAAGGACGTGTCAGAAGGAATTGATGTATCCAAAGACGCGTTAGAAGAAGTTGATCTATCTAATTTTTCGAGAGATAACTCGGAAACAACTGACTTGATAGTGACTTCAAGTACCGGTAGTCAAGTACCGGTCGATGAATGTGTTACCAATGACGACAGTTCTGTTGTCATGGCGTCAATATCAGAACAAGAATCAGTTTTTACCGTGACAACCAGGGACCAATCAGATATCTCACTTGTTGAACCTGTTGCTATGGAGACAGATTGTAATAGTGCAATAACTTCTAGTAATATTCCTATAGTAATGTCTCAAAGTGAAACATCAAGTTCTATTGAAAATGATATTTCACCAAGTTCAGTTAATGTTAATACAGAATAGTTTAATCATTGCCTAGCAACGGCTGATTTATCCAGAACATTTGCATCTTTATATGATAATAATAATTGCTTTTTTTACTATTTGTTTAAAAAAACACATAAACCACCGAAATATTGAAATTTGATGAAGATGTTTTCTCTAAATCCTCAATGTTGAGATCATGTTGATAGTAACTGCCCTTGATAGCCTTGAGATAGAATGCCTTTGATAGTGCGCCCAGGATAATGTGATCTTTAAAAACATGAATCGGTTTAGTCAACTGTTACAAAATTGGGTTTTATAAATTACTAAAGTAAACAGATATAGTCTGCCCTGCGTTCAGGGAAAAATAACGTGACGCACGTATCGTACCTGGTACGCAAACGGTACGAAACGTTTAGTACAGTTTCGTACGAAACGTGTGTCACGTGATTTTTCCTTGAACGCAGGGCTGTTTTGTACTTTACATCACTGATAAATCATGTACGTCTGATTTATCCACTTTTGCTGAATATACCAAATTTTCCCGCCTTTTTCATAATCGTGGGTGCAATATATAAATCTTTGTATTATACAGTAAAGATTATAATAGAGTGATGCAGTGGCCATGATGCAGTGATCGTATTGCAGTTTAATCTTTTGTGTATACATAAAATTTAACATATTTAGGATAATGTGACAGTAATGTTTTATTTTTTGTGTACACAAAATATTACAACCATTGTTTGAACTGGGCATGGATTTTTCATAATTTCCTTAAATATCGCAGTTTAATCTTTTGTGTATACATAAAATCAAACATACTGTCACGTTAGGATAATGTGACAGTAATGTTTTATTTTTGTGTACACAAAAGATTACAACCATTGTCTGAACTGGTCATGGATTTTGCATAATTTCCTTAAATATATTTTCTTGCATGTTACAAACTTCTCTAGTGACCTCCCTTGGCGGAACAGTTGACCTTAAATTAGTTCTCTAGTGGCCTCCCTTGGCGGAACACATTTGAACTGAATTAGTTTTAAAACTTCTGGGCCATCAGTAAGCACTGAAATCCATTTTGTTTATCATATCTCCAAACTTAATTAAGTATTACAAGTTGGGTAATGACTCAGCACAATACATAGCATTATATAATACATTATCATGATGTTATATGTGTTATGTCAAATTATGCTTATGACTCAAAACACGATTATCTACATTACATTTCATCTTTCATTTCTTGGACATGCCATAAACCAAATTCCGACTGTATTAGAATACTCTGGTGAAGTAGAATGCTTTGAGAAGAATCGACTAACTTGAATATTCGGTTAACAAAGGGAAGTAACTTGTCACAAATATGTTGTTTTTATTTAAGAGTTATTCTGTAAATGTAATTGTACTGCTACAGATTGCAAGCATGTTTTATTTTTGTTAATATTACACTGTTAAAATTTCTTATTATTTAATAAAAGACATTTATTGAAATCTTGCTTGTTTTCTAGCTTTTTGAGTTATGAAACCGAACCAGCACTCCTCAAAATCAGAGGTCATTGGAAAATCTGACAGGGTTAAAAACTGGATGACCACTCACAACTTTCTCAGCTGAATGTAAACAAACAATTGAACCAGCATGAGCATGACCAGGTTGGGTACAAGACTAGATTCAGGAACGTTTGTAATAGTGATATTGACGCATTTCTCTTCATTCTTTGATAAGAACTCTGTGGCTGGGGCTTCCCAAATAATATTTCATCCCCCCCCAAGAAGGAGTGTATATTATTTGTTGGTACATTTGTAAACTAACTGGAGTGTCTTAGTTTGCATACAACAAAATCGAGTTTATCACTTGTAAAACCAACTATTACCGAAAAGTCAAAGAAGAATTTGACTAAAAAATGTACTCTTTTAACGCGCGCTTCGATATATTGTATATCGATTTGAATAAAAGACTCCGCCTTTTATTGACGACAACGATATTTAGTTATTCTTGAAATATTTTTCTTTTTAAAAACTAGCAGGATTTTTCGTAACTTTTTTTACAGGGTTTCATTATTTGATTTAGGTATTAAAAAGATACCAATTTGATTGCTATTCGAGACAATTCAGTTCCAGGGCATGCCCCTTTAAGGTCATAGTCATCTAAATTGTTATCTCTTGTTTAATGCTTACATTTCCATAAACGTAATGAGAAAGTGAAAAAGTAAAACATTTGAAAGGATTATATTTTCCTCTACTTTAATCATCATGCAAAGTTAGTACCAGAGCGCTGACGAAAATAAATGCAGCATTTCTTGTAGAATATTTAACTTTAATGGTTGTTACTTTGTAATAATTCCAAAGTCAGCAAACCCCTGCATTCTGATTGGCTAAGACGTGACGTTCACACATCAGTAAACCTCCGTTTTCACAAATAGGGATTCTCGGACATTACTGACATAAATGTTCTAGACGAATGTGTGTGGAATAAGTCAAACTGCAAAGGCCCATCACTGCTGTACAAGCTCTTGTAGCTTAATTTTGACATAGAACATTACCTACCTGTATGTTCATCCCCTGATTTTGTGTTTACGTAGGAACGGAGCAACTAACCACATTTTGTTAAGCTATCGTAATTCATCAAACGTCCTGTGATGGTGATGTCATGTATACGACATCATTATATCAAGCTCATTTTTAAAAAGGCAAGGGAGCAAATTCAATGTTTTCATCGATATTTATGTGATTAAGCATCAGTTTAGAGTTATAAGGATTAAACAACCATTTGTTGACGTTCAATGATGTGTAAACACCCGATCGGAAAGCACATATCTAACATAAAGCCCCTTCATGCCTTTACTCAATGTGTTGCTTCAGATTGGGTGTTTACACATCAGTGAACGTCAACAAAGGGTCGTTTAATCCTATAGTGTTGTCAAAAATCAAGCGTCTAAATGATTGACAACAGATGATTAAAATAAATGGCCCCAATAAAGCGTTTTTGAGACTGTCCGGAAGATGATTGTCCAGATTTCGTGGTTGCCAGCCAGTATGACACTCCTATATAACAACAAAACAGCGATTTCATGTTAATGTATCTATTTGGAACAGAAATGAAGTGCACAGTTAGAATGTATCAAAATGTATAAGTGACGAGGATAAGGAATACCATTGCATTAGGTGGAAGAAATAGATAGATGAAAGGCAACCCTTGAGAAGCAACAAGGCTGACCAATCTTTGCTCTGGTGCAATGTCCATTATATTACAATTACAATTTTTGCACATACATGTATATAATATATATTATGAGCCGTTCTCCAGGAAAACCGGGCTTGGTGACAAAATTATGAATATCATGTTAATATGGCGTTAAAAAGACAAGACCTTTATGAACAGTTTCTGAAAATTTGAGCAAATTATAACACACACAAAATTACAGACCTTTAGAACTAAACACTCCCTCCTACTTTTTGAGTAACGTCGCAAACGTCATTCAAACATTATTTGACATAACGTAAACAAACACTTCAGAAATCCAGCATTTCATAAATTCTGGACGTAAACGTTTTAAAATAGTATCGCAATTTAGAATTATATTCTTATTTTAGTGTTATATATCAAAAGCATGAATATTTGCTTTTATAGAAAAGAAGCTTCTGATTCTAACCACTCACCCCTCGTTTTCTCAATATGTGAGCTTTCCAGAAATGGGTCACCATAGCAACGACATAAGTTATTTTGACATAATTCAAGAGAAAAAATAAATCTAAGAGATAGTTCTATACTATCCAATTATTTAAAGTTAAATCAACGACCATGATTTTTTTTCTCATTTCAGAGCATTTTTTATATCTTATTACATACTTCCTATGTATTAAATGTCACTAAGCCCGGTTTTCCTGGAGAACGGCTCATTTATATATATTATATCACTGACTAGTGACTTATAATGCTGATACTTAAGTTTGCTTCCTTTAAACACAAAATGCACAAAACAAATTATACATGTATACAAAGCTGATCTATGATTTTACAGTTTCATGGCTAAAAACCATAATTACAAAAATATAGCTACAAGCTTAGAATGTAAAATTATATAAAACTTACAAATCATTTATAACTGCACTTGTTCAACATTTGTTCACATTGATTTAACAGGGGTTCCATTTTACTCGGGAGTAGGGACTTTGATCTTTGAAATTTCCAAAAAGCCACATTTTGACCCTCTAGATTTTGGTTCAAAGGGTCATTTTCTCTTTAAACAAGACTGCGTTCACTAAACGCCCCCTGTGGAAGCCTTGTCCATAAATAAGTCTGCCCCCTGTGGAAGCCTTGTCCATAAATAAGTCTAAGTCCAAAATTAGGTCAAGGTGAAGGTCAAAATGGGGTTAGGTGGTACAGGCGTGTGGAGAGTGTTCATACACAACATCCATGCAAGTATGAAAGCTTTGTAGCAAGCCATATTAATGCTAGAAGAAACGGTCAATTTGGGTTAACCAGGACGGACGGACGAACGGACGAACAGACGGACAGGTGAATCACTATATGCCTCCCCATCTATCGATAGGGGGGCATAAAAATCATGGGTATTTTGTCTATAAAATGGTAAAATTTAGTCAAAAGTATCAACATAACCCCTTCAGATTCTGAAGTTAGTGGAACCCCTGCTTATACATACACTGGAGTATTTGAGTCTAAATAATATTATGTTGCATGATGGAATGAACTAAGTAAAGGGGACAGCTAGAGTCTGCAGAAAAATCTGTCCAACAAAACTCCCAGCAACTTCATAAGCAACTTGAAATGTTCAGACGTGTTGATGGAAAATTGCAAATGATGGATGCTAACAGTTATACAAACATATATTTAGTATACCCTGTAAGGCGTAAATGTCGCTGGCAGAAAATGTTGAGAAGAAAAAGGTCCGTATCTTAAAAGGACGAAATATCCCGACAACTAATTACAATACAGTAAAACCTCAATAATAAGAATAAACTTGTGACGATAGAAAACCAGCCTTCTCATTGAGTTGGCCCTAATATAAATATCAAAACAGGAGCAATATAAGGAAAATGGACCAGACAATTGTGGTTGTCTTATTATAAAGGTAGCCATCAGGTGAGGTTTTCCTGTATAACCACCTCTCTATAACAATCCAACTTATTATCTCATTGCAGTGGAGAGGTTACATGGTAATTATAGTACAGAGAATTTGACTTGATCCTTGACCTTCTACTAGCATGATTTAACAGCTGATATATAGTCTATATTTATAACCCCGATTGTATGTTTTCATAAGCGGGGTGTATATCAAAGACGTAGGAGGCGTAATACAAACACAAATCGATATTGCACAATTTGTACGCGGAAATTGAGAAATTCAACGCAAGAACCGTGTAATATATTCATTCATAAAGGTAAGGATCACGTCAATATCTCCATACTATAGTACTAATACATGAACAATGACAGGACACCATGTTTCACAATCAAAACCTGATTAATAGCAATTAGGTTACAATATATAACGAGAGGTTTAACTGATGGAATGATAATATGCCCTTTGACCTATGACCCAGTGACCTGAAAATTTAATACAGGTCAAAAGTCATCAATTGGTCAGGATAAACTTGCTTTTCTCAGTATCTGTTTTTTAACCTATGACCCAGTGACCTGAAAATCTGATATTGGTCAACAGTCATCGACGAGTCAAAATAAACATGCTTATCTCAGTATATGAGTCAATCAGGTCCAACGATTCTTGAGTTATCTTAAAATGCCGATCAGCTTCCTGATGAAATATGGCAGGCATATGCATGCCTCAACCTGTATTTGAACCAGGGTCGCCAGATAAGACGGCAAGCATGCTAACCACTGAGCTACGAAGATCAATGAGAAACTGTTTTTGAACAGTTAAGTCATCAGGATAGTAACCATACTAAGGCCATGACTCTTCAAAAAAAGGTGGATTATTATCAAATTTGAACTGGACCTGTATTTTATCACCTTTTCATGATGTGCATAATAAAATATGAAATGAAAACACCTCTCTTATATATAAAACCACTTTCGTGTGTCTAAATGGACGTAACTGACAGACTTGAGCAATGCATTACAGCCTTCCTTTTTCCAGTTCTTCAAAATTGATGGAGGCATGCAAAATAGGAAAATACAATGGAGAGATCAAAATATACCCCAAAAACATCACGTAGTTCATAACATGTGAATTAAGTTACAATGAATATATTAAGCCTAATGATTTTCTGTATGTCAAGTCCTTTTCTTCACTTTCTGTTTCCCAGTTTTCAAAGATAACTCTTTTCCTGCAATAAGAGAATGGAAATATGGAAAAAGCTATTAAAACAATATTTATAAATATCAGCCAAAATACAGAGTGATTTCATTGTTTACCTGGGGTGGTATGCACAAAGCATCTTAAGGGAATTTTCTTCAAATCTTGAACTTATGTTAAGTGTATCAGCTAAACAGGAAAATCAAGATTACCATTTTTTTGCATAATTTGGAAGCATTATGTAAAGAGCTACAATAATCACTTTATATATTCTTCAAATTGTGGGACATATGAACTGCAAATCATTTTAACTTAAGGGTACATATTTGTTTCATTGGGCAAGATCCTACCTAAAATGAACCTAATAAATGACAGCAATTTATTATATGCTTATCAATGGATTATAGAAATTTATCAGAGAAAAATGAACTTGTCATTCATTTTTCAAAATATTGAAAATAACTTTTTTAAAAGCTGGTTCCATTACAATTCAGAAAAACGTACATAACTTCAACGGCACAAGGATTGTGAATACGTGTTACATCATTACGACATCATAATTGTCAAGTTGTGACGTAATATCAACTTGATTTTCCCCATTTATAGAATTGTACCATTTTAGAGAAATTGAATATAATTATTAGGAAATTTGTTGATTTGTGGTTATTAAAAGATCTATTTTTATTTCACGTGTGATAACAGAAAATTTAAATTAATTCATTAAATTTTCATTCGTGGTTGCTATGCCACTCATGAAAATATTGATTTCTGTGACCACTAGGAGAAATAAAATTCGATCTTAAACCAAAATCAACAAATATCCTCAATTCATTGGTTACAAATTGAAGAATGGACCAATAAGAATTAACTTTACTTGCGCCATGAAAAATTGTCGATAAATTCACCCCATATGACTGTCATCGGACAAATAACAATGCCAATATCAAATCACTACATAATTTTAATACACATGAAACAAAGCATTTCATTGGTTACAAATTTTAGAATGGACCAATAAGAATTAACTTTACTTACGCCATAAAAATTTGTTGATAGATTCACCAAGAATGTATATACTAATGAAGAAAACCATCATGATAGCTATAAATATTGCCCGTTGATGAGACTTCATCACCTGTAGTATGGGGTACACCCAGAAATCAGCGTAGTAAGCCACCCATAAAATCCTGAAGAAGAAATAACAATACTTTCAGACATAATTAAACTTAAACATTTACTGTGAAAAATAATTATGCGAACAATATCTGAAAAACAAGAGATGTTTGTAAAACACATATGCCCCTATAGTAGCCCAATAGTCAGAAATGGTAAAGGTCACAGTGACCTTAACCTTTGACCTACTGACCTCAAAATCAACAGGGGTCATCTACTGTTATTAATGACCAACTTCCATGTAAAGTTTGAAGATCCTAGGGCAAAGTGTTCTTGAGTTATTGAACGGAAACCATTTGGTCTATCGACCGACCTACTGACAATCCGACAGACGTGGGCACAGCAATATACATCCTCATCAAAATGGGGGGGACATAAAAATGAAATAAATAAATGTTAGACAAGTGTTTTTCGATATCATGAATTCATAATAATGCTTAATCCAATGTCAATAGGAAAGGTAAGGTCAGTTAGACATGGCAGTGAGGTACTAATGGAAGTTTATCAAGTCATGGAGACCATGCTCAGCTAGCTGTGGGTTGGAAAGCTAACCTCACCTCACCGGTTTTGTACTGTAACAAAGTACTTCTTAGGACATCATCATTTAGATTGGAAATTGTGCAGAAAGTTAAACTAACCTGTTTACAGTTACAAGAAATTAACTAACAACCTATCACAATTTGATCTTTAGATGTTGTTTATTTGGTTTTAATGCCGTTTCTCAAAAATATTTCAGTTATATACAGCTACCAATTCACCTAACCTGTTTTCCTGGACTGTGTTCCTTAAACATGTATTAACTTACGCTTCCACAAGGAACCACATTAACTTCTCCAAATGTGGAGCAAAATCGACTTTTCGATTATATACTGTGACCAGTTCACCTAACTAGTCTTCCTGGACTGTATTCCTAACCAGTATTAACAAACCCTTCGACGAGGAACCACATCTACTTCTCCACATGTGAAGGAAAAGCGACATTGTTGTCAAATTTTCATGGAAGGGCATGACCTGCCACAAATTGAACCCTGGTCGCAGGGTTACAAATCAAGCGCACTGACCAAAGCAAAAGCACTTGATATTATCACTACCTGTACTCCAAATGACCACAGCCATGTGGCGCAGTAGGACATTACCCACCTCTGATTTATTCCTCAAATTCAAGGACTTTTCAAGGTTTTTTCAAGGTAG
The DNA here is from genome assembly GCA_947247005.1 of Spisula solida. Classification (NCBI taxonomy): domain Eukaryota; kingdom Metazoa; phylum Mollusca; class Bivalvia; order Venerida; family Mactridae; genus Spisula; species Spisula solida. The sequence continues at coordinate 23,136,248 of OX365960.1, read as the reverse complement.
AATTCATATTTTCAAGGCATTTTTTCCGAATATTTACTGGGTAAAATTGTACGATTTTGACTCTGGATAAACATGAAAATTATTGTCATCATAACTACTGCTTAGCACTACATGTCTCACTCTTACACTCGTACGTTTTACATACTTTTAATTTGCAAGAATGACTGTTTATTGTTTATTTTTTACGCAAATAATGTGTCACTTTGAAAACATCCATACACTTCTACATGTATTAAATTTCACTCACCATAAAAGATAGCTACTAGCAAATGCCAACATTATAGATAATCCTTTCCGACGTCTAGGATACTCATGGAATACAAGATATTTCTCCACTAATAGGAATGGTAAAACTGTTGTATGCTGAAAAATAACAAATACAAGTGTTAGGAATTACTTCAAACTGACAAACTGATGATTGACTCGGGAGTAGGGGTTTTGACTCTTGAAATTTCCCAAAAGCCACATTTTGACCCCCAAGATTTTTGTTTGAAGGGTTATTTTTTTTAAGATCATAGGTATTTGATCTATAAAATGGAAAGATTTAGTCAAAAATATAAAAATGAAAGTTGTGTCACTGAGACTTTCGTGAGTAGCAGGGGATTTCCTGGCTCTTTTGGGAAAATGACCCAGTCATGAATTGGGAATTTTTTAACAAAAGAAGCTTAAATCAAGGCCATCATTATTGTATCCCAAGCGATGTTTAGGTCTGTAAAGTAATGGAACACTCTTGTTAAGTTGAAAACAATTAAATGAGAGATGATTGAGCTTCAAATATGTATATGACAAAAAGTGCAACATTAAAATGTCATACAATTGGGAAAAATGGATGATATTATGGGTCCTTCTGCTTCGGGAATGGGTCTGTTTTAAGGACCTACAAAATGTGTAGGAAACCCCTTGAGTAGGTACAGCAACTCTAAACAAGAAATTTATTATGGTTAGGCCAATCAAACATAGTGTAATGTAAGTGATTGATTTTACCATAACATGATTTAACCACACAGGTATAATCTTGTCCAGTCTGGTGGGATATACGAGCTCTCTGTCCACAGCATAAATACCCCAAAATGTCATCACAACAAACTGTAAAATAACAAGCCAATCAGAAATACTATATACTGCACAACCTCTCTAGACCAACACCATTTGGGCAACACAAATGTGGTTGTTGTACAGAGGTTTTTACTCTGCAGAGGTAAACATACAGTAAATGGTTACTAAAAGCCTAGGGGTGACTATCGAGTCCATTTTTGACTATTGCAATACTATTGCTATTGCTGAAAGTACTATTGCGATACTATTGTATTGCAGGGAACTATTGCGATACTATTGCAATAGTAATTGTCAAGATTTCAAAAAGCAGATATTAACTTGTAAATGCATATTTGCACAGTTTAAGATATCACTTTGTCGTAAAACATACTAATCTACTATTTGTTGAAATAATTTAAAATTAATTGGATAGAAATAGATTAATAAAATTTAACTAAATACTGCATTGTTTGCAGTATTGATGCATTGGATTATTTAAAAAAAATTTTTAACGAGAACGACAGTTGATTTAAATTAATAATAAACTATATTTATGAAAAGGAAACTATCGTAACTATCGATATTTGAGCTAACTATCGGCAATAGTTATTGGATCGAGACTTTTACTATCGATCCATACTATCGGGACACTCGGAATCGCAATGCATCGATATTTCGGTGTATCGGCCCACCCCTATAAAAGCCTAAAGGAGAAGTTTTATTACATGTTGATATATGCAAGTAAACTTCCCAAAAACATAGTCTTATACCTGACTGAATTTGAAAGCAAGTATGGAAGCCACTGTAAACTTGACATATTTATTGGTATGATTATTATTGGGCATTTAAATCCCCCACGAATATTAATGATCTTACAGTTTGCTGCTTAAGAAAGATCATTGCTCTATGAAGTTGTGCTCTGAGAGGTTACAAAGCATAGTCTTATACCTGTCTCAAACATCGGGCTGCTTAAACATCGAACAAAATGAGAGTGGGGTACCAGTAGTCTGTGATTTTCAATAAACTATAAGCGGTCTTATAGATACAGTACAACCTCTCCAGAGTGACCCTTTGTGGAGCAACAACCTCTTAATAACAACACCCTCAAAAGTTCCCTAGAATCTGATATTAACTCTAACCTCTGTATAGCAACAACCTCTATACAATGGCCAATATTTGAAGCTGCCAAAGGGTGCTGCTCTACAGAGGTTGTACGACACAATCGTGATACCTAAAGCATGTTGCTGTTTCATATATATTTTAGTTGTACCAGTACATTGATCAAAAGTGATTTTATTTTTGACAATATATCATATGTTCGCAAAGGTTATCAATTTTTACATTGAAAAATACTGAAGTTTGTTACTACTCACAGTTCCAACAGGATAAGCAATTGATGCTAGGAATGTGTCCATAAATTGTTGCAAGCTACTTTTCTTGGCCCCTTTTTCAGAAGGGCGTACATTTGTGCCCCAAATATCATTCACAATGGCTAAACCAAAATACACTGTTTGGACTATCTGTAAAAAATATCATAAAATTAAGTTAATAAAGTTCATGTACATCAGTATTTTTTTCTGCTAAAATATATGGAGATATTAGGGCCCTTTCCCCTCTCAACAGATATTTTTCCTCATTCTTGAAATACCACCAATAAACAATGAAACAAGACACTCAAGGAGAATTGAACATTCCCCTTTCAGCTTTTCAGTACATTGTGAGGACAGTACCCTTTACTTAATAGTACAAGATACATTAATATATATTAACATAAATCACCCCCCCCCCTCATGTCCATCACCAATTATTTTCAAATTATGAGTAATAAGGGGAGACAATCTAATTATGAATCAACTTAAGGGACTTCACCTGATCAAGGGAGATAATCTTGATATTCGTCCTAAAAAGATGCACTTGAGATATTTACATATTCTAGCTCATCTCCATCTGAATAGTGTATGCTGTATGTGATATTGAGTTGGAGTGGGGTTAGAGGGCCACCACTTCTTCTAAATACTGTGCATCGCTCCTCTGGAGCATTGTCGCATAAGGTGATTATATACAAATGTGCAAGGGAAAAACGCAGTGAAAGCCCGTAAAAAATGTGCTGCTCCAGAGTTAGGGCATGGGCGTTCCCATCCTAGCCTAGAAGACTTCTAGTGATGGAGCGTGATCATGTCTGGTAGATTGTTCCAGACGCGGATGCCAGAAGGGAAGAAGGAATATCTGTAGGCATTGACACTGGCCAATGGTACCAAGAATCGGTTGACATGGCCTCTTGTATGTACTCCTGCTGAGATGAGCATCTGCTGCACTTGGAGGGAAAAGACAGTTGTGTTATAGAAGGGAGTCTGAGTGCGCCACCCTAGCTGTTTTCCGTATCAGGCACAACTACCTCTGGGTTTCCAACCAATTCATCTCTACCTAAGTGGAAACAATGAAGTGTTTCCGAAATGACCAAGTGCCCCAGACGAGATTTGATACAGGGACCTCTTGATCCGTAGTCAAGGGCCTAACCCACTTGACCACCATGCCACCATAATGGGATTATGCACCAGTCAATATTTTGCCCACCCGGGGGAGCGGCGGGAGATCCAGGGGAAATTAGACATTTTCAATTTTTTTAATGTCTAAATTCCCACCCTGGAGACAATGCTTACCGTCTATATCCCCACTCTGGGGCATAGTTTTTCATCTGGGTAATTTAATAGGAGAGATCATTGTATTCATATGCAAAATGCCCACCAGCAATCTGTTGGATGAATTAACAATGAAAACCAGTCATTCACCAATAGCTAGCTGGTGGTACTAATCCCTTTGTATACAAACATAATCTCTCCTATAAAAACAAGAATAAAAGTATCACTGTCGTCTTTCGCGGTGTAGAAATTCCCGGACCAAAGTCTATTTCCCAGGACTTGGGGTCGATAAGGTCGTCTAATTCCAGCCTGTCGGGAAGATTTGTCTGTCTTATTTCCCCTGTATCCCCGCCGCTCCCCCGTATTGACTGGTGCATTATGAGTATAAAACAGGCTACAAGAGAGCACGACTTCCACACCGGTATACTAGTGTATCGCAGCATATTGTAAAGCAGAAGATATCACTATTTCAAGCGTTTTGCTTATAGCTATGCGCCAAGTGGTACAAATATATAATTTACTGACAAAACAAATAAAAGTCAGAAATTTAAACTTCCCAGCATATCCTTGGTAACTGAACAGACCATAATATGGATCGTCAGGTACTCCTATATAACGTATGTTGTAGCATAGAGTAAATACATACAATATAAACATTAGAATGTGAAACCACAAGCATGTATCAGCCATGTTGAATGACACAGGTCAAACACGAAATGTCAAAATTGATCATTTCCGGGTCAATAATTCGATACAAACGGGACAAAGAGAAGGACGTTTGTCCAGAAAATGATTTAAATAAGCATGCATTTAAAACGTTCACGGACCTATAATTGTCAATAAGTGTAAAACATGAAATTGCACTGCCTAAATGTAAATGACATCTCGCGAAACGATCAATAATTAAGTCGGCGTCAGTCGGACTGTCAGTGTCGCAGAAATGTCAGAGAATGTCCCAATTTGGCCAAACTATAAATCACTAACCATATTAAGAAATGTTAAAAACTTGAATTTTCCACCATATCCCTTCCATCCTACTTCAATTTTTATACAGTCATACACTAAGGCATATAAAGAAACCGTAAAAATAATCGCATGAAAACTTCGACTTCGCTGGTCGTCCGCCATTATTCCAGTAGAGTTACTCCCCTTGAAACGCACCGCCCATTCCGTACTTTCAGAAAGTACGGGTCTGTATAGAACGGATTACGAGGAGAAAGTAGCACCCATAGCAAAGTTTTAACTTGTAATTTATTTGAAATCGTTGAAATGCCTAATTAATTTATCCTGACAGGTCTTCGATCTATTAATTGATGAAACCAGAAACAATCAATACAAATTATACGATACGGAATGTCCCTAAGTTCTGAACTAGAACAGAATATACTTTATTTCCAATCTTATTCTAAGGTCATTCCAGAGAACAAAGTAGGCTACTTTAGATAAGATCTTTGCAGACTCGGAACTCGAAGAAGGGTCATTCTAATGATGACATGTTGATCACAACAGGTACTACAGGGGCACAGCTTCGTCTAAACAAATGTGTAAAGGGGGAGGGGGGCTGGGAGCATGCTCCCTCGGATTTTTAAAAAAAATCTTTACCGTCGCAGAATTGTGTATTCTTAGTAGCTTTCAGGCTACAAAAACAAGAACAATTATGACTCGCACTTGTCATTAAATGAACGAAAAGTAACAAAGTACACACTTATTGTAGGGGTTGGGGTCCGTGCGCATCATGCTCCCCCTCCGATTTTTAAAATAATTTATAGAACCGGTCGTATGTGTTCTCTGGACCAAGACCCCCATTAATTTTTATTGCAGTTTTGACGCTTCTATTATTTCGACTTTCTGTGATATAGTGTAGGCCTAGGCCGCGGTCTACATGGCCTATAAGAAGCTATGTCCCTGACAGGAAAGTATTAGTTAGCGTTTATCCTATATGATATCACAGTTACAAAACATAGGCCTACTGGCAATGGTGGTGATCTATGGAAACTCCCATTAAAGTTGATGACAGTAAGATTCCAAAAAGGTATCTTTTAAAAAAGATGAAGAAAAAGTAAAAACGTCTTAATTTTAGAAAATCAAGAGACCACGTGCGTTGACATGCATACATGTACAACTGCTGAAGTATAAAAAAGTATTCGCTCGCTCCGCCGTTTTTAATCGTTAAAAATACTTATAAGATAATTACTATTTCTTATCAAAGTGTGTTGAAGTAATAAATTATGTAAAATGTTCTGTTGAACACCTTTCGTCGGACTTAATATTTGGACTTAAACCATTGCATTCCGAGTCAATATTTTTCCGTGACTTGCTTAATGAGATTAATTAATTGTGAGTCGCAATAAAGTGCGGAAATTGACAACAGTGACTGAATTTATTAATTAATGTATCCATTTATTAATTATATAACGGTAAAATATGTCAAAAAATTCAGTTACGTTGCGGTTATTTGACTTTAATAATACAAGCAACACTGTACATTTAAATTTGAAACACCTTGACAAAACGACGATCAATCCGTGCCTCGGGGTGAACATTAATTAAAGGACCTTACTTCCGTGTTTGTTGAAATACACGTCATCCTCGGTAACCAACAGCGTGAATTGTTTAATCGAATACATATGGATGTTTAGACCGGTGTTAAAACACGTGGAACGGAATAAAATGTAAATTTTCTAGAACAATTTTAAGGAATCGCGACATTTTTACAATTGGGAACTTATTGTTTCGAAATTTGGTTTTAAAAACTTGGAAGTATTATTTATCATATTCGAATAAAAACGTTATAATACTGTTATAAGTGGTCAACATATTGGCACGGAAGCCTAAAGTTTGACTTATCTATTCAAATAAAACTGCACTATATAATAATTAACGGACAACATATTGGCACGGAATATATTATAGTAAACTAAGTGTTACTAACAATGCGGGATCTTGAGAAGAAATGCATCTCATTCGTGATTCTAGCAATTGGATTGCTTCCTATGATATCGTGTCAAATGTTTGACAAACGTCCAACCATCTATGATCATATGAAGAGTGGTGCTAATTCAAAGAAATCTAACCTGATAGACTCGGAACTTAAAGTCGAGACGGTGGTAAGTCCAGTTTACCATATTATATACACAATGATCGGCCTCAACAACCCGATCTCCCGATGAAGGGGTTCCATAAGCTGCTGAATCTGAAGGGTCATTTTGATACTTTTGATCTAATTTTGCCGTTAAATTTTTATAGGCAAAATACCCATGATTTTAAGTGAAAATGATTCATTCAAACCAACATCTTGAGGGTCAACATGTGGTTTTTGGAAATTACAAGGATCAAAACCCCGAGTCTCGAATCAAATAGAACCCCTGCCGAAGTATCTGAATCATGAGCCGAATCTCATCTCAAATATTGTCATCGGTCTTTGAAGTAGCCTAGTTTCCATTACAGACACTTGGGGTCTGGACCCCGCCTCCCCCTCCCCAGCTACGCACCTGGATATATTTTTATCATCAATATCGTATACCCAGACCCATACATTAATCACACAAACATTATTAAACGTATCCGGGACAAATAAAAAATATTCGTAAATGCCTCTCTAGCTTAAATAAGCAGTAGAGGAATAACGTAGATTTTTGTATTAATATCAAATACATCCAACAAAATTTAATGTTTGTGTGATTACTGAATGGGTCTGGATATATAATAAATATTGAATTTGAAATAAACGTCTAATAAAGCGTAGCGGGGGGCGTGGTCCAGACCCCAAGTGTCTGTGGTTTCCATGACAGCCTGGACACAGAATTGACATCACAAAACATAAACCGTGATGATTATATCTAACTTTTATCTTTGATTATTCCAAGTCTATGACAGTACAATTTAAAGACATGGAAACTTCATGTTTATCTAAACTGAATTCAGTCTCTGATTTGAGCAAAATCTCAACTTGGACTGGTATTTATACTTTAGATGTTTCGGTAGTGACTGTTGCTGAAAGGTTATTACTTTAGTGGTTTTAATAAATTAATAGACATAAATTGATACTGGTGCTGCAGTGTGACGGTAATATTACTCATGCTTTTCTGTATTTCCAATTTCTACTGTATTTCTTTGTATGTGATTTGTATATTTTCAACGCCAATTGTTTGTGGCGACAAACATGTATATATGTTTATGCCATTAAAATTTCTTGAACTTGAACTTGGTAGCTGACGGGATAGATCTGTCAACACAGGGGTGTCAATAGGACCAAATAAAAAATCCTGAAAAGCCATTTTTGCCAAATAACCGGCCTTCAACCACTTTTTAATATTTCATGTTTGTACTGAACAAGACCAGATTAAATTGACTTCAAAGAAGTTTTATATTGGTCAGAAATTATAGATCATTTAGGATGAATAAATCCGGAATTCCGAATAAATCAGGAAAATTGACACCCCTGGGAAAGGTAGTCATATGACGATCTACAGACTGGACTAATACATGTACAGATTTTGGAACTGTAAGATGTGTCCGTACCATCCATTATTCTGCAGAACTTTAATAAGCTTTAAGTCCGCATCCATTGGAAGTTACATGGCTTTTGTTTTGCTAATGGGCACCGTACGTCTTTGTGTAATATGAAATAATGGGGGGGGGGGGCTAAACTCATAGCTCTTATCTGATAACACGATCATGTAAATAAAATGATTTTAAATTAAATGTTTAAATCTCTTTTGTTTTACCTGTATGACGTCATTACCATGCGCTTTCTTTATATTTAAAAGAAGGCTTGAAACTGAAGTCCACTATTCCCAATGTTTCTCAAGGTGCTAGGCAAAATGGCCAAGATGCTGATAGGGTTCTTACATTTCGTTTAAAGCATAACTTTTTTTCTTAGCGTGGCGTATGTTTCATAGAAATCGGTATAGAAATAAAACAAACGTACGGCTATTTTTGTTTTGAAGTGAAGCAAATTTCGTGTTGGACCTGTGGTGGTATTCAATATTGATCTTAATTGACTTATGGATAAGGACAGCCAATCAGATCACACCATATTAAACTCTTGGTCAGTAACAGGTGATATAATTGGCTATCCTTATTCTCAAATTAAATAAAATCAATATTGAATACCACCCCTGATGTAGCCACTAGTCACATGGTATTGCTACACTGTTACTGCAAACTTGAGGTATAATATTGTGCCATTGTGATCGAAGTCTTGTAATCCGTATTGTTCGTTTATATTTCAGTTTTTACCTAACGAGTGTGTTGTTGATGAAGATGATTTTTACGGGGATAGAGCAGCCGCTATAGAGGCGGCCAAAGCTGCAAGACGTTTGATAACTGCCGAGGTCGGGGACACCGTAACGTTACAGTTTAAGGTATGATCAGTTATTAATTCTCTGGCATGTTTGTGAAGAGCTATGATACGTAATAGGAAAGCATGGGGGTATTTTCCGGTTTGTGAGGGATATAAATTTTAATATACCGCCCAAGTTTTGAACTTAAGTCTTAATAATTTACGTTTTTCGCTAACGTTCGTTATAAAAATTGTACGGAGAATTTGATACCATCCTCGACCTTCTCTTATCATGATTTAAAGTCCCATGATCTCTGTCAAGTTTTTTCCTGATCATCCAGTAAATAGACTAAATAACAGTTACAAGGAATTGGGATGTTTTTCACAAATGACCTATAATTGACGACACAACTATATCTGTCGAAATAGAATACCAAAACTCACATTTAATAAAATGTATACAAGACAAAATACTAATTTTGCAAGAGTTGCTTCCCCCTGACTATAAATTATGCATTTATTGTTCACATTTCGTTATTTTGTTTAAAATCAACTGGAGGCTGCATTTTGTTTTCTTCCATGCTTCCGACACAGGTAACTATATCATTGATAGAGTAAAACATATTTTATTAATTTTATGTTATCTTAGATTTTCAATGATACATTGTATAAAAACAAATATTTTTTTTGATTTACACAGTTACCTGTATCTATAGATACCTATATCTATTTATAAATAACACCTAGAACAGGCCTCAATCTCTTGAAGCATCTCAATCTGAGCTAAATCTATCAAATATTGCCATGTTTCTTTGAGATAGTTTCCATGGGAGATCAGACTCAAAAGTGGCACCACAAACAGAAACGTTGTTCGGAGTTTATCACAGTAAAAGTGCAAAGCTTGCACTTCAGAATTATCTCAAATTCAGTCTCTGAAAATTGAAAAATCTCAATTTGAGTTTAGACTTCTACTTAAGATGCTTCGGGAGATCGGGGTCTGGTGTTACAGGCTGATGACACTCTTCTACCATCAGAAGGACATTATCTCAGTAGCGGTATGTATATGTAGAATATATAACATTGCGTCAAACTTACTAATATACTCGTATATGAATGGTTGTGATTTTCAGATAACATTGGAAGCTGATGGTACATTGATTGAAGACTCCGTGAAACCAGCTGAAGAGCTCGGGGGTGAAGATATAGAAACACCGGCTATATTCACGATAGGATACGGACATGTTATACCAGGATGGGAAATAGGACTCCAAGATATCTGCATCGGGTAAGCACTAATATTGATTTTTTTTGTATAGTGTAATGTGAGAAAACCGACATGTCACTTACAAGTGCGAAAACCGGAATGTTGTCCAAACCGACCAAATATTTTGGTCCCGAAATTTCTCTTCTTTAATTCAATAATAACGCTGTAGTTTGTTTGCGTTCGAGAGTGCGACAGTCTAAGTGCTCGAGCAACCAGTGTTTCCCCTGCTTGATTGGTGAATTATCTCCAGTTTCGAGGGGAAAATCGAATTCTTTAACGTTCCAGGTGTATAGCACCGGACACCGGCACACGCGAGACTACCTCTGTGTTACCAACCAGTTCATCTCTAGCTGGGTAGTAAAACACTGAAAAGCACATCGATTAATCAATGGTTATCAAGGCATTTGAGCCAGGATCGGTTAACAACTTTGACATTTTGTAGAAAAATTTCAACTTGCGCCGGTGTTAGTTAAATACTCATGCTTGGTTTGTGCGTCGAGGATATCTTGTTAGAATCGGTCGAATTATGAAATACTTACGGTTGTTTTAACTTCTTGTTGGCATGTTACTACTTGCGTTCTTAGCCTAAAGTAACGTCTCGTTCCACGTGGCATGTCCACACTTTGCCTTATGATATAACCACAGAAACTGGCATAATTAAAAAAAAATGAAAACAAAATTGAATTATTTTTTATTAAAGCTCCACAGTAGGTCTAGTGAAAACTCATAAAGCCGCCAAAGAAGTGATACGGCGAATCATATAATTTAGGATTATACTTAAAATGTATTCAGATTTTATAAAAATATAAATATGTTAATGATAAATTAATATTGAATAACTCGAAAACTATGAAACTAATAACTCATCTTTTTTTCAGAGAAATGCGTAAAATCATCGTGCCACCACAGCTAGCATACGGATCCAAGGGGTATAAACCAAAAAGCATTCCTCGTAAGTCTATTGTATTTATCAACAAATCTGCAGTTTTCCAGAAATCGTATTTTAACTGTTTGTTCAGATTTTCATTTGGTCAAACTACGCTGCTCTTGCGATGTATTTACAACTACTAATTAATATGACCAATCAGGCGCGTAGCTACCTGTACGCAGAATACGCAACTGCGTACACATGCTTCTCAAAAAGTGAAAAGTATAAATGACCGAAAAATTCAATAAAAACTGATGCCCAAGCCCTAAAAGGGTTAAGCCTTTCTTATTTTCAGCATTTCTTAGAAACAATATTAAAGGCTTTATAGAAACAAAAACAACTTGTTTTATCAGTAAAAATAATGTTAAAGATGATGCAAAAACACGCCAGAACGCACCAGAGGCGTTCTAGCGAACAAAATTTGTTCGGGGAAGCATGCCCCCAGACCCCCCTAGCCTACTTGCGTACACATTCAAATACCTCTAGCTACGCCCCTGTGTCCAACCCCATAGAATCTTGACCACATCAAAGCAGTTATCGTAAGAACAAGTAAACCTAAGACAGTGTAGCAATACCACGTGACTTTTGGCTACAGTTACAAGAAGAAATTTGTAAACATTGGAAAATAAAATAGCCATAAGTATTATATCTTCATCGATTTCTATTAAATATACCCCACGCTAAGGGGGGAATTATTTGCTTTCCATGAAATATAAGATCTTTTTCAGCAGTTTTACCGATGTTTCCTTTACCCTGTGAAACCTACACGTTCCACGGTTTCACAGGGTAACGGACAAAACGGCACATCCGCTGAAAAAGATTTTATATTTCATGGAAAGCAAATAATGTTCCCCTTAGCGTGGCGTAGATTTCACAGAAATCGATGAAGAAATAAAATACTTATGGCTACATTTGTGTTCCAATGTTTACACATTTCTTCTTGTAACTGTAGTAAAAACCACGTGGTATTGCTACACTGTAAGAGTACTTGTGCCAACCAACACTGTTTATAAACACGATCTCATAATTTTGCTGTTATATATCTGCCATGCATGTAACATCCTGCACATTTTATAGCACATTATCTAAAGCTTTTAGACCATGCGCGGTTCCAAAGTGTATTTGGGTTTGGACTCGCGTGGAATTTTGGCTAATATATTTACCCGAGTTTCCTCTTCTTCTACCGATAATGATGTTCAGGGCCGACTCTGTGGCATTGTCGAACAATGTGTATGCTATTCACATTGCTTAATGTCTAATCAGTACAACACTCTAAGGCAAAGAGCTTACTATTTGTATCGCCCTAAGCAAAAGAGCTAGCCGGCCCGTTCTAGGGAAAACAAATTGATCGGACCCCCTTAGAATAATTTCTGGATCCGCGCATGCAGGTGGATGCCTAACATTCCTTCTCTATGTACATAATGTGCAAATTGCATTATATGTTTACGTCATAATAATAGAGAAGTTATTACATGCCTAGTATGTGCTCTCACCACGTGTACGCCTTTCATTGAACATTACCGTAAAACCGTTACAATATGTTCTGAGATAAGTTAGAAATAAGGCGTACTCAATAGCCTAACTCTATTGCAATCATGTAATGACCAGTTCTGAGACACACGGCTATTACTTGTGACCAGTTAAACAATAATCAGCCTTTTCGTAAATATGCACTGGCACTTCCAAATTAGCTGAAAGTAATTCTGTGGGATATATACAGATGTTGGAATTTTAATTCAGGAATCATGATTAATACAAGGGAATCTGGGTACTAGACCCTACTAGCTCTATTATGAATACATGTAGACCCATTGGTTCTTTTACATGTCCAATGCTAACACATATTATGTGCGAACTAAACTACCTCTCTAAATATCTTACCAGTTCATCTCTAGTTGAGTGGGAAAAGCGCTTCTGGAATTACTATTGCCCCTAGGCTGCTATTCGAACTAGGTTCGATAGTCTAGAGCGTTATATAGCCACTTGACCACCCTGTTGTAATTACAGGGGTGTCAACAGAGCCAATTTAAAAATCCTTAAAAACTAACGTGGCAGACCAATTAGTCCTAACAAGAGGCCTTGAACCATATAAATGTTTCCATATTTAACTCAGTTTGTATTGAATAAAATCCTTCAAAGCATATTAAATTGACCATAACTTTGCCATTCGAGATATTTTCATCAAGTAACTTTTATTTTGGGTCGAAAAAATCAGGACTATTGAAAGCCCTGCAATTAATTTACGTCACAAGTTGTACCACTTAGTTACGGTCCATTTCATGTGATTACCACATAATTTAACTGATTTTTTCTGTACTATTTCACAGCGGATGCAACCTTAGAGATAGAAACGAAACTAGTCAGTCTGAAGAAGAAAGACATGGTTGATCACTATATGGACTTTATCCACAACCTTCATGTGTATGCATTCTTTATTCTCGGACTTACCTTTCTACTATCTGGATACTATAAGGGACAAATTGCAAACAAAAGAAGATTATACAGAGAAATAGAAGAGAAGAAAAGACGGAAAGAAGAAGAGGAACAGTTTGACGATATAGAAGAGGTAGAAGAAGAGGTAGAAGAAGAAATAGGCGAAGGGGAAGAAGTAGAGGACGATATCAAAGAAGGAAGTGTCAAAGAAAAGGAAGATTAAGAAGTCCTTTGTATACTTGTGATTGGATTGTTATTGGTATAGTCCAGTTAGGATATTGTGAAAGTGACGCAAAAATCACAACCATTGTCTAAACGGGTAGAGCGAAGTTTAGTATGTTAGTTTAACATGTATATTATAGACTAAGTTGTTTGTACAGTATAAGCCTTTATAATTGGTTTTACACCGTTATAGTGGACTCGACCGCTGCGTCACTGGATTTTTATCCTGATTGGACTATAGAAAACTAAAATGTATACTACTCGAAGTTTGATAAAGGTCAAGTAATTAATATTCATGTCTGCCTTACGTAAACTGAACAAAACCATTTAAGAAAAAGTTGTGGAAATATTAAAATATCTTCTAATCTGCTGCTGTATTCCAAATATCATGTGTTCCATTTGGTATGCATTGACATAGTGTCGCCTAGTTCAAGACAATTGATTAGCCCCACTGGCAGGGACCAAAGTGGCAAGAATAAAATGGAAATATTGGCCCCTTTTGTATTCCCATATTGTGCAAGTCCTAAAATGCTAAATAACGGACCACTCTCGATGTCAGAGACTTAAATACAGCACAACATTTTAGTGAGGTTGGGCTTATCAGCACATAGACATCGAATTTTGACGAAATCTTTTTTCATTGACAATATTGCACATGTTTAATATATTATGACTCTAAAAATTCCAATAGTCTTATCAACTTATTCGATTTGCAAAATATTGAGAAGAAATAATCATTGACCCTTATCACAAGTACTAGACACATTAATTTTACATTAAAACATAAAATAATATGCGTCAATTCCCTGTGACCATTATCAAATTTTGAGTAGTACCGGTATATGTAGAACTGTATACATCTTGTTTAAACTTGTGTAACTATTTATTTTTAATTCATCATGTTTAATTTATTGAATAAACTGAAATACAAATTAATGTGTGTCCATCTTTTTCTAACACGTGAGGAGCTTAACACATGCTTTAATCTTGTTATAAAATATACTGTTGACGGGAAAAAATAAACGAACAAGATAATACATTGTCTAGTACTGGCCCTAACTAGAGTACCATAGCCCTATCTACGCCAGTAAAGCATAAATATTTTGTCAACTGCCTACTCCTTTGGTAAAGCTTCAAGTGGATGCAAAAAAATGAACACAATAGTCCGTATTCACAACATTCAGGCGCGTAGCTACCTGTACGCAGAATATGCAACTGCGTACACATGCTTCTCAAAAAGTGAAAAGTATAAATGACCGAAAAATTCAATAAAAACTGATGCCTAAGCCCTAAAATGGTTAAGCCTTTTTTATTTTCAGCATTTCTTAGAAACAATATTAAAGGCTTTATAGAAACAAAAACAACTTGTTTTGTCAGTAAAAATAATGTTAAAGATGATGCAAAAACACGCCAGAACGCACCAGAGGCGTTCTAGCGAACAAAATTTGTTCGGGGAAGCATGCCCCCAGACCCCCCTAGCCTACACATTTAAATACCTCTGGCTACGCCCCTGACATTCATTTTGATTTATTACACAAGGACCATTGGCCCTAAAGCGCTAACCTGATGACTAGCAGTTAACGCAGAATCAGTATTTGTTATGATATTACCTGAATATTTGATGTAGATTTTACAAATACACACTATATGGCCAGGTTTTATAAAGATGAGGTAACAAATGTGACCTCCATAGAGTATAAACAAGGTTTTCTTTGATGGGATCTGGTGACCTGCTTTTGGCCCCAGATAACCCAGTTACGAACTTGACCTAGATTTCATAAAATCAAACATTGTCATGATTGTGACCAAGTTTCATAAAGGTTAGGTAAAAAATGTGACCTTGAGAGTGTAAACAAGGTTTTTTTATCAATGTAACCTGGTGACCTAGTTTTTAACCCCATGTGACCCAGTTGCAAACATGATCTTAATTTTATAGAAATACACATTGTGACTAAGTTTCATGAAGATTAGGCAAAAGGCGTGACCATTGGAGTGTTACAATATTTTTCTTTGATTCGACCTTGTGACCTAGTTTTTGACCCCAGATGACCTAGTTACGAACTTGACCTAGAGTTCCCAGAGATACACATTGTGATCAAGTTTCGTTATCATATAAAAAATGTGACCTGGAGTGTTAACAAGGTTTTTCTTTAATTTGACCTAGTTTTTGACCCCAGATGACCCAGTTACGAACTTGGTCTAGATTTCATGGAGATAAACATTGTAGTCAAGTTTCATAAAGATTAGGTAAAAAATGTGACCTCTAGAGTATTGACAAGGTTTTTGGGAGGCGTTTAAGCCTCTCATTACTACTATTGCCCATTTCTTAATACAAAATTAACCGCCTTTAGGCTGCTATGTGAATCTGCATTCAAGTAGTTCCAGAAACTGTCAACATTCCCAATACTGCTACATATGTTTCTCCTAATTTTTTAACTGATTTAAGCCGATCAGCAAAATTTGTTTATTCTAAGATCAAAAATTATTGTGAAACTGTTTGTTAAATCGATATTTTTGCAAAAAAATCACTACACCGGCCGATACCGAATTTGTTTCATAATACGAAAATGACGTGTCCATCAAATGTCCCGGCTGTAAAGCTATTTTTAGAAATTTCAGACTACGGTCAGGTGATGGTTTTATCAATGAATCGTATACGGTCTGCAAAGTACTGTTATGCAATCATATGGTGTCGCTGTACTAGCTAGCCGCTTTCTATAGACTGTCTCACGCTGTGAGGGAAGTGATTACAAGACAGTACTATAGAATCTGACAAATAGGCGCGAAGTATTATTTTAAAGCCACTTTTGATATACACATTCAATACACGTATTACATTTAAATTAATATGCACCTTTTAACAATTATTTAGATACCCAACATGCCTATATAGTCACATATGCCTATTTTGACATTCAAGACAAGATCGGCAGTAAGAAAACGAACATTAAACGTGTAAAGTCGGTTTAAGCTTTAGTAGCAGCAACCAGATCGCCTCCCACCTGTACTCTCAGTACTGAGCTTTGATTCTTTAATGTGACCTAGTTTTAGAACCTAGGTGACCCAATTACGAACTTGATCTAGATTGCATACATTGTGACTAAGTTTCATTAAGATTATGCCTAAAATGTGACCTCTAGAGTGTTAACGAGGTTTTTCTTTGATTTGACCTTGTTTTTGACCCCAGATGACCCAGTTACGAACTCGACCAAGATTTCATAGAGACAAACATTGTGACAAAGTTTCATGAAGATTAAGTAAAAACTTAAATGTTAACAGTCAAATTGTTGACGACGGACGATCACAACAGCTCACCTGAGTACGAAGTGTTAACGAGGTTTTTCTTTGATTTGACCTTGTTTTTGACCCCAGATGACCCAGTTACGAACTCGACCTAGATTTCATAGAGACAAACATTGTGACGAAGTTTCATGAAGATTAAGTAAAAACTTTAATGTTAACAGTCAAATTGTTGACGACGGACGATCACAACAGCTCACATTGAGCACTTCATACTCAGGTGAGCTAAAAGTCAGGGCACTTCGTACTCAGGTGAGCTAAAAGTCAGGGCACTTCGTACTCAGGTGAGCTAAAAGTCAGGGCACTTCGTACTCAGGTGAGCTAAAAGTCAGGGCACTTCGTACTCAGGTGAGCTTAAAGTCAGGGCACTTCGTACTCAGGTGAGCTAAAAGTCAGGGCACTTCGTACTCAGGTGAGCTTAAAGTCAGGGCACTTCGTACTCAGGTGAGCTAAAAGTCAGGGCACTTCGTACTCAGGTGAGCTAAAAGTCAGGGCACTTCGTACTCAGGTGAGCTAAAAGTCAGGGATAAAAATGTTATTTTTTGTTTATGGGCTTGTTTCTTACTAGTAAATTTTGTATATAATAATAAGGCCTAAAATAAAATATTGTTTGTTTCCCCATCCCCTACCTACCCGGTTAAAAAGGGCCCTACCCAAAATATTTTATTGCCCCAATTGAATTAATATTTTTTTTTATTAAATATTAGAAGTGAACATTTTATTTTTTTGTTTACTGGCTTCTTTCTTACCAAAATTTAAGACTGTTCGTTTTCACCTTAGAGTTAATTCTAACTTTCATTATTTGTATGTCTTAACCAAAACTATCATTAGTTGAAAAAATTAAAAAAAAAATATTTACCCTACCTACCTACTCATTCTAAATTTGCTAGGGTCGGGATGGGGAAACCAAGAATATTTTAAGTTTGGCCTAAGTTTAAGACTTGGTTTTTACCTTATACTATATTTCATTATTTATATGTCTAGACCGTAAACTATCATTCTGAAACAACTGCAAACAAAATATTAAAGGTGCTGCCTCACTGATTGGGATAAATTTGTTGTATATCGTGATTTTCCAACCTTACCAAGTATTGATGTAATAGAAAGCCACTGACGGTTGCTTTATGAAAGATTTGGTGCAAATAAGCAATTTTAACCACTCTCGTTATCGCCCACTGAGTATTTTTTCTTGAAAAAAACCCCGCCAAGTTTCCTTCCAACATGCTTTGTTAATTATGTTATTCACATGTCATCACCTGTAACATCAACAAACTACAGCCTAAACATCAGCGAGGTATTTGGTTCGTTTTTCGAATCGTTTTCATCAAATGCGAACAAATTTCAGACCATTTAAATAATAGTAGTGTTAATTCTATAGGGTATTAATACCCTATAGAATTTTTGATGTAAAAATACTAAATGACTACAAAATGCCTAAGTTTCTCAAGTTATTTTAGATGTCAGTGTGGTTGTTTATGGGATATACAGGCAACTTTACCAAAATTACACGAATATTTAACAATTTTATTTTTGCAATACACTAAAACGTGAGCCAGTCCCTTTAAACCTACCCACCTACCCACCCTAATCTGATTGGGTCAGGAAGGGGAAATAAAGAATATTTTAGTTCGGCCAAAAGCAGACAAATAGGTCAAAACAGGACGGGAGAGAAAATAAACAAATAACAAAAAAATGTAATTTTTTCAAATAATCTTATATCGTTACCATATAACACAATGCAGTACAAAGACTTCAGACAGATGTAAAAAGAATTTTTAGCACAAATTTCACAATATCAACAAGCACATGACATAGTAGCTGTAGAATTGTCATAAAAAACACATCAACAGTCAATAATAACAGTCAGATCTTCAGTTCAGAAATTTAACAATCTTCAATCGTGAATCGTTCAATTTGTTGGATGTTACACTGTAAGAGGATCACGTATCCTACCGACATTGGTTGCCAAACATACACAATGTTTCGACTAAAACATTTACGATTTACAAATATTACGTAACTTGGTATACAACGTGTGATGGTATAAAAATTAAAATTCGACACATAAAGAGCAAAACAGAAAATGATCTACAAGGATAGTAAAAGCAGATACAAGGTGGATAAACAACTTGAAAGGGTTTTCGACACAAAAATGTACATCTCCCACAAGGGGCCATAACCCCGTAACTCTTGGCAGAAACCATCCAACTTAATATTCCTGACAATACGCACAACTAGGCTTGGTACCAAACATTTATGTGAAACTTTATTGAATTCGGAGCAGTGATTAAGGAAACAAGTGCGGACAAAGTGTCTCACTTTCTGTCTTTCAGATGTCCAGCACAAAATCAAGAATGTCTCCTCCGCTATTTGTGGGGGACACAAACACAGGAGCTACCATACATCAATCAATCACACACACTCACGTCAGCCCTAGTTAGAAAATCACTCTGACACTAACAAATCCACAAACCACTCGTTTAATAAACAAGGAGTAAAATTTCAACATAAATGAAAATGACAAAAAATTCACATTTTCAGGTAAAACTTAATTCAATTTACGCATTAAGTAAGCTGAGGTTAAGTAGAATTACTCAAACAATTACTTAACTAAGACATGATTATGATTTTTTTCACACGAAATGATTCCCAATCGTAATTCTTTCAGAGCTACCACAAATTATTGTCCTTAATCTTTCCACTTTTAAGTGACTTTCCTATTTTCTCTGCTAATGATTTTCTAATTGTTTCTTGTTTCCACAAATGATTTTCTAATGAGACTCAAATGTATTGCAAAAAAAGTCTGGGAGAACATCACGGGTTCATAACTTCATACAAAATGGAAAATCAAATGCAGCATAATTATATACGGTCAAAGACTATATTCTAAACATATAGAAGTTCACTAGAATTCATGGATCCAGATAAAACGTCAACATTTTTGATCAGCTATCACACACAAGTAAGTTATGCTTAAGGTGACCCAACTCGACACAATAAGAAAAACCCAGTTTAACAATAATGATCAATGAACTATTTAAATAAGTCAAAGTATTCCACTAGTTAAATAATGACGGTACTCTGCACATATATATGTAAGCATCTTATCAATTGTTGTCCTCATTTTGTTCCTCATTCTGGGCATCTGACGTCCATAACTGAAATAGTCACAAATATTTTCATTTTAAATGGGTTTATTCAGGGGTGTCAACAGAGCCAAATTAAAAATCCTGAAAATCATATGCCGCTGACCATTTTAGACAAACTAGAGGCCGTCAACCAGGTTACTCAGTTTTTCAAACTTTTTATTGAAGAAAATCCTTTAGAGCAGATATGATTGACCATAACTTTGCCATTTCTTGAGATATTTTCATCAAATAACTTATTTTGGTCAGAAAGCATAGCTCTTCAAGGATAGACAAATCTGGAATTCCGGATAAATCCGGAAAATTGACACCCCTGGTTTACTTTATGGCCTTTATAATCAAATGTATAGAGAAGAGATATAAACCTGATTTTTATGTGTGTTAAAAACTCGGTATACAATATCACATGCCCTTCCTGAGGGGCAGAAGGTGCCTTAAAGCCAGAATCAGCTTTCCCCAGTGCCTTAATTCTTGGAGTGGTGTCTTTAAATCCGTATTGGTGTTAATAATGTAACGGTTGTTGGGTGCATAAAGGGAGGTAATTGGATAATTATGCACAAATTAGAAACCTTGTAGATTGTCATTAGAGTAGAATGGCATATATAAGTCCAACAAATCACCCTTAGTGGTGAGCTAGCTTTTCACTGATGGGATTCGTTGGTGTCTGTCTGTTCGACACGTTACAAATGGTGGCAGCGGTGGGATGAAGTAAACGGCCTTACCCATGTGTTTCCCAGGCCAAATCTCGGGACGATATTTCTCGGAGGGGGGAGTAATGTTACGGTTGTTGGGTGCATAAAGGGAGGTAATTGGATAATTATGCACAAATTGTAAACCTTGTAGATTGTCATTAGAGAAGAATGGCATATATAAGTCCAACAAATCACCCTTAGTGCAATTCTTCTCTAATGACAATCTACAAGGTTTACAATTTGTGCATAATTATCTGATTACCTCCCTGTATGCACTAAACAACCGTAACATTACTCCCCCCTCCGAGAAATTATTGTGGTCTGTATTGCATTACCCCAGACCTACCCCAATAACACAATTACACCAACAAACTTCTAAACTCAATACAGTTTCCTTACAATTCTGCATGCTGAATGCCCAAAACATTTGACGTAATCTACTATTTAAAGTGATAATTTGTCAGTTACTTAAAGAAGAAATCAAAATTATACAGTTTTATACTGCATGGTAAGTAACCCATTAGCATTCAATATGTCAACTGACCAAATATAATTTATATTAATGTTTATTTTGGACAAAAATGCAGGCCTAGACACTAACTATTTTGGCCACTGGTCCAACAGGGCAAAATCGCTAAATTTGTAAATAGGACAGTTACTGGTCCTCCAGAATTTTCACTGGTCCTTCTGGATTTTCATTGGTCTCGGACCAGCGGACCAGTGTTAGTGTCGAGCCCTGAAATGATAGCCCTTTCAGGATAGATAAATCTGACTTAATCAGGAAAATTGACACCCCTGTTTTAAAAGAATTTAGAAAATGACCATTCAACCAAAAATCTTGAGGGTCAAAATGTGGCTTTTTGGAAATTTCAAGGGTCAAAACCACTACTCCTGAGCCGAATGGACCCCTGGGGTTGTCAAGTGTTCTCCTTAGATGTTAAAAGAATCAGGCAAATGCACAACAGCAAATGTTAACTGTTTATTAGACCTTGGCATTATAATTTTTAGAGAGGGCGAAAATTATTAGGCTCAAAATTTAAGACCTTGAATGGTGACCTTGATCACACGGTAGATTAAGAAACATGAGTTCTGATGAGTGTGCTACCTAGCATGTTAAAACAGTCGGGAAATGCACTACCAGGGTGGCCACAGAAAATGAAGAATGAAATCCCCTGATTTTTCCCTCACGAAAAGTTATTTTCCATTGATTGTTTTCGGTATTCGCGACTCATATGCAGCTAAAATTTTAGTATGGCCTGCAAAATCCCCTTAGAGCCATACCTACACAACCAAACTCATTATTTATACCTATCGTATAATAAATACAGTTTGTTTGAAGAAATACAACTATTGAATAAAGTCATGAAGAGATTTTGCCAGTAGACACATTTTTTCCTCCAATTTTTGTAAAATTCCCTGGTTTTTCCCTGCAGGGAATTTGTTTTTGGCATTTTCCCTGATTTCCCTGTTATCCAGAGTCTGTGGCCACTCTGACAACACAGTAAATGTAAACTGTAGATTAATAGAAACTCACAGTAAGATTATCTCTAAGGAGCTGCATGATCAAAGTACTATCCTTGTAGGAATCTTCGTTTAATGAGTCTAATTCAGCAATCGCTTCATCAAATGCCTGAAAAACAATATTCAATAAAAAATCAATAAAATATGAAATACAATATAACTACTAAATAGAACAAGTAATTAAGAATTGCAAGCAATACAGAAGTCCCCTACCGGTTTGAAGCCATTTCCAATGTTTCTGTTGCAATAGCAACCACAATTTTTGTCAGAATCAAAATATTTTTAGACGTGCATAATCCTCTTATTGCCCCCTATCCACTTATGAAGTTTCATACACCTAGCTTAGAAACTATTTGATTTATGTCAGGATCCAGATTTTTTGACGGACAGACTGACTGAAGGAGGGCAAACCTATAGTCTCCTCCGGTCAAAAACCGGTAGGGGACTAAAAATCAATAAAATATGAAATACAATATAACTACTAAATAGAATCATACAGCGTATAATTAATGAAGTTCCACACAGTTGTTTTTTTAATTTAAAGTCAAATTATCTCTCCCAAGACCTTTTTTCTGATCATCCAGTAATTAGACTTATTACAAGGAATTAGGATATATTCACAAATGATCAAAAATTGATGACAGATTGTTAAATGTATCTATCGAAATAGTATGCCAAAAATCACATTTAGTAAAATGTATTTATGACAAAACACAAATTTTGTTAGAGTTGCTTCCCTTAGATTATTATTAAAAATTGTGCATTTTTGTTTACAATTCATTATTTTGTAAACAAACCAACTGGAGGTTGTATTTCGTTTTCTTGTATCTTATTGTGTTTTCCACCTTTGGGACTCGACTAAAGTGCTCAAAATCCATGGCTTTTCAAATCGGTTACCAAGTTATTGCTTTTTGAAAAAAGCCCTTTAAGGCCTAATGTGGCTTCAACATCCCTGTGAGTGCGAAATTGGTCCAGTAATCAGTGTGGACATACCGTATGGTATGTTGAGTAATTTTTGGCCAACACCGCAAGTAAAAATCTGCCAATACAAAGTTTAGAACAAACTAAGTATTTTATTCTACACCATCGACGTTCAAGCAGAGTATGAGTACTGTCCATGCAAATTAATATTTTTGTGAAAAAAGCCAGCTTTTGTCCCACTCAACTGCTAGGATAGATTTCAGGGGAAACTGTGTCCTGTAAAGTTGCGTAAAGGACTATTAAGTTGCGTGGATCGTACTTATTTTCCGCTTTAGTGTAGAGCACATCTCGTCAAGAATAAAACACTTATGGTTGCAGGCCTAGACACTAACTATTTTGGCCACTGGTCCGACTGGGCAAAAGCGCCCAATTTGTAAATAGGACAGTTACTGGTCCTCCAGAATTTTTACTGGTCCTTCTGGATTTTCATTGGTCTCGGACCAGCAAACCAGTGTTAGTGTCGAGCCCTGGGTTGTTTTAAACATTGTTTTTGCATATCTTTACGCGCTGTGTTGGCCGAAAATTACCCAACATACCACATGGTAAATCCACACTGGTAATTGAGCTGATGCAGTTTTGATAAATGGTGAACGACAGAACAGCTGATTTTACCATATAAGTGCACTATTCAGTGATTTTTTTCCTTCTTTATTAGGGTCCGGTAAACGGACCCTTTCCCAATTGCAAATAGGCTATAATTTTCCCAAATTTGAATGGAGAAATTCCCAATTAACAATTCAAACAAGACTGCGTTCAATAAACGCTTATGCCCCCTGTGGAAGCCTTGTCCATAAATAAGTCTAAGTCCAAAATTAGGTCAAGGCGAAGGTCAAAATGGGGTTAGGTGATACTGGCGTGTGGAGAGTGTTCATACACAACATCCATGCAAGTTTGGAAGCTTTGTAGCAAGCCATAATGATGCTAGAAGAAACGGTCAATTTGGGTTAACCAGGACGGACGGACGGACAGGTGAATCACTATATGCCTCCCGATCTATCGATACGGGGGCATAAAAAATAATTTTCAAAATCGGACATAAAATGATAAAGTTATGAGCATTTTTGACAAGTGGTCAAGCATTTATGTAAAAGTTCAAAGAAACCAGTAAACATTCACATGTCATTCACATGTAATCTCTTTTTCTGTTTTATTTGGCCTTTGTGCTTCATGGAATTTCCCAATTTCAAGTTGTCACAACGCGAAAATTCCCAATCTGAACGGACCCGTACCCTTTCCAAAAGATGCAAAAACAAGACTGCATTCAATAAACGCTTATGCCCCCTGTGGAAGCCTTGTCCATAAATAAGTCTAAGTCCAAAATTAGGTCAAGGTGAAGGTCAAAATGGGGTCAGGTGATACAGGCGTGTGGAGAGTGTTCATATACAACATCCATGCAAGTTTGGAAGCTTTGTAGCAAGCCATAATGATGCTAGAAGAAACGGTCAATTTGGGTTAACCAGGACGGACGGACGGACAGGTGAATCACTACCGTTATATGTCTCCCGATCTATCGATACGGGGGCATAAAAATCACTGCTATTATGACACATTGCAGAAGAAGAACCTGGCACGTTGTTATACCAGTCCTTAAATATATTTTCTGACAAGCAGAAACAGTGTTTTGCAGGCTAATGTAACTAAATTGACCAGGTAACAAAAAGCAGTACTTACCTTTTTGGCCAATCTACAAGCGTCTTCTGAATTGTTTTTAATTTCATAATGAAATACGGAGTAGTTTAAGGCCAAGCCTAAGCGTATAGGATGAGTTGAAGTCATATTTGTTGTCGCACATTGCATCGCTTCGTCGTACGCATCACACGAATTTTGTACAACTTCTGAAAACGAAATAATGACAAAGAATGAGATATGAAACACAAAGTCACAAACCATCATCCAAGAAAGACTATAAACCACTACATCAGAACATATTTTTATATCATATTCAATTATATATATAGGAACCATTATTCACAATGCCAGTCCAGGGATTTCTGTTGGGGCTATTTCATGTCCAGCAGGGCCCTAATTTCACCATGTTCGGCCCCACTCCCCCCCCCCTAAATTCATATACATATTCCCCCTATTTTCTGAAAAAAAATCCCCTCCAAAAAGTCAATGAAGAGCCTTCAGCAGTTGTCATAGAAATTAGCTTTTTGTACAGTTAATATATATTTAACAAGAAATATCACTAAATGTGATGAATACCCCAAGCAACTGCTTGACACAGTCAGATATGCACAACTAGACTTGGTACTGATCGGTCATGCCAAGTTTCATTGAAATCCGAATTGGTTGCTGAGAAATAGCACAGACAAAATTTATAAGTGTATTACAACAAAGGGCTATAACTCCCTTAAAATTAATACTAGAAATTTGTGCCCTCGGGCAAACTATGTCGAGCCTCGGTGCACGTTGAAAATGGTTACAACTTAAATCAGCCTTCAATTTGACCATTGATCTCCAACTGTGACCTTGAACTTTGAGATAGGAACCTGGAGCTCTGACAGTGACAAGACACTCTGCCTCATGGGGGTTAACATTCATGCCAAATATAAGAAAGATTGGTCAGTGTATGACAAAGTTATGGTCCAGACTAGCTTCAAAACTGTGACCTTGACCTTTGAGATAGGAACCTGGGGGTTGGGCATGACATACAAGCTTCAATTTGACCTTTGACCTCCAACTGTGACCTTGACCTTTGAGATAGGAACCTGGGGGTTGGGCATGACATAACTCCTCATGGAGGTGAACATTCATGCCAAATATAAGCAACATTGGTCAAAGCCTGACAAAGTTATGGTCCGGACAAGCTTCAATTTGACCTTTGACCTCCAACTGTGACCTTGACATTTGAGATAGGAACCTGGGGGTTGGGCATGACACTCCTCCTCATGGAGGTGAACATTCATGCCAAATATAAGCAACATTGGTCAAAGCATGACAAAGTTAAGGTCCGGACAAAATCAGACGGACGGACATACACCAAAAGTGGCGACTAAGTCTCGCTCACCGCAAGCAGGCTAGACAAAAACCAACATGTGTCGACGATATGCACAACTAGACTTGGTACTGATCATTCAAGTAAAATGTCTTTGAAATCTGACCATTGGTTACAGAGAAATAGTACAGACAAGATTTATAAGTGTAAACAAACAAAGGGTCATAACTACCTTAAAACTGATTCGACCAAAGTGTGCGGACGATATGCACAACTAGACTTGGTATTTATCATTCATCCGACCAATGGTTACAGAGAAATAGCGCGGACAAAATTTACAAGTGTAAAAAAACAAAGGGCCATAACTCCCTTAAAATTTATCCGAGCAACATTTGCCGATGTATGCACAACTAGACTTGGTATTGATCATTCATGCAAAGTTTCATTTAAAGCCGACCATTGGTTACAGAGAAATAGCGCGGACAAAATTATACGGACCAATTAACAAACAGACCAACCAACTAACCTCAAGCATGAATCCAATATAGCCCCCATATACTATGTATCTGGGGGTATAATAAAAGTAATACATACTGTACAAAAATTTATAATTAGACCGATATTTATAAAAGACAATTTATAATGTGTCCTTTAGTATTTCATTGTACAGGTAATCTGACAAGTGGTCACAGAGAAACAGTGCAGACAAAAATTAATGCCAATAAAGATGCCAACAACCCCTTAAATTGATTCGAGAACAATATTCCGCTTAGGCTACAACACGAACAGTGAACTAGGACTTAGGCAATTGTAGTTAGAGTCAGTCATCAAGCTCTGACTTATTTTCCCTTATCAGGGGTTTCATTTGACTCGGGAATAGGGGTTTTGACTCTTAAAATTTCCAAAAAAACACATTTTGACCCTCAAGATTTTGGTTCAAAGGATCATTTTCTATGATAAAATGTAGTCAAAAGTATCAAAATGAGCCTTCAGATTCAGAAAGCTAGTGGAACCCCTGACTTATTACAGGGGTGTTAACAGAGGCAATCAAAAAACCTTAAAATCATTTGCAGTCCACCTTTTTTTGCAAAACAAGAGGCCTTCAACCACATTGTTTCCATATTCAAATCAGTTTGTAATAAATAAAATCCTTTATAGTCAAAATTTATTTATTGTCGGAACTTTGGTATAACTAGAGCTGTCGCCATTCGGCAGACTAATATACTCCCTTCGGCAAAGGGCCATAATTATGCCAAAATTCATTGCAGCGCAAATTCCTTTCTCCATGCACATCTATATGTTGAGGTTGTTCATCTGTGAACGTTTACGCGAAATCCTGCCAAAAACTGTAAGAGGAGTTGCGTCCACGGACAAGCTGAATCCAGTATACCCCCTTACAACTCGTTGTGCAGGGGTATAATAAAATAAATATAAGCTACCGGCTATGTATAGCTTTTGACCGACAAAATAGAATGTCAAATTGACCATAACTTTGCTATTTCTTGAGATATGTTAACAAATAACTTTTGTTTTGGTCAGAAATCATATCGGTAGCTATTTCAGGATAGATAAATCTGGAATTTTGACACCTCTGAAATTATCAGCAGTTTATTAGTCAGGGGTTCTACTAAGGTATTATGCCCAATCCTGAAAATGAGTCGCAAGTCTGCCAATACTAGGTTTCAAAATTGTTTTATTATTAAAATTAGATTATGAAACTTCAAATGACCAGAACTTTGTCACTTCTTGGGATTTTTTTCATCAAATAACTTTTATCATGTGCAGACAAGATAATTCTTCCTATTGCGATAAATCCGGATTTTTGGAATTGTAGAATCCCTGTATAGTACATACCATCTCTGGCGGTTCCTTGGCTCACTTCAGCAAGATAACGGTAGTAATCTCCCTTCATCTTCAAATAGAAAACTCGACTTTCTTCGCTTTTACTAGCAGTCGCATGTGTTATTAAATTTTTGTCAAGCAAATCCTGAAAATAAGAACAAAAATATTTACAACAAGAGGGCCCAGATACAGATAGTGATACAGTTGAAAGTGCATTGATGACCTTTTTTGCATTTGATTGAGGCAGACATAATGTGGTCATTCGTTTTTCCCATGACAAATTGACTCATGACCTTAAATTTTGAAGGAAGAGACAACTGTAGCATCAGGGCTCTCCATAAATTTTAATGTAACAATCAACTCTGACGAAGTAGTCAGTGGTATGTTTGTTTACCTGTCATTAATAAGTACTTATTCATTCGCAGTGATTCTTTTCCTTCTCTATTAGGGTCCGGAAAACGGACCCTTTCCCAATTGCAAATAGGATATAATTTTCCCAAATTTGAATGGAAAAATTCCCAATAAACAATTTAAAAAAATAATTTTCAAAATCGGACATAAAATGATAAAGTTATGAGAACATTTTTGACAATAGGTCAAGCATAAAAGTTCAAAGAAACCAGTAAACATTCACATGTCATCTCTTTTTCTGTTTTATTTGGTCTTTCTGCTTCATGGAAATTCCCAATTTCAAGTTGTCACGACGCGAAAATTCCAAATCTGAACGGACCCGAACCCTTTCCCAAAGAGGCCAAAAAAATCACTGATTCGAACTGTGGTTTAGTTTGAGAAAAAGTAGCCGGTGGTGTATCCCGAGTAGTCAGTGAAATCGCTGATCGCTGACGCTTATGGGGAGCTCTGAGCATACTGAATTCTGCCCAATGTCGGCTTGACAAAGTCATGAATGATATTCGAGGTGACGATTGTACATATGTCCATCAGTGGTCGACCAATCTTTGACTCTAGTCAAAGCAACGCCTAAATTTGTCACACAATGAATGCACTTAGCTAAAAAGGCATGACAGCCTTTTGTCATTAAGTGACTAACCAAACTGCTACCAAATAGTGATCGCTTTCTATGTAACTATACCAGGGGTGACAACAGGGCCAAATTAAAATCAGAAAATCATATGCTGCAGAAGATTTTTGCCAAGCAAGAGGCCTTCAATAACATTTTTTTGATAATTAATCCAGTTTGTATTAAAGAAAATCTTTCAGAGCTGATTTCATTAACGATAACTTCATTAAATAACTTTGAATTTGGTCACAAGTAGGGGTGTAACGATACGCTCACCTCGCGATACGTATCACGGTACAGAGTATATGATACAATACGTACAGCGATACAAATAGTTTAACATGAAGACAGGATAATGAGCATCTGTTCTGTTTAAACTTTATAACATCACAGGATTATCCCCTTATCATCAAGACCTTTTCTCCAAGGAAAATGTGTTTTTCCTAAACAAAATCAGTTCCCCATATAGCATGTATCAGTCATTTCTTTTTCCTAATTAAGGTCTTAAATGAAGGTAAAAGACACTTCTCATGAATGCCAACAATAGCCCCATTTTAGCCAACAACTGTCACCTTTAGTTTCACTTGGTCATTTATCATGCTTCCTTTAAAGTTATTTTTAAACAAAAAATAATGTATTCGTTGTATGAGCTATCAAGGAGTCCACGTTTTTTGTCCGGATACGTACAGTCCCGATCGGACTTTAGTAATTCCGCATAAATACAAATGGCTGCCGATGTCGCCGAGAGTTTCATGCTCGACGATAACAAATGAATTATTGCTTCAGGATTTCGCATTTGAGTTTATCAATAATTGTTAGCGACATCCCCACGTTCGATATATTAATAATGTCAAGCAACGGAAACCATTTTATACGACCGACAGACAGACCGACATGTGCAAAGCAATATACCCCCTCATCAAAGATGGGGGGCATAAAAATCCTGAAATCATATGCAGCTGACCATGTTTGCCAAACAAGAGGCATTCAATCTTATTGTTTCCATAACTCAGTTTTTAAACCTTTTTAGTAAAGAAAAGCCTGCGGCGGAGCGGATACATTTGACAACCATTTCTTGAGATATTTTCATCAAATAACTTTTATTTTGGTCCAAAACCATTGCTCTTTCAGTAATGATAAATCTGGAAATTCGGGGTAACGCACTTGACTACTGATCGAGGTCCATGGTTCGAATCTCAGCCGGGGCTGTACACTCGGTCTTGCGTGTATCGGTGCTGTACACCGGGAACATTAAAGAACCAAGGAATCTATTCGAAACAAGCAAGGGTAACGCACCCGTATTCTTTGTATCTCACCTCTATCTCTTATTTGATTTAATGTCAGACACCTGCCAATTATTTGTAAAGCGATTGTAGGCAGTACAAAGTAGAAGTAAACAATTAATATTCAATTGAAAAACAGTGAAATGTTCTGTAAACTGAACCCAACATATATTAGAATGGATCAATACATCTGTGATATGCATATCATAGTATCTGTATATTATACCATGAAATGAGAGGGAGATAGCGCAGGTGAAGTTCTCTGCTAGGATTTGCAGGAATCAGGAAGACGTCAGACTGATTATTTTATTTTGTGACAGACTTACCAGCACTTCCTTGCATATGCTTTTCAATTCATCTTCAATTTTCTCTCTGTATTCCTTGGCCATTTGAGATTTCTTTTCACCATCAGCACTTTTGGATTCAATACTCGAAATTACCCTCCAAGAGGAACGACGTGCGCCAACCACATTTTTGTACGCGACCGATAGCAAATTTCTCTCTTCATTATTCAGCTCTTCGCCCATATTTACCCGGGCTTTCATAGTTGTAGCCATATCATCATAACGTTCTGCTTGCTCGCTAAGCTTAGCTTTCGTCACGAGCTCTACTCTCTCCTTCTCTTCCTTTTTCTGAGACATTGTTGAAGGACTCGGTGGAAATGTTCGTCACGTTCTGCAAGGTTTAGGCTCGATCCAAGATGGCGACCATGAGACGAAGCACCTGCTGTCAAATTCATCCGCGAATGACTAATTATACGAAATGCAGAAGTGCCCAAAACCTTTCGCTTTTTGGTGAGTTTTTGATAACTCCAATAATTGTTGATAGAAAAAGATTTCGATTTATCATTTATCATAAAGAACCGTACATAAACACAAGCCGATTTTAAGAACTATTTTTTACATATTTTTTCTTGAAACACGGTTGTCTTTCCTTGACGGAGGCGTTCCCGAAATAGTCCAAGGGAAGTCCATTACGTCATGGTTGTCATGGGAACACATATTTTTCTTTTTAGCTCACCTGAATCAGATGTCTCATAGCTAATGAGCTTCTAGCTTCTCGCCCGTGTACATCGTTTAAATTCCTGTTTATTAGGGCTGGGTAACCACAGCTCTACATAAATGATCAATTCCTGATTAAACGCATTGATAATAGAGTCCTACGCACTGATAGGTAATCTAATTGGTTAAACAGTTTTGAACAAATTGTCTGGCTCACGGGGCGTAGCCGCGCGCATGTATCTAAGGTGAGGGAGTGTTTGTCTATAGGCGTGTGTTACGCAAATTGCGAAATATTTCCTAGGTGGATCTTAAAAATACAAAATGCTCAACCTTCAAACAGAATTTGTTGGCCTAAATCTTTCAATCATCATAGCCTAGGCCTACCCGGAAATCTAAGCCAGTTCGCTGTCTGGCCTATCCGGTATGTTATCAATGAAATTGTCAGGTATGTAGGCCTAAAGTTATCAGTTAGTTGTTCATTCAAAATTTAGAATCTAACTTCTCACAGAATTGAGATTTTGAACTTTTTGATCGCCATCACCATGCATAGGCCTAATAGGCATACTTATGTCGCTGGACTACTTACGATCGCTCAATATCAAAAAATAGGAAGAAGAAGAAGTTCATTCAAAAGTTCATTCAAAATTTAATATTCAGAACTTAATTAGATATAACTCGAAATTTAATAACGTTATTCAGAAGTTTATTCGAAATTCAAAATTCAGTAGTTTTTTCAAAAGTTTATTTGAAATGATTAATCTAATATTCAGAAGTTTATTCAGAAGTTTATTCGAAATTTAATAGGCCCTATTCATAAGTTTATTCATAAAATTCAAAATTCATTAGTTTTTTCAAAAGTTTATTTGAAATGATTAATCTAATATTCAGAAGTTTATTCAGAAGTTTATTCGAAATTTAATAGGCCCTATTCATAAGTTTATTCATAAGTTCATTCAGAAGTTTTTTCGAAATTCAAAATTCATTAGTTTTTTCAGAAGTTTATTTGAAATGATTAATCTAATATTCATAAGTTTATTCAAAAGTTCATTCGAAATTTAATATTCAGACGTTTATTTAGAAGTTAATTCGAAATTTAAAGTCCCATTATGCCTTAAATAGCTATTTTCAAAAAGCAATAACTTGGCAACCTATGTGCAAAAATGATGCATTGTGATCACTTTAATTGAGTTCCAGAGGTGGAACACCATAAGATGGAACAAAAACGAACTAAAGCCTCTAGTTGGTTTGTAAACAAAATAACGAAATGTAAACAATAAATGCGTAAGTTAAAGTCGAAGGGGAGCAACTCTTGCAAAATTAGTATTTTGTCATCCATACATTTTACTAAATGTGATTTTTGGCATACTATTTGGAAAGATATAGCTGACATTCTGTCGTCAAATATTGCTCATTTGTGAAAAATATCCTAATTCTTTGTATTTAATCTATGTACTGGATGATCGGGGAAAAAGTTTTGGGAGAGATAATGTGACTTTAAAAACATGACGTTACAGTCATCTGGAACGTCCATATATGTATAGTATTGTATGGTCCAATGATCCGGGTAGATCTACTTGAATTCGTGGATAGGCTCATCCATGAAATCCTGAAAAATGCCGAGCATAGCCTTTATTTGCCAGTCAGCTTTCCGCTGAACTATGACGGGCATATATATAATTATACGTGTTCCTCCACCCGGTTTTGAACCCGGGTCGCCAGATTAAACGGCAAGCACGCTATCATTGAGCTACAGAGGCCACCATCCAAACAGGATTCGAATCAACACGGTATATTTGTTGAACTGATTAAATTGACAACGCGCAAAGTTAATTATTCATATGACTGGATACTACGTATTGGAACAAGGGGAATAATCTATAGTATGACTTCTCGCGAACAAATTTTGTGAATTACCTCCCTTGTGCTTTAGTTCAGATTTTGTTCATCCTTTCCTAAAAGTAAAGTTCCCATGTACAGACAACCTGGAATAATAGCTTGATCTGGTCTATCTTAAACCGGTGGTCTGAAACACGTTTCTTAATAAATTGCCTATCTTGGCGGAAGAGGAAAGCTTATTATAAGAGAGCTGGAACATTCATAAAGCCAACCGGCGGTGGAATACTCATATACGTA
The DNA here is from genome assembly GCA_947247005.1 of Spisula solida. Classification (NCBI taxonomy): domain Eukaryota; kingdom Metazoa; phylum Mollusca; class Bivalvia; order Venerida; family Mactridae; genus Spisula; species Spisula solida. Next base: position 23,102,588 of record OX365960.1, on the reverse strand, counting down.
TTCTGAAGGGAAATCAGAAACAGTGCCACGTTTGCAACACCAGTAATGAGTATACGTACGCAACATGGTCAGTGAGGACAGAGTTGCACCTCTGAAAGAAAGCGGGTATCATCTACTCGAAAAACAGCACAAATGTGGAGATACTCGACAATCAATTCTCCTCGGTTTCCACCATGAGGATACTGATAATATACCTGACATTGCCATGGCCAGTACAAGAGCAAAAAAGATAGTATTAAGTCGGACAGGGAAGGCAGCACTTGAAACTTAACCAGCCGAGCACAGAAAACATAACAACATGCCAGGTACAATGCCCAACACCCAACAGAACGAGAAAATGATCCACTCAAGTCCTGCGGCTGTCAAAATCAAATAGCTTATCGAGCTTGTTTCAGCAATCAAAAAGCTGAATGCCCATGCTGAATGACATACATGTAGTTTCAATAGTTAAACGGCTGAAATACCTGGTTTTAGCTGTCTGAAGTCCTAAAAGGTTAAGGAATGACAGTATTAAAAAGCTGACTGCAAACCTGTCTCATTGACTTCGATCTGAAACTTAAAGGGACTATTGACTGACTTTGTTTCCATTATACATTTAGGTCAATAAATGTCTATTTTTAACATCAGAAACGAAAATTCCGATATTTTACGAGTATTTACGATGTTTATGTCGACTAATCATATACGCGCAGTGCACATTTTCCGATACCGCTGATATCGGAAATTTCCGGAAGCGCGTTCGTATATCTTCGTAAAATCTGACTGTGACGTCACAATCGGTACTCGCAGTTTAATCTGTCGCTCAAACAGAATGTTTCTTTTGATTTCAATCACTATAGTTTTGTGCAAATCGGGAAAATTTAACTACCTGTCTTGAGGGAAGCATCTTTTATTGTAAAAAATAATTGATTTTATGGGTTAATACGTATCGCTGGCTTAGAATTAAAAGGTTGTAGTACAAAATCAATATTTTGAGAAAACAAGAAAAAACCCGTGTCTGAGACCAGTTCCGATTTTCATGAAAATAGGCTCAAAAGAAGCGCCTCGTGGTGCAGATTTTAAATATGCATGAGTCTTATAAGGTCGTAAATAGTACTTACTATCTTCTATTGCTAAGCCAGCGATATATTTTTTTTTTACATATATACACTGTGTAAAGAAATATTCCATAAACTAGCCTTTCGTCGTTTGCACCCGGTCAGTATGTTAGTGTGCTCATTAATAATCAAATTCAAATGTGCATAAATTTTTTAAAATAATAGTATATATTATATATTATCTTTATTTCCTCCAGTATTGAAGAGCATATATATTATTATATAACAATAAATACAAAGCATACATTCAACATAGTTATAGCATGTTACAAGCATACATTATTGATGAGAAGATTAGTAAGCATAATTACACATATCAGGAGCAATTTATGAGCACATAGATAATAACTTGCATCGAACATGATATGGATAATTAAATCGCAAAGCTTTACAATATTATGACATGACAATGTTTATACACAAGAAGACATGGGGACAAATTTATAAATACATACTTAAGTTTATCCCTGACATAATGCATACATAAAACAAATCTACACAAAATATGAAAACAACGAATTGCAAGAATACAAGGGAACAACAAGTAGCAAATGGCAAACATAAATACACTCAAACATAAATACACTCAAGAGCTCACTCTACACGTATAACAGATCTGAGCATATAGTAATGAGCACATGTATACCAACAATACAGAATCACATACTGTAGTTACATAAAACACTGAATTCCACATTAAATAACCTAAATTGAATATCAACAAATCTACTTTTAATTAAAGTAGATTAGTGTTGGTGGCCAGAGTATGGTAGAAAATTGCGTTAGCAATGTTCGGTCACCAGTTGTAACATGAAATATTTTTATAGATATATACACAGCTATTCCCCACTGAGTCATGGTCTTGCCGAAACGAAATACAAGAGAAGGACGGGGGCAATACTACAAGAATGAAATACATGTATTAATATAAAATGTAATTAGAATTAAATTATGTTTATTCACCTATTTAAGATAGCTAAGTATGTAACTACAGTATATTAATAAACACTGGTAGGATAATAGGATAATTGTCAATAACTCATTAAATGTATCGTATGGACCACTGTTTTGAAGCATAGCACTCGAGATGCGTCCGGCATTGTGAATGACGGAAACCCTGACAACATTTCAATAATTTGATAGTCATGTGGTCCATTACAGAATTCTCTGAAGTTTGGAGCTCCCAATTCTTTGGAAATTTTAGTCCACATAGTATGCCTGTATGTATCGTTCGCGTTGCAAAACAAAAGTACATGTTTGCTCATATAAGCTGTGGTTATAGCACATTTGCTACATACTCTGTCGTATTTCCTGTCAAACAGACTGCACATAAGAATAAATGCAGACGTGCATTGAGGTTGTAAGTGTCTGTATGTACGACAAAACTGCCACATATTACACAAGTCATATTTTGAGTGAATACACATGAAGTCAGTAATACTTTTATCTAGGAGAAGTCTATTTTTCCATTCATTTTCAACAAGCAGATTTATTGACTTTTTAACTGTTCTTTTCCACGAAGAAATTGGTGGGAATATGCCAGAGTGTAGGTATTCTTGTAAAGCGTTTGAAAGACCGTATTTCCCTAAGATTCTGTAGATGTCTGGTATAAAACCCTTCGCATCTTTTGGAGAAATCATGAATGAAGTGAGACGATGTGCAAATACACTTTTAATCTTAAAACTAGTGTCTAAATGGCAAAGTTGACCAAAGAGTAACAGTTTTCTTTGGTCTATTAGGTTTGTTATTGGAGAAATTCCGAGGCAGCTTAATGCTATGTCTGTTCTAGTTCGAGTATTGACCGATTGAATTCTCTTAATGCACTGATTGTGTAGACCAATCTCCTGATTTTCTACCTCGGGTTTTTATTGGTGTTTATCAAAGAATACGCAAGAATCTTTGGTGTTTTCCATGTGCTCTATCGCTTAGCAGTGACATACATTTTGTTGATTGCTGGCAACAGAGTGACAAGGTTGTATTTAATTGCAACTTCCGTAATATGTATAATATGTGTACATGGTTTGCCATTGGCAGTTAACAAATAAACTAATTACCAATGTACAATCACGCGTTATCAATAAAAAAACATAATCGTTTTATAACATAACGTTATAAATGTCGGGTCAAGTACAATAATTTGAGCTACACATATTTTATAATGCACCATTATACCAGAACTAAATATGTAAGTCCTAGATTATAAGTCAGTTAAAATTCCAATGTGTTATATTCTTTGATGATATCGCTTAGCTTGGTATCCCGCGGTAATCAGTCGGGGTTCTATGATCTACGACTGGTCGCGGTGTCTTGCCGGTTAGTTTACTGTCAATTAACAATGTGTCACCAGTTACTTTGATTGCAGTTTTCGCAAGGTCAAATAGTGTTGCTATATACGATTTGTAGTAATGTATACATAATATTATATATGTGTGACAGTACTCTGGCCTATGGCACGGATATACACAGAATGTCTGTATTTCCGTGCCTATAGATACTTGCAAATAAACTTACATCGATCCGTCATGATTTTCAATTGTCTTAGACCTTACATATAATTTAAAATCTATATTTTTATAATTATGCTTAAGAGATCGAATGCAATTGAGTACAGCAATGATATCAACTAAAGAGCGCTTTAACTATTACATAGACCAAACCAACATAATTATGTTCAACATTATAAAACCAGCTTTTATGGAAAAATCAAGACATTCTCGTTAATTGGGATTTATGAGTTCTTATTTTATAACGAACAATAACATACTTTCACGTGTCTAGGGCTTTAAATGACATATTTTAAAAGAGTCAAATTAAAGACGAAGCATTTTGTTTCTCAATATGTGATTGTCATTTTTTTTTTAAAATATAAATGATATTGCTTCAAACTCAGACTATGTTTGAGAAAATATACATAGTTATGTATCTCTTACTTCCGAGGCCCTCAGGGTTTAATAAAATTTATTTAGTGTATAAATTACTTTCATTGCATCGCTACCAACCAATTTAAGTTGAAATTCTCTAGTTTCTAAACGTGCCATTGTATTAAGAATTTCTTCATTATTAATGAAATAATGCTTATTAAATATTGCACAATTTCCATTGATTTTAGTTTGTGTCCTACAAAAACCAATAAACCGTAGCCGAAATGCTGCAATATGATTGGCTAACGTCACCTGTCAATCAAAATCGACAGGAAGGTCAATTACCAGTCCGTGTAGCCAATGCGGTCAGCGATATTTACAGTGTGAATGTCTGGCCGTTATTATGATTTCCCTTATTAATAATAGGTTTGAATTGATACGGCAAAATATTTTCATTGCCATCATAATCTGTATCCGAAGATTTTATCGTTTCATTAGCTCAGGGACCGTATATTATCTTCCCAAATTAGCTGAGTCGGAAAACTTCGCTGTCCGACATCTTGTTAATAGCACGATTGTGACGTCACACGCTTCGTTTATAACATCGGACTTTTCCGGAGATATTTCCGTAAGTTTCCGTACAGGTATAACAATGGACGTGAAATATCGGTTGTACACAGGTAAATGTACGGGGAATTTCGAGGAAAATGTTGCGAATGCAATCACGATGCCGAATAGAACTATTACACAAAAGTTTAAGTCACCGGTAAATATTCCCTTTAATAAAGTACGTAGTCCACAGCCACATTACGGGGTTCCTAGACGTCAATGCTCTCCACACCGACTAGCAACATAGCCTAATGGTTGAGCGTTCGCTTTGAGTACGAGATGTCTCTGGTTCAATCCCTGACCGCGTCATACCAAAGACGAAATAAAAATGGTACCAGAAATTCCCTTGCTAGACGCTCAGCATAAAAGGGAAACTGGCTTATCTTCTCTTATACCCTCGTGGCGATGGATAACATCAGTAATGAGGTGTCGATGGTGATTAATATAAGTTGGAACAAACTTGTTTCACAATCGACCTTAAATAAAATCGTATAAACTTGCAACATGGTTTTCGGTAGAAAAGGTCATTCGAATTGCAGCTGTTAAACACCGTACTTAACTTAGCAGTAGGACTCAATCACAAACAACATATTGACATCATCCTACCTGATTTTGCTAATAAGTTTTGAAAAGGTATTTCATCGACGTCTTTCATCAAAACACGACCAGTATAGTATCAAAGGAAAGACTCTGGGGTTGGATTGACAGTTCTCTTCCCATACGAAATCAACGAGTTACACTGGGTGAATATACCACAGGGAAATGTGTAACGGGGCCGCTCCTATTTTTAGTACTTTGAGATTAATAAACGACACAGCAGGACAGGCCTGGGAGGCGACACTCCGCCCGGAAAAGAATAATAACATCCTCGAGGGCTTCAGTCCGAGGGTGATTATTCATTCCAGGCGGATTATCAACTCCCGATCAGGCTCTGAAGTGTTATAAAGTCCTTAATAATTGTTCAATTTTATAATCAAATGGGAGTTACAACAACTGACACTCCTTTTAGATACAAGAGGAGATTAGGCCTATCATGTACACCATCTGTATAAAGATTCATACCAAGAAAATAAAACAGCTCCACAGTTTAGTCTGGTTCCTGATCTTTACAATCTGCACAGTAAAGGACCTAATCTAATGGAATGTAAGATTGGGGAACGGGAACCAGACTACCCCACAGTTGCGCTTAATGATGTACGGAGACCAAGTAAAGTAAATCCTACCGACGTAGATATAGGACACTAAGGTTGCAAGTTATTAATTCACTTACAGTCAACACAAATGTTAAAGAAAGCTTATATGAAGGCAACGTAACGTCAGTTTTGCTCCAACGTGACGTCACTTTTACATGGATAACGTAACGCGCGCTCGTTCAATCGGTCCGATTATGACTATGAGATTGTGGCCCAGGCGGATAAGTGATCATCAAGCGCGTGATGGCCATAATCATCCGCAAATGGGCGCATTATTGTTACTATATAAAGTAACAAGTATATTAATTAGACGTTAATACACGACACAGCCGGGCAGGGAGGCGATAATCCGCCCGGAAAATGAATAATCACCTCGAAGAACTCAATACACTTCAGAGCATGACCGGGAGTTGATAATCCGCCCGGAATGAATAATCACCCTCGGACTGAAGCCCTCGAGGTGATTATTAATTTTCTGGGCGGATTATTGCCCCAGTGTCGCGTTTTTAAATCCGTTAAGAAGGCATGGCTATAAGTTCTTACAGTTTATCAATATACTGTATAGCGGTATATTTCACGGGGGTCTAATTTTCGCTATATTCGCGGTCAACATCGATAGCGCGAAATCTAAACCCAGCGAAATATTCACGTCGTAAATATACAAATTTTACAAAGGGAGACAATTCATGATTAAAAACCAACGTTGGTCCAATGATTTTGCAAGAAGTACGTCGATTAAGTAAAATACGGCAGTAAGACTTCGACTTATAATAAATTACAAAATATAATTCGAAAAACTCTATGCATGTGTATCAAATATCATACTTGCATCATGTTTTCTCAACGTTAAAAGGTGTTAATTATAAGCAGGTGCATCAAAATTATTAGATTTGACGCTTTTGTTTGCAAAACGTGTAAATGTTTGCTGTAAAAGTATTTGTTTGTATTATTTTCTAATGATAGTCAACTCGGCCATCAAACAAACCGTTCAAAATAACCCGCGAAACGCAACGAGCGATTTATGATCAAAATAAATAATCTTACTGTGTAATTTGTAAATCCCGTAAATCGTTTATAAATTATCAAATTTGGAAGGACAGAACCACACGCCTTATATGTTATACCGATGGACAGCATAAATAAATCACGGACAGGGGGTTTAAATAGTCTTATAAAGACTTCTTATTAGACTCTTTATACCTGGCAAGTGTTTCCCCGTGCGCCCAACAAGATCAAACGCTTTAATAACTCAAACGCAGCATGTGTACACACTGTGTTGAGACAATGACGTAATATATTCCGGCATATCGGAAGCGTTGATTTGATTTTGAGTGCGTTGTAGCAACGTTAAATGTCGCATCGACGCTAAATGTCGCACCTGACGTTAAATGTCGCAAGGCTGACGCTAAATGTCGCAACCGACGCTAAATGTCGTAATCCACCCTGACGCTAAATGTCGCATCTGTGACGTAAAATGTCGCAACAAACTGGCCTGACGTTAAATGTCGCAACATTAACGCTAAATGTCGCAATCCTTTATAAACACTCATTTGTAGTATTACTGTTCTAGTTTAAGTCAAGACGTATCCACAGTTCTTAGGGGTTTACCCAAAGGGGTACGACACATAAGCATTTAATGATAAAAAACTGTTTTAAAAAAATTTTTTTTACTTCTACTATGTAAATGTATATTGTATGAAATTTACACAGTAGAAATAAAAAAAAAATTTTTTTGAAAAAAAAAAATCACTGCATGTTCATGACTGTGTCGAACTCGTAAAAATGCCGTGCGGACCTTTCAGATTGATTCCTGCGGGCCGATTATCTAGACCCCGTCCTACATAGCCGTGCATTATCCTCTAATTAACTCATCGTGCGGGTTTGAATGCTACTTTTCGTAAACACAAATAAATTGATGTCAACAGAATTTCAATTATGATTTACATAATTATTTATTTAGTGTTCATCGGTATGAAACGCACTTTACTGGGACTCAACCGGTGTAGAGCTAGGGTTCAGCGCAGTCCAAATAATGCCGGTATACCACGGTTTATAAATAAATAAAATACCAGAATAGGTTTGCACCTATAGTGGATATCGAACCCATCCTATACGACGTCATACGGTCGTAGCAACACGGCTCGTCACGGTTAGGACGAATCGACTAAGAACTTCACGGTGTCTCTAAGGTTCATACAACGGGACAAACCGGGGGTGCCAACCGGCACAAGGTCTGCTGTCAGCTCAGAACCGGGATACACTGTGGATACAGCGGGATAATCCGTACTGAGACCGGGATGCAACATAGCGGTAGAGCTAATGTGTAGCAACGGTTGTAATCCAGTTTTGACTCCATATTTCGATTCTGTTGAAATCTTGACCATTCCTCCCGGTAGCTCCTGATGACTACATGAGGCTTTAAACATTTTAAAACAATCGGGTCTCTTTTGCCAGTTTGATAAGAGTATCACGGTTCACCATAGTTCGTCTTGCCGATCCAGCGTTGTTACGGTTGTACGACGGTTCACTGAACCGGGTATACCGTGTAAGATTCGGTTCATCCCGTTAAACCTAAAGGGGTTCGACACATAAACTCTCAGTGATTAAAAACTGTTTTCAACAAAATATTTTTTATTTCTACTGTGTATATTTTATACAACATACATGTACTTATGTAACGTTTTCGGCCGTCGTCTCTTAAACTCTAAATGTGGTAGCGTACAACTTATTGTTATTGCCCAACAATAACAATTCAACAGTTATAACCTAATGTTTCCCAACTAACAAACGTCAACAACGTGCTCACATACCTGCCTCTCACAAGACACCTTCAAGAGACTCTGCAGCGTTCCCAGCTACCCACGGCTGTAGACCTGTCTCCACACAGTAGACACACACAACCCTCGACTGTAGGTCTAACCTACTACACGCTGCACAAGCCTCACACAATATGTTCTATCAACGTGTCTCTTCTCAATAGCCCTTCAAGGAAGCTATGCTTCTCAAGAAGTCACTGGCAAGAGACACTTGCGACAATGCAGCGTACCCAGCTACCCACGGCTATAGACTGTACCACACAGCAGTCACACACAACCCTCAACTGTAGCTCTAGCCTATTACGCTGCACCAGCCTCACACAAGACGTTCTGCCAACTTCTCTCTTCCCCTAGCAGACGCACCAACCAAACAAAACCTAGCTGGAACCTATCAACTATTTACCACGTTACTAGTACTCCGCAACTATGTCCCCTAGTAGCTCTTCAAGGAAGCTAGGCTTCTCAAGAAATCACTAGCAAGAGACACTTGCGTAAATACACAGAGTGTAACGCTGGTCAATAATTCACTTCGTTTAACCAAAGTGAACGAGTCAGCTCTCGCAAGCCGACTGACGAGCACAGTGCGTGCTGCGGTATATATACCCTCATTCGGTAAGACACGCCCCTTTCTGTCAATTCAATGAAACACCCGCCATCTAGCGGGTTCCGAAGCTGAACGTAAACTAACGGAAATAACCGATACGTACCGACATACTTTAACCAATGTTTAGGCAATATCTCACAACTATACCAATAAATATAATAACCATGCAGTGTACTAACAATTACCGTGGACACCAAGCCCACATGTCTTACCAAATATGTTTAATTAATAAAAATATACTACCAACAGCCGAAACATACCGAGGTTTGTTGACTTTGATGCAAATGGAGTAAAATAACCAAAGGGGAACAACTCCCGATATCTTAATAACGGGTAGGTCTAAAACCCTACACGTTACATTACCTCCTGCCTTCAAAATTTAATAACCAATGTTTAGGCAATATCTCACAACTATACCAATAAATATAATAACCATGCAGTGTACTAACAATTACCGTGGACACCAAGCCCACATGTCTTACCAAATATGTTTAATTAATAAAAATATACTACCAACAGCCGAAACATACCGAGGTTTGTTGACTTTGATGCAAATGGAGTAAAATAACCAAAGGGGAACAACTCCCGATATCTTAATAACGGGTAGGTCTAAAACCCTACACGTTACATTACCTCCTGCCTTCAAAATTTAATCGTCCCGATTAAGTATCAATTGACCTAATGTATATGAAGAGACACCAACAGTCATAGCTCAAAGTAGTTCTAAAGCTCATAAGTGTCTAACAGAGGTAACTTGCTAATTACCCATAGTGACATTTAAAAAAATATCAATCTATCAACTGAGGAAGTATAAAATAATAAAAAGTTACAATGGTATTTGCTGAAGAGACAGCATGCAGAAGAGAAAGTAGTGTGATACAAGGTATCCGGGTGCGATACCCTAGCTCTTTACGAAAAGATCCCTTGGTTCTTTAACGTGCCCTGTGTAAAGCACCGGTACACGTGAGGCTACACCTGGGTTTCCAACCAGTTCACCTCAAACATAGATAACATAATTACATTTGTATATACACATTAAGTACAAATATCAAACACAGTTCAACAGTCTCAAGCATCAAAATACAGGCTTAAATGTTACGACCTGTACTACTCTCTTCATGTTTACACTTATCTATAACATATACTTCGCTTCCATCATCAATCTCCCCCACCTTCGATCCTTCATCGCCTATCAAACCAAGTCTAACGTCCCTATCACACACCTCTTGTTCTAAATCTAAGTGACATGAACTAGTATCACAAACAGCCTGGTCATAACAGCGCACTGGTGGTTTATCGCAACTAGTTACTATCTCCGTCAGAACCCCAACAGCCAGAGGATGTGTTCTCTTCTTGTGTTGCCGGAGATAACGTTTCTTCTTGAATGTCCAACCACATTCTTCACATTGACATCTTGACCCACCAAACGACGTTACACGATCAGCCAAATCCTGCTCTGTCTTTTCCTGAACGCTCGGACCCAAAGTCACTTCCGACTGACTACATTGTACACTAAGAGTTTGTTCCTGTTCTTTCTTACTTGATTCAAAACGTTCGGAAGTACAAGTGTTTGTGGTACAAGTTTCGCCTAACTCAATATCTAACGCCTTTTTCCAAGTAACTGTTTTTGCTGAATGCAACGGCTGCAACCTCATTGTTTTAATATGGCACGACTTCGGTGTAGACGTGCGTGTATCAGATTGCTCTAATTTAGACAGATATAGTTCTAGATTTGAAATTTCTATTTCGACTTTGAGCATTTCATTCTCCAGTATAAGCTCTTCGATTTGCTTAGCCAAATCAACCTTTGTATCCCCCATATTCTTGGATACTGCCATAGCAGGTAAGAGATAATGGTGGTTTTATCAATTATCCCACCGCTGCCACCAATGTAACGTTTTCGGCCGTCGTCTCTTAAACTCTAAATGTGGTAGCGTACAACTTATTGTTATTGCCCAACAATAACAATTCAACAGTTATAACCTAATGTTTCCCAACTAACAAACGTCAACAACGTGCTTACATACCTGCCTCTCACAAGACACCTTCAAGAGACTCTGCAGCGTTCCCAGCTACCCACGGCTGTAGACCTGTCTCCACACAGTAGACACACACAACCCTCGACTGTAGGTCTAACCTACTACACGCTGCACAAGCCTCACACAATATGTTCTATCAACGTGTCTCTTCTCAATAGCCCTTCAAGGAAGCTATGCTTCTCAAGAAGTCACTGGCAAGAGACACTTGCGACAATGCAGCGTACCCAGCTACCCACGGCTATAGACTGTACCACACAGTAGTCACACACAACCCTCAACTGTAGCTCTAGCCTATTACGCTGCACCAGCCTCACACAAGACGTTCTGCCAACTTCTCTCTTCCCCTAGCAGACGCACCAACCAAACAAAACCTAGCTGGAACCTATCAACTATTTACCACGTTACTAGTACTCCGCAACTATGTCCCCTAGTAGCTCTTCAAGGAAGCTAGGCTTCTCAAGAAATCACTAGCAAGAGACACTTGCGTAAATACACAGAGTGTAACGCTGGTCAATAATTCACTTCGTTAACCAAAGTGAACGAGTCAGCTCTCGCAAGCCGACTGACGAGCACAGTGCGTGCTGCGGTATATATACCCTCATTCGGTAAGACACGCCCCTTTCTGTCAATTCAATGAAACACCCGCCATCTAGCGGGTTCCGAAGCTGAACGTAAACTAACGGAAATAACCGATACGAACCGACATACTTTTAACCAATGTTTAGGCAATATCTCACAACTATACCAATAAATATAATAACCATGCAGTGTACTAACAATTACCGTGGACACCAAGCCCACATGTCTTACCAAATATGTTTAATTAATAAAAATATACTACCAACAGCCGAAACATACCGAGGTTTGTTGACTTTGATGCAAATGGAGTAAAATAACCAAAGGGGAACAACTCCCGATATCTTAATAACGGGTAGGTCTAAAACCCTACACGTTACATTACCCCCTGCCTTCAAAATTTAATCGTCCCGATTAAGTATCAATTGACCTAATGTATATGAAGAGACACCAACAGTCATAGCTCAAAGTAGTTCTAAAGCTCATAAGTGTCTAACAGAGGTAACTTGCTAATTACCCATAGTGACATTTAAAAAAATATCAATCTATCAACTGAGGAAGTATAAAATAATAAAAAGTTACAATGGTATTTGCTGAAGAGACAGCATGCAGAAGAGAAAGTAGTGTGATACAAGGTATCCGGGTGCGATACCCTAGCTCTTTACGAAAAGATCCCTTGGTTCTTTAACGTGCCCTGTGTAAAGCACCGGTACACGTGAGGCTACACCTGGGTTTCCAACCAGTTCACCTCAAACATAGATAACATAATTATATACACATTAAGTACAAATATCAAACACAGTTCAACAGTCTCAAGCATCAAAACACAGGCTTAAATGTTACGACCTGTACTACTCTCTTCATGTTTACACTTATCTATAACATATACTTCGCTTCCATCATCAATCTCCCCCACCTTCGATCCTTCATCGCCTATCAAACCAAGTCTAACGTCCCTATCACACACCTCTTGTTCTAAATCTAAGTGACATGAACTAGTATCACAAACAGCCTGGTCATAACAGCGCACTGGTGGTTTATCGCAACTAGTTACTATCTCCGTCAGAACCCCAACAGCCAGAGGATGTGTTCTCTTCTTGTGTTGCCGGAGATAACGTTTCTTCTTGAATGTCCAACCACATTCTTCACATTGACATCTTGACCCACCAAACGACGTTACACGATCAGCCAAGTCCTGCTCTGTCTTTTCCTGAACGCTCGGACCCAAAGTCACTTCCGACTGACTACATTGTACACTAAGAGTTTGTTCCTGTTCTTTCTTACTTGATTCAAAACGTTCGGAAGTACAAGTGTTTGTGGTACAAGTTTCGCCTAACTCAATATCTAACGCCTTTTTCCAAGTAACTGTTTTTGCTGAATGCAACGGCTGCAACCTCATTGTTTTAATATGGCACGACTTCGGTGTAGACGTGCGTGTATCAGATTGCTCTAATTTAGACAGATATAGTTCTAGATTTGAAATTTCTATTTCGACTTTGAGCATTTCATTCTCCAGTATAAGCTCTTCGATTTGCTTAGCCAAATCAACCTTTGTATCCCCCATATTCTTGGATACTGCCATAGCAGGTAAGAGATAATGGTGGTTTTATCAATTATCCCACCGCTGCCACCAATGTAACGTTTTCGGCCGTCGTCTCTTAAACTCTAAATGTGGTAGCGTACAACTTATTGTTATTGCCCAACAATAACAATTCAACAGTTATAACCTAATGTTTCCCAACTAACAAACGTCAACAACGTGCTCACATACCTGCCTCTCACAAGACACCTTCAAGAGACTCTGCAGCGTTCCCAGCTACCCACGGCTGTAGACCTGTCTCCACACAGTAGACACACACAACCCTCGACTGTAGGTCTAACCTACTACACGCTGCACAAGCCTCACACAATATGTTCTATCAACGTGTCTCTTCTCAATAGCCCTTCAAGGAAGCTATGCTTCTCAAGAAGTCACTGGCAAGAGACACTCGCGACAATGCAGCGTACCCAGCTACCCACGGCTATAGACTGTACCACACAGCAGTCACACACAACCCTCAACTGTAGCTCTAGCCTATTACGCTGCACCAGCCTCACACAAGACGTTCTGCCAACTTCCCTCTTCCCCTAGCAGACGCACCAACCAAACAAAACCTAGCTGGAACCTATCAACTATTTACCACGTTACTAGTACTCCGCAACTATGTCCCCTAGTAGCTCTTCAAGGAAGCTAGGCTTCTCAAGAAATCACTAGCAAGAGACACTTGCGTAAATACAAAGAGTGTAACGCTGGTCAATAATTCACTTCGTTTAACCAGAGTGAACGAGTCAGCTCTCGCAAGCCGACTGACGAGCACAGTGCGTGCTGCGGTATATATACCCTCATTCGGTAAGACACGCCCCTTTCTGTCAATTCAATGAAACACCCGCCATCTAGCGGGTTCCGAAGCTGAACGTAAACTAACGGAAATAACCGATACGTACCGACATACTTTTAACCAATGTTTTAGGCAATATCTCACAACTATACCAATAAATATAATAACCATGCAGTGTACTAACAATTACCGTGGACACCAAGCCCACATGTCTTACCAAATATGTTTAATTAATAAAAATATACTACCAACAGCCGAAACATACCGAGGTTTGTTGACTTTGATGCAAATGGAGTAAAATAACCAAAGGGGAACAACTCCCGATATCTTAATAACGGGTAGGTCTAAAACCCTACACGTTACACTTAGAAGAAATAAAAAAATATTTTTTTTGAAAACAGTTTTTAATCACTACAGACTTATGTGTCGAACCCCTTTGGGTAAACCCCTAATAACTGTCGATACGTCTGGACTAAAACTAGAACAGTAATACTATAAAAGAGTGTTTATAAAGGATTGCGACATTTAGCGTTAATGTTGCGACATTTAACGTCAGGCCAGTTTGTTGCGACATTTAACGTCACAGATGCGACATTTAGCGTCAGGGGGGATTGCGACATTTAGCGTCGGTTGCGACATTTAGCGTCAGCCTTGCGACATTTAACGTCAGGTGCGACATTTAGCGTCGATGCGACATTTAACGTTGCTACATGCGTAATTACATAGCGTATCGTCAGTTCTAAAAAAGGTCGGACTTGTTTAATTAATTATTAATTATGGACTATGATAGCAATATGGGACTTGTAAAAACGTACGTATGTTCGCAATTAATCAACACTTAATGAATACTTGAATTGTCATTACGCCCGGTTTTCTTACGATATTGCATGTAAGTTTTAAGCTTTATAAATTGCCGTGTTCAGCAATCAATTTCCTTTTTTTAGTTTCCAAGGTGTAACTAACGTAAGATTGACCTCCCATTTTATGTTTACCAACAAGGTTTTAAATTCGCGGTCGAGGTAGTTTGCGCGAAATCAAGACACCGTGAATTTAAAAGGATCCACATAACGCGAATAATGGACCCCGTGAAATATACCCGCTATACAGTAAGTACATCGTACTAATACTGAAATAGTCACCTCGGAAGTTTAATGTGATTCTATATATGTGTGTATGTCTTCCTGGAAATCTCCTGAAAGTAAATTTTAAAGAGGTTACTTCCCTACACAGAAATGAGCTATTCTTAAAGGTGTACAACGCCCATTTGATCATTAAAACATATTTAAACCTTTTTGTGATCATTGAAACATCCGAAATTAGCTGAATATTTGTGATATATCGTAATTAGAGCTGGAAATGTCTCTCTGTCGCCTTATTGCATAACAAAAGTAGCAGATTTTAAAAAAAGAAATTCAGTTTCGTCATGCACAAATGCGACACAGAGAGATATGTTCAGCTGCACTTTATTGCAATGGTTCTAATAACGGATGTTTTAGCTAAGGTGATCACAAAATTGATTAAAGTCACATTATCTCTCCCAAAACTTTTCCCCCGATCATCCAGTACATAGATTAAATACAAAGAATTAGGATATTTTTCACAAATGAGCAATAGTTGACGACATAATGTCAGCTATATCTGTCGAAATAGTATGCCGAAATCACATTTAGTAAAATGTATGGGTGACAAAATACTAATTTTGCAAGAGTTGCTCCCCTTAGATTTTAACTTACGCATTTATTGTTTACATTTCGTTATTTTGTTTACAAACCAACTAGAGGCTCTAGTTCGTTTTTGTTCCATGTAATGGTGTTCCACCTCTGGAACTCAATTAAAGTGATCACAATGCATCATTTTTGCAGATAGGATGCCAAAGTATTGCTTTTTGAAAATAGCAATTTAAGGCATAATGGGACTTTAAAAGATTGTTAATACATATATACTATTGATCGACGACTTTATGAACCTCGGAAATTTAATAGCATAATGTTTCTATTAGTGCGTCATTTTGAAAATGTTCTTGTAGGATAATTACATTGCACGTATGTGGGGAAAAGTTTGATTATTATTTTGTGCTTAAAAGGAATATAGATTTGTACAATCTCGATTGTTAACTCATAGATCTGTATAAACTATTTATGAAAAAATAGGCCTATGTCCACGGTTGATGGGATATGTCACGAGTTGTATTAAATAGAAACGCGAATATACAACAAACATGACGAATTTTAGCATTTACACTGGAAATCGTACATTACCCCAAGTGACTCTTGAAGAAATTAATCACGAGGAATTCATAAGACACCTTCCTACAACGATTTTTACAATCATCATTGCCTTGGTTGGCATACCCGGAAATGGACTAGTATGTTATATATACAGATTTAAGCACCAAAATTCAAGTCCGAAATGGTTCATGTTCTTCATAGGACTAGTTGATCTTTTCTGTTGCTGTTTAGTCGCTCCGGGTAATATAATACAATTCAGTGAGGAATATTCATATACGGACAACATATCATGCAAGGTTTCAGTCTTTGCTGTATTATGGGCAAACCTCTCAATGGCATTCACTGTGGTCATCGTCACGATCGACCGATTTAGAAAAATATGCAAGCCTCATGCATGGCAGATCACCGTTCGGATAGGGCGTTTCTTGTGTGTGGCAGTCCTTGTCATTGCCTTCGTTATAGCTGTACCAACCTTAGTCGTTTACGACATTCGCGAACATAGCATACCCGGACACGACCTAAATGGTACGAAATGTAAATTCAACTTCCGCAAGAGCAGTGGCAAGTTTAATGTAGCTTCTTTCTTATACGTGATTTTTGGAATGACCACGTTTATAGTTGCCTTGGTAACTATTTGTGTACTGAATTGTTTCATTGGGAAACTGATTAGACAACGTGTTATACAAAGACGGGAAACCAACAATCTTGCCGGAACACCAACGACTGACAAACAAGCAGAAGCTGTCGGCTTCGAAGCCCAGGAAAAGACAATCAAAGTTCACGTAAATCCACCAGTTCACGTAAGTGAAAATAACATGGAATCAACAACAGCAAGTGAACCGACTGAGCTTGATAAAGAGGACACATTAACAACAGCCAGTGAACCGACTGAGCTTGATAAAGAGGACGCATTAACAACAGCAAGTGAACCGACTGAGCTTGATAAAGAGGACGCATCAACAACAAGTGAACCGACTGAGCTTGATAAAGAGGACACATCAACAACAGCAAGTGAACCGACTGAGCTTGATAAAGAGGGCGCATTAACAACAGCAAGTGAACCGACTGAGCTTGATAAAGAGGACGCATCAACAACAGCAAGTGAACCGACTGAGCTTGATAAAGAGGACACATCAACAACAGCAAGTGAACCGACTGAGCTTGATAAAGAGGACGCATCGACAACAGCAAGTGAACCGACTGAGCTTGATA
Organism: Spisula solida; assembly: GCA_947247005.1. Taxonomy (NCBI): domain Eukaryota; kingdom Metazoa; phylum Mollusca; class Bivalvia; order Venerida; family Mactridae; genus Spisula; species Spisula solida. Next base: position 23,084,975 of record OX365960.1, on the reverse strand, counting down.
AAGAGGACGCATCAACAACAGCATGTGAACCGACTGAGCTTGATAAAGAGGACGCATCAACAACAGCATGTGAACCGACTGAGCTTGATAAAGAGGACGCATCAACAACAGCATGTGAACCGACTGAGCTTGATAAAGAGGACGCATCAACAACAGCATGTGAACCGACTGAGCTTGATAAAGAGGACGCATCAACAACAGCATGTGAACCGACTGAGCTTGATAAAGAGGACGCTTCCACTGAGCCTAAGCCAAAATCTGCAACATTCAATGGTACCGACGCTCCATCAATGGACATGTTATCGTGCCATGGCACTAGCGAGATCGACTATGTTCCGAAGCGTACATTGAACAAAAATAGAAAGACAAAAACACTGTCAGCACGAGTCAGACAAGCTCGAGTCCGAAAAGCCACTCATAGCATGTTTCTAATGTCAGTTGCATTCGTACTGAGTTATCTACCTTTCCTGTGTTTGATGTTGGTGCGAGGCATCATAACCGACTTTTATGAACCCCTTGCCGATACTGAACGAGCAGTGGTCAAGTTTTTTACAAGGACATTTATGCTTAGTTATGCCATCAATCCATTTATATATTGGATATCGGACTCGAAATTTAGGCAAAGTTCTAAACAGATTCTAGTTTCCATTAGGGGCAAATTTTGCAGGTTTCTATAAATACATGTAATGTGTTACTGAGTATTCAGCTATATATACTGTTTGCTTTCGTCGTTTCCTGTTCTGTTTTAATCTCTTCAAAATATAACACAATTTGGGAAAATCACAATTAGTAGAGGGCAGATATTTTTTTAGAAAAAAATGCAAAACAATTATTTTTCTAGGATCATGTCACATAATATAAGTCTTACAACATACTTAAGATCTAGGTACATATTTGATTGTGAAATTCGAAATTGGGGTAAAACTTTACAAAATATAAAAGCAAAGCAAGATTTTTTGGAAACTATGGATCACTTTGTCATTAATGGGTTTATTTGATAATAATAGATTGTGATATGTAGGTCAATACTTTTATTCTAATACATAAAACATCGTTTTCGATATTATAGCGCAAAATGCGATATTTTGGGGCAAAACCTTTCAAAATATAAACAAAACCGTGAATTTTGGAAATTAGTTGACTAAGCTATTAATGAATTGATTTGATAATTAACCACTGTGATAATTACATAGTGCCTTGTGGTTTAATGCACCAAAAGGAAATTGGCAGACTATTATGCTAAATGAATGTCTTTTTGGGGTAAAATAATTACAAAATAAAAAACAAAAGTGTGAATTTTGGGAATATGTTGATTATTTTGTAATGTTTACCCCATAAAATAAATACCGCACACTATGGAACTTGATTTCAGTATTGTACTAGACATCCATAACAGTACATGATCCAACAAAATTATTTTCTGTGTATTTTATTTCTCTTTTTGTAAATGTGGCACTCATAAGGGGACCTGTGGTAATTAAATGACGTCTTCATATTTATTTACGCGACGTCAATAACGTCATTTCAATCGTCATGTCTAGTTTTCATCATGTCATAGCATGTCACTAAGTTGGACCATTTTAAAAGGTATAACTTTTTGGAAACCTTATACATTAAACTACACAATTCTATAAGTCCGGAGAATTTGACACGACTCTCGAACTTTAATTAGCATACTTTAACAGCTGACGTGCAGCATAATTTAACAGCTGATATACTGTCTATATTTATAATCCCGTTTGTATGTTTTGATAGGCGAGAAATATCACGAAGACGCCCGAGGAGCAATACCAACACAAATCTAAAGGACCGATATTGCACGATTTGCTCGCGGAAAGGAGCAGGGACGATAAGGGGTGATTTTGGCCCCACTTTCATTTTTTATGAAACTTTTATCATTCAAAGGTATGCACATCCAGTGAAAGATTTTAATATATTTATACATTTTTTTTCATTTTTGTTGCCATGGCAACCATTTCTTTAAATTACACAAAAATGCCAAAATGCGTATTTTACATGGTACTTTTGTGAAAATGTTGTTGATGAAAGACCATACCTCATTGAGTATGATTCAAATATTTATTTCTTCATTTTCATATTTTTGGTTGCCATAGCAACCATTTATTGTTTTAACTTAAATATGTTTAAACAAAGTTTATAAGACATCTGATTTTTTATAAGTGATGTCAATGATATACACAACATTCAATTGTATGGTTCAAATTATTGATGTTATAATTTATTGATTTTGTTGCCATAGCAACCACTTCAAAAATCTCAAAAAACACCCAATTTTCAGTTTTCCCTTATTTTTTGTGAATGTACCATAAATGAAGGACTTTATATCCCTGCATATTAAACAGACATGGTTTATTCATTCTAATTCTTTATCGTTGCCATAGCAACCATTTCTAGAAAACAACCAGTACGTGGAAAATGACCATATTTCACATTTATGACTTTTTATGTAACTACATGTATTATGTCAATAAAAAAACATTTCTTCTTTGTGTCCCTTTTCATTCATCTGCTATGGTGTTTTCTGTTTCCATAGCGACCATTTCTTTAAATTAAATAGAATATGTAGAAAATTGTGGTACTGCATGCCAACAAAACACAAGTTGAAAGTATAGTGTTTATCTCTATGTAAAAGTGCTTGTTGTAGTAAGTGTTGCTATTAATATATCAGCATATTACTGGTGTGTTGAAGTCACATTAAAACTGGTTACTGGTATTTGTGCAACCTTTTAGTGAGTTATTGTGATAGTCAATTGGTCTAACATGTTCATTCTTTTGCATTGCTAAGTGAAATACAGTACATATTTGAATCCCACTTCCCATTACAGGTGCACAGTATTCAAACCAGACTGATCAAGCTACTGTCTATGGAAGAATAATTGACCTCCACTACATAATTATGTCTGAAATATTTTTTCAAATCTTTGTGTTTGTCACTTAAGTGTGTGTGATTACAACAACCCTCCTTATTCTTTGAAGAGTCAAGCTAAAAACAAGTAAAACTGTATTTCATATTATTTTTTTATGAAAAAAATGTCAATAAAAAGACAAACACTGTCAAGTAAAACATGAACACTTTAATTTTATGGTAATTGTCACATACTCCCAAAACATCTTTTTATGTATTTGTACATAAAATGATCACATGTAATTACAGAACCAGAAAGAGGCATACATTATATATGTTAGAGAACATGCAGTTTAATCTTATCACTGGTTCACTTGTAAAATAGCCAATGGGACAATATCAAATTGCAATGATTGTCACAGCAATGAAACCAAATAATCTAGTTGTTTAATCAGGCATTTTAGTTGAGGTTTAACATAGGTGTACAGCATAAACCCATGTAAATGTTGATTCTGAATTAAGACTTATACATTTTTTTTTAAAATTCAATTAATTCAGCCACTGTAAGATGAGTGATAAAGCAGTATAACTGGTCAACTTTGATAGTGAAGACCATCCATTCAAACAATTAATAAACAATGTAGCACAATAAAACAAGTTTACCTCACTTACAATCATCCTCTTTGATACAATCAGCAAAACATTTAGGACAAAATGGTATTTTTTGATGATTTACTCTTATTCAATTTCAATCCTACTCAATATGAAACAGACTTAATTGTTCATATGGCAACATACTTATTGCAGTTTTACTGCATATGTGCATGTATATTAATTACTATAAGTGCATAATATATACAATTATGTTATACATGTATTTGATTATGAATCACAATTAATACATAAACAAATTAACACTTGTAAGTTAACTCAACAATTAACATACATTATATGTAAAGTAATGTTATATACATCTATAGGAAATAACATTAAACAATTAAAATGTAACAAGTGAAGAAATAAACTTATTAATCCAATGTAGTATCAATTAGATGAAGAAGTCCACTTTTGAAAAGGCAAAATCAAAACGCCCAGGTTATGTAAGGACATTGTTTGCTACCATTTACTAGTACTGTAGCTGTTATAAATACTCCCATTAGGGTGAAAATTTCCATATTACCTTAACAAAAAGTTATATGACTAAATTAGACAGAAAAGAGCTGTAATTGACAACAAACAGTTTTTACATGGCAAATTGAACTAAACACTAATAGTTCCAGTCTTCTATACACACTGTAGTGCATCAGTACAAAGATCTAAACGCATGTATTTTTTTAGATCTTTGATAAGTACAATTTCCAAGTTATATAAAGCACAAAAGTCAGGAACATTCAATTTGAAAGAAGTCCTATTGCAAGCAACAAACAGTTGAAAATTGAGTTGGTGATTTTTGATTGGTAAATTATATAAAGTGACTTGCTAATGATAAGTTCTACAAACTACACCCATTCTGATGGCAGCAAAGACAGCATGATCAAGTGAACTTTGCTATCCAAGCAGGAATTAAGGAATCTGACTTGATATGTATATATGACACAATTTAAGTTTTAATGGGTTTATGTGCACGTGCACAGTTCTGGTGAGTGTTGTATTTCCTATCCGATTTGTTATAATCTTTACAATACTGGTCACATGCACAGTTCAGTTTTATTGAGTGATGCATTCCCTGTCAGATTTGTTATAACCATTTTACAATACTGGTCATGTGTTTTTATGTTTTCTGTGCTCGGCTGGTTAAGTTGAGTGCTGCCTTCCCTGTCTGACTTTTTATATAAGGAGGGGATGGAAAAATAACAAGAGGTCCAAAAGGACCATAGGTTGCTCACCTACCAATCGGCCTTTTGGTATATTTTGTTTCCTCATACAGACAACAACATGTCAAAAATGTCCTGTAGACTTCACAACATTGGCCTAAATGAATAGCAAAATTTACCAAGAATGGTACATGCGTGTATATTGTGAAAATTATGCACCAGCTATATACAATATGAATATCTCGAGGACATCCCGGAACATATACTCCAACACGCACCGTCAGTAATGTAGTACAACACAGATCAATAACAGTTACGGAGGAAATAAATGCCACGAATACAGTATATTAAGTGGAAATTTCCAAGGAAAGAATAGTTAAATTTCCGACATTTCTTCGTCCGGAAATAAAAGCGATTTTAAAATTTTCTTAGCGAACTCGTAAATTCGCCAATATCTCAATTCGCCAATATCTCCACTTCAGCTGGCCCCAATTCCACGAAAGAACTTAAGTTATTGCTCAGCTGAGACTGCCGTTTTAAAAACATATTTTGTTGGTTAAATGACTTTCATGTATACTAGTATTATTGTTTCATTACAGTTGAGATGCCAATTTAGTAGAACAATACATGTACATGATAAGTCCGATTTAAACAGAGAATTACGGAACGCCATATCTGCCTTCTGTTAGTATTTGATTAATACTAACAGAAGGCAGATATGGCGTTCCATAATTGTGTTGTGTGCATTTACTAAGTTGTTCTGTGCTGCTATCATTATGTTATGAGTATTTGCCAACTCGTTCTGTACTTAAAACTTTTGTCTTGCGCAAACACCAGCTCTTTCTGTGCATTCGTCATTATGTTATGTACATTTACTAACTTGTTCTGTACAAACCTCATTTTGTTGTGTGCATACATTGTTTCTTTCTGTGCAAGTTGTCATTGTGTTATGTGTATTTAACAGATTGTCCGGTAAATAAACTATATATGCTGTTCTGTGCATATGTCAATATGTTATGTGCATTTACCAATTCGTTCTGTACTAAAACAGTTTGTCATGTGCGTACACCATTTCGTTCTATATGTTTGCCATTATGTTGTGTGCATTAATCATGTTCTGTACTTACAGCAGTTTGTCATGTGCGTACATAATTTCGTTCTGTGCAAACATATTAATTAAATACTAAACATCTACACGACCTGTTAGGAAGAATGTCATCACAGTCATGACGAAGGATCTTGAATGGGCCTCACTTGAAGCTCGTCGTCAACACACCAAGGCTAACCACGATGTATTGAAAAAAAGCAATAACCGCGTGGACATTCAAGCGTGTTAGATACTCGTCCCAACAGGTCACGCCAACATGTTCCAAGTACCATTCACTAGCGTCAACGCCTGCAGTTACTCGTTTTTTCCTTTTGGCATCCGCATAATAACTATCAGATCATTACTTGCTCATTCTTGGAAGTTCTCAAGGCAAGGATAGGTGCGCCAATCATTTAACTCTGAGGCAACGTTTTAAAACCTACTTTCTTTGATGTCTCCCCTTACGCATTCACAATATGTCAGATATGGATAAATTAATTTTTCTTTTCAATAACTCAGAGATGATACGCATAAGTGCCAAAACCTGCTACAATATTTTACAGCGTCGTTCTTTTTATCTTTAGAAATAATGTACGCATTTGATTAAATTATAATAGTTTAGTTCGTCTGAAGAACAGTTGTTAATCAAATTAGTACCAATCTGATTGATCCTAAGTAGATTTCATATGTCATTTCTTAAATATGCTCTATAGTGCACGGTAACTCTCAGTATCTTAATAATTTCTAGTTTTAATTTATATTTTAATAAGGATTAACAACTGTTTTTCAGTTTTAAACATATATTATGTAAAAATGTGTAATATCAGATTTTTATATACGGTACATGTACCTTGTGATAATTAGATGTTTTATTATAATGTAGATACATAATGTCTCTTATAACTCTTAATAAGAGTGGCTATATATGATTTGTGTTTTATGTTGTGTGCAATATATATGTTGTAAATATAGATGAGACTCTAAATAAAAATATAAATAAATTCACCTTTGTGCGACAATGCCCCAGAGGCGTCATGTATAGTTTCGAGAAGAAGCAGAACAAATGAAAACAAAACATTCAATAGAATTCGAAGCTAAATTACCGGTGATACGAATGCATGTGCATACAAATTATACCAAACTGTTACTCCAGCTAAATTAAATTACCGCTTCGTCAAGTTTAACATCATGTCTCTTTAGCTGTTAATATTCTGAAATATGGATTCCACAGCAGCCAGTTATCCTGGAATAACATAGAGAACGATGATTGTTTGCCAGACAATAGAAACATATATTTAGCCTTACATTATGGGCGCGACCGAATGCATTTGACATGTAACAAATTGGGCTAATGCAAATACGCGTGAGCTGCCGAGTAATTAGCATAATGAGTTAGCTCCAAATTAATTAATTCATCAAATAGTAATAGCCTCCAATATAATTATATTGTTTCAAATTTCAGATCAAGCAAATATATAAATACTTAATTTGCCCCCCAATTCGGCGGGGCAAAATAAATTTCCGAGTGGGCAAACATTTTGATAAGAGTGAGCCGCCAACCAATAAGGTTTGTAATGGGCAGGCCCCGGGCCCTAAAACTCGGTATATGATTTCGAGTGGGCTAAAATAAAAGAGTTAGCCACGAACCAAGTAGGTTTCAAATAAATAGAGTGGCCCCAGAGCCCTAAATACTCGTATTAGTTGGGAGTCCATCAGCACAAAAGTCGCTTATTTTTCATGGTCCATGGCATTTTTTAGTAGAAGTGTTTCAATACCATATTTGAATTGCCCAATACCAGTTGTATATGGTTTGGGTAGATGCCACGCGCAAAACCCTCTGTGAAGGTCATAAATGAGGTCAAAGGTCAATTAAGTGCATATAGCATACATCAACTTGAAATTGCACCATATCTTGGTCAATTCTACAGGTAGAATGGTCAAAATGGTATCAAAATGAAGCTAATGAATTGGCTCATCATTTGCAATGATTTTATGCAAATTACCACATTTGCATACTCGTGAATATTAATGAGGAAGTCAAAAATTTGTAAATTTCCGTTAAAAATCTACTAGTATAGTTGACAAATATATGCCATATCTTCCTTATTTCTATTATTTAAAGATCCGAATTGTACCAAAACCATGTGAAGACATAGGGCTTTCGTTAAATGTATATTTTTATAGATAAATATAATTTAATTCCACCGAGAATAACCGCCAAAGGTGGGTGGGGGTAAATTTAAAACAGTACGTAAAAATCTCAATACAGTCAGAATCAACATTAAACACTCATTAAACATATTCCTTATATCAAAATATGATTTATTCGTGGAAATTCATTTTAACTTACTTAAATATTATGCTAATTAACTCATTTGCATATTTATGAATATTGATAATGTATTGAACATGTATGACAAATAGCGTCCAAATAAGGATCTATATCTGAGTGATAAACAAGCAGTGCCTTTTAATAATTATACAAAATGCAACACATATGTCTCATTACACAATATATGTTTGTACATGACATGTAGAACTGTATTATTTATTCTTATAATCATCGGCAAACCACAGTAGTTTCTACCGTTGTTATACAAATTATACCAATTCCAATCAAAGAAAACATGTAGTGCCGTCAACGTAAAATGTCGCCTGGTATATTAACCTCTTAATTAATAAGTTGGTATTTTTTAACAAACTACCGGGTATACGTATGTTATTTTAGTTGCATGTATAGAGTCGTATTGGAGAACAAGAAAACGTTATTCTTAGCCAATTGCAGTTCATTTCTTTCGTACCCTGACTTGTCCGTACTTTCACAATGTTTATAAAGCCTTAGTTGATACAGTTTGTTGCTATTTTAATCAGTAGCAATATGAAGTAAGTAACGATGATTAGGACGGTATAGTATGCACATATGAGTAATTTCCTTTTTGAACGTTTCTATTGTGACTTTACAAATCATAAGCTTATCAATAAAGACTACACAACTTGAATTCAAACGAGATAGAAAAAGTCGCCCGATGCGTCGAATTATATCTGGTCCTGATACTAATATACCCATGTCACAATCAAACGATTATATCTTCCTAATTAGTTAAACCGAAGTCGATACTCGCTAAGTTACTTTCCTTTAGTTTGCGAACAAAGTCAGAGACGTTACTAAGAAAGAACGAGCTTGTTGTAAGAGAAAGCTACCACAATGTACAGAAGACAACGAAAAGACGCGAAGTTTGCCAAATGTCATCAAAAGATGCGAGGGTCATTTTATGCTTTGGGTGCTTCAAGCGAAGGATGCCTTACTTATTTATTATTCAGTTCTCTTCATCGATTCCGTTTTTCCTCAGGTTCGGCCTCTACTGTTCTTCGCCTTGCGGTTTTCAGTCTTGTTCTCGGTCTCTTAATGCCACGAGGTATCAATTGAGACGCTTGAAGCATATACATTTCCCACTGCGTATGTCTTTGTCTAGGGGATGAACTCCCAATATGGATTTGGAAGGCATCGTAAACAGGTTGCTTGTGGTCTAGGGGAAGTATAAGGGAGGTCATCAGACAAGTTGTGACATCAGGAGGAATCATGATGATCAAGGAGTATCGGGGTGCATTGCAAAAACTCTCGATGTGCTCGAGACGTTATGCGTCAATTCCTCTTCCTCGGGGATGTACTTCCGATGGATTTAAGAGCTTAGCAGGCGTCTATGATCCCAGTTATCTCAGAGAAGGCATCCGGTGTCTCGGGTAATCTTTATGAATGTTTTGGGGAATCTGGAGACATCTTGTGAAAACGCGAGTACATGTACATACGTCAGGGTAATTCAATGCATGCATATTTTTACCCGATGTATTCGCGCTGTCATGTCGGAAATAACCCGGGAAGGCATCCCAGAAGCGCACCAAAGACTCGGGAATACCAGTTATCATGTTAACCTATGCGCTAGGCATCCCAGTGATATTTGGGACACATTCTCCGTCTCGGGATTACAATTTTGAATGGAAACTTCGGGTATGTCATGAGACATTTTGGGTCATCGTGAGTAATCGGGTGGGGGTATCGGTAGACATCGGATGACTCCCGAGTTGTCATGAAGTAATACGTTTGTCCAACTGCCTCGATGATTTACTCCCGATGGAAATTAGGGACTTCGGGATGTGTTGGGATCAGGTTCTGCAAGAAAATCGGTAGTATCGAGAGACGTAGACAAATGTGTAATTCCTTATCTCTGATAAGTTCGCATCGTGTACCTTGGCATAGCCCCGACATATGTTCTGGGGAATTGTCCCAGTTACCGGAAGCCTACGTCTGATAATAGTTGAATGAGACAGGTAGAATTTGTCAAGATATAATATGTTAAAAATATTTGGGCCAAAATATTTTTCAGATTTGTCGTAGGTAGCCGTTGTGGAAACTTGACATGAGTATTTTCATGTTAGCTTAAATTTGCTTGATATATTCGCAGATTCGCAACTTTGTTGTTTGGTTGTACTGTTTAGATTTTCCAAATTTGACGTAATCTATATAATGTTGATCAAAAAAGGTTCGCTATGTTTGTCTATTAAGTGTAATAATGTTGTCAACCTGATCAATGTATAAGTCTTCAGCAAAGGTCTGAAGTATGGCTTGTGTCTCTCTGGTGTTGATTTGTAGTCAAACCTAGTTTGCATACTTGCTAAAGAAGAGTATGAAGGGTATTAAAATAATTATCGGATGGCATGATATTGATGTTTATAGAATCACCATCTGGGACATTCAAATATTCAAGTCTGTATGAAAGTTGTAACATCAAAGAAAACCAAACTGTGTACTGTACATATAATTCTCAGAACATGTCCCCAAACGACTACCGTATCATTGTTGGGTTTCTCTCTTTGACGGGATGTGAAACTATTATTCTGCTTGAAAAGATATGAACTTCTGTTGGATATTAGAAGAGACGTACATTCAGATGAGACAGAGAGTGGTACAAACTTGTTAATGACTCCTGATTGTTAAAGCTCTATAAAACAAGGCTTGAAATACTTCCGCCAAGAAGTTAAAAAAGAAGTTTAGTTACTAATATTCGAGGGCTGCTTTCAGCAGTTCAGCTGTTCAGCCACCCTTTGACATTTTAACTTCCCTGGTCATTGGGCCACCTAAGGAACCCTGTGTTCGAGTTTCCCTGGGGAGACTACTTCTCTCCTGGTGAGTGTGCAGCCAACATCTATCAGCGGCGCCCAGAACTATCGAACGTGTATAAACATCGCCCTAACAGGCATCAATTCACACCTTGGTTGAGTGGAGCATGTGGGTTTTTCTTGCTCAGAGAAATTTGAGCAGTGGTCGAGACGGGGATTAGACACGGGAGCTTTCGCCCCGAAGCGCGCCTCCCTACCTCTAGGTCACTGCTCCCCCAGTGATGTGAAGTGATGCGCTCGAACTGCACACCGCAAGAGCAAACTACCAACCAGGCACTTGTATACGGATACAAGCCGCGATGCATCCATAATGAATACAGAAATCAAGACGTGATCTACTAATTCTTCATACTACTTTTATTGAACTGAGAAGGTGTTTGTAAATTCACGTGCTAATATATCCACAGTAAATGTTCACAATCAATCTAAAACTAAACAGCGACATTGTAACTTGTCTTATTTGTACATATGTACACTATTGTTTCATGAATGATTTGTGGCGTTTTCTGTATAGATTCATAGTTTAAAATTGCCGAGAACGTTATTGTCTTAAGCACTTAAGGGGGGTATATGCACCTTGTGTTTAATGATCAAAGCTCCCACGGACGGGCATTGGTACCTGCTGTTTCTCGGTACTCTGTAGATGTTATAACACGAAAGGCATGCTTTAAGTCTATATTCATTCTAATTTAAACAAGACATGAATTAAAATATCAATCTGGTGCTGTATGGAAATATAATATAATGTAACAGTATTCATGCTTTAAAATGAACCATTCCCCACCTATTTTGAGCTTTTACAAAGGAACAAGTAAAAGTGTATGAACAATTTGCAATATCATTTTGATTATCATCATCTTTTTATAATCCTAAAGAATAATTTGAACCTAGTTTTATGTTTGTTCTTATTTATCATACTAAACTCGAAAATACTAATTGCAGCTCACGTGTATGCCTACGTTTAGGTAGCTCATTCCTCCTTGAACGAATGTTGACATATTTTAAATGAATTGGTACATTTAAAAACCAATATAATAGTTGTTACTTGTAATCCCATTTAAATCAATGCAAACACAATTTTACTTATTTATAATACTGTTGACGCTATTATCTTAGTTTGGGTGCATGTGTCATTTTAACCCCCACCCACTTTAAGCAAACGTGTGTCCTTAAATCATTGAGAAGGTAAGTGTCAAGTTAACATATCAATAGCTTAGTATCTCAACATTAAATAAGAATCATTTAGGCTTTCAAATAGCAAAAATGACGACATTATAACAAATAGATGGTTCACACACGTCGAATTTTTATGAAAAATATTGCTGATTTTAGGTGTACTCATCAATATTCACGAGTATACAAATGCATGAATTAATAAAAAGTTATTGTTATTAATAGCCCAGTGCATTAGCTTCATTTTGATACCATTTGTAAAATTTTGACCGAAAACCGACAAAGATATAATGATATTTCGAGGGAGATATATAAAAAATGCACTCATTTGACCTTTGACCTAATTCTGAGAAAACGAGGCAAAATCACGGATGGCATCCGGCCGTTTCAGATTGCACACATATCAAAGATAACATATAGCATGGATGCCACATTCTACTCTCCGATGCCATGGCTCGTCATATTTTCTCCGTATGGACTCCCGACTATATACATTGTATATCTTATTAGATATGTCGAGTGGGCTAAATACAAGAGTGAGCCGCCAACCAAATAGGTTTGAAATGGACAGGCCCGAGCCCTAAATACTCGCATATATCTAACTTAAAATGTCAAGTGCGCTAAAATAAAAGAGTCAGCCACGAACCAAGTAGGTTTGAAATAAATAAATAGAGTGGCACCAGAGCGCTAAATACTCGCATATATCTAACTTAAAATGTCGAGTGGGCTAAAATAAAAGAGTGAGCCGACAACCAATTCGGTTTGAAATAAATAAATGAGTCGGCCCCAGAGCCCTTAATACTCGTACATGTATAAATATCATTTCTATTTCAGAGTAGGCTATTACAAGAGTGAGCTACAGATCAAATTGGTATAAATTGGCTAGCTCCCGAAGTAAATACATATAAAAGCATTGGCCCCAAATGTTCAAATTGATACACAAGTAGTGGACCCTGGGAAACAGTGGTCTTTAATTACAACAAACTGTTGGCATAAAACAGCAATGCTGTTCTGTAATGAGAGCACAAATTCAATTTTAATTGGTTTTGAGATCCGCTGTATGCCTATCTTCGGTCGCACCGAATTGTCTCTTCATATAACAACTATTAGTTTCACGTTCAATAATTATAATTAAACTCTATCACAAGTCTTTGATTCCATAGCTTATAAACATAATGTAATCCCTCGTATGTATGAAGTATATCGTCCATGTACAAATCCTAGTAACGGAAATATATAATAAATTTTACATAACTGTTAAAAACACATATGTTATTTTAATTGTAATATGTTAAGGGCGGGTGGGTGTGAAATAAACAAATCATTTAAAATAACCCGAGCTGAAATTACAACCAACTTTGTGTCTCTAACGTTTTGACCAAAAGTGATGCACGAGGCTTGGGCCAAAGCAAAAAGTGATGCATAATATCCAAAAGCCGTGAGAATTGCTATAAGGTATACGGATTCTAAATGTTTCATATTTTCAAGGGCGGCATGAAGCCGCTAAAATCTATGTCACCCCGGATAACGTCGACTATAGGTAAACCATAGTCTTTAATAATCTGAATTTCGAACACAGAATGTTCCCCGAGACTCTGCTTCGAGTATTCCTCCCCGGGATATTCCCGAGCTTCGGAGATGTGTCCCCCGAGATAATTCCGACGTGGCATCGCGAGTTCATTGGGAAAATGCATTAAATGTCACAATATCTGATGTCTTCGGACTCCCGGAAGCTTTATATATTTTGTATAAACGCGACAGTGGGGGGGGGCACACTTGCATTACATGCATTTAATTGCTTAACTTAAATTTATCCAAATGATGCGGACTTAATTTATTTTTCATAAAGCAACTGTCAGTGGCCTTCTATTACATCAATACTTGGTTAGGTTGGAAAATCACGATATACAAACATTTTAGCCCAATCTGTGAGGCAGCACCATAAGATGTTAATAAAGCCATCCCTTTATTTAGTTTATAATGCTTTTGAAATCATTTGTTGAAATTTACCTGTAATAATTCACCTTTAAAATTGTTGTACAGTAACATGTTTTATTTCGTTTTTCTGACAAAAATATTCGACCTCGCGACAGGCTGGTCATAATAAGCATTGACTCATTTTCCAATTACACTGTTACTTTCCTTTTCTGAACTAATGTCTTGAAAATGTGGTAATTCCATTACATCTTATCAGGTTTTAGGTATGTGTATACCAAAAAGACGGAATTAAGTTGGCCTTCAAAACCACGCATGCCAATCAAATATATTAACCCCAGTATCGCGTTTTTAAATTCGTTAACCAGATGATCTTTGGTATAACCATGCCGAGTGCAAAGCAGAGAATACAATTATACCTTCCTCGACTTGTGTTGGTCATGACCTGGGATAAAACTCCGAACCTTCAACCTTCCGTTCCCAGTGATTATTTTCCTTCTTAAATAGGGTCCGGAAAACGGAACCTTTCCCAATTGCAAATAGGCTATAATTTTCCCAAATTTGAATGGAGAAATTCCCAATAAACAATCAAAAATAATAATTTTCAAAATCGGACATAAAATGATAAAGTTATGAGTATTTTTGACAAGAGGTCAAGCATAAAAGCTCAAAGAAACCAGTAAACATTCGCATGTCATTAACATGTTATCTCTTTTTCTGTTTTATTTGGCCTTTCTGCTTCATGGAAATTCCCAATTTCAAGTTGTCACGACGCGAAAATTCCCAATCTGAACGGACCTGGACCTTTTCCCAAAGAGGCAAAAAAAAATCACTGGTTCCCGTGGCAAACTATTTAGCCACTTGATCACCTAGGACTGTCTACCCAGTGACTAGGTCAACCAACACACGGTAGTATTGAATTGGCATGATTGAAATACCAGTAGTGTTGAAAAAACGTGTAGAATCTTATATGCAAACGAAAGAACAGAGAAAAAAAAACCCAAAAAGATCTACCAGGAAGCACGGGACAAACTGAAAAATGATCGGAACCGAGGAAAGATCCTGACAGTAGGATGTTCTCCAAGTCATGAAAGCTCGGTCATTTCTGTTTTTCTCCGGTCTATTGCATCTTTGCATGAAGGCCGAGGTGATCAGAATGTTTGTTCTCCAGTTACACACAATTATACATGACCTTTTTTTATCTTCAGATTTGTCTGCGATAATTTATTCCCTGCTAACATTATACACCGTATTGTAATAGGACGCGACCCTGGCACCATGTAGTTTCATGCTTCTAAAAATGTCTCGCACGCGGCGTCTTGTTACACTGATTAATATTCGGACGTGGCAGTTTTAATGGTGCATATCATTTCAAATTTTCCCCATACTGTCATTCATAAAGTACATAATTAATCGTGGAATTCCGTGTAACGTAATGGCTGTCCATTACACCAGTGCCTCTCAACTGAATATAAAACGAGGTTTTACATAAAAAAGACATATAGCATAAGAAATTTATTACGGAGGCATAATGCGCGTTTCGTTTGCTCTATTCATTCCGCATGTCCATGATTAATGCTTTAAATTCCAATGATATAGGGTGGCATGGTGGTCGATTGGATAACGCACTTGACTACTGATCGAGAGGTCCCTGGTTCTAATCTCGGCCTGGACACTTGGTCATTTCTGAAACGCTTCTCAGTGACCCAGGGAGTCTATTCGGAACGAACTAGGGTAACGCACCCGGATTCCTTGTATCACACCACTGTCTCTTCTACTTGCTGTCCCTTCAGCAAAACACAGGACCACATTGGAAAAAAGTGCTTGCACTTTCATGGGTTATCCTTGATCGAGAGGCCTAAAAGATTACACATGAGTAAACTAACTAAAATGGAATGGAATGATGTGCATTTTCAATGTATCGTTACATGTATTACAATGTCACAAAATGACATTTGCTACTTTGATGCTTATAATTTCTATATCATGCAGTCATATTCACAGGAAACTGTATCATTAATAAAGAGTAAACAAACACAATTTTTTTATGAAATTTATAATATCTTACAAAGGTTTATAACACGGGAAATTGACCACACAGTCACTGGGGTGCAGTTTGTTTTTAATAAACATTTCATTAATACTTGTGTTATTGTAAATTTTATTTATTATTTATTTATTACATAATAAGAAACTAGAGAGCTTCGTCTTTAATTTAATATCAATGTGTTAAAAACCCGTTCATAAATAAGAAAATAAACCCATAGGGCGTGAACTCACTTTCTTTTTTTTGTTTAGCATTGTCGTTTCTATTAAATGTACCTCAGTGATTGACTGGACACCGTGGTAAACATTTCATAGTATAACGTTTTAACTAGTTGACCAATTTCGATGAGATTTTGCATGGAGGTAGTTCTCACGATGTTGTCTATGAACGATATTACTTCATGAAGATATCAAAAGCCAATTCTTGTTTTGATACCATGAAAATCCGACCATTTTAGTACAAATGTACCTTTCTAAGATAACATAAATTTTTATAAATATTTTATTTTACTATTTGTCAATGTTACA
Source organism: Spisula solida (assembly GCA_947247005.1). Classification (NCBI taxonomy): domain Eukaryota; kingdom Metazoa; phylum Mollusca; class Bivalvia; order Venerida; family Mactridae; genus Spisula; species Spisula solida. The sequence continues at coordinate 23,068,351 of OX365960.1, read as the reverse complement.
GTTACCTGTGGTCATATTTGGTCAATGTTTAAGAAATAAAAATCTGTTCACGTATTTAATCGGTGAATAAAATATGGGCAGGAGTTCGAACGAGTGCCTGTGTTTTATTCACCGATAAAATACAAGAACAGAGTTTTTATTTCGATTCTAAACACGACAATATCCCGAACTATTTAACTGCGCGCATTCCATTTTCACCCATTTAACATTGAAAATAATTCCACGCTGAAATTGACTGGCTTATTACTTGGTACAATTAACTCCCTCCTTAATGAAAACGACATTCGTAATTTTCTGAAGGAAATACCACATTTTAAACATTGAAACAATTTTAATAACACGAGTATAATTTATCTATTTCGTGAAATGTAAAATATAAATGAATTGATTATCAGAAGTTTTTATGAAACTTAGTTTCGAGATTATATTGGAGTTTCTAAAAATAGATGCGTCATAGCTGTAACACTGAAATATCGTGCAACTCACGACGCGTGGAAATTTTTACTATAAAGTTTACGTTCGTTCATTCATAAACAGGTCACGTGATACGGGGCGTAAATAGTAACAGCCAATTTGATAACATGTTTTATTGCGGTAATAATACATGGCCAGGTCTGCGCTATGTTTAATGGATTAATCCGCAGCTCGTTTTAGAATTCACATTTATACACTTCACATTGATTACTTCCACATTTTGCTACTTTTTTTCAAATATCTCCACTGGTGTGCAACAAAAAATGCAAAAGTTGCTCACTGTCCAAATTCGGGATAACCATTTTTCAATACAAACGAATCTACGTCAATGTTAAAGCCACATTATCTTTCCCAAGACCTTTTTTCCAATCATCCAGTAAATAGACTAATTACAAGTAATTTTTGACAAATGACCAATAATTGAGGACAGAATGTTAAATATACAGGGTGATTCATAATATCTGTCACACTTTTCAAGTGAAACAGTTTCGATATATCTGAGTATAACCACAAATAGTTTACATGATACAAGATATCATATACTTGCATGTATATTTTAGTCTACTTACGGAATTATGTTTTGTGTCATATTTTCAATATGATGTCAATTTTGTGTGATGCTGACGTCAATGATTATTTGATTTGTCTTAAAAGCTGGCCACCTTATATCAATACAAATTGCGGAAACCATTTAACAAGCCTGTGTATCTTTCCTGTGACTTTCTAAACACAGCTATTTAAACTATACTGTCTTAAATTATGCTTTGAAAACAACGTCTGGAAAAAGCACACATCTTTTTATAACATTGTTTATGAAGCCATGATGTACACATCTTTCTTGTAATTTATATAAGAAAAAACTTTTCGTATAAGCTTTCAAATGTTATATGATACATTTGTATATTGAACAGGAACGAAAAGTTATTATAGTTTGAAACTGTGACAGATATCATGAAGTAGTATGCCAAAAAATCACAATTAAGTAAAATGTATGGATGACAAAATACTAATTTTGCAACAGTTGCTTCCCTTAGATTATAAATTGTATATTTTTTTGTTTGCAATTCATTACTTCGTAAACAAACCAACTAGATTGTATTTCATTTTCTTCCATCTTATTGTGTTTTCCACCTTCGGGACTCAACTAAAGTGCTCAAAATTGATGGCTGTTCAAATAGGTTACCAAGTTATTGCTTTTGGAAAATATCCTTTTAAGGCCTAATGTGGCTTTAAGACGGAATAAGGAATGCAATAGGAAGAATTAAGCCATTGCACTACATCTACGTTTTTAAATATTTAAAATTGTTTTATAGAAAGATTTTTGACAAAGTCAAATGTTCAAGCCTCATTTTCTCCAAAACATGATTTTTGGCACTTTGATCACTGCGTGTTGACGTTGACGTTCTTAACACAATGTATCTGTTTTTGGAAGAAATGTAATTAAATTGTTCTAGTATATTATATACAGAAATAAATTCTCTAAATGTTATTTATAAGTTCGGCATACAATACTTATATTATTATTATAGTTCTCATGATATAACGCGAGCATACGCTATTCTGGAACAACCCACGTACATGGTGTTCCGCTACAACAGAGGCGAAAGGCCAACACTTTTCTGGTGAGTCAAAGTAGTGTCATTTTTAGGCTGTTTATTTCTTCACAATGAAATGCTGGCTCTATTTAGATACAATGATTAATATTAGGTTGTTAATTTCTTTCCAATGAATTGTTGCCGATATTAAGACACACACCTTCAGTTTTTCACCAGATAGTCTTGGTGAATTACCACATATCAAAACTGTGAACATGAATCAGCATGCATTTACAAATAAAGCATCGTGGAAGAACCTCTTCACAATAGAACAGAACAGAAAAGCAATTTCACCCACGTTCATTAACATACAGCATGAGCAAATAAGACATGATTATTACATGTACTATAATAGAATATTTCCGTGACGGTACCAGACAATATACGACACGTATACATATCTTGGACAAACCTGGGACAACCCCCGTACATGTACTACATGTATTGAGGGAACTGCGATCTCTGCAAAGGTATGTAACATTACACTATGTTGAATAATTCTTTGGACAATCTACTGTGTCCACTAGGGTACTGATTTATCAAGGCACTTACGGATATCTTTAACTTACGCTCAAATTTAAATATAACAACTACAAAATCGGAACTGATGCGGTTTTGTGGCAGTCCATTAACCGAATCAGTGTTAATATTGAAGACCCCTCTACGACAATTTATTAGTTGTTAAAGACATATTAAAAAAAATCTAATGTGATCGTAAGTTTACGACTTCCTTAAGTACTTTGATAAAACAGTACCCTAGTAGATGTATTGATATGAAGACTTAGCTATTTAGAAAGGTTCTACGTATATATACCGGTATTTTATCTGACAAAAGACAAGGTTTAGAAATGGCTAACTTTTGATTCTGTGGACTTTCAAACTTTGAAAATAAACATGCATGTTTCTATAAATCGTTCTTATATAATGCTAATAAATTAACACTTCTTGTGTAAATAATTAACATGAATACCCAAATTTCTCTCGTCATCGTTTGACGAAAGTCCAGAAATAGGTCATGTTTAGCCAAAAATGTTATTTTGAATTATTTTCATGACCATTCAAAACTCCAGAAAATAGGTAATGTTTAGTCATTTTTGGCCATTTTCGTGTATTCATGACATAAAAATTTCCCAAGACCAAAATGACAGTCGTGTTACACTTTTATATATTTACATAACCAGCGTTCTGCATACTTATATATATACATGTACAATTAATGAACTTTGTCCATATATATATATATGTCTGCAGAATGGCATGCAGTGTGTTTTATGTTTCAATTCCGTATCATGCTTTTATAAATGTCATTGTTTTAATTTACATGTTGTTATATGATATGCTGGCTCTTATGATGTCCCTATATCTAATTAAGCTTTATAGTGATTAATTATAAATTTAATTGATTAGCATTTTGATTTATACCTTCCTTTTATTGTAGATTCCATACATATCGGTTTCGCACATCCTTTCACTGAAACTCTTTTATGAAATTCCCCAAGAATATATAAAATTATGATATTGTGGACGTCATATGGGCCAAATTGCCATTATGCTTTTTTCATTTTATGTACTAGTGTTCTTGTTCAACTATTTATTGTATCTCATGGAAGATTGCCATTTAATTTAATTGTCAAATGAGTTTCCTCGTAATATAAAGTCTTTATTATTATTATTATTGTCATTTACGCTATATATTGCATTGTAATGCTCGTGCAATGCACTTAAATTGCATCACACATGCTATTGAAACTGTAATTCATTACAATTACAATTTTACATTACCCGGAGTCTGATTGATACATGTCATTTTGAACTCTTTATATCACAAATAATATAGACATATTTAATGAATAGTGATAGTTTTCACATTTAAAACGGACCAGAATGCTTTAAATTCAAAATTAATTAAAATTAACCATGCTCTCGGGTAAATATTTGATAAACGTTTATGCTATGTACAATTTGATATAGCAATCCATTATATAAGGACACGGAGACTAATCTAATGTGGATAAGCGCATGGTTTTTCAAACGTATTTTGTTTCTTCAAATTGAAATTTGTTGGATACAGTAAGCATAGCATTTTGATACATTACAATGAATTTATTGAAGCATGACATCACTGTCATTGCTTGCAAATATGGCTTGTACACAAACACACAAACCATCAAATGGTACTTGCTAAAATGTATATGAGCCAGTCTGCAGGAAAACCTGCTATTTTGACAAAACTATTGAATTTAAGATTGTCCGTAGTTTTACAGGATAATGTTAATTAAGCAAATTGCAAAAGATATTATTTTATTATCTTGAGTTTTCATGAAGTTACAGCTGTTTTTGTAGAGTCCCTATTCGGAGCTGTTTGTGTGACGACGCAAACGTCATTCAAACGTTATTCAAACGTTATTCGACGTAACTGAAACAAGAATTTCATAAATACACCATTTGATCAATTATTGACATAACATGTTCAAAATAGTACCACGTTTTATAATTATGTTTCTCTTTTCAAAATATACTAGGACATCAAAATCGAAATTGTTTGCATTCAGAGAAAGGCTACTACTGTTTTAAACAACCAAATTCTTGGTTTTCTCAGTCGGAGTACCTTTCTGAATTGGTCACAATAGCAACGAAGTATGTGATTTCGACATAGTTCATAGAAAAAATAAAGCTAAGATATAGTACTTTATGGGTCAATTACTTATCAATAGATATGTAATTTTCCTTATTTTAGAGCTTTTTCCAAACCTTGTTACATATCGTAATTACATAATGTCAAAATAGCAGGTTTTCCTGGAGACTTGCTCATTACCTGCGAGCCTTGAGCGAGCAGGTATATTGGATAGCACACAGGAACTTGCATTTATAATTTGTAAAAAAAAATTGAAAACAAAAATTTTTTTTTTCACTAGGCCTACTGTACTATTAAAATATATATATATTTTTTTCATTTTTTTTTCAAATTATTAATGCAAGTTCCTGTGGATAGCATAAAGTAAAAAGTCCATGAAGGGGCACGTGACCTGTTCTCGATGGTTTACGATTTCAAAAAAAAGAATAAAAAAGATGCATTTTGTAAAAATGTCGTGAACCAGACTAATTCCATTATTCCATGCGGATAACATCGGTCTTTGTCGCATTGCAATAGTTTATTTACCGAAGAAATCAGAACTGTCCGAAATTTCAGTGAGCGCTCATATCTTACTTACAGCATACTAGTAATGTAATACCAGGCCCCGTGTTCACTAAGAATTGGTTATTAGGATCAGGCTCAAGCTTCATTTTTATTTTATTTAAAATACAGAAAATATATTGATGAAAATATAATTTCTTTTAAACAGAGGAAACAATATTGGTATCTCCTTAAATTTTAAAGACAAATAAATAAGTTTTAATGCATAGTTATAGAAATATTGTGCTTAATAAATTGAAGCTATATTTTCGAGCTTGATCCTGAAAGTCTCAGATCAGTTTCGGTCTCAAGTACAATTAATCTATTTTATAGGAAAGTAATAGTTTTTAAGGGTCGTTATCTGTTATCTAGAAACTGTTTTGATATTCTGTAATTGCTAAGGAACATAAAAATTTTATAACTGTACATTTTATTTGAAAGATATAGCAAAAACAGAATGGAGCTTGAGCCTGATCCTGATAACCAATTCTTTGTGAACACGGGGCCTGGGAACACTCTTACTGAGTTTAAAAGAATTTTAAAAACTCATAACCATTTTTTACATGAATAACAGTCTTATATTCGAGGGTCCTAATGATGGTAACATTAGGTAGATTTTACTGCTTATTTCGACTGGTACGTGCGTCATCTCACGTGATCATTTTGTGCACGAAATGACCCGTGCGAAACGTGACGTAAACTCGCGTGACTTTATTCTCTACTTTATTTCGGGAGTCTATTTTCTGATTTTATCACACATATATTGAGTTATTATTGCAAAATGATTGGTAGTTTGTAATCTCGTTCAATGAAAATATGACGTAAACATGCGAGATTTATTTAAATAGACCAATGATAGATCTACGTGTTTTACTATAAACGACGTTTTTTTTATAAATTGTCGTTTTAAGTGTACCGATCATATAGCATGAAACGTTTTGTAGGAATATTGGACCTATTTTCTCGCATTTATCGTTATATTTACTAAGAACGGTTATTTATCCTTTTTAAAACGACTTGTGCTCACAAAAAGGAAAACAAAAATTAGTTTCGTTATTTTATGACTCTTACACTGAGGCTATACACCGTGACAAACTTCAATTATAAATCATACTGTTGTTTACCAAAAACTGCAAAATGACCAAATTTGTATAGATCATGTGACGAGTTCACTCTCATTGTTCGATTCCAGGGTTGGGTTAGATTGGTTCCACGGTCCTAATATCAGAACAGAACAGATTAAGAATTTATGTAATACTTGTTCTGTTCTGTTCCTAATATCAAACTATTGGATGCGAGTTAGGACCGGGTGACGATAAATACCAGGAAAAATATAAATTAACGTCACCTGTCCGACGTATGCTCTTCAAATGTTAAAATACATCTCACGGAGTTAACCGATGATCTCCGAATGTAAAACACCGATTATTCTATACCTTTACCTCGGTCCGATTTTAAATATCGCAAAAATATTATATAAGCGGGTACCAGACTAACATCATTCAATGGGGAGCGGTGGCCAAGAGGTAGGGTGCGCTTTTCGGGATCGAGAGATCAAAGGTTCGATCCTCGTCTGCGCGTCTGCTTAATTTCTCTGAGCAAGAATAACCCACAATGCCCCACTCGGCCATGGTGTGAATCGGTACCTGTGAGGGTGGTGTATGTACATGTTCAATAGTCCTGGGCGCCGTTCCTCGATGTTGGCTGCACATCCGCCAGGAGAGAAATAGTCTCCACACGAGGACTCGAAAACAGCCCTAGCACATTGGTAACTTTTTATCTGCATGCACGGGATTGGCCAAAGTGCTCCGAAACAAAGTCACATGGTGTTGATAAATCATCGCAGCACAACAAACGCACATAATTAGACGCATTTCTTCAAAATTCAGATTTGTAACCAAAATGTTCAGTTTATGCAATGAAAAGACAACATAGACGCCATTACGTAGGACCTTAAAGTAAATGGACATTCCGTACAGACATGATGAGGCTTCATTAAAACGGAAACTGTCCTGTGATATGTTGAAGATCACGCAAAAAATGTCAAAATGATAAATGATATACCGCCAAACCTTCTCAAGCATGTCTTGATGAGCATTATGAGGATCACGTGACTTCCGGTTACATTTCGATGAAACTTCCGGTGAAATAACGCACCGCACCCTCACTATGACTTTAGGACAAATAAAGAAGAATGTTAGTTGATTGCGGCAAAATGCGACTGGGATTTACCGTGAAAGCGTATTCGTAATATTGTGTTCTTTCTTATCTGGCGAGATTTTCGTTTGTTTTAGACGAATCAGATATTTTCACGACAGTCCGCCTTCTCGACCTCTACAGTGAAAAAAGCTAATGTCACACATTTTTGTCGTGTTGAGTGGTGTTAATCAGGTTGCTAATGCAGCCATGTGCCTTCTTTGCTGATTAATTTCATGTTCAAGTGTATTATATGTACATATTCCGGAGACAGAAATAAAGAAAACAATAATAAGAATTAAGGCTTATTCAGGTTTATAAGGGTTATCTCCCCTTGACGATAAAATTCAAAATCTATTTTTAAAAGTTAAAAGTTCACCATGTTGTTGAGTGAAAAATCGCATTATTTTGTGGGTTTTTTTTAATTTGACGATAAACATGTATCTAAAAATTCAATTGTCCATACAAAAAAATGATTGACACCTACGCGTCAATTTCTCGTGGGTTCAATGATGTTTCAAGGTTAAGTGAACCACTTTATTTAATTTTAGAGAAAAAAATTATTAATCAAATATTGTGTTATTCAGTAGACTAAACACTACATTTCATGCAGAATTATTCATAAATAAAAAGTTATACGGTAAAAACACGTGCACACTTATCAGATTTGTTAAGCGTATTCTTACCCTGGTTGGACTTGAATATGTAAACAATTTAGATACGGAAGTTATTCGCCTATAAACGCCCATTCTGTTGCAAATCAATATAAATCAGGAATACGCGACAAAGAATATATCTTAATATCTGACATGTAACAATAATTACATACACATTTTAATGAAATAAATTGAGATGGAACCGTCTTTAATTCTTACGCACATAGGTATCTGCACGTATAGACGAGTATTATAAACTTGTATTCAAAGACGGATGTGAAATTAGCAAAACAGCACCGACAACAGATCTTCAATCACTTGTTATTTGTATATTATACGTTTAACTGTTTATCGTTTTCTTGCGTATGTTTAAATTTCGTTATTTTTCGCGGGCACATGAAATTCACGATCTAAAAATCAGCGAACCTTTAAATACACCATTCATACACATCACCGTTTTAAGACCATCGCGAAAAATATGATTCGTGAAAATGACAAAGCTTGCGAAACGGCGAACTTTCCACTTCGCGAATATAATTTTACTATTTACGGTAGGTATATTTTATCCTGGAAAAATGTGTGTTGCATCACGCGAACGACACATTCCTAAATTACAAATAATGACAAAGCTGCTGAAATTATCTCATTTCTTAATTAATCTGGATACTTCAAATATATATCAATTGGAAACGTACTGACAATAATTTTATATTCTCGTGATCTTTATGTCGCGAATTTCGGCAACGCATTTTTTTGCGGATTTATGAAATCGCGGTCGAAGTTTTCATGATAGCTCTTCACGTTATTAAAGTATATTTACGCAGATTTATGAATTCGCGGGAAACTCAATTCGCAAATTTAAAAAAGCGAAAATAAATCAAGCGAAAAATACACGATCTACAGCACATAGTCTTCTCCATCTCAAATGCTTAAAGGTTACGTAAAATTCGAGAAAAAACAAACAACTAAACTTACAATTTACAAGCAATTTGTTCTGCCTTACTAAATGTTATCATTATGAACATTTTGAAGTTTCAACTACAGTGTAGCAATACCACGTGGTTTTTGACTACAGTTCCAAGTAGAAATGTGTAAACATTGAAACGCAAATGTAGCCATAAGTATTTTATTTCTTCATCAATTTCTATGAAATATACGCCACGCTAAGGGGAACATTATTTGCTTTCAATGAAATATTTTATTTTCCAATGTTTACAAATTTCTTCTTGTAACTGTAGCCAAAAGTCACGTGGTATTGCTACACTGAACTATAGTGCGAACCTTTATACCTAATACTCATGGATTTTCCTTGATTATCCGTCGTACTGACAGTTTTGTTATTTTAGCAAATTAAAACTTTCGAATGGTATAGCTCACCGAAAACACACGAACATTTAAGAAGATCAGCCCTGCGTTCAAGGAAAAATCACGTGACGCACGTTTCGTACCAGGTACGATACGTGCGTCACACTATTTTTCCCTGGACGCAGGGCAGGTAGATAGAAACGCACAATATTAATCCTAGTACGAAACTTGTTGAATCGTATCGTGACCAATGTTCGATTAATGAGAATCGTAATAGTAATCAACCAAACTCTTCATGAGTGTGTAGCCATTGAAGATACATTATCAAATACCGTTGTTAACATCATTATTTGTAAAACGATATCTTTCCACCATTTCCGCATCATTTAACTCATCTATGGGAGCTGAATGGCGAAATTCTTTTTCCTTTCTAACATTAACAAAAAGTGCAGCTGCCATTTTGTTTCTGAGCGTTAAATGTTTAATTGAGGTATTGACCTCAGTTAACTTTAACGCTAAAATTCAACGTTAACATCAATGTTAAACTGTAGCGTTAATTTGAGCAACCCAAGTTAACGCTACAGTTAATTTTAACGGGCTGTTAACATATTTAACGCTACGTTAGATTTTACGCTGCTTTGAGCAACCGGGCCCAGGTGGTTATATAATACAGGTGGTTATATATGTCGTTCGTTCGTTCGTTCGTTCGTTCGTTCGTTCGTTCGTTTCGTTCGTTCGTTCGTTCGTTCGTTCCTTCCTTCCTTCCTTCGTTCGTTCGTTCGTTCGTTCGTTCGTTCGTTCGTTCGTTCGTTCGTTCGTTCGTTCGTTCGTTCGTTCGTTCGTTCGTTCGTTCGTTCGTTCGTTCGTTCGTTCGTTCGTTCCTTCGTTCCTTCCTTCGTTCGTTCCTTCCTTCCTTCCTTCGTTCGTTCCTTCCTTCCTTCCTTCCTTCGTTCCTTCCTTCGTTCGTTCCTTCCTTCGTTCCTTCCTTCCTTCGTTCCTTCCTTCGTTCCTTCGTTCCTTCGTTCTTTCGTTCGTTCGTTCGTTCGTTCGTTCGTTCGTTCGTTCCTTCGTTCCTTCGTTCCGTCGTTCCTTCGTTCCTTCGTTCGTTCGTTCCTTCCTTCGTTCCTTCCTTCGTTCCTTCGTTCCTTCCTTCGTTCCTTCCTTCGTTCCTTCCTTCGTTCCTTCGTTCCTTCGTTCCTTCGTTCCTTCGTTCCTTCGTTCCTTCGTTCGTTCGTTCGTTCCTTCGTTCCTTCGTTCCTTCGTTCGTTCCTTCGTTCGTTCCTTCGTTCGTTCGTTCGTTCGTTCGTTCGTTCGTTCGTTCGTTCGTTCGTTCGTTCGTTCGTTCGTTCGTTCGTTCGTTCGTTCGTTCGTTCGTTCGTTCGTTCGTTCGTTCGTTCGTTCCTTCCTTCCTTCCTTCCTTCCTTCCTTCCTTCCTTCCTTCCTTCCTCCCTCCCTTCCTCCCTTCCTCCCTTCCTTCCTTCCTTCCTTTGTATGATTTCAGGAATTCGGGGAGCAAATAACCAGAATCTATGTTAGGCGTTCACAATGATACAACTAGTGCATAACGATTTTTGTTAGCCTAAAGATAGCTTCTGGTGGCCGTGTGATACCCTAGCTCTTTCGGGGTAGAAAGTTGTTTTGTTATTTAACATTCCCGGTGTACAGCACCGACTACCACCGGGCTACCAACCAGTTCATATCTAGTTTGTTGTGAATGACCGCGTATTTTAATATACTGGATATTAAACTCAACCTGAGCTATATTTAGTAACACTTTGTCCAACTCATGCATAGTTTACACTTTATTTTGTCCCATTTTAGCATCATTAGATAAGGCTGCTTAACGTGTATGCTTATCTACTATTCCGGTTAGGCCTCTACCAAACATAATTTATATAATTATGTACTCCTATATTCAGATTTTATCCGGCAACCCAGAAGGAACGGCATTTTATCTACGTTTCCAAAATGCGGGTTTTATCCAATCTAAAATGATTCGGGCTTTATCGTCGCCTTCAAATGTTTTTACCGATTTATTTAGTATTTTTTGTTCTACATTGTTACCAGAAATGAAGATAGTAAAATGTCAATGTATTTAGGACGCGCTAATTTAACTCGATATTATTGAACCCCCATAAAGACATAATGAAAGACATGTATACGTAAGACTATGTGAGATGCTTGCGCTGTTAAAGAATTTAATTAGTCAAACTCTTGCTGGTACTATTAACGTTGAACATCTAGGCTTCCTCTTGTTGGCTTTCTTCATGTTTAACAGGATTGGAAGAATTTGAATGAAAACAAGGGACACCGCTCCTCCTAACCAATATACTTAGTATCACCAACAATTTACATACCACTGAAATTAATGCCCGAATAGATCGCAGAAATAAAATCAAAGCGCTGAAAGTTGTTCGAATGATTGCATGCAGAGGATGTATAAATTAACGATGATGTAGCTGTATTTTTTTACAATACTGGTATTAATGTTTCTTATGCTTTAATTGTACATTGATTACTAGCGAATACTACTCGTATTTAATAATATATGCTTGAATGCCTCGTTGTATAGACACCAAATTTTTATTGACTTGTAATTCTATAGTTAACAGGAAATGTTCAAATCTGTATTGTATGAAAACTAAGACGTGACTGCATTTTGACTAAAATATATATGAGCCGTTCTCCAGGAAAACCGGGCTTAGTGACAAAAATATGAAAACCATGATAATTTATCATTATAAAGACAAGACTCTTTTGAACAGTTTCTGAAAATTTGAGCAAAATATAACAACAAATTACAAAGTTACAGACTTTTAAACCACCAACTCACCCCTACTTTGTTAGTGACGTCGCAAACGTCATTCAAACGTTATTTGACGTTACGTTAACAAGAAGTTCATAAATCCAGTATGTGATGAGTTCTGGACGTAAACTTTTCAAAATTGTATCACATTTCAGAATTATATTCCTTTTTTAATAAAACATATCTAATTCGTGAATTTTAGCTTTTAGAGAAACATAGCTACTGTTTTCAACCACTAACCCCTCTTTTTCTTAATATGGATACTCTTCAGAAATTGGTAACCATAGCAACGACAGAAGATATTTTAACATGATTCATGAGAAAAAAAATCTAAGACATATTATCCAAGAACTTAAACTTAAATAAAAAAGCATGACCTTTTTGACATTTAAGAGGATTTTCTTAACCTTATTACATAAATACGAATACAATGTCACTAAGCCCGGTTTTCCTAACGGCTCATATATATGACAAAAAGTAGCTATCAGTTTTTTTATTCAATTGCTGATAGTTCATTATGGCTGTCAATTGACTATACAAGTCAAATAGTTCCTGCGAGCAAATGATGTACCGACTTCATTTGACAGAGAATTGACGGAATCCCCGACCTTCTATCTGCATAATTCAACAGCTGTTGTGTATAATACTAAGCATGAAAATCTAAAAATTGTGAAAAAAATAAGCGCGATAGGCAGGTAGCTTTTAAATTGGGAAAACTATATGCACGATAATTTGGCATACAAAATTTATCAACAAATTGTTAAATAATTTCATGTATAACAAACCAATTTTCAAGACATATAATTGCATATTATGACTCCCTTGTTCCATATAATATTTATATTCTTATAAATTAAACCTCGTATCAGTCCATTAAAGGTATTATCACAAGACATGTATTTAGTGTTCAACAATATCAAAGATCATAAACCAATTCCGATACTTCCATGACAATAGACATTGAGAATTTTAAGTCTCTGAATAGACATTAACACTGAATGGTAATTCTCCTTATATGACTCTGGAGACCAAAAGAAACGGTAAATGTTGTTAATTTTATCAAGGGAAACAACCAGCACTTATTTTACCCGCTGATCCTAAAAAATCCGAAAAATAATTTACGGAGCGAAGTGCCGGGTACGAATTGTGTTGAGTACGAAAAAAATATTCAGGACGAACGTTGGAAAGTGGTACGAAAGTTATGAAACGTTAGCGAAGAATTTATCCAACGATTAAACGATCTAAACTCGTGTTTTATACTCTTTTAAATCGAGTTGCGTGTATATTTTTTATCGTAGGGACGGGTTTTAAGGATAATTTTGTAGTTCTTTCTAAGAATTTCGACTTGCCCGGGCCGACATACGTCAGCCTTTTTTTACGTAAGATAACCTATTTTCGTTCAAGAAAAATTTGAAATCTTGTAACGACCGGTTTGATTAGTCTGGTTCACGACATTCTTACAAAATGCATCTTTTTTGGATATTTTTTTTGAAATCGTAAACCATCCAGAACATGTCACGTGCCCCTCCATGGACTTTTTACTTAAGGCTATCCAATATACCTGCTCGCTCAAGCTCGCAGGTAATTATCTAGTTTACATGATGGAATTGGTGAACTATATTTTGAGACCGGTTTACACCGTTTGACATTACGCAACTGACCGGTTTACTGTAGCTAAGGTTGCGCCATCTATTGGCGGCGTAGGAAAAAAGTAGTTTCATCAACTAAACTATATAGGGGTGATTCTTGAAACGTGTGGTAAAATTAGTCGTTTTTCGAACAACTTAAAACGCAGAATTAAAACCTTCCCATTTCAGGATCGCAATTTCTTTGCCGCAGAAAATAACCCGCTATACGGTACCATATTTGTGCAGTGAAAGCTTCGAATGAGCACCTGCCTCTAATTAACTTCTTATATTTTATAATGATTTATAATGATGGGACCAAAAGTAATAATTTATAGTTTTATATTTTCTGTACATCAACCAACTTCTCTCTCAAGGATTGTTATCTGCAGATATTCCTCAAGTTTTGTTTTGTTGACGATTCTCGTGTAATTAATTATTTCTCTTCATTATGGTAGGCTTGGTTGGTTCTGACGGCTCACACGTATGTACGAGGGCCGTTTATTTAATACCCGAACAATCGCCATGGCGCTTGATTGAAACATGTAATTGAAATAAATTTTCGTTAAACTAAGACTTACTCACCAACTTGATCATTTCTCAAAACTTGGTATAATTTTATCAAACCGAACACAAACTGTGGTTTCTATAGTAACACAACAAAGGACTACTCGGTCCAGCAAAGGCCTTTTGTGAACTGTAGCGTGTTGATGCGACATGGTTCGTGGTATATAGTCCGTGCAGGATAATGTGGCAGTCACGTGACACACTGTTTTCAGTTTTGGACTATATCATTGAATTAGGTGTACCATGGCCAAGGTTTGGTATTATAAATCATTTTAACCACCCATCAAACAGAACATACTTCTTAGCCGAGAGGTTTAGTTCATAGATTATACTTCCTAATGATATCGGTATTTTTGGCTATGGGTTCGAAACCTTGTCAAGGCGAATGCATTTTTTTATTTCTTTTTTTTCATCTCAAAAGACATTCAAGTGATCAGATGTTTCGTCTCTGTTGAACGATGCTTTTAATTGTAACAGCTGAAACATAGTCACATTGTTGTAATCGTGTTAAAGCAACCGAAGAACAATATTGGAATCTAGATATAGCCATCGAAGTTGTACTGGAGCGACTTGTGATTCACGTCTCATCTAGCGACGAAGGCACGTACAGATCCAGCGTCTGAGTGTGACAGTAACTCAGACCCTGATACAGCAGTGAAGTGATGTAGAATTCGTTTGTATTGTAATGATCTTATATTCCTGCCATATTAGTTGAATTGAATAAAAAATATATACTATCATGAACATGATAAAACAAAAGAAAAATACATAATTAACAAATCCTAAACACTCAAAAAGAGAATATAAAAAATAATATTAAAATTATTGTGACGCATTCACAAAAATACTTTTTTGAAGGGTTGAACTTGCATCGCTCAGTTACAATTCCTGGGCTATGGCATCTGAGCTATTACAAGATACCTCAACTACTTACAATTATTTAGTGCTTACATTATATTGCAATTAGTCAAGCATGACGATAAGGCCAACCAATTTAACGGCCTGGATAACTGCCTATGTTAAATGTTACATTTCGTCGTTCACTGGATGGTATAGGATTAGCTGCACAAGACATTTATACTAGTATGAAACGTAAACAAACACTAGTCCATATTACGTATGTATTTCAACAGTTTCTACTCGCATGGTATTTAATGAAACGCACAAACAACAAACAATTACATTATTTTAAAGTTATCTGTTATCAAAACCGTTTATTGCCTATAGTGAAATAGACTCGACTGCCACATTTTCTAGCACGAACTATAGTTGCCTATTTTCAAAGGAAAACATTAGATAACGTTATATGTCGACATCCGCTCTTAGTAATATAACGTTTGATGTCATTTCTGTACTGTTACTGTGTGTGAAGCGTTGTTTAGTTTCCGTTAATATCGCAATAAAATCGAATTAGTAAGGAAAACACGGATTATGATTAGGGGTGTGCCGATACATCGAAATATCGATGCATTGCGATCCCGAGTGACCCGATAGTATGGATCTATTGTAAACGTATCGATCCAATTACTATCGCAGATAGTTGGGCTAACTATCGATAGTTACGACAGTTTAAATAAAGTTTATTATTACATTTAAACAACTTCCGTTCTCGTTAAAATCTAATTTTAGATAATCATACGCACCAAAACTGCCAAAGAGTACCAATATTGCAATCATTCTTCCATTGAACATAATAAAAACTTTCTAATTGTATTAAGCTATATCTGTTTAATTCATCTTAAATCATTTCCACAAATTGTAGATTAGTATGTTGTACAACGAAGTGATATCCAACTCAGTGCAAATTTGCATTTACAAGTTAATATCTGGTTTTCCAATCTTGGCAATAACTATTGCAATAGTATCGCAATAGTTACCAGCAATACAATAGTATCGCAATAGTACTTTCAGCAATAGCAATAGTATTGCAATAGTCAAAAATGGACTCGATAGTCAACCCTAATTATGATACAATTTACAAGTAGTAGTCATACACCTGTAAAACAAAAGTTTTAGAGAAACCTTTTGAGAGTATTCGTAAAGCTGGATTTCTGCTTATAAACGGTTCAATGATGCCAACAATCACCGCGCCATGATCCGAGGCCGGGCCAACCTTACGTCAGAAACATGAAAGTGTCGTCGGTTAAACACCTGTTGGACGGTAAACACTACTTGAAGAATAACTACTATAGTAGGTACAGAATCATGTATAAAAAATTATCGTGGATACAGCTTTTAACATCACCTCCGAACGTCTTAAATCGTAAATGCTCGCGTGACTTTATGGCTCCAAAACGATGATCAAATAGAGAAAAAGTGTCACGTTTTAGGAGCATTAAAGTGCCTAACGTCACAATATTTTGATGTCCAATTGGGCCGACTCGCGTTACATGTACTTATGTTTAACCCTTCGTCGCAACAATTTGAAATTGCGTATGTGAATTAAGGAATGGTGTATACGTATTCCTGTTAAATCAGTCTATCAGTTTTCCAGCGATATCGATTGTCCGGGTATTAAACGAACGGCCCTCGTAAGTGGCATTTGCGAACATTCAATGCTCGACACCGGCGACATTTTGTACGGATTTTGATAAAAGGTGTGTCCAACAACTATATTTATAGACACGTTTCTACAATCACTCATAGTTTAGTTGATGAAACTTTTCTTCCTTCGCCACCGCTAGGCGGTGCCACCTTCGCAATAGTAAACCAGTCAGCCAGTAATATTGCGCAACTACCTATGCGGTTGGAAACCGGTCATGCAAATGTAGTTTTTATTTCAATGCGGATCACATCGGTCTTTGTCGCATTGCAATATTTTATTTACCGAAGAAAGTAGAAACATCCGAAATTTCAAGTTGAACGCAAGATAATTGAGACCATACCATACTTCTGAATGAACAACATAAATAAATAGACCGATTTTTATTTACTATTTATAAATGATGCATACCATTAACTCTGCTTAGGACAAACCATTGACTGATAAGCCATTATATCTGTGTACTTTGTGTGTGGAGGTTACTATTATTTGTGGCATATTTAGATGATTTTAAGCATTACAACTTGTAGATCAATATATATTTATATCATGCCAGAAAGCTACGTATATCTTCCAGTACATTATACGGATAGGAGTTTACATCAACGCCTACAAACATGTATTATTAAAGAGTATACGCTAGTAATAAATGTACAAATAAATCATAAGAAAAATACAGCTACATCATCTTTAATTTATACTTCCCCTGCATTCATTCGAATATCTTTAGTGATTTCGGCGCTTAGATGTATGTATGGTATTACATTGCCGTAATCGCGAATGTGTAGTACAAATTTAATGACTGCATTCGATCTGTTTTAACTTATAGCCGTGTCGAATCCCTTGTCTCAAGGGGCTTCTTATAAGTGATCATGTTGACCAAACGGAAGTTTAAAAAGCTTGTTTTGCCATACTTTTTAAGTAAAGATTAGTTTTCAGACAGTTTTGTCTTGTTTTCTCAAAATATTGATTATGAACTTACGACCTTCTAATTCTAAGCCAGCGATTTGTCCGATACGTTTCCTCGTAAAATAAAATGATTTCACTTTATGCCTTAAACGGCTATTTTAAAAAAGCAATAACTTTAACAAATTTGGTAGCCATGCATTTTGTGTCCCGAAGGTGGAAAACATTATAAGATGGAAGAAAACGAAACACAACCTCCAGTTGGTTCGTTAACAAAATAATGAATTGTAATAAGAAAATGCACAATTTATAATCTAAGGGAATCAACTCTTGCAAAATTAGTATTTTTTCATCCATACTTTTGTGATTTTGGGCATACTTTTTCAACGGATACATTTAACATTCTGTCGTCAATTATAGGTCATTTGTGAAAAATATCCCAAAGTCTTGTTATTCGTCTATCTACTGGATGGTCGGAAAAAAGGTATTGGGTGAGATAATGTGGTTTTAACATTCAAGAATAAATCACGTATTTCACGGTGGGGAATCACGTGGTTTGAATGGTAGGCCACACTCAAAAAATGGTTGCCAATCGGCGTCGGATAAACCTATATTTTGAGGTAAATATATACCATCGAGTGCCGTTTAGTTCTGGACACCCCGAAAGCTATGCTGACCGAATTGTATCGTGCGCCCTATCTCGTTTCAATGAAAAAAATCGTGCAGCCTATCTTTCATGCAAATTGCTTGTTAATTCTGGTATTCGTTGTACTCGATTCTGTGGGCGAAATGTTCACACATTTGAATCGTTGGAATACGCATGATATAAGGGTGAAAATAGTCATAAAATGGTCTTTATCATGGTAACTACCCCGCTAATATTTTGTTTTTACGGAACAATTTTGAAGTGTTTGAGGAAACGACGCAATCCATCATGGAAAGCAAGGTACCAAAAGATTCAGCAGGGAAGCCATTGCGTGCTAGTCGGGGTGTCCAGAACTAAACGGCACTCGATGATATATATTTATCTCAAACTATAGGTTTATCCGACGCCGATTGGCAGCGATTTTTTGAGTGCGGCCTACCATTCAAACCACGTGATTCCCCACCGTGCATTTATAACGTTACTTATATTCACTATGATAACGATTTGCACCGGACAGGCGGTCTTAGGCCTTGTTTTATACATTCTATGTAACTTAACATAATATATATATAAAATAATATAGTAGGTTTCCTTCTCATACCGGTTTGAGTCAACAATGACATGTATGTCAATCCGCCTAGCTAATGATTGGCCATTCGAAAACCACGTTTCCTAGAAGCTCGTGAAATCACATTTTATCAATGAAATAAGATTTTCAATATTTCAATTCTGTCCCACAATGGACAAAATGTGTTAAAATAAATAAAATATCATAATGCCTTTTATAGTCATTGCACAAATCGGTTTACCCATAGCTAGCCTGTAGATATGCATTTTTCGCTGGTATATTTCGTCTGTCGATGTTATATCTGGCTCGGAATTCAAACACAGGACTGTATTCGCCCGTATTATATATATAGCGAATGTCGATGTGTATTCGAACATGGGAATGCATTCACCAATGGTATCATAATACGACACCAGATCTGGCTCTGAATTTTATGTCAGGCGTGGATTTGGGTACCTTATATGGTGCATGTCGAAGTTAGAGCTAGGTCTGTACTTACCCACAGGTTTGCATTAGCGCGCCTTATATTGACAATGTCTATGCCAGAGCTGGCTCTTTATTAGAACCTGGGTCTGTACTGAATTTCAGAAATCCTGAATGGCAACTTTCAAAATTAACACACCTCCAATGTCGTGGGGAAGTTCAAGACTCACTGTACTCATTTGATATGCATTGAATGTACCTGTGTCATAGCGCATACATGTACTTTGTTTACTACGGAATCCTCCCACACTTTTAAAAATTTCATGACCGAAGATTACTCATCCAACACCTGGTATAGTCCAGTCAGGATAAAAATCCAGTGACGCAGCGGTCGAGTCCACTATAATGGTGTAAAACCAATTATCAAGGCTTATACTGTACAAACAACTATAATTTCAATACTAAACTAACATACTAAACTTCGTTCTACCTGTTTAGACAATGTTTGTGATTTTTTGCGTACACATATTCTGCAACGTCACTGTCACAATATCCTAATTGGACTATATGTAAAGTAATTTGTCTTCCTACTATGATCTCTGATTAACATGTAATATAATAGATAGAGGATAGTTGTTGATTTTGGTGTAAGACCGTATTTTATTTCACCGAGTGATCACAGAAAATCAATATTTTCACGAGTGGCGTAGCCACGAGTGAAAATAATTTTCTGTGATCAGGCTAGTGAAATAAAATTGATCTTACACCAAAAATCAACAAATTGTCTGTTTATTATATGCCTCAATTCCTCTTAAATGTGTTCCGTAATTGGCTTAATTGGAAAAATAACGTCGTGAGAATTATGACGTCATGGTGACGTAACGCATATTTTAAAGCCCGGTGCTGTTGACGTTACGTTTCTTTTTCTGCATGATACTGGAACCAGAGTGGTAATTTCACTGTTATTTTCTCTGTTATTTTCTCTGAAAAAACTCCATAATCCATTGAAAGCAGATAATAAAATAGAATCATGTAATATTGTCACTTGCTTGTGCAGAATCAATGATGACACCCAAGAACATTAGGTAGGTTAACTAACTATAATGTTATAGTTAGAACATATTAGGTAAATTTTAATGATTAAAATGGGCGGAGCGAGCGAAGCGAAGCGAGTCCTTTTTAGTCATTAAAATTTACTTAAGGATGCTGGAGCGGTTCAATGCGCATGCGTCATTTGTCATAGTACGTTATGTGCCTTATTAATGTAAAAATGTGTCAAAATAATCTAAAATAAATCAAGTTGAACAGTTTTGATAAATATTATGCAATAAAATTAGAAAATTCTAATCGAAATGACGGTTTCCATTCCGAGAAAAATATTACATTACAAAATAGGTGGGTGGGGTAAAAAAATAAAAATATTGCTGTTTATGCCAAATGACTTTTTTAGGAGTCAGGTTCGTTTGGTAATGTTTGTTTATTGTGTGTTGATGTGTTTTCGCGAAATTTACATGTTCAATAAATTTATTTTAAGAGTTTTCATTGATTTTCTCAGCATTTTAGCCACATTTAACCAAAATAAAAACAAAAATTGCGAAAAAGGTACCTCCGTGACATATATTTTTCATTGCATAATTTTGAAGATCTATGTCACTAGACTTATTTAACAAAACAAAAAAGTTTAAGGTGGGGAAAAAAGTTATTAGGGTTTTACCTTGGTGCTATTTTGCTGCATTAAATATGAAGTGGGTGGGATAAAAGAGCAATATATATTAGACCAAAATTAAATATACCCTTTTTGGTATATTGATCATGTATAACAATGTGTACCCAAACTATATTGAAAAATATTTTATTATTTAGATCACAGACATCAAATAAAAATGTCAAATTTAAACCACCACCAATTTACCAATTTCCATGGAATTATAAAAATAATTCATACACACTTCAATCAGGGGTGATTACCCGAAAAACGAGTTCCGTGACCTATTGTTTTTTCATCATATTATGTGTCAGGATAGATTTCTTTACTTCCTGGCAAAATTTGAGCAAATTCTGAAGGTGGGGTCCTAAGCGCTCCAACATCCTTAATATGTTCTAACTGGCTTAGAATATAACATTCTGCATTCTGATTGGCCGATAGAAAGTAGCGCCAACGCATGACGTCAAGTATGTGAAGAGAAAATTTTAATGATTAAATTTTCATTTAACCGCCAAAATTCGGCGTTTTCATTGGCTCATAATGTAGGTTATATTCTAAATTAAACATTTAGTATAGACGTAACTGGAGAACAGTAAGTAGTGATAAATGCGCAACTAGTGTCAAATGATAAAAACATGAACCCAAGTAATCATTGACAATATAGTAATAATATTATGAGATAGAAGAATGACTTATAACATGATGCGAGTAAGACTCATCATTGAAGATGATTTCTCTCGCCCACGCTAGGCTGATGGGTCCGCTTCACGCATATTGTCCACAATTGCAAACAGGGAATTACTGGAACGAGAACCAATCATTTTATTCAACAGCCTGTAGCCTTGCCTTGTCAGTGTACTGTATAATAAAATTACATTAAAACATTACTATCGAATGGGTAGCATAAAAGAGCGACAGTATTAGATTTGTATCGGAGGTTAATACAGGACTTGGCGAGCACCATAGTAAGTGAAGATTCAATATTCTTACAGTTCTATTTTATTACTCTTTATTACCTTTAACGATACTGCATTTTCAACATTTATTAATATTTTATTTCATATTTTATTTATTCATTCTGATATGTTTAGTTAAAGAAGTTTGGTATGCATTGTATTGAAATTCTGTATACATATCATTTACAGGGTGTTAAAAAGTTAATTCTAAAATTTAAATTCATACTTAATTATATCGGAGCTGTACGCAGTGAACAGTTTTAATTTCAATAGCTTCATTTAATGCCAGAAAATTAGAACAATGGTGGATTTCTTTTGATTTTTACCTGAACAGTTTACATTCTTTTGACCTAAGAAAAATAATTTATTGGGAACGAACTTTATTTGCACCCTGTATGTTTCTTTATTTGTGTGTTTGTTTGTTTGTGTGTTTGTTTGTGTGTTTGTTAACCAGCGTGTTTGTTTGTTAGTTCTTGTGGATTTCCAGGATATAAACGGATTGAAGAGTGCATTTGTTAACTTATTCAAACTAGGCAGATCTATATGTTTTTGAATATTTTGATTATTTTATGATTTGATAATTGTCTCTTATAATTCATAACTGAATGGCAATGTACATTTTATCTGTTATGCTTATGTCGTATGTTATATGTATGTACATAAATGAGACAAAATAAAGAATATATATAAATATACATATCACGTGACGCATAATACACGTGCATGTTTTATATACTTATATTTAAGAAATAGTTCACATCACTGAGAGCCCTAGGTATCTATCAAAAGATTAAGAACTCCCAGGCCTCGCTGATACACATAACACATTACGAACAAGTTAATGATGCTCGTTTTCACATTTTGAATGTTAAAGATAGTTGGTCTAAGGCTATTAAACATATGATTGATTCACTTGGTTTTAACTATGTATGGAACTTGGATACTACCAATCAAATGTGTTATCATTATATGCGACAACGTTATACGATCAGCAGGTTCAGCATTGGGCTGATACTATTTATTTACAATCTATTTACATATAATTTATTTACAAACAATTTAAATGTCAATATATAAGTCTGAAAAATATCTAGATATCAAGATGAACGATAAATACAAACTAGCTGTATATGATTGATTCACTTGGTTTTAACTATGTATGGAACTTGGATACTACCAATCAAATGTGTTATCATTATATGCGACAACCTAATACGATCAGCAGGTTCAGCATTGGGCTGATACTATTTATTCACAATCTATTTACATATAATTTTTTTACAAACAATTTAAATGCCAATATATAAGTCTGAAAAATAGCTAGATATCAAGATGAACGATAAATACAAACTAGCTGTATAAAAGTTTCGTCTATGCTCACACTTTCTTGAAATTGAAGTTGGTGGATATACAAATATTGCCCGCTCTGATTGTAAATGAAAACTATGCAATACTAATATGATAGAAACTGAATATCACTGTATGCTATGCTGTCTTTTTTATTCTGACTTACGGATAGGAATGCATTGAACAAAATTGTATATTTAATGTCGTCGAATAATACTTCTATCATTACAATTATAGCTAAATTTTATCTATAAAGCTATGTTAAGACGCTCTGTAGCCATTGATGCAGTTGCTTCGTAATTTGTTATTTATCTCTGTCAAATACTATAATAATAATGTAATATGTTTGTATATTTACTTAGATGTACTTGTATATATTTATTGTAAATTGGCCAAACGCATATTATTTGCAAATTTGCTGATAAAACTTGAAACTTGAAACATATTCTTAACATGTTAATTTTAAAGTTCAAACGTTCAGTGTTCATCTTTAATATGTTTTCCAGGATTGATTTTGTCTACAACATTAATGTGAAAATAAAAAAATAGCATAATATGAATCAAACAGTTATATTTTCTAACGATTGTATTGTACATTAAACTACGGAGTACAGATAATTACCAACCGGCAGGCAATTAAGCATATTTGTAGACAAAGGCAAGGAAACTGAATCCGTCTCTATGCCCGTGTCCCTTTTATACTCTTGCCCCGATGTTTAAATGTATTCTAATCACCACGGCCTTTATGCATTGCATTATTGTAAATTTACCGGAGACAAACGTTAATGACCTGGCTTTCACGATTGAGGAATATGCTAATATTAAGTGAATTGAACTGAATTGATTTTTTATCAGAGTTTATTATTCAAATATTATTCAACCATTGCACTTGTTTTTCGATTTTTTCCCCAAAGTTTGGTGACTTGGTGGTAAATCCGCCGGAATTGATGGTATTTGGCCCAGATTTCTTAAGATAGGGTATGACATATTATCTAAACCATTACGTAACATTATGAATCTTTGCATTTGTAAATCAATATATCCAGCATAATTTAAAATGGCAAAAGTAACACCTATTTTCAAAAAAGGATCAAAATCAGAAGAAAGCAACTACAGACCTATTTCTATTCTACCAGTTCTTTCAAAAATATTTGAAAGACATGTCTCAAATCACTTAAAACTATATCTTGATAAAAATGATCTTATAAGTAGTCATCAATGGGGTTTCCGAAAATTCCACTCATGTGGCATCGTGGTTATCACATATTCAAAACTTTTAAAACTAATGTTCGGATGTTGTACGACGACAATGTATTCGTGCGTGTGTGGCCTCCGTAGCTAAATGGTTAGCGTGCTTGCCGTCTAATCTGGCGACCCGGGTTCAAAACCGGATGGAGGCACACATATATGCCTGCCATATTTCAGCGGAAAGCTGACTGGCAAATAAAGGCTATGCTCGGCATGCACCAGTTAATAATGGAGACATTGCAAGCATAATTAATACCGCATATATGCATTACAATGAACGCTCACATTTTATTCAAATTTAAGATGTTAACAAAATAAACGAAATATTAAATTTATGGGTACGATTGTCTATGGTCCGTTAGCGACTAGGCTGCACCCCATAAACCTTAAATATCTTTTAAAGTAAATGTAATTATACAGTTTGATTGAAATTTGGTATGGTACACTGAATTACCTTTACCAACTCTGTGTTTAAATTTCAGAATTGTTTACGGAATTTTTCCCCATTGTGTCTAATGAATTAAATTTTGTATGAATATAACAAACGTTATTTCTTACTAAAGTACTAAACACCGCTTTGTTCTAAAAGAGAAGATGTTGGGTCACAAGGTTTGTCCGCGCTTTTTCTTCGATAAATTAACCAGTTGTTCGATTTCAATGAAACTTCACATGGATATTTGGTACCAAGCATAGTTGTGCGTATTGTCTGGAATGTAGATCGGATGATTTTTCAGGAGTTATGGCCACTTCTGGGAGGCCTTCATTTTTGTGTCAATTAACCCTTTTGCAGTCTTGTACTGTAAAAGCACAATAATTCGCGACGGTTTATTTTTTCCAACTATATTCGCAAGTAAGATAAATTCGCGAAAATGGATGCTCTTCAACAAAATCAGAGGCTTTTTAAACTAATTGCTGAAAATATTCTCAATATAACATAATAACTTCAAAATATAATTTACTTAGTGTATCAGGAAATTTGGATAAGCATATATTCAATAGCTAAGATTAAATCCCCAAATAGGCTGTGCCTTAGTTCATATTAATTGCTCCCATTGATTATGAAGAAGAGGTTAGTCATTTAAGCTTTTGGGGGATAGTTAAGATACCGAAGATGCCCATTTGCAGTGTCTTAATTAGCATTTGCTAGTATTGTTATCGTCCCCCATGGATTGAAAGCGAATCTAGTAAAGCAGTTGACTGCCTTTATTAAGCAATACCAATAATGTAATTAAGCATACAACACTCCAGTAGTGGAACAGTTATATTAGTAATTTAAAGTCCCATTATGCCTTAAACGGCTAATTACAAAAAGCAATAACTTGGCAACCTATATGCAGAATGATGCATTTTTAGCACTTTAGTTGAGTCCCAAAGGTGGAAAACACCATAAGATCGAAGACAAAGAAATAAAATCTCTAGTTGGTTTGTAAACCAAATAACGAAATGTAAACAATAAATGCGTACTTTAAAGTCTAAGGGGAGCAACTCTTACAAAATTAGTATTTTGTCATCCATACATTTTACTAAATGTGATTTTTGGCATACTATTTCGACAGACATAGCTGACATTCTGTTGTCAATTATAAGCAATTTGTAAAAAATTTCCTAATTCTTTGTGTTAACTAGTATTAACATGTGTACAATTATTATTTACTGGATGATCAGGAAAAAGTTTTGGGAGCGATAATGTGACTAATACTCTTATGTAACGAATATCAGAATTTATCTGATATTAGTAATCTATGTTCTTAAAGGTGCTGCCTCACTGATAGGGCTAAAATTTTGTATATCGTGATTGTCCAACCTTACCAAGTATTGATGTAATAGAAAGCCACTGACAGTCGCTTTTTGACAGATTTAGTGCAAATAAGTAATTTTAACCACTCTCGACATCGTCCACTGAGTATTTTTTTCTTGAAAAAAGCGCAAAGTTTCCTTCCAATATTCTTTGTGAATTATGTAATTCACACGTGATCGAACTTTAACATCAACAATCTACAGCATAAACATTTGTGAGGTATTTGGTTTGTTTTTAAATTCGTTTTCATCAAACGCGAACAAATTTCAGGCAATTTTAGTAACAGTATTGTTAATTCTATAGGGTGTTAATACCCCATAGAATTTTTGATGTAAAACTACTAAATAACTACAAAATGCCGATGTTTCTCAAGTTATTTTAAATGTCAGTGTGGTTATTTATGGGATATACAGCCAACTAAACCAAAATTACTCGAATATTTGACAATTTTATTTTATTTTTGCAATACACCAATGTGAGGCAGTCCCTTTAATCGCTAAATTCGCGACGGATGATTTGTTCTATTAAAACACAATACATTCGACAGTTTAGCACCATCTAGAGTCAGTGTATGTGCATAGTCGTGTGTTATACTGGTTGGAATTTCAACCCAGCCACGTCCATGTCAAAATCATTCCGAAATGCGCACACTTATTTTCAATTTTTGTAATATTTTTTTCATGTAGTATATGTAGTCATTGACCATGTGTTTAAATGTGTACTGTTAATATTACTATATGTATATAGAGGATATTACATGAGTGTATTTTCATATTGAATTTATTAAACGAGTTGAATAAAATAATAAAATGCGAGGCTCTGCCGAGCATTTTATCGATTTTATTTAACGAGTTTAATAAATCCAATGAGGAAAGTCACAAATGTAATGTTCTTTTTATCATATGTTAGCCATTTCTGGCCGAAACATAAAATAGCTACTTATTTTCACTATAATAAACGCGCAACTTTGACGACGTCGCCTATACTTTGAGTGACGTCACGTCAAAGCTTTATTACACTAGTGTATTATCAAAAATAAATCATTGCTTTATTACGCTGCCGCGGCGTAAAACATATGATAATATGTACTCATAGACTGTACAGTATTAATACTAAGGGTTACACAACAACCCGGTCAGGAGAGTCACATTTCTCGTAATTCCTTTTATATAACGAATATATATGACAGTATATCTTAACAGTTTCACACGTACGTGCGCAAGATCGACGCCTTATAGATACGCGTCCACTAACAATTCTTTTTGTCTATTTTTGTACGTTTCACAATTTTGATGGCGCCGAAAGTACATGTCAATGTCAACTTAGTACTGGTAAAAATAATTATGTTTTACGTCATATAATAGAATACACTGGACTGAGTTATATTCTTGTCAATCACTTAATCGCCACATGGCAATAAGTTTGTTTTACCTTCGATCACGGAAATGGGTGACTGTTGGCGTTATATAAAGATTATCAAAAGTTTGTGTAGATCCATAACGCATACTTCAGTGTAATGTCACGGTCACAAAGCTCATACGATATCCGTACAAATTTATCAACTCGTACGAGTTCACAATTTTTGAAATCCTAAAGGTTTTTGTATGTTCATAGCGTCTGGTCACAGCTCGTACGGAACACGAACGATCTAAAGAGATGCACTTGCACGATATCCGAACGATGCTCGTACGAGTTAAGAAAATCCGTACGATGCTCGTACGAGACTTCGGTGTTCCTGTTTCTTCCCTCGCCAACGGAGCTCATTGGCCAATTTTTGGGTGAGGGATGTAGTCCAGAGAATTTGACACGATCCTGACCTTTATGCATTAATATATTACAAGGTTATTGCGTTTAATATATAAATTTCCGCGAGCAAATCGTGCAATATCGGTGCTTCAGATTTGAGTTGGTATTACACCTCGAGCGTCTTCGTGATACTTCCCGTTTATGAAAACATACAACCGGAGTTATAAATATAGATAAGATATCAGCTGTTGAATTATGCTAATTAAAGGTCGAGAGCCGTGTCAAATTCTCTGCACTATACTACCGAATGAATACTTTCTTTCGACGGTCAAAGTCAAAAGCAAAAAAGCTAAAGACAAATGAAAAACAATGTTAACATGACGGTAGTTGTTGTACATGGGAAATTCAATTCATGACAAATAAGTTAAATTTACAGGCAAGTTTTCTTTAAGCTTCGTGTGAAGAATTAGAACTATAACAAGAAACGACGCAACTCTTTCAATTTAGTGACACGTTTACGTAACCGAAGAGTTAGTACCAGTATACATTCAAAATATGAGACCCATATGTGTATATATTTAAATATTTATGTGTTAAAGTCTTAAAAGCCAATTTTTAAAACCTTGCGCTAAACATAATGTCAATTTCGTTTTTGGTAGATGTATCGCTTGTTTCTATTATAATAGGTTTATAACATTTTGTTCTATAAATTACCCGTAGGCCATAAGGCACATGAGGTTACATAATACATGTACAATATGGTATCCAATCAATCCTATACAAAGAGAGAACGTTATATTGAATTGATAAGTCAATACATTGTATATGTACATGTATATATGATTCTGTGAAGTAAATTAAATACTGCAATGTACATATATTGGGAGTTGCGTGGATTTACCAGAAGATTGAAAAAAAACCCGTAAAAATCCCCGCCATTCCCCGGGGTTGGGGGCAGTGGTTTCAATTGACTGGTGCATTTGTAAAAAAGGGTTCCCCGCGTTTATATGTACCCACTTTTGAGTCTAGATCACAATTTTTTTAACAATATTAAACAATATTATACATATGTACCACCGTTTGATCCTTCTCTCAAACCATGATTTTTAGTTTAAACTTGGTGTGAAATAACCTAACGGAGCGTTCAGCTGGCGCGGTTGATAGAGGGCTATGCTTGCACCTGGGCAATCTTAGTTCTTGTTATGGAATACTACAGTACACATGTTCTCCATCGGCTTTTTTCTACGGGTATGGTCTCCATCGGCTTTAGCTGCGGTCATGGTCTCCATCGGCTTTAGCTGCGGTCATGGTCTCCATCGGCTTTTTTCTACGGTCATGGTCTCCATCGGCTTTAGCTGCGGTCATGGTCTCCATCGGCTTTAGCTGCGGTCATGGTCTCCATCCCTCTCTCAAACCATGAGTTTTCGTTTAATCTTTGTGTTTTATAGCAGAATACAAGAAAACCTTGGATGCAAAACATCGGTGTGCCGTTGAGTTAATGTGGTGGAGTAAGAGAAAATATTTTTGACAAACCTCAAGTAGAAAGCCAATTTAACAGAATTGATATACATTTCTTGTACTGCGAAATCACATATTTTCGTGAGTATTTAATTCATGGATTTTGATTCGTTGGGTCATGAAAGGATAAACCCATGTTCGATAGTTGAGAGGTCAATTAATCGTGGAGATTATATTTCGTAGTCAAGTGCAGCTACTAAATCAACGAAAGTTCAATTTCCTCGAAAAATTATGATTTTATAAATTACATATGTCACGAATATAGTCATCGTCAGAGAGTGATCTCCCTTGCCAAAGTCATTTTTGATATTGCAAGTTTTCCCTATAGACCAATTTATAAAACGCACATAATTATATTTTGTCTGGTGCTTGGTGCTATAAACGTCACTTGTGTGTAATTAAATGCGTTGACGAAAAGTGCAGACCTATTGTACAACAACAATTGTTAATAAACTGGTTATAACTTAGTTTTTTTAAGGAAAATTAGTTAAAGTCCACCGTACGCCGAATGTCAATGAGGGACTTGACCAGAATCGTACCGGAAGCCCACCGGACTTGAGGCGGAGATTCTAACTAGTAAATCGAGTCGGTATATTTAAAAATAAGTGCTACATATTTTTTTCAGTCTCATCAGGAACATCGTGCATTTACTAAGCATCATTATATTCGTTCTAAAGGACCCATCCCATATTCAAAATATGTATACAAAACATATCGAGGGCTCAGTGCAAAGCTATTGTACATGCCTATATAAATTGATGTAGTTACAATAGTTTTGCACTGAGCCTTCGATATACAAATATGCTTCGCGTTATAAATAACAACATTAAGAAATACCTCTCAGAAAGGACACGAAACCACGTCATTATATGACTGATGTCAACTCTTAACACCAGATAATGCGCAGTAACTAAGTGCACCTAACAACACCTCACTTCCGCCAGCGTCTCAGATATGCCAAATAACCAGACTGAGTATGATATCACTGCGCGCATCAAACAATAAGTTCTCACCTGAAAGTTGCGGTGAATGAACTACATTCTATTGCATAATTTTTCATGACTTATTATTGTGATATTACAGTCCGCAAGTTCTAATGTATCTCTCTTCCTTCAGGGGCCTTCTCTCAGTCTGTCCCTCTGGTCAGATCATGATGTATCTTCACTGGTAGAGGATGCACCTGTGCCCTTGTGGCTGCAACACTATAATGTAAAGTGCATTTGGACGCGTGTTCGCATGAAAAAGGTGCTACATAAATCTGGTATATTTATTTAATTATTTGTTTATGTATATTTGACAAATGATTCCAGGGAATCTGGTTAAGTCACGTGTTCGCCATATATTATTGACAACGGTAAAAAGAAACATATTTTGAACAAGACATTGCAAATGTTTGTTGTATCATAAGACTTAGTTATAGATACAAGACTTGAAACGCGAGGTTATCATATTTAGTCGAGGGCGTAGTCTGAGATTGAATCGATATCCGAGTGCGAGTTCTGTATGTAATTCGTATCATAGTTTAACTGAAGGGTTGGTAAACAAGCCACACCGAGGGCCGTATTACAGTTATCGCACTCTTTTCTAGTGTTGTATTGTAGTTAGCGCACTCTTTTCTAGTGCAGTATTGCAGTTAGCACACTCTTTTCTAGTGTAGCATTACAGTTAGCGCACTCTTTTCGATTGCAGTATTGCAGTTAGCGCACTCTTTTCTAGTGTAGCATTACAGTTAGCGCACTCTTTTCTAGTGCAGTATTGCAGTTAGCGCACTCTTTTCTAGTGTAGCATTACAGTTAGCGCACTCTTTTCTAGTGTAGCATTACAGTTAACGCACTCTTTTCTAGTGTAGCATTACAGTTAGCGCACTCTTTTCTAGTGTAGCATTACAGTTAGCGCACTCTTTTCTAGTGTAGCATTACAGTTAGCGCACTCTTTTCTAGTGTAGCATTACAGTTAGCGCACTCTTTTCTAGTGTAGCATTACAGTTAGCGCACTCTTTTCTAGTGTAGCATTACAGTTAGCGCACTCTTTTCTAGTGCAGAATTGCAGTTATTGCACTCGTTTCCGCCGTAAATATGATACAAGACTGGCTAGCGCACTGTCCTAAGACATTTACATGACCGATCTAGACGCAATAACACATGCTACATTGTAAAGTCACGTAACTATATCAGATGGAACGAAAATGACAAAATGTTGAATCTACCAGTATACCATATAAGAGTATTTCTACATTGAACGACTTACATATACGCTAACCCTTGAGAATTGACAAAACAATCGTCAAATAGATTGGCTGAATTTGAATTATCAAACAAAAAGTGTTACAAAAATGGAGCGGGCGTTTAATTGTTGCAACTCGGTAGGGGTAATTTGCGATAGAACATTTGTTCTTTCAAGTATCGAAAACTCCATATACTGGAGTTAGCTATTAAGACATTCCACGACAGCTCTTGATAATTGCATATAGCTAACATTTACACCCTAGGTTAAACAAAACGACCGACGAGAGGTTTTTATAGGTGTTAATATAGCGATAACGCGAATCGAACGGAAACCAATTTGAACAGAGTCATGCCAAGACGAAAAGTTCAAAGAATTCATATCACATTGTCAGACAACTTTATGTTGTTACATAGGTTGGCTGATCTGACGTAAATGGTGTATTGTTGTAGTCCTAGAAAACCGACGACCTCTCCATGGCAACATCATTTTCATTGAATTTATTTTGAGATTGTTTTTGTTCTGATTATTGTATTTTATGCGGTTAGTTTGAGAAAAGTGGCTACAATTCAGTTAGGATAGTGTGGGAGTGACGTTGTCGTTTATGTGTATACAATAGATTAAAACCATTGCATTGTCTGAACAGGTCGAACGAATATAGTATGTTTAGCATTGACATTATAGCTGACGGTATAAGCTTTCATAATTGGTTTTACACCCTAATAGTGGACTCGACCGTTGCGTCACTCTATTCATACCCTGACTGAACTATACTGGAGAGATGACAAAATGATTGTTATAATTGAGTTTTGTTATTGTTTCTCCATTATCCGACCCATTTCGCTCAATTATTCGACCCATTTCGCTCCATTATCCGACCCATTTCGCTCAATTATCCGACCCATTATCCGACCCATTTCGCTCCATTATCCGACCCATTTCGCTCCATTAACCGACCCATTTCGCTCCATTATTCGACCCACTTACTACCGACCCACCCATTTATCAAACCTGTATTTATCCACGTGTAATAACATACTGTATAAATACATAACTGCGACATCAAGTAAACATGACATGTACTAACTACAATCTGATTTTATTTTTTTTAACAGATAAGCTTCATGTCCCAGGCATAATGACCGCGATTTTTATTTTTTTTATAAATTTGTTTGAATTTGGACATATCAGCGATGCCGACGCTAAATGTTTACGCTTAACCACATAATAATAACTAATAGTACAATAGAGGAACAGGTCAAAATAATCTGCATGTCGAATCATGACTGTAGAAATTTTTTTTTTAGAGATAATTAAATTTTTGTTGATTTCGTTGTTAAACTCGACCACGCAATCTAATCCCCACGATTGATCGACCTTTCAAATTGAGGCATGAGCTTACTCTTTCATGTTCTGTAATCGACGAATTTACGATCCTAGGAAAATTCATTTTTATTAAAATCCACGAAATGTTATACCCACGAAAATATGTGGTTTTAGTGTACGTATTTCTAATGATCTTATAATTGGGTATCAATATCAGAGACAATGAAAACAGCTACATTCGAACCATTACTATATCCAAAGTCATAATTCTATCGAAGATGGTGGCCATTGGCCAAAATGACATGGAAAAAACGGACAACAACTCATTTTAGAACTTACAACAGGCTGTAAATGATACAGCTAAGCTGTTCTTAAGTATTAAAGATAAAATCCGCAAAATAAGCTGTGCCATATTTCATATTATAAAAGAAT
The DNA here is from genome assembly GCA_947247005.1 of Spisula solida. Classification (NCBI taxonomy): domain Eukaryota; kingdom Metazoa; phylum Mollusca; class Bivalvia; order Venerida; family Mactridae; genus Spisula; species Spisula solida. The sequence goes on along the minus strand of OX365960.1, from coordinate 23,034,568 downwards.
CAAAGTGTGCCTCTCTTAGATTGTTGCGTGAAGCAAGTTTCATGGTATTAATGTATAATTCAACAATTTACAAGTACATGTACATGTAATTGGCCTTGAACAAACGTGTGACATACTAATTTACTTTTAAACATTTTGTTGGTATAAATTGTGTTATTTTCTAGAGAAGTCATCCTTCACGTACAAGCGGCTCCGTCACCACTAACACAATCCCTACAACTAGATTAAACTAATTAGAATTGTATCGTCATGAAAATTTCTTAACAAGTTCAAATAAGGCGTCTCAGAATTGTTGCGTAATTTTGTCATGGTAGTTGCAAGTAAGGCAAAGTAACACGGGTTGACAGACCGGAGGAATCGATGATTTTTTGCACTCATGAATAACTTCGATCAGTGACCTAAATGTTCCGTAAAATCATTATTTTTCGAGGTTGTTGCAAGTAAGGAAAAGTAACAAGGGTTGACAGACCGGAGGAATCGATGTTTTTTTGCACTCGTGAATAACTTCGATCAGTGACATAAATGTTCCGTAAAATCATTATTTTTCGAGTTTGTTGCATTTTTGTTGATTTCGTTGTTGAACTGGACCACGAAATCTAATCCCACACGATTAATCGACCTCCCCAATACGGCACAGACACTTGTGGTCTGGACCCCGCCCCCTCAAGCTACGCACCTGGGTCTATTTTTATCATCAACATTGTATACCCAGACCCATACATTAATCACACAAACAGTTTTAAACGTATCCGGACAAATAAAAAATATTCGTAAATGCCTCTCTAGCTGTGTTATTTAAGCAGTAGAGGAATTACGTAGATTTTTGTATTAATATCAACTGAATGGGTCTGGATATATAAGAAATATAAAATATTTCCAGGCGCGTAGCGGGAGGGGGCGTGGTCCAGACCCCAAGTGTCTGTACAATACGGAGCATAGGTCTACACTTCCATGTTTTGTAATCCATGAACTTACGACCCTGGAAAATGCATTTTCATCGAAATCCTCGAAATCTAATACCCACGAAAATATGTGATTTTACAGTATTTAGACTTTTTTTAGGCAAAATCATCATGTGTGGGTCCAAAAGGGCCGGGGGTACGGGCAACTACAGCGTGGTTATCTTATATAAATCCACTAGTTTGTCAGGGCTAAGAGTATGATTAGGACATCCCCACTAGGACAACAATTAGGGATCTAAGAAAAATAGCTGATCGGACCCCTTCTTGAGAAATGAAGCTGGTTGGACCCCATAAGAAATATTTCTGGATCCGCGCATAAATCCCAAAAAATCGAAGTTAAAGACCACGTCAATGAAAAAACCATATCAAATTTAAGAACATGTACTTCTTAATTCATGTGTGCTGTTTTTTTTCTTTGGGTTATTTTATATATATATGTTTATAGGTATGTATAGTAATGTGTATATTGACATACCATAATATAACTATTGTAGCAAACGTGTAATGTTATATGTTATTAGGTATACAATAACCTTACAGTAATAACCCATATTATATCACTAAAGCATGATGATCTGCATCACTATATTTCAACATCCGTATACATGTATGTACTAACAAATGCAACATTATGTATCATTAATAACCTTCTCCGATTGTACTTGATTAAACTGCTTGCCATATTATGTATTGTGACCTCATGGGCCTAATGGCCTACGGGTAATTTGTAAATAAACTTGTTCAAACTTGTTTGAACCGACCTGGAACTTATATACGTGGGTTATATGTTGTAGAACTCGTCTCGAATTCGATCTTAAATAATAACATGCAACGTTAGTAGTAGTATAACTATAAACTATACTAACCAACTCATGTTGAATTGCAGATTGTATTTTTTTGTTTTTCAGAATTTCAGATTGTATTGCATTGTTTACGATTGATCAGGATTTTATTTGAACATTTCGCTAGTAGTTCCATTGAAGACAAATGGTTTATTAGTATTGGTGATTATGTACAATACCTAGAGCTATATGAAAGCTTCTATCATAAAATTATATGATTTAATAATGATCGAAGCGGTTTAGAATATTTAGAGTTTTATAGAATAATTATTTAGACGGCCGTAGTCAAACGCCTCTACGGTATTACTATGACGAAAGGCGATAGCTTTTCATCAAAACTGTCATTATACCTCATGGAAAAAAGACGTATGTCACAACGTTTTGAATAATTTTGTGTTCTGCATTGTATTCTAAGTTCACCAAGTACAAATGTTTCAAGTTAAGGTGGTACGCACGCCTTTTATCTAGCAATCGAAGTTTCTCTGAAACACCTTAAAGTGACATTCTTATTATATTTATTGTCACTGATTAACATTTATATGCAATCATGGAACTCAATTTTATGTTTGTTCTTATTAACTACAATATTGAATTTCGCGTATTCGCACGAGGTAGCTCGGTCCTCCTTACATGTTTTACTACAATTAAGTTTAGCTGGATTGGATTTATCATACTTTTTGTTATAAATTGCGAAATGCCGAAACGGGAAATGCTCAAATTTTACTGATTGCCAATAAGCTGTGTACTGTTAAATTTTAAATTCTAAACTAGACAGTTTACTGCCTACAGTCACAGGCCTAGAGGTTACATTGTCACGTTGGTTTCAATCGCATGCATCAACAAACTATAGTATCATTATTAAAGTCCCATTAGGCCTTAAATGACAATTTTCAAAAAGCAATAACTTCGCAACCTATTTGCAAAATGATGCATTTTGAGCACTTTAGTTTAGTCCCAAAGGCAGAAAACACGATACGATTGACGACAACGAAATAAAGCCAGTTGGTTTGTAAACAAAATAACGAAATGTAAACAATAAACGCATAATTTAAATTCTAAGGGGAGCAACTCTTGCAAAATTAGCATTTTACTTAATGTGATTTTTGGCATACTATATCGACAGATATAGCTGACATCCTGTCATCAATTGACCATTTGTGAAAAACATCATAATTCTTTGTATTTAGTCTATTTACTGGGTGATATGGAAAAACGTTTTGTGAGAGATAATGTGACTTTAAATGTAATGTCAGATTGGGAACGGGTACCAGGCTACGACATACTAAACTATGGTGATATTAGTTTTGCTTTTATGCTTGACGGTCATCGTATTATGCACTCGTAACTATTCGGGTATTTCCGTCATGAATCTGGAATTTTACGTCAGTAATGTCCGAGTGGTCCCGATTGCGTGTTATGGTATACTCTAGTTGTCACTTGTCCGTTTCTTCTAGCGCCGGGATAATGTGACTGGGGCGTCTCAATATGAGTTTAAAATAAAATAAAACATTCTTGTTAAAGTCTATTTTCAGACATGCTTCTGGTCAGCATCGCATGTAACTATAGCTGTCAAAATAGTATGCCAAATATCACATTTAGTAAAATGTATGGAAGACAAAATACTAATTTTGCAAGAGTTGCTTCCCTTAGACTATACATCATGTATTTATTGTTTACAACCAAAGACTGTATTTCGTTTTCTTCCGTCTTATAGTGTTTTCTACCTTTGGGACTCAACTAAAGTGCTCAAAATGTAACATTATGCAGATAGGTTTCAAGTTAATGCTTTTTGAAAATAGCCGTTTAGGGCTTAATGGTGCTTTAAATAACTGTTAATTCATGTCTATAGAAAAAGAATTTAAAGGAATTAAACTGTCGCTTGTACCTGATCTGATTAACCAATAATAATAATAATAATAATAATAATAATAATAATAATAATAATAATAATAATAATAATAATAATAATAATAATAATAATAATAATAATAATAATGATAATAATAATAATAACAATAATGATAATAATAACAAGAGCCAAACGTCACAAAATACGCCTGTCTCGGGGCATGGTGAATGAAAACAAACAAACAATCCAACATTTTTTTTAATTACAGGACCCTAACCCAATAAGGCCTAGGCCGATCTGGCTTATAATCGAACATGTCAAATACTCATAAATCAGGAACGATACACCCTACTAAAAACATAAGCGTATATAATACACAAAATTAAAAGTTGTAAATGTAGTTACATTAGAGGTGTAGTAGTTTATCAAGCTAATAAGAAGAAGTCTGTAAGCAACCCCATTTAATCTGAATGCATAGTTCCGCAAGAGTTTTTAGTTTGTTACAAAAAATGTAGTTTTTTAAGTAAAGGAGTTTGATTTGGATTGAACTTTTGACACAATCAATCAAAATTGTTCCACTTCTGTGTTTGCCAATCAAGTGAAATTCTTGTCCGGTGCATGAATGGAATATTTTTGGCCTTTACTGTTACACAAATTAGTGGCAACCTTGATTAGATAAAACAATATGATTAATTAGAGAATATTACATTTCAGTGAAAAACTTTTCAGCGATGGGAATGACTACACACATTTCATACGTCGGAGTTTATGAACTTTGCGAACTGTTTTTAAATGTTTCTATCCAGTGAGAGACTCATAGTTAGGTGACGGAAATATGTCACTGTGAGACTCATAGTTAGGTGACGGAAATATGTCACTGTGAGACTCATAGTTAGGTGACGGAAATATGTCACTGTGAGACTCATAGTTAGGTGACGGAAATATGTCACTGTGAGACTCATAGTTAGGTGACGGAAATATATCACTGTGAGACTCATAGTTAGGTGACGGAAATATGTCACTGTGAGACTCATAGTTAGGTGACGGAAATATATCACTGTGAGACTCATAGTTAGGTGACGGAAATATATCACTGTGAGACTCATAGTTAGGTGACGGAAATATGTCACTGTGAGACTCATAGTTAGGTGACGGAAATATATCACTGTGAGACTCATAGTTAGGTGACGGAAATATGTCGCTGTGAGACTCATAGTTAGGTGACGGAAATATATCACTGTGAGACTCATAGTTAGGTGACGGAAATATATCACTGTGAGACTCATAGTTAGGTGACGGAAATATGTCGCTGTGAGACTCATAGTTAGGTGACGGAAATATATCACTGTGAGACTCATAGTTAGGTGACGGAAATATGTCACTGTGAGACTCATAGTTAGGTGACGGAAATATATCACTGTGAGACTCATAGTTAGGTGACGGAAATATATCACTGTGAGACTCATAGTTAGGTGACGGAAATATATCACTGTGAGACTCATAGTTAGGTGACAGAAATATATCACTGTGAGACTCATAGTTAGGTGACGGAAATATATCACTGTGAGACTCATAGTTAGGTGACGGAAATATATCACTGTGAGACTCATAGTTAGGTGACGGAAATATATCACTGTGAGACTCATAGTTAGGTGACGGAAATATATCACTGTGAGACTCATAGTTAGGTGACGGAAATTTATCACTGTGAGACTCATAGTTAGGTGACGGAAATATGTCACTGTGAGACTCATAGTTAGGTGACGGAAATATGTGACCCCTGTGATATATAAATACAAACAGAAACGAAATGTAAATTGTGCAACTGGAATAATATAGGGGAGGACGTCAATGCAAAGTCTTGGCTGCCTTAGGTGTACAAAATAAAACTGTTGTTGTGTCAAAATAGCGTTATTTTTAACTACTTTGTCAATATGATAAGTCAGTAAGATACACATATTGATAAATGCCTGTCATGTGTGACATGCTAGTGCTTACTACATGTAATATTACATATAATGTAATTGCTGTGAAGTCATTTTCATTAGCAGGGGACGATATATTGTTGAGTCGTAAATGGCGTTCATGTTTGACTGCGTACTAAATAAGCCATAGCTAACATTAAAGCCACATTATCTCTCCCAAGACATTTTTTCCAATCATCCAGTAAATAGACTAAATACAAAGAATTAGGAGGTTATTCACAAATGACCTATAATTGAGGACAGAATATCAGCTATATCTGTCGAAATAGCATACCAAAACTCACATTTAGTAAAATGTATGGATGACAAAATACTAATTTTGCATGAGTTGCTCCCCTTAGACTCTAATTATGCATTTATTGTTTACATTTCCTTATTTTGTTTACAAAACAACTGGAGACTTTATTTTTTATTTTGTTCCATCTTATGGTGTTTTCCATCTTTGGGACTCAACTGAAGTGCTCAAAATGCATTTTTTGCAGATAGGTTGCCAATATATTACTTTTTGAAAATAGCCATTTAAGGCATAATGGGACTTTAATATAGGAACCTATTCGGTAAAACTGGAACCAGCTTTCAAAATCTGTTGCAGTGGTTAGTGCGCTGGATTTGTAACCGACCGATACTGGTTCGATTCCCCGTCGTGACAGGCTATACCCTTCATAACAATGCCGACTTTCCTCCACACATGTGGAGATGCTGGTTCCTTGTGGAAGGGTTAGTAACCGTCATTCAGCTTTTTGACAGCTGGGATTTTGGCTTCCGATGTTTTGACAGCCGATACTTGGGCTTTCAGCGGTTAAGTTCATTTTCAGTTATGTGTTGGACGTTGTGCCTTGTAATTATGGTATGTGCTCGGCTGGTTAAGTTGATTGCTGCCTTCCCTGTCATACTTCCTATGATCATTTAGAACTTGTTAGGATACTGTTCTGGAAAACTGGTTAGAAGCCTGTCAATATATAAAGGGATTGTTGACAAAATCCTATTAAGAATGGCCATTTTCGTCGTCATTAAAACAAAAACAATAATGTAAACTATTCAGGACTATGTCTAAACTAAGGTGAATCTGTCGCTGTGTATAGCTAAACAAATGTTGTAGTAAAACGACGTCATTAAACGCGAATAAAAAACACAAAAAGCCAACTGCACAGAACAAAAGAAATGATATTTAAATTCGTGGGAACAGAGCCAACATTGCCACTGTCGTTAACTATATAATAGGATAAGTAGTTTATTCAATCAAAACACAATGAGTTCTCGCTCTACATGTTATGTAATTAATTTATTACCCTTTTGAATAATTTATTAGTATAGTCAATAGTAATACTAGACTATACTTCATATATGAATCACTGGAAAGGTTGTTTATGATTCATGTATGTGTATTACTAGTGTTTAGTATTATTTCCAGCTAGGTTTAGTACGGTGATATTAACCTGGCCCCGATCTCCCTTATCATCTCAATCTGAGGAAAATCTCATCTCAAATATTGGCATGTGTCTTTATGTTAATTTCCATGCGAGGCTGGGTTCAAAATTAGCACCACTTCACAGAAACGTTATTCGGAGTTTATAACAGTAACATTTCAAGAGTTGGAGCTTCAGACTAATCTCTAATTCCGACTCTGATTTTAGCGAAATCTCAAATGAGTTGAGATTTCAACTTGAGATGCTTCGGGAGATCGGGGCCTAATCCTGACCTTTGTACACGAATAAATTACAATATTCTTGCGCGGTATGTATTTAAACTTCCGCGAGCAAATATAGTGCTTTACGGTTCTTTAGGTTTGTGGTTGTAAGTTGCAACTGTTCATATTGTGCGTATCCGTACAGCTCGCGGAGATAACTCTTGCCGTATTAATAAACAAATATTGCTAAAATAAACACTGCACGGTCGACTGACCGCTCGTTATTAGCATATGTTGAAATAATATATGCACTAATATGCACAAGTTTGAACAAAAATGAACTTCGAAAATGCATTTAATTTTTAATTATATTTGTAATCAAGGGCAATTGTTATCAACGACGGACTGTTATACGGCCCGCTGATGAACACATATAGTACAATTGGGGTTATATATATACTGTACAGGAAATCCGCTGTTAAAGTATGCTTATAGCAAGGTAGGTGGATCAAGTTAACATGTCCGCAGTATATATGCACCGTATAGTCTAGAGAATTTGATACGACTCTCGACCTTCTATTAGCATAAGTTAACAGCTGATATAATATCTGTATTTATAACCCCGTATGTTTTGTATAAGCGGAAATGAATCACGAAGACGCTCGAGGTGTAATACATTTACACAAATCTAAAGGACCGTTACTGCACGATTTGCTCGCGAAAATTGATATATTTAACGCAAGAACCTTGAAATATATCCATGCATAAAGGTCAGGATCAGGTCAAATTCTCTGTGCTATACCATATGGATATCACCAAATGCATTGACTTTCATAATTGCTTGATTGCCGAACCTTTGTTAATTATTGATGGTGAAACAGGGGGGTTAGCAGCCAATAAACCCCGACAACTCGTTACAGTGACGTCATCATCTCACTTTCTGCGGGGGATAAATATGTTAGTAACTGAGTTTATTCCTATTCGAATCTTCAACATACAGGTTCAAAGAGCAAAGCCACAATTTGGTGTTTGAGTGCTCCTGAACGTAAGATTTGTTTTTTGATAGTCTCGAGTAAAAAAAATTATGCATTATTTGCTACGAGCGTAACCTATTCAATTTTGTCATGAACATCCTGTGCTCTCAATGGATTATGTGTTTTAAACAAAATCAAAATAAATAATATACCAAATTAATATTATAGCGAAACACACGTTCAAAGGCGCTTTACATATAGTGTTTCAGCCACAAGAGCACAGACCTGTGCATCCTCTATCAGTGCAGATACAGCATGATCTGACCAGAGGGGCATACTGAAAGAAAGCCCCTGAAGTGAGAGAGAGAGAGATAGACGTTTGATACAGGCATGCCCGGCGCTGCAGAATTGCGCCTAGCTCTTATTTCGAATAGACAGCCTGGTTCTTTAATGTGCCCTGTGTATAGCACCAATACACAGAAACATCTTTAAACATGGCAAATAATAGAAACATACATTAAACAATTATGTTTATATACGGCTCCTAGTGCATGTACTTCAAATTCCAAACATAGTGTTACATCGTAGGCCATGCGAAGAAAATGTGCTCAAATCGAAGCGTTTCTTTCCACTATAAATTACAGAGCATATTTACTTCACGGCACAAACAAGGCGTCTCATATGGATTTTTATACTAATATATTTAAGGTCGATTGTGAAACAAGTTTTTTTCAACTTATTCGTATAAATCACCCTTGACACCTCATATCTCATCGCCACGAGTATGTGGGTGTATTCATTAATTACACATACGTAAAGACATGAAACATATTAACGTTACTTGTTTTAGAATGATGCATTTACCTCTACTTCCAACTTTCAATTCATTAACATTATAACAGTTTATTTAAATTTAAAAACAAAGTGATATGGGCCACAAAGAGAGAAAATAGAACCAAATAATAAATATCCAATTTATACAGCGCTATGAAATTATAAAATATAATTGCGTAATGTCTAAATAGCCTTTTCGAATAACATCGGATATTGGAATGTTCGAATAACACCGGGTATTTGGATAACAACGGGTATAGCGAACTGTCGAATAAACAAGGTGGTTGTAACTAACTGGTTATAAGTGGTGACCAGTATATCTGTAGATACATACACTTACCAGTCCTTCGTTCAAGGAAAAATAACGTGACGCACGTTTCGTATCTGGTACGTTACAGGTACGAAACGTGCATCACGTGATTTTTCCTTGAACGCAGGGCAGGTATCATGAATACAGTCTGGTTCCCGTTCCCCAATCATACATTACATTAGATTGTGAAGAGCGGGAACCAGACTAGGTATATAATATTGTTAATATTCCATGACTTCTATGTATGAGAGCAGAAATGACGCGTTAATTTAGTCAAAATTTGGATTGGTTCACACCCCATATACGCCCTCTAGTTCTCTGCTTATTGCATATTTTATTACCTTCACCATTATTCAAAGCAAAACTGTGCCGGAGTTTTGCAATGTCACAGTTTGTACATGTATTTCAAATTTGGATTGGTTCACACCCCATATACGCCCTCTAGTTCTCTGCTTGTTGCATATTTCATTACCTTTGTCTATAATTCAAGGCAATACTGAGTCGGAGTTTTGCGCTGTACTTTGTTTGTATTTAAAGATTACTATATCAGTAATAAACACTCGGTGCATCTGGAAGCCACAGCACATAGGCTTTTGACCCTCTCAGGTACCTATTCATACACCTGGGGAAAGTGGAGCATGTGAATGGAGCCATATAACTGCCACCACTTAACTTTAAGATTTCATTAAACTTTCGTAAAAAGTATGGGATATTTCATGAAAAAATATAATTATCATGAAGACAGATAAAATATCTTAACACGAAATTCTGCTTGTTAGTGCTCTGAACTGACACCACATAAAGATGATGCTTTCACGAAACTAAATAAGTTTTTCATGAAAGCATAAACATGTTTTGCAAAACGTAAAGATGTTTTGGTGAAAATAATCGACTTTCGTGAAAAGTTTCGCGAAACGTTAAAAATTATTCGTGAAAAATAATACACTTTGGTGAAAAGTTAGTTGGTTTCTTAAAACAATAACAGGAATGTTGTGGCAGATCAAAGCAGTAACTGGCCATTTTTCACGTTAAGATATTTATCTTGCATTCGTAATATTTTTCTGTTTTCATGAAATTCCTCCTTATGTTCACGAAATAGTTCATGAAAATTAATATTTATGTGGTGGCAGTTATATGGCTCCATACATGTGAGTTATTTAAAGCAGTGGTTCAGACGGATGTCGAACCAGGACCTCTTAATCCCGAAGCGCGCGCCCTACCTCTAGACCACCGCATTCAACATTATGATGACGTCATTCTTACGCCTTAACAGTAGGCGTAAATTTGACCGGTCTATAATAACAAAAGGAAAATTTACCTCTTTGACATTTCAAAAATACAGAAAATGCTTATTGCCACCTTTTTGTTAGTAATGCAAGGTAATTTTGGGGCGGCAGTCAGAGGTTTCGCATACTCCCATACCGTGGATGCCAAGTGGTTCGACCTTAATAATTCAGTCAATAGAGCAGAGTATCTTCGGTATTTTTGACCACAGAAAACCTTTCGAATTGTATCGTTACTTGTAAAAAATCTGCAATTGCTCATGTTTAAATGGCAGTGAATTGTGTTATAGTACTTTGTGTTATTACTTTCCCTATTATCTTCAGAATGTTACCCTTTATACGTAAATATTGCCAAATTAGTGCCATATTGCTGTCGTCACCTTAAAACGATGAAAATATCCATGACGCTCATGTCAGATTTGATTCTGTATTCTGCGTAATCCTTTATTGGTTGTCTATAATACCCTTCAAGGGCGTATACAGACCGTACAAATTCCGAATAATAAATGTATCCATCCACAATTCTCGGTTTCACGGAATTGAATCTATTCAATTTAAAGCATCTTCTCAGTAGGGCCTACACGCAACGCAGAGGCGCTTGTGCCTAACGGGTTCGAAGCTTAAATAGTCATGACGGAAAACCCTTACCGATGTAACGACCAATTAACACAGGTCCGGTCATCAGGATATACTTTAAGTAAGGTATTGTACTGACATAATTTGAACAAACGCACTATGCTCTATTGACTGTATTATTAAGGTCGAACCACTTGGCATCCATGGCCCACATTTCTATGGGTTCCACATTTATACGGCTCTGTTGCCAGAATTTTTAAGGTCGAACCACTTGGCATCCACGGCCCACATTTCTATGGGTTCCACATTTATACGGCTCTGTTGTCTGAATTTTTAAGGTTGAACCACTTGGCATCCACGGCCCACGTTTCTGTGGGTTCCAGCTTTATACGACTGATATAATGTTCTAAAGTACGATTTACCATAGATGGCATAATTGTCCAACGAAGTTGTTTGTACAATGAAGTAACGTCAAAAGTTGCGACCCATAAGCGTAACACAATACGCGTAACGTCAAACTTTTGCGATATTCTATAGTTTGTACACGGTAAAAGGGGTCACCTAAATGCTATAATTTTACATCAGGCATATTTTTATTTCATGTTATATTTTAATACATAACATATTAACATTAACTCATATTTTAAAATGTAATATAAACACTTTAAAAGTGCATATTATTCGCTTTAATAACACCTAATAAAAGTGTGTTTTTTTCTTTCAAATGGCGTCAATTTTTTAAGGTGGGACAATTTTAAGTATCACTCATTTGTATATAGAAATGTCATTACTGTAGGTATTTCAAAGACAATACCCTTATTTTACACAAGAAAATAAGCGACATTGATAAAACATTTGTATTCGTACGCTGCTGGATCTGCGTCAATGGGCTTTGAGTCCCGACGGTCTGGTTAACTAAGTTGGCAATGGACTTCATTGTTGGAAGTGTCACCAGAAACAGCTTGATTCCAATACGAGGTTAGGTAGGTCAAGGGCTTCCTTGATATTGATAGCTATGTCATCGGTATGTATGTAATCATCAGCGCTTGTAATAATTATGGCGGCCATCTTGAAAGATGGCCGCAAAAGGGCAATATGACCCATACGTCCATCAACAGTTACTCATTTTTGACTGCTTATACAGATCAAATGAACCGAACATCTTTGTTGGATCTGTTCACCAATTTGGTAATGAAGTTCGGTCTGTCACATGGACTAATGGGTAAGTTAAGTCCCGGAAAGCCGGCTATAGGCACGGAATTAAATCACACGTCCGGTGTAGACGAATGGAATTGTTCGCATATTTATCCAATTGTGAAAGCTCGGCCATTTCCGTTTGTCCCCTGTAAATATACAAATGCACTTGCAAACATATTAAGACCGAGGTGATCAGAATAATATTTATCAGATGTGTTATCGCCCCTTGCGACAATATTTTGTAAGTAGGTGCGCACCTGTAAACCATTAGACGTACGAGACATTTTCTCTACAATAAATCTCTATTCTATATTAACGAAGGCGTCCACAATTAAGCCATACTAAAATATTCATAAACCGACAAAAGTCTAAATGACCAACAAGCTAGCCACGTGATGTTGGAATAAGGTAATAGGTGTCGAAAATGGTCCCCATGGTACGCTTGCCTAATTGGGAGGGCAAGAGAGAAGCTATTAGCTTCGTACTCATATAAAATCTCCATATTTTCACTTCTTCAATTGGCAAACAAGTTTAGAACCAGCGCGCTGTCGACTTTTTTATTCAGATTTTCGGAAATTGAGGAAATTTAACAAACAAACTTTTCAAGTTAAAAGGTGAGCTTTTTTATGCAATAATACAACGTTACCATATTTCTGGATTGTTATTAGCTATACTTCAATTTTTGTAATGAATCGCTAATTGTAGCTCGATAATAACTGTTCAAGGCCTAACGGCAGATTGGCAGTTGTGTCAAGTATGTTCCCTCTATAAATAAAGTCTTTGTTATATTCTTATTATTATTAGAACTTCTAAAATTTCGGTAAAATATTAAGTCGATATTTTAGTTATTACACGATAAGGAAAAGATGAATATGTACCTATGTAGTATCGTATACTGCGCTATTACGCATTTCGTGATTTCATTTACGCATCCGAACGAGTGATTCCAGGGCGCAGGGTCCATTGTAACGGGTACCCAACTATGCAGATTGCAGCTCCTCTATCAGCGTACTTACACATATTCCTTATTTTTTGTTTAATTCTTTTAATTTCAGATTGATGCCAGCAATTACGTTTTACATACGTGGTATCCAATATTCGCGATTTTTTGTCAAATCAATCTATTCGATCGTAAATGATCCGCGCAATCTTTGTTATATAATCTTCCGAGGTTTTTTCTTTTAGTTAAATCGTACTTTTAAGACATGAAGATATAATTTTGGTCACGAAGCCAAACTACTGTTTTATTTAAAGTAGATACGCGCATATGCAATATCACACATGTACCTTTATTTTAATGTTTGCAGCATAAAATGGAACCTAATTGCATGACATATGGCTTAAACATAAAACATGTAAATAAAATCTTGGTGTTTTAAAATTAATGCATACATTGACACAATTGGATTCTCCTATCTAAATATATTTTTACAATTAATTGAAATAGTCAGACTATGTTTAAAACCAGAATACTAGACCAATTTCAACAGGAATTGAAAAAAATAGCTAAGCTAAATGTAAAAAAGCAACAATACATCATGAGTTTTAAAACAACATTTACTTTTTGAGAAATATCTCAACTGAATAAGTAACGACTTCTTTAGAAAACTTGTTACATGATTTAGGGAATCAGCTCACTTCTTCGCCACTGAATCTGGGCGGTACAAAAACGCAGACAGAGCGAATCGAATATGTCAAAACTGCAATAACAAAACGGTAGAAACAGAATATCATTTCCTAATGACATGCGATAAATACTATAATTTAAGACAAAACTGCATGCCTTATATCAGATGGAATTCTCTATCGATGTTTAACAATCTCAAAGAATACTCGGAATAGAATGATCTTTGACAATCTGAAGAATTATGAAAATAAGAAATCGCTCTATTAAATTTGTTACTTCTTGAAACATTCATTCGACATAAGAACCACATACAATGTACAATTCTAAGTACTCCGTACTCGATATCTAACATTTTATATTTATTTCAGCATACGGTGCTTTAAATTATTTATATTCACCACGTTGTGTATATATTGCATCATGTATATATGTTTTTGTGTGCCATTTTGTGTATACAGTATATATTTACGCGTTTTGTTGTCAAACGCAAATATGTTTGCCGATTTGAAATAAAGCTTTTTTGTTCATACCCAGAAATCTAAGCCAATTTGCTGGCGTCTTCATTGCTAACAGCTAATCGAGACTCTCGTGAACCGTGACCCTTATAACTTCTCCATTTTTAAAGTTTTGTATTTTTTAAGAAACGATTGAATATATGAGATAGTGTTTTTCTTCTTAATATGTAAATGTATTTTAATGTTAAATTTTTCTGTGACAAAGCGTTGTCAAATGCTATGTAATAATCGATGTCTACACAGAATGCCCACGGCACCTTTTAGGCGACGTTGACTTTATATTTACGTTTCTTACATAAATTTACGATATTAACAACTGTTAAATCATTAGTACGAACAATAAACATTTAAATTAAACTGACGTGGTGAAAAACGACATAGAATGCATGGAACTAAGCATTACATTTGCTGGCGTCTCCATTACTAACAGCTAATCGAGACTCTCGTGAACCGTGACCTTTATAACTTCTCCATTTTTAAAGTTTTGTATTTTTTAAGAAACGATTGAATATATGAGATAGTGTTTTTCTTCTTAATATGTACATGTATTTTAATGTTAAATTTTTCTGTGACAAAGCTTTGTCAAATGCTATGTAATAATCAATGTCTACACAGAATGCCCCACGGCACTTTTTAGGCGACGTTGACTTTATATTTACGTTTCTTACATTTACGATATTAACAACTGTTTGGTATAATAGCCATAGGCGTCGCATATACTAAAACAGCATCCATCTTATACACGTACTTACAGGATATCGGATGAACATACTTATAGTAGAAAGTCCAGTTGGAAATAACATCTATGATAACTAAAATCTTGTTATAATTATACAGGCTATAAAATGATAAAAATAGAAATACTTTTAGACTTAGAGAGAAGCTATATGAGGCACTTCCGTGCATTTGTAATTATCCTAAAGTAAATAAAGATTTAAAAACCGGTTACTGCATTATACTACTTAAATTTATTGGGTGAGTTGGAAAATGGTTTATACGGCGAGCTTTAGCGAGTTGTTTCAGTTGTATATGAGATTTGACTTTGTGATAGTGTTATGATATATGTATGGAGTGTGCCTCCTCGTTTTTACTGTTACCGGTCTGATTCTTTGCCATACCACAACTCATAACCCAAAATGGAATACAAAAATATACTAAAAACCGGACAGGGAAGGCAGCACTCAACTCATCACAGAAAGCATAAAAACAACACAGACCGCAATTACATGGCACAATGCCAAACAAACATCTGAATGAAAAAAGAAGAAACGAATGGAATACAGACAAACCTGTTTGAAAAGACAATCCGTGGAAACAACAGACATGTTTTGTAATTGTGATTTTTTTACATGTATAAATCGTTTAATCAGGTCAGTCACCTGTTAACGTAACATTGTGTATATACAAACATTGCAAATTCTCTTATTGATGTATTGTTTTAATAAATAGTCTGCGTTATTAATGTGTACCTAAGTGAAGAAGGTATTGGTTTCCATTGCATTTTTTCCAATTAAAATGTCAAAACAATAACATTACACTGTTATGATATTGCAATGTTTGTATACAAGTGACACACCTGAATAAACAGACTATAGTTTTCAAGTTATACAGTGTTTACCTTGTGTATTTTCAGATGATTGCGAACACTATACCACTAGCGTGTTTGTCCGTGTTATTACTGTCGGTGGCCGTACATACAGTTCAGGGAAAATGTTCAATAGTCAACTGTCTCGTCGAAATGATGAAATGTTCCAGAAAAGCCGACGCCGTCGGTGACGATTATGAAACGTATGGGTGCTGTGACACTTACTTCAACTGTGTAAAAGAATGTGGAATGGAAACCGCCTCGTAAGTTGGAATTTTCTATCATGACGCCATCAGATAATATCTAAAAGCCTTGTATCACCTATACACCTGAAGGCTGTTAGTTTAACATCACAAAGCGCTTCCATCTTAGCACTTTCCAAGGAAAGCAGGCCTAAGCCATGTCCACTATATCTTATTGAACGATTTGTAAATGAATATATGCTCTCGGTAGCGGTTGGCTTCAGTAACGGACCCCTTTTATCTACACCTTTTTGTGAAATCGTTAGTGTTCCGCTCGATTGTCGTGCGACCAAAATGTCGCGCGACTGTTGTGACACAGACTTTACATATTCTACCAATGTTTTTTTCATAATTTCTCTCAAGTTTTAACTAGTTGCTATCCTTATTTTCAATGGTCCTCTTATCAAAGGGCATGCAGACAATCTGGCCATTTTCTTTCTGATTGTGGAATTAATAATGAGACTTATACACACGGTTCTAATCCCGGTACAGCAGTTTTCAGTTCCGTTGAAGAGTTGTACTGTTTTAAAATGGCTCTGAGGGAACTGTAAACCGAAGTAACGATCGGACGGAACTCTGGTGCCATGTGTATCCTGAGTTCCGTCCGAGCGTTATGCCTACATCGGGTTTGGTTGATTCGGAACTGGCTTTTAAAATCAACCAATGGCAAGGCCACATTCTTGGACTGGTATTCAAATTTACTCTTTCTTTTTTTAAGATGTGGAAAATACACAATGGAACCCGATTATGACGACGAAGTGGACGCAGACAAGCGGGGCAGTTGGAATAAAAGAGGGGTTTGGGATTTGAAAAGAGGGTCTTGGAACAAAAGAGGCAGTTGGAACAAACGGGGCAGCTGGAACAAAAGAGGGAGCTGGGATAAAAGAGGGAGTTGGAATAAACGCGGTACTTGGAATAAACGTGGAAGTTGGAATAAGCGAATGGAAGAAATCGAGGATATAAATAATCCAGTTTTTTATTCAACGGAAAAATAACCGTCAGTACAAGCTACTCTCAAATTTACTGAACTAATCATGGATGGAGGTTTTTATTCTATCCGGCCAAAATTGATTTCACTTCAAAGTAACATAGTTCTACCATATCCCATGTCAGACTACAACTTGTTATTTCAGATTCTGTATAAACATGTTTTGACCATGTATGTATTTATGACTATTTCTCAGCATTATTATATCTTTTGAATAAACTGGAATCCCTCAATCAGCATTATTGCGTCCAAATATATGTATGGCGCCTCATGTATATGGGGGCTGGATGTTTTTAATATTATTTGGAAAGGACAAGATTCATTTATGGCTTAATTTAAAAAGATTAAGCATACATATGCCAATTTCCCCTCGTAATCTGTCGACAAATCTTGTGTAAATATACACGACCGTCGTATAAAAAATGACATTTAGCCATTTTCATTGCTTTTCATGACGTAAACCCTTCCCAAAGACCACGATGGAATTATTGCTACATTTACTTAATTTGTACATATATAAATATATACACTGAGTATGTAAAAATATAAAAGTGTAGCAAGACTGTCGTCGTGGTTTTTTGGAAGGTTTTTGTGTCATAAACGGTCGTGAAAATGGCCAAAAACTACATTTTTAGCTTAACATGACCTATTTTCTGCAGTTTTGTCAACGGAATGCATTGGACATTGGGATATGTATGCTCATTTTTTACACAAGTAGTGTAAGATTATTAGAATTATAGGACAACTCTATAGGAATGTGAACCTTGTCCTTCATTAGTGAAAGCGATGTAGTTTAAATACATGTCCCGTCATAAGAAGCATATGAGCTGATGACGATTACAATGTATTTAAAATATTTTGTCACGAATTTGAAATGTGCTTCAAAGTAACTCATATGACCGAACATTAAGACCAGATATTTCTTAATAATTTCCTATTTCCCAAACCTTCAGAATACAAGAAAGCGGCAAACATGACCCTTTTTGGACAAAGAAAATATATTGGTTAAGTTTTATGTTAAGTCAACTTTACTCCTTCACTTTCAAGCTATTGAAACGCGCAACATTTTTTTCACGTTCAATACCTGACCCCGTGAAGCATGCCATATAATTCCGACTTTTATTTCGGAAGAATAATGGCCCCTTCTGGACTAGTACAAAGTCTTTTCGTGCCACATTAAATCTCGATAACATTCGTTGTACAACTATATATTAAATCTCGTTTTCTCCAAATGTTACAATGCGAGAGTTGTCGAGATTTACAGTGGCACCGTAGACACAATAGGGAATGTAAATTAGAATTTAGTTTCGAATTTCACACAAAAGCATGACACATATCGTTCAGACCAAGAGTTTGTTAGCCAATCGGAAAACCTCGGACAATCTCTACGAATCATCTCTCGGGTGTAAATAGAACGTCGCCATTTTTAACGTCTTTCGCCATGACGTCATCATGACAGATTTAAACAGTGCTTCAATGGAATACACGCCCATCAAGCAAGCGCTGCGTAGCTGCGTGTTATGCTCAATGAGTGTAGCGAAATTTTATTGTTTAATTAATAAAACATCTTTTGATAATTCCGCTGCTGATAAGTTATGGTCTATTTTCTTCGGCCCATTTTCTTCTGCGTAGGATTTAAGAAAGAAAGCTGCTGGATTCATACGCTTGATACATCCGAGGTATTTTATCCAGTAAAAATGCCGTACGGACCGTTCCGATTGTTTGTTGGCCTATCCTTGGTCTCAGGTAGCATAAAGCAATCGAGACATAATCAGGCACATGGCAGTCATGCCACTCTGTCAGCTGAGCTATCAGCGCGTGAGTAATGGCTTACAAGTCAAGGTCTTGAAGGTAAGTAAAATTGTGTATACGGATTCCCAGTTTAAAGCCCCATAAAGCCTTTAACGGCTGTTGTCGAAAAAGCAATAATTTGGTAAACTATTTGCAGAATGATGAATTGTTAGCACTTTAGTTGAGTCCCATAGGTGGAAAACACCATAAGATGGAAAAAACGAAAATCAGCCTCCAGTTGGTTTGTTTACAAAATAACGAATTGTAAACACTAAATACATGATTTATAGTCTAAGGGAAGCAACTCTTGCAAAATTGGTACTTCCAAATATTTTACTTAAATGCTATTTTTGGCATACTATTTTAACAGATATACATGTAGTAACATTCTGTCGTCAAGTATTGGTCATTTGTATAAAACATCCTAGTTCCTTTTTTTATTTACTGGGTGATCGAAAAAGAGGGGAGAGGCAAAGACATTATGTAGCCAAAATTTTAATAACGTGTGTAACCTCGACGTGCCCGGATGACACGAATGGCAAAATTTATCTCAAAATCGCATTAGACGCCTTACTGGTAGTACGAGGAGAAGGGTTGGGGCTGTCGTCCGGGCACGTGACAGTTACACACGTTATTAAAAATTTGGCTACATAATGACATTTAAGGTTAAGTAATCGTTAACATTTACCAAAAATATCCCCCAGTAAATGTTTTGTAAACGCTCCAACACCATACTTATAAAACACCTACATTTTTGGTAAAAAACGACACATTTGCTTATGCTTCAATAATTTGGATAAGAATAAACTAAACTCATAAATTTACTGGTTTATGATTACTAAATTGCTATCGCTTATTATCAAATTACTATTTCTTAGCTCAATTAAGTCGTCATCTCATGACAGAGCTTTCAATCACAACCAATTTTAAATTTCCGGGGTGTGCTTAACTTATTTCCAGGTGTATATATGTAATAAGGGACATCGTTTTTTCACCTCGTCGATCAAACCTAGGTCCCACTTAGCATTTATTGCCTCGGCGATGTACTCCCGATGGAAATTAATGAGCTATCAGGACATCGGGAGCGGGTTCCTTGAGTTCTACTAGAAGGTTCGGGGAAGTTATAAGACAGTTTGTGATGTCGGAAAGAATGTGATGAATCGGGTGGTATCGGAAGAAAATCGGGAGAACACCATGTGACATAGGCTTTACATTCTGAAGACGTAGAGACGGCGTTGGATAAAGATGTAAAGACACGATTGAACCATAATATAGCTTGGAGTATCAGCACGTGTTTTTACGATATTAATCCATCACTTAAAAACAAAACATTTGTGTTTAAAATCCCTAAAGATTTGTTTGACGCTCAAAACTTATTTTTTGTTCAAATTTGAACGAATACGTCAGAAAAATAATTGCCCAATAAGGACTTGTCATTCCGTACTGAAAATTCTAATTTGATATTTGAGCCAGTCTCTAGGAAAACCTGTTATTTTGACAAAAAAAATATGTTTTTATTATTTAAACGAGTAATCTTAATGAAGCAAAATGCAAAAGAAATTCTGTTAGTAGCGGACTATACGCAGGCCGAAGACCTGCGGATAATTGATCCCCTTTATGGTTACACCTGTCACGTGATTTGGTCAGAGTTCGAATTCACGAATTGATTTGGAAATTTGTGTTACAATCCCGCACTGAAAGAATGATACTGAAAAATGGCTGTCAATAGAATAACAAAAGTTTTTTAAAATGCGATATTCGTCAGCTCATAATTTTTCTTTTATTTTTTAATGATGTTTAAAATATTCCAAAAACTAGAGTAGGCCCCTATCTAGAAAAGAAAAGATAATAATTACCAGTCTTCCATGGTTGCTGTGCCGTCTTCTAGATGCGAAACACTCTTTTCTATAGTTTTGGAGAAAAAAATGGCCATTTTTCGCCCGCTTCGGAAGGAAATTGTAACATTTTCAGTGCATAAGCGATGCTACAAACTGTTATGGGACACATGATTAACTCTGAGATTACGAAGTAAGTCGAGCGGGAATCGTTCATATGAGCGAAATATCAACCAATCTTAAAAAAATCTAACAAAAACGACACATGTTCCGGTTACTTCCCTTTGCAAAACAATTTGTATTAAGTCCGTTTCGGGTCTTTACGTATCCGGACCGGACGGTGATAATTCCACATCGTAGTTGTAGGTTATTGTAAAGAAAGTAAAACGAATGCATTTTCGTAATTCCTCGCCGAGATGTAATAAAAAATCCCTCCAAAATCGTCAAAAAATGTAAACATACGGAACATTTCTGTAACTTATCGGGTGTTATCGGCAAAGTAGCCTCCCTCGAAAACGGCTAATCGATCACATCAATAACGTTTTACGATACACTGATTTACTATAGATTTATATAGGAACCGTATGGTTTAACACTAATAACTTGTTTATAACATTAGATGACAAAATTTTATAACCTCGTGAAGTAATCTTCATTTTCTGCACTTTATTTCAATATAATTTTTATTAATATGGTACGTTAACTTTTTGCTTCCATTTTCGTTTGAAGTTAGTGACTACCATTCCTATATAACTCTATATGAAATCTGTCAAAATACTCAAAACCGCGTTTTTGACAGGCTATAAAGTTGCTTTTTACTTAAGTGACATTTTTTTATAACCTCGTGAAGTATTCTATGATGTCTAAGCATTATCACAATATATTTTTTAAGAAATTTGCAAGTGTACAAATTGCTTCCAATTTAGTTTGAAAATGAAGAAATGCGCGTTAAATTACGCGTTTCCATAATCATTAAGTATAATATATACCGTGAAACATCGGCTATTTCCGTTTTTCTCCGATCTATAAAGGCCGAAGAGATCACAATGGGTAGCCACTGTCAAATTAGTCGTTTATTATACGTGGGTTGTTTTGGGGTTTCGTATTGTGTAGTATTTTTGAGAAAAATAAAGCCTTTTAGATTTTACAGTCCCTTAGAACAAAGTTAGGAGTTCAATTTTCAACTCAAATCTTCATTTACTCATTTTTTTCTTATTTAACGCATGTTTTCAATACGTTTTGTGTGCATTGATATATAGGTTTTTAATTATTCTTTTGATCGTGGAGGTGGGAAGTAATTAAATCAAATGAATAAGACGTAATTATTGACTTTACTTTTTATTTAAATTTAAAAGTGATAAGGGGGAAACTGGTGTAATTATCACGTTCCATACATTTAACACGTGGCTAATTGATTCGTTGGTTTTGATGGTGTTTAATTGAAGTCGGCATATCTTTTACCATGTAAAAAACTGATAATTTCAAGAGAGGGACCACGGACGTATAACATAATAATATATCACCTTTAATGTTTTAAAAACGATATTACAGAAAAATAAAACTACATTATGCATTATTTAAACCTATCAATAAGGCTATTTCAGTCATAATACTAGCTACATTTGGTTCTAGACAAAACTACATCACAATATACCTGTACTTTCCCATTTCATGACTAATTATGAGTATATTAATAAGAGTATATTATATCTGTTCGAAAAAAAACAAAAACACATACAAACTTTTATTAAAA
Source organism: Spisula solida (assembly GCA_947247005.1). NCBI lineage: Eukaryota > Metazoa > Mollusca > Bivalvia > Venerida > Mactridae > Spisula > Spisula solida. The sequence continues at coordinate 23,011,793 of OX365960.1, read as the reverse complement.
TGCTCTTCATGCATTGCTATGTTTAAAAAAAATGGTTTTATTCAAAGGTATCACGTTACCATGGCTGTTTTCAAAATTCATATATTTTCCCATATGTGCGAGACTTAAGTTTTTCATAAATATAACTTTTCTCTATGTATAGCCTTTTTATTTAAACAATGTTTAAAAAAACATTAAAAATACATTTATACTATTTCAATGAAAGTTTGTATGTGTTTCTACTTTTTAAACTTATAAAGCTATATATATATCAGTATTCATATTTGTGACCGGGAATTAAAAAGCCGCAGAAGTGTAATCCCTTAATTGTTTTATTGCCCCTTATCAGTCTAATCCTATCTGATCACTGTCTATCGATCTAGTTAAACAATAGGGTCATACATTCTATCGCTTTATATATATGTATGTATAATTATGGGCTATTATCCACTCATGCGTGAAAAACACCATCGATATTTGGATAAAATTAGTAAAAACCTGTAAAAATATCTTCTATGAAGGCAGATAGGTGATTGTATAAAATGTTGTATATTAGTATTGTACTAAGGCGGTTTAACTTTTTATATATTTGTTTGACTTATTATGAATACAAATATTCTGTTATGATTTGGCAATTTTCATTATATCGCAATAATTGTATAATTGATTGCAGCAGTTTATTGAACTTGAACTTATTTATTAACACAACATTCTGTGTAAAACATTGCAAAATCTTTACGATAAAACTTTTTGTTTTTTAAAGTCCTCGTGTGTATATGCGTTCTTGTCTATTTAATTCAGTTTGATTACGTAACTTAAAAAAGTTCTCGTGTGTATATGCGTTCTTGTCTATTTAATTCAGTTTGATTACGTAACTTTTAATAAAAGTTACGTAATCAAACTGAATTAAATAGACAAGAACGCATATACACACGAGGACTTTAAAAAACGCCTCACACACCTCAAATTAATTATTTGATTCATGATGCCAATCACTCAATCTGGATTGTACTTTTTTTTTGTACGTGCGAATATAACATAATTTACAAAAAAAAACAAGCATAATTTATATCGGGATTAAGAAAATATTTGATAATAAGCGAAGTCATCTTGTTGTTACTAAGATACTACCACACGCATACCAGAATTTACCAGAAGTCAACATCAGCAATTCAAATTGAAATGTATACATGATCACGAGACGAATAGACAGTTACAATCATAAATCTGAAAATATGAAAAATCGACTGCTTATCTTTTTATCTGATCAGTAGCCCCTCAGGCTACGATTTATGTAGCTTACCGTTATCATTCGTGACTATCGGAAAATTTACGACCACTAACGGAAATAGCCGACATCGATCTGAATCGATTGGATTAAGATAAGCGAAATTGTTGTGTATGGGGAATGTTTATCGATTTTTGTGGTGTAAAGGGAAACAACTCGTACAAACACACAGGTACAAAAATCACTATCCACAGAGTTGTCTTTTCCTTAAGAATTAGCCCAAAAGTTCCACATGAATATTCGCGGGATAAAGGTCGCGAAAACTAATTACATTTTGTTGTTATTGGATACAATAAAACCCGGAATTTTCCGTCTGAATATCTTTTATGTTTTGACAATTTGCAACAGGGTTTATTTAACAAGAAAAGGTGATTAATTGAAATGAAAATAGCCTTTTCTCTTGAACAAAAGTACTGTCTGATATGCAATTGCAACCCATTATAAAAAGGTAAAATATCAAATTAGGCCTATTTGAAATCAGTTGTTATCTGTGTTTATATCTAATTATGCATTTTTGAATTAGTTACCCCTGAATTAAGTAGACCTTGAATTAAACAAATTGAAAAACGTGCATTATCCACAGACAGTTATATTTTCATTTTGAACGGGCTGACAAATGTTCATTTGGACTGACAAACGATAGCAGGTTCGTATCGTCCTTCGTTACTTCGTACCCAATATTTCGTATCAAACCCCTTATCGATTGCTTTCTTGTGCAACGGACTGCTTCGGTAGGTTGCATAGACGTAGGAAAGCGCTCGTTAGTGCCTTTTGGAAACGGCTTGACTATGTAACGGGCTCCAGGTTCGTAACTTCGTGACCGAACAATTTATTGTAAAAATATGCACCATCCAAAAAATCCAGTACTAGATGAGCATGGTACAAATAATGTAGGACAACTGACATAGTCCGCTAAAATAGGCTGTGCATTAGTTCATATTATCTTGATTTTTAAGGTAGTTACAACTGTTTTGTTGAGGCCCTATTCAGACCCTTTTTGTGCGACGTCGAAAACGTCATTCAAACGTTATTCAACGTCGTTTAAACAAGTGCTTTATAAATACAGCATTTGATCAATTCTTGACATAAACTTGTCAAAATGGTTTTAAGTTTTAGAATGATGTTTTAAGTTTTAAAATATACAATGTACATCCAAATTGTAAATGTTCACATTTTGAGAAAGGCTACTACTGTTTTAAACAACTATCTCCTCGTTTTTCTCAATCAAAGTACTTTTCTGAAATTGGTCACCATAGCAACGAAGTAAATGATTTCGACATAACTCAAACCAAAGTTTAAAGCTTAGATATATTAATATATGGATAAATGACTTAAATTGAATCTAAAGATATGTCATTTTTTCTTATTTGAAAGCTTTTTTAAAACATTGTTACATGCAGTAATTACATAATGTCAATATAGCAGGTTTTGCTGGAGACTGTCTCTTTTATATAATCGGAGGATCCACGACGTGCACGGTAAAATCACATATTTTCGTGGGTATGAAATCTCGTGGATTTTGATAAAAATGCATTTTCGTGGTATCGAAAACTAGTGGATTACAAAACATGGAAGGGTGAACCTATGTTCTGTATTCGGGAGGTTGATAAATCGTGGCCATAATAATAATAATTTTACACTTAACTGTAGCTCTTAATCACCATTTTACAGAGAATATTACAAAAAATTCAGATTTTGACCCTCAGCTTACTAAAGTGCTGCATCTTTAAAGCCACATGATCTCTCCCAAGACCTTTTTTCGGATTATCCAGTAAATATACTAATTACACAGAATTCGGATATTTTTCACAAAAGACCAATAATTGACGACATAATGTTAAATGTATCTGACGAAATAGTATGCCAAAAATCACTGTTTGGATGACATAATACTAATTTTGCAGAGTTGCTTCCCTTAGGATATCAATTGTGAATTTTTTGTTTACAATTAATTATTTTGTAAACCAACCAACTGGATGTTTTTATCTGTTTTCCTCCATTTTATTGTGTTTTCTACCTTTGGGACTCAACTAAAGTGCTCAAAATCCATGGTTCTTCCAATAGATTACCAAGTTATTGCTTTTTGAAAACAGCCGTGTAAAGCCTAATCATGGTGGCTTTAAACAATGGAGTAAAAATAACAAAATGAAGACATATTATAGTATTATAAGTTATATAATATAATTGTTTCAGTTGCTCATAGTCAATTATACAATATAGAACAGAGATAAAACATTGAAAACAACGTACGTCCGAATGTGTAATGACCTACTTGCGCTATAGGAGGTTCAATAGAGTAAAAAACTCGTTAAAATCCATCATTTTGACAAGCTTGAGTGAATTAAACCACGAATATTATTTATCACTTTATTCTCGGTCTTAAAATAACTTTTTTATAAGACCCAGTTTTAGTACATATAATTTATTTAAGGTCGATTGTAAAACAAGTTCTTATAACTTATTGTAATCAATCTCGACACCTCATTCCTGATGGTATCCATCGCCTCGAGGATATGGAAGAAGTCAGACTCCCATTTTATGCTATGCGTCTTGTAAGGGAATTTCTAGTATACTTTGTACCATTTTTATTTTATCTTTTATAATATAAGTTCACAGTATTAACGCTCCCGAGACATGAGAAGGCATACTGTCCCGGTGGCAGGAATGGGACATTAAAATACGAAATTGAGATTTAATTACATGTACATGTAGATCTAGCCATAGGTAACTGTATCATTGATAAAGAGTAAAATAAAACATTATGTTATCATAGAAAGGTGCATTTGTACTAAAGTGGTAAGATTTTCATGGCATAAAAAACTAGAATTGGCTTTCAATATATTTATAAAGAAATTACATTCATAGACAAAATCGTTAGAACTACCTTCATGCAAAGTCTCATCGAAATTGATCAACTAGTTAATAAGGTAAAACCATGAAAGGTATACCACGTTGTCCAGTCAGTCACTGAGGTGGATTCAATAGAAACGACAATGCTATTCTAAACAAGAAAACAGAAAGTGACATCTCGCCCTATGGGTTATTTTATTATTTATGAACGTATTTTTAAAATATTGATATCAAATTAAAGACGAAGCTCTCTAGTTCTGATTATGTAAATATATTTAAAATAACACCAGTATTAATGAATTGTTTATTAAAAACAAACTGCGCCTCAGTGACTGTGAGGTCAATTTATCGTGATATAAACCTTTCTAAGATATTATAAATGTTATGAAAAAAATGTTGTGTTTTGTTTACTCTTTATCAATACAGTTACCTTTGGATATATCAGGTAAAAATAAAACTCACACTTTTATATCTAAAACCGCATTTTACAATAGTTAATGCATACGTTGTGTATACAGTTCATTAGAATACAAAACCATTATAAGAATATCCATGTTACTCCTTAGCAGGTTTCGGTGCAACTTCAGGTACCGGCTTCTGTGTTTCCTTTTTGATATCCGGTATGTCGTCATCTTTTTTATCACGTGACCCGTGTTTCAAAGTGCGCGTGAACTCATTATAATCAAAGCGGCCTTCTTTAATGGGTGCTCCGAAGAACAGATCATCGACCATATCATCCGACCATCGGTCACCCATTGTCATCAGACACTCACGCAAGTACTCGTCAGGTAAGAACCCTGCGCAAGAAAAAACGCTCATTATACGAAAAGTACGAATCTAGTACAGTTAGTAACATAGACACATGGTTTCAAATTATCTGACTTTACCCTATGTATATCAAATTATCTGAGTGTACCCTATGTATAGAGAAGGTTGTGCAGCGGCCATGTTTAGCCGCAACGGATATGACGTAACGAAAGTAGTCTGGTACCCTGTCGTACTATAGACTTGTTTTAGTTGCATAGTGATCTAGGGGAAGTAATCCTGATTATTACGAAAGATGGTACGCAGTTTTTCTACAGCTGTCAAATCAAACACGGATACCAGTTCATGTGACGTCACATCCGTTGCGGCTAAACATGGCCGCGACACCACCTTCTCCCAACATAGAGTACACTCAGATAATTTGAAACCATGTAACACTGTCTCAAGTATTCCTCAGGGTACCGTTTTTTTTAAAGCACTAACCAAAAACTTTTACTTACGCTCAAATTTAAACGCCCTATAATGAGTTTTGTCCTAATCAGACTCTAATCCTTGTCAAACTGGCGTGAATACATTTTGGACAAAGTTCCAAAGGTGTCAAACTGGTGCGAATACATTTTTGGACAAAGTTCCAAAGGTGTCCAGAACCATAATCCCCTCACCCCGACCCTTTGGAGCCATGCATAAGTCACTTTTCTAGAAAACAATAATATTCACACAAACTAACCGTTTTGTTTTTCATCGAAACAAGCAAACGCATTCCGAATGACATCTTCCGGGTCGGTGCCATTGAGTTTATCACCAAATAAGGTAAGGAACATAGTAAAGTTGATTGGTCCCGGTGCCTCACATATCATCTTTTCTAGATACTGATCTGATGGATCTTTCCCTAAAATAAAAAAACATAAACAAGTTTTAAAGAATGAAATCACATGGCAATGACGTTGGCCTTGTATTTTTCAGACTTGTTTCTGATTTCAGGTTTTTGAATCCTGATTTTTCCTTCTTTCTTTATATAGAAAAATAGAACTGCAAGCTTTAAAACTGGGATTTACAGGCCTGCGAACGATTCCTAATTACTAGGCCTGAAATGTGATGTACGTACAATCATGCATGTAATTGGTCCTCCTTTAGTCTTTAGTCCGATATCCTGATGGTTGTCTTAAAGGGACATGCCCTGGAACTGAAGAATCTCGAATAGCAATCAATTGGTACCATTTTAATACTTAAGTCAAATAATGAAAACCTCGTAAAAAAGTTACGAAGTTATTTTTCAAGAATAACTTAATACATATATCGTTGTCGCCAATAAAAGGCTGACAGCTTTTTATTCAAATCGATATACAAAATATCGAAGCGCGCGTTCTAGATAATTTTTTTAAGTCAAATTCTTCTTTGAATGTTCGGTAATAGTTGGTTTTACAAGTGATAAACACAATTTTGTTGAATGCAAACCAAGACACTCCAATTCTGGGCATGCCCCTTTAAAATGTTTGAAATACAATGGTCCAGATTTAGTCTGACCTACTGAAAATGAGGTACATTTTAATAAAGGGATAAATTAATGTACAATATAGAGCAAATTTGTCAGGACTTTGAAATTTGGTCGAATTAGGCCGGTTGCTCAAATAATCGCTGCTCGTATTACTGAGGTTTTTACTGTACTTGCAAGGCGGTTGGGGTAGGATACTTCAGTTTTTTTATATGGCAGACTTGTAGAGTTAAGGCATGCATATCTTACCTAATGATACCATGATATCCTGCAGATCATCTTTATCCACATAACCATCTCTGTTCTGATCAATCATATTGAACGCTTCCTGAAAAACATCAATCAAATATAGTACTAGTATAAGAATCACTGTAACCTACACTATAATATCACTGTAACCTACACTATAATATCATGACTGCAACCTACACTATAATATCACTGCAACCTACACTATAATATCACTGTAACCTACACTATAATATCCCTGCAACCTACACTATAATATTATTGTAACCTACACTATAATATCAATCTTACCTACCCTACAATATCACTGTAACCTACCATACAATATCACTGTAACCTATGCTATAATATCACTGTAACCTACACTATAATATCACTGTAACCTACACTACAATATCACTGTAACCTACGCTATAATATCACTGTAACCTACGCTATAATATCACTGTAACCTACACTATAATATCACTGTAACCTACACTACAATATCACTGTAACCTACAGTATAATATCATTGTAACCTACACTATAATATCACTGTAACCTACACTATAATATCACGGTAACCTGCACTATAATATCACTATAACCCATTCTTGGAGGCATAGATACAGTACCTTTATTCTTATCACCACAGACACACGTTTCATCAATTTATATGCATGGCTGAAAGTTAAAATTTCTGGTAAACCTGAAATCCTCAAAAAAAGGCAATTTATATAGGGAAAATGCTATATTTGGTATGCTAAAAAACCTTAAGTTTAGGCATATGCCTGAAAACTTTCATCTTTGTTTATGGTTTTTATCACAGGTTACTGTATTATTGAAAGTTTCTTTTTACTCTTTATCAATGTTTAGCTACCTGTGGTTTATATTGGGATGTTTAAGAAGATAGTCGAAATAAGAATTTTATATAAGCTAAGTTGGTAATAATCGATGAAAACCGTGTACCTGTGATTGTTACCAATGTATTGTGGTAGCATAATCTTACCGATATATTGCCAAACCGATTCTATATCGATGTATCGATGTCTAGTAATTTCCAGCGCAATCAAAGTGCCGCTGTCGGACAAGGTTATACGGTAGTTGCCAGTGATTTTTCTTGAAGAAAATTAAGCGGCCTGTGCCTTTAAAATTGGGAAATTTTAGCGCGACAATTCGCAACATTGGGAATTATTAAAAAAGTTTGTTTGGGTTAAAAGTGGTCATATTTTATATTTTCTACTGATAATACACTATTCATATGTGGCAACAACCTTTGCAAGTTAGAAAATATATTGTTTCGACTTAAAAACAGCTACATAAAAACTGTTGTTGCTTTGAAACCTGCGAGCACAAAAGGGGGAAAATATGCCTACTTTTTGGGAAAAAATTATGATTTTTTGGGAAAAATGGAGGTTATTTTGCTAGGGGAAGGGGCCTGTATTCGGCCCTAAAATAGCCCAAAAAATCACTGGTTGCAAATTTTTCCTAGCACATGCAGATTAAACGGAGAAACTAGAAACCATAGCACCGTGCTGTTGATAAACAGTATTTTACAATATACTTACCAAAGTCACAGGTAAATGTATCATTAATGAAGATTTTTTTACAGAAATTGATATATAATTCTATTACATATACATGTATAGATTTTACAAAACAAAATCATGTTTTTTTTAATTATTGTTCAATGATGCAGTTCCCTGTGGTCAAATGGGATCCAATAGCCGACAATAAGACCTATACCAGGCAACACTGATTGAACTTTACCTTAAATTCTTGAATCTGAGCTTGATCAAACATAGCAAACACATTGGATGTCAACCTCTGGACACGCCCACCCTTCTTCCTGCGTGATTTCGTGCTAGACATTTTGGATTCTGAAATTCAGAACATAGCATCGTATGTATAGACGTAAATATTTAAATAATCGTAAATTCAAGTATTTATAAGTATACGGATATTTTCTTCACAACCTAGGTGCTTGCATAGCATAATGATAAGAGATGGTTGTAAAACACGAGTGCCCTAATGGCAGCCAAATAATAAGTTACGGCGACCTTGAATTTTGACCTATGGTCTACCGACCGGACATGTGCTAAGCTATATATCTTCACATCTTGGATGGAACGAATATTCTATTAGCACAACACAGGAACTTGCATAATTTAAAAAAATGAAAAAAAAACCACAACAAATTTCACAACTGTAGAGACCGTATTAAAATAAAGAGGAAATCGAGAGATGCACGAATTACCGATAAAACACAGGTTACTTATTCATTATTTATTAAATAAAGCACAGTCTAAATAGCCAAGAAATATAATTGCGTTTCAATGAAGGAAGTAGTACAACGGAGTATTGTCAAATGCAGAATATATAATAAAGCACGGTCACCTGCTCAGTTACTACGCACTCGCTATTTCACATCCGAACTATTGCTCTTATAATAATATTCTAATAATGAACCCCTAACTGTTTCTATGGGAGGTACCACAATGCATTAACTAACATATTGTTTGGGTAGCACTGTAATCAACTGGGTACCACTCCTGGCTCCGGATCGAGAGGTCCCTAGTTCGGAAAATGCACTTGGTCATTTCTACCAACGAATGTTTTTTTCCCCGAATACACAGGGTTTAATAGTGTCCAATATAGTTGTTAAGTTCTAAGTACAACTGTTAATAATGAAAAAAGTAATAAGTATGGATTGTTTAGCTTAGTAAAACGTATTAGTCAACTTAAAGATACCGACCTGGGTACTGTTTTATCAAAGCACTTACGGAAATAGTAAAGTTACGATCAAATTTTAATTCTACATGTATATAATTTGTTTACAATGATAAAGTGTGGTAAATGGAGCTACAGTACTGATAATGATTCAGTTAATGAAAACAAACCATATCCGGCACCAATTTGCAGTTGTTAAATATTTATTATTAATTTAATAATAAGAAGAAGAATTTAAATTTGAACGTAACTTTAAGATTTTCGTAAGTGCTTTGATAATCAGGATTAATTTCAATCAAAATTCAATCCATTTTATTTCGGCTCGATCATGCACGGGTTTTATTGTATTTCTTTATTATTATTACTCATGAGTGTAGTTTTTATCGTCACTACACACCAGGCCAATCGACCGTTACAATTTATACTGCTCATCCAATGTAGACTATTGTGACGTATACAGGCACGCTTTATAAGCGCTTGTAACCGGGTTTTCGGCCTCATTCTGCTAACAACGCTTCAGCTAAACCTACGAGTTAGATGTTTCACAACTGTGCACACCTTGGACGGCGAGATTTCGAGGTCAAATGAATGTGGGACGGCGAATTTGAACACAAATATTGCTGTGAGACATTGAAGATGGTAGAAAAGATAAGTAATGTGTTTATTGTTTTTGTAGTCATTGCATGACACGTGGAACAGGTCATATATTCAAAAGGTATCAAAGAAACGAAGAAATGTGACAAGTAATTAATTTGAACTCATGCAGCAAGCTTTTTACTTGACGCGCAGTTCTGTGCATTACGTAATAAGTTCAATTTATATTGTTTGGTAAATATCGAACATTCATAATAGTTTTGTCATAAGACCGTAATGAATATGTTCATGTAATGATAGCTGTGGCATGAGCCTGTTCATAGCACAAGTTTTTGGCTTATCTATATAAACACATGAGTGGGTTTTACGTCTGAAAATGTCGTGTCGCACGGGGGTTGTGTTATGTTCAGTTTGTTATTTTAACATTTCTGCATTGACAAGTGATGTATATTGATTATATTAATTTATTGGAGTTAATCGTGAAGCGGACCATGCACTTACATTAGTACTCTTGGTTTGTCGCCTAAACGCCACGTGGTAAAAAGTTACTGGTACCATTTTTATTTTGTCTTCAGTACAACAGTACAGCTTAGTGCGTTTGTCTCGGAAAGGAAATGTTTTATTGTTTTGGGCAATATGGCTGATTTATAGCTAAGAACGTTTAACTTTGAACATCCGTACATTGTCTTCATTTTAACTTATCGAAACCTGCTTATGCTAGGGTAGCGAAAACACACGACGATTAATTAGCGACAGGTCAAATGCTGTCGGCTATACTTCTTATAGCACAGGGTAAAGCCACGTGGTGAAATTTTATTTTGTTTTACTACTTGGTGGCTTACAGTTAGCGACCCGGGCGAATATCTGGTGTACTGGTATGATTTTGTATTACCCGGCAGGTGAATTAATTAGCAGACTTGATTAACAATTGTAAACTTTGACTGATCATTTACTTTTGTAGTTTGCCACTGTGACGTTTGACTGATTCGACACTTGGTTTGTAAAGATAAAAATTGTTTTGGTTACATTGTATTATGTTTATACTGATACGCTCTAGCGTAGTAGAGTACGCTTGTTGTACCACGGAATTCACGTGCATTTCTGGCGTACTTTAGAATGGATTTAAGATCGGCGAATGTGTCATTATGTTTAGTGTTTAACAGCGGCCGGTGTTTTTATAAATCACCTACAGTTGAGCACGAGATTGTAACTAGTACTTTGTTATCCCAATCAACGGCACGACTTTCTTCTGACTTTTTAATAGTGGATGACTGACCACTGTTTTTTCAAATCTAGGCTATAAGGTTAACAATTAGGTTAGACCGGCGAGTTTGATATGCCCCTCGAACTTTCATTAGCATAATTTAACAGTTGATTATGCTGTTTATATCTATAGTGTCGTTGGTATGTTTTCATGGGCTGGAAGTGTCAGAGAACGCTTAGGTGCGATGCAAACACAAATCTAGGTGACCGATACTGCTAGTTTGCTTGCGGAAATTTATATATTCAACGCAATAACCTTACGGTTTGTGTGTGCATAGGGGCGGGATCATGTCAATTTATCCCAGCTGTAGCAAGATTCAAAACTTACTCGTGGTACAGTAAGCATTTTAAGTAGGTTTATCCACGGTGTTCAATTAACACATACTTGCATTATACTACCAGTGGTCTATATTGAAATAGAATCTAGGACCATGTGGTCCTGGGCAGACTACACTATTAGAGTCTTTAAGAGAAGGAATTATGTATATTTTGTATAATTATCACGATAAGTTAAAATTATCAAGTGAAGACACTGTTTATTACACTATTACACTTCTATATGTTTTATTGTAGTTGTAATATGATTAAAGAGAAACTGGAATGTTGCAGGAGCTAGGAAAAGGTTTGACGTCAACGGAAGGCATTTGGTTCTGATTCCACTTCTTTAAAAGGGCATCCGATCAAAACTGCAGTTTAGGTTAAGTATAATTAATACATACATAGTTTAATTTGTGTTTGTCATATTTGTTTAGCATCAGTCTGTTACTGCGAAGATGTCAAAGTTACGAGTGCACATGTGACGTTTAGTAATATTACGGTTATGCTGTTGGTTCGGTATGCAATTTTACATCAGAAGAACGTATGGTGCGGGGAGTTCGGCGAGATCCTCGCCCTCTATGAACATAATTAAACAGCGGTTATCTGGCTACAGTGTATATCTATGACCCGATTGTATGCTTTCATAGGAGAATATCACATTGGCACTCGATGTGTGGTACAAAAACAGAGCGCAAGGGCCGATTTTGCGCGATTTGCTTGAAAAATTGATATAGTCGGCACAGGGCCTTGTATCGGACTCTTGCTGGGGTTTGGGTCGAGTCATTATCTCCGCACTATATGTGATATGATAGATTCATTGTGTTTTGAGGTCATTAAGTGCACTAAGTTTTTTATGTGGACTAACGTATCCTGTCGGCGGTCACATTAGTTTACTTACATTCAAGTTTATGTTTTAATGACAACTGCATATATGCATATGGCGACATAAAGGAATTCCAACCAGACGCTGTTGATATGAAAACAAACGCCATATCCCGAGTAAGATAATCACAAGACCATGGTAATGGTTCATCGGACGTATTTCGAAATGGCATAATTCTTTTGGACGCTAGCAAATTCCGGATTGTACATTCAGGGTATAAAATGTAATTACATGTATTGGCAGTTCCAAAAATGAAATACGACAGTATTTATATCGCTAGGCATTATTATAACTAATGTACCAATTTAGTTTCAGGTACTTTGGTTGTGGTTATTTATACATGCGATATGTATATTAGTTTGTTAACATCTGAGACGATTGAAACAGGAAACTAAATACTACGTGTTAGGGAAAAAGAAAACGATCTTTTAAAATACAATGATGAGTTCATTCAGAGCATTAATATTCCCCTGTTAGGTAATTGACCGGTAATGATACATTATATATTTTCGGTATTGCTTTGTTGACGTACAATCGAGAGGGAAAGGCTTAGTATGAATAAAATTGTAATTTGGGAATTTTTGACAGCTGGAATTTAGTCTTTCAATTTTTTACTTGGATTCAATCCCTTACTTGGTTGGACAGAGGGTAATATTCAGAAACATACGAGATTTAAAGCTGTGTCCAACTTCCGGTCTTATTAAGTGTCCCACATACTACACTCAGGGAAAACGAGGTGATCTTTATCGAATATTTCTTAAACCATGTTTGAAATGATGTGAATGTTTTATCAAACGTATACATTTTAAAAATAGAGAGGTTGCGATTCGAACGTGTACGACTACGTGTAGCTACCCGTACATGTATACGTACGTGTTGCAATTGAAATTGGCTTGCGAAACACAACGTGTGTGTGTAACATCACAAGGAAGTTGTAACATGATTTCTTCGTGAATCGATAATGAGTGTTTATATAAACTCACTGAGACTACCGGCGAAAATCTTGGGTTTCTCGTGCATACGCATACCTGTGTGACGTAGTACACATTATATTTTCGTCTGTCACACGTCCGTTACTTGTAGAAACTACACATACCTGGATGACGAATGACCCAAAAATAGTATTCACGTACACGTTACACGTTGACTTTCGCAACCTCTCTAATGATGCATGAAGCATCGAATATTTGTCTGGGGCCTTTTCCGGAGTCATGTTTCATTTGAATTGAGATACTTGAGATAATTTCATGGTGGTAAAGGAATGTTATAACAAAGCTATTGAAAAGAAGATAATTAATCAATTCGGGCCTAAACATATTCAAAATTAAAACAATTACATTTTAACAGTAGATATAGATATTACAACGACTGCATTCCACAGGGCCGACGGGTGCTACATTTCAAGACCGACTTAGATAGCTCTAGAGAATTATTGTCGAAAATAGTATAGGAATTTTGGGGAAATAAAATCATTATTTTATTTTGTGGCGGAAAATTCTTCAATTTAGGAGCGATCGGGGGTGTACATGGGTCTAATCAATGTGGATAGAATAACTTTTATACATTGACTACATTGCATGCTTATAATCGCTTTATTCCACAGTGAAAAATGTGGGGTGAACAGCGAGTAATAAGCTTCTAAAACCAATCTACGGGCTTGGGTTAAATAAGCATTAAAGAACTGGCCAGATAGCTTTGACTAGGCGCTCTTTAATAGCTTTCTTTTGAATAGGATCTTTGCTCGCCAAGCGGCGATGGTTTATTTGTTGCACTGGTTTATTTATGTACAAGCGTACTTATTGCTCGGCATGCGCCGATTATTGCTCGCCATGCGGCGAATACTAGTATTGGAATATTGCTCGGCATGCGCCGATTCTTGCTCGCCATGCGGCGAATACTAGTATTGGAATATTGCTCGGCATGCGCCGATTATTGCTCGCCATGCGGCGAATATTGCTCGGCATGCGCCGATTATTGCTCGCCATGCGGCGATTATTCACTTGGGTACAGGCGGGTACCTTGCGGACTGACTGGTTTTATTGCACGCCAGGCGGCGTTTATAATAGTTAAAATGGTAGGCCATGCGGCCATGGTTCGTTTGAATGCCATGCGGCATTCATGTATATTCTTCATACGCCAGGCGGCGTCAACATAATGAGAGTTACCGTGCAACATGGGAAGGGTTTTCGGATTTCAAAAATGTCGCCCCTGATCGCTCCAAGTAAATTCATTAATAGCATATCTTTCTCCGCAGTGTATAAATGCGGAGGAATTCGTCATTTGTGTAACTCCGTAGTGTTTAAATACGGAGTGATTACTTGTTTTAATTCTACGCTGCCATGACCATATCTGCCAAAATACACATTAATCCGTCTGTTATACGTATATATTTGAAATATATTATCATAACAATTGGTTATATAGAAGTACCAAATGCTAGAATTATACAGTATGAATCATACAAAGTGGTTGTCGTTATTGATCATAATAGTTTGGCAACACCGAACGGGCACTCATTGGGCCTCTCGTATTTATAATTGTGTAATAACAACTACACACCGTAAGCGCGTATTGAATGGTGACAATACCAAACCCAATAGGATAATGGAGGGACGCGGAAGAATGAGTGCCGGTTGGGGTTTTTTGTCGGGCTAAGAGTCCTGAAATAAAACAGTACCCTGTTTCCTAAGACCAGTTAGGTATTTTAATATTTAACATCAAAACGATTGAATGGTCATTCGCCAAGGCTGATCCCTTGAAGTATACCCTAGGGTCATATCGAACATATAACCAATCACGTGTCAGTAAACACTAAATACCCGTAGCCAATTATATAATTCAATATATATTTTTAAACGCAGGCACGTGTGCTTTATAGCTGTCATGTTTAATGCGTAAAGATACAACAGATTCTCAAGAAACTGATACCCCAGTCCCGGGTATATACGTACATTGGTGAAAGTTTGAAATTCCGAAAAACCCGAAATCCTTGAAATCGACAATTTTTATAGAGAAAATAAAGAAAAACAGACTTGTTGGTACTCTCAAAAACCTGAAGTTCAGGCATGCACCTGAAAATTTTCACCCATGCACGTAAATATTAGTCATAACTGACTCGGTCATGTCTTTTTAACTACATCGTTCGTTTGTTTGGTGTTGTTTTTTTACCTGGAACCGTTCTTAAATGGGGATTGTATGAAGGAATCCCCCATTCCAATAACAGCGGAATCTAATAATACTATCATCTAAATTCCACTTACCTTCAAATCAGTCACAACTTTCCGAGAATCAAACAAACGTCAAAATAAACCCAAGATGGATGCTTGTAAAATATAACGATGCCTGGTTACCGGCCTTCTGTACCGCTAGCAGAGAGTTGCTTTGTCTAAGAGAGGAACCAGTGTAGCTGATAAGCCAAGCCGACATGATTCATTGAATGAACACTCCTATACATGTATATACACACGAGTAATTCTATACATGATACACCAGGCGCGTATATTAAGGTTGAGGAACTTATAACTTACGCGATTCCTCACATCGTTTTCACATAGTAATTGGTAGATATTCCTTTACAGCAAAGATTGCGTCAATTCTGTTTTGAAAATAATGAAATTGTTTCTGTTGAATGTGAATTTTATGTGTGTTTTTTTTTCATTGCAAAAATTATAATATAATTCGTGAACAACATCTCTTCAACTTGGTAGACATCTGATAAAAAATCTAGATAGTTTCTATAGCCGCTGAGTTCCACAGATAATACTATTGTATATAAAGTTGCACTATATGTCGATAGACTAATGAATGTTCATTTGACACAACTCTAAGTATATTGTATATCTGTTTATGTTTTGTACACCTTGTATTTTGGGCCGGTGGCCTTGTTTACAGAAATAATCTTATTAGTCGCACCTCAACCCCAGATAACTGTATCATTGATAAAGAGTAAAACATATTTTTTATTTTATTTGTATAATTTATGAAAGAAACATGTTTTACTCTTTATCAATGATACAGTTACCTGTGACCTCAACGCGGGTCGTTATTATAAAGATTTCATGACACAAAAAAGTTACCTTGACAAATACGGAAAATACAGAATTAAGTTGACTTGGTTAGATTAACTACCGCGTTCTAATTCAGTCTGTTCCACGGCGCTGATTAGCAAATAAATCAGTCGAGTCTAACCTATCAGGGGAGATAAGTATTGCAAGAAAACACAATGTCTCTGAAATGGTTGTTTCCCTTGATATATAACTTTCACATTTAATTATTAGTATGTGCTTATAATGATATAATACCATATCGCACTGCCTATTGTGAACTTATCAATGTTTTCCCTCAGAGGAGGTATGCACGGTGAATTAGTCATAAAGACTTTCGCGATAGTCCAGTAAGGGTAAAAATCCAGTGACGCAGCGGTCGAGTCCACTATAACGGTGTAAAACCAATTATAAAGGCTTATACTGTACAAACAGCTATGATTTCAATGCTAAACTAACAAACTTTATTTCTCTACCTGTTTAAACAATGGTTGTTATCTTTTGTGTACACATAAACTGCAACGTCACTGTCACAATATCTTAACTGGACTTTACGGGAATTTGATAAACCCTGTCGTCACATGTAGCGGGAACTGGATTTGGCGCTTATTTTTTTAGACCGGGGACACCTCCAAGGAATTAGACAGGACTACCTGCACATGGGAGGGAACTTCGACAACCAATTTCCAAAAAACGTCTAATTCCCCTAAATAATCCCCCTCTGGGGGAAAACATTGACAAGTGCATTATCATATTCATAAGTGTTGTGTAAGTTTGTGTGAGTTATAGAGCTAAAGACTAAAAAGGGGAAAGTGTGGTTAAAAATCCGTTTAAATCAAGTTTCTTCCACGTGAATGTCCAAAACTGACTTTTTGCAATATTAGCTAGTTACCAAGGAAGTTGACAACTTTTATTGAAACTTTGTAGCATATAAAGAAGCAACAAGGATATAAATATACCGTATACATGTTTATTATCATAATTTTATGTATCAGGAACAGAAAAGTATAAATGAACAAAATCATCAATAAACAATAAGTTGAAATTTATTTAAATTCTTCTCATGAAAAAAGTCACAATAAAGGAATAGTGGGAGAAGATAACAGTAAGTTAATAATAATAATAATATACTTAACGGATTTAAAAGCGCGACACTGGGGTATGTTGTTTTATAGCAGACAATACAAGTTTATGCCGGTATTGGAATAGTGCAGATTAAAGGTAAATGTATTGGCGTCATTTTGGTACTAAGATGATAAAAATGAGATGCGTATTAACAAATATACAATACAATCGATACGCCGATCCAGAAAACAGAAATCGCATTCTGACCAAAATTCCTTACAGTGTTACCTCCCCTTGGTCATAAAAAAACATTATGCAATTCTATGAGACAACGGTGTATGTTTCCTGCAACAATATTTCCGTGTCATAGACAAATTTTAAATAAAAGTTGGATATGTCATTTTTTATATTCAATTTAATTTAGAATTTGTACATAGAAGTTAGACAAGCCTTACGTAAACATTTGATCTGTTATACAGGCTGGTCATCTTCAACGATAAAACCAATGCGCCGATAAACATGTTACTTTTGTTTTCTGGACCAATGTCTTATTCGTGCGATAATTTAGTTAATACTCGATAGAAGTTTGGTATCAAAATGACGGCATTGAATTAGCCTTTACGAATATACAAATACATTTTATATGGGAATTTGTTTTCCTAAAATATACCAACATATCCAAGTGTCGCGTTTTTTAACCCGTTAACCATATTGCCAAAGAAGTTTCCTTGTAAAATAAAGTCATAAAGTCTTTATTATTATTATTATTATTATTATTATTATTATAAATTAATATAACATAAGGTTAAAAGTTAAAGTTCATCTTTATCACAGAAATGCTCGATATTTTCAAATACACCAATAGAGTTGCACTAGAGTTCCAAAAATTAATGTCACTACTACCAGTATACGAATCACTACACAGTCGAAGACACGATGCACGTTGCTTCCCCTCCCCCCTCTCTCTCTCTCTCTCCCTCTCTTTTCCACTCTATCTCTCCCACTCTGACTATACTTGTTTCAGAGCCAGTTTCATTGCCGTTTTTGCATCCACTTCACTGCTATGTCCTTCTGAAATATACAATACAGAAAAACTTCACATAAAGACCACCTTGATAATAAGACCAGCTCAAATATGACCACAATTTGTAGAATCGTTTTCACTGGTTTGTCTTCATTCAACCTCAATATAAATACCACCATAACAACGAGACCAGTTATCAAGGGTCCCAAATTATTGAGGTAATACTGCAGTTTTTCTCTCCATGTATCAATCTACCAATGTCATCGCGTATGATTTAGGCAAATAATTTGGCCCCAAGATTCAACCGAAGAAAAGGATTTTAGTTAGTATTTTTCCTTTGCCTTGTGTCATTTTGACAAGGTTGTTTGATAACGTGTATCTCCTCCATCATTTTCGTTCACCAGAGTATTCTTCACCTGTCAGGGTTGTAAGAAGACCGATGGGATGCAGAATTTACAGGGGCATTTGATGCTTATTAGATAGGGTACATACCCACCGAGTGACAGGGTTATATCGCTGGCTTAGAAAATCAAGAGAAAACACTGAGTGTCTGAAAACTACTCTTTACTTATCGAAAAACAAGCTTTTAAAACTTCAGTTAGGTCAACATGACCACTTAAGGTTTTCACGAATATAGGCTCATAAAAAGCGCCTTGATATGCAGATTTCAAATATGCACGAGTCTTATAAGGTCGTACTTCTAATTTTAAGCTAGCGATATTATGCCTTTGGGTAGATTCCATATGAGTGTAATGTTGCATGTTTATATTAAAGGCATGCATATATAGTGATATTTACCTCCGGTTTGAATGCTCAGGCCAAGCACACTCTGTGTTATGTCCTTCAGGGAACGTTTCCGCGGGGGACCACGTGGGTGAGGGTATAGATCCAAAGTGTCAACTACCTTGTCGTGAATTATCTAAAACATAAACAGAACATTGTATCTTAAAGCCACATTCTCTCCCCCAATACGTATTTTTCCGATCATCTAGTAAATGGACTAATTACTGAGGAATAAGGATATTTTCACAAATGACTAATAATTGACGGTAAAATGTTAAATGTATCTGTCGAAATAGTATGCCAAATAGCAATATACTATTTGCAAGAGTTGCTTCCCTTGGATTATAAATATATTATTGTGCATTTGTTGTTTACAATTCATTATTTTGTACACAAACTAACTCGATGTTGTAATTCGTCTTCTTTGATCTTATGATGTTTTCCACCTTTGGAACTCAACTAAAGTGCTCAACATGCATGGCTCTTCTAATGGGTTACCAAGTTATTGCTTTTTGAAAATAGCCGTTTAGGCCTAATGAAACACCAGTTTGTTTTCAATTGCAATAATTTCAAAAAACGAAGAGAGTGGAGTTAGAGTGACTAAGAGCAACTAAAAAAGTACGGTAGGTCGACCCGACACCTATGTCAGGTCAGGCAGGTTAGTTTGATGACACCCTTATGTAGTCTGTACATAATCCAGTGTAGCAATACCACGTGACTTTTGACTACAGTTACAAGAAGAAATTTGTAAACATTGGAAAATAAAAAAGCCATAAGTATTTTATTTCTTCATGGATTTCGATGAAATATACGCCAGGCTAAGGGGAACATAATTATTTGCTATTCATGAAATAAAAAGTCTTTTTCAGCGGCTGTGCCGTTTTGTCCATTACCTTGTGAAACCGTGGAACGTGTAGGTTTCACAGGGTAATGGAAAAATCGGAAAAACTGCTGAAAAAGATCTTATATTTCACGGAAAGCAAGTACTTTTCCCCTTAGCGTGGCTTATATTTTATAGAAATCGATGAAGAAATAAAATACTTATGGCTATATTTGTGTTCCAATGTTTACAAATTTCTTCTTGGAACTGTAGTAAAAAAGCCACGTGGTATTGCTACCCTGATAATCGGTCGGTAGAGTTGAATATCTTTTGTATAGGCAGCGTAAGAAACGGGCGAAATCAATGACATGTGTCAATACAACGACATTTGAACCAAGCTCTAAACCCCTGTCAATAGAACGAACATGTGGACGAATGGATGTAAACATTATGATCGATTTTCTAGGTAATGCGTGTGTAAGTATGTAGAGAACTTTAAACCTACTTTCAGCGAGATGAGATCGCTGTTTACACCGTGTCCAACAAGTATGGTATCTGCAGAGAACATATCTAGGAGTTCATCACGAAGTTCATCAAATGACATGGTTCCTGGATTTGGCAAATCTTTCTCCGTTATACCACTCCATCTGAAGTAGACATGATACAATACTAGTAATTCACATGTTACCGCTCCTGTATTCTACATCAGGTCAGAATGAGCGAGTTCACATGGAACGCGAGTTCGGTCTAGGTAGACTCGGGTTCCATCCGAACTGATTTGTTTTCTACACTTCTTGTGCCTTCACCACTGAAGAGTTGAACTCCACTAATGATAGTGTGTTATTACATCATGCAGCTTTATGTATAGCCTACAAATTTTCCCGTGATCACTTGCCCACTCTGTGAGAGGTTAGGAACCACCAAATAGATTTGTTCTTTAGTTCAATGTAAAGTGACAATGGCCAGCCTCAAATTCCAACAAGCTTTAGTCTATGGCCACCAGGCAAACATACCATCTTGAAGTGTATTTAAGCTTCAAAATAATACAATAAAAGGGGGGGGCATGTATCTTCTAAGAAAAATTTTGCTCATCAACGATAGAGAACAAATTATCGCCATCGCGCGGATTGATCCCAGACCGGTTAGCCCCTTCTCTACTTTCACTTTCATGTTTTGGTAAATATGTCACAAAGTTCTAAATTAAACAAAGTCCCTACTTAACTCAATTCCATGATGTCAATGCATACCACCATTTCCAGCCAATCCAATGTTTCTTTCAGAACTCTTTGAGTGTACACCATTAAAATTTTGGGCCGCTTATGTATTTAGTGGTTCCTTACCCGAGAACAAAGATCATACACTGTATTCTTTGGTGAGAGGTCACTTGTAAATAAAAAACATGCTGACAGTAAGATGTCATTTTTGCTTTCGCCTGTAGATCATTGATCAGTTAAGGGTATAGTGTGTTAATAGTTTATCAATAATAAATAAAGAATATTTACACCGTATTATAGTCGATGATATCCGATGTTGGTAAACAAAACTTGTCATAAACAACATTAAGTGTGGTATCCACAACAGTCACTCTACACACCTCAAGTCCTTTCTTTGTATGAATCTGAAATGTACTCGGATACAATATGCAATGACAATAACATACAATATCAATGGCAATGACACTGGCAATTACAATGAAAAATGACAATTACAATATGACAATTACAATGGCAATGAAAATGACAATTACAATGAAAAATGGAAATTAAAATGAAAATTACAATGATAAATGACAATGAAACATGGCAATTACAATGACAATGACAGTGGCAATGACAATGAAAAATGACAATAACAATGACAATAGCAATTACAATGACAATAACAATGACAATTACAATGAAGAATGGCAATGACAATGGCACTGACAATGACAATGACAATACATGAATTTATTGTTGCTGCCTCACACATTGGTGCTTTGCAAAAATAAAATATAGTTGTCAAGTATTCGCGTAAGTATAGGTATAGTTGCCTGTATATACGTGTATACCATAAACAACCACACTGACATCGAAAATATCTTGCGAAACAGCGGCATTTTGTAGTTATAAATTAGTATTTTACATCCAAAATTTTATAGGGTATAAAAATGAAAATGCCTTATACAGTTCGATCATGTGTGATGGGATTTTCTGTACCAAGTCATGTTTATTCCACTCATAACTTTACAGAAAATTATCAAATTCGTAACTTACCGATTCAGTATCCATGGCATACACAGTATGATTTGTGTCGGTATCTGGCTCCCTGCTTGCTGTCTGTCTGTAACCAGTCAGGTCCAGATATAGGTTACCTTTATGTACATGTTGCTGTAAAACATATAATATACATGTAACCACTCAGGTCCAGATATAGGTTACCTTTATGTACATGTTGCTGGATAAAAAATAGTATAAATGTAACCAGTCAGGTCCAGATATAGGTTACCTTTATGTACATGTTGCTTGATAAAAAATAGTATAAATGTATATCGAGGGCTTAGAGCGAAAAGGTTCTAACTGACATTTTTTCTCAAAACCACTTTTTTAAAGAAAATGATATACAATTTGTATATCTAACTTTTGTGGAAAGATTTGCCATCAAAAGCTCTTTTCAGTAAAAGTTATAGCAAATTTGTCCAAAGGTTCTAAGTGAAAATGAGTTTTTGATTTAATGCGAAAAAGTTCCAAGTGCATGTAGGCACTTAGAACCTTTTCGCACTGATACTTGTAGTATTTATGCTAAGTAAATTAGGTTCTAAGTGAATTGTGGGTTTGTTAAAGAAGCTTTTGTTTTTTTCTTTTATGTTTTATGGAATTGCCACAGATCTGATTTTTATAGAGAAGGGTATTTGTGGGTTAAAACTAAAAAATTTTCACTTGGAACTTTTTCGCACTAAATTTTAGAACAATATACAGATTACAGTGAATGTGAAAAGGTTCTAAGTGAACTATTTTATTTACAATTCTTCTACAATTCATCTTAAATTTATATACAATCTTTGCTATATGCTCATTTATCAATGATAAAAACCAATATGCATATAATATCTTCATTATGGCATTTTTCAGTAGTACATTATCGATAGAAAATTCAAAAATATGAAAAAAAGAACTATTTTCATTTTCTGTCGTTATACATTCTCTTACAAATAAGATTTGGATTAATAATTAGTCATTAGATGTTTATGATATTCAGAGGTGAACTCTAGGCATCCATATTAAACATTGAATTTATTAATTTTCACTTAGAAGTCTGAAATTGGTCATATCGCAACTGGTATTAATAAATTAAATGGATATATTAGGATGTTGGAATAGATTTTACATAAACTGTTAATTTTGATTTTATTATTCCATAACTGTTTTGTTTGTGTATGACCCAATATATTTGTAAATCTGGTTCCTGATCCCTAGCCTAATATACTGTGTATATGGTAATGGACCCCTAGCTAGAAGTCTTTGAGGTTAGGTCAAGCTATTTGTAAGGGATCATAATTGACCATGGACTAAGTAATTTATTATAACTTAATCTATGGTTATATTTTCCTAAATAGTAAAATATTTGCAAATTACATCCTTATTCAAAACAATTTCACTTGTATTGAAATTTTAGGTTCCTATATGTCGTCGTTTTGAAAAGTGACATATTAAAGAGTGTATTTTGATAATGTTTTTTGAGAGGTCAGACTATTATCTCTCTTGAATCTAACTAGCCAGAGGTTCAGTTCTGTCTAGGTTTATATGATTGCCCGGACTGAATGTCATGTTTACGTTAAACGAATTAATACAGTTGCATGTATTATATCAATACCTACTCCATTGGTGTATAAAATATGCAAAACATAAAGTTTCAGGAAAAAGAAGACAAATGATTTTTTTATCTGTGATAAACCGGCATAGTTCAGCTAACAACCCTTTATGTTTTAAAATGTTTAATACAACCGGTTAATACTGGGAGTGATATCAAGAACCGGCTTAATCCGGGGATTACCGGGACAATAGCAGGAAAGGGCAGTAACTCTACCATCCCTGGTCCTTGATAAATCAAAGCATACCGGCATAACAAAAGCACCAGAGTTACAGGCTGGTCGACCTCCAATAAAGAATGTGTAGCCCCATTCCGTACCAGTTGAGTTACAATAAGGAATGGTATGAGCCTGTAACAATACCAGTCTGTTAAGCCCCGTAATATAGCAGTACATCTACGGTAAGGGCAGGTGGGTTTCAGTTTTACCACAGTTAATGACGGCGTAGTTGTACAGGGGACGATTGGTCATATTGATTTGACTACTAGTATGGCTACAGCTGAATCTAAAATAGGGACTTGATTTACCCAGGAAATGATGCTTGAACTGAGACGTTCTACAGAAACTCCCGAAGTTAAATGATCAGTACGGTTTGAATAATGGGAAATAGAACAGATTAATACAGGTTGGTATGGATTATCATGGGGTAATGAGGGCAGATATCTTAAGCAATGAACGGTTAACTGCATTCTGAAAAACCTATTATAAACAAACTACGATCAACTATGTGCGTGTCTGTAGATGTGACTACGGCTTTGACCACACCATACATAGTTGGCCGCAGTTAACCACAGTAAGGGAAACCTGTTTACCAATTGAATGTAGCTATCCTTAGTTTGCCGTACATTATATTAATGTCTTTTAGTTATAAACGTAGTTCAAACTCTTTTGTCCTTAGTTAGTTAAAATCATCTACCATCAGGTTGGAGGCAAATAGCCCATCAAGACCAAGGAGCCACTACGGGTTACTGTAACAGATTACTTGGGACTATTCCTGACAATGAGGGATCGAGTAGTTGCAATCCAGGATGCAATCATGTACAGTATACCAAGGACTTAACATATGTAGCTGATACATTAACAATTGCCATACACATACTATGAGTGGCTAATGTGTGACCATCTCAAAGTATACGCAACTTATTGAATATGGTTTATATATCCTCTACAGTGACCATCTGGATACACAGGAATGTCACTAGACACAGGCGCACGACCATGGTATGACAGGACGATGCCTGCGGGTATTGAAACAGCACCGGTGAAAACCTGGATCACAACGAGATCTATCGGAACAACATCGTCCTGCACCGTAAATACACCGAAGTAAACCGCAAATAAACCTATCTACTCCGGGGTCAAAATGACAAATCATTCTTTATAGTCTGGGGGTACACCTGAGCGACATCGGTAACGAGAGAATGCAATTGCTTTTTGTTACAAAAAATGTCTGGGATCATCACAATACTGAGATTGCCCAAGTATCTGTAGTATGTACCCCGTATACAGACAGGAATTGCTGTACCTATCTGCAGTATGTACCACATACAGTCAGGAATGGCTGTACCTATCTGCAGTATGTACCACATACAGTCAGGAATTGCTGTACGCATCTGTAGTATGTACCCCGTATACAGACAGGAATTGCTGTACCTATTTGCAGTATGTCACATACAGTCAGGAATGGCTGTACCTATCTGCAGTATGTACCTCTTACAGTCAGGAATGGCTGTACCCATCTGTAGTGTGTACCCCATACAGTCAGGAATGGCTGTACCTATCTGTAGTATGTACCTCTTACAGTCAGGAATGGCTGTACCTATCTGCAGTAAGTATCACATACAGTCAGGAATGGCTGTACCTATCTGCAGTAAGTATCACATACAGTCAGGAATGGCTGTACCTATCTGCAGTAAGTATCACATACAGTCAGGAATGGCTGTACCTATCTGTAGTATGTACCCCGTATACAGTCAGGAATGGCTGTACCTATCTGTAGTATGTACCACATACAGTCAGGAATGGCTGTACCTATCTGCAGTATGTACCTCTTACAGTCAGGAATGGCTGTACCTATCTGTAGTATGTACCCCGTATACAGTCAGGAATGGCTGTACCTATCTGCAGTAAGTACCACATACAGTCAGGAATGGCTGTACCTATCTGCAGTAAGTACCACATACAGTCAGGAATGGCTGTACCTATCTGCAGTAAGTACCACATACAGTCAGGAATGGCTGTACCTATCTGTAGTATGTACCACATACAGTCAGGAATGGCTGTACCTATCTGCAGTATGTACCTCTTACAGTCAGGAATGGCTGTACCTATCTGCAGTATGTACCCCGTATACAGTCAGGAATGGCTGTACCTATCTGCAGTAAGTACCACATACAGTCAGGAATGGCTGTACCTATCTGCAGTATGTACCACATACAGTCAGGAATGGCTGTACCTATCTGTAGTATGTACCCCGTATACAGTCAGGAATGGCTGTACCTATCTGTAGTATGTACCCCGTATACAGTCAGGAATGGCTGTACCTATCTGTAGTATGTACCTCTTACAGTCAGGAATGGCTGTACCTATCTGCAGTATGTACCACATACAGTCAGGAATGGCTGTACCTATCTGTAGTATGTACCTCTTACAGTCAGGAATGGCTGTACCTATCTGCAGTAAGTACCACATACAGTCAGGAATGGCTGTACCTATCTGTAGTATGTACCCGTATACAGTCAGGAATGGCTGTACCTATCTGTAGTATGTACCCCGTATACAGTCAGGAATGGCTGTACCTATCTGTAGTATGTACCCCGTATACAGTCAGGAATGGCTGTACCTATCTGCAGTATGTACCCTGTATACAGTCAGGAATGGCTGTACCTATCTGTAGTATGTACCCCATATACAGTCAGGAATGGCTGTACCTATCTGTAGTATGTACCCCATATACAGTCAGGAATGGTTGTACCTTTCTGTAGTATATACCCCATATCGTCTGGAATGGTTGTACCCTTCTGAGGTTTGTATCCCATACAGTAAGTAGTGACTGAACCCATCTGTAGTATACATGTTTATCCGGTGTGGTCAGGAATGACTTTACTCATCTGAATTATGTTTCCGGTAAGTTTAAGAATGGATGTACCCATTTGAAGTACATACCTTAAATGATCAGGAATGAGCATGAAGTATGTACCCCATTTGGTTAGGAGTAGCAGTACCCATCTGTAGGGCTGCGTACCGGTTTCCGATATAAATCGAATACCGGTATTTTGCGTTCGTGTCCGTATCGGTCAAAAATCGTTCAGCAAAAAACACACATATAAATCAGCAAAATCCCATTTTCAGTCAGGTTTTTGTTTTCGGTGTCTATTTGTTTAGTCTCAACATTGTAATGTAGTCGACGCATGCTTGTCCGAGTGAACATAATTTTCAAACAAGAATCTGCTATGTATTTTCCACTCATCAATTGAAAACATGTGTACATAGATTGTTTATCACATCTCAGGACTGACTTGAGTTCTGCAAGTTAAATACAATCATGCCGTAAATCTGAAAGTGCCTAATTACAGTATTTAGGTGATTATATTGTCAAAAGAAAATATCAAATGATATATCGAATATCGATCATTTTGTATCGATACCAATATCGTATCGATTATTCTAACTGATACGCAGCCCTACTTAGTGTGTAAATCATTTGGTTAGTAATAGCAGTACCCATCTGTAGTGTGTAACCCATTTGGTTAGGAATAGCAGGTAACCCATCTGTAGTGTGTAACCCATTTGGTTAGGAATAGCAGGTAACCCATCTGTAGTGTGTAACCCATTTGGTTAGGAAAAGCAGTAACCATCTGTAGTGTGTAACCCATTTGGTAAGGAATAGCAGTACCCATTTGCAGTGTGTATCCCATTTGGTTAGGAATAGCAGTACCCATCTGTAGTGTGTAACTCATTTGGTTAGTAATAGCAGTACCCATCTGTAGTGTGTAACCCATTTGGTTAGGAATAGCAGTACCCATCTGTAGTGTGTAACTCATTTGGTTAGGAAAAGCAGTACCTATCTGTAGTGTGTAACCCATTTGGTTAGGAAAAGCAGTTCCCATCTGTAGTGTGTAACCCATTTGGTAAGGAATAGCAGTACCCATTTGTAGTGTGTAACCCATTTGGTTAGGAAAAGCAGTACCCATCTGTAGTGTGTAACCCATTTGGTTAGGAAAAGCAGTACCCATCTGTAGTGTGTAACCCATTTGGTTAGGAAAAGCAGTACCCATCTGTAGTGTGTAACCCATTTGGTTATGAAAAACAGTACCTATCTGTAGTGTGTAACCCATTTGGTTAGGAATAGCAGTACCCATCTGTAGTGTGTACCTCAATTCAGGATAGGAAAAGCAGTACCCATCTGTAGTGTGTAACCCAGTTGGTTAGGAATGACTGTACCAATCTGTTGTATGTACCCACATATTACCAGGAATGGCTGTACCCATCTATTGTGTATACCCCCATATTACCAGGAATGGCTGTACCCATCTGTAGTGTGTACCCCCATATTACCAGGAATGGCTGTACCCATCTATAGTGTGTACCCCCATATTACCAGGAATGGCTGTACCCATCTATAGTGTGTACCCCCATATTACCAGGAATGGCTGTACCCATCTATAGTGTGTACCCCCATATTACCAGGAATGGCTGTACCCATCTATAGTGTGTACCCCCATATTACCAGGAATGGCTGTACCCAATTCTATAGTGTGTACCCCCATATTACCAGGAATGGCTGTACCCATCTATAGTGTGTACCCCCATATTACCAGGAATGGCTGTACCCATCTGTAGTGTGAACCCCCATATTACAAGGAATGGCTGTATCCATCTATAGTGTGTACCCCCATATTACCAGGAATGGCTGTACCCATCTATAGTGTGTACCCCCATATTACCCGGAATGGCTGTACCCATCTATAGTGTGTACCCCCATATTACCAGGAATGGCTGTACTATGATAGGTAGTATGTAGCCCATATGGTTAGGAATAGCTGTGTCCATCAAAGCTATACCCACAATCATGTACTCCTTTACATAAGATGGCAAGACAGGATTTTAGACACAGAAGTGTTGTCACGTGCTAACCTCACTTCTATGTATGTCATCCTGCAACAGTCACAGGTCCGCTGGACAGGCCTTATCGTTCGCATGACAGAAGAAAGAATTCCCAAGCAGCCTCTGTACAATGAATTACAGATTGGCTCAGTTAAGGTCAGAGGAAAAGGTTCAAAGATACGTTCAACTTGCCTCACTGAAGACACTCCGAATCTGAACTTACTCCTGGGAACTATTAGCCGAAGATTGCTCTACCTGACACAAAAGCATTGCTAAAGGAGCCAGACTCTTGGAGGCAGAACGTATTGGGATGAACATGAGGAAGTGTGAATTACGCAAGATGAGGGCAACAAGCACTTCCAATACACGACTGCACCGAACACACGTGTCCAACATGTGGGAGGTATTTTTGTGCCCAGATAGGCCTAACAAGTCATCTTCGGACACACAGAACACAATCAACTGATATCAAATTCTATTCCAATCATTTTGAACTATGTGTTATGTCTATAGCCTGTTTTGCTGCTCATTAAGATTTCCTGTTGATAGACACTTTTTAAAAATAATGTGGTTTGACCCAATACTGTTAGCCGGATCTCATCCTCGGAACCTTCTTGCTAGGTGTCCAGTGTCATACCCTCAGTCTATTGGGCTTAGGAACTCATGGTACTAAGAAAAATATCATGTTTTCCTCAAAAAGAAAGCAGCAGTTGGTTGTATGGCTTGAACCAATGACTCTCTTTCAGTGAAAGGCTTCAAATATAACAGTTTCTGAACTTGACTAAGATTTAAAAATATTCGTTGACATTATGTCTTGACTTAACCATTTAAACTTAGTTAAAGTTAAACTGACCTAAAATAAATCCCATTTGTCTGAAACTTTTTAGAGTAATTGGTATTTGTGTTAACTTTCTACAAAAAGAACAAGAAATGATACACAACTGTATTGTGAAAGACATTTTTTTAGAAAAAAGCAATATTTGTGCGAAAAAGTTCTAAGTGATTTTTTTCAAAGTTCATTGGTTTTTTTTGCTGAGGTGAATAAAAATGCCACTAGTTCATAACTTATGAAAAGTTTGCACTCCAAACTTATTTAAATACACAAAATAACACCCAATTTTATTGTCAAAAAGTTCTAAGTGATATTTTGTTAATGGAAGTTCATATATAAATTTAATGCGAAAAGGGTCTAAGTGAACTTTTTTTGGCATTAAATTGCATTTACACATTAGTTAAAAGTTTACAACTGCGAATTAGTAAAACAGTGAAGGATTGTGCACTTAAAAAAGTCATTTTTTAATTAAATGTTACTTAGACCTTTTTCGCATTAAATCTAAATAAGAAAAATAATGGATTTTTAGCGCGAAAAAGTTCTAAGTAACATTTTCATTAAATTGATCATTTTTAGAGACATTTCTTCAGAAGTTAGACAATTTATATGAAAAACAAGTGATTATGCTTGAATATTCAATAAATGACTGCCATAAACTTAATAAGAAAAAAACTAGGAAGTTTTAACCCTCTACTGAAAAGTTTTCTGAAATGCACTTAGAACCTTTTCGCTTTCAGCCCTCGATATGTAAAACATCGAACTTCCGATATAACGAACATGTTTTCCCACAGAGTTATATCGTAGCATTGAATATGTTGTTTTATTGAATATGTCATTATATTGAATATGTTTTTATTGAATATGTCGTTATATTGAATATAATGTCGTTACATTAAATATATGTCAATAAACCGAGTAATTATGTCGTTATATTGTATGTTTAGTCGTTAAATTGAATATTATGTCGTTATATTAAATATGTCGTTTTATTATGCCCCCCTCCAGCTTTGATGAAGTGTATATTGTTTTGCACAGGTCGGTCGGACGGTCGGTCGGTCGGTCGGTATTGATTTTGAGTTCAAAGGTCACCATGTGGTACTATTGGGCTGCCAAGGCGGCATACGTGTTTTACAAACATCTCTTGTTGAATATTGTGTTGTTAAATTGAATATGTCGGTATTTTGAATAGGAGTATGTCGTTTTCTAGTAAATATATATATTTTTAATATAAGTTACAAAATATAATAAATAATAATGTCAGCTCTAGATAGTTATAACGACCATTTTTAGTCCATGGATCAAACAACAGACTATACAGACCGGGTAATAAATGCCCGGGTCCCTGTCCGGTTTGTTTTCATCTTTTTGTTCGAAAATTATCGATCTTTGTATCAATCCATTATTCAGGTCAGTCACTTGTTTACATAACATTGTGTGCAATTTCTCTTATTAAAGGTGTATATTTAGGTTATGCATGTTTATGTACTTTAACCATGGGGTTTGTACAGTCAATCCCCCCATTTAGCTACCCAAGTTGAACATTGACCTGTTATGTCTTATTTTGATAGAAAGGTATGTAGCTTAGCTTAGTGAAAAAAGGTATTGGTTTTCACTACCTTTTTCACCATCTAAAATATTTAAAACAACAAAATACAATAGTAGGATACAAGTTACAGGCCTGAATAAACCGACTATATGCGGCATGGCATCCGACATTTACAATAATACTGCGATGATTGTGTGAGGAAATAATATACTTGTGTTTGAATTAAAAGAAGTAATCTGTGGTTGTTCTTACCTCACCATGGCGACAACCAGTCGATCCATTGCGTTGACCACAGCAGCCATATGGATGCCACATGCGGTCTAAAATCAAAAGGGACTAAAACATCAAGACAATCAAATTGTGATTTCTGTACCATACGGGCCAACATGTCACAAACATGTTTGCTTTAAGCGATTAGCTAAATTCAGTTAGTTGAACTTCAAATTCATTATACCCATGTAAATAGATATGGTTGCCATTCTACTGTCCAGTGACGAAAGTTATAGAGTGACCCGAGTGACGCAGTGGTCGAGTCAACTTTTAAGGTGTAAAATCCAGACATCTATAATTCCAAAGCTGAACAAAAATACTTTACATGTTCAGTCAATGGTTGTAATATGTTATGTACAACTAAAATCAAACGTTACTCTCACTTTATCTTAACTGGACTATTCGAGCGTTTTTGGAAGATGTGAAATGTGTTATATCCTTTCCGCTACCACGATATTTTGGGGAGGGGGCTATGGGAAATTCATATGGTCCCTATACCCCGTTCCTGAGACACTATTGACTTGCAGCACTGAAAAAACTCGATACATCCGGATGCTACACACCTGCCCGCAATTGAAAGTAGGAATTTTTTTCCAGATTTCGACTAAAGGTCACCGGAAGTGACGATGTGACGGTGACCCTTGCGCGAAAAACTTTTTTTTCCTGACCCCTATGTCTAGCCACATATTCCTTCTATTGAAAAATAAAAACTTTTTGGCGCTCGTACCGCAATGGCAGCTAGGACCAGTAATTTCAGTTTTGGAAAATCTACGTTCAAAGCCCTCTTTAAAGGGGACCAGTGGGCCCAAAAACATGTGCACGACCCTGGGCCCGTAATATCCTTTAGTCTGGGATGCCTGTGTACCCATGACAGCAAAATTGCCGAAATTGGGCATTTAGGTCGAAAACTACGGAAGGCCGAAATGGCCATCCCGGCGAGTCTGCATTAGTACGCTATGGTAGCGGAAAGGATATACAGCGAGGTTAGGTGGTGATGACTGACCTTCGGTGGCATACCGCTGATTACTAAGTTCACACATTATAGTAACATAGATCAGTGATTCAAACACCAGTGACCCCCTAAATCATGATCATTCATGCGCTTTAAAATCATTTGATAAAGCGTCTGGCTGATACAGATATGGAGTTATTAGGGTCTGGATAAACAACAGGGGCACATTTTATTGCGCTCGCTTCCGTTATATGTAATATACAGAGACTGTTATCACAAAATATCGATCCCTAGCCTGATAGATTGGTAATATTTTAATGATTTTACCATTTTTGTGCTGTATAAAATGGTCACTCCGAGGCCAACTGTATTAACAACCGAACCGTTCGGTCGTTTATTTGTTTCTTATCATTAGTCTGTTCCCTCGCCAGCAACTTACGATTTGACCACACAAATCGGAGTTGAAGTTTGAAGGTGGCTTCGTTGGGGGTTTGAATACTTGTAATACTCGTAAACGGTGATTCGCAAAAACACACTGAGAAAGAAGCATGAATGAATAGTTTGGATACATAAGGCAAGGGTTTCAGTATTCGCAATACTCACTGTAATATTTGGCACGCTCCAAATGATAGTCACAACGTCCCGATGGTGTCTCATAACTTGTATCAAATCTTTTTTCACACCTTTTGCAACATCCTGGAAATCAACATTTCAATATATTGTATTTCAAAGTTGCCTTCAAAATGATCTGTTTTAAACTACACATGTAAGTTTAAAAACAAAAAAACGTAGTATTCGTTTTGATAGCGGTGTTCAATTCTAAATCAATAACAATAGGCCTTTTCGAGTGGGCTTTTTCGTGGAGTAGGTTATAATATGGTTCCCGTCCCCAATATTACAATACAGTAAAGTTCCGCTAATAAGACCACTTTTATTTTGAAATCATGCAGATTTTTGCAAGTTTAATGTCCCGAAGTATTAAATTAAGAACAAAAAAGGTCCGCTAATAAGACCAATTCGCTATTGAGACCACCTTTTTGACTGGTCTTATTAGCGGAACTTCACTGTAGTAGTGATGTAGAAGTGCTGTAATATTATGGTCGGGAACCAGACTATATAAGTACGGAACAGCCCAATCGAAAGGGTCAATTGTCACCGTCTAACCCCAGTAATCGAGCAAGATCGGCCGGGTTATCGTATAGGGCACACCAACTAACTTGTCTTAGGAAATTTTTTATGACGGATATTTGTAACCGATTATTTTCTTTATGGAATTTTACAGAACTAAAACAGCAAAATTCTTCTCTACTGACAACTATTATTATGACTTTATGACGGTTGCAACATTCTTATGAATACCAAACTTACCTGCAGTGAAGCCAAAGTGGTCCCCGTACAGCTTAACGGTCCCTGGAGCATCTCTACGAGGAAAGTCAAATGTCTTCAGTTTATATTCCGACAGAATACGTCGAGAAAACCTTTGGTATAAGTCAGCTGTAAATACCGAGAAATATTAACTTTTAAAAGGATGTTAGACAATATTGGAATTAGAATTCGCCAACAATTGCCAAGTTTCCATCGCTTGTTTACAAAATGACGACTTTGCATTGTAAAAAATGACCCAATAACGTAGTGATCGGGGAGGTAATCCAGTCTAAGAATGATGCAAATTCCTACGCAGTTATCTCCCTTGCTATCCTCGCACATATAAATAAACTGTAGAAACAATAGAAACTGTGTTGTCGTCAATGCCAATTTTTTGCTTCAATACTATTTCTTTTACACTTTTACATGAAACTGTCATGTTAAACAGTGGTGTTCTGCATTAAAGGCGCGTTAGTGAGATATGAGAAGTACTACTTTTATTGAACATGTATGCGCATGTAATTGGGAATATGGATTTTGCCGCCTGCCAATTCGGACAGGCTGAGAAGTTGGTATAACCACCATAGCACCAGGCCAAAAACCAAAACACATGACAACATCAGTTCATTGTAATAAAGATCTATTGCAAATGTATTTACTTAAAATTTGTATAAAACTACTTGGCAACTTTACAGGTTTTTTATTGACTGCGTATACACCGTATCTATTACATTTATACCTTTCAATATACTATATATAGCGGTTCTTTTTTATAATACATTGTAATGTAATACATGACAAAGAATCATTGGTCGAGCAGTATGTAGTGTGGTGAAACGATTACATGGATATTATGTAGTGGAAATATGTAATTTATAATCATACATTTTGTACATCATGTGCACGTGGGGGCAAATAACTAAAATTATCGTTAGGCTAACGCTAATCGTTAACAAACATAAGACTATGACATTACGATGATTGTAAAACCTAACGATAATTTCAGGTTACCAGCCCCTCGATAGACTGATGACAAGTGGAAACTCCGTCCACTCACTCCAATGTGCCAATATGGCGAGGATCGATGCTGATGATAATTATAGTGATAAATAAATACTAATAATGACAATAACGATACAAGAGTCAGTGATGATAAAAACAACGACGATGGAGATATAAATGCCGAGAATAATATGGTAGCCGTGGGTAAAGTTTTGAACAATAATAAACCACATTATACAAACGCCGTGAAATTGATTCATTTTGACAAATTGTAGAACGCATTATGTGTGCTGGGTAATTTTGAGTATTTAAATCAATTGACTAAACTATATGTTCGATATTGAGTTATTAGTCATTATTTGAATAAATCTAATTACCATTCTTTTAGTCTTGAATACATTCAGAATTTCTTTCATGATGAATTTATTTTAACAAATCGTAAAACACTTACATGAAGCCATGGTAACACTTGCCAGAAATGTCCTGTACGATAGCCGTCACCTTCTCTAATTCTAATGGCTGGATTTGCGCAAATCATATTTTATAGGTACAGTTTCAACTACGTCACGTATTTTTTTCGAAAATTCTGAATTGGGTTTCCATTTATTTTACCATTCGCGAATTGCGTAGTTAATGCGTATTCAAAATTTGCATGACGTGTACAGTCGTTATACATGTACATGTATTAGTAATTAAAAGGTGGCATTATAATATTTTCTAAAATTAAACATCTTATCTAAAGTTTGCTGTATCAGAGGCGTTTATGTGCAAACGTGGTGCAACTAAACGTGTTCCAATTCTTAATCTGTGGTTGATTTGTACGACAAACTTCAATATTTGTATGTGAACCTTCTACATTTGTATGACAACCCTCAAATTCCTCTAGATGTGTATGACTATCCTCGATATTTGTATGACAACCTTCAAGATTTGTATGACAACCCTCAATATTTGCATGACGACTCTTTAGATTTGTATGACAACCCTCAAGATTTGTATGACAAAACTCTAGATTTGTATGACAACCCTCAAGATTTGTATGGCAAAACTCTAGATTTGTATGACAACCCTCAAGATTTGTATGACAAAACTCTAGATTTGTATGACAACCCTCAAGATTTGTATGACAAAACTCTAGATTTGTATGACAACCCTCTAGATTTAGTACCAACGACTTTGTCTGTCCGAGAAATGAAATACATGTACAATCATCGCATCGCCATTGGAACTAGGACGCACACACCGACTCTAATACATGGCTGTGTGGCCACTTGGCAACGAGTTTATAATAGAAAAGCATGTAACAAAATGATAGGGCTAACCTTGGAGTAATTGCTACTGAAATTTTCCTGTTATTTCTTTAATCGGTATCCCTATAATAAGGTATAATTAACTCTATATTTTTGTCTGGCTATGCCTTGTTGTGGGTAATTACTCGGCTCACATATTTTGTGCTTTTCAATATCGTGTAAAGATTGAAGTCGAGCCGATATAAGTTCTTCTCGTTCATATATGGGTGGGACGCTAACCTTACAACCACAGGGTCAGTTCGTGTTTACGACCACTTCGACTGGCTGTGTGTACTTATAGAAGTTTACTCGAGAAACTTAGCATGGCAAGTCTTAAAACAATGGATTTTTTTGTATTTTTTTTTCTTTTCTTTATTTTTGTTTATTATCTCCCCTTTTGGCTTTTTCTCATTTTTCCCGAAATTATCCCTTATTAAGTGCAGTTACTATATATGCATTACTATATTTATATTGCTATATTTCTACATTGTCATAACGTGCTATAAATCTTAATCTGTAATGTTATATTAAATATGTATGTACATATATTGTAACTACATGTATATCGGGAATAAAAAGTTAAATCACAAAATCACAAAAAAGTCTTAAAACAAATCAAATATAGGGATAAAGTGAACACATAGTAGGACTTTGTCCATAGGGTTCTAAAACGTATTTGGACAAGACTCTTTGTCACAGCTTGAAGAATGAACTATTTTGATTATTTTACCAATCAGCGACAATTTGGCATATTATATTTTAAACATTTGTCAACAAGCTGTTGTCTGCCAATTAAGTCAAGTGACTTATGTCATGGAACGTCAAGATACTAGTTTCGTAGGGCTACGATGACAAAAGTAGCCAATGACTCTGAATTTTTTCATCATGATCCGCGAACCGCATAATATTTGTAAAGTACAACCTCCGTAGAGCAACATCTCTTTGGAGTTGCACATATTGGCCGTTGTACAGAGGTTGTTGCTCTATAGAAATTGTTATAATAAATGCTAGAATATAAGCTTAGTTAATTGTTAGAGGTGTTGTTATAGAGAGCTTGTTGCTCTACAGAGGTGTTTACAGTTAATACTAGAATATCAGCTTAGGGAATTGTTAGGTGTGTTGTTATAGAGAGGTTGTTGCTCTACAGAGGTGTTTACAGTTAATACTAGAATATCAGCTTAGTGAATTGTTAGAGGTGTTGTTATAGAGAGGTTGTTGCTCTACAGAGGTGTTTACAGTTAATACTAGAATATCAGCTTAGGGAATTGTTAGAGGTGTTATAGAGAGGTTGTTGCTATACAGAGGGGCGCTCTGGGGAGGTTGTAGTGTAAGTATGTGTTATTATACCACAGAATGGGACTATTTATTTTTTCTGAATTCAGGATACCCAGTACTTCATATCCGAGTAAGTACATCGATCTGTCTTTACATAATTTCTTAAAAACAATCTGGATTGTGCAATATACTATTTAAACTATCTATATATAGCCGTCATATTAGATATATTTTTTGTCAATAGATTGTTTGTTCAATGTCTTGGTATTCCAGAGAAACCTGATATATAGTGCACAGTGTAGCAATACCACGTGACTTTTGACTACAGTTACAAGAAGAAATTTGTAAACATTGAAAATAAAATAGCCATAAGTATTTTATTTCTTCATCGATTTCTATTAAATATACGCCACGCTAAGGGGGACATTATTTGCTTTTCATGAAATATAAGATCTTTTTCAGCAGCTTTACCGGTTTTTTCTTTAC
The DNA here is from genome assembly GCA_947247005.1 of Spisula solida. NCBI lineage: Eukaryota > Metazoa > Mollusca > Bivalvia > Venerida > Mactridae > Spisula > Spisula solida. Next base: position 22,973,695 of record OX365960.1, on the reverse strand, counting down.
CATGTGAAACCTACACGTTCCACAGTTTCACAGGGTAATGGACAAAACGGCATATCAGCTGAAAAAGATTTTATATTTCATGGAACGCAAATAATGTTCCCCTTAGCGTGGCGTAGATTTCATAGAAATCGATGAAGAAATAAAATACTTATGGCTACATTTGTGTTCCAATGTTTACAAATTTCTACTAGGAACTGTAGTAAAAAATCACGTGGTATTGCTACCCTGATGTAGATCGATGCTTATAGTCCATTCACCAATGGAGATAAACATTGACAATATAACGTTTAATCACCTGTCACAATTATCGTACGTCAGATGTACGACGGGTCGACGATGGTTACTTTTTGGTATATCGTGCGTCAGTCGCACGAACTTTCAGTCTGCATAGTATATTCGTCGCCCGACGGGTAATGTCATCGTAAACCCTCGTCATAGAGGTGTGGGCACGTTCAACATTATCTTCGGCATGCAACTATCGAACATCACACGATGCCATTAGCTGTTTCTCAAATACTGTAAAATCATTATTGTTCGAAGAAGTTGAATTTTCGTTGATTTCATTGTTGAACTCGACCACAAAATCTAATTCCCACGATTAATCGACATCCACAATACAGAGCATAGGTCTACACTTCCATGTTTTGTAATCAACGAACTTAAAACCCCACGAAAATGCGTTTTCATCAAAAGGTGTCGCAAGGTGTCTCAAGACTCCACGAAGCTTCCCCAAATGCCCCAGGAAGCTTCCCGAGACGTCTTGGGCCCGGTCAAGAAGTTCCTAAATACCATCGGGAGTTCATTCTCAATGCAGTGGGAATGAGTTCACCGGATGCCTCCCGATGCCTTCCCTATCGGTTCTGATACATCCCCGATACCAAAAATGCTCAGTGGGACCTAGGCTTAACGTGTGAGGCTTTACAGTGTACAAAACGGTAGCCTATATTACATGATTAGATGAATTATTATCAATCTTACTTAAACATGAAGGGACCCAGGATCCAGAGGGTCCCGAGGGGTCCGGGGGTTCGCTTCCTCTCCCATGTAAAATTTTCTATATTTGCGCTTAGAGTCAATCATGACAACCCCAAAAATAATTAGTATTTTGTATGATCTCCATGAGCAAAATTGCTGGCCGAACGCCTTCCAGTGCGAAAAATAATAGGTCGGACCCTTTGAGAAAAAAAATCTGGATCGGTGCATGGAAAAATGCATTTATAACTGAAAACGTCAGATAAAATTACCTGCTAGTTACCACACATAGTTCTATGAGGCCTAATTTATCTAATCTTTTTTATTAAGGGTTATACATAAGCGAATCCAAGGGGAGGCGGACCCGGCGTACGCCCCCTCTAAAATCGCCAAAGTAAAGTCAATTCATTTGTTGTATCACACTAAATCACATATTTAAAGTCATTTTTGTTCTGCTTTCTGCGCGCAATTAACATTTTCCACTAACCACAGACACTTCGATAGACTCTCTGCCGCCCCGTTATTCAGGTCGAACTTTGCGATTCTGATGTATCGCTCTTTTTGCACATTAGGCGCGACATGCTCGAGGAGTGCTTGTCTAAGCATTAAAAATCACTAAAATCGAGGAGCTACCGGGGTGATTCGCCCCTGGACCCCCTATCAGGGCTTTGCCCTGCACCCACCCGGGGCCCTTGCGGCCTCCTGGACCCCCAGCTCATTTTTCATTTGACGCCCCCCCCCTAACACTAAATCCTGGATCCGCCCCTGTTATATGGGGGTTTTACAGATCAGTTACATTTTCAGAAATTAAATACACACTGTGTAGTACAGTCGGAAATGTCATTTTCAAACAATCACACCTACGCAATATATTAACAATAAAACATGGAGATGACCCCAGTGTAGTTTTCGAAAAAAAAGTGACGTCATTTAAACGGTATCTATTGAAACAAATTGTGAATAGGGAAGTGAATGGTAGTGTTAGTATCAACTACGATCATTATATAGGCTGCTGGTGAATCCCGGATATTTCTATTGTAACCATGACTTCAGGTAATTCTTTGTTATTTACTTTATGAATTGGTATATAAGTCAGCAATGACAATTGGTATTTTGATATCAAACTAATTTATATCATAATACATTGTGTTATAGTTTAATGATTAAAAACGGCGGAGCGAGCGAAGCGAGCGAAGCGAGTCCTTTTTAGTCATTAAAATTTACTTAATATGTTCTAACTGGCTTAGAATATAACATTCTGCATTCTGATTGGCCGATAGAAATTAGCACCAACGCATGACGTCAAGTCTATGAAGAGAAATTTTTAATGATTAATTTTTCATTAAATTTTTAACTTCAGTTTGATCAACATGACCACTTCAGATTTTCTTGAAAATAGGCTCATAAGAAGGGCCTTGTGATGCAGATGTCAAATATGCATGAGTCTTATAAGGTCGTAAGCAGTGCTTAGGTCGACCTTCTAATTCTAAGCCAGCGAAATATTGAACGAAGTTTTTGTTAGTGTTTAAATTTCCATAAACACAAATAACACAGCACCTGTTTTGGATATGCATGTACCATCTTACTGAGGTTTAGGGACATTATAACATATTTCGCTAAAGATTACCAAGGCCACTCTAATTGACTAATAAGTAACTTTCACGTGTTGGACTTTGATAAGACCACAGTCATATAGTGCTATTTTAGGGTGTGCCAAAATACATACTGTATTATGACATGCATTATTAGATAAAACGAGTTCCCCGCTTAACTGACTGTCCGATTTCTTTCAGACTTTGGTATTTAGACGACTACAGGTGGCACAAGAGTCTGGCTATCCGACTATAGATAATATTTTGTCAATCAATTATCATAACGTTATTTTCAATTTTAGCTAGATTTTATTCCTATGTTTGAGGATGGAAAGGGATAAAAGAGTAGACTGACGAGTTGTCTTCTTTAACTAAACATAGGGTCTGTATAGACAGACTAGTGATGCAACGGCATCCTCATAATTTGTTTATTTATTTTGCAAATAAACTAGTACATTGATTTGTCTACGTATTTTAATGACCCTCGTATGTTTTGCTGGACCCTAAACTGGACCTGTTGGGTCTGTGGATTGGACCGCAGGTGCTTGGAACGTGGGTATTACCCCCATGGTCCCCTCTACAACCCAACAACAAATAAAAAAATCAGATCTCCATGATAGAGTCTATAGAGATCTGGTTTTTGTTTTGTTTTGGGGTTGTAGAAGGGGCCACAGGGGTCATATCCACATGCCAAGCACATGTACATGTACTTTAAACGTGTATTGCGCTTTACAGATGCCTTATACAAAAAGTTTTCTCGCCATGTTCTGCCGGAATACAAACTGAGACAACTTGACTGCCCTCGTACGGATACAACCAAAGGGGTCGCTAAAGGGATCGTCAAGCTGTATGGTGACCACTTCGGTTTCACTAAAGGTAAGTCTTATATCCGTACTACCCTCACACCTATGTTAGTAGATGTTTTATCTTTCCCCCGAATCCGGACCAAAATTTGTTGCACGTGTTACCCACAGGTAACTGTATCATTAATAAACAGTAAACAAAAAAATGTTTCTTTTTTTATAAAATTTATAATATCTAAGTTATATCTTTTGTCAGAATCAAAATATTTTTAGACGTGCATAATCCCCTTATTGCCCCCTATCCACATACCAAGTTTCATAAACCTAGCTTGGAAACTGTTTGAGTTATGTCAGGATCGGACGGACGGACGGACGGAGGGCAAACCTATAGTCCCCTCCGGTCAAAACCCGGTAGGGGACTAAAAATTGTTTTACTCTTTATCGATGATACAATTACCTGTGGTGTAACCAACGTGTATATAAAGGTTTTCTTCCTTGTTGCTTTGTAAAAAGTCATTTACATGATTAAATATGCAAATAAACTATAGTGTGATATATTCTTTTATCGCACACACTGGACTTTACTACTAATGATAGTATGTACGTATGATTAAATCACATTGTGAAATTGTATGAAATCAACAAATGGTCTGATTAAAACACTTTTTAAGATAATGGATGTTTGTTTTTATTTCATGGTATAGTATCGGTGTGCGATGAACATTTAGCACGTCAAAGCTTTTAAATGCAAACTATGGCAATCCGTTTCAGTGCTGGTCCTGTTTTATCAAAGCACTTACGGAAACATTCGTCCAAATTTGAAATCTTTATATTGCTTTAAAGGTGCTGCCTCACAGATCAGGCTAAAATTTTTGTATGACGTAATTTTCCTACCTAACCAAGTATTCATATAATAGAAAGCCACTGATGGTTGCTTTATGAAAAATTTATGGCATATAAGCAATTTAAATCACTCTTGATATTTGGCACTCAGTATTTTTCTGTTTGAAAATATCGCAGAGTTTCCTTCCAAAATGTTTTGTGAAATATGTAATTCACACATGATCAAACTGTAACTTCAACAAACTAAAGCCAAATCATCTGTGAGGTATTCGGTTCGTTTCGCAATTCGTTTTCATCAAATGGAAACAAATTTAGGCAATTTAAGTGATAATAGTGCTAATTCTATAGGGTATTAATACGCTATAGAATTTTGGGTGTAAAAATGCTAAATTACTACAAAATGCCAATGTTTCCCAAGTTATTTTTATGTCAATGTGGTTGTTTATGGCATATACAGGAAACTATACCAAAATTACATGAATGTTTGACAATTTAATTTTATTTTTGCAATACACCAATACGTGGACAGTCCCTTTAATAACTACACATTGTGGTCAATGGATAAATAATGCAATTCTAGTATCCATAGTGATTCAGTTTATGTACTCATACAAAACCATATCAGTCCCAAGTGTGTAGTGAATTTGAGCGCAAGTTTAAGAATTCCGTAAATGCTTTGATTAAACAGTACCCATGCTATCTATCTTCCATTAATGTCAAACCCCTTACGGGGACGTAGACATTTGTCTAGGCAGACTTAAAATCAAGAGAAAGAGGTGTGATACAAGGAATCCGGGTGCGTTACCCTAGCTCGTTTCGAATAGACTCCTTGGTTCTTTAACGTGCTCAGTGTATAGCACCGATACACGCGAGACTACCTCTGGGTTTCTAACCAGTTTCGTCTCTAGTTAGGTGGGAAACACTGAAAAGCGTTTCATAAATGACCAAGTGCCCCGGCCGAGATTCGAACCAGGGACCTCTCGATCTGTAGTCAAGCGCGTTACCACTAGACCAATGTGCCACCTATATGCTGGCGGATACGGTTCGACATTTTTGATAGAAGGATTACTGGACTTTCGGTTGTGTTCTCTTCATAGGCGCAAAGTTTCAAACTATCGGAGTGTACCCTAAATATCGAGAAGGTAGTGCATCAGCCATGTTTAGCCGCAACGGACGTGACGTTACGAAAGCTGGTACCCAGTTTTTCTACAGGTTTCACAGCAAACACGAATACCAGTTCCTGTGACGTCATATCCGTTGCCGTTAAACATGACCGCTGCACTACCTTTTGTAAGGGTATACTCAGATTATTTGAAACTATTTGGCTATAGAAAATGGTATGAGCTAATATGTAGTCATCACTGGGACATATATTTTAATATTCCAGGAAAACTGGTTTGGCAGTCATTTGACTGTACGTGGCTGAAACGGAAATCTGGTGTAAAATGAGCTCGAAGACGAACGTCTCTGACTAGGAATTTCTTAAAGTTTCGTTTAAAACAAATAATTTAAAAAATCCGCTTTCTTACTTTTGTGCCATTTGCAGGATGTTGCAAAAGGTGTGAAAAAAGATTTGATTCTAGCTATGAGACACCGTCGGGACGTTGTGACTATCATTTGGAGCGTGCCAAATTCTACAGTGAGTATGACTATGCAAATAATGACACCTACCCTGAATATGATCTCATCTTTCTCTGAAGTGACAGTTCTACCTCATTCTGCTATCTTTTAGGGCGCTGGCAATATATTAATACATATGCATAAGCAGCAAACTGTCGGGTTCCAAAACCCTCGCAGACCGTATACTTGCATATTTTATGTTGCTATGCATCCAAACTCGTTTTTTGTTCGTCCGCTCTTGGCGTCAGATTTATGTAGATAAGTATCCATTGTACGTGGACGAACATTTACAAACCGGATGATATCCCATGCTGCGTTAATGCTGCGTTTACAGTCAGCCACGATGCACACGATGTCCGCGATTTGACAATATCGTGGGGCTCCACGATTAATTGCGTCAAATTTCATTTTACTACGCTGTCCTACGCTTTGTTACGTTGTGTTACTACTGGTTGCGCTTTCTTACGATACTGACACGATTCATGTCAAGATCTGCCACGAATTACATCACGTTCTTTTACGTTCTCTTACGACAACCACGATATGCTATCACGTTTTATTACGTCTTATTACGTTCTGTTAAGATCTCTTACGCTCTTCAAGTTATGCTGAGCTCTTATACGATTAATGTCCACGACTTGACAAGATGGCCACGTTTTGAGTACGATTGAATGTATAAATACCCATTCTCTAGATGTTCCAAAAAGGAACAAGCTATGCATTCAAGAGATGAAGATGTCGATTTCGCAATAGTGTTCATGCATAGCTAATTTTCAACTGTGGCAACAAGGTATGGAGCGGGGAAGACTACAGGAGAAGTAAAGGAGAAGAAGAAATAGATGGCTTAGAAGTTGAAGTTAGAACCTATTGTTAAGACCATACTGGTTCAATATTTCCAACAAATAATTCATTGGTGATGTTAGCTCCTTCGTCAAATAATATGATGATACGTATATTTGATGATATTCTGAAAAGAGTATTACCAAACATAGAGAAAATATACCAAATGAGAGCCCCTATCACGTAGATTGAAGCTGAAACTCATCCTCAAATATCCTATCACTTCAGATAAAACTTATACTATACTATGGCTTCATATACAGTAGTTTCTTCTATGTTGTTCAAGGTGATCGTAAGGCAGTTGATAAAACGCATGAAGGTGATATTTTCTCTTGTCGTGTCGTCTTTGAAGCATGAAAACTGACTGCAGACAAATTCAATAAGCGATGTAATGTATCGCATGCTAAAGGAGTTTTTCAATAGATAACATAATTTCTTCCCAAAAGCCGGCACACAGGTAGCTCGAGGGATTGTCCATGTCCCACTACGGTACTGGTAAATGCTTGAACTTGGTGACATTTGTCATATGTCAGATGAACAAACTGTATCCATTATGTTTGCATGGTGCAACTGCAAACATTCTTGGTCCGGGTGTTCATGTTTGTTGTCCATTCTGTGCTATTCATAGATGGAAAGGTTGACTTTCAGGGACTCTTTGATATCATCTGCTTGATTCATTGAAGGGGGTTTCTATCCTCAGTCACCTGACTTTTTCCGAGTGGTAGTCTGATATGACAGTTCCTCTTGTGGAGATCGTCTTTTCATTGGCTGTGTGAACCTACGGTAATTGGTGTTGGTAGGAAGATTAGACAATCTGATCATTCCTAGCAGATTATTTCCTTCGTTTTTTGGCTGGTATTTTTAGGCTGTCGAAAACGCGACGAATCGTCAAAGCGCGGCTCCACAACGCTTGAAATGCATCGGAACTTACCAAGACTTAGGAGAGCGCCACAAAATGTGGGAGCAAATCTGAATGATCGTTCAAGAACGAACCGCATCGTGATTAAAGTACTGATACTACCCTATATATCTTGACGAAAAGAAGAATAAAGTGATAGAGCGTTTAGGAATCGTAATGCAATTTAGCGCGTCGTGTTTCAAGTCCAACAAGATCCCTTACGATGGAGCATCACGATCTGACACGCTGCGTAAAGGTCTGATAAGCTTTAATGCGCTCCACTACGCTTAGCACGTTCCACCACGTTCCGTCACGCTCTCTCATGATCAAAGTTGAATCGGGACAATCGTGGTCAAATTTTTGACCGTCAAAAATTTTGACACGATGGTCACGATGCTCGCGATTCCACCAAGTTCCCCCACGATCATCACGATTCGATTCCACGGTCTCCGACGATCCCCCACGCTCACCACGATACTTTCCAATCGTGGTCATCGTGGCCATCGTGGCTGACTGTAAACGCAGCATTACAGTCAGCCACGATAGCCACGATGACCACGATTGGAAAGTATCGTGGTGAGCGTGAGGGATCGTCGGATGTCGTGGAATTGTATCGTAATGATCGTGGGGGAACTTGGTGGCGTGTTTTAATGCGCTCCACTACGATCAGCACATTCCATCACGCTCTCTCAAGATCAAAGTTGAATCGGGACAATCGTGGTCAAATGTTTGACTGTCAAAAATTTTGACACGATGCTTACGATACTCGCGATCCCACCAAGTTCCCCCACGATCATTACGATTCAATTCCACGACCTCCGACGATCCCCCACGCTCACCACGATACTTTCCAATCGTGGTCATCGTGGCTATCGTGGCTGACTGTAAACGCAGCATAACGTAGCGTGTCAGACCTTGATGCTTCATCGTAGGGGATCTTGATGGACTTTGAAACAAGATGCGTAAAGTTGCATTATGATTCCACCTCGCTCTATCACTATCTGCTACGTTTCGTCGTCAATATATGTAGGGTACTATCAGTAATTTAATCACGATGAGACAAGGTCTGGTAAGATATTCCCACTCCCTGGGTAAGTTCCGATGCATTTCAAGCATTGTTGGGCCGCGGTGTGACGATTCGTCGCGTTTAGGCAGCCCAAAAACAAAGGAAATAATCTGCTAGGAATTATCAGATTGTCAAACCGCCCTTCCAACACCAATAACCGTAAGTTCACGCAGGCAATGGAAAGACCATCTACCCCACCTTCACAAGAGGAATTGGCATAATTATAAGACTACCACTCGGAAAAAAGTCGGGATAGCAACCTCATTCAGTGACATTCAAGCAGAGAATATCACAGAGTCCCTGAAAGCCAACCTCTTCATCTTTGAATAACACAGAGTCGACAACAATCATGAACATCCGGACCAAGGATATTTTGCGGTTGCACCATGCAAACATAATGGATACAGTTTGTTCATCTGACATATGACAAATGTCACCAAGTTCAAGCATCTACCAATACAACCGAAGTGGGACATTTACAATCCCTCGAGCTACCTATGTGTGCTGGCTTTAGGGAGTTATTATATAGGCCATTCAAAACCCCCTATCGCATGTGATACATTACATCGCTTATTGATTTTGTCTGCAATTAGTTTTCAATCTTTAAAACAAGAGAATATATCACCTTTATACATTTTAACAACTGTCTTTCGAACTCCTTGAGCAAAATAGAAGAAAGAACTATATATGAAGGCATAGTACATTGTATAGTAAAAGTAATTTATCATAAGTGATAAGATGTTTGAGGATGAATGTCAGCTCCAGTTTATGTGATTGGGGTTCTCATTTAGTACATTTTCTCTCTATGTTTGTTGCTATTCTTTTTATAATATCATCAAATAGACGTATCATCCTATAGGTTGACGAAGGTGCTAACATCATCAAGCCTGAATTCTTTGTCGGAAATATTGAACCACTAGGTTATTTCTATTTACACCAAACCATGGTCTACACAGTAGGGTCCTAAGCCATCTATTTCTTATTCTCCTTTTCTTCTCCTATAGTCTTCCCGGCTACATACCTTGTTGCCACTGTTGAATATTAGCAATGCAGGAACACATAACTATTGCGAATTCGACATCGTCATCTCTTGAATGCATAGCTTGTTTCTTTGTGGAATAGTTAGAGAATGGGTCCATCTCCCATTCTATTTATGTATTCAATCGTACTCAAAACGTGACCAACTTGTTAAGTCGTGGACACTAATCGAAGGAGAGCTCAGCATAACTTATAGAGCTTAAGAGATCTTAACAGAACGTAATAAGACGTAATAAAACGTAATAGCATATCGTGGTTGTCGCAAGAGAACGTAAGAGAACGCGATGTAATTCGTGGCAGATCTTGACATGAATCGTGTTGGTATCGCAAGAAAGCGCAACCAGTAGTAACACAACGTAACAAAGCGTAGGACAGCGTAGTAAAATTAAATTTGATGCAATTAATCGTGGAGCTCCACGATATTGTCGAATCGCGGACATCGTGTGCATCGTGGCTGACTGTAAACGCAGCAGCAGAAGAAGGCAGGTGAAATACACGCCTAACACAACATTAAACTATTGTAGCACATTTATTAATGACATTTGTTGCAAATGATAAGTGGTGGCCCAATTGACTTAACCACTTAATAGGCTAGTGGTCAGGGGTGCTTTTTGGAAGGATACCCCTCACCATGAAATTCGAATTTGTATGCCTCTCAATTACTACACAAGAAAAAAAAATTCTGACCTACATTGTGATACTGACCTACATTGAGATACTGACCTACATTGATCTCAGATTCACAACCATCGATTACTAACTCCAAAGACCTTCCTCTTCAATAAAAAATAGGTTGTGAAATGTTCTACCATGGGACCCCTCCCCGTTTTTAAGCTCCTTTTTTGAGATTTAACCACTAGCCTTAAAACACGGTTAACTTCTTTAAACGTATTGTACAGAACTAACTTTAATTGCCAGGTGTAAGCATATCTCTCTATCATTTGATTTCAGACCGAAAGTGGCATCCGTATGGTTGCTGTGGTAAACGCTACGGATCGACAGGTTGTCGCAATGCACTGGTAAGAAAAAATACAGCATACCCGTGTATAAAAAACAAACAAACGTATATTTAGAAGTCCCTTGTGCGACAATGCTCCAGAGAAGCGATGTACATACAGTAATTAGAAGAAGAAGACATGGAAACGAGTACCAAAATCAGTACTAGTATTCGAATACTAGAATTTCGAATATTGGGAAATTCAGTCCCATCTCCATTCTGATCACCTCGGCCTTTATGCATTGCAATATTTACCGGAGACAAACGGAAATGGCCGAGCTTTCACGATTGTCCCATCTCTAGCACTTAGATAAAACTTATCATTGACCACTCAGTAGCATGCTTACGGCATGTCGTACTGACGTATAGTTGGACAGAATTGACCTCAGACATTTGCTAATTTCTTGACCTTAATTCGTTAATCATCGGTTAACCAAACGGGTGATAATCATCTAAGAAAATTGAACAGGGAAGACAGCACTCGACTTAAAATGTCCAAGTTTCCGCTGTCAAAAAGTCGAAAATCCAAGTCACAGCTGTCAAAAAGTTGAACGACCTAGTTTTAACAATAAAAAATCGGAATGACCTAGTTGCAGCTATAAAAAGGCTAAATCACCTGCTTTTAGCCTGGCCCCACTGGCTTCTACGCCGATGTGTGTGTCACTTTACTTATTTGCATTACTAAAATGTATACTTTTCTACCGCCAGTATTTTGAATTCGTTTATATGTTTACTTGCATTCTCGTTCCCCAGAGTATTCTTCGTCCGAAACGGTAGTCTGGGAACTTGACTAACCACTGATGTATGAGGATGGTTTACTTGGCGATGGACTTAATCGTTAATCTATCAATAAATAATTCATGTACATGTATTATATGTTTTACAGCAACATGTACATAAAGGTAACCTATATCTGGACCTGGCTGGTTACAGACAGACTGAGAGCAGGGAACCAGATACGGACACGGATCATAATGTGTATGCCATGGATACTGAATCGGTAAACTTTCATTAATTATTTACAAGTAAATCAATCATCATTGAAGTTTTCTTTGATTATTTGATAATGAGAGGAATAAATGTAATTTTAGACAAAAACCAACACGTTTTCTGTTTTTTTTTTCATATCAAGCTTCAATTTCAGAAAAACTTGTATTCGAAATGACTCAATTTGAAAAACACTGATCTGAAATCGGAATGTTATGGCCTCTTAGACAGACGTTTGTTCCAAGGTTTGAGTCCGGTACCGTCGACGACGGTGCGTTTCATTTTCATTATTTACCATTATATTAAGGGAACCAACGTCAGAAATATTTGGATACAGTTTTTCAACTTCGGCGCAGTGAAATATTTACAATTTACACTTCCATGATAATTATGAAACAGGGGTGTTGAAACCCTGTTTCATAGGAACGCATATCGCCTCATTAATTATCTTTTAGGTACATACAAAGAAAGGACTTGAGGTGTGTAGAGTGACTGTTGTGGATACCACACTGAATGTTGTTTATCTTTCAGATTCATACAAAGAAAGGACTTGACGTGTGTAGAGTAAATGTTGTGGATACCACACTTAATGTTGTTTATCTTTCAGGTACATACAAAGAAAGGACTTGAGGTGTGTAGAGTGACTGTTGTGGATACCACACTTAATGTTGTTTTTTTCAGATTCATACAAAGAAAGGACTTGAGGTGTGTAGAGTGACTGTTGTGGATACCACACTTAATGTTGTTTATCTTTTAGGTACATACAAAGAAAGGACTTGAGGTGTGTAGAGTGACTGTTGTGGATACCACACTTAATGTTGTTTATCTTTCAGGTACATACAAAGAAAGGACTTGAGGTGTGTAGAGTAAATGTTGTGGATACCACACTTAATGTTGTTTATCTTTTAGGTACATACAAAGAATGGACTTGAGGTGTGTAGAGTGACTGTTGTGGATACCACACTTAATGTTGTTTATCTTTCAGGTACATACAAAGAAAGGACTTGACGTGTGTAGAGTAAATGTTGTGGATACCACACTTAATGTTGTTTATCTTTTAGGTACATACAAAGAAAGGACTTGAGGTGTGTAGAGTAAATGTTGTGGATACCACACTTAATGTTGTTTATCTTTCAGGTACATACAAAGAAAGGACTTGAGGTGTGTAGAGTGACTGTTGTGGATACCACACTTAATGTTGTTTATCTTTTAGGTACATACAAAGAAAGGACTTGAGGTGTGTAGAGTGACTGTTGTGGATACCACACTTAATGTTGTTTATCTTTTAGGTACATACAAAGAAAGGACTTGAGGTGTGTAGAGTGACTGTTGTGGATACCACACTTAATGTTGTTTATCTTTTAGGTACATACAAAGAAAGGACTTGAGGTGTGTAGAGTGACTGTTGTGGATACCACACTTAATGTTGTTTATCTTTCAGGTACATACAAAGAAAGGACTTGAGGTGTGTAGAGTGACTGTTGTGGATACCACACTTAATGTTGTTTATCTTTCAGGTACATACAAAGAAAGGACTTGAGGTGTGTAGAGTGACTGTTGTGGATACCACACTTAATGTTGTTTATCTTTCAGATTCATACAAAGAAAGGACTTGAGGTGTGTAGAGTGACTGTTGTGGATACCACACTTAATGTTGTTTATCTTTCAGATTCATACAAAGAAAGGACTTGAGGTGTGTAGAGTGACTGTTGTGGATACCACACTTAATGTTGTTTATCTTTCAGATTCATACAAAGAAAGGACTTGAGGTGTGTAGAGTGACTGTTGTGGATACCACACTTAATGTTGTTTATCTTTTAGGTACATACAAAGAAAGGACTTGAGGTGTGTAGAGTGACTGTCGTGGATACCACACTTAATGTTGTTTATCTTTCATGTACATACAAAGAAAGGACTTGAGGTGTGTAGAGTGACTGTTGTGGATACCACACTTAATGTTGTTTATCTTTTAGGTACATACAAAGAAAGGACTTGAGGTGTGTAGAGTGACTGTTGTGGATACCACACTTAATGTTGTTTATCTTTTAGGTACATACAAAGAAAGGACTTGAGGTGTGTAGAGTGACTGTTGTGGATACCACACTTAATGTTGTTTATCTTTCAGATTCATACAAAGAAAGGACTTGACGTGTGTAGAGTGACTGTTGTGGATACCACACTTAATGTTGTTTATCTTTCAGGTACATACAAAGAAAGGACTTGAGGTGTGTAGAGTGACTGTTGTGGATACCACACTTAATGTTGTTTATCTTTTAGATTCATACAAAGAAAGGACTTGAGGTGTGTAGAGTAACTGTTGTGGATACCAAACTTAATGTTGTTTATCTTTCAGATTCATACAAAGAAAGGACTTGACGTGTGTAGAGTGACTGTTGTGGATACCAAACTTAATGTTGTTTATCTTTCAGATTCATACAAAGAAAGGACTTGAAGTGTGTAGAGTGACTGTTGTGGATACCACACTTAATGTTGTTTATGACAAGTTTTGTTTACCAACATCGGATATCATCGACTATAATACGGTGTAAATACTCTTTCTTTATTATTGAAATACTATTAGCGTAGACCATATTTTATGCCGAGCATAGCCGTTATTTGCAAGTCAAGTTTCTGCATATTGATGGTGCCTGCATCCATATTTGAAACAGGATCGCCAGATTAGACGACAAGCGCTAACCACTCCAAGCTACCGGGGCCCTCTACAAGCGATATAACAAGACGTCATCTTATTGTGTTATAATGCACCAGTCAATATTTTGCCCGCCCGGTGGGTGGGGGCGGCGGACGACCCAGGGGGAATTAGACATTTTCATTTTTTTCACGTTTATATCCCCACCCTGGAGACAATGCTTACTTGTCTTATCCCAACCGTGGGGCATAGTTTTTCTTCTGAAAACTTTAATAAAAAACGAATAAAGTATCACTGTCGTCTTTCACGGTGTCGAAATTCCCGGACCAAAGTCTATTCCCCGGGACTAGGAGTCGATAAGGTCGTCTAATTCCCGTCTGTCGGGAAGATTTGTCTGTCTAATTCCCCCTGTGCACCCCCCGGGCGGGCATATTATTGACTGGTGCATAATCCTTGTGGTGATGGTGATTGGTGAAGCTAGTATTCTGGAATAAAAACGACACAGATTAAAGATGAAAAAGTGCTTTATTTATTAAAGCCAAGAACCTTATTCGCAGTATAAGTCATATACGAATCAAAGAGAGGCACTGCAGAATAAAGCCTAAATACAGTATATGACGTGATTATTTAAATGACAACATTTATAGGCAGAAAAGGCGCCCATATCCATGTACAAAGTACCTCTCACAGAGCGAGTACCGTGATCACTGTTTTGAAACTAGGAAAAATTGTAGGCTATTAACTCTTGAACTATCGATTTGTAAAACAAAATGTCGGGGAACATAAAAAGGTGAGTGAGGGTAGTGCTTCATGATTTAATAGTTCACGAGGCTATAGACAACATTTAAAAATCATTCTGACCTGATGTAGAAGAATACGGGAGTGGTTCGAGAGGTCACGGGTTTAACCCCCGTCTGGACCACTGCTTAACTTATCTGAGCAAGAATAACCCACATGTTCCAAGGTGTGAATTGTTACCTGTGAGAGAAGTGTATGTACATGTTCAATATTGGCTGCACGCCCACCATGAGAGAAATAGTCTCCCCAGGGAACTCGATCGCAGGGTAGCACAATGAACGGGCGAGGGAAGTTAAAATGTCAAAGGGTGGCTGAACTGCTGACAGCAGTCCTCGTTTGTTAACTTTTTTTGTTACATAATGAAGTATTTTATGTTGTCTATTTCAGTTGGAGTGGTATAACTGAGGAAGATTTACCTACTCCAGGAACCATGACATTTGATGAACTTCGTGATGAACTTCTCGATCTGTTCTCTGCAGATACCATACTTGTTGGACACGGTGTAAACAGCGATCTCATCTCACTAAGGGTTAGTTCAGAAATCTGTAACAATTCCATTCACACGTCTGTTTGTTTGTTCGCCATGCACCTATCAATATTTTGCCCGGATGAGCGGTTAGGCGTGCACCGGACTTCACACAGTTTTAAGACGATTTCCGACAGGTGGGAATTTGACACAACGAATAATTCCGTGTCCTTGGTCGGTTTTTAGATCCTTGTTTTGGGGATTAACGACACCACAAAAAAGCAGATAACCATTTAAAGACGGCGGAAATCTCCCACTGTGAGGATTTAGACCAAACCTTTGGCTCTTGGGCTGGGTCTGTCAGAACCTGGTGCAAAATATTGATAGGTACATCAATCCATACGGTTTCGGTGCGGGTGTAGGGCTTTGATTTAAAGGCTAGGTTTAGATTTTATTCATGAATGTCGTTGCTTGAGGTGTGCAAAAGCAAATTATTAATAAGGTGTTGCCGATCGAAAAAAAGAAAGAACTAAACACGCACGCACCCACGCACCCATACATGCACGCACAGTAAGATCATCCGTTGTTTCAATCTGTCGTGGTTTTGACTGTACATGTACATGTAGTTACATTTTCTATTGAAGTTGACGCTCGACAACTGTTTCGCCAATTTTAAACACCGCCAATACATTTTTTTAGCAAAAATGAGAGAATAATTCAATCAGCCTTTTGAATTAGTACCCCGATCAGCATCAATATGTGTTATACTGTACGCCCAATAACTATAAAACCATTTCCAAAATATTTTTTAAGTTATTAGGTATAATACAAAAATGGTCCATTTAATTGATATCATCATTCAACGATTGACATCAAGCACAGACAGACGGTTAAATACATGGGCACTGTTTTATCAAAGCACTTACGAAACTCTTAAAGTTACGCTCGAATTTAAATTCTTTATAATTCTTTTACAACTACAAATTGGTGACAAGCTATGTTTTGTATGTGTTCATTAACTGAATCGTTATTAGTATTGCAGCTCCGTTTACCACACTTGATAATTTTAAACAAATTAAAAAGAATTTAAATTTGATCGTAACTTGACGATTTCCGTTTAAGTGCATTGATAAAACAGTACCTTGGTATTCCTGATATATCTGATATTACCTCGGATATTTTTTCCATATAACGTTGTTAAAATCGACGAAACCGTGTGCCTGTGGCATCAAGTTAATAAATATATTGTTTTATATTTTAGATAATTCATGACAAGGTTGTAGATACTGTTGATCTATACCCTCACCCACGTGGTCCTCCGCGGAAACGTTCCCTGAAGGACATAACACAGACAGTGCTTGGTCAGAGCATTCAAAACGGAGGTAGAACATTTGGTGTTAAACCCACGGTCAGACCGGTGTCTTACTCCCATTTAAGGATTATATTTTTTATTTTGCAATTATGGTATGAGTGCTATATACGCCGGGCACATTAAAGAGCCAGGCTGTCTGTTCGAAATAAGAGCTGGGCCGCACTCATGCAGCGCCGGACACGCCTGTATCTAATGTCTCTCAGTATGTGCATCTGGTCAGAGCATGCTGTATATGAGCTGGTAGAGGATGCACATGTACCCTTGTGGCTGCAACACTATTATTATGTAAAGCGCCCTTAAACGTGTGTGTCGCAAGAAAAGGGTGCTTTATAAATCTGATTTATTAATTATTTATATTAATGCCTCTGTTTTAGGATGTTCGCTCTTGTCTTACTTGAAGAATTTCAGTCATATTCTGGAAAATATCTAGTCATGACACTGTTAATTATCCCGTCACTGGACAACAACAAATCAGGAAACTACAGTTAAACACGGAGTTACGAGCGCAGGATGCTGCAACATTCCCATATAAACTTGGTGTTTCCAATATGTGCATTGATGATATGCATAAAACGTGCGAGTTACAAACCTTTTTTAATCTTTTTAAACCTTTTTTTTTCATGAGGTGAAATCTATAGTCTATTTACATCGTTTGGCGCTTTAAATATTATTCTATTGTGTCACCACTTGTGCCGCGCTATTGTATATTCTGCATAATTCTTTTTCTTGTACTTGTATTTCAGAAGGGCATAGCAGTGAGGAGGATGCCAGAACGACAATGAGGCTAGCTTTGAAACGAGTGTAGACATTTGTGTGGTTGTCAAGTTGGCTATGTGACATACTGTACTTGTACTCCGTGATATTTCGTTTACCTGTTAAATTCAGGGGTGTCAACAGAGCCAAATTCAAAATCCTGAAAATCATATGCTGCCTGCCATGTTTGCCATACAAGAGGCTTTCAACCATATTATTTCCATATTTAACTCGGTTTTTATTGAATAAAATTCTTCCGAGCAAATTAAATTGACCATAACTTTGCCGTTTCTTGAGATATTTTTATCAAATAAAAAATGTAACTTCTGTTTTGGTAAAAAATCATAACTCTTTTAGGATAGATAAATCCGGAATTCCGGATTAATTAGGAATATTGAAATCCCTGTCTATTGTATCTTTCCATGGTCGAACAGCACGTTTGCTCAGACCTATGTCAGCTACTGAATAAACTGTAGAATTTCTGTTCTTTTGTTTCTTTCCACACTCTGACACACCGTTTACTGGGGATCCCCGTTTGCTTAGGCCTTCTACGCACGCAACTGAACATAATGGTGATAAATTGTCGTAGAAACAGAATATGATATTGTGGGTTCCGACGATGGTACCTTTCATGCTCTGCTGTTACAGCAGAGTGTAACCATCCTTGTACATTTTGTTATAATCTTTCAGAAAGACGATGTTATGAACGTAGTAAGGTTTCAAACTGTGTGTTGTATAAATACATCCTACGTATAGAGCGAACAAATTACACATAGCCCTCGATCTACCGAAGCATCTCAAGTAGAAATCTCAGCTCAAATTGAGGTTGTGCTCAAATCAGAGCCTGAATTTTAGATACATCTATCAAACATACATCAGAAGTAGATCTATATGTTATCTTGACATTTTACTGTAATAAATTCAGAATAAAGTGTCTTGTTTTTTTATTGAGATGAGATTTATCTCAAATTAAAATCCTCCTGGGGTTGGGCTAGGTACTCGACCTTTATGCATGGAAATATTACATACAAACTTCTTATCATTATGTGGAATATCATGCAATTTCCGCAAGAAAGTCCCGTCTTGTCGACGATAAAGATTAAGAGCAGTTCTCTGGGAGCACCAATTATTTTGGCCACGCAATCTCTCAGATTTTGATAAAAATGTGTTACTAGTAGTTGTGTAGATAGACCCCATATTTTAATTTCATTTTTTTTCGTTTCTTGAAATTTCTCTCCGTTTCCATAGCAACCGGTCTTGAAGTTGGGAAAATGTGAAAAAACGTGAAAAAAAAGACCTGGGGTGGTATTCAATATTGATCTTACTTGACTTAAGGTAAGGACTACCAATCAGATCACACCATATTAAACTCTAGGTCAGTAGCAGGCGATATGATTGGCTGCCCTTATCCTTAAGTCAAGTAAGATCAATATTGAATACCACCCCAGTTCTCGAAATATTAATTATTTTTCCAACAATTGCTATAACAACCGATATTCAAAGCTATAATCATAAATTGAAATAAATTACCTAACAATTGATGGTTTAATTAGTACAGCTGTGGTTTGTGAGTTATGATATGTTTCCTTGTACTTTATGACCATCCCTCGAAGGATTAATGGTTTAGTACAGCTGTGGTTTGTGAGTTATGATATGTTTCCTTGTACTTTTTGACCATCCCTCGAAGGATTAATGGTTTAGTACCGCTGTGGTTTGTGAGTTATGATAAGTTTCCTTGTGCTTTTTGACCATCCCTCGAACAATTAATGGTTTAATACAGCTGTGGTTTGTGAGTAATGATAAGTTTCCTTGTACTTTTTGACCATCCCTTGAAGGATTAATGGTTTAGTACAGCTGTGGTTTGTGAGTTATGATAAGTTTCCTTGTACATGTACTTTTTATCCTGCCTTGTACTTCATCAATAAGAGAACAGAGAATATAAATGTATTTTAATATTTATTAAGAATATAATCTTAAGTACATCAGTTTAAACATTAGATGTAAGGATTCACATTCCAAATCAAACTTAACAAGATATGTTTGTAAAACATGTATGCCCCCATGGCAGCCCAATAGTCATTCATGTTAAAGGTCACAGTGACCTTAACCTTTGACCTACTGACCTATAAATCATAGGGGTCATATACTGTTGCTGGCTAACTTCTATGTAAAGTTTGAAGATCCTAGTACAAAGCGCTATCGAGTTATTGAACGGGAACTATTTGGTCTACCGACCGACCGACATGTGCAAAGCAATATACCCCCCTCATGAAATATGAGGGCCATAATAAACGTAACACATACAATAACAAAGAATCTCAATCGATAAAAGTGTAGACATTTGTACCCCTGTAGAGCAAAACCATTTTGGCTGTAATACAGAGAGAATTTTAGTTCAAAGAGGTTGTCACTTAAGGGGCTGTTTCTCAAATGTTGTTGCTAAATAGGGTTAAATTTAAAATAAAGTTGAACATTAATCTAACATCACTGAAATAAAAACTTAACGTTCCTGAAGAGATTATAACCAATCGCTGGCTTAGAATGAGAAGGTCGTAAGTGCTACTCACGACCTTATAAGACCCATACATATTAGAAATATACATCACAAGGCGCTTCTTATGAGCCTATTTTCAAAAAGTCACATTTAAGTAAAATGTATGGATGACAAAATACTAATTTTTCAAGAGTTGCTTCCCTTTGATTACAAATTGTGCATTTTTGTTAACAATTTATTATTTTGTAAACAAACCAACTATAGGTTGTATTTCGTTTCCTTCGATCTTAGGGTGTGTTCACCTTAGGGGCTCAACTAAAGTGCTCAAAATCTATGGCTCTTCAAATAGGTTACCAAGTTATTTCTTTTTGAAAATAGCCGTCTAAGGCCTAATGTGGCTTTAATGTATTTGTGACCCAAGATTCGTACACCCGGTGGTGTGTAACAGGATGGAGCTGATCAATATAGGATATAGATAGTGTAATATCATACAGTAGTATTTGTGTATAATACATCAACAGCTATGATAGCAACATGATCTTACAGCATTTCATACTGTATGTTTACTGCGCAGAAATAACAAGAGGATCATAGATCCTGGGGCGCTCACCTGCTAAACATGGCCAAACTTTTAACTTGACCTTAAGGTTATCAAGATAAACATATTGACTTAACTTGATGAAGGTTAAAGCAAAACTGAGGTCTCCAGTGTGTTAAAAAGGTTTTGCTATTATTTGACATATTGACCTAGTTTTTTACCCACATGACCTAACTTCAAATGTGACCTTTAGGTCATCAAGATAGACATTTTGACCAAAGTTGATCAAGATTAAAGCAATAATATGGCCTCAAGAGTGTTAATAAGGTTTTTCTATTATTTGACCTGGTTTTTGACCCCACATGAACCAACTTTAAACTTGACCTTAAGGTTATCAAGATAAACATTTTGACCAAGTTTCATGAAGATTTAAGCAAAAAAATGTGACCGCCAGAGTAACAAGGTTTTCCTATTATTTGACATTATGACCTAGTTTTTGACCCCACATGACCCAACTTCGAACTTGACCTTAAGGTCACCAAGATAAACATTTTGACTTAACTTCATGAAGATTAAAGCAAAAATGTGGCCACCAGGGGGTTAACAAGGTTATCCTATTATTTGACCTTTTGACCTAGTTTTTGACCCCAAATGACCCAACTTCAAACTTGACGGTGAATTGTCTAACAGACGGACGACGGACAACGGACGACAAACAAAAAACAATCACAAAAGCTCACCTTGCCACTTTGTGGCAGGTGAGCTAAAAATACATGTAATGGATCTTGCATGAATGCTCATTACATAACAGTTTTATTGAACCAGTGGACAAAATAATATGACAATGAGCACGAATGTAAGATTCTATTGATCACATGGCCTTAGAGAACGCTCATTATCGTTCCAAATGATAATGTACGCTGCATAGGTTTCCAACAAAATTAAGACGTACATACCCCCTTATTGCATCCTATCCACATACCAAGTTTCATAAACCTAGCTTGGAAACTGTTTCAGTTATGTCAGGATCCAGATTTTTTGAGGGACGGACGGAGGGCAAACCTATATTCCCCTCCGGTCACAAACCAGTAGGGGACTAATAATGTCATAGGCAAAAACTCTCAAAGGAATGGTGCGAATGAAATATCAAGCCCAACACCAATATCTGTCATGTGTGATAACTCAGGTCAGTTACACTGAATAACATTGATTCACGGTATAGGCTTTCCCCGAAACTAGGTGCTCTCCCTTGATTGACCATCGATTAGGTCCCTTGATTTTCAATAAAAATATTTCCGAGGTGTCCTGATAAGATCAGTATATGGACACCCCAAAGTTTAGGTGTTTATCTGTCAAGAGAAGACAACTTTCAAGGGACGGTGAACTAGTTTCGGGAAAGGCCTATTATCATAACACACATCTGTATGGACAACTAGTGCCATTTCATAAAACAAACGCACAAAATGTAATAAACTGAGCACAAATTACACATAAAATATGAGCAATAATAAATAATATTACACATTATTAAATACATTTGAAAGTCAACAAATAATTACACATGTTATTAGGCAAAAGAAACATTTACAGGTATTTTTAAAGAAAACTGATATATTAGAAAAAGAAAATCCAAATTATTTTAGGGCAATAGCTGCAGAGGCATCTTTTTTATAAGATTCATTTTGAAATCAGATATTTATTCGGGTTGAACGCTGTTCCTCTACGATTTTTCCATTATAAAACAGTGTCAAATTTACCTAACCAGTTCTCCTAGACTGTATCCTAACTAGTACTAGCTTAGCCTTCCACAAGAACCCAGCAGTTTCTCCACATGTGGATGAAAATTGATATTGTTCCACAAGACCCCAGCAGCTTCTCCACATGTGGAGGAAAATCGTGTTGTTCCACAAGACCCCAGCAACTTCTCCACATGTGGAGGAAAATCGATATTGCTCCACAAGGCACCAGCAACTTATCCACATGTGGAGGAAGCTCAACGTTGTTATCGATTTTGTCTAGGAAGGGTATGACCTGCCAAGACCAGGAATCAAACCCGAATAGCGGAGTTACAAATCCAGCACACTAACAAGTGGACCATTAACACAGTTTCCTTTAAAAATCAATAATTTATTTAGGGTATATGACATTTTCAACACCATGAATTTATATTTTCATGTTACTTAGTAACATCATTAAATAGATTTTAAATAAATCTACAGAAACCCACAAACATATCATACTATGGCACAATATAGAAATAAAAATAACTTTGAACACATACATGTATATCTACAAATATATAATATTACATTTACAAATTGCAAATACATGTATAACATGTATAACATACTTTGTGATTACATTTTGTTGTTAGAACCTGTTATCCATAGAGACCCCTATTTAACCAATTTATTTCAATTTCAAATTACAAAAACAATGTATTCTAATGAGTCGACAATGTATACGCTAATTTACATACATGTACCAGTTACTTGATCGTGATTGGTAAACATCAGGGTTGTCAACAGAGCCAAATTAAAAATCCTGAAAATCATAGGATACCGACCATTTTTGCCAAACAAGAGGCCTTTACCCACATTGTTTGCACATTGAACTCAGTTTTTATAGAATAAAGTCCTTCAGAGCAGATTATAGTGACCATAACTTTGCCATTTCATGAGATATTTTCATCAAATAACTTTTATTTTGGTCAGAAATTATAGCTCTTTCAGGATAGATAAATCCGGAATTTGGGATTAATCAGGAATAGTGACACACATGTAAACATACATTGTAAAACAAGAGCACCGCCTACGAGCGCTGAACGCTCCACTATCTCGTACTTGATAGTACACTTGCTCATCAGTGAGTGAAAACTAAAAGTAGCAAGGGCAGGTAACTTATATAGGTCACAGGGTTAAAAGTCTTGTCAGTACAGACTCCCCTTGTGATGGTGAATAACTATGTTGAGTCTCAAATGGATACTTTTGATAGTCTTTGAGAAAATGACTCTGACATAAAAACTAACCAACGCCAACGTAGAGGCACACGCTCACGCACACTATCCCATCACGACAGTAGCTGGAATTTCAAAAAGTCAAGCTAACAAGATAAATGCATTGAAACATAAAACACTTGGTATGGAAATGTAATAATCGTATAACACATGTGTTACTATGGAGCTTGGAGGTAACATTATGCACAATATACAGTGTAGTAATACCACATGACTGTTGGCTACTATACAGTTACAAGAAGAAATTTGTAAAAATTGGAAAATGAAATAGCCATAAGTATTTTATTGCTTCATCGAATTCTATGAAATATACGCCACGCTAAATTGAAACTTTGGTCCATGATAGTTAATTCCTCACTGTTAAATTTTATGAACACAGTTGGTAAGTTCATGGTAGAACTCTCACTGAACTGCTTCCAGCCTACAGCCGTAGAAGGGGAAATTATTTGCTTTCTATGAAATATAAAATCTTCTTCAGCGGCTGTGTTGTTTGTTCATTACCCTGTGAAACTGTGTAACGTGTAGGTTTCACAGGGTAAGAGAAACAAGACTGCGTTCAATAAACGCTTATGCCCCCGTGGAAGCCTTGTCCATAAAAACGTCAATCAGGGGCCATAATTCTGTTAAAATGTTAAATAGTGTTACATGGCTTTGTCAGTATAAGGGGCTTATGATGGTAAACAAGTATGTCAATTTGGAAGACAACACCTTGATGTAAGACGAAATTTGGGTTAACAAGATTTGGACGCTTAATAAGTCTAAGTCCAAAATTAGGTCAATGTGAAGGTCAAACTTTGATGAGGTTAGGTGATATAGGCGTGTGGAGAGTATTCATATACAACATCCAGGCAAGCTAAAGCTTGGTAGAAAGCCATAATGATGCTAGAAGAAACGGTCAATTTGGGTTAACCAAGTAAGAATTCTGCCCTTCAATAAGTCTAAGTCCAAAATTAGGTCAAGGTGAATGTCAAAATGGGGTTATGTGATACAGGCGTGTGAAGAGTGTTCATATACAACATCAGAATGTGAATGGTAAAACCCGTTCATCGGTAGATATTTCGAACTGAGAACGAAAAATATTGGATATCTTCCAAGGGGCATAACTGTGTGCATTATCGGCGAACCGGAACGTGTCGATAATATGCGCATCTCCACTTGGTAGTGAAGCTATCCATGAAGTTTCGTTAAAATCTTAGCAGTGGTTCTTGAGAAATATTGCGGACAAGAATTTAGTATATAGTTATAGTGAGATCTTCCAAGGGGCATAACTGTGTGAATAATCAGCGAATCCGAATGTGCTGACGATATGCGCATCTCCACTTGGTATTAAAGCTATCCATGAAGTTTTGTTAAAATCAGAGCAGTGGTTCTTGAGAAATAGCCCGGACAAGAATTTAGTATATAGTTAGACTGCAAATCTTCCAAGGGGCATAACTGTCTGAATAATCAGCGAACCCGAACGTGCTGACGATATGCGCATCTCCACTTGGTAGTGAAGCTATCCATGAAGTTTTATTAAAATCTGAGCAGTGGTTCTTGACAAATAGTGCGGACAAGAATTTAGTATATAGTTAGACTGCAAATCTTCCAAGGGGCATAACTGTGTGAATAATCAGCGAACCGGAACGCGCCAACGATATGCGCATCTCCACTTGGTAGTGAAGCTATCCATGAAGTTTTATTAAAATCTGAGCAGTGGTTCTTGAGAAATAGCCCGGACAAGAATTGGGACGGACGAACGGACAGGTGAATCACTATATGCCTCCCGATCTATCGATACGGGGGCATAAAAATGGTAAAGCTGCTGAAAAAGATTATATATTTTAGTTCTTTCCAATGTTTACAAATTTCCTCTTTTAATTGTAGCCAAAAGTCACGTGGTATTGCTACGCTGATATAGAGATCCGACAAAAAGCCTTTATACTTTACATTTGACTGTCTCATTCGACGGAGACAGTCTCATTCGACGGAGACAGTCTTAGTGCATGATTATTCAGTTTTATCTCTGCCTAATTTGCCAATGATCTTCAGCTTTGAGGGAAGAGACAGAAAGTTTGTAAGACACAAGGAATCCAGGCATAATGATAAAGCCATTAATACTGTACAACCTCTACCTAGGCAACATAACCTCTCCCTAGCAATATAACCTCTCCCTAGCAACATAACCACTCCCTAGCAACATAACCACTCCCTAGCAACATAACCTCTCCCTAGCAACACAACCTCTCCCTAGCAACACAACCTCTCCCTAGCAACATAACCTCTCCCTAGCAACACAACCTCTCCCTAGCAACCTAATCATAGAAACAGATATGTTGTTGTTGCTCTAAACAGATTTGATGTTTAGTTAACTCTAAGTACAAGTCATGTGGTAGTAGAAGAGAGGCTGTTGCTCAATTGAGTGCAACTTTAGAGAGAAAGGCAACTCAGGGGTGTTGCTTAAAAGAGGGCAACTCTTAGGTTTTACTTAAAAGAGGGCAACCCTTGGGTGTTACTTAAAAGAGGGCAACTCTAAGGTGTTACTTAAACGAGGGCAACTCTAAGGTGTTACTTAAAAGAGAGCAACTCTTGGGTGTTGCTTACCACTATTGAAAGGTTGATGCTCAAAAGAGGATAACTCTTAAGAGAGGTTATAGCTCAAGAAAGGATAATCCTAGAAAGGCTGTTGCTCCAGAGAAGGCCACTATGATATAGATGGGTTGTTCCTGTTCAAGAGCATGTCACTAGGGAGAGGATGATTCCGAAGAGAGGTTATATAGAGGTTTTGGCTCAAGAGAGGTTGTTTGTCAAGAGAGGGCTACCACTCAAAAAAATAATTACTTAGTAAAATGTTATTACTTATTTCAAGTAATGTTCAGTAATACTTACAGTAATTAATTACTAAGTATTACTTACTTTTTAAGCTATAGTAATATAATACTACTTGAAGTAATTATGCTTCTTTAAGTAATTTAATCTGAGGGGAACTTCTACATTTAAGTATTTATATTAAAATTTGTATGAACAATAATGTTGTACAGTATAGAATTTGCAATAAGAGTATACAGCCCAGTAAAATAAGTTAGGGCAATTTGATCACAATATCTCAGACCCTAACTAAATTTTAAATGTTGAGCGGAAAATGATTTTCCATTTTAGTAATAGCAACCTTAATTGACTACATCACCGCCACTTTCAATCGCAGACGTACAGTATCTTTACACAAGCCGTGTGTATACCAATTTACTTTATTTTTATTGGTAAACCTTGAACAGTATGTTAAGATACATGTATGCTCTGAAATACAAACTCGACATAAACATTAACGTGAACAGACGACACTTGCAATATAACTTGCATGGTTGACAGTTGTAAAGAATTTTGTTGACCAGGGTCAACAATGATCAACACACCACTTCAATTCAGTCCACCATGGTAGACCATGGTCCAAATCAGTAGGGTCATCTACTGGTCACCACCAACCTCCACACCCAGTTTGAGGAGTATAGACCATTATCACTGCTTGTCCATAGTGACTACATACATGCAGTCTGTTAACAATTTCTCAGCCAAACTTAATATAGCAAATTTTGATGGACATTATATATCTGAGATATTATATTAATGCTATTTTATTATTATTAAAGGGAGGTAATTTAAAAATTATACCATTAAATTGCCTTTAACACACTTAAAATACATTAAAAAAATTAATAATTTATCTTTTCCAAAGCTATAGAAGAATAAAACATAGCTATAAACTTAAATTGCTATTGTAAACAAGAGGTGTTTGTAAAACACTTATGCCCCATGGCAGCCCAATAGTCTGAAATGGTAAAGGCTACTGTGACCTACTGACCTCAAAATCAATATGGGTCATCAACTGTGGATGACCAACCTCCATGTAAAGTTTGAAGATCCTAGGCCAAAGTGGTCGTGAGTTATTGAACGGAAACCATTTGGTCTACCGACAGACGACCAACCTACATGTGCAAAGCAATATAATAATACCCCCTCATCAAAGATGGGGGCATAATAATTTGCAGTTCTTTTAGCTACTAGATTGTAAATATTTTGTATCAATAATTCACTGATGTTCTCAGTATAACTTGAAATTACCATTCATTAAATGCTAGATTAATTCAATGAATCATTGAATTGTATTTTTAGATCAAGTGCAAAACTTCATGCTGAATGATAAATCATGTGATGAGTTGTAGTGTCAGATTAGAAGTCAAGATGCAGATTCCAGGTAAGTTTAACTTTTGTTAAAATGAACAGCACATCATAACATTACCCTTGTTTCAATAGCTCACTTTAATGTTTACTCACTTGAAACAACTTGTTTAATGTATTTATTAATCCTTTACTCCATTGAGGTATACTTTAATAGAAAATCTCCCAATTATTTTAAGTGGAAATTGCATGCTATGTGACTTTGAGTGTAGATAGTATAAACACAATATCTGTACAATGAGGTTGATTGAATGGGAATGTATGGAGTAAAGGGTTAATGTTCATGTGATCACACCCAAATTATAATATGAAACAAAACAAGCTGTTATGAAATTGTACTTATTAATAACGAAGTTATTATTAAATTCACTACAAATTACAAATACCAGTAAACAATTTATTAAATTGACTGATACCAATAAAAAGGTATGGTGGACATGTTTTGATATGGCTTAATGGTGAGGTAACAATATATCTGATGGATGATTTAGAAAAATATTGTTAACTCTTTCAGTTCACATCAGTACTTCAGTGCAAGTATCACTCGTAAGAAGATATAAATGAAGAAACTATTTCCATCCTAAGGATCCAGCCTACTGAATCCAAATATCCCCAAGAAGAATGTGCAAATAATCAATGTGATTATATGACGATTTTACCTTGAACCTCTAGACTTGTAATGACCCAGGGTTCTATCAAAGTACAAGAAAGTAGAGCGTTCATCACCCAAAGATTGTGCTTTTGATTGTTTATTTATGCGTTCTGGATATCTCAATACATATATGAATGTATAACAAAAAAACTTTGTCTTAATTGTTAATTTGTAACAATTATTGTTGATTTAACCCATGTGAACAGAATATGCACATGCACCAGACCAGGTTGGTTTGCTCCTCCTATGCAACACTGGGAGAACTACTGTGATTGAGACAGTATAGCGAGCATGATCTCCAGCTTTCAGTATCCTGTAGTCACAACAGGACTGGTATTTATAAAGCATCATAGTGAAAAACATAAGTATCAAGATTTAAGCTAAAAATTTGGTCAGCACATAATTATTTCTCAAAAACAGCTTTTCATTCAATGCTTGAGAACTATTTAAAACATCAAATTGCATAATCTTGTTTTTATTTAGCTGCAATACACCTACCGGTAACCAAATTTTGAAATTGAAGGATGGATAATCTTAAGTTTTCTACTATGGTGCATTATCGATTTTGACCAATGGTTCTTAATCAGTTCATGACAGACACCACTGGCTATCTAGGGTAAGCCAGAACCCAATAAGTAGGAAATTGAATAAGTAAAAATACCGACAAGTGCCAAATAACTTGACAGATTTTATTTAAACATGTTCAAAATCATGATTATAAAACAAATATAAGTTGCACAAAACAATAGTTAACAAGAAATTTAACAGAATGTGATTAATATCACCAGATGCTGCTCGACACAGTAACACAAGCATAAGATATGATGGCTACTAGCATTAAGGTGCAAAGGATACTGGTATTAAGGTGTGATGGATACCAGTGTTAAGGTGTGATGGATACCAGTATAAAGGTGTGCTGTATACCAATATTGAGATGTGATGGATACCAGTATAAAGGTGTGCTGTATACCAATATTG
This sequence comes from Spisula solida, assembly GCA_947247005.1. Taxonomy (NCBI): domain Eukaryota; kingdom Metazoa; phylum Mollusca; class Bivalvia; order Venerida; family Mactridae; genus Spisula; species Spisula solida. The sequence goes on along the minus strand of OX365960.1, from coordinate 22,944,107 downwards.
AGGTGTGATGGATACCAGTATTAAGGTGTGATGGATACTGGTATTAAGGTGTGCTGTATACCAGTATTGAGATGTGATGGATACCAGTATTGAGATGTGATGGATTCCAGTATTGAGGTGTGATGGATACCAGTATTAATATGTGATGGATACTGGTATTAAGGTGTGCTGTATACCAGTATTGAGATGTGATGGATGCCAGTATTGAGGTGTGATGGATACCAGTATTAAGGTGTGATGGGTACTGGTATTAAGGTGTGCTGTATACCAGTATTGAGATGTGATGATAGATAGATAGATAGTTTATTTCAATTCCATTAGGCTGATAGCCTATGAGGACAATACAATGCATTTATGACAGAACAGCGGTACAGTAAGCTGACCACTGTCCGCCATGTTGTTACGTCATATATTAAGGTGTGATGGATACCAGTGTTAAGGTGTGATGGATACCAGTATAAAGGTGTGCTGTATACCAATATTGAGGTGTGATGGATACCAGTATTAAGGTGTGATGGATACTGGTATTGAGGTGTGATGGATACCAGTATTTAGGTGAGATGGATACCGGTATTGAGGTGTGATGGATACCAGTATTGAGGTGTGATGGATACCGGTATTGATGTGTGATGGATACTGGTATTGAGGTGTGATGGATACCAGTATTGAGGTGTGATGGATACCAGTATTAAGGTGTGATGGATACCGGTATTGATGTGTGATGGATACTGGTATTGAGGTGTGATGGATACCAGTATTAATATGTGATGGATACCAGTATTAATGTGTGATGGGTACTGGTATTAAGGTGTGCTGTATACCAGTATTGAGATGTGATCATAGATAGATAGTTTATTTCAATTCCATTAGGCTGATAGCCTATGAGGACAATACAATGCATTTATGACAGAACAGCGGTACAGTAAGCTGACCACTGTCCGCCATGTTGATACGTCATATATTAAGGTGTGATGGATACCAGTGTTAAGGTGTGATGGATACCAGTATAAAGGTGTGCTGTATACCAATATTGAGGTGTGAAGGATACCAGTATTAAGGTGTGATGGATACTGGTATTGAGGTGTGATGGATACCAGTATTTAGGTGAGATGGATACCGGTATTGAGGTGTGATGGATACCAGTATTGAGGTGTGATGGATACCGGTATTGATGTGTGATGGATATTGGTATTGAGGTGTGATGGATACCAGTATTGAGGTGTGATGGATACCAGTATTGAGGTGTGATGGATACCGGTATTGATGTGTGATGGATACTGGTATTGAGGTGTGATGGATACCAGTATTAATATGTGATGGATACCAGTATTAATATGTGATGGTTACCAGTATTCAGATGATTATTGTGACACAGTTTCATCAAGATTGGCAGAAAGGTACCAATTCACACCTTGGTGGAGTGGAACATTGTGGGTTATTCTTGCTTGAAGAAATTAAGCAGTGGTATAACAAAATGCAATTATAAGCACTATTTCAATACTGATATTGGCAAAAAAATGGTGTATCACATATTTGATATGAACACCTGACAGATGCATCCTATTGTATAAGGGATTTTATTTATTTGTTACCCAATCATCAATAAAATATTAACACACTGGTCGAATCAGGGTAAAAAAGGCCCACTTACCAGAAAGGCCCAGTTACAAGAAAGGACCGGTTACCAAGAAGGACCGGACCAGAAAGGCCCATTTTCAATCTAACGCTTTACATAGTAGATCTTTGTGTATTATGAATATCATTTCCAAGTATAGCATATTTGACCATTTGTTCGAGTTCTTAAAGTAACATATACTTTGAAATTTGATATCATAATAGTAAATACTGACAAATAAATAATTTTTTTTAAATTTGAATAAATTATTTATTTGTCAGTATTACGATGTCAAATATGTATTTGAATTCCAGACGTGCAAATCCCATACATGTACGGTTAACCACGCAATTAAAGAATATGCGATTAAGAAATTATCTGTGAAAAGTAAAGAAATAAGTACTCAAATTATGTTTACCTCATGTGTCATTTAATAAGGAAATAAAATGTTCAATTTTATCTTAAAATCGATATGCACGAAATTTACGTGCAAAACCACGCATTTGTGAAAGTGGCATGAACAATGCTTACATGTGTAGGTTAACTGAACGAAATTTTGATACTATATATCAATATATATCTATATAGATCAAATGGGCGTTTCTGGTACACCTAAGTGGGCCTTTCTGGTACACCTTTGTGGGCCTTTTTGGTTCATTTATACTGGGCCTTTCTGGTAAGTGGACCTTTTGACCCGATACCCACTGGTCGATGAATAAAATAAAAATAAATAAAATATTTTATACAGATTGAATGCTACACAGTTTGTTTTTGTCAATGACTCAATGTTAATTCAATTGTAATACAAGTCGTTGGTTCACATAATATGTATAGTTATCAGGCATGTGATTAAATATTGTGCATATATACGCAGTGATTTATTCAACAGTTCATCATGCAAAACTATATTCTATTTCCTAAATATTTAGTTGCTTTGGTGATTACCTCATTGTAGGCCTACACACTGCAGAATATTTCTTTGATGGGGAACCATTTTATTTCTGTTTGAGAAACTTATACAAGGTCTGTTTATATTCTTGTGAGACTCCAGCCTTTTGAAAATCCAGCTTGAAAGATCTCAGCCATGGTGTTTGAAAAGCTCTACAAAAAAATGAAGGAAATTAAGATAAACACAGAATATTTGTCAGTGACATGGAAAACAACAGTTTATCATGACTAGACCCAGTCTTGTTTTTTACTGTCAGACCTGGTTCATGAAACTAGACCCTTACATAAAAATCATTTCAAGATGGCAAACCATTTAATACAGCAAGCATGTCCCACAGTGGTGATTTAGACAAAACGTTTGGCTCCATGGCTCTATGTTGGAATATTACCCCCCACCCACCCATATTGATGTGTGTGCGTAATTTTAGATTATAATGCAATATATTTAGACTTTAGGGATTTGTTGGTATAAATCATGCGAATACAAACCAGAATAAAGTGAAATATCCAATGAAACAAGCAATTCAGTCAGTTAGACAATGTCAATAGAAATTAACGGTATATCCGAAATACCAATGGAAATCAGTACTATCCGAAATAACGACCACTTTTTTAACGTCTCCCAATTTTGCACTATAACAACGTGATCACCAAAAATCAAAATTACCTTCGTATTCAGTATCTCAAATCCTACTGATTTGCCAAGTTTCAACCGCTTGCTCAGAGGTTTGGTAAGTACAAAGTTTCTACAAGTTCCTGTCGTACCCGTTCCTATTCGTACCTAGGACCAAAATTATTCGTCCCAGTTTGCACCAAAACAAAATGTAAAATGAATGTTCTGTATTGTGCTTTGGATAGCAATGTTTATGAGACTATTGTAGTGTTGTGTACAGAATTTAATTACTGATAGGGGTCTAGACTAAGTCTAAGGTGAGAAATGTATTTCGCAAGCTTCACCAGTTTTTAATTTAATTTTTCAACTGAGCCTATAAGTTTGACAAATGCCTGGATAGTTCAGTTGGTAAAGTATTCGCTCTGTTAGCATCTTGCCTATAGTCTAACCAACTTGACGTGTGTATGATACTATCAAGACAGCAAGCCTTCACAATAACATTATAAATTAAATTTAAATTTAAAACCACAATTGTTTTGAGCGTGGTTTTCAGAAATGGAGGTTGGGGAGGGGGGCTTCGTCATCAGTGCCGATCAAGGCCTCTTTAGATGGGTAGGAATTTCCCACTACTTAAATGCGTTTTGAAGTTCCTGTGCCCCGGCAGAGATTCGAACCAGGGACCTCTGGATTGGTAGTTGAGATCGCTTATCACTCGACAACTGTTCCACCAAAATCATGTCTGCCGTGAAATTTGAAGACTGAATCGTTATGATCTACTTATTCCAATTCATGGGAGAAAATCATAATCACCATATCAACATTATACCGGATTAAACGCGCTTTCAGAGATTACAGAATTAGTTGAACTTGAGCGACAATGTGCGAGATATTCCGAATATATGTGAGGGTGGTGGCTACAAAGAGCATAGAGCAACCAGGTACAATACTCGCGATTATCGAAGGCAAAATATAAGAATTTGTAAAAAGTCTTACATTATTTTACGACCTCGCTGACAATATTTTTTTAGCCTAAATAATATGTTTAGCTTAAAAAATGCGTATATGTTCTCGCCATCGGTATCGCGCTACAGATATATATTTCAAATACAAAGCTTTATTTAGGGGAATTTTTGCTAAAGTTTAAACACAATGATGATATGCAATAATTGTTTTATGTATACTTTTTTCATATTTAAACGTTGAAAAAGGAATAATTACATATACACTCCCGCTTTACAGCCTATTGGTTTTTACCCCCCTGACTGCTTAATTCCGGTTCCGGAAAAACGGGTATTATGCTATAATGTCGATATTGAGAATGAATTATGTACAGACAAGTACATGCATAATTTCGAAATGTATAGGATTCATGACTAAAACCCCTTTCACAATTGTCGTAGGATTTTTTTCGTGGCACGACGCTTATGAATCTAAATTAAAGTGTTTAAAGTGGGTCATTCAGCTGGGGGTGTAAAGCTTATTGGAGCTAGGTCATTCTTGGTTACGGTCGACTAAGGCTTGTTGCTTGTTGAAACTAAGTCATCCGGTCAGGGCTTTCGGTTTTTATTTATTACTGTATCTTTCCGCCGTTTTACTGATGAAACATAGTCATTCTGAGTGGGCATTCAGTCTTTTGATTGCTGAAACTGTTTCATTCAGATTTTTGACAGCTGGGATTTGGGCGGATCATTTTCTCGCTCGGCTGGGTGTTGGGCATTGTGCCTTGTATATGTTTAGGTTTTCTGTGATCGGTTAAGTTGAGTGCTGCCTTCCCTGTCCGACTTAATGTTGTCTTTTTGATCAGCATCCTAACTGCAAAAAAAACACATCCTAAACAATACTAGCAAATTTTCTGGCTGCAGAAAACTATTTGAATTGTACTTTCCCTGCATGCATTCATTCTAATCGTGAAAGTATGGCCATTTCAGTTTGTCTACGGTAAATATTGCAATGCATAAAGCCGGGGTGATCAGAATGACATACATTTGAACAACCACAGGTCTTTCAGCGCTTTGATTAAGTACATGTAGTTAATATGTATACATGTTTTTATGTAAGCTGTACATACATAGATACATACAATCTGCATTAAGTTATTAATTAAGAAAGAAAAAATCTCCGTTAAAGGCCATGCCTTAGTTCATATTGGTAGTGTTAATAATATAGGGTATTAATACCCTATAGAATATTAGATGTAAAAATATTAGATACATGTAACTACAAAATGACGAAGTTTCTCCAGTTATTTTAGATGTCAGTTTGGTTGTTTATGGGATATACAGGCAACTATATAAACACTACGCGAAAATTTGACAATTTTATTTTATTTTTGCAATACACGAATATGTGAGGCAGTCCCTTTAAAGCCTGTTAATCATTAATAAAGGTTGAACACATAGTCGTTTTAGTAGCAACAATAATTGGTTTCATTTAAATATGAAACAACACTACTAGTATATACAATATACAAATTTGAAATAACCATCGGTATTGATCAAGCTAATAGGGCTTTTAGCGCTTTGATTGCCGTCGTCCGTCAATATTAAATAATTATCCATTTAATTGTACGCAAGGGCACAGAAACAGGCAGCGCGATGGGGATTTTACTTTTGACATGACCAAAATAAACTTCGATGCTCTGCTTCTTGGCCCTGAGATCGCAGTCGTGGTCGCAGTAACAACACGGTATAGACTCTTACTACGACCTCACCATATCTGTGGAATTCTAACAGTGATGTCAGCAGCCAAGTTGTCGCGTGCTCAATGCCTCCAATGGCGTCAATAGCGTTTCTATTGGGTTCATAGTACGGAAAATGACGTTCGTACTGCGTCACCAGCTGTGTGATCTTAGTGCTACCGTGCTTTTTGTTAGCGATCAACTAAAGAACATTATATTTTAATGTTCAACCTAACTGCATCCGTGTATACTTCGACGTAATAAATACTGCACGCTGCCCTCTTGTTGTGTTTTGCTTAACGCTGTTTATACGCTAAAAAACTAAGCCATGACATAACAATGTACATGCGTATGTCGCAGCGTTTGGCAAGTGACCCAAATCCGGATACATGTAGTTTAGGACGCTGTGAGGACGCGAATGGTAATGTACATGTTGTATATAACTACGTATAATATATAATGACTTACCTACTCAAATAAAGTAGACAAAAATACAAACCACAAGTAGATCTATATGATAAATAAACAATTTACATCTTAATATCGTGCGTTCACCAAGTACCACTAAGTACCACCGTAAACATATTTACCATGTCTTCACCTTCATTGGTTTATGTACGCAGCCAATAACATGTTCTGTACAAAACTTCCTAGAACCTAATACCAGAACATCCTGGCTGCCTGCATCCGGGTTCTACTCGTCTGACGACTTCAGGCCAATACAATCGTATTCTTTGCTGGAATGTCATTTAACAATTTGTCTTAGCGTACCCTTCCACTAGCTTGACCAAGCAACCTCTCCACTTGTGAAGGAAAATTCGACATTATTATCAGAATGTCATGGAAAATATTACCTACCGCGACTGGAAATCGGACCCGGATTACACAATACAATACAATATTTATTTTAAGTCGGATACATGTATAACAGGAAACATTAGCTATGAATAGCTATTGTCCGATATTTTTAACAAAGTATAAGATTAACAAACATAATTATAAATACATATTAGCAGAAGTTAAAACATTTAAGTAGCAAAATATAAATAACTGTTTATACATTAAAAATATTTTATAGATACACATTGAGTAGAGAATAAGAAGGAACCATGCATTTAAATTAAAACAACAATTTACTTTTTTAATAAACATATCAATTTAAATTCAGAGGAAGCAAGCATCAAGCAGTCAAGTAATAAGCATACATTTAAGAATTAAAGCATACATGCAAGCAAAAACATATATTATCTTTATATCCTCCAGTATTGAAGAGCATATATATTATTATATAACAATAAATACAAAGCATACACTCAACATAGTTATAGCATGTTACAAGCATACATTATTGATGAGAAGATTAGTAAGCATAATTACACATATCAGGAGCAATTTATGAGCACATAGATAATAACTTGCATCGAACATGATATGGATTATTAAATCGCAAAGCTTTACAATATTATGACATGACAATGTTTATACACAAGAAGACATGGGGACAAATTTGTAAATACATACTTAAGTTTATCCCTGAAATAATGCATAGATAAAACAAATCTACACAAAATATGAAAACAACGAATTGCAAGAATACAAGGGAACAACAAGTAGCAAATGGCAAACATAAATACACTCAAACATAAATACACTCAAGAGCTCACTCTACACGTATAACATATCTGAGCATATAGTAATGAGCACATGTATACCAACAATACAGAATCACATACTGTAGTTACATAAAACACTGAATTCCACATTAAATAACCTAAATTGAATATCAACAAATCTACTTTTAATTAAAGTAGATTAGTGTTGGTGGCCAGAGTATGGTAGAAAATTGCGTTAGTGTCAATAGTCAGATTGGTCCCTAAACTGTTGTGGGAGATCATTCCAAAGCCTGGCTGCACTGTATCGAAAAGAGCTGAGACCATAACTTGAGGCTTTTACCTTTGGTAAAATAGCAGTGTTTGTATACCTAAAGGAATAGGAAGATTCCTTAATTTTGATTAAATCATGTAAATAGGCAGGTGTTTCTTTATTTAATATTTTGAATACTTCCAGAGCAATAGATCTCAGCCGTCTTACTTTTAATGAAGGTAATTTTGATTTGTGTAGTAGTTCACAGTAAGAGGAAATGTGATCATTATAAATAAAACGAAGTGCACGTTCTTGTATTTTTTCCATCTTTTTGGTGTTTACTTCGCCACAGAAGTGCCATGTCAAAGGGCAATAATTTAAATTTGACATAATAAATGAATAATAAATATTAAGTTTTCCTAACTTGCATAGTTTATTTCCAAGACGTTTTAAAACATTTTTGGTAACCATTGGACAACGGCTGCGGCGCATGTGTCGGATTAGTATACGAAAAGAAATATAGATTCGGTTTCGTATTGTTTTGCTCATGTTCTTATTATTGAAGGTATGTGTAATTATTGATAGATAGTTTCGATGTGGGCCAATTTCCTTCATTTTTGTGTGGCGTAACGCCACACAATGATATTACCACTTTTCAGCTTACGACCAATTTAACGCATTAGGCCTCGGCAAATAAATAGTTCTATGATTTGAACAATATTACAAGCATGCAACACAGGTTACACGTATCATTGGACCTGATTTGTTTACATTACCAACATTTACTTATATTAAGACCAATAATTATATCAGACTTTTATTATTAGAGGATATTAATAGCAAATCATTCCGCACGGACTATATTTCTACTGCCAAAAAATGCTTTCACTGGTGGCGGGAACCCACGGTTACTGTTACGTATGTAATTACTTTTCATTCGCAGTTTTAATAGCACATATATACAAACACGCATGTTAATTAATAAATATTTAATTAACATGCGTGATACAAAACAATACAATACGATTTTCACTTAAAATCTTTTATAAGTTATCGCATGTGTAATAACTACTTGCCTATTGAAACAGGTCGTTGGTCAAATACTGAACGCCAAAATAGAAAATGTAATTTATGTGATTTAAACGAAATTGGTGACGAATTTCACTACCTCTTTAATTGTACATACTTTAATAATGATAGAAAAAAACTAATTCCACATGTTAACTCTAGAAATAAGAATTGTTTAACTTACTGTATAATTATGTCCGAAAATGATAGATCAAAATTAATTAATATTTGCAAATTCATATCTAAAGTGCTTAAAATATGTAAGCACCCACCTGGCATACAAAATACCCCCTAATACATGTAGTATGCTATCAGTCATCGAAATACTTGCCATTCACTGTTATTTACATGTCAATATTATCGCTCAATCTTGTTCAACCCTCACACTTTTAAAACCACACAGCCTGGTATATTGTTTGTATATGTATATTTCTATATTGTTCCTCATATCACATACGTATTTGTACATGTGCTGAGTGTATCAATAAACTTGTAAATTACAATTGTATTTTTTTGCAAATTTTAAATACAATATACAATCAGGGAGTTTAGAATAGGACCTACCATGACGGTAACATTGTTTTCACGCTATTATAACCAGTGACATTCCAAACTGTCAATTACCTAACACAGCAATTTCATTTTTTCAGCACGAAGTGAAGTCATATACTATCCCCATCCTCATAATACTGTAATTGAAACTTTCTATGTTCCATTACTACTTCTATTTCTAATGCCCGACGACTAATTTCGCTGTCTAGTCGTCCGGCGCCGGATGGCTAGCCACTGCCATAGCCAAAACTACTACGACGACAAATCCAAGGGAGAGAACTTGGGTTGGCTTTAACAAGAGTCGAATCTTAACAAAAGCTGTCAAAGCGAAAAACCATGGCAAAAAACAAAAAGCCTCCACTTCAGTGGAGGCGACGATAAACGTTTTAAACCAATTAAACGTTATATCATTTTCACATATGTCTAGATATATTTATTTACAACTAATTTTAATCGAAATACCTAAATCAATATGTAATATTGTCACTTTATAACTCAAAATGCTACGACGATTGGAAGTTTTATACAGCGGTCAACCCTGAAACATCTGACTTCCTGCCAGAGAGGAAGTCAGTTATAGTTATAAGGGAAAGTATTCTACTGTGGTCAACCTTGAAATATCTATTTAAGGTCTCTAACAAGGATCAGTTAGTTATAATTGGAAGTTTTCTACAGCGGTCAACCCTGAAATATCTATTTAAGGTTTTTTACAGGAGTCGGTTAGTTATAAATTGAAGTTTTCTACTGCGGTCAACCCTGTAATATCTATTTCAGGCCTCTCATAGGAGTCGGTTAGTTATAATTGAAGGTTGTCTATAGCGGTTAACCCTGAAACATCTATTTAAGGTTTCTTACAGGAGTCGGTTATTTATTTAATTGAAGTTTTCTACTGCAGTCAACCCTGTTATATCTATTTAATGTCTCTGGCAGGAAGTCAGTTAGTTATAAGTGGTAGCTTTCTACTGCGGTCAACCCTGTAATATCTATTTAGGCGTCTGACATGGGTCAGTTAGTTAAAATTGAAAGTTTTCTACAGCGATCAACACTGAAATATCTATTTTAGGTTTCTTACAGGAGTCGAGTAGTTATAAATTGAAGTTTTCTACTGCGGTCAACCCTTTAATATCTATTTAAGGTTTCTTACAGGAGTCGGTTAGTTATAAATTGAAGTGCTACGACGATTGAAAGGTTTATACAGCGGTCAACCCTGAAACATCTGACTTCCTGCCAGAGAGGAAGTCAGTTATAGTTATAAGGGAAAGTATTCTACTGTGGTCAACCTTGAAATATCTATTTAAGGTCCCTAACAAGGATCGGTTAGTTATAATTGGAAGTTTTCTACAGTGGTCAACCCTGAAATATCTATTTAAGGTTTTTTACAGGAGTCGGTTAGTTATAAATTGAAGTTTTCTACTGCGGTCAACCCTGTAATATCTATTTCCGGCCTCTCATAGGAGTCGGTTAGTTATAATTGAAGGTTTTCTAAAGCGGTTAACCCTGAAACATCTATTTAAGGTTTCTTACAGGAGTCGGTTATTTATAAATTGAAGTTTTCTACTGCGGTCAACCCTGTTATATCTATTTAATTTCTCTGGCAGGAAGTCAGTTAGTTATAAGTGGTAGTTTTCTACTGCGGTCAACCCTGTAATCTCTATTTAAGGCCTCTGACAGGGGTGGGCTAGTTATAATTGAAGGTTTTCTACTGCGGTCAACCCTGTTATATCTATTTAAGGTTTCTGACAGTGGTCCGTTAGATTTTAGTGGAAGTTTTCCAACGCGGTCAACCCTGAAATATCTATTTAAGGTCTCTGACAGGCGTCGGTTAGTTGTAAGAGCCAGTTTATTATATTGGTCAACCGTGAAAGATCTATTAGATTATAAGGTCTCTGACAAAGGTCAGTTTGTTTTAACTGGCAGTTTTCTACTGCAGTCAACCCTGAAATATCTATTTAAAGTCTCTTACAAGGGTCGGTTAGTTATGAGTGAAAGTTTTCTACAGCGACAGGGGTCGATTAGTTATAAGTGGAAGTTTTCTACAGCGGTCCACCCTGAAATATCTATTGAATGTCTTTGACAGGGGTAAATTTGTTTTTGAGCCTGCTTGCGGTGAGAGATGTGTGGGCGTATGTGCAAGAATGTGTAAGTTCGTTCCATTTAACCAATCTTGATTATATTAGGCTTGAATGTTCACCTCCGTGAGGATGGTGTCATGCACAACCCTCGGGTTCCTATCTCAAAGGTCAAGATCACAGTTGGAGGTCAAAGATCAAATTAAAGCTTGTCAGGATTATAACTTTGTTATGCATTGACCAATCTATTTTATATTTGGCATGAATGTTAATCTCCATTAGGTGGAGTGTTATACCCAACCCCCAGGTTCATATCTCAGAGGTCAAGGTCACAGTTTGAGGTCAAATGTCAAATTGAAGCTTGTCCGACCATGACTTTGTCATGCACTGACCAATCTTTCTTATATTTGGCATAAATGTTTACTTTCATGAGGCGGAGTGTCCTGCCCAACCCCAAGGTTCAAATCTGCAAGGTCAAGGTCACAGTTGGATGTCTAAAGTCGAATTGAAGTTTGTCCGGACCATATGTCATGCTTTGACCAATCTTTCTTATTTTTTGGCATAAATATTTACCTCCATGAGGCGGAATGTCATGCCTTACCACCAGGTTCCTATCTCAAAGGTCGATGTCACAGTTAGAGGTCAAAGGTCAAATTGAAACTTGTCCGGACCATAACTTTGTCATGGATTGACCAATCTTTCTTATATTTGGCATGAATGTTATCCTCAATGAGACAGGGTGTCATGCCCAACCACCGGGTTCCTATCTCAAAGGTAAATGTCACAGTTGGAGATCAAAGGTCAAGTTGAAATTTGCCAAACTATTCCTTTGTCATGCATTGACCAATCTTAAAATTGACATGAATGTTAACATCTATCAATTTGAGTGTCATGAGCAACCCCAAGTTCCTCTCTCAAAGGGCAAGGTCAGTGTTGGAGGTCAAATTAAAGTTTGTACGGATCATTTCTTATTTATACATGGTGGGATAAGATTAACCTGGCACATTTAAGTTGGTGATTTTTGGTTGGTGACTACAAAGACCTTAATATACATTTAGGTCTTTGGTGAGTACATGTAATTATCTTGACACCGGGCGATCTCTCCAAGTCGTTTAAATGGTCATTGTAAATATACTTTGCTTGACACCCAGCATAGTAAGTTCCATGTTACTGCTGGTTCGCTTGGTGTCTTGGGCAGCACAAATGCTTGAATTAGACTGGGCTTATCAGAACTCGGGCATAAAATGTTGATGCAACCTTTATTCGATATTGATTTTAATGGCATCAGTACGCCACACATAAATACTTTCAGTGCTTTGATTTAACCAAGTTGTCGAAAAAAACATTGGTTTAATGGACTAAACGAAGTTATTGACACATTAAAAATTCAATAATTATGTTATCCTTAATATGTATAGGAGTTTTCAAATCTAGTCTTATCATTCAGTCGGTCCTACTATTGAGGTAAAGTATATAGCAACAGAGACCTGACCCCAATCTCCCTAAGCATCTCAATTTGAGCAAGATCTCATATCAAATATAAGCATGTGTTTTATCTTAATTTCCACGCGATTCAAAATTAGAAGCACTTAACAGAACTCTTATTCTGAGTTTATTACAGTTAAAGTTTTAGAGAACGAGTTTGTAAATAAGCTTAGCTTTCTACTCAATCCTTAATATGTGTAAATGAAAGTTAGTTATATGTTTATATAGAAACAAATATTGTTTAAACTAAACTAAAGTTTCAGAGCTGAAACTTCAGATTAATCACAAATGCCTACCCTGATTTTAGCAAACTCTCAATTTGAGTTGAGATTTCGACTTGAGATGCTTCAGGATATCGGGCCTTGAAGTTGTGAACAAATTTGAATGTTGAGAGATGAGGGATGATCATTTGATAACCCAGAAATTAATTGGTTCTGGTCTCAATTAATGCGTACATGATAGTTTATGTTTTACTTGAAGCGTTTGTAAGTACGTACAACATCACGTGGTTTGTGAAGTACGGTACCACATCACGTGGTCAGTTCTACCAGGACCCACCGGTGTCTATATATATCCGTGCATTGTTCATACAGCCCTACGTTCACCGTCAGTAATTTTACACGAGAGGTATATCGTTATTGTACACTGGGATCTAATACCTCTATCTTCATTATCACTGTTTTACGGTAAGTAGCCATTTCTTTTGCGCAAAGGAAACACTTGTGATGTCTCCTTAAATTTCATAGAAAAATATCATGTTGTACCAATATTTATCGAAATTTTGTGCTCAGAAATTGGAAGCTGGGTTTTAGACTTGGCGCCTGAATGTTTGAGACCAATGAGTTTCCTCGTAAAATAAAGTCTTTATTATTATTATTATTAGTTTCAGTTTCACTGAGTACAATACATATCTTTTATAAGAAAATGACTAGTTCAAAAAATTAAAGGCTTTCAATTTGTTATCTGAAAGATGTTTAGGTATTCTGTATTTGCTAAGGAAAATAAAATTGCATAACTTGACAAATACTTTCAAAAAAATAGCAAAAACAGAATCAAGCTGAAGGCCGATCCTGAAACTGATTCTTTGTGGACACGGGGCCAAATGTAACAGTTCAGTACGGGACTAGAATGTTGATTTTAACGTAAAAATAAAATGGTTTTAAAGCAACTGCTCTTACCTATCTATAACTGCATTTACATCTAGTTGTCCATTAATGAATTACCAGCCAGTCGTTTCTCCCAAATATGAAGACTTTAAACTTGTGCGTTCGTTCACACAAAGGGACCAGAAGAGGGTCCATGACCCTAATATACACCTTTAACTAATTAAGTATATAATTGGAGTAAGAACCCTTTGCGTTCACAGAGATAAGACTCATTGAGGACAAAAATGTGCTCTATATATCGCATACGTATATAAGACAAGGGGAATAATTACCATGTGCATATTTCTATTACCGCTATGTAGTTTGCGCCCTGTCTGATGAATAGGCTCTAATGTCCATAATTGTGTATTTATAAGATTATCTCCGTTGTAAAAGAGACCACAAGTAACCGTATCATTGATTAAGAGTAAACAAAATCATATGAATTTAAAAAATTTACAAAAACATTTTATTTTACTCTTTAATCAATAATACAGTTACATGTGGTCTCTTTTACAACGGAGATAATCTTATAAATACACAATTATGGACATTACAGCCTATTCATGCATTCATCCAATTATAAAGTAGTGTATTTTTTTGTTTTTTTGCTAGAGTTTCATTTTTGTCTTGATTTTCTGTTTGAGAGTACAAAGGGAAATAATTTCATGAAAAAGAGTAGGCGTGGCAGTAATTATTATCTCCTATAAGCATACGGTATGCATTAATTAACAGCTAAGTTCATTAGTAGTTCATAATCAACCAATGTTGTTATCAAAGCGCTGTAAGTGATGAAGGTATGGTGCCGCTGATGACTGTACATGGTCAAGTTTACATTATTACACAGGTATTGTTTTAAAGCCTTTAAATTATTAATAAAGATTGAACACATAGTCGTGTTAGAAGCAACAATAATTGGTTTCATTTGAATATGCAACAAAAATACTATTATACAATATAATATACAAATTTGAAATACCCATCGGTATTGATCAAGCTAATAGGGTTTTTAGCGCTTTGATTGCCGTCGTTCGTCAATATTAAATAATGATCCATCAATTGTACGCAAGGGCACCGAAAGAGGCAGCGAGATGGGGATTTTACTTTTGACATGTTCAAAATAATCAAAGTACTGAAGTACTCTTACTGGGGGGAAATCACAATTATTGGTAATATAGGGTTTCATCTTTAATAGTACATGTATGTAATAGATTTTTAAAAAAGTGAACATTGTGACAAGGTCTTAGAGACGCGATAACAGCTGACTCATTTTACAAGTTTTACAAGTTTATTATTACGTAAATAAAGGTCACCGGCCCAAAATACAAATACATGCATGTTCACATAATAATTTCAAAAATAGTAAGTTGTGTCCATTGCAATTTTTTAGGAATAAGTCAATGATACTTAACAACAGTAACAATAGTGTATACATATAATGATATCATGAAATAGGAAATTGGTCAAAATTTGCTCACAAAAGTAAAATAAAGTATGATTCTAACAAAGTAAAGGTGATTAATGTGCTCATATAAAATGTTCTATCGTAAATTGTCAATGCACTGCATTAAGTTTGATACATATAGTGATACTCGTTTTAAAATAATATGACACTCATTTCTCATTAAATTTTCAAAATCAGAAGTATCACATCTTCCAGTATACCAACTAAACAAGTATCGTTCTCTTATTTCAGAATATTTTGGACATATAAAGAATGCGTGATATTCATTTTCTAATATTAAATGATTGAAGTGAATGAAACAATATAGACATATTCTATCGGATCTTTCAATTCCATAATGTCTTCCTAGTTCAATGTTAAGTTTATGGTTTGAGCATCTGAAACGTGCGAGGGATTTCCTAAACGAGAAAGGTATGTCGATGCATATATATTTTTCAATATTCAATAAGGATTTAAACGTTACATATGTATCACATCTAGAAGATGCTGATATTTCACCTGACCAGTTTTGCTTCATACAGTCATTTATACGTTGTTTAAACGAAGAGATAAACATGTTTAAATCACCAATATCTTGATTTATCCAAACATAACCAAAGCCGTATTTATATAGTAGTTCTTTTATATTTGTAGCCCAATTTGTTCGACCTTAAGCATCATGCGACATTAACATTTTATAACAATTTTTTGGATAACGCGAATTTGACATATGTAACAATTTACACCAATATTTGATACGTTGGGTGTAATAAATTGTGCATAGCGGAAGACGTCCACATTCTCCCAATACCATACAATTATTGACAGATGAATTTACATCTATAAAATATCTACATAATTCAATTTGGACCTTTTCTATATCAGAAAAATAACTATGACCCCACAATTCTGCACCGTAAGTAAGGATTGGAACAACCATTGAATCAAATAATTTAAAGAACAGAACAGAACAGAAATAGAAGGCACATATACTTATAGACGGAGGTGACATTTATTTTTGTACCGTTAAATGTCCATTTTTCGCTATTCCTGAGCGGACCACCATTTCTGAAAACGGTTATTTCAGTTTTCCGTAAGTTTACAGTCATTTGTGATTGTGTACAAAAATCTGAGATAGCATTTAATTGTAACTGGAGGTTGTTTACAGTATCCGCCCCACAGGCAACGTCATCGGCGAAAAGCAAATTTAGGATATCAGGTATATCATTTGTTATAAACACACCGTTACAGGTTTGTCGTAAGTGCGAGACTAAATCGTTTATATAAAGGCTAAATATCATCGGCGAGCTTAAATCGCCTTGCCTTGTACCTATGTTACATTTAAACGGACCGTAGAATTTATCACGAGGTGGTAACTTTTTCCGCCCGTTTTCATCTAAAGGTTGGTCAGTCGCTTTAACGTAATTTTCTAATTTTGTGTACATAGACATCAAAATCTTGATCAAATTCCCGTTTGCACCTTTATTTACCATGTTTAAAAATATTTTGTAATGAACTAACGAGTCAAACGCTTTCTGGAAATCTACATATAATACAAATGTACATAAAATCTACCTTGTGGTCTAGAAATATATTTTTGTATCATACATTGTAGAGAAAACATGTTGTCCACACAAGAATAACCAGATCTAAATCCGGCTTGAGCTTCATCAATGACATCGGATTCCTTTGACCATTTGTTTAATCTTTCTGTTACTGTATTTGAGAAAATTTTGTATATAACATCGATCAGTGATATTCCGCGGTAATTTGAAGGGTCGTTTCTGTCACCTGATTTCTACAAAGGAACTATTTAAAAACACCACAACAGACCCATTACAATAACTGAGCTCATGAAGGCAATATACGTACTGTATTCCCCGTATTTTCCGTTTTTCAATTACATTACTTCATAAGATGCTCTTTAAATGAATTATCAAACATCGAATGTGCCTGTGGAAAACAAGACATACCAGTCCTTGTATATAGTATTGCAGGTCAGACGCGTAATTTATAGAATAAAACATTTGTTAAAACGTTTCCACGCTAATTATTTAGTAGTTAACCTAAATAATATAAGAAATCGGATAGGGGATGAATGGGCGCAAGAAAATGAAACAAAACAACAAAAAGTTTTAATTCCAGCAATTATAAACCACCCGTTATATCGTTATTGTACACTCGGACCTAATACCTCTATATTCATTATAACTGTTTCACGGTAAGTAGCCATTTTCTTGCGAAAAGGAAACATTATTGATGTCTCCTTTTATCGAAATTTTGTGGTCAGTAAATTGAAGCTGGGTTTTAGACTTTGCGCCTAAATGTTTGAGACCAGTTTCAGTTTCACTGGGTAAAATAAATATATTTTATAAAAAAATGAATATTTAAAAAAAATAAAGGCTTTCAACTTGTTATCTGAAAGATATTTATGTATTCTGTACATGCTAAGGAAAATAAAACTGCAAAACTTGATGACAAATACTTTCAAAAAATAACAAATACAAAATCAAGCTGAAGCCTGGCACAGAAACTGATTCTTTGTAGACACGGGGCCAAATGTAGCAGTTCAGTACGGGACAAGAATATTGATTTTATGAAAAATAAAATGTTTTTAAATGCAACTGCTCTTACCTATCAACATCTCCACCTAGTGATCAGAAGAGGGTCCATGGCCCTAATGTACACTTTTAACTATCTAAGTATATAATTGGAGTATGACCCCTTTGCGTTCACAGAGATAAGACTCATTGAGTACAAAAAATGTCCTCTATAATACACGTATATATCAGACAAGAGGAATAATTATCATGTGCATATTTCCATTACCGCACCGTAGTTTGTGCCAAGTCTCATTCACAGGTAACTGTTTTGTTGATTAAAAGTAAAAAAAAATGTTTTTGTAAAATTTATAAGTTCATATGATTCTGTTCACTCTTAATCAATGATACAGTTACCTGTGGTCTCGTCTACAACGGCGATAACCTTATAAACACACAGGTATGCATCTAATAGCCTGTTCATTTATCCATCCATCATTTTTTTTACCCAAAGCTTGTCTTCAGTAGGGTATAAAGAGCATGTGATCGGACTCAATGAACGTTTTTCATGATTTTCTTACGTGTACTTTAATAAAACGGAACTGTTTTATCAAAGCACTTACGTTCAAATAATTTCTGTGTCAACGGTATATTGCATACATATCGAGGGTTGCCCGCAAAACTGTCGTAACTGCTTATTATTAAAGAAGGATGTACTACAGTCTTGCAGGCAACCCTCGAATTATATGGTTTGTTTGAATTGATTATATCTGATTCATTATTTGTTTCTAGCAATTTAACTTTTCAGTTTATATGAGGTCGTATCGGTCCATATACAGTTTATACACCACTATGGGTGACTAGCCAGTCAATATAATGTCATAGGGTACAGAGTGATGTGAACTATATCTTACGATATAATTATTATATGACATGCATAATAAGTATTACTCAACTCGTAGAAAAGCGATACAGCCAACTAGAAGAAAATTTGATTTTTAATTATCGATTATTGATTTCTGTATGTGCAATGTCGATTTCACAGTTTTATTTTCATACAATCGCAATATAAGGTAGCCGGCTACTATAAGTTGAAGTTGAAGTGCGTCCAGGATAATGTGAATTGGTTTGGTCAACTGTTGCAAAATAGAAATTTCAAATTACTTAATTAAACAGATATGGGGTGGTATTCATTATTGATCTTACTTGACTTAAGGATAAAGACAACCAACCAGATCACACCATAGACAATTATTGGTCAATAACAGGCGATATAATTGGCTATCCTTATTCTCAAATTAAATAAAGTCAGTATTGAATATCAACCATGGTCTGTTTTGTACAAAAACATCACTGATAAACTGATCAACTGATTAATCCACCTTTGAAGAATATACCAAATTTTCCCACCTTTCTCATTATCGTGGGCGGACTATAGTTTATTTAATTGACTTGTGTTACAGTATATCGTTACGACAGGTGACCGTACAAGATGAGGACACACAGTATGATGTTCGCTACTATAGGAGTATTACTGTTATATCTGGGGATGTGTGAGGGTGATCGATGTGACTCGGCCCCGGATGTCAATGGCTGTAGCATACCAGGTGACCTGCCCTACTTTTACAGTGACATCTTCCATTCTGATTGCAACAAACACGATGTCTGCTACTCATGTGTAAGTTATTACATATATCACTTACTTATTTATTTATTGAACAGTCCTTTGAAATACACTGTTTCATAAATGATGGATTATATACAAATGTACGAGGGTCATTCTGAAAGTTCTGATAACTGAGTGATAACCTTTCAGCGAGACATTCACTACATAGCAAATTTATTATTTTATCTGTGAGATGTGTGTCTATTTTAATGGTATTCAAACACTGCATGGTTTTGGGTAATGACTGAAATATCTCTTGAATACAGAAGGCAGCAGCGTTGTATTGGCCCCATGTATATTTCACAGCAAGGGTACATTTTATGGGCTTAGTTTCATTCCCTTCGTACATAGCCTTTGTAGATAGGAAACCACTAGGAACAGGACTGGTGACAGTATATTCTGACAACCGATTACACACGTTGGATTGTTTTCTAATTCAGGGACAAAGCCGTGGGGTCAGTAGAAGCAGCTGCGACAGCAAGTTATATAGAAATATCAAGCGGACATGCAGGACAGACAGCCGAGTGAGGAGAAAAATATGGTGCTGGTCGGTCGCGTTTGATTACTATACGGCTGTCCGTCTAGGTGGGAGCAGTCATTACGTTACTAACTCACCTGGATGGTGTTCTAATTCCTGGGTGTCGCAATGTCTACGATAAAACTGCTTCCAAGAAAAAGACAAGTCAAATAGTTCCTGCGAGCAAATGATGTACCGACTTCATTTGACAGAGAATTGACAGGACCCTCGACCTTCTATCTGCATAATTCAACAGCTGATGTGTATAAAATTAAGCATGAAAATCTCAAAATTGTGAGAAAAAAATAAGCGCGATAGGCCGGTAGCTTTCAAATTGGGAAAACTATATGTACGATAGTTTGACATGCGAAATTTATCAACAATTTGTTAAATAATTTCATGTATAACAAACCAATTTTCAAGACACTTAATTGCATATTATGACTCCCTTGTTCCATATGATATTTATATGCTTATAAATAAAACCTCGTATCAGTCCATTAAAAGGTGTTATTATAAGACATGTTTTCAGTGTTTATCAATATCAAAGATCATAAACCAATTCCGATAATTCCATGACAATAGACAAGAGACATTTAGAATTTTAAGTCTCTGAATAGACATTAACACTGAATGGTAATTCTCCTTATATGACTCTGGAGACCAAACGAAACTGTATATGTTGTTAATTTTATCAAGGGAAACCACCAGCACTAATTTTTACCCGCTGATCCTAAAAAACGGTGGGAAGTGGTACGAAAGTGTTATGAAACGTTAGCGAAGAATTTATCCAACGATAAAAACGATCTAAACTCGCATTGCGTGTACATTTTTATCGTAAGGACGGGTTTTGAGGATACTTTTGTAGTTCTTTCTAAGAATTTCGACTTGCCCGGGCCGACATACGTCAGCCATCTTTTTGCGTAAGAATATTAACTGTTGCGTCAAAAATACCAATCTGGGGCGGTATTCAATATAAATCTTAAGAGATATCTTAATATCTCTTAAATTCCATAATTTTACTCACGTAAGGATAAAATATATTTTATCTTTAAGTTGTATTCAATATGTAACTTAAGATATATCTTAAGATATCTCTTAAGTTGCTATAATTTTCCTTACGTAAGGATAAAATATATTTTATTTTTAAGTTGTATTCAATATGCATACTGAAGAATTCTCCTCAAGCGGGTATCGGTTGAAAAATCAATAATCAAGGGACGCTAATGCTACAGTGTGTCTTTTGTCACGCTTTACTTCCCTTGTAACTTAAGATATTTCTTACGTAAAATATTTCTTATATTTAAAATATGTCTTAAACTAGTTCGAAATATCGTAAGTGCCGTTGCTAGCGATTCTGGGTTTCCCCAGCGCCGAAATTAGTAACGTAAGCGTCCCACAAGATGGCGACGAATAAAAAAAACGCGGTGCCAAAACTATTCCGTGAGAGATTGTATGCTGCTGGTCGAGTTAATGGGAAAGCCGAGTCATGTTGACTCGAGAATATTCGACATAGAAGCCGATGAAAAATAAATTTACGAGAAGTAAGCTCTATTTCTCTCCCTGTCAAATGATCCAGGCGAATAAAGTCTAATATAAAATTTAACTTAAAATTTGCCTTAGGATGTAAGGAAAAAGATATTTCTTGGAGATAAGGAAAAATTGGTATTTAAGATATATGTTATCCTTAAGATGTATATTGAATACCACCCCAGGTGTCAACTACCGAAATTCCGTAACCATAGAGCTAACAAAGACCAATGTTATCCGCATGGAATAATGGAATTAGTCTGGTTCACATGTTGAACTTTCACCGTAATTCTTAAAAAATGCATCTTGTTTTGGATTTTTTTTTGAAATCGTAAACCATCGAGAACAGGTCACGTGCCCCTCCATGGACTTTTTACTTTACTTTATGCTATCCAATATACCTGCTCGCTCAAGGCTCGCAGGTAATGAACACGAACATTCTCCAAGAAATTTTCACTTAGAATAGAAACACCAAAAGTTATATAGAGTGCTCCTGTTTCACTTAATAAATTTACAAACACATGAACTGGTGTCCAATTGCTTTGTTTTTCATTCTAATCTGGGTATTCCACACCTCGTACGGATATATGGGCTTTTCTTATCAAAAATGGTTTTTGACGTATCGGGAAACGTGAGGCCGTTGTTCAACTTTTGTCAAAATATCCTAGCATCGCACCAATCAGTTCGAAAAAGAAATGCAACTGAGATTCTAACATTTGTATTTACAGCATCATTTACAACAAAACTCACGGTAAACCTTCAACAAACTATCTTCTAGATATTGAACACTAATCTGCTGCATACGTAACTGTATCGGTGATAAAGAGTAAAAACATTTTTTTATAAAATGCATGTAGATCTAACATAAGTTTTACAAAAAATGTCTTTTAACTCTTTATCAATGACACATTTACAAAAATATCTGTTTACTCTTTATCAATGAAACAGTAACCTGAGATTCGCTGCAGTCGTCAGCAATACATTCGTGTAAATCAATATGGCTGACCACAAAGATCACGTACATCAGAGAGGGAAGAAAACACTTTAAAGAAACAGCAGAGCACAAATGACACATCAAGTAAACATTAGTTTTTCGATGGCGACATTTTTTTTACACGGCGGTTCCTCCTGAAAAGTTGAACACCTGGCAGTACGAGCTTTGGTCTGTACAGCGATGTACATGCCATTGAATACAAAATACAGTATTCGACACACATTTAAAAGATACGAGACTATAACTACTACAACATCGATATAACGGTGGCTTAACAGAGTCAGGTCGCAAGTTAAAAGACCCATACACATTTAAAATCTGCACCACAAGACGTTTCTTGTAAACCAGGTGTCATGGAAAGCGGGGACCAGGTCATGTTGACCAATTTAAAGTAGAAAAAGCTTGTTAGTCAATAGGTAAAGAGTAGTTTGCAAACAGGTTTTTCTTATTTTCTCAAAATAGCATTTTTGTACGTACCAATCTCATTTAGATCAAATCCATATAACGCATTATTACTTTATGCTGATATACAGCACCGTCTGTCAAAAAGCCGAAAGTCTATGTCTGTTCAAGGTTCTACGTCACGGTATTGAACGTGTCCTTATCGATGGCTTAGAAGTAGGTCGTATGTTACAGCGTAGCTAAATGTTAGAATCTGATTTTAATGAGATTCTGTACATAATACGGACTTGAACAGACATAGATTTTCGGCTTTTTGACAGTTCGTGCTTGGACTTTCAGCGATATGGTTTCATTTTCTCAATTGGTTAAGTGTTTGATGTGTTGGTCTGTGGTGTTTCTGTTTTCCGTGTTCAGTTGTTTCAGTTGAGTGCTGCCTTCCCAGTCCGTTCTTTTATTGTCTTTAACAACATATACAAACGACTGCATTAACACCCCATCTGCAGAGTGAAAACCTCCTCAATAATTAAATGCCTCAAAAGCAGGGCCAGTATTTGTAGGTCTATTTGCAATGTTTTGCTCTTTAATTAACTTCAATATTAAGACCAAATCAATAATGGGATATGTTTGCAATGGTCCCAAGTGTGGTATTTTATCATATCATCGGTTATACTAAACTGGTACCAGCTGACTGATTTCCCGACACTTTCTACAAGAGACGGGTATGAGCCAATCTTATTCCAGCATATACCCTGATATGGAGTAACATCCGGGGATCCAGTAAGGAACAGATGTCCAATAAACAATTCTCAAAATATGCCATAAGCCTTATGATAAGGAAATTATTGCAGTGTTTTTTGCAATGTTTGAAATGGTTCCTTATGTACGTGACATTATGTAATGTCCTGATACACGCAAGGCTGTTTCTTAATCGA
The DNA here is from genome assembly GCA_947247005.1 of Spisula solida. Lineage (NCBI taxonomy): Eukaryota > Metazoa > Mollusca > Bivalvia > Venerida > Mactridae > Spisula > Spisula solida. The sequence continues at coordinate 22,920,047 of OX365960.1, read as the reverse complement.
CAGAAATGTTCCAAAATTTATCTGTAAGTTCAAAGGGAAGTACCAGTCGGCACTATTTTTAAATAGGAAAATACAGACATAATTTCTGATACATACATTCGGTTTCGATTTGTTCTGTTCTTGTGTCTTATCATTAAAGGTGAGTGTTATCAGGGTATAGATTTAATTGAATAGCTCCTGGTGTTATTTGTTTTATTTCCAAAAAGATAATATTAAGTCGTACATGGAAGGCAGCACTCAACTTTTCAAGCCGAGAATAGAAAATATAGAAATTATCGCATACCACAAGTGCAAGGCACAATGCCAAACACAAAATAAAATGCCCAAGTCCCAGCTGTCAAAAAGCTGAATAAGCTAGTTTCAGCAATAAAAAAACTGAATGCCCTACCTGAATGACCACAGAAAAACGACTGAATTACCTAGTTGAAATACCTGGTTAAAAAAATAACAGTAATAAAAAGCGGAATGTCATAGTTTCAGCTGAATGGCTAAGTTTCAGCGATAAAAAAAGGGGAAAGCCTCGGCCGAGTGACCTAGTTTCAACAAGCTGAATGCCGTAGCTGAATTGCCCAGTCTCAACAAGCCGAGTGCCTCAGCTGAATGACCTAGCCTCAACAAGCCGAGTGCCTCAGCTGAATGACCTAGCCTCAACAAGCCGATTACCTCAGCTGAATGACCTAGCCTCAACAAGCCGAGTACCTCAGCTGAATGACCTAGCTCCAACAAGTTGAATGACCCATTTTAAATAAGTTGAATGCACAAGCTGAATAACCGCTAGTTTATGAAACAACGTAATGCAGACAACAGTATTTAACGGTACTTATTACGGAACGGTACTATAGGTGTATTTCTAGGTTATGCATGTTTATGTACTTTAACCATAGAGTTTATACAGTTAATCCCCCTGTTTAGCTATCCAAGTTGGACATTTACAGAGCAACTAGCTACAAAAATCGCGATTATTTTTGCCTAAATAATATGTTTAACTTGAAAAATGAGCTTATTTTCTCGCCATCGGTATCGAGCTACGGAAGCGACAGTGTAGAATAAAATGCAATATTTCACATGTCATATAAAGCATTTTTTAGGATAATTATTGCTTAAGGTTTTTAAAAACAAAGAATTTTACTGATAATATACAATAATTGTTTTATATATTTTTCATGTTTGAATATTGAAAAAAGAATAATCATATACACTCCCGATATACGACTTATTGTCCGGAATCCCACGACCGTGAAATTTTCGATTCCGGAAAATGGATTTTATCCAGTAATGTTGATATCGAGAATAGCAAATCGAGTGCTCTCCACATTGTTAGTAATGTGATTTCTATTCTGTTTTAGATTCAAGAACAATAATATAATAAGTTTTGTGTTCTACTCCTACTAAAGTTGAGGACAACTGTTTTATTTATAATTATTCTATTTATATTATTTTATTTTTAATATATATTAGTCCATGTGACAGACCGAATTTCATTACCAAAAAGGTGAACAGATCCAACAATGATTTTCGGTTATATATCTTCTTGCCATCAGTATCGAGATACGGAAGCGGCAGTGAAGAATAAAATACAATATTTTTAATATAAAGCTTTTTTTAGGATACAGGTACTTTTTGCTGAAGCTTTACAAAGAAGTTTAATGATAATAATTTTTGATACCTTAAGTTTTCATGTTTGAACGTTGGAAAACAAATGAATTTTTGTTCTACCGCTTTGCAGCCTATTGTTAAATTTCCGTTACTGGGGTTTGGTGTTTGAATCTCGGAGGAAGGAGTGATCACAATGAAAGCTTTATATCCACTTTACTATAAGTCCAAATTGATTTTATAAGTTTATTTCTACACTATTCAAAATTCTAGCTAAGATCCAATACAAAAGTTGACGAATTTCTCTCACAATGACTGTAATTTCTATTGTTTAGTATGTTCTAAAATTACCCCCACGCCACATTCTAATTCAAGTATAATTCCGGCTCTACTGACCCTAGCTCAATGTAATGCTGGCCCTACTGACCACGAACAAAGATTTGCACTAACTTATATACCCTCCCCTCCAACTATGGGGTATAGCACCATTATTCATTCAACACCTTCCATATAAAGGGTGTAGCATTATAAATCTCAGAGTGAAGCCCCCATATAAGGAGTATAGCACCATAAATCTTATTGAAACCTGCAAACAGATTTATAACCACTATGCTATCTTCTTTGTTTCAAGAGGCGAGAGTTCTTGCAGAGGTCACTAAGGTGAACCACTGGAACAATTAAACTTTGACCATCAAACAGTGAGGACTTCAATTGTGCTCAATATTCTTATGAAGCTGATATAAGTATATAATGCACCATTACACATATACTATACTCAAAAAACACAACACTATTTTTTCAGAGAATGTACTATTTGACTTAACCAGTATCTAGACTGTATCCTATATCCGTGCTAATGTACCGTACCATACAGAGTCCACAACTTCTCCACATGTGGAGAAAAATATTCATTTTCTGGTTTTCATGGAAGAGTGTGACTAAATCGTCAATTATGTTGTTCTTTACATGTCGTCGGCTTAGGATTATTTTAAGCTATCTACAAAAAATCATTTTTTGAGATAATTATACCCCTGGATTCCTAATATGATGAGCTATCTAAGGCGCCCATTGTTTTCAAATTGGAAGCATCCGTTACGAAGTTTGCGCGTCACATCTTGCGCTAACTCAACATTTCACACTCAAAAGTAAGGATTATTTTGAGCTATGTACGTGAGATAGCGCATTATAATCCTAACAAATGTTGAACAACCAATCAAAAAGAAGCATTTCGTCACGTGATTTGACACAAAAATTCTTAAAATGACGTCATTCCTTGTAGATAGCTCAAAATAGACATGAAAATGATCAACAATAAATGAAACAGTTTCGCTTAAAACGTTCTTATTTCAAGTGCTATCTCCTGATAGCTCAGTATAATACTAAAGAAAATCAAACTATTGTTACACTTTATGAGCTATCTCTAACTGTTGCTCATGGGGTATTAAAATTCATGGTGAAGGTAGCTTATTCTAGTACAAATAATACTATTTTTTATTTCTTGCAAATCGACCAATGTTGAGTGAGATTATCATATCTGAATCTTTGAAGCGCTTTTTCTCGAAAAGTGAAATTGTGTAGTTAGCGCAAGATAATACTAAGGCGACGATGTATAGCCTGCATCAAAGCATATGATATAACATACTGTGGCAATACCACATTAATGCGTGGTAACTCCGAGCGGTATGAAGTTGTGCGTGCGTGCGTGCGTGCGTGCGTGCGTGCGTGCGTGCGTGCGTGCGTGCGTGCGTGCGTGCGTGCGTGCGTGCGTGCGTGCGTGCGTGCGTGCGTGCGTGCGTGCGTGCGTGCGTGCGTGCGAGGTGATCTTCTTTATCGTATGTTTGATGGTGACAATGGGCAAATGTATCAATTAGTGACACCGATAGACAAGCAGACAGAGGTGATTAAATATCATCATAACATTGCAACCAGTGGACACCTAGGTATTGAAAAGACACTTAGTCGGATAAGACAAGCGTTCTACTGGCCGGGTATGACTGGAAGTATAAGGCGGTACATTAGGGAGTGTGATGAATGCAGTGCTATGAAACTGTCGAGGGAGTCGAACAAAGCTCCATTAGGTCAATATCATGTTGGCGAACGTTTAGAGAGGGTGATGATGGATATATTAGGACCGCTTCCCGTTACTAGCAGTGGAAACAAGTATATATTGGTCATCAGTAACTGGTTCACAAAATGGACCGAGAGTGTGGCCTTACCAGACATGGGGCTGGAGCATTCATAGACCATTTCGTATGTAGATTGGGAGCCCCTCTACAAATTTATTCTGATCAAGGCAGATGTTTCGAGTCAAAGTTGATGGAAGATTTGTGTCAACTACTTGGAATTGAGAAAACACATGCTTCACCCATGAGACCTCAGGCTAATGGCTTAGTGGAGAGATTCAACCAGACTCTGATTTCCATGCTGAAACCATATTGTAAAGCACATCAAAGTCATTGGGACATATGTCTACAGCAGGTGATGATGGCCTATCGTTCATCTCCACAAAGCAGCACAAAAGTGACCCATAATAAGATGGTATTCGGTCGTGAAGTTATTCTACCCATGCAAGCAGTCATTGGACGACCGCAGGGAGAAGCGAATTTGAGGGATAGTGACCACTACGTGATGGATCTCCAAGATAGCTTGAGCAAGTGTCACGAAATAGCCAGAAACAACCTGAAGGCAGCCTCAATGTATCAAAAGAAGCACTATGATAGTAATTCTAAGCGGGTAACATATACACACGGTCAACATGTATGGCTCCACGATCCTACTAGGAAGGTTGGAATTAGTTCCAAGTTAGTAAACAAGTGGAAGGGACCATATTTAATTACTAGAGTAATTGATGATCTAGTGTGCTTAGTCAAGCGTTCACCTAGGGGTAAGCCTAAAGCTTATCACATAGATAGGTTGCATCCATACAGAGGGAAGAAGATTCTTTGGTGGACCCTCAGCGATACGGTGTAATGTTTTGTGTATGTTAAGTTATAACATATTCGAGTTTGGAACAGTGTTTTAGATGTATTGTGATAAATAGTATTTTATGTAAATAGTTAACAAATGTATAATTGTAACAATAAATGGACAACAAATGTACAAATAAATAAATGGATGCATAAGGGCGTTGAGTCGAGTTATTTCTCCAGGAATATAACCCACCCCATACTTCTGATACCGGACCATGACCTCCATTTTCAAATAAATAGGATCCTGTGAGTGGATGATACAGGGAAAAGGACACATTGACTTACTACTTGTCTTTATATTTCAGGGAGCAATGCTGGTTGTGCGAGGCAATGTTTGCCAACAAGACCCATTTGAACACCCACTTAGCTTCAGCAGCACACAGAGTACTGACAGTCGTCTGCCCTTGGTGTACCAAGAAGGACCGAACCTTCACGAGGATTTCCGACATGGAGGTTCACGTGACTTCTACGCACGAGAATGTTCATGGACCGAAAAATGTCTTCACCCGTCCAAATGGCTTCTACCTGGCCAAGTACCCGAAGGATTTCGCGAGGGTTGTAGGGTCGATTACACCATATGACTCTGATGAAGCATATTATGATAGGAAAGCGATAAGGAACTGGAGTGAAGGATTTAAGGACGGGAAGGAAAGATCGGACAGATGGAATAAAGGATGGAAGGAAGGGGGAAAGTTTGGGAGTAGAAGTAAGTCACGGGTCGTTGAGACACAGGAAAAGGGTAAAGTTGGGGATGGAGTTGCGGATAACAGGGGTAGGGTAGTGGTCGATAAAGGTGTAAGAGACAGGAATGTGTGGGATATTGGTGTGTGGGTAGGTGATGGGAATGAAAGGGGTGTAGCAGACAGTGGTGGAGTAAGCGACAGCGAGGGTGGGGGCCGGGATGGTAGGAATAGCGATTTGCGGGATACTGAAGTGAGGGATACTGGAGTGAGGGATACTGGAGTGAGGGATATTAGTGTGAGGGATAGCGTAGGTACGGACGGGTTTGTAAGGGACAGTTGGTCTAGAGACAGTGGATTCAAGAACAGTGGAGTAAAGAGTAAGGAGGTATCAGTCAGTGTGGTTCGAGGTGGAATTGGAGAAAGGGCAGAAGAGAAAGAGACAGGCGGATGATGAGACGGATGGTGTTTAACAGTCGAGGGCAGAGGATTCAATGTATGATGGGTTGACTAATTATGAAGACAACATTGAACTGGGGGAAGAGGCAGTCGTGGAAAGTGTAGGACCGATCGAAGAGGAGAGTGTAAGGCCGATCGTGGAGGAGAGTGTAAGGCCGATCGCGGAGGAGAGTGTAAGGCCGATCACGCAGGAGTTGACCCAGGAGAGAAGAAAGGATTCCGATACAGAGAGCCAGTCGTCCTCGTCCTCTTCTGTATCGTCAACCGCATCTGTGTGCAGAGGGGTGGGGGTTGGCATACAGGAGAGGGCGTTCCGGATACTGGCTCGAGGATGTATGCCGATGTGTCCCCCAGCCAAACGTGATTGGACTTCTGTCAATACGTGCCCATTGGAACTGGGAGGTGTTTCCACTATATTCGATGGAGGAAAATGACAGAAGACCAGAGGTTGCTCTCACATGAGTATATATCTGTATTCTTCGAAAAATCTGTTAACAAACAATATCCATTAATTTCAAGGAAGCTCCTCATCGACAAGTACAATTTCTTATGTTTGGAAGGTTCAACGAAGCCGGCGGAAGCAGACAACAACACAGACAGGACGGACCACAATATCAGACTGTATCACTTTCAGTATTTAAGGGGGATTGCTAAAGGAGAGATAGGGGAGTGCAGAGTGGGGTTGAGTATAGTGAAGACATTAGAAGGAGCCGACAGATGGAAAGACACGGACAACATGACAGGCGCGATCGACAAGTTGGGGTTAAAATTAAGGTTGTGAATAGTGTTAGGGCTGGGGGTGGATTTTAATAAGTGAATATATGCATGTCCATTTTAGTTGTTAAATTTAAGTATTATTGAATATTGTTGTACGTCAGGCATTCAGCATAAAATTGTTTGCTTTGCTTCTGTTGTATTAACAGACTTATTGAAGAACTGGTTAGAATCCAGTGATGTAAACCTGGTGTTAATACTAATGACAGGTATTTGTTTTAACGTTGTTTGCTTGATTTCTGTTGTACTGACAGGACTTTACTAATCAAAGAACTGGTTGGAATCCAGTATTGTATACTTAGTGTATATGTATATGTATTGATGGATAATGTTGTATTTTATTAACATTGTTTGCTTGGTTTCTGTCATACTGGCAGACTTATTGAACTGGTTGGAATCCAGTGTCATATATGTTAAGTATTAATGGATAATGTTGTTTGACATGTATTTTGTTTTAAACTTGTTTGTATTGTTCCAATTAATACATTGCTTGATAACCATCTGGTTGGAATCCAGATTTGTGTATTTATTGATGTAAAGAATTATTACATGTGATGTATATGCCATATTTGATTGCATTAACATTGAGTCACTGTATATGTTGTTATGTTATGTTCAAACTTTGCATAATCCAGGAGGATTATTTTTAATAAGAAGGGGGAAGTATAATGTGAGGTACCCTTACAGCCATAGAGAGCTACCAAGTCTGTTGTTTATGTCTAATTCATGTAAAATACATGTTCTTATGTCTTTAATATAGCTTGTAAATACTTTAGTATGGCGATTTCGCCTCGTATTTGGTCGTACAGGAACCTCAATATTGCACTTCTATTACAAGGTCGCGGAATTGTGTGACATTAGCGATACTCGCTATGTGCAGCGACGATGATGCAGGATTTAGCATCTTACACTTCATACTGTGTATAAACATTCACGGAGCATGCATTTACTTACATATTTATGTCTGACAATGCTCCGGTATTAGATAATCCATTTCATACGCATGTGTTTATCATAAATGCGCCTGTGACACTTGTTACTATTTATAGCCTACATGTACATTACATTCCTGGAAAATCCCTTTGTGATCTTCGATACAGTCGAACTGTGCAGCGTACTTTGCCAAAGTTGTAACCATTTAGCTTGGCGATTTCCTTACTGGTATTATTCTCGTGGATTGACGGAATACTTCGGATGTGATATCCACATGTGATTGTATTGGACAATGGTGGAGCGGTGGACTTGCGGATCTAGTTGTCTACAGCGTAGGAGTAAAACTAGGAGGAATTCCGCGAGTTCACTCATTGGACGAGATTTGCAAGGAAGTGTGGATGGGTCTGATTGGTGGATGGATACCGCGTTACCACCAAAACGTTCTTAAGTATCAAAGGGCGGTAGATATAAAATAGAATACAGGCGGCATACGATAGCTTTTAACTTTCGGAACCTGGACGAGACAGCCATCAAAGTTCTACTGACCAAAATCCTTCATTCAACTTCATTTTACGTCTTAAAGTCATTCTACACTACTTTTTCGTTACAATATATATATATATATATCTACGTAGGTTAATTCTTCCGGGCGGGAACAGGATCGAGTAGGATACTTTGAACGCACAGATCTACTCAGGGAGAAATGTAACTAGATTCTATAGATCTACTTTGGAACTTTATTAACGGAACTTCAATTCTTCATTTCATATTAATTAGACCCACTTGTATATTAACATTGTAGTATTCATTGAGTCTATTTCGTTTGGTAATTAAAACGTTTGTCATTATTAGAAATCTGTCGTCTGCTGTTGTATGTACATTGTCGTAATATCCGTCCACAAGTCAGATCCACTCACAGGTCGCCCATACCCCTTTCTCATTCCTTACTTGGTATTAGAGATCTACGCACGCACGCACGCACGCACGCACGCACGCACGCACGCACGCACGCACGCACGCACGCACGCACGCACGCACGCACGCACGCACGCACGGTAAGATCACCCGTTGGTTCCGTAAGTGCTTTGATAAAACTGTACCCTGCTATATTTTTTTTTCTTATAACGTTGTTAAAAACGACGAAACCGTGTGCCTGTGGCATCAAGTTCATAAAGATATTGTTTTATATTTTAGATAATTCACGACAAGGTTGTAGATACTGTTGATCTATATATGAAGGACATAACACAGACAGTGCTTGGTCAGAGCATTCAAAACGGAGGTAGAACATTTGATTTTATACACACGGTCGGACCGGCTTACTCCCATTTAAGGATTATATGTTTTATTTTGCAAGTATGGTGTATGAGTGCTATACGTCAGGCACATAACAGAGCAAGGCTGTCTGTTCGAAATAAGAGCTAGGCGCACTCATGCAGCGCTGGACATGTCTGTATCTAATGTCTCTCAGTCTGTCCCTCTGGTCAGAGCGTGCTTTATATGCACTGGTAGAGGATGCACCTGTGCCTTTGTGACTGCAACAGTATATGTAAAGCACCTTTGAACGTGTGTGTGTCGCAAGAAAAGTTCGCTATATATATCTGGTTAATTATTAATGTGTCTGTTTTTAGGCTGTTCGCTCTTTGCTTAATTGTCACACTTGCAGAACTTATATTGCAGACATATTATGGGATACACCCAGTCGTGTCAATTATCCCGTCACTGGGCACCAACAAATCATGGCACAATTATACACGTAGCTCCGGGCGAGGGAGCTGCAGCAGTGCCGTTGATGTTGCCGATACGTGCATTGGTGGTGATGTGCATAAAAATGTATGGGTTACAAAAGATAATAGAAAATCGAACAGGGAATGCAACATTCAAACAGCCGAGCACAGAAACACCAAAACAACACAGATCACGACTACTCGACACGACGCCCAAGCCTTTTTACATGAGGTGAAATTTTAACTACCGGTATATACTAGTAGTTTATTTTGAAGATTATATTGTATTACAACTGGTGCTGCGCTATTGTATACATGTACTCTGCATAATTCGTTTTCTTGTACTTGAATTTCAGAAGGACATAGCAGCGAGGAGGTGGCTAGAACGACAATGAGGCTTGCTCTGAAACGAGTGTAGACATTTTGTGGTTGTCAAGTTGACTATGTGACTTAATGTATACTTTTCTGCGATTTTTTGTTTTCCTGATCTTAAATTTGTATCTTTCCATGGTCGAACAGCGCGTTTGCTCAGGCCTATGTCAGCTACTGAATAAATTGTAGATTTCCTGTTCTTTTGTACCATTCCAACCTCGGACACACCGTTTACTTGGGATCCCCGTTTGCTTATGCCTGCTCCCGCAGCATCTCAAGTAGAAATCTCAGCTCAAATTGAGATTTTGCTCAAATCAGAGCCTGAATTATAGATACATGAAAAATACAGGGTGTCCAAAATGAAAGTATACAGTTTCAGTGTATAATTATCAAATCTCTTCATTCTGCTTTCGTTAAGAAAATTTGCACATGTGTAGACAAAAGATGTAAGTTTTATCTGGAACCAGTTTTAAGATTATAACTTGGATAGTTTTTAGAAAAATGTAAATTTACTGAAATTACCTTATTTTGGCCGTGACGTCATTTCTGTAATTTATGACGTTCCAAAGATGTCCACCCTTCTTACGTTTCCCTTCTTGCACTTCTTTTAAACTATTGATAACATTTGCAATTGTGTCTAAACATATCTTCGTAGCTTCTCTTTTGATGTTTCTCATGAGCATGACGTTTATGTTGCCTTTGTGCTGTACACTAGCGATTTCACATAGCACCACAAGAAGTAGTTGCAATGATTGAGATCCGGGCTGTGGGCATTTTCTTGAAATTACGTTGGATCCAATTGTTTCAAGGAATTCATCCAACCCCTTATGTACAATGGGTGGCCCTTGCACATCTTGCATGAACTATGCATCATTCAAAACAATAAATCACCTGCGGTGTTTAGGAATGAGCTGGTTTAACACAGACTAGTAACGGTTTGTGTTTATTTATTTCTATTGTGCTATCTGAACGCTAGTGTACAATCTAAAGTCAACGGACACATCTATGCTGCTGAGGAACATCAAACGAGAAGGTTAGAACATCAGGTAAGACACGTATGCAAGTGTACTTGATAGTTTCAAATAACGAGTGCAAGAAGGGAAATGTCAGAAGGCGAAATGCATCGTAAAAACGACGTTAATTACTACAAAATGACGTCATGGACAAAATAAGGTAATTTTAGAAAATTGACATTTTTTCTTAAAATTATCCGGTTTATAATCTTAAACTTGGTCAAAGAAAAAACTTAGATCTTTTGACTATACATGTGCAAATTTTCGTTGCGATAGCAGATTGTAGGGATTTGATAAATATACACTGAAACTGTATACTTTCTTTTTGGACACCTGTATGTGATCTTGCCATTTTACTGTAATAAACTCACAATAAAGTGTCTTGTTTTGTGATGCCAATTTTGAGTACAACCTATCATAGAAATTACTTCATACTTCATGGATGAATGGCAATATTTGAGATGAGATTTATCTCAAATTGAAATCCTCCTGGAGTTAGGCTAGGTCCTCCACCATTATGCATGGAAATATTACATACAAACTTCTTATCATTATGTGGAATATCATGCAATTTCCGCAAGAAAGTCCCGTCTTGTCGACGATAAATATTAAGAGCAGTTCTCTGGGAGCACCAATTATTTTGGCCACGCAATCTCTCAGATTTTGATAAAAATGTGTTACTAGTAGTTGTGTAGATAGACCCCATATTTTAATTTCATTTTTTTTTCGTTTCTTGAAATTTCTCTCCGTTTCCATAGCAACCGGTCTTGAAGTTGGGAAAATGTGAAAAAACGTGAAAAAAAGACCTGGGGTGGTATTCAATATTGATCTTACTTGACTTAAGGTAAGGACTACCAATGAGATCACACCATATTAAACTCTAGGTCAGTATCAGGCGATATGATTGGCTGCCCTTATCCTTAAGTCAAGTAAGATCAATATTGAATACCACCCCAGTTCTCGAAATATTAATTATTTTTCCAACAATTGCTATAACAACCGATATTCAAAGCTATAATCATAAATTGAAATAAATTACCTAACAATTGATGGTTTCGTACAGCTGTGGTTTGTAAGTTATGATATGTTTCCTTGTACTTTTTGACCATCCCTCGAAGGATTAATGGTCTAGTACAGCTGTGGTTTGTGAGTTATGATATGTTTCCTTGTACATTTTGACCATCCCTCGATGGATTAATGGTTTAGTACAGCTGTGGTTTGTGAGTTATGATATGATTCCTTGTACTTTTTGACCATCCATTGAAGGATTAATGGTTTAGTACAGCTGTGGTTTGTGAGTTATAATAAGTTTCCTTGTACTTTTTGACTATCCCTTGAAGGATTAATGGTTTCGTACAGCTGTGGTTTGTGAGTTATGATATGTTACCTTGTACTTTTTGACCATCCCTTGAAGGATTAATGGTTAAGTACAGCTGTGGTTTGTGAGATATGATATGTTACCTTGTACTTTTTTACCATCCCTTGAAGGATTAATGGTTTAGTACAGCTGTGGTTTGCGATTATGATATGTTTCCGAGTACTTTTTGATTATCCCTCGTATTTCATCAATAAGAGAACAGACAACATTAATGTGTTTCAATATTTATTAAGAATATAATCTTAAGTACATAAGTTTAAACATTAGATGTAAGGATTCGCATTCCAAATCAAACTTAACAAGATATGTTTGTAAAACATGTACAAATGTATGCCCCCATGGCAGCCCAATAATCATTCATGTTAAAGGTCACAGTGACCTTAACCTTTGACCTACTGATCTAAAAATCATAGGGGTCATATACTGTTGCTGGCTAACTTCTATGTAGAGTTTGAAGATCCTAGTGCAAAGCGCTCTCGAATTATTGAATGGGAACTATTTGGTCTACCGACCGACCAACATGTGCAAAGCAATATACCCCACTCATGAAAGATGAGGGCCATAATAAATACATACAATAACAAAGAATCTCAATCGATAAAAGTGGAGACATTTGAACCCCTGTAGAGCAAAACCATGTTGGCTGTAATACAGAGGGGATTTTAGTTCAGAGAGGTTGTCACTTAAGGGGCTGTTTCTCAAATGTTGTTGCTCAATAGGGTTAAATTTAAAATAAAAGTTAACAAGACTGCGTTCAATAAACACTTATGCCCCCATGGAAGCCTTGCCCATAAAAAGCTAAGTCAATCAGGGGCCATAATTCTGTAATAATGTTGGATAGTGTTACATGGCTTTGAAAATGTAAGGGGCTTATGATAGTAAACAAGCATGCCAAGAGTGTTCATATACAACATCCATGCAAGTATGGAAGCTTTGTAGCAAGCCATAATAATCCTAGAAGAAACGGTCAATTTTGGTTAACCAGGAATTTGACCCTTCAATAAGTCTAAGTCCAAAATTAAGTCAAAGTAAAGGTCAATATGGGGTCAGGTGATACAGGCGTGTAGAGAGTGTTCATATACAACATCCATGCAAGTATAAGCTTTGTAGCAAGCCATAATGATGCTAGAAGAAACGGTCAATTTGGGTTAACCAAGAATTTAGCCCTTCAATAAGTCCAAGTCCAAAATAAGGTCAAGGTGAAGGTCAAAATGAGGTTAGGTGATACAGGCGTGTGGAGCGTGTTCATATACAACATCCATGCAAGTATGAAAGCTTTGTAGCAAGCTATAATGATGCTAGAAGAAACGGTCAATTTGGGTTAACCAGGACGGACGGACGAAGGGACGGACAAACGGACGGACAGGTGATTCACTATATGCCTCCCCATCTATCGATAGGGGGGCATAAAAATAAATGTAACATCACTGAAATTAAAACTTAACCCTCCTCCTGAAGAGATTATAACGAATCGCTGGCTTAGAATGAGAAGGTCGTAAGTGCTACTCATGACCTTATAAGACCCATACATATTAGAAATATACATCACAAGGCGCTTCTTATGAGCCTATTTTCAAGAAAATCGCAACAGGTCATGTTGACAAAACTGAAGTTGAACAAGTAATTATGAATTGCAAGCAATACAGAAGTCCCCTACCGGTTTTAAGCCATTTTCAATGTGTCTGTTGCCATAGCAACCACAATTTTGGTCGGAATCTAAATATTTTTGGACGTGCATTATCCCCTTATTGCCCCCTATCCACATATCAAGTTTCCTAAACCTAGCTTGGAAACTGTTTGAGTTATGTCAGGATCCAGATTTTTTGACGGACGGACTGACGGACGGATGGAGGGCAAACCTATAGTCCCCTCCGGTCAAAAACCGGTAGGGGACTAAAAAGCTTGATTTTCGATAAATGTGGCCGCGACTGGGATTTTTTGGCTAGTGGGTAAAAAAATCACATTTTCAGTTTTTAATGTTACAGTAATCTCTGAAGTTTAAATTTCCATATTCTGAAAATTTTAAGTCGATATCTTGAAAATTCAGTGATTTATGACTATTTTGATGACGCCTAGTAATTCGCATTTCGTTCAAAATGGCACCATTTCTGATGCAAAAACTTAAACAAATATGCTCTATATTGAACACATTTGAACGACTAACCAAGACATCATATCATATTTGATTTGTTCATTTCTTGTCACAAAGGTTTTTAGTTGCACATCAGTGAAAAATTATATTAATTTTTTTTTGGTTGCCTAGCAACCGCTAAATATTTACAAAATACAATATTTGGCACATGTGAAAGCCACTGTTATAGTGACAGAGGTGTCAAGGTGCAAGTTTTCCGTTTTTAATACCACAATAACCTCTGAAGATAACTTTTCAAATTTTGAAAATATCAAGTCGATAGTTTGAAAATTCAGTGTTTCATGACGATTTTGTAGATGCCTGTATTCCTTCAAAATCTTCAAATTTCTGATGCAAATCTTGTAACAACTATTCTATACATTAACCACATTTAAAGCCTAACCAAGACATATGTCATTCTTGATTTGTTCATTTGGTGTCACAAAGGTTCTTAGTTGCAAAACAGTGCAAAACCATGACCAAAATTATTTTGGTTGCCTAGCAACCGCTTAATATTTACAAAATACAACATTTAGCACATGTGAATGCCACTGTGATAGTGGGTCAAATAACCACCTTTTTATTTTAGTATCATTGTAAGAAGTGAACCTTTAATTTCAAATCATGAAAATTCCATGTTGATATCTTAAATAATTACCAAGTTATGGCAATTTTGCTGTTACTAAGGAACACCGTTTTTTCTCCAAAATAACTATCTAGGTCTAGAATTATTCAGACAGAACAAGCATGCCCAAACAATAAACAGACAACATATACTATACTTTAGATATTTTTATTTTCATCACCAATGTGTTTCATCATTTAAACATATGTTGATTTGACATTTTTGTGGTTGCCTAGCAACAGTGAGATAAATCAAAATATTGACAAAATTTAACAAAATACTGTGGTAATTAACTAGAGCAGTATGGATTTTGCAAAACTCATCATGTACAAATTAGAGCCATATTAAAACATGTAATTTATGAGAACATACATGCAGAAGTGTGCATTTTATGTGTATATAATAATCCACAAATACATGATTTCCAATAAATGATAGGTTATCAATTTTCTTCCAATTAAACACCGCTTATGGTAGTAAACACATAGCATAATTCTAAAACGTGACACAACAACATCTAAATCATTACTACAATTTACTGGTCCCTTATCATACAATTAATTAAAGTGTACATTTTAACATTTTCCTTTAATAGTTTCCTTGGCAACATTGAATATTCTGCATAGCAACAGCAATAATTTAAAGAAATAGAGTTTCAGGTATTTTTCAGATAGTTTTTAATAAATTATTCTGTAAATAGTTTTGTTATAACATTGTTTTATGTAATATTAGTGTATTTATTACAGGATAAGACACCTTTTACAAGGGTTAAGGCCATAACAATAAAATGTGAAGATATTTTGTGCACCATAAGCAAGTCCAATGTCAAGAACAGTATGGAACACTTTTTGGATCTATTATGGAAAAAAATGAATGTTCTAGGGTGTCAGAAAAATGTTAATTATGTTACATATTTTACACTATATTGTAACCTGTGGGTTGGGACATTCTTAGTCAAATGCCTTTTTTCTGAGAACCACCAGAAATTGCATGTGATGTCCTTTATGACTTCAGAAATGATAATAAATTTTGGTCTATAATCTGGTCTTTGATATGCTAGCTGTCTTGATAAAGACTGTGTCTTAGAAACCAGTTAATAAATACATGTACATAAATGTTTAAAAGCATAATTATGCTTTTAACTTTAACCAAATCATGAATACAATGTAAGTGCAAACAATTGAAAAACAACACACCATGTACTGGCATGATAATTCTAATCATGTGTTGACTATGTCTATACTAGATAGTCATGGTTCTGAGAAGCAATGTTCATTCATAACTAGAAGTTAGGCCAGTGATGGGGTGATTTGGCTCAGACACACAATGACATTATGATTAACACCCATCTTCAGATCAACATCTTGTTGTGCATATATCACTGTTTGACTAGGTCTTAAATATGAATCCTGTTACATCACTAGGATAACAGTTAATTAATCATGTGTTACACATTCATATTGAATATCATTCTGTATCTTCTTCAGCCATGGTTGTGTCCATTGATATCTCAGAAGTTGTGTGGTGCCCTTTAATGTGAAAATGAGTCTGATATTACATAATACAATTTATCCAATGCATGTAAATGATATAAAACTTTTATTTATGATTTATATTGTATTGAAATCCATAATTGGTGTACAAAAATCATGTTATTGAAACCAATAATCATATTAATAAAATTTATATATACAACATGAATCATGAAAAAAGCAAAAATACAACATAATGCATACACAATATGGTAGTAGGTAAGACACAATGTTTGCTACTAATTGTAAATATTATAATCAATCATTACAAAACTGAATGTACAAAATGTATACCTGTAAGGATTCATCATTGAATGGAGCTGTTATTGTCCTGCATGGTCACATAAACTGTCAAAATGGTATAATAGCAGGTAACTGAAAGAAAATAAAGAAAGTGAAAGTAGAAATCATTAACATTTTAAAGGTTTAACAGTATTAATAAAAATACATAGGTAGCAGAATAAAGTAATTCCATTTATTATTAAACATACATAAAATATTCTTCATAATGAAATTCAAAAACCTGCAATAATGTACAGATAATAATAATACCTGTTCATATTCAATCACTTGCATCAATACTGCTATCATCAGATATATCACTGTATTTTTTCTGAAAAAGAATGCAAACATTATTTCCAATAAAAGAAACTGATAGAATAAGGACAATGATTATCCACTTTGAGAGTAGAAGGTTGAAGGAATGATTTTTGGGAAACCACAGCCTATTGCAGACTAGTTGAATCAATAGAGTCACTTATACTAGGCTCACTTGAAGAGGTTCTGCTATGAGTGTTGGCAATATATTGTGACTGACCCTTAGGCATGTCATACCAAAGGGAAAAAAATAATATATGAAGCTACAAGCACACACAAGAATGTGGTATCATGAGACATAATAACATACATCCAGGTAAGTGTCTTCTTAGTGATACCTAGTTGGTTTCACAGGATCTTGATAAAGCTTTAATACATCATTCATGTTCACTTTTGAAATCAATGATCCATGTAAAATTCAACCACATGACATGATGATGTGACACTCACTGAATTTGCTCTATATAAGTACATGTAGATATCTATTGGCTATAAAGAAGCATACACACAAACCTTATTGAGTAAGAAAATGTACAGTTGTTTCCAAGTAGATGCCTACAGTGCATGTACTAAACATAGACCACCATGACAAACAGATACTCATAATCATGTTATTGAACTTTGAAGGGTTAACCCAAAAGCAATATTTAAATGTACATTGGGAGTGTCATTATGAGAATTTATAATCACCACACTCCTCCCACTTTTATTTAGAGGAAGCTCAATATCATGTTTATCAATATCAGATTTTCAGTGCGACGGTGCTTGAACTTGACAATAAATTAATAATAAATAGACGATGAACATAAATCTTCAAATCTAATATAAGCAAGTCAGTACGGTCAATCATTCAGTCAGACATAAATATTAGATATCTAGTTCTATCGTACACATGGCATACAATACAGTAGTCTAGAATGTTAGTACACGTTGATGATTCAATATAAATTTGAATTTACAGCGCCCATTTTGTTGGTAAAAAACATGAACGAACCACTTCCGGGTTTTACATCAATAAAAAACGGGACAAAAACACAAATTGTTCATCAATCAGGCAAACTAGCGAGTGTTAAATGGATCAGGACTTACCTAGCCTTGTTTGTTGATAATGTTGTAGACATTAAACTGTTTGAAGTGCACTTAAGACGACAAAATAAACAGTTTTTATTTCCGAAATGTGTCAGACGTGAAATATTATCAGGGGAGATGACTGCTGATCGATCGCCAGAAAACCACTTCCGTTACGAAACTATCCGTTTCTTCTCACTAAACTATCGGAACAAATCAACATTCTTCTCTCATGAATGTGAACAATTAATTAACAAAATCCACGTTTTCTTGTCTTGTGCCGACGTTTAATGTCAATATTCAAGAAATTGTGTGAGGTTTTTTTTGCCTCGTTTATTTTCGACGTTTACTCAACGACGTCATCTTGCGCGTAAGCCCAAAAGTCGCAGTCGCGGCCACAAATATTAATTAAGTGTAGTTTTTAGACAGTTGTTTCTTGTTTTCTCAAAATGGCGTTTTTGTACTGGCGACCTTCTCATTCTAAGCCAGCGATATCTCTTTGACAACACCATCTAATCATGGAGAGTCCCTTTACCCTGGCTATATTAATGTTAGTATTTGTGATCCAAGATTCGTACACCCGGTGGTGTGTAACAGGATGGAGCTGATCAATATAGGATATAGATAGTGTAATATCATACAGTAGTATTTGTGTATAATACATCAACAGCTGTGATAGCAACATGATCTAACAGCATTTCATACTGTAATACATGTACTATGTTTACTGTGCAGAAATAAACAAGACTGCGTTCAATAAACGCTTATGCCCCCTGTGGAAGCCTTGTTCATAAATAAGTCTAAGTCCAAAATAAGGTCAAGGTGAAGGTCAAAATGAGGTTAGGTGATACTGGCGTGTGGAGAATGTTCATACACAACATCCATGCAAGTATGAAAGCTTTGTAGCAAGCCATATTAATGCTAGAAGAAACGGTCAATTTGGGTTAACCAGGACGGACGGACGAACGGACGAACAGACGAACGGACGGACAGGTGAATCACTATATGCCTCCCCATCAATCGATAGGGGGGCATAAAAAATACGTATAGAGAATCTTGCATGAGTGCTCATTACATACGAGTTTTATTGAACCAGTGGACAAAATAATATGACAATGAGCACAAATGTAAGATTCTATTTATCACATGGCCTTACAGAATGCTCATTATCGTTCCAAATGATTATGTACGCTGCATAGGTTTCCAACAAAATTTAGCAGTACAATGAACATGACGTTGTGACGATGTTGGTATTATCCTGATGTCATGTGCCGATCAAGGCATGGATTGGCTAATTTAAATATGTATGGCACACTCTGAGAGTGACTAATGATAATTCTGGCACGGCTTTATGGCACTGCTGGATTGCAGTGATAAAAAAGGGTAAGGAATGAGTTTCCATTTATTTGGCATCCACAAGGAATGCAAGCCTCCCCATGTAGCAAATTTGTTGATCACCCATCTTACAGTGTAAGTTATAAATGCACATGGTATACATAAACAATCAGTAGATATTTTAAAAACATTACTGTACAAATATATGTATCATATAAAATAAGTCATTAAGAATTGCAAGCAATACCACAATTTTTGTCGGACTCAAAATATTTTTAGACGTGCATAACCCCTTATTGCCCCCTATCCACATACCAAGTTTCATAAACCTAGCTTGGAAACTGTTTCAGTAATATCAGGATCTAGAGTTTTTGACTGACGGACGGAGGGCAAACCTATAGTCCCCTCCGGTCACAAACCAGTAGGGGACTAATAATGTCATAGGCAAAAACTCTTACAGGAATGGTATGAATAAAATATCAAGCCCTACACCAACATCTGTTATGTATGATAACTGAGGTCAGTTACACTGAATAACATTGATTCATGGTATTCACTGTATCAACATTATAGGTTAAAAACCACTTTCCGGAATTCCGGATTTTTTTTGTTTTTTTTCCGGGGGATTCCAGCATATAGCATATAGAGCAAACAGGTACAATATTCGCGATTCTTTAGGATATGTTTTTCTAAATCTTAATAATAAAAATGTTTAATGATCATGTAAAATAATTTTTTGTACATTTTTTTAGTTTAAACGTTTAAAAAAAGAATAATATATACACTCACGCTATATGCCGCCTAACGTCGGAAATCCCCCCCGACCATGAAATTTTAGATTCCGGAAAACAGGTTTTATTCAGTAATGTCAATATCGAGAATAGGCCTTTCCCAAAACTAGGTGGTCTCCCTTGATTGACCATCGATTAGGTCCCTTGATTTTCAATAAAAATATTTCCGAGGTGTCCTGATAAGATCAGTATATGGACACCCCCAAAGTTGAGGTGTTTATCTGTCAAGAGAAGACAACTTTCAAGGGAGGGTAACCTAGTTTCGGAGAAGGCCTGTTATCGTTACACACATAATGTATGGATAACTAGTGCCATATCATAAAACAAACACACAAAATATAATAAACTGAGCACAAATTACACATAAAATATGAGCAATAATAAATAATATTACACATTATTAAATACACTTTAAATTCAACAAAAAATTTCTGTTGTTACAAGGCCAAGGAACCTTTTTCAGGTATTATTAAAGAAAACTGATATATTAGAAAAAGAAAATCCAAATTATTTTAGGGCAATAGCTGCAGAGGCATCTTTGTTATTAGATTCATTTTGAAATCAGATATTTATTCGGGTTTAACGTCGTTCGTCAACAATTTTTTCATTATAAAACAGTGTCAAATTTACCTAACCAGTTCTCCTAAACTGTTTCCTAACTACTACTAGCTTAGCCTTCCACAAGAACCCAGCAGTTTCTCCACATGTGGAGGAAAATTGATATTGTTCCACAAGACCCCAGCAGCTTCTCCACATGTGAAGGAAAATCGTGTTGTTCCACAAGCCCCCAGCAACTTCTCCACATGTGGAGGAAAATCGATATTGCTCCACAAGGCACCAGCAACTTATCCACATGTGGAGGAAGCTCAACGTTGTTATCGATTTTGTCTAGGAAGGATATGACCTGCCAAGACCAGGAATCAAACCC
Source organism: Spisula solida (assembly GCA_947247005.1). Lineage (NCBI taxonomy): Eukaryota > Metazoa > Mollusca > Bivalvia > Venerida > Mactridae > Spisula > Spisula solida. The sequence continues at coordinate 22,899,142 of OX365960.1, read as the reverse complement.
GAATAGCCTAGTTACAAATCCAGCACACTAACAAGTGGACCATTAACACAGTTTCCTTTAAAAATCAATAATTTATTTAGGGTATATGACATTTTCAACACCATGAATTTAATATTTTTCATGTTACTTAGTAACATCATTAAATAGATTTTAAATAAATCTACAGAAACCCACAAACATATCATACTATGGCACAATACAGAAATAAATACATAATATAATTTTGAACACATACATGTATATCTACAAATATATAATATTACATTTACACATTGCAAATACATGTATAACATACTTTGTGATTACATTTTGTGTTAAAACCTGTTGCCCTATAGAGACCCCTATTTAACCAATTTATTTCAATTTCAAATTGTATTCTAATGAGTCGACAATGTATACGCTAATTTACATACATGTACCAGTTACTTGATCTTGATTGGTAAACATCAGGGTTGTCAACAGAGCCAAATTAAAAATCCTGAAAAGCATAGGATACCGACCATTTTTGCCAAACAAGAGGCCTTTACCCACATTGTTTGCACATTTAACTCAGTTTTTATGGAATTAAGTCCTTCAGAGCAGATTATAGTGACTATAACTTTGCCATTTCATGAGATATTTTCATCAAATAACTTTTATTTTGGTCAGAAATTATAGCTCTTTCAGGATAGATAAATCCGGAATTTGGGATTAATCAGGAATAGTAACACACATGTAAACATACATTGTAAAACAAGAGCACCGCCTACGAGCGCTGAACGCTCCACTTTCTCGTACTTGATAGTAACCTTGCTCATCAGTGAGAGAAAACTAAAAGTAGCAAGGGCAGGTAACTTATATAGGTCACAGGGTTAAAAGTCTTGTCAGTACAGACTCCCCTTGTGTTGGTGAATAACTATGTTGAGTCTCAAATGGATACTTTTGATAGTCCTTGAGAAAATGACTCTGACATAAAAACGTAACCACCGCCAACGTAGAGGCACACGCTCACGCACACTATCCCATCACGACAGTAGCTGGAATTTCAAAAAGTCAAGCTAACAAGATAAATGCATTGAAACATAAAACAATTGGTATGGAAATGTAATAATTGTATAACACATGTGTTACTATGGAGTAAAAGGTTTATATTATGCACAATATAGAGATCCAACATTGTAACTCTTTTCAAAAAGCCTATATATTTTACATTCGACTTTCTCATTCGACGGAGACAGTCGCAATGCATGATCATTCAGTTTATCCCTGCCTAATTTGCCAATGACCTTCAACTTTAAAGGGAAGAGACAGAAAGTTTGAAAGACACAAGGAATCCATGCCAGGGGTGTCAACAGGGCCAAAATAAAAATCAGGAAAATTGTATGCAGTAGACCATTATTGCCAAACAAGAGGCCTTCAATGGCTTTCCATAATTAACGTAGTTTGTATTAAAGAAAATCCTTCAAAGCAGGTTAAATTTATTGTAACTTTGCCATTTCTTGAGATATTTTCATGAAATAACTTTTGTTTTGGCCAGAAATCTTTCAGGCATTATAAATCCGGAATTCCGGATAAATCAGGAAAATTGACACCACTGCCATGCATAATGATAAAGCCATTAATACTGTACAACCTCTCCCTAGCAACGTAATCATAGAGACAGATATGTTGTTGTTGACAGGATGTTGCTCTAGGCAGATTTATTGTTTAGTTAAGGCCATACCAAATTGTTACTTCATTAAACGTCCCCAGACTGATAGTTTGATGCTTCTTGAGACGGAAAAACAACAATTTTTTTAGCATATCCTCCCTCTAATTCAATGAGATTTGTCAAGAGTGTGTGTAATGCTAAATATTGACACTAAATTTAAGCTCAGTATTATTTTTTATTTCTCACAAACATGTTTTCAGTTATTGCAGTAAGCTATTATGATTGACAATGCATGAAAGCTATAAAAAAATTATGCGTTAGCCATAAAATGACTTGTTTTTTTCTCAGAATAGCTAGATAGGTTTTCGAACTTAGGGTGGATGCTAAACGAAAATTTGATTTGGTATGGCCTAACTCTTAGAGAGGGCCACTATAGAGAGGTTTAGGCTTATGAAGAGGGCCACTAGAGAGGTTTTGGCTCAAAAAAGGGTTACTACAAATGTTGTTCAAGAGTAGGCTACTAAAGAGAGGTTGTTGCTCAAACGATGTTAACTATAGAGTTTGTTGCTCTAGAGAGGGCCGTTATAAAGAGGTTGTTGCTCTAGAGAGGGCTGTTATAAAGAGGTTGTTGCTCTAGAGAGGGCCGTTATAAAGAGGTTGTTGCTCTAGAGAGGGCCGTTATAAAGAGGTTGTTGCTCTAGAGAGGGCCGTTATAAAGAGGTTGTTGCTCTAGAGAGGGCCGTTATAAAGAGGTTGTTGCTCAAAATAGGGCCGTTATATAAAGGTTGTTGCTCAAAAGAAGGAAAATAATAATTACAGGGAGGTTACATTTGTTGTCCGTGTAACTGACTTGCTAACAGTTCCAAGAAATCTACAAGAAATCACAGACAATCAATGTTCCTTCAGTTGTCCATTGACAGATTTTAATGCAGAAATAAGGCTATCCACTCATATGAGAGAAAAAATCTCCAGTCTTTTCAGATCATTATCAGTATTCCTTCAGACATCACGTAGTGTAGGACTTTGGTAAAACAATCAAATTTTCTGCATCTGTAAAATAAAGAGAAAACAATTATTCTCAGAACCAAAGTCCATAAATGTCACGTGTATTTACAACATTGTCAAAACAAAAAGAAACACTATAAGGGTTTTTTACACAAAAAATGTATGTCTCCTACAAGGGGCCATAACTCTGGTAAAAATCATCTGACATTGTGCACAACCACGATTGCTACCAAGTAATTATGTGAAGTTTAAGTGAGGCAACAATTGCAAAATAATATTTTGCTTTCTGTACATTTCACTAATGTGATTTTTTCGGCATACTGTTTTGACAGATATAGTTAACATTCTATAGTCAATTATTGAACGTGTGTGAAAAAAAACATCCTAATTCCTTGTATTTAAGTTGCCCGCGGGTGACCCCAGAAGAATTAGACGTTTTCAATTTTTTTATGTCTAAATCCCCACCCTGGTGACAATGTTGACTGTCTAAATCCCCACCATGGGGCATAGTTTTTCATTTGGGTGCTTTAATAACTAGAAATTTGTGCCCTTGGGCAAATTATGTCGAGCCTCGGCGCACGTTGAAAAATGGCTACAACTTTAATTAGCCTTCAATTTGACCTTTGACCTCCAACACTGACCTTGACCTTTGAGATAGGAACCTGAGGGTTGGGCATGACACTCCGCCTACTGGAGGTTAACATTCATGGCAAATATAAGAAAGATTGGTCAATGTATGACAAAGTTATGGTCCGGACAAGCTTCAATTTGACCTTTGACCTCCAACTGTGACCTTGACCTTTGAAATAGGAACCTGGGGGTTGGGCATGACACTCCTCCTCATGGAGGTGAACATTCATGCCAAATATAAGCAACATTGGTCAAAGCATGACATAGTTATGGTCTGGACAAGCTTCAATTTGACCTTTGACCTCCAACTGTGACCTTGACCTTTGAGATAGGAACCTGGGGGTTGGGCATGACACTCCTCCTCATGGAGGTGAACATTCATGCAAAATATAAGCAACATTGGTCAAAGCATGACAAAGTTTTGGTCCGGACAAGCTTCAATTTGACCTTTGACATCCAACTGTCACCTTAACCTTTGAGATAGGAACCTGGGGGTTGGGCATGACACTCCTCCTCATGGAGGTGAACATTCATGCCAAATATAAGCAACATTGGTCAAAGCATGACAAAGTTATGGTTCGGACAAGCTTCAATTTGACCTTAGACCTCCAACTGTCACCTTGACCTTTAAGATAGGAACCTGGGGGTTGGCCATGACACTCCTCCTCATGGAGGTGAACATCAGACATGGAGTAATCGATTAAAGTAATCATGATGATTAATAATCGATTACTTTTTTCAAGTAATCATCATTAATCAGTAATCATGGATTTTTCTGATTAATGATTAATAATTTAATTGATTAATGATGAAAAAAAGGCTGTAATCATGATTACTTTACGATTACTTTTTGATTACTTTGTGTTTATATATGAGAATGATCAGCAGAAAATATGTTTTCAGTTACAAAAACACAATGATAATAACTACCAAAACTAAATAGAATTAATTATATTTTCAGTGAATTATCAGTCAATAATATTGATTTAATATTTATTAAGTCTATAGACGTAATAATAAATGTAAGTAATACTATGTAATAAGCTTTAAACAGGCATTTTGTGCAATGAAATATTTGTATAAATATATAGATAACAAACATTACATCATGTTTAAAACATGACTGTGTGTTAGAATATTACACTTCATGATGCAGTTGGGCAATTCACACCTATTTAAGTGTACCCTATTTCAAGCTCAGAGCTGCATGTATCTTTCCTGGGGCAAACATTTGTATTGTTAGTTAAACTAATTGATGTGGTTTAATTGTCACTCTATTGTTCAAGAAACACCAGGATAGTTATAGTTTACCCTACTTTTTTCAATAAAAACATTTAAGGGATTTTAAGACTTGTCATACATTGATCTGTTTTAACCTTGGGTGAATCTCATAATTACTGTAAGCCGTTGTAACCAAGAATTTTAGATGTTCAGTTAATAGTATTTAAACAAGTATACTTATTTTGCTTAAATGTCAAAAGTGTTGAACAATTTCTTACTATAACAAATAGTTAAGTTCTGTATCAGTTATTACTTAAACCCAGAGCAGATTAGTTTGGCTGCTTAGAGTCATTTTATATATCAAGAAAACGTACCTTGGATTAAGGCTTGGTGACAAAACTTTTGAACGCCTGATGATGATTAATTATAACATATATATTTGAACTTTATTCATGTAAAGAAAACCATTTGTCTCTTGAACACAGTACCCACTAGTTGAATATATTTTGTGTGTCTAATTGATAAGTCTGCTTAGTATTAGATAGACACACTGTAACTGTTTTATAAACATGTCCTTTAACTTTGTTTTGTTCTGTGTCTTTGAAAAGTAATCGTTAATCATGCGATTACTTCAATTAACGATTAATAATTTAATCGATTAACAACAATTTGTCAGTTAATCGATTATTAATCGATTATCCAAAAATGTCAAAATAATCGATTAATAATCGATTACTTTTCAAAGTAATCGACTCCATGTCTGGTGAACATTCATGCCAAATATAAGCAACATTGGTCAAAGCATGACAAAGTTATAGTCCGGACAAAATCGGACGGACGGACGCACGCACATACACCAAGTGGCGACTAAGTCTCGCTCACCGCAAGCGGGCTCGACAAAAACACACATAAAAGTATCACTGTCGTCTTTCATGGTGTCAAAATTCCTGAACCAAAGTCTTACCCGGACTAGGAGTCGATAAGGTTAATTCCCGCCTGTCGGGAAGATTCATCTGTCTAATTCCCCCTGTATCCCCGCCAACCCCCCGGGCGGACATAATATAGACTGGTGCATTAGTCTATTTACTAGTTGACTAGTTTTGGGAGAGAAAATGGGACTTTAGAAGACTACCAGTACATATTCCAGTGTTTTAGGTTACTACTTACCATTTTCATGCAGCAAGTTACCTAACACAAGACCAATGAAAGATTCCTTCACCGGATCTTTTTTATCACTTGGAATATACTCCCTGGAAACACATAATAAAACAACATTGTTAATTAGTAATTACATATAAAATACTGTTTTAATTACATTCCAAATCACTGAGACAGAAGTCAAAGCATTCTTGATTAAAACGATAGCTAAACAAGATATGGGGTCGAATGTTTAGTGTACCAAGTAAAACTGAATCTTGTTTTATTTGCATTTATTTTTATCCTCGCCACCGGAAATCCATATGGGCGAGGCCCCCAGAAGAGGTTAGTTACTTTAGTTCTTGGGGGATAGTGCATGATACAGAAGATGCCCCAGTTCAAGAAGCCTCCCTGGTTCTTTTACGTGCCGATGTAAAGCATCATACACGGGACCTCGCTTAATGTCCCGTCCAAAGACTGCTAGTAATTTCAGTTATGTTAGGTGGGAAACACTGAAAAGCATTTCTGTTTTTGACCGTCTGGAGTAGGACACTGAATCTCTCTATGCCTGTGCCCCTTGTTTTATACTCTTATGCCCTTCTTTAACATGCCCATTGTATAGCACTGATACACGCGAGACTACCTCTGGGTTTCAAACCAGTTGATCTCTAGTTGGGTGGGAATTCTGGAATTTCCAATGCCCCTGACCAATTTTAAGCCAGGGACCTCCAGGTTGGTAGTGGAGACCGCTCACCACTTATCCATTGTGCCACTTATTTGAGGAATGTAATACATGATTAAACATGCATGTACGTTAAGTGCCGGTATCAGGTTTTTGATTTGTAAATTACAGGGGTGTCAACAGAGCCAAATTAAAAATCCAGAAATTCATTTGCGGCTGCCCAATTTTGCCAAAAACTTCAACCACATTGTTTCCATATTTCAATTTTTCTTATTTAACTCAATTTGTATTGAATGAAATCCTTCAGAGCAGATTAATATTGACCATACCTTTGCCATTGCTAGAGATATTTTTGTCAAATAACTTTTATTTTTGTCAGGAAACAAAGCTTTTTCAGGATAATTAAATCCGCAATTTATCAGGAATATTGACACCCCTGAAATTAGTGACACTTACCAGCCGATGTGCTGTTTACATCTAGGACATCCTAATATAATCCAGTTAAACCCTGGCCACCATGTGTCACTGTTTGTCTCCTAAATATAGGCAATTTCAACATTACATCAGACATACAGGAACATGATAAAATTAAATATTCTGAAAAAGCTGAAATACTGAAAAATTGTCAATTTATACAGAGAAATTAAAGAAAAACAAGTCACTAAGAATTGCAAGCAATACAGAAGTTCCCTACTGGTTTTTAGCCATTTCAATGTTTCTGTTGCCATGACAACCACAATTTTTGTCAGAATAAAAATATTTTTAGACGTGCATTGCCCCCTATCCACATCCCAAGTTTCATAAACCTAGCTTGGAAACGGTTTGATTTATGTCAGGATCCAGATCATTTGATGGACAGACGGACGTTCTAATGAGACGGTATTTTACGGAATGAAGAGAAGTTATGTGTCTAATTTTAGCCACATAAAAGAAAATTTTAGCCACATAAAAGAAAATTCTACATTCGTTTTAACTATTTTCAACTGGTTTGTCCATAAAAAGTATACGACTGACGTACGGACGGAGGGCAAACCTATAGACCCTTCCTGTCAAAATTGGTAGGGGACTAACAAGACTTTTTGGTTCAGTTTGATTTAGTGTCATTTTATGACAACTAATAGACACGTAGTGCATTGAAATGAGTTTCATAAAGATTAGGCCGAATTTGTGACTTCAAGTGACTATACTTACACAAGGGTTTTCTAAGATTAGACCTAGTGACCATGTTTTTGACCAAAGATGACCCAATATCGAACTTGACCTAGATTTTGTTAATGTGATCAAGTTTCATAAAGATTAGGACTAAATTGTGATCTCTAGGGACAACACAAGATTTTTGTATGATTTAACATAGTGACCTAGTTTTTGACCGAAGATGGCCCAATATCAAATTCGAGCTAGACTTTGTTGAGATGATCATTGTGACCAAGTTTCATAAAATTGTGGCCTCTGGTGACTACACAAGCAAATTGTGGACAGACAGACGGTGTATGGATAAAGAGTGATTACAAAACCTAAGTTGCTCATAAAGAAAGGGAGATAATTTGTAAGTTGCTTAACTAATAAGTTACTCATTCTCCCATTTTAATTTATTGATTTATAAGTTTAAGCGATCATGTGTAAGTGCATAAGTACACTTGTCAAAATTAGCAGCACAAGTTTATTTTACATCAGCGCTTTTTTTCGAGCCCTTGGATGGGGCCTTACCTTTAATTAGAGGGGAAAAGCACTGGTATTTTGGTAACATGGGAAATGATTTTGTTGGAAGTAACTTCATTTTTGGGGAAAACTTCATGATTTTAAAGAATTTTTTCCAGGGGAAGGGGTCTTATAATGGCCCCTTCAGGGGTTCCACTAACTTCTGAATCTGAATGGTATCCTCGATAGCCTAGTGGTTGAGCGTTCGCTTCGAGTGCGGGAGGTCTCGGGTTCGATCCCTGACCGCGTCATACCAAAGACGAAATAAAAATGGTACCAGAAATTCCCTTGCTAGACGCTCAGCATAAAAAGGGAATACGGCTTCTCTTCTCTCAAACCCTCATGGCGATGGATAACATCAGGAATGAGTTGTCGAGAGTGATTAATATAAGTTGGAAAAACTTGTTTCACAATCGACCTTAAATAAATTAGTATAAACTAACAGTGGTATCTGAATGGTCAATTTGATACGTTTTACTAAATTTCACGATTTTATAGTCAAAATACCCATGATTTTAAGAGACATGACTCTTCAATAAAAAATCTCCAGGGTCAAAATTCGGCTGTTTGGAAATTTCAAGGGTCGAAACCCCTTCTCCCGAGTCAAGTGGAACCCTTGTCCTATCATATAAAGAAAAAAAGCCCTGTACATGTTTAAATCATTACCTGACTTGCTCTGTATACACTTGCTTTAGAAGCAGTAATCACCTCATATTGATGACCTGAAAAATAAAAATACTGTAAAACATGTGTTAGTGATTACATGAATTAAGCAACCACCTATTTTAACCAGTCAAAAGTACTTAAAGTCACATTATCTCTCCAAAAACTTTTTTTCCCGATCATCCAGTACATAGATTAAATACAAAGAATTAGGATATTGTTCACAAATGAGCTATATTTGACGACAGAATGTCAGTTATATCTGTCGAAATAGTATGCCAAAAATCACATTTATTAAAAAATGTATGGATGACAAAATACTAATTTTGCTAGAGTTGCTCCCCTTAGACTTTAACTTACGCATTTATTGTTTACATTTCGTTGTTTTGTTTACAAACTAACTAGAGGCTTTAGTTAGTTTTCTTCCATCTTATGGTGTTCCACCTCTGGAACTCAATTAAAGTGCTCACAATGCATCATTTTTGCAGATAGGTTGCCAAGTTATTGCTTTTTGAAAATAGCAATTTAAGGCATAATGGGGCTTTAATAAGAACTTTTTTCATATTGAATACATTATGTTTTTAAACTGCCTTAAGCCTTGACTGCCTTAAACACAGATGACTGTATCGTGATGTAGGCTTGCATATTACATTTAAATATAAATACTGTACAACCATTATTTTAATGGTGGTTGACTTTTCATTGATTTTGATTTTAAACACAACCAAGAAATATAATGCCTAGGATTTATCGAAGTCATAAATACATAACATGGTTTTCCCCATCCATGTTTGTAATATATGAATTTACGACCCCACGAAAATGGATTTTTATAAAAATCCACAAAATTGAATACCAACGAAAATATGTCATTTTACAGTGATGGCCTCAAATACAGGTCAAAATGAAGTTTTGTTCTCCACAACTATTGATCAAATTTTGATGAAACTTCACAAAAGTCAAGGAGAGTTGGTACCAAGCCTAAGTAGGCAAATATTGTCTTGAATTTTTTAACAGTTGATTTTTAGCTAGAGTTTATATGGTCAAAAATAATTTTTTACGGACTTGTTAACCTTAACTAATAACTACTAAATTGGCAAACTCATTTTTTACCAGTAAAGGGCAATAACTCTGGCAAAGATCAGGATTGTTTTGCGATGGTGGCTATGGCCAAGGGAAGAAACAGTTGCAGGGATTTTGAAGGTAACAAAAAGAAGGGCTTTCAAAAGTAAATCTTTTACCATGTGGATTTTGAAACAACTGTATAAGAACATCTGGTGTATGACCGATGGTTTTATTTCGAATCTTCAAGGCTTGTTCACTCGGTCTGTCCACGATATCTACCAACTCAACAATCTCAGCTCCACATTTTCTGCATAAAAAGAAATCTGAAATAGTAAAGATATTCCATGTAAGCATGAGTGAGTAGTTTCTCTGTAACTGTAACTAATGTGTCAAAATCCTGGGCTAGACAGATATAGGCCTATTGTTTAAATGCCTATACACTATATATTCTGTTTGAAGTAAGAGCCGAAACTTTTCTGCACTGGGCGTGTCAGCATGATCTACTCCAGAGCTTCATTGTCTGCGACACACGCCCAATGTGCACGTCTTGACAGATATGCTAGTGTTTTTCATGTATTTTTCAGCACTGCATAATTCAGGTTTATGTAATACAAACTGGAATGTCGAATGAAACCAAGTGCTTAGAAATTAACACTTTTAAAACTGCTTTAAAATATAAATTGTTAAAGGGAGGCAATATTTTCACCAATACGGACAATTTGGTATATAGACTGCTAAGCTGTCTCCAAGTGGCTGCTTCATTAATTCTGACGGTCCAGCCTACGAGGGGTGTCAACAGGGTCAAATTACAAATCCTGAAAATCGAATGCGGCCGACCATTTTTGTCAAACAAGAGACATTCAATCGCATTATTTCCATATTTAACTCAGTTTGTATAGAATATAATCCTTCTGAGAAGATTAAATAGGCCATAACTTTGCCATTTCTTGAGATCATCAAATAACTTTTATTTTGGTCAGATATCATAGCTCTTTCAGGATAGCTAAATCCGGAATTCCGGATTTATCCGGAATATTGACACCCCTGGGTACTGTTAGCGTCGAAATGGTTTGACTATTTGCACGCATGTTAATTAAATGTATATGACACTCTATATTAACGTAAATATGCTGCCGCTTACACATATCGATCGGCCGATAAACAATGTTACCGCGTTAAGCGTAAAACGCACTAGTCAAATTCTACCCTGCTTTATGTAAGACCTCATAATTTTCGTATCTGTTATCCGATTTTAAATATTTAAAGCTTGTAATGAAGCAGAGATATATGTCTGTCTTTTAATACAACATTCATCATGATACCCTAATTATTAAATCCACGGCGACGAGTAAGAATCCGTTCCGCGTAAAAGTAAGTTTAAAATACCTCTTTTTTTACCAAATAAAAATACAACCAACGGTCGAAAATCATCAAATATGAATTTAATTTTCGATCGATTTTGTTCATTAAATCTTGTTTTAAAAGCTAATACTTTAAGGTTTTATAAAATGTAAAACTTATTTATAAAGCATTTGTGAGTTGTCGATATGTATAAGCGGCAGCATATTTACAACTTTTACATACGTTAATATAGAGTGTCATATACATTTAATTAACATGCGTGCTATTTGGTATGATGTATATTATGTTTGATATGAGGAATTTAACGAATGAGAAATACCAGCCCTAGTGAATACAACTTTAAAGAGTACAACTTGTCAAAGGGAGGCAACTTCGTATGAAATTCATGATAACAAGTCAATTTATGAAAATAAAGGATAGATAAAATAGGGAAAAAATCATAAACGATCCAACAAACCCTAACTGCATATTATAAATACCTATACACTGATTTATACAATATACGCATTGGTGTAATGAGGATTTAATGTGAATAGTGCGTTATCCGAACTCTACTCAGGTTTTCAGAAAATTGCAACATGTGATCAATACACGAAATGACATGTCAATGCAAATCAGCGAAAGGATTCTAATAAAACAGAAGTCAATAACGTGCCATGAAATTCATGTGAAGATGCATCAATTGCAATGTTAACAACAGACAGGAGGAATAAAACGCATAGAAATCGAAATATCGCTGTCACTTTCCACACTATGGAGGCTGACATCTTGACTGATGCACTTTGGGATATGTTTACATTCCAAAACATTGCATGACAGTAATCACGTGAACTACCTAGTTATCAACCAATCAGATCACTCATACGAAATCGGCAACGGCTGTTCTGGTATGAGCTTTACAAGTCGGGAAATAATTTTTACGTCGGTTATCTGTTAACATGATCTAAATGCGGAAACAATTTCGATCTGCGTGTGTTATGAAAACTCTTTTAGTTAAAAATAACCACATACTAGATCGGAAACAGCTAATGCGTACGTGCAATTTGGATAAAAAACAAACTTCTAAAAATAACTGCGTAGCTAAATTATGCGACCCAAATAAACAGCTCCGGCAAGATTTGATTGACGTGCTGTCAAACCCAATGTTACTGGGTCAATCTGCTGAAATAAGCGAGTTTGTCCCGAAAATCGATTTTGTCTATACGTAAAACTCATGGACTCTTTCAAATCGAGCGTTTGTGGAGAAGAAATCATGAAAAATGAGCTAATATTGCTTGATTACATGAACGTTAAAAATAAACAGCTGACTTCAGCAACCTTCACCTTCCAAACCGGTCCATCGGCCAATCAAATTCTGGAGGTGTGCGAGTTTAATCCAATGAATTGCACGCTTTATATCACGTGGTTTTGTTGATATCGTCAAGTAATCCCGCCCATAAATAGACATCAAAACAAACCGGCAGAAATACCGGCATATGTTTGTGGACAAAAAGTTAAATTGTAATGTGAATATTTTGACAATCTAGTGACCTATATAACAGATGTGATCTGTGGGGTGTCTTTTGACGGAAATTCCGAAGAATTGGATCAAGATGTTTGGAACTAGAAGACTTGCAAAACGATCAATTATCGGGACTAGGGTTGCGGCGAAATGGCAAGATGGCCGCTATTATCCCGGTGTAATAGAGGGTGAATACGCAGAGGAATCTCCGTTTAATGATGCTGTGTACACGGTTAAATTCGAGGATGGTTATGACAAATCAATACCCGCGAAAAGTATCATTGGACCTGGTTTTCAATCGAACTCAACTGCTGTGCTGAAAAATGGCCAAAAAGTGTTTCTGACTTTGAATGGACGGGAGGTCACTGGTTTAGTTATTAACCACTGTACGGACACAGATGATGTGCTTATCAGTGCCCAGCAAACAAATGGCAATGACATAGAGGTGACGAAAAGAATCGATGAAGTTAGACTCATGAAAAGTAGGAAATCTGCCAGATTGGCAGACCAGGACACAGACTATTCTAAACTTGCAGACCTGCAGTTGACAGAGTCAAAGAAACGAACAGTATCTTCTGGTATTGATGTTCCGCATAAACACAGGTAATACACCTTTAAATACGTGTGTTTCATAATTACATACATTATTTCTAAATTACCGTATCTGATAATGTATATCATTCATTATGTAGATTAGAGTTCATTCAACTCTCACAAACACAATCAGACAAACTGTACCCTTTACTTGCTGCTTACTGCACTTCTACTCACTCCAAAGTTTATCACATTCACATCACCCCAACACACTTCGGTCATTCTAAAACATTCCACTCGTCCAGAACACAATTAAATCACTCCAACACACACATATCACTCCAACACATTCAGTCCACTCAATCCACTCACTCCAACACATTCAGACCACTTTACTCACTCCACATTCAGACCACTCCACTCACAACAACACATTCAGACCACTCCACTCATTCCTTATTCAGACCATTCCACTCACTCCAACACATACAGACCACTCCACTCACTCCAACACATTCATACCACACCAACACACAGACCACTCCACTCTCTCCAACACACACGGACCACTCCACTCACTCAAACACATTCAGATCGACCACTCCACTCACTCCAACACATTCAGATCGACCACTTCCTTCATTCCAACACATTCAGGCCACTCCCTTCACTCCAACACATTCAGACCACTCCCTTCACTCCAACACATTCAAACCACTCCACTCCAACACATTCAGACCACTCCACTCACTCCACACACACATACCACTCCACTCACTCCACATTCAGACCACTCCACTCACTCCAACACATTCAGACCACTCCACTCTCTCCAACTCATTCAGACCACTCCACTCACTCCTACACATTCAGACCACTCCACTCACTCCTACACATTCAGACCACTCCACTCACTCCAACAAATTCAAACCACTCCACTCACTCCAACACATTCAGACCACTCCACTCTCTCCAACACATTCAGACCACTCCACTCTCTCCAACACATTCAGACCACTCCACTCACTCCTACACATTCAGACCACTCCACTCACTCCAACAAATTCAAACACACACAGACCACTCCACTCACTCCAACACAATCAGACCACTCCACTCCCTCCAACACATTCAGACCACTCCACTCCAACAACGTTGGTACTTTTTCAGCTTATTTTATTAATCTGGGTCATTAACACTTGACAAACAAAATATAATATCACAGTGTTTATATTATGTGTGTATTTCATTCTTTGATGTATTTGTACTTACTTAACATTTGAACATTGGAACTTTGACATTAAAACACTTCAGAGGTAGTTAGCCTACAAATATATTCTTCAGTTATTTTGACAAAGTACTGATTTGTCACAATGAAAAATGGAAATAATGGTGCTGCCTTAAATGTTAAATTAATGGTCAATCTCTGAATGCTGCCATGCCATTGGTTAGTTTTAAGCAATGGTGCAAAAAACCATCCAATCAGATGTCCTTGTTTTAAGACTTAACTTCAAATTCTCAGCTGACAGAATATACAGCTAGCTGTTGACATTTAAAAGATATGCTGTATAAGCAATACAAAATTTTACAAATTTAACAATACACAAAGGGGCACAGTTTGCTAGTCTTAAAAATCAAGCGCATCTGAAATTCTATTTTAATTATCAAATTATTAATAAAGTGTCAAAAAGCTTCTCTGCTCCAAGACTCAATCAGTGGACAAAGAACAATAGTTAAACTATTACTGCAGATTTATTTATAAATATAAACAACAATAGAATAAGAACTAAATGTCAAGTTTTGAACAATGACATTTTATCTCTTTTGTTGTAGTTTATATATCAGATGTGGTGTAACACTAGCTGAAAGTAAACATTTATCTATTATCTATCTAATTTATCAAAATAATAAATGTGTAACCTATCCAATAATTTTTTTTACACAAAGGGGAGTCAGCTGCGGGTAGTTTTTCAAGCGCAAATGAAATTCGTTATTAATTATTAAATTATTAATAAATTAATCATATTAAATAAAATTAAACAGATCAACTCCAAGACGTTTCTACATTTCAACTTTAATAACTAAGTGAGCTCTTCATAATGCAAGTTAAAATTAATTTATTCTTATTATTGATAAATTATTTCTAACTCATAAAACAATTCTCTTAATTAATATCTTCAGTTAATGAACCGGTCTAACATGTTTGGCTGACAGGTTACATGACAATGTCACATGATACCGGTATTTAATCACTTCAAAAATACTATACAATAATATGATATTAAGATGATATCATTTCAATCTATTCTGTCCTGACATATTATTAATATTATATGATATTATATTGCGGAAAGAATGATAGTAATCCCAGTGATTAAATCACTAGCACCTGTGGTATTCTATATTGATTCATACAGCAGCTGCCTGAGTGTCTATCTTGTCTAACCTGAATCAAGGCTGCAGTTCCATCGCATAATGCTTTATACGTTTATCCCACAGGTAAAAGTATCATTGATTTATAGTAAAAAAAAAAAAAATCTTTTTTGTAAAATTTTCGAAAAAACTTTTTTTGCTCTTAATCAATGATACAGTTACCTGTGGTATATCCCTCATAATGTTTAAAGATAGATGTTTTAAATTTGGTTATTTCCCCTTGTTTATATATAATATACTGCCATAGTACATAGTGTTTTGCTTTTTATGATGGATGGATGTATTGTTTTACTGATGGCAGTCGGTCTGCCTTTTAGAACAGTCTGAACACTTCAGCCATTTGAAAGATTGGTTAAAATGAAAGGTTGGTCATGACTAACAGATGACCCTTATTGTCTTTTCGGTTCAGTATGTCCAAGGTCAAGATTGTAGGGGACGTTTGTCAGCAAATGAGGCGATATTGTGTAATTAGTAACAAGCTTTTTTCTTTTGCCGATTATGTTTAATCTAGACTATAATTAGTGTCCTGTAACTAATTAAATATTCACCACTTTCTTCCCCGTAAATAATCATTGATCAAATGGTCAAACAAGCAACACAAACAGTGGTTTCCCTGTATTATCACCCCTCAAAGGGCCTATGTATTACCGCCACTAATATTCCAATGTTTTGTACCGGGTAATTGTTGCAACATGACCAATCACCATGCATGCATGGACTCTGGTGTTCGATTCTGATGTGTATATGGAGGCACAGTATTTTGTGAGAGAGTGTTGTTCATGTGAATCAATCTCACCTAATTCTATCTTGTGCTGTAACATTTAAGAGGTACCTCATGTCCAACATATTAGCAGCATTGTTGACCTATAATTATCAGAAATCATGATAAGATACTATCAGGGATCATACATAGGGCTCAGATTGTGGAAGATTGTGGGGGAGCAATTGTAAGATACATTTGCAAGCAGCTGTTATCTCACTCAGCATCAATTTCATTCAATGTTTCAAGTCTATTTAAAGGGACTGCCTCACATATTGGTGTATTGCAAAAATAAAATAAAATTGTCAAATATTCATGTAATTTTGGTATAGTTTCCTGTATATGCCATAAACAACCACATTGACATAAAAAATAACTTGGGAAACATCGGCATTTTGTAGTAATTTAGCATTTTTACACCCAAAATTCTATAGGGTATTAACACCCTATAGAATTAGCACTACTATCACTTAAATTGCCTGAAATTTGTTTCCATTCGACGAAAAAAAATTGCGAAACGAACACAACATTTTTTAAGGAAACTCTGCGATAAATTTCAAACAGAAAAATACTGAGTGCCAACTATCAAGAGTGATTTAAATTGCTTATATGACATAAATCTTTCATAAAACAACCACCAGTGACTTTCTCTTAAATAAATACTTAGTTAGGTAGGAAAATTACGTCATACAAAAATTTAAGCCCAATTATCTGTGAGGCAGCACCTTTAAGATCCCATCTGACTCTAATTAAATTATTGGAAGTGTTCATTATGGGCTATTATTATTACAGGGGTTACCAAGCTTCTGAATCGGAATTAAGGGTCAGTTTGATACTTTTTGACTAAATTTTACCATTATATAGACAAAATACCTGGTGATTTTAAGAGAAAATGACCCTTCAAACAAAAATCTTGAGGGTCAAAATGTGGCTTTTTTTGGTAATTTCAAGGGTCAAAACCCCTAAGTAACTCCCAGGGTATATGTACATTTGATCAATCATGCTGTTATTTCAGTTGTTGGTTAGCTGAACCCTTGTTCAACTCACAGTGAACGCGGACGACTGACTCAGACCAATGGGTGTCGTTTGATCATATTTATAACATTCCTCAAATATGAGACATTGTCTGGAAGTTAAAGGGACTGCCTCACAAATTGGTGATTTACAAAAACAAAATTGACAAATATTAGCGTAAGTTTGGTATAGTTATCTGTATATCGCATATACATGCAACCACACTGACATCTAAAATAACTTGAGAAAGTTCGGCATTTTGTAGTTATTTAGTAATTTTACATAAAAAATTCTATAGGGTATTAATACCCTATAGAATTAACACTACTTATTACTTAAATTGCCTGAATTGTTTTCGCATTTGATAAAAACGAATCGAAAAAACAAACCAAATACATGTACCTCAGTGATGTTTACGCTGTAGTTTGTTGATGTTACAGTTCAATCATGTGTGAATTACATACTTCACAAAGCATGTTGGAAGGAAACTTAGCGATTTTTTTCAAGAACAAAATACTCAGTGGGTGATATCGAGAGTGGTTAAAATTGCTTATCTGCACCAAATCTTGCATAAAGCAACCGTCAGTGGCTTTCTATTACATCAATACTTGGTTAGGTTGGAAAATCACGATATCCAAAAATTTTAGCCCAATCTGTGAGGCAGCACCAGGTCCTTTAAGAAAGAATAAAGTTTTACTCTTTATTCAACCCTTACAGTGGAGATCATGTTTATAATAAACTGTCTGGTATGCATAAAAAATAGTGTGCAAAAGTACCCACCAGCTAGTCATTGGATAATGGCACATTTTTATTGTTCACTCATCCAATAGATTGCTGGTGGGCACTTTGCATTTGAATTGGTGATCTCGACTATAATATTACTAAAATACCATGGCAACACAATATCATTGGCAATGCAGATTTGAAGGGCCCAATTAAGTTATCTCAATTTTGAGGGTTTACTGTTGAAATACATAGTAACAATGAAACTATGGTTTGATGAACGACCGGAAAGGAAGCACTTAAATTGGCAATAAATAAATAGATTATTCATATTGATAACACCCTCTGGCCCCTTAGATTATCAATGCATTTAGTAAATTTAGAATGTAATGGTAAATCATTCATTTTCGTGGGTATTAAATTTTGCATATTATGGTAAAATTGTAATTTGTTGGATTCTCAAATTCATGGATTGAATATTATTGAAGGGAAATCACTTGTTTACTTCTTTTGAGGTCAATTATTCGAGGGGATTTATTTTCGCTATCTGAAATTGATCCGCGAAATCAACAAAAATTAATCTGGCGCAAATTTTAATAATTTTACCGTACCAGGTATTTAAAAATAACCATACTATTGTTCAAGCATGCTGCGAAATTAGCATCTGTCCGGCTTCCCAGGACAAGTACATTAAAAATTCAGTGATTTTTTTCGCTTCTTTAGGAAAGGGTCCGGGTCCTTTCAGATTGGGAATTTTCGCGTCGTGACAACTTGAAATTGGGAATGTTTCATGAAGTAGAAAGGCCAAATAAAACAGAAAAAGAGATTACATGTTACTGTTTACTGGTTTCTGTAAACTTTTATGCTTGACCTCTTGTAAAAAATGTTCATAACTTTGTCATTTTATGTCTGATTTTGAATTTTTTTTTTTTAAATGTTCATTGGGAATATCTCCCTTCATATTTGGGAAAATTAGAGCCTTTTTTAAATTGAGAAAGTACCGTTTACTGGTAGCAAACAAAGAAGGAAAAAAATCACTGATTATAAACTACTGATTTAGACAGTACTTTACAGGAAATAATTTATATATTAGTGTATGAAGGGAGACTATTTATTTTTGCTGATTCGGGCAAGAAGTTTTAAGTCCTTAATTCATTATTCACAGACTGCATGTTTTTGTGTACTCAATGTTGATTGGTCAACCGTTTGTAAAACGCCTCAAAATTGTTTCAAATTCATTATTAAAAACACTTAAAACTAATAACAGCCCTATGCTCAAGGAAAAATAATGTCATGCACGTTTTGTACCAGGTACAAAACGTTTCGTACCGTTTGCTTACCAGGTGCGAAACGTTTTGTCACAGGTACAAAACGTGCATCACGTGATTTTTCCTTGAACGCAGGGCAGATGTACTAGTTTATCTTTTGTGGCACACATTAACTTGTGGACCGTGAGCTGTGTATAAAATGGTATGAAAAGGTACAAATTCTTCGGTTGTGAAGAATAATGGTTTCATTATTTTGAGAGACATATATGTTGACATATTATCCCAATATATCATAATTAGTCATCATGTCGAACATTGACTCCAATAGCTGGCCCCGTTATTGTTTTCTATTTGGTAAATAACTAAATATTAACTTAAATTTACAGTACTGTATCTTAAATTTACAAGGCTAATTTTCACAAGTTGGTTGTATCTTTTGATAATCAATTAACTGATACTATAAACTAAAAGTTATGCAATTTCGCTTCCCAATTACCCCTTTGGGCAATAAAAATTTGACAAATTTTAGAAAGCAAACTGATCCTTAAAATGATAAATGGACCTTTGGATTGTATTATATACATTTATACATGTATATATATGTATGTATGGTGATAGTCTGACATTATCAGGTCCACTGATAGTTGTCACCTATAAATTTGCAAAAAGTTCTACTTAAACCAACTACATGTAATTAAAATCTGTTTGTTGATTTGTTCATAATTCTTTATACGGAATTACCTGAAAATTGCTACATTACACCAAATTTAGACCTTTAAAGTAGTAGCAACCATGCTTTGGATGCAATTTGCAAACCACTACAGTAAATTATTGCATGGCCTGTGACTATTACCAAACTAATAATTAGAATAATTGGTTTCTTAAAATTTGTTCATAAATTTTTTGAAGGGTCTGATAGACTGAAATTTTCTATAACCAAATTTAACACTTTAAGTGTTATAGCAACCATGCTTTGAATGCATGCAAACTGCTATATACAGTCAATATAGCCCCACCTGTTAATGAAAATATGGTTTCTTCAAATTTTTCATAATTTTTTTTTGAAGGGTCCAATAACATGAAATTTTCTATAACCAAATTTAAACACCCAAGTTATTGTAACAATGCTTTAAACCAATACAGTCAATTTCGCTTGCATGACCACCCTAGCTGTTACACTCTCAGCCAATTTCCTGTTATTTTATATGTAATCTTTTTATGACCGTGTCGTTGACCTTTAATCTGTCAACGGCCAGTCACTTACACTCAGGTATGGTCAGTTAGGCCAGAGTTTTTTAATTTTTTGTTACTCGGACATGCTTGAGCAAAAAGTCTGCAGGAGGAGGGAAAAAAATAAAAATAAAAGCTTCGACACTGTTGGTGGTGGACTAGCGTCACTTAAAGTCAATGACGGTCCATAAGAGTGATAGTTTTCAAGAAAACGCCCAATTTTATTTAAGACTAGTACTGTGACTGTAACATTGATAAAGAATTTGAAATTACATTTTTTAGAAATTATTTACATGTTTCATAAATAAAGATTTCTGTAGACATTTTTTTTTCAACAATACATGTGCAGTTACATGTACCTGTGGAACAGTTTTGAATGAAAACAAAAATAAACAAGCACTATAGCAGTTTATCATAAATAGAATTATAAAATAATAAAACAAGTCCAAATATTACAATAATAAATGAGTAAAAACATTTGACAATTATATTATACAATTTCATT
This sequence comes from Spisula solida, assembly GCA_947247005.1. NCBI lineage: Eukaryota > Metazoa > Mollusca > Bivalvia > Venerida > Mactridae > Spisula > Spisula solida. The sequence goes on along the minus strand of OX365960.1, from coordinate 22,878,081 downwards.
TTTTCATTTTTTTTTTTGAAAATGCCAAAAATTTGGACAGGAGGGTCTGAGTAACGAAAAATAAAAGAACTCTGGCCTTTATATCCATGTTGAACACCAAATACACACTGGTTAGTCCTGGTCAGTCCTGACCTAGTTATATAACACCAAATGACCTGCGGGCTTTTTTATGATAGTGTATTGAAAAACCTGACATGGGCCAGTTGACAGGGATGATTAATGCCTGAGACATTAAATGTACTAATTAAGCAATATTAATTAATATATCAATTAAGATATTTAAAAAAGAGTAAACAAATGAAATAGAATAAATATTCATTATTCATTTATTTAAATGAAATGTGGGAATTAAGCAACATTTTTTAATATCATGAAAAATTTAGTCAGATATAACAATTAAAAAAGGAAATACTGAGCATTACCAGTATTTGATGAAATGTGCTAATTAATAGAATTTATTAATACCTAAGAGTCAAATAGAATATTAACAGAATGAAATATAAAAATAGAAATACATGTACCAGTACACACGATTAATGAAACGCACAATTTTGAACATAATTCAATATCACAAAAAAGCAAAACATATAAAATCAAACAAAAATTCACTAAATAATTGCAATTAAGCAAAATCAATTACCGGTAATATGAATTAATATCAATTAAGATAAACAGAACCAAATACAATAATTCTTCAATTGGGCCCTTAAGATATACTGGAAAATTCAGTAAGGCCAGAGTTCTTTTATTTTTTGTTACTCGGACCCTCCTGCCCAATTTTTTGGCATTTTCAAAAATATAAAAATTTAAAAACTGGAAAAAAAATTGCATATAATGTTTTGATGATAAATGGACCAGCCTTGTATTGTTATTTCATTATTTTGTTAATAATAAGTTTTATAATATAAGTGTATCACTGCAGTGTACTAGTCTTAAGATAAATTGGCTGTTTTCTTGAAAACTGACACAGTCGAAGTGTTGATTACTTTAAATCGGACCGTCATTGACTATTTTACCACCGACAGCTTGTGGATGCTATATTTTGGGAGTTTTTATTTTTATTTTATTCCCTGCTCCTGTGGACTTTTTTCTGAAAAATGTCTGAGTAACAAAAAATTAAAACACTCTGGCCTAATAGTGCATGAACATCAATATTATCAATTAAAGTTTATCAGAACTAAATATTTGATATTGGCACTCAATAATAATTTCTAAATACTGTTCAATAAAAGTTTCAGAATTATTAGGACAATAACCTTTTATCATGTGACTTTGCTTTGTATTTGAAATAAAAAAGCTTAAACTATTAGGACTATCACTGGTCAGTTACCTTGAAAAAATAACCGGTCAGTTATAGTCAAATTGAAAAGTATCTGGCCTAAACAGTTTCAAAGTTTAATTTTTCTAATATTTTATGCCATTTAGAAATAGTTGAACATAATTTAACGCTTTCAAAAAATCCATGTCAATAACCTAAAGTTGAAGATTATTTAAATACAATGTAGATTGAAAATTTATTTTGTTTTATCTGGTTGTTGCTTTGTTGCATAATCAGGCATTGACCTCAAAGTATTGGCACATAAACCTTTGTAGTATGCACACTTAATTTGCTATTGTTACAAACGTTGCTGCAGTAATACAAACACATTGTCTGCTAATATTTACTATATTAAGTATGTCTATTATTAACCCTTCATTCCATAGACACCCAACCTTTTTATACAAGATAACAAGCACTGTAATTTACGTGGGTCATTCAATAAATTCGAAGACTGTGTTAATCAATTTAACATCCGATGACACAGAGAAAAACAAACTACATCACGTTAAACTACAGCCTTTCGGACACAAGTGCTAAAAATATTGCATGAAACAACGCATTTTTAAAGAAAATATGGATAACATATCACACACACCGCAATTTATGATCTGACGTCACTGACGTTATTGACGTTTTGGTGATTCTCAAATGGTAGCCCGAAATGAAATTATGTTATTAACATTAAAATAAACATAAAATTTCAAATTGTATATGATTTAACATATCTTCCACAATATCTTATGTAGTCTAAGTGAAGGATTAAGGCTTGGATTAATGGTTGTATATTAATATGAAAACACCTCGCTCATTTCGACAGACGTTGCTTGAAACGTCACTACGTTTGCCTTCCTGCACATCCATGTATCGTTTTAAATACCAGCCTGCACTTCTGAAATTTACTTTTGACACTTAAACAAAAGATCACTGCATGCTGTATGTTCTCCGTTCACTCTCTGTAGCAGCTCTTGTGTGTCTGCTGTGTTTTTCCAAGCCCCATGTACAATTCAATAGTCGGATGAATTTCCTTGCGTAAAGAAATAGGCATTTTGACGTTATTGAAAACGCGACTCACCTTGATAAAACAGTTTTTAATTCCCACTTTGACGTCCAAATAACTTCATACTTTCATGAAACCCCAAGATAATATTTTGTAATAATCTGGCAGAAACATCAGAATGTATATTAACTTAATCGGATTTTATAACCAGTTGAACAAATGAAGAAGGCACGTTAGGTCGGTCGGGGGTGGTAACGCGTTTCCATGGTAATACAGTGGCTGATGACATGCTACTAGTTTGCATTATTGAAGATAAATTTGCATCGACTGTTGGTAATAAATAACTGTTTGTAATGTTATAAGAAATGATTGTTAAAACGCAATAATGATGAAATGAGAACGATTGTCTACGAATATATTGAATGACGCTCGTACATTGAACTGAGACAAATGAGTCTTGAGTTATATGTGGTCTGATGATATCTAAAATTTTCAGCCATATCTTAATACTGTAGAGCAATTAACTTTAGCGAATACTAACTTTCGCAATTGGCTGATTGTCGGCATAATCGCGACTACAAATTATCACGATTTTAAGTTTCCCTTATTGTCCATATTAATGTTTTTAGCACTTTCGCGGCAACTTAATTTCGTGAAATTCTACCACTCGCAAGCTCCGCGAAATTAAAACGTGTGAAATAATGTCTTGGTTTACAGTATGTTGTATATGTATACTTACAGAAACACACATGATGTGGGGAAACAGAATCTACTGCTGGGTGAGGAAGATGGGGAGGATGACGTGGAGATGATGGATGATAATATTGCTGCCATGGTTCTCACAAGTCTTAGCTGTAGTCCGCAGTCGCCTAACTATGTCACCCAGGACTTTAAAGGTAGGAATAGTACAAAAGTATATTGTAGTCTGCAGTCGCCTAACTATGTCACCCAGGACTTTAAAGGTAGGAATAGTCTGCAGTCACCTAACTATGTCACCCAGGACTTTAAAGGTAGGAATAGTCTGCAGTCACCTAACTATGTCACCCAGGACTTTAAAGGTAGAAATAGTCAGCTGTAGTCTGCTGTTACCTAACTATGTCACCTAGGATTTTAAAGGTAGGAATAGTCTGCAGTCACCTAACTATGTCACCCAGGACTTTAAAGGTAGGAATAGTCTGCTGTAGTCCGCAGTCACCTAACTATGTCACCCAGGACTTCAAAGGTAGGAATAGTCTGCAATCACCTAACTATATCACCCAGGACTTTAAAGGTAGGGATAGTCTGCTGTAGTCTGCAGTCACCCAGGACTTTAAAGGTAGGAATAATATATTGTAGTCCGCAGTCACCTTACTATGTTACCCAGGACTTTAAAGGTAGGAATGATATATTGTAGTCTGCAGTCACCCAACTTTGCCACCCAGGACTTTAAAGGTAGGAATAATATATTGTAGTCCGCAGTCGCCTGACTTTGCCACCCAGGACTTTAAAGGTAGGAATGATATATTGTAGTCTGCAGTCACCTAACTTTGCCACCTAGGACTTTAAAGGTAGGAATGATATATTGTAGTCTGCAGTCACCTAACTTTGCCACCCAGGACTTTAAAGGTAGGAATGATATATTGTAGTCTGCAGTCACCTAACTTTGCCACCCAGGACTTTAAAGGTATGAACCTCAGCTGATGTGCAGACAGTATTAAGAATTGAAGGCATGTAAAGGATAAAATTGTTCTGATTGAGACTATAGTTATCTATTGATGGTTATACATGTATCTCTACTTTATTTCCAGATATTACAAAAACAGGTCCTCTCTCATCCAGTGCTTCAAGTAGTGGTTTCTATAGCAACCAGTCAGAACGTAGTGATCCGTCACCTCCATCGTCGAGCCATCTCAGTGAGAGTGCTCCGGCTAATGCTGGAATGATATTTGCTTCCTTCTCACATGATGAGGGGCTAGAGCTGGAAGAAGGACGGTCTGAAGGCGATATCAGTCCTAATGCAAAGGTAAATCTTTTTCCAATTTATTTGCATGGCCCTCTTTAGGGCATTGTCGCAAAGAAATGGTACTGTAATTTGAACTAAGGCACTGCCTATATTGGTGATTAATAGAATTGATAGACTTTGCAAATGTTGTAACCAAAATGTTATTGAATCTGAATATCATTTTATCTCATGTTGTCCATTTTATCATGACTTAAGAAACAAATATTGTATAAATGTATCATTTCCATAATTACAAAAATTTGGTAGATTATTATCCAGTAAGAAAAATAGCACAATAAGAAATATTGCGAAATTGATACATGATTCTTTACTTTTAAGGCAAGAAAAGCTTAATATTTTACCTGCTTCTTGAATAGTGCATATTTAAATGTGTATGTTTGATTTGATTGTGTATGTTTGATTTGATTGTACATGTATATGTTTTGTTATTATGCATGCAATGTGTTTAGTTTTATGCATATATGTGGCCATCGATCTGTACTGTATATATGTTTTGTTAATGGCCAAAGGTATTGTGTAAATGCCGATTTGCCAATAAATTTGAAGTTGAAGTTGTTGATTTAACCCTCCTAAGATAAACTATAAGGCCTAACATATTTCAAGTGATATGCCCAAACAGTATATATATATGGTAGGTATGTTGGAAAATGAGTAGAGATGATGAACAAATAACAGGGGTGTCAATTTTCCTGATTTATCCGGAATTTAGCATGACTGAAAGAGGAGTGGTTTCTGACCATAATAAAAGTTATTTGATGGAAATATCTCAAGAAATGACAAAGTTATGGTGAATTTAATCTGCTCTGAAGGATTTTCTCTAATACAAACTGAGTTAATTATGGAAACAATGTCATTAAAGGCCTCTTGTTTGGCAAAAATGGATGGCCAAATACAATATTCCTGATTTTTAATTTGGCCCGGTTGACACCCCTGAAATAACTAGTCACTTATTAATAATGTCTGTAGGTAAATAGAACAAGACTGCGTTCAATAAACGCTTATGCCCCCTGTGGAAGCCTTGTCCATAAATAAGTCTAAGTCCAAAATTAGGTCAAGGTGAAGGTCAAAATGGGGTCAGGTGATACAGGTGTGTGGAGAGTGTTCATATACAACATCCATGCAAGTTTGGAAGCTTTGTAGCAAGCCATAATGATGCTAGAAGAAACGGTCAATTTGGGTTAACCAGGACGGACGGACGGACGGACAGGTGAATCACTATATGCCTCCCGATCTATCGATACGGGGGCATAAAAAGGTTTGATGGAGTAAAGAGTATAAATAAGGGGGCAATCTAACCCTTTTTTCTTGTTTGTAGATTGTTTTAAAACGAACAATGTACCAATGTACGTGGCCTGGTTGTAACAAGGTTACTTCAACATGTACAGCGATCGAGAAACATGTCCGGGATCATCTTGGGTAAGTACTGTTACAGTTATTTTGGTTTTTACTGTATAAGCGGATTACTAGAGTATTATGCAGGTAAAAATGTTAGCCAATTTTGAATTCCAGATGATGGAGAGTGGAAATATTTCTTAGTAGAGTTATTTCTTGGTCAAATTTGAGATATTTTTACCATATTCAATAAAAAACAAACAGACATCTTCTTTATATAATAGAATTTAAATGATACAACATAAATTATAGTATTACATGATTGTACTATAAATTAAAAATCAAATTTTCTAAAGTAATACAAAAAAAATTGTGATATGCCACAAATAAATTCTTCAATTAAATCATGTTTCTATGGAGATAGGATTAGACTACTGTAAAATCATTATTTTTCGAGAGAGTTGAATTTTCATTGATTTCCTTGTTGAACTTGACCACGAAATCTAATCCCCATGATAAATCAACCTCTCCAAATTGAGATGGGTTTACACTTTCATGTTCTGTAATCCACAAATTTATGTTCCCACAAAAATCCACAAAATTTAATACCCACGAAAATATGTGATTTACAGTATTCCAACTTGTGTTTTATATTTCAGTACACCAATGAAGGAGAAGGAAGACAGTGAGACAGATTCTTGCGGAGAAGAGGAATTCTATTACCAGGAAATTGAAGTCAACGTGGAAAATGTAACTCAGGGATTTTCCGACATGTGCTCATCGAACAATAACTCCCCTCCATTTGTAAACAATACCGAACCTATCAGTTTTTCAATACCGGACCATGATTACCAGAAAAAGGTAGGTTTATTAAAAATATTTCAAATTCATATGATTTTACAATAATTATAAAAGAACAGTATGCAGTGTAAGTTTTCAGGACAAACTGAATTTGAGTGTCTGAAAACAATGTTTTCTTTATTTGTCCTATATATATGTAAATTGACCAATTTTCAAGATTTCCAAACTTGATAAATTGGGATTCCAACTGCCAGTATGTTTTAACACAACTTCTAGAAAAGAGTACATTGATTAACACAATTACTGTTTGATAAAACAGTGTAGAAATTGCAAATTTAACGCACATGCACATGACCATTCAAAACATACATAATTAATTTAATTATTAATATTTTTCATAAGAGATGGCACAAAAGCCCCATCGTAAACATGAGATAAAAACTAAAAAATGTTATACTAGTATATTGTCAAGTCTGATTTGTATCTTTAAATTTCTCTATTTTATTTTCAGGAATTCCGACAACCATTTGCTTCCAGTGTGCCTTCTAACAGTACGATGTTCGGACAAGCTCAAGCTATGCCAATTCCGATCAAAGTTAACGAAATTCAAAGATCTCTTTCTTGGCAAAACACACACTCCTATGCGACCAGTGTAAGAATTAATTTTTTACCTAAAATTCACAAAAAATGTTTTGTAACAGTTCTCAAGAAAAATTATCGGACTATAAAACATATAGTAGTTATTTTGGAATGTCACTCAGTTTGCAGTCAAGTCCTTTATATATGTAACAGGAAGTGTTATCAACTCCTCAAAATGAGAAATACAAACGTAGTACATATATATACATAAAAATTATGTTTGTCAAATTACCATAACTTTGTCAACTCTTTGAATATTTTCATCAAATTACTTTCATTTTCTGCAGAAATGTTCATTCTTTCTAGAGCAGCAAAGGGCAAGGTCCACTAATGGCTTAATTTGGCCCTGTGATTTTTCAAAATATAAACATGCATGTTCCTATAAATCTGTCCTATAATTCAAATAACTTAATATTTCCTATGTAAAAAATAAGCATACATATCCCAATTTCCCTTGTAATTTGTTGACAAAACTGCCAAGAATATGACGTAAATGTCATGTTTAGCCCAAAATATCATTTTTGGCCATTTTCACAACTATTAATGACGTAAAACCTCCCCAAAAACCACGATGGCACACTTGCGACACTTTTATATTTTCACATAACCAGTGTTCTGCAAGTCTTTATATATGTACAAAATATCAAAGTGTCGCAAGAGTGCCATCGTGGTTTTTGGGAAGGTTTTACGCCATGAAAAGCCATGAAAATGGCTAAAAAATGACAATTTTTGATAAACATAACCTATTTCAAGTAGATTTTTCAACATATTACGAGGGAAATTTGGAAAAGTATGCTTATTTTTTTTAAAAACAGTGTTAGGCTATTAGAAACTTAGGACATATTTATAGGAAGATGCATTTATATTTTTCGAGAAAACTCACGGCCAAATTAAGCCATAAATGAACCTTGTCCTTTCTGGATTATCCACAAAAGTAAGACTACTGTCAGAACCTGAAAATTCAACATAGTAGTATACTGAAATAATTAAGGATGCAATTGTTAAAGATTTTAATTTTTGAAACTTTTAAGGATTTAGAGAGATTTTAACTTTCTTTGAACTTTTCGCCAAGTAAGTATTGAGGGCTTTTCCAGAAAAATCTCCATGCGGGGGGGGGGGGGGGGGGGGGTCTGTAGGTGGGGGTCTATAAAAAGATCTAGTTCTGTAAATGGGGGTCAATTCTCTTCTAATTATAGTTCTGTTGGTGGTGGGGTCATTTCTATATGTAAGAATTTAATAGTATGTGGTATATGTATGCCTGCCTGGAAGTGCGCATTCTATTTCTTGGATCATTTCTAAATGCGCGGCAATCGTCCAGAACTGGACGGATTTACGAGAAATAAATCAAACTCGACTTACTCACGCTGCGGAGATATTAACAACAAGGAGCCGAACTGTTTGGAAATACGCCCTACTAGGCTTATTTCCAATCAAGGGCCATAATCCAGGATGTCCTTTGGGGTGATATGGCCCATAAACAGTGACATCAAGTTTGAAGACAATCTGATAAAAACTATTTGAATTAGATAGCGGACACCAAATTGGCCGCCGACGCCAGCTCGCCCACCACACCTGTTCACATTTCTATCCAATAGTCTGACATGTTGATGTTAAACAAAGAAAAGGCCTATAGTTCATATTAGATGGATCTTATACACAGTGATGAAATTTTGTAGGTCTGACAGCTGTTTTGACTGTCAGAAAAATATTGTGGGATGACAAAAAAGATATTGTTCTGTAGGTCGGGGGTGTCTTCACAGAAAAAGATCTTGTTCTATAGGTCGGGGGTGTCTTCACAGAAAAAGATATTGTTCTGTAGGTCGGGGGTGTCTTCACAGAAAAAGATATTGTTCTGTAGGTCGGGGGTGTCTTCACAGAAAAAGATCTTGTTCTATAGGTGGGGGTGTTTTGAAAATTCGAGTTCTGTAGGTGAGGGCGTTTTGATAATTTGAATTCTGTAGGTGCGGGGGTATTTTTTGGCTGTCGTTCCTACCCCCCCTGGAGATTTTTCTTGAAAAGCCCTGAGGAATAATTAATGGAGCAGTTTTGAAAATAATTAAATATATTTGAAAAATTTCAGAGCAGTTAATTTGTATTGAAGAATTAAAGGGAGAAGTTATTGAATATTTTATTCAAACTTTCTTATATTGTTCCTTACAGCCATCTCCTCCTATCAGGATCTCTAACAAACCATCACCTCAAGAACGCCTGCAACAGCATCAAGCACAGTCACCAAAGATACATATGTTCTCCGCGTCGAAAGCTTTGAGTATTCATAAAAAGCCGAGAAGCGAGGTACGTAAATGTCGGAAAGTGTATGGTATGGAAAACCGAGACATGTGGTGTACACAGTGCAAGTGGAAAAAAGCGTGCACAAGATTTCTGGAGTAGGCGACCGACAACACACAAAATGCACGTATATGTCAAGAGCATTCAAGGGAGCAGTAATTACATGAATATGAGGTATAATGGAGCAGTTGTTATTCTGGGAATTTGGGAGCAGTTAATAATCAAGTTAAGCTACAGTTGTTATTTGAGATTGTAAGGGAGCAGTTATTTGCTGGGAAAACTTAGGAAGCAGTCATTATTTCAGAAAGTAAAGCTGCAGTTATTATTTGAGAAAGAAGGGAGCAGTTAATATTTGAGAAAGTAAGGGAGCAGTTAATATTTGAGAAAAGTAAGGGAGCAATTGTTATTTGAGAAAAGTAAGGGAGCGGTTATTATTTGAGAAAGAAGGGTGCAGTTATTATTTGAGAAAGTAAGGGAACAGTCATTATGTGAGAAACTAAGGAGCAGTTATTATTTGAGAAAGAAGGGAGCCATTACTATTTGAGAAATAATATATTTCAATTGTTAAGGGGATACGGATTGTATCAGAAGTTACAGAACAACTTAGTGTGCTGTTTGCGAGTTATGTCTACTTTATAATGTTAAATGTATACATGTTTAATGTTTAGGGCATAGGGATAGATCATGTACGACAATATTATACACATATATTTGTGCTAAGACTAACACTTTATATAATATTATTGTTTCTGTTATTTTGACGTGACAATTGGTTGTTGCTCAAGAAAAGGTTTCAGTATCAAAAACACATGCAGCTTATCCCAGTTTGTCAAAGCTTAGATGAAAAAATGGCGGGAATATTTGAAACAGGGTGTAATGATTAGGGATGGGGCTGATTGACGTCTCAACCAGCCTTGGAACGGATGAGCATCCCATCCTTAGTTATGATTATAAGTTCATGCCAGTTACTATAATAATAATTATTAAACATTATATACAAAAACGAAATTGTATAAATACCTACCAATACAAACTTTGTTGTGTAAAGTGTACTTAAGAAAATATTTTAACATTCTCTGGCCATATACTTTTAGGAGGCATTATACAATGGTCTTAAAATTGTAAATTCATCTTGTATACCGTCACAATACTGGATACTATAATTAGGCTTCTTATTAAAACTTGGCTCAACTTAGTTCTTCTGGGTTTTAAGGCCAAAATAAAAACAACATGTTTGTTTCTGTGAGGACTAATTGAGGTAAAGTGTAACCAGTATTTCATTGTTTGGCCTAAACTACTTTGATTGGTCGAAAAAGTTGTGGTCATGAACTTTTTTTTTTCAATTCCTGTCTTCGGCATATGTTATTACTGATAGCGTGTTAAAATTTCATGAAATGTCATAATCTCACTTTCATATTCATAAATTTGTGATGATCTCAAAATCTCGGAAAAAATGGACGTATTTGTTTTATGATTTGGATGTATGTTTGGATAAGGCCAAAATAAATACCCGGTACATTTCTAAATTGTCATAGTCTATTGCGCAATATTGCTCATGCCACACAAACTTCGGATTTTCTTTAAGGATTTATCCCCTGTAAAGAATAATGGCAAGAAAAAGCATGGTACTAATTTTCAAAAATATTAAAAAGGAAAGAAATTAGTGGATATCAAAACTAGATTGTTCTAAGTTTTTTGAAAAATAAAATAGATTAGACCCCCTACTCTCGTTGAATGAAATATGGATGATAACCTAGATATCCATTTACCATGGCCTTAATAAAATAATGAAGAATTGTGCTGGTAAATTGGTTCTGTGATGCTTACTTAAATTTGCTTCTTCCAGAATTTACTTATGAGGTTAGTAAGTGATTAATTTAAAGTCTTTCATATTTTTGTTTAAATGTTTTCTTAGATCTCTTTTAATTGAAAATCTCTTGATATTATTGAGCATAACCAAAATACAAATTCTGACTGAATATTGCAATAGCCAATACTCAAAATGATTTCTGAAGAGTCATTTTGTCTATATTGACTGCTAAAGAAAGGTGGTTGCTTAAAGCCCCATTATCGCTCAAAATTTTTTTTCCCGATTATCCAGTAAATACAAAGAATTAGGATGTATTTCAAAAATGACAAATAATTGACAACAGAAGTTAACTGTATTTGTCAAAATAGTATGCAATAAATTGCATTGAAGTAAAATATTTGGAAGACAAAATACTAATTTTGTAAGAGTTGCTTCCCTTAGTTTATAAATTATGGATTTATTGTTTACAATTCATTATTTAGTCAACAAACCATCTGGAGGCTGTATTTCGTATTCTTGCATCTTTGGTGTTTTCCACTTTAGGGACTCAACTAAAGGGCTCAAAATGCATCATTCTGCAGATAGGTTACCAAGTTATTGCTTTTTGAAAATATCCATTAAGGGCTTAATGGGGCTTTAAATCATGTGACCACTAATACTGGTATGACTGTATTATACCAATGAAACTATAGCCATATGTATGAATTATCTTAATGCAATTAACATAAATTATATCCAAGTCTTTTATCACCGGTGTTTTTTGTAAATATCTGTACATATAAAAACATTACTTGTTACTATAGCAACTCTTAAATTGTTACTTTTTGTGTCTATATTTTTATCCATATTTTGTCACTTACATGTATTTTTGATTTTAGAGATTTTATCATATATTCATACCTTCCGTACATTATGTTTTATGATCATATGTGTGCTGTTGTTGTTCTTGTTGTTTTATCATAATTTTGGTGTTTTTACCAAACTCTTCCATGAATTACTTCCCTTTCAGTTAAAATATTGTATTGCAAAGGGAGGTAAATACTTTGAAGAGTTTCTTGCTACAGGAGAATTGTCTCCCTTGTTTTAACATTTTAGGAATTACCTGGCTTCTTTTATTCAATACAAACTGAGGCACCTCTTCCTTCTTTATGGAGACTTCCTCCTTTAGGGAGACTTCCTCCTTTTTGTCTTTAAAACAAGAGGGTCCGGATTCGGTTTGACCTACTAAAAATGATGTTTTGCAATCTTGAATGATATGGTAGGGGTAAGGCATTTCTGCCTTTTTGCACAAAAACCAATACACGGGTACAAGAAGATTCATGGTGCAGATGTTTGAAACGTGATTAATACCGGCCTTACTTTAACTACGTGTTATTCAGTAACTTGCTTCATCTACAAATATACATGTTTTTAGCTCACCTGTCACAAAGTGACAGAGTGAGCTTTTGTGATCACTCTTCGTCCGTCGTCCGTCGTCCGTCCGTCCGTCCGTCCGTCAACAATTGGCTTGTGTAGACACTAGAGGTCACAATTTTAGCCTAATCTTTATGAAACTTGGTCACAATGATCATCTCAACAAAATCTAGGCCAAGTTCGATATTGGGTCATCCGGGGTCTAAAACTAGGTCACTAGGTCAAATCATAGAAAAACCTTGTGTAGTCACTAGAGGTCACAATTTTGACTTAATCTTTATGAAACTTGGTCACAATGATCATCTCGACAAAATCTAGGTCAAGTTCGATATTGGGTCATCCGGGGTCAAAAACTAGGTCACAAGGTCAAATCATAGAAAAACCTTGTGTAGTCACTAGAGGTCACAATTTTGACTTAATCTTTATGAAACTTGGTCACAATGATCATCTCGACAAAATCTAGGTCAAGTTCGATATTGGGTCATCCGGGGTTAAAAACTAGGTCACAAGGTCAAATCATAGAAAAACCTTGTGTAGTCACTTGAGGTCACAATTTTGACTAAATCTTTATGAAACTTTGTCACAATGATCATCTCGACAAAATCTAGGTCAAGTTCGATATTGGGTCATAAGGGGTTAAAAAATAGGTCACAAGGTCAAATCATAGAAAAACCTTGTGTAGTCACTAGAGGTCACAATTTTGGTCTAATCTTTATGAAACTTGGTCACAATAATCATCTCAACAAAATCTAGGCCAAGTTTGATATGGGGTCATCTGGGGTCAAAAACTAGGTCACTAGGTCAAATCATAGAAAAACCTTGTGTAGTCACTATAGGTCACAATTTTGACACAATCTTTATGAAACTTGGTCACAATGGTCATCTCAACAAAATCTAGGTCAAGTTTGATATTGGGTCATCTGGGGTCAAAAACTAGGTCACAATGTCAAATAATAGAAAAAATTTGTGTAGTCACTAGAGGTCACAATATTGGCCTAATCTGTATGAAACTTGGTCACAATGATCATCTTAACAATATCTAGGTCAAGATTGATATTGGGTCATCTTGGGTCAAAAACTAGGTCACATGGTTAAATCATAGAAAAACCTTGTGTAGTCACTAGAGGTCACAATAACGACCTTATCTTTATGAAACTTGGTCACAATGATCATCTCAACAAAATCTAGGCCAAGTTTGATATTGGTTTATCTGAGGTCAAAAACTAGGTCATTAAGTCAAATCATATAAAAACCTTGTGTAGTCACTAGAGGTCAAAATATTGGCCTTATCTGTATGAAACTTGGTCACAATGATCATCTCTACAAAATCTAGGTCAAGTTCGACAGGTGAGCGACCTAGGGCCCTTTGGGCCCTCTTGTTATCTGGTGTCATTGTTTTAGACACTGGCACTTGACCAGAAAAAAATCTATAAATAACAATGGCCTATAATCTTTCTATCCTTTATAGGCCATGGTTAACTATCATTGTTGAATTTCATAGAATTGTATTCTGGTCGAGTGCCTGTGGTTTTAATCTTAATCAGTATGTGTGGATATATCAATGTATGTGTTGTTGATAATGTTTTTAGTGTGCTGCATTGAGAACAATTGATATGTCTTTGGTATATTTCTGTTTTCAAAATGTGCTGATAATATAGAAACACATGAAAACTCTGTGATCATATTCTGCTGTCTTGTTTTTGGTTTTAATTCAAAGCATCTTTTAACCAAATTACCATATTTTTATACCCCCCGCACAACGAGTTGTAAGGGGGGTATACTGGATTCAGCTTGTCTGTCTATCTGTCTGTCCGTCCGTCCGTCCGTAGACGCATTCTTGTGGACGCAACTCCTCCTACAGTTTTTGCAGCATTTCCTTCAAACTTTCACAGATGAACAACCTCATCATGTAGATGTGCATAAAGGAAAGAATTTGCGCTGCAACAAGTTTTGACAGAATTATGGCCCTTTGTACTTTTATGCACTATACAATATATAGTGAACAGTTCTTGTGGACACAACTCCTCCTACAGTTTTTGCAGCATTTCCTTCAAACTTTCACAGATGAACAACCTCAACATGTAGATGTGCATAAAGGAAAGAATTTGCGCTGCGACAATTTTTGACAGAATTATGGCCCTTTGTACTTTTATGCACTATACAGTGAATAGTTCTTGTGGTCGCAACTTCTCCTACAGTTTTTGCAGCATTTTCTTCAAACTTTAACAGATGAACAACCTCAACATGTAGATGTGCATAAAGAAAAGAATTAGCTGCAATGATTTTGCCACACGGGGGGTATATTAGTCTGCCGAATGGCGACAGTTCTAGCTTGTTTTTAGTCTAATGTTTACATTCATACACTATTTGTTTGTTTACTCTACATTTAAACGCTATGCGTTAAGTTTACCCAACATTCATACGCTATGTGTTTGTTTACCCTACATTCATACACAATGTGTTAGTTTACCCTATGTTCATACACTATGTGTTAGTTTACCCTACATTTGTATAATACATGTATGTGTTAACATTTAATATGGTGTCATGTTTTAACTTTGAGCCAGTATATATTTCAGTGTAAGTGATATAAATGCTATGTGTGCTATATTTTATCATACCATTTAATTATTCTAACATATTCAAACCTTAGGGGATTGTCATAGGCTCACTTCCTTTGTATATTTGTGTACCACACAATTCTACCTGCATGTAACAGCCAATCTATGGATACCGGTGCTTCAAATTTGACTGCTTAAAGCTATGGACTGGTCTAATACTGTACCCTGGTATTTTTACAGAACCCAGATTTCAGCAGAGTTGTGGGCCTTGTTTGATTACCTGTTTTCATAGACTGTCTATGTTTCTTGTGTATAATGCAGGTTTTTTGAGGTACAGATTAATATTTCTATCCCTCAATGTATTGTTGAAGGAAATTACTTGCTTTTCGGAAATTGCTTGCTTTTCGGAAATTGCTTGCTTTTGAATTATTTTGCATTGGATGTTATTAATTTTAAAATAAATATGTGATAGATTTGTTAAGTGCAATAATAATGTTCAAAATACCGGTACATGCTGGGCGTGATATGTGCTTTCAGTGCTTTGATTTTATGTGATTTTAGTTACAGTAAGTTACCTCCCCTATATAACATCTGCTTCCTGATAAAATTATCTCCCTTGTCACAAATGTAAGTCTTGTCAATTACTAGATTGGTACCCGTTTGAATATAAAATTCGAAATCGGACTGAGGTATCAGGCCTAATGTGGCTTTAAGTGTCCACCAAGTGTCATAATCTATTTCACCATCTCAGCAATTTTCGTATTTTTTCAGAAATAGACAACAAAACTATGTACATGTATATAAATATCTTGATGTGTTATATATACTTTTCCAATAACAACAACTTGACGACAATTTTCATACAGCTGCATACATGTGTGGCTCAGGTAAACTTAATAGTTTATACAGGTACATAGTCATGAGCAGATCCTGAGAGAGTCCTGGCACCGATCTCCTGAAGCATCTCAAGTAGAAATCTCTGCTCAATTTGAGATTATGCTTAAGTCTTAATTTTAGATACATCAGAAGTATGTGATCTTGACATTTTACTGCAAAAAACTCAGAATAAAGTGTCTGTTTTGTGATGCTAATTGTGAGTCATACCTATCATGGAAATGACTTCAAAAATGAATGACAATATTTGAGATGAGATTTAGCTCAAATTGAGATGCTTCGGGAGATTGCAGCCTGAATTTAGGCAAAAACCTGATTCTCTTAAATTTTTACACAATTTTGTCAGTCTCGAAAGGACAACCCTCAATCTGATTAAAATCACATCCTCAAACCCGCTACACATGCTGGATGTAAGGAAGATCAAGTACTTTAGTCAGATTGGGACAAACCTCTAAGAAAAATTAGCATGTTGGGTATCCTCTCAGTGACATAGCTCTTTCAGAGAAAAAATAATTGGTTGAACCCCTGAGAAAAAATTCTAGATCCCTGCATGACATGTACACTTTTGCTATTTTATGCTTTTTCGAAGTTTGTATCTTTAAATCAAGCTGAGATGATCAGGCCCTGATTTCCCGAAACATCTCAATCTGAGCCCAATCTCAACTCAATTTGTGTCACCTATAATTTGAGCCAGTTTCCATAAGACTTTGTACTGTTAATCGGTGCAAAGCAAAAGAGAAACATTATTCTAAGTTTATAACACTAAAATTTGGAGAGCTTGAGCTTCATATTTATCTCAAATTCAGACTCTGATTTGAGCAAAATCTCAATTTGAGTTGAGGTTTCTTCTTGAGATGCTTCGGGAGATCGGGGTCAGATTGTACCATGGTGGTGACAAGGGAGGTAATTAATGTTATGAGAGACTTTATAACGAGGCAGTTTACTGTCACTATGTTTGGTATTATTGCGGAAAGGTAACACAGTTTTCGACAATCCTTATTTTTTGACACAAAAAAACTTATCTTGTGGTTTCATATTTTATCATATCTCATATATACGTATACACATTTACCTGTTTCATTTGAGTCGAGGGACCAGGACACTGTTTTATCAAAGCACTTGTGGAAATATTCAAATTGCACGCAAATTTAAATTATTTATCATAACAGCTACACATTGGGGATATAAATACAAAAAAACGACCTCTGTAGAGCAACATGCTTTTTGTCGGTCAAAAGCTATACATATGGTAGCTTATGTTTATTTTTGTACCCAAATTCTGACAATAAATACGTACACTTTGATTTGACTTTAGGAATTGCAAATATTGTTGCTCTGGAAAGGTTAGATTTATAGTAAATAGTGACTCAAGGAAAAGTTTGAAAACTTGTACTCATAAAGAAGATGTTGCTCTACAGTTGGCTGCTCTGCAAAAGTTTGTACGGTAAATGGTTTCTAGAAAATCATAAACTGAAACATTACTTTTATTACAGACCCTTTTACAACAATTTGCAAATGTTACAACAAATTTTTTTAAGGATTTAAATTAGAGTGTAATTTTATGATTTTCCAAAGTGCTTTGATGAAACAGAACCCTGGTCCACTGTTTATCCTAGACAGCTGATGGCAAAACTTATCATAGGTTCAGCCGTTCTCCACAGTAAAACATTGGCCTAATAACACAATGTGTTAGTATTATGACTTGTCTACTTCACCTAATTGTTGCCTTAATTATGGTTAAATAAGAACTCTACTGTTCGTCATATTTAAATTCATCAGCATGAAATATTAATTTATTAATTCAGGTTCAGTATGTTATTAAATAAGATTTGACAGAATGTTATTAAACATGATTCAACAGTTTGTTATTAGATTCAACTGTATGTTATTAAATAGAGATTTTGACAGTGTGTTAATAAATAAGATTCAACAGTATGTTATTAAATAGAGATTTGGCAGTATGTTATTGAATACAGAACTGGCAGTTAGTTATTAAATGGAGATTGATTGTATGTTATCAAATAGGGATTTGACAGTATTTTAATAATAAGATTGAACAGTATGTTATTAAATAAAGATTTGACTGCATGTTATCAAATTAGATTTGACAGTTTGTTATTAGATTAAATAAGATTCAACAGTATGTTATTGAATACAGAACTGGCAGTTAGTTATTAAATGGAGATTGATTGTATGTTATCAAATAGGGATTTGACAGTATTTTAATAATAAGATTGAACAGTATGTTGTTAAATAAAGATTTGACAGCATGTTATCAAATTAGATTTGACAGTTTGTTATTAGATTATATAAGATTCAACAGTATGTTATCAAATAGAGATTTGGCGGTATGTTATTAATTAAGATTTGGCAGTATGCTATTAATTAAGTTTTGGCAGTAAGTTATTAAATAAGATTCAACAATATGTTATTAGAATGTTATTAGAATAGATAAGATTTGACAGTTTGCTATTTCGACATTATGTTATTACTTTAGTCATATTTGCTAGTTGTGTTATTGAATGCTTAATGACAGTATGTAATTGATATAGTTTTGCCAGCATGTTATTATATGTTATGTCACTGGGCATTAAAAAACCGTTTTGACAACAGCATTCATTGAGGCTGGCCTATGTAGTGATGGCAATGACTTTGAATACAGAGTTGAGTTGGTGTTATAGTTTGTATAGTCCAGTAAGGATATTGTGAGAGTGACGTTGCCGTTTATGTGTACATGTACACAAAAGAGTACAACTATTGTCTGAACAGGTAGAGCTTATATCGTATGTTAGTTTAGCATTGAAAATATAGCTGTCTGTATAAGTCCTTATAATTGGTTTACATTGTAAAAGTGGACTCGACTGCTCCTAACTGGACTATATATTTGATTGAAGTGAAAAAAATTGTTATTATGGATAGAATGTGTAAAACTCAATCTTAGCTTAGAAAATAATTATGTCACTTGATTAAGCAATATTCATTCCTTTATATAGTATTCTAAATTACATGTTATTTTTATATGTCATTAAGAGAGTTAATTACATAGTGTCTAGCTCTTCGTCGTCACATTAAGGCATGATTAGGGGATTTTATCTGCTGTATATCTGTATGTGCTTTTAAAACATGTGTTATATATATACACACAGGATAGTGTCAGGATATCTCTTCCTTTCTGAATGCATATAAAGCAGGGATCCTACTATTCAGGAATAATCCGGAAATCCGGATTTGCTGCACTAAAAAGAAGGAACTATTTTGCAGAAAATAAGTTATTTGAAGAAAAAAATACCAACTATTGACTGAGTAATGGTCATATGAAATTTTATATGCTGAATTTTGACAATAGAAAAATGTTTGAAACAGAGTTTTGGTATAGGGGTGTGTGCTAATGGCACTCGAAACAGACATGCATCAAATGTTCAGGATTGGGAATTATGGCTCAGTAGAGCCCCTGTATAAAGACTAACCTGACTTAACCCATTACTCCATATTACCTTATTCAGATCAGAGATTAGCTAGAATAAGTACACAACTCAAGTGCAGATTTTTCAGACAAATATTGAGAATGCATCTTTATCGGGATATTAACAATAGTATCCTTTGATAAGTCCATTTCTGTAATTAGACACTAATTGGTAATGAACAATGGACATCTAAGGATAGGGGCGTGAATTGGTGTGTTTATGTAGTAAAGGGTTAAGCAGCCAGTCAATTTAATATGTCATCTTCTTAAGATAGTTGACTGGTTTTCGAAAAATACTAGACTCATTTATTAACTACATTGTTAATAATTAGCCTACATTACAAAAAGATGCTATAGATTCTATATTGTGTATAGTAAGAAAAAATTAATCATACTGTATCAGTCGTTTCGATTGGCTTAAGGTGTACATCATATTGTTCAAATTAATTTAATAAAGTTGATTAAAACTTATAATATTTTGCAATAGTTGTGGAATTAATTGTATTGTGAGTACATCGATACACCGCTAAAAGGTTACACCAAATGACCGTATACATGAGGTGGACCCTAACATGGGGTTTGATACTTGTACTGTACAGTACATCAGGGATCCTACTGAGGCAAAGCCCCATCCTGAAAATGAGCCGCCAGTCTGTTTCAGGTGCCGTTAACACACTTCCCAAAAGCATACTCATATTCTGTTTCAAACATTGTTGTATAGTTATAACTATGTTAGCTTATGAAACTTCAAATGACCTAAGTTTGTCAATTCTTCGAACTATTTCATCAAATAACTTTTTTTTCCGCAGATTTTTTTTTTTTCTAGTGCTGTAAATACACACAAAGGGGAATAACTCCGGATATTATCCTGTGATTATACTGTTTGTATGATAATGTTATAGTGACGGAACACTTGTTATTAATGCTGTTGCATGTAGTTTGTGTTTTAGATTTCATTTGTTTGTAAATATAATTATGGACTATTTACTCAAATTAAATTGTTAAAAAAAAGTGTTGTTTTTTGTCAGAGTGTATTAACCCATTGTTGGACACAATTCTCTCTCCATAGAAGGGAATTTCTACCATACACCAAGCTTGCACTTGTAAACCACCGATCACAAAGCTGTGGATTACATTTGACCAAAAGCTTGCACAAGCTTGCAACTAGCTCAGTGCGCAAAGATCCAATTCTAAGCTTGCTGCAAGCTTTATCTGCAAGCTTGTAACAAGCTTTTGACAAGCATTTTAAAATGCTTGTGATTTGGTTTGGGACCTAAAATTATGGTTGGGAATCACAATGTACCCTTCCACAAGAAATCGGCAATTTCTCCACATGTAGAGGAAAAAAACTTCAAGAATAGCAGTAAAAGTCTATTTTCATACAAGCGTCAGTTGGACTCACTCAATGTACATTTTACCCCCAATCATTGAGCTTCAAGTTGACTGTTAACAGTTACAAGACCCCGAGACATCCTCATACATCAGTGGTTAGTCAAGTTCCCAGACTATCACCGGTGAAGAATACTCTGGTGAACAAGAATGCCTTGAGATGGCATATTGCTTTCTGTGATAGTTTAAAAGTAAAACCTGTGGACACTGATCTAGTGGTATAATGTATAGTACAGAAAATTTGACACGACTCTCAACCTTATATTACCATAATTTAAAACTTGATATTTTGTCAATATTTTAAACTCTGGTTGTTTGTTTTCAATAGCTGGAAGCATCACGAAGACGCTCGAGGTGTAATACCAACACAAATCTGAATTATTGCATGATTTACTCGCAAAAATTTATATATTCAACTCAAGAACCTTGTAATATATTCATGCATAAAGGTCAGGATCAGGTCAAATTATCCATGCTATAAAAGTTAGACAGTTGACTGGCACAGAATATTTTTCCAATACAGATCATTCAGAAAATCAATGGATCATTGGACTGTTTAAAGTTGATCACAGGCAAAATACTCAACAAGATAATTTGAATAATTACACTAATTAAACAATTATAAGCAAGCATGAATAATTCAGTAAAAACAATTATATTTGTTATACAGGGTGTGTGCTAAAATGTTCAACAACCTTTCATTCATGTAGACAGTTAACAAAAAAAAAAAAAAAAAAAAAAAAAAAATGCCAAGCATAGCCTTTATTTGCCAGTCAGCTTTGTGCTGAAATATGGCAGGCATATATATGTGTGCCTCCTCCGGGATTGAACCCGGGTCGCCAGATTAGACGGCAAGCGCGCTAACCATTGAGCTACGGAGGCCAGGGCCCGGAATTACAACCAATACTTACACTCATATATTGAAAATGTGATATAATGAGCTGTTGTTTGTCATAGAAAGCCAATTTTGATGAGGAAAATGTATACAATTGTTAAATGAGTGTTTAAAATAACATTTGACACATTTTCTTTGTCATTGTATACTATTTATCACGTATATATGTAATTATTGAATCTGAATGCCACACTCAGCACTCAGCCTGAAAAATTACATTTATAGCTTACAAATACACTAAATTTTGCTATGAAATAAGCCAATAATAATATTTAGTACCTATTTAACATTATTACAACTTCTTGTTCTCAAAAAGTGTAACTCTGAAACACAAAAGACCGAATTTCAACATTTGAGTGCTGAGTGTAAATATTGGTTGTAATTCCAGGCCCAGTGGGAGTTGTCAATCAATTATCTCTACAATGCAAATGTATTTTAACAGTAAATTATAAGCACAACTTATTTTTGTAAAGAAATAACTTTGTTGGGAGAAGGTAGTGGATTTCCCAAGGAATTTAGACAGGAAATTACTCGGTAATCTTTTGAAACTTGACTTTTAATTGTCAAGTTCATTTTTGAACATTCTTCCACAAGGGACGGGAATAATTTTACCGTACAACCAGAGACTATAGATACACAGAGATAGGCAACTGCCTCTATAACCGACAAAATATCACCTGTGTAACCTAAATTCCTCAAAATTGAACATCTCATTATAAATAAATTTTTTTTTAGTTTTAGGTCTACAAGCTCAATATTTGTTTTTTCTCAAAGCTCAATGTCTGCCCTTATTTATATTCATTTATTTCGCCCCCCCCCCCAAATCTTTGATTAGGGGGTATATTGCTTTGTCTGTCGGTAGGTATGTCGTATAAAATGGTTTCCGTTCAATAACTTAAGAACATTTTGACATAGGATCTTCAAACTTTACATGGAGGTTGGTCAGCAACAGTTAATGACCCCTATTGATTTTGAGGTCAGTAGGTCAAGGTCTCTGCGACCATCATTATTTCTGACTATTTAGCTGCCATAGGGGCATACATGTTTTACAAACATCATTTATAGTGTTTGTATCTATAGTCTCTGGTAAAACACAACTTTTGACACAAACTGTATGTATGAGTCATTATAAGACAGGTGTCTCCCATAGAGATGTTAAGAGAATTTTACACCAATCATAAGTTAAAGAGATTTTCCAGGAGAGTGTATAAAAAATACAAGAAAGGATTTCACAACATTCAGGATTTAAAAAGGTAATGAACATTATTTTACTTAATTTTGAAACAATGTTATCACATAAATACCCTGTTTTTCCATGTGAGAACAAATGATGGAACAATGTTCTCCAACACGTGTGATAACAAATGCGTGATGTCAGCAGCTTTTCGGCGCAAAACGTAACGTCACCGGCTTAAATACATTCTTATTGACGTTGTATTTACTCGGTAACTATGGTAATGTGATAAAAAAGAATCCTTCACTCGTTGTCTTTGAGATCAACATTTCTTAAACTAGTCATGAAAAGGCTCTCTAAATATTATAGTAAATAACCTGTGTTTTCTAGACTCGTTTAAGAAATGTTGATCTCCAAAGACAACTCATGACGGATCCTACATTTCTGTTGAAGAAAATTTCTTACAATTTTCTGTAATATACCACAGCAGAACTTGAAAACAATGAAAAGTTATAGGCTGGGAAAATACAATGTTAGCTGAAGAAAATCAATCTTTTTGAACAGCATACTGCAAAATCATGAAATGTAATATTCATGGGGGATTTCATTTCATGGATGCCCTTAACCACGAAATCAAATCCGTGATCAATAATTTATGCCAATTATTGCATGTATGTCAAATTTACAGCTGGTGCCATACTTGCTTTCAAGTTCAGTCAGGTATAAGACTAATTTTGTCCTGAAATCAGAAATCATTGAAATTATGTCCCTACGAAATGGTCTTCTTTACCTAAACCACGAAATTTTGTCCCATGGAAATTAAAAGGTTTTACAGTAAATATTTGGCACACAGTAATGTACTCGTATTTTGTTTCTATAGTCCAGAGAATTTGACACAACTCTCGAACTTCTATTAGCATAATTTAACACCTGATTTATAGTTTATAATTATAATCCCGGTTGTATGTTTTCATAATCGGAAAGTATCACGAAGACGCTCGGGTTGTAATACTAACACCAATCTATTGGATCGATATTGCTGGATTTGCTCACAGAAATTTATATATTCAACGCAAGAACCTTGTAATATATTCATGCATAAAGGTCAGGTTCAACAGCGTAGCAATATTACATGAGTAAACATTGGGTCTGACAAAAGTTTGACATAATCCTAACAAAGTTTTTAGTGGCTTTACTTCATTCTGCTACACTGGAACATCTCAAATCACACAACCTTTCGGCCAGAAGTCAGTTCTGTTTGAATCAAAGCAAGCAACTACACAAGTCGTTCATACGTCATATTAAGATATTTTTTTTAAATTTCACATTTTCCTTCAGTCTGTCGAAAAACTTACTCATCCAAGGATGCATACTATAGATCAATATTGAAATGGCAAGTTATAACAGTGCAAATGTAGTAAATAATTGATTGGGCTGAGAAAATCAGTCATGCATACATAAAACAAACATCCTCAAATGATATTTGTGTTGTCTTTAACAACTATAGTACAGAGATATTGACTTGATCATAACCTTTATGCATGAATATTTAACTAGACTCTTACGTTGAAGATATCAATTTCCACATGCAAACAGCGCAATATCGGTCCATTAGATTTGTTGGTATTACATCTCCAGCGTCTTTTTTATTCTTCCTGCTTATAAAAACATACAAATGGAGTTATAAATATAGACAATATATCGGCTGTTAAATTATGCTAATAGAAGGTCGAGAATCGGGTCAAATTCTCCATACAATACCAAGGATTGTAGCATATTTTCAATAACGTCCAGTGTTACAAGTGATTAACGGAAAGCCACGAATTTGATCGTATGTTGTGACATACCAAAGTAGGGACTAGCCTGTGGTCAAGTTGTTTGAGGGTCCACCTCAGAAATACCAGGTTTTGATCTAAGATTATGACAAACAAAAGTACTGACTAGCCTGTGGTCAAGTTGTTTGAGGGTCCACCTCAGAAATACCAGGTTTTGATCTAAGATTATGACAAACAAAAGTACTGACTAGCCTGTGGTCAAGTTGTTATGGACCTTTGGTACGAGCGCCTACTGGAGGTATACCAGGGTTAGAGTAGAAGGTGTGATAGGGGTTGGAGTGGCCCTCCCTGAAATACCAGAGTTTGAAACAAGGTGGTGAAATAGTGAAATACAAACAAGTCCTTCTTGACTGTTCTCTGGGGCTCAGTGTTGGAGAGTCCATCTCAAAAATGCCAAGGGTTGATCTCACTTGTGAGAAATATGTGCCAAAGTACTAATTCCAGGGTGCACAAAATGGCCAGCCATTTTGTATACTATTACTACCATAACTTAACACTGAACAACAAACACCCTTGTTAAATATCACATCTGAGTGAAATAATTAGTCAAAACAAACATTCTATAAAAAGTGTTTATTTTTAACATCTCAACACTGAAAAGAAACTAAAAGATCACTAATTCTGTTGAATACAGATATTTTGTAAACATAATATCGCAGCAAAATCTAACAAAGCACCTAATTCAGTCATAACAGAAAACGAGGCAAGCATTAAAATTAAATCTGATTCATTCAGTGTAATCATACCCAGTTTAGCAAGGTAAACAAGCAGCCAGGGGTGGTATTCACAAAGCATCTTAAGGGAAAACTTGGAATTTTCTTAAAATCTTAGAATTTCCTTAAGTGTAACAGCTAAACAGGAAAATACAGCTGATCAATTTTTTACATTGTTTTAGAAGCATTATGTGAAGAGCTACAATAATCACAAAGAAAACATGGGTTACTCTTAGTTTCTTGGGAATTATATGCAGCTCAATTTTTTAACTTAAGTCAAAATATTTAAGTTTTCTCTTACTATGCTTTGTGAATACCAGTCCGGGTCATTACCTTTTATTTCAATTCCTGTGGTCAAGAATTTTAGTGTTAACGGCTAATATGCTGTCAACAAAATAATATTCCTATGTTTGGGTTACACCGAGGCAACAAACAAACTAATTTTTACAGATGATCAAGGCCCATTTAAGGGGATACTCTCATATTGAGAATCTGTAAACCATTCATAAGTAATAGAACAAAATTTATAGCCACATTAGGCCTTAGACGGCTATTTTCAAAAAGAAATAACTTGGTAACCTATTTGAAGAGCCATAGATTTTGAGCACTTTAGTTGAGCCCCAAAGGTGAAAACACCCTAAGATGGAAGGAAACGAAATACAACCTCTAGTTCGTTTGTTTACAAAATAATAAATTGTTAACAAAAATGCATAATTTGTAATCTAAGGGAAAGAAACTCTTGCAAAATTAGTATTTTGTCACCCATACATTTTAATTAAATGTGACTTTTGGCATACTATTTCGACAGATACATTTAACATTCTGTCGTCAATTATTAATTTTTTGTGAAAATATCCTAATTCCTGGTAATTAGCATATTTACTGAATGATCAGAAAAAAACGTCTTGGGAGAGATAATGTGACTTTAATGTACTGGTAATGTATAAAAAGGTTGCCTTCCAGGGTTTTCCCTAGGAATTTTCATATCTCCCTCAAAGGGCAATAAATCCAGCAAAAATCACCCGACAACATGATGTCAAATACCTCACAACACGTTACAGTCAGATTCATCACACACTAATGCTTCATTTTGGAAGTTTAGACAATATATTGAAATGTGTAAGCAAGCCCCAATGATCACTACAGAACCTCTGACAAGACTTCAGTCTCTCGATACCAACAAGTTCGAAGTACTCAGGCTTGACAACTCTCGGCTCACTATGTCGTAAGTACAGTCGATCAAATCTACATCTCGGCTTAAATTTGCCGCCAAATTCAAGGTTGTCATTACGCATTGTATCCCACGTAAATTTAGCTTCTTTCCGCTGGCCAGTTATCTCCCATATGTCATAAAGACCTTCAGGAATGCCTCCTACCTCCTTGATCTGAAAACAAGAAGTATCGGTACTACCATGGTTATGACATAAAAAACATAAGTCTCCCCCAAAGGGCCATAACACTAGCAATATTTATTCGACTTAAAGTCATGACAATGCACAATAAGGCTAGATACGGACTATTCATTTTAAGTTTCATTGAAATTCAACCATTGGTTAAGGAGAACAAGAATGGACAAACTTTGTGACATCCACTTTATGTGGTTTCATTAAATTTTTTAATAAAATAAGATCAATATTGAATACAAGCCCTGTGGTGGTATTCAGTATTGATCTCATTTAATTGGGGAATAAGGATAGCTGATCATATTTCCTGCTACTGACCAAGAGTTTAACATGGTGTGATCTGATTGTTTGTCCTGATCCTTAAACCCCAGAAATTTGTATAAAAGGAAGAGGGAGGAGCCTAATATCAAATGGTGGCTGATTTTTGCAACATTCTGTATTCAGATACATTTTATTGAAATAAAATGATTATTGAATGTATGCTTACATTTAAAATTGCCACAGTATAAGACATTTATTTATATGCACTTTAAAATGGTGGTTATATTTTTCATTTTCAACCTTTGGCTAAATCACTATATTTATCTGAAGTATGAAATATTACAGCAATTGGGAGAAGATTTTGAATTTGACATAACTGTTGACACTAGTCACTGTGTATTATCAGCTCACTGGTTGCCTCCTACACCATTTAATGTATGCTGGTATAGTATAGTATAGTTTACAACAAGTTAAACCTCACCAGCTGATAAGCCGCCTACTAATGATAGTGGTAAGTCCTACCAAATGCTGGGGTTTAAGTCTAGTAAGATCAATATTGAATACCAGCCCTGGGCTACGTGTGATAACCTTACCTCAGTGTCTCTCAGATTTAGATCACCACCAAATACGACTGTTCTGTCTTTGTCTGGTTTTAACATATGGGAGAAGCATTTCTTTAATTGTTCCTTTCTTGCCTTACTGTAATCTTTCGTACTCTCTAGATGTGATGTCATCATGTAAAACTTCTCTCCTCTAACTGTGCACTGTAATATGAAGGATATTATACTCAACCAATTTTCTACATGTAATTGGTCACTTTTCAAACCTGAATACCTTAACTGTGATCATATTATTGGATGATATTTTGCACACATATGTTTTACGTATGACTGATTGTTTGATCAGGTTTGTTTCTTGCTTTTATGCCCCAAGGTTGGAACATAGTAATCTTATTGTCAAACTGTCCGTCTTTCAATTCTCCTTTAATGTCTGCTTTAATTGAAGGATTTTTAAAATTACTAGGCAGAATTGTTCAACACATTGGGTTAATTGGGAGAAGGCGCAGTTTGGCGGTCAAAATTGATGGACATTGTCAAACATGGGAAAGGGTTTGTGGCCCTCTTTATATGCCAGCTCTGTATCTCATACGCCACTAAAAGAATTTTTCAGCTCAGTACATTAAGCCACTGGCTACAACATTTTGAAATTACATGACAAGTTGTTCAGCACATCAAATGGAGACTTAATTATATTGATTAAATCATCAGTTCATCCCCGTGTCCACTTTGTACCTACTAAGGCCGAACTTAAAATATTCTTGGTTTCCCCATCCCGACACTAGCAGATTTAGAATGGGTAGGTAGGTAGGGTTAAAAATTTTTTTTGGAACCGTTTCAGTATGATAGTTATTGGTTAAGACATACAAATAATGAAATTTAGAATTAACTTTAAGGCGAACACCAACAGTCTTAAATTTAATGGTAAAAAGGAAGTCAGTAAACATAACATTTTCACTTCCAATTTTTAATAAAAAAAATATTATTTCAATTTGGGCAATAAAATATTTTGGGTAGGGCCCTTTTTAGTCGGGTAGGTAGGGGATGGGGAAACAAACAATATTTTATTTTAGGCCCAACCAGACTTCTCACAAACCCTTTTGCCACATAGGACCTGGATACCACTAGGAATGAGGTGTCAAATGGGATTTATGTATTATATTATAAGTTGTATAACTTTTTACAGTCTACCTTACATAAATTAGTACATGTATAAACTAGTACAAGCAGGAACCTACCTTGACAGTCAACAGATTTCGTGTCATCATTGTGTTTGGGAATGGTAGAATTTTAGTTTCCTCGACTCGGAAGTTAGGTCCTGACTTGAACATCATTGCAGAATAGTAACCCTCACTTCCACCCGGTATCATATTATATAGAGGACATCTTTGTTCTATGATTCGTTCTGCGTCCGGAATCAACTCTTGAAGAAAAACAACATGTGGGTCTTCTCTGTGGAAATAAAACTTACAACTGTGAACAATATGTTATACACAGAGAAAAAGTAATAACACATAGGTTCTTCTCAGTTGAGGTACAAAAGAATTTCTTCTTTAACAGTACTTATAAACTGAAACGACCACACACATACAGTCATCTGTAATCAGGCCTGGTAATTAACAATCGTTTGTCAAGCCTGAAGATCCAAGTTTCAAAAACCTGAAACTCTATATTTCAATATAAACAAAGAAGGAAAATTCAGTATTCAAAAACCTGAAATCAGGCACATGCCTGAAAAATACCAGGCCTGGTAATAAACAAACATTACATCTGTTCAGAAACTATCAATGTCCTCATACACAGCTGTATGACTGATCAATTTTGTCACAAAAAACCTGTTTTACAAAGAATACAAATTTGAGCTTAAGTGTAAAATTTGAGCATAAGTGTAATAATTCCGTAAGTGCTTTGATAAACAGTAGGTACAAAATATACATGACTTTTGTATACTTACTTATTTATAGTGTCACAAACTCCCTCAGTACGTGACTTGAGATTTTTCAGATCCAGTCCATCAATATTCCATGACATCAAACGTATTCGGAAAGGCTCTTCATCTGTCATGTCTGCTATATCTATACTGTAAGAATTCAAAATTGTAGGAATATATTACAGTCATATAATATATATATCCATTGAATATGAGGCTAAAACAAACTGATATTGTGAATCTGGTAACCTATGCACCAATCTCATTAAAATCAAACCCCTATTCTTTCACAACTTTACGCTGATATAGGATCTGACGACACTCCGTATGGGGTCATGTCAAAGTGAACTTTACGTCATCTAATCAAATCACTTCTTTCACAAATCTGAAAGCGCGGTGAAAGTTTGCTGAGGCTATGTGACGTCATTGTGCACCAGAGAGGACATTTGAACATGACCTCTTACAGAGTGTAGTCAGATCTCTAACAGCGTAAAGAAATGGAGCAAATGACATGTTAGGATCTGATTTTAGTGAGATTGCCTACAAAATGTACATACCAAAGAGCTAGAGTATTGCATCTGTATTTCTTTTATCACAGAAGTTGTTAATCTCACTTCGCTTTGAGTTTGTGGTTATAGGCAATCTGGCAGGAAAAAAATGAAAAAGACACACAAAGTCTTGGGACATTAATTCACAAAATTGGTTAATTTATTATTATAAAATAAAATGAAGTATTACCTTGTATTTTCACCAGCATCAGACTTGGAAGCAACAGGTTGACTTGCTCCACTCTCCTCAAAATATGCATTCAAAGATCTCTGAAAAAAAATAAACATGAAAATTAATCAATAAACAAACTGTCAATAAAAGTTAAAACACAAAAGGTGCATGGTAATAGTGTACGAATATTGACAGTAATATAATTAATAAATAACTGAATAATGTGGTTGAGAATGCTTTTTTTTCTATTCAGGAGCTTAAGCCTTGATGGCATCCCGTTTTAACACTTTAACCCAAATCTGTCAATTGCACTGGTCAGTATCACATGTATGTTCATGCGCAGCTGATGCAGGATGTTTTGAGCATTGGGGGATCCAACCACCAGTCCTACAAAAATGACCTTAGGTTTGGTATTTTAACATTTGGATTTGTTGTTCAAAAACTAACCCTGTATCCAGAGCTACAGATAAGGATTTAGTCCATTGGGTATTTTACCCCCGCGAGTTTCAATTTTGTTTGGGTTTTGTCAAGTTTTAATTGGGTATTTTAGAAAACTGATAGGGTAAATAATCTTTTATGTACTATTTTTCACTATAGAATCTTTTTTATTTGGGTATTTCAGATTGTCTTTGCTTTTTCTTACTCCCTCCTCTCAAAATCTATTGGGTTTTTAAGAAAATTAATTGGGTATTTACCCCAATATGCAGCTTATCTGTAGCTCTGCCGGTATCCATAACGTCATATTATACCTGGGGGGACCAACTAGTCCAAGGTAATTTTACAATGATCATTGATTCATTCCAATTCATTAAAACTGGACGGCAGTAAATAAAATTTAGTTATGAACTTATGGAATCCCTGAGCCCGTTGCCTAACCAAGTCAATTCCAAATTGCGTTATCAAGCGCTTTTCTGCATCTATGCAACGACACTCTACCAGCAAGTGCCGTTTATTTAACACTTTGCTTGGCGAGTGCTAGCGAGCACTTTCTTGTGCAACAGACTGATTCAGTAGCGCTCAATAGCACTTTACGAAACAATCTGCTACTGGTGAGTGTTCGCTGATAGCACATAAGTGTTTAGCTTTTTAGAAGCAAGCCATTTCCTACCATAGCGCTATCAAGCATTATAGGTACAACATACAATTCATGCAGCGGTTTGGTTGTAACGCAACAGGCTCACTAGTCTAGGTCCGGCGCCCTCTAGGTCTAGGGGTCCATCTCTGGAACTGTGCTTATTCTATGCCTGCTGTTTAAATACAACCACTAAAATTCTAATAAATGACGCTCTTAAAGATTTATCAAAAACATATAATGACAGTTGTCATTATCATCAAGGCTCAACTGTCAACACCTCAAGGGACGAAACCTTCTGGTACGAAATGTTTTAGTACTAAACAATCTTGTAAACAGTGGTCACCTCTACGTTCCAATCTCTATCCTGCAGATAAAACATTGCTAAAGCAGTGTCCGTTCCTGTAACAGATGCAAAAGTACGACATCTTTCATCACACTCCGGCGCTGACGGCAGATTTTTGTCAGTTTCGTCGTCTGATGAACCACTCATTTTTCTTTCCGCGAGTTCAGATCTGCTCGATCTTTTGATATTTATTTTTAACAACAAAAGTTAATCGAGTTTGAACATTATATTTAGCTGTACAAACATAACAATTGTTTTGTATATCTAGTAGATACGCATACATAACATGTATCAATGTGATCCGATTGAGCTTTCTCGTAATTACTATAAATATCAATTACAATTTGTTTTAATAATACATATTCTTTGTTCTTTGAATAAAGTTTGTTCCAATCAAGTTGACGTATCACCTGTCGGCATGATCTTACATCCTTAAAGAATTCTATGAATAATCTACTAATTAGTCTAAAACATCAGCAACAATGTCACTATACAGTCTTCCTAAGTCATTACTCAATGATATGTGTTAGTTGACGTCACAATGCAAGACCAAGAAGTATGTTGTTTTGAATTGTAATATGTTTTCGCGACTACTTAATTTCACATGGGTTGCAAATTATCATGATATTGAGGTTATAAACCGCTAAATAAATTTGTTATTGATATCAATGTGAATTATTAACTGACGAATGTCTATGGAATACTGTTTGTGCCATGTCATCTGTGGTCTTCAAAGGTGATCATATGCACGAGCCATGGCAACACAATTTGACATTTGTCAAATCGTGATATCACGTTGTATTGGTAGTCCCAACAGAGACCAAACGTATCATTTCATTACATTACGTTAGGTCTCACCGGGTCCCAAGTACTTGTATGTAGCACTTTGCGACACGATTCTTTGTCGCTGTTTGGTGACCGATTATGAGCCCAAAAAGGCAATACAAAGTAAAGGCACACCACACATGGCTTCATTAATGCCTTTTCTATCATTAAAAACGAAGGATTGCATGAACACTAACCTCATTGATACATAAATTATTCCTGTTTCATTTTACTACTGAAATTTCCTTATTTACGCCATTGAAGCCGTGGAACAGAGCCGATGTATTCCGAAAGTTGTTGTTCTGACATTTGTAAGAATTTTGATTGGACGAAAAGTGGCTATAACTAAAACCCAGTATCCGGACTAAAAATAGGCCTATATTAAAGTTGGTCAAGAACGACTACTCCGTACCGAATAATTATTTCGTCTAAGACGAATTTGTCAACTGTAGGTAACTTTCGTTTTTAAAACGGAAGTGAATCGCGACAGAAGTCAGGCAAAGATCTCATCTATTATTGGTTGTGTAAAGGTGTTTTTAACGCTGTTTTTTGTACTTTATGAGTTAAATACGCTTTACTGCGGTCGATTCAACTGTTTAATTCCGAATAAGTCGTTCAATTCGGAAATAAAATTTTGCTAAAGACAGCTAAGTTCAAAACTATGAGACTCTATAGTACTGTGGAACGTACGTAGAGTCTTATTTATGGGACTAGTTGTATTGGCACAATATTTCACAATGTCAAATTCAGATTTTTGTTTGTTACATCGTATGGTTGAAATGTTACTGGTCTTTAGATTGTCATACCTCTTGCAAAATTTTGCATAGCCTTGACCTTGTGTTTCGCCAATGTGTCCATAACATGAGATGCAAAAACGAAAATATGACATACGACAGCTCTGTTCAATGTTTATTCAAAATTTTGTGTTGGGATGTTGAACTCGACCAGTGTTCATTTAAATGATCATATATAATTTGTTCATGGGTATATATATGATGTCACAAAGGTTTTAGATATTTGGATATCCAAAAGAGTTAGTACATGTATATTATTCCCTCAATTTGGCCACAAATATCATTAATAAATGTTGTCATTAATAAATGTTGTACTACCTGGCTGTTCCTTATTTTAATATCATTCAAGATTTCACCTACTAATAGGATGTCTTTGAACTCTAAATGTGAACTTAGATGATTGGGAAAATATTTTGAATCGGGTCTTAATGCTGTTTCTTAACAATTTGTCAGTATACAATGACAAGAGTAAATTTGTATACATTATTTCATGATCAATGTTAATTTATATATTTAATATTTTTAAACAGCACTGAGCAGTTCTGACAGTTCATTCAAATTCAATTTTTTATTTATTTTCAGGAGATGGCGTGTTCTAAAGCATCTACTATGAGTGCAGTAAATGAAGAGTACTTCAAAAGTTATGCTAATTTAGAAGTCCATGCCTTAATGATAAAAGATAAACCAAGAACAGATGCATATAAGAATTTTCTGGAGAAAAACTCGCCTACAATTAAAGGAAAAGTTGTCCTTGATGTTGGAGCAGGTTCAGGAATTTTGTCTCTGTTTGCTGCTAGATCAGGGGCACGGAAAGTTTACGCTGTGGAAGCCAGTGATATGGCCGACGTGTGTGAGGAAATTGTTAAAATCAATAAATATGATAATGTTATAACAGTAATCCATGGCATGATGGAGGAGGTAGATTTGCCTGAAAAAGTCGACATCATCATATCAGAATGGATGGGGTTTTATTTATTGCACGAGTCAATGTTGGAATCTGTGTTGTTTGCACGGGATAAGTGGCTCAAAGAAGATGGTATTATTTTACCGTCACATGCAGGAATTTATGCCTGTCCTGTTAATATGACGGAATATTGTAAGGAAAAGTTCAACTACTGGGAAAACGTGTATGACTTTGATTTCTCTCCATTTCTTATGCATAGTTTAGGCGCTCAAATGCAGGCACCTGCTGTTGTTCACCTGGAAGAAAATCAGTTACTTTCTAAAGGTGAACTTGTTGCAAAGTTTGATTTAAAGACTATGACATTATCTGAAATTGAAGATTTAGAAGAACAAATGAAATTTGTCATCAATAAAGACTCTGATTTGCATGGCATTGCTGTCTGGTTCGATGTGCGGTTCACACCTGAGCTAAGCGAGAGTCAGTATGGTCTAACTAGTAGAGAACAGGAGAAGATTGCCGAGAATGAAGAACTTGACAACAAATCGACTGATTCTATGATAAACAATAAACATGTTATACTTGGCACATCGCCAAACGATCCAGAAACTCACTGGAAACAAACAATATGCTTCTTGCCAGCTTCTCTACAAGTGAATAAGTCCGACCACATTGTTTGTAAGCTAAGATTCACCCAGGATGAAGGTAACTCGAGACATTATAATATATCAATCCAAATGCTAGAAGATTTCACCTCGTCTTCATCAGAATCCGACCTTGATGATGACGAAGAAGATGTGGAAAATCATCCAGTTCCCTGTGATTGTGGTGCTGGTCGATGCTCACTGATCCGAGCCATTATGGAGAAATATGACGCGGAACAAACCGAGCTTGAGATGGAAGCTGAATTCACTGATGTGTCCGCTGAGGTGCAGGCTGCTCAAGCCATGAATGACTCGTCTTGTCTAGATATGGATAATTCTCAGAACTCTCTTAAAGAGGATGCATGTTCCAATGGTAATCCAAAGGATGGGAACTAAACTAATTCATGATATTAAGCTTAAAAGAGTATGTGATAACTGAATACAGTCCTGTTTTTTGGCATTTTTGGTCTTAAATATGAGAACAGAAAAGGGACAAAAATTCCATGTTATGGTTGCCCTTTTGTTCCCTGCCAATAGGGCTTATCAGTTTGTCAATTTCCTGTTACCTTTGGCACAATTTGATGATTTCTTAATTCCTTGTAGGAGTGTCTACTGGTTTAACTTATTAGTACAAATGTTTATTTCAATGAATTTTCATGAAATCTGCTTGGGTTGATCATGTTTATTTTAGAATATTTATAGGGATCAACTTTGTTCAAAAACTAGGATAGGTGGTCAAAGCTAAGGTTGTCCTTGAGAACATTATTTGGGCTATGTTCTTCCATACCTGAAACTTATTAGAAATATTATATTGATAAATCAATGATGACATCTAGGCCTCATAAAAAGTAATATGGGTTAAAGTTCAATACTAATATCTAACTCGGCCAAAATGTCAGAATACTCACTCAGGTGAGCAATTTAGGGGTCATCATGGCCCTCTTGTTTTATTATTTAATGGACTAGTCATACAGTGTAGCAATACCACGTGACATTTGACTACAGTTACAAGAAGAAATTTGTAAACATTGAAAAAATAAAAAAGCCATAAGTATTTTATTTATTCATCGATTTCTATGAAATATACCCCACGCTAAGGGGACAATTATTTGCTTTCCATGAAATATATAACTTATTCTGCGGCTGTGCTTTGTTGTACATTACCTTGTGAAACCGTGCAACGTGTAGGTTTCACAGGGTAATGGAAAAATCGATAAAACTGCTGAAAAAGATATTATATTTTTCCCCTTAGCGTGGCGTATATTTTATAGAAATTGATGAAGAAATAAAATATTTATGGCTATATTTGTGTTCCAATGTTTACAAATTTCTACTTGTAACTCTAGCCAAAAGCCACGTGGTATTGCTACCCTGTCATACAAACGCACTGTTTTTATTAACTTTGTGAGAAAATATCAGTACTAAGTCTTGCTTATAAATATTGAATACTTTGTCCTTCCCATAGTTAGGGATACTTCCCTAGAATGGGATTGACTTGGCACGGACAGTCTGACCCTTATAAATTTGTTTGCCACTTATGAATCTGAGTACTGTTTTATCAAAGCACTTACGGAAAGCTTAAAGATGTGTTCAAATTAAAATTCCCAATTCTTCTTTAACATGGTTTGCACAGGCCTTGAAAAGTCCTTGAATTTGGTTTCAACATTGAAAAGTACTTGAATTAAGTGGTACTTGGATTTTACTGAAATCCTTGAATTTAGGCAAAAAGCCTTGAATATACATAGAAGTGAATGGCTGTCGTCAAAATGACACATTATCTGCGTAAAAAATGAAACAGACGCACTAAAAAAAGCAGTAGTTGTGATGACAATAATTTTCATGCTTATCCAGCACAAAGAGTCAAAATCTTACCAAAATACCTATTTGGAAAATGCCTTGAAATGCAAATTCTACCTTGAAAAGTCCTTGAATTTGGGTGTAAGAATTGTGTATGAACAATGTTTAAAACCTACACGTTGAGGACAGATATTGTTTGTAGGACTTCATTGACTGAATAATAATCAACATAGAACAGTTGTGTACCATAAGTGCTTTGATAAAACAGTGCCATGGAAACTTTGGGTGTCTACGCTTTACTTCTTCTTCTTCCAAGTAAACTTTATCCCTCACTTGACTCAAGCACATGGTAGGATTTTACTAAAATATGAAACCATAAAGAGCATGTTTTCCTGTCAGATGCAATAAATATAACAATCTGTTGTGTTGGTGGCTTGATGTACCTTAAAACAGACTATGGAAAACGGTAAAATGCGAAAAACAAATTCCCTGCAGGGAAAAATTAGGGAATTTCAAAATTGGGCAAAAATCAGGGAAATTTACAAAAATCATTTTGTTGGTGACTTGGTGTACCTTAAAAATCTTAACTAAAACCTGAGTGAAACTAATTTACAATGCAACCTCTCCAGAGCGACCCTCTATAGAGCAACAACCTCTCTATAGCAACACAATCAACATTTTCCAGAGTAGATATTTACTATAAAGTCAAACTCTGTGTAGCAAATACCACTAATCAACGGCCACTTTTTGTGGCTCCCAAAGGGTGTTTTACTGTATGTGTAGAAACTCAAATCTCGGCCTAACAACGGTGCTTTATATTGCATTTAGAGGTTTATTGATAAATATTTAATTTAGTTACGACGGTATATACATGTATAATAAAATGTATTGAACTTTTTAGGTATGTTTGTTTGTTAATTCTTATTGCTAGTCCCCTATTGTTTTTCAACCGGACGAGACTTTAAGTTTGCCGTCCGTAAGTCTGTCCATCCGCACTCACAAAAACTTCCTTAGGTGATCGGAGATGATCGGAAATCTATTCAATTCATTCCGTGACCACTTAATTATTTTGTTCTTTAAGTGGTCATTCTTTTGATCATAAACAATCTAATAACAGTCTTACTTAGCGTACGTGGGGTGTCCGTCCGTCAAAAATCAAGATTCTGATATTACTCAAACAGTTTCCAAGCTACTGGTAGGTTTAAGAAACTGTGTATGTGGATAGGGGGCGACTATGTGATTTATATGGAAAACGAGTGCAGGAGGAAATCTGACTCGTGTAAAGGATGAAAAAATCACAATATTGTCTGTCTTTATGCCACAGCTTAAGTGTAAAAATTGCAAATTATTCTACGGTTTGATGTCCAAGAATGACAGTGCACGACGTCAAATTGCTATAAGATGTTGTCATAAAAGCAAGGGACAAAGCAATATATACATTTAATTGGCTATTAGTCGCCCAAAGACTAAAAATTCGCTGTCAGGAGACGTCAATGGTGAGTCATGTTTAGAAATACTAACAAAAACTAGGTCAAAAGTAGTGCGTTCGATTGCAGTGACGTCAATACCTAACAGGTTCTTGTAACGTCAACAGTTCATGGCAGGAATGCAAACGACACAATTGTTTGTTATAAAATCGTCAGAAATAGACTTGAATTTATGGACGCCATATTGAGATGGAGAACACAATGCCATCCCAGGTGCACGACCTTGAGCAAACATTGAACACAAATGGTATCGCATTCCCCTAGAACAGTTGATTTAAGGCTTCGTTACATCATGAGACAAACGTGTTCGACTGTAATTGACTCTTAATGGAGGGCATAATCCTTCACTTAAATAGTTGAATTTCAAATGGAATGAAATTATATCTATCTTGATTTTGAAAAACTTTCCTTCTGGTAAATTATATGTAACTTCGCTAAAACAAATAAAATCGTCCAAGTTGCTAAAATAAAACTTCTTTTATTAGTACATGTATATTATCTATATAGTCTCTGGCACAAATATACATGGGGCAATGCTGTAATTCCATGCTTGTAAAACTTTCTAAATATGAAGATTAATTTATTTTGATTCACCACTGACCTGAACGAACGCCGTTTCCTATGGCAACGTCACTCGACGTCACGTAGCAAACGCGTACCATTCCATCATAATGTTACAAAGACACGAATTATTTGTGCGTTTGTAATATTATGATTTTAAAAAGGTAGGTATTTTTATTGTCTTATTAATAACATATAAGTTGCAAAGGCAAATGTTTTTATTTCCGGTTGGCATTTGATTCCACATTTTGAATTCTTTGTTTTCCATGTTAAAACCTGTTCTTATATTGCATGCTTGATTCAGTTTAAATAGTCTTTAGCTTTCATGTTTTTGCCAAGCTTATTTATTGATGTTGTTGCTTTTCCTTTTATGATCTTGACTTCTTTTCCGATTATCGCAGAAGATTGTAAGTTTTAATGCTTATAAATACAAGTCTTGTAGATCTGATTAGTACCTTTTCTAGAGTATTACATACGTACATGCTAAACAGCTATGTGGTTTGCTCGGCATAAAAATCTGATAAAATAAATATACTTCCGAGTTTTATTTGTTCATTCCTGCTAAAGGGAAGTTAATCCAGTTGGCGAGAAAAATACCCGATATCGTCTGCGTATTCAGTTAGCTGCCCATTGATAAATTTGTGGATGATGGAGAGGGAATAAATGTATCTGCCTCGCGTTTTATTGATCCGCTGAGTTTCTGTGAAAATATTAATAGTTTTGCCTGTTTGAGAGGATGGTATCGATTTCCTATAAATACACTGGAGTAGGAGAAATTCTCTAGTATTAAAACATGGCAGGCGGAGGAATGTGTATGTAATAGGAAAACAATGGTAGCGATTGTTCCCCGTAAAATCGGTTCAGATTGGGAGAGTGGGGATTGATCATAAAAAGGGCATAATGGAGGATAGTTTGAACTTTATTTGTAAGTATGTTGTTTTTACTTAACTTGTGTTGTTTTAGACAAATATTTCAATGAAATCTGATATGGCTGTTGATGTGTTTGTGTTATCATTTTAAGAATGCGGTAATATATTGCCGTCTGCTGGCGTAGGCGGTTCTGTAAACATCATCGTGTTGATGTTATCATTTCACATATGTGTCAATGACTGCAGAAATCAGGCCAGACGCTAAAAAATTACAATTTGAGTTTTTTTCATTATCTTGAAGAACAGCCTTTCAAGAATAAATTCTGAAAATTTCAGATGATTCTGGTGATTATTTTTGATTTACAGCAATTTCTTCTTATCATGACTCAATGCCAACAAAATGATGAAAAGATTGAACGGCTGGAAAAAACCTATGAATCCTTCAAAAGGAAATATCCAAGCTCTTCTGTTCTTTCTTTGTGAATTAAACACCATGTAACATCATCAAGTTCATATATTGTTTGAACAACTAGCATCTGTTCGAAACCACTGTTACTATGACAATTTTACATATTATAATAGTTACCATGGCAACAGTACTTCAACAACTATCCGAGTGACTGTGAATGAGATTTTTGGGCTTTTTGGTACAAAATAAGCACTGTATCATTGTCTGACATTTATTAAGTGAAGTTTCTGATACTTAAGCACACACTGATACATTTAATGATTACATAATATTGAAAAATGCTGTTTCTAAGTAACACTGTCTTAGTGCAAAACTATGACTTTCAGTAACATACATTAAACATTAAAACAGTGTTAACTATAGTACAACAATAAACAAACAACAGTTACTATAATTACAACTCTTTTATTTTCACAACAATAATTTTATTATCATCTGACAAAATAATGACATTTTTTTGGTTGCCTAGCAACAGGAGAGAAAATGACAAAATTCTTCATACATTTAATCTAAGGAAGTACAAAATGTATTTAATTGTAAACAATTCTGAGGGCAACTTTAGAACAATATTAAAGCTTCTGCTTGTACTTTTAACAGAATATAAATGTTGGAATTTGAATTTTAGGTTAACATGTTAAATTATGAAGCTTTTGATGCATTTACAATAATAAAGAATGGAGCATCATTTACCTTCCATTTAGACAGTAAAAATTAAGAAATACTAGACAACGGGTTGATGGAATATTTTGCATAGCAACAGTAAAAATTAAGAAATACTAGACCGTTTCAGGTGGTTTTGTACTCAATTGTTCTCTTAATTGTTGTTATAGCCCATTATTTATGACATATTATTGTATAGGTACAAAACTACAGTCCAGGAAATCATAATAATAGAATACTTGACAAGAGAAGTCATTTTAAACCAGTAGTAGCAGCAGAAACACTATATCAAAATGAAAAAAGAACCGACTAAGTATAAAAACCTACATTTTAGAAATCAAGATATGAGATAACATCAACATTTGCATAGATTGTTACTATACCAGTGCAATAGCACCATAGTAGTAGATTACATATGTACATGTATATACATGATATGCAAATCTAAACTCATAACAGGAACATGCTTCAACTTAACAGAATATACCTTATCTCTTTGAAAATAGTTTATCTTTGACTTGAATAAGTTGAAATTATTCAAATAGTTTTTTAATATTATTACAGTTCTTCAAATGTTATTTGTAAGCATTTTGTCCAGCTAGAACAATTCAGGTAGAAATGACATCACTCATACATTATTCTGACACTCTGAAGCGAACCAGTCTTGAAAATACATTTTTACCACGTTAATAAATGCTGAGCACATATTATGCACCTGTCAATTGAAATCACGGCCCCCAACCCCGGGTAATAGCCGGGTTTTTTTACTTTTGCTTGTTCGAACCCCGGGTAATATGCCTGTCCCCCAGTGTCATACAGATGGTAAAATCCCTGCAAATTGCCCAGCTCGATCTATACTTCGCGCCTATATTTTCCCTCTAATTTGGCGGGAAACAAAAGCCCCGCACTCAACTGGCAGTGCGGGGACATCTGAAAGGTAAAAACACGGGGCTGTTTCCCCGCTATCCCCGCCCTTCCTCTGGGTTGAGGGGAGGGGCGCGGTTTCAATTGACTGTCCACTGCATTATAATAGCATGATCCAATGGACTTAACAGAAAGCAATCACCAAATACCGTCAAACAATAGGCCTAAATTGGCGTAGGCAAATAGCGTTAGTCAATCGTCACGTACGGTGGGTGAACTGTGGCACTTTGTTTGCAAACATGTTGTCATCTTCATCATTACATTAGTTGTAACTCTTCCTAGTATGTACCACAGGTAACTGTATTATTGATTGAGAGTAAAAAAAACGTTATGAATATATAAATTTTAAATTTTTTACTCTTTATCAATGATACAGTTACCTGTGGTATGTACGAGAGTTGTCCGGAAAGTTTTGAGACTGTGTCTATATCTCATAAAGTATCAGACATAATTTAATAATTTTAATAGATCTAGTATACAGCTCCAGGAGTTTTCCATTAAAAACAACTGTTTTAGATTATATATTGCAAGAGATTGGTTGCCTAGACAACCCATATAGCGCCTCACAGAGCATTTCAAAATTGATGTGTTTTCACAATTCATAAAATTTAAAATGGCTCGTCGGCACCTAAATGTACCGTCAAACATTACGACATCAGATGGACATGAATTTTATACTGTAGGGCCTACTGCTGCTAGAAATTTCCTTTACAAAGGGTCAACATTGTAAACGTCTGTCATGTGTGCCAAGGCTGTAAGATTTTGTAGGAGTGTGCATTATGTTTGATGTTGATGTATGTGTTGTTTTTTACAGCTCGTGGTGTACCGTATCATTGATTACTAAAGATGAAACAATAGCAAGCCATGTCGTGTGAAGTCGGCAGTTTGTGACGTCATCATTCATTGATGATATCAATGTTCAATGTGGCGTCATCATTTAATGAGGAGATCGGCAAATTGTGACGTTATCATTCCTTGAAATTGGCAAGTTATGATGTTACCATTAATGGCTAAATTGACCATTTGTGACGTCATCATTCATTGAAAAAACATCAATTTGTGTCGTTAGTATTCATTGATGAAATTAGAACTTTGTGACGTCATAACTCACTGATGAAATAAGAAATTTGTGACTTTGTCATTCATTGGTGTAATTAACACCTTGTTACGTAATCAGCAATTTGTGACGTTGACATTGATTGATGTTACATGTATCATCAATTTGTGACGACACCATTAATTGAGGAAGTCGGCTATTTGTGACGTCATCATTCATTGATGAAATCAGCAATTATGAAGCGACAGAATGTGCGAACGTTGTCACTGATTGTGTGTACATTTACCTACCTGCTCGTGGGTGCAGCTGTGTTCGATGCTTTCGAGTCCAGAGTTGAGGTAAGGCCTATATGAAATTATTCGTATACTTTCAGCTAATATGGTAGCTTCAGTTGAACGCCGTCCTGAGCTGACGTCAGATATTTATGATGCTTAAAGTATCATTATCTCTCCCAAAAACTCTGTTCCGATTCAACTAGGAATTAGGATGTTTTCCACAAATGACCAATAATTGACAACAGAATGTTAACTTGATCTGTCGAAATGCACCAGTCAATACTTTGCCCGCCCGGGTGAACACCCAGGGGGAAATAGACATTTTCAATTGTTTGATGTCTTAATCCCCACCCAGGAGACAATGCTTACTGTCTAAATCCCCACCGTGGGGCATAGTTTTTCATCCGGGTACTTTAATAAAATCACGAATAAAAGTATCACTGTCGTCTTTCGCGGTGGACGAAAGTCTATTTCCCGGGACTCGGAGTCGATTAGGTCGTCTAATTCCCGCCTGTCGGGAAGATTCGTCTGTCTAATTCCCCCGTATTCCCGCCGCCCCCGGGCATGGAGGCAAAATACATTTTGCAAGAGTTGCATCCCTTAGACTATAAGTCGTGCATTTATTATTTACCATTTGTTATTTTGTTTGGGCCAACTGGAGGCTGTCTTTCGTTT
Source organism: Spisula solida (assembly GCA_947247005.1). Lineage (NCBI taxonomy): Eukaryota > Metazoa > Mollusca > Bivalvia > Venerida > Mactridae > Spisula > Spisula solida. The sequence continues at coordinate 22,834,326 of OX365960.1, read as the reverse complement.
TCTTCCCTCTTGTGGTGTTTTCCACTTTTGGAACTCAACTAAAATGCTAAAATGCATCATTCTGCAGATAAGTTACCAAATTATGGCTTTTTTAAAATAGGCGTTTATGGCTTAATGGGGCTTTAATCATTCATTTTTCCGAAACTAAACTTGTACACTTAAATGTGTATAACCAAACAATACCAAACATAGACTAACAATGTACAGATTTTTTAAGTTTTTGTTTTTAACATGCCGTAGTTCTAGTAGTCCAATCATATGACCACTTTAACTTTATTTTAGTTAAATCATTTTTAAAACAATTTCAACGCCAAAAATGAGTTATCTAATGGGAGTATTAATTAATCGATCAATCGGGCCAGTCAACTGTTTACATAACATTGCGAACAAAAAATTAATGATGATAAACATTGCAATTTATCTAATCAATGTCTTATTTTTATTGACATTATGTGTATGAATATTTGGCTAAAGTGAATAAGGTATTGGTATTCACTGGAGTTTTTTTCCACATATTATGTTTAAACAATGAAAATACAATGTTATGATTATATTGAAATGTTTGTATACAAGTGACAGACCTGAATCAACGGACTGTGTAACTCGATTAGTCAGGTCAGTCACCTGCTTACATAACATTGTGAACATAAACAGTGCAATTTCCCTTATTAATGATATGTTAGTTGTTCCTTCGCGCCGCAGATCGATGTTGGCTGCACACGAACCAGAAGAGAAATAGTCTCCTAGGGAGACTTGAACGCAAGTTTCCTTTGGTAGCCCCATCACCAGGGAAAGTTAAATGTCAACGGGTGGCTGAACGGTTTAATTGCTGAGAGCGACCCTCGAAAACTGCTTAAATATTGTTTTTAACTTAAGCCTAGGTCCCACTGAGCATTTTTTGCCTCGGCGATGTACTACCGATTGAAATTAATGAGCTACCAGGATCGAGAACAGGTTCCTCGTGGTCTGGAGGAAGCTTCTGGGAAGCCATGAGACAGTTTGTGATATCGGAAGGAATTACTAGTATGATGAATCGGATGGTATCGGAAGAAATCGGAAGAATACAATCTGTGCGTTCAACAACATGTTGGTGCCGGTTGGTAATCCTATATACTTAGTAACTGATATATCTGTGTGACTATTTCAGGTGGAAAAGAAGGATAAACTTTTGACTGAAGAAATGTTTTACAGAGAAAAGTACAATATGTCGGTCTCAGATTTTGAAACGTTGAGGCGAAATGTTGAGAAAACTGTTCCATATTACGCTGGTATCCAGTGGAAGTTCAGTGGATCGTTCTACTTCGCACTAACTGTGGTTACAGTGATAGGTGACCCATAGAAAATTTACTGTTTATTTTCTTCCTTAGGCTTGCTTAATGTAGAGGTTTTTTTGTCTTGTCAAAAATATGGTCCAGTCAGGGTAAGAATAGAGTGACGCAGCGGTCCAGTCCACCATTACGGGGTAAACCAATTATAATGGCTTATACAGATACAGATATGTGTCTATAATTTTAATGCTGCACTAAAATAATAAACTTGCTTTTATACCTGTTCAGACTTTGGTTTTAATCTTTTGCGTATCTTTTGAAATACAACGTCACTTTCACAGTATCCAAACTGGACAGTACATAAGAGTTTTATTGACAGGTCAAAAATACGAAGTTACAGTGCACACTACAGATGAGCCTTCTTCAGAAAGGTTGTAATTACTAATCTATAGTGTGAACTGTGAAGCTATATCGCGTAATTATGTAAATTCGAACAAAAATACTGAAAGTAACACCAATAGTGCTGTCCAGAGCCCGCAACAGCAGCGGAGATGGTTGTTCAATTGTTTTAGACAACTATAAGCCGCCAATAGCCAATCATTGCGCAGTATTGGCATCGTCTAAATCCCGTATCTAACACTTTTGAGCTAAATAACCTGTGATTTTGATCCTTTGTTGATGAGTAATACGTGCAGAATGGGGTCAAATTGCATAATCAGAAATGCAATGTACAAATTATTTAATGTGCATGAATAACAGTATATGCACAAAGAAGTCAGTCACGTGGTTGGATAGACATCTCGTATCGCTGGTTATGATATTAGACGCTCGCTGAAGCTCGCCGTCTAAATCTCATAGCCAGCGATACTCATTGTCGATCATATACGTATCACGGTCACACTTGTAAACAGCCGATGTTCGATTTCAGATTTGGCAAGATCAAATCATCCACATGTAGGAAAATGTTTCAATTGACATTTCTGTTGATTTTGATTGACAAGTAGTGTCCGCCAATCGCATTGCAGCATTGTCGCATCGGTTTATCGCCGCTATCTTGTTGTACAAGCCAAATATGTAGACATTAGTCAAATAGAATCAATGGAAAGTGTGCAATATTCATTGAAGCATTATTTCATTAATTATGAACAAATTTTCAATATGTTTAGAAATTAGTGAGCTTAAAATTTGATTTGGTAGCAATGTCATGATTTTAATAAATCGATTAAATCCCTAGGGCCTCGGAAGTATATGACGCCATGTTGATGCTTGTCTCGCTTAGTTACATACAAAAATACCCGTAACTATGGGGGCGTGGCTACGATGCGTCTTTAAAGAATACAGCTAGCACTGGTTGATAAATTATACGTCCAGGAAAACATGTTAGGGCAATATTGCTATAATCCCGCGCAGACAATGGTTGTAATATTTTTTAATGTACACATAAAATTAAACCTCACCTTCCCATTATCCTACATGTAAAGTATATGCATATTATTAAGTTACAGTTCAGTTAGGATATTGTGAGAGTGACGTTGCCGTTTAAACGTGTACACAAAAAGTTACAACCATAGTCGGAATAGGTAAAGCGAATATAGTTCACATATGTGTGTCAGTTTAGTATTGAACTTATAGCTGTCTGTGCAAGCCGTTATAATTGCTGTGACACCGTAGTAGTGGACTTGACTGCCGCGTCATTCTATTCTTGCCCTGACTGGGCTATATTATTGTTTGTCCTACACTATATTTACACTACGTTTAATGCTTTGATGAATGCATGAAGTGACGAATGATGTTACTTTTTGCTTCCAATATACATTATATAATTTCAATGCTAAACTAAAGTACTATATTCACTTTATCTGTTCAGACAGTGGTTGTAATATTTTGTTTACACATAAAATGATACGTTGCTCTCACATTATCCTAAATGGACACTACGTTTAGTGCTTTGATTAATGCATGAAGTGATTAATGGTGTTACTTTTTGCTTTCAGGCTATGGACATAGTACGCCACAAACCGTAAAAGGGAAGATCTTCTGCATGTTTTACGCAGTGGCCGGTATTCCCCTCTGCATTATCATGTTCCAGAGCGTTGGGGAACGTCTCAATGTGTTCATAACATATGCTTTAAAACAAATACGAAAATGTTTGAAATTGGCCAATCAAGATGTCTCTGAGACACACGTGATCTTGGTGACTATGAACCTGTCAATGATTGTCTTGTCAACAGGTGCGTTGATGTTTGACCATTATGAAAAGTGGGGAATTCTTGATTCGTTTTATTATTGTTTTATCACCTTGACTACAATAGGATTCGGTGATTACGTGGCTTTACAAAAAGGAGACGCTTTACAGAAACAACCCGAATATGTTGTGTTTAGTTTGTTCTTTATCCTTTTTGGTCTAACAGTCATATCGGCTGCCATGAATTTATTAGTATTACGATTTTTAACGATGAATACCGAAGATGAACGAAGAGACGAACTCGAGGCTGCAGTAGCTGCTCGGAATGCGATATATTTAGACGGTGACGTCATCACTTCCAATGGCAATGTAACCAATGTCCACGTGGTCTCGAACGCTCAAGAACGCCCAGCGGCAGAGTTTAGTGAGATCATATCCGTTTGTTCTTGCTCGTGCTATAAATGGAGGTCAAACAGAAGTCACAATACACCTGAACAAAGTCGTCGTCGAGGAGATTTATTTACGTCATCCGGCGGGAAAAGTAATTATGGACGTGAAGATTGCAGTAGTGAAGAAGGTGATTCATTTCTTCAGTACCATTCAAAACGGAATTCATTGTAATAGGTTCTAGCTTTAATAGCTTTATTCGCAATGTCTTCTTCTTCAAAATACTGTGCATCGCTCCTCTGAAGCATTGTCGCACATGGTGAGTATATACACATGCGCAAGGAAAAAACGCAGTAAAAGTTGGTTAAAACAGGGTTAAAACATGCTGCTCCAGAGTTACGGCGTTGGCGCGCCCATCATGGCATTGAAGTCCAGTGTATATATACATGTATTATATTTGATTACAACAAGTCAGCCTCATTATTGAGTCAATGAGGTTTAGTCGTGTTAGTCACGCCTTTGTGTAAAAGTTTAAACATATTTTATTACCCAAACAATGTCATACTACTATATCTATAAATACATATTATACACATGGATAAAAGGGTCGAGCCACAAGTTCCAAAACTTAGTTACGGCTCTCCCCTTTGTGTATTGGTACGTGAAGTTCTTGATGTTTAAGTTTCATTTTTGTTTGCTGTCAGATTTTTGACTGACATGCACATTCAGACAAGCCATTAACAGTATAATGATAGAATCTGACCTCTGAGCCGTAACCTTTCGGTAATATATAGATACTCTACATTGTTAAAGGTGCAGCCACGGCTTAATACTGGTTAATACTTGTTTTCGATATACTGAAATACTTCCGAAATATTAGATTTGTTCAGATCTGTTACGACTATTATAATCACTACGTATTATGAATGCGTTTATTTTCATAACTTTGTCGTCTACATGCATGTAAGTCAGTATGTTATATTAGTATTGTATTTATTTTTGACGATATGTAAGGCCTAGAGCTAAATAAATGTTCTGTGCATTTTGTACATACGTATACCAGTATTCTATTTGTGTTGTCATGAAGTTACTTGTGCTTCTCTTTATTGTATACTCCATGGTCCCAGTCCTACGTCACATATAAGAACACATACTAACAATCTTAGAGTAGAGTTGTCGTTCGTTCTGCTCTTTAACTGACAAATGTCAAGAATATTGACATGACTTGAAATTAGTTTTTATGTCTTCAATCAAATACTTATTGCATTGGGAACATTCACTAGGTCTATGAGTTTTTCATGCCTTCAACCAAATACTTATTGCATTGGGGACATTCACTGGATCGATCTATGAGTTGTTTATGCCTTCAATCAAATACTTATTGCTTTGGGAACATTCACTAGATCTATGAGTTGTTTAAATGCCTTCAATCAAATGCTTATAGCATTGGGGACATTCACTAGATCTATGAGTTGTTTATGCCTTCAATCAAATGCTTATTGCATTGGGGACATTCACATGATCTATGAGTTGTTTATGCGTTCAATCAAATACTTATTGCATTGGGGACATTCACTAGATCTATGAGTTGTTTATGCCTTCAATCAAATACTTATTGCATTGGGGACATTCACTGGATCGATCTATGAGTTGTTTATGCCTTCAATCAAATACTTATTGCTTTGGGAACATTCACTAGATCTATGAGTTGTTTAAATGCCTTCAATCAAATGCTTATAGCATTGGGGACATTCACTAGATCTATGCGTTGTTTATGCCTTCAATCAAATGCTTATTGCATTGGGGACATTCACTGGATCTAGATATAGATATGTTGTAAATCTTGATTTGTTCAGAAACTTCACAGTTGCACTGACCTTCTTTAGTTCCTCTTTGAAACCCTTTATCACGTCAATACCGTTTGGGTCATACACAAAGTTCACGTCAAAATTACCCAGAGAGTTCGATACTTTTTGACTCAATATTTTAGTGATAATCATCACATTCATTGAAGTGGTTTTATCCGGTAGGGCCTGCATAATATCATCTTCGCTCAACGGTTCTTTAGAAGTGGGTGGGGTACCGCGGAGAACGGTTGGATAATTTGGCGGGAAGGCGTATTCATCATATTGTTTAAGACTTGCCGCGTGACCAACACTACAAGTAAAAATGATATAAACGCAAACGCTCACCACGTTTTCCCGGCTGATAAATTTCCCACATTCTCCGGGAACGCCTTGAATCTCGAGCCCGTGTTCTTCCTGAGATTTTACCATTTCCTGTCTCCAGTTTTGAATTTCGTAGTCTTCCAAAACATGTTTATTGGTCTCATAATATAGTTTCAAATAGCTCCTCACGTAATTCACGATCGCTTCAAATAACAACAAAGCGTCTGTACGATAGTAGTATGTCGGCAACGTTTCCGGTTCATCAACGCCGCGTTCGTACAAATCAGACGGCAGCGTTCCTTCAACATTCATCCGCCACTTTGACTTGTATCGTCTGATCAACTCATAAAATCCGTCAACACCTATTGCCATAGTTTCATCAATCCATCCATTTTGTCCCAAGATTTTTGTTTCTGCGTGAGCGTTTATTCCAATCAGATAAAGTAAATGTGGCGCCAAAAGTTTGAACACTGGGTGTGACTGTGAAAGTTGCCTATGCGTGATTATTGCAATACCTTCCATGGTCATATGTGTAAAACCGAGATGTATAATAGATTGGTGTATGCAAGCGTCAGCATTGTTGAACCACATTTTTGCAAGCGTCCAAGTGTTTTGAGAATCAGACGGTAAGAAAACTGGACTGTCTTCTGCAGGTTTCTGTGAGAGTTGAATGGCTATAGGAACCAGCGTACCGTCATTCGTTTGAAAGAAAAGAGCAATCGGTGCACATACATGCACGCCTTCTTTCGTTGGACAATCTTGTAGGATTTCATAATCGATGATGAAAATTCTCCGGTCACTTAACGCCAGCGGAAGTGAAAGGCCCTCTAGGAATGGTTCCAACATTTCGTCGGTGACTGCCAATTTGTCGGGTATGGTATGACATGTACGAATGAATACATTGTTTACACCGGAAAGCCTCTGCTGACCGAATGCTGAATCACTACTCCATCTGTTATAAAAAGAAAACAAAAGTCAATTTCACGCAAATGACTATCTAGAATTTAAAAATGTTAAATAAACACTTATTCTAAATAGAAGGGGGCAAATTAATAAGATTTGGAATACCGATTATTCGAATATGCATTTCAAATAGACTAGTATTCGACGAAAGAGATTTGGAATACCGATTATTCGAATATGCATTTCAAATAGACTAGTATTCGACGAAAGAGATTTGGAATACCGATTATTCGAATATGCATTTCAAATAGACTAGTATTTGACGGAAGAGATTTGGAATACCGATTATTCGAATATGCATTTCAAATAGACTAGTATTCGACGAAAGAGATTTGGAATACCGATTATTCGAATATGCATTTCAAATAGACTAGTATTCGACGAAAGAGATTTGGAATACCGATTATTCGAATATGCATTTCAAATAGACTAGTATTCGACTATCAATTTGGGTATTCTTACGTAGAAATGCTCCTTCACGGTCCCCAATACGACTCTTGCCACTAAACCTTTAAACGTCTGGTGCTATTAGTGGGTGCTTTGTGTTTGGAGTTTATTGTCTAAATAAGTAAAATTAATGTTGCAACCAAACGCATTCACCAACAACAACGAGTGTACTCTCGACACCTCATTCCTGATGTTATCCATCGCCACGACGGTACTAGTATATATATTAGACAAGAAGGATGTGAAGCCAGATTCCCCTTGTATGCTGAGCGTCTAGCAAGGTAATTACTGGTACCATTTTTATTTCGTCTTTGGTACATATACATGACGTGGCCTGGGATCAAACAAGGGACCTGCAGTCGCCCTACCACGAGGCTATTGAGGAGGCGGGTTTGTTTGACGTAGGCTTTAAGGGAAGTTATTGAACCGCGGTGGTTTTACATTTAATTTTCCGTTAACATGTATTTGAAGGTAAGTGACTGACATTTAGCGTAATGGCAATTATGAAGTGACCTTAACTTAAAGACAATAATCGAATATTTAATGAGTGTGTGATGATTGGTACTGTACAGTGTAATGTAAGACAACCGGAATGTTGTCAAAATCGACCAAATATTGTGGTCCCGAATTTTCTCTTCTTTAATTCAATGTAAAAGTTATGTGTTAGTATTTATATTTGTTTTTCAAAGCCCCTCGCTAAACATCCGACGCATGTTATGAACAGGTTGGTGCCTGCCATCAAAGAACAACGATCAAGTCCAATTACGACACATTTAAGATAAAGATAAGAGTATTTCGACAATACCGAACTTTTGTAAAATCTAAACAAATCGGGCGGTCCGAAAGGAGTTTAGTTTTCTCAGATTACACTGTACTTAATATATATGTTGCAATATAACACACATTTCGGCATTGGAATTGTATATTTACTGGAGATAAACGGAAATGGCCGAGCTTTCACGATTGAAACTTACCTATTCACATCTGTTGGTTTGGCGAATGCCTTCTTCGTGTATACATTTTTGATATCGTTCATTGTTGACCAGTGGCTAGTGGTCAGTTGTACTATCCTGCTGGTCACTGATAATTTCTTTCTCATTTTGGTCATATCCCACCTAAAGTCCATAGACGACACCTCATCATTTGGCACTGATTTAATCTGAGGGGGCAATCCTGACATCCTTGGCCTCAGCTCATACAGGGCACGTTTATCTTCAAGATCTCTGAGTCTTTGGTCTATTGATAAAAAAATGAACACTTTGGAAACAGGGCCGTATCCAGAGACAAAAAGGCACCGAGGAAATCCTGTTAAAACTGTAGGAGGAGAAACGTTCAGAAGAATGTGTCTACGGACTGACTATGGAAGAACAGACATGCTGAATCCAGTATATCCCCTTACAAAGGGTGCAACAAAGATTGAGAATGTGAGCATACATAATCAAGGGAACGGAAGAACTAAACCGGTGCAATTTGGCAAACGACCCCGGATATTTTAGATGATAACTGACCTCATCTCAGACTGTGCTAATATGTTTGTTAGTATGCCTTTCGAACTATAGGAATTTTAATCTAACTGGATATTCATGTACACTAGATAGCATTAAAGCCATCCGTATGGACTAAAAAGTTAAATAAATATGATACATGTACCTGTTTGTTCGTCTTCCTGTGGTAGACTGGTATCCAATGGATAAAATGTATATCTATAGTTGGGTCGTATCCATCGGAAAATCGGGAACACAGTCTGTATTCGTGTTTCCTGGTTAACGACTGTAAATGACTCCACAAACCACTCGCTGTTGAAGCCGTGAGTATCCCTCCAGAGTTCTATACACCTAATACTTGAAAACTGAAGTAAAAAGTTAAAAACCCATGAACTCATTTTACCAAACAAATACATTTAGAACTATAGGTAATGTTTTCGAAACATTCCTTGTGTGGACCTCTGGGTACTTAAACTTACGTTCAAATTTAAATTCTGTATAATTCTCCAACATTTGCACATTTGTAGGGGGTTCAGTAACTGAATCATTATTAGTATTGCAGATCAATTAATCCCACTTTATAAATGTAAACAAATTATAAAGAATTTAAATTTGATCGTAAGTTTACGATTTCCGTAAGTGCTTTGATAAAACATTACCCGGGTTTGATTGTTCGTAAAAGAAACAGGAGAATACCAGTTCGATTCCAGACCCAAAACATATACTATTAAGTCCGACAGGGAAAGCAGCAACGAACTTAACCAGCCGATCACAGAAAACATAAAAAACATACAATGCACAATGTCCAACAGTCAACTGAACGAGTAAAAACATTTTTACTCTTTATTAATGATACAGTTACCAGGGGTGGTATTCGATAATGATCTTATTTGATTAGAGAATAAGGATAGCCAATCATAGCGCCTGTTACTGGCCAAGAGTTTGATATGATGTGATCTGATTGGTTGTCCTTATCTTTAAGTCAAGTAAGATCAATATTGAATACTACCCCTGTGCCATCATCATAATCATTCACCTGAATGTCAGTACATATACCTACAATAATGACAATCTGATTAATTTATCAATGCTTATTATCTAAGTTGGTTCTATGGTGTAATGGTTAGCACTCAGGACTCTGAATCCTGCGATCCGAGTTCAAATCTCGGTAGAACCTTTCTTTTTATAAAAAATGTAATCAACTCATAAATTACCACACTTCAAACCCGACTTGTACCCAACACGGTACTATGGTGTAATGGTTAGCACTCAGGACTCTGAATCCTGCGATCCGAGTTCAAATCTCGGTAGAACCTTTCTTTTTATAAAAAGTGTAGTCAACTCATAAATTACCACAGTACAATCCCGACTTTACAACACGGTTCTATGGTGTAATGGTTAGCACTCAGGACTCTGAATCCTGCGATCCGAGTTCAAATCTGGGTAGAACCTTTATTTTTATAAAAAGTGTAGTCAACTCATAAATTACCACAGTACAATCCCAACTTGTACCAAACACGGTTCTATGGTGTAATGGTTAGCACTCAGGACTCTGAATCCTGCGATCCGAGTTCAAATCTCGGTAGAACCTTTCTTTTTATAAAAAATGAAAATCAACTCATAAATTACAACAGTTCAATTCAGACTTGTACACAACACGGTTCTATGGTGTAATGGTTAGCACTCAGGACTCTGAATCCTGCGATCCGAGTTCAAATCTCGGTAGAACCTTTCTTTTTATAAAAAATGAAAATCAACTCATGAATCACAGCAGTTCAATTCCGACTTGTACCCAACACGGTTCTATGGTGTAATGGTTAGCACTCAGGACTCTGAATCCTGCGATCCGAGTTCAAATCTCGGTAGAACCTTTCTTTTTATATACGAGGTTCATTCAATATACATGTATCATACAAATTAAGTTTTATCAACGATATTCATAACTTCAAACGTGGGTAGCGAATATCCCTATAAATCGTATGTAAAAAGATTTAAAGGATCTTATGCACACAGATTTAAAGGATCTTATGCACAAAGATTTAAAGGATCTTATGCACTAAGATTTAAAGGATATTTTGCACAAAGATTTGAAGGATTTTATGCACAAAGATTTAAATGATCTTACGCACAAAGATTTAAAGGATCTAATGCACAAATATTTTTAAAAGGATCTTATGCACACAGATTTTAAGGGAATTTATCTGTAATTGAAATCTTGTCAACACATGTTATGGGTAATGAACTGAAAGGAAGTCAAAGGGTATAAAGTACATAACTGAAACACTGTAATACCATATGGTATGGACTCACAACATGAACTACTTTATAGTGTTGCATTTATAAATTGTGGTTGATGGTATTCCTACGACTTACCGACTGATGCTTGAGTTTGAATTTATCCAGATTTCCTCGCTCAAAATCATCATGAAACAACACATCAAGCTTAATATCTTTGGATTTGATGCCATTTTCTCCATGCAGCATGAGATAAACATTTGCGTCAGTTCCGGCGTTTGGTCTGTCTCCCGTTTTCACGTAAACAGTATAATGGTAGGAACCAGCGAATGCGGAACTTCGTCTGCGCACGCTCAAATTGAAACGATTCAACATGGCGGACTGCAAGTAAATAAACAACAGAATATTCATAGATGCTAGATCAATCTTTGGCAATCGGTAAGTTTTGTCATTTAAGACAATGATCATTGTTCAAAAGAGCAATGTACTGTCTGTCGCTTGACTATCACAAATGGAAGTGGACTGAGCATGGGGCAGAGTGTTAAACCTGCTAATACAGCAGACATGGTGACGAAAGATGTGATACTTTCCAATTCTATCTGAGTAAATGTTTGATATTTTAGGTACTTCCACCAGAAGTTCCAATCTCAGATTAAAGAAGTTCAGTTCTGTGGAAGACATATTGACATATTTTCTCGAAACTTAATTATTCCGTCCGGAAATGTTCAACGTTATTATAACATAATTCATGCACGAATGTCTTTACAACGACTTTTGTATATATGTTAATGCTAGTAACTTGTCAAATACGTTTCCTCGTAAAACATGTGGAACTTTTAAGCTAATTCTTAAGGAAAAGACAATATGATATAATATAATAATAATGACAGAATCTAATACTTTAGTAAAGTATTAGATTCTGTCATTATTATTATATTATCATAGACAATAATTATGATGCCAGTAAAAGTTCAAGACATTTTATTGACTTACAACATGTATACATGTATATGTCAACATGTCTGTCGCCAAAAATAGCTGGCCTTTGAATATACAAATCAAATACAAAGGAATACATTAGCAAATATAAGTACCGTGATGTATAGATCTATATATGTATGACTTTTAAAACCACTCTTGCATATTTTTTACAAAATTTTAAACATATAATTCGTAGGAAGTATGCAAGTTTCACTTACCCGAAATGCTTGTCCTATCGGTATCCGATAAAGTCGTACTTCATATGCGGTTAGTACAATACACTATTTGTCAATGTGTATTAGTTTGGTTAATTACCAATGAATATTTCTCATAAATGCATAAACATAACATATAATAAATATTATTCTGGGTATCGATACGTGATTAGCTTATTATGTCAAGTTTATTGCCCGCTTGTCAGATTGTCGTGGTTCCATATGAATAAATACATATCTATCTGCACAAAGTAACAATATGTAATAAACACTCATGATAAGATGTTTTCGTTTTTACAGAAAAAAATGTTTCGTTTACTCCAGGGCGAAAATTTACAAAATAGAGTGCATATTACGTAAGAGTTTTATTAATCGAGTTGACAAAATAATATGACACGACTCGAGGCTTTGCATTATGTATCATATACCCTTAGAGAACGCTCATTATCGTTCAAAATGATGATGCACGCTGTGCATAGACATGTAGCCTTTTACGATTCAACCAAAATTTAAGTTATGACAATGGATTCTATCAGCCTCAGGTATCATGAGGTGACGGCTGACGAATAATTAATATAGAAACAGTTAGGCCGAACTAAAATATGTTTCCCCTTCCCGACCTAAGCAGATTTAGAATGGGTAGGTAGGTAGGTTAAATATTTTTCGGGAAATGTTTCATAATGATAGTTATTGGTCAAGACATACAAATTAGGAATTTAGAAATAACTAAGGGGAAAACCAATTAACTCTTACATTCAAAATGAATAGGTACCAAATTCAATAGTAAGGAACAAGCTTTTATACAAAAAATAATATTTTCATCCCCAATATTTCATAATTTTTTTTTATTTCAATATGGGCAATAAAATATTTCGGGAAGGCCGTTTTTTCGGGTAGGTAGGGGATGGGGAAACAAACACTATTTTATTGTAGGCCTTATATAAGAACTTGTGTCTCAATCGACTCAAACTATGACGCATGGTGTGCTACATTCCGTATAGAAGACTTTTAAAGTGGCCTTGTTCCAGGAGGGTTAAAGATAATATATATATATAGCAATTTTGGTGTGCGGCAACCAGGTGTTGCAGCATTACTAAGGGTACCGTTAATTGTCGCAAAAGTTGGCCGATTTGTATTTCGGTCTACAATCCAACTGTAAATCAAGTTGATCCTTTTGATAGTGAAGTTTCATCTATATGATGATCCTGATGACACATTGGATTGTTTCATTGACATTGTGTTTCCGCGACATTATCTCTGACACCTAAAAAAATTATAGTATAAGTATGTCTATTGCCAGTATTAGGTATTTGAACTGAATTATAACTGAATGACAACCAAAATAAGTCAATGTGTATTTCAATTATATAGAAAATAATATGTATAAATCGATTAATCAGGTCGGTCACTTGTTTACATAACATTGTGTATACAAACATTGCAATTTCTCTTATAAATGTATTATTTTAATAGACAGTGTGTGCATTCATATGTCGCTTCGTGAATAAGGTATTGGTTTTCACTGCCCTTTTCTCCAATGGAAATGTTTAAAACACTGAAAATACAATGTTATGATATTGTAACGTTTGTATACAAGTGACAGACCTGATTAAACGGACTATCATTTACAGAACAATCATCGCACCAACAGCCATAAAATAAATATTGATATACGCATATACACCGAGGTGTCCATATAATAAAATACTTTCTATAATTATGTATTATATAACTACATACTGCTATGACCTATCCATCATAAATTGTCACACAACCAACAAATCAACAAGTATTTGAACTTGACCTTAAGTATGTTTACAACATTACATCGAAACAGTGACAAAAACATCGACAGCACGTTTATTGACAGGCAAAAGGCTAACAGCATATACATTTAGAAGGCGCATAGCTCCTATTTGCTGTCATTGGACGAAATTAATATTTATTTACAACCGAATTCAGATAGGTTTTTAATTCAGAATTGTTTTTAATCATAAGTCACATCCCTTTCTTTGTTAATAAGCCTATACATCCCACAGGTAACTATCATTGATAAAGAGTAAACAAAAATATTTTATAAAAGGACAAGGTTCACTAATGGCTTAATTTGGCCCTGTGATTTTTCAAAAAATAAAAATGCATGTTCCTATAAATCTGTCCTATAATCCAAATAACTTAACATTTCCTGTGTAAAAAATAAGCATACATATCCCAATTTCCCTAGTAAATTGTTGACAAAACTGCCAAGAATATGACGTATATGTCATGTTTAGCCCAAAATGTCATTTTTGGTCATTTTCACGACTATTAACGACGTAAATCCTTCCCAAAAACCACGATGGCACTCTTGCGACACTTTTATATTTTCAAATAACCAGAGTTCTGCAAGTGTTTATATATGTACAAAATATCAAAGTGTCGCAAGAGTGCCGTCGTGGTTTTTGGTAAGGTTTTACGCCATAAAAAGCCATGAAAATGGCTAAAAATGACATTTTTTGGTAAACTTAACCTATTTCAAGTAGATTTGTCGACATATTTCAAGGGAAATTTGGAAAAGTATGCTTAATTTTTTGAAAGGCAATGTTAGGCTATTAGAAACATAGGACAGATTTATAGGAAGATGCAATTCTATTTTTCGATAAAACTCAGGGCCAAATTAAGCCATAAATGAACCTTGTCCTTTATGTTATCTTAGAAAGGTGCATTTGTATTAAAGTGATCAGATTTTTTATTTTATGTTTTCAAAAACAAGAATTGTCTTTCGATATCTTCATAAAGCAATTATATTCATGGACAAAATCGTTAGAACTACCTCAATGCAAAATCCCATCGAAATTGAACGACTAGTTAAAACGTTTTACCATGAAATGTATATTATTACATGTATATACCACGGTGTCCAGTCAGTCACTGATATGAAGTGCATTCAATAGAAACGACAATGCTATTCTAAACAAGTAAATAGAGAGTGATTTCACGCCCTACGGGTTTATTTTCTTATTTACGGACATATTTTTAAAATATTGATATCAACTTAAAGACGAAACTCTCTAGTTTCTGATAATGTAAATATATTTCAAATAACACCAGTACATGTATTAATGTAATGATTATTAAAAGATATTATAATTTTTATGATTTTTTTTGGTTTACTCTTTATTAACGATACAGCTACCTGTGATACACCACACACTATTATTTATGTCACAATTATATTGATTATGTGCTGTATCCCAATGACTGTATACATGCAAGTACTCATATCATGATATATCGATAAATCGAACTATCGAAACAATTATATCTATACACAGGGTAGCAATACCACGTGGCTTTTGGCCACAGTTACAAGTAGCTTTACCGATTTTTCCATTACCCTGTGTAACCTACACGTTCCACGGGTTTACAGGGTAATGGACAAAACGGCACCGCCGCTGAAAAAGATTTTATATTTCATATAAATCGATGAAGAAATAAACACTTATGGCTATTTTATTTTTCAATGTTTACAAATTTCTTCTTGTAACTGTAGTCAAATGTCCCGTGGTATTGCTACACTGATATCGTGATATCATTGAAATGGTATTGTTGTTGTTTTGTTTGCGTTCGTCTGAGACAGTGGTAAGTGCACGGTAATGGTGCAGTTAATTTCCCGCCAAATAGGACAATGACCTCCGGTTTCGAGTGCTTTGACCGAGATGGTCTGATGTCATAGTATGAAATATCAACGAAATATAAGAAATTTCTGCATACAATTCTAATCATTAACCTTGAATCGTAGCAGTTTCAAGCAATTTGAATTGTTGGCACTAAAGACAGAACACAGACTTGGCTCGGCACACACTCGTACATGGGTTGTGTGAACTATATACCCGTCCCCTGTCTGACATAGAACTCGGTCATGTACTCATCAGGTACGTAGGGTTGGCAGTTGCTATGGAACTATCTATATACTTAGTTTCCTGGAATATATGTTTAATCCACACCAGGGCTGACCATTAACACGTCTTTGTTTGGAGTTACCCGACCCAACATTTCTTTGGTTGAAAGGTAGGTAGGGAATTAATCTACATATGATCACAGGTTTAAGAAATTATATCACAAAATAGACGGTTTTGACATCCCCAATTGTTCGCTCTTTTAATAACGTTATGTACACATTCCTTGTATAGTAAAAGAGCGAAAAATTGGGGATGTCAAAACTGTATTTTGTGATATTTATTTAACATTTCTTAGTTCTGTGTTATAATCTACATTTATACTGTCAAAAGACTTCTGAAAGAGTCGCTGGTTTTTCCATTAAAGGGTAGGGTACCTTCTTACAAATAGTGTTTTAAGGCCAGACCAGCCCAGTCGTATATAACAAATTAACAAGCTAAATACCTAGATAAGATGGCCAGTTTACGATTTCAAAAGAAAAATACGAACATTTCAATACTAGATCTAGGGGTCTAGAAAACATTTTATTTCGCTCTAGTTTTATCGGTATAGGTCCAGATATAAAATTACAAATGTATGTCCATATACGTCAGTACGTGTCAAAATTAGAGAATTAGACATACATGCGTTAGAAAGATTATCTCAATCGCTGTCACTTAAAGAACTACCTGTGTCTGAACTCTCCTCGTTTGTGCTAACTTTATTGTCAGTTTTTATATTAGCTTCATGGCCTTCACTTTCAGTGTCAATGTCATCGTCAGTGTCATCATCAACCGGCGATGCTGATTTCGGCTTCGTCGACCTTCTTCGTTGAACTGTTCGTTGCAATCGTTTGATGACGGCAAGAACAACAAAAACCACAAAATCTCCAATGAAAGAATAAAACAGATATGATGTGTACCTTGTTGTTACAGTGCGCATGTCTTCCTCCACTGTAACGACATACTTCCGCTTCAAATCGCCCTTGACCCAACAAGTGTAAACCCCGCTATCCAACATGTCCGCCTCTTTGAAATGAATGTGACCAAACATGTCGATAGTCGTTCCCTTGTTATTGTATTTAATTATATCTTCCAAAGATATCAGTTTAGATCCATTGACCCAAAGCACCGTGCTCCTTAACTTTACATCCGGGCATTTCAAGATGAAATATTTACCGATTGTCACTTTGACTGTTTTGGTAATAGAATCATCTTCGTCAACAAGTCTGTTGTTTGCATCCACCTTTTGATCTTTAACTTTTGACATGAAAAGTGGAATTCCTCTTTTTACTCTTCGATTGATTGTCTTACACGGTTCATAGCACCCAGACATTTGTACCTCATTCGGTCGCGATAGCCACATTTCTTGCGGATAATCTCCAAGAAGTTCCGAATGACATGGAATACCGTCTGCGCTTAGATTTAAAATGTGCTCCAAATGTTTGTCTTGTACATGCTTATTCTTATTCATCTTTCGGACATTACAGAGTCCAAACCTCTTCCTAGTGGTCGCCTCGTCACAAACCGTGCAGGCACTCCATGGGTACCAATTAGTGACGATCTCAATATTAAGTTTAGGGTTACTTTGAGGTAATTGGGGTTTCACAGACGAGAAGTCTGATGTGTCGACAACTGAAGTGTGCTCAAGATCCAGAACATCAACGTGGTAATAAAAACTAAGTTTAGACTCTTTAGAAATGAAGTCCGAAAGTTCTTCCCATTCCAAACGTAAGTTAAGAAAACTATCACCCGCACCGGTTTGTTTACAGATGTAGGACCCGGAGTCATTTATCTTGACATCTTTTATAACCAGGGTATGGTCTAATGATGTAGTTATTCTGTTTAGGTGTTCATCATCGTGGGCGTCTGTAACAACTTCCTCAATGTGGTACTGGCCCTCAGCTGAAGGGAACATATCCAGTTTAAACCATTGCTTAGATCTATACACATTGCGAGGATTTTCGTGACAACTATGGCATGGTAAATGAATGACGTCATCAACATCGACCGTCACTAATCTGGATGCGTTTTCTAGATGAATGCATTCGTGTGTTAATCTGTCCAAAGAGCGCTTGTGGCGAATATTCCCGAATATACCCGACACCTTTACGCCTTGTGCTACAGTCGTATCATACTTTTCTGACCGAAGTAATGGTTCATCCGAATAATCATCAACTTGCAAAGAAAATGGCGGGACTTCCCGGTCAACAATTTTGAAAAATTCAATGTTTTCTTTGGCATTGTCTTCTTTCGTCACGACTTCCACTGTATAACAATAAACGTCATCACACGAAAGGACAATAAACGACACAATTATTATGAATAAACATACTAACTCGTCAACTACGGCATTCGCCATCTTGAATTGAATGGCGCCACTTATGGCGTCACAATGACGTCATCAGGAGCATCTGTTTAATGGTTATTTAATTGTTATTTATCAGGTGCGTTCAGTGTCCAATTACTATTCTTAGAGGTGCTGACTATCCATAGCATGAATATATGTACACAGGTAAGTGAAGAGCTAGGACATGGAGGCATAATTATTATATGATATAGAAATCTATGTAATGTTTTGTTTAATATATTTTCTAAATGATTAAATGTCTCAACATCGGAATTACTTAAAACTATAAGGACGATCGGGAACATCGTTAAGGGTACATGAGCAAGTCCCGGAAGAAAAGTACACTATATGAGAACACTATACTTAAGCTGTTAGGAGTTTGTAGCCTTGTGCACCTGTTGGCTTCCAAATATACATAGCCTATATAGTCATAATAAGAATTATGTAAAAATATAATAAAAAATCGGACAGGGAAGACAGCACTAAACTGAAATAGCCGAGCACAAAAAACATAAAAAAGCACAGACTACAATTGCACAATGCCCAACACACATCTGAACTAGAAAATGAACTTAACCGCTGGAAGTCTTAGTTTCAGCTAATGACTTGGTTTCAGTTATAAATAGTTGAATGACTTGATTTCAGCTATAAAAAGTTGAATGATTTTAAATTATATGTATGAACACGATTGAATTTGTATTGATAAAAGTAAAAAATAATGTTAAAAAATAAAAATGCTTACAGTGCTGTGATTCAACATATGTGCTGACTTGGAGAGATCTAAGGGAAATAACTAAATATGGTAACATTTGCATTACAGTTACTTCCCTTCAAAAAGAAAAAGACGCAGTACTTATCAACCTAATTAAATGTTCGTTCGACAGAATGTTTTCTTATGAGGATCATACGTAAAGTTCATGGACCGGTACCATTGAAAAAACAAAATCGTGAACACAGCTTTCCCTAATACTTTATGTCTATGTGTGATATAAATTAACACTGTCGTGTAACTGCGCCGGACGGAATTTTCCGTGAGCCGGTCGAGACACACCAAGATGGCGGACTGTTTGACATCGAAAAAATATTTAACTAATGACAGTCTTGAAATACGTTGAAGTTATGCATAGGAACTGTTACGGGGCGATTCACTGTGACTTATATTATCACTAGCACCCTTTGTTTATTAAAATACTCTTCACCCAGGCTACGCATTTACGAAGTAGCTTTGTCCAGCTTTCATAAATGTTAGCGTGTCACCGTATCACCTCCCTATCTCCCCTCCCCTCCCTGAGTTAGGGCAAACGTATATGTAAAATGATATGTTTCACTACCCCGTGGGTCCGTGGTACATTATATGATGTGTGGGTTATTAATGGGGAGCCGTATTTTGAACGTTTTGGGATCTCGGACCTCTGCATTACTTTTAAGATCGAAGATCGGAAACCGTTTGCTTTACCGACGCAAAGACAGACATGACTGTGAAAGGGATTTATACTCCCAATTCCGCTAAAAAGAGAAATACAATTTAATTAAGACAGACAAATCGTCAAGAAGTTTTAAAATAAGGAATTATGTTGGTTAGGAAAGTGTAATTACTCATTCATGAAAAAATGAACGTGCTAAACATTCGTATACATTCATGTATCTAAGCATGCATATACAGTACAATCTCTCCAGAGCGGCCCCCCGTAGAGCAACAGCCTCTCCACAACAACACCTTCAAAATTTCCCTAAGTCGATATTTACTTTAAACGTAACCCCTGTAGGGAACCAACCTCTAAATAATGACCCATGTTTCCAGCTCCTAAAGGGTGTTACTCTACAAAGATTGACGTACTGTTTATTTTCATTTGTATAGCCAGGCAAGGCTTGGATTAATGTTACGCACACAAGCCTTGAAGTCGGTGTATATGGTCGGGGTCCTCATGACTGTGGAAGTTTGGGACTTTAATGTCATTTTGGCAATCACTGTTTCGCACCTGTGTACGTCCGTATCGCTGGCTACGCCCATGCCAGTCAACTTGTAAACGATATTCCTGATTTCTGTTTCTAACGATCTCGTGTAAAAGCAAAACTATATCAGGTAACTGTATATTCTTTAAAGGTGGCTGCCTCACAGATTGAGCTAAAGTTTTTGTATATCGTGATTTTCCAACCTAACCAAGTATTGATGTAATAGAAAGCCACTGACGGTTGCTTTATGAAAGATTTGGTGCAGATAAGCAATTTTAACCACTCTTGAAAATCGCTCAGTTTCCTTCCAAAATGCTTTGTGAATTATGTAATTCACATGTGATCGAACTGTAACATCAACAAACTATGTACAGCGTAAATATCAGTGAGGTATTTGGTTCGTTTTTCAATTCGTTTTCATCAAATGCGAACAAATATCAGGCAAATTAAGTAATAGTAGTATTAATACCCTATAGATTTTTTGATGTAAAAATACTAAATAACTACAAAATGCAGAAGTTTCTCAAGTTATTTTAAATGTCAGTATGGTTGTTTATGAGATATACAGGCGACTACACGCGAATATTAGACTAGAATATTTTGCGATACACCAATATGTGAAATCCTACACACCGCACCTGTCCCAGATTTGCAGTTGTTTAAGAATTATAAAGAATTTAAATTTAATATGAGCTTAAGGTGTCCATGGGTGCTTTGATATAACAGTATCCAGAGCAATAGGAAAGTGTGCACATGGATAGGTGGCCAAAATAAAAATTGGTCGACATTTGGTCATCCGAAAGACTGCCACTCAGTGGCTCAACTCAGCCCCTCATGTGGCTCAATTACCATTGCAAACGATACGGGTGTATATATTTGGTCATTTCCTCCACTACAGTCAATATTATTCCTCATTAGTCGAGTATTTGTTCATGAATTGGCATATTATTTAACTTAAAATGTAGATGAAAAATTGTGTCGTTTTATAGGCTGAACTTTATTTATGATGTCTTCAATCTTTAACTGAAAGCACGCATGTTAATTAAACATGCGTGCTGAAAGTAACTTCCAGAAAATAGAAAAAGGGCTTATTTAACCCCATTCTCTCCTAACCCATGAACGATCTAGGGTATATCGCTGGTTTAGAATCAGAAGGACGTAAGGACAAAAACGCTTTTTTTGATAAAACAAGAAAAAAACTGTCTGAAAACTTCTCTTTACTTATGGAAAAGCAAGCCTTTTCAACTTCAGTTTGGTCAACATGACATGTTCCGATTTTCATGAAAATAGACTCATGAGAAGGGCAGATTTCAAACATGTATGGGTATTATAGCGTCGCATTGAAATCGCACTTACGACCTTCTCATGCTAAGCCAGTGATGTAATTATGTATTAGAACCTTAATAAAGAGAACAACCAATCATGAACGTTCTCTTTGCTGAAGTGGTTCTAATGCACCGATCAATATTTTGCGCTAGGCCGTTAATTGGGGGTCATACACGGGACTTCAGACCGACAGATGGCGAGAGTTTGACACGCCCAATGATTCCGGGTCTAGGAAAATAGACTTGAATCGGATTTTAGATCCCGGTACATGTACTAGTATTAGGTAATGTAGACGTCGCAAAAAGCAGACAACCATTTACTTGAGCATCTCCCACTGCGGGATTTAGACAACATACTTACTATTTGCCTCTAGGGTGAATAATTAGACAAAAAAAATGAAACAAATGCCTAATTTTCCTGGGTTTGTCGGCCGACGGGGGAGGGGGTGGGGCGCAAACTATTGATAGGTGCATTTAATTGCAGTGATGTTAAAAATTGAGCAATTTTAATATTGACCATCTACAGGGACCCTTTATATTTTCTCCCAGATGCCTAGGAGTACTTTCGTGCGGTAATATTTGACCACGGTCGTCTGTTTTAGCTGTTCAAAATAATCTTAAATAGTTTAGTAACTCATTCATAATAATAATAATAATAAAGACTGTATTTATAGAGGGAACATATTTGACATAATTGTAAATCTGCCGTACGGCCCTCAACAGTAAAACATTGCAACAACAGAAACATGAAATCAATAAATCTAATGAATATGCACAAAATATCAAACATAATGAAATTATAAAACTTTTAATATGTCAACCACTCTTTGTTTTGTAAGTATACTGTAGGACAATAATTATACATTAAGCTTTTAATTGGCTTAAAAAGTTTAGTTTATTACATGACATTTGATTGGCTAAGAATGTATTCAATATGTTGTTACGTGTAATTTGATTGGTCTAAACAAAAAAATTTGTGTATGATCTTAAATTGTCAACAGCTGTTGAGATTTATTTTCCGTAATTTGAAAATGATGTATTTTTAAGGCAGATTTGAATTAGAAAGGATGAAGCCCTTTAGTTTTGTGAAAATTTAGTGCGAAAATTCTCAATATTGTGAAAAAGTTGGCGCGGAAACTTTTTGAAATTGTGAAAAACTAAGTTGTGAAAAACTAAGCGCGATAAATCACCAAAATGTGAAGTACAATTTTTCAGATGTAGACTTCACTTTTTGTCAAATTGTCACAAACATACATATCTATGATATAATACTTCATATCAAGTCCAGTACACGAATGTATAATTGTTATCTATGTTTGGTTTGTTTGGTGCTTTGTGGTGAAGTTGGTAGTACTACAAAAACCAAGACGCAAATTCTAATTGTGAAGGGGCCTATAGGACATTATAGGAAACTGTGAAGGGGCCTTAAATAGACCCCTCGCATATAGTGAAAACAGCACTGAACCTAACTTTAGTTTATCGTGCTCAGATCGCCTGTATCTCTAGATCTAGGCCCTACATTATATTCAAAAGTATAATAAGTGTGCCTAGATAGTTATCTACAGATCTACGTTAGACCTTAGATATAAATAGATTTAGATAAATAGATCTACAATAGATTTTAGATCTATATACCTATAAAGATATAGCTAATATTAATAAATAGTATCTATTACATTTTACTAGATTCTAGATAGGCTAGATATTCTATTTAATTTATCTAGATTACTAACGTTAGCATTTATTATTGAATCTAGATCTGTAATAAAAAAGAAATTATCTGATTAACCAAAATAGGGAAATCAACGTTTAACACTTTTATACATAAACGGTAATTTATATTATATTAATTAATAGTCAAAAGAGTAACCGCGAACGCGGCCGTTGCAGTCGATGACGTATACGGCATAATTTGCATAAATCATGCTCCCCAGCTTCTGAGCCTCGTTTTCAACACTACTGCTTATTTCCGCATAGAATCTGAAATCGGCATCGAATGAGTGATACTTTATTTTACTATGGAATGGCTTGGATAAAGATGGACTTGGGGAATTTATTGCGCTTTAGACATCTTACATACACTTTTTCCTCTTTTTTCGATATAGTCTAGCGGCCATTGTGGGCGCTCGAAACTCGTCTATCGATGAAATGTCACGGTGATTCCAATAACTCTGAATCGGTAACTAAAATGGCGGATGGCGAGGAGGCTGGCGAACGATCCGACAGTCCGGCGGTCAGCTCGGACTATGATGATCGTGGACACGGCCATTCTTTCGTTAAAAAGACATTTCACAAGCCGACTTATTGTCACCATTGCACGGACATGTTATGGGGTTTGATAGGCCAAGGACTAGTATGTGAAGGTACGTACGAATTTCTTTCGGTGGAAAATCGTGTTTCAAGGCTCGAGATTCATGTGCTATTTGGACCATTTTATGATGCTGACTAGCTAGATAAAAGCAGTGGAATGTATTCTCACGTAATTGTTATTCATTTTCTATCGTGTCAGATTATTTGTTAGAGGATTTATGCAATGTTGGGCCGCATTTCTTGGCTATTGATTTTCTCTACCAGGTGGCCTTGGCTATATGTCAGTTTCGTCTAAAAATAGACTTAGTTTGTAAGGGTTTCTTGACTATCGTATATTTTACTTAAAATACACCAGCCACAATACATGTCATTGTAAAACCACTTAATATTGAAGATGTTAATCCTGTGTGCATGGTTTGAACGTAGTCACATCAAGCTAAAGGGACCTTTCTCTTACTCTTAGTTGTTAATTTATGTGGATATTCTATGGATATTCTGAAAACAGGTCAACTTAGTATTTATTGAATAAAATAATGATGAATTGTTTTTTTGAATCTGCAAAAATGTTATCCTGTATAATCGATTCAAACTGTTACACAGATTGGCAGACATAGAAAATGTATTTAAAACACTCCAGCTATTATTTCACAGTATTGGATTTTTCAATGGGAAATGCTTAACTGGCAAAATGTGTATAAACGATACTGTTGGATAAATGAAGAGGCCGATCAATATTATAGTTTTATTCTATCATTGATGGAAGTTAATACTACAGAGACAGGGTGACAGGTATGGGTTGCGTTTATAATTCATGATACTGAATTCTAAATGCAAACAAACAAGTCTGAATAGAAACTGAATTAATAGATCTACTTGGTAAAATTTTAGTAAAAAATCACAATGAATTTACTGTTCATTATTTGGACTAAGGTGCAGATTTGCTCTTTAAGATCAACATTTTTCCCATCATAAAGTATATAATATGCAATTACCCCGTAGTCCACTTCCGCGCCCTCGAGCTTTCCTCAGTAGCAATATCATTACCAACTATACTCTATAGATTTCTTCAACCCAAAACACAAGTAACCAAGTCTATTTGTAAATGTAAGAATTCCTGGCAGTCAACTTTATACACAATGATCAATCTAATTTCTTGTTAATATAATACTATAGTAATCAGGGCTTGACACTAACACTGGTACGCTGGTCAGAGACCAGTGAAAATCCAGAAGGACCAGTGAAAATTCTGGAGGACCAGTAACTGTCCTATTTACAAATTGGGCGCTTTGCCCTGTCGGACCAGTGGCCAAAATAGTTGGTGTCTAGGCCTGGTAATAACACCATACGTACATCAAAATAAATAAAAGTAAATGATCCAGGAAAGACCCAATCTGACTAAGGTACTTCACTACTTGATCTTCCTGACCGGTAGATCTGATGACAACGCTGTATGAGTTTGTATTTTCAAAAATCGGAATTTCCACTATCGCTAATTATATCTTTTTAAAATTCAGCCAATCATATAGCTTGTTACATTGGTACTTCGGTCGTATTAATAAACGGTAAATTACAAATAAAACAGTTGTCCACAACTTAAATCTGCATTTTTGGAGTAATCTTGATTAATCGGTCATTGTAGAATTTGTTGTACAGATAATTTGATATAAACGCACTATTGATTATCAATCGTGAAAGCTCGGCCATTTCCGTTTGTCTCCGGTTAATATTGCAATCCATAAAGACCAAGGAGAACGAAGGAGGTGGGTAAGTTGCATGTGCTCATGATAACTACCGCTTTTAAAAATAGACTCAAATCGCTTTCAGAATTCTAAAAGCAAGGCGTCGATTGGCTCATTTGAAAGGTCGCCTGAGGTCACCTTCAATAGGACAATGTCAGATCCTCATGCGTAGCGGGTTTGAGGATGTGATTTTAATCAGATTGGGAAAGACCTGTCCATCTGTTAATGAACATTAAATTTAGGAATTCCCCCTTCATGAAATATTCCATATAATTATAAGACCAAAACAAAGTAATGTGGTTCTTCTAACCTACCTACATGTACCCTATTTTCTGCTCCCAGTGATTTTTTTGGGCTATTTTTAGGGCCGAATACAGGCACCTTCCCCTAGCAAAATGACCTTCATTTTCCCCAAAAAATCAGTTTTTTCCCCAAAAGTATGCATATTTTCCCCCTTTTTATGCTCGCTGGTTTCAAAGCAACTACAGTATAGCTGTTTTAAAGTCAAAACAATGGATTTTCAAACTTGCAAGAGTCGTTGTCACATATGACTTAAGAGTATTATCAGTTGAAAATAGCAATTTATGAACACTGTAAACCAAAACAATCTTTTTTAATAATTCCCATTTTCGCGAATTGGTGCGCTAAAATTTTCCAACGGAAAAGGCACAGGCTGTTCAATTTTGTTCAAGAAAAATCACTGGCTCCCTACCCTAATTGTTATGGAATTGTGCTGGAAGTCACTGCAGATCCTGACCCTAATTTTTTTCAGTATGAAACCAGAACCACATTATTTATTTGTTTTGCAAGGTTTGTACAGATCTTGAAAAGTCCTTGAATTTGGTTTCAACCTTGAAAAGTACTTGAATTAAGTGCTGCCTTGAAAAAATGTCAAAATGGTACTTGCATTTAAGTGAAAATCGAAAATAAAGGGAAAGGTACCAGTATCGGACAGAGGGAAAAATCGTGGCGTTTTGACCCAATTTGGGAATTTTTAAAATAAATTGTGAATTCTTAAAAACAAAGACATTTGTCTTATTTTCTGCACTATGTATAAATTACTCATTTCTTCATAATTATTAAATGAACAAACTTTTATTTTTTTAGCATGAATAGCGTGGCCTATATGCAAAACTGCAACAGGTTGGGAAGTTACTTCCTCTGAAATTGGGAAAATGGGTCATTTTCAGATTGGGAATATACCTTTCTTTCATGGCTAGTACATGTTTCTAACAAAGAAGGGGGGAATGTGAGACAAAATATTTTCACAAATGTGTCTAACACAGAGTTGCTGCACGTCGATCTTGAAATAATTCGGATTAATATTTTGTTTTAAGTCTTCATTTTTGTTAAAAAAATATACATAATTATTATTTACACATCATAAAATATATAGATCTACACTTCTCAATCGAAGATTTCCAGAAAACTGCTACTTAACAGTGACATATTGTTGTCGCTTGTACCACTGAGCAATATTGTCCGAGCTTAAACAGTATGTTTCATATTATTTTAAATAACAAATACCCAGTACATTTGTAATTCCTATTTTTTAGAAAATCTGGAAAATAAAAATTACCTTGCGTTGAAGATTTGTCCATTGTTACTAATTATTTATAGTTTGGATGAATACAGTGTACATGTATACATATATATTGAAAGATTTCAATCATAACAATTAAATCAGGTCCATATATGCACTTTTCATCTACTGTCTGCACACTTCTATGTACAAGTGCTCAGCACATTAGTATACTAATGAATGACAGGACAGTGAAAATTCCAATGTACATAATGTAAACCAAGAAATCATTTCGGGCAATTTAATTTCAGAGTTCGTGAGTGGCAGAATTTCGCAAAATTAAGTCGCTGCGAAAGTGCTGAAACATTACTATGAACATTGCGGGAAACTTAAGAAACATGAAAATTTGTATTCGCGAATATGCCGACGATCAATAAAACGCGAAAGTTGGTATTTGCGAAAGTAAACTGGTTTACAGTAATGTCTATAGCAGATATATCCTGATTTTTGCCTCAAACAAAGATCTTTGATGATGGTTTTATTTGATCTGTGTTGTCAGTGATTTACCGCTCATCACCGACATGTTAATTATTTGCAACAGAGTGACACGCAACTTTCTTTGATTTCAACTTTCGTATGAAAGAATTACTGTTGGGAGTCAACCGATCTTTTATCGATGCAA
Organism: Spisula solida; assembly: GCA_947247005.1. Lineage (NCBI taxonomy): Eukaryota > Metazoa > Mollusca > Bivalvia > Venerida > Mactridae > Spisula > Spisula solida. The sequence goes on along the minus strand of OX365960.1, from coordinate 22,806,195 downwards.
TTTTGTGATGGGTTTAGAGAATGCAGGAAGTACCGGAGTTACACTAGCTTCTGAATCTGAATGGTCATTTTGATACCTTTAACTAAATTTTACCATTTTAATTTTATAGGCAAAGTATCCATGAATTTATGAAAAAAATGACCCTTCAAATCAGGGCCAAAATGTAAATTTCTGGAAATTCAAAGGGTCAAAACCACTACTCCCGAGTCAGATGGAATCCCTGAAGTAAATGTATTCATGTTTGGTTTGAATCAGCAACATACACAACTGGACAAGTAAACCAATCGAAAAAAATATTCCTACAGAGAGAACCTTAAGCCTGTATTAAATAATAAACATTGAACACTAGCACAGTAAGGTGCTGTACCTACAAAATGGAAGTTTATAAAACGAAATGTCTCTCATACATGTGGCAAACCACCAAAACATTCCAGTTAACCATGGAGAATAATAAAATATATATAGATTAAAAGCTGATAAAACACTGTTCTGGTACTCAGGGGCGGTTTTAGATGAGAACGGGGCTAAGATGGTTCTTAAACCCCTCTAGGTCTGGCTGGAGGACTATGTGGCTTGGTAAACTATTCCAAAGAACTACCGTGTAAGGAAAGAATGAATATTTATAGTAACTAGCAGTGGTGTGAATTTGCCTGTAAGATAGGGAGTGCATGACATTGTGGCGTGTCATTCTCACAGGTGCCACAAGATATGATGGAACTGGCACTGACACCAAGCCATACACAATTTTATAAAACAGTCTCTTAATACCAATACCAAACGGAGAATTTTGAAAAATGAGGCTCTCAGCTCCTGCATTATGATTATCCTTTGTACGGTATACCATCCTTATTTGAAGCATTTGTACTAGTTGAAAACAATACTTGTGCACGCATTCCTCCCTAAATATTATAAATTCAATGTAATGATTCAAATTCAATTCAAATTCAATTTATTAGCAAATCGGCACTATTGCGCCTTTGGCCAAATACAAATGAACAAACAAAGGAACATGACAAACATACAAAAAAAAACATAAAATACATACAAATACATGTACAAAGCAAATATTAAATACGTAAAAAAAGAAACAGTTTAATAGGTCAAGACATTTTTTCTTTCATTCATGACTTTTGTTAAAAATACAGAAATTTTAGTAAGTTTATCAAGTTTATTCGATGACATTAATGTAGTGAATTTATTTAGATTTGGGTACATATATGATGTACATATCTGTGTCCGTCCGCATATTACCATCGCTTTTACCTGGGTCTTCACAAATCCAACCCAATTGCCGTCAAGTTTTCGGCTCCCTGGCATAATCAATCGGGCCAGTGGCTGGACTGATATCGGCCTGTTATCATGAAGCAGTGATAAATAGATTGGTCTGTGACCATCCGATAACCTGGTTGATGTATGCCTGACGACTGATTGAAATCGTACAACTTTCTATCGACCAAAGTCCGTCGGACACCATTTATCCATGTTTCAATGCCTATCATTAGGGGTGACTATTGAGTCCATGTTTGACTATTGCAATGCTAATGATGAAAGTACTATTGCAATAATATTGTATTGCTGGAAACTATTGCGATACTATTGTATTGCTGGAAACTATTGCGATACTATTGCAATAGTTATTGCCCAGATTCGAAAACAGAGATTAACTTGTAAATGCAAATTTGCACTGTGTAAGATTTCACCTTGTTGTACAACATACTAATCTACTACATGTATTTGTGGAATTGATTTAAAATGAATTGGACAGAAAGAGATTCATAAAATTTAACTAAATACTGCATTGATGCGTGGGATTATTTAAAAAAAATTAAGGAAGTTGTATTAAATTAATAATTAACTTTATTTATAAAAAGGAATTTCCGAAACTATCGATAGTTGAGCTAACTATCGGCGATAGTTAATGAATCAAGAGTTTTACTATCAATCCATACTATCGGGACACTGGGGATTGCAATGCATTAATAGTTCAATGCATCGGCCCACCCCCACCTATCATCTGCCGATTTTGGGCGGGATATAATTAAAAATTTAAAAATCTTGTTTATGTTAATGCATGGCCTGGCTTTTTGTTCCTGAATCAGAATATTTGTGAAACTTGTCTGAAAACATCCAGGTCAAGTTAGCATATGGGTTTCGAATAATTTTGGACTTGTTACAATAACAAATTAGACAGGAAGACAAATAAGCATGGAACTTCACATAAATAATTCTGCACAATTATATCCTTGGAGTTTGTTATCGAGTACAGTGTCATGTTTTTCACACATGTATGAAAGCTGCTAACCGTATCAATTATGGTTCTTTGCCTTTGTTTGTGTATCAATGAATGAATGCCATGTGTTATAGTTCGCAGCAGATAACTCTAAATTATCAATACATAAACATTTATAATATATTTATACAACTGACCAATTTTTATCAATGTAGATTGAAAAATCATATGCATTTAAAGTAATTATATGCACAAGTTTGAACAAAAATGGACATCAGAAATGCATTTTACCTTCAATTTTATTTGTAAACAAAGGCTAGTGTTATCATCAGCAGACTATATCTTTAATTTCCCCCCACAGAATTAACCCGCTTTATGGTTTAAACACTTGATCACAAAAAATGTATATTTATGGTAAAATGAGATTTTAGCCAACCAATTTAACACCGATCTTGACACTAACACTGGTCCGCCGGTCCGAGACCGGTGGTTTTCATGGAGGACCACTGACTCTTGGAATGCAGGTGGTCCGGTTGACCACAGAAAATTCCAAGAAAAAACGAGATCAAATCGCTTTTTAAAGAGAGCTAAAAGCTGATAATGGAAATTGTTGAATGAAATCTCATTAACTATTCAAAATAAAAACAAAACATAGTAACAATACAGTTGTACTGTATGATGAAAGTTATTTTGTAATTGGTCAATAGTCAGGAGGACCATCTGGAATTTCGTCAGGCCAGCGTGTTTCATAAGCTGCTGGTCCTTCAGGTCACTATCAAAAATAAGTTAGTGTCTAGCCCTGTTAACAATTGGCTAACTTTGAAATGAACTGCAACAATTTGTATTGATGTTTTTGAACTTTTATTTCAGTGTGCAATTTTGTTGTACATGAGAAGTGTTTACGGACTGTGGTGTCGGCATGTTCAAGTATTGCTGCTACTTTGATAAAGAATCCAGTGGCACATTGTTGGTCTGAACCAAGCCAATTTAAGAGAAAATTCTGCAACGTGTGTCGCAAGCGTTTGGAGGATTCATTAGCCGTTAGATGTGAAAGTAAGTAGAGTTAATAATATTTTAATCAAGTGTGGTGCCCTACATCTTACAGAATACAGGGTAGCAATATCACGTAACTTTTGGCTACAGTTACAAGTAGAAATTTGTAAACATTGGAACACAAATATAGCCATAAGTATTTTATATCTTCATAGATTTCTGTAAAATATACGCCACGCTAAGGGGAAAAGTATTTGCTTTCGAGTGAAATATACAATTTTTATGCCCCCCTATCGATAGATGGGGAGGCATATAGTGATTCACCCGTCCGTTCGTCCGTTCGTCCGTCCTGGTTAACCCAAATTGACAGTTTCTTCTAGCATTATTATGGCTTGCTACAAAGCTTCTTTACTTGTATGGATGTTGTATATGAACACTCTTCACATGCCTGTATCACCTGACCTCATTTTGACCTTCACCTTGACCTAATTTTGGACTTCGACTTATTGAAGGGCCAAATTTTTGGTTAACCCAAATTGACCGTTTCTTCTAGCATTAATATGGCTTGCTACAAAGCTTTCATACTTGCATGGATGTTGTATATGAACACTCTCTACACGCCTGTATCACCTGACCCCATTTTGACCTTCACCTTGACCTAATTTTGGACTTAGATTTATTGAAGGGTCAAATACCTGGTTAACCCAAATTGACCGTTTCTTCTAGCATTTTTATGGCTTGCTACAAAGCTTCCATACTTGCATGGATGTTGTATATGAACACTCACCACACACCTGTATCATTTGACACCATTTCAACCTTCACCTTGACCTGATTTGGACTTAGACTTATCAAGCGTCTAATTCTTGGTTAAATCAAATTGACAGTTTCGTTTTACATCATGTCCATCATGGCGTTGCCTTAAAACTTGGCATACTTGTTTACCATCATAAGCCCCTTACATTATCAAAGCCATGTAACACTATCCAACATTATTACAGAATTATGGCCCCTGATTGACTTTGCTTTTTATGGGCAAGGCTTCCATGGGGGCATAAGCGTTTATTGAACGCAGTCTTGTTTCCAGCAGCCTTACAGACTTTTTCATTACCCTGTGAAACCTATATGTTCCACGGTTTCACAAGGTAATGGACAAAACGGCACACCCGCTGAAAAAGATTTTATATTTCATGGAAAGCAAATATGAAACTGAAATTTAGTAAAGGAATGTGTGTTAACAGCACTGGAAATAGATTTGCATCTTACTTTCAAGATTTGGCATTAATATATTATTTATGCATATTAGTAGTTATAATCAGGGGTGTCAATTTTCCAGATTTAACTTTAATCTGCTCTATAGGATTTTCTTTACTACAAACGTAGTTAATTATGGAAACACTGGTTGAAGGCCTCTTGTTTGGCAAAGATGTTCGGCCTAATTTTTCCTAATTTTTTATTTGGAACTGTTGACACCCTTGAATAATATACTTGAATATATTCATACCCTGATCTTTGAATCTGTCTGTTATAAGCAAATGGTGTTGTTGTTTTACAGTCTGTGAATATTATGCACATTTGGACTGCCATGATTTTGTTGTCAGTGATTGCAAAGAGTGTGCAATCTACTCTCCAAATATTACACAGGTAAGTGTGCAATCTACTCTCCAAATATTACACGGGTAAGCAGTGATTTTTGGGGCTGTTTGAGGGCCGAATAAAGGCACTTTCCCTTGCATTTAAGGGTCTTTGACCTTGACAATCTGATTGCACATATCGTATAATAATAATAACTACTTTTACTGTATATATACAAGGGGCGTTCAATATGTATTGTCCTTTGCATATTTCTATGACACTATTTATGTCATATATCAAAATATTCTAGTATTTTAAGCAGCGTGTGAATTGTAACGGTTAAGTGGAAATCAAAGCGCTGTAGGGAGCGTAACCCAATAACTTCATATCAATTGTATTTTGATCGCAAATTATTCCCAGAAATCAATTCTGATAGTCTACGGCTTACATCCATGTATAATATGCCACATTCCAACCAATAAAACTAATAGAAAATTTTCATTGAAAAATAGCATGCTTTTTGGACTTATTTTGACACCAGTCCTGTTTTCGCGACTTTGAAATGCTCTTATTTAGTTCAAAAATAGCAATCAAGTACAGCAAATCAGGTTTTTATGGAAGGCATTTACATTATATACGGTATGACAGTAGTAGAATAAGATTATTTCCCGAAAGGAATTTTTAATCGACTGTTATTCACAATAAGTCGAAGTGTTTTACAAACCCTTTGAAAAGACAACAGAAACAACAGTCTGGTAATTAAATTTTAGTGATTTTTTTCACGAAATATTGCGGAAATCCTAATGGTTCCAGAAATGTAAAAAGATTTCAAGATATCAACGAATTTTCTTATTTGTGACCCAAGTGACAATACATATCGAACACCCCACCTAGTATGACATATTTGGTTCTAGACCAATTTTCAACATAGTACATATCAGCATCAAACGGGACACCTCGGACAATTTCTTACGATTCATCTCTCTGGTGTTAATAGAACGTCACCATTTTGGAACTAATTACGTCATCATGACACCAGATGTAAAAAAAAAGTGCTTTAATGGAGTACACGCCCACCAAGCAAGCTATAAGATGCTGCGTCTTGTTAGTGCTCAAGCAGTGTATCAAAATTGTTCTGTTCAGTTTATTTGACAAATTGCAAGCTGTCGACAAACGATGCCATATTGGTTCAGCTATGATCTATTTTCTTCGGCGTGGCAATATCTTCTTAGACTTGCCACACAATCTGGGAAAGAATGCTTCTCCCACATAATATCTAAACCCTACCAATCAGAATTCTTTAAATTGTTCAATAAGTTTCTTCAGGAGATAGTCATGCTGAAAGTTTTCAGGCATAAGCGTATGTACCAACAGGCCTAGACACTAACTATTTTGGCCACTGGTCAGGGCAAAAGCGCCAAATTTGTCAATAGGACAGGTACTGGTCCTCCAGAATTTTCGATGGTCCTTCTGGATTTTCACTGGTCTCTGACCTGCGGACCAGTGTTAGTGTCGAGCCCTGACCAAAAAAATCTGTTTTTATTTTCCTATACATAAAGTGTACATTTTTTAGGATTTTAGGTTTTCCAGAAGTACCAACATTAACCCATGTAACAGTACACACCAAGTTTCTATTTGTGTCCCTTTATTTCAGTCGTTAATTGTACATTTTCACCATTGGAGAGAGGGAAATCTGCCTGCTAACTCAAAATGTCTGGCTTGCAAGAAGACGTGTTGGTCCTCCGAGTGTCTAGCCGGAATGAGATGTGAATGGTGTGGTCTTACTGTAAGTGAAACTTTATATCCTTTCCACTACCACAATTTTTGGGGGGCTTTGAGAAATTTATATGGTCCCTATACCTCGTTCCTGAGACACATTTGACTTGCAGCACTGATAAAAACTCGATACATCTGGATGCTACATACCTGCCCCAAAGTGAAAGTACGAAAAATTGTAAACATTTTGACTTAAGGTCACCGGAAATGACGATGTGACGGTGACCCTTGTGTAAAAAATTGTGTTATTGTGTCCATAACCTAGTGACGGTTTGAAATTTTGTGTCTGACACCCTGTTGTCCGGTTTGTTGGGTCAGACACCCTGTGTCAAGTTTGCTGTGTCCAACAACTGTAATTAGGTTTGTTGTGTCAGACACTCTGTAGTCAGAAGTGTTGTGTCAGACACCCTGTAGTCAGGATTGTTGTGTCAGACACTCTGTAGTCAGGATTGTTGTGTCAGATACCCTGTAGTCAGGTTTGTTGTGTCAGACACTCTGTAGTCAGGTTTGTTGTGTCAGACACTCTGTAGTCAGTAGTGTTGTGTCAGACACCCTGTAGTCAGGATTGTTGTGTCAGACACCCTGTAGTCAGGATTGTTGTGTCAGACACTATGTAGTCAGTAGTGTTGTTTCAGACACCCTGTAGTCAGGTTTGTTGTGTCAGACATCCTGTAGTCAGGATTGTTGTGTCAGACACTCTGTAGTCAGTAGTGTTGTGTCAGACATCCTGTAGTCCGGTTTGTTGTGTTTGACACCCTGGACTAGTATATAGTGGATGCCTCAAACTGGTAGATGGCTCAAACATTTTCCTAACATGAAGCCAGTTCAAGTCATCAAAGTTCTACTAGTCTTAAGTGCTGTTAGTACTACCTGTGACTCATCATTTAACAGGGGTGTCAATATTCCTGATTTATCCAGATTTATCTATCCCGAAAGAGCTATGATTTCTGACCAAAATAAAAGTTATTTGATGAAGTTATCTCAAGAATTGGCAAAGTTATGGTTGATTTAATCTTCACTGAAGGATTTTATTCAATACAAACTGATTTAAATATAGAAACAATGTGGTTGATGGCCTTTTGTTTGGCGAAAATGGCGGGCTGCGTATGATTTTCAGGATTTTTAATTTGACTCTGTTGACAGCCCTGTTTCAGCATTGTTCAAGGAATGTTTCATCTAGTGTCAGGTAGAGCTGTCATTGATTTTACCCGAGGCTTATCGACAATTCTGATATATCGAAAGACAAATATTGATGATACATCGATATATCGATTTTCATATATAGACAAACTAGAAATAGGCCCATTTGTCATGATTCACTTATTTAGCCATTCTACACTGTATATGTTGGGTATAGATTCAGCTTTTAAAATTAGCACCTTTGGTTTGAGTTTAGATTTGACCCATTTTGACAATCAATTTGTGAACTTCCATTTTAACAAAGAAAATGTTTGTGCAGGAAAATGGGGATTTTGGGTGTTCATTATTTACCCATGTATCGATATTTCAAACAGTGAATCGATAATCGATTGCAAAAAAATATTGTCGATACCTCGATATCGCTTCTATCAATGACAGCTTGTGTCTGAATAATTTTAGCAGTGGGATTTGAAGCCCAAAATTGAAAAAGGATACATATAATACAATCTCAAGGTTCGCACAGGCCTTGAAAAGTCCTTGAATTTGGTTTTAACCTTGAAAAGTACTTGAATTAAGTGCTGCCTTGAAAAAATGCCAAAATGGTACTAGAATTTAAGGGAAAACCCTTGAAAACAGGCAAACGGCCTTGAATATACAAATATTATGCATAAAAGTGCATGGATGTTGTCAGAATGACACATTATCTGCATCGAAGTTTTTTCTTGAAAATTAAAAGTATGTTAATGTATTGTTGCAAGTGTGAGACATAAAGTGCTAAGCAGCAGTCGTGATCAAAAATTTATTTCATTTATCCAGCGCAAAGAGTCGAAATTGTACCATTTTACCTTGGTAAATATTTGGAAAAAAGGCCTTGAAAATACAAATTCTACCTTGAAGAAACCTTGAAAAGTCCTTGAATTTTGGTTTGAGAATTGTGTATGAACCATGAATCTTGTATATTTTCAGGCACATGCAAGTTGCTACCGTTTACTTCCAGCTGAATGCCACTTCGGTAGTTTACGAGAAATTATGTTGCCGTCAAGTTGTCTGTCAATGCCACGTATGGACCTCAGTGTGGAAACCATGATGGGAATGAGTAAAAAAACAAGTGAGTGGGTTACCATGGTTACAGTGTTATTACTATGGTTATAAATGTCATATTTTTGTAACCCGAGGGTTTTTCTACAACTTACTATGAATGAAAAATGATTGTACATTAAAAAAAAGGTAATTTGTAAATCTCCCATGCATGAAGCTGAGCATTAACTGCTGGTTGGCCCAGTGTCAGGTAAATGCCATTTAACTGAAATACTGTTGACCAGTGGGACTTGAAACAAATGTGATTTTGTAGTCCTTGAAAATGGGTAATAAGTACTTGAAAAGCACTTGAATTTTGTTTTAAAGTTCTGTATGAACCATGTAAAAATCCAATGAAGTTTGAAACTATTTAAAGAATATTTTGAAATATGTTGGTTTTGATGACTCGTATAATATAAAAATTAATTGTATTGTTTTCCCCCCTTCTTGCTTCCGATGTAGACATCCCAAGTAAGTGTATATCTATGTTATAAACTATGAAAATGGTGTTTGCATTTACAGCCGGGCACCGATCTTCTGAAACTCCTCAATTTAAGCTAAATCTCAACTTAAATTTTGTTGTTTGTCTTCGAGGTAATTCCATGAGACGCTGGACCTAAAATTGGCATCACAAAACAGAAACATTATTCTATGTTTATTATGTACAGCATATAAAGAGCTTTAATTGCAATTTATCTAAAATTCAAACTCTGATATGAGGAAATTCTCAATTTGAGATGAGATTTCTACTTGAGAAGCTTCAGGAGATGGGGGCCGTAATATCCATACAAGGACACTTAATATACAAGTACTGTCAGATCTCGATACAACAACGCTGTTTGTTTACAAGAAAAATGTTGTTGTAACGGATATGTCAGTATACTGAATGGATATAAAGAGCATTTTAATACTTTTGTCCCAAAACATGATGTCAGTATAATGAATTTGTCAGTATATCGGGTGTCGCTATATCGAGATCTGACTGTACTTATAATATATTTTTCATAAACGGACATAATTTTTTTAGCACAAAACTAAGCAATGCTGTTGGTATCTCTTATAAAGGAAATTCAGTATACTGATATTTGTTATAATAATACTTTATATCCTCACGGATAAAAATTTCAGACCATGCCTGAACATCAGGTTTATGAGAGTACTGAAAAGCCTGTTGTTCTTTATTTTCCCTATATAAATTGTCGATTTTTGAGGATTTCAGGTTTTTCAGAATTTGAAACTTTCACCCATGTACTTCTGTTAGGCTAGAATAAAAACACCTGTGCTTCTTGTTACCCAATCTACTCCAGGTTTTATAGACCAATATTAATATGTCCAAAAACATTTCTGACAACTTAAATTTCTGCAATATTTCTCAAATCTGAAATTCTTTGCAATATTTCTCAAATCTGAAATTCTTTGCAATATTTCTCAAATCTGAAATTTAGTTATATTTTTGAAATTGATGAGATTTTATCCTCTGATTGACTTTTCACAGCACGAACAATATCGGAAGATTGGTCAAGTAGCGGTGACTCAAGAAATGATGAAGAGCAGCAAGAGAGAGAACGACGCTCCCCGCGTGATCGTGACGGTAAAGAGAAAGATAAAGATACAGAATGTAAGTATAATCAACAGGGGTTCTACAAAAAGCCTGCAGAAAATAAGTTATTTGATGAAAATATACCAAGTTTTTACATAGTTATGGTCATTTGAAATTTCAAAAGCAGAATTTTAACAATAAAATACTGTTTGAACTGAGTTTTGGTGTAGGGATGTGTGGAAGGGATTTTTTAGGAGTTTTAGGATTTGGCATGATGCTGTTGTAGGACCCCTGACACAACTTCTTGTCCTTTTTAGGGTGGGGGGGGGGGGGTAGAGCTGTCACTGATAAATGCGATATCGATGTATCAACGATAAATTTTGGCCGATCGATCATCAATTCACATTATGAAATATTGATACTTCAGAAAATGGTTGGAACCGCTCAAGATCCTCTTTTCTGCACTAAACACTGAAAATATTTTCAAATTGTAAAAATTTGTCAAGTCTAAATGAAAACCGAAGCTACTATTTTCATAAGCAGAATCTATACCCAATATAAATTATACAATGTAGTATGGTTGAATAAGTGAACCATGACTGATGTGTCTGCTATGATTTATCTATATGTGTAAGTCGATATATTGATGTATCGACGATATGTCGTTGAAAACAATTGTTGCCAATTTTATCCTGGAAACCTCCTAAAATTCACAGTGAAGTACAAAATTCACTTAGGTTTTGAGTACAAAAATGAATATTTTTGTTTGCTGTTCAATTGAAAAAATATGTCATGGAAAAATGAATTTTGTCTTGTAAAAAAATATGAATCCTGACCTTGACATTTCATATTTACTTTATTTGTCTAGTTTAAGGGGAGGTAAAAATGATAATAACATGTATGACTTGTGATTTCAGGGGAGATAATACGTGTGTTTGATGGCAATGCTTCCATGAAGAGGCGTTTATACCGAACAATATCTGTTCCAAAAAATGCCCCAGCCCAGGCAATACTGGTACGTATTCTAATTAACCCCCTTTAAGTTCTTCAATGCTTCAGGGGTGTCAATATTCCTGATTAATCCGGAATTCTGGATTTAACTGTCCTGGATGAGCTATGATTTCTGGTCAACATAAAAGTTATTTGATGAAAATATCTCAAGAAATGGCAAAGTTATGATCAATTTAATCTGCTATGAAGGATTTTATTCAATAAAAACTGAGTTAGATATGGAAACGTTGTCGTTGAAGGCCTCCTGTTTTGCAAAAATGGTTGGCTGCATATGATTTTCAGGATTTTTAATTTGGCTCTGTTGACACACCTGATGCTTCTTCAAAAATTTGATTGGTAAATTGAACAAATTAACTATTACAACTATAAAATGCAGTAAATAACAATAGATAATATTCTTTTGGCAAAAAAGTGTGTCAAACTGTATATAATCAGTCAATCTGAATTTGCTACACTAGACTGCGGAAAATAAAAGTTATTTCATGAAAAAATTCAAAATATTGAAGTTAAAGTTAGAGTCATTTGAAATTTTAATATTTTGCTCTGAAACTAGGTGTCTAGTAAGTCAGAAAGGGCACTAGGTGGCCCCTTTTCAATAGGGATTTAACTCTATAATAAATGAACACTTTATGTTTATCTCTACAGGAGGCAGCTTTGAAAACATTCCACATATCCGATGATCCTAAAAATTACTATGTTGCTGAAGCTTCTGAATTCGGTAAGTGTCTTACCCCACCCACTTCCAGTCATACCCCACCCACTTCCTGTATCTGTCTTGTCTGAAGAATCCTTGTTCCTTTCCCTCTGCTTCATTTGTGTAAATGTCCAGTTACAAAAACTCATTTTCTAGTTAGAGCTGTCATCAATAGAAGCGATATTGATGTATCGACGATATTTTTTAGTCGATCGCTTATCGATTCACATCTTGAAATTTCGATACATGGGTAAATGAATGTAATCACTTAAAATCCTCATTTTTCCAGCACAAAAAACTTTCCTTGGTTAAATGGAGGTTGACAAATTGTCAAAATCGATCGAGTCAGCGCTATTGTCTGAAGAATCATTGAATGGCTAACTAAGTGAATCATGACTGATAAGCCTGTTGCTATTTCATCTATATGTACAAATCAATTTATTGATGTACCGTCGATACCTTTCTTCTTATATATTGGTTTCGTTAATATGCCTTAGATCAAATCAGTGACAGCTCTATTTCTAGTAAACGCCGACAATAAGATACGGATCTATCTTATGTTAGTTCTAATCTCTATAGCATTGATCATTTTAACAGGGATCCTACAGTTCCGGAATAATCCGGAAATCCGAATTTGCTGCAATAGAAAAAATGAACTTTTCTGCAGAATATAAAGTTATTTGATGAAAAAATACCAAGTATTGACTACTTTTCGGTCATTTGAAATTTCATACCCTGAATTTTGACAATAGATCAATGTAGGTGTATGTGCTAATGGCCCTCGAAACAGACTTTTGGGATATTTTCAGGATTAAGCATTATGCCTCAGTAGAACCCCAGTTTTAATCACAATCGTCTTATTCTTTTCTTCCATTTACTTATTTTAAAACTTGACTGAATATAGATCCTGATTTATTTTCCTTCAGAATACTAATAAGAGACTTAGTAAGATTGAAATTGTGTATTGAACATTCATATTGGTTATTAAAAAACTTACTTAGAGCATACTGCATGGTTTTGCAAGGCATACTTTGAATAATCAGTCAGTATGAAGCCTAATGGACCAAGGACATTTATGCGACTGATGGTCAATTATCTAGACTCTGCCCGCTAAGCTGTGTATTGTGATAATATACATTTTGCTTAACTTCAATGCATTAATTTCCTTATCAGGCCTCAACAAATATTTTTAAAAGCACTCGTCCTGCAATAAAGACAAAGAAGAAAACCCCAAAATCTTACTTGTCCTGCTATATAAATAAAGAAGGAAAATATTGTGCAGGACGAGCGAACGAGTGGATTTATTGAGACCTGCTTATACTGCTGAGAGTGAAAACACGTCCATATTGTTTTATCTATTGTTGCTTTATAGAAACATGTTACTTAATGTTAAGATTGATTTCATTTAATAATCATGTCTCTTACAAACTCTAAAACACCTGTTTTCACTGTAATGTTGAAGTGTGTGAGGCGTTTTCAGCTTATTTTGGGACCAAGAGCTTTTATTATTCCCCTAATGGTTTTCGACTATAAGTTTGCCCTCTGTCTGTCCGTCAGTCAGTCAAAAATCTGAATCCTGACATAACTCAAACAGTTTCCACGCTAGGTTTATGAAACTTGGTATGTGCGTAGGGGGCAATAAGGTGATTAATGTACACAGGGGTGTCAATATTCCTGATTCATCTGGAATAGCCGGAAAGAGCTATCATTTCTGACCAAATTGAAAGTTATTTGATGAAAATATCTCAAGAAATGGCAAAGTTATGATCAATTTAATCTGATGTAAAGGATTTTATTAAAAAAAACTGAGTTGAATATGGAAACAATGTGGTTGAAGGCCTCTTGTTTGGCAAAACTATTCGGCCGCATATGATTTTCAGGATTTTTAATTCGGCTCTGTTGACACCCCTGTGTACATCTAAATATTTTTTGATACTGCCAAAAAATTGTGGTTGCCATGGAGACAGAAATAGTGAAAAGTTGTCAAAAATCTGGATCCTGTCATAACTCAAATATTTTCCAAGCTAGGTTTATGAAACTTGGTGTATGGAAAGGAGTCTATTGGGAGATCATGTACACTTAAATATTTTTTATTCTAACAAATATTGTGGTTGCTATGGATACAGATTCTTCCTTTTATCTGGATCTTTATATAATAAAAACATGTAGATAGACGATTTATGGTATATGCAGTGATTTTTTTCCTTCCTTGTTTGCTACCAGTAAAAGGTACCTTCCCAATTCGAAAAAGAAATTTTTTAAATCGGACATAAAATGACAAAGTTATGAACATTTAAAAATGATTTTTGATAAGAGGTCAAGCATAAAAGTTTACAAAAACCAGTAAACAGTCATATGTAATATTTTTCTGTTTTATTTGGCCTTTCTGCTTCATGAAAATTCCCAATTTCAAGTTGTCACGATGTGAAAATTCCCAATCTGAACGGACCCCCTTTACCAAAGAAGCAAAAAAATCACTGTAATGCATCGAGATCAATGTAGGGATGACACCTATTAATTAATGCTTCACTTTGACAAAAGTTGGTGTTTCCAAGGCCCCCGAAACATTGAAACTAATTCAAAGGGTAATGACTTCAAACCGGTAGTTGACTTTTGTATTTGCTTGCAATCTTAGTGACTTGTTATGCCTGAAATTATTGTCATAAGAGGCAGCTGTAAGCCGAAATACCCAACTGAACTGCAAGTTGGACCACCTTAAAAGTTAGGTAATAAAACTTATTAAGAAACTGAAAATTGTTGTGAAAATGTTGTTGAAAATTTGTTTGATAAAATTAGTATGATGCCTGAGTGATAGTAAGCATTATGGGTCCTACAATTCGGGCATAGCATAATCCGAAAAACCAGATATGCTGCATCAGAAAGAATTAACTTTTCTGCAGAAAATGAAAATTATTTGATGGAAAAATTCTTAAGTTTTGTCCAAGTTATTGTCATTTGAAATTTCATTAGATTTTTAACAATAGAACGATGCTTGAACTGAGATTTGTTGTAGGGATGTGCGCTAATGGTATCCGAAAAAGACTTGCAACTTGTTTTCAGGATTAGACATTATGCCTGAGTTAAGGACCCCTTGTTGCATATGTTTCGCATTTCTATGTTATATGTGCCTTATTCCAGTGTTGTTTGATTGCGTTGTTGTTTCGTCCATTCACTTCCTTGTATTGACATTTCAGCTATGTTTGTAGGTGAGAAACATCTGGACGAAAACAAACCTATTCGTGCCCAGCTCAAAACACCCGACGGCAAACGCCCATCCATATTTCTGCGTTACAAAGAGCAGGATCCTGATCGAGGACATATAAAAGTGTATCCTGGTGGACTGAAGTAAGTATCAGTTCTATTGATGACTCTACTGAATAAGTTACTGTAAATCCTGTATTATTCGCGGTAGTTTAATTTTCACTAATTTTCGCGATTCATACTCATCGCAAATTTTCATTCCGCGTAAATATACTTCTATAACATAGGACATATCGGGGCAATTTCAAAAGTAAATATAAACCACATCAATATTATTTTGGTATGCGTGTAGTATACAATGTATTTGTATAACGTATGTGTGTCCGTATAAAGGACTTAAGGGCCAATTATCTTTACAAGCATGAAACTGTTAAAACCTTTGTTCGTAACTTACGACAGCCTATTAACTAATAACTGTGAAAACACAATTAACTGAAACAAAATGTGAAGTGCATTTAACAAACTACAGTATAAAACTTATGATAGATATTTTAAATTAGAAATAATCACTGTTTAGTTATATTTATTACATAATGTATTTATTAACTTTTAGTGGATTATCTCGGGAATTTAATGTTTGGGTTCCTCGATTGCGAATTCATCAATTTGCGAAATAAGTTCAAAACCGAAAATTTTGAAATAAAGCTTATATATGATTCGATTTTTTTCAAACTTCCAAAATGAGAAATTTTATCATCACCAGGAGTTTTGTACCTTTACTACAATGGGACTGTGTTATCAGGGCTGCGTAGTTATAGTGTTACTGTAAACCAATTTACTTTCGCGAATACTAACTTTTGCGTTTTGCTGATCGTGGGCATATGTGCGACTACAAATTTTAAGTTTCCTGCAGGGTCCATATTAATGTTTTTAGCACTTTTGCAGCGACTTAATTTTGCAAAATTCTACCATTCGCGAACTCCACAAAACTAAATCGTGCGAAACAATTTCTAGGTTTACAGTATATGATGTGTTGTTGTGTTTTCAGAGTGTCTTCAGGTCACAAGAATATCACAGTAAATAGTGAATCGACCACTGAGGATATTATCAGAACTGCTCTGAAAAAATTTGGCATTGAGGTAATTATCCAGGGGTGTCAATTTTCCGGATTTATCCGGAATTCCGGATTTGTCTATCCTTGAAGAAATATGCTTTCTGACCAAAATAAAAGTTATTTGATGAAAATATCTCAAGAAATGGCATTGTTATTGTCAATTATATCTGCTCTGAAGGATTTTCTTCAATAAAAAGTTTGAAAAACTGAGTTATATATGGTTGACGGCCTCCATTTTGTCAAAAATGGTCAGCCGCATATGATTTTCAGGATTTTTAATTTGGCTCTGTTGACACCCCTGATTATCATTTTTGTCTGTTCGTGATTTCTTCTCTAAATATACTTATCCAGGTATTGGCGCTGACACAAATTTAGGTAGTAGTGTTTCTCTCTATGTGACAAAAAGGGAGAAGTTTTCAGACACAGCTGATGTGGGGAGCCATTCGTTCGCCAAGGTCCTTGAAAGCAACTTGTTTTAGTTTAATTATATGCTACAGGGGTGTCAATATTCCTGATTTATGCTGAATTCCGGATTTGTCTTTCCTAAAAGAGCTATGATTTCTGACTAAAAAGTTATTTGATGAAAATATCTCAAGAAATGACAAAGTTAAGGTCATTTATATCTGCTCTGAAGGATGTTCATTAATAAAAAGTTTTGAAAACTGAGTTATATATGGAAACAATCAGGTTGAAGGCCTCTATTTTGGCCAAAATGGTCGGCCGCATATGATTTTCAGGATTTTTAATTTGGCTCTGTTGACAACCCTGATGCTATGATAGGCAGGGGTCCTATCCAGATATCCTGATTTACTGCACTAAAAAGAAGGGGAAAAATGCCAACTATTGACTGAGTTATGGTCATTTGAAATTTCATATATGCTGAATTTCAGCAAAAAAACAATGTTTTAAACAGAGTGTTGCTGTTTTGTATTTGTGCTAATGGCACTCGAAAACAGACTTGCGTCATATTTTCAGGATCAGGCATTATGCCTCAGTAGGACTCCTGGATAGGGTATGATTGAATTAAAAAAAGGTTTATATATTAACTATATTGTTGTATAATTGAAAATAAACTGAACATGTTGGTTCCTTTACTTTCGATTCAGTGAACATTTAAGTCCCAATAATAATGTTCTACTTTCAAGTACTAATTACTACAGCATATTAGACTTCAACCTCTGTATATGAGCAACACCATTTGGGAGCTGCAGATATTAGTTGTTGTTTAGAGGTTGATGCTCGATAGAGGTTTAATTCATAGTAAATTTCAGCTTAGGGAACTTTTGAAAGTGTTGTTATAGACCCATTTCTTGTTTACAAACCTGTGTATTGATATGCAAAGTGACATTCAGCGGATTATTGGTTCAATTACTGATTTTATTCTTCATTCAACCAATCCGGAAATCCAGATTCGCTGCACTAGGAAGAATAAACTTTTCTGCAGAAAATAATAATTTGATGAAAAAGTTATGGTCATTTGAAGTAAAATTTTTAAAGCTGAATTTAACAGTAGAACAATGTTTGAAACATGTTTTGATGTAGGGATGTGTGCAAATAGCATTTGAAACAGACTTGCGTCTCATATTCAGGATTGGGTTTTATGCCATAGTAGAACCCCTGATAGATCATTGGATGGCACTTTGAGTATGAATGGCTATGTCACACTGAAATGTGTCTATAGAGAGGTTGTTGCTCTTCAGAGGGCCGTTTTGTGGAAGGTGTTCTGTATACTAAGTTGTGTATATGTTTTCAGGATACAGATCCAGCTAGATTCAGTCTGATTGAAGTTTTATTAGACAAAGGTGTAGCTGAAAGAACGTTAGAACATACCGACAAACCATGGGAAGTTATCAAAAATAGTAGAAAAGTAAGATATGTTTTTTGGTTGTCGAAAAATGTTTATTTTGCCTATCATTTTGCACAGGTGATAGAAATGTGATGTAGGTCCTTTTTATGCTGCCCATCTATGAAGGGTATATTGCTTTGCACATTTCTACCGGTCGGTCAGACCAAATTGTTTCCACTCAATAACTCAAGATTGCTTTGCCCTAGGATCTTTAAACTTTACATGGAGGTTGGTCAGCAACAGTAGATGACTTCTATTAGGCCTCAATGAATCCACTCGTCCGCTCGTCCTGCACAATATCTACCTTCTTTATTTATATAGCAGGACAAGTAATATTTTGGGGTTTTCTTCTTTGTCTATATTGCAGGACGAGTGCTTTTAAAAATATTTGTTGAGGCCTGTCTATTGATTTAGAGGTTAGTAGGTCATAGGTCAAGGTTGCTGTGATCTTTATCATTTCTGACTATTGGGCTACATGTTATATGTATGTGACTGTTATGTATAGTTAACAATGAGAGCTATCGGTAGCATTTATCATTATAGTCCCATCTTTTGAATAATCATTGTGCTGCTTGGCACATCAACAAAAGTAGTGATTAACATCTGTTTGCTAATGGACTCCATAGATTTATACATTAAAATAGGAAGATGAAAATACTTTTTATAATTGTATGATTTGCAGTTGTTGCAGTCTTCAGGGAGTTGACTATAAGTTGTTGCATGCTTATTAAACTCCTTACATTTAATCTTTCCTATTGCAGGAGTCATTGCAGCAAAATCAGATGACTCGATACTACCTTACAATTAATCTTTCCTATTACAGGAGTCATTACGGCAAAATCAGATGACTCAATACTACCTTACAATTAATCTTTCCTATTACAGGAGTCATTGCTGCAAAATCAGATGACTCGATACTACCTTACAATTAATCTTTCCTATTACAGGAGTCATTACGGCAAAATCAGATGACTCGATACTACCTTACAATTAATCTTTCCTATTACAGGAGTCATTACGGCAAAATCAGATGACTCAATACTACCTTACAATTAATCTTTCCTATTACAGGAGTCATTGCGACAAAATCAGATGACTCAATACTACCTTACAATTAATGTTTCCTATTACAGGAGTCATTGCGACAAAATCAGATGACTCAATACTACCTTACAATTAATCTTTCCTATTACAGGAGTCATTGCGACAAAATCAGATGACTCGATACTACCTTACTATTAATCTTTCCTATTACAGGAGTCATTACGGCAAAATCAGATGACTCGATACTACCTTACAATTAATCTTTCCTATTACAGGAGTCATTGCGACAAAATCAGATGACTCAATACTACCTTACAATTAATCTTTCCTATTACAGGAGTCATTGCGACAAAATCAGATGACTCAATACTACCTTACAATTAATCTTTCCTATTACAGGAGTCATTGCGACAAAATCAGATGACTCAATACTACCTTACAATTAATATTTCCTATTACAGGAGTCATTGCGACAAAATCAGATGACTCGATACTACCTTACAATTAATCTTTCCTATTACAGGAGTCATTGCGACAAAATCAGATGACTCGATACTACCTTACAATTAATCTTTCCTATTACAGGAGTCATTGCGGCAAAATCAGATGACTCTATACTACCTTACTATTAATCTTTCCAATTCCAGGAGTCATTGCGGCAAAATCAGATGACTCGTTACTACCTTCAGCAGAAAGAAGATCCACATGGTCCTAGTATATCCTTATTTGTAGGAAATTTACCCACTGGCTTGTCACAACGACAGTATGAGAAAATATTATTAGATATTGTTGGCAAACGTAAGTATTTATTCCATTTTGCACTGTCTTGTTAAAAGATTTTCCAATGAAAAGATGCCGTTTAGGTACCTGGTAGATGAATTTGCATGCAATTTTGGCCGGGGTTCTACTATCCCGGAATATTCTGGATTTACTGCACTAATGAGAACTTTTCTGCTGAAAATAAAAGTTATTTGATAAAAAAATACCAATTATTGACTGAGTATGATCATTTGAAATTTCATATGCTAAATTTTAACAGTTGAACAAAGTTTGAAACAGTTTTGGTGTACGCATGTTTGCTTATGCCAAATTCTCATGATTGGGCATAATGCTTTGTCCTGTTAGTAACCTTCTGTAAACATCTTCTATGATTTCTTGAACTCAAACTCATCTGGTTGATATTTTTATATTTTCAGCAAATAAATGGGTTCGTTTTGATGTGATATACTACGAGTATGGTGCTCTCGTTCTAGACTTCTCACAGGCCGAAAAAGCTACACGTGTGTTTAATATTCTAAAAGATGCTGTATTTGATGATAAACAACTCTTAGTGCTTTTGTTACCTAATATACAGGTAAGCGAAGAATTTGACTTGAACCTGACCTTTATGCATGAATATATTACAAGGTTCTTGCGTTGAATATATAAATTTAGGCGCGCAAATCTTGCAATGTCAGTCCTTTCGATTTGTGTTGGTTCTACATACAGTAGGGATTACAAATATAGACAATATATCAGCTGTTAAATTATGCTAATAGAAGGACGAGAATTGTGTCAAATTCTCAGTACAATATTGTAGGTTTTCCCTATGATCTAACTAAGAACAGTACGCTCTCACTTGTCTTTCTTGGGTAGAGTTTATATTTTAAAAGTGATTCACTTATGTTATTGATATTTTGCCATTACTGAATATACAAAATATCATAATGACAGTTAACTAGCTTCTGAATCTGAATGGTCATTTTGAAACTTTTCACTAAATTTTACCATTTTATAGGAACCCCCCCCCCCCCATGATTTGAAGAGAAAATAACACGTCAAAAATCTTGAGGGTCAAAATGTGGCTTTCTGGAAATTTCAAGGGTCAAAACCCCTACTCCCGAGTCGAATGTAACCCCTGTCGAGATAGTCACCCTGGAATCCCAGTAGATGATCTCAATGTTAATTTGTAATATCATATTTTTCAGCCACACATGATTCCTGAGAATACCAACCCATTGCTAGTATTTGTAAATGTTAAAAGTGGTGGATGTCAGGGTTTAAACCTAATCACTTCCTTCAGAAAGTTATTGAATCCTCATCAAGTCTTCAATCTGGAAAATGGTGGCCCACTTCCAGGGTAAGTACATAGTCGGAGATTAACTTAACCCACTAGTCGCTGGCTTAGAATTAGAAAGTCGTAAGTGCGACCTGATGACCTTATAAGACTCATGCATAAGTTGTAGATCTTGTCTCAAAATTAATCTTAAGATAAGTAAGCATACCGTGTAAATCAGTTGTATTTGTTGAGAATTATGTTGTTTATGTAGTAAAAAGACTTAAACAGCCAAGCACAGTAAACATAATAACTACACAAAACACAATCACAGGCCATAATGCCCAACACACAATTGAACATAAACATAACTGCTGAAAGTCCAAGTTCCAGCTGTCAAAAATTTAAAAAGTCAAAGTCCCAGCTGTCAAAAAATCTGAATGACCTAGTTTCAGCTATAAAGATCTGAATGACCTAGTTTCAGCTATAAAGATCTGAATGACCTAGTTTCAGCTATAAAGATCTGAATGACCTAGTTTCAGCTATAAAGATCTGAATGACCTAGTTTCAGCTATAAAGATCTGAATGACCTAGTTTCAGCTATAAAGATCTGAATGACCTAGTTTCAGCTGTCAAAAAGTTTAAGAATAACAGTAAATAACAGTAACCCTCTTTGTTGACTTGTTTTGTATAATGAGAAATGTATTCTTGTTGTTTCAGTTTATATGTGTTCCGAAATGTCCCATATTACAAGATTTTAGCTTGTGGTGGGGACGGTACTGTAGGCTGGGTTCTCTCTTGTCTTGATAATGTAGGTCAGGACGCTATCTGCCAGTCACCCCCTCTATCCATTCTTCCTTTAGGCACTGGTATGTACTGATATCTTATTATTCTCTTTTATGCCCTCACCAGTGAGGGAGCTTCAGCAGTGATTTTTCTTGAGCAAAATGAAACAGGCTGTGCCCATAAAATTGGGAAATTTTCACGCTACAATTTGCAAAATTGGGAATTATTAAAATATTGTTTGGTTATTTATTGTTCATATTTTGCTTTTTTCTACGGTTTATACTTCAGTCATATCAACGAAATTTGCCAGTTAGAAAATCCATTGCTTTGACTTAAAAACAGCCATGCCGTTAGTTGTTTTAAACCAGCAAAAACAAAAGGGAAAAATATGCATTCTTTTTGGGGAAAATTATTACTTTTTGGGAAAAAATGGAGGTTATTTTGCTAGGGGAAAGCGCTTATATTCGGCAGTAAAAATTAGCCAAAAAAATTCACTGAGGAGCATTATCTTAAATTGCTGTGTCGTGGTTTAGTGCTGGACGGTCATTTTAAATGTCAAACACTACATAATTACTCTGTGTTCTCACATTCTGCACTTACCCGAAAAGTCTCATATAATGGACCCAGGAAAAGGTTTACTTTGGGACCCAGGTTAAGTTTTACTTTGGGGCCCTGGTAAAGTTTTGCTTTGGGACCCTGGTAAAGTTTTGCTTTGGGGCCCAGGTAAAGTTTTACTTTGGAGCCCAGGTTAAGTTTTACTTTGGAGCCCAGATAAAGTTTTACTTCGGGGCCCAGGTCAAGTTTGACCCAGGTTAAGTTTTACTTTGGGGCCCTGGTAAAGTTTTGCTTTGGGACCCTGGTAAAGTTTTGCTTTGGGGCCCAGGTAAAGTTTTACTTTGGAGCCCAGGTAAAGTTTTACTTTGGAGCCCAGATAAAGTTTTACTTCGAGGCCCAGGTCAAGTTTTACTTTGGGACCCAGGTCAAGTTTTACTTTGGAGCCCAGATAAAGTTTTACTTCGGGGCCCAGGTCAAGTTTTACTTTGGGACCCAGGTCAAGTTTTACTTTGGGACCCAGGTCAAGTTTTACTTTGGGTTCCAGCATTTTGGTTCCCAGGTTTCATTCTTTGATTACTTACAGGTAATGATTTAGCTCAAGTTTTACGTTAGGTTCCAGCATTTTGGTTCCCGGTTATCATTCTTTGATTACTTACAGGTAATGATTTAGCACGAGTTTTACGTTGGGGACCAGGATATACGGGTGGAGAAGATCCTCTTAATTACTTGAGGGACGTTATAGATGCAGAAGATATCAAGTTAGATAGGTGAGTCAATAGCTCCTCGAACAAGGCGCCACTTTTATAATGAACCCCCCCCCCCCCCCATTGTTTAAAAATTAGGGATTTATTGGTCTGTAAATGACCCAACTCTCATATCTCTCATACCCTTGTGGCGATGGATAACATCAGGAATGAGGTGTCGAGAGTGATTAATATAAGTGGGACAAACTTGTTTCACTATCAACCTTAAATAAATTAGAATAAACTATAAATGACCCATTGTCCATTGGAAGTTTGTATGTCAGTCAGTTGACCTTACCACATCTTCTTGATAATGAACATATGCTAGTTGTCCTCAAATTTAATATGTTTTACCAGGTTTTTTGACCTATTTCGTTAGCAGTAAAGTTCTGCTAATAAGATAAATGCAATAATTAAGAAATGCAGATTTTCTCAAAGCAGTAAAATTAGAACAAAAATAGTCAGCTATAAAGATTTTTTGCCTCTTCCTACATATTCATCCAAAGTACTGCACACAGCTGTGTATTGGATGCATGTAAAAAATGGGGGAAGATTCAAAGACAAAAAAGTCAGGTGCAAAAAATTGTGAAAGTACTACGAAAGAATGTGGCTGTTCCGAATAAATTTGCACGTCGGTGACTTGGAAAATGTCTAAAGTTGTGTAATGGACATACCAATTCTGGGTTGATAATGGTGTGGGAAGTCCTTGAAAGAATCATGGTTCATACAGGCCTTGAAAAGTCCTTAAATTTAGTGCTACCTTGAAAAAAAACCCAAAATGATACTTGAGTTTAACTGAAATCCTTGAATTCAGGCAAACAGCCTTGAATATCCCTAAAAGCATATTGATGTTGTCAAGATGGCACATTTAATATGTGCATAAAAAGAAATAGAAAAACACTCTTTTACCAAAAAAGTACATAATTGTTTGAGTGCAAATGTCGCTGTTATTTGTTGTATGTTCGGGTATGAGAAGAAATAGAGTATAAAGGGGCAGTGAATTATTGCATTTTTGTACAATTTAACCATGCTGAATGTTTGGAAAAACGCCTGGAAAATGCATATTCTACCTTGAAAATCCTTGAATAGTCTTTGAATTTTGTATAAATCATGAAAATACATTACATATTACTACTTCAGGTGGACAGTGATATTTCACCCCAATGAGAAGGAACAAGATGAAACTAAAGTGGCCATCGCTAATGACACAAACTCAGCCAATACGAACGAGGATACTACCACTATATTTGTTATGAATAATTATTTTGGTATTGGTATCGATGCAGACATATCACTGGATTTTCACCAGGCTAGAGAGGAAAAACCAGATAAATTTAATAGTCGGTAAGTTGTATATGGTTCTGATTAGGCTCCGAGTTGCATATATAGATTTATTTTAACAAACAATGTACACTTTACATGACAAACATATAAAGCACATATTCAAAAATAAACAAGCATGCATGCAATAATAATGTCATGGCAATCAACATTATATGTAAGAGATGACATAGTTCTTATTTCTATTGTGGTGTTGGGTTATTCTGACATTGTATATTTATGTTTGATTGTGTATGGGCCGGAGGCCTATTTAATGCAATGAACTTTGAAACTTTGATATCAGGACGTACATTCTTCCTACTTTTGAATGATCTCCTTCTTTTTGTCTTAAAGTCTTTGAAACAAATTGATCCTGATTCTGTCTGACATCAAACATATTGTTTGTATGGGCAGGGGTAGCAGAGATATTTTTTCTCATCTCTCATTTCATTACAATTTCAGTTTACATAACAAGAAAGTATATGTGCAAATGAGTTTACGAAAAATGGTAAACAAGCATACATGTAAAGATTTACATAGATGTATACGACTTGAAGTAGACGGTAAACTTGTTGATCTGCCTCCATGTGAGGGAATTATTATACTGAATATATTAAGGTGAGTACACAGTTGTTTCCCTTTATGTAACAATCTGGGGTCTGTTGCCTAACCAAACCACTACTGAGCGCTACATAGCGGTATGCTTGGAAATGGCTTGCTTAAAAAAAACCTGTTACATAGACGACGAAACAGTGGTAGTAGACCGTTATGCAGCCAAGCAGTCTATGCATAAGAAAGTGCTCGGTAGCGCTCGCCTAGCAAAGAGCTGAGAAACAGTATGCTATTGGAGATTACTTCAGCATATTGTTGCATAGACGTTTTTAGTGCTTCCAAAAAGCGCTTGGTAGCTCCTAAATAAGGCAACTATAGAAATATTGATAGGGAGTGATGGACAAGAGTTGTTTCCCTTCTTATAATGAATATGGAAAGTTTTTGGTGTTATTTGCTTAAGTTGGGTATGGGAACGTTATTAAACACAAACAATACAAGTGCTTTCTACCTAAAAAAAAATAAAACGTTCACAACCTATTACCAGAACATAATTACATGCATTACAAAAAATATGCATTGGAAATTTATTATTTGAAAAATATTCTGTGACTAGCTTGTTCCAAAATACAATTCAGAGATTTCCAGGGGTGTCAATATTCCTGATTTGTCCATAATTCCGTATTTATCTATAATGAAAGAGCTATGATTTCTGACCATAATAAAAGTTATTTGATGAAAACATCTCAAGAAATGGCAAAGTTATGGTCAATTAATCTGCTCTGCAAGATTTTATTCAATTCAAACTGGGTTAAATATGGGAACAATGTGTGTGAAGTGACATAAAGGCCTCTTGTTTGGCAAAAATGATTTTCAGGATTTGTAGTTTGGTTCTGTTGATACCCCTGGATTTCCGAAGTTTATCAGATTATTTCCATGATATTGATTTATTTCATCTTTCAGTTGGGGGTCTGGGGCTAATCCATGGGGCCCAGAGAAAGAGGACCAATTTCAGAAGCCTACTCATTATGATGGAAACCTTGAGGTAGTGGGTATTACAGGAGTTGTGCATATGGCACAGATACATAGCGGCCTAAGAACAGGCATCAGGGTAGCTCAAGGGGGTCATGTAAGTACAGTCTTTTACACATTTGTCTCCCCTTACAGACATTATATCTTCCACGGAAATCAAAAATCCCTGTTTTGGTAAATTTATTTTGACATAATTAAAAAATTTATTACCCCACCCACCAATGTAATTTTCTATACATAACCTGTTTTGGTTAATTCATTTTCACAAAATTAGTCGGTGGTCCAGTGGTAAGTGTACTTGATTTGTAACCTGGATATTCCCTCCCATGGCAGGTCATACCATTCCACCAAAATGTGACAACTGGTTTGGTGAATTCCCTGTTTATACCTGAAAATTGTTGGGAAAGGTGTTGTTGACCAGAAAGAACGAGCGAGCGGTCGGGCAGTCGAGTGAAACAAACAAACGAACGAACGACGATGATGTACAATGGATTGCCATCGATTCTGTAAAATGTTTAAAACTGATGTATAATTCTAACAAAGCATTTTATGTGTTTACAGTTAAGGATCACCTTACTAACAGATTTACCTGTGCAAGTAGATGGCGAGCCATGGATACAGCCTGCGGGTCAAGTTGTAGTACTACGCTCAGCTTTAAAGGTATGATTTAACTAAACAAATGTTTATTAATCAGTCTGTCCGTCAAAATATCTGAATTCTGACATAACTGAAAGAGTTTTCAAGCTAGGTTTATGAAACTTTGTATGTGGATAGGGGGCACGTCAAAAAATATTTTGATTACGAAAATTGTGGTTGCTATTGCAACAGAAACATTGACAATTTGAGGGGTCTTGGCTTCAAACTGGTAGGTGTTTTATTTATTGCATGCATTCTTAGTGACTTGTTCATACATATTTGATCATTCTTTTTTTCAGGCAACAATGCTGAAGAAGAGTAAGAATAAAATAAGAAGGCGCAATACAGAACCTAGTATATTTTTTCCAGAAAATGACAGCTTAAAAGCACAGTCCCCAAGTGATGAAAATAGCACTGGACCCCTTTAACATAGTATGTTGTGGTATTGGTTATGATGTTTTCTTCTTTGTTCATTTAGTCATACAGGGTTACCACTGATATATGTCTGGATCAAACTGAAAAAAATGTAACGTGTTCAAATTATTTAACAATATTATTAATCTTATCAATGCATATTCAATAAAGGTCATTGAAAGTTTTGTTTTAACATATTAGGTCAAGAATTTGATTTCTTAAATTTTCTGAAGTGGGTGCTTAAAATGATGGTTTGTGAAATTGTAATAAATACCTTCCAGTTTGCTCAGTTTTTCACGGTCCAAACCTGTTAAAAAAAAATTGATAGTGTGTTATTTGAAACAATTATGTTATTTGGTTCGAAAGTTATTAAAAAGAAGTAACTCCCGAATAATTGATTCTGAAAAAGACTAACCATGGAGAATTTGACCTGACTCTCGACCTTCTTTTAGCATAATTTAACAGCTGATATACTGTCTATATTTATTGATTTTTGATACAAATAGCATTGTAAAACATTTTGACCCCATATTAATCCTATTTCTTTTTTCTTTATTTCAGGTATATTTCACTATTAATTCATATGTGTTAACTTTGTACACATGTATATAATTAATGAAGATACTAATAATGTGATCGTTAGAGTTAAAACAGCATACAAGTGTAATACGGTATGAAGTGTGTCGAATAAATGAGTTACTTATCAACTATGTTTGTGTTGAGAATCCGAGGAGTGTGCGGCGTGCGTTAACCAGAGAATTGTGAACATATGTTGTCTTTTTACGTGTTTAATTTAATAACGAAGCCGTGTGATCAATGTGACAAAAAAGTTTTTTTGTGAATAAATCAACATAGGGAGTGGTAGTCGAGTTAAGAACAAATTCATCATGCGAGAGCTTTTTTGTACGTTCTACCTCCGATTATGTGAGAGTCATGTGACGTTTATCATTTCAGTAATTCGATTATGTGAGAGTCATGTGACGTTTATCATTTCAGTAATTCGATTATGTGAGAGTCATGTGACGTTTATCATTTCAGTTATTCGATTATGTGAGAGTCATGTGACGTTTATCATTTCAGTAATTCGGGATATGTGCAATATATTTACATACATTGTAATATGATAGTTTTATGAATCTATTAGAAATCAAAGCTTCTGTCTCCTATATATCTGTATTATGGATCTGTTAAGAAATCAAAAAGTACTGTCGTCATATACACAGTCGCTGTGCTTTCATCCAGGTTGACCTACTGCAAGATTTGTTATTACTTGTTATTAGATAGGCGAATTTGATGTGCATCAGTGTATGATGCCATTTGTATCTTCAAATGCATTTAAGGTATGGTCATTAAAGTCATTCTGTCTGGATAGATGTCATAAAGTAATCCTCACTTGGTCTCCTCAACCCTTGGTCGGATTTCAATGAAACTTTACAGGAATACTGGGTACCCAGCCTAGTTGTGCATATTGTCAGATGATTTTTGCCAGAGTTATGGCCCTTTGTTGGAGGCTGGACTTTTTGTTTAAAAACCCTATCAGCTGCTATGTGAAGTTGTGCTATCTGGTGTTTTCATTTTTCTGGGACCAATTTTCAGCAGAGTTATCGCCCTTGTCTGAAAATATGGTTTTTCATGAAATTTTCATGTTCCTTGTTAGAAAAAAATCTGGCCCTGATGTCTTGAAAATACTTGAGAGTTTGTTGACATAGATAAGTGTGGTAAGTTACTGTCAATACTACATGCTTAATATTACATTCGCTTTCTGAGAAGCATCATGCTAAGTTAGCTTTGAAATGTTAATGAGCAAAGTAGCGAAATGTTTTTGTAAAAAATTTAGCCAACATGGCAAAACATTGAAAAACGTTTCGGTAGTCTACCCCTTGGAGGTCACTTTTACTACCTTTAATTGCCAACAATATGATCAAAATGTTTGTCTTTATAAATAATTATTCATGTTTGAGACTGTTTAAGTATGAGATTTAGTCGAGTTTTAAAAACTAGGTCACTGAGACAAAACATGTAGTAAAAAACCTTCTTACAAAGTCTGTATTAGGTGTCCGCGCCAATGCTGAAGTTACTGGTCAGTTTGCAACTACCTAATTTTCTAACCTTTACCCGATGACATTTTTGGGCGAACTTGGATCTTTGTAAAATTCAGGACAATGCTGAAGCTTGGCATGTTTTTTTTGTGAAATTGAAGTATGTATGACTGAACCATACATTTAATGCCATGTTTGTATAGAATTATTGATCAATGCCTGGGGATATAAAAAACACTTACACTCAAATCATGAGTTCTGATACATATTCTAACTACAGTACAGCCTCTCCAGATTGGCCCTCTGTAGAGAAACAACCTCTCTATAACAACACCTTCAAACTATTGCTCAGCTGGTATTGACTCTAAATGTACCCTCTGTATGGCAACAACCTCTATACAACAGCCAATATTTGCAGCTTCCAAAAGGTGTTGCTCTACAGAGGTTTTGCTATACCTCTAATAGTAGGGAATGTGTTAACAGTTCATCTAAGCTCCAAGTACTCTTAATTTGTTTGTTTTTATGCCCCCGTATCATAGATCGGGAGGCATATAGTGATTCACCTGTCCGTTCGTCCGTCCGTCCGTTCGTCCGTCCTGGTTAACCCAAATTGACCGTTTCTTCTAGCATTAATATGGCTTGCTACAAAGCTTTCATACTTGCATGGATGTTGTATATGAACACTCTCCACGCGCCTGTATCACCTGACCCCATTTTGACCTTCACCTTGACCTAATTTTGGACTTAGACTTATTTATGGACAAGGCTTCCACAGGGGGCATAAGCGTTTATTGAACGCAGTCTTGTTCAAATTTAGTATGATTACAGACTAGAAGTAATTAAGTTGAGTAACACCTTCAACGTGTGTGACCTTACTATGGCTAATACTTCTCTCAAACCCCATGTTACAGACAAATCGCTGGCTTAGAATGAAAAGATTGTTAGTACGATAACAATATTCTGAGAAAAAAAGACAACTCTGTCTGAAAACTTCTCTTTACTTGTGGAAAAACAAGTTTTTTCAACTTTGGTCAACTTGACCGGTTCCGATTTTCAGGAAAATAGGCTCATAAGAAGCGCCTTGTGGTGCAGACTCCAAGTAGGTTTGAGTCTTAAAAGGTCATAAGTAGCACTTACGACCTTCTCATTCTAAGCCAGCGAAATGTCTAAGAAAATGGATCTTTAAATTACTCATAATTTCTAAGAAAAAGGGAACCTGCAACATGCAGCTAAAAGATAATGGATCTAGCACCTCTTGTAAGTCCCCAACTGAAAAAAATTGTGCTCTAGGACTTCATGTTACATGCAAACCTTAAAGGACCAATCTCTTTGAAAATGGACTGCAATGAATGCATATACAGGGTGTTCATTAATATATGGTAACATAAATAACTTTAATAACTTTGTCAGATTTTATGGTAGAGAAGTGGTTTGACCCTTGTTATACAGCTAATGAGCCCAAGTTTTGTTTTGGATATATGACTAATAAATGCATGTGATATAAAGGTTACCTCCATACCGTCCTTGAGGCTGCCATACATTTTCAGTGATTTCAAAAAAATTGGCCACTGTATCATTTCGCTGAATACCATACTTTTACTTGGCCTCTACACTCACCAGACTTAAACCCTTCGGGTTTCTTTTAATGCGGATGCCTAGAGGAAGGAATGAATACTCCA
Source organism: Spisula solida (assembly GCA_947247005.1). Taxonomy (NCBI): domain Eukaryota; kingdom Metazoa; phylum Mollusca; class Bivalvia; order Venerida; family Mactridae; genus Spisula; species Spisula solida. Next base: position 22,775,166 of record OX365960.1, on the reverse strand, counting down.
AAACCAGATACAATACTGTTTGAAAACTTCAATACAGTGTGAAATTTGTAGGATCGGCGGTGTAACATGCAAGGTTTCAATTGGTTATTTCGACGTATTTTGGGGCAGATTTTGCAGTTTTGCAGAATAAAGGGAAACGTTTCATCCTTATGCTGTGAAAAAAGTATGTGACATTTGAAAATGATTTATGACTGTTACCATATATTAATGATCCCCCTGTACATAAAAGTTAACCTAACTATTAGGAGTCGAGTGCCGAGTGTAAGGAGTCAATTATAATCCCAGACAATGATTTTGACTTTAAAATGATTATATACTGCTGGTTGAAACTTATCTATCTCCAATTAGAAAGGGCATAATACTACAAGCACCTCATATATGCAGGGGTCCTACAATTCGGGTAATGCTGCACTAGGAAGAATGAACTTTTCTGCAGAAAATAAAAGTAATTTGATGAAAAAAGCATTATGTAGGCGGCGTCCACTGTAGGACCCCTGATGAAGTATTTTCATACATTGTAATATAATGGAATAAGAAGTTAAATCTGATTAAATATTTATTCATATTTGCATAAAGTCCAACAACTAGTCACTGACAATTCTAGTCCAACAATTACCGTATTCCCTCGAATTAAATGCTTCCCCCATCTCCTAATAAACACCCCTACTAGTTTTAATATTTTTCTAAAGACTTCAAATATGTATTGATTGGTGGTTTATTTTATAGATAATCATATACAAACATGACTCACTTAAAATTATTGTATATACTAAGACCTTTCCTGAAAAAAGTCTGTCAAATTCACGACTCCCTTTTGCAAATTGCATTTTATTTTTAAAATACATGTACCTGTAAGTAACCTGCATTTTCTATTTATTTTGTCATCGTCATAAGTAACATATTATTAGTCCTTGCTATTTATTGTATATTGCCAGCATGGCAACATAAGATACTCACATTTACTATGGTAAAAAGAAAACAAATATATGGATATTTTTATGAGAAATTTTATATTTATTTTGCATATTATTTTTTGTCAGGCTTATTTTTGTATAAAATTGTTATTAGAACTATTGGATACTTGATAACATGTTAATAATGCCGAGTCATACTGTAGTAGTATAACCGGAAGTTACGATATTCCTGATTTATCTGTCCTGAAAGAGCTATGGTGCCATGTTTTCGGACCAAGTAGAAGTTATTTGATGAAAATTTCTCAAGAAATTGCGAAGTAATGGTCAATTCAATGTTCTCTGATAGATTTACTGTAGTACAAACTAAGTTATATATGGAATCAATGTGGTTCAAGGCATTTGGTTGCCCCATATGATTTTCAGGATTTTTAATTTAGCTCTATTAAAAGAAAACCTGTTGTATGTATTGCTTTAGTTCAAGTTTGACACTCGTGTAATTTTCTACTGTTCATATTGAATTAAGTATGCTCCTCAATTTGGAATTGAAAATATTCTGCTTTGCAAAATTGTCTCACTCTTATAGCAGGGGTCATACAATTCTGGAATAATCCGGAAATTTGGATTTGCAGCACTAGAAAGAATGTATCTGCAGAAAATGAATGTTATTTAGTGACAAAATTATGGTCACTTGAAATTTCAACAGTTCAATTTAAATATTAGAACGATCTTTGAACTAAGTCTTGATGTGGAAATGCGTGCTAATGACATTCGAAACAGACTTGCGACTCGTTTTCAGGATTGGGCATTATGTCTCAGTAGAAACCCTGTTATAAATAGTGGTACAGATTTGTTGATTTTGTGCTGGATGTCTAGGTGTACAGTATTCAGGGGGTTCTACAATTCCGGAATAATCCGGAATCCGGATTTGCTGCATTAGGAAGAATGATCTTTTCTGCACAAAATAAAAGTTATTTGATGAAAAAATTCAAAGAATTGACAAAGTTATGATCATTTGAAGTTCCATAATCTGAATTTAATAATAACACAATGTTTGAAACCTAGTTAAGGTGTAGCGATGTGAGCTAATAGCACCCGAAACAGATTTGTGACTCAATTTTAGGATTGGGCATTATGCCTCAGTAGAACCCCTGAGAATTGGATATTTTAAAGTTTGTCTGCGCTTGTTCTCCTTAACCATTTGCCAGATTTCGATAAAACTTCATATAAATACTTGGTACCAAGCCTAGTTGTGTATATTGTTCGGGATTTTAGGTCACATGATGTTTGCTGGAGTTATGAAAAAAGATAATATTAAGTCTGACAGGTAAGGCAGCACACCACTTAACCAGCAGAGCACAGTTATGAATCTTTGTGGGAGACATATGATTTAGGGACAAAAACCATTCTAGTTTCAATGACAGGTCACGATAGATTTTGTTGTGTATAATCTTGACTTCTGTATTGCTTACAATTCTACAATGATTTATTTACTTAATGTGCAATATTTGTTTGTTATTAGATAGAAAAGGGCACAGTATTTTGTTATTGTTTTCATGTTATTATTAATATTATTGATCTTTTATTGAGTATACATATTTTGTTAATGTTTAGTTTTAATTCATTATAGAATCAATTTATTTAGCTCAACAAATGGTTTGGCTCAGGCAGCCAAGTTATTTGTTTGTTTCGATGTTCAGTGTGGATTCATGGCCTAGACGAGATGCACATGTTGTGCGTATGTTTTTAGTTCAGTGACTTTTCTGTAACTAGCAGAAGCATCCATTTGTCTTGCATAATTTCTGTTATAGTACGGAGAATTTGATACAACTCTTGACCTTTTGTTAGCATAATATGACTTAGAAGCCCCAACCTCTATGCAGCAGAGGGTAATGCTGCTGATATGAAGCATTTTGTTTTGAATATGTAATGATTATACTATCCTAGCATGTCACTGCGAATAGTGGAGCGCGCTGTTTGTGTTCAGCTCTTGTTGTTTACAATCCTGGTTGTATGTTTTCAGAAGTTGGGAAGTATCACAAACACAAAGGACCGATCTTGCATGATATGCTCACGGAAATTAATATATTCAATGCAAGAACCTTGTAATATATTCATGCATAAAGGACAGGATCAATTCAAATTCTCTGTGCTATAAAACATACACTGCCTGTAAGCTCTATCTGTCTCAATTGTTTTATTTCTCAGGTGTGTTCTGTGAATATTAGAGAAATTTTTCATTCAATGCATAACTCGCTCTAGACTTTGTGTAGTTACAAAACTATTTTGTAGGATAGGTAGACATTTTATTTATTTTTCGCCCCTTCCATTAATGAAGTGGGAATATATTGCTTTGCACATGTTGGTCAGTTGGTCTGCCTGTCATTTGGCCAATCTATGCCCAATTATAACAATAAAGAATCTAAGAATTGATGACTGATGAAACAGGAGGTCGAAGGTCAAGGTCAGTGACCTTGAAATGAAAAATCAGTTATCCAATGCCAGTATTCTTACATACATGTTTTACAAACATGTCTTGTTGAATGTGCATCCGTAGCTCGATGATTAGCGTGCGTGCCGCCTTCTCTGGCTCCCCGGGTTCAAGTAAGGGTAGAAGCACTCGTATACCTGCCATATTTCAGCAGATTGCTAGATTGAATTTTTGAAATGACCAGTAAATTACTCTTATTTTTTTAGGTCAAAGGTGATCATTACAGAGTCTGGGGCATGTGTATTATAGCAACAATTTATGTATTTATGATGTTTAAACCTCATGTTGAAGTTAAACACTTTATTTGTTACATTTTCCCATATTTTGTATTGGTTGTGATTTTGTTCATCTTTTATTTTGAAGTCTATATTATACATACTTTTAAATTGATAATACTGTAAAATCATATATTTTCGCGATTGAAAATTTGATATTGGAAGTTAGTTTGCAGAGTTAAATATTCGCGATTTTCAAACTTCATAGTGAAATATGTTCTGCGTTTTACTGCCGTTATTTATATGTTTACACACATTAATTTTCGAGAGAATATCAATTTCGCGAAAATATAGCAAACATTAATCCCTTGCAAACATTTCTAACTCTGCAGTTTTTAATTGACCTAATGATTTGGTCTATATCTATGATTTACTCAACAATTGTTCATTTATGTTTATTACTGAAACCACATAATTCTGAAGTTTGAATTTCATTGTGGTGGGAACCTGTCTCGAACCGAAGACTGTTGAAGGCATCAAGTTCTAATGGATCTAGTTCATGTTTTACTGGGTAAGATAGTGTGGGGTCTCTTCTTTGTATAATCTATGTGTATTAGAACTGTTAACCAATTAACTTAAAATGTTCGGGTTTTTAAGTTTCCTGCAGTGTACATATAAATGTTTTTAGCTCTTTCACGGCGACTTAATTTCGCGAAATTCTACCATTCGCGAACTTCGCAAAACTAAATCGCGCGAAATAATTTCCAGGTTTACAGTATAATTATGGTCATGGGGAAAAATATATACAAGTCCAAGGTATCAGTTAGGACGACAGTTTAGGGTTCATCAGATTATTGTGGATGCTTGCGTGTGTGTTTTTATCTGGCAATTCTTCCTCATAGTATATTGTTGATAATTATCTAGACGTCAACTTGGAAAAAAATGTTTTGTTAACAAGGTAAGAGACTGAATTTTCGATTGATTGACTGATTGATTGATTGGTTGATTGATTGATTAAATGATAATTACATGTATCTGAATTAGTGATTGTTCTATATTAGTGTAAGTGTTGAATTTATGTTAGGTTGTTAACTCTTTCTGTTGTATAATGAACTGATAATATATATAAATATATATATTATTTATTGAAAGCTGAACCTATGTAGGTTTTTGGCAAAAGGGATTTTTTCTGTGTTTTTGCCTGTATAATTAGTTTCGATTTATTCATTCATTGTTTCATAATGTTGTGATTTTATATGAATTTTGTGTGAAAACTCTGCAGTGCAGTGTTATTCATTCTAAGAATTGTCTCCCTTCCTGCAGGGCAGTATATCATTATTTACCTCCCTTGGTAAGTGTCGGAACGGCTGGAGTTTTATAAATCAGAATTTCTTATATATTTGTAATCAGGTACGAATGCTACTATGTAACGTGTTAACAGGCCGTTAAATTTAAAAAAAGCCAAATTTTTTTATAAAAGGCAAACAAGTTTAAAATTTTTCTACAAGTTCAGAAAATTCTAGTATTTAAAGTTGTGACACGTCTGCATAAAACAGAAATTGAAACGTTTCGGCATACTAGTATATCATTCCTGTAAGCTGTCAAAGACTTTAGTGAGTAACTTGTCATTAAAATGCTGACCCGATAATTTTCATTTTGTATTAGAAATGTCAACGGCCTGAGAACACTTTACAAGCATTTGAATTATAGTGACATATATACTGCTTAGCAGCAGATGTGCAATGCATTGAATCTATAAACAATAAACTCCTGTGTGATATTAATCTGTTTTTTATCAAAACATGCATTCACTGTTGTGGTTCTTTTTCATCAACTATTTACTGTTTTTTTCATCCCTGCGAACTTGTGTGTAATGTTAAGTATTATTGTATATTTTTCTTGGATCAAATATCTTCCCTACATGCTAGTTCAATCTTCCATCTTTAATTCTGTAAAATCAGAAATGTTCGCTAGGACACACCCTTAAAATTGACCAATAATATGGCTACATTTTAGACACACCCTAAAAATTGACCAATAATATGGCTACATTGTAGACACACCCTAAAAATGCACCAATAATATGGCTACATTTTGGACACAGCCTAAAAATTAACCAATATTATGGCTACATTTCGGTCACACGCTAAAAACTTACCAGTTATATGGCTGCATTTTGGAACCGCATAAATACCATAAAATCAAATATTTTCATGTGGTAAAATGTTTTCCAAATTGTTATTTTGAATTAGTTAACTAGGTTAAATGTAAGCGATTTTCTTACTTCAGAAAGAACTATATCCGACACTTAACTATCATTATTCCCGTTTACGAGTATACATTTTTGCAAAATATTCGCGATTATAGCAAAAATTAATATCTCGCGATAATTTCTGATTTTAGAGTATATTGGTGTCAGTGACAGTTTATTTCTACAATTGGGGAGACATTTTTTACCTATATCAAACCTGTCTTACAAAAATGGGCCAAAAATATTTGAAGTATTCGAATATATGTATTACTTATTAGTAATGTCGCATGTTATAAGATTTCTAGAGTTGTGACGAATAATTGCTGAATGAAATAAAGTGAATTGCAGAGTTACAATTATCAGTTAGTATTAAAGCCATGCGAAAAGTCTTTAGAAATGTGAAATTTGGATAAGACAATTTTATGAGGTATAACAAAATATATTGTTGACCAAACACGTGGGGATAAAAGCAATAGGTTTGTTATGGTACGAAATACACTTTGTATACATGTATTTTGTACAACTTATGCCATCATGCCCCATACTGTTTTAACTGAACCATTTTATATGTATTAGGTCTACCTTGGTTGTGCTATAATACTGTGTAATGTTACTATTATATGTGGCTTTTAGTGGTCTGAGACCATTTGTGACTAAAGTGGTCTAAGGCCATTTGTGACTTATGTAGTCTGAGGCCATTTGTGACTTAAGTGGTTTGAGTAATTTACATTTTACTTTACATGCAGACATGTACTGTGCATTACTTTGGGTGCGAAAAAACTGAAAAGGGTCTAGACTACGTTTCACTAATTTTACCGCTGTGTATAAACGAGTCAACCTTCAGTCATCGCAATAAGTCATACACGTTGAATTTTATAGTCTCCCAATAGGTGATACAGTGATTAGGTTTATACACAGTGTTTATCACACTAGAGAAGGTCACACTAGTATAACACAACCAAGGTATTAAAACAGTTAACTTAATTCAGTCAATTTTGTTGTCACGTTAATTCTTATCTTGCATTAATTTCTGATTACAGAGAAAGGAGGATGTATTCCATGCATATTGTTGTCGCCATCTAGTATATATAGATACTTTTATGCTGTTGAGAAGGGGGCGTGTCTACCCTCAAGCTGCATACTAAATCACTACATGTACCATGTAAACCAAACATCAATTTATGAATGATATTCTTCGACAACATTATCACACTTGTTACAGTTTTGCTGATTTTTTATGCCCCGGCATCTACTGATGTGGCATAGAGTGATTGACCTGTTGGTTAGTTTGTTGGTCAGTCTGAAAATGTTAACCCAAACTTTCAAGTTTTTACAACTCATATATTTTGAGGTGCGTCAAGACATTGCTTTCAAACATGGCATACTTGTTTACCATCATAAAAACATTACATTGATAAAGCCATGTAACACTCTATCTAACCTTTCAAAATTATGGCCCCTGATTGACTCAGCTAGTTTTTATGGGCTAGTGGCCTAAAGCATTAAAACACATATATCTTATGGACAAGGCTTCCACTGGGGCATTTATTTGTCCACTACCGGGTTTTGACGTGAGGGGACTATAGGTTCTCCCTCCATTTGTCCGTCGGTCCGTCAAAAAACCTGGATCCTGATATAACTAAAACCGTTTTCAAGCTAGGTTTATGAAACCTGATATGTGGATAGAGGGACAAAGGGGATTATGCATGTCTAAAAATATTTTGATTCTGACAAAAATTGTGGTGAAAATGGCTTCAAACCGATAGGGGACTTCTGTATTGCTTGCATTCCTAATGATTTCTTCTTGAGATGCTTTTGGGAGTTAGAGAGTCCAAGTCTTGCTGCACACCACCTTTCTCAACCTACATAAACAATCATAATACTGTTACCTTCCGAGCATAAGACACACATTTCTTATGATAGTTTATACACTAGGTACTAAGGTATCTGAAACTTGCTCGGTCTGTCGACGTCAAGACAGATCATACACTTACTACAGGTGCTATTTTATATGTCAAACAATACTACTAGTAAATGAGTGATTTAGTATGCAGCTTGAATGAAAGTAGACTCCCGCTATAATACTGTATGGACTTTCTGTAATTCTTCTGTCTGATAGATTAGTCTTCTATAATGTTCATTTACAGTGGAAGGCATGCGAGTGGATGTGGATATTAAATTACGTAATTCAAGTTTTAAGAGATTATGTTATGTCCAGAGTAAATAGCTCATTTAATACATTTCTTTGTAATATATTTATAAAACAAGGGAGGTTACTCTGTTATGAACATCTTGCTAAAACTATTTTGATTAACCTCCCTTTATCTGATTTTACACAGCTGTCGCAATCTCATTTAATCCATTTTTGCAATATTTGAGAAAGCAAGAGAGGTTACTCAGTTATGAACATCTTGCTTAAATTATTTTAATTTAACCTCCTGATAACAACCTGATTATACACAGCAGTCACGTCCTTTTTTATGCATTTTTGTAATATTTGAGACAGCAAGGGAGGCAACTCAGTTTGTAACATATTCCTAAAATTATTTCTATTTACCTCCATTTATCAGACAATTTATGCAGTCCAATAAACATTTTTATGGGTAGGAATTTCAAATAAAACTTAGTATTTATGAGTACATATTATTTTCAGATGCATTCCTTACAAGTTGAACTAGGCAAGATCACCATAAATCATGGCTAATTAATATACTGTACTGTTCTTAATAGGTGCTTTAATGAGCACATACTATTATGCTACAATATTATTAGTATATAATGGAACTTGTCACAAGTTAAAAATACATGCCATTAAAATAACTGCATTAGATTTTATCAAAATCTCTTAACATATTAATATAGATTGACTAATCTATAAATAGATTGAAATAGTTATGCATAAATTATATTATTTATATAAGCTATCGATAGAAAAAATGGCCTATGAATATATTGAATGAGCTATTTATTTTGTTTTACTGTTACTTCTATTTTTAAGTTCATACTTTGTAATTCAATAGAAAACATTACATGGTATGGGTACTGCAATTTTTTTCTATGATTAAAGTATAATTTATCATCTATGCTAGTTCTGTTGTTCATTTCATTTTGAGCCCACCCAAGTAACGAGCCTGCCCACCCACCAGTCCCAAGCCTACCTTATAATTAGCTTAGTTGGACAGTGGTAGAGAGAGCAAGATTTCTTATCTTCGTGTTGTTGTCTGAAACCCAAAGGCAAGACATAATATCCTATGATATCATGACTTTTGCTAATATTCTAAAAACAAAAAGTTTAGTCAGTATGTTCCGATTGCGGATTAAATTGCTGTTTATTGACCAAAACAGTCGAAAATGGGAGTATGACATATGAAGAGAGCATATTCTTACTGTTATGACTGTTCTGTTGGAGTAGTGTAAGCGTATTCACGTTTGTTGACTCCCTCGTTCAGTCATCTACTAAGGGAGTTTCCGCTTCCAATCAAATGCGAAAACTGTGCAATTTGCATGCTGTATATCTCTTGTAAATCAACTCGACTCGTTCTCCACGCAATATCTAGGCTGGTTTCAAAAGAATTCACACTAGAGCTACAAACGATCTTTTCATCTCGATTGTTCCAACTATTTATGGCTCTTTTAGGAAAGGCGTTTAGGCGTTTCTTGACATGCGCTTTATCCAGGCGATATACATGCCCACAAGTGTTGTTTACATTAAATTTCACTAGCTTTTCACAGTCGGGTTTTCATACCCATTTATCAACTTAAACATTTCTATCATGCCATACCGCCGTCTACGGTAAAGTAATGTTGGAAGGTTCAAAGCAGTTAATCATTCAGAGTACGAAATACCTTTCAATTCAGGAACACTTCGTGTTGCTCGTCTTTGTATATTTTCTATCAATTGGCAGTTCTTTTTAGTACCAGTGTACCACACAATACATCCATAGTCCACAATGAATCTGATTAAACTCTGGTATAGAGTCAAGATTAGTCGTTTATCCATGTACTGGAATGCCGAAACAGCGGTTTACGACGTTTGCTACATGTTTATTGAATTTTAATGATTTCTCGAAAGTTATGCCCAAATCTTTCTCTTCCGTGCACTTTAGGAGGTCATTGTTATACCTTAGGATATTCTGTGGACGCAGGTTGTAATACCTCTATATCCACCTCTTCTTCTTGTGTATTTATCTTGTCGCATCTTGCACTTGTGAATGTAAGATCTACTTTACGGTTGAATTTCAGATCTTGGTCCCCAATGTTTATCTAATCTAATTTCAAATTGTTTCACTTTGTCAGCAGATACTACAGTTTGTGGTAGACTAGTCCATGCATCTACGATTCTGTTGGTGAAGTAGAATTTTCTCTTATTCGTTTTAAATTGTTTCTTCTTAAGTTTCCGATTATGTCCTTTTGTATTAGTATGTATGGCTTGTTAAAGAAATCCTTCTGTGACGTTAATAGCGTAAATCCCTTTCACTATTTTACACACCTATCATATCTCCCCTCAGTCTTCTATATTTCAAAGTTGGCGTCTTCAATGTTTCTGTGTATTCAAGGTTACGTAAACTCGGTATGGTTTTTGAGGCTCTTTGAACGTTTTCGATGATGTCAATGTCCTTTTCTTTGTATGGTGATCACACTGCTTGTGCGTATTCAAGGTTTGGTCTTACTAATGCCTGGAGCAAGTATTTAAAGCTGTATTCATCCAAATATGTGTATGTTTTTCTGAGCAAGCCCATTATTCCATTTGCCTTGTTGACTTTTTGCTGCATGTGGTGTTCAAAGTTTATTGAATTTCGCTATTCTTAATACTTTGCATTTGTTAGGATGGAATTTTTGGAGCTAGACGTCAGACCATCTTTGTAGTGCATCTAGATCAATTCGGAGCTTATGTCTGTCTTCCTCTGTCTTGTCCTCAGTGAATATCTTTTTGTCATCCGCAAACAGGTATGCAGGTGCTGTTACGCAATCTGTCATGTCGTTTATGTATATCACAATCGAAATGGGTCCTAGTACACTGCCTTGTTGGATTTCACTTGTAACATGGTGACTCATGACCATTTACAAGCACGTTTTGTTTGCGAGTCTGTAGAAAGTGTTCGACCCAATAAATAATCTGTTCACTGAGACCGTACGAGTGTAGTTTGCTTATCAGTCTTTTGTGTGGCACTTTGTCAAACGCTTTCATAAAGTCCATATAAATTACATATATGGATCCTCCTCTATCTTAAATTTCCGTCCATTGGTCGATGACTTTCAGCAGTTGATGAGTAGTAGATCTTCCAGATATAAACACATACTGGTTTTTACTGAATAAATTGTTAGATATCATATGGTTCACTATTTCTCTCGTACTAGTTTCCCCATCTGTTTACTTGCGACATTAGTTAGACTGACGGGTCTATAAATTCCAGGGTCAGTTATTTCTTCTTGAACAATGCTGTGATGTTTCCTAGCTTCCACAAGTCTGGAACTTTGCCTGTTTGCAGAAATTTGTTGAATACCAATGTCAATGGACATGTTATCACATCCCTCAGTTCCATTAATGCTTTAGGGTGTAATCCGTCTGGGCCTCGGGATTTATTGGGGTTTAAGCCCTTCAACAGTTTATACACTTCATCTTCCGTAAATTTGTGGTCAACAAATTAATTCTCAACTATGCTCGATTCAAGTGGCTGTATGTCTCCATCTGGTTCCTTCGTGAATACACTGGAGAAAAAGTTGGCCAGAACTTCAGCTTTCTCACTACCACCCTTGATGTATATATAGTCTCCACTGTCAGATTTCACTTTCAGCTCTGCTATTCCAGCCTTTGTTTTCCTTTTCGAATTTGCGTATTGCCAGAATCTTAGGGTCTCTTTTGATATTTGTTGCTATGTCCTTTTCCATCCTCATTTTAGCCCTTTTGCACTAGTCCTTTAACCTGGTTGCGCGTCCAGTTTAGCTTTGGAAAGTTGAAATCACCCATCAGGAGTAGATGAGAGTAGGTATCACTCACATTGGCCATATTGCTTAATAGTTTGTTTATTCAGTAACATTTTCATTTGAGCTGTTTTGACTTTTATATAAGCAACCAATTAACAGGTTATTATTCTTATTTAGTTCACCTTTGCCCATATACTCTCCTTGAAATCACCACTTATCTTCACCTCCTCTGCCTTCCAGACACTGTATACAAGTCTACTCCTCTCCTGTTACCACTGTCACAATTGTTTACAAAAAGGTCATACCCTTCTATTTGAAGTTCTGCCTTAGTTGGTGTAAATCTACAGTTTTTTGGGAACACTTCCGTAATCCCGATTAAGTCTATCTTTACAACACTATTTTGAAGTTTAGCTTTTAGTTCGTCTAGTTTATTAGGCAAGCTATCTGCATTTGTATATAAACAGTTAAAACCTTTTGACATATGTACATTTTGAACAACCCTCTTATTTACACATTTATTTACATGTGAGTTGTTCACTACTGCCTTGCTTTTGTTCGCACTAACTTTCTTTCCCAAGGGGGTCCTCTCACAATGTACTTGTACTCCCCCTGCTGGTCGTTTTTTCCTTTGCCTCTTCAATCAGTTCTTTGTTTCTTTTTCTTTCATTTTGTGTCATGTCGTGTACTACACTAATCTTCTTGAATTTTTCTGCAATTTTTGCAAGATTCCTCAGCTTACTCATGAATATTCCTTTTTCCTTTTCATCTCCAAATATTACTTTTAATGGTCTCTGGCCTCTTTCTGTCCTGCGCTGTCTTGAGTCCTCTTACCAATTCTCACCGCGTTCTTCACTGTATCCGCCTCAGATTCCATGATGTCGCAGAGTTCATGAACTATCTCTACATCTTCTCTTTTACTGTCCTCAGCTTTTGCTCTATTTGACTCCTCAATACCGAATATGATAATGTTGCACAGTCTTGATTCGCTCTCCCTAAGTTATCATCCACTCCAGACGCACGTTATGACGCTGGTTATCTCGCATATGATATGGGCTGTCAAATTGAACATTTCCATATTGTACGAATTTACACTTTACCAAATATTGTTCCTCCTATTACCATGTTGTTTTCTTGACAAAATTCTCTTGTGTACCTCCTTAGTTGTTATTAAGGCTACACCTCTACTATGATGGTCGTCAGTTCTTCCTGAATACAGCATCTGGTGTCCTGATGCCATTTGTTTTCTCCCACTACCTGTCCATCTGGTCTCACTCACATTGGCTAGTTTCCCCGCTTGATAGAGGGTCCGCACATTCCAGCAGTCCACTATTCTGGTTTCACTGACGGGTTTCACTGACAACCGTGCTGCTTCCAGTCTCCTGGGGTACGCTGATCCTTCGTCCATGTGTATGTTCTTTGGTTAAGGTTTCTGTAGCTGGCTATTTTTTACGTGACAGGGACGCTAGCCCTGTGCACAACCCTCCTCTTTTCTCATCCGGGATTGGGACCGGCGACGACAGAGTTGACTGTCATCTGCAAAGAGTTAACACATAGATTGTAGTCCATCCGGGAGGTCGTTCATGTATATTATAAACAACACAGGCCCTAGTACAGAGACATGTGGGATACCTGATGTCACAGGTTTCCATTCAGAATGTGTCCCATTTGTCACAACACTCTGACGTCGATCACTTAAAAAGTTTTTGATCCACTGAATTATTTCATCGGAAAAGCAATATGCCTGTAACTTTAACATACTAGTAAGTCTCTGGTAAGGTACAGGATCAAAGGCTTTTTTGATGTCAAGATAAACTGTGTCTGTTTGAACACACACGTGGGTGACAATTATCTTGACCCATGGATTTGTTGAAGTTGTTTCAAAACGGTAGATGGATCAACTGTTAATTTGGTTACCGGAGTATCATTGTATCTGAGACCAGCGACCGGAAGAACACCCAGAGGCTCATTCACAAACACTGATGCAAAGAAATTGTTCAATACGCTGGCCTTGTCACTATCATTATCTATTGTTATACCATTGCTGTTCTTCAAGTTAGATGTTTATTCACGAATATATCCCCAAAACGCTTTAGAATCTACATTCACGTTATCCGCAATGGATTTTTCAAATCTCTTACTTAGCACATCTAACAAGTTTCGTACATACATTTCTAGCCTTGCAATAATTGTCATAATCTCTCCTTTTCAGAGTGTGAGTGTAAGTTTGCCAACAACTTTGGTCTATCCATCTCTTTTCTTAGTTTGCCGTGACGACTTTGATCTCATCAGGGGAACATGTTTTTTACACTTGTGGTATTTGTTTCCATAAAGAATTCATACCCATCAGATGCTGACATCCCAATTCACCACTGATAATTCATCTCCGATGGCAGTATAGTCACCTTTATAATAATTTCTCTTCACTCTATTTTGAGACACAACGTTTGCATTATATTCAAGGGTTCTGACGTTATGCGTGATACTTTTGCATTTACACAATATGCCTGACGTGTTTTCCGCCATAACATCAAATTGGACGCGCAGGTCATGGCAGGTACAGCAACAATGCTGGGGTGTTATTCTGCATTATTTCAACAGCACGTGTTCGTGCACGTCATTTAAAAAGTGAACAGAAAAACCTTTCATATTTAAATACGGCTCTTGGTCCCAGCATGATGTTGATAAAGATTGGTTGTCACTGTAAACAGTGTTGCTCAGCATTCTAATGTGCATGGTTCATTATATACATAAACAATGTACAGTATAAACAAAAGACGATATATTAGTAAAACACATATGCCCCCATGGCAGCCCAATAGTCAGTAATGGTAAAGGTCACAGTGACCTACCGTCCTCAAAATCGATAGAAGTCGTCTACTGTTGATGGTCAACCTCCATGTAAAGTTAGACGATCCCAGGACGAAGCGTTCTTCTGTTATTGAACGGAAACCATTTGGTTACCGACCAACAGATGTACAAAGCAATAAAACCACTCATCAAAGACATAATAACAATGTAAGTGATTGTCTTCGATTTAGACGACTGGCGAAAATGACACAACTTGTTGATCATTATCTAGTGACGTAATTCTGACGTAATCTTCAAAATATCAGATATTTGCCCTGTACATCGTTCTAGAAATGACAACGGATGCCGTTGTTATTTGTAAGGAACGACCGTTTTGTTGGAAGTCATAGAGGAAGCTTCAGAATTTTGGTTTTGATCCCCTTCGTGTTAAATGTTATTTTAATAATGTGATTATTTCGCGGTATCTCATAACACTTAGAGACCCAGCTCTTGTCTTTCGGTCAATGTCGCATTTTGGCAATTACAAATTTGATTTCAAATTATTTCATTTGCATGACTTTATACTGAGGCGTCTGATAACAACACTATGGACACATTTCTTGTTTCCCATAGACTGGCATAATGATATGTTTAATACAAATTGGTCTAGAAATAAAATACTTACGGCTTTTGTTTTGTTTTCCAAAGTTGCCAAATTTGCCAAAGCATGATCACCTCAAAAACATACTGGCACACATTTGTGATGAGTATAGCATATTCTGACCAACCGGGCTTTAATATTTATTTGCGAACATTTCATTGGTTTTTTAAAGTTGTCAAAAGCAGGTCAAATATCAAGCTAGACAGCTAACGCTGAAAAAGAAATAACAAAGTTACAAAGCAGACATAACTTGTATAACGGCTTGTGCCTTTTACCTTTTTATCTCTTAGTACGACCTTGACTTTTGAGCAAGGGATCTGGGTCTTGCGCTTGACGCATCGTCCTGGTTAGGTGAACATCTGTACCAAATGACATAGTTACAGAGCGTACACGATTCACATGCCTATTTCAGCCTTTTAACCTTTGACCTCTAAGTGTGACTGACATTTGAGCTAGGGATCTGTTTGTTGCGCGTGACACATCTTGATGTGGTGAACATTTGTTCCAAGTTACATAAATATCCAATAAAAATAGCAATTACAGAGCGGACGCAATCCACATGCCTATTTAAGTCTACCTCTACGTGTTGCCTTGACCTTTGAGCTAGGGACCTGGATCTTGCGCATGACCATCGTCTAAGCCCTTCTATCGCTATAATTATATGCTGTAGTTCTAAGTAACTATGGGAGCGCGGGGCTATTTTCACCTGACTTCTATGATATGCAGCTTAATGTGAGGACACAATTAATGCAATTGATAACCTACTAGTTAAAGTCCCATTATGCCTTAAATGGCTATTTTCCCATAGTAATATCTTGGCAACCTATCTGCAAAAAATGCATTTTGAGCACTTCAGTTGAGTCCCAAAGGTGGAAAACACCGTAAGATGAAACAAAATGAAATAAAGCCTCCAGTTGTTTTGTAAACAAAATAAGGAAATATAAACAATAAATGCATAATTTAGAGTCTAAGGGGAGCAACTCATGCAAAATTAGTATTCTGTCATCCATACATTTTACTAAATGTGATTTTTGGTACGCTTTTTGGTATATTTCGACAGATATAGCTGATATTCTGTCGTCAATTATAGGTCATTTGTGAATAACCTCCTAATTTTTTGTATTTAGTCTATTTACTGGATGATTGGGAAAAAAATTCTTGGGAGAGATAATGTGACTTTAATAACTCGCTCCTATGATGAACATGTAAGTATGAAACTATCACCTTACATATTGAGTAAATCTAATTAGGAAGAAGCAGGGCCTACTTTATATCATCTGATTGTTGTGGTGTACAGCCGCTCATCATCTGAGCAAAAGTTATTATGTGGCCGGTTCATTTGGACTTTACTGATCAGAGAAGAGTGTTTTCAGGAAGAGGTAGATCTAAGCCGAAGCAGTCCGAGTGGTCTGAGATGCTCCTTTCTGACTTTTACTATCTAAAACGTAGCTTGTGCCACTTATTTTTCATCAGGCCCAAAACAGACCCAGATCTTAGGGGCAAACACTGGAGTTGGGGCCGTAAATGTAATGTTTATCGGAGCAGTATATCACACACACACTTTATAAATTTAACAGGCATAGACTAATTGGCTCTTTAAAGGGACTGCCTCACATATTGGTGTATTGCAAAACTAAAATAATTGTCAAATATTCGCGTAATTTTGATATAGTTGTCTGTATATATTAATCCCCTAAACAACAACACTGATATCCAAAATAACTTGAGAAACTTCGGCATTTTGTAGTTATTTAGAATTGTTACATCAAAAATTCTATAGGGTTTTAATACCTTATGGAATTAACACTACTATTACTTAAATCAGCTGAAATTTGTTCGCATTTGATGAAAACGAATTTAAAAACAAACCAAATACCTCACTGATGTTTATGCTGTAGATTGTTGATGTTACAGTTCGATCACATGTGAATAAATAATTCACAAAGCATGTTGGAAGGAAACTTAGCGCTTTTTTTCAAGAACAAAATACTCAGTGGGCGATACCGAGAGTGGTTAAAATTGCTTATTTGCACCAAATCTGTCATAAAGCAACTGTCAGTGGCTTTATATTACATCAATACTTGGTAAGTTGGAAAATCACAATAAACAAAATTTTAGCCCAATCTGTGAGGCAGCACCTTTAACGTGCCCGGTCTATAGTATCGATACTAGGCTTGGCTATAGCTTATTTTCTAGTTAGGTGGGAACTACTTCTTCCGTGTACTGAGCTGGGCACTTGATAGGCGTAATTACTGAAATGTCCAGTGCCCTAGCCGGGATACGAAGGGACCTCATGATATTGCTAACACTGTCAAAATAAAGGGAGAGAACTCGATAGTACGAGATTTACTTTCCTTGAGGAAAATCTGATTGACTATTTTTTAATCGGTAAGAGGGACTTCCGTTTAAGACAGTAGTAGTAGTGCAAGCGTTACTTCCCTTGTTTGACTTATTTTTTTAATCGGAAAGGCTGACTTCCCCTGAAAACAATGGGCGGTAACTCAGATATCAGGGTACAGAACTATAGAGTGCAATAATTACTTCACTTTAAGTCAGGAGAGGACAATCTGTTTGACTAATTTGAAGACAATCACTTCTACTAAAAATAAGGAGAGCTCTGTAATGCATGAGTTACTTGCCTTGGTATCAGAGGAGAAAAACTCTCTTTGACTTATTATATTAAATCGGTATGAGTGACTTCCCCTGAAAATCAGGGGAGGGAACTCTGAAGGACAAGAGTTTCAGGGGAGTAAACTCTGGCAGACTAGTTTTAAGTCAGAAAGAGTGGCTTCCCCTGAAAGTAAGGGAAAGGAACTCTGAAGAACAAGAGTTATTTCCCTTTGCTACACTGACCTTTTTAAAGTAGATAGTAGTGACTTCCCTGTATCAGGAGAAAAAACTATGTCTGACAAATTTAAAGTAGGTAACAGTGACTCAGTAGTTTTAGAGTTACTTCCCCTGGGCCAGGGGAAAGAACTCTGTCTGATTTATTCTAAGTCAGTAAGAATGACTACCCCTGAAAATCAGGGGGAGGGAACTTTGTAGTTTTAGAGTGACTTCCATTGAGTATAGGAAAAAGAACTCTCTCTGACTAACTTAAGTCAGTACCAGTGATTTCCCTTGAAAATCAGGGGAGGGAATTCTGTAGTTTTCGAGTTACTCCCTTGAATCAGCGGAGAGAACTCTGTCATTCCGGTGTCCCTTATGCTGCACAATATGGGGTAACTGTAGTGACACATTGACTGATAAACTATACACACGACCACCAAGTACATCCACTAAAAGTCATATTGGAAACTATACATATACGAGTACAACTATCCAAATCCCTATCGTGTACTCATTTCCACCATTTACTGTAATTCGAGGCTCTACGGAGTACTTGACCCTCTAGACCCTCCATCAGCGAGTTATGCCATGTCAGCTATAATTATCCTAGTAACCAAGTTAATATATTCCATGTCAATACGGTACTCACCATCACATACAATCGGAACGGTCCGTACGGCATTTTTACGGGATAAAATACCTAGGATGTATCAAGCGTATGAATCCAGCAGCTTTCTTTCTTAAGTCCTACGCAGCGGAAATATCAAAAGATGTTTTATTGATTAAACAATACAATTTCGCTATACTCCTTGAGCATAACACGCAGCTACGCAGCGCTTGCTTGATGGGCGTGTATTCCATTGAAGCACCGTTTAAATCTGTCACGATGACGTCATGGCGAAAGACGTTGAAAATGGCGACGTTCTTTTTACACCCGAGAGATGATTCGTAGAGATTGTCCGAGGTGTCCCGAATGCATCACACAGTATTGCACTTATTGAATACCAGTGCCCAAAGGGAATGGATTACAAGACATACTTGGTAGTGACGCAGAGTTCATGGTGGTGCTGCGTACTCCATCAGGCCAGGAATACAATGCTCAGTGGTGATAGGTACTTCATAGGTTAAGAATTAATTTATATTACTTAGCGAGGAAGAGCATGTCATAGTATGGTCAGTGGTACTGAGTGCCCAAATAGAGCCAGGCATTGCAGTACAGTGGTACCTCTCTTGAGCGACTTTTGTGGGAGACAGAAATAGTGTTTGTTGTAGAGAGGGAGCCGTTGTGGAGAGGGATTGTACTTCTAACAGACTGTTGCATACATAGCATGATTTAACCTCCAAAATATGTACATGATGTACACAAGCAGCGTGTCATAATTAGTAAAGATGAATACAGTGGATTGAGGTTGCTAACTCCTGACCAGATTATGATCTTATTAATTCTATAAAAGTAAATTATTTCGCCGATTTTGCCATGAAAATAAGTACTGACTACATGTACATACAAAATAACAGAATGTTCGTGTACATCAATTTACATACATGACTGTCCGGATCGGACGGGCTTTAGACTGTACCGTATACCCGACGCCATTGGTATTAAAATAAACAAACGCTTTCCTTTTTCTTGTTAGAAAAGATGCATTAATTGTCACTTTATTTTCACTTTATTTTAATGAGAAGTTACAAGTTTTCTCACCTTACCCTGACCAAAGTTATTATACAGACCACCAATGAATAAAAACAATCTAATCGTCGTGATTATTCAATTAGACCAAACCACAATTTGATAATCGTGTCACAATGCAAGTGTGAAAAATAGCAATTTACAAGCTTCTCAATGATGATTAGTATACCATAATCACACATTTTGGCAGACAGTGTCAATACCTATGAAAACAATCAACAACTGACTTAACCTACGCCGATCCGGAGAGGTAATTCTTAGTGTCGGTACGACTTTTGAGTGACGTTTGTCGTTGAAGGGAGGTGTCGTTTCTCGGAGGGAAATTAACGTTGAAATTGCACGGGAGGAATTTTGAATGTCGTTAAAAGGAGGGAGTCGTTTGAGAGAGGTGACGTTACGAGAGGGAACACTGTACTAGTGAAATTGAGTGTCCCATAGAGCCAGGAATTACAGTACTAGTGGTACTGAGTGTCCCATAGAGCCAGGAATGACAATACTAGTGGTACTGAGTGTCCCATAGAGTCAGGAATGGCAGTACTAGTGGTACTGAGTGTCCCATAGAGCCAGGAATGGCAGTACTAGTGGTACTGAGCGTCCTATGGAGCCAGGAATGGCAGTACTAGTGGTACTGAGCGTCCCATAGAGCCAGGAATGACAGTACTAGTGGTACTGAGTGTCCCATAGAGCCAGGAATGGCAGTACTAGTGGTACTGAGTGCCCCATAGAGCCAGGAATGGCAGTACTAGTGATACTGAGTGTCCCATAGAGTCAGGAATGGCAGTACTAGTGGTGCTGAGTGTCCCATAGACCCAGGAATGGAAGTACTAGTGATACTGAGTGTCCCATAGAGCCAGGAATGGCAGTACTAGTGGTGATGAGTGTCCCATAGAGCCAGGAATGGCAGTACTAGTGGTACTGAGTGTCCCATAGAGCCAGGAATGGCAGTACTAGTGATACTGAGTGTCCCATAGAGTCAGGAATGGCAGTACTAGTGGTGCTGAGTGTCCCATAGAGCCAGGAATGGCAGTACTAGTGGTACTGAGTGTCCCATAGAGCCAGGAATGGCAGTACTAGTGATACTGAGTGTCCCATAGAGTCAGGAATGGCAGTACTAGTGGTACTGAGTGTCCCATAGAGCCAGGAATGGCAGTACTAGTGGTACTGAGCGTCCTATGGAGCCAGGAATGGCAGTACTAGTGGTACTGAGCGTCCCATAGAGCCAGGAATGGCAGTACTAGTGGTACTGAGTACCCCATATAGCCAGCTAGGAAATGTAGTACTACAAATGTATTTGTACTGAGTAACACAGGCGCTTTAATTGGATTTACTTTTGGTGGTCAGCACGACACATGGCTTGGTATGGCCGCTATGGCGTGAATTGGTGCTGCGGAGTTTTAGTGTTTTACTGGGTACTAGTTGAAGACTTCCTTATACGACTCGGAGCGGCTGTGAGAACCCTTAAGCGATCGGAGGTATCTCACATTACGACACCGTCTACAATTGTTTGATAATAGGACTGGATCAATCTACGTCTCTATGAAGTACGAAGTTCCCAACAAACTTCTGCTTGACAATAAAATCAGTCTGATGTGGTGACAAAAAATATTAAAAGGAACATTTAAGAAAGTTCTTATCAAACAAGGCATAGGTACCACACACTGCCTCATTATACTTTCTATCAATTAGCTGGTGTTAAAAACATGTTTGAGTTTCATTCATGCGTTCAAGGAAACATCACGTGACGCAAGTTTCGTACCAGGTACAAAACGTTTCGTAACTGGTACGCAAACGGTACGAAACGTTTCGTAACTGGTACGTACCAGGTACGAAACGTGCGTCACGTTATTTTTCTTGAACGCAGGGCAGCCCTACGTTCAAGAAAAGTAACCTGCAAACATATTTAACAATCATGGGTTTTTGTCGATATAATCCTTCGTTGTACGCTTCGTTTGCGGCAAACAACTTGAAAGTACTAATTCCCGTGTTTTCCGTTCTCAGTTCGAAATATGTACGGATGCACGGTTTTTACTATTCACATTCTTTTGCTTGCCTCTGTCCGCCATTTTGCTTAATTAAACAAATACACGCACACCACCTCCGGATATGGTTAGCCAAACTTGGCGTACGTCACAGACATGTTTTTTTAAACATACCGTTCAACGAATAACGGGTGCGTACCAGGAGCGAAACGTACGTCACATAATGTTTCCTTGAACGCAGGGCTGACTGATGGCAAATTAACAATAAGTTTATGATAGCCTTAATTCCACTTTAATAAACATTACGCTATAGCGATATTATCCAAGTTTATTAACGGGATGTGTTTACGCGCAGATTATGAATTTAATACCAGTAATACATGAATAATATATGAATTTGCAGTTGGGGAATTTGTCGACATTTGCGTTCTAATCAGCCTAAATGACCAGTAGATTATAATATGATATGTACTAGTGTAGCTTAGAGAATTTGACTCAATCCTGACCTTTATATATGAATATATTACATGGTTCTTGCGTTGAATATATAAATTTCCGCCAACAAATTGTGCAATATCGGTCCTTTAGATATGTGTTGGTATTACACAGAGAGCGTCTTCGTGATACTCTCCGCTTATGAAAACATGCAACCGAGATTATAAATACAAGTATACACTAAAATAATTATTATCATCAGCTGTTAATTTATGCTAATAGTAGGTCGAGAGTCGTGTCAAATTCTCCGGATTATATTTCCCGTTCACTGGAACATATCCCATTTAGCATTTAAACGGATTGCAGTGGATTGCATTGCAGTAGTTGATATGATTTGTTCTAAGTAGTAGCGGAACAGCTCAGCTATGGAGTCGAAACAGAGTGTTGGATTTTTAGACGTTTTGAAAGAATTTGCGGATTCAAGCACTTGGCACGGTATACCTAAGATCGCCTCATCTAGACAACTAGCAGTGAAGATACTATGGTGTATACTGTTTGTTATTGCAGCCTGTGCGGTCTCAATACAACTTTTTGAGTTGATTCAGTAGGTTTATTTACATATTTTTTTATTTATTTTAATATAGTTTTACCACAGGTAACTGTATCATAGATAAAGAGTAAAAAATGTATTTTTTAAACATTCGTTATCTTAGATAATATGAATTTTATAAAAAAATGTTTAATTTACTCTTTATTAATCAGGGTAGCAATACCACGTGGCTTTTGGCTACAGTTACAAGTAGAAATTTGTAAACATTGGAGCACAAATATAGCCATAAGTATTTTATTTCTTCATCGATTTCTATAAAATATACGCCACGCTAAGGGGAAAAGTATTTGCTTCCCGTGAAATATAATATCTTTTTCAGCAGTTTTACAGATTTTTCCATTACCCTGTGAAACCTACACGTTCCACGGTTTCACAAGGTAATGTACAAAACGACAGAGTCGCGGGAATTTTTTTTATATATCATGGAAAGCAAAGAATTGTCCCCTTAGCGTGAAGTATAATTCATAGGAATCCATGAAGAAATAAAATACTTTTGGCTTTTTTGTTTTTCAATGTTTACCAATTTCTTCTTGTAACTGTAGTCAAAAGTCACGTGGTATTGCTACACTGTTAATGATATCGTTACCTGTGAGTTTTACAGGCTTACGTATTGTTGTTAAAATTGTGAGTTACGACATCTACATGTTTTTGTATATTGGTAAAGCCCCGTTTCCATGAAGCGTAAAACCTACGCGTTTTTTTTCATTTGAGGCCCCTTTCGGGTAACCCCGTTTATTTTTCATTTATAATACATTTAACAACAAGATAGAAAAATATTTCAATTACAGGCTAACATTATATCATTTTGCTGACAAATGTATGTTCAACAATGGTTTTCATTTATAATTTTGTCCCATTTATTTTTGCATATGGTTATGAAGTTTAAAAAAAATAAGATAATGGAAGTTTTCAAAAAGGTATAAAGTAAATAAGAGAGAGAGAGAGGGGGGGTCTGACCCGGCATCATCTATGAACTTATAAATATATTTTTAATATGTGAAGTGTAAAACACACACAAAAACATGTCATATGAATCGTTACGCGTTTTAGGGTAGCGAATTTTTTACGCACGTACGCGCGTACAATGGCTTTTAAGGTATAAATTGGCATAGGGACCTCGATTTTAATATTGTTTTATTGACACTACTCATCTTAAATTGCATAAGTTTAGTTTTACAGGTTGGCAAGAAGCTCATAGAAATATCCCTGTCTCTTTGAAAAACATCAAAACGTTTGTCTGACCAAAAACACAACCACCATCTTCTCCACCTCATTATCTTTCAAATGGGCGAGAAAACATCCAATTGCATCTTTTGTTACGGTCTGCAAGTCTCATTTTTCTTTAAAATATCGATGAAATGTAAAAACGCGCCATGGAAACAGTTTTTCGGCGCGTATTTCAAGCGTTATTACGTGCCGCAAAAATCAGCGCCGAAATAATACGCTCCATGGAAACCGGTCCCGATTTTATGGAAACATTGCTTAAATTTCACATATATCGTCCCGATTTTATGGAAACATTGCTTAAATTTCACATATATCGTCCCGATTTTATGGAAACATTGCTTAAGTTTCACATATATCGTCCCGCTTTTATGGAAACATTGCTTAAATTTCACATATATCGTCCCGATTTTATGGAAACATTGCTTAAATTTCACATATATCGTCCCGCTTTTATGGAAACATTGCTTAAATTTCACATATATCGTCCCGATTTTATGGAAACATTGCTTAAATTTCACATATATCGTCCCGATTTTATGGAAACATTGCTTAAGTTTCACATATATCGTCCCGATTTTATGGAAACATTGCTTTAATTTCACAGAATGGGATGCTTTTTGAACTTTTTCTATCCGCTAAAATTGTCCGGCTTAATCGGCAAACTTAGCATGTTTGATAATGGTACTGACCACATCTCGCTGGTGTTAATCATTATTCGAACCAGGGACCTCTCGATTCATAGTCAAGAGCATTACAAAATCGACCACTGTGTGTCACGTTAATTGTTTTATTTCAGGACGTATCGATCATACCCAATACAAACGAAGGTGTCACTGGAATTTAGTGAACTTCAATTTCCAGCCATTTCGTTCTGCAACATGAACCCAGTACGGAAATCCCAGATCCACTTGTCTCCTATACTGAAGGAAACTATCTATCCGAAGGTATGTAATAACTTTACTTTCCATGGGTGTTTATTTATCATATACGCCAACAACTTTACTTTTTACTGGGGGGGGAGGGGGATCCTCCAGTATTCGTATTACCTAGCGTCTGTGAAATCACTACGATTTCAAATACATGTATGCAATTTCTCCACAACCAATTCAACCGAGCAAGAAACAAGTGCCAGCAAATCTCAACCATCAGTGTAATTTTCAACAATTTTAAAGAAAATTTGTTTATAGTAATTTAATTATGTTAAATATTTGTTTGTATTGTGTGAACTATTTGAAATTTTTCTTTCGATGAGTAAATGTATGTGATGATTTTTTTCAGTACTTTGATTTTTATAAGCTAACACTATCCAGCGCAGTCGATATGTTCTTATTTCCTCTTTCATAAGCAAAGTTCTGCAAGACTATTTCTTCATGTACGTCTATAGAACACAACATTACCAAAGTATAATATTAAGTCAGGCAGGGAACGCAGCACTCAGCTTAACCAGCCGAGCACAGAAAACATAAAAACACACAAGGTACAATGCCCACCTGAACCAGCCGAGCAAAGAAAATAAAAATAACATAAAAGGCACAATGCCCAACTAAACAAGTTTTATCCTCCCATGTCCAAGCTGTCGAAATTCTAAATGAACCAGTTTCAGCAATCAAAAAGCTGCATGCCCAAGCTGAATGACCTAGTTCCAACAGTAAAATGGCTGAAATATCCAGTTTAAGCTGTCAGAAGTCCTAAAAAGTAGACAAAAGAAGAAAAAGCTCAGTGTCAAGGTTTCAGCTCAAGACTTGAACCTGGCTTTGTCTGGTAAAATCTAGTAAGTTCTCTACCTGCCGTGCAAGTCGGCAAGTTGAATTCATTGAACAGCCTAACGTAACGGATCTGGCTGTTCCATTTCCAGGTTGGCACACTGCATGATTGTTTCTGGGACCCAACCAGCTATTTTTCGTGGGATGCCCTGACTAGACTCTTAGCCCTGACCAACCAGTGCAAATGTATAAATCACAACATCGGCGCATGGGACCTTTATGTATTAGAGATGAGAAACTAATATCTCCTTTTAAATATTAATCACCAAGGAAGGGAAATAATAGACTCTTGTTTAGTAGGCCTATTATGTGCAATTTCTATGTCGTCATTAGTATGGCACAACGGCTTTTAACACCTATATACATTTGCAAGACGCCCTGTTTGGTTACATAGTCTGGTTCCTGGTCGTTACTATCTTCGTAGTTATACTAATGTAAGGTTAGGATCGGAAACCAGTCCTTATTTCGAATGTCGAGATGAATGTTGATAGTCTAGCTAGACATTGAATGTCGATTGTCGATTGCTTGCCAATTCACACGCATGATGTCCAGTCATGGTAGGTATACAGTGACGCAGCGGTCGGGTCCACTATCACGGTGTAAAACCAATTATAAATGCTTAAACAGACAGCTATAATGACAATGCTAAACCAACAAACTATATTCGCACTACCTATTCAGACAATGGTTGTAATCTTCTGTGTACACATAAACGGCTACGTCACTGTGACCAGATCCTAACTGGATTATACTAAAATAACCATATGTTCATTCATTCAGAAGAAACGCAAACAACAACAAAAGACATCGAAAGTGAAAAGACAAGTTGGTTTGTTTATTGATACAATGTTGGAAACTTCCAATCTAACCGACACTGTTGTGGCTAAGGTTCTAAACATAGGAGCAACGATCGCAGATAACAGTTCTATACTAGACTATATTAACGACACGATCAGAGAAGGTATACCATATGTAGATACTTATATGGATATTGATGCGGACTATGACTATGAGTACTATGAGTGGAACTACCATTATTTCGAATTTGATGATGGAGACGAGGACAACTCGACAGATCTTAATGTTACAACTGAAAGAACAGTGTAAGTAAGACTACATTTTAGGTTTTAAATGTTCCTTATTTGTTGGACATCCTTCCTAATTTGCCCTTTGGTTCGCATGATCCATCTCTGTCCATCTTTATTCTTCTTGTTGTATTCGTTTCCGTTCCTGTTTGTGCCTTCTGGGTTTTTGTGGTACGTAAATTATTTTGAATTGTCTTTCTCGATTATCTGCGTATCAATGACAATGACAAAGATTTTATTTGATATTGGCCATCGGCCCATAACAAAAATATGAACCTATTTACAGAATATACATAGACTAGTACTAATTTTAAAACATGTATGGTAAATTATCATATAATTTCTAAATTATGACAAAATCTTCATAAAGAAACAGGCAATATTGATAAAAAAGTGACAGTATAGTGGAATATAGAATCAGTGTAACATGGATAAAGCCCTACAGCAATCTAAATTTAAATTGCTGTTAATTCAATTTGTAATACTAGTATGATGGTTGATCCCATTTTGCAGTTCACCTTGTCGAAACGAAATACAAGGTAAACTTAATGGAATCTGTATAAAATATGTATATTATATGTATATGAGTATTTCATAATTATAGTTATTAATGACTTAATATTATCATGCCTTATATATTTTGTTGTAAGTCTTGAATTATTGATTGTCGTTTCTGGAAAGCATAATATGTATACATGGCTAGATTTATTAGTACCTGTTCGGAATTTGAATTCATTAGAATTCTAAACTTGTGAACATTTGTGTTCAAAAATTATTTTTGATGGATATATTTTTCTCTTATACATTGATATACAAATGAAATGAAATTCTGTCTCAATCTCTAGATTGCATAATTTACATATTCTATTTACTGCTGGGGTATTATTGTATCTGCCTTTCTCTATTTCAAGGTCATGAGATGGCGTTCTTACTTTTGCCAGTGAATGTCTAAATTTCTTAATTTTAACAAAATGTAAATATGGTTCATGTTTTAACTCACTTTTAAATTTGTTATACAAGTAAAGCTTTGAGCTATCTGAAACCAAACCTTTCCATTCTTGAGTATATTGATCTTTTAATCGTACAATAAAATGCTTTAAAAATACGTTTTCATAGTTTACACCTTGGTCAAACCAGACAAACCCGAACCCATTGCTGCATAGTATTTTTCTTATATCAGTCACCCAGTTAGTTTGACACCGGTCGTCTTAACACTTCAGCATTAAATAACATTTTTTTACGTAGCGCTCATCACCCATCTTAAGATTTTTTTTTCTTTTAGCTGTAGTTATAAACAATGGAAATCTCCCACAATCACCAAGTACTGCAACATTAATTGTTTTTTTGGTTTACACACATATAACGCTTACAGGCATAGTTATGGATAATTTCGGTTGATGTTTGTCTATGAATACCCCAAATTTCTGAAACATACAATAAACTTGGACTTATTTTAGTATCAAATATATTAGAAAACACACTATGGGGTAATTGACCATATTTGTATAGCTTTGATAAAATAGAAATTAAAACTCGTTTAACTTTTAAGGCTTGTTCACGAGCCATTCTTGCGTATGAAAACTGTTGTGATAAGGTAACCCCGACATATGGGAAACTGTTTACTGTTTGGAGAACTTGACCTTCATAAGTCCATTTCTCATGTTTTGATAATACCCCTCCCTTTTTGAATACCATTATTTTGGACTTTGAGTATTAATCTTTACCCCTTTATCAAGCCAAAATTTATGTAGAATATTTAGTAATTTCTGTAATCCTACAACTGTGTCTGCTGTTAGAGCTAGATCATCTGCAAATAGCAATGATAATATGTATGTAGCATATGGGAACAGTTGAATGCCCCTTACACCACTTCCTACGATATAGGAGGCCAGTTCGTTAATAAATATTAAAAATAAAATAGGCGATGCTAAACATCCTTGTTTTAAACCTACCGGACAATTAAAATTATCTGTCAGACCCTCTTTGGTTCTGACTGATGCTTGTACTGAATTGTACATACCAATTAGTGCTTTATAAAGTTTACCCTTTATTCTATTATGTCTTAAAACAGACCGTAGTTTATACCTGTTTATCATATCAAAACATTTCATAAAATCAATGAAGGCTACATACAGTTTACCTCCTGGTTTCGCTAATTGTTTATTTACAATCGCGTCTAAAACAAAAACATTATCAATTATAGTTGAATATCCATCACAAAATGCTTGGGTTTCGTGCAGTTTCTCGAAAATATTTACAGAAAATAACAACCTTCTAGTTAAAATACTAGTATAGATCTTACTATATATGTTTAAAAGTGATATATCTCTATAGTTACCAGGTACATTTACATCCCCTTTCTTAAACAAAGGTATTATTACGGCTGAGCTCCATTGCGTAGGGAAGGTTCCTGTATTATACAATATATTAAACAATTTGTTAATCAATGGTAATAAAAGGTCAATCCCATTTTTAAAAAAATCAGGAGTAATATTATCTTCTCCACTACTGGAACCAGTTTAAAGGCCTTTAACTGCTTTCAGTATCTCATCGTCAGTTATTTCTGAATTGAAAATAGAGTCTTCAATGTCATTTACACAATTGTTATAAAAAAGAAGTGGTTCTGTGTTATCATTTTCTTCTTCTAAATCAAACAGGGTCTCAAAATGTATCCTTGGATACGTTTTGTTTGCTACATGTAATTCATTCACTCCAAAGCATTGTTTATTTGCTTTTATTATACCCCCACTACTGAAGTAGGGGGGGGGGGGGTGCTATATAGGAGTCACTTTGTCGGTCCGTCGGTCGGTCGGTCCGTCTGTCCCAAAGTTTGTCCGGGCTGTATCTACTGTATGCATTGAAGGATTTTTAAATAACTTGGTACATTTGTTCGCCTTGATGAGACAGTGTGTCAAGCGAAACAATTACGTCAATATTTCAAAGGTCAAGGAGTTGGAGTTCAAAGGTAAAAAATGGCCATAATAGAGCTTGTCCGGAGCATTACTAAGTCATTTTTTGTGGGATTTGAAAATAATGTGGCACAAATGTTCACCAGTACCAGACGGTGTGTCATGCGTAACAATTAGGTCAATATTTAAAAGGTCAAGGTCACACTTGGAGTTCAAAGGTAAAAAATAGCCAAAATTGGGCTTGTCCGGCGCATAAATAAGTCATTTGTTGTGGGATTTGAAAATAATTTGGCACAAATGTTCACTACTACAAGACGGTGTGTCATGCAAAACAATTATAGCTCGTTTGCAGCGAAAAAATCGTCTAAATTTTAAATTTCTGTAAATCTATTCCTCAAATGTTGATAAAATTTTACATAGAGCCATTATTACATTCTACCTACTCCCATTTCAAATTTCATAATTTTCAATTAATTATTTAAACAAGTTTATTCTTATTGTACATTGATATTACATGCATTTGAACACTTTAACGCTGGGAGGTAAGCTGGTATTCCATTGATGTTGTATTGTCATTTTTCAGCGTTAGCTGTCTAGCTTGAATGTTGACCTACTTTCTTTAACAACCAATGAAATTTTTATAAATATCTCCGGGGTGAATCAAATGCCAAAAAATTGATTCAATAGAATATTGTATTCTTTTCACAAAAGGTTATGCCCGATTTTAAATTATTGCATTTTTCTCTTGTGCTAAACTTAAAGTACTATACTCGCATGTCTGCTATACCATAACTTTATTTGTGCGGTGTACAAGACAATATTACAGTGTTGACTTTTATTCAACCTCTTGCTACACCAGTCAGAAGGACAAGCTAGCAACTATTGGAGGGATTCGCAATATATAGTATACGTCATCAGTACAGTCTACTGCAGGTCATCTCAGGACCTGTTCTATAAATAGTGTGTAAAACTCCCTGGTTATCTGAAGGTCGGTCAAGCAATGTAAACAAGGGCTGTTCAGTGTTAAAAGTTCCATTGTTTTGAATTGGTTTTAAACTTCTAAACACAACATAAAATGCAAATAATTAGTTTGTTGGAAAAAAAGTTTGGTCACATGAATACTCTGATACTGAATATAAAATGAACATTATTTTGTATCTGGTAAAAACAACATGCATAATTAGCAATATCTGTGACCATGTTTTATTCTAAGATTTCATTAAACTTCTTGACATCAATAGATCATGTACTTCAAAAATGAACACAAAACATAATATTTTATTATTCCGATAAACTTAGGGCGTGCACTTTAGTTTTTAATGAGTAGAATACAACGACGTGAAAATGCATGTTTCTAGGGAAAAATGCACAAATATCATGGGCCATTCTTTATTTCGTATAGTAGTAAGTGTGCAGTCAACTTAATTGTAAATTAATTGAAAAAAATACATGTAACAATCGTAGACTGTCATTAAACTCAACGCTGTATATCCTTTTTAAAGATATTTCTTGTTTTAACTGTTATAATCCGTGCTCAACGGGATTGACATTGCTGTGATGAAAGCGAAATGTATGAGGCCCGTATAAGTCGATTTGTTTAGGTATGTGGCTTGTATATACGAGGGGTGTTCGATATGTATTGTCACTTGGGTCACAAAAAAGAAACTTCCCTTGATATCTTTAAATATTTTTACATTTCTGGAACCATCAAGATTTCCGCAATATTTCGAGAAAAAAATCAATAAAATTTAATTACCGGAATGTTGTTTCTGTTGTCTTTTCAAAGGGCTAGTAATAGACACTGCGACTTTTTGCGAATAACTGTCGATTAAAACTTTCTTCCGAGAAATAACCTTATTCCACAACTATAATACCATAAATAATCTAAACTCCTTAGATAAAAACATGATTTGCTGTACTTGATTGCCATTTGAACAAAATAAGATCATTTCAAAGTCGCAAAAATAGGTGTCAAAATTAGTCAAAAAAGCATGCTATTTTTCATTGACAATTTTCGATTAGTTTTATTGATTGGAATTTGACATATCATACATGTATGTAAGCCATAGACCATCAACATTGATTTCTGAGAAGAATTTGCGATCAAAATACAATTGATATGAAGTTATTGGTGCGTAAAACAACAAGCATCATTTGGTAT
Source organism: Spisula solida (assembly GCA_947247005.1). Lineage (NCBI taxonomy): Eukaryota > Metazoa > Mollusca > Bivalvia > Venerida > Mactridae > Spisula > Spisula solida. Next base: position 22,743,237 of record OX365960.1, on the reverse strand, counting down.
AAATAAGAGTGATCTCGCTTGTTTTGACCGTCTTACTCGTAGACAACAAATAATTTCATTTTGATTTAAAGTTCTAATGGAAATATAAGGATCCAGTTATCGTATCGTATGTTGCAGTTTAACGAATACTGACATTTACTTTTCTAAACAACTACTGCAAAGATGACACAAATTAAGCTTAAAATGAACATTAGGCCAGTGTACTCGAGCATAACCTCTTCTAACTTCAATAAATTATTAAATTGTTGACGAAAGGCTATGTAATTCCCTAGATATAGAATAGAAACATACAACTTTTAGACAGTAATCGTAGAATCCTTCTAAATAGTGTCATAGAAAAATGCAACCGACAGTGACAATACATATCGAACACCCCTCGTATATAGATAATGTATAAAATAATATCACGAAAAAGCAGTCAAAACCATGTCCTTATTCACTAAGCCACATTAGCTATGTATATACTCATACATGTACATATTATATAATAATGTTAAATTAAGAACTTATTAAAAGCATTGTAATGTTTATGTACACAATGACATGTAGTCTAATGACTGAACCAGTCCTAAATAATTGAGTTATATACGTCTACCAAAACATTTAGTAATGGTCTGAAATCGACCTTCACACGTTTGAAGAATGCCTAATATTAAGCAGTCAAAATCGTTTAAAGACCCTGTAAAATCCGTGTTTTTATAGTTCGAGAAGGAGGCTGCAAGACGCCAGCCATTTTTACGTTTAGACCCGAAAATATGATACACACAAACAGTACAGATGCACAGACGGGCCACGTATATGCTATATTAAATAGGTTACAAATACGTAAATATACCGTTAGACGTGTCACGTGACCATAAAATTGGCTGATGCGTGTATCGAGTCTTCTAACATGAAGTTTCATTGTAAACTATAAATATTTTACATAGAACTTATGAACAAAACTTTTTTCACACATGCCCGATGCTGCTTAAATTTAATTGTATATTAGGTAGATACATTTCATTCATTCGTCAAAGAGCTCATACTTGTAGGTGCAGTAAATACCGAGAAATCTTCATTTCAGATGATTTATTTCGCTGCAAACGGACTATACGTCAATATCTCAAAGGTCAAGGTCACACTTGGAGTTTAAAGGTCAAAAATAGCCGTAATTGAGCTTGTCTGGCCCATAACTAAGTCATTTAATATGGGATTTGAAAATAATTTGGCACAACTGTTCAATACTAGCAGACGGTGTGTCATGCAAAACAATTACATCAATATCTCGATGGTCAAGGTCACACTTTGAATTCAAAAGTAAAAAAGGTCTTATTATAGCTTGTCCTGGTCGTAACTATGTCAATTATTTTGGGGTTTTAAAATAACCTAGCACAATTCTTCACCCCTATCAAACGATGTGACAATTATGTCAATATCACAACGGTCAAGGTCACACTTAAGAGTTCAAAGGTCTGAAATGACCATAATTTATGTTGCCTGGACCATAACTTCATCATATATTGTTGAATTTAAAAATAACTGTACAATTGTTGTCCACCATGCGACAGTTTTTATGGATGTTGTTTATCTGTGACAAAGCGGTATGTGGGGGTATCATTAGTCACTCTGTGGCAGGTCTATTTTATCCTAGCCACCGGAAATCCGTAAGGGCGAGGCCCCCAAAAGAGGTAAGTCACTTTAGTTCTTGGGGGATAGTGCATGATACAGAAGATGCCCCAGTTCTAGAAGCATCCCTGGCTTTTTTTAAGTGCCGATGTAAAGCATCATACACGGGACCTCGTTTAACGTCTTGTCCGAAAGAATGTTAGTAATTTTAATTATGTTGGGTGGGAAACACTTAAAAGCATTTCTATTTTTGACCGTCTGGAGCAGGGATCGAACCCACAACCTTCGGATCAGTAGTCAGTAGCTCTTCCCACTGGACCACTTGTCCCCCCCAAAGCATTGTTGAACCATGCCCAATTTTATACCCGTAGGTTACATCAAGAAATCCATGGTGTTGTTAGCAGCTCGGGACATTTTCAGGATCCCAAGGACAAGTGGGAAGCATTGGCTTCAAAAATACACACTTTCTACAGGAATGAGTCCTTGTAAGTAACCATGTAACCATGACGTAAGTACACAAGTAACCATGACGTAAGTACACAAGTAACCATGACGATATATCATACAGTAAAATCATATATTTTCGTGGGTATTAAACGTGAATTTGAATAAAAAAGCATTTTCGTGGGTAGTAAATTCGCGGATCATAAAACATGAAAATATAAACACATATTCACTATTTAAGAGGTCGATTAACCGTCGGAATTAGATTTCTTGGTCGAGTGCAACGACGAAATCAACGAAAATTCAACTCTCTCGAAAAAAAGATTTTACGTTAGAGTCAGAACATATTAAGTAAATTTTAATTATTAAAAAAGACGGTTCGTAAGTTTTCGGTTTGGTTTAGAAAGGCAGATCCCTTGACTTTGAATTAAATTGCGTACAAAATTCAATATGTTTTTACATTTAAATTTTCAAAAGTATGTTTCTCAACATCATTATACGAGGTTATATCCAAAAGTAATATCACTGATGCTTTTATATTTTACATAAGTAAATAATTGGAACGTCACGGCGTGAGAATTATGACGTCATGATTACGTAACGCATATTTTAAAGCCCGGCGCCGTTGACGTTACGTTTCTTTTTCTGCATGATACTGGAACCAGCTTCTAAAACAGTGAAAATCTCCATAATCCACTGAAAGCAAATAATAAACATGAATCTATTTAGAATATGGTAGCCAAATTTTATAAAAATGCACTGGACAGTATTGAAATATTAGAACATGTATGATACATACAATAACAATTTATTATATATTAATTTTGTAATATATTTGTTCATAAATAGAATTGGACGTTAAATATTAACAGTAGTTGTAAAGAATCAATTGTTTTTTACTTAAGTGCCTGAATAGAAAATTACATTACGTTATAACAGTCATGCTTGTTAGGGTATATATCCATATTCCAATAAAATGTCTCTCCGGCTATAATATTTTTATTTTAACAGACATGTTCGACAGAAGATGGGGCATCAGAAAGGAGATTTTATTCAACAAGCTTTGTTCTACAACCGACAGCAAAATGTGTCGTAAGCTTTTGGGCTTATTTATTTAAAGTCACATTATCTCTCCCAAAACATTTTTCCGATCATCGAGTACATAGACTGAATACAAAGAAGTAGGAGGTTTTTCACAAATGACCTATAATTGACGACAGAATATCAGCTATGTCTATCGAAATAGTATACCAAAAATCACATCTAGTAAAATGTATGGATGACAAAATACTAATTTTGCAAGAGTTGCTCCCCTTAGACTTTAAATTATGCATTTATTGTTTACGTTTCAACCAACTGGAGGCTTTATTTCGTTTTGTTCCATCAACTGAAGTGCTCAACATGCATTATTTTGCAGACAGATTGCAAAGTTATTGCTTTTTGAAAATAGCTATTTAAGGCATAATGTGTCACACCAACCTTGCGACAGCCGTACATTTGTCTATGATAAATACATAGTTATTTGCTTTAACGGTATGTCGCAAACGAAGCAATTGCAGAACAAGTCAACATGTCAAGAATCTGGCTTGAGACGTTGCGTCCATCTTGCGGTGCTTATATGTCGTACGGCGATCGTAGAATGGTCATAAGACTGCCGCACGAAGCACCAGCGATTTCTACAGAAGGTGGCTCAAAATGTGTCGACTTTTTCTGCGAGTTGCTGGCGGTTTACCGTTACAACAATATTTCTACTACAATCATTTAACGCCTAGGATAACCGTAAAATTTAAGGCGGGTTTCCATGGATTACGCGCTGAAAAACTGTTTCCATGAAGCTGAAAACAGACGGATAAAAACGCGTATCTTTCATCAATATTTTAAAGAAAATGGGACTTTCAGGCCATAACAAAAGATGCAATTGCATGTCTTTTGGCCCACTTGAAAATATATCAGGTGGAGAAGATGGTGGTTGCGTTTTTGGTCAGACAAGTTTTTTTGATCTTTTTCAAAAATACAGGGATACTTCTATGAGCTTTTTGTCATCCTGTAAAACAAAATTCATGCAATTTAAGATGAATAGCGTCAATTAAACATTACTAGATTCGAGGAAACTACATCAATTTATACCCTAAAAGTCATTTTACGCGCGTCCATGCGTATAAAATTCGCTACCCGAAGCGATTTTTTTCGGCGCGTACTATTTTACGCGCCGAAAAACGCGTCAATGGAAACGTCATCATGTTACATAAACTGAAGCGAATTATATTTATTCGGCGCGTAATACGCGCCGAATAAGTACTCGCTGAAAACGCGTAGGTTTTACGCTTCATGGAAACGGGGCTTTAGAGCATCGAACGGTAGCATTGCACGGTCTGCAATTTGTCTCGATGTCCACGATTTTGTCTGAGGCCTAAGTGTTATTCTAACTTTATAAAACGGGCAACAAAATTATTGTGCGGTTGATGTGACACAGTCTTATATTATTATAGTTTGAAGTAATTCAATGAACTTAAAAACGCTTGGTAGTTGGTAATAATACATGTAAATTAGAATATAATTAGAGATAAATGCGATACTAACACGTAATCATCTTTAATTTCAGCAAATACTTTAAGGAGTTTACGACAACAGAGTATGGAAACTGTTATACGATGGATCATCCCAAATATCGGGCGTTACAGAGTGGAAACGATAATGGTAAATAACGCTTCACTTTCGTCTGCTGGTGGTTAATACTAATTTATTTCAGATCGATTGTGAAACAAGTTTTTCCAACTTATATTAATCACTCTCGACAGCTCATTCCTGATGTTATCCATCGCCACGAAGGTATGAGAAAAGAGAAGACAGTTTCCCTTTTTTGCTAAGCGTCTAGCAAGGGAATTTCAGGTTCCATTTTTATTTCGTCTTTGGTATGACGCGGTCAGGGATCGAACCCGAGACCCCCCGCACTGGAATCGAACGCTCAACCTCTAGGATATCGAGGAGGCGGTAATGCTAACATGTGCATTCGGTGGGAGTGGTGGCCTAGAGGTAGGGTGCACGCATCGTGATCGAGAGGCATGTGTTCGATCCCGACCTGCGACACTTGTCAATTTCTCTGATCAAAAATAACTCATAGGGGTCTTTATCGACTCTCCTGTCTCTCATGCATTAATATAAAGACGTAACGTCAAAAGCTGCGACCCATTAGCGTAACACAAAACGCGTAACGTCACAATTTTGCGAACTTCTGTAGTTTATACACGGTAAAAGGGGTCACCAAAATGCTATAATTTCACATCCGGCATATTTTTATTTCTTGTTATATTTTTAATACATAACATACTAACATTAAGTCATATTATAAATGTAATACAAACACTAAAAAGTACGTATTATCCGCTTTAATAACACCTAAATATAAGTATTTTTTTTCTTCTTTCGAATGGCGTCAATTTTTTAAGGTGTGACACTTTTAAGTACTCACTCATATGTATATAGAAATGTCATCATTGCAGGCATTTCAACGCCAAGAGACTTACTTTACACAGGAAAATAAGCGAAATTGATAAAACATGTATACTGTATATTATATTAATACATGAGACTGGGGAGTCGATACAGACCCATATGGAATATCCCACACTGCTCCATTTCCTCCAGGTATATGAATGGGTACCTGAGAGTGTCAAAGACAAATGTGTTGTTGCTGCCAGCGGCGCCGTTTTAACAAACGACTTGCGGTTCAATGACCGGGGTAGACGTAAAGTCGGTTGAACTGACGAGTGTTTAAAAATAGACTTACCTGTGTAAGTTTTTACATTTCACTCACCGTTAATACAGCACAAACAATAATTATGTACATGTAACATTAACGACCCAGTGTCATAGTGGTTAGTGTCGCGAACCCAGGAACCGTTGCCTAGAGCATTCTTGGGTTTACCTCTTGGTCAATTCAACCCGGAAGGCATGGCTGACCTCTCATGGTTTTTCTGATGCAACGATCCCTAGCCATGTTTGAGAAGTCCCCTCGATACGAATAATTCGTATACATATCGAAACTTCCAACCGGATCGTGGACTTTCTCGCCCACCAAATGTTCTTCTGACACAGGAGTGGCGTCTGGAATCTAGACCAACCACTGATGTATGAGGATGGATTGCATTGTAGCAATACCACGTGACTTTGGGCTAAAAATTCAAGACGGAATTTGATCCACTTCAAAAAGCAAATCAGTTTCCCAATAGAGTGGCGTATACATGTATTTAATAGAACTCGGTATAGGAATACTATACTTACTAGTACGGCTATTTTTGTTTTCAAAGTGAAGCAAATTTCGTCTTGACTTCGTAGCCTTTACAGTGTAGCAATACCATGTGACATTTGACTACAGTTACAAGAAGAAATTTGTAAACATTGGAAAATAAAATAAACATACGTACATTTTGTATTTTATTTCTTCATCGATTTCTATGAAATATACGCCACGCTAAGGTGCCAATTATTTGCTTTCTATGTAATATAAAATCTTTTTCAGCGGCTGTGCGGTTTTGTCCATTACCTTGTGAAACCGGGGAACGTGTTTGTTTCACATGGTAATGGAAAAATCGGTGAAGCTGCTGAAAAAGATCTTATATTTCACGGAAAGCAAAACATTTCCCCCCTTAGCGTAGCGTATATTTTATAGAAATCGATGAAGAAATAAAATGCTTATGGCTATATTTGTGTTCCAATGTTTACAAATTTCTTCTTGAAACTGTAGTCAAAAGCCACGTGATATTGCTACCCTGCTTTAGTGATGTAAAAGTCAAGTGGAATTGCTACTCTGGATTGTTGAAAGGTCGTTGGTTTATCGGTAAACCATTTATATGCCTACCAAACTCGATCATTCCGATAACACATCATTTAGAATTACCCTGAATCGCATTCGCTTTGACTGTTATCATTATCATTTTTATTAATTATATCTACCTATTGACGAGGAAAATAAAAATATCTCCCCTGAAAAAATAAAATATAAAAATGTTATTAATTATTTTTTTATTACAATGTATTATCATTTTAAGGTCGGTGGTTGTATCAATAATCCCTTTATACCAATATATCGTTCCGATTGTATCACTCTAGATATAGCGCGATAAATTGCAATACAAAAACAAACACAAAATCGTTTCTGGATATTTAGGAGCATGCAAACTTTATATGTTGTGCCAAATGTTTGAATGCTTTCAAAGGCAAATGTTACGGTACTTGATTTTAATCTATAAAACAAATATAGGCAATATTGTGTTTGTTTTTGTACTGCAATTTAACGCGTTTGAGTTATACATCAAAGCATCACTTCATCTGAAACGCATACGAATTGAGGATTACTATTATTAACTGTTTATTATTATTTTACTTAGGGGTGCAGTTGACCTTATACTTGGAGGTGGATGAGTATATAGAGAATCACTCTTCTGGGTTTGGAGTTCGTATGGTCTTTCATGAACCAGGAACTTTTCCATTACCAGTACAAGAAGGACTGACGCTAAATCCGGGCTTTGAAACAAGTATAGGGCTTAGAGCGGTATGTAGAACTACAGTGTGTATGTACACCAATTGTTGTGTCATTTTTCATAAGAAAACTAGCCATACCATCAAAACATTGTTATTGCTATTTAATTGAAAAGCAAATTTCATCCACAACTCGGAAGAAGGTGATATCCCCCATATGACTATCAAAATATGGAGAAATATATGAACTATTTTACAACCACTGCAAATGGTCAAATGAGTTGACTGTTTAAGTAAAACATAGTACATTATGATTGAAATATGCTTGAAATCTTATTTTTCATCGCAAATATAATCGTATGCCAAAAACAAAATGGGATCGGTGAATAACAGGGTGTTTGAAAAGTTTGTTCTCAAATTTAAATTCATACTTTATTTTATCCGAGGTATGTACGCAGTGAACATTTTATTTCTTATTCTGATTGCTACATTTAATGCCAGAACGATTAGACATTGGTAGAACCATCTGAAATTTAACCAGGAAATTTTACATCCTTCTGACGTCATAAAAAATTAACTATTAAGACAGAAATTTTTAACACCTTGTACTTTTTTTTATTTTGTCATACTTCCTGCCTTGTGGTAATTTTGAAACATTTTTTCTCTTGATGTTATATGTACACGTGTCTCGGTCTGAACTTGTTCATAGTATGGGCGAGGGAGTGTGCAGCCTACTGCTAGCTCAGTCGGTAGAGCATTCGCCCTGTAAGCGAAGGGTCTCGAATGCGTGCCTCGGTCTGGTTGCACATTGTTCCCACCCTGTGACACATGTATACTGTTTTCTAGATCAATGTAACACGACTCGGACAGCCATACGGGTGGTGCAGCCATGGACATGCTTTCACAGAGAAATACAAAGTTGCTTACAGCAAGTCAGTAAGTATTCTGTATGCGTTTCTCCATCATTTAACGGATTTCACAGGAATATTAATTATTGTTTACAGTAAAACAATTGTAAAATATCGACTATTTCCGTTTTCACCGGTAAATGCCGAGATGATCCGACTGACAGTTCGTACCGCTAGTCTCATTTTCGGACACTTTTGATTGAAGGATCTTCAAACTTTACATGGAGGTTGATCAGCAACAGTACATGACACCTATTTATTTTGAGGTCAGTAGGTCAAAGGTCAAGGTCACTGTGACCATTACTATTTCTGACTAGTTAAATGGTTTCCGTTCAATAACTCAAGAACGCTTTGACCTAGGATCTTCAAACTTTACATGAAGGTTGGTCGGCACCACTAGACGACCCCTGTTGATTTCAAGGGCCGTAAGTCAAAGGTCAAGGTCACTGTGACCTTTACTATTTCTGACTATTTAAATGATTTTTGTTCAATAACTATAGAACGCTTTGACCAAGGATCTTCAAACTTTACCTGGAGGTTGGTCAGCAACAGTAGATGACCCCTATCGATTTTGAGGTCAATACGTCAAAGGTCAAGGTCACTGTGACCTTTACTATTTCTGACTATTTAAATGGTTTCCATTTAATAACTCAAGAACGCTTGGACCTAGGATCTTCAAACTTTACATGGAGGTTGGTTTTGAGGTCAAAGGTCAAGGTCCCTGTGACCTTCACTATTTTTGACTATTGGGCTGCCATGGGGGCATACGTGTTTTACAAATATTTCTTGTTTACATACCAGTCAGTTGTTTTACATGTTAATCCATTTAGATTGCATGTTTAATTTATGAGTTTACATAATTCTCCATTGTATTACATGTTTGTCCATTAGTTTACATACCTGCCCATTGTAAATAACACATGTGTCCATTTTAGATTGCATGTTTACAAGTTCATTTGGTTATATGTTTGTTCATTAGGTTACATATTTGTTCATTGGGCTACATGTTTATTCGTTGTGTTACATTTTTCCTTAGGTCAAAGATCTTTCTTTTTGTTACATTTTTTCAGGCTTGCTTGGAATTTTGTCGCATTGATCACATCATTCAGGTCTGTGATTGCATGCCGTACGATACACCGGACATATTGAACAAATTTGCAGCCAATGTGTCCGTCTGCAGGGACTGGAATCAAAATGGTAAGATCACAGGAATTCGAAATTCTTTCCATAATATATCAAAAGCTGTCGATGCATTTAAGATCGCTCAATACATTTATTATAATGACAAGGAGCCCAACGCATCACCCCTCCAAAATGGAATCCCGTAGCCAGTGCTAACAAAATAAAATATACAAGGGGTCATGACAGCTCATTCGACGGAAATTATTGATAAAATTTCAAACTATACTATATCTAATTGCATACATGCCACAACGTTTGCTTACATTTCGTTTTCGCCCCGTAAGCCATGGTCTGTGGCTAATATTGATATATATTGTAGCCAGTAGTTATACAGCACCATATGTAAATATATCATTCATATTCATTTGTTTATTTATATTTGTACATTAATGTTTTGTTATGTTTTGTAAATATGTTATGCTCTCCAAAATGGAGGAAAATAAAAGTTATTATTATGTGGTAAGTGATAATATACAGGGTGTTAAAAACTTTTTCTCAAAATTTAAATTCATGTTTAATTTTTCTGAGCTTTTTAAGCAGTGTACACTTTTACTTTCTTACTTTCATAGCTTTATTTAAATTCAGAAAGAAACAATGGTAGAACCATCTGAAAGTCAACCTGAACATTTTACATTCTTCTGCCGTCAGAAAAATAAGCTTTTGGAACTTAAACATTGAGAACGAACTTTTTTAACACCCTGTATATCGTACCAATACTGATGAATCTAGTAGAGAAATTTGTTTTTTTATAAACGATCGACATTTTGACAGCTAAAGCTTGGGCTTTCAGCGGTAAAGTTCATTTTCTCGGTCATGCAGTTGTGTGTTATGGCGTTGTGCCGTGTAATTGTGGTCTGTGTTGTTTTGTTATGTTTTCTGTGCTCGAATGTTTAAGTTGAGTACTGCCTTCCCTGTTCGGTTTTTATTATCTTTTCGTTTTATGGTAGTCCATTCTACATGTCAGATGTTTTTCTTTCTTTTTTTAATGTAAGGCAACTAAAACAATCAATTGGTCAACATAAGTATACCCATACAAAATGTATAATTTATCATTGATTCTGCATTTTAGAAGAGTATTGTATGTATTTCGTGAGTAGTCGATTACAGCAAGACAAATCGCATTGTGACTGTGACAACCCTTGTACGTAAGTATATATTCCTCAAGACGTTTCGGTACACATTTTCAACAGCAGGGGTGGTATTCAAAATTGAACTTATTTAATTGGAGAATAAGGATAGCCAATCATATCGCCTGTTACAGCTCAAGAGTTTGATATGGTGTGATCTGATTGGTTGTCCTTACCCTTAAGTCAAGTAAGATTAATATTGAATATCACCGAGGCACACCGAGGTATAGTTCGTTTGCGGCGAAAAAAATCGTCTAAAATGAAGATTTCTCAGTATTTACTGCACCTACAAGTATGAGATTTTGCACGAGTAAATGAAATGTATCTACCTAATATAAACTTAAATCTAAGCAACATTCGACATGTGTGAAAAAAGTTTTGTTCATAAGTTCTATGTAAAATATTTGTAGTTTACAATGAAACTTCATGTTAGAAGACTCGATACACACAGCAGCCAGTTTTATGGCCACGTGACACGTCTAACGGTAGATGTACGTATTTGTAACCCATTTAATATAGCATATACGAGGCCCGTCTTTACATCTGTACTGTCTATGTGTATCATATTTTCGGGTCTTAACGTAAAAATGGCTTGCGTCTAGCAGCCTTCTTCTCGAACTATAAAAACACGGATTTTACATCGTCTTTAAATGATTTTGACTGCTTAATATTAGGCATTCTTCGAACGCGTGAAGGTCGATTTCAGACCAATCCTAAAGGTTTGGATAGATGTATATTACTCAATTATTTAGGACTGGTTCAGTCATAAAACTACATGTCATTGCGCACATAAACATTACAATGCTTTTATTAAGTTCTTAATTTAATATTATTATATATAGGTTTATGTCCATGTATGAGTATATACATAGCTTATGTAGCTTAGTGAATAGGGGTATGGTTTTCACTGCTTTTCCGTGATATTACATGTATCATACATAATCTGTATACACACAAGCGACATACCTAAATAAATTATATGGGCCTCATAAATTTAGCTTTCATCACAGCAATGTTAATCTCGCTGATCACGGATTATAACAGTTAATAAAAAGACAGTTAAACATCAATGTAATACCAGATTTCCTCCCTGCGTTAAAGTGTCCAAATTCGAGTAATATCAATATACAATAAATTATAAACTTGTTTAAATAAGTAATTAAAATTATGAAATTTAAAATGGGAGTAGGTAGAATGTAATTATGATTCTACGTAAATTTTTATCAACATCTGATGAATAGATTTTTAATCATTCAAAATTTAGACGATTTTTTTCGCTGTAAACGGGCTATTCTTGTCTCGATGGAAATTTGAGAAAATAACAAAATAAGCATTTTTTAAGAACAAAAATGTCTCCGATAGACCAAAGAATGTGTTTTCTCATTGCTTTGTCACTGGAAACGGTCCTAAAATATAGCATAGATCTTGACAAACTCCTTACATTGTAATCTGCCTTGTTGCTACGCTGAAAAAAGTGACAACGCGTTACGTAAGCGCTGCGAGGAGATTCTGACACTGACTGACACTGACTGGCAATCAGTGGGGCTATGAATATATTCCAAACGTCCTTACCACCATTCTGATAGGACGGATGTACAGGGTGTTCCATAAAATATGTTTCCATTGCAACCGAATGTCATGAGAAGCATTTTCCACTGTAGGGATTTAAATAAAATGTTTTCGCTCTTTAGTGGGGAATAAGACGCCAAAAATGTCTAATCCCCTTAGGTCTGCCCCCCCCCTACGGGCAGAATATTGATAGGTGCAGAATATGTACATTGTTAAAAGTTTTTTTATTATTTCAGTGAGTTCAAATACCAAATGACAATATCTGGACGTTCTTGGCCAAACAAGGGATATCTGGTATGTACCATTACTTTTGGTGTTTTATAGAACTCTATTGTATCAGGTGATTAGAGTATTCTACCCCGGAACGGGGAATAGATTGTACGCCAGTACTGTTTTATCAAAGCACTTTACTTACTAACTTATCCTCTTTGTGTCCACTGACACAAAAGACTGCAAATCAAAGCACTTACGTCATTATTAAATTTACGCTCAAATGTAAAGTATTTATACGTTATTCTTAAAAAACAGTTACAGTTTATTGGTTAAATGTTGTTCAATATTCAGTATTATTCAGCTAATCACATCTCTTCCCAATATGAAGGTTTTAAAAAATAATTAAGAATTTAAATTTGAAGGTAAATTTACTGTTTCTGCTTTATTGTAGGAGAAAGTGCTAATGAGAGACCTTTGCGCACAGGGAATACCGTCTTCAGAAAAAGCCTGCTTTCAGGTCAAGAATGAGAGTGAAGCTTTTAATTACGAGAGGTGAGCAATTGTTGTTTTTGTACATATGCTTTACAAGTTTTCTCCCGACACGGGTGGCACATTGAAAAACCAGTTTGCTCTCAACAGAGGCGGTGTAATCACGAAATAGGTGGGGCAGTCATTGCAAAGCTAGTTTGCTCGCGACAGAGGCGAGGTAATAACGAAATTTGAGGCACATTACCCAGTCGGTTTGCTCGCGATATGGGCGGGGTAATCACAAAATGGGCGGCATATTGTTCATCTGGTTTGCTCGCGACAGGGGCGGGACAATCACGAAATGGGTTGCACATTGTTCAGCCGGTTTGATCGCTGCAGGGGCAGGACAATCACGCGATGGGCGGCGCAATCATCGCAAAGCCAGTTTGCTCGCGAACGGGAAGGGACAATGATAAATTGAACCTGTCTTGTACAGTGTATATCATTTAGAAGCAAATAATATAATTATTATCATGGTACTTTCTAGAATACAAAGAGGATCTTCATCGCATGAAATGCAGTGAATCATCTGCTTTCCTGAAAACCGATGGCAATCAGTGGTCAACCACTAATATCGGTTGATAATAATTATAACGAACCCATTGTGGTTTAAGAAGATGATTTAATAAAGCAAAAATAATGATGCTCCATTTGTTATTCACAACGCATCTTATGGGAATACATAGACATTTCTTAAAAGCTTAAATTTTCCTTACGTGTATCAGCTAAACAGTGAAGTTTAGAAGCATCAGGTTCTTGTATTTAGAGCTACTGTAATCAAAAACTGCAAAAATATGGGTTATTCTCCGTTTCTAAGGAAATGTGTGTAGCTCAATTTTTTAACTTAAGTCAAAATATTTAAGTTTCCCTTTAAGATACTTTGTGAATATCAGGCCAGGAACTTCATCACTACAACATGTACATGTATAACCTGTTCATTACAGATACAAGAACAACTTCGCTCGAGTCCTCATCTACTTTGAAGACCTAAACTACGAGACGATTACGGAAGAACCGTCTTACTCTGTAAGCAGCTTTCATAACATAAAGTAAAAGCAGAAATTTTCGCCTTGTCCAAATTTCGCGAATCGTAGTTGTTCGTCTTAAGCAGTTAAGTTGCTTGAAATATCCATCTTGGGGATGTGGATGGTTCGTTCTATGTCTGACTCTTGTGTAGAAGGCAAGGCTCTGCCGTCGTTTCTGTGTGGCTTTGGATTGTCTGTATTTATAAATGTTCCCGATTTTTAAACTTAATAAATAATAACTCTGTTGTTATACTGCTGCTGTTTAAGTTCACGAACACTAAATCCTCGTAAAATTATAACAGTGTGCATTTCTCTATTTCTTTTATAACGATATATTGCAACGAAGTCTTCTATTGCCTATTAGCTTTGAAACACTATGACAGGCTTCCCCTTCATGATTAATTGTTAACGGTAGCATGCTACATTCAATATTTCACGATTGAGGAAAACATTTTTTATTCTTTATTTATTAAAGGGTAAAAAATATATATTATTTGTTATAAGATTCATTGCTTTTCGTAACAAGAGGGCACAAAGGGTCATAGGACGCTCACCTGTCGTAGTAGTACATGCATACCCCCATGGTGACCTAAGTAATCATTTACATTTACTGAGTAAAATTCAAGACAATTCAGCCTCTATTGCAATAAAGGTAAGGTCCAAATTGAGACCTCTAGTGACTACACAAGGTTATTCTATTATTTGACCTAGTGACCCAGTTTTTGACGCCGGATAACCCAATTTCAAACTTTACCTACATTTTGTTGAGATGATCATATTGACTAGGTTTCATAAAGATGAGGTCGAAATTATGACTTCTAGTGATTATACAAGGTTTTTCTATTATTTGACCTTGTGACCTAGATTTCAGCAACAACAAATCTGAAAACCTTAAAACGAGTGACCCAGTTTCAATAAGTAAAATGACGTAATTGAACAAATCGAGATATGACGTAATGAACAAGTCATTAACAATTGCAAGCAATGCAGAAGTCCCCTACCGGTTTAAAGCTTTTTTCAATGTGTCTGTTGCCATATCAACCACTAAGACGCTTAAGTGTTTAAACTTGAACAAACTATAATAAATTACAAAACACACTATTTCTTCCCGGCGACAATTATGGTTCGCCAAAATAACACTTGTCATATGTGTTTATCTTTGTTATTGACGCGTCCAGCAACTTGACTGACCCCCGTTCTTTAGTCTTGTTTGTTTAAATGACTTAGTACAATTACTTTCAATTTGCTTTCATTGTATTTGAAGTATTGCCAAATAGGAATATTATATTAATATAAAACAGTATGTAATGTCGATATTGGAATTAATGTACTTGTATTTTCAATGGTCGGTGTCTCTTTGCGGGGAATGGAGGTCCCCCGCAGGTGTATTTACCTTTGGAATGTAAACTTCATAACTTTATATCATATCGATTATGAAACTAGTTCTTTCGACTTACCACAGTCAGCCTCGATGAATGCTTTTATTTAGTTCCACACTGAACTAGGCCCCAATTCCACTAAAAAAACTAAAAAAAGTTATTGCTCAGCTGAGACTGTTCTTTTTTTGAATTTATTATATAACTACAATTATAGTCTTGTGATGTAGATTGCTACCAGAAACTGTGTAATTATTGCTAAATAATGGTTTAGTAGGTGAGTTTTGTATAAAATTGCTCTTGGAAATCCAACAGTAATGAAATATTAAGAACATCGTACTTGAGCTTGTTATAACAGACTCAAGTTTTTACTTAAGCTTTTTATAACTTTAAAGCACCACGTTATGTAAAAATCGGACATATTATGTTTTTGCTCTATTAAATTGGCATCTAACTGTGATGAAACAATATATACAATTATACATGAAAGTCATATAACCAACACAATTTGTTTAAAAATAGTAGTCTCAGCTAAGCAATAACTTACGTTTTTTCGTGAAATTGAGGCCAGAGCTTGTTAAGTTTGTGACTACATGCATTGAGAGCATGTTCCTCGACACTTAATGTCACCCATGATGTCACCCTTCGACCATGTGTTGATTTTAATGTTACACTGATTTAGTTTAGGTCGGTTGTTAAAGGGTTCTTTCAACTCATATGTCACTCTCGACACCATTTACTGATTTTATCAATCGCCACGAGGGCAAAAGAGAAGCGAAGCCAAATTCTACAATTTTATGCTGAGCAGTATTCATACTACCATTTTATTTCGTGGTCACGATGCGACCCGGAAGCGGATGCTCTATCTAAAATCACATATTTGTTTGATGGACGAGATTTCAAGCTTTAGGTTATCTTATATCGGGCGACATAAAACATAGAAAGCTGGCGTGGAACATGATATAGAAGTAATTGATAGTATTGTTTGTTTCAGCCTGTTCGCTTCATCTCTGATATCGGTGGGACGGTGGGCTTGTTTTTAGGAACGTCGTTACTGAGTTTATTTGAAGTCTTGCAACTGCTTCTCGAGATAGTTTTATACCTGAAACACCGATTTAATGACCAACCGGTCAAGGATGTACCAACAAAAGTTTAATACTTTTAGCGACGAAATAGGAACCGTTGGCTCGCTTGTTGCTTCTTTCGCCGGTCACCGATGTATCAATAAAAGTTCTTGAGCTTTGATGGCGAAGAATCATTTGGAATCGGAACGTACTTTGGTGGTGAATGCACTCAGACGACGAACAATCAATTGGAATCGGAACGTACTTTGCTGTTGAATGCACTCAGACGCCGAACAATCATTTTGAACAGGAAAATACTTGGATGGTGAACGCACCCTAGCGTCGAACAATCATATTGAATCGGAACGCACTTTTATGTTGGTGATTTGCTTCACCTAGGACCCTGGGCACGAACGAATACACGTGTAGTTGTAGGATGGAACAATATGCAAGATTCCATTCATTCCATTTGGGGTGCGACAAACAAAAAACCCCTACAATGTCTTTTCGGTGAGAACGTCCGAAAGTATGAACGAACGGAAGGACGGACGGAAGTTCTGACGAAATGGTTTAATGTGGTTTCAAAACAGATTGGAAATTTCTGTTGTGTCTAATGTGTGTGATGATATTGCAAAGTGGACCATAATAAAACTTGGTTAGCCAATTAATTTCATCCACAGAAAATAAAGTCATTATTACAATTATCATTATAATATGCGCTTTCAACACCTGTCCATAGCTTAGTCCTCGCTTTACGTCTTTACGCACTTTGTAATACTTTTTTTGTATCTCGATATTTTATGCGCTATAATTATGTACAGGTGCCATACCACCGGTGGCTATACTTCGATATATTTTAAACATGTATAGCATGCACTGAATCAACCTGATATTGTGTTCTCAAAATGCACTAAATTGGGCAAATGAATGCACATAATATGATATTATTTATACTGTAAAAAGGTTATTGTAGAAAGTGTATTCAAAATTACTTTACCGTTATATTGTCAATAAAGTATAGGGGCTATATAATAGTGTCATTTTTATATTGTTTATTTTATTTCATATTCAATGCACATTAAATATCGTTTAACCACATATTCTAATTATTTTTGTCATGCTGTTTCTCTGTTTTTCAATTATCGTTACTCGTCGGCTGAGTTAACAGGTATTCACAAATCAACTACCCACCACAAGAAACTGTATCATTGATTAAGAATAAAAAATTGAATAAAAAATTTTACAAAAAAATAAATAATTTTTTACTCTTAATCAATGATACATTTACCTGTTCAAATAACCTCTACTAACTTGCGCTTCCGTAAACGACAGTTTGAGAACTTCATCACAATGTCATGTGGAGGACATTGCCGTTGTCAATGCTACCGAAGAACGTTGTTTGATGAGTACACTAAAGACACCACACACGTTTCAATGCATAATTAGGAGGCCGCGATAAACGGCTTCCTTCTTTGAATGCAATGTGAAATTCTCACCTGGAGGAAAAAGGACACGTTACTGCTAGTTAATATTATCAGCTGGAATGGTATTCAATATTGATCGTACTTGACTTAAGCATAAGGACAACCAATCATATCACACCATACCAAATTCTTGGTCAGTAACAGGCCATATGATTGGCTATCCTTGTTCTCCAATTAAATAAGATTAGTATTGAATACCTAACTTCAACAACCTTAATCTTTGTCTTACTCTCAATCTTATTCTTACTCTTATATCCACTTGGAGGAGAAACAAACTATATCTTAATTAGACCGAGATATAGAACTTAAAACAACACTCTTACAGCTACAACTGTTTTATTGCAAAAATCGGCCAATGTGAAGGTTAAATTAAAACCGAATTGATTATAATAAAAAAAACTACGAAATAACAAAACAAATAACGAGAAACTTAACACAATAACAAGAACTTTTCACGCAAAGAAATTTTGACGCCATTTTGAAGCAACTCAAGCGCAAAATATAAGTTTATGTGCGCATGCGCAGATAATAGAACCAGAACGGATTTAGTTAGCGCCAAAAACCAGTCATATTATATATAGAGGATATTACATAAGTGTCTTTCCATATTGAATTTATTAAACGAGTTGAATAAAATAATAAAATGCGAGGCTCTGCCGAGTTTAATAAACTCAATTTGGAAAGTCACAAATGTAATGTTCTTTTTATCACATGTTAGCCTTCTCCGGTTGAAACATAAAATAACTACTTTTTTCACTATAATAAACGCGCAACTTTGACGACGTCGCATATCCTTTGAATGACGTCGCGTGATAGCTTTATTACACTAGTGTATTATCAAAAATAAATAATGGCTTTATTACGCTACCGCGACGTCAAACATGTGATAAAACAATCCAAGGAATGATACACTGACACCAGATCTGATAAAATTAATTGACATTCATAAACATATGCAATGTTTGATGGAACTTTTGAGGTATATGTATCACTGGTTAAATTATATATATGGTGTTAAAGAAGAATTGTTACTGACGAAAAGAAGTATTACTCAAAGTTAGAGTTGCGCGGTATTACAGATATACCGATAGCCGTGGTGGCCTTAGGGGCAAACCAGCCCGAAAAAGATTAGGTAGTTAGGTAACCGTGGAATCATTTCCCATGCTTTCTCCCATTGAAATCCTCGGAATTACTGTGCATGGCGGTGTTCCTTTTCAACTCAAGTTACTATTTTACATAATTCTCAAATTCTATTTAAGTAAATAGTCTTTGTCGATATTCTTAAAAAAGCCTGGCTAAAATTCTGACCACAAACCATAGCTGTAAGTTTTATACTAATAAAGATGGTGGTATGCCGTGGTATTTCAGAAAAAACGTTGTATAGCCGGTGTCTTTTTTGGCGGTACGCGGTTTTGCTCAAAGTTATTACTGCAGACATCGTTACTTTCTTGGCTTGTACTAATATGCAAATGTCAGCTTGTACTTCACGTAACGCCACATCTAGTATTCGTTGTAGTAAAATATCAAAACACGTCAGACCTATCAGTATTTAAACAAATTACCTACAGTTCTTCAAATATCACATGAATGATATGTACGACGGATGTAACAGTTAATTGTGTACTTTGCTAATAATTTTCTTTCGTGGCGTTATGTACATGAACATAAATATAATAACCAGTTCTTTTGGATGCTTCACATTCCAGATCTAATTAATACACATCCGAACTAGTGCCAATATTTTATAACACGATTAACCACACAGAGTTATATAAACATTTACCCTTTCTCAGATCCATAAAAGAAAAGTAGATTTATTCAAACGTGTGTTCGCTGACTCGTTTCATCATGAGGCTGAAGAAAGTAGCGGAGAACAGAAGGATCAGGAAGAAGAACACAACGAAGAGAATTGTATCGAGTTTCTCCAGGAACATAGTCCAAGTATAGATCTCTTCTTCTTCTTCATCTTCTAGTCCAGGTTCAATCATAATGGCCTTCTCAAATTCTGCTTTCTTCTCCTTTTCTGCCGGGTTCATCATGTCAGCTTTATTCGATGTAGGATTCCCTTCTAGGTCTTCTAGAACAAAGGGAACCACTTTGGTGCTGCTTTGGTTTGTTTTGGATTTTTTCTTTGGACGTAAACATCGGACGCTGCACTCCTTGCTACCAATACTGGCCACGACCTTAGCTTGTATGATAGTGTAGAAGACTGAAAGGACACTGAGGAACAGAAGAACGATAATGAACAGCAAGAAGAGAGAGACCTGGAGAGAATTGTCAGGCAGAGTGTCGCTGACGATGGTAACGAAGATTCCGTAAGACAAGAAGATAGTGATAGCGAATGAACCTTTCTCACCGGAGCCGATGGGGACTAAGAAGATGCAGATATTCAGGAAAGCCAACATCAACAATGGCATGATGAGCGTAAAGGTCGTGAAGTTGGCACGGCGCTGGAGGTGGAATACGACGTCGATAAACCACGTGTTGTAGTTAAGGTACCTGTTGGTATCGACGCTGGAGATCACCCAAGCGGAGTTCTCGGTAAACTCGTCCAGATTAACTTTACCGTCGTGGAATAGTTTAACTGTAGTCTGTGTTTCATCAGATACGTAATATGTAATGGTGCACCTCTGTTCATCAAATGGGTAATACTTGATGTCCACATGACAGACAACACTGAAAATATACCGGATTGACATACAGTTACTGTTACATGTTTTAACACATTTTCCAACTTTAAGACCCGTTGTTATGGAAACGGAAATGGATTTCAAGAAACAAAAATAATTCAAATGAAAATATGGGGTCGATGTTACGCAACTGACACATTTTTATCAAAATCTAAGAGTATGCGTGGCCAAAATTATTTGGTGCTGTCAGATAATTGCTCTTAAACACTGTGAATGATCATTAAACGTAACGAAATGTTAGGCATGAAAACAAAACACGTTAGGTTGTTCATGAAGTGGATTATGGATATTAGACTTAGTGCTTCATTCTCATCGATGTCATTCTTTGCAACGGGGATAAAATAACTTGACTCCGGGTCAGTAACTTATCCACGATCCACGAAAATTACCCTCGCCTTGTTAACATCAAATGTGAACGAAATCACGTGTATTTAGTCAACATTTGTTTCTTAGAAAAGAGTATCCTACATGTAAATTTCCCTTTCTGGTTTCTGTGTTTTATCGTACAATTACACACGAGGTTAGACGCGTAGTAATTAAAAGTATGTTTAAACTTATCTAAAACTCGATATTAAGATTTGTAATAGACCTATAGCTCTAATATTCTGCTGGCGAATATCAATATTAGAAAGAAGACACTCGATCTGTAAAATCGTGGAGGACCGTTACACGTACACTTTAAAATGTAGACTGAAGCGTTTGACCAATGTGCCTTTATTACAGTACTTGCTCTTATAATTTGCAAAACCTATAGCGGAGTACTAATAATTGTTGAGCCAATATTTCAATTTAAAAACGTAAATCGGAATTTATAAACTGTACACGTTTCAATCAAGTACAGATTTTTTAAAAATATTTTAAGTATAATTCCAGGGAATGTTTATTTACTTTTTCTGTATTAGTACTAGTTAATAACTAATTCTAACATGACCGACGCTTTTGCTTGTATACACAAAGAACATATATATTTATAATTGCGTGTTTGAATCGTATCAAAATCGAAATAAAATATGGAAATGTTATGCAACGATTTGGTTGTTCTGACGCTTCAACGGCCTTCGTGGTTAATTCCAATTTTCTACGCGTCAGAATTCCAAACCGTTGTATAACAGCCGGTATGCTATTGATTTTCGTATTTTATTATATTTGAAAGTATAATTCCAGCGGTTCAGATTTCGACTTTGAATGCTGACAACAAAGTGATTAATGATGTATTGCAATGCTTCGTATTCACCTGTATATGCCTTCAGGAACCCATTGTACATGACCAGTCTTGGTGATCTTGGCGATATCTGACCCAGCGTTACCTACAACACCTTCACCATCAAACTCCTGTAGAAATAGATTATAATAAATGTTAAAGGGGCATGCCCTGAACCTGAAGTGTCTCGAATAGCAATCAAATAGGTATCATTTTAATACCTAAGTCAAATAATGAAACCCCTGTAAAAAAGTTGCGAAATATCCCGCTAGTTTTTTTAAAAAAAAAATATTTAAAGAATAACTAAATATCGTTGTCGTCAATAAAAGGCTGACAGCCTTTTATTCAAATCGATATACAACATTTTGAAGCGCGCATTATCTAAGATCATACACATCTCCCGTATTCTTTGGCGTTATAGAGTAAACTGTTTAAGTCAATTTTTCTTTGACTTTTCGGTAATAGTTTGTTTTACAAGTGATGATATAAACGCAATTTTGTTGTATGCAAACCATGACACTCCAGATTCTGGGCTCCTTTAATAATAATATACTAAATACATGCACGCACATCTTTTGGACAGGCGCCGTCTTTCTTCCTCAATCGTGATAGCTCGGTCATTTCCGTTTGTCTCCGGAAAAAACAAAATGCATAAAGGCCGAGGTGATCAGAATGCGTCTGCCTATGTAGGTCACTAATTAAAGTACGACTGGTTTTCAAAATACAAGAGGCGTCCAATTAATATTTGAACAGTGTTGAACATCTGGTAAGTTTATGTTACAAATGCAAAAGACACATTATGATTATACTCTTTTTCGAAAGCTCACAACTATAGCTGATGCTCTTTATTTTATCGTTCGGTTATGTTTTGGGCATCGTGCATAGTAATTGTTGTATGTGATGTTTTATGTTTTCCGTGCTCGGCTTGTTAAGTTGAGTGCTGCCTTCCTTGTCCGACTTCATATTATGTTTTCAAAGACAAAACAATAAGTTTAAAATTAATGCATATTTAAAGAAGTTTTGTGCATAATAAATTAAAGCTGGATTTCCGAGCATGATCCTGAATGTCTGGAATTAGGGTCAAGCTCAAGTACAATTAATCTCTTTCTATAAGATAATAAATGATTTCAATGTTCGTTATCTGTTGTCCAGAAACTGTGTCAGTATTCTGAAACTGATAAGGAATATACAATTTCAAAACAGTACAAATAATTTAAAGGAAATGGAGAACAGAATGGAGCTTAAAGGGGCATACAATGTATATGCCCAGAAACTGGAGTGTCTTGGTTTGCATACAACAAAATTGCGTTTATCACTTGTAAAACCAACTAAAAACCGATAGGTCAAACAAGAATTTGACTTAAAAATTTACTCTATAACGCGCGCTTAGGTATTTTGTATATCAATTTGAATAAAAGCCTTTTATTGACGACAACGATATTTAGTTATTCTTCATATTTTTTTTTCTAAAAAACTAGCGGGATATTTCGTAACTTTAATTTAGGCTATATGCAATAAACTAGTCCCCATAAGCTACTAAAATATCATCAAAATTAATAAATGAAAACATTATCGTGTATACATACCTTTAGAATGATCAAACTCGGCCGCCATATTTGATTTACCGGAACTTTTATAGATTCTGTGTTCGCGAAGGAAGCCGGATCCCACGTAATCACTTCATCGTCCCACGTGATGGTGAAGTATCCAAGAATTGAGAATTTTTGTTCAGCGGTATCGAACTCGAGCAAACTCTGAGGAACGAACTTGGTAATCAGTTCAACAAACACTGATTGGTCGTCACGTGGTCGGATTCTTGTATCGTACCTAATATAATAATAATAATAATAATAATAACAATAACAGCAACAACAACAACAGCAATAACAACAACAACACCGATGATACTAATAACAACAACAACGACAACAACACCGATTATAATAATACTAATAATAATAACAAAAGCAACAACAACGACAACAATAACAACAACAACACCGATGATAATAATAACAACAACGACGACAACAACACCGATGATAATAATAACAACAACGACGACAACAACACCGATGATAATAATAACAACAACAACGACAACAACACCGATGATAATAATAACAACAACAACGACAACAACACCGATGATGATAATACTTATAATAATAACAGCAACAACAACGGCAGCGACAACATCAATAATAACATCGATGATAATAATAACAACAACAACGACAGCAGCAGCAACAACAACAACATTTATGATCATAATAATAATAATTATAATAATAACAGCAACAGCAGCAACAACAACAACAACAACAACAACAACAATAATAATAAAAGTAAAGACTTGCATCTAGTAACTCAGACTTTGACATCAAAGTGTTCTTTTCGTTCAAATCATGTAATCATAATTTTTTTTTCGGGCCCCGTAAGGGTAACCCCGTTTATTTCGTATATATATGTATACATTCATAATTTATGATTTACAGAATATTGATGTTTAGACAAGGCATAAAGGTGAACATTAAGGAGAGAGTTTGCAGTGTTGAGTAAACTGGGTAGTATTTTCACATATATTAAATAAGATTTAATTTGTGATCAAATGTGAATAGTTTTTCCAATCATTGTCAAACTTTGATACTTTTTTTTGCGATATATAATTCTGTGTTAAGGAGTAAGTTGACCTGGTTCTTTAATATATTAACTGAAAGAGGGATGTTCTTGTAATCATGTAATCATAAATGTCTTGATTTTAAAGACCCATTAAGCCCAAAACGGTTATTTTCAAAAAGCAATAACTTTGTAACCTATCTACAGAATGATTCATTTTGAGCATTTTTGTTTAGTCCGAAAGGTGGAAAACACCATACGATTGAAGAACACGAAATACAGCATCCAGTTGGTTAGTTTACAAAATAATGAATTTTAAACACTAAAAACATGTGGTATGATTTGTAGTCTAAAGGAAGCAACGCTTGCAAAATTTGTATTTTGTCTTCCATATATTTTACCTAAATATGATTTTGGCATACTATTTCGACATAACTATATAGTTAACATTATGTAGTCAATTATTGGTCATTTGTGAAAAACATACTAATTCCTTGTATTTACTGGATGTCGAAAAAAGGTTTGGGAGAGATAATGGGGCTTTTATATAAATTTAGGTAAGTGTACAATGGGTAACAGCAATTATTTTACATGCGGAATTTCATTTGTCTAGATTCCAGACCCAACCGTAGTAACATCATGCAATTGACTGAGATTCCAGTGGACTTTGAACTAAAAGCGCGCGAAGTAGGCAAATCCAATATCATGCGCTTATAAAAATGCACAAACAGCTAATTCAGCTCATTCAGCACGCGAACCTCTTTCTTCTAGGCACCCCAAGCGCCGCAAGTTACAAAAGTACTTTAAACCATGAAAGTACATTTTATTTGTGTGATATTGATGTCTTTGAATATATCCAAGTTGAAAGCCTTGTCTATTCATAATGAAATATAATTCAGCTATTTTCTCAACTTTAATCAATCAATTAGCATGAAGATTTCACACACATTGTACAACTATCGATTACTACATGTATTTCAATAATTATCTATAAAACACACCATTTATACACTTAAGAATATAGAAATTAGAATTAATAATTGATCTTAATAAACACGAATTGCAGAAAAACGAGTCACGGTCACTAGAAGGCCAACCTTAAAATTATCGTATAAAGCCTATAAGTCTGTACTCGAAACCAGAAAAAAATTGCTGAACATTCAAATTATCGGTACAATGTCTGAGATTAGCAGACCCGCAGATGCCATGGAAAATTGCATGCTAGTAAAGTTTAATTTTTGTTAATGGTAATGAGTTTCAGACTTAAATCGATGCTAAATAAGTCTTCCGACCGTCAAACATCACGTTGTAAAACAAAAATATAATACTAAGTCAGACAGGGAAGGCAGCAGCCGAGCACAGAAAACATACAAGTGTCACAGATAATGTCAAACGTACAAATCTAGCAACTACAAAAACACGGCATCCCGTCCCGAAAGTATGCCACCTCAGCCAGTCAAACTAAAACGGAACGAGAGCAAGGTGACGAGAAAATAACAACCGGTCATTACACACCACAAGGACAATCTACAACATATACATAGTGTACATGCACTTTTGAAAGATACGAAGCAGCCTTGTGCTGGACTACGAAATTGCAGAATTGCACATACAAAATGAACACAGTTTCATAAAAGGCACAATGGCAAAATATTTTTGTATTCTTTGTCCAACCAGTACTACAGTAGCCTTTCAACCTCTCCGTATAAAACAAGTTCAGAGTTCAAAGACGGCGGAATATAAGTTTTGATGTCAGATTGTCATTATAAAACAACGTTAATATATTCCGCAGTTCGAAACGACGAACACAAAGATTATAAATAATTCAAGACTTACCCGAATAAAGAATGGTTGAACAAAGTTTTCAAAATTTCAACATCTCCTGCATTAGAACAATAAATGAACGTCACCAGCGTAAAAACGAAGAAAATGAGTTTCACACCCATCTTCGTTTTCTTGAGATGTCACTTGTTCCGTACCCCCGTATATGTTTAATGATTCTCGGTCATGTCAGCGCCTTTTTCTTCAGCCGCCTCACCTATATTTTCAGGAGTGTCTAAAAAGTAACCGCTATTCCAAGTTTTTTTTAAATTAAAAACTAATCGGACGATTTTCTCAATTATTGAACAATAGAATGAATCCGATTGATATTGATTTAGGTGTACGCTTAATATGGTGTTAATTCTTATATTTTTTTAATTGTCAATCATTGCAGTAGATTTAATTAGTACTGATAAAGCGTTGCTATGAACAATGTTTCAATATAAGTATGGATAAAAAATTATAAAAAATATTTTCTCAGCAATGTTACCCTTACCAGTGGATCAACAAGCCATGGAACTATTTTTTAACTGACTATCATTCTGACAAAAAGATAATAGTAAGTCGGACAGGGTAGGCAGCGTTCAACTTAACCAGCCGATCATAGAAAACTTAAAAACCAGACACAATACCCAACACACAGCCGAACGAGAAAATGATCCGCCCAAGTCCCAGCTGTCAAAAAGCCGAATGAACTAGTTGCAGAAATCAAAAAGCTGAACGCCCAAGCTGAATGACCTAGTTTTAACAGTTGAACGGTGGAAATACCTGGTTTTAACTGTCTGAAATCATAAGACAGCTATACCAGCGTTCCTCCTTGACATGCTGCAACCTGGGGTCTTAACCCGAAAAAGTTCGTTTCTGAAGCGGGCGAAATGTAATTAAACATGTAGTATGCGTATAAATAAAGTAGACGCCAGTTTTTACCTGATAAATTTTATAAAGGAAGCCGGCAGACAACAGCAAAATGAACTTAATAATTAACAATATCTCTCTTAAGGCAACCCTAATTCGGTCAACATCGAAATGTTTTTGAACAACCCCATTTTTGTATTTTTTTTTAGAATTTGATCTCAGTGCATTGAAGCCGGGTGGGTTTTTAAGTTCCTTAGTACTTACTGTTTTTTTTAATATCAAACCGCGCGTGTTAATTATTAATTCATTATTTATTATGTCAAGTAATATAACTTGTAAACAGTTACAGCTCTGGTCGATTCCAAATTCCTAAAGCCAATACCAAAGTAATGGAACGAACCGTGCGATGACCGCAGCGTCTTAAGCTTATATAAACTCAATGTCAATATTGGCATAAGGCAATAATTAGATTCGTCCTTTGGCTCAATATGTAACCAACAGCATGGGGTCAATTATGAGAATATATATTATTATCCACTGCTGATTTCATAAGTGTTCGTTCAATACCACAAGTTAACTCTGTCCTAATTTCGAATAATCCACAAACTTTAGCCAAGTAAGACATTTGAACAGAACTCCACGGGATTTGTATTTAGTATACCACTAAGAACTAATAATTAAATTGCTGAATCATTGGAACTTTAAACTGAGATCAAACTGACACGCCTTATGTAGTTTTCTTCATATGAAGTAGAGCAAATTTTAACAAGTTTTAGCTGTTCAAAAATCGTTTGCAGAGCATATCCATTTATCATAAAATGCTTTAAGGTATAGCATATCAATGTAGACTGCAGAGTCAAAATTAAAATAAGAAAGCTGGAAAGCTATATAATGTCGTTGATATATAATCAATTTAACCGTTCTGCTCAGTGTAAAACTTATACAATAATCACCTTGATGGCCAAGTCGGTATATCGGCCGCGTCATATCAAAGACGAAACAAAGATAATACGCGTACTAGTGTTTTCTGTCTTGGCGCTAAGAATATAAGGACGACATTCATGTCGAAGGATAACATAACAGATGGGGTGCCAAGAATGATTAATAGAAGTAAACAATGTATTTCGGCTTTTTGACAACTGTAACTTGGACTGTAAGAGGCGTAGTTTAATTTTTTGGTTAAGTTGTATGTTTATGATAAATCCAAGATCTAGAATCATGGTGTGTCATGTAATTGTGAAGCGCAATAGCATAATGTTTAAATAATTGACATTTATGTGTATTTGTATGTTTGTATTTGGGCATTGTGTCGTGTGTGTTTCTGTTTTCTATTTTCTGTGCTCGGTTGTTTCAGTTGAGTGTTGGTTTCCCTGTCCGATTTTTTGTTTTTATTATCTTTTGGTAGAACTTGTTAAACAATCGACCTGAAATAAAAACATTACGTTCTCACAGGTTCCATAGGCAATGTGCCATTCACCAGTCCACTGGTTGTGCCCAATAAGAACTAATCATTTAACTACGTGTAAACGTGATATAATGTAATTTGTACCGCGTCAATGTGATCATTACTTGTAGTGAATAGGCAGGGTAGAGACTATAGTCTCTGGAAAGGGTAATGATATTCAATTCTTTCGAGGACTGCTGACATTCTTACACAAATAATATATTTAATTTGTGAAATTTGCGAAATGACAATGTTTTAGCGTACAATCCCTACCATTTGACTTGAGATTTATAACAAATGATATGCTCGGCTACGATATGTTTAACCTAATATGCTTTGATTGGCTTTACTATCTACTAGTATAACAACAGCTTTGATAAGCTTACGATTCATAACAGTTGCTTAAATTGGCTATGCATTTTATAACACGTGTTTTGATTGGCTATACCATTAATAAAAAGTGATTTGATTGGCTATGAATTGAATAGCAGTTGTTTTGATTTGCAATGGGATTCATAACGCCTGCTTTGATTGGTTATGCATTTCATAACATGTGCTTTGATTGACTATGAGATTGATAACAGTCTCTTTGGTTGGGGTTTAATGTCATACAGACATTAATTCAGTGTTATGTAGGCTATCCAATCACATTATTCGTACAATGGGCCCAAACAATCATGGAACTACATGTAATCATTAGCTGATTATGTATACTGGTACTTTGTTTCGATATGGTATAACGTTGTTTCTGATGGGTGCTGATTTGGTGGTTATTCTTATGACATAATTTTATCGGTTTATTGAGATTAGTAACTGTCTGCTGACTATCATACTAGTTGTGTTTGACTGATTGCTTGACGGTCGAGGTGGGATGTTGGGTTTTTGTAGTTGTTCGTTCGTCTTTGGCTTGCTTGAAATATCCATTTATGGGGATGTGGATGGTTCGTTCTATGCCTGACTCTTGCGTGGATGGCTAGGCTCTGTGTGGCTTTGGATTGTCTGTGCGCTACAGTATTAACTGATCACTGCAGCAGGTGTTAAGTGCCGTGTGGCGGCTGTAAAAAGTCTCCCCATACTTCACTTCAGTGTAGTTATCATCTATAATTACCTCCCTTTATGGCTAATTATAAACATAATTCGAAGTCCACAGTGTCTCAATCATTGCGGAGTTAGTATATAGGCTTGCTTCAAATACCGGTATTCATTTTTTGGGATGTGGATGGTTGGTTCTATGTCTGACTCTTGCGTGGATGGCTAGGCGCTGTCGTAGTTTCTGTGTGGCTTTGGATTGTATGTGAGCTACAGTATTTATATTTGTCATCGTGATTCGTACTTGTGGTCTGTGTTTTTTGTGCTGTCTCTGTTAAGTGATGCCCTCCCGGTCAGTTTTGAAGTGATGAAGGTTTCATTATTCTATGGTATGTACCTCTGGTAACGTTGCACAATATACATGGTTCAATGAAAGTTAAAACATATTAAGTAAATTCTTATTGATCAAGAGCGGGCGGGGGGACGAGATTGTTCCAAAACATTACTCCATTTCTGACAGGACCATTATTCATAATAATTATCCAGTACATATTAAACTTTTGATTTGCTCAAACATGTAGGTTATATAATCACCCACGGGTATTTCTCAAACGTCAAAATGTAGGTTATATTAATCATTCTAGTTTGTTTCACACACTAGTACGTCAACTTGTATGTTATATTAATCATTCTAGTGTGTTTCACACACTAGTGCGTCAAATTGTAGGTTATATTAATCACTAACGTGTGTTTCACACACTAGTACGTCAAATTGTAGGTTTTATTAATCACTAACGTGTGTTTCACACACTAGTACGTCAAATTGTAGGTTATATTAATCACCCACGCGTGTTTCACATACGTCAAAATGTAGGTTATATTAATCATTCTAGTGTGTTTCACACACTAGTACGTCAAATTGTAGGTTATATTAACCACTAACGTGTGTTTCACACACTAGTACGTCAAATTGTAGGTTATATTAATCACCAACGTGTGTTTCACATACGTTGAAATGTAGGTTATATTAATCACCCACGCGTGTTTCACATTCGTCAAAATATAGATCACTTTTACGTACAATGTACGTTTATAGATACATAAACTTAATGGTTATATCATTATTAAAAATGAATTAATTATTAACAAGCGGGAACGAATTTAGTAACTCCAGCTTATAACTACATATTTAACTTTTCAGTTATCGCCTTGCTGCATATTTAACTAAACAGTAAACATACATGTATCAGAGAAAACAAATACAAATAGCGTATAGATCTACTTATTATACCCTATATGAAAAATGAAAGAAGGTTGTTCGATGTATATAATTGAATATACATGAACAGTAATAATCTACCGTATTTCACAGTACATGAATAGAGAAAGTTATATATATAACAATTTTCTATAGTGTGTTTCATCCGTTGGGATCGATTTATCATTTACTGTTATTCTTATGTTTTAGGACTTTTGACGGTCTTTCAGCCCTTTTGTTGCTGAAACTGGGTCTTTTAGCCTCATGTAGCGGAACCTTGGTCCTTCTGTTTTTATGGCTTAAACTACATGTAGGTCGTTCAGCTGTTTTGATAGCTAAGAATGACTTTCGACGTTTTGACATCTGAAACTTGGACCTTCAGCATTAAGTTCATTTTCTCGTTCAATTGTGCGCTGGGCGTTGTGTCGTGTAATAGCGGTCTAAGTTATTTTTATGTTTTGGTCGTTCAGCTGTTTTGATAGCTAAAAATGACTTTCGGCTTTTTGACATCTGAAAGTTGGACCTTTAGCATTAAGTTCATATTTCTCGTTCAGTGGTGCGCTGGGCGTTTTGTCGTGTAATAGCGGTCTAAGTTATTTTTATGTTTTATGTGCCCGGCTGTCTTTTCTGTCCGATTTGTATAATCTTTTGCGGTTAGTTCTACGTGAATTGTTGACATTACGCTAGTTGTCTATCAAGTTATTATTGTAAACACCTTCTAAACGTTGAATTTATAGCACATTACCTAAATCAGTGTAGCAATACCAAGTGACTTGTTGCTTCATGTCTAAGATGAAAACAATAATAGCCATAAGTATTTTATTCATTCATCCATTTCTATGAAATCTACGCCATGTTAAGGGGAAAATTATTTGCTTTTCGTGAAATATATTAAGATCTTTTTCAGCAGCTTTGCCGTTTTATCCAGCACCTTGTAAAAACCTGTCTCAAGCCGATTATTTTCCAAAGTTTTACAGGGTGCTGGACAAAACGGCCAACCGTTTCTAGGAATTGACCCTCAACTAGCACTAATCTGCTTCTATATCTGCACGTTATGCATCCTCATTCTTTACATCACGTTCTTTTGAAAGTATGTATACTTTGGAAACATCTAATATAATTATAATGCAGAGTTCCAAAGTCAGAAAAACAATTCCAACCACGCCAACTGCATTAGAGGACGTACGCGTGTCACGTTTACTCACCAGTTTGTTTAATGCTGCAGATGTAGACTTTTTATCAATCTTTGTTTCTGCAATTAGTTGCCTTAAAACATCCGCGTCTGTCATGTTATCGGAAAACCTGTTTGAGTTACAGTAACAAGGCCATATATATAGCGGCTTTATGTCGCTGTATTTAGAAGCATTGAATTGTCCGTCATCACCGTTGGTGGCTGTTGTTGTTTGTGTGATTAAACTCGTTCCTGACGTTGGTATTGCATTTGTCGGGCTTGTTGTCACGGATGGTGTGGGGTTTGTTGTCTCGGATGTTACAGTGTAAGTTGTCACGGGTGTTGTGGGGTTTGTCGTCACGGATGTTGTGGGGTTTGTCGTCACGATTGTTGTAGGGTTGGTTGTAACGGCTGTTGAGGAATCTGTTGTCACGGTTGTCTCGGTCAGTGTTGTATTGGATGTGTCACTACCGTTTCCCACAGTTGTGGTTTGTCCAGTACTTGTTGTTTGTGTATAAGTTGTCGTAGCATTAGTTGTAGTCGATGTTGTAATCAATTCACAAATTGGATCGGCCATTGACCAGTGACTGTTGTTTTGGCAAACGCTCATGTTTTCACCGAAGAGAAGAAACCCAGGATTACACGTGTAAGTAGCCATATCATCAACGAGCGATCCATTATATGATACCAGTCCATTGGTCAAACTCATGGGAACACCACAATCTGTGAAAACATATCTTATAAATAATAAACAACAAATGGTAATACATGTGGTCACGTGACACCCGATTGGTTGGCTGGCTTAACGCTGTCATAAAGCAGTATCTATCTGACATAATTGGACATTTATAAAATGCTTAAATACTGTAATAACACCATTAGTGTGTTAGTTTACGCATCCAGAGATAAACTAGCTTACTTAGATATTTATTATTTCGATTTCAACATCGCCATTCGGCATTTGACAGCACAGCAAGACACGGTAGGCGTTGCACTACTTAAATATACAAAACAAACAACTAATTATAGTTACAATTAATAAGTCTACTAAATATAACTAACCTGGAATGCACTGTCGGTACACTGTTTTATAGATTAAGGCGCTGTTTGTGTTACAGTCGTGAGTGGGTCCACACATTGAGTACATTCTACATTGTGTATAACTAGCATCATACATCCAACACTTCTCTGCCAAACATACAGATAAACACGTGGTTATCGTAGACAGTTGATGAACACTAGATGGCGCTCTGTCAATCTCGTTAAACATCATTCTAGATACAGCAAATGATGGACAATCTGTAATACCAAAATAGTAATTACACTCTTAATACGCTTATGTAATAGTTAGAATGTTACATCCTGCATTTTGATTGGCCGATAGAAATTCGCGCCAACACATGACGTCACGTCTGTTAAGAGCAAAAATTTAATGATTTTTCATTTAACCGCCAAAAATCAGTGTTTTCATTTGGCTCAAAATGTTATATTCTAATTATAGTTCTCTCTACTTTTTGTCCAATCATAAACCTCGGATTTTCAAATTTTAGAGAACTTGTCCTGTCCTAATATATTTTTATACTAATTTATTTGAGGTCGATTGTGAAACAAGTTTTCCCAACTTCTATTAATCACTCTCGACACCTCATTCCTGATGTTATCCATCGCCACAAGGGTATGAGAGAAGAGAAGCCAGTTTTCCTTTTATGCTGAGCGTCTAGCAAGGGAATTTCTGGTACCATTTTTATTTCGTGTTTGGTATGACGCGACCAGGGATCGAACCCGAGACCTCCCGCACTCGAAGCGAACGCTCAACCACTAGGTTATCGAGGAGGCGGTCCTAATATATAAAGTTTGTTTAGATTGAAGAAAGAAAATATTATTTAGAAACGTGAAACAAGTGTTCGACTCTAATGTCTTAGTGTCTGATAATGTCAGGTGATCTTTTCAAGACTATGATTTCTCTAAAACTGACTTCTTTCCAATTCCAGGTCGAGTGCCCCTCCCAAAACGAGTTCCCGCCCTTTGTAATATCTCTTCGTTTAAGCCTATTCGCGCCTATCTAGAATTCTCAGAATCTTCAATTTGGAGTCAATTCATACATATTAAAATGCTGTTTAGAAGTGATAGAAATTAAAATGTTTTAAATAAAACGCTTAGAACAGAGCACAATCCATTTCGACCATACTTCATTTCGATTTGTTGTTAAATTGTTAACAGTTCAGTTGTTTACAGTTGCTGCTTGATTTAAATAGCGGATGAATACATGGCAAACCTTTTTTCTTCTATACTAAATGAAGTAATTAAACGCAAATTTATAGTTGTCCTACTCTGTAATAAAATTCATTTTGATGAGTGCATTTACACCGGAAGTTGACCCGCCTTTTATTGAGAACCTATTTGGTCGAATTTTTAGTTGGGTCATGAACGTTTGTACTAGCTTGGTAGCATTTGAAAGTGTTTAATTGCGGCTATATTCTATTAGTGTATAAGAAGTGTTGCTAACGCAGATGTTGCGTGTGTTTTGCAGTCAGAACGCGATGGGATCCGCTTTTTCACAATTCACATACGTTACGGGTACGCTGTGGAAAGTTAGACCATGCTTGACCCTTGTGTTATAATTGCGTCCATTGTGTCAGCTAACCATTGAACATGCGTTTGTCTATTCTGACCAAAGATCGCCTTCGACAGCCTATTTCGTTACAAACATGTTTATTGCGTCCGTAACCCGTTGGGCAAACGTTCTGCTAAATTCACCAACACCACCAACTTCTACGCAGAGGTTTGCCAACATACTCAAATTCAGGTAAACTTAGTATAACTTTATCCAGCGTTCAGTCAAATGTTATGCTTTGAACATATACTGAACAGTGTCATCACCTTGCAATGACAAGTACGAACGAATTAGACCCCTCGGCTAGCACCCAAAAAACAGTTTGCCCAAACAACTAGTTTCAATGTGACTACATCACTCAGTAATCAGTTCATCTGAGGTGGAAAATTGGTCCAGTGGTAAGGGATACTGACAGCTAACCCGAAGGTTGTGGGTTCGATCCCTGCTTTTCAGTGTTTCCCACCGAACATAACTAATACTACTAACAGTCTTTTGAACGAGACGTTGAGCGAGGTCCGTGTATGATGCTTTACATCAGGCACGTAAAAGATTCAGGGACTCTTCTGGAACCGAAGCATTTTCTGTACCATGCACTATCCCCAAAAACTAAAGAGACTAACCTCTTCTTGGGGCCTCGCCCATGTGGATTTCGTGTGGCGAGGATAAATAAAAGCATATAAATCGAAAAACCGGTTTAATTTGGATGATACAACTGACCTGAACTACATGTGTAGGTATATGTTCTTGCATTAGTGGAACTATAACTGAGGTCTGTACAACTGGCACATAAACATCGGTTTTCCTCCGGGCGATATTCTACAGCAAGGACGGTGATATTGTCTATCAATTCAATGCAGTGTGTTACATTATGTATGTCAGCGACATAATAAACCATACATGCATCGTCAATACCACAATGATCGCATGTCTGAAGTACACACTGCGCATGCGTGAGATCTAAAATAAATTAAAAATAACATACATGTATTATTATATACTTATTGTAAACAATGCTATTTAAATAATAATACAAGTGAGCCTTTTTCCAGGAAACCTGTGATTATTTGACATGATTATTTTTCAAAATTTCAGAAGGTCGTAAGCCCATGAGGATACAATATCATGGTGACAAATGCACGATGTAATTACTACATATATATGAGCCAGTATCCATGAATTTCTGATAATTTGACGTACTGTAATTATTGTATGAAATTAAGGTTTAAAAAAAGGTTTTAAATAATAAAAAAAATGACCATCTATTGATTCAGAGTTAAATAATTTCACTATTTATGTTGAAATAAATTGCTTGGTTAACATGGTGACAAATTTAGGATAGGTGTGTACTGAATATGCGGTCATGATACGGCACGCTGTTTTATGCACATTAATTTGAGTAATATCATTACTTTTCGCGGCATTAGAATAGGAACGAGTGGAAGCTCTGTTACGATGTGTTCTTAACGACTGATTCCTTCACGCATCTCTAATGGTTTTAAGCATTTTCAGATATTTCCATATAGCCATAGAAGACATTAAACTATAGCAGGTATTATTTTAAGAGCTTTAAAAAATGCCCTTGAAATATGCGGCTGCTCACTCTCAATCAATTATCGTGATGTTGCAACTGGTTCGGAATGATTGTATTAACTACCAAGGTAAAACTATGGTAGTTTTTAAAATGTATATTTTTGTGATGAGCCAAAAACATTTTTAGATTTCAAAATGACAGAATGACCGCACTAGCGCTTGTGTTACTTTTCAGAGGTGATATTTTGGTTATAGTTTTAGTTGTTATACGCTCCTCCAACCATGTCATTGTTTTTGTCGCCACTCCTGTGTGAAGAGCCCTTTAGTATGGTAAGGGCATGTCCATGTTTTTGTCCTGTTTTTATTTTTCAGTATATTTTCAACATGTATGCATTTGTAACGGCTCGGGTGCGATATAGTTTGACATAAGATTGGTTGTATCTCGAAAATAAATGTATAAGCTTGCTACTGGAGAAAACAGTATGTGATTAATTACCATTTTGGAAAAGTTACACGACTGTTTGTAAAGTTGGTGGTGTCACAATTTCGATACGAGTCACTTCCCTGTTAATCTATATCTAGTGATTGAGAGACCAGTAAGTCGATACAGACCCCTATGTTTTAAGTATGTTTTACTTGAAAATAACATTGACTGACGTTGCTTTTTGAAGATTTTCAACAAAATTAGTGTATCTAAAATATTTGTTTAACAGACGTTGGTGATTTCTGTAATACATATACATCACTGAAGGACATTAATTTCAATGAATTTTGTCATATATTCCTGCTATTTCCATGAATCTATTTTTATTTTAACTGGTAACGCTAAAGAAGACGGCCATCTTAGACGCCATCTTGAATTTCACAGAACGCCATCAATTTTGCAATTTATGCTTGCAGTGTCAGAACTTTCACATATAACAATTCATTTCGGTAGACAGTATACCTTGTTGATCTAGAGGTTACACCGGAACTTGTTTCTGAGATTGTCACACTCCATTACCCCACCCACTTTTACTGATTTTTAAGCATCTATATTAAATCAAAAATGGTTTTATTTGTTATCTATGCCACGTTATTTTCATCTGTTTATAATAAGGTTCATATCCCAATTACTTTACTATGTACTTTATGGATATGTGCAGTTAGGTTACATGGAAATGAAAATAAACACTGTCATAAAAGCAGCTTTAGTGTTTCCAATAGTGCCCTTAGATATGTTAATTTTTCGGAAACTTCCCCAACCTAGATCTTTCTAGACTTTTGATATGTTATTTGACAATGTTTTCTGATGCCAAAACAGTCAAATTTGTTTCTTTTGCAATTTGTTTGAGGTTAAGCCTATTTTTACTGTAGAATGACTGGACTATGTTCCGAATATTGCCGAGTATCTCGTTTGGGTACGGAGTATTGAACAACATTATTACTACAAATACTCATTTAAACCCCTTTCACAATTGTCGTAGGAATTTCTTCGTCGCTCGACGCTTGCGAATCTACGTCGTAATGTACCGTCTTACGTCTGGAAATGGTAATTATCAACAACATACATTAATCGCTTAGCAGGTAATAAAAATATCAGTATATCAGTATGACATTAAATATATACTTAGTAACAATATACCTGTATATCTAAAGACTCTAAACACGTTTAATTATTTCATAAATATTGTATGCATAAGAAAGCCATAATTTGAATAAGGATCAACTGTTCTCTCTGTTGTAACATGTGGACATTCAAAATATCTCGAAACAAACGAAGCCTAAAATATGCCGCGTTGACACAGGTCAGCGGACCACAAAATACATTCTTATTATTATATTAATTATGCATACATGTATTTCAGTTTAAAACTAGTATTTAGCAAGTTCCTACATGCAAATATTTATTCAGCAATGTATTCGAAAATTAAGAATTTTGGTCGACAATTTGATTAATTATCAGCTGCTGAAACTTATTTTTAAACGAGCTAATACATGTAGTTCGACAATGCTATTATTGTTCGACTGACGTAAGTCGATCGTACGACGGACGTACGTCGATCATACGACGGACGTGCGGCGACAACTGTTCATCGTAAGACTGTCGTGCGTCCGTCGTGCGACGGAGGGTGCACGATACTTCCCAAATATGCATCGTAGAGCCGTCGCACGTCCGTCGTGCGACAATTATGACCGCTCCAAAAAATTACCCTTTCCAGACTCAAGTCGTTACATTTCGATGTAGTTTTGCAAGCGTCGTGCGACGAAGAAATTCCTACGACAATTGTGAAAGGGGTTTTACTTACAATAGCCAGGTGTACGTTATACCATGATAGTGATATGCCGAAACGTCAATCACAAAAGAATAAACACTTCATAATTGTCACTTACCTATAGTGGACAGAAGACACACGTAGACGCATAGAACAGTCAACAGCATCGTCTTGTTTCAGCTTTTTAGAGCACAGCAATACACTTTTACATATTAGCACTTTGCGAATTAACACACGGCAAACCGCAATTTATTTATTTAAACAAACAAGGGATTTACCCAGCCCCTAAATCACGTATTGTAAAAATGAATGGAAGTGTTTCTTTCAATGCATTTGGTGCAGACGCATCTTAAATGTTTCCAGCTATAACTTAATCTACCCTAATAAACCTTAATAAATGTCAAGTAGTACTGAAATATTGTTTGTTTAACGCATTTACATCAGACAATGCCGTTAGTTATATATTTACAGTTAAAACACATTCCACCAGAGGAAGATACATTAGTCCTCAGTGTCCCAATGTCCAACATACAATAGTTATGTGCTTGCAAGTTGGATAACCAAATATTGATCACTAATAATCAAATCATAAAGCGTGTATGAACACATTAGATTAAATGGATATTGTCCATTGTAGTCTTTGTAACATCGTATTTCTGTTTTCTGGTCTCGGCTGTTTCAGTATAGTGCTGCATTCCATGTCGGACTTTTCATTATCATTTTGCAAGAATAAATAACACTGACCTTCTTTCAAATTTTCAAGCTCATGCTCTTCCTCAGGAATTTCTAATTTAATAAACTTATATAAAAGTGACAACAACATTATAAACAAAATAGATGTCACTTAAATATAAGTAGATCAAATTAAAAATTCCTGATGAAGAGCATGAGCTTGAAAATTTGAAAGAAGAGTGAGTCTTATATATTCTATAATATTCATTTACATTTTGCAAGAGATTTGTCGCCACATAGTGATTTGAAAATGTATTTAGTTCGAATGCCAATCCTATGGTGTAATTCATATTATTCTTGCATCGGAGTGAACATCAGCTGGGGAATTCACATGTTGAGTGCATCAAACCAATGAGCTACTAGAATATTATAATCGGACAAAGATACATTGGCTGGGCTATAAATAGAACCAGAACATAAACATTGTTGTTTACCTTTTGCACCCAAAGTCAACTTATAAGTCGTAGTTACTACGTGACAATAAGCAGTGAGGAAGTAGGTCAGTAGGTAAAGCGCAAGGTCCAGTCTTTTATTCCGCCCGAGTTCGAATCCAACTCATGACTTTTCTATTAGAAAATTTGTTTATTCTGTCTTTTTTTCATTTAATGTTTTATAGACTTTGTAATTTAATAGTGTTGAGTAAATGAAAATTATCATCAGATGTAATAAAAACTAAAGAAAAACATGGATTCGAACCTACGTACAAAATAAGCTTACATGCGGCTGTTTCACAGTATTTTACACAGGAGTGTAACACATTAGTCAAAAATTGAAAGTGTTTAATTCCTTATGTCTTGTGAATTTACTGAAGGAGCCATGTCCAAAGGTGCAAAATCCGAAAAATCTTTGTGTAATCTTGTTTAGTTTTTCCATATTCATTTACATCATACCAAGCTCTCATGGGCACTGAGTGCATAAGTTTAAATGATGTTATACATGCAATTTTTAATATTTTAAAACAAAACTAAGCTAATAATACTTGCATTCACTGTAGCCCAAGTGGTTACCGATTGTTTACCAGAAATTTTAAGTATAACATAAAAAAATTGATAAATTATTGAATTTTTCGCCATTTCATTTCCTGTCATTAAATTGAATAACACAAAAACTAAACTGTTTTAGTAATTGATTTCAGTCTTGTATGAATTATTTTACCTTATTTTGACATATCTGCTAAACCAAAAATCAGTACTACAATTGATTTCATTACTTTTTGGAAAACTATTAAGAATTCTTCAATCCCTGAAGTTAGATGAAAACGTTGCGGACACTACATATTTTAAAATTGAAGATTTCTGTAAATAAACATGATTGTCTCTATATATTTATCTTTTTGTTTGGAAAAAAAAGATATAAATATACTGATGAAAGATGTGTTCAGATTTATAATGAGTGAATGGGAATACTTTCTTTTACATAATGTACAAGAAAGAAGTTTCAAACGTACATGTACCTCGGCATGAAATACAAAATTGTAAATGGGAAGTAGAAATTCAAAATGGGGAATTAAGCTACAAGATGTTTAACTAATATATCAACAATTAATTATATATTCAAATGAGTAGAATTTCCTATAAGCAAAATCACATGATATATTTGATTTGTATTATGTTTGTTGCGAGGAAACAGTGATGCTGGCACTACAATTTTGAAACATTGGAAACATGAATTTGTAAAATTGTTCCTTTAAGCAAATGTTCGTAATCATTTTGTGCCTAGTAAATCAATGCATTTTGTTCATAATATGCAAGAAAATAAAATTTAATGTCATCTACAGAATATTTATATATATATATAATTTATGCAAGAAACTAAATATCGCTGCCATCCACATGATTATGTTGTACAAGAAAATAATTAAATGACATCTAAAATTAAATTTGATTTTTGATACGGATACATTTTACATGCCTGTCCAAAAGACTGAGAGATTGTATAAGGTGGGGGTGACTGGTGTCATAAAAATAAGGTCGTACACTCTCTAACTTGAACATTTTTTCTTCTGATCCTCACCAAAATTATTGAAATATAAAGAGCTCAATATCAGGGACAAGTTAAAATAATTGAAACTTTACCAAATTTGCATGGTTCAACTTTCTCTTGATCCTAAACAAACGTGATGGAAATATACAGGAGCATATTGTCTCGGACAAGTTCGATAACCGGCAAAATCAGTCTTTGTCATCATGCATTAAGCTTACTGAATAATTTAAAACTGACCAAATTTACATTTCAAGCTCTCTTACTTAATCATCTTTCGTGTGATCCTTTCCAACTTGAAAGAAATAACACCATATAAAGTAAATATATATTATAGTTTGGGACACCTTTACGAATCAGTCAAATCGGCTCTTGAATATTCTAAAGTAGATAAATACGTGGGACGTTCAAAAATTAACAGGACTGGGGCCCTCATGGGTTTAGTTTTAAATATTATACAAATATTATTATATAACATTGAATCGGAATTTAATTGCGAAAAATTGATATCTGATTCATAGAGTAACACTATCACGTCCGCTCATATCAGTCGATTTTGAAACCATGGTAACACGCACCCGGCGCAGCCCACCAATTACACTTGATGGCGACTGCGTAACAGGGTGTATCTTTAATACTATCATATCGATAGTTTTCAAACTTCGCCATGATATTGCATGTTACATATTGAACGATGTCAGCAAAAATAACGACATTCAAACGTTAGCTACGGAAATAAGAAGATTTTTTACTCCAGGAGTGACAACGTCGTGACGCAATAGTAACGTCACCAGAACGTAAGGAAAAACAGACAAACGCCAAGTTCTGTCAACAGCAAGTAACTATGTCCTCTGAATCGTATGAAATTGTCGTAACTACGTTGGGAAACATTTCCCCGAGTCGTTTATCATTTTTAAAATGGCATAGACGCTTTAGTGATAACTGTTCAGCTTTGAAAGACAGGGAAGTAATAGGAAATCATATAACGTTTGTGACGTCAGCTAATGAGACATTTGCAAAATATCAGCGTCTCATGGTACGTTGCCTCGACCAGATTTTCGATGTAAGATCCGGAAAAATACATGTGATTCTCACCAACACTTTACTGGAGTGGTTCAGTGAGGTACAGGAATGTAATCATCACCATATATCACTATAAACATCGTATTTCATAGTCCTATGCGAAACATGAATGCCTTGTAAAATAGCGACGTCATTATGTGCGCCGGGTGGGCGTTAGTGACCTTGTTTATTCATCTGTAACTCTCGGACCGCGTATTTGTTTTAGTTATTAATTTTACTGCATATAGAAAAAGGCTTCCGATTTATAATGGTATATACTTTGATTTATATTGTTTAACCATGCGGATTTTGTGACTATAGTCCTGTTTATTTTTGAACGTCCCACGTATTGTATCTAAAGTAGTCTTTTCCATTTACATTTGTATCCTTGATAATCCATTATCATAGTGCAAATGGAAAAAGAAATGAGCTAAATCTAATAAGAGATTTGATAAGGGAACCAGTTCTTACTAATTACCTTTATAGATTGTTACCCTTAAACATGATATTAAATAAAATGTGACAAATTTTAGATGGTCTGCTTTGCATATTCATGTACATCGTTCATACGTTTTGAGGGTTGAATTCTGTTACATTATAATTTATGGCCACTACTCCGGTGTATGTTTTTACTTTTTTAAAAAAAATATTAACCACGGACATTTAATAACAACAAACTTTTACAGAGCACTTGTTTTTCACATTCTGTAGCAAAATGTGTGTGCATAATAACTTAAATTATAAAGATGTAGTAAAAAAGTGCTATTAAACCAAATGTAATGCTTCTTTTCCATTTCCAAAATGTTGCGGACACTACATATATTTTATTGAAACAACCGAAACATATATTCAGTGTTAGACAACATAACATTTTCTTAAACACACAAATATTACAATTTAATGTTTAAATTGTCTCTAGAAAAATGTTAAAAACAATTAGAATGCAATGTATTCAAGGAAAATACAAATATATTTTTGTAGAATATGTCAATATACTGTTTGTTGTTATACTACTGTTATTATAATATAAAACAAACTACAGCATTTTTTCAACATAAAAATAATTTAATACACTAAATTTTGATTGTAAATAGCTTTTTGACACAAAAGAAAGAAATGCAAGATTAAATAATGATAATTGGATCAATTCCGTTGCGGACACTACATGCGTTGCGGACACTACAAAGGGATATTTTGTGGGTCTGCAAACAAAGATGGCACAGCAAAGCTGTAAATTTTGGCATACTTTGTTGTGGACATGAGACCTATTCACACACAATTTTTAATTTGATCTTTGATGACAACTTTTCTATGATTTTTTCATCCTTAATATTTATATTTTTAAGTATTTATGAATAAAATGACAAGAAATTTTATAATATCAATATTCCACACCTCATTATATAAAGTTGGGTGCTCAGTTTCCAAAAAGTATAACGGACTAGTAGTTCACTGCATTTCGACAGTACTTCTTTATTTTTTGTCCAATTTAAATCAAATAAAAAGCAAAATGCAGTGCAGATAATACATTTTTCCTATCTGGTTTGATAATTGGATATATGGTTATGTATTATTAGATATAAATCTTCAAACTTTCCTGTTTTTGGAATGTTACAACATAACGCCTCAAATTGCTATTATTCAGGACATAAATGACATCATTACAAACTAACGAGATGAGGAAGCAAACTAATTTTAACTCTGAAAGTTGGACATGGACCTTACACTACTTTTAAGTGCTTTAGTACCAACAAAACTGTTCATGAAACATAATTTAAAAGCCTATAACATAATGCAAGCTAAGCTGTGTAAAATACTGTGAAACAGCCGCATGGTAAATCATCTATAGGCTAAGGCGTTACCACTGAGCCACTGGCGCTATAGGAAAAATTAGTGCGCACATATCATGCCTTCCAAATGTACCGGTTAATTAGATGTAAAGGTCATGGCTGTGTTTATTTACTATTGCTAGATTTATCCCGGCCAATTTATGTTTGTCCAACTATAGTATCATTGTCAATCGACTGTGAAATGTTGTGACCTTGTATTGAATCTGAAGTCTCCATAGCTCGAGTTTGATGGTTCCGAGGAGGAAGAGTGTTTGATGTCCTGGACAGGTATTTATAAAGCATCTTAAAAGAAAACTAATCCCTTGCTTAAAATCTTAAAATTACTAGTGTATTAGCTAAATAATTCAATTTCTGCATGGGTGGAAATGATTGATGTCCGACCAGTTGACAATGTTGTTGGTAAGCATGGATGTTTGGTGATATGTTCATAGGGCTGTTTTGCAGCCTACAATTGTTTATATTAATATTATTAGTGATTGTCTCCGTCGTACCTCTTGCAAACTTCTTCACTTCCAAA
The DNA here is from genome assembly GCA_947247005.1 of Spisula solida. Taxonomy (NCBI): domain Eukaryota; kingdom Metazoa; phylum Mollusca; class Bivalvia; order Venerida; family Mactridae; genus Spisula; species Spisula solida. Next base: position 22,698,603 of record OX365960.1, on the reverse strand, counting down.
ACACATTATCATACTTCCAAAGCGAATCTTAGTACATGTTGCAATAATTATTGATTGGAATAGTTACAGTAAGTGTGTGTGTTCAAGTCGCTTATTTCATATACTGGATTTCTTTATCATATTTTAATTTACAGGTTATTGGTGTTGGTGGATTCGTAGAAAACTAATCAACTCCTAATTAAGCAATGTATTTTCATGGATATTGTTCATTTGATAATGTGCATCAAAAGGACATACAACGCGGCGGACCTGTTTGAGGAATAGGGTCAGTAATTCTATCCGTTGGAGTCGCATATTTTATGCACTGGCTTTCTTTGTCATACTTGGTGGATTGATAGAAAACTAATCAACTCCTAATAAAGGTATGTAATGTGAATGATGTGTTTGTGAACCCCCATGGTATGTTCACACAATATAATTGTATGGTTCACGAGACTTTAAAGATAATCTGTAATCAGGTGTAATGACTTTATTGCTTGTATCAAAGCAGGATAAGTTAATAGTGGTGAAATGTTAAAGGACAAACAATATCTATCGAGAAAGCACGTGCTACGATGACTGTTCTAACATGAAAACATGTGAGCACATAAACTTGAGTCCGTGATAGATTTTAATGAAACATTAATTTCATCTCCTTGAAGTATACACCTCCAGCAGATATGCAAAGTGCCATCCTGATCATTCATTTTAAAAAGGGTGTCGATATAGTCTATGAGCTGGTGACCAGAATTTCAATTTTCATTTACCCCGTCAAGTAGAAAATGTTTATTATTTTCGAATAATATAGACCTTCATGCTTTAGAACAAGGTGGATGCCGGGTCTGAAAGTGATGCAGATTTTTTGATAGGGGCAACAACTCTTGCTTCCGAACAAATTTACGAAAACACCCGGTAACCTATATTCTGGTGTGAAGTTTGTTTTTATATATGTATTGCCACTTATTTACATGGATATTGTTCATTTGATACTTGAGGTCAAGGTCATTTCAAAGCTGAAATAAGAAAAATAGCTAAAATGAATATTTGCTCTCTATTTTTCTTAGCATATCATGTGTTTAGAATTCAATTTGGTTATAAAATGATAATTGTGTTGGTTAGTACATATTTTCTCATTATAGGCCATTCGTTTGATTAAAAATTTGTAAAAACAGCCATTTTATGCATACTAGTAGGCATGTTGGTCGAGATGGCGTTCTTACGAAGACCTCTGGTATCCTATAGTCTATTGTGATTTGTTTGTTTATGTATGTAATGTCTCTTATTTACATGGGTATTATCCATATGATGATCATAAACATCAACAGGACATACACGTAAGACACATTTGAGGTCAATGTCAAGGTCAGTGTTAGGTCTAAGTGTACAAAATAGCTGAAAAAAGACATTTTTCTTAATATAGCACGTGTTTTGAATTCAATTTGGTTATGAAACTAAAAGGTATGTTGGTTAGTAAATATTCTCTCATGATAAGCCATTTGTTTAATTAATGATGTATCATTTTTGAGAAAAAAACAGTCATTTTAAGCTTTCCGAGACATTATTCATACGACAACCCCTTGCATCTAATGTGATTACATGTAATTTGTTTAACTATGTAGTGTCTCATGTTTGCATATATATTATTAATTTGATTAAATTCATAAAATGGTCAAACATCTAAGACCAATTTGAGGTCAAGGGCAATGTCATTTCAATGTCAATCAGAGAAAAATAGCCAAATATTGATAAATACCTCTACTTTTCTTATTCTGACATATATTTTGAATTAAGTTTGGTTATGAAAGTAATAAATGTGTTGTTAGAACATATCCTCCTCTCATTATAAGTTATTTGTTTAATTAAAAATGTTTTTAAAATAGCTATTATATGTGTGTTAACAGAGAGTCAGGAGTCATAGGCTTCATGGGGTAAACGTCAATGCCAAGTACAGGCATCTCAGAAGCTATGTGGTACCAATTACTGCCAGATACAGGCATCTCAGACCCAATATGGTACAAATCACGGCCAGGTATTGACATCGCAGACCCTATGCGGTACAAATCACTGCCAGGTATAGGCATCTGAGACCCTATGCGGTACAAATCACTGCCAGGTACAGACATCCCAGTGTATTCATGTTAGAACAGTCATCGTAGCACGTGCTTTCCCGATATATATTGATTGTCCATTTAACATTTCACCTCTATTAACTTATCCTGCTTTGATACACGCAATAAAGTCATCACACTTGATTACAGATGATCATTAAGTCTCATGAACGATACAGTTCCATTGTGTGAACATACCATGGGGTTTTCACAAACTCATCATTCACAATACATACCTTTATTAGGAGTTGATTAGTTTTCTACCAATTCACCAACACCAATAACCTGTAAATTAGAATACGAAAACGAAAGCTAAGTACTTTTACGTTTAATGTACTCAGTACAAACACGGTTTATGATTTGATTATTCGTGATCAATATTTTGAAAAAAATCAGTGAAAGGTTATCCAGCCTGCAAGTACATAACTATTTGAGGTTGGACATTGGGACATTGAGGATTAACGTGACTTCCTCAGATGGAATGTGTTTTAACAGTAACTATGTAATTAACGGCATTGTCTGATGTAAATGCGTTATAACTTATAACAAAAGCTAGTTTTACTGCAAACGCTTTGAAATTTATTCCATTATATTTTATTATAACTTGGGGTTGATTAAGTTATTATAACTTAATCAACTAGCTTTATACTTCAAGTTGTAAATATTGCGTCTGCACCAAACACATTGAAAGGAACGCTTCCATTCATTTTCACAATACGTGATTAAGGTGTTGGGTAAATTCCTTGTCTGTTTAATTAAGTAAATTGCGGTTTGCGGTGTGTTAATTCGCAAAGAGCTAATACGTGAAAGTGCATTGCTGTTCTTTAGAAAGCTATAACAAGACGATGTTGTTGATTGTTATATATATCCACATGTGTCTTCTGTCCATTATAGGTAAGTGACACTGATGAAGTGTATATTCTTTTGTGATTGACGTTTCGGTATATCACTATGGTATACCGTACGCCTGGCTATTGTGAGTAAAACCCCTTTCACAATTGTCGTAGGAATTTCTTCGTCACACGACGCTTGCGAATCTACGTCGACATGTAACGACTAGGGTCTGGAAAGGGTAATTTTGTGGAATGGTCACAATTATAGCACGACGGATGTGCGGCGGCTCTACGATGTATATTTGGGAACTATAGTGCGTCAGTAGCAAGACGAACGTAGGACGTCGTGCGATGGTCGCACGACATAGCAATTAACACACGACAGTCTTACGATGAGCAGTTGTCGCACGTTCGTCGTACGATCGACTTACGTCCGTCGTACAATCGACTTACGTCAGTCGTACGATAATAGCATTGTCGAACTATTAGCTGGTTTAAAAATAAGTTTCAGCAGCTGGATATAATTAATCAAAACGAAGACACAAACTCTTAATTTTCGATTACATTGTAATAATAAGTATTTGCAAATAGGAACTTTCTAAATACTAGTATTAAACTCAAATACATGTACATGTATGCATAATCAATATAATGATAAGAATGTATTTTGTGGTCCGCTGGTGTCAATCGTGGCATATTATAGGCTTTGTTTTTCCGAGATATTTTGGATGTCCACATGTTATAAAAGAGAGAACAGTTGATACCTAATTCAAATTATGGCTTTCTTGTGCATAAAATGTTGGAAATATTTATGAATTAATAAAACTTGTTTAGCGAGTTTAGATATACAGGTATATTGTTACTAAGTATACATTTAATGTAACTAATTATGGAATAGAGACATACAAAATGTACAGTGTTGATATTTTTATAACCTGCTAACTGATTTAAGTATGTTGTTGATATGCATGTATGAGCACATTCGGGCAACTGTGAGATCTTAGTTTGTAGCTGAATGCATATGTATGTACAATGCAATCTCTCCAGAGCAGCCATCCACTGCGCAACAACCTCTCTTAAGCAACATAAAAATGTTGTTCGTGAAGAAACAATTTGATATATCTACACATTTACCTCTTCATGCATCAACCTATGTACAACAAAATAATGTCATGTTTCCCAATGTGGGTCGATATAGAGAGGTTTAATTGTTTTCAAAGTACACAATTTCTCTAAGAATATGATTTTATCTTTGCATTGCAAGTTTATAGGCTATGAATTTTGAAAAATGACATACATGTTTACGTGCGTCGTACGACGATCGTGCGATTGCAATACGACGGTCGTACGATTGACTCACGGCTGTCGTAGGATAGTGAATGTCCACTAGACTGCCGTGCGACAATCGCACGACCATCGCACGTCCATCGAACATCCATCGCACGTCCATCGCATGATGTTGGTGTGATTCTTAGTGCAGTGTTTGACCTTATAATCACAAACAAATCGTGCGTCCATCGTGCGTCAATCGTGCGTCCATCGCACGTCCGTCTTCTATACCTATATGGAAATATCTAAAAATGCTTAAAACCATTTGAGATGTGTGCAGGAATCAGTCGTTTAGAACACAAAGTCATCGTTACTGAACTTACACTCGTTCCAATTCTAATGTAGCGAAAAGTAATGATATTACTCAAATTTTTGTGCAATATCCAGTGCACCGTATGTTGACCCCACATTCAGTACACACCTTTCCTAAATTTGTCACCATGTTAACTAAGCTAGTTATTTCAACATAAATGGTGCAATTATTTAACTCTAAATCAATAGGTGGCCATTTCTGTATTATTTTACACATTTTTTAAACCATAATTTCATACAATAATTACATTACGTCAAAATATAAAAAATTCCTGGATACTGGCTCATATATATGTAGTAATTACATTGCGCATTTGTCACCATGATATTGTATACGTAAATATTTTGTCCTCATGGGTCTACGACCTTCTGGATTTTGAAAATAAACTATCATGTCAACTAATCACAGGTTTCCTGGAAAAAGGCTCACTTGTATTAATAATATAAATAGCAGTGTTTACAATAAGTATATAATAATACATGTATTTTATTTTTAATTTATTTTAGATCTCACGCATGCGCAGTGTGTACTTCAAACATGCGATCATTGTGGTATTGACGATGCATGTATGGTGTATAATATCGCTGACATATATAATGTTACAAGCTGTATTGAATTGATAGACAATATCACAGTCCTTGCTGTAGAATATCGCCCGGAGGAAAACCGATGTATATGTGCCAGTTGTACAGACCTCAGTTATAGTTCCACTTATGCAAGGGCATATACCTACATATGTAGTTCAGGTCAGTTGTATCATCCAAATTAAACCGGTTTTTCGATTTATATGCTTTTATTTATCCCCGCCATCGGAAAACCACATGGGCGAGGCCCCAAGAGGAGGTTTAGTGTTTGGGTGATAGTGCATGATACAGAAGATGCTCCAGTTCCAGAAGCATCCCTGGTTATTTTACGTGCCTGATGTAAAGCATCATACACGGAACCTCGCTCAACGTCTCGTCCAAAAGACTGTTAGTAATTTTAGTTATGTTCGATGGTAAACATTGAAAAGCAAGGATCGAACCCACAACCTTCGGATCAGCTGTCAGTATCCCTTACCACTGGACCACTTTTCCACCTCATATGAACTGATTACTGAGTGATGTAGTCACATTGAAACTAGTTATTTGTGCAAACTGTTGTTTGTGTGTTGGCCGAGGGGTCTTATTCGTTCGTACTTGTCATTGAATGGTGATGACACAGTTCAGTATATGTTTAAAGCATATCATTTGACTGAACGCTGAATAAAGTTATACTGAGTTTACCTGAGTTTTAGTATATTGGTGCGTAGACGTTAGTGGTGTTGGTGAATTTAGTAGAACGTTTGTCAAACGGGTTACGAATGCAATGAACATGTTGGTAACGCAATAGGCTGTCGTAAGCGATTTTGTTCAGAATAGATGAACGCTTGTTCAATGGCCGTTTGGTAGCTGACACAATGGACGTAATGATAATACAAGTGTCTATCGTGGGCTAACTATTCACAGCGTACCTGTAACGTATGTGAATTGTGAAAAAGTGGATCCCATCGCATTCTGACGAAATCCAACGCGGTCGTCTAAGTTGGACAAAGTCGAAGACTGCTTAACACACTACATCTGCGTTAGCAAAACGTCTCATACGCTAATACACAAATGCTACCAAGCTAGTACAAATTAAACGTTCATACTACACGGTGTGACCCAACTTAGAATTCGACCCAGTAAATTTTAAATACAAAGCGGTACAAAACTTCCGATGTAAATGCACTCATTGAAATGAATTTAATTACAGAGTAGGAGAACTATTGATTTTTGTTTAATTACTTCTATTCGTTTCGTATGGAAGACAAAAGGATCACCATGTATTCATCCGCTATTTAAATCAAACAGCAATGGGAAACAACTGAACTGTTATTACCACACTTGGCCAACTTTAAATAAATTCCGCCCTTTAATGAATTCACAAAACATTACAACCATAAAAAAATTAGCAACATTTGTTTATTCAGCTACCAAAATGAGGAATACATATCTATCCCATCTTGACTAACTTTATATTTTCATACAGAATTGTTTATACTTTATTAATGTATTATTGTATCAATGTTGATACTAGTATATGTATTATGGTCTTATAATTAGTACCATGTATATTTGGCATTTTCACTTACTTATATGTACATGTATATATAAGTTATACTTTTCTACCACCAATTTTGATTTGTATACATATTGTATATGTTTACTTGGCGATGGGGTTTGATGTTGATGCCAATAAATAATTTGACTTAACTTGACTTGTTAACAATTTAACATCAAATCGGACTGAATCGTGGTTTCAATAGATTGAGATCTGTTCTAAGTATTCTATTTAAAGGGACTGCCTCACGTATTGGTGTTTTGCAAAAATAAAATTTAATTGACTAATATTCATGTAATTTTGGTATAGTTGCCTGTATATGCCATAAACAACCACATTGACATAAACAATAACTTGGAAAACATCGGCATTTTGTAGTAATTAAGCATTTTTACACCCAAAATTCTATAGGGTATCAATACTCTATAGAATTAGCACTACTATCACTGAAACTGCCTGAAATTTGGTTCCATTCGATGACAATGAGTTGCGAAACGCACCGAATACCTCATAGATGTTTCGGCTTTAGTTTGTTGAAGTTACAGTTTGATCATGTCAGAATTACATAATTCACAAAGCATTTTGGAAGGAAACTCTGCGATATTTTCAAAAAGAAAAATGCCGAGTGCCGAATATCAAGAGTGATTTAAATTGCTTTTATGCCATAAATCTTTCATAAAGCAACCACTAGTGGCGTTCTATTACATAAATACTTGGTTAGGTGGGAAAATTACGTCATACAAATATTTTAGCCCGATCTGTGAGGCAGCACCTTTAAAACATTTTAATGTCCATCACTTCTAAACAGCATTTTAATCTGTTTGATTTTCTCCATATTGAATATTCTGAGAGATCTAGGTAGGAACGAACAGGCTTAAACGAAGAGATATTACAAAGAGAGGGAAATCATTTGAGGAGGGGCACTCGAAAGGGAATTTGAAAGAAGTCCGTTTCAGCGAAATTATCGTCTTGAATAATCGTTAGATATAAAGACGTCAGAGTCGTACACTTTTTTTCATATTAATATATGATACTTTGTTTCTTCAATCTTAACGAACTTTATATATTGGAACTGGACAATTGCTCTAAAATGTGAAAATCCGAGGTTTATGATTAGACAAAAAGTCGGGAAAACTATAATTAGAACATAACATTTTGAGCCAATGAAAACGCTGATTTTTGGCGGTTAAATGAAAATTTAATCATTAAATGTTTGCTCTTAACAGACGTGTAGTCATGTGTTGGCGCAAATTTCTATCGGCCAATCAAAATGCAGGATGTAATATTCTAACTATTACGTAAGCGTATTAAGAGTGTTATTGTTAATTTTGTACTACAGGTTGTCCATCATTTGCTGTATCTAAAATGAAATTCAACGAGATTGACGGAACGCCATCTAGTGTTCATCAAATTTCTACGATAACCACGTGTTTATCTGTATGTTTGGCAGAGAAGTGTTGGATGTATGATGCTAGTTATTCACAATGTAGAATGTACTCAATGTGTGGACCCACTCACGACTGTAACACAAACAGTGCCATATTCCATTCCACATTGTACCGACAGTGCATTCCAGGTTAGTTATATTTAGTAGACTTATTGGTTGTTACTATAATTTGTTATAAGTTTTGTATATTTAAGAAAAGAGGTGATTGATTTAAGTAGTGCAACGCCTATCGTGTCTTGCTGCGCTGTCAAATGCCGAATGGCGATGTTGAAATCGAAATAATAAATATCCAAGTATACTTGTTTTTAGTGATTTATTTTGGCTATTTTTAGGGCCGAATACAGGCACCTTCCCCTAGCAAAATAACCTCCATTTTTCCCAAAAAACATATTTGTCCCCAAAAAGTATGCATATTTCCCCCTTTTGTGCTCGCTAGTTTCAAAGCAACTACAGTATAGCTGTTTTAAAGTCAAAGCAATAGATTTTTAAACTTGCAAAAGAGTATTATCAATAGAAAATAGCAAAATATGAACACTTTTAACCAAAATAATCTTTTTTAATAATTTCCAATTTCCCGAATCGTTGCGCTAAAGTTTCCAAATTTTAAAGGCACATGCTGATAATTTTGTTCAAGAAAAATCACTGATTGTTTATCTCTGGATGCGTAAACTAACACACTAGTGGTGTTATTACAGTATTTAAGCTTTTTATAAATGTCCAATTATGTCAGATAGATACTGTTTATAACTGCGTGAAGACAGCCAACCAATCATGTGTCACGTGACCACATGTATTACTATTTGTTGATTATTATCTATTAGTTATGTTTTCACAGATTGTGGTGTTCCCATGAGTTTGACAAATGGACTGGTGTCATATAAAGGATCGCTTGTTGATGATATGGCTACTTACACGTGTAATCCTGGGTTTCGTCTCTTCGGTGAAAACATGAGCGTTTGCCAAAACAACAGTATCTGGTCAATGGCCGATCCAATTTGTGAATTGATTACAACATCGACTACAACTAATGCTACGACAACTTATACACACACAACAAGTACTGGACAAACCACAACTGTGAGAAACGGTAGTGACACATCAAATACAACACTGACCGAGACAACCGTGACAACAGATTCCTCAACAGCCGTTACAACCAACCCTACAACAATCGTGACAACAAACCCCACAACATCCGTGACCGCAAACTCCACAAATGCAATACCAACGTCAAGAACGAGTTTTATCACACAAACAAGAACAACCACGAACGGCGATAAATACGGCGACATAAAACCGCTGTATATATGGCCTTGTTATTGTAACTCAAACAGGTTTTCCGATAACATGACAGACGCGGATGTTTTAAGGCAACTAATTGCAGAAGTAAAGATTGATAAAAAGTCTACATCTGTAGCCTTGAACAAACTGGTGAGTAAACGTGACACTCGTACGTCCGCTAATGCAATTGGCGTGGTTGGAATTGTTTTTCTGACTTTGCTACTCTGCGTTATAATTATATTAGATATTTCCTCGTACTTTCAAAAGAGCACGATGGAAAGAATGTTTAAAATGCTGGTAGAGAGGAAGGTTAGACCTACTTTGTCAAGTCCAAGAAACGGTTAGCCGTTTTGTCCAGCACCCTGTGAAACCTTGAAAAATAATTGGGTTCCACAGGTTGCTGGAAACAACGACCAAGCTGCTGAAAAAGATCTTTATATATTTCATGAAAAGCAAATAATGTTCCCCTTAGCGTGGCGTATAATTCATAGAAATGGATGAATAAATAAAATACTGATGGCTATTTTTGTTTTCATCTTAGACCTATAGCAAACAGTCACGTGGTATTGCTACACTGAATTAGGTAATGTGCTATAAATTCAACGTTTAAGAGGTGTTTATAATAATAACTTAATAGACAACTAGCGTAAAGTCAGCAATTCACGCTGAACTAACCACAAAATATGAAAATATACGAATCAGACAAGCAGGCAGCATTCAACTGAAACAGCCGGGCACATAAACAAGACTAGAAATTCGTGCCCTCGGGCAAATTATGTCGAGCCTCGGCGCACGTTGAAAAATGGCTACAACTTAAATTAGCTTCAATTTGATCTTTGCCCTTCAACTGTGACCTTGACCTTTGAGATAGGAACCTATTGGGCATGACACTCGGCCTGATTAAGGTTAACATTCATGCCAAATATAGGAAAGATTAGTCAATGTATGACAAAGGTATGGTCCGGACATGCTTCAATTTGACCTTTAACCTCCAACTGTGACCTTGACCTTTGAGATAGGAACCTGGGGGTTGGGCATGACACTCCTCCTCATGGAGGTGAACATTCATGCCAAATATAAGCAACATTGGTCAAAGCCTGATAAAGTTATGGTCCGGACAAGCTTCAATTTGACCTTTGACCTCCAACTGTGACCTTGACTTTTGCGATAGGAACCTGAGGGTTGGACATGGCACTCCTACTCATGGAGGTTAACATTCATGCCAAATATAAGCAACATTGGTCAAAGCATGACAAAGTTATGGTCCGGACAAAATCGGACGCACGCACGGACGCACGCACGCACGGACGCACGCACTTACATACACCAAAAGTGGCGACTAAGTCTCGCTCACCGCAAGCGGGCTCGACAAAAATAAACTTAATGCTGAAAGTCCAAGTTTCAGATGTTAAAAAGTCGTAAGTCAGTCCTAGCAATCAAAACAGCTGAAATGCCGTACATGCAGTTTAAGCCATAAAAACGGAATGACCTAGTGTCAGCTATAAAAGGCTACATGACCCAGTTTCAGCTGTAAAAGGTCTGAAAGATCTTCAAAAGTCCTAAAAATAAGAAAAACAGTAAATGCTAAATCGATCCAAGCAGATAAAACCCACTGTAGGAAAGTGTGTTATAACTTTCTCCATTCATGTATTGTTAAATACGGTAGACTATGTACATTTTATTAACCTGCGGCCTTATATTGGATTGCCAAAAGTAAAATGACCATGGAGGGGCACGTGACATGTTCTCGATGGTTTACGATATCATTTCAAAAAAAAGATCCCAAAAAAGAAGCATTTTGTAAGAATGTCGTGAACCAGACTAATTCCGTTATTCCATGCGGATAACATCGGTCTTTATCGCATTACAATAGTTTATTTACCAAAGAAAGCAGAAACCTTCAGTTTTCATATAGGGTCTAATAAGTAGATCTATACACTATTTTTATTAGTTTTCTTGATACATGTGTGTTTACTGTCTAGTTAAATATGCAGCATGGCGATAATTGCAAAGTTAAATATATAGTTCTTAACCGGAGTAATTCAATTCGTACCTACTTGTTAATAATTCATTCATTTTTAATAATGATACATGTATCACCATCAGGTTTATTTATATCTATACGTAGAAGTGATCTACAGTTCAACGTACATGTATGTGAAACACACGAGTGTAATTAATAAAGCCTACATTTTGACGTATGTTAAACGCACGTGGGTGATTAATATACCGGTATCCTACATTTTGAGCAAATGATATGTATTGGTTCATTATTAAGAATAATGGTCTAAACAGTCATAGAGTAATGGTTTGTTACAATATCGCTCCGTCCGCTCCTGGTGCGTACGAATTTATATATATAGAGGATATTGCATGAGTGTCTTTCCATATCGAATTTATTAAACGAGTTGAATAAAATAATAAAATGCGAGGCTCTGCCGAGCATTTTATCGAGTTTATTCAACGAGTTTAATAAATTCAATGTGGAAAGTCACAAATGTAATGTTCTTTTTATCACATGTTAGCCTTTTCTGGCCAAAACATAAAAATAGCTACTTATTTTCACTATAATAAACGCGCAACTTTGACGGCGTCGCCTATACTTTGAGTGACGTCGCGTGATAGTTTTATTACACTAGTGTATTATCAAAAATAAATAATGGCTTTATTACGCTACCGCGACGCCAAACATGTGATAATATGTTTTAACTAATATTGAACTTTTGCATGCATAATGTGCAACAAGAGCTTCATAACACAAAATTATCGGACATGGGATGCAGCACTCAACGTAACCAACCAAGTACAGAAAATTTAAAAACAATACATACCACAATTACACGGCACAATGCCCAACACATAACTGAACGAGAAAATGAACTTAACTAACCCAAGTCGCATATAAATACATTGCCAGCACGTCTAATATCTCAGTTTGTCTCTTGTCAGGTGTATGCATAGTATACAGAGGAATGATAATAGAACAGGTTTTTAAAATGAATTATCGAATGGCTTATCTGTTCGTAGGTGAATACTTCAAAGGGATTAAATTAATGTTTCATTAAAATCTACCACGGATTCACTTTTATGTGCTTAGATGCTTTCATGTTTAAACAACGAACGTAGCACGTGCTTTTCCGATAGATACTGTTGGTCCCCACAATCAAGTCATCACATCTGATTACAGATGATCATTATGTCTCATGAACCGTACTTTTCCGTTGTGCGACCATACTATGGGGTGTTAACAAACACAGCATTCACAATACATGCCTTTATTAGGAGTTGATTAGTTTTCTATCAATCCAGCAACACCAATAACCTGTAAATTAGAATATGACAAAGAAAGCCAGTGCATCAAATATGCGGCTTCAACGCATATAGTTGCTGACCCTATTCCTCAAACAGGTCCGTGTTGTATGTCCTTTTTATGCACATTACCAAATGCACAATATCCATGTAAATATGTGACAATACATGATTATATAAACAAAAACTTCACACCAGAACAAAGGTTACCGTGTGTTTTCGTAAATTTGTTCGGAGTTGTTGCCACTGTCAAAAAATCTGCACCAACTTAGACCAGGCTTCAATCTTTTTCTAAAGAATGAATGTCTATATTATTCGAAAATACCAACAGACTTTTTCTGCCAGATGGGGTAATTGAAAACCATTTTAAGGCTCTTTTGAAATCTAGCTATTAGCATTCATATGTATAGTGTCGCTTACTATGCAGACACATGACAAAAGCCAAACTGAGATCGTAACTTGTTTGGTACTTTTTCCTACAATTCTGTTTTAAGGGTGAACCGTCCGTATCAAAGTTTTTGATAAAGTTCAATAGTTTGTTTACTATCAATAGGAGCTACGGCCCTTTTTAACTCAGACATTTTAGTATCTGGGGCATATGTTCCTTATAGTGACAGCTCTTGTTAGTCTTTGAAACAGACAAAAAAACACAAAAACCAGGACTAGCATCTTACAGTCGCGTTTATGAATGTCTGAATGTACGTATTTAACCGCATGCCACGCTACAAATCCTTGACTGGTATGTGTTTGCAAAAGTATATGTTTAATTTGTGAAATATATTACCCTAGCAAAACATGCATTTTACGCATTTTCCATTTTTTACATTAATATGAATGATTTATTTTGCAGATTATCATTATCTCTGTCTTTCCTGACCAATATGGATGTTACACATGACATTGTATTTTAACATGAACCCACGACTCTTTGAGGGCCATTACATATTTCTCGTACATTAGAAAAAGATCGATTTTATTTTTGGACAATTTACAAAGGCAATGTCTCGTCTCAAACTATACGTATCTGCCTCATTTTTGTTTATTTTGTCTGACCATTGGTTGCATAGCTCCTTATGATAAGCCAACACATTGAGCTATTTGCCTAATTGTAAATCTCGCATCAGTACCGACATTTGTTTTGACTTTTGCAACCAATTTTGAGGTTGTTGCTGTATTTTGATGGCGTGCTTTAGGCGCATTTCCAAATGGAATTACACCACATTTTTGTAAACTACTATTAAGTAATTGATCAACAATATATTTCAGTATCCATATAATTATGCAGTACATTTTATTATAATATTGCATTTGCCCATATGCTATGAATATAACGATTCCTACATAGGATCGTATTTGGTCAGAGAAAAGTCCCTTTTCCCCAAACATTTTAGCATTAGTTTAAAGGGACTGCCTCACATATTGGTCTATTGCAAAAATAAAATAAAATTGTCAAATATTCGCATAATTTTGGTATAGTTTGCTGTATATCCCTTAAAAACCACACTGACATCTAAAATAACTTGAGATACTTCGGCATTTGGTAGTTATTTAGTATTTTTACATCAAAAATTCTATAGGGTATTAATACCCTATAGAATTAACACTATTACTTAAATTGCCTGAAATTTGTTCGCATTTGATGAAAGCGAATCGAAAATCGAACCAAATACCTCACTGATGTTTAAGCTGTAGTTTGTTGATGTTACAGTTCGATGACATGTGAATTATATAATTCACAAAGCATGTTGGAAGGAAACTTAGCGCTTTTTTTCAAGAAAAAATACTCAGTGGGCGATATCGAGAGTGGTTAAAATTGCTTTGGAGTTTTAACGTGCTAGGTATCAATTTTAAGGCAACACAAGCATGGACTATTTTGTAAAAAGCATTGGTACAATGAAAATACAGCCCAACATGCATTTATGTTTCAAATACCTCGTCATATTTATAAACGACAAATCGACATTTGATGGCTTTAATATCAATTGTGTTTAATAGTGGAAAGGAAACAAAACTTGATTATAAAAGCAACATGACTTTATTCATTAACAACACTTCTAACGCTACCTTTGATGTACAGGGTGATACATTAATTCCGCACATTAGTAAAATGCCTATAACTTCACTATTTCTTACACATTACACTTACACATATAAATTTGGTATTGTTGGAAAGGTAATAAATAAAAATTTCTGCTGAAAGGAAAACACTATTTGGCATTGTGCCGTCAAATGACATTATGACGTCATCGAAGATGCCATAAATTTGAGTATTTCCAAATTCGAATCATAACACTTTATTATGAATTGGGAAAATCTGCGATTTAGGTGAAATGAAAACTTGAAAAGTGTGTCCAAATACACATGTGCCTTCAAGAAGGAATATTGTTGAATATGTCCAGTGAAATAAAACATTCGATTCGTCGGGAAAAGTGACTGGTTACCTAGCTGCATGCAACAGCGTCATGTGCAGAATCTAAAACGACGTCTGAAACTCATTTCAGAGAAAAAGGGTGGTCACATTGAACGTCTGCTTTAGATAGGGATTCTATTGTTGAATATCCGTTTTAGATCAGAACAAATCTTACACATATCCTCTACAATTACATGTATTCTCTAATTCGATAGCTTTAAAGATGTTGAAGTTATAAGCATTTACTAATGTGCGGAGTTAATGGATCACCCTGTATTTCAGTATTTCGGAAATGCATCCAATTGTTAATTTATTTTTAAAAAAGAGGATAGTGATGTCGCCGGCTCCTCGATAGCCTACTGGTAGAGCGTCCGCGTCGAGAGCGGGAGGTCCCGAGTTCAATCCCAGACCGCTTCATAACTAAGTTGAAATTAAAAATGATTGAAAATTATGATTAGGCTAGGACTCGTTTCTTGCTCGGTGAATTGGTCGTGGATAAATTACATGGTTAAAATCGTAGTGATTTCTGAATTGGTATGTAGAAGCAATACTAAGGGGGGGGGGGGGGGGGTCCCCAAAGTAATGAAAATGGAACCAATATTTCCTTTGCTACACGCTCAACATAACATCGAAACTTGCTTCTCTTCTCTCATACCCCGTGGCGATGGGCAACATCAGGAATGAGTTGTCGAGAGTGATTAGCATATTTTAAAAGTTGGTAAAACTTCTCTCACAATCGACATTAGATTAATAATATACGATAAACTAGCTATATAGCAAACACGTGGTCGTGCAGCACTATACAAGTTTACAAATAAATGCCAACGGCCAAAATACCTATAATATAGTGCGCCCAGGATAATATGAAAGGTGGATTACAATTATGTGCACCAATTATCAGTGATATTTTGAGTACACTACTGACCTTATCTGTTTATTTAAGTGATTTGTAAAACCAATTTTGACCAAACAGATTCATGTTTGTAAATATCACATTATCCTGGGCGGACTATAGCTGAGTCTTCATCACACGATTTATAATACAAATTAAAAGCTCCAAAGTACCGAAAATCACAAACCCACAAACCAACAAACCTGTTAAGCTTACTTTTCACATATAAAATAATAATTTTTTGAACATCGCATGTTATTTAAGTAAAAGTTTCTCGAATAATCCATTCTAATGCAGTGTTCATTATGTTGATAGTTTTCCGTCACGACTACCCCTGCCATTAGAGGACCAACAATAGGTATGACAACACCGGAAGTTGTTGTATAAGCAACACTAGAAACTGCGCCGGTGGAATTCTTATTTGATCCGTCAACCCATACACCTTTCTGTATCCCTGAAAACAACAGTGTTTAAACGAGTCAACTTATTATCACAAGAAGGATTACACATTGAATTGCAGTTTAAACGAGTCAACTTATTATCACAAGAAGGATTACACATTGAATTGCATAGCCTTCGTGATAGGCAATCAACGGATGTTTCAATCACAATAAGTCATACAAGTTGAATTGTATAGTATTCCAAAAGTTATATAGTGATTTGGTTTATACTAAGTGAACTAAGTGTACCAAGTATTACATAGGAAAGCAACTTTTGCAAAATTTGTATTTTGTGTATAAATATCCTAATTCCTTGTAGATTCTATTTCGTTTATTTATTGGATGATCGGAAAAAGTTTTTGGGAGAAAAAATGGGTCATTAAAGCCAACAGAAATAATTCCAACACCTACCGTTTAAGATGTTGCGAAAAAAGTCATGTTTTTGAACTGTTGTAACCTCAACAAGAGCACCCGAGCATTGAATACATAGATCCTGAGCTTGTGACTGTGTAGACGATCTCGTCACTAACCTGTGTGATAAAGTAGAAACAAACTATACATACATACAAGTGTTGTCCGGTGGTAATAAAAGCACAATTAACAAAAAATTATTCACCGATGTCCTGTGGTCGGTACGCCGTTCTTACATCTATCATTCGTCATGGAACTCTCGTAGGAACGTCTGTCCACGCAGCTGCCGGAAATCGTCCGCCATCGAGCTTCCGATCGTGCCGTGACGTCAATATCGTGCATTATTGGTAAAGCAGACTGTCTAAAGATCGTTCCCCGGGACCCCCGTACTTCGGCCCTAAAACCCGGAATTCACTCGATACATCACATACAACATAAATTGCCTTTTCATACAATACACACTTACAAGTTGAATGTTTGTACGGCAGAAAATTGTATCAGGCAGTTGCATTAATCATATTGTGTCAATTTTAATACTTGAATTTAAAACACACATATATCGAATACTTTACGCCGCATCTGGCTCACCAAAGTCGTCGCGCTAGTTTCGATTCACCGCGTCCCGCTTTTGAAGTTGTGAGCTCGAGATCTTAAAACTGCGCGCTAAATACAGATCGTCTGCATTACAAAGTTGTTTGCTGTGGTGTATTTTATTAGAATTTAACTATATATGTATACGGATTATTGGTCTATGTGTATTACAAGGTATTAAATGCGTTTCTATCCCGTTTTTACGTGATGTGTGACTGATTTGAACTAAAAAAATACTAACCAATACAGTCCACGAGCGCAGTTGCATTTTCAGTACCGAGTTTGATGCAATCAAATTAGAGAAGCGGAGGTTAGCCGAAGTCTGCAATTTGTTTTTACACGCATTGGACCTCCTGTGACGCTTGATTACTGCTAACTGACACGGATTAACTGACTCGTACATATACTGTACATGTACATGTAGTCTGGAATGCAAATATACGCTTGGGGTCATAAATTTCGGTATACAGAGTCAAATTTCGGATGTAGATGGTAATACGAACGTTTTGGCCAGTTGTCCGATTTTGCTGTCAATTGAAATTAAGAGTTGACGGGACTAATTTATTGCGCATTATCAGTTTTCGGGAATCGATTTAAGGTTGTCCCGGACGCCGTTCTATTGAAGAGCCCTGTATATTGATTAGTTACATCAACAAATTCCTTAATCATTTAAATAACCTATTTCGATGATTAAACAAATGATTAATAACGAATGTTAAAACAGAATTGAATGTGATTTAACATACCTATAATATTATATAGACCCGCAAATAGGTCCGCAGCGGTCCGCAGTTTACACATGATCTTTTTGGGGTATAGCTACTCGCTAATAGAGTTACTGTTGGTATTTAGCTATACTGATCATTTTGTGGGATATTTCGGAGAGTATCGTGATTGTCAGCGCAAGAAGTTGCGATAAGTGCATGATCACTTAGAATAATAATTATCAGTTTCAGTAAGACAACGGGTGGTATTCACGCGCCTTAAAACAAAAAACAACGGACCATTACGTAAATTTCGGATAATCAAATAAAAGCATTTACAGTACTACGACGCTTCCAAGTGCCGTATTTCCGGTCACTCAGAGAATCCTCGATGATTCAAAGAATTCAGCAAACCATTTACTAGTAGAAACGTAATGCTGGCAAAACATCGACCGTAATTTAAGAAAACGTAACCCTCGTGACGAGGATCATGCACAAAGGTTAAATAATCGGACTATTTAAAACATGTTAACTATTATTTCAAGCAACCGCATGTGAGTAACAGTGACCGAGTGGTTAGCGATCTCGACTTTCACTTGAATTCGGAAGCTCCTGGTTTGAATCTCGACTGGAAATTAACTGGTTGCAGAGGTAGTCTCGTTTGTATCGGTGCTATACATTTATATATACTTTTTGCCATTCTAGTTCGAGGTACATGTATAAACATGTAGTTAACATTTTGTCGTAAGTTATTTGTCATTTGTGAAAAACATCCTCATTCCTTATATTTACTGTATCAGTGTAGCAATACCACGTGACTTTTGGCTACAGTTACAAGAAGAAATTTGTAAACATTGGAAAATAAAATAGCCATAAGTATTTTATTTCTTAATCGATTTCTATGAAATATACGCCACGCTAAGGTGAAAATTATTTGCTTTCCATGAAATATAAGATCTTTTTCAGCAGCTTTACCGATTTTTCCATTACCCTGTGAAACCTATACGTTCCACGGTTTCACAGGGTAATGGACTAAACGGCACATCCGCTGAAAAAGATTTTATATTTCATGGTAAGCAAATAATGTTCTCCTTAGCGTGGCGTAGATTTCATAGAAATCGATGAAGAAATAAAATACTTATGGCTACATTTGTGTTCCAATGTTTACAAATTTCTACTTGGAACTGTAGTAAAAAACCACGTGGTATTGCTACACTGTGTATGATCGGAAAGTTTTGGGAGATATAATGAGGCTTTAAGGAACCGACCGACGTACCAATATTTGAATGAAGTGTTATCAGGCAGCACTGCTGTCTTGTAGTCGGTTGATAATGGACAGTCTGAAATGTATAACAAAATATTGATTGCGCCACTCTATATCCTAACTGAACAGTATGCATTATATTGGCTATACTATTAAGCTGACCTAATATTTATATTGATCGTTTCTTTGAACAGTTTTGTATCTGTACGAGGGCCACTTAAAAAGTATTAATCAGTGGCCAATAATACGTTTAATATTCATTCAATGTGTATAAAGATATAACCTTTGCCTAGCTAATCAGTAAAACAATACTGCAATCGGTAAAATATCCATTCACCCATAGTACATTGAACCAAAAGGGGTATGAAACACTGGAATTGCGAGAAAATAAGGTATATTAGTAGACGTAAGGGTTGATATTAATGGTCATAATTTCTATAATTTGTGTCTGATTGATTTGAAATTTGCAAATTCCATGCCCCGTATGCTTGTTTAACTAGCGCTGAATCAACACTATTGTTTTGACAGTCTAAATTGATTTAGTTGTACAAGGATTCTGCCATGTTCGAAATACTTCAAAAACTCCAATTTGCTGGGACTATACCCTATACGTTGTTACTTTACACATTTATGTATGTTTCTATCTTTCACATGATAAATGTGTCCTGAATTCTTCATTATTTGTTCTTTACTACAGCCCAAAGAACATGATCACGTGACCAAAAAAATACGTATTTTAGATTTATGACGTCATATCCCTAATACAATAATATAGAAAACAAAAATAAAAACACATGCTAGTAATTTTATATTAAAGTACATGAAATGAACAACAGGGGTGAATTCTCCTTGTTTATCATAAATAGGGGGTATAACACTACCCCACCAACTTTTTTAAAGTTGGGCTCGAACATAAAATTTGTTTGTAAAAAATAAAATCGAGGTAAAAATGATTAAAATCGGCCGACGAATGAAACTACATATAATAGTCTAGAAAAATTTACATATAAAGAAGTGTTTATTTACCTAGTATATATCTAATATTAATTAGGGTGTAAGTGTGGTAGTTTAAGTCTCGGATGTGACTTGTTTATAATGCTATAGCTCGATAATAATTTACCATTTTCAAAACTATGGATTTACCATTTAAGAGTACAATGATATGAGCCAGTCTCCAGGAAAATCTGCTATTTTGACAAAAATATTGACTTTAAGATTTTCCATAGTATTACAGGATAATGTTAAATAAGCAAATTGCAAAAGAAATTATGTTAATATCATGAGTTTTAAGGAAGTTACAGCTGTTTTTGTAGAGTCCCTATTCAGAGTTTTTTGTGTGACGTCGCAAACGTCATTCAAACGTTATACGACGTAACTGAAATAAGTATTTCATTATTACACCATTTGATCAAGTCTTGACATAAACTGTTCAAAATAGTACCAAATTCTATAATTATGTTTCAATTTTCAAAATATATATCAAAATCGAAATTGTTTGCATTCAGAGAAAGGCTACTTCTGTTTTAAACAACTAAATCCTCGTTTTTCTCAATCTGAGTACTTTTCTGAAATTGGTCACCATAGCAACGAAGTATGTGATTTCGACATAATTCATAGGACAAATTAAAGCTAAGGTATAGTACTATATGGGTCAATTACTTAAAATAGAATCAACAGATATGTATTTTTCCTTATTTTAGAGCTTTATCAAAATCATGTTACATATAGTAATTACATAATGTCATTATAGCAGGTTTTCCTGGAGACTGGCTCATATATATTGCAAATTATATGAATTTAATTTCAGTAAGCTTAAATGACATTTGACAACAACGCTCAGAAATCGTATGAGCCCATATAACACAATTGTCTTACGTATTTATGAGCTATTCGTTGTCCAGTGCTTTAAACCATGTCCTGTTTGAATATCAATAAAATGGAAATGCTTTTATATTAAATGATGCAAATACCACGAACGTCTAGCTGAGAGATTGTTCTTTAAGAAAATGTACACTTTTTATATAGTCAGAAGCAATGATGTTGATTTATCGCCCACTGATTAATACTTTTTAAGTGGCCCTCGTACATACAGTATTTACTTGTCCTCAAACGGATTATAGATTGCAATATTAACATAAAAAGAATTTATTACGTTGTAGATCAATGATTAACAAAATGTACAGCACGTCGGAATTAACTCTAGCCTTGAATACAAACAAACATGGATAATATCAACACTGCGCGGTCGACTGACTGCTTGTTATCAGTGTAGATTGAAAGCTTTTGAAAACCATTTCACATTTGTGAACATTTTACGTGTTGTGCTCCTACACATGCACGTTATGTGTTCTCTTTACATAAAAAGAGATATAGTCCAGTCGGGATAAAAATCCAGTGACGCAGCGGTCGAGTCCACTATAAAGGTGTAAAACAAATTATAAAGGCTTATACTGTACAAACAACTATAATTTCAATGCTAAACTAACATACTAAACTTCGCTCAACCTGTTTAGACAATTGTTGTGACTTTTTGTGTTCACATAAACTGCAACGTCACTGTCACACTATTCTCACTGGACTATACTAGTAGAATAAAAGCATTATCGTATGTAAATGTATTTACTATGTAAATATTGCGGTAATTTAAGCATTACCGCATGTAATTGTATCAACACTATGTAAATATTGCGGTATTTTAAGCATTTTCGTATGTAACTGTATTTACTATGTTAATATCGGGTATTTCAAGCATTATCGCATGTAATTGTGGTCACTATGTAAATATTGCGGTATTTTAAGCATTTTCGTATGTAACTGTATTTACTATGTTAATATCGGGTATTTCAAGCATTATCGTATGTAATTGTGGTCACTATATAAATATTGCGGTATATTAAGCATTATCGTATGTAATAGTATTTACTTGATTCACATTGTGCTTGTTTATCCCACGTGCCGTCTGGCTGACACGTTATCACATCTTGATCAGGCGGTGTGAGCGTGTATCCATCGTTACAGGTAATACGTAGCCTACTACCCACTATGTACATATTCCCATGAATAGTCATGCCATCAAAGTTCAGATTGTTTCCACACGCTTAAATACAACAGAAACATAAAATATTACATAAAACGTTACTTTGGTGGCAGCGGTGGGATGGTGTAAAATATACAAAGGGGAACAACTACCGATATTTAAATAACGGATAGGGTCCAAACCCTTACACGTTACACATGTATAGTCCGTTTAATCAGGTATGCCATTGCAATGTCATAACATTGTATTTTTATTGTTTAAGATATTGTAATTGGACAAAAGGACAGGTTTTTTTTACTAATACACATGGTATATATTAAAAAGACATTAATAGGAGTCATTGCAATGTTTTAATATGTACACAAAGTCAATGTTATGTAAACAAGTGACTGACCTGAATAATCGATTTATATCAATCAATCCTCTATAAAAAACTACAATTAGTATCAAGGTGTATCGTTCTTGATAACCCTCTAATCTATAACGCGTTTTAACCCATCTACCATACGGTTGCATACGCGGGCCAAAATCGTATACACTCAAATAGTCCTTATGGAAACTTCTGTTTGCCTGGAAATGGTGATATGCCTTGACAAAATGGAACTAGAATAATCTTACTGAGTTTAAAGGTATTGTATACAAGTAGTTGAATGAGTGAATGTGTTTCATCTTGAATATTTTGAGATTTGAGCGCAAGTAGAATATGATAAAACCCACATTGGATCGGTCCGCGCGTCTGTAAACAATTGTCTACCGCCTTTGACGAACACAATCTTATATTAAACATGACCCACCTGTTTTTTTGTCTTATTTTGTAGCTGAAACATACTGCTTTTCAATGACATAGGTCTGTGAACTGACCATAGTCTTTAACCTGATATAATCTGGGGCTGACAATTGTCACTTAACAGTGAGCTAAAGAACAATTGTATTTAGTGGTTTGTGACCATAAGCAATTGTATCATGCTGAAACGCGACTTGTTTCTTTAACACCCAAATGATCGATATGGCTGGAAAAAATGTATAAAGACAATCAAAACTTGTTTAATTTTTTTAGTCTAGGAGCTGGTGACCAAATTTTCAATTTTCATTTACCCAATCTGACACCAGAACATAGGGTACCAGGTGTTTTCGTAAATAATGACGTTTGATGCCCCTGTTAAAAAATATTTGCGCCTTTTTCAGATCAGGGGTGGTATTCAATATTGATCTTATTTAATTGAAGAATAAGGATAGCCAATCATATCACCTGTTACTGACCAAGAGTTGAAAAGCGTGATCTGATTGATTGTCTTTATCCTTAAGTCAAGTAAGATCAATATTGAATATCACCCCTTGCCCCCACCTTTTCCTAAAGCCTGAATGTCTCATTCTTCGAAAATACCAATGGACTTTATAGTCTGGTTCTCGATCTTTACAATCTACGCAATGAAATGTAAGGTTGAGGAACGGGAACCAGACTATGGACATTATGGTCCTTTTGAAATCTGGCTTGCTCTGCCGCTTACAGTTAAATGTACACTGAGCCGCTTTGAAAACGCAACACTTACACTTATGTAGCTTGTATGTATGCATGTATGTATTTACCCATAACTCAGCCAATATGCATTAAATTTTGCTGAGAATTTCGGCATTTGTAGCTTAGATATATGGCATTACAATCCTTTCATTCCATGACAATCAGATAAGAACCGTTACAACCACAATAAAACAATGATGTCATAAACGAAGGCAAATTGTATGCCCTATGTCCTTCTGCGTTTTTCAGATTGTTAATGCCAATGTGTACCTATTCTTCGTATAAAGTTCGGGAAGAAGTGTCCGTGCATATCATTCAGACAAAAAAAGTAAAACACAAATAAATATAAAGTTCAATTTGGATTCAGAAAAAATGAATTTTATTCACTCTATCTTTATCCAGAATTACTTCCCTTTGACTGTAAAATTGGTAGTGATTTTCGGTAAATCTGAAACATTGCTATCAAGCGTTTTTGAAACTTCACGACGAGTATGTTGCGGAGTGGTAAATCGTCTAATTTTGTGGTTTTCGAATTTGTCGATTGATTGACTATTCAAATTGACCTTACATAAAATAATAATTGCGTCTTACATTTTTGTACAATCAATTCCTCTTACGTGTTTCGTTTTATCCATTCCTAGTTAAATGCACCATGGAGTTACAATCCATTGGTAGCCAATAACACGCACACAAAATTTCGTTGAGAAATATTAATAAATCTTGATTTTCATTAGTGTTGCGTTTTAAAAGCCGCTCAGTGTATTATTGATATTTCTTTTTTATAGAAATTTGCCTTTGTTGTATAATTTTCTAAAAGATGTATACATCTTAAATTATTTTTTCAATGATACAGTAACCTGTGCTTCCTCGGCCAGTCTTTGACAACTTCTCCATATATATTTGTTCTCGAGATGGTAAAATGGTGTAACAGGATATTATTTTTAATTTCCTAATCAATATATGGATTTGTCATAGTGGTAAAACGTACTTTCAACAGAGGTTTTGTGATAAAGTCCATGGAATATTACATACATGTACAAACTAGGACAAAATATTGATATTGTCCGGATAATTTGACCCGTATTTCGACCTTGTATTAGCATACTAGTAATTTAACAACTGATTTATTGTCTATATTTATATCCCGGCTGTATGTTTACATAAGCGGGAAGTATCAAGAAGACCCTTAATGGGTCATACCAACAGAAATATAAATATTGCACGATTTGCACGCGAAATTTATATATTCAACGCAAGAACCTTTTAATATATTCATGCATGAATGTCAGGAACAGGTCAAATTTTCCGTGTTATACACCAGAAACTACCAACACTAGAGGTCATCTTACCTTTTACACTGCAAGTTGTATTTGATGAACTAACCACACACTTCTCGTTCCAGTTACACGACGAACATGCTGCATCGCTTGTCTGTAATTAATTACTAATTAATAATGTGAGTTCTAAGACATATATGGTTTTCGAGTTTTATGAAAATATAAGGCCACCAAAATTTGCTGTCCAGATCGTCTTCAGTGTTTTTTGGTTTGAAGTTTAAGCATAATGTATTTCCATAAACATTTTAGCAAATGGTTTGGGCCATAAGTGCGAAATACATTATGATTGGTCCGCCCAAATGTTATAAGCAGTTGTACATCATTAAAGGTTTTCCTCAGAATGATCCTGACCCAGGTGACCGTACTAAAACGTAAGTCCGTCGCGTGTATAATATTAGCAAGGTCAGAAAGATATGTTTCAATACTCGTATAAAATAATAATACTGACTTTATTTTAAGATGCGACACAGTTGAACAAGCCCTATCTTCCCTGCCACTGGACTCAGAGTTGGTAGCACAGAAAAGACATTCTAGTTTGACTTTATAACAGTAACATTTCGAGATCTTAAAACTACATATTTGGCTCAAATACAGACTCTGGTTTGAGTAAATTCTAAATTTGAGAGGAAATGTCGACCTCAGTAGCTTCGGGAGATCGGGACCTTGTTCAGTTTTGGAAAATTGTTCCTGATTAAGAATAAGAAAAAGGGCTATTCCATGATTTGATATTGAGGAAATGCCATTGAAGTAAAGATATCTACACAGTCGGTATAAAATGTCTCACCAAAGTCCATTGTGTTTTGCTTCCATATACATATCCAGGTTTTACACGAACCTCCGTGACCGAATCTCCCATAATCACGTGACACAGTTTGAATCTCACGTGATAGTTTATAAATGTGCACGCGCTTATAGTTTCACACTCCTCTATGCAATCTGTTAATGAGTACTCGGTATGTTCCACAAATATAGAAACATTATGTGTATTTTCCATGGTAACAACGAATTTGTTAAAATGAACATTTTCCATAGCGATCACCACGTGCCACGTGCATAGTACGATCATGCATCTAAACATCACGTGTTATAGTCCTCAGACGGTTTCGAAGAATTCGTCCGTCTTTCAACAATTTCCTTCAGTCATTTAGTTATTATTGTTCAATTAAAAGATATCAACAACTCGGACAGGCAACAATCAACAGAATTAACATAGAATGAAAGGCAAAAAGATAACATTAATTTCAACGGTCATCAATTTTGAAAAATGTCCAGATTTGTTGTCATTCTGACCACCTCGGCCTTTATGCACTGCAACAGAACATTTACTGGAGTCAAACGGAAATAGCCGAGCTTTCACGATTGATTTTTATAAGTGACGAAAATAATGATAATATAACGAAAAACGCCAACAAAGACAGTCTATACGTATATAAAAACCACTACCATGTCAACATGGCTTATTGTATGGTTACTCCCTTCATCAAGTGTGTCGAAATATCTAAACATAGATGTTTATGCAAGTAATGGCTTTGACATTGTTTAGATAATTTATTATATTGACACTATGTTACTGTCGTCATCAGCGTTATTAATTATTATTTGAATAGTGGAACTGTTACATAAATACATACACAGTTTTCCGGTTTTTGAACGTCATGTATAACACACTCCGATATGTAAGCTTTTAGGGACCAGGAATGAGCAGACTGATATAGTTTGTGTCAACATGGTAATATTGTATATACCATCAAGGACTTTAAAAACGCCTCACCTGATTCAAATCCCAATTTCGCTTAAAGTATTTAATAATATGCTATTGCAAAATCGTTTGACATGTGTATCATTAAATCTGCCCTACGTGTAAATCAGTGTAGTTTGTAAAATGTTGTCTCGTTATTTTCTGGGAATTCTGCAATAAGTATTCATCACATACTTTAGAACTACTTCGCTTCGTGTAGAACTACTTAAATATCATATAGGTAGCTTCATCCGGAAACTTCGAAGAACATCATTTTGATAATACGAAACAAGTGCGATATTGCTCCCGCGGAATGATTATCTGCAAAATTATCCATTTTACGAAAAACTAAGAGTTACGCTGGGGTACATGTTTTGATTTCGTTGATGTCGATAAAACGGTACCGAGATCGGCCTTGACTGGTAGTAAAAATATCTGTGGAAAGTGTGTTACTCCGTACGCAGAACCAATTCACTAAATCTGATTAATAGTAAATAACGTTTCCTTTGTAATACTGATAATATTGATTGATGCGCAGGTTTGCCTACTAAACGCTCACCGGAAGTGCAAACACTTCTCTTGTTTGGAAAGTTAACAATCGTGAAGGCTCTGCCATTTCTGTTTGTCTCCGGTAAATACACATCTATTGCAATGAATAAAGACCGAGGTGATCATTATGGGAAGGTTAAGTGTTCCACAGTCGTTGAACCTACATATTTTAAAACGTAAATACCGATTAAAATAATTTGTATTTATTTAGATAATAAAAGCCAGTAGTTAATTTCCCCTTGAAACTGTATCATTCTTTATTTTAAAGGTATTCAATAGCATCCATTTAGAATTTGAAATGACTAGTCTAAACAAAGATTTAATTATTAAATATTGATTTGAAAAAAAAAAATAGTGTCCCATACTTCGTCATATTTGAATATTTTAATTTTTATTGTTTTAAAATTTAAAAGCTTTTAAATTTACCAGAACTCATAACTACAATATACTACTCCTGTCTGACACCAACCGGAAGTCGTTCTACTTGATGTAATCCAATCGGGACACCTCGGACAATCTCTACGAATCATCTCTCAGGTGTAAATAGAACTTCGCCATTTTTCAACGTCTTTCGCCATGACGTCATCATGACAGATTTAAACAGTGCTTCAGTGGAATACACGCCCATCAAGCAAGCGCTGCATAGCTGCGTGTTTTGCTCAAGGAGTAAAGCGAAATTGTATTGTTTAATCAATAAAACATCTTTTAATATTTCCGCTGCTGATAAGTTACGGTCTATTTTCTTCAGCCCATTTTCTTCTGCGTAGGATTTAAGAAAGAAAGCTGCTGGATTCATACGCTTGATACATCCTAGGTATTTTATCCCGTTTAAATGCCGTACGGACCGTTCCGATTGGATGTAACCATTGATTACTGTCAGGTTAATACGAAAGGTGTTCTTATATTTGAACAAAACTGAACATCGGATTTTGCCATACTTTAACAATAAAATTGATTTATTTCCATTGAGCCATGTAAATAGTAAATAAACTCATTTTGTTTCATATTTGCATTATTTTTCTATCCAAAATCAACCGTCGTGTAGAGGGCATTGTGTTTAGGTTTTTTTAAGACAAGTTGCCTCTATAGAAGCATCAAAAAGGTGTTGGTATATAATGAAGTACCCATGTCAGTGAAGACAATGGGTTTTATTTGTCATATGAAGGCTGGTATACGTTCACCTGCTTGTTTTGGCGAACTGGCACCAACTATTAAAAATATTGGATGGCAGCGAAGTTGTAAGTATCGGAAGCAACTTTCAATCGATTTTTTCGAAAATGTTAGATGCAGAATTTCAGAAATATGCGGTGTTCATTTGCTCAATGCAAAGCAAAACAAAGAGCGCAGACATAGGTCTTGGAGGCTGTATATGCGACTACGGAATAGTGATTGGAAAAAATGTGTCGTTCATGGGGAGTTAATGTTTTGTCTTAGAGCAAATTATTACATTAACAGAGTCTGCTGTTTTAGAATGAGTTATGGTGATAGACATACGTTGGAGTTAGTTAAGCTTGGTGTATTCGCTGCCTATTTCATGACATGGTCTTGTGTTTGATATTTTGGAAAAGCAGAACTCAAAATGATTGAAAAAGGGACAAGACAAAAGTGAACGCATATTTTATTTATGCAGAAGGTTTAAAAGTTGTTTTTCGACAAAAATATGACACGTCCTTTTCCTGGTAACATGCCAAAGACAGGGTGTTTCCCCCAATAGGCCTTTCCCGAAACTAGCTAACCTCCCTTTGAAATTGTCTTCCCTTGACGCCAATGCGCATGCGCGAGATTAATATCTCAACTTCCGGGGTGTCCATATATCGATTCAATCGTTATTCAGCCATTACTCCTAGCATTAGCGATCCGTTATACTTGAGATAAAAGTACTTTGTTGACGATGGTTTTGCTTTTCTTTTGTCTTCAGTTGAACGAACATATAGGAAAGTGATTACATGGCCTAAAATTCTTATTGGGATAATGAAATTTCATTAAGATTTAAATATATTTCTCAGTAAAATATCTTATTCACGAGCGCTTTCAATATCTATAAGTTGAGAAGACTATTCAATAATAATTATGATTATACAGCAATATTATTAAATATTCGTTCAAATATTATTTTCGGTAACCTTATAAAATACGAATTAATCTTTTATGAAGATACTCACCAATTAAATTATTTTGACAATCGTCCATAATACACGTAGACATAAACTTGCAGTGCTAAATAAATCCACCAGCAAGCAGACATATCATATGGCATGCTTATTCACAATAGTGTTCGTGGTATTAAATACCAAAATTAATATTATACTAATTATGTTAGATTTAAACAATAAGTATTTTCATTAAAAGGCTATAATGAGGGAAATTTGTAGCGAAAATGAACGCACTGGTGTTTGCGTTCTGAAAATATTAAATGCCTAATTCATGTATATTGAGAAAATTAAATGACAGTCCGGTATTCGTTTAAAGTGTCCCTATAAATACCCGTATTAAAACATATTTTCAAAACCAATTAAGTGTCATAAAACCCATAATCTGAATTAGTAATCAGTGGAAAAGACCCCCTGCTATGTAATTGGTCAACTACGTGTCTGACACATTGTATAATGCAACATATGTCACCGCGGTGGCTATTTAATTGGACATATAGTTGCATCCTTCTGATGTAAGATCTGTATAATATCAGCGGGAGATTAATATTAGGGTAATAAAACAGCTCTTATTCCGATGACTGTAATTTAAAATGAAGTATTCTTTGGATGAATGTATACGTCCGTGCCACTTGTATACATGTATAGTTTCTGGTAGTTGCGTTCGTTTAAATTTATGTTTTGTACTTCCCGTTTGTTTTGAAGTATTGACAGTTGAATTTTTCGTTCAGTGAAATAAAATTAACTTTTAACATGCGCCGTCGCAGCACATTTTCTCAGGGGAAGGGAGGGGGGCCATCCTAATAATTTATTCTCAAGAAAGATCGAGTCGGGCCACCATTTGCTCAGACGGATCAAACCAGTTTTGTGATCTCAGTGGGATATCCTGATCAAATTCCAAGCCCTGCACAACTCATGTATTTATATTTACAGGACAACCAAATTCAAGTGGGTCGGAACAACCCTCTTGAACCGCGCATAAATTAATACATGCATTGTGTGACTCATTCGCGGGATCGGGGGTACTATGCCAATACCCTATCATACTATTGTTTTTACAAATTCGCGGGTATCTTATACGAATATGCCAACATCTTACAACCACATTGACAATGTATATTGTACAATTTCACAAATACAATAATATAAAACTTAACATAAATCAAAGTAGAAGTACGCTGTAGAGATTGACGTTGAATAATTTAATTACTTCACTTTTAATAATTAAAAAAAACTATGGAGCACACGAAACATCAAACAGTTTGCTTAATTTTACCAGATACTTTCAAAGATTATTATCTTGATAAGCGAACAAACAATATCCTTCGTATGTTTTTCTTTAATTTCAAATATTTTTTTGTTTACCGCCGTAGATTCTATACTTTGTTTCGTATAGATTTAATTAATTTCGCAGTATTCTAATGTAATATAGCAGTATGGGATACAAAATTAATTTTTCTAACAGATAATACCAAAAACATATAAAAAAGAACACTTTTGTAAGCTAAATGTTTAAAATAACTGCAATTTGTTCTATGTTACTATATACTGATCTTATCAGGACACCCCGGAAGTGGAATTATTGAAAACAGGGGACGTTATCGAGGATTTACCAAGGGAGGTAACCTAGTTTCGGGAAAGGGCTATACTGAATTTCCTGTCACCCTACAAAATATATCATTAAGTACCTTATGAATTAGACTGGGAAGTATATTATACCCAAACAGTGGATACCGGAGTCTCCTGATGAAGTACCAATATAATTTAAATCTGGAGAATATTGAAAATTCGCTTAGAGAAGTGATTTGTAAGCATCAGCACAGTTTTTGGCTTTAAAAATGCAAAATCAAAACACTCGATACAATCGTTGATTATGTTCTAAGGATATTACCTATGCATTCTACAATGGTTGTTTTGTATCTCTTGATACATTAATAAAAACTATTGAATATACACAATTCGATTTCGATGTGAAAGTTATGAAAATACTGGATGTTCTATTATGTTCAAATATGCGAGAGTTGAACACATCTCGTAGTTTAATTTACGATACTGAATAATTTGGGTTCTACGAGACCAAAGGCGGATTTATAAATTTGCTTGAGCATATGGAATTTGTCTATGTTCTAGTTGAAAAACAATGACTAAGCACTTTTTACTGCTTACTTGGTTCTTAAATTCTTTCTGAGACGTTTTGGATAGATAAACAATCTAATTTTTCTACCTCTCTTCGCTCGCCCAACTTTCTTAATAGAGGGGGTGTTAATATTAACGCGTCCCTTACACCAACTCTTGGAGCCGCCCCTGGAGACTGATCTTATTTCTTGAGTCGACATTTAGAGGGACACATCGTTTGCCATAATTAGACGCTATAATAATTCGTATGCTCAAAACACAGTTATATAATACAAAAGGTCGGTAATTTATTTGAGAGGAACTCTATTGAAATTACTGATACATTTTTTTTCTGAATGCAAACACACATAATTAGGACTGTTTAAACAAATTGAAGCAATGGTTTATTGGAAAAGTCGGCTATTTACACCAGTTTATTGCAAATACATGCATATGTATTTAGAATTTGAATTGCACTTTACACGCACGAGTTTCGTGGCCTTTTTGTATTTTGTTTGATACTAACAATCAAGCCTCATTTATCCGAATTAGTTTGATTCGAAATTGTATTAAAAATCGTCCATGTTGTGAAATAGTCAAAATTGTAATTGTAGTAATGGCAGTACTTAAATACATTGTACATTTAAAAAAACAGTTTTCTATAGAGAAAATTTCTTGACTGAATGAATACGTATGTACACCAAATTTGTCCTACGGCACACGTTCAAGGGCGATTTAGAACATTGTGAAATCGTCCCATGTTACTATAAATAGTGACATATTTGGGATCAGATTTATTTCGGATGAATTCCGATTATTCGGATAGAACGTTGTGAAATCAACATTTGTTACTATAAATAGAAACATATTTGGTAACCGAGTTATTTCGGGTAATACCGGGTATTCGGACAGAAGGTTGTGAAATCAACATGTGTTACTACAAAAAGTAACAAATTGTTACTATTAATAGTAACATAGTTGGGATCAGATTTCCGATTATTCGGATAGAACGTTGTGAAATCAACCTATGTTACTATAAATAGTAACAATTTCGGGAATCCGAGTTATTTCGGGTGATACCGGGTATTTGGATAGAAGGTTGTGGAACCAACCTTTGTTACTATAAATAGTAACAATTTCGGGAATCAGAGTTGTTTCGGGTGTGACCGGGTATTCGGATAGTTGGTTAATTAAATAATGAGGTTGCATTTATATACATGTATATATATATACGTGGACTGAACATATAACTAAAACGCCATAGCTTTATTTCTGTTAAACACCAACATTTGTCACAATGATCATTTCAATGAGCCATACATCTACAAGTACCGTTGTCACAGATGGGTATGAAGAATATACCATCACAGTACGATCTGCAATCTGCCTGGGCTGTACACTGAGAACCTGCAAGAAAATAAACCATTGTTTAAATCAAGATTACCTGGGCCCGTTACCTAAGCAAATCGTTACCGTGAGCCTGAATTTAGTTACCTCCCGTTCAATTAAATATAGAAGGCAAGGATAACCTCCCATGGAAAGCGCTACGTATCGCTCGCCTATGATATCCTTGGGGTCCGTTGCCTAAGCAAAGCGTTAACGAGCGCCTTTATTCAGTTACCTCCCGTGGAAAGCTCATGTTTACTGCCTCATGTGTAATTATGTAGGCCTTTCGGTCAATGATAACCCATTAAAGTGCAAACAATGTGGTCCAGTGTTTTGGCTGAAGGGACAGCAAGAAGAAGAGAACGAGGTGGGATACAAAGACTCCGGTTACGTTACCATAGCTGGTTACGAATAGACTCCTAGGCTTTTTTACGTGCCCAGGTTCGTCTGAAGTTGGTTGGGAAACACTTAAAAGCGTTTCAGAAATGACCAAGTACCCGGCCGAGATTCGAACCAGGGACCTCTCGATCAGTAGTCAAGAGCGTTATCCACTCGACCACCGTATCGCCATATGCACAGGGTTTCAAATTATCTGAGTCAAAATTATCTGACTGTATCCTATATATAGGGAACGTTGTTCGTCGACCATGTTTAGCCGCAACGGATATGACGTTTGGAAAGCTGGTACCAGTTTTTCTACAGTTGTCACAACAAACACTGATACCAGTTCCTGTAACGTAATTTCCGTTGCGGTTAAACATGGCCGCCACACAACCTTCTCTATATATATGGTACACTCAGATAACATTGTTACAAACTTGAAACCAGAAACATCATAAATATTTATCGCCTCGATGGCCTATTGGTAGAGCGCCCGTTTCGAATATGGCAGGCGAGGCCGAAATAAAAATGATACCAGAAAAAATATCTTGCGTCTTGCATAAAAGGGAATCTGGCTTCTCTTCTCCCATACCCTCGTGGCGATGGATAACATCAGGAATACGGTGTCGAGAGTTATTAATTTAAGTTAGAAAACGTGTTTCACAATTGTCCTTAAAGCCCCATTATCTCTCCCAAAACATTTTTTCTGATCATCCAGTTAAAAATGACAAATAAGTGACGTCAGTATGTTAACTATATCTGTCGAAATAGTATGCTGCCAAAAATAACATTTTGTATAATGTATGGATGACAAACTACAAATTTTGCAAGAGTTGCACCCCTTAGACTATAAATTGTGTATGTATTGTTTACAATACAAACCAAGTGGAGGTTGTATTTCGTTTATTTCATCTTATGGTGTATTCCACCTTTGGAACTCAACTCAAGTGCTAAAAATGCTTCATTCTGCAGATAAGTTACCAAAATTGTTGCTTTTGAACATAGCCGTATAAGGCTTAATAAGGCTTTATCACATATTTGACGTCGTATTTATTTTTGATAAAACACTAGTGTAATAAAGCTTTGATGTGACGCCACTCAAAGTATAGGCGATGTATTCAAAGTTGCGCGTTTATTATAGTGAAAATAAGTAGCTATTTTCTATTTCGGCCTGGATAGGTTAACATGTGATAAAAAGAACATTACATTTGTGACTTTCCACATTGAATTTATTAAACTCGTTGAACAAAATCGATAAAAAAGCCTCGCATTTTATTATTTTATTCAACTCGTTTAATAAATTCAATATGAAAAGACACTCATGTAATATCCTCTATTTAAATAATTAAGTATAAACTAAACATGTACCCTTCGTACTTGGAGCACCGTCTTCACAGGAGCACTTATGATCCACACATTCCAGGTGTGTAGGAAGGTTGCATACTGTTAACCCCTGATGCACGCAACTGTCCGTATTGTAACAATGCTCGGCATAACAATACGCTATAAATAAAACCAAAATAAATAACACATGGGTTGAAAGCCATTCTCCTATAATATAACCATCATAGCAAGGCAAAAATAATATCCTGGTTATGATAAACTATTTAGTACAACGACACACTGGCTTATTGAATGGTTTTAATAAATTACATCTATAGACGGTGGCAATATTTAAGTCACATTAAAATAAACATTGACGTCAGCATCGGTCAAATAGACGTCACATTGAATATATGGCATATTTTCAATTCCATTTGTAGACTAAAACATGCATGAAAGTATGTAATATTGTATATCAAATAAAACTTAAAAGCATATGTGTTTCGGATGTGCAAACTACTTGTGGTTATACTTAAACATATCAAAACTGTTTCATTATGAATCACCCTGTACATGTTTATTGTGCCAATGATCGGAATAGATCCCTTGTTTTTACTGTACAATGTATTTTGTGCATGCTTGATATGTGTATGTAATGTAAATGTATGTATATATTTTGTCTTGGCCATCATTTTTATTGTGTAAATGGTCAAATGGTAAATTATACCAATTAAACTGTAAACAGTAAACTATATTCATATTGCGTTTATAGTAAAAGCCCGGTCACAACTAAACGTTTGTGCTGTAAGCACGTACGTCTTCGGCCGCTGAATTTTACGAAAATTTGAGAAGAGGTACGTTAACGCTCGCCAAACGCACGGTTGTGCCTGGTCGTGAGTGGTTGTGACCGCCACTTTACACGAACAGGCAAATTACGTAAAGGTGAAAGGGTACTTTTGTTCATATCCTTATAGTATTTGACACCGATGGAAACTAGAAGCTGTTTGCAGTTCAATAGACATACTTGTACAAAATCCAGTTTTGTTTGAAAAATATACCGAATCCTTATTTTAGAACAAATTCGACAATAAAATGATTGAAGACATTTAAAAATAGTCAAGTTGGACATTTGTACTTATTTCCAATGCGGATTCTGTTTTCTTGATGGAGGGACAGCCAGTAGAATGGAAAGTGGTGTGATACCTAAAGTCCGGATGCGATACCCTAGCTCATTTTGAATAGATTCCTTGGTCCTTTAACATTCCGGGAGTATAGCACCAATATACGTGAAACTACATCTGGGTTACCGACCAATTCATCTCGAGATGGACACGAAACATTGACTGAAAATCGTTTAATATCGCCTAATGCCCACTCGATGACCGTGCTATCAATAAAAGACAAATGTGCCATTCATAAAATAATAAATCGAAATCCTCGTGAATCAGTAGCCAATCTGTAGCTACTGTTTAGATAATTAGTAGCCGTGGCATTATGTTTCGTTAGATCTTCGAAATAACACAAAGTCGAGTGCATTAACTCCAGTGTGTGTTTACTGTAGTTATTTTACTCATTCCTATGAAAAGTAAGACCAATCTCATCAATAGTCATTACATTAAGACCCACCTCTTCACATAACAACAATGTAAATTGTCGTATCAAACAACAGATTTAAGACTTACCTACGCAAAGTAACATAAAAACTAATGACCTCATCTTTAAAGAATAATATCAAAACCTTCTCACAGACTGGTAAGTTGATTCACAGTTCTATGTCAGCCGTATATGATTTTAGGGATTTTGAAATTTTAAGTAAATAATGATAACGAGTTCATTAGATATAGTGAACTATGCACAGAGATTGACCTACATTGTCACACAGTTCACACGTGACAGATTATTTGACTTGATGTCTCCAAGGCGAGTAGTGAATGCAATGTCAGGCAATACGCCTTATCATTATAAAAAAATCGAAAATAAAAGATAAGGCCTGGGACTCAACGATGCAGTGAATAAGAAGAATTCATTCACCGCAAGATGTCTCCATAAAATGTTAGTACGTAACAAGGCTCTAAGTCTGAGTCAATTTCAGGGTAGCAATACCACATGGCTTTTGGCTACATTTACAAGTAGACATTTGTAAGTATTGGAATACAATTGTAGCCATAAGTATTTTATTTCTTCATCGATTCCTATAAAATAAACGCCACGCTAAGGGGAAACCTATTTGCTTCCCGCGAAATATAAAATCTTTTTCAGCAGTTTTACCGATGTTTCCATTAGCCTGTGAAACCTACACGCTCCGCGGTTTCACAAGGTAATGGACAAAATGGCAGAGCCGCGGAAAAAGATTTTATATTTCATGGAGAGCAAATATTTGTCCCCTAAGCGTGGCGTATATTTCATAGAAATTGACGAAGAAATAAAATACTTATGGCTTTTTTATTTTCTAATGTTTACAAATTTCTTCTTGTAACTGTAGTCAAAAGTCACGTGGTATTGCTACACTGAATTTTGGAGTTTGGATTTCGACGAGACGAAAACATTATACCAAAAAGGTTGAGTGCTGCCTTCCCTGTCCGATTTTCTATTATTTGTTTTTAATAATGAATTTGGATTTCGACGAGGCGAAAACATAATACCAAAAAGTCCAAATTCATTATTAAAAAACTATAATTATAGAAAATCGGACATGGTAGGCAGCACTTAACTTAAATCACTCTTCAACAAGCGTCATGCAACTTGTCCACACGCAAAAGATGAGCGCCTCGATAGCGCTGTGGTAGAGCGTGCGCTTTGAGTGCGGGAAGTCGCGTGTTCGATTAGAGGCAAAGTCAATCGGAACGGTCCGTACGGCATTTTTACGGGATAAAATACCTCGGATGTATCAAGCGGATGAATCCAGCAGCTTTCTGTGGGAGGTACTGGGAGAGTCTGTTTATGGCATCTACTGTGTTTTCAGACAGAAATTGAGGTGTTTCTACAGTAAACATATAAACATTTTCCCTAATTGGTAAAACTAATTTTGTACACAATGAAGTACAGATTTCTAAATGATCGCAATCCATGTCATTTAAAAGTATAAGAAAGAGGACACACCGGCAGGAAATGTCAAATAGCATCGCCTAGCTAATCCCAAGTCCCATGGGTGAAAATTGATCCCGTTTTATATTACTGAATCAGTCAAAATATGCTATTTCATATTGATCCGATTTACATGTCTGTGAAGTTGTCATTAGGTCGTAGCTCGACAGATTCACACTATTCTTTGTACAGTGTCTTTTGTGCTCCGTTGTGTCTGTTGGATGATGCGTTCTCTCTCCGATTTGTTACTGTATCTTTTTGGACGTTGGCAGTAATATCTCGATAGACAATGTTCAGTGCAAATTTTAGCGGTAGTTGTTTCTTGGTGCCAGGCGGAACATTGTACGTTTTAGTTTCATTTTATATCTTAAATTAGCCTGGTTTGAAAACATTCACTTGAAATATCCCGGTCAATTCAGTTTTTCCAATAGTACAAAATTTTAATGTCGATCAATTGTCACATTCACAGTCACGTCCGTCAATAAGACCAGAGCAAAATTGAGTTAATTGCCTCTTAGTTATCAAAGAGGATCCTTTGTTGATCTAAATATGAAACTTTGGTTTCCTAACAATTGCAAATGAATGCATTATTTCAAAATATACTGGGCGTAACTGAAAAGTTACCACTGATATATACCTCTGTATTTTGTATACAATATGTTCCAGTATGACCTATCGGTACAAACGTTTTATAGTGTGTGCATTTGAGTATTGTTAAATAGGATATCAGTGACTTCCAGGTATGGTCAAAACAAAGTCGTGTTCGAATTTTGAAATATAAGATTCAATAGGGTGGTAACTTTTCATTGACGCTAATTATAATTGAAGTGGTCATATTAGCGGATCTTTGTTGTATATAATAACAATGACATTGTAACAATTATAGTTTGACCTCGTAGAAAACACTGACTGTCTGTTAATTTCGTACGTCCGTTTACGTTATTGTATGAATCAGGCCATAATCTATTCATGAAACGGTCCTGTTTATTCAAGAAGAATAAAATCAACATCGAAAAGTTGAGATATCGAACTAGGGTCATTTTTTAACCTAGTCTAAATAAATGTGTGTTCACACCGTCGACATGCTAGTTCATAGGCGATCGACAGGTTTCACAGTCGTAAAAGCTTGGTCATTCGATATTAGCCCTGCAAGATTTACCGATGCCCTACTGTTCTTCGACTTCAAGGGAAGAGAACGTTTTGTGATACCCTAGCTTTTAAAGAATAGAGTTCTGTTGCTTTTTTTAATTTGCCTCTTGTTCAGCACCGGTACACATGAGACTACGACTGTCTGGATGGAAACCATTCAGAAATTACCTAATAACCAGTCGAGAATGGAACCAGTGACCTCTGAATCCGATGTCAAGATCCTTTCGACCACCCAAACACCTTGGCATTTCCTCCCTTGCTAATCAGAATAGGTCACTGCGACTACAATATTGTTAGCTGAAATTCAGCTAAATGAACTTATTTATTCATCGAACGATTTCCTTACCTTTTCACAATGTTTTCGAAGTTCATCCTAGTTTATTCTTTGAAGAATGTAACGTTATAAAAATAATGTCTATCATCCAAGAAAATTTACATTGTAAATACTAAATACATCAGTAGTCTAAATCATTGCGTAGTTATCCTCGTAAGAAGTAAACCGGCAATCAAAAAAAGTTAACTGCCAACTTCAGGATTTGGTTCATCAGAACTATTCTCAAACAAATTTGAAACCATTCGATTTCTACGTCAATATGTTTATCAATGAAGCAACACATAGGGATTTCTTTCAACGTCTTCTTCGCCATTTTGATATGTCATGTGACGCATTCATCATCACATGGTGTGTAGTTATGGCAGTGATCTATTTTGTGTAGCAATGGAGATAATTGCGTCGGAATTTTTCGACTAGTCTGGATTACCTCCCCTAGATCACTGCGTTACTAGAAAACGCTATAGTACGTTTTCTTCGACCACCAAGTCAGTCATAAAATAATATGATTGTACCGTTTAATAAAAAAAAGCTAACAAATATATTATAAACGCTAAAAATGTATTTACCTCGATCTGAATGTTGGCCATAACAAAATATCATTTGCATACTTAACAACCAATTTCAAATAATGTCATCTAATTTCTGTCCAACTAATTTAACGTAACGGTTTTCGTAATACAGGGGATACACAGGGGGTTGGTTGAATCTTGACATACATTTACTTGTCCACTGCAAAATCCGTCCATCCGTCCAAATCCAGACACGTTTCCGTACCATTTACCATTACTACATTTTCCCCTGGGTCTGCGCATGCGCAAACTCCGATTCGGATGATTACAAAAGAGTCTACGAAGAGTGATTAGAATGTAACGGTGCTTTAAATAATGTTACGTGTGCGATGATGCTCTAATATTTCGCTGGCTCAGAATGAGAAGGTCGTAAGTGCTTCTTACGACTTTATACGACCAATACATATTTGAAATCGGCATCTCAAGGCGCTTCTTATGAGCCTATTTTCATGAAAATCGGAACAGGTAATGTAGACCAAACTGAAGTTGAAAAAGCTTTGGTTTTTCCATTAGTAAAAAGTAGTTTTCAGGCAGATTTTCTTGTTTTCACAAAATAGCGTTTTTGTACGCCCGAGCTTCTCATTCTAAGTCAGCGATTTGCTCTATGTTGTACTCGAAGCTTTAATCAATTTATGGTCGTCGTAGAGGTGGTATCATATCCCATCTGTGCATATTGAAATGATCCTTTGTCAGTATCACTACCTGATCTACACCACGATGAACTTCACGCCGAAGACAAATACAACCCTCGCCATGATCTCCTACATTCCCCGGATGATAGCATGCTCCACCCATCTGAAAACAGTACAATATAACACAGTTTTAATAGTTTATCACTCTCATCCCAAACTTTTTCCACTTTAAAAAAATTCAAATCATAACTGGTAGAAAATTAGTTGATAACAGGAGATAACTTGTAGATAATTGATTCAAAAGTAGAAGATAATTTGTAGATAATTATTAATAGGTAATTGGAAGATAATTGGTAGATAATTGGTTAAAATTGAAGATAATTTGTTGATAATTATCAGTAGATAATTGGTATATTGTTATTATTATTATTGATATATACTTGTTTATAATTGGTAGGTTTTTGTAGATATTTGGCAGCAAATTTCGAGATAAATGGTGGAAAACTGGATGATAATTGGTGGATAAGTATAGATAAGTGGTAGATAATTGGAAGATAACTGGTCGATAATTGTAAGAAAACTGGTTGATTATTGGTAGAAAAACTGAATGACAATGGGTAGATATCTGGTTGATAATTGGTATAATATTATGAGTGTTAGATAATTGATAGATAGGTTGTGGATAATTGGAAGATAACTGAAGATGATTGGTAGATAGGTTGTGGATAATTGGAAGATAACTGAAGATAATTGATAGATAGGTTGTGGATAATTGGAAGATAACTGAAGATGATTGGTAGATAGGTTGTGGATAATTGGAAGATAACTGAAGATGATTGGTAGATAGGTTGTGGATAATTGGAAGATAACTGAAGATAATTGATAGATAGGTTGTGGATAATTGGAAGATAACTGAAGATGATTGGTAGATAATTGATAGACAATGTGCATTTCATGATTTAGGGGCATTTCTTGCCCAAAGAAATTCAGCAGTGTCGCAGACGAGGATCGAACCCGAGATGTCTCGATCACACAACGTAACCCTATCTAGACCGCCGCTCTTCATAAGTCGTTAAAGGGACTGCCTCACGTATTGGTAAATTGCAAAATTAAATTAAATTGTCAAATATTCATGTAATTTTGGTATAGTTGCCTGTATATGCCATAAACAACCACATTGACATAAAAAATAACTTGGGAAACATCGGCATTTTGTAGTAATTAAGCATTTTTACACCCACAATTCTATATGGTATTAATACCCTATAGAATTTGCACTACTATCACTGAAATTGCCTGAAATTTGGTTCCATTCGATGAAATTGAATTGCGAAACGCACCGAATACCTCATAGATGTTTCGGCTTTAGTTTGTTGAAGTTACAGTTTGATCATGTCTGAATTACATAATTCACAAAGCATTTTGGAAGGAAACTCTGCGATATTTTCAAAAAGAAAAATGCCGAGTGCCGAATATCAAGAGTGATTTAAATTGCTTATATGCCATAAATCTTTCATAAAGCAACCACCAGTGGCGTTCTATTACATAAAGTCTTGGTTAGGTAGGAAAATTACGTCATACAAAAATTTTAGCCCGATCTGTGAGGCAGCACCTTTAAGTACTAGGGTATAGAAAGCTAACACCAAACATGACATCTCAACTTCAAATTTGAAACATTATTTAAATAAACTGTTCGCTGGCTTAGAATAGACTCATGCATATTTGAAATCTGCTTCACGAGATGCTTCTTATAAGCATTTTTTCATGAAAATGATTAGGAACTAACCATGTTGACCAAACTGAAGTTTCAAAAGCTTGTTTTTCCATAAATAAAGAGTAGATTTCAGACAGCTTTTACTTGTTTTATCAAAAAATCGATTTTGTTCTTATAGTGACGACCGTCTCATTCGAAGCCAGCGAATTAAACATTATTTATCAGTGCATTCATTATACGTATTTCAAATAGAGTAATTACATCGGCGCATTCGTCATTATTGTCGAAACAGTCTTCTAGAAACCAATTTGTTGAACAAAGACCATACATGGCTGACGTCCAGTGCAGGAAGCCCAACACACATAATGTTAGAAGCAGTACTCGAGTCATTCTCAAGCGACACAATCTGAAAACAAAACGTATTACTTTTAGTTTAGATTTGTGTTGGTAATTTCCCATGCCGCTTCGAAAGGATTGTTAGGTTTTCTACCGACGTTTAGCATGATTGCAGATTAAATTTTAATAGTCCGTGTTTATTCATTTCCGTGTTGGTCAAGAGCCGAAGCGGATTGTAAGTAGCTCTTACGACATTTCCATTCTAATCCAGCGATTGGTGTGCTTGCTTTTTTATAGACTACATATACTACGGACCGAAGGGCCATTGGTTCGATTCTCGGACGGGGCTCTTGGTAAAGCATCTCTGAATCGTTTGTGATTGTTTCCAAGAAAACTAGAGATAAATATTTTCGTTATCAAGATGTAGTCTCTCTTGTAACGGTGCTACAGCGGGTCCATTCGGAAAGAACTAGATATTTGTGTTACACAAATGGCTCTTCCCTCTAAGTGGGAGATCATCTGTCAATCTGACAGAAAATAAACCGAATCACACATTTATGACAGCCGAACAACATACCGAGCATAGCCTTCATTTGCCAGTCAGCTTTCTATTAAAAATATGGCAGGCATATGAGTGCCTTCATCCGTATTTGAACTCGGGTCGCCGGATAAGACGGCAAGCGTGCTAACCATCGAGTTACGGAGGCACAAATCAGTCGAAAACAACAACAAGAAACATTATGAATAATTTTGTACTTGACTTCAGATATTTTTATTAATTGATATAATTTTACGATTTTTAAATAACCAGTTTTAGTTGTGATACCCGCCCTATACGTTATAGATAAATAATTAAAACGCGAGGTTATCGTATTTAGTTGAGGGCGAACCCCCGACACTCGAGTAAATGTTCTGTATGTAATTTGTATTATAATTTTAATTTTTATTTATATGCTTTTATTTACCCCCGCCACCGGAAATCCATATGGGCGAGGCACCCAGAAGAGGTTAGTCACTTTAGTTCTTGGGGATAGTGCATGATACAGAAGATGCCCCGGTTCCAGAAGCATCCCTGGTTCTTTTACGTGCCGATTAAAGCATCATACACGGGACCTCGCTTAACGTCTCGTCAAAAGACTGTAAGTAATTTTAGTTATGTTAGGTGGGAAACACTGATAAGCATTTCTGTTTTGACCTGGTTGGATTGGGGATCGAACCCGCAACCTTCAGATCAGCAGTCAGTACCACAAGACCACTTGTCCACCTTGTATTGTATAGTTTAACGGAGGGCGTGGTTGAGGTACCTTACGCTGTGTAGCGTTACAGTTATCACACGCCGCTCTTCCAGTGCAGTATTACAGTATGTACTCCTTTCCATCGTAACTATGATACAATTACTGAGATCATGTACACTCTACAATCACAGGTAACCGTATCATTAATAAAAAGTAAACAAACCATATATTTTTAATAAAATTTATAATATCTTAGAAAGGTGCATTTGTACTAAAGTGGTCAGATTTTCATGGTATCCAAAACAAGAATTGGCTTTCGATATCTTCATAAAGTAATTACATTAATAGACAACATCGTTAGAAAAGTTATACCATGAAATGTATACCATGGTGTCTAGTCGGTCACTGCAGGTGCATTCAACAGTTCTAAACCACAATGCTATTCTAAACAAGATAAAGAAAGCGAGTTCGCGCCCCATGGATTTATTTTCTAATTTATGGACGGGTTGATATCAAAGTAAAGACAAAGCTCTCTAGTTTCTGATTATGTTTATCAAAACCAAACTGCACCTCAGTGACTGTGTGGTCAATTAAATATGTTATGAACCTTTCTAAGATATTATATTTTTTTAAAAACAATTTTGTTTGTTTACTCTTTGTTAATGATACAGTTAATAAAGTACTAACTACGGAACGGATTTGGATGGAAACAACGGTGTCAGTTAAAGCAGTCACAACTCCTGATGCAATATTATTTTCGTTCGTTTCCGTCAGTTACAATTAGTGCACTCCTTTTCACCATAACTATGATACAATTACTGAGATCATGTACATTTTACAATTTTAAAAACACAAACTCTTACCTTGTTTTGTAAAATAATTCAATTCATAAACCACTGTATTATTC
The DNA here is from genome assembly GCA_947247005.1 of Spisula solida. Taxonomy (NCBI): domain Eukaryota; kingdom Metazoa; phylum Mollusca; class Bivalvia; order Venerida; family Mactridae; genus Spisula; species Spisula solida. The sequence goes on along the minus strand of OX365960.1, from coordinate 22,653,676 downwards.
TCCAGTTAAAAACACCAAATGTTCTCGGAATTCAGGGAGATCAAGATTACTTTTGTAAAGTATGTTTTTGTGATAATTCTGGAATTTGTATCTGGTTATTTTACCCGGCTTGTCAGATCTTATCATGCAGGATTTGAACAAATCATGATACGTGTGCATGGTTCTTTGAACTCTCCGGCATCACAATCAGTCGAAATGGCACGTAAACATATGAACGCGCGCGAACTACGCAGAACTTTTACCTATGTCGTTCAATTGTAAGAACTTGAAGCATTTTCTTTTAATACATAAGAGAGTTGTTTCCCCTTAACGCTTTCTAATTTTTTAAGTCAGTTTACTGTGTATGCGGATATTTTGTGGACGAAACATGGTATACTTAACGGATTTAAAAGCGCGACACTGGGGTATGTTGTTTTATAGCAGACAATACAAGTTTATGCCGGTATTGGAATAGTGCAAATTTAAGGTAAATGTATTGGCGTCATTTTGGTACTAAGATGATAAAAATGAGATGCGTATTCACAAATTTATAGTACACTCAATACGTCGATTCAGAAAACGAAAGTCGCATTCTGACCAAAATTAATTACATGGTTACCTCCCCTTGACCATAAAACATTATGCAAGTCTATGAGACAACGGTGTATGTTTCTTGCAACAATGTTTCCGTGTCATATAGACACATTTTAAATAAAAGTTGGATATGTCATTTATTATAATCAAATTAATTTAGAATTTGTATATAGAAGTTAGACTAGCCTTACGTAAATATTCGATCTGTTCATCTTCAACGATAAAACCAATGCGCCGATGAACATGTTACTTTTGTTTTCTGGACCAATGTCTTTGGTATCAAAATGACGACATTGAATTAGCCTTTACGAATATATAAATACATTTTATATGGGAAGGTGTTTTCCTAAAATATACCAACATACCCAAGTGTCGCGTTTTTAAATCCGTTAACTATATATAACCCGAATCACTCGGCCTCCGATGACGTTTTAACCATAACCATAACACAATACAAACATTGTCTTATTATAGAACATGCTTGAGATTTGACACGACTCTCTTCTATTAGCATAACTTCCATTAGCATAACTTCTATTAGCATAATTCCACAACTGATTTAATGTCTATATTTATAATCTCGGTTGTATGTTTTCATAAGCGGGGAGTTTCACGAAGACGCTCGAGGTGTAATACCAACACAATTCTAAAGCACCGGTATTGCACGATTTGCTCGCGGAAATTTATATATTCAAAGCAAGAACCTTGTAATATATGCATGCATAAAGGTCATGATCATGTCAAATTATCTGTGCATACAAGTCTGAGTATATATTATTATCTAAGGACAGGGACGGAATATGCTAGTGTCTCGGACCAAGTCTGTCAAACTACAGGATGTTAAAAAAGTTCGTTCTCAATGTTTAGTTTCAATAGTTTATTATTGTGGTATATAGCACCGATACACAGCTTCCTGGCACCTTTACCCAGATACTTTGCATTACACACGGTCAGATATATCGGGAAATATTGTAAATATTTCAGAAATGTCAAGTTCCGATGCCGGGGATTGAACCCAAGACCTCTGGATTGACAGTCCAGTGCGATACCACTGAGCTAAATCCACATAAACAAACATCGTGTCTGCCATCAGATTCCACGACATCACCCGACAAGAATGACAATTGAAAGAAAACATTACAATATCTTGTATAAGTGTACTTTATTATATGTATAATATAATTGTTTCATTTGGTATATGAAATATGAACATTAGATCTGCATTATAAAGTCACCAAACAAGCAAAAATGAGGAAATCAAAACAAAATACAGTAAAGTTCCGCTAATAAGACTACTTTGATTATTTTGAAATCATGCAGATTTCTTGCCAGTTTAAGGCCCCAAAGTATTGAATTAAGAACAAAAAAGGTCCGCTAATAAGACCGATTCGCTATTAAGACCACTTTTTTTACTGGTCTTATTAGCGGAAATTCACTGTTCCCCTAAAACATGCATGTGTATAATTGTTTTATTTGGTATTATGAAATATGAACAATGTGTTAATAGATTTACATTATAGTCATCAAACAAGCAAAAATGAGGAGATAAAAACAAAATATCCCTAATACAAATATGTGTATAATACAAACAGACCCTTTTACGAACCATCATTATCCCTTATATAAATCGGAAAAAAATCTACAAGAAAAATCAAACATGCTGAACTAATTCAAACTACGATGATTGATTTTAAAATTCTTCGGAATTCTTTTTCCTTTTCCGTGTAAATGATCCTTGTTAAGGAGTATGTATTCCAATTTTCCAGTAGCAGGATTCGTAGTATTTCTCAGGCACACACATCCATCCCCGCTATCCCCGACCCCTGGATGATAACAGCGTCCACCGGCCTGAAAGGGAATTATAACTAACGACTATTACAATGCAACGAAAGCAGATGTGGTCCGCATGAGAAGGACACTTTGTGCTATTTTTAGAATTTTATCTTACGTGGAATCGAAGAGTTTTCAAAATTGGTAATTGCTATGAACAGGTTTTTACCACATATTGTGCTATCAGTTCAATTATCGACCACAACTGACCTGTCCTGCTGCGAAGAAGGACCAACCACCGTAAGTAGCCATTTGAACCTATACGACAACCAGTCCATACCATTTCCTCTTAATCAATCTACCCAGCCGGATTGTTATTCAATAGCAGTTTGAAAGCCTATCACAGCACACTAATTAACTGATAGAAATTTTAATGTAAACGAGTTTTTTTTTGCTGAATGTAAATGCCTAGATACTTGACGGTAAAGTATTTAATCTTATCATTTGTTTAGTTTATGTTTTCTAAAATGATACCCTCCGATTTGTAATAAACCATACATGTCACTACTACGATTGAAGCGTTTATATTATGAATATGCAATTACATGAAAAAAGCGTTATGTAAATTTGGTAATGTTATTATATATTTATCAGAAAATATATTCGGTTACATTTGTCGATTTTTCTTTAACTGCCGAGCATAGCCTTAATTGTCAGCCAGCTTTCTGCTGAAACAGTGCAGGCATTTTAACCCGGGTCGCCGGATTAGACGGCAAGAGCACACTTACCATTGAGCTACGGAAGCTTTGATAAGTCATTCAAATACTTTATCGATAAGTGTCATGTACATTTTTGTATTGAAAATGAAAGTTGCAGTAAAGTTAGATGACAACGATATTTACCTCCTTGCATTCGTCATTGTTGTCGTTACACCAATCATGCTTAGTCTTTGGGAACCATTGGGTCGAGCACAGTCCATACATTGCAGTGGTCACGTGGATTAACAACAGAATACACAGAGTGGTGGCGATCGTGGTTGTCTTCATCTTGACAGGAAGGGTCTACTGCAATAAAAAAATCAAAGCACTAAAGGTATTGTGTTGACAACTGCCACGCGGATTAACAACAGAATACACAGAGTGGTGGCGGTCGTTGTCGTCTTCATCTTGAAAGAAATGATCGACTGCAATAAAAATCAAAGCACTGAATGCATTGTCGTGACAAATGTCAAGGAAATCAAGCAGCGTCTGTGTTTTTGTATTTTGTAATTGTTATAACACGCGCAATGTTTTCATGCTATGAAGTACATTTTGTATTTATATTGTATCGTATATGTTGTAAACATGCCTATGAAGAAAATGCCTATAAACTTCATAAAGTTGAAAATTATTAAATGATTGTCTATATTCGAGATTCTGGGGACCTTATTGCATGAGAACTGTTGAGTATAGTAAACCAAACAACATAGTTCGATCTGAGAACTATAATCCAGTCAGGATAAAAATCCAGTGACGCAGCGGTCGAGTCCAATATAACGGTGTAAAACCAATTATAAAGGCTTATACTGTACAAACAACTATACTTTCAATGCTAAATTAACATATTAATCTTCGCTCTACCTGTTTAGACAATTGTTGTGATTTTTTGCGTACACATAAACTGCAACGTCACTGTCACAATAGCATAACTGGACTATATAATGGATAACGGCATCTGTGTTACGTACATGTAAACGTAGCTACTCGGGTCTTTCCGTCATGAATTCGGAAGATGTTACGTAAGTAATGTCAGAGCGCCCGATTGACGTTCACAAGTTGTAACATTTGTTGTTAATTAAACCTAGTGCGTACGTTCCTAATTTCAGACAAATCACGCATGATGTTCCGAATCCTTTTTGATAAAAGAGTTTATGTTTATAATACGAAAAGCAGGTCACGCCTGGGGACGCTTTTAACGCTACTAAACATACTACAGTAAAACCTCGGTAATACGAGCAGCGATTATTCGAGCAACCGGCCTAATTCGAGCAAATTTCATATAAACACAGCTACAATTAGTCATAACAACAATTCATCATTGACTTCGGATATTTCGAGCACCTGGCTTAACTCGAGCATTTGGCTTGTCCCGATGGGTCCTCGAGATAACGAGGTTTTACTGTACTAGTATTTAAGACCCAAAAAACGCAACAATTAAACGTTTGCATCTCATACACTAAATACCTTCAAAAACATATATCTCACATGGTTTTAATCTGGTAGACAGAAAGGTGTATCTTTTTGAATTTTGTCACAATTGATATAATTTTGCTTTGTGAATATTGTCACATTTTATTGATTTATGTCGGTTTGTGAATATTGTCACATGTTCTTCAAATACATATTATAAATTATTTTTTCTTTTCATGAGTATTATCATTAATTTATGTTTTATTCGCTTACTCTTGTTAATATGTCCATATAGAGGGGGTGTTAAAAAGGTTCGTTCTCAATGTTTGAGTTTCAATATTTTATTTTTCTGACTTAAGAAGACCTTAAAATGTCTAGGTTAAAACCAAGAGTGTTCTATCATTGTTCTAATCCCTCTGGCACTAAATGAAGCTATTATAGTTAGAAATTAACATCGTCTACTGCATCCATAGCTCAAATAAAACTTTATGACCTTTATGAGTTTAAATTTTGAGAACGAACTGTTTTAACACCCTGTATATGTACCAATCCTTCGTTATAGAGGCGCACAGTGATGACTGTGTTTGCCCAACTGTGTTGCCTCTTTAAATTAAGTAGTTATTATTAATATTATCATTCTTAAATCTTACCAAATATCATTCAAATATGAAGCTTATTGACTCTTTCACCAACAGGGTATGTTCCACCTTAAACAGAATCAACTGGCCAAATACCTTTATATACAATGTATATATACTATTCACGCCAATTTTGAATTTGACAAATGAGGAAGGGCGGTGTATGTGCCATGGCGATTTATCAAATAGAAATAAAACTGTCATGAAACAGTCCATCTGTGCTAGAGGACACGCCTGATTAATGTTTACCTATGTTTAGAGTGTTACATGCTGTCGCACATGGTGCATGTGTATGCATCATACTCGACCAACAGGTCAAAGCCGGCGGTGAGAGATGGCATAACTACAGACATATGGCCTGGAATCCTCGGTTGGAACTGAATATTGCACCAACATGATGAAAATGATTTTAATTTGTTTAGTTGAGCATTGTGCCTTTTATGTTTTCTGTGCTCGACTGGTTCAGGTGGGCATTGTACCTTGTGTGTTTTTAATGTTTTCTGTGCTCGGCTGGTCAAGCTGAGTGCTGCCTTCCCTATCTGACTTAATATTATCTTTTTACTTGTTTGCAAAATGTTTCTACATTTTCTTGATCTCTTGACAATACTTTATAACAGAATCCGGATGATGCCATGCCGCATTGTCATCATTGAGCAGTTCGCTCAATGAGGCACAAACTGGGTACATACTTTTTCGCAAAATAATTAGTACATGTATAGGTACATTGTTATTTAAAGAGGCTTGCACTGGAATTGAAGTATCTCGAACAGCAATCAAATTGGTATCATTTTAATATCTAAGTCAAATAAGGAAAACCCTGTAAAAAAGTTGCGAAATATCCCGCTAGTTTAAAAAATGTTTAAGAATAACTAGTTATCGTTGTCGTTGCCTTTATTCAAATCGATACACAAAATATCGAAGCGTGCGTTACAAAGTAAATTTTTACGAGTGATAAACGCAATTTTGTTGTATGCAAACCAAGACACTCCAGATCCTCGACATGTCCCTTTAATCAAATGTTAAAAAAACAATTTATAGCGAGTTAAGCTGAATAAAGCGTTGCATCAATACATGTACGCAACCTGTGTAATATCAAAATAAGGAAATGAGGCCCACTTGTGGTTTTAACCCAACATGAGGCCCTGTATTACACAAACATATTTAATGAATGAATTGATTGATATACATGTAATGTATTTTGCAATTACCATGCTTAATTGTAGTTTATTTATTTATTTCCGACTTCTAGCTAAAAATAACTAAATTTCTATAGGAAGTATAACCGATTAGTTTTATCCTTGACTACGTTGCACAGTCATAATTCATTTCGAATGATAGGCAGCGCAGTTATAACTGATAATACCACAGCCGGGGTGCGAAATGTTATGATTAGTTTAAAATACCACGGACTCAAGACTTAGTGGCGAGTTTATGTTTCGGAAATAAAATATTGCTCTAAAATATCCGAATATTTTGTCCGGATCATAAAATCGCATCAAGGGCCTGTGTAAAATACAACAACGTTTCAGGGAAAGAATCACAAGACAAAATTGCAACACACTACAACAGTGAATATATTTTAGTTAACAAATAATTGAGGAAGGTTGTCCTTATGATCCGGACGAGTGAGAACTCTATAGTGTGAAAGACATTTTTTTTCCAAAACAATGTACATGTAGATAATAATAATGTTGTTGATTTTGGAGTAAGATCGAATTTTATTTCACCGAGTGTTCACAGAAATCAATATTTAACGAGTGGCGTAGCCACGAGTGAAAGTTAAATTTTCTGTGACAACGAGTGAAATTACTTTTGGTCTTTCAACAAAATTCAACTTGGCAAATTATCTGTTTATTAATGGTTCAATTTCTCGTAAAACGGTACAATAGTTGGCGTAATTGAAAAAATGGCGATGAAATTAGAACGTCGCGACGTGACCATTATGGCGCAATAATGTTGGAAGTCCAGCGCCGGCGCCGTTGACGTTACGTTTCTTTTTCTGTATGGTAATGGAACCAGCTTCTAAACAGTGAAAATAAGAAAATGATAAATTGTTATTCTCTCTATAATCCATTGATAAAAAATAATAAAAATCAGTATAATATTGCTAAGCTATCATGCTACAAAACACTCGTTCTAGTAAAAGAACAACTGGCCCAATTCCACGAAAAAACTTAAGTTATTGCTCAGCTGAGACTGTAATTTTAAAAACATATTTAGTTGGTTAAAGACCTTTCATGTATACTTGTATATACCGTTTCATCACAGTTAGATGCCTATTTAATAGAGCAATACATAATAAGTCCAATTTTTACAGAAAATAGTGTTTTAAAGTTATAAACATCTAAAGCAAAAACTTAAGTCCGTTATAACAGGCTCAAATATGACGTTCTTTATTATTCAGTACTGTTGGATTTTCATGAGCAGTACATACAAAAATCACCTACTATAATATTATTGAGCAATAAATACACAGTTTCGGGTAGCAATCTACATCACAAGACTATACCTGTAGTCATAAAATAAATGCACAATAACAGTCTCAGCTGACCAATAACATAAGATTGCTTACTTAAATTTTACTCGTATTTCCAATTATTCAAATGAATTTCCACAATTTAGAAACAACACTAACACAGCAATTGGCGGGTCAGCATCCAACACCAACTTATTACCAGTAAAAAGTTTGGTTCATCAACTTACACGTTATTTTACGTTGACAACCGTGTGTGTTTATATAGTAGCTATCTGTAACATAATGTTTCATTTAAAGGTACGTGAAGCTTTTATGTAAAGAACCAGTAAATACATAAGCTGTCTAAATGGTGATACTCAAAGAGATTTGAATGACTGGAAATGGTTGTATGTATTGACAACTCTGCTTTGAAATCATAATACTAAACTAAACTAAAGACATAGGCGGCCCAAATGGTGATACTCAAAGAGTCCTGAAAAAAACATTGGTTTGGCTGGAAATGGCGGTATGCATTGACAATCCTGCTTTGAAATCATGAAATTGATATTAAAGTCATTGGGAACATGTATTTGGTGTAGTGAAACTGTTTAATCTCGTTTTTTTGACATGTATGACATTTTCTCTCATCGTATGGGGTTTTATGTGGCTTGAGCCATCTTTCGGCCTCAACCTCTAACCTGTGAGGTTATAGACTATAGACTATATGTATATACCATTAAATTGCATGTATTTGCATTGTTTTTTAACATGCGTCATGTACAAAACACTGCGGCATGCGTCTTTAATTCTGTTAACTTAACTCGGAACATTGTTCAACTTAGCCATTGTTGAGCACTCAGTTGTAAAAGAAAATGAAGTTAAAACTTTAGAGGCCATGCTACGCTTTATGTTAGAAAATATGAGTGTATGTACCTTTAAACAACATGTTGCAATTTTGTTAACAAGTTGTCATAATGAACAACACTAACTACAAACTGTTCGGTAACGGTCCGCGTGTCACGTGCCAAAGTTCGTGCTATGGCAACATGACGTCACATGCCAAAGTTCGTGCTATGATAGCATGGTGTGTTACATTGTCAACAATGTTAAAACATGACTGTGACGCTGGTTTAACATGATGTAAGTATTCATGTTCATCATGTCATGAGGGTTGAGAGGAGAGAAACCAGTTTCCCTAAGGCCTTTCATGCTGAACGTCTAACAAGGGAATTACTGGTACCATTTTAATTTCGTCTTTGGTACGACGCGGTCTTTGATCAAACACGGGACCTCCTGCACTCGAAGCGGACGCTCTACCACTAGGCTATCATACTCTCGAGACGATGGATAACTTCAGGAATGAAGTGTTGATAGTGATTAGTAGAAAAACTTGTTTCACAATCGACCTAAAATAAATAAGTATAAAATAACAATGCATGACACCTATACAAGCCTCTAGCAGTCTCTCCATAACAAACATCCTCTCAAAAGACACATATGATGTCTGTTGTTTTTTGTTGTCACTGTTAGGAAGTATTTGTTTCTTGAAAATACGTCCGTACAGTTTGCTGGCGTTTTCGCGTCAATTCAGGATTCGCGGTTATCAACAATTTAACTTATTTATATCATAAAGCTTGCAAATAAACGTACATGTACATCAACTAACCCCTACCATGAGGTTAAGTCATTTGACCGAGCAGTGCATGACGTTCATATTAATTAGAATGGTGAGCTTGGGCTGTTTATGTGACCATTAGATGACTAATACATTTATCCCTTGCTCGAATGTTCCTTTTACAATCAATGTGGTACGATTCCAACTCAAAATACAGGACATTACTTCATAACAGAGCAACGAACGAATGATTGAGACCAAAGATCTAAACACATGTATTTTTATGTCTTTGTCGAGACGAAACTTTGGAATATTTAGGTAGTTTTGATACTCCTCGATGCCTTAAGCGTGGTAGAGGGTCCGCTTCGAGTGCGAGAAGTCTTGGGTTCGATCCCAGGTAGAGACATATCAAAGTCGTTGAAATGGAGCTGGTGCTGTTTATCTCAGTCCCTTGGTTGGCGCTCAGCGTAGTTAGTTCCAATTAAATGCTGAATCTCCGGGTGTCGGGTTAATGTGACTGGGTAGACGGAAATACTGTTGACCAGTGAGACTTAAAAGAATACAATGTACAATACCGCGACCGTGGCCGAGTGGTTAGGGCGTCCGCCTTGGAAGCGGGAGATCGAAGGTTCGAATTCCGGCAGAAGCTAGGTTAGAACTGATGTGTTCGGTTGGTGAGCCGCCAGCTAGTTAAAGAATGGTTACCGTAGGCCCATCTCTGCCAGGCGCCCGGCAATACGAGAAGGGATGCGGGAGGTACTGTGTGCACGAAATATAGGTGTCTCATAAGTCAAATTGGCTGGCCCTTTCAATAGGGGTGACACTATAATAAACAAAAACTTCACCTTTTACTTCATGTACAATGTATTCAAACATTGATATGTTTGCTGGCGCGCAGTGTTACTGCTTCATAAAGGCCGTTGTCATAGTTTGCGTCTTTGAGCGGGTGGAAGGGAGTGCGGCTGTGTAAGAGTAAACGTGCCCAATCTGACTAAATTACTTGATCTTCCTTACCGGTACCGCAGCGGGTTTGAGGATATGATTTTAATCAGATTAAAACGTACTATGAATATTTTTTAAATAATCTTTGTATGACGATGTACTAAGTATTTTTCTGTAGAAGTAAGAAATAAACGGATACTGGTTCATAAAGACGGTTGTCATAATAAACGATGCACTTTCGTCATTTTGGCTTGTTAATGTCCCGTTGTAAAACCCATGAATGATAGGCTTGTTAGCCTGCAGTAGTAACTTTCTCAGTTGTCATGAAAATGCATGTAAAATATATTTAGGTTTTGTAAAACATTTTCAAAGATATGCGTCACACGTCGCGCTTTTATGATGAACGCCGTGAAGTGTACGTGTAGTGATGTTCGTTGCAAAAAGTTTGTAGTGATAGACGTAATTAATGTCTATCCGTGTATATATAATTAAAACAAGACTGCGCTCAGTAAACACTTATGCCCCCAGTGGAAGCATTGTCCATAATAACTAGCTAAATCAACCAGGGGTCATTATTCTGTAGAAATGTTGGATGGTGATACATGGAATTGACAATGTGATTATGATGATAAACAAGTATGCCAAGTTTGAAAGCAATGCCTAGTTGGACTTCAAATACATTTCAGTTTCAACAACTTGAAAGTTTTGGTTAACATTTTACAGGTATATATAGTCCTTCCGGCGAGCCCAGTTGATAGCGACGCATCTATGATCGATGTATGATCTACATGACTTTTTATTGTATATCCGTGTTTGATACATGACTCTAGTCATGGTTCTATTTTCCAATGGTTTTGCTACGGTCATGTCCCAAAACATTTGGTACAGTTTGTGGTCATAGACCAACAGTCGGACAAATATGGCAACTAGACTTTACAATCTCCTAGTAACCTATTTGTTTTCCAAGGGAGTTCTGGAGTCTGGGGTCCCATTGCTTGATTGACGTTTAACATATAAAGCGAAGTGAAAGATCTTCGTTCTCTGCTAGTTCTGTTGAATGATGACTCCCCACGAGGGCTGCAGGTTTTATTGGATGCATGAAGCGATTTGGCTATTGAGGAGCACGTGACCACGTATCGATACCCGATTGACTAATGTTTCATTCTGACTTGGTAAGAATGTCGTGAGCCAGACTAATTCAATTTTCATCCAGACCATGTTGCACAGACTCATGTGATCAACTTGGCTTTATGAATGAACGGTGTTATCGTCTGCATGGACTGTTACAAGTAGAGATTAACCGGTATTCTAACACGATCTGCGGATTAATCGTTTAAATATATAGCGGACCTAACAATGTATTATTACCCCCATAAAACATACCTATCAAATTGGCTGTTTCTATTTACGCCCAGTATCACGTGACATATTTATGAATGAATGAACGTAAACTTTATAGTAAAATTTCCTACGAGTCACGATGACAAGGCGAGTTGCACGAGAATCCAGTGTTACAGCTACGACGCATCTATTTTTAGAAACTCCAAAAAAAATGTATATACTCTAGAAACCAAGTTTTATTAAAGCTTCTGATAATCAATTCATTTATATTTTTCAAATTATGAAATAGATACCATATACTCGTGTTATTAAAATTGTTTCAATGTTTAAAATGTGGTATTTCCTTCAGAAAATTACGAATGTCGTTTTCATTAACGAGGGAGGTAATTGTACCAGCTAATAAGCCACTCAATTTCAGCGTGGAATTATGTCCAATGTCAAATGGGTGAAAATGGAATGCGCGCAGTTAAATAGAGCGGGATATTATCGTATTTAGAATCGAAATAAAAACTCTGTTCTTGTACGCACTCGTGATTTAATTTTTCCGCATCCGAACTTCTGCCCGTGTTTTATTCACCGACAATAAACGCGAACAGATTTTTATTTCTTAAATAAAGTCAGTGATACTGGTCGGTAAATTATCTGGTTGCAGAAACTACTTGACTTGTTATTTTTACGATTATTAAACAACAAAAATCAATCTAGGATTTAAAATATTTATTTCATACATGTATTATGAGTATCACAAGATTTAACTGACATAAGCACTGTATAACAAGTGTACAACAATACTACTCAATGGCACCAACATTACACGAACAGACTAACACATATAATTGACATATACTCCATAGTTCATGTCCAACTTTGGGTCCCATGAAGAGCGACCGATAAGACACTCAGGGCTGGTATTTATAAAGCATCTTAGTGGAAAACTTAAATATGTTGACTTAAGTAAAAAAATTACAATGCACATAGTTCCTGCAAATTGAAGAATAACTCATGTTTCCTTAGTGATTATAGTAGCTCTCTACATAATGCATAGAATGGATGTAAATAATTCATAATCAGAATTGTATTATTTAGCTGATACACTGAAGGAAATTTTAAGATTTTAAGAAAATTCTTAGTTTTCTACTAAGATGCTTTATAAATACCGGCCCTGATCTATATAGAGTTATAGAGGGGAGATTTAGAAATTATTTAGATTTAGAAACTTATAAATTAATAACCGTTATAACTATCGACTATCTGTGTGAACGGGGTGATTTAGTTTAATTATTTATATTTCAGTCTTAATTTGGAAAAAGTAAAATAAAAACATTTTGGTCCTTTTTAATGTTTTTTATAGTCACTATCATTCATATAGAATAAAGAAGGAATGGGAAATAGTCGTTACATTGTCAGGTCGTTTACTATCTTAATAAAAATCACACACTATGTCTATAACCCTCTTTTCTAACCCCTTTACGTAGTCTTGTTTTAAAATATCCCTAATATGGGATCACAATACTCTATGTTGCTAAATCACTCTACGTCTCAATATTTCGACCTTATGAGGTCTTTGTCTCGAGATGTAATGTTCACTAAAATTGCTTTACATAATTTTGAAGTACTGATCACAGGTAATTTTAACATTGATTCAGAGATTTTTTTTTGTTTGGAAAATTCATAAAATTGCTATGAATAAATAAATTTTACAAACATTTTTTTTTATTTTTTACTCTTAATCAATGATACCGTTACCTGTGGTACTGATATGAAGAATGCATAATTTGTTAAAAAAATTTAGTGGTTACGTCTCTTGAGGAAGACCTCATATGGTCGAAATATTGAGAAACAGAGTGATTTAAACAAATAGTGAAGTTGTCAACTTGGCAAATAAGAACATTTTTTTTGTACAAAGCATTAACCAACAGCAAAATGTTGCAAAGAGCTCACCTATTCCTGATCAAGCTATAACAAGAGGGTCCAAAGGGCCCTAGGTCGCTCTCCTGTCATGGAAGTGCATGCAGGCCCATGTACAAGGTTTTCATATTGTCTTATCTAGGGACCTTGTTGCATTTACATCCGATGATCCATATAAAATGTTGACCTAAATTCCATCTAAAGAAACACTCTGATCAACTTTCATAAAGATCCAGTGAAAAATACAATCTCAATAGCATATGCAAGACTTCCATGATTTCACCTAGTGACCTAGTTTTTGACCCCAGACACTGGCACTCGACTAGAAAAACAGTCTTATAAATAGCCGTTATTTTTCTGGTCAAGTGCCATTGCCCAGAATACCTGATAATGCACTTGGCCTAGATTTTGTTAAGATGATCATTGTGACCTCTAGTGTCAACAAAAACAAATCGTGAACGGACGGACGACGGATGAAGAGTGCTCACAAAACCTTACCCTGTCACTGTGTGACAATTCAGCTAAACTATCAGCAAATGAAAACAGTTTGTGCACAAATAGGAACATCTTTTATATAATATTAAGCAATGGAAACAATGAACTAAAATGTCAGCCAATAAAAACAGGTTGTCATAAAATACTCAAGTGAGCTAAAAATATGATCAGCCAATGAAAACATATTTTTTATAAAATATGAACCAATAAAAGTCATGTACACAAACAGTAAGTTTAACTTGTTTTGATCATTTAGTTTTGTTTTAAATGGGTCTAAAGTCCAGAGAATTTGACATGACTCTCAACCTTCTATTAGCATAATTAACAGACAACCATACTTTCAATGCTAAACTAACATACTATATTCGCACTACCTATTCAGACAATGGTTATAATCTTTTGTGTACATAAAAAGGATTATGTCACTCTCACCATATCCTAACTATGTAATTTATACACAAATCTGTTTTCATTCTAAGAATATAATTTCAAACCCAAAATATCTAAATTGTTTTAAATACAACAAACCCTTTACTTAAAGACCATCTCAATAATAGGACCACTTAAAAATAAAGAAAACAATGAGTTTAGGCCTAACCAGTAAATTTGACATTTTTCTTAGGAAAGATTAATAAAATGAGTTAAAACTAAAAACATTTAGAACAAACTTTTTTCACACCCTGTACTGTATAATAATTTCAACAATTTCACTATAAAACATACACTTCTTGATGGTAAAATTGCACTGTTCCCGCATAAAGCATATACAGATGATACAAAAATAGAATGCGTATGGTTTGTGTGATGAGTGCATCGTGCAACAAACTATGACAATTATATCCTCATTATCAGTCCAAATACAACTCTACATTCATGTTAAAATGATTTTCAAGTTTTATTAGCAAAATCGGCAAATCATATGCCTTTGGCAATGATAAAAATGTAAACTTACAAAATACTGCTTGTTTTTTTTCTCACAAATTTGCAATTAGTTGCAAAAAGTAAGAGAAAAGATTTTTTTAGTATAACATTGTACTTTCAGTAATATATTGTATTTAAATTTGTTAAGGCAAGATTAGATAAATTCCTAGGCTGGTAATTCTGCACTCATCCAACCTCTATTTTTCCCAACACCTTAACCTAGGTATGGTCTTTTCATTGAAACTAACATGAGGCTCAATATTTTATACAAACCAAATATTTGCATAGAAACACATAGAAAAGTCCACTCAGATAAATTAGTTTAGACTGTCATCGTTTAACGCCTCCGCTAATTAATCTTTGTGTTAATTACCTGAAAAACTAATTTATTACATAGCTCGTAAAACGTACCCGGTCTCTGACCCTTGTACGTGAATAAATTATATCGCCATTATTATGCAGAATGTTTACATTTCTCAAAGTTCAAGGTCCTTATATTACTTCAAAAGACATTATTGCAAGTACCCCCGTACTTAATGCACTGGCCCCGATCTCCCGAAGCATCTCAATCTGATTTGAGATAAATCTTAAATAATGTCATGTGTCTTTGAGATAATTTCCATGGGAGACAAGACTCTATAAGTTGGCGCCTTAAAAAAGATACATTGTTCTGAGTTTATTACAGTAAATATTTTGAGCATGAAACTTAAGAATGATCTTATATATATACTCTTGACTTGAGCAAAATCTCAATTTGAGTTGAGATTTCTACTTGAGATGCTTCAGGAGATTTGGGCCTGATCATTGCTGCAATGGCCACATGCATATTGATCCATCCAAAAACAATTATTAACCTCTCTTATTTTGTAATTAAAAGCCAAGAAGTAATTCAGGGGACAAAAACATTTTTGAAACATTTTTTAGGGTCTTAAGTGGACACTTAGAATAAGTGCTATAGACTAACTCACTCCTAGATAGTATGCCCTCAAACTTCGTTTGTGAAGGTATTAATACATGTATAATGATAACACAACATAAACTACATACTAAAGGCATCATGATATTTATTATGTGTATTTTACAAAACTAGCTAAAAATATTCTTGTTTTCTATGTGAGACTAGCTGTGTAAAACGTCCATAAATACAGAGGTAGCACTTGATAGCCACTACACAGTGAGAAACTCATTGCAGTGATAAGCATCAGATGTTCATATATGACTCCAACCAGAGAGTATAGACAACATATTTAAAGTCTCTGCTCCAACACAATTAATTGCAATACAAAACAGGCCTCAATAAATCCACTTGTCCGCTCGTCCTGCACAATATTTTATTTATATAGCAGGACAAGTAAGATTTTGGGGTTTTCTTCTTTGTCTATATTGCAGGATGAGTGCTTCTAGAAATATTTGTTGAGGCCTGCAAAATGATAACAAGAAGGCCCTCAATCGGTTGCTCAGCTGTCATAGTAGTACAAGTCTGCATAACTACTTACGTTACCAGAGTGCCATTTTCAATTGCTGACAAAGGGTCAAGACAATGTAGTGTAAAGGCTAGAATCAAGACAATGCAGTGTAAAGGCTAGAATCAAGACAATGTAGTGTAAAGGCTAGAATCAAGACAATGCAGTGTAAAGGCTAGAATCAAGACAATGCAGTGTAAAGGCTAGAATCAAGACAATGTAGTGTAAAGGCTAGAATCAAGACAATGTAGTGTAAAGGCTAGAATCAAACCTTCCTATATAAATTATGTTTGTTATGGATTTAAATCATCAATTAAAGACAGTTCAAGCATTCACATATATTGTACAACCTAATTAATAAATTTTGCTTGCTCCTAAGTATTCAGAAACAATTAATAAATAAACACAAAGAGTTTTATATTTTTTTTTATATTTGTTTTTATATTCCAATTTATCGGGCTTGTTATAACATAGAGTAAATAGAGGATATTTGTTTGTTTTGATTGAATATGGTTTATATCTCATCATGTAGTGATAAAATTCAATATTTTCAAGAGCTCGTAGCGCGAGTGAAAATATTAAAATTTTATCACTACAAGATGAGATATTAACCATATTCAATCAAAACAAACAAATATTCTATTTATTTAATGCTTTTATGGTGTCAAAACTGGTACTATTTATGCCAAATTACCACTGTGGTTAGGCTACGTATGAATATGTTATTCCATTCATATTTTTCACTTCAAAATCCGCCATCTTGGATTATGGTGATTAGGTGAAAACGACTTTTTTGAGAATTTTGCATTAAATCATACACCAACTTGTAGGAAATGGTCTAACTAAGAATAAAAACCCCCACATGACATGTTTCCGTTCAGTAATAAACAAGTTACAGACATTTTAGTGTTGAGATTTTGGTAAATTAAAGTAGTCCCTGTGAGTGGGCGGAGCTTATATCAGTCACATTGTAGGTGATAACCAGTGACTGATATAGGTTTTATTTCACTGATAGAACTCCATATCTCATCAGTTAGCATTAAATAATAGATTATAGATGCAAGCATGGGAGATGGTGTTGAGTTCTCTACCTTTCTGTAAGGAATTATAGTAAACAAGAGATGTTTGTAAAACACATATGCACCTATGGCAACCCGATAGTCAGAAAAGGTAAAGGTAACAGTGACCTTTGACCTGTTTACCTCAAACTCTATAGGGGTCATCTACTGTTGATGACCAACCTCCATGTAAAGTTGGAAGATCCTAGGGAAAAGTGTTCTTGCGTTATTGAACGAAAACCATTTGGTCTACTGATCGACTGACATATAGGCTGACAGACAAGTGCAAAGCAAAGATGGGGGGGGGGGCATAAATATAAAGAAACTTCCCCTAGAAATTGAACTAAGGAACCCGGCTAGACCGACCAACAGACAGACCGACATGTGCAAAGTAATATACCCCTTCATAAAGGGAAAGAACTCATAAAATGTTCCACAATACATTCCAACGCATTGTCCTTCAGAGGTTACAGCACCAGGTACAGGTACTGGTAGGAATCCAGATACACAGCTTCTCAGTTCCATATCATGTATCATGAGTTCCATCAGAGCATTACATCAGTTTTCAGTTCCGTCAGAGCCATATAAAAACAGTGCAAATTCTCTGACGGAATTGAGAAGCGGTGTATCGGGATAATTATTTATTATTATATAACATTGGCACTAAGACTAGATATTTTAATGCATATAGTGGTCACTGGTGGTAGACAGTTACTCTCATACATAAATGTAAGTTGACGGTCATTCCTTTATGACAGATAAAACACTAGAACACATGTCCTGAACTGTGTGTAAGATAAAACACTGGAATGCATGTCCTAAACCGTGTATAATATAACGATAAAACTCAACAACAAAATTACATCAAGCAAAGGGAGACAACTTCGACTAATGTTACAATAAAATAAATAAATAAATAAAACATCTTACTAATAACAAGAGTATTGTTTCATTATTTTAACCAGACTGAATTCACGCCCTTTGAATACTATAAGAGTGTATATAGAACATGTAATATGCATTGTTTGGTCTATTATTACATTTTATCCAGTCACTTCTGGCAATTTCGACCAGATAACAGGGTGCCGAATAAACTTTGCTTTATTACGTCACCTGGTCATGTGACTTGTGATTAACTGTCACCACAGGGCCCTTGGCTGGTATTCCTACAGCTGGCCACTGACAAACAGAACTTTGGTCAGGTGGAAACAACTAGTAGCAGGCCCCGATTCCACGAAAAAACTTAAGTTATTGCTCAGCTGAGACTGCTATTTTAACTTTATTATATGACTGCAGGTACAGTCTTTTGATGTAGATTGCTACCAGAAACTGTGCATTTATGGCAAAATAATGATTTAGCATGTGTTTTTTGTACGAAATGCTCATGGAAATCCAACAGTTAAGAACAACAAAGATCTTCGTACTTGAGCTTGTTATAACAGATTTAAGTTTTTACTTTAGATGCTTATAACTTTAAAGCACTATTTTCTGTAAAACTCGGACTTTTTATGTATTGCTCTATTAAATTGGCATCTAACTGTGATGAAACAATATATACAAGCATACATTTGAGTCATTCAACCAACAAAATATGTTTTTAAAATAGCAGTCTCAGCTGAGCAATAACTTAAGTTTTTTCGTGGAATTGGGGCCTGGATTGTGGTATTTGGAATATAACTAACTTTCATGTAAAGTGTAAAAAATATATTTCATGACAACTACGTAAGTTTACTCTGAGGCTGCAAGTTTTGAGATTAAACTTTTCAAAGTACTGTAAAACTTGAACAATTAGTGAAAATAAGAACACAAAATAAGCATTTTGCAGTGCTATTGCTAATTATGCACCATTGAGAGTGTAAAGAAACCATACAATATTGAAATTGAACACATTGTTGTACCAACTGCTACCACTTTCACAAACTATTTACGCATGCACTTAATTTCCTCTGCAACTCCTGTGTATTGACCTCTGGGAATAGCTCTTCTAGAATGAGGTCAAACGCCGTGTACCAAAAATGTCTGAAAGAAAAGAAGGACGTTTTGAAAAAGACTGTAAAGCCTAGGTCCCACTGAGCATATTTTGCCTCGGCGATGTACTCCCGATTGAAATTAATGAGTTATTAATCAGGACATCAGGACAAGCGCATCATGGTCAAGGGGAAGCTTTGGGGAAGTTATGAGGCAATTTGTTACATAGAACTTCCGAAGGAATCATGATAACTCAGATGGTATCGGCAGATATCGGGAGAACATCGCCGATGATGAATTCCTCAGTGGGCTTTAGCCCTCTACCTTATACAACCACTACATAACGGATAAGAGATGAGCTAGAATGTGTACACAGGTTTTGGTAAATATCAAGAATGATCTCCCTTGATAAGCTGTCTTGTTAAATCCATTTATACAACTGGATTGTCTCCCCTCCAAAGTCTTTATTGAAATATAATTGGTGACAGGGATGGCCAATGAGTAAGAGCATGTTTATGATCTACAGAGTAAACAATTTACCTGTTCAATTTCTCAGACCCTGACAACAATTTACCTGTTCCCCAGAACAGACCCTAACAACAATTTATCTGTTCAATTTATCATACCCTGACAACAATTTACCTGTTCAATTTATCATACCCTGACAACAATTTACCTGTTCAATTTATCATACCCTGACAACAATTTACCTGTTCAATTTATCATACCCTGACAACAATTTACCTGTTCAATTTATCATACCCTGACAACAATTTACCTGTTCAATTTCTCATATTTCAATGACTCTATGACTTCTTCAACAGCCAGGTCACTTTCCTCACTTCCAATAATAATCTTTAAAATTCCTGGAAAGAAATGAAGTTAACCAAAATCATTCAACTATACCTGTAGTCTTAATTAAATGCTGAGAATAGCCTATATTTGCCAGTCAGCTTTCTGCTGAAATATGGCAGGCAGGGCTTCCTCTGGAGAATATTTAGCTTTCGCCACTACATTCGCCAAAAGAAAAAAGTTGTCGCCACTTTAGCGCCACTTGGGCCAAATCTTTTCTCAAGATTTCTTTTTTTTTTGACAATTTAGGACATAAGCATGCAGTGAAATGGATCTTTAACGACATTAGGTCAAATCTTGTAGAGAAATTAGCTTTCGCCATGAAATTCGCCAAATTGATTTTTTTATCGCCAAATTCTTGATTTTTGTGCCAATGGCCCCATTTGCGACCTACAGCGGAGGCCCTGGCAGGCATGCAAGTGCCTCCACACGTATTTGAGCCTGTGTCTGCAAATTATTCGTCAAGTGCTCTAAAAAATGAGCTATGGAGGCACACATATCTTATACAGCTAGACATAAGGTGCATTACACACTGTTGCTTAAAAAGAGCTAATTCTTTACTGCAGGTTTATTCAATACTGAAAGTAATCAATATTTGCCGTGGATTATTTAACTTCAGCTTAACCTTGAACTTTAAGATACAATAGCTATGCATACCTGGCAGAAATTCAGTAAGACATCTTGATGCCTGATGTTTGATTTTTTCCTTCTGGAGATCGGAATATTGTGGACGTAGTTCCGTCGATAACTCATCGTGCGGCCACATGGTATCGTGTAAAGTTTTCATATAGAATAACATCATGTCTGTAGACGTAAATATCTCCACCTTCTCTTCTATCAGCCTGCAATAAATTATTCAAACAGTTACTATAAAAAATTAGGACGGTCACGATTTCAATATTTTGAAACTGATTAATCGTTGGAATGAAATTGAATCGAACTGATGTACATAGCGGTCCTTTTTTTCCCGGCCACTTTTTTCCCTGGGAAAAACGGGGCCGGCCTTGTTTTTCCTCGGGGAAAGATCGGGCCTGGCCCTTTTTTCCTCCTCTGGTCCATTTTGTCTCCCTAATTAACACTATTCTTGATTAAGTTTTATAATTAATAAGGTTAATCGTCGGCCATATTGAACATGGCGTTTCTTTTCACACCTAAACAAGACTGCGTTCAATAAACGCTTATGCCCCCTGTGGAAGCCTTGTCCATAAATAAGTCCAAAATTAGGTCAAGGTGAAGGTCAAAATGGGGACAGGTGATACAGGCATGTGGAGAGTGTTCATATACATCATCCATGCAAGTATGGAAGCTTTGTTGCAAGCCATAATGATGCTAGAAGAAACGGTCAATTTGGGTTAACCGGACGGACGGACGAACGAACGGACAGGTGAATCACTATATGCCTCCCGATCTATCAATACGGGGGCATAAAAAATGTTTGTTTCCTGTAACATGCTTAAAGAATGATGGGTCGATAGGTCAGGATATTTTTTGGTGTGCCTCAGTGTGCATCAGCTTGTCTTCCCCGTGCCTGGTCCCGTGTTCACAAAGAATTGGTTTTTAGGATCAAGCTTAAGCTCAGTTCTGTTTTTGCTATTTTTTGAAAGTATTTTTAAAGTTAAAATATCTTTTTTCCTGAGCATTTATAGACTAGCTAAATATCTTCTAGATAACAGATTACGAACCATAAAAACATTTATTTTCTTACCAAAAAGGGAATGTTTGTACTTGAGACTGAAACTGATCTCAGACATTCAGGATCAAGCTCGAAAATCCAGCTTCAATTTATAAAGCTTAAAATTTCTGTAACAATGTATTAAAACTTTTGTATTTCTCTCAGAAATCCAAGAAAATATCAATATTGTTTCCTCTGCGTAAAAGAAATTGTCTTTTCTTTGGACATATTTTCGGTACATGAAAAAAATAAAATTGAGCTTGAGCCTGATCCTGAAAACAAATTCTTTGTGAACACAGGGCCTGACTGTAGAGCAGAGTGTTAAAAATATGACGCATTAATGCAGAAAAGTCAGTCATTATACCTGGTTATTCCCCGCCCAAACAGGACTTTGATGGCTACGATCACATTCTCTCGACATATCCAGTGGTCCTGTCTCTGTAACAATTCTGTCAGTAAATCTAATACTGCATTGCTAAGTGGACACTCACATGTCACAGCATTTGGCTTGGCTGAAAAAATAATAATAAAAAGTCATTAAGAATTGCGGGCAATACAGAAGTCCCATACCAGTTTTAAGCCATTTTCAATGTTTCTGTTGCCATAGCAACCACAATTTTGGTCGGAATCAAAATATTTTTGGATGTGCTTTATCCCCTTAATTTAAGGTAACATGCTGAAATAAAATAGGGTAGGAATGTAGGAAAAACATTTTATTTTTTAGAAATATTTTATTGGTTTTATGCAATGCAAAATGTACCATCTGCAGTGACTCCCAGCAAAATGCCAATAAAATGTTTTAGGGTAGGGGCAAAAAATTAGGGTCAGTCAGGTTACTAGAACAACATTATTAATGTGTTTTAGCCCAACATACCATTAGATGAGGTTTTGTTTTCGTTCAGTGTCACATGACTAGTCATGTGATCAGTCATGTGATCTGATTGGTCGTCACCGGTTCCCTGTTGATGATGTTGTTGGTCCTGCCAAGTCAAAATGCTGGTCCCTGTGTTGGAAAAACAATAATTGAATGCTAAATCATAGTAGACACCATCATTGGATGCAATTTACTTCTACCTAAACTTTTATGCATAATGATAAATATATAATTATTATTACAAATTTTTTGTGCATAATAATTATATCAATGTAAAAATTTAGATACTAGTTTTTGGGAGGCGATTAAGCCTCTCATTACTACCATTGCCCATTTCTTAATACAAAGTTAACCGCCTTTAGGCTGCTATGTGAATCCGCATTCAAGTAGTTCCAGAAACTGTCAACATTCCCAATACTGCTACATATGTTTCTCCAAATTTTTTAACTGATTTAAGCCAATCAGCAACATTTGTTTATTCTAAGATCATAAATTATTATGAAACTGTTCGTTAAATCGATATTTTGGCCAAAAAAATCACTACACCTGCTGATACCGAACTTGTTCCATAGTACGAAAATGACGTGTTCATCAAATGTCCCGGCTGTAAAGCTATTTTTAGAAACTTCAGACTACGGTCAAGTGATGGTTTTATCAATGAATCGTATACGGTCTGCAAAGTACTGTTATGCAATCATATGGTGTCGCTGTACTAGCTAGCCACTTTCTATACTGTCTCCCGCTGTGAGGGAAGTGATTACAAGACGGTACTGTAGAATCTGATAAATAGGCGCGTAGTATTATTTTAAAGCCACTTTTGATATACGCATTCAATACACGTATTACATATAAATTAATATGCACCTTTTAACAATTATTTAGATACCCAACATGCCTATATAGTCACATATGCCTATTTTGACATTCAAGACAAGATCGGCAGTAAGAAAACGAACATTAAGCGTGTAAAGTCGGTTAAAGCTTTAGTAGCAGCAACCAGATCGCCTCCCACCAGTACTCTCAGTGCTTGGATTATTGCAGGCCTGGCCTGCGTTCAACAAAACATTACGTGACGCATGCTTCGTACCTGGTACATAGCAGGTACAAAACGTTTCGTACCTGGTACGCCACAGGTACAAAACGCACGTAATGTTATTTTTCGTTGAAAGCAGCTAGTAAAGTCATAATACTTTACATTTACTTATTCTGCCCGCTTAAGAAAACAAAGGCTGAAGATTTTATACAAGAAATCATCGATCAAAACATACCTAATGTTGTATTATTTAAACTGGTGTCATCATCTAAATCACCTGACATCACTTTGTGAATGATAAACTTCTCTAATATGGATGATAATTCATTCCGTACCTGTAAACAAAATTACAATGTAAAATCAAATATTTTCGTGGGTATTCAATTTCGTGGATTTTGATAAAAATGCATTTTTAAGGGTTCTTAAATTTGGTGATTACGAAAAA
Organism: Spisula solida; assembly: GCA_947247005.1. Lineage (NCBI taxonomy): Eukaryota > Metazoa > Mollusca > Bivalvia > Venerida > Mactridae > Spisula > Spisula solida. The sequence continues at coordinate 22,629,485 of OX365960.1, read as the reverse complement.
TTGGAAGGACACATTCATGTTCTGTATTTGGGAGATCAATTAATCTTGGGGATTAGATTTCGTGGTAGAGTTTAAAGGTGCTGCCTCACAGATTGGGCTAAAATTTTTGTATATCGTGATTTTCCGACCTAACCAAGTATTGATGTAATAGAAAGCCACTGACGGTTGCTTTATGGCAGATTTCGTGCAAATAAGCAATCTTATCCACTCTCGACATCGCCCACTGAGGTTTTTTTTCTTGAAAAAAAAGCGCTAAGTTTCCTTTCAACAAGCTTTGTAGATTATGTAATTCATACATGATCGAACTGTAACATCAACAAACTACAGCGTAAACATCAGTGATGTATTTGGTTCGATTTCCCATTTGTTTTCCTCAAATGTGAACAAATTTCAGGCAATTTAAGTTATAGTAGTGTTAATTCTATAGGGTATTAATACCCTATAGAATTTTTGACGTTAAAATACTAAATTACTACAAAATGCCGACGTTTCTCAAGTTATTTTAGATGTCAGTATGTTTGTTTATGGGATATACAGGCAACTATAACAAAATTTCGCGGATATTTAACAATTTTATTTTATTTTAGCAATACACCAATATGTGAGGCAGTCCCTTTAAGAACGAATTCAGCAAAAATTCAACTCCCTAAAAAAATAATGATTTTACAGTAATAAAGCTGTAGGCAGTTCTCCATCTTACATTATGGCAGAAACACAAGTCTACCATACTAGTAGGCTAAAATTTATGAATTGCTAGAATTAGAACATAATTATCAACAGGTCTGTTGGACATTTTGAATTTGTGCCTTTATGTTTAAACAAATTATAAAGAATTTAAATTTGATCGTAAGTTTGTAATTTCCGTAAGTGCTTTGATACATTCACACAATTGGACATGGGATATGTGGATGAATTGATGTACCTATGGAGTAAATGATTGAACATATAAGTGGGTATTTCCACAGGTAGAGAAGCTAGCAAATTTTGAATTTCAGGCATAAAATAAGTTGAGTTTATCGCAGGCAAAACTTTAAGCAATTTTTGTAAGTTTATGAAATTCGCCTGGAATTCACATTGCTAACTTTACCATTCATACAATGAACTGATAGCGTATAAATTTTATACCATCTCAGCATCGTTGTTATATATAAGATCAATCTCATCAGTGTCGCTGGAAAGTTCAACTTCAACTTTAGGAGTCTCCTTCTCTTCACTTTGTTCAAACTGTGGAATAATTCTCGGCAACTGCTGTGGCAGGCTGGGAAATCCCTCAACAATCTTGTCGAAGACATCAGACATTGTTTTAACCATCCGCTACTCAGAAAAGATATAATTCTCGTACAGCATTGATTTACAAACTCACATTTATGTTCATAAACACTTTATCCATACATTTATTTTATTGCTTAAACATTACAAATAACATATCATAATCAACAATGACAAATGATCAATAGTTTGCAAAACATGTTTTCATTCAAAGTCAGACCTTGGTTATATATTTCTGAAGCAAAAATTTATATGGGGTTATGTCTCCATGTTCGGGATCAATGCAATTTCTCACCAATTTTTTCAGTTCAAATATGGCGACTCACTCACCTAACCTGCTTTCCTGAACTGTATTCTCAACAGAACTAACATACTCTTCCACTAGGGAACAGCATCTTCTCCACATGTGGATGAAAATCGACATAGTTGCCAAATTTTTATTACTCATCATGAAAAATTGCAGTACAAAAACCATTACAAAAGTGCCTATATTTTTGTTATGAATTAAAATCATGGGCCGTTACTTTTACAAAATGAAGTATTCACACATTCGACACAGCCTATAAAGTTTACATGCTCCTAGATGCTCAGAAATGATAAATAAAGCGGATTTTATGTCAGTTTTTGTATTGCAATTTATTGCGCTAGAGTTTTACACAATATATTAAATTGTCAATAAAGTACCTGGTCTATTCGAGGTCCGGTATTTTCAGGAATCTTTCTAACGAAAGCAATATGTCCGTCCCCGCTGTAACCCATGAACTGCTCAACTTCCTTGCTGTTACATAAATCAGGTTTTGCTATCAGAGACTGAAATATGAACAGTTACTATAATGGCTTCATTTTCACAGTACCCCCGGTAGTTAACCCGATACTGACGGAACTGAAAACCGATGTAACGCTCTGACTGATCTCAGGATACATGACAACTGAGTAAATTATCAATGGGTCACTAACCATGGGTGCAAGTAAAAAATTCTGAAATCCTGAAAATTGTCAATTCAATCATATGATATAGAGAAAATAAATACAAAGATTATTTGGGGTACATATACACTCAAAAACCTGAAATCAGGTATATACCTGAAACTTGCACACATGTAATACTAAATATTACTAACATCACTTGAAAGTCACTCAGCTCGGAGGAGGAATCATCCAGACCAAAAAAACGTACTGACCAAGAAACTCCTGGATTCGAGATCTTTAGGAGGATATGACAAAGACGGGACTCATCAGGATACAAATAGCAGAGCTACAGATAATGTTTTAGTCAATTGGGTATTTTACCCCCAAGTTTCAATTTTAATTGGGTTTTGACAAATTTTAATTGGGTATTTTAATAAAACTCAAAGGGTAAATCAGGCCTAGACACTTAACTATTTTGGCCACTGGTCCGACAGGGCAAAAGCCCACAATTTGTAAATAGGACAGTACTGGTTCTCCAGAATTTTCTGGCCTTCTGGATTTTCACTGGTCTCGGACCAGCGGACCAGTGTTAGTGTCGAGCCCTGGTAAATAAGCTTTTATGTACTATTTTCACAATAACAACATTTTCTATTTGGGTATTTCAAATTGTCTATGCTTTTTCTTACTCCCTCCTCTCAAAATCTATTGGGTTTTTAAGAAAATTAATTGGGTAATTACCCCAATACGCAGCTTATCTGTAGCTCTGAAATAGAAAGGACAGTTCAGGATAAAGCATTCAGAAGGACCTCTACGCAAGAAGTCCCAGTGGTAGCAATTTCACTGACTGCTGAGAGGTTTACCTCCGGCTATTGGGCTAACTTTTCTCAAACTGAACGAGTTGGAACACATTTAATGTTTAAAATAAGAAACCAACAACCAACTGCATTTGATGCTCTTAAGCAACACTGACTACTTTGTAGACAATCATTTGCTATATTAAAATTTGTGGAGAGATTCCGGAGGTTAACTGTTGGAAAATATTGGTGGTTCATTCCCTTAGTATGGGGTAGAGGGGCCGGGCCTAAGTAAGTAATACACAATAAAGATAAAAAAACCTTGAGGAATGTCTCCAGTAAATTCTTCCTATTATCCACATAGTCTCTGCCCATATTGCCGAATGGAAGTGAGGGTAGCATTTTCTTTGGTCCCTTGACATCTGAAATACATATACAATGTATAGGATAAAATACAGTCAATATGGTTTAAATTTAAGTTTAATTCAAATGTAAATGCATGAATGAGTTACACCAGGAAAATTAGCATGAAATGAATTAATTTCAACATACTTGAACTCACCCCACAATGAATGACACACCCTGGACCTCAAACTCTGTGCATAATTAACCATAAAGGGAGGTAATTATAACTGATAACTACACAAACCTTTCATGCTCTTCCTGAACCTAGGATTATCATCAAGTCTGGACTGTAGATTGATAAATTCACTATGTCGTCTTTTCACACTTCCCGTCTTATGTACAAGTCCACTCTCTGCTGACTGGTACAATGCTTCAAACTGTATCAAAATAATTAACATTTGTGTCAAGACCATTAAGGCCAAAACTAAGATATTGTTTGATTCCCCTACTCGACCCTGGCCAATAAGGGTTGGATAAGTAGGTAGGTAAAATATAATTTTTCAATTCTTTATTGTCAATAATTTTTGTTTTGTACTGACTTGTACCCAATTGTTTTATAAAATAAAATATTTTTTTCATAGGGTCAATATTTTGGATAGGGGTCTTTTTGCTTGGGTAGGTAGGGAAGGGGAAACAAACAATACTTTATTTCTGGCCTAAATATCAAACATATTCAGTATTAAAAATTGTCCAAAGGTTCATAATCAAGTCAAGCTTGCATATTTCTTAAGAAAAATATTTTGTTAAAAATGGGTGAGTTTGTTTTTTTGAATCCTATTTTTTACCACTAGCTCACTCAAGACTCCTATTTATTGGCGACATTTCTTTAACATTCCATGGAAGGCCTCCTACTTTTTCAAAAGCAATGTTTTGAAACCTATTTCAAAATACTAGTATGAAGAGCTCTGAATTTAAACAGCCTATCAGTTGTTTTAAAGAAACTACAAAAGGCCAGGCTGTCATGAAAAAAGGGTGAAGGTGATCATAATCTCAGAATTTGTCTATTCTGACTAGTTCTTACCTCTACTATGTACAGTGTATATTCACTTTGTCGTTCCTTGGCTGTCTCTGTCCCAGTAATTCTCACATCCTGAAATACTGAGGGACTTTCTTCAGATTCTGATGAAACATCATCTGGTGTTAGAGTGATCACATCTCCGTGTGATTTGGATCGCCTGATTTCAACTTCCTCACGAGCTGAAGAAGCAACTTCTGTTGATGGAGACAATTTTTTTCTGTCAATGAAATTAAGAGGATTTGGAATACTGAAGCGCAATGAGGGAAAAATAGTTGAACTTGGTTTGTCCTCAGATTCACTAGAAGTGCTTAGAACTCTGTCTCTAGAACTAGTTGGAGACCTATCCTCTGATTTCCTCGAATTCTCAACAGTCTCTTGATTTTCCTCACTAGCAATTGGTTTTTTATCATTTTTTAAGTCAGGTATCTCTACCTCCCTTTGTTCGTCACTTAGTTCCTCACAATTTTTAAACTCCATCGATGAAGTACTTGATATTGAATTAACAGATTGTCGATCTAATTCTTGTCCTGGGATAAAAAAGACAGGGGTAGTACCTAGTGAACACGTGTGAGGTCGGGGAGATATTCTGTCCCTGTCATGAGAAGAAAGGCGATTACATTCAAAACACATTTTTGGGGATACAGGAAACACTTCTAAGTCTTCCTTCCACTTTATAAGCGCCTTTTCCTCTGAGGTATTCAACTCTTCTGGCTTGTCTATACTCTCTGAGTTGGGTTCACCCTCCTCCTGTTGAGGACTATCTCTAACAGTGGAATGTTGTTCGAATCTGTTTGTTAAAATAGTTTGTACTTCTTGCATTTCAGATGTAGTTTCTGAAATTGTTATAGTTGGAATGCTTACTTCAGAAACACACAACTCATCATCCGACGTTATTTTGATGACCATCTCATGAAGGAATGTTGCGTCACATAATAAATCAATAATATTTTGTAATATATTGCACATTAGAATTTCTTTCAAGGCACACACTAGTGTTCTAGATGCAAGCATATCGTCCCATAATAAATTAACCAAAAGTAGCTCAATAATGGACTTCTGATAAACATGCTCTATCTCAAGACTTTTCACAGCCGGATGCAAACCAACCTTTGATCCATAGCAATCTTCAACAGATTTGAACACAACTGGCTTAGCAAACGACCAAGTAGTGGTATTTGTATCAGCCTGAGACTTTCGTCGTAATTTTGATTGCACTTTAAACATCGTTTTAGCTTGATGAACAAAATGGAGATGATCTTTAAAAAGTAACAATATGGATTCAAACATTTTATGTGTATCTGCCTGACGTAACCGACCTTCCATTTCTTCACGAACGTGATTGAAGAGGGATTCAGCTTCGTTTAATGTTGTTACTTCCTTACTGAACAACCTGTACCAAGATTCGAAGAAATCTCTCTTTATTAAACTAATGAGAACTTTTAATTCTTTGTCTAATTTACATTGACTTGTTAATGTAGATGATAAATGTTTTTCAACACATTTAGTAGTATTTAATTCATGCTTATTTGATACTGATAATTTCATTGACAAATCTGAACCGTCCTGTATTTTTTCTTCTTCGCTATGATTTTTCGGTAATCTCCCTTTAGAAGCGTCATCGAACACTTTTTCACAGTTTGTGGTGACACATTCTTCATTCTGCGCATCACGCTTGATATTGCACGGATTAATGACATGTAATACATATTCTTTGATTGATTCGTAAGTTGACAGGACGACATCAGAAGGCAGAAGCGTTTTACAGATTAAAATATATTTTGTTACCGACGCAGAGCTGTACAAAGTGACGGTGTAAGTGACAATTATACCCAGCCACCACCACGATCGCAGTAAACATAAAATCACTCCCATAAAAATCGATGCAATCAGAACTTTTTGAAATGGTGTGAACTTCCTGTGGTGTGCAAACCATTCTTTTATTGTTTGCATGATCTTGATGTCCATTCTGGAACATTTCAAATCGCATTCGTTCAAACTGTAGACTGAAAATCATTAAATTTTGCATTTTCTTAATTTATTAGAGCTGACGTCCGCCATTTTGAATTGTGTCATGTGACTACATGGTAAGGTATAACTGACGGTTAGTACCGTTCATCACAAATTACAAAACGCGTCGCTTTGCTGACGAAATATACATTTTAAAGTTGTACATCATCCCTCATTGGGACGAATATTCGTCCCAGATCATTTGAAAGAAGATTAAAAACAATTCTAATTGCGCTTAAAAATGCAAATACTCGAGCGACTTTGTTTCCAAAGATTGTTTTACTGTGAAATAAATAATACCATTTTTGATGAATCAAGATAATTATCAATTTTGCAAATATGAGTTGTTTTTTATTCTTTATACTTTTTAGCTCACCTGTCACAAAGTGACAGAGTGAGCTTTTGTGATCACTCTTCGTCCGTCCGTCCGTCCGTCCGTCCGTCCGTCCGTCCGTCCGTCCGTCCGTCCGTCCGTCGTCCGTCCGTCCGTCCGTCCGTCCGTCGTCCGTCCGTCCGTCCGTCCGTCCGTCGTCCGTCAACAATTACTTGTGTAGACACAAGAGGTCACAGTTTTAGCTTAATCATTATGAAACTTGGTCACAATGATCATCTCAACAAAATCTAGGTCAAGTTCGATATTGGGTCATCCGGGGTCAAAAACTAGGTCACAAGGTCAAATCATATAAAAACCTTGTGTAGTCACTAGAGGTCACAATTTTAACTTAATCTTTATGAAACTTGGTCACAATGATCATATCAACAAATCTAGGTCAAGTTTGATATCGGGTCATCCGGGGTCAAAATCTAGGTCACAAGGTCAAATCATAGAAAAACCTTGTGTTGTCAGTAGAGGTCTCAATTTTGACCTAATCTTTATGAAACTTGGTCACAATGATCATCTCAACAAAAGCTAGGTCAAGTTCGATTTTGGGTTATCCGGGGTCAAAAACTAGGTCACAAGGTCAAATCATAGAAAAACATTGTGTAGCCAGTAGAGGTCACAATTTTGGCCTAATCTTTATGAAACTTGGTCACAATGATCATCTCAACAAAATCTAGGTCAAGTTCGATATTGGGTTATCCGGGGTCAAAAACTAGGTCACAAGGTCAAATCATAGAAAAACCTTGTGTAGTCACTAGAGGTCACAATTTTAACTTAATCTCTATGAAACTTGGTCACAATGAACATCTCAACAAAATCCAGGTAAAGTTCAATATTGGGTCATCCGGGGTCAAAAACTAGATCACAAGGTCAAATCATCGAAAAACCTTGTGTAGTCAGTAGAGGTCACAATTTTGGTCTAATCTTTATGAAAATTGGTCACAATGATTATCTCAACAAAAACTAGGTCAAGTTCGATATTGGGTCATCCGGGGTCAAAAACTCGGTCACAAGGTCAAATCATAGAAAAACCTTGTGTTGTCACTAGAGGTCACAATTTTGGTTTAATACTTATGAAACTTGTTCACAATGATCATCTCAACAAAATCTAGGTCAAGGTCGATATTGGGTCATACGGGGTCAAAAATTAGGTCACAAGGTTAAATCATAGAAAAACCTTGTGTAGTCACTAGAGGTCACAATTTTGGTCTAATCTTTATGAAACTTGGTCACAATGATCATCTAAAAGAAATCTAGGTCAAGTTTAATATTGGGTCATCCGGGGTCAAAAACTAGGTCACAAGGTCAATTCATTTCAATATGTCATTGGGTCTAAACGTGATGTAAAAATATAAAGCATAAGACAATATAAAAACCTTGAACATGCAATAGAGGCTACCATTAGGGGTGCATGAACTACTAGGACAGGTGAGCGACCTATGGCCCTTTGGGCCCTCTTGTATGTATACAGTACAGTAACTATATTTGACAGGCACGGATCCACCGGGAGACACAGGGGTCCGCCCCCCTCTCAGTTGGCCTCGGAGTGACCATTTTATCACGGAAATACATTAGATTCTGTGTATATCCGTGATTTTATACATCCCAAAAATGTTTAAATCCTTAAAATTTTACCAATCGATTTCGCAATGGATCGATATTTTGTGATAACAGACTCTGTATATTAAATATAGCGGAAGCGAGGGTAATAAAATGGGCCCCCTGTTGTGTGTATCCAGGGCTGGTATTCACAAAGCTTCTTAGATATTTTCGTAAGATTTTCTTATCTGATAAGAAATTATTTTAGCTAAGAATAAAATTTATTTTTGTCTTAAGTTGTATTCAAGAAGCATCTTAGAAATATCTTAGCTAAAATATTATCCTAAATCTAAGAAATATTTTAAAGTGGTTGCTATGTAAAACGGGATTTTCTCGCTCTAAAAATAGTAACGGAAATGAGGACTCCTTCAAAGGGAGGGATTAGTCCTCGTTCATTTTCGAACCGCTTTTATTATCATTTGAAATCATACATGTATATAAAAAAATTAGTTCGGTTTCATGAATATTAATTTGTGTAATGTAAAACAGGGTGTCTATTATAAAAATAATTACTAAATTATATTCACGTACAGTACATTCTGTTTGAATTACGTGTTTGAAGAGTTGTGTGTATAAAATACATGTAGTTTGTTTTTACTGAAGTCATGCGTGGATCCGGAGGGTTCCGAACCCCCGTGGAATTTTAGCATGTTGTTATCAAGTGTATCTTATATATATCTTGTCAGGGGGCTGCGAGTGTAATTACGGCACCGCTCTAAGAAAAATAGTAGCTGATAGACCCACTGAGAAAAATGTTAGTCGAGAATATCTTACAAAGTTACTTATGCACCAGACAATATTATGCCCGCCCCCGGGGGAATTAGACAGACGAATCTTCCCGACAGGCGCGAATTTGATAACCTTATCGACTCCGAGTCCCGTGAAACAGACTTTGGTCCGGGAATGTTGACATCACGAAAGGCGACATCGATAGGCCTACTTTTATACGTGTTTTTATTAAAGTACCTGGATGAAAAAATATGCCCCACGGTGGGGATTTAGACAGTGAGCATTGTCTCCATGGTGGGGATTTAGACATCAAAAATTCGAAAATGTGTAATTCCCCCTGGGTTGCCCGCCGCCCCCACTCAGAGAGACGAATAATGCTAATCACTGTTCTGATTTCTTATTTAATGTACAAATGCTATATGCAGTTGTATTGTAGATGTCACCCAGTAATAGTTGTAAGTTCTTACATACATCCTTTGTGGGATCTCTTCACAGAATACACTGTATCATATTTCTTGGTACTTATTTGTGCTTGTGTGATTTCATACACTGTTAATGTAAGGAACAAGTATCTAGAAGGAAGAGGGAAAAGCCGATTTGCGAGTATTTTAAGCTGTATAAGGTATAGGTGAGACAGTCATAACTCTCTACAAAAGTTTAACTCCCTTTCACAATTGTCGTAGGAATTTCTATATCTCCCGACCCTTCCGAATCTACACCGAAATTCATCGGCATATGTCTTGAAATTGTAATTTTGTGGTGCGGTCACAATTGTCGTATATCGGACTCACGACGGTTCTACGATGACACACAGCATCCCTACGATGAACAGTTGTCGAACGCCATATTTTTACGAGTGTCGTGCAAACGTCGTTCGTGCGAATGTCCGCAAGAAGGTTGTGCGTATGACGTGCGACAATCGCACGACCATCGCACGTGCATTGTCCATCCACCGCACGTCCATCGCGCGTTCTATTTCCTGGGTCAAAACTGTAAACGTTATCATAAACTTCATCTAGTGCATTGTGAAAACTTATGAGAACTGATAATAATCGACTTTCTGCCAGAAAAAAAACCATGTAAGAACATAAGCAATGTATCTACGAACCAATGATGCCATTAAAATTGCTATTTCAGCCTTAAAGCAAACTACCCGTATGACACTTGTATGTCTATCAATTTACGTAAGATGGACCATTGTTATATACAACATGTACCATTATATAGCCCTTATTTCAGCCTCACATTCACACAGCTAATAGTTTACACATATTTCGACAATGCCACAGAGTGGATTCAGTTACAATCACATTATATATCACAGAAACATTATTATGTGACCATTCTAATACAGAATTATAAGAGACTAATTAATATTCATAACGATGTTACAAATCATAAATGCACCTATATACATGTATACACATAATATTAATATAGTTATCATTATCAAAAATGTAATTATATTGTACAAGTAATTAAAATCAAACTTTAAACAGACGATGAATAAAGGAACTTCTAAGTTTGGCCTATGAAGTGTGAACTGTGAGCTATGAAGTGTGAAGATTATTCTCATATACTTATTTACACTTTGTAAATTACATATAATGCACGATGAATTTAGCAACATATTATAAATGCAAAATGTTGATATTTTAGACTATACATGATTAAACATGTATGCATCAATAATCCCGAATTCCGAAAACCTTTGTCCGGAGTTTCCACCTAACCTTCTACTTTCGCTTTAGGCGGATGCGACACCGGGTTATTTCCCTTGAACTGGGCGTTTGCGTGACGTTTTAATAAATTGCTAGGTTTTTGGGTCTAAAAGAATGATTTAATACGTATATTAGGGCGGTTCTTCATTGTTACCCATTGCTTGATGATTTCCAAGCTTTAAAACCGGTTTTAAACACATAATAAAAAGCTTCTTTTTTATCTTAGAAATTTCTTAAATAGTAAGATACCTATGTACGTATCTTAAATATAGGCACATTTCTTAGTTGAAAATGGATATTTAAGACAAAAATCGGCTATTTAAGAAGATCTTAAGTTTAAGATATGTTGTGAATAGCTACTAAGAAATAAATTAAACTTAAGACGAATCTTATCATATCTAAGAAATTTATAGGATATTTAAGATATATTTTTATCTAAGAAGCTTTGTGAATACCAGCCCAGGTCCTTATTACACCAACTGAATCGGTCAGAGGCTTTCACAAATGATTTAAAGCGTCTCGAATGATCATGATTCAGGTGATCACTGGTGTTTGATATATTGATCTATGTTACTAAAGCGTGTGAACTGATCGATTTAACAATTATAGTGACACGATGGAACTTAAATTACATTTCCAAATTTTCTTGTTAATAGATTTATTATTGATTATGTAACTACATGTATGTAATTTTAATAATTTCACGTGAGATTTTAAAACATACATTGTATTAAACAATTTTAATTCAAACTTGACCAAAATCTTCGCAAGAGGCACATATTGTTTTAAGTTCATGTGTCTAGCTTTGAATTTTCATATTTTTTAAAACGTTAGGGTGCAGGTAATTTCATTATTTTTATTTAAAACCTATGGAAACTTTTAGATATAGATCTAATAGTGTTTATTTCACGGGGTGTTTACTTTGTAGCAATAAGCCTACCATTGTAATAATTTAGTGTCTAACTCTAAGATGTAAAGTTCTTATTTGAAAAAATCGTCAACGGGGTAAACATATGAGACAGTCTCCAGGAAAACCTGCTATTTTGACAAAATAATTGATTTTTAGATTTTTTATTATTTAAAAGAGTAATCTTAATGAGACAAAATGCAAAAGAAATGTTGTTAGTATATTGATTTTTAAGGAAGTTACAGCTGTTTTGTTGAGGCCCTATTCAGACCCGTTTTGTCTGACGTAGCAAACGTCATTCAAACGTTATTCGACGTCGTTGTAACCAGTACTTTATAACTATTGCATTTGATCAATTCTTGACATTAACTGGTCAAGTGGTATCAAATTTTAGAATGATGTTTTAAGTTAAACTTTTAAAATATACATCCAAATTGTAAATGTTCACATTTAGAAAAAGGCTACTACTATTTTAAACAACTAACTCCTCGTTTTTTTCAATCAGAGTACTTTTCTGAAATTGGTCACCATAGCAATGAAGTAAATTATTTCGACATAATTCTAAAGAAATTTTAAAGCTAAGATATAGTAATATATGGATAAATGACTTAAAATTGAATCTATGGATATGTTATTTTTTCTTAATTGAAAGCTTTTATAAAACCTTGTTACGTGCAGTAATTACATAATGTCAATATAGCAGGTTTTCCTGGAGACTGGCTCATATGTTAAAATAATCGCATAAAAATGAACGTTGTCTGATTATGTAGTGAACAGTGAATTTTAATAATTTAACGTCTGATTTGTAAATTTTAGGGAATTGAATTTTTTTTAATAATTGTTAAACTCATCGTACGTTTTTTTCTGTTTACATGTACCAGTACAATTTTAATACGTTTACTTCTGATTTTAAAAGCTAAAAGTGCAGGAAATTGCATGATTTCAATACGATTAAAAGAAAAAATCTTCGCCGGGAGGGGTGTCTGGATCCTGGCGTGTTTGAAATATCTTAAAGCATAGACCTAAATTACCTTTTAAGTCTTTGCTTAAAGTAATATACTTATGAAATAGATTTTTTTGTAAATTATTTATTATGCTATTAATTTAGCTTCGGCATATATAGTCTAATACTGGATGAAAATGGCAAATGTCACGAAATGCGCTCCAAAATCTGGTAGCATGACTGGTTTCATTAAAAATTAGTCATATTATACGGGTCATTGTATACTGTAAAATAACATATTTTCGTTGGTAATACATTTCGTGGATTTGATAAAAATCCATTTTCGAGGGGTCGTAAATTTGTGTATTACAAAATATTGCTGAGTGTAAAACCATGCTAGTAGTTGGTGGTTAGATAAATCGTGGGCATTATATTTCGAAATCAACGAAAATTTCAACTCCCTTGAAAAATAGTGATTTTACTGTAAAATAAATGTACACGAAATTTGAAGCACCATCTTGAATAACTGCCTAGAATGATACTTGGAAAAGGTGTTAAGTGTATTTATAATTGTGCGTGTCACGTTAGTTGTGTGGACGTCGAGAAAACGATCATCCTCGAGCTCAGTCGGGGTGGTTTATTTAGCCCATTGAGTTGTCAATCTATTCAATGAACAATATTACACATGTTTCATGGCACATAAGACAAATACTTAGGCTAACACATACTTTCGTTTAACCATCATTTATTGTAACAAATAATTAAGACACAATATAAATACTATAAAACTATAAACTACACGCCATTTTGTACAAATGTATAACATAAACAGAAACGTATAAATTATTCAAATTGCATCAAATAAACAACAAATTTAAATGCAAGGCAGGATTCGTCGTCAAATAAACACTGTACAGCCACATAATAAATTAAAGACTCAAATGAAAAAGCCAATGGTCACATGATGTTGTATGTCACATGATAAAATCAAGAGTCACATGAAAAATGAAAAATACACAATTAACGCTATGTACAGTACAATGAAATCATGCAACGCAAAATGATCAGTCACGACTATTTAACAATGAGTGATCTGTTACACTCGAATGTAAGAGAACAAAACAAACAGAGACATGGCAAGAAATGATAGGGCCTAACACACATATAAAACAAATTAAAAAAACTGGCTCTTTAAATATAGAATGTCCATCAACAATTGAACACAGTTTCAATGCAAAAACATGTAAACGTTTTAAATGCCGTCGCAAAATGAAACACAATTTTTGTAAGAACAATATGCCTACACTTGTGAACACAGACAACATATGTTCAATAAATGAATAAAAGATCTAATGGAACAATTTCCATGAACGACAACTACAAATAATGGAAAAAAACTAAAAATACATAAAATACAACTACATATATAAATGGAAAACATAGGGAAAAAAACCATGAAATACAAATACTATGGTTTTTGATTGATTAAGAAAATGCAATTTAGTTACATGTTCGAATCATCTCTCATAGACCCGAATGAAAAAGACCGTCTGTGACGAAGTTTCAGCAGACGATTTTTCATTTCCTATCACTCTCCACGTATAAGGGAGGTAACTCGTGACGATCTCTGTGGAGTTTCATCCAGGGGAGACAATTCTGCTTGGCAGCGTAGCAAATGTTTACGTTCGTTACGGTCCAAGTATCATTACTTCACAACGTCGGCTTTTCCAATGACTCAACATGTTACAATAACAAACTGAATCATATAAATGCATTCTGGATAGTTTTTGTAAAATAGCGACTCGGAATGCTTTGATAATTCAGTACAAGACGTTTATGATCAGATCGTTCTTGAAACTTGGCCCTCAGAAACCAACATGCGCCGATGTAACATTGCGTGAATGCTGCCCAAACGCATCTGTTTACTGTCCTATAGATAGTACTTCACGAGCATATGATACCCATTAGTATAGGCCGTGAATGATTTACCCGTATTGTAGAGACGTTATGTTTGGTATATTGTCACCAAATAAACCAAAAATAACAGATTGTCAAGTCAATATAAATGAAAGATGAACGGCTCAGAGAACGGTATGTCCTATATCACACATACATCGCTTGCCTTTACGTGTCGCAAACAACTCGCATACGCCTCCTCGTTTAGCACATCGTCCTACGGGTCTTCCGGCGAGGAACGCCGAGAGTCTGGCCCTACGTGACATCCGGCTTATGTCTGAACATGTTTCAGTTAAGCTGTCAAATTTACACAGTCGCTGTCTTCTGCCATCTGCTGTTTCAAGAAGAGCCGCCAAAACGACGATGCTCATGATAGCCAAAAATATCTTAGAAGCCATTTTTAATTCCTATACTCAGTGTCGACGTAACGTCAAGTTCTAATTTTATCTGGAAATAGAAAAAAGGGACAGCTATTAGGTCGATTATTATCATTATTATATTATTATTATTTAATATTAGCATTAGAATTAGCATTAACATTAGCATTAGACTGTCAGACTAAACAATTATGTAAAACAATATATTGGACACTATTGGTAATTTAGTATAATTTAATTCATCGCATTTAAATTTTCCGAACAGCGCCAACAATTCAAATAGTTTTAAGATACCGGTATATAGAGTGCCCAAGTTATCAAATCTTAATTAATGCGCACAATTCAATAAAATTAATCGAATTTCATGGCGTTAAATCTTATTTCAATTAATCCTTTAATTTGCCGATAATGTGTTTAAAATGTTGCAAATTATATTATTGAACTTAAAACAAAACGTGCAAGTCCGAGATTATTCTAATCTAAATTTCGAGTCAAGAAATAGAAGTTATTCAGCAAAGGTTATTAAAACAGTTAACAGAGTTTAACAAACGAACAACATAGCACTTACCTTAGATGATGAAATAAATATTGCACGCAGAAATCGTCTTCTATTCCGCTTGATAACCTTCGTTTCGGAGACTTTAACAATTGATTTCAGCTCTCAGCGCGCGCAGTTTATATAGAGGCTAACTAGTTCTATTTTTAGATCGCCATTTTCCACTTTTCTATAAATAGTGGGAAAACCCGTTAACTAGGTTATGACGGAGTGTTGAGAACGTTGTAAATTGTTGTCATACAAACTAATTTTTAATTTAGAAAACAATTCTGATCACCTGATTTATGATAAATGCGTGGTTTTTCCATACACACCTTAAGTTCAATCGTTCAACATCCGCGGCGGGGTGGGGGTGGCTAGAAACATACATACATAATTTATGTTTTATGATGACAATTGCAAAGGTGCGGTGCAGTGTAGTTTAGGTTCGTATTCCACTATATATGCAACATACTGGTTATTAGTCCCCTACCGGTGTTTGACTGGAGGGGACTATAGGTTTGCCCTCCGCCCGTTCGTCAGTCCGTCAGTCAGTCCGTCAGTCCGTCCGTCAAACAATCTGGATCCTGACATTACTCAAACAGTTTCCAAGCTAGGTTTATGAAACTTTGTATGTGGATAGGGGGCAATAAGGGGATTATGCGCGTCTGACAAAAATTGTGGTTGCTATGGCAACAGAAAGAGTGAAAATGGCCTCAAACCGGTAGGGGACTTCTGTATTGCTTGCAATTCTTAATTACTTGTTTCTTTGGCAAATGTCTGCGTAAATGATTGCTTTTTATTTGATAAGATTATGCTCGATGGCATTAAGCCTATATACCTCCGTCGCTAAGTCATCTATAGGGCCTAGTCGACGTACTGTCAAACGTTGGGAGGATGCCTTCTGAGATGGCAGCATTGAGCATCTCAAAACAGTTTTCTAAAATAAATCTGGATTTATAGTGACACGTCACATCGGGGTCCTCCTGATATCCACTACCTGAGTATTCATATACACAACAACTATGCTACAAAAGTACGCCGGGCAGCTGTATTCGAATTAAATCATGCTAAACGTCAAATACAGCTTCGTTTCAACAGAGGAGTGACAGCCACACGACTGTCAGGTCGGGATATTTTCAACATGATATTATAACATAGTTTAAACTTACACGACTGCAAGGTACGGTTTTATCAAAGCACTTACGCAAAGTTTAAAGTTACGCCTAAATTAAAAAGTTTTTTTATAATTCTTCAACTACTACAAAGTGTGACAAAGGGATCTTTAATATTGATTGTGTTTCAGTTATTGAACTCCTACAAACATGATATCTCTCTAAATTGCAGTTTTTAAAATGTTATCAAGAATTTAAATTTGGACGTAAGTTTTAAGAACTCTGTAAGTGCTTTGATAAAACAGTACCCAGATGTTTACAGTTTATGACACCCGACACATTTTCTCGACGTGTACTGTGGCAATCCGTCCTGATACACAACTATAGTACTGCAGTTATTATTGCGGCCTTGAATGGAACCTGCAGCCTTAAGCTACCGAGCCGAACGCACTAGTCTACTGGTGATTTTAGGTACTGTTTATTAATGATACAGTTACCTGTGACTAGGACAGGGTATTATGAATCACTGCGTACTTGTTTGTCCCGACTTTTATAAGTGATACGTAAACCTATATCTAGGAGTGCATTTTATTCAATGACACCACGAAAGGTAGTTCATTCAATATAAACACATCTAGCCCAAATAACTACCAATTATACATGTTTATTTTCTTGATTTAGAGGTCAGAGTTGGGTTAATTGAGGTTATCATAACCGGCTTCAAAACATCGAATTCAGCCTAATAAAGACAATTAATGCTGTAATTGCTGTTAATTATGAAAAACAAAATGCACCCCTGTGACTGTTGGGCACAATGCCTATGTAATCAATCTTGTTATGAATATATACATTTGACTAAAAATAAAAAAAGTTTTTACTCTTAAATAATGATACAGTGAATGGAATTATACATGTGTGTATGTTCAAAACGGGTACAATGAATCGAAATACTGACGCTTAGAAGGAACGGGGGATTCCCCCGATCTATCCTGGATATTCGCTGAATACGCGAATCTCTGCGAACCGAAAGTAGATAAATTACAAAATCGGAAATTACTCATCACGTGCTAACAGATTGAACTACAATCATCCTAGTTTCAGCAATAAAGAATTGAAAGTCATAGTTTAAGCTATAAAAAAGGTCAAATGACTATTTAGTTTCAACAAAGTACTGGTTTTGATCTGTCGAAGGATCTCAAGTGAGAATCTCAGCTCATAGTGAGATTATGCCAAAATCATAGTCTGAATTTGAGATAAATCTTAATCTCGAACTCTACAAGTCAGTTTTACTGTAATAAATTCAAAATAATGTTTTGTGGTGCCAATTTTGAGTACAGGTTCTCAAGAAAATGAACATAAAGACACATGACAATGTCGATGGTTGCCTGCAAGAAATTTAATACTTTCTTCTACAGTCTTTCGGACAATCCTCGATGTTTAAGATGAGATTTATCTCAAATGGAGATGCTACGGGAGATTAGGGGCTGCTGTTTTCAATGACACGAATGGTGATCTAGTCTGGTTCCCGTCCCCAACTTTTACATTGCATTAGTTTTACGGCGAGGATTTACTGTAAAGATCGGACACCAGACTTAATCGTGATCTTACTCTTCACCGTTTTGCTTTGAATACAAGCAGTCTTTCACGGTAATACCCTATAGAATTTTGGGTGTAAAAATGCTAAATTACTACAAAATGCCGATGTTTCCAAGTTACTTTTTATGTCAATGTGGTTGTTTATGGCATATACAGGAAACCATACCAAAATTACATGAATATTTGACAATTTAATTTTATTTTTGCAATACACCAATACGTGAGGCAGTCCCTTTAAGAAATTTTAAAGCTAAGATATAGAAATATATGGATAAATGACTTAAAATTGAATCTATGGATATGTTATTTTTTCTTATTTGAAAGCTTTCTCTTAAAACCTTGTTACGTGCAGTAATTACATAATGTCAACATAGCAGGTTTTCCTGGAGACAGGCTCATATGTTAAAATAATCGCATAAAAAATGAACGTTGTCTGATTATGTAGCGAACAGTGAATTTTAATAATTTGACGTCTGATTTGTAAATTTTAGGGAATTGAATTTTTTTTTAATAATTGTTAAACTCATCGTACGTTTTTTCTGTGTACATGTACCAGTACAATTTTAATACGTTTACTTCTGAGCTAAAAGTGCAGGAAATTGCATGATTTCAATACCAGAAGTGAAATAATCTTTGCCGGGAGGGGTGTCTGGATCCGGGCGTGTTTGAAATATCTTAAAGCATAGGTAATTTAGGTCTTTGCTTAAAGTAATAGACTTATGAAATAGATTTTTTGTAAATTATTTATTAAGCTTCGGCATATATAGTCTAATACTGGATAAAAATGGCAAATGTCACGAAATGCACTCCAAAATATGGTAGCATGGCTGGTTTCATTAAATATTAGTCATATTATACGGGTCATTGTATACTGTAAAATAACATATTTTCGTTGGTAAAAAATTTCGTGGATTTGATAAAAATCCATTTTTGAGGGGTCGTAAATTCGTGTATTACAAAATATTGCTGAGGGTAAAACCATGCTATTTAGTTGGGGGTTCGATAAATCGTGGGCATTATATTTCAAAATCAACGAAAATTCAACTCACTCGAAAAACAATGAGTTTACAGTAAAATCAATGTACACGAAATTTGAAGCGCCATCTTCAAAAAATGATTGGAGTATACTTGGAAAAAGTGTTAAGTGTATTTATAATTGTGCGTGTCAGGTTAGTTGTGTGGGCGTCGAGAAAACGATCATCCTCGAGCTCAGTCGGGGTGGTTTATCTAGCCCATTGAGTTGTCAATCTATTCAATGAACAATATTACACATGTGTCATGGCACATAAGACAAATACTTAGGCTAACACATACTTTCGTTTAACCATCATTTATTGTAACAAATAATTAAGACACAAAATAAATACTATAAAACTATCAACTACACGCCATTTTGTACAAATGTATAACAAAAACAGAAACGTATCAAATATTCAAAATGCATCAAATAAACAATAAATACAAGGCAGGATTCGTCGTCAAATAAACACTGTACAGCCACATAATAAATTAAAGACTCAAATAAAAAGCCAATGGTTACATGATTTGTATGTCACATGATAAAATCAAGAGTCACATGATTTTGTATGTCACATGAAAAATGGAAAATACAAAAATTAACGCTATGTACAGTACTATGAAATCATGCAACGAAAAAAGATCAGTCACGACTATTTAACAATGAGTGATCTGTTACACTCGAATGTAAGAGAACAAAACAGACAGAGACATGGCAAGAAATGATAGGGCCTAACACACATATAAAACAAATTAAAAAACTGGCTCTCTAAATATAGAATGTCCATCAACAATTGAACACAGTTTCAATGCAAAAACATGTAAACGTTTTAAATGCCGTCGCAAAATGAAACACGATTTTTGTAAGAACAATATGTGAACACTTGTGAACACAGACAAAATATGTTCAATAAATGAATAAAAGATCTAATGGAACAATTTCCATGAACGACAACTACAAATAATGGAAAAAAAACTATAAATACATAAAATACAGCTACATACCGGTATATAAATGGAAAACGTAGAAAAAAAACAAACATGAAATACAAATACTATGGTTTTTGATTGATTAAGAAAATGCAATTTAGTTACATGTTCGAATCATCTCTCATAGACCCGAATGAAAAAGACCGTCTGTGACGAAGTTTCAGCAGACGATTTTTCATTTCCTATCACTCTCCACGTATAAGGGAGGTAACTCGTGACGATCTCTGTGAGATTTCATCCAGGGGAGACAATTCTGCTTGGCAGCGTAGCAAATTTTTACGTTCGTTACGGTCCAAGTATCATTACTTCACAACGTCGGCTTTTCCAATGACTCAACATGTTACAATAACAAACTGAATCATATAAATGCATTCTGGATTGTTTTTGTAAAGTAGCGACTCGGAATGCTTTGATAATTCAGAACAAGACGTTTATGATCAGATCGTTCTTGAAACTTGGCCCTCAGAAACCAAACGCACCTGTTTACCGTCCTATCACAGCCCTAGCATGTTCTGTCCTAGATATCACATACTTCACGAGCATAATGATACCCAATAGTATAGGCTGTGAATGATTTACCCGTATTGTAGAGACGTTATGTTTGGTATATTGTCACCAAATAAACCAAAAATAACAGATTGTCAAGTCAATATATATAAAAGATGAACGGCTCAGAGAACGGTATGTCCTATATCACACATACATCGCATGCCTTTACGTGTCGCAAACAACTCGCATACGCCTCCTCGTTTAGCACATCGTCCTACGGGTCTTCCGGCGAGGAACGCCGAGAGTCTGGCCCTACGTGACATCCGGCTTATGTCTGAACATGTTTCAGTTAAGCTGTCAAATTTACACAGTCGCTGTCTTCTGCCATCTGCTGTTTCAAGAAGAGCCGTCAAAACGACGATGCTCATGATAGCCAAAAAGATCTTTGAAGCCATTTGTAATTCTTATACTAAGTGTCGACGTAACGTCAAGTTCTAATTTTATCTGGAAATAGAAAAAAGGGACAGCTATTAGGTCGATTATTTTTATTATATTATTATTATTATTTAATATCAGCATTAGCATTAACATTAGCATTAGACTGTCAGACTAAACAATTATGTAAAACAATACAATGGACACTATTGTTAATTAAGTAAAATTTAATTCATCGCATTTAAATTTTCCGAACAGCGCCAACAATTCAAATAGTTTTAAGATACCGGTATATAGAGTGCCCAAGTTATCAAATCTTAATTAATGCGCACAATTCAATAAAATTAATCGAATTTCATGGCGTTAAATCTTATTTCAATTAATCCTTTAATTTGCCGATAATGTGTTTAAAATGCTGCACATCATATTATTGAACTTAAAACAAAACGTGCAAGTCCGAGATTATTCTAATCTAAATTTCGAGTCAAGAAATAGAAGTCATTCAGCAAAGGTTATTCAAACAGTTAACAAAGTTTAACAGACGAATAACATAGCACTTACCTTAGATGATGAAATAAATATTGCACGCAGAAATCGTCTTCTATTTCGCTTGTTAACCTTCGTTTCTGAGACTTTAAAATTGGTTTCAGCTCTCAGCGCGCGCAGTTTATATAGAGGCTAACTAGTTCTATTTTTAGATCGCCATTTTCCACTTTTCTATAAATAGCTGTACACGAGTGTACGTACGATGTGGGAAAACCCGTTAACTAGGTTATGAGTGTAGAGAACGTTGTAAATTGTTGTCATACAAACTAATTTTTAATTTAGAAAACAATTCTGATCACCTGATTTATGATAAATGCGTGGTTTTTCCATACACACCTTCAGTTCAATCGTGCAACATCCGCGGCGGGGTGGGGGTGGCTAGAAACATACATAATTTATATTTTATAATGACAATTGCAAAGGTGCGGTGCAGTGTAATTTAGGTTCGTATCCCACTATATATGCAACATACTGGTTATTAGTCCCCTACCGGTTTTTGACTGGAGGGGACTATAGGTTTGCCCTCCGTCCGTCCGTCCGTCAGTCAGTCAGTGTCCGGGCCAACATCCAATGGTTTATGAGGTTCATTCCGTCCATAAATTTAGTTAAATAAAGAAGGAAATCCACATAAACCGACAAAGCCCCGTAAACCCCAAATGTTGGAAAGTCCGTCCGTCCGTCAAACAATCTGGATCCTGACATTACTCAAACAGTTTCCAAGCTAGGTTTATGAAATATGTGGATAGGGGGCAATCAGGGGATTATGCTCGTCTAAAAATATTTTGATTCTGACAAAAATTGTGGTTGCTATGGCAACAAAAAAATTGAAAATGGCCTCAAACCGGTAGGTGACTTCTGTATTGCTTGCAATTCTTAATTACTTGTTTCTTTGGCAAATGTCTGCGTAAATGATTGCTTTTTATTTGATAAGATTATGTTCGATAGCATTAAGCCTATATACCTCCGTCGCTAAGTCATCTATAGGGCCTAGCCTACGTACTGTCAAACTTTGGGGGGATGCAATCTGAGATGGCGGCATTGAGCATCTCAAAACAGTTTTCTAAAATAAATCTGACCCGTCACATCGGGGTCCTCCTGATATCCACTACCTGAGTATTCATGTACACAACAACTATGCTACAAAAGTACGCCGGGCAGCTGTATTCGAATTAAAGCATGCTAAACGTCAAATACAGCTTCGTTTCAACAGAGGAGTGACAGCCACACGACTGTTAGGTCGGGATATTTTTAACATGATATTATAACATAGTTTAAACATACACGACTACAAGATACGGTTTTATCAAAGCACTTACGCAAAGTTTAAAGTTACGCCTAAATTAAAAAGTTTTTTTTAATAATTTTTCAACTACTACAAAGTGTGACAAAGGGATCTTTTATATTGATTTGGTTTCAGTGATTGAACTCCTACAAACATGATGTCTCTCTAAATTGCAGTTGTTAAAATGTTATCAAGAATTTAAATTTGGACGTAAGTTTCAAGAACTCTGTAAGTGCTTTGATAAAACAGTACCCAGATGTTTATGACACCCGACACATTTTCTCGACGTGTACTGTGGCAATCCGTCCTGGTACACAACTATAGTACTGCAGTTCTTATTTTGGCCTTGGGTAGAACCTGCAACCTTCAGCTACCGAAACTACTAGTACTAGCATACTGATGATATATGATACATGTACATAGTATTACATAAAATTATGTATATCTTGTAAAGGAACGAAAAGTTATACTAGATTGAAACTAGGACAGGGCAAAGACCTAAATATACATTTGGACAGGGTATTATGAATCACTGTGTACTTGTTTGTCCCGACTTTCATAATTGATACGTAAACCTTTTATTCAATGACATCACGAAAGGTAGACTTTAAGTACTTCATTCAATATAAACACATCTAGCCCAAATAACTACCAATTAAAACATATTTATTTTCTTGATTTATGGGCCAACGTTGGGTTAATTGAGGTTATCATAACCGGCTTCAAAACATCGAATTCAGTCTAATAAAGATAATTAATGCTGTAATTGCTTTTAATTATGAAAAACAAAATGCACCCCTGTGACTGTTGGGCTCAATGCCTATGTAATCAACCTTGTTATGAATATATACATTTGACCAAAATAAAATTGTCTTTACTCGTAATTAATGATACAGTGAATGGAATTATACATGTGTATATGTTCCAAACGAGTACAATGAACCGAAATACTGACGCTTAGAAGGAACGGGGGATTCCCCCGATATATCCTGGATATTCGCTGAATACGCGAATCTCTGCGAACCGAAAGTAGATAAATTACAAAATCGGAAATTACT
Organism: Spisula solida; assembly: GCA_947247005.1. NCBI lineage: Eukaryota > Metazoa > Mollusca > Bivalvia > Venerida > Mactridae > Spisula > Spisula solida. The sequence continues at coordinate 22,605,406 of OX365960.1, read as the reverse complement.
CATCACGTGCTAACAGATTGAACTGCAATCATCCTAGTTTCAGCTATAAAGAATTGAAAGTCATAGTTTAAGCTATAAAAAGGTTAAATGCCTATTTAGTTTCAACACAGTACTGGCTTTGATCTGTCGAAGGATCTCAAGTGAGAATCTCAGCTCATAGTGAGATTATGCCAAAATCATAGTTTGAATTTGAGATTAATCTTAAGTTCGAACTCTTCAAGTTAGTTTTACTGTAATAAACTCAAAATAATGTTTTGTGGTGCCAATTTTGAGTACAGGTTCTCTAGAAAATGAACATAAAGACACATGACAATGTCGATGGTTGCCTGCAAGAAATTTAATACGTTCTTCTACAGTCTTGCGGACAACCCTCCATATTTAAGATGAGATTTATCTCAAATGGAGATGCTACGGGAGATTAGGGGCTGCTGTTTTCAATGACACGAATGGTGATCTAGTCTGGTCCCCCTCCCCAACTTTTACATTCATTAGTTTTACTGCGGGGATTTACTGTAAAGATCGGGCACCAGACTAAATCGTGATCTTTCTCTTCACTGTTTTGCTTTGAATACAAGCAGTCTTTCACGGTATACTGAAATTATGATATTTCATAATAAACACTATTCCTGAAGCTTTTCAGCATTTCATGAACTTATGATTATTTCCATTTGCAGCATTAAACATAGAAATTTCAGAAGACAAACTATGATTTATAGGCAAGGGCTTGTATTCACAAAGCGTCTTAAGTGAAATCTTAGACTTTTCTTAAAGCCTTAAAATTTCTTAAAGTGTATCCGCTTAACGGGAATATCAAGATTGTCATTTTTTTCATAGTTTAAAAGAAATATGTAAAGAGCTACAATAATCACAATGAAAACATGGACTATTCTTTATTTCGATCGCAATTTGTGTAGCTCAAGTTTTTAACTTAAGTCAAATTATTTAAATCCCCCCCTAAGATGCTTTGTGAATACCAGCCCAGTAGTAATAACACACAGGTATTTTGGACATGTAATTATTGAAACAATTTATCCAGTATAGTGGAATGTGACTCGATCACTATCACAGCCAAGTACAAGTAGTTTAAAGTACATTTTAGTTATTTACGATGTCCTGTTGACCTATAGCGACCGTGCCCAAGATTGGGATACCAGCCAGTGACTGTCCACTACTGCCCTACATCGCCTGACATCGCTGACACATGAACCATAGTTTGACGGGGTAATACTTTAAAATAGAGTTGGAAAGGAATATGTAAACCTCACATAAAGATATTCTCAATAATACAAGCATCTCCAACATAAAATCTCCAGGTGTGGTATTCACATATAATCATAGGGGAAAGCTTAAATATTTTGACTTATTTTAAACAATTGAGCTGCATATATTTCCCAAGAAACAAAGAATAACCCATGTGGTCTTCGTGATTATGGTAGCTCTTAACGTAATGTTTATAAACAATGTGAAAAATTGATAGTCTTGAGTTTCCTGTTTAGCCGATACACTTTAAGATTTTAAGATAATTCTAAGTTTTCCCTTAAAATGTTAAGTGAATACCACCCCAGTTCTATTTTCAGTGTTTTACTCTTTATCAATTAAAATACTGTAAATGTGCATACAGTTCAAAGCCATACCGAAGCGGCCACAGCGCATATCCACAGACAGAAGAGACAGACACGCCGGAACGTTTGTTTAGCTAAGTAGGCCTACCCGTGGGCCTATTTAGTTCATTGATCCCAACCCTTTTGCAATAGCCTTATATTCTTCCTATGGAAAAATAAAACTATTTGGTGATAAATGTTAACGCAATTCCACAGGGATTGGTACCTCAATGGGTGATATAACCAATTATTTCGAAAAAAGTTTTGTAAACCCTACATTCAATCTCATTAAAATCAGATCCTAACATTTAGCTACGCTGTTAGCCTATATATCAGTGTAAAGTAGTGAAGCGTTACATGGATTTGATTTAAATGAGATTGCCCTACATTCAAAGTCCGCTTTAAAGGGGACCAGCTGGCCAAAAGTACGGTGCGTGACATTGGGCACGTGATACCCTTTAGTCTGGGATTCATGTGTTTCCATGACAGTGAAATATCCCAATTTGGGCATTTAGGCCGTAAACCGTGGAAGCCCGAAATGACCATCACAGTCAGTTTGCATTAGTACGCTATGGTGCACGGTATGAATCACAGTTCCGTCAGAGAATTGTTCTGTTTTTATGTAGCTCTGACGGAACTGAAAACCGATGTAACACCCCGACGGGACTTAGGATTCATGACATCTGAGTTCCGTCCGAGCGTTACATCGGTGTTCTACGGAATCCTGTTAGTGCCATTTTAAATATCGTGTATCGCCCTCCAAGGGCGAGACACGAGATAAGAAACGAGACACGAGAATTAGGCGCGATATTTAAAACGAGACACGAGAATTGCGCGAGGCCTGAAACGAGACACGAGAATTAAAAAATGAATTCTCGCGTTTTTAATCTCGCCCTAGACCAACAACTTTTGCAAGTTAATATCTAATATCGTGTAATTCTCGCGTATCGTATCTTGCCTCGCAGTTGAATATCGCGCTCGTTTCAAATATCGCGTCTTAATCTCGTGTCTCGACTTCCAAGGGCGAGACACGATAGTTAAAACGAGACACGAGAATTCAACGCGAGGCACGAGAATCCAACGCGAGACACGACAATGCTATCGTGCAAATATCGCGCAATTCTCTTGCCTCGCGTTTTTATTTGGTCAGCGAGACACGAGAATTAAAGCGAGACACGAGAATTGAAGGCGAGGCACGAGAATGCTATCGCGCAATTCTCGCGTCTCGCCGCGATACACGACAATGCTGTCGCCCAATTCTCGTGTCTCGCGGCGATACACGACAATGCTGTCGCCCAACTCTCGCGTCTCGCCGCGAGACACGACAATGCTGTCGCCCAATTCTAGGCGGTGTCAGTAAGAAATTTTAACTGGCACACCGGTCGAGACGCGAGAATTGGGCGACAGCATTGTCGTGTATCGCGGCGAGACGCGAGAATTGCGCGATAGCATTCTCGTGCCTCGCCTTCAATTCTCGTGTCTCGCTTTAATTCTCGTGTCTCGCTGACCAAATAGAAACGCGAGGCAAGAGAATTGCGCGACATTTGCACGATAGCATTGTCGTGTCTCGCGTTGGATTCTCGTGCCTCGCGTTGAATTCTCGTGTCTCGTTTTAACTATCGTGTCTCGCCCTTGGAAGTCGAGACACGAGATTAAGACGCGATATTTGAAACGAGCGCGATATTCAACTGCGAGGCAAGATACGATACGCGAGAATTGCACGATATTAGATATTAACTTGCAAAAGTTGTCGGCTTAGGGCGAGATTAAAAACGCGAGATATCAATTTTTAAGTCTCGTGTCTCGTTTCAACCCTCGCGCAATTCTCGTGTCTCGTTTTAAATATCGCGTCTAATTCTCGTGTCTCGTTTCTTGCCTCGCGCAATTCTCGTGTCTCGCCCTTGGAGGGCGATACACGATATTTAAAATGGCACTAACAGGATTCCGTAGTGTTCAGTTCCGTCAGAGCCATATAAAAACAATGCAATTGTCTGACGGAACTGAGAAGCGGTGTATCGGGATTCATACCGTTTGGTATATTGCGGAAAGGATAAAGAGACTCGACAGACTTTCAATTCCGTCTGGCAGAGGTGAAGCCCCTTGGCTTATAAGCCGTTGAGCTACATGTACATACCGGCGTGTGTTCCTTTTGATGGGCATTTTAACAGCTCATGTTTAATACAATAAAGGAATATCCTTGTCAAATAGTACGTTTCTCAGTTTGGTTTTACATTAGCACTTGTTCACATATGTTCAGTCTAATTCATGTACTTTGACCAAAACTTTTTTCATCCTCTAACTTTCACAGAGCAACACTTAAATCGTCACTTTATGCTACGGTCACAAAGCTCGTACGATATCCTTACGAATTTATCAATTCGTACGAGTTCACAATTTTTGAAATCCTAACGGTTTTTGTATGTTCGTAGCGTCTGGTCACAGCTCGTATGGACCACGTAAGATCTATAGAGATGCACGATTACGATTTCCGTACGATGCTCGTACGAGTTAAGAAAATCAGAACGATGCTCGTATACGAGTACGGACGCCATGCAAGTTTGCCAAAATCAACTCGTACGGAACTCGCAAGGATCTCGTAGAGCAAATGTGACCTTAGCATTACTTATCAGGAAATATAAATCTGCTTTCTTTAAGGCAATGATCTAATATCAAAGTTTCGGTAAAACGCGCAACGTTTCGCAGTTAGAAACAGTTGAAGTTTGAACACAGAAATGAGTTGAGCAAGGAACAAGTTTTATATTCATTTGGGCCACTGACCATTATTCCTGTCAGGACTAACTTGTTTTCCCGCGAGCAACTGAAAAATCTCCCACATGTGGCGGGCTTGACATGTCAAGCTGAAGAATAATCATAAAGGAACTTGACTCGCTCAATTGACATCTAGATCACGGGCTAACGTAGTAGTCTAACTAGCCAGAAATAACCTGCCAGTTAAGTTAAATACGATTTTCCAGACAAACACATGGAATTTCGCCTGTACAATAATTCAGACGCATATACGCTTTATATTTCTTGTGTTATTGGCAGAAAAGTATAATTTAACTGATCCAGTATTTAGAGAGGGCGCTGACTCAATGTCATGCATACATATTGGATTCCCATATTGAAAATGTACTAAATCCTTTGACCATGGTTAATAGTTTACTACAGGCGTTAGTATTAAACCACTAGTATAGCTATTTCGCCATAGTAGTTTATTATACACGACGCAAATGTTTTATACAGAGTAATTTCATGTATTTCGCCATACATAGTATAATATAACAGGGTCAATCGTTACGGGAACGTTTATAAATCATTGAGAGCAATGCATGACTCATGTTTGTTCAAATGTAGTCGGTTTTATCAGGTCTGTCACTTGTATACAAACATTGCAATATCATAACATTGTGTTTTTAACTTTTTATTGTTTCAAACATTTTAGTTTGAGAAAAAAAGGCAGTGAAAACCAATAACTTATTCACTAAGCTACACACTTATAAACATAGTATCTGTTAAAATGAGACATTGATAAAATAAATTGCGATGTTTATGCACAAAATGTTATGTAAACTAGTGACCGACCTGATTATTCTATTTATTCATGTATATTATTTGGAATAAAAAGTAATATTTATGTTTTTGATCGACCGTATTTTGAACTAACTTCATGCATTATTCTAAATTGTTATCTTGTGATTGCTGTGATTACCATTAATATATATATTTTTTCAAATTATAAATGTAAGTTCCTGTTGTTGTACAAAGGTTATGGTTCCGGATAGGTTACGTTAATAGTAAAATGGGTGGACAAGTGGTCCAGTGGTAAGAGCTACTGGCTACCGATTCGAAGGTTGTGGGTTCGATCCCTCCTCCAGACGGTGAGAAATAGAAATGCTTTTCAGTGTTTCCCACCCAACATAACTAAAATTACTAACAGTCTTTCGGACGAGACGTTAAGCGAGATCCCGTGTATGATGCTTTACATCGGCATGTAAAAGAACCAGGGATGCTTCTGGACCTGGGGCATCTTCTGTATCACTATCCCCCAAAAACTAAAGTAACTTACTTCTTCTGGGGGCTTCACCCGTATGGATTTCCGGTGGCGAGGATAAATAAAAGCAAATAAACCAAATCATAGTCAAAACAAAAGGACTTTGTTGCATGAGAGAAGTGGTTGTTTTATGTGGTGCGCTCTAGAGTGGTTGCACTGTAGTACTTGACCTAATAGCTTCAACACACTGTACTATACAGACGCTCGATCTAGTGGCTTGTTCAACCGTACAGCAAATTGAAAGAAATTGTAGACAAATCAGTGTAGCAATACCACGTGGTTTTTGTGTGGCGTAAACGCCACACAATGATATTACCACTTTTCAGCTTACGACCAATTTAACGCATTAGGCCTCGGCAAATAAATAGTTCTATGATTTGAACAATATTACAAGCATGCAACACAGGTTACACGTATCATTGGACCTGATTTGTTTACATTACCAACATTTACTTATATTAAGACCAACAATTATATCAGACTTTTAATGATATTACCACTTTTCAGCTTACGACCAATTTAACGCATTAGGCCTCGGCAAATAAATAGTTCTATGATTTGAACAATATTACAAGCATGCAACACAGGTTACACGTATCATTGGACCTGATTTGTTTACATTGCCAACATTTACTTATATTAAGACCAACAATTATATAAGACTTTTAATGATATTACCACTTTTCAGCTTACGACCAATTTAACGCATTAGGCCTCGGCAAATAAATAGTTCTATGATTTGAACAATATTACAAGCATGCAACACAGGTTACACGTATCATTGGACCTGATTTGTTTACATTACCAACATTTACTTATATTAAGACCAACAATTATATCAGACTTTTATTTTTAGAGGATATTTATAGCAAACCATTCCGCAACGGACTATATTTTTACTACCAAAGAATGTTCTCACTGGTGGCGGGAATCTAAAATAGTTCCCACGGTTTTCAATCGTATACTGTAACGTATGTTAATCACTCCGCCGCTGCACATTGCTGACGATTACCTTATTATGTTGTATACAAACATTGATGCTATATATAGCTGGTGGGGGGAACTGAAATAGTTCTACGTACATATCGATCGGCCGATTAACAATGTTACCGCGGTAAGCGTTAAACGCACTAGTCAATTTCTACCCTGCTTTATATAAGACCTCATAATTTTCGTATCTATTATCCGATTTTGAATATTTAAAGCTTGTAATGAAGCAGAGATTTATGTCTCTATTTTAGACAACATTCAACACGATACCCTAATTATTAAATCCACGGCGACGAGTAAGAATCCGTTCCGCGTAAAAGTAAGTTTAAAATATCCCGTTTTATACCAAATAAAAATTCAATCAACAGTCGAAAATCATCAATTATTAATTTAATATTCGATCGATTTTGTTCATTAAAGCTTGTTGTAAAAGCTAATACTTTAAGGTTTTATAAAATGTAAAACTTGTTTTTAAAGCATTAATCGGCCGATCGATATGTGTGAGCGACGCCATGTTAACCCCTTTTACATACGTTAATATAGAGTATCATATACATTTAATTAACATGCGTGGTCATACGGAGAATAAACAGTCTCTTATCTTGACACTGGTCGAATTCTCCAAGTCGTTAAAAATGGTATTTGTAAATATCCCTTCATTGATGCTCAGCATAGTTACTTAAGTAAGTTGCAGGTAACTTCTGGTTCTCTTGGTGTCTTTAGCAGCACAAATGTTTGAGTAAGGGTGGGTTTATCAGAACTGTGACATAAAATTATGATACAACCTGGATTCGATATTGGATTTAGTGGCATCAGTACGCCACACACCAGTACTTTCAGTGCTTTGATTTACTACAGTTACAACACGCATGTTAATTAATTAACATGCGTGGTTACAAGTAGAAATTTGTAAACATTGGAACACAAATATAGCCATAAGTATTTTATTTCTTCATCGATTTCTATAAAATATAAGCCACGCTAAGGGGAAAAGTACTTGCTTTCCGTGAAATATAAGATCTGTTTCAGCATATTATCCGATTTTGCCATTACCCTGTGAAACCTACACGTTCCACGGTTTCACAAGGTAATGGACAAAACGGCACAGCCGCTGAAAAAGACTTTATATTTCATGAATAGCAAATAATGTTCCCCTTAGCGTGGCGTATATTTCATCGAAATCCATGAAGAAATAAAATACTTATGGCTTTTTTATTTTCCAATGTTTACAAATTTCTTCTTGTAACTGTAGTCAAAAGTCACGTGGTATTGCTACACTGTGTTTTAGAGCAACGTCCGTTGTGAAACACACTGTTTGGTTGTTGTACAAAGGTTATGATTCTGTATAGGTTATACGTTCATAGTAAAATGGGTGGACAAGTGGACAAGTGGTAAGGGCTTTTGACTACTGATTCGAAGGTTGTGGGTTCGATCCCTTCTCCAGACGGTCAAAAATAGAAATGCTTTTCAGTGTTTCCCACCCAACTTAACTAAAATTACTAACAGTCTTTCGGACGAGACGTTAAGCGAGATCCCGTGTATGATGCTTTACATCGGCACGTAAAAGAACCAGGGATGCTTCTGGAACTGGGGCATCTTCCGGTGGCGAGGTTAAATAAAAGCAAATAAACCAAATCATAGTTAAAACAAAAGGATTTTGTTGCATGAGAGAAGTGGTTGTTTTATGTGGTGCGCTCTAGAGTGGTTGCACTGTAGTACTTGGTCTAATATATCTAGAGTGGTTGCACTGTAGTACTTGGTCTAATAGCTCTAGAGTGGTTGCACTGTAGTACTTGACCTAATAGCTTAAACACACTGTACTATACAGACGCTCGATCTAATGGCTTGTTCAACCGTGCAGCAAATTGAAAGAAATTGTAGACAAATCAGTGTAGCAATACCACATGTTTTTTTACTACAGTTCCAAGTAGAAATTTTTAAACATTGGAACACAAATGGAGCCATAAGTTTGTTTTTTCTTCATCGATTTCTATGAAATCTACGCCACGCTAAGGAGAACATTATTTGCTTTCCATGAAATATAAAATCTTTTTCAGCGGATGTACCGTTTAGTCCATTACCCTGTGAAACCGTGGAGGTTTCACAGGGTAATAGAGAAATCGGTAAAGCTGCTGAAAAAGATCTTATATTTCATGGAAAGCAAATGATTTTCCCCTTATCGTGGCGTATATTTCATAGAAATCGATTAAGAAATAAAATACTTATGGCTATTTTTTTTTCCAATGTTTACAAATTTCTTCTTGTAACTGTAGCCAAAAGTCACGTGGCATTGCTACACTGCAAATATTGCTTGAAGATCATAGCAAGTGAATCATTATTAATACATGCGGAGCATAACATCCTTTATCAAAATTTGACGTTATCAGCGAAACAGGTGCCCGGATCGAATCTCAGACGGGGCACTTGGTCATTTATGAAAACACTTTTCAGTGTATCCCACACAAATAGATACTAACTGTTTGTTAACCCAGATGTAGACTAGCGTGTATCGGTGCTATACATAACATTACGTTTAAAGAAATAAGGTGTCTATTCGGAAGGAGCTAGAATAAGGCATCCGTTGTATCACACAAACATTCCGTCTTTTCACTGGAAGCCGGGGGGGGGGGTCTTTGGCAAATTAGGTTGTGATAACACCGCATGAACTCTCACTTACGACAGTCTCAGGCATGAAGCATTTAAAGTTGTGAATAAAATTGTACTAGACATTTAGTAAATGTATCCTAACCAAATAACGAATATTGTATCGTATCGTGTGGTATTGTATTGAAAAAAGTTAAATAACTGAACAACATTCTAAAAATTGTGTTTCTAGTTTTGAACAAAATATCAATTCAGCAAGTAATGACGACGGGAATAGGATGGTGAGACACATAAATAGACATAAATCACCAACATAAGATTAATGATGACCTTGGACTGTAAAAGTAGAATGTATTCAGTTAATCAAGTGTTCAACCAAACATAACGAAACTGTGCACCTACGCGATTTATAGTTTTATAAAGTGATGATTACGTACAGTTAAAGTCCAGGCCAAAAAACTTGTTTGTTTCCCCTTCCCGACCCCCTGGCCAATAGGAAGGTTGAATATTTTGCTATTGTCAATAATTTCTGTTTTGTCTCGTACCTGTTTCTTTTTATAAAATAATTTTTTTTCAGAGGGTCAAAATATTTTGGAGAGGGGACTGTAGGGAGGGGAAACATTTTATTTTTGGTCCCATTTAGAGAGCTTTTCTTGGTGGGAACTAACACTGTACGCGGTTTTGACATTAACTGATACATTGTAGTGTTCACTTACATCTTTTTGCAATTGGGCTGTGTTGAACCGACTATGGCTTGCATGTAACAGGGTAGCAATACCACGTGGCATTTGACTACAGTTACAAGTAGAAATTTGTAAACATGGGAACACAAATACAGCCATAAGTATTTTATTTCTTCATCGATTTCTATGAAATATACGCCACGCTAAGGGGAAAAGTGTTTGTTTTCCGTGAAATATAAGATCTTTATTAGCAGTTTTACCGATTTTTTCATTACCCTGTGAAACCTACACGTTCCTAGGTTTCACAAGGTAATGGACAAAACAGCACAGCCGCTGAAAAAGATTATATATTTTATGGAAAGCATATAATTGTCCCCTTAGCGTGGGGTATATTTCATAGGAATCGATGAAGAAATAAAATACTTATGGCTATTTTATTTTCCAATGTTTACAAATTTCTTCTTGTAACTGTAGTCAAAAGTCACGTGGTATTGCTACACTGTGTAAGCTCTATGGGTAAAACTATATTGCCCCTAATATTGCTCGCGGCGTGGCATATTCGTTGAGTTTGTGCCTCATCCCCCAATACGGCTCGCCAAATACGCGAGCCATATTCGGCGAGAGCCATATTCGGTTCAACATGACATGACAGAGAGATATAGGGAGGAAAAAATGAAGAGAAAAAATCATTTTATTTTTGTTTCATTTTTCATGAAATTGCTGCCGGTGGGTTTGGAAACCAAATAATACAAACTGTGGCCTTACTTGTTATATTCACAACAATTGCGCCGTGAGAAATAAGGATAAATAAAAAAACATAACCGAAACTAAATGTAGACATGAAAGTGCACGGAATCAATTAAACAAAATAATCTGAAGTTTTGGCACGAAAATTCAAACAGCTGACTGACTGAAAGTGTATACATATGGACCATGTTTACTGGGGATAGGTTTCACATTCTTTCTCCAGGTATCGCTGTTACATTTATTGATGGTGTGAGTTGGACGTGGGTATGATACATAACTGTATGTACAATGTTGCTGGTGGTACGACTGATAACAATAAAATAAAGATGCCAACGGTGATGCTGATGATGATAATGATGGTGCTAATGATGAAGACGATGATGACGATGACGATGATGGTGGTGGTGCTGATGCTGATGCTGCTGATGATGCTGATGCTGCTGATGATGATGATGCTGATGCTGATGCTGATGCTGACGCTGCTGATGACGACGATGATGACGATGATGATGACGACGATGATGATGATGATGACAATGATGGTGGTGTGCTGATGCTGATGCTGCTGATGACGCCGATGATGACGATGATGACGATGATGATGACGACGATGATTATATTGATGACGATGGTGATGATGATGATGACGATGATGGTGCTGATGCTGATGCTGCTGATGATGCTGATGCTGATGCTGCTGATGATGCTGATGCTGATGCTGCTGCTGCTGCTGCTGCTGCTGCTGCTGCTGCTGCTGCTGCTGCTGCTGCTGATGATGATGATGATGATGTAGTAGTTATGAAGAATGTGGCTGAGGGTATGTTGCTGCAGTAGTAAATAACTGTAATGTAACATAATGCACGACCGAAACTGAAAGTAGAAACACGAGAAAGGTGCAGTGCCAATAATAAGTAACATAGGAATGTGCACTTAGATGCAGCACAATATTTGTTGTAAATCAATTATAATTATAATGGCCTCCTCTGCAATGTTATCTTAACTGAGTAAATGAAATAAACGTACATGTTAAATTTTCTGCATAGGCCCGGCTTTCTATTACATCAATACTTGGTTAGGTCGGAAAATCACAATATACAAAAATTTTAGCCCAATCGGTGAGGCAGCACCTTTAAACCGGTAATTTAGGTCAGTCTGCCTTTTTTTCTTCCTGCGCTACGTATATCAGTCATTTTTGTGTCTACTTGTTCCCAGCAATCGATGCTTTCATTCTTATACTGTATTCACATGTGACTCTGAATTGGAGATTTTTAATCTTGTTTATAAAACGAGAATTTTCCGGTAAAATTAATGACGCATTCAGCAATTTCTTCTTAGAATACTTGGCTGGTAATGTAAAGTTTTAAAACAGGCTATCAAAACAGCTTTGATATGTTCACAATCAAAACACACCAAACTCATTGTTCTTTGTGACCGAAGAAAGCTATAGAGTAACATGTTGCTGCTGATGATGTTAATGTTGATGTTGTGACTGCTGTTGCTGTTGCTGATGTTAATGTTGCTGATGTGACTGCTGTTGCTGCTGCTGATGTTTATGTTGCTGATGTGGCTGTTGTTGCTGCTGCTGATGTTAATGTTGTTGATGTGGCTGCTGTTGCTGCTGCTGATGTTTATGTTGATGATGTGGCTGTTGTTGCTGCTGCTGATGTTTATGTTGATGATGTGGCTGCTGTTGCTGCTGCTGATGTTTATGTTGATGATGTGGCTGTTGTTGCTGCTGCTGATGTTAATGTTGATGATGTGGCTGCTGTTGCTGCTGCTGATGTTTATGTTGCTGATGTGGCTGTTGTTGCTGCTGCTGATGTTAATGTTGCTGATGTGGCTGCTGTTACTGATGATGTTAATGATGATGATGTTGATGTTATGATTGATGATGGTTCCACATTTCGTAATATTTGAGTTTAATTGATCTTATGTAATATTATGAAAGAATCACGCCACGTGAGCAACAATATTGGGTTTCCAAAACAACAGCATAAAAACCCATACGTACTTTTAATAGATCAATAATACGTTGTATGTCTGACTGCCAGTGGATAAAAAATACCGGACTCCCGATGAAAGAAAAAAATACTTCATTTGTGATGAATTTGTATGAATGTAGAAGTCACACCAGGCCCCGATCTCCCGAAGCATCTCAAGTAGAAATCTCAACTCAAATTGAGATTTCGGTCAAGTCAAGAGTATAAATTTGAGATTATTCTTAAGTTTGTGCTCAATTTATTTTAACTGTAATAAACTCAGAACAGTGTATCTGTTTTGTAGTGCCAATTAACATTGAATTTATCTCAAATACACATGACAGTATTTGAGAATAATCTCAACCCAGATTGAGATGCTTCGGGGGATCGGGGCCAGAGCACATCGGTGATGCAAACACACGTACATATCTTGTTAATACCGCATGGCATGAACTGTATACATATACATGTACACGTAATATTTTCTTTAATATGTTGCAAGACAATAATTTCGTTAGCTGATACTGTGAAATCATTAATTTTCGCGGGTATTAAGTTTTGCGGATCATGGTAGAATGGTAATTTGGTGGTTTCAATAATTTGTGAATTTTGTAATATGTACATTTTTCAGGTCAATTATATGAGCGGATTTAATTAAATAATTTAGTTCATCCGCGAAGATTAATCCGCCGTGAATATTAATACATTTACAGTAATTATTTTTATTCAGACACTTGGGGTATGTTCGTAACGTCTGTTCCGCACACTGTGCGGGATGTTCTACTCCGAACAACTTACGAACAAAACGGAACTGTCCTGCACAGTGTGCCGAATGTTCTACTCCAAACACCTTACGAACAAAAACGGAACAGATAGTAAACTGTTTAAGACGACCAAAATTGTAGTTACAGTCGTAATATTGGAGAAAGAAATATGCATGTTGATATATTTGAATGTGACTGTTTTCCCGCAATGGCCCATAATTAGAAAATAAATTTATTATATTCTATTTTATGACACAATCGACCATTGTTTTTGCCGTAATCACGTGACTGTTCTGGCTGCACCACCTCTGTGGCGGGCACAGAAAGAACATGTTCCGAACAATGTTCCGGTTTGTTCGTAAGTGTGTTCCACTGTCCGGGATGTGCGGAACAGCGTTACGAACGCGCCCTTGGTAATATATGTAGCACAGGGATTTGAAATTCTATCTATAAAATATCATAGCAGTCAATCCATTCATAATCGCTCGATACATTTAAATAATGATCGATTGCTATGCTATTTTATTGATAGAATTTCTAATTCATTTAGTAATATGAATATAATCAATGATGAGATCAAATGTAAGGGTCTCAAAGGTGGTCTAATAATTCGCTGGCTAAGAAATCATTACATCATTTTTTTATTTTCAGGCGTGAATTAGGTGTTTGAGTGACGTTAAAAGATAAACTGCAGCAACTAGACTGCCCCGGTGGCACGTCCCGAAAATATCTGAAAATAGTGGATTCATCTAGTGCATTCTTTACTACTGAGGTACTTAAAGGCCCGGTCACAACCCAATTTGCGTGATTTTCGGCCTTGTGATTTTTGTGAGGCTACGACCACTACATTCCCCGCGGTACTTACCTCCCTTTGTAACACGGTGTTCTAACCACTTCCGCCAAAAGTTTTTTAACCGATTTTGAATATTGTTTTTAGCTCCACTATTCGTAGAATAAGGGGAGCTATTGCAGTCACCCGAGCGTCGGCGTTTTGTTAAAGTATTACGCACAGGTTTTTTAACCTCTTATATTTTCAAAGTTCTTTGAGATATTGCTTTCATACTTTGCATGCTTGTTCGCCAACATGACCCCAACCCATATGCAGGAGTAGGTAACTCTATCAGGCATTTCGTTGAAAGTATGCCCCCTTTTTCTACTTAGTGCAAATAGTGCAAATGTTAAAGTTTAGATACAGGTTTTTAACCTCTAATATCTTCTAAGTGCATTGGCATATTGCTTTGATACTTTGCATACATGTTCACCATCATGACCCCAACCCATACACAGGGGTAGGTAACTCTATCAAGCATTTTGGTGAAATTATGCCCCTTTTTTCAACTTAGTGCAAATATTAAAGTTTAGGTACATGTTTTTTCACCTCTTATGTTTTCAAAGTGCATTCACATATTGCCTTGCATACTTGTTTTCCATCATGGTCCCTACACAGGGGAAGGTAACTTTATCAAGCATTTTGTTGAAAGTATGCCCCCTTTTGGACTTGGAAATGCAAATGTTAAAAACGGTTAAGGTACGGGTTTTTTAACCTCTAATATGTTCAAAGTGCATTGGCATATTGCTTTGATACTTAAGATACTTGTTCACCATCAGGACCAAAACCTATACACAGGGGTAGGTAACTATATCAAGCATTTTGGTGAAATTATGCCCCTACGGCCTTTGTGATTAATTCCTACGCATATGAACTCTAAACCGTTATCTATTCACCGGTATATCACGCAAAACAGCGATCTTTTTCCTCAATATAATTATGTCGTTTATATAGCGCAAACATTATTTAAACATATTCTTTTGCGCTTCACAATTACATGACACACTAGGATTCTAGAGCATGGATTGAGTCATAAAACACCGAATTGACTATTAGCAAGAGCACACTCATTGTCTATAAAACCGACTATACATGAGTTTTAAATTTTGATCTTAACATGGCTTCGCAGTGAATGTCTGTCAGGTAGCAAAGTATGCTTGGAAAATGATCTTTGCTTGTAGCTGGGTAGATCGTTTCACCATATTGGGCAACTGACGGCCATATGCCATGATGACCAAACTGAAGTTGAAAAAGCTTGTTTATCCGTAAATAAAGAGTAGTATTCAAACAGTTTTTTGTTTTCTCAAATAGCGTTGTTGTACATACGACCTTCACATTCTAAGTCAGCGAAATATTTGTTTCCTACGTATGTAAGCGTTCTATCGGTTTGGCGTACTCAGTGTTAGTGGAAAACCAATTTTATATCTGATGGTTTTCCGATCCCGTGTTAGAGGTCACTATATAAATGTTTTAAAATTATGATCTAAACAGAAAAAAACATTGTTGAGTCTTCCCTCTGTGTGTGCAACTGTGTCGAAAATGCTTGATTAATTACTTACTCTAATCACCAAAGACAGCAGTTCCTGCAAAATCTCCTTGTTCACAAACCGCTAATAATCTCCTGTTTGGAGATGAAAATCTAGGAGATGAAAATATTGGAGATGAAAATATTGGTGATGAAAATCTGAGCTTGGCCCAGAACTCAACTACTTTGAGTTAAGGTTATTTAAAATCCAGGTTACAGATACCCATGTTTGGTCATACGCTCAGATTTTATATAGACAAAGAAGGAAAAGATCACTAGGAAAGTGGTATAAAATATCTTCAAAACAGACTAAATATGTATTAAGACAATTGAAACTAATATCACCTAATGTGTTCGACATTAAGTATTACATATCTTTTCGCACCTAAGAGTTTGCTTGTCTAGTATTTTCGTCCCTTCTTATTTCTGTATAGAAAGAATGAGCGCTATCGATAAACCGCTTAAGGAGAATTCTTCCACATTGACATTTTCAAAATTTCAAAAAAAAAAAAAAAAAAAATTCAAAAAAAAAATTATGTACTAGTTATCTCGACAAAAACATTTGACAGTCAAACGACAGCTCACCCTAATTTTGACAGTATTTTATCTTTACAACAGTCCCCTCTCCCTCCAATCTACTTGGTCCTTATTTTTTCTCCTAAGCTTCGTTTATCTATTTCCCTCAACCGATCCCCTTTCTATCATGACAATCATATACATGTATACTCCGGATGTTACTATACCATTTATGTAATTGTTTCATGTTTTGTGAAGTAGTGCGCTTTATATACATATATAAGTTTCAAAACATGTTTCCCAATTCTTTAGCATTTGTAATTATTGTAAACCAATTTACTTTCGCGAATACTAATTTTCGCGTTTTGCTGATCGTGGGCATATTCGCGACTACAAATGTTCGCGTTTTTAAGTTTCCTGCAGTTTCCATATGAATTTTTCAGCACTTTCGTGGCGACTTATTTCGCGAAATTCTACCATTCGCGAACTCCACGAAACTAAATGGTGCGAATTAATTTCTAGGTTTACAGTAATACACACATGTTGAACACTACTATCATTTGTTGAATAAATACTGTTAAAACTAATGTTTAACATGATTTTGAACCCATATCTTCACTCGCTGCATGTTTGGTAGCCATGGCATCCTCTTGCATCATATTGCTGCTAAAGATTGTAAAAAAGTGTTATATAGAGGATATTTGTTTGTTTTGATTGAATATGGTTTATATCTCATCGTGTAGTGATAAAATTCAATATTTTCAAGAGCGCGTAGCGCGAGTGAAAATATTAAAATTTTATCACTACATGATGAGATATCAACCATATTCAATCAAAACAAACAAATATTCTATTTATTTAATGCTTTTATGGTGTCAAAACTGGTACTATTTATGCCAAATTACCACTGTGGTTAGGCTACGTATGAATATGTTATTCCCATATTTTTCACTTCAAAATCTGCCATCTTGGATTATGGTGAATAGGTGAAAACGAGTTTTTTTAGGAATTTTGCATAAAATCATACACCAACTTGTAGGAAATGGTCTAACTAAGAATAAAAACCCCCACATGGCATGTTTCCGTTCAGTAATAAAAAAGTTACAGACTTTTTAGTGTTGAGATTTTGGTAAATTAAAGTAGTCCCAATGAGGGGGCGGAGCTTATATCAGTCACATTGTAGGTGATAACCAGTGACTGATATAGGTTTTATTTCACTGATAGAACTCCATATCTCATCAGTTAGCATTAAATAATATATTATATTCTGTTCTATAGGTTAATATGTGTTTCCACACCCGTTGTTTGACACTCGATATGTTCGCACTGGGCTGGTATTCGAAAAGCATCTTAAGGGAAAACTTAAATAATTTGACTTAAGTCAAAAACTTGAGCTGATAATATTTCCAAAGAAACGAAGAATACCTCATGCTTTCTTTGTAATTATTGTAGCTCTTTATATACTGCTTTTAAACTATGTAAAACATTGATAATCTAGATTTTTTTCCTTTATAGCTGATACACTTAAGGAAATTTAAGATTTTAAGAAAATTCTTCTAAGATTTCCCTTAAGATGCTTTGTGAATACTGACCCTGTTCAGTTCCAGCACTTGATGCACCACGTCTGAACATGTCTTCTAATCTCATGTATGACTTTCGTGCTCTGCTATCTTTTGTGTGCTGCCTTCCCTGTCCAATTTTACAGTCTTGTGGTGTATGCTGAACATACCGCTTGATGAGCTATGCCTTTCTGGAATCGAACTCTTATCGACTAGGGGACAATCAGGGGACTATAATATCAAATGTGCATGTCGAGTACCAACACTAGCAAGGCATGCCATTAAATACCAAAACCGCCTCATCGATAGCCTAGTGGTTGAGCGCTCGCTTCGAGTGCGGGAGGTCACGGGTTCGATCCCTGGCTGCGTCATACTAAAGACGAAATAAAAATGGTACCAGAAATGTCCTTGCTAGACGCTCAGCATAAAAGGGAAACTGGCCTCTCTTCAATCATACCCTCGTGGCGATGGATAGCATCATGAATGAGGTGTCGAGAGTGATTAATATAAGTTTGAAAAACTTGTTTCACAATCGACCTTAAATGAATTAGTATAAACTATACTAGTATACCAATAATAACAAAAGAACAAGTACTAATATTTGTAAAAATATTTATTTTCTAAAAAAACAACAGTTACAAATCAATGTAAAAACAACAAATATTCAAATGGTGATAAAATAAATAAGTGTAAAATTGCATCTCACATAAACAAATAAATATATTTTTTTAAACATCCAAACAACATGTTCACTTGTAAAAAATAAAATATGAAGAATAATAAATAAAAAGCAAAAAAGGAGCGTTCAACTTGTATGAAAACAACCATTTGTAACATATATTCAAAATGCACGGGAAAAGAGACACATGTATATGTATGAATAGTACCGTGACAGTAGTCATCGTGACAGTAACATTATAATACTTCGATCAGAACATCCTGCATAAAAAGACCGCCTCAAATATAAAAACGTCATTTTTTTAAAGTCAAGTTTTGTTGCATGGTCTTTATTAAAATTCCGGACACCAAGCGCATTATCACGGAACAGTTTCCAAGGGTCCTTATGGTGGCCTTGTTTCTAAAGATTCATTTTCAAGTTTAATACTTTGAAAGGCTGTCTGTCAATCAGGAACGTCTTAAAACACCATAGACGGTGAAGCACAAAGACATCTGGTACGCTTCCGTCCTTCAAATAAGTCACATTCCCCACCAACTGCAGCACAACGTCCTTCGCTTTCTCCGCCATTTTGTCTAACTCCACGTGGCTTGACGTCAGTGCATGTGTTTGTCACACGGTTAAATTTACACAACCGCCTTCTTCGTTGAGCGTCAGTATCGTTGATCAATGATGCAACAACGATACAAGCTACAGCAACTACCACAAAGAATCTTGATGATGCCATTATTCGAGTTTTAGTTGTAAGTATTCGGTAATTCGGATATGTCAATGTTCGGATACGATTGATATTCTACCTGAAATAAACAGATTCAGTCAATTAATCACAGCTTTCGAGACTTTCACTGTCAAAATACATGTATGCTTAAATATAAGAATATATTAACAATGTCACCATGTGAAATTGATTGTTTGAGGTTTCGGGGAATACACTTAGCTGGCTTAGAATTAGAAGGGCGTAAGTACTACCTTATAAGACTCATGCATATTTGAAAGCGCTTCTTTTGAGCCTATTTTCATGAAAACCGGAAGTGGTCATGTTGACCAAACTGAAGTTTAAAAAGCTTGTTTTCCATAAGTAAAGAGTAGTTTTCGGACATTTTTTCTTGTTTTCTCAAAATATTGATTTTTTACTTACGACCTTCTAATTCTAAGCCAGGGAATTGTTGTACCTTTTGAAAGAGGCTCACAGGGAAGACTGGTGTTGCCTTCATAAATGGTTAAATCTTTATTAACATTATTTATGATTTGATAAGCACTTTGTTATACATACAATAAATATAATTGTTATATTCATAAATAATAAATTCTTTGTTAAAATTATTTTGATTTGATAATCACTTATTATACATACAATAATTATAATGGTTTTATTCATAAATAATGTATTCTTTAATAAAATTATTATTTGATCAGCACTTTGTTATACATACAATAAATATAATTGTTTTATTCATAAATAATTAATTCTTTATTAAAATTATTAGGATTTGTTAGCACTTTGTTATACATACAATAATTATAAATTATTTTCCAATTTAAGCCAAAAATATTAAATTTAGAATAAAATTAGTTTTATCTTTTCGTAAAATGAACAAATAACTTACCGTTGTGTTGTTGACGTATGTCTTCTATTACAATCAGATGTTCTTTGTGATCTTGTCTAGCAAAAATGTTGGTTTGATTTTGAATTGAAACTTTGTGCCTTATATACGCTATCCGGACCCATTGATATGACGATATTCCTTGGGATATTTCAAATCAGTCACATGCGACTTATGATGTAATCAAAGTTTTTCCAGTAAAATTCAAGATTGTTTTGAATGACTTCAAGTGGTTGTTTGTAACAAAACATTGAAGGGGAAGTCCCGACCAGGACGGAAGCTGAACTGAAGGAGGTACATGTATAAGCGTTTTTCTCTAGTATACTTTATATGGACACAATGACTTATAAGGGCTGATATGTTTGTTTGCTTTGTTTTTTGATACATTTTAAATACTTATTTTTTTTTAGATCGACTGGGAAATAAGTTCTACACAAACATACATTTAAACCACCTGCACATACACGTGTTATGCTGATATTGTTTTATTATTTTTATTTTATAATAATTTATTGAAGGTAAATTGTTAAACAAGGTTTTCCAAATTATATTAATCCCTCTCGACGCCTCATTCCTGGTGGTGTCCATAGCCACGAGGGTATGAGAGAAGAGACGCCATTTTCCTTTTTATACTGAGCATTTAGCAAGGGAACTTCTGGTACCATTTATATTTCTTTGGGACGACGCGACCAGGGTTTCAACCGAGGACCTCCTGTACTCGTGTATTGTTCACTTGCTACCCGCATACCTTGATGCTGAGCTTGAAACAACGTAAATACTGGTACCATACTCTCGTCTTTCGTATGACGCGGTCATAGGGCCAAACCTGGACCTCCGCACACGCGAAGATGACAATTTCAAATAACCCTATTTGTTGGTATTCCTATGATTAATTACTCATCACTTAATATTGTTCTTGTTTTAGTCCATATTTATTTTAAAGGAACATACTAGTATTAGCGAACATTTTAATACACAATTTAGACAACGGGCTGATAAGGTGGAAACAATTTTTAGAACACAGATGCAGGTATTAAAACCAAGGTATTGGCAACAGGAATTATGTAAAATACTAGCATTACAGAACATTTCAATACATAATTTAGATAACGTACAGGTAAGTTAAAAACAAGTTTAGGAAAACATATGCAGGTATTGATACGGTTAAAGTAATTATGTAAAATGCCTTTAGTTAAGAGTCACCTATATGACTGTTAGTGTTTCCTGTCAATTATTACTGCTATGTTTGACTGATCGTGTGACTGACTATCGAATTGTCTAATTGTGTTTATGAAAATGTTGCTTGTCATATAGCTGTTAATGGGGGAGCGGTGGTCTAGAGGTTCTTCTTAATTTATCTGAGCTAGAATAACACCCAATGCTTCACTCGACCAAGCTAGGTGTGAATTGGTACCTGTGAGGGCGGTGTATGTACATGTTCGATATTCCTGGGCACCGTATTTCGATGTTGGCTACACACACACCAGGAGAGAAATAGTTTCCCCAGGGAGACTCGAACGCAGCTTTCCTTCTGTAGCCCAATGATCAGGGGAAATTAAAATGTCAAAGGGTGACTGAACGGATGAATTGCTGAAACTGGTAACTTAACCTTTTTTAAACAGCCTATATAAGTTTACCCTAATCGATTGTTTTGTGTTTGTTTCTTATTTTTAAATCATTGTCTATTGACTAACTGCATATCAGAGGTCAGATTATACGTAAATCATAATTTAAGGAAAGGATGCAATCGTGTTGGCTTTCCCAAATGATTGGCATTAGTAAACACCTAAATAAGGCTATTTCAATAAGTCATGATATGCATGTTAACTCGTAGTTAACTGATTATAGTATATCTTCCTGTCATATAAAACATACTAATTGGAGCCATTCATCATCGTATTATGTAATTAAATCATGAGTTTTAATTGGGTTATTGTTTTAAAACTACTCGGTATGACGTCACATGTGATTTGCTAGAACATGACTTCCCTCTCATTCATTCGGAACACCTCGTACATTTCTGTAGCATCATAGCGATAAATGCCGTACGGACCGTTCCAATTGCGCTCAAGATTCACTCTGTGTATGTAACACCGCTGCATGCTGTGAATGAATGACGTCCTTCAGACATTTCCGATTTCGTTTTTCCACCACTTAATAAAACGGAAGTTACATATGTATAATAATGTATATAACACATATCGTCATTGAATGAAATTTTCCCTATTGTTTCATGAATGACATGAGTGGTCAGTTTTACGCAATATAAATTTAAATATATTAATGAAATTGTCCTTGTTGTTTCATGAATGGAACGAATGGCATGTTTTTACGCAGAAGAGGAGCGCTGTAAACCTACGTTAAATGCATAAACCGAAACTCCACTTTTCTGCTATAATATTATGTAATAATGTGAACCAGAGGATGCAGATTGCATGACTATAATTATAAATGATTTCATTTCTGAAACATCAACCAATCGTTACATAAGACGGAAGTTGAGATTTTATAAAAGGCTCTGTTCTTGAAAAAAAGTGCTTTCACTTCTTAATTAATTATATTTTTACTTACCAGTGTTTGGGTTTGATTCATTCCCTCTTTGGTACAAATGATGGGGGCATACCACTTTTAGACATACAGGGTGTTGCAAAACATAATTTTATTATATTACAGTTTAGTAACTTAATAACCTTTTTAGCTTAAACTGTCACAAAGCGTAAGAGTGAGGTTTTGTGACCACTCTTCGTTCGTCCGTCCACAGTTTTGGCCTAATCACAATGATCATCTAAACAAATCTAGGTAAAGTTCGATATTGGGTCATCCGGGTCAAGAACTAGGTCATTAAGTCAAATCATAGAAAAACCGTTTGTAGTCACTAGAGGTCACAATTTTGACTTAATCATAATGAAACTTAGTCGTCACAATGATTATCTCAACAAAATCGACGTCAAGTTCGATATTGGATCATCCGGGGTCAAAAACTAGGTCATTAGGTCAAATCATAGAGAAAACCTGGCTTTATTATGGGTATCTGGTGAAAAATACAAGGTCGCTGGTAAAGACAATATGGAAATATTGTACATGTAATATAGACTACATTTACTTGATTCTTTGAAGTTGAAATGGTTTGAAATGAGGTCACCATTAAGGGACCTGTATGAAATACTACGACAGGTGAGTGACCTATGACACTTTGGACCCTCTTATTAAAAATACGCATTGCATAAATCCGAAAATGCCATTTTGAAGTAGAGGCTTTCAAGTTTTTCATGACATGTCATATGCCATATTAAAACATATTTTATAAACCTCACAACTAGAAAATAATGTTTGAAGTACAGTTTTTATGAAAGCCGCGGTTTACATGTTAAGATTTTACTTTATGGGGAGCGGTGGCCTAGAGGTAGGGCGCGCGCTTCGGGATCGAGAGGTCCCGGGTTCAACCCCCATCTGGACCACTGCTTAATTTCTCTGAGCACGAATAACCCACATGCTCCACTCGACCAAGGTGTAAATTGGTACCTGTGAGGGCTGTGTCTGAACATGTTCGATAGTCCTGGGCGCCGAAGATCGATGTTGGCTGCACACCCACCAGGAGAGAAATAGTCTCCCAAGGGAGACTCAAACGCAGGTTTTCATAGGTAGCCCAATGACCAGGGGAAGTTTAAATGTCAAAGGGTGGCTGAACGGCTGAATTGCTGAAAGCAGCCCTAGAAAATTGGTAACTTAACTTTTTTTTATTGTTAAAGAGTAAAACCTGAATTGTCTTGTATTGAAATTTGTAATATGTTTTTATATAACTGTCGATATAAATGTTTGATGTGTAAAAACGAAGAAAAGAATAAGATGTTAACTTGGGATACAACACAAAACCTGCAATAAAAACTAATTTATTATAAATTGAGGAAATAGGTTGCCGTATTAACCAAAATAATTCATTTTCACCAAAATGTCCATGCATTTAGAGGCAAATTAGTATGCACTAAAAATAAAACTCAAACACAAAAATGAAATGAATACTAAGAAATATGCGTATATTTATTTGGGCCAGCATAGGTATTTTGCAAATTTCTAAAGGCTCTTAGTGAAAACACAAATTGTCCATTTTTCCTCTTTATCTACACAATCCTAGGGTGACGTCATCACCTGCGAACAAACAATGCCGGTATATTCATATAAAGCTTCCAAAACATCAGCGTTCTTTTTTCAATGTGATATTTCACAATGCAATGTAAATACCATGAACAATAACATAATCAAGTTTTAAAGTGTAATGTGGCGATTTAATACTATCGAAATCATGATTGTATGCAGATGCAGATGACAAATGCACATTGCGTATTGACGGGCAGCTCTACGGCGATTTCTCTACACGTCAAATGGGCATAGAAAGTTTGTTCATGTAATTATTCAAACTGAAAGAAAGTTATTATTTTAAAAAGTCACAATTAGTTGCAAATGAAAGTCATTATATACCCGCGTGTTAATTACATCCGTGCTAATTGGCATGTCAAGCCCACATCGTCTAGAGATGTTGAACACCTTCTGTCCAGGTACCCAGTTTCATTTACATTCACTTTCCAGATAAACATATTTGGATTGCCGGATGTGAAATTCATCTGATTCTTAAAAAAAGTGTTCAACTTGTTCGCTACGAACCACAAATCAGTCCCGTTGAATCCAAACGTATCTACCCAAACAACGGAAGTGCTATTTGACACAACAATAGTTTCAGACGACCAATCAACCATTCCATGTTTTGGAATTGTAACTTTGGCGACAGCTTTTTGTTCAAAAGCGGCGTAAAACAATGATCTTTGGCCACACACCATGCCATCAGAACCACCTATTTTATCTCCGACATGGGTCACGTGGTTTTCGAAATCAGAATTACGGTCCCTAAGAACCGTGGTTGATACGGCATACAGCCGACGATCTGTTAGAGTACTGTAGTACACGTACTTAAAATCAGCTGACATGGCAATACCGTCAATAGGGGCAGCTATAAGGTTATGCTGATCAGGTAATAATGGCTGAGCTAACATTGTGTCATGGCGAAAGAAGTACGAATCGTCGTTATCGTAATCATATACATATAATCTGCCGTCATTCGTATCAGTGATGTAAGCATGCCGTACCCGCCCATCAATATAGTCCAACACTATATCGTTCATGAAGTTTGAAGTAGGCGATACCACTGATGGAGGAAACGCATGTTGTCGTACGATTTTAGTAGATTTGATGTCGAGAATAATTAACTTGGGTGGGCAGACATTCTGTGGTGTAGTCTCCGACGTGCTAAGTCTTCCGGTATCGATAATCCACATGAGCCCAGTGTTTGGATCAACCTCCATGCTCTGAACGTACTGGAACCCAGCACAGTCACCAATTCGGTTCATTTCCCAACTTGGGAATGGTTTAAGGAGAACGGAACCAGCGGTTCCCGGAACTAACACATTTAATGTAGCCGGAACACCTCTTCTCCATCTTGGAACGGTGACAAACACTCGTGATTCATGTACCTTTATACCCGTTATGATGTTATTCTCAACAATATAATCACCCGAATCGATCGCTGATTGCCTCTCTGAGCCACTAGTCCACTCATAATCCACTTTGTCTATTTGATAAACGATTTCAGCATCATACAAACAAGAAACATAATAAATGAAGTTAAAGATATTGAAAATGATCCCCCAACTTAAAACCTTTCCTGCCATTTTGCAAATATGATTTACTTTTATAAAGGTCAGGTCGCTACACTTTGTATAAGGATTATCTACAAGGGTGACCGTATATAAGTCAGTTACTTCGAGTCTGTTTTGAACGTTACCAAAGATAAGCACGTAGTGACGCGGGTATGTCGTGAAGCGGTGGTTTGGATGGTGGTGATGATTCGCCGTTATTTGTTCGATTTACTATATGCATACGAGGGTCATTCAAAAAATACGTAGACACATCATTTTACTAGTTTATTTTGCAAGATAAGTAAACAAATTATTAGTATGCTCTAGCTGCATCTTTATTCGTCTAAATTCCAAAGTTTGATAGAAATCAGCCCGATGGTTACGCAAGGAACCTGTTCTATAGATTGTACCCATAGTGACCACGGGACAAGTCCCGACGTCGTTGTTGACGTCATCAAATTGTAACTTAACCACTTTTCTAAATGCTCCGCATAATTCACTAAATACAACTCTGTCACTAACCCGATTCTGTATATTCACTCATGTATTGTACGTCAGTGTGTCAGATTGTCTGTAGTACTCATAAAGTATATTACCTAGGGGTTGCTGCAACCAGACCCCGATTTCCTGAAGGATCTCAAGTAGAACTTTCAGCTCAAGTTACGATTTTACTTAAATCAGAGTCGGAATGTAAGGCAGATCTGTATAAGGCGCTCTTGAAATTTTACTGTGATAAACTCTGAATAATGTTTCTGTTTTGTGATGCCAATTTTGAGTCCAAACTCCTATGGAAATTCACATAAGACGCAAGGCAATATTTGAGATTCAGCTCAGATTGAGATGTTTCTGGAGATCGGGGCTAAATGGGGTTTGTACTCACATTTAGAGGATGTTTGTAGCAATGAGTATCGAGTATCGCCATCATACAGGGGTAAAACCTTAAATTATGGAACGCCATAACTGCCTTCTGTCTTCTGTTGGTACTATACTAATCAGTTTGTTGTGTGCATTTACTAATTTGTTCTGTGCTACCATTATATGTTATGAGTATTTGCCAAATTGTTCTGTACTTAAGACATTTTGTCTTGTGCAAACACCAGTTCTTTCTGTGCATTCGTATTATGGTATGTACATTTACTAACTCGTTCTGACAAATACACACAACGAAATGATGTATGCTCACCACAAACTGTTTTAGTACACCACGAATTGGTAAATGTACATAACATATGGACATATGCACAGGACAGCATAGTTTATCGACAGGTCAACCTGTTAAATACACATAACACAATGACGACTGCACACAACAAAATGTTGTTTGTACAGAACGAGTTAGTATATGTACATAACATAATGACGAATGCACAGAAATAACTGGTGTTATAAATATTATGCCGACGTAGATTATATTCATTGCGTTAATTCATTTAACGTTCCCCTGTGTATTTTAATGACAGACGGACGGACGGACGGTTGCTGATTATATCGTCCTTATCTTAGTTATTAAACACAGTTAGATGGTAAAATGCATTAGCTTATATACGCTGTGTGTAAAACTGTTTCAGATAATTTGTACGCTAGTTAATACTATAGTATAGACTTTAATATTCCGAATAAATGGACATAACTTCAATAAACGTTCACTTGAGGGTATGAAAATTACCTCCCCTGCTCCATATTCATTTGGTAAATGGTATGGTGACCGAAACTTTGAATATAAATTATTAAGCTTTTATTGAAGATTATACATACATCTACTAGGTTTATTAATCAGTCCGCTAGTATTTATAAGTTGCTATAATTACTGTTTTACTCCCCATTTAGATGAGCGGACTTTCAGCGTTTCCAATGCAGAGGCTAATTCTACGAAAAAAACTTGTTTATCTCAAAGAGATGCCAATTTAATATAATAATGCATAAGTCCGGCTTTTACAAACAATATTGTTATAAAGCTGTAAACATTTACAGTTAATACTAAAGTATGTTATAACAAGCTTAAATACATAATTAATTATAGTTCCTAGGAGCATTCAATCCAAAAACACATTGATTCTATATTACTACAAAGCAATGCATACACTGTTTCCAGTACGTAGAACCATGAGAACTGGGTATTGAAACCGTTTTATACTGTTGGAACTGGGTCATTCAGCTAGGACATGTAGCTTTTTGATTGCTGAAACTTATCCATTCTTCTTTTCGACAGCTTGGACTTAGGCGGATCTTTTACTTGTTTGTGTTTTATGATTTCGGTTGGTTCAGTTGGGTATTGTGCTTGGTATGTTTTTAATAATTTCTGTTCTTGGCTGGTTTAGTTGAGTGCGGCCTTCACTGTCTGACTTATTCTATTCTTTTTATTAATTCAAACCATTTAGATTACTAGTAGTTTAACTTAGCTGGAATGCGGGGTCTTTCGAAAGAGGCATATTCACTAATGATATTTTTACTAAAATACTATACAAATTCAGAGTAAGTTATGATCCTCAGTGATTTGCATGCTAGAGGTGGCTCCAATTACAGTTCGCCAATAGGCTTCGTTGCCGAACAATGCATACTATTCGTGTACGAAAATAAAGAACTGAAAACCTTTTTGGATTATTGATACATGTCCATTGAATTGTCATGCCATTAAATGGTCTAACTCAATTGGCTATATTTCTGATTGGTCATTGAGCGCTTACATGTCTATTATATGGGTATGTTAGTTACTTACCTAATTATCCTCTTCGTACCTGCTGGCACAATTATAAGGCTGCTACCAGGTCCCTCCACTGACGTTTGTCCTTTGCAATCTTTTCGATTTCGCCAAGCGTCTTTCTCGTACTTTGATTTCGCTGGCGATTGTTGTCCGTCTCCTAGTCTCTTTTGGCCTTCCTCTATAACATGGGTCTATTTTTAGTTTAAACAGTATTTATTCAGATAATATTTTACAACATGTGTATAATAAGTTACAATTGCTAAAGGATTGGGAAACAAGTTTTTTTAAACTTATATTAATCCCGCTCCTTTTCCAAATAACAAAATTATTACATACATAATATAGTAACATCCGGAGTATGTAACTGTCAGGATAGAAAGAGGATAGATAAAGAAAGAGAAGAAGTAAGAAAAGCATGGATAGAAGGAAGAAGGGACTGTTGTGAAGAAAACACACTGTCAAAATGATGGTCTACTGTCGTTTAAGTGTCAAATCTTTTTGTAGAAATTATGTAATTTTGAACATTTTCGTTCTGTGTCGAACTAAGATTTTCGTCTCCAAACAAGAGATTATTAATGGTTGGTGCACACAGGAGATTTTATGGGAATTGTTGTCTTTGTTGAGCATACAGAGGACAGTAGAGTAAGTAATGTACAGTTGCACGTACAGAGTGAAGATTCAATGATGTCTTTTCTATGTAGATCGTAATTTAGCGAACTACATCCTAGTCGGAGCCGGGCGTGTAAAAATTGCCCTTTTCGTGTACCGATATTATACAAGGTTTGAGGCTTTCTTTTGTGTGGTTTGAGACTGTTTTTGAAAATTTGTAATGAGTTTGAATTACGGGTGGCAACCGGGTCTACTTTAATAAAATATGTATTCATATTCCTTCAAACTAATGTATCATTATTCATTATAAATCAGGGCTTTTAGATAATTTAGGCCTATTATCTCTCGTAAAAGCTGTTTTCCGATCAACCAGTAATTAAACTCAATACAAGGAATTAGGATATTATTCACAAATGATTAATAATTGATGACAGAATGTTAACGTTATCTGTCGAAATGGTATGCCAAAAATAACATGTTGTATAATGTATGGATGAAAAAATACTAACTTTGCAAGAGTTGCATCCCTTAGACTATAAATCGTGCATTTATTGTTTATAATTCGTTATTTTGTTAACAAACCAAAAGGAGGCTGCATTTCGTTATCTTCCATCTGTTGGTGTATTCCTCCTTTGGAAGTCAACTAAAGTGCTAAAAATGCTCTATACTGCAGATAGTTTACCAAATTATTGCTTTTTGAAAATAGCCATTTAAGGCATAATGGGGCTTTATACAGATATGCTGCTGTAAAAGGAGAAACAACACAACAACTATTTATTTAATGATTATTTTATTATCCAGACATATCATGTGATCAGCTGTGAATGTATTACTACGCGAGTGAAAAAATGACATAAAATAGTCCCATAAATTGTAAAATATAAAGCATGGTAGTAACCGAATTGTTAACGAATTGAAGAAAATAATTACAGTAACAATTAATATGAAACTTGCAAATATATTTTACAAACACCCATATGTCTTATAATTATGAACATTGGAGTAACACAATAAATCAGAATATTAATTGATCATCGAAACATGCTTAAACACATGTACATAAATTGAATTTATGAATTCATAAAATTCAAACATTAACAGTGAAGATTTGTACAAACAGAACTACTGAGCATGGATCTCTACACCTGATTAACAAGAGCGTGGTTCTAATGATTCAGATAGCAATATCTCTAACGTTTCGGTAAATTCCGGAAATTATCGTTAAATCCGACGATTTTCGGTTATCTCCGTTCATTAACAGCAGAGTCCAAAATTTTTGAAAATGCTGGTCTAATGATATAGATAGCAATATTGTTTTAAAACGTTTCGGTAAATTCCTGAAATTATCGTTAAATTCCGACGATTTTCGGTTATTTCCGTTCATTAACGACATATTCCAAAAATTTTAACAATAGACATTTTGAAAATGCTGGTACATGTACTTATAAATTGTATTTTTATAATCGATAATAATCATATGTAATGAAATTTCTAATAATTTATATTCATTCTTTCTTTGCAATCATCAAATCGATTAATTTAAGTTACTATTTCATTTAGTGCACTCAAAATTAATAATAATTAAACGATGTATGATATTACATCGTATTTGCAATTAATTTGGTTTATTTTTTATTCCTGTTTCATAAATACAATTATATGATGTACTTATGTTTTTGGTTTTATAGGTATCACTTGAACTTGAAGTTGTAAATAAAATGTCAATTATATAAGGGTATATACTATTGATATGAAATACAACCCATACCATTAATTTGCGATATAATTACTATCACACATTAGAACCGCTTTTGAATCACTTGATGTTACGAAATTTCGATAGAATATGTTATTGAAATCTCATCTATGTGAAATTGACAAACCAAATTCAACAACTATAATATATATATATATATATTTATGTATTAAAAGCAATAACAGACGATTCGATGAGGGAAATAGCTATGTCAATTTATGCACATCAAATAAATAGACATGATACCTGATATTCCGTGACAACCTAACACTTTCATGTTAACAAGGAATGTTTAGTGGTCAAATATCTCAATAAAATATGTTTATTATTGTATATAGTTAAGGGCGATCGAAGCAAAAACAAAACAAAACCACTCAAAACATTCTTGTCAATCCTTCACTGCAATCATTAATGACCCTATTTATGCTGAAGACACTTGTCAATGTCAAAAATCGGTAAACTTGATACCCTATACACAACTAACATGTTCATGTAATATGGTCTTGTGTATGCCTTAATCCACTAGTTTGTATTCATAGCCCTTTGATTGTTAAGTTAAAACAAAACTTTCATAATTTTCTGTGTGCTTTAGCCATAAAATTGAACACAAACAATGACATAATTCGAAATAACATGAATGGCATTATCAAAATTTTATGCAAAATATGATTGGAACAAATATTATTAATAAATACTTTAATGATGTTTAGAACCAACAATACCGACTAATACCTTTTGAGAGGCAATTTTGTGATGGCATCAAACCACACACCTCATACAATAATATTTGCATGAACTATATATCATCGGTCCGTTGAAGTCAAGAGTCTGGACTTAACTCTGAACCCCATTGCGAACATACACAGATAGTCACACAGCCAGAAGCATTGAAATGATGACAGAGTGTGCTATGTCAATTGTCACTAGTATTGTGGAAGTCAACCTAGATAATTGACAAGATAAATCATACAAGTGAGACATACTGGTTGCAGTTTGTATCCATTAACGTACAGCATAACATACGTGTGTGGTGGGACTTTTCATTAACGTCTGAATGTTTCATCCTGTTGTAACAAAAAACCATTCACCAAGAAATCGAAACTATTTTCATTAATTCTTTCATGTCCGTACTTAAAAGTAATAGCTCTTCAACATTCGTTGTAAATATAGCTTGCAAATAAACACTGAAGGTAACAATTGCAAATTTGACCGAGTTATTACATACGCTATCATGAATTTGTATATTAAGAGTTATGTTTTATATTTGTAAGTACTCCATTCGTACATTTATTATCAAACGTGTTGAGTCAGGACACGTTTTCGTTTCAATTAGCAAGCAATATGCGTTTACTCACATTTCACTTATGATTTTATTATTCAAATAGCGTTTAATTAAGTTTTCTATCATATATTGCAATTATCAAAACAAACACTTCGACACATTGATCTCTGATCAACAAACTTTGAATGACACTCTGAAAAATATGATTCTGTATTTATTAGCTAAACAAAATGATAGAATTATCATATTACACATTAGCTACCAAAGTTTTGTATTAGATGGTAATCAACTTTTGAATAATCCAAGTTTTATTTATCCATTTCATGCTTACATATAATGTTAATAGTATGAGCTAAACTTTAAATTCGCCAATCATAGACCTAGCGCATACCTACATCACACTACTCGAATTACAGACCTCGACGTTTAACATTTCAACACACCCCGTTTAACGTAGTGACTCAAAGAATACCAGGTAATTGGCTGTGAATTCAATCAAAGGCATTTGTTCCGAACATAATTTAACAGTGACATTTAACGTTTACTATTAAAGAATAATAACACGTGGCAGTTAATAATTAATAAACCCGCCTCTATAAACAATTAACATATTTATTGCAGTTAGAATGTTAAAGTTACAAAAGCTAAAGGAGCATGCATATTAATTATATAAACGATTAAAAATATTCATCACACATTGAGGGTCCGTATTTGTCTATCTCTAATTACAATTTGCAAGAGATAGTTAACTTTACAGACAAGTCAAATTTGATAAAAGTACAAATACTGGTATAATCGAAAAGGAAAATGCCATTTCAAAATACTGGTTCACATACAGGATGAAGAGTCGTCATATAGTCTGCCTTCTTACAAATACTAGTACATAGAATTTAAAATCCGTAACATGTCTATATACATCATTTAACGAAGGCATATATTGTAAATATCAGAATTTTCAGAGTATTAACATATTATTGACGAATATGCACTACTCTTACGACTAATTTGAGAGTACATTCTTAAATCCATTCCTGCAAAAGTAAAACGTTTATTCATTTATTTATTTCATATGTAAGAATTACAGTGTATATAATGATATATAAGTATTTAAACAGTTTCTCAGTGTGTATTACATATGCATATGATCCATCCAAGTCCAAGGTTGATTTGTCGTAGCAACACAGATCTGTTCGGCGTTATAAACTTGCCATTTATATGTTCGCATGCTTAATTCAAGTTCTTATAAAGTGAAAACAATATATACTGGTCTGCAATGTTTGTCGTATAAGTCTTTGGAACATACGTAATATATCATCGCCATAACTCTACGAATACCATTACTTTTCTTTTGGGGTGTCGATTTTTGAATATCAATTTGTAATAATCTATGTTATTATTGCAGTTATTTAAGAAAACATACAATGGACGTGAAGAGCGAAACAAGATAATAACCCAAATAACAGATTAGTTTACTGGTGTGGCGAATTAAGGCAACGACGTCATTTCACGAACAAATGTAATAAGGTATGCGTTATAGCCTTTTATATCACTCAACCTTGGTAATATACCTAAACCAGAAGTTAGGCAGTGACCCCGCAGTGGAGACGGTTTGATAGGGGGAATGAATTGTTATTAATTGGACATTGCTATAGCATATTATGTTATTTGCCCACGGTCTTAGTTTGATGCCTTTGATTACTTAGAAGAAACTTAAATGGCATAACCACATGGATCAATATTGACTGGCGGGACAAATGGTAAACAATATTTCCAATATGATGCCCCATGTCATATGTTGAAGATCAGATGATGTTTAATGTTTTTCTGAAATATATACTAGTATATGGACAATATATAATGCTTTTGTTCGAGTAGGTATAGATGATACTCAATAGTAATCACACATTGTTGTGCTTAGTGATATCATAGCAGAGCTTCAATGATTGCCATAAATAATTGTCAGGTTTGAATCAATATGAACAGTCGTGGTTCTTTTAGATCATGCTCCATTCAAAATATATAATTTCAATGTCTAACTGTTTTGGGAATGAATAGTTAATGTTACAATACATAATTTTAACCAGTGACCTGCCAGGATATATTTACCAAATTCCAGTAAGTCTGGTATAAAATGTTGTTAAAAGAAAGAATTGATGACGGATCGCGGCGCACGGCATTCATTGAGTGGTCCAAACTGAGAACCTTCTGTCCACGTATTTTAAAACTATTATCAAATAACAGGACCACAATGCGGCCATCAGGCGGACACCTGACGCTCATCCGAGTACACACATCCGAGAAGAATCAGCAGTTGTCATTTGAATATTGTTATATTTATAGCAAATTGCAACCTATTAAAATACGTATGTAAGCATGCAACAGACCATATCAAGTTAACATACGCTTTTCAAAACTTTTACGAACGTAACGACGGGAGGTTGACGACGGACGATGAAGGACAGATGCCGGACCACCCAGTCATACAAATACGTTGCAGCAGCTCACACGTACACTTGATTTAGGTGAGCGAATACGCATTCAATTATGTGTTTGTCTAGTTTAATAATAATGGAATATCAAAAAAGTTTTGGTGTAAATATAATTGGACATTGAAGCAAATAAATATATACTAGATCGCTTCATAGTAAATGTGTGATTGTAAGTTGAAATAAAAATCAATAATCAATTATAATCATCGATATGAACATAGTATTAACATGATGGCATTATTGAAATAGTGAAAACATCACAACGTTTTAATAAAACCCAAATAAATAACAACCAACAAATATCTTAAATTAATTGACAAAAACATCATTTGGTAATGTAATAATTTGCATTTTTGCTCAAGGACCTTTTCTTCACATCTCTAGAGTGAGCCAGGGTGGATATGACTATCAATAATATTCTCCATATATGTACATCCAGTTCCTTGATATCCATTAACGACAACGTGGATATTTTCGGCTGTTCTGATGCATTGTTTAAATGTCCTAACACAAGAATATCACATCCTTAACAGACATACACCTTGTTGTTTCTTTCATTGAAAACATTTGCATTTTCTTTATCCACTCCTGACTTAGCTATAGTTTTTTCCGCGCCCTACTAATCCACATCCACCGTTATCCAACTATTGGACACAATAAGAGCGCTTTTCACAACATTCGCCAGAGATTTAATTATATATGAAGTTTTTGGATCAATCAGTTTCACAATGAAATATCCGCCAAGTATGGCTTCCAGGTGATCACAAACAAGAGTTAATTTACTCCACATATCTACACAGTTAATGTCACCCCAATCACACTATAGACAGTTCGATGGATGAATAGAGTGGATGTTCAAAGAACTATGGCCAAATCAATTTTCATTGAGTTCGATGCACGACCATGAGTGTTCGAACATTCCACTCCAAGTCCCACATATATGCATTTACCTTACTTTACAAATCTTCTAAATATGCTGTTGGCCTTTCTGAGTAATTTCCAGCTAACGAATAGACAATCAGATTTCAAATGGTTATATAGATATAAATCTTATATATAACAGTGTGTAAAATTTATATCAATATAATATGAACGATGTCTCTCGACGTTTTGAATTGTTTTGATGCTACGTATTCACTGCAACTAAATTATTAGATGCATGAGGACTATTGTTGGGCGACGGATTGGGAGTTCGTTGTTCCGTGCTTACTGAGTTAGCAGACTTAACAGAGCTGGCATCACGAACCACAACATCCGCTGTTTTCACGATATCTGAAAAAGAAAATTAACAAGTAATTAAGAATTGCAAGCAATACAGAAGTCCCCTACCGGTTTTAAGCCATTTTTCAATGTTTCGGTTGCCATAGCAACCACAATTTTTGTCAGAATCAAAATATATCCACATATAAAGTTTCATAAACCTAGCTTGAAAACTGTTTGAGTTATGGCAGGATCCAGATTTGGGCATATTTTCACTCTTTCTGTCGCCATAGCAACTACAATTTTTGTCAGAATCAAAATATTTTTAGACGTGCATAATCCCCTTATTGCCCCCTATCCACATATCAAGTGTCATAAACCTAGCTTTGAGTTATGTCAGGATCCAGATTTTTTGACGGACACTGACTGACTGACTGACTGACTGACGGACTGACGGACGGACGGACGGACGGACGGACGGACGGCAAACCTATAGTCCCCTCCGGTCAAAAACCGGTAGGGGACTAAAAAACATACTAACATACATTGGATTAAAATTTAGTTTCAAGTAAGGGTACTGTTGTGTAACATTGCGCAAACGTCACGTCAATCTACATTTACATAATTATTCAATACATTGTTTGAATGTAAAATAGCAATACACATACAATGTAATGGTATAAGAATAAAATAAGAACATGCGCATGTATATTGGTGAAGTCGGAGTAGGCCGTCTTTATTTTGTACCTATCCAGTTTCTTATTTCTTGTACATTGTTGTGGTGACCCACATGACCCTGATTTTGTTATTTTCTTGTGTTTTCATTCCTGTGCCTTTCATGCTCTGCTGTTACTGCTCAGTCGTACATTCCCTATCCAATTTGTTATTATCTTTGCACAGTATACTCATAACCGATAGTTTTACCAATGTCAACATGTAAAATAGAGTGTATAACTCGCCGGAGATAACTCTAGCCTTGTGTATAAACAAATATGGATAATATTGACACTGCATGATCGTCTGATTACATTTAAAGTGATTAAGCACAAGATTGAAAATTTAGACATCAAAACTGCATTGACTTTTAATTTTTGTTTTGTAAACAAAGGTTACTGTTATCGTCTGTGAACCATACATACTATTAAACCACTACTAGCTATGAATTACATATAATAACAAATCGGTCCAGGAAGACAGTATTCAGCAGAAACAGCAGAATACAAAAGGAATCAAAAGGAACACACAAAAAGACTACCACCACGCGCCACAATGACCAACGCAACATCGAACAAGTGAAAT
The DNA here is from genome assembly GCA_947247005.1 of Spisula solida. Classification (NCBI taxonomy): domain Eukaryota; kingdom Metazoa; phylum Mollusca; class Bivalvia; order Venerida; family Mactridae; genus Spisula; species Spisula solida. Next base: position 22,568,252 of record OX365960.1, on the reverse strand, counting down.
GAAACTATACACTTACAAATGCCTACTTTCGGGTGTCAAATAACCCAATAACGTTTAAAGTCACATTATCTCTCATAAATATGTTTTCCCGAACATCCAGTAAATAGACTAAATACAAAGAATTAGGAGGTTTTTCACAAATGACCTACAATTGACGATATAATATCAGCTATATCTGTCGAAATAGTATACCAAAATCACATTTAGTAAAATGTATGGATGACAAAATACTAATTTTGCAAGAGTTGCTCCCCTTAGACTTTAAATTATGCATTTATTGTTTAAATTTTGTTATTTTGTTTACAAACCAACTAGAGGCTTTATTTCGTTTAGTTCCATCTTTTGGTGTTTTCCACCTTTGGGGCTCAACTGAAGTGCTCAAAAGGCATTTTTTTGCAGATAGGTTGCCAAGTTATTGCTTTTTGAAAATAGCCATTTAAGGCATAATGATACTTTAAGCATCACAGCAAACAGCTTCATACATGTATAGTTCGCCGGGGATAACTCTAGCCTTATCAATAAACAAACAAAGCAAATTGTAAACACTGCACGGTCGAATGGCCGCCAGTTATCAATGTAGATTTAAAGAGTATATCATTAAAAGTGTATATTGAACAAAAACGAATATCGAAAATGTTTTTAAGTTTCATTCTTATTTGTAAACAAAGGCTAGACTAAGTGTTATCTCCGGCGAACTATACATGGTTTTTAATGGTTGTAAACAAACAATAATGAAACGTACATGGGACAATATGGCACAAGAAAAAGAAAGATGATAATAAACCGCTACTAATCCTTATTAACCATATTATTTACCTGAATGAGAATTGGCATTATTTTGCGTTGTCGGTATAGCGGAGTTCGACTTAGAATTTAGTCCAGAATTAGAATTTCCGGCTGGTGTTTTCATGATATTCGCTAGTGCCGTGGACGATGCATCTAAAATTGAAAAGTAATACAAAATTGAGAAACACACTACAGAAGAGACGATGTTATATATAGTAAAATATCAAATCACACAATGCTAAAATGTATAATGGTGAGTAATTTTGACTATTTTTGTATTTAATATAATATTGCTGAAGGAGTTGTTGATAGTATTGATGTTAAATATATAAAGAGCAATGTGCAATTTACGCTTACAATCACAAAACTTAAATGAATTAACTAATAGATGTCTACCTGCACTAGTTTTTTGATAAACTTTAATAACAATATTAATAAACATACACCTCTTATAGTAAATGATACATGTGTTGCTCTTAAAAGTGGTTATTCATCAAGTTTGTTGAGTGATGTAATGTACAATGAACAAGAAAGGTACAAGAAAGAAACGAACACCGCTACAAATAAGACAAAATGCCCATGTACATACAAACATAACGTCAATATGTGTCGTCATATTTGTTTCGTAAAATCGTGAACAAAAATTCTCAAAACAGTATGAAATAAATGCACCAGCATGTACACTAAATAGAGTTAATTGGTGGCTCAAAGAGATAATAAGTGGTTACTATACTGTGTTATTAGGTTAATTCAGTTGTACAACAGTATGCCATCAAATATAACCAGAAGTGCAAAGATGCAAATTACAAGTTTATCATTTAATTTTGTTTATTGGCCCCTAAGATACATGCATGTTTTGTTACGGACATAATCGATTCGTAATATAACCACTAGTTGGTCCTATTGCTCTATACATTAGACTTATACGACTTTTTAATTAAAACAAAATGCCCTGTTCTCAAGTCTTTGCATAAAAAACCAAATACATGTACTGTTAAACAAAACAGGCACAGACAACTGAATAAGCAAAACAGTACACAAAGTAATTAATATCATCACATGTTTGGGACGAAATGAGTACGGAATAAAATTAGAGAAATTCCTAAACATTAATGGAAAAATTCATACACCCGAATAAGAAATTGAACATAAAATAGATAAATAAAAGTGAAATTGAAAAAATAGAATAAAGTTAGCAAACCAATGATAAAACTGTAAACGAAATGTTATTTCACTGAAATTACAAACACGTGTCCCCCGAAACCAATTAGTGCTGAAATAAATGATTAATTTAAAAGAAAAGCCGCGTTTTAATGGGAATATTACCTTGTAGTAAAAGAGATCGGTTAGCGGAGGGGAAGAAATCTATGCATAGAAGAAAAAATAATTAGAACATTGGCATTTTGTTGGAAAGGGACTTCCGTTTAGTATTTAAAACATTTTCACAAGAGACAATGTTGTCATAGATTAAACATGAAAAAGTGTAAATTACATGTATTATGAAATAAAGTGTATAATTGAAATGTCGAATCAGCTGTATTAACGTAGTTTGATACATATTTGAATGACTTTTGGAATTAAGAATTAAAAAAATCTTGGATAATGATAAATAAATACGTAAGTTATTTCGAGTAAGTAACGGAAATTGGGAAAACGCAGAAAATGGTAATTCCGTATGGTATGTAGAATACATGAAGATCAACGTTCAAACGATGTTGGAACTTTTAACTACATATTTTGATTGTTTAATGTTAATCTATGATACATTGTCACTAAAATGCTTGAGTCACAATACAACCACAATACGTTACTTCAACGATAACAAAAAACTTAAGCAAACAATATGTATTAACTGCAAATCGACGAAATGGATCTAATATTTATGATTGAAACTAATTTAGCAGCTTAGATAAATAGTTAAACGTATTGCTTTATCAATCATTGTACGATGCATTAAGGATCAAAATTACATTTTATTTTACACCGGGCATCCATTGCTGTGCGTCGCTCTATCATAACGTTTAAGAAATTTAAAAACTGTTGCACTCAAAACGGTTACAAACCTTTGAAATCATTTTAATGCCAATTCTGTCCAAAAAATCCATACATTCCATGGTGTCGGTTTCGAACATTGTTAATGAATTAATGAAAACGTTATTTATAGATATTGTTCAGTTTTTTGCCTGTCAAAATTAACATAATTAAACGGTAGATGCACACTATAGATCAGTAATTCTCACCTTTCTGGAGATACTGTATCCATAGTATGCCCAATCGTGTAGCTATGTACATTTTGACCGGTCAATAAAACATCACAATAAAGAAGGCAGTATACTTATACGGACATGGAGACTACATACATTGATTTTACATTAAACATTTGTACAATGGCTATAATTGATCCTACCTTGGTTTGGAAATGACTTCCGTCCGGATTGAATAAATGGTTTTCCGTCAGCTAATACATGCAATGCAAAAATTATTTGTTTATGATAGGACTAAGATGAATACAGCCTAACCTGTGATTAATACCACCTCTGAATGACGACTACTTGTTGATTTAAAATATGCATTACTAAATCACAATTTTTAACTGAAAAATAATGTTACCATCTTTGTCCGATTTGTTATTATCTTAATGACTTCTATGTAGAATAGAAGTAATTGTGAAACAAAAAGATTATCATTTTTCAGAGGTCGGAATTGATACACAGCTGTGACCTTATAACCATATTATAGTCTACAAATTAAAATAGAACACATTCGTTTGATATAACATATGCAAGTATATACAAATAAATTTATTATTAAATTATTTTATAAACAAATAAAATGAAAATGAACTAAACATTCTGCTGGAATATTATTTGATTCCTACTCATTATTATTTGTAAATGAATTTTTAAAAACAAAATATTCACTGAATATGCTTCGAATTATGTATGGCAACTTAAAATAATTTTTATGAAATAATTAATGAGTATGGATCCAAGTAATGCTGTAAAACAAGTAAAACAAGGGGCGTGATAAATAATGCACATACGTAGGACACCAAATTTAACATTTGGACAACGTTTCCTTCCAACTTTATATATCATCAAATATGTGACATTCCAAAATATACGAAAACATGTAACATGCAAATTGTAATGGGCTCGTCCTAATGCATTTAAATCTTGTTTCCTTATATTTGTTACAAAGGGTACTAAGAATAACTGCTTGTATTGATAAATTGGTTGATTAATTGAGCATGGGTGTATCAGGACCACAATTTATATCATAATGTATCAAATATAAAGATCTATATTTCTAGTTTATGTGTAAATAAACGTTTACTAAATAAGAAATAATTAACAAAATATTTCACATAATATAACACGGCAATTTGTAAACAGAAATTATTTCATTAATGAGAACGAAAGCGTAACAAATATATCGAATTAAAATATTGATTGATAACTGTTTCAGTTACATTATTTTTATATTGAAAGTTAAATGTAGAAGAGACAATTGCATAGTTTTTACAATATTAAAAATTGATTTGAACAACAGCCATGAACTATAGCACATAATATGACTTACAATTAGTGTATTTGAATTAATTCTATAAGACACTCAATTTCCATCACCATCACATAAATGACAAACTAAATAACTTTCTCACTGAGAATAGGCCTTTCCCGAAACTAGGTTGTCTCCATTGAGCGAATATCGATTAGGTCATTTGATTTGCAAATAAACTAATTCCGGTGTGTTCCTGACAAGAATGACATACGGCAAACCTATTTTTGGGAAAGGCCTATATATAAATGTTTAAATGCCAATTGTAATTAATGTAAATGAAACTGCATAATATAACAAATTGGACTAACCGACCTAGACAGGAATGGCACCTGCTGTTGAAAATAAAACAATTATAAAATGATAACAAGATATTGTGCGGTCAGGAAATATTAAATAAATTCGTGCCAGGAAAAATATGAATAAGAAAGTTAATAAGAATACTGTAAAACTGGTTATGTTCGCAAAAATAAATCTAGTAGTACAAATAATAACAATGGTGATAATAATAGTAAAATACTGAATGGAGGAAGTTAGTTGATTTGATGCCACATGTATATTAATGTACATAATGATAAACGATGCTGATGAAAAATGTAATCGAAACTTATACATGAAATAATAATGGAATATGAGTTATAAACATACAATGCATATGAACAAGATGGTTCTGTGTGCACACATTTTTATTGCTGTCTGGTACACAAGTAGACAATTTAAAATACCTGAGTAAACATCCCAAACCAAGTCTTATACATGATTTGTGCAAGAATGGTGGACGATGTAAATTTTCATTAGCCATTTTACATATTTAGTGGTACAATTATATGTCGGGGATTTGATTTCGTGGTTGAGTTCATCCTTTAAATCCACAACATTAATTCCCCAACGAAAATTAATGAATTTACAGTATTTATATATACTAGTATATATAATCTGAAATATTCACATATGGCTTTTTTAGTAAGCATACTTGTTTTGTATTCAGCACTTCCGCATATGTCTAAATCTATCTGAATCACTGTTAATATGTTTAAATATCCCTACTGTTGTTTACGATGCTAACCATCTACTTGTTTAAATAGTTAATCATTATAAGTAATATCTGTTTCACTTTTCAAACTGATCAGTTATATAAAAACGACATTAAATCACAACATTCTGTAATGTTTGATATTTTTGCAACAGCGGACGATGTAATTTTTACAAGCTGTCGAGCAAACACAATATCTAACTTATCTATCATACAATAATGAGCTAGTGACAGTTTTATTATCTACATGTTTTGTTTAAATTCTATTTACGCAATGAACTCGTTATGATAACCATAATGTAGTATCATCAATATGTTCAAGTACATAACTGACTAACTTCCATATTTGAATAATATTAAATACTATTACATATCGTCGAAAAAGAAGAATAATTTACGTCAATCGCACGATCCAATACAATCGAGCAATGTCTAAAAATGAATCATATCATATGCTTTCAAATATAGATATTCGCAGAACCATCTTGTTTTATTCTAGATTTAAAACCCAAATCCAAAAATTGCGAGTATACCCTATTTTACAGTAATTGGAGTACCTGCTATGTTCGGATTGCTTTTTGACAGCACCGGTTTTTCGTCTTTTTCAGGAGCTGATTGTAGAACAAGAAACAATATAATAATCTGATATATTGAGCTATTTAAACAATAACTGCGACGTATATCTATACATATAGTTGAGTTGATGAGTCAATGTCGATAATATTCTGAAAGTAAGATTTGCAAGTTTAGTTGAGAATAGGCATGCAAGGTGTATCTACGGACGAACGTGTTCGATGTCAGGGTTTTGGAGCAGATGACTGGAGGTGGTGCTGGTACTTATGAGATATAAAACAACACGAAAACAATATGAAACAACACAACCACATGGACTTTATATCGTACAATGTAAGCCACGTTTGCGGTACATGTCAATATACAGAAATAATAAATCTTACTACACATGGTATCATGAAGACAATGTTATTTAAACTAACAAATGATATGTATCGTTACTATGATAGAAGCTGTGCTAAGTGTTTTGCTTGTTTTTTTCAGAAAGAATCAAAGGTGTAATCGAGTCTGCAATATTTAAGATAATTTAACTATTGATCCTAAACATGCACGTATAAGCTAAGATAAGCCATTGCCTTCAATTACAAAAATAGACATCATTTTAACAAAAAGATGAATAGACCACCACTTTATATTTTATATCGTATTTTAGACTTTGTTGAAAAAATGATTCGAGTTACGTACGTTAACAAAAAAAATTATTCATAGTTTGCTTATGTTGTGTATACAAAAATAAAAAAACAACAGTCATATGATGTTGTACAAACACATTTTCCAATCGTCTTGGCTTTAACACAACATAAAATATGATATACTACAATACATTACCATTACTACAGGTCGTGTAACTTACATCTAAGATATGAAGCAACAAGAGGCCATGAGCGATTACAACAAAAAGAACAACTACACATAGTTTGTTCTGTGAGAATACATTGTAGGGAAACATGTGCAGAGATACTAACCGGAGATATCTGTAACTTTAAGGGGAGTGCCTGGGTTAGATGTAATTTCTACAAGCCGTGGAGCATTCCTCACGTCAGATACAGGGGGTCTAGTACGAGGCGGCATGCCCGGTGTGCCTTCTTCCTTATCTGTGTGGTTCATCATTAGCATAGGAATACTTTCTTCACCATTTCGGCCTGGCAGGAAACAGCAACATTTAATTTGTTTAAATCTAAATTTACGTTACGTTCTTAACGTCGCCCAGGACTTTCTCGAAAAGTTAAATATACGTTAAGTTAGTGTCATGTTTTTCTATGTATAATGTAAGCGTCTTGAAATATTCAGTTTTCCAGTTTATGATTTATTGAAAATATATTAATTAAGGATGAAATAAACAAATGCAAATAAAAGTCAAAATGCAAGAAAGGAGAGAAATAAGCGAATAAAGGAATCGCGCTTAAATATGCGAGGTATGTCAAATGTTTCCTAAAATATTTGTTATGAATACTGTTTGAAATTTTCGTCTCGGTTATAGACTAAAATTTTAGTTACGTAGCCAAATTTTCTTACAAAATCAAAACAGATGACGTGTGTTTTTGTCAAAATTGCACAAAACAAATTGCATATGAAAATATGAAATAAAACAACCATGATTAATGAAATTATCCACTTAACCGAAGCGTAAACAAGAACTTATTTCGAATTAAAATACAAATGCACGCCAATTATTTAGAAAATAATAACAAATTAAATAAAAAAAGATGATACCGTATTCAGCCAAAATTCGATTAAACATGCTGTATATTATTAATAGACACAGCAGCATGATCTCAATTTTATCATTTTCAAGGGAGACAGAGTCACAATCCATGGAAGCAATTTTATCATGCTTATGGCATATAATTTTGACATTGGTATTGCAGGAAATATATATTAATGGAAAACCATTGCCAGAGCTAATGATTTAAAGAAAGACAATGCATACTATCTTTAAGAAAACCATTAAAGGGCCAATATTTTATCACCGATAGACGAGATTCATGCAAAGAAGACACTTGTTAGGAGAGTCCTTGAATTTATGTTCTTCTACAGAAATCCTTTTGTGTCATTGACCAAGCGAGACAACAAACTCATTTCACGGTTATCATTTTCAGTGAAGAAAAATTCAAATGATAAGGTTAAAGGCACATTCTATAAGACTCATTGTTTCCTTGGTCATAACATGTTAAATGTTCATGAATAAATGACGCTTATTTCTGACATAAAATTTAACATACGTTCAACGTATTGTGTTTTAAAAAGCAAAACAATTTGTTAAAAAAATATTAAAATGAAACAAAAACATGCAAATATGATGAAAATGAAATAAAGAAATAAATCTTATCAATTGCTTTAATTTTCATATTGCAATAGTTTAAATTCAAAATATAAAATCCAATTATTAGGTACACACTCCTTTTGAATAAATAATTTTCTATTAATAAAATTTCGTATTTTATTCGAGAATGACTGTGTATGTTCAAAATTATTGAACACTAGTGTAGAGTTTGCGTTCATAATGCTGTGTTCAATGCATGCATGCCTTAATAAGTGTAGTGGAAATTCTTGGTGAAAATCTGATGTAATTTCCGTTACCGTGTAATTATATTCAAATTGAGTTAATACATCTTAAATGTCATAAACTATTAAAAACAATATTTCCTTGCATATGAAGTGATAGAACTGAATTATGAAATATAAGTATCAAACAATATGATATTATAATTGTGATGGTAAAGTGTCTGTCGAATCAGCCGTGTATACAAAACATTTCATGACCGAAGTACTTCCACAGTTCAATGTGAGCTTTGCTTAACCTAAATAAATTCATTTTATCATTATCGAGATAGGGCATGTTTTTATTAGAAAACGGCTGCGAATAAATACCGTATAATCCTTAAGAAACATACTTTGACATTATATATTAAATAGTTTTATAACAGCTCTACACATGCTGCCGATAGTAATTGTAGTAATTAGGACGATAGTTGATGCACCAGTTACGGTATCGAAGTACCAGGCACTGACACCTGTGAGGTTCATTTTTGCAAATATTCAATAATTCTCACAAGTTTTAGTAAACATATCCATCAACCAAACCATGGAAAATCGTGTAGACAATTGCATATTTGAGAAAAGTTATTGAGTAGCTGTGTACGTAATCGTTAAGAAAAAAAATACAGTTTATTCTATAAAGGATTTTTTATGATAGTTTTAATTTTTAAAAAATAGGGCGGCCATTCGAAGGAATATACGGTACATATTGCATGGGCAATTGGTTAAATGGGAAACAATTCCTCAAAAACCCAGCTCCATCGTAACGACTGAACAAAACAAACGTATTATTTTATTTCTAGACTTGGGATTACGCATCTGTCCTGAGATTAAAATTCAGCGAACAAAAACTGAAAGATGGTCACGTAAGTTTTGTATAAACGGCTAGCTCGTATATGAACGCAGACAATTCATTGAAATATTGCTCGTATGAGTATACTGGTAGCCAAGACATTTCAGTATTCATCTGATTTATATCAATTTTTTTATTCAACAGCAATGCAATACACGGATAAATTAAACAATTTGAATAAAAACACAACCAGTAAAACACCGAGATTTAGAATTGGATGTTGGACGAGTGTATATGTGAGTCACACATAGAAGAATTGGAATATGTTGAGTCAACACTTTGACTAAACAAGAAGAACTGGATTATGTTGAGTCAACACTGTGAAATAACAAGAATAATTGGGTTCTGTTGAGTCAACACTTTGACTAAACAAGAAGAACTGGATTCTGTTGAGTCAACACTTTGGCTTAACAAGAATACTTGGATTCTGTTGAGTCAACACTTTGGCTTAACAGGCACCCACTTCTTCATGTGATTCGTATAGAACATCTTATTCTCGTAGGACAGAGATGGTACCATGTGAAGAGGCTCATTGTCTAAGGGTTAAATTAATTAAATTTTCTGAACACAAGAAACGTAGACTTTTGTTAAAGAGAGGTTGTTGCATAATAGAGAATGTCGTTAGAGAGGTAAAATGAGAGAAAATATGATTGGTGACACGAATTATTCTAATATGAGCAATTTTCTTATACATGTATATCATCTGATCTTTGCAAAAGGTGTACAATAACCCCCTCTCCAACATCAATCGCAAAAATACAATTCCGATTTGACAAATCACATCAAAAGGTAAAATTAGAATTATCAAACAATACCATTGATAGCTATTTTACTCGAAGAATACATATAATTGAAATCCGAAAATATCACGGAGAGATTTAAATTGACTTTCGTTTCTAGGTCTCGTGTTTCAACGAATTTTCTGCGTTCATGTACATACTTATATTGTTGTCGATAAAATAAAGCAAGAGTAAGATTTAAATGTTATAGCATGCAAAATATAATCCTTTCTTGGTTCATGTGAAGCCTACCTACAGTATCACTATAGTAATAAAATCTTGTCCCTGTTCAAAATAAAAATAGCTAATCAATAAATGAAGAATCATCTAAACGTACATTTAACGTCAAAAACGTTACTATGGATACAGCAATTATCACTCAAAAGCAGAACATTCATTGTTGCATCACGTGGCAAATAGTACAAGTGCATGAAATAATGAAAATAACCAACTGAGGTTATCAGCATGTGTAACGTAGCCGACAAACACAGTAAAGTACTGTCTCAATATATACAATTATTCATTATTTTGATATACTAAAACTATATCAACTGAAACGAAAATAATACAATAGAATATAAGCCTTTTGACCCATATAAAGCTTGTGATATACAATATTGAGATGTACACATATATTTTCCTCAAGATCGAGTATTCGATCTGGTCAAAAGAGCAACATTTCGTGTTCAGTTACAACGACCTATTAATTCACACAGGTATAACATACATTTACTATCTTGACATGACATAACAAGCATGCCATCATGTTTTAAATCCATCAATTAAATAAGTGTTCATAAAACTTTCATTAAATGTTTTTGTTTAGATTTTCTTAAACATACAAATTCAAGATGTCCATGTACCTACATTAGGTCTTGATATCAATTCATACCGCATTACAACGGGAATATTTAATTCTGTATAATAACATTCGCATTATAACGGAATTATTCTATAGAATAACATCCGCATTATAACGAAACTATTCTTTAGAATAACATCCGCATTATAACGAGAATTTTCTGTAGAATAACATCCGCATTATAACGAAACTATTCTGTAGAATAACATCACTATAAAGGAACTATTCTGTAGAATAACATTTGCATTATAACGGAACTATTCTGTAGAATAACAGCCGCGTTATAACTGTTTTATAAATGCATATATTAAAAGTGTAAATAAATAAAGTGGAAGTCTTGAAATTGAAAGTGAAGTCGGTGAGAGAGAAGATATCATAAAGAACAGAGAATGTCTCTAATGAAGAGAAAAAATGAAGAGAGTCAGAGACAATATCAGTCTGGAAGGTTATATGCAATAACCCGGGTAAACCCATATTTACAAACGTTTTAATAAAAAAAATTTGATGTTGTATAAATAAATCGTAAGAGGTCAATTGCATTAAAATCGCAACAGACTACCGGGTAAAATGTACATTCTTAATAAATAACTATTTACATTATAAATGCACTCTTTATGTTCAAATGCGCCATTCTGGTTTGACACTAGTAATTATCGTTGCTTAAGTATAAAACAGATTGAAACTAGACGGGTTTTGACAAACATGTATGTCTCCCACAAAGAGTCATAACCCCGGCAAAATCATCCAAGCTTAAATTCCTGACAATATGCACGACTAGGCTTGCAGGTACCAAGTATACATATGAAGTTTAATTAAAATCCGATTTATTGTTAAGTAGAACCAGATCGGACTAAATTTGTGACATACCTCCATCCATAGCCAGACGCCCAGCACAAAATTTATCAATTTTAATATCTATATTTGGGATACATAAAAAGTTGACATGCTCAGTCATAATCCAGATGGATTTAGAGAGAATACCATGAACAAAATGAGTTTACAAGTGAGTGAAGGACGCCATCCTATATACGTTGAGCAAGCACAGTTCAGTTTCTACAGGCATTCAGAAATATCGTGGAGATTGCAGAACAGTGCAGAAAATAGAAAAGTGATCCAGGGTACTATTTTATAAAAGCACTTACGAAAATCCTAAAGTTACGCTCAAATTTAAATTCTTTATATTTCTTTAACAACTGCAAATCGTAGACGGATAAAGTGTGTAGAAGTTCATTAACTGGATCCTTATTAATATTGAAGCTCTATTTATCACACTTTATAGTTGTACACAAATGATAAAGAATTTAAATTTGATCGTAAGTTTACGATTTCCGTAAGTAATTTGATAAAACAGTACCCCAGTATACAACATATTTCCATACCATTACGAAGAAATATCTAATGAATTTATAACATTTTGGTGCGACAAAAAGTGTTGTTGTCAATGAAATGCATTATCTCATTCAATGTGAAAAAAAACATAGTTGTCGAACGTTCCAGTTTGTAATAACTAACATTCGAGTCTTATAAACAAGCATATAGTATAGACCCATAACCAGTGAAAGCAATAAGCTGAGAAAGCCACATTTCGCAGAGACACATACCGATGCCAGTCCCGTAATGGTACGGACCTATGAAAAGAAAGATAACTCAATGTTAATACACAGCGTAATAAGAGTAAAGTAAGAGTAGTCTCCCGTTGTCCGTCGCTTCTCTTACGTGGTTATTGCGACAAAAAGTTGAGGAGAATCACGTTGTTGTCCGTAATTTCTTGTCAGCTATGAAAAGAACGGATCTAACTACAGAAAGGCATGCAAGAATTACATAATGTGTTCAATTGCTCGTGGGTTGGTTCGCTTAAATAATCAACTTAATGATGTTTTTGTAAACAAGGTAAAATAAAACGTGATAGTTTTTGCTTGTTTACAGTTTAGTGCATTATTTATCTTGACCAGATCGTAGAAGACATAGTTGAATAATTATTGAAGATAAACGATACAATGGTTACAATTGTTAATTAGTTGTTGTTGAATTAGTAACATGTATTAATAGGTCAGTAATGTTTATGTCAATACTAGTAATCAAATATTGCTATTCCATCAATCTTAAAATGAATAATTAGTCATCATGCGTTTAAAATGTAGGTTTTAGTCCCGTATACATATCATAAAATGTTACTGCCTTACAAACTATATAATATTATATTATCAAATATTTCTTCCTAAGAAACGAACCACTATTTTCTAAACTAAATACGGTGCTATGGTCCAAGTATTATATATGTATATATATAGAGAGCTACTGATTAATATATACAAATATATATATGCGATTATAAAGTCTAACATAATTATATACCAAACAGTATTAAATGATTTGCCATCGCTGAGGACAAAAAAGTTGAACATTGCGTTATACAAATGTAAACATATTACACAATTTGCATAAAAAGGCGGGAATATACACGACGCTTTAGTAGAAAGTAATGAATATGCATCGATTAGAAAGCAATGCATATGCATTGATTACAATTCTATTTTTAGAATATACATTATTTTGCACACTACTACCGCTAACATGCATATGGTACATTGGTTATATTATAAAGAAAAATATATTGGTTATGTATACTTTCAAAATTCACATCATAAATCGACAACAGCATCTCTTAGACAACCACAAACGTTACACCATGAAGAGCACATCGCAAACACGGTATTATAGTCACAAATATAGCGTTTTCATATGCAAAACAGCATCAAACATTAACTTGCATACAGAGGTGGGTAAACTGACAGCAAATGGCAGATATTGTAATAAAGTTATAGCACAAAACGAGGTCTGTATATAGCACAAAAGCTTTGAATATTATCTTATAATAACACATACTTTAGAAAATAAAACAAATCGATGTTTTATACTAAACGTTTATAACTCGACAAAATCTCAAGAACTAAACACACATGAATGTATGTAAAGCAATTATTGATCCAATTAAAGCAGTGGAAAAATAATAAAAAATCATAAAAAATCTTATTTTTGCATATGCAGTTAGTAGTAGTAGCGGCTAGGGGATTTATAATGAACACGTTAGCATAATTCATGCTATTACAAAAGCTAACTTATGAATTTTGCTAGGAGGTGGCGTCTTGGTTGTGAACTGAGATGAGAAATGAAAGTGCAAACATCGCTCACCTGACAACTAACAGTTAAAAATGGGCCAGTTAATCGTAGAGTGCAAGGAAAACATATAGAAAGTTGGAAATTGGAGAAACTGAATACTTGGGGTTAGGATTCTTGTGGAGTTAGAGAGAAACGAACAGAATGTGTCCTCGGAGTGAAGGAAGATTGAGGTAGGGAAAGAAATATTATAACGTCTTTTGAAAGAGGATAGTAGACAGACGAATACTAAAGTGCCAGTCAGAAAATGTTGTCAGAGATTTCAAATAGGAGATGACACATGTAGATTGATGAGGAGAAATTGAAGGAATAAGTGGGTGTTTGACCGATGAACATACTCACAGAAGGACGAAGATATACAGGGGAAAAACGAGCGAGAGAGAGAGAGAGAGAGAGAGGGGGGGGTAGGTAGGGGATGTGTAGAGTTGGGAAAAGTAGGAGAGATCAAGTGAAACTATTTAAAAATGGTGAGAGATATAGAGAGAGAGTGAGATAGATAATAAAATTATATAGTTGAAGAGGGGGAGAAGTATGAGTTGGAAGGAGGAAGAGGAATGTGTGAGTAAATGGAGTAAGCTAGAGGGAGTTTGGATGGATACAATTTTATATATAAAGTGCACTGAATACGCAAATGGTGATAAACTAAACCAATGTCGATATGACATTAATTTTAAATCTTTACACAAGTCATTGTCAGCCTTTGATAAATACGTAAGCTGAAATTCCTGTGACTTATAATTAGTCTAAGTGAATCTACGAGGATCGGCGTACACAACATCTTGACAAGTAACTAATATATCAGATAGGGCTTTTGTAAACGGAACATCCAACTAAATCCAACGCTCTCATTGACCCATTGGTTAATGCGAGCTAAACTTGACTAGTTAAAGTGTCATGAAATTTCAATGGTGTTAAGATGACGAGGGTAGTAATATTGTTGTTGATAAAACCCCAAACAAACCAGATAAGTAATGCACAATTGGTTATTGCAAACACTCTTCTAGTAGCTAATCTGAAAACTGGCATGACATTCACACTCAAACGGTATAGTGTTCATAAAACAGCCCTGGACGTTCGCTGTTTGTTTGAGAACGCACTAGGATGAGGATAATCATTATGCAGGTTGTCTATCTATTCACTCGAAGATCGCTACACTTTTTGACACAAACTGCTTTATCGCTTACTCGTAATTAGTACGAAAGATGGTTTCCAGACAATTTCGACATGTGCACCAAAACATGACAAGACCATTTGAATCAATGATTTATCGTTTACTCTGTTAATACAAAGCCAAAACACCACAACGCTCTTCTGGATCGATATACTTTTCAAGCAATGATTTTGTATATAGGCTGATGCGTATTGATCTTGTATAAAATGTCTGTACTCGTGTCGGTGGATTTTACATCGCTCTATTGATCTCCTCATCGTAGCGTTTCGCAAACAGCAACTTCTCACCACCCACAAAATACACGTTCAGATTCCAATATTTCTTTTCATTAGATTTTGCTCTGATCGAATAAACTCTAACATTGAGAATTGTGTATAGAAGATAGCCTAAACAACGCCTACGTATAGAATATAACAGTAACATATACAGACTCGTATTTTATTGGCGATTGTACGTACGTTGTAGTTCATGCACCGAATGCAACTTGTAATATATTGATGCATTAAGTAGCATTGTACTCTTGATCAGGTGATTGCGTACATATTTGAACTTCGCTGCACGTTGGCTTGTCCGGTTACCTGTCGCGGTTTTTTAACTACATATTTAGTAATCATACACCCCGTTACTTAGAATTAAAAGACATGGACCAAGCCTGTAAACTATAGCAGTGCTATTTAATACGGCGCTAGTTGATGGCGACAAATTACCCGATGTCCTGGAATTAATTATTAACCAGTACTTACTACATGTACTTACTTCCTTTTAGTGAAGGCATTGCCATGAAAAACAACCCACCCAAAGCTGGATTCGAAGTACAAATACTGTTTTATTGACAAATACTTTAATTGTTCAACGTGCTAACATTTAACCATTTCAACTGTAGTGCGCCCAGGATAATGTGATGTATACAAACATGAATATGTTTGGTCAACTGTTGAATGATTGATTTTGCAAATTACTAAAATAAACAGATATCCACCATTTTGGAATATACCAACTTTTTCATTATCATGTACGCACTATATCTTTCAGTAGCCCGAATGCCTTTTTGAAAATGTTATGTACACCAAACAACAAACGTGCCGCCAATCCCTTTGGTAAATCAAGCAGAACTCGTATCAATAATTCTAATGGTATTGGAGAAGCACTCAAGGTTTCGATTGGTCATTCACAATAAGACTGCTAAATGATAGCCCAGCATTGATAATTAACAGTAGTGATTATACAGTATTAATTGAGTTCATAACATAACAACCTGACCGATTGATTTTATAAGATAAGTTGTATTGTTGCTGTCCGACGGAGGTACGCGTATTTACGAGGGATGTATGATAAGTTCTCGGACTGTTATTCGTGGTAAAGTGCGCCCAGGATAATGTGATATTTACAAACATGAATCGGTTTGGTCAACTGTTGCAAAGTTGGTTTTACAAATTATTAAAGTAAACAGATAAAGTCAGTACTGTACTCAAAACATCACTGATAAATCGTGCATTTCTGATTAATCAACTTTGTGGAATATACCTACTTTTCCCACCTATCTCATTATCATGGGCGCACAATAACTACTTAAAACAACGTAATGACGTCTACATCTGAGGGTCTGTGACGACACATTTTTTACCAAATTAAATAGTTTTTTCTTATTCTATTACATACATTTTGTGGCAATATCTGTGCAATTTTCAAAATAATCGTAGAGAAAATAGAAAAAGAAGAAGAGGAATTTATCATACAACCCTCGTACGCCATCAACACTGGCGATATAAGACGCTTATGTAATAATGAATTATTAAGCAAGTACCCGATCGAAACATGGGACAATAAAATCTTAGCAATCATGATTACTATGTATTACTGACCAAATGATGCGTATAAAATGGTTGAATCACTTTATGTTTAGTATATGACGGGGTTATTGACATGAGTCTAACCTTTATGCATGAATTATTTTTTATTACAAAGTTCTTGCTTTGAATGTATCAATTTCCGCGAACAAATTTTGCAATGTCGGTTCTTTAGATTTGAGTCTTTATGACACATCGAGCGTCTTCGTTATACTTTCCCTTTTTGAAAACATACAAACGCGGTTTATTACGGTTATAGATATAGAAAGATATCAGCTGTTAAATTATGCCAATAGAAGGTCAAGGATCAAGCTTAAATCTCCGTACCATACGACGTTGCAGTATATAGGCTTGTTTGAAAATAAGATACGTGAAACTTCTAGTACACACGAGTTAGTGTTAAAAACCTCTACCATATTACATTGAATTTCGGATATATATAAGTTTAAAATGCATTAAATATTCAAAACTTTATACTGGACCAAATATTTTACAAAAAAAAGACAATTTTTGACAGTCATTTGAAAGTACGTGTATTTTGTGGGTAGATCTGGACTGTTTGTCGTTATTCCTTAAACAAACGGTTAAATGTCTGCAAACCCATGCGTTTTACATGAAAACATCACACCGGGTCGTGGTAACCTTACAGCACACTAGTGTA
Organism: Spisula solida; assembly: GCA_947247005.1. Classification (NCBI taxonomy): domain Eukaryota; kingdom Metazoa; phylum Mollusca; class Bivalvia; order Venerida; family Mactridae; genus Spisula; species Spisula solida. The sequence continues at coordinate 22,550,411 of OX365960.1, read as the reverse complement.
TCTCTTAAAACGTCACACACTCATTGTAAAGATACCCTAAAGGGCATATTTATCTACAAGTACCGACGAAGTACAAAAGAGAATTAACAAAGTCAAAACTATGAAACCCTAGAAACTAGGATATTTCATGGAGTATTTTTTGGTAATTTTGTAGTAGCTATAAACGTTGGTACACTTGTCAGTATATGTTTACGTTACCCCTTATCTAAATTGGTAACGTATGTTCAGAGTAAGCACGAGGCCTATAAAAGTACGATAACCACATGTTTAGAAAGGAACTGATCGGCACTTATGTTCGGTTAGTTTACAAGAATGCCATTGCACGTGCTTCGAAACAAATACAAGGCATTGAGAAGTGTGATGTTTTCATGCGTACATTATCATTTGGACTTACTACAAAACGGTAACATGTTCTCCAACGCTCCGCCCATTGCTAATTTACATAAAATATGTAAATTAATTAAATAGCTATTAAACAACATACATATCTAAGGTGAAGAAGATAGAAAACATTTATTACTTTTTTATCACTTTGAACACACGAACGATAAAAATATATTAGTTATAAAATGTTAGGTGAAAATTTGAGAAAATGTAAAAAGTTGTGCTAGATTGGAAGAAAAAATCGATGCAATAATTTGAATCTTTAAAACACCTGTAATGGGGATGTTCTTATTTAGATGGTCCCCAGTATCATTAAGGTTTTTTAATATATCAATTTTCATAACTAAGTATAAGTCATCGTTTCTCTTTTTTCGTCATTATGACCCGGGATGCAATAATTTGAATCTTTAAAACACCTATAATGGGGATGTCGTTATTTAGATGGTCCCCAGTATCATTAAAGTTTTATGATATATCAATTTTCATAACTACATGTAAGTATAAGTCATCGTTTCTCATTGTTCGTCATTTTGACCCGAGACATATTCAATCAGCTAGCAATTGGTACACTATTATTTTTTTGTCTTTCAGGCTCCACTGTTTAGGTTGAATGCAGCATTCCCTGTTCGATTTGTCATTATCTTTTTTAATGTTTGAGAAATTATAAGGAAAACTGGATACAAAAAACTAAATTTTGATTAAGTACAAAAATTGTCCTGAAACGAAAGGCCCGAGTATATTGAATTGATCTTATGACATAACCATACATTTGGCCATAACTATAATACTGACTTTTCTTGTGGATTTAAAACGATGAGTATTTAAGAAACGTAGTATGATCTAACTCTAGTTTGTCTACCGTGCTGTTGGTTTTTTTTAATAATGTTGACAGATTCGTGAACCGGATTGAACCAAATTTTTGTATTTTGTATTGACAAAGTAGCCTTTATTCTAGGTATACACTAATGAGCTGTACTGACAAAATGACCTTTATCCTAGGTATATACTATTGATTTGTATTGACAAAGTGACCATTATCCTAGGTATACACTATTGATTTGTATTGACAGAGTGACCATTATCCTAGGTATACACTATTGATTTGTATTTGCAAAGTGACCATTATCCTAGGTATACACTATTGATTTGTATTTGCAAAGTGACCATTATCCTAGGTATACACTATTGATTTGTATTTGCAAAGTGACCATTATCCTAGGTATACACTATTGATTTGTATTGACAAAGTGACCTTTATTCTAGGTATACACTATTGATTTGTATTGACAAAGTGACCTTTATTCTAGGTATACACTATTGACCTGTATTGACAATGTGACATGTACCCTACATATTATTGACAAGGTGTGCAGTCTTATCGCGGTCTTTATGTATATTTAGGTGAATTTCTTATTTGCAAAATTCTTAACAACTACAATCGACCAGGCAGAAACTGTTATTGTTATAAAAGAAATGTGTTCGTAAGAAAATATATAAATGTCTTTATACAATACGACGATTTATGAAAAACGAGATGTAAGCAAATGCAAAATAGAGACTAACTAGAAAAAGTAAAACAGGTACGAATTATTACCATGATATTACATTAATATTTCCTGGGTAAGCCAAATACACCAGATTTAAGACGAATGGAGAAAATTATTTTGCTTTTGTGTACTAGCGACTGTTTTGTAAATAAAGAAAATAAATGCATAAACTTATAGTGTATTAATGTGACCTCTGCAGAGCTAGACTGATTTCAAGATGGATTTTGCCAGGTTGTTCGTCAAGAATAATTAATATGATAGTACAATTCATGTAAACAAAATGGCCTTTGTGGTAAAACTTAAACATACATATTGTGTGGTATAATTATTCGTCGGGATTTGATTTCGTGGTTTTGTTCATCAACGAATTACACGAAATTGAATTCCTCACGAACAAAACATATGAACATTATTTTAAAATATACTTGTATTGCTTTTTATGGACTTGCTCAGAAGTGTTCGTATCCGTCTTTAACATTAAAGTTCATATACACATATGCTTCGCGTGTCTCAAAACACCTAGGAGAAACGATGGTACAGTTATAATAAAAAATGAGCTCGACATCAAAACAAAACTCGACCACATCACTTTATACGTAAGCAGACGTAGAATAGCAGAATATGAAGTGCTATGTATATAAGACGGTGTTATAGTAAAATCAATATACATAGCGAGGGAGGAGTTAGTGGGGGGACGGTGAATCGTGATAAATGCGTGTCTGTGAAAATTACAAAGATACATTCGTACTTCGGTTACGTAATATATGTTGTACAAAAATAGAACTTTGATAATTGAAATGTTACAAAGGTAACATATTGGATGTATCATCGGTATGCAGTGTTAAAACTAACGTTAGGGAGTCAGACAATAATTTAAAATGGATCACTTAAAGTGTCCATTAACCTAAAAAAAATAATTAATAGGAACTTGCCAATGTTTTGCGAACATATAAAAATGTACTCGGAAAATGTTATGAATAATGGAAAACAATTATTGAATCTAGATAGGGTATGGAGAAATTAATGCTAATAAATTTATATGTACTTGAAAGATATTTATACACACACACAACTACCGAGAGATAGAGAGAAAAATACAGCAAGAAAAGCACTGCATCAATGTAAGTTTTACATAGACGTGAAAAAAGTCAAGTTGAAGAATTGTGAATACTTCTCTAGAGGAATGCAATTTAGAGCTCTTCATTAAATTCTAAAGGAGGTAGTTATTTATGGAAAATACCATGACCAAGTACAATTGATGATAATTATATACGTACGTTTACTAAAGTTAATTAAGTTGGAAAAAATATATCATTTTTATAAGCCTACATAACAAACGTATAGTGCGTTAATATATTGGGCGTGTGTTGTTCAAAGCGACGTCATTGATTGATAAGCCAAAATATTACATAATGTATATAAATATGACAGAATACGCATTAAAATAGTATTGAAACTAATTTGAATTAAATACGTACCCATTCTTCCCATTTTTACATCCAAAGCACCCGGATGCGAGTGCTTTATAGCGTTCATTCGTCTGTTTTGTGGTTGGCCCCCACCAGGCGCCCCCGCACCCCTAGGACCCTTTGGACCCCTCGGCGCCTCCACTGGTAACACTCTTCTCCTCTTTTTCGGTAATTTGGATCTGGCTTGTGTATGCGAGTAGAATAGCGCAAAGTTGCTCACTATGACCGGAACAGGAAGGGCAATAGTCAGCACACCGGTCAGCGCGCACAGTGAACCAACAAACATGCCTACAAATGTCTTAGGAACCATGTCCCCGTAACCTACTGTTGTCATTGTGACAATGGCCCACCATAATCCAACTGGAATACTTTCGAAATCATTGTTAGGATTATATTGAATCCTCTCCGCGTAAAATATAAGAGCAGCAAAGACGACTATACCCAATACGAGGAAGAATATAAGGAGGACTAACTCCTTTGCACTTGCTTTAAACGTGTGTATTAAGATTTTGAGTCCGGCAAAATGCCGAGTAAGCTTATATAGACGCATGATACGGATTATGCTGAAAAATTCTAAGATGTCGCTCTCTTGCTTCAATTTGGTAAGAAGAAAGTCTAGATAGAATGACAAAGTAGCTACTATATCAATTATGTTAACAGGTGCTTTTAAAAAGTCTAATTTTTCAGGTGCCACCACAAAACGTATAATTATTTCAAACGTAAACCAAGCATTGCTAACACATTCTATGTAGAAGAAAGCTTGATGTGGTTCGTCTCTCTGCTTTGCAAGTCTCCATGTAATATTAGTTCCAGAAATATTGGTTGTGGCATTATTAAGAACGGGAACTCTCATATCCGGATGCGTCTTTAAACAAAATGAAAGTATGGAGACTATGATGAAGAATACGGACACGACGGCAATGATCTGAAAAAAAATCAAAAAACAAATCGTTAGGTCGGTATATAGAGGATCTTGCATGGGTGCTCATTACATACGAGTTTTATTAAACGAGTGGACAAAATGATATGACATGAGGCTGAGCACGAATGTAAGATTCTATTTATCACATAACCTTAGAAAACGCTCATTATTGTTCAAAAGGATGATGTACGCTGCATAAGTATCAGCCAAAATTCAGCGGTACAATTAGCGCGACTTCATGGCGACGTTGATATTATCCTGACGTCATTGACGGACCAATGCATGGATTGGCTAACGTCACGTCAAGCTCATTTACATATTTATTGCACAGTCTGGGAGTGCCGAACGATATTTACGGCACGGCTTTACGGCACTGCTGGACCGCAGATTATGTGATAAAAAGTTTAGTGGCATAATCACGGTATGATACATCGCATCTCAGTTCCGTCAGAGAATTGTTCTGTTTTCATATGGCTCTGATGGAACTGAAAACATATGGGCCAAGATCTGAGAAAAGGGCCCTTATGACAATTTTTGGAATTTTGTTTTTTTTGGCATTTTCTGTCGAAAACATCTTTCTTGTACACAATAAAAAAATATTTTTGTCAAAATTCCAAATATTCACTAAGTTATGACCTTCCAATGGAACCAATGACATGTATGTTTTTGTGCAAAAACGTACATCTCAACATTGACATATTTTTGTACTGTTTGTGTGTTAGTGGCATTATCCCACAAACGTTCACCTGCTATGAATCAACTTATCATTTGAATAATATTATGTAAACATGCTAGGGACGGAACTCAGATATCATGTATCCTGAGTTCCGTCAGAGCGTTACATCGGTTTTCAGTTCCGTCAGAGCCATATAAAGTCAGTATAATTCTCTGAACTGAGAGGCGGTGTATCGGGATTCATACCGTGATAATCAGCAAAGAACATTGCCTTTGGCCATTTTCAAATACAGTAACATTTAGCATGTAACATTTGTTTTCTGCACATATACATATATACTATATATATGCCAATAAATGCCAATATAATAAGCTGGATTGATTGATTGGTTGATTGATTGTTTCATGATCCATCCCTTACTTCATTAACGTTTTATCTTCAGTGTAGAACATTTTAAAATATCGGATATCCATTGCAATGTATGTATTTATATGTATTTATCTGTTGATACTTAGGTTTGGTCAGGGGTCATAATGGCCCATTTCAAAAACTATGTAATTTGTTGAACCTACAAATAATTATTAATGATAATGACTAATTCTAAAATATAGAAAGTAGAGAGTAATTATTTGCTTATTCAGTAAGGTACCTTCCTTTAAATTCAATGCAGTGGTCTGACAATAGCGATATTTTTAGTAATTGTCATGACAATAACTGATTCTAAATTTAGTTTCGTTAGGTGAATTATTAATGATAATAACTAATTCTAAAATATAGAAAATAGAGAGTAATTGTTTGCTTTTTCCGTTATTTACCTCATTTTATATCCAATGCAATGGTCTGAAAAGGTGGACTGTATAAATATTGCCATGTCAATAACTGATTCTAAATATAGTTTCGTTAGTTGAATTATTAATGATAATACCCAATTCTAGAGAGTTCAGATAGTTAACTCCCTTGAAATTCCATGCAATGGTCTGAACAGGTGGATATTTAACATTTTGCCATGGCAATAACCCATTCTTAACTATAGAAATCACATAGTAATGAGAGACATTAGTGGCATATAAATTATCTCCCTTGTAAGATAAAGCCCGAGGTAGACCAATTAGCACAGCGGTCCTAACTAGTTTAAATCCTCGGACTTTATCCTTGTTTCTCACAGAAATATCCCTGACTTTAGATATGGAATTTCTCACTTCTGTATTACCTTTTATGTTAAGGCCGTCAAAATTTATACACCATGGTGTGTAAACAACATGTAGCCGAACGTGTTATTTAATCTGATAATTAATGTTGCAAATATTTCAGCCTAATTACTACCATGCACAACAAACAAAACAGGGATAAAAGCAGAGTAATCCGCATGATAGGACCTATGAAATTTTAGAGAGTAGTAAGGGGAGATAACTTACTAATATCTCCCATTGTTTGCATATTTCATCGGTTTCGTACCTCCCCGTCTGATCGTTTCTTACCAGGTATATTAGGTTCATTACACAACTTTCAAACAAAGAATGATCCTTAATACATTTCGTCGCCCGAGAACCATAGTGTTCTAGGGGTTTTTTTGTTTTCGAGGAAAATCAGGTTGTAAGATTCAGGGCTTTATAACCTTTTTGTTTGTGCACGAATTCTAACAGAAATTGGTACATGTATGTGTTTTATGTATGTAGATCTCAATAACACTTCCAAATATCATAAAGAATCGTTGACTCAAACATACCACACTTTAAATAGGTGTACCGCAGATAGAACAATATACAACCATATAAGTTTACAACAAGTGACTTGATGGAAACAATCCAGTGGTCAAAAACGCAGATAGAACAATGTGGTTCTCAAAAAAACCCCACGAAAATTGCAGATAGAACAAAATCGATATGTTGATATATAAATATAGAGATGTTCCCGAAAGAGAACAAGGTCACTCTGACATAGCTCTCATCGAGAGCTTTCCAACGGTATATGATACTCATTTTTGGCAAAACTGACGATAGAGCACTATGGTTCTTGGGCGACGATTTACCGAATGAACAAAGGTAACGACTGATTCTAAAGCCATTCAGTTTCGAGCCAAGCGTAGAAAGGCTCTCGCCAACTGCAATATTGTGTTTTAAATACATTTTATAAGCCTATTCAGTAATTTCTAATTCACCCTGAAGATCAAGCCTTTTTCAAGAGTCAAATACCTAAAATAAAATATGAAGCAAAGAAACGCAGTAAAATACAAGGGTGCTTTACCTCTTGTGCACAAGTTGTAAATGTATAATGAAGAAAAAGAAATCATACGTATCAAATAAGGCTGTTTGCTAATGTATCCGCTTTCCCAAACAAGTATTTTAGGGTAAAACTTGTTCAATTCACAGTTCAGAATAAAAACCGTTGTAGTGAGACCTGAATATAAAATCTCTACTCGTCACTCTTGTATGACGTCAACTATTTTGACGTGTTTAAATGCTATTAAGCAGATGACACCTTAAAGCCTCAAAAAGCGGAAGGGGAAGAATGAACCTTATACAGACCTTACACAATGTCATGCCGTACACAGACCGTTCACAGACCATTTACATTTGTGTACTACTAAATAAACGCCTTGGTTTCTAATCTTGACATTCACTTGCATACATAGTTTTACTGAACAAACATATTTTATATATGGAATTTTCTCTATATTTGCTCGCTCCCTTTAAACCACGTACATGTAATATTATGTATATTGGTGGCACTAGTTTGTGAAAATTAAAATCATCGGCTTACGTGTCTGTACGGCTGAAAAGGGTAAATGAATAAAAATGTGCAACTGTATTTTGGTTTTAATCAGAGAAATATAAGCGAGATATAAATGAGCTTCGTTCATTCGACGCATTCCAAATTCCTAGTTTTATACCTATGCTAACGGCAATTTCCTGGGATAGTATTTGCAAAACATCTTAGTAGAAAACTAAGATTTTTTTAAAAATATAAAAAATCAAACAATCAAAGTATGTCAGCTAAACATGGGTATCAAGATCATTGATTTTTGCATAGGGTAAATCATTATCTAAAGAGCTACAATAATCATTAGGAAAACATATTTAATATGTTAAAAATATGCGCAGTACAATTTTTTCACTGAAGTTAAAATCTATCTAAGTTTTCTACTAAGACGCCTTGTGAATACTAGCCCAGCGCTAGTCGGTCGGGGAAATGCAGTTAGTAAACCGGGTGACAAAACATTGGTGCGGATTATCTGCACCGGTTTATAAAGGCAATAACCATAGATTTTTTTTCTAAAATTGCTATTTCCCACCTTTACGAAACCATCGACTGGATTCATGTTGAGTAACTAGACAACCTTAATACGTTCCCCTTCCTTTTGTAATCACTTTATGATAACAGACAATAGGTAGGAACTTTGACGAAAGATAAGGTAGCAATCAGTCCTGTCCGTAGATAAAAAACGTATGAATGTTTCTTACAGATTAAACCACATTGTGGGTATGGGAAAGACAAAAGGTAACAACACCAGTCGTTAATGAAATTAGATACATGATAGCCAGTCTATATATGGCTATTTGTCTGTTTTATTTATAGAGCACATGTAGTGCTTTATGAAACGGTTGGAACTAGTTTTTATTGGCATGAAGTTATACGATAGCTGGTAGAAAAAGACGCAATCACATGGGAAATGGCGTAATAACTTAAAAAGTGATACCTAATATGGACAATGCCGTCATAACTTTGAAAGTGACGTCATAACTTCGAAAGTGATGTCATAATTAGTACGGGGCATCAAAACTTTGAAAGTGGTGTCATTACTTGGAAAGTGGCATCATTACTTGAGAGCGAAGTTCTGTGATTCTGATTTGTTTGTTTTTTTCTATGCAATTTAGGTCAACGTTTAGTCAATACATTGGACAGTTGGTTTTACTAGATTTGGCGGTTAATTTAATTAGATCTACACAAGTGTATTTCACCAGAACCCTCCCATTTCTTAAAGGTCTAACGATCTGGGTACTGTTTTATCAAAGCACTTACGGAATTCGTAAAGTTACGTTCAAATTTAAATTCTTTATAATGCGTTAACACCTGCAATTTGGTGATGGATGTGGTTTGCAGGAGTTAATTAACTGAATCATCACCAGTATTGCAGCTCTATTTCCCAAACTTTATAATTGTAAACAAATTATAAACATTTTAAATTTGATCGTAACTTTACGAATTCCGTAAGTGCTTTGATAAAACAGTACCCTGGACGGTCCATTGAAAATGTGTTTTGTTCAACTGTACACCTGACCCTTAGCAAGCAGTATAAACAACGCTGAATGTTGCATGCTATTTTAAGCAATCTATATGATAGCAAAATGGTTTATTTGGTATATTTTACATGCTTATAGAACACTACCACTTCTAATACTGGCAAATCGACGTTGCTATGGTAACCAAATGGTTTACTCTGTATCGTTATAGTAAAATATCGCTAAATGTGACGTCATATAGCATATTCTATGCATCTGACACAATATGAAACGATTCAAAAGCACAACATCCATGGATAAAGCCCGTTCCAAGTTCTGCCCGGTCTTCACTCAGTAATGACGTCACAATTTCAGGGATCGAATAAATGTTACGAACGCAGTGTCATACCTGGTAATACATGTATGCTAATGTAGATAAAACTCGAATTCGACGATAATTTAGTCAAGATTAATTTTGTTAATTGTATTAATATATAAGAATTTATAATAAACTTTGGCTTTCTGTTTTCCAAAAAAGCCAACGTGTTTAGACAGTAGAATTATTTGGTCCTTCAGTTACATCGGTTGTTTGCATAATCTTTGATTGCGCGTATATTGGTGAAAAAAGTCCGGAAATGCTTCTTTCTGATCACCTCGGCCTTTATGCACTGCATTGTAAATTTACCGGAGAAAACGGTAAAGGCCGATGTTTTACGATTGAAAAAACTTGTGAATAACAGAAACCTCGGCCTTTATGCACTCGTTTTGTTCACCTCGGCCTTTATGCAATACATGGTAAATTTACCGGAGAAAACGGAAAAGGCTGATGTTCTACGATTGAAAAAGCTTGTCAATAACAGAAACCTCGGTCTTTATGCACTGCATTCTGATCAACTCGGCCTTTATGCAATACATTATAAAATAACCGGAGAAAACGGAAATGGCCGATGTTAAACGATTGAAAGTACTTGCGAACAAGTGAAGCAATGTGGTTGGCATAGAGTGTTAGATTTACGAGTAGATAAATTTCTACTTCTTGTATGCAAACCAATTGATATTCATTAAGCAACATAAATTATGTCATATCTTTTACGATCCACAGGTATTAAACCCTTCTAGCAATACGAATGTCTATTACCAAGATGTCTAGTATATATATCATCATGCGTCATGTCTGACTGTCGGAAAACAAGAACTCGACGTGCGTACGTATTCTGACGTGGGTGGCCAAAATTTGTACTGAGCAAAGTTGTGGTTTCAGTTAGATTTTGTTCTGTAATTTTAGAAAAGAACAATAGTCGATTATAAGAATGTCTCACTGGTGTCCGTATAGGATATAGAGGATATTTGTTTGTTTGATTGAATATAGTTTATATCTCATCGTGTAGTGATAACATTCAAAATTTTCAAGAGCGTGTATTTAATGCTTAGCTGGTGTCAAAACTAGTTCTATTTATGCCAAATTACCACTGTGGTTAGGCTGCGTATGGATATGTTATTCCATTCATATTTTTCAATTCAAAATCCGCCATCTCGGATTATGGTAAATATGTGAAAACGACTTTGTTGAGAATTGTGCATCAAATCATACGCCAACTTGTAGTAAAGGGTCTAACTAAGAAAATAAATCCCCACATGACATGTTTCCATTTAGTAATAACAAAATTTACGAACATTTTAGTGTTGAGTATTTGGTAAAATCAAAGTAGTCCCTGTGAAGGGGCGGAGCTTATATCAGTCACTTTGTAGGTGATAACCAGTGACTGATATAGGTTTTATTTCACTGATAGAACTCCATATCTCATCAGTTAGCATTAAATACAGCAATATATCAACCGAGGGATGGGGGTTGAACCATATACAGTACAGCCTTCGTTGAGCAACAGCCAATGAGGTCTGCAAATATTGGCCGTTGTGTATAGGTACATGTTGATCGACAGAGGTTAAATTAAAGAGTGAATATTATAAAAGGGAAATTTTAAAAGAGTTGTTGTAGAAAGGTTAATGCTCTACAGAGGTTTGCTCTGGACAGGGTTGCATTGTACAAGGCTTTTCGTTAAGCAGGTACATACACTAAAATATAATTTTCAAGTTCCTGAAAACAGTTAGTAACTTTCAGGTTGACGTCATTATTGCTGTTTGCGGTCGACTCAGACAGATGTACGTGCGTGTTCATTCGTTGATGTCCTTGCCAGATTGGCCAATGACCTCCGACTTCGCGGCAAGCATATGGCCGTTTTACAACACAGTTTCAGTTATAATAATTATCTCAACTTGTGCTAACTCGCTCTTCCTCACGCAACAGACAATGTCTCCACATGTGGAAAACAGCGTAACTAGAATATCGAACCCACAGGGGTGGAGGTGAGCGGAGTGAGTCCAAACGTAGCCATTCTACAACGTGAACTACCCGGATGTGCTTCGTTCTTGGTTGTCCTCTTTATCTATTTGTTCAAACTGTTTCTGGTTCGTCACTAGTATTAAAAGCTTTCCATTAAAACATGTATATTGTCAATATTATTTCAGACAACACCCATGCCGGAAACTTACGCAAAAAAGTTAATAAAATCAATATTTATTCTTGTATTTTTTCCTCATGCATTTTACGCGCTTGCGTAGTTATACTATAGTTAAATATTACTGTTCTTGAATTTTGAGCGTTACCAGGTGAGGTGTATGACTGTAATGTAATTAAGTGATATTATTTTTACGCGATGAATTATATAAATACGCTGTTAATCATAATAAATGTGGAGGGTATGTCTGTTATACGATGAACCGCCGAGTGCATTATTTTCTATAAGTACAATTATCGCTGTAAAACACAGACTGTTGTAATCACAAGTTGGAGATTAGTATTTACATTGATTCATTAATGACGTCATACAGTTCTTAAACGTAAGACGCTTTCATGGGCACCTGATTACAGGAGAATGTCACAAAAAAATGCAAGTATCCCCAATAAAAATACACACTATGTCGTAAAGTACGAGTTGCAGGGAACCCGTTACCTAAGCTAAACGTCGCTACCGAGTGCCTTTATTTAGTTACCTCCCGTTCAATTTCACACAGTGGGCATGGATTACCTCCCGTGGAAAGCGCTACGAAGCACTTTGCAAGGTGGACGGTCTTCAGATGCCAACCGCTTTGTGCACCAAGGAGCGGTGTCGTGATGATGTAGGACACGTGATAACATCACGTGGTAGTGATAAAATCACGTGGTAACATCACAACTGCTGGTATTATGTTAGATATCACCCTGCCATATCGCGTGATATATGCATTGTTACAATTGCGTAACGCTTATTCAGCAGTTTATATTGGTAACACAAGACTGTTTACATGCACGGTGGACCTATTGTATTAACGTCAGATATGGAACTTAATCGCGAGTTGGATATAATAGACAGGTGATTCCCTTTATTCAGACTTGAGTTGATAATGACAGGCTGTATAAGGGCTATAATCAATACGTGTACATGTAGTTTAATACGATACAATGCCGATAACATGCCGTACCCGATATACGAATATATAGATATCGGCTTAGAATTAGAATGTCGTAAGTACAAACTCAATTTTTTGAGAAAACAAGAAAAAACTGTCTGAAAACTACTCTTTACGTATGGAAAAACAAGCTTTTTTGTTGTTTTTTTGTTGTTTAAACTTCGGTTTGGTCAACACGGCTAGTTCCGATGTAAGGTTTAACAGTCCTGCTAACATTCGGGTCAACCCTCAGGTTTAACAGTCCCGCTAACATTCGAATCAACCCTCAGGTTTAACAGCCCCGCTAAAATTCGAATCAACCCTCAGGTATAACAGTCCCGCTAACATTCGGGTCAACCCTCAGGTTTAACAGATGCATACTTTGTTGCTCACACAAGTCATCCATTATTTATATTGTCACAATAAACATTTTATATTGACTAGCACACTGATGGTTATCAGTTATTATCACATAAACGTGTTCATACTATTTACAATATGACTCGAATCCCACCACAGCAGGTGCAAACTTTTTTTTTACAACATGGCCCGATCTCCCGAAACATCTCAATCTGAGATAAATCTCAACTCAAATATTGCCATTTGTCTTTTAAATAATTTCCATGAGAGATTGGACTTTTAAATTCGCATCTCAAAACAGAAAACATTATTCTTAGTTTATTACAGTAACATTTAGAGAGCTTGAACTTAAAATTTATCTCAAATTCTGACTCTGATTTTAGCAAAATTTCAATTTGAGATGAGATTTCTACTTGAGATGCTAAGGGAGATCGGGACCAGCGCTATTTGTGCCGAGTGGCGGTCGTAAGGTCTCCTCATACACTTGTTGTTTGCTAAAACACGTTTGGGGTTGTTGCAAAAGCCGATTGCTCTTATGCGTTCGTACGTTTCATTGCTATAATAGTAATAATAATAATAATATCTTTATTTAGAGAAGGTAACATGTACAGACATATGCACTAGACGAATTCACATACATTTTAATTTAAACAAGGCCTTCTATTTGATGGCGCCGTTCAGTACGGATGCGAATCCCACTATAGATGCAAAACATTGATTAGCATTTAACTTGATGCAATTCAATGTGTATGTAGACATGCATTGTTGGGCAGAACTTGTTGGCCAAAACAAACTGTTTCTTATTTTACAACCGGTAAACATATGTTCCTGGTTGGATTCCAATGTTAGGAGGCGATTTCCATCGGGCAGACTCTGGTTTGACTATTGGGCTGGGCAAGGTTATGTTCCTCCATTGAACAATTTAAAACATATAAATCATTCTGTAGCAGATCAAAGCATCGTCAATTATGGCTTCTTATCAATCGATGGAACACCTATACAAGTCGCCCAAGAGTTTCTGCGATTCCAAATTAAGGCATGATATGAGTGAATGGTAACCATAACAGAATTAACAGTGTGTTCTTGGAAGACATATTTCCGCTGACTAACTATTACTAAATTAACTTTCATTTTTCAAATAGTGGCGTCAGGAAATACATTGTATTCTTATAAGTTCGTATGTATATTATGTACATGTATATGAAATTCCCAAATATATATATTATTTTATTTATTAAGCTCTGGAACCATATAATTATATGACCTATATTTGGCAGATTTTGAAATCGTATGTATTTTAGTGGCATCAAGATTTTTTTATTTAGCCCAGGGGTGTGGAATTCCTATGATTTTTCCATCCAGCTTGCCCATGCAAAATTATCACGAGAAAATAATATTAAGTGCCCTTTTTTAAATTTACAAAGATGAATCCCTAAATTCAAAAATGATTTAACTAACTAACATTGAATTAAACCGAGTGCTCTAATGCTTGACAAGCTAAATAAATGAATGAAACTGAAATTTTGTTGCTTTATTGTGTTGTCCTGGACAAGTTTTCGGGCAAGTGGATTTTTCAGTCCAACTTGCCCATGAGCAAGTGAAAAGTTTGAGACTTTCCACACCCTTGTTTACCATTGACATCACTACCCGATGATGTCATACATTGTGCATGGGCCGCGGCATTCTGATCTCCTCGGCCTTTATGCATTGCAATATTTACCGGAGACAAACGAAAATGGCTGAGCTTTCACGAATGGGACCGCTCGCATCTGATACTCATATTACATATTTATAATATAACTTCAGAAATCACACTAGTCTTACAGGTCTGCGTCTGCTGAAAATGATACCTAATTTCATTATAGTTGTCAGTATATACCGTATTCCTATATTGATTATAAGGCTAAAGAAGCGCGAAATACCAGACGATGTTGTCCCGGTGCAAGCGTGACAATTACACGATCATATAAATTCCTCAGATTTATCGATATATCGATAAACTACTAGTGTATCAACACTTGTATCGATTTTACAGCGATTAATCTAGCTAATTAGGTCAACGATTATTTCCGTATCGATTTTACTGTCGTAAAAAGACCTGACAGCAGGTGCGTATGTTAACCAGTACACAACATTATAGGAAAACGCGCGACATCGTTCGAGCAATTCTTGCAATGTTACAAATTCATGTTTGCCCCTTTTTTCATCAAGTTCGATGGTTACAAGAAAATAGCAACGGTTTTCGAAAAGGCGTCGAGATGACGAGTCAAACCGCAAGCACATAAGAACAATGATATATATATGCATGCAAATTACTTAAAAATTTATGTCAGTAGTTAAACTACTTCAATTTATCAGCGAATGAAGCAAACACACGTGTAGGCCTTTAACAAGTTTTAGACTAAAATCCCACATTCGAAGGCATTATCCATACTTATACAGGCCCGTTTGTAGGTTCTCTTAATACAAAAGATTCCTTGTTAAAGGCTTAACGGAACGACAGAACGTGTATACTGATACTTGTATGTGATGTAAATATTCTGACGATTTGAACAAAAATGCATGCATAATATTAAAACATAACCAGCAACCTTTGTTAGGCCATATATGAGTACGTATTATGTGTATATACTAATACATTTTTTTCACAGGTAACTGTATCATTAATAAAAGAGTAAACAAAAAAACTTATATTTTTTATAAAATTTATAATATCTAAGGTATAATAAATTTTATAAAAGAAAATTTTATTTTTCTCTTAATCAATGATACAGTTACCTGTGTACAATACTACCTTAAAAGAAACTAAACACTGAGTATTAACTAGTATAATACTACCTTAAAAAGAAACTTAACTGAGGATTATCCATACAAAGATGGTGTGAAATGTATACTTACTTTCGCGGACGTGGATGAGTACGGCTCGTCAAATAACGCCCATATTTTTGGTTGAATACGTTGCCAAAAATTAAGTTCTCCCGCTCTATGTTGTTCTTCCCATCCGAATTTCTTCATAATATCATCTTCAGTTGGTTTATCGGTGTCTAGATCTAGTCGATCCAGTATACCTAACACATCTTGCGTATCTCGATGAGTAGTGTACGTCATCCAGCAACACGGTTCAACTTGATTCGAATCCAGGCCCCAAAATTCCAGCTCCTCCTCAAAAAGGGGCCCACATACATCAGTAGGGTAATGCAGTTTACCTGACCGATAGTAATTTAAAATCTGGGCAAACACGCCCGGATGTCGGTCAAAAAAGTACTCATTCAGAACAGGGTCGTAATTCGCCAAGGCTTCTGTTAGCCGCGATAACCTCGTGGCGGGAATTTTCTTCAGAGTGGCTTTGTACGTCTCATGACGTATACCGCCTACGTTAATTATGACGCGGTTATCCGCGTCTTGTTGGTTCATACTCATGTTCATTGTCATGGCGATCTTCCATGTGATTACATCTTTAATAACTTAGATGTAAACGGTACTTATCACTTTCAATTCAAACTTACTCCAATGAGCATCATACTAGCGCGAGAAACGCGTTCACTGTTCCGTTTTCATAATCGCATTCAAACGGAAATTGACAACACTATTCACATATAATATTATGTACACTAGTTAAAGGGTTCCTAATTAATATCCAACGTGTGTTATCCAATATCACAGGTATTCAAATATGAATTCAACTATTAATGATATAAACACATTCTATATATCGATAACTTTTCTTCCGAGCGTCTGCCTTGTTCGTGACGTCACGATAAACAGTGACTTCCTGTCACACGCCGCATAATCGATTTCACAAAATCAACAATCACCTAAATGGCAACTAAATATTTAGATAGAGATTCGACATGTATAATATCACACAATATCCAGCGAACTGCTTTTTACAGCCTCCTCGCGTATTGTTACACTGAATTGTGATGTGTTCCAAAACCACAACTAAATATATATCACAGAATTATGCCGCGTATTGTTGTTGTTGTTGTTTTAGCTGCGCCTGCTGTAGGTGATAATGACGAAGTATTATTTACTTGATGCTTAAACACATATCTATACACAATACAAATCCAGTCTCACACATTTGATCCAATGATAAATGACATGATCAAAACCTAGCTATCTAGAACTATTTTCAATTTTCAAATAATTAGATGCAGGATATCACAATAATAAGATCCTGTACCATTGAGAAAGCAGGGGAAAAACGTTGATATATTTCGTCTTTTCAAGATGTCTGTTTTACCTTCAAACTGAAACCATGACCCCTGACGTCAAATGTCAAACTCCAAGGTGTTAGTTCCGAGAAATGATATTATTCAAATACAGCGACATTTCCAAGCAAATACTGACTTTGGTGTCTAGTGGCATCTGAAATTGTACCAAAAATATCATTTATTTTAATACAATTATTAAAAACACAAATCTGTCACATAAATTTAGTTCTAGCAACATTCCCGCCGGCAGCTCTAATTTCCATAGTTAAGTCTCACAGCTTGGCATATAAATCTGTCTTGTACAGCCTTCCATACAACAGGCCAGGTAATACAATTTGTCGAATGTATAAAGCGTTTTAATTGGTAAGGCGTCCGTGCAGTGCCATTAATGACTACAATACAAAACAATTATATTGGCGTAATCGGCAAACAATTTGCATTTGGCCATTTACAAACACAAAAAAACTATGGCAAAGACAAAATACATAAAATTACAAAATTATTGTTAATGAATTTAATGACTGTAACAATCGTACACAATGTTTCCCGAGGCCCCTAAAATCCCTTTCTGTGATATATGGTTTGTGATGTCCACAGTGGGTAGTCATCGAGTGTTAGGAAATGAAACAGTGTTAGAGTTGTCATATATAAAACGTCTGGTACGTATATACATATTGCTTTTTCTAATTCACTTTTATCAATGCATTTGATCAAACAACTGTTACACACAGGCGACGTGCTTTCATTAACATACATAATTACTAGAGTATAACCTGAGTATTTATAAAGCATTATTTTTCGTGGTGGTTTAATTTTCGTTAATTTCGTGGTTCAACTTCACCACGAAATCTAATCCCAACGATTAACCGGACAACGAAATGGGGAACAAGGGGTTCCTATTATAATATCTGGAAATCCATGAAATTATGACATCACGAACGTTACATTTTACGAAAATCCGATACCCCGGAAAATAAGCGATTTTACAGTATATGATTTAAGAGAAGGTTTATAAAAATAATCATGTTTTATAATAATTTCTATAAACTCACCATGTCCCGAGGTTCGTGTAATTCGTCCAGGTCTTATGGCACCATTGATCATCTGAAATAAAAGAAAGAAAAAATAAGAATTATTTGTATGTTACCTAAAAGTGTTAATCGACATAATAGAACCACAGGTAACTGTATCATTAATAATGAGTAACCAAAAAAATTTTTTTTTATAAAATTTATAATATCTTAGATGTTATAATTTTTTTACTCTTTATTAATGATACACTTACCTGTGAGTAGAACACATGGGAATTAAATTGTATCATTGGTGAAGAGTAAAAAACATAAATTTTATAAAAATATTTATCAATGTTACAGTTACCTGTGGTAGAACCCATCTCACATTAGACAACGCTTAGACCACTCTCCTATATCAAAACATCCTAACAACTATCCACGTGTACGTCCAAATGAAATAAGTTCGGGTAAAATTTGCTAAAATCATTAGTTTTCGCGATCAGTACCAAACATTCGTGTTCAATAAATCTCAGTGCCGATATGAGATAACGCATTCAAAATGATTATATCCATAATCCGTACTTCGTGTTACCGTCGTATAATTATATAAATTTATTAAATTATTCACATGGTAAACAGAAAAACAACATACTATTAATAATGCAGATCGGAAGGTCTATGATTCAGTTAATGCCTTGTTTTATACGATATTTTCAGTCGATATTTTTCACACATTTAGCGATCGGACGATTGATAATAATACCTGTAGATAGTGTCACCACGAGCACAAGTATGGATATTCAACATCCGATTAGTTTCGTACCACAATAGCTTCGTACTCAATCGATACAATATATCAATAAATATAGCGCTTACAAAGTATTTACACCAAATACATTCATAACTATTAAAAACATAGGCTGTCAGTGCGTACCCTATTTGGACCTGAACCGATCCCCCAGCCAAATCGGAGTTACCACTGTTTATCAGTGATATATAGAGGATCTTGCATGAGTGCTCATTACATACCAGTTTTATTAAACGTGTGGACAAAATGATATGATATTGTTTTTGTCGACGAGTTTAATAAAACTAGTATGTTACTGAGCACGAATGTAAGATTCTATTTATCACATAACCTTAGAAACGCTCATTATTGATTAAAAGGATGATGTACGCTGCATATGTTTCAGCCCAAATTCAGCGGTACAATGAGCGCGACGTCATGGCGACGTTGATATTATCCTGACGTCATTGGCGGATCAATGCATGAATTGGCTAACGTCACGTCAAGCTAACTTATAGAGGATCTTGCATGAGTGCTCATTACATACGAGTTTTATTAAACGAGTGGACAAAATGATATGACACGAGGCTTTGCCGAGTGTCATATAGTTTTTGTCGACGAGTTTAATAAAACCCGTATGTAATGAGCACGAATGTAAGATTCTATTTATCACATATCCTTAGAACACGCTCAATATTGTTAAGAAGGATGATGTGCGCTGCATATGTTTCAGCCAAAATTTAGCGGTACAATGAGCGCGACGTCATGGCGACGTTGATATTATTCTGACGTCAGTGACGGATCAATGCATGGATTGGCTAACGTCACGTCAAGCTAATTTAAATATTTATTGCACGGTCTGGGAGTGCCGATCGATATTTACGGCACGGCGTTACGGCACTCCTGGACCGCAGGTTATGTGATAAAGGTAAACATGAGAAGGTTGAATTGACTGGGGCAGTAGTAGGGTACGTCCTGGCTGCCTATGATTGAAAACACAAAATGACTTCATGTATTACAATTCCAGACTATAACGTAAAGAACATGTTTATTATATGACACATTTATATTGCATTTATTAAATAAAGGCATTCCAAATTTTATTTTTGTTTAGCCTCAACTCCTTTTCGCAAAATTAACCTAACTACCCTTCAGAAAAACAGAAAAACACACAAACCCAGAAGAAAAAACAAATTTAGTATGAACTATAAATGGTTTGAAATGTATAAAACAGTTCTGTTTTCAAGCTTCAATTTCCCTCTCGACAGCGGTGTTACTAATAAGCGAAACTGATCCTATCCATCGGAATGGAGGTAATGTTGATGTTCGGCTCGGGATTTGCGCATGCAATTTCACTTTTTTCGAGCAAAACATATAGTGATAAAATTTTCTTTTTCTCATAAGCTCAAAACCAACCAGCCCGCGAACACTAAGCAGAATTTGCACAATAACGACATCTTGAGACCTCAAGATAATAATGATCTTTAGTATTTTCACATTTAGCTAGAAGTGAATTTGTTTATCAGCATTCTCTTCATGGCGCCTTCAACATGCTTAAAGCTATTTTTGTGTGCCAAAATAACATGTTTTGTACGAAATGGCATGTTTTTTCTTCATGTTTTGTCATTTTTCTTTTTGTGCATTTTGTTCCTTGCTGTTTCAGTCAACTACTTCCTTCCATGGCCGATTTCTTATTTTATTATCGGCACTAATGAAAACATGCTTAATTTAATGAAATCGTTCGGTATAGGTTTGTGAGTAATAGTCTACATGCCTGTATTCTCTTTCAAACTGTGCCGGATAAAGTCGAAGACAAGCTCTCTTCAATACATGTTATATGTGACGTCTTTCGTGACGTCACGGTCATTTCAAATTTTCCGTTTGAAATCTAAAATTCAATTACTGGGAATAATCAAACAGTAATTATACATTTTCTTCTTTAAGTGTGAGATAATAAAGGGAATATGTAGAGAATTCATCCTGGAGAAACGGATGCGTAAACTCGGTCAAACGAGAATTACAACAACATCTATTGGCGTTTAAACACGCTATATGTTTCCCCGTCTTGACGTCAAAACGTGCGTTACATAGCAGGTTAACGACGTCATAGCAACGTCGTTAATTAAAATACAGAAAATTTAATGCTAACGTTCAGTTTTGAATTGGAAATAACTTTTACAATTTAACAGTGGTACATGTACCAAAACTTGCTTATAGATTCAAACATTTAGGCTAAAATCAGCGAAAGTTGCACTTTGGGAACATATCACAACATAAGATGCTGCGAGAGCATTGTACATGATACGAGGGTATATCCGAAAGTAATGTCACTGATGCTGTTAAAACGTCCACAATGTAAGTAAAACAACCCAATTTTACACAAAGATACATGATTCTATTTAGAATATGATAGCCAAATTTCACTAAATTGCACTGATTTAGAACAATTATTGAGATATTAGCGTATGCATGATGCATACTTTAGAACGCCATTGGTGTATTTTGAATGTTTGTATAGTTCAATTATGATAATCAAATAATGCAGCACTTTTCATGTAAATCAGAATTGAATTACTGCACATTTTGATATCGTTTTTATGAACCTACGCCCATAAACAAACACACCAGTGAAGCAGTAGAATTATATATCAAGCCAGTGTTATTTTGCGAGATCTATGTTGTTTACTTTACTTGTTTACCTGCATGACGTCATCAAATGACGTGACGCCACTTTCATTGTATATCAGACGTTATGCGACGCTATGTTTGTTCTCGTTCTATATAGGCGAAATCGTCGGTCATGTTAGAATTAAGAAATAAACTATGAAAACCCGTTGTATACCGGCTGTTATACAATGGTTTGCAGTTTCGACGCGTAGGAATTAAGTGGTTAATAACAAGCGTCCGAACGACAAACCATTGAATAACAGCCGGTATACAACGGCTTTTGAATATTATATTTCGATTCTAACATGATTTAAACTCGGAATTATAGATTAACCCAGTGTTATTTTGCGAGATTTGTGTTGTTTACGTTACTAGTTTACCTGCATGACGTCATAAAAACGACATGACGTCATTTTTCATTGTATATCGGCCGATATACGACGTTATGATTTGTTCTTTGTATATATAGGCGAAATAGCTGGTCATGTTAGAATCTTAGATAAACCCACGTACTTGTAAGAAAACGAAAAACAACATAAGTAGCAACAAACGAACAATACTCAAGATACAAGATTATTTCTCTTTACTCTTATAAAAAAATACATTTACACAAAATTAACGACACCGGCACGGCATGTTATCAGACAGGCACGTAAACAGTCTAATTTTGAGTGCGTATATATGCCAACTATTTGTATAATGGCATTGTCAAGTAATAATAATTAGACTTTATTGTTCGGAACGATGAGCAAAAAAGATAAAATATAATACATGGTAAGTTTGTGCTTAAGCCAAACTTACTGCTCATGCCGGAAATAAAGTTGTTCTGGTATACTAGTAATGAATATTGCTTAAGCCTAGGTCCCACTGAGCATTTTTTGCCTCGGCGATGTACTCCCGATTGAAATCAATGAGCTATCAGGACATCCGGAACAGGTTCCTCGTGGTCTAGGAGAAGCTTCAAGGAAGTCATGAGACAGTTTGTGATATCGGAATTGTGATGAATCGGAAGAAATCGGGAGAACATCGCCGATGTGAATTCCTCAGTGGGACCTATGCTTTAAGCATTATTATGAAGGGTTAATGCATGCATTTTCGTGTTATAACCGAGGGACGCTTGGTGTCCAAGCCCTTCAACATACAAACATCCATGTGTTTGTATTTTTAAAATAATTATAATGCCGTTTTGGTGCCAGATTTTGTTACGACGACTTGCAAATAAACGTTATGTCAATTTCGATTTTGGAAATGCGCATCTATTTCTAGGACCTTCAAATACGTACAAAACATGCAAAATGCGGGTTTGTTTTGATTCATAATTTGAAACTTAGAGAAAATCAATTAGTGGTCACCAAATTTTATGAAATGGGAATTACAGTTCTTAAAGCGATCGCTGTGTGTGAGGAAATGCGCATACGTAAAACGGACATCAACAGCGTGTGAATCGTTACGTTCACGCGATATTTTCGTCCCGTCAACGTATGGGCAAATAGCGGTTTTTATTGCTTTATAATGCTGGTTTGTGCATTTATGATGTACCAGAAGCAAGGATATTGGTGAGTAAAAGAGAGAGGAAGGGGATTTGAAGGAGATATGGATGTGAAACCGACTGTCTCGGTGCTATTTGAGACATACATAGACTTATAAACTTAACGATGGCGCAATCAAAGTACGAATGACTTCAACTGCCAGCGAAATATGGCGAAATTCAGTTGTTATCTGCAAAATACGACTGACGACTGACGACTGACGACTGACGTAACCGTAATACGAAAATCAGTACGACGCAACACAATAGGTTTAATATTAGCGAAATGTTCCTGACGTCAATACAATAGGTGTAAATTCAGCGAAATATTTTTACTTCATTCGAATACGTGCAATGCCAGCGTAATATTCCTGACGTCATCAGACTACGTGTAATGGGAGCGAAATATTCCTGACGTCATAAGAATACGTGTAATGTTAGCGAAATATTCCTGACGTCAATACAATAGGTGTAATGTCAGCGAAATATTCATGACGTCATCATAATAGTGTAATGTCAGCGAAATAAATATGCCTGGTTTCGGTATGATTATAGTTAATGTCGGCAAATATGGATGTCAACGATTGTAGGAAAAATTATTGTCAGCATAATATAGTAGATATATTGTGTAGGCACACATACATTATGAACACCTCGTGGTATAGATATTCACCCAGCGCATTATAAACAAAATTCCCCTGACGTTCATTCATGTATAATAAATTAGTTGCCTACTTTTATCTTCCGATAACTGCACTATTATCTGATTGTAACTATATCTATTGCAAGCATCAATGCCTTTATTCATAACGCCGATCCATTATAGGGATGAAGTAATACGATTAACTGTGTGTTAGGACGGACTGAGGTGGTATCAACTTAAATGGCAATGATGTTGAAACAATCAGTAAAAATGTCAACACGATGAGTCACTTTATTAATATTTTCCAAATTTTCCAAAATTGGTCTGACATTACATACTGTACAGTTAGGATAATGTGAGAGTCACGCTTCATTTTATGTGTACACAAAAGATGACGACAATTGCATGGACAGGTAAAGTATGTTATTTTAACATTGAAATTATAGGTGCCTGGATAAGCCTTCATAATTGGTTTTACACCGTAATAGTGGACTCGACTACTGCCTCACTCTATGTTTTCTTACTGAACAGTACATGTTTGATTTTTTGTGTTTAATGTAACATCTTGCAGTTATTAGTGGGTGGGGTATGTAGCATAATTAGTTTCCAAGCTTCCATAAGTTGTCATACTTTACAGATGTTTTTTTATCTGATAGGAGTTAATAAGGTCCTCGTGGCTTCCCATACCTTTCTAAAATCTGGATTTTTAAAGAACCGCTTTTTACAAATAGTTTGGGTTGAAGGTAACATCATTCAATAATGAGTGGGTGGGGTATGTGCTTTTTTACCGCATCCCCGCCCCTCCAAAATGTATTTAGACACTCGGTTCGCCAATATGAATTACTTCAGATACATGTAGCATTTTCAGTTACCTGAAAGACCAATGCAGCATCGGGAATTTATTTCCACAAGAATGATAATAATCATTTTTAAAACATCCCATATTTATATTGGCTGTGATACATATTAATTAGACAGCGTCTCGATAACTGTCTGTGTTCCGCAAACAACAAGAAAAGCAACATTGCTTTCATATTGAGAACATCACGCTGAGTTTTTATTGCCGGCAGTTTTCCGATTTAGTTCTTTTAAACGTCTAAAAACTCGACTTATCGCACTACATCGTAAGTTATGCATTTTATAAAAGCTATTTGAACTGGTTATCAGATGTTTGCGTTTATTTTATGAGAAGATAAATACAATGTTTACACCTATACAGCATCATAAGCGTCATTGATGAATGATGATCCCCAATACGGAGCTTAATTGAGTTCCATGCAAAAATACTCAAATCGTGAGTTCGATTTTAACTAGCTTTGATAGTAGAACGTATTACTACACGGGCATAACACAGAGGATCTTGCATGAGTACTCATTACATACGAGTTTTATTAAACGAGTGGACAAAATAATATGACACGAGGCTTTGCCGAGTGACATATTGTTTTTGTCGACGAGTTTAATAAAATCCGTATGTAAATGAGCACGAATGTTGGATTCTATTTATCACATAACCTTAGAAAACGCTCATTATCAATCAAAACAATGATGCACACTGCATAGGTTTCAGACTTAATTAAGCGGTAAAATGAGCGCGACGTCATGGCGACGTTGGTATTATCATGACGTCATGAGCGGATAAAGGAATGGATTGGCTTACGTCGCGTTAGCCTAATTTACATATTTATTGCACACTCTGTGAATGCCGAACGATATTTACGGCACGGCTTTACGGCACTGCTGGACCGCGGATTATGTGTTAAAGTACGTCTTGCCTCATTCAACGCTCAATATGTGCTAAATCGTAGCTAAAATTTAATCGCATTTCGGACTTAAAATTAGTACAACAAAATAAATGGTAACATTCTGTGGAGTTTATTACTGCAAACGTTAAGTGCTCTTACTTGAAAGGACAAGGTTCACTAACGGCTTAATTTGGCCCTGTGATTTTTCAATGTTCCTATAATCTGTCCTATAATTCAAATACCTTAACATTTCCTGTGTAAAAAATAAACATACATATCCCAATTTCCCTTGTAATTTGTTGACAAAACTGCCAAGAATATGACGTATATGTCATGTTTAGCTAAAAATGTCATTTTTGGCCATTTTCACGACTATGAACGACGTAAATCCTTCCCAAAAACCACGATGGCACTCTTGCGACACTTTTATATTTTCACATAACCAGTGTTCTGCAAGTCTTTATATATGTACAAAATATCAAAGTGTCGCAAGAGTGCCATCGTGGTTTTTGGGAAGGTTTTACGTCATAAAAAGCCACGAAAATGGCTAAAAAGGACATTTTTTTGGTAAACTTAACCTATTTCAAACTTTTCTATATTTCCCTCGTAATATGTTGACAAATCTAAGTAGAATTACGAGGGAAATATAGAAAAGTATGCTTAATTTTTTGAAAGACAATGTTAGGCTATTAGAAACATAGGACATATTTCTAGGAAGATGCATTTCTATTTTTCGATAAAACTCAGGGCCAAATTAAGCAACAAATGAACCTTGTCCTTTGTCTTAATCTTAGGCTGAGATTTGAAAAAATCTCATTTTGAGTTGATATTGATCAATCAAGAGATCAGAACGCGATCTTGTCTTGGCCTTATCTGTATTACTTATGTCGGGATTAACAAGCGGTGCAAGCATGTTGCTTACCCGCCTAGTCCCTCGGCGAATTCACCGATCCGATCAACAGTTTTGTCGAATAAAAAAAATGGTTAAAAACTTCGCACCAAGCATTTTTAAGGTTCAATAAACTGCAATGTACTCGTGCCTGGCTCGATGCATTATCGGAAATTCGTACCACACAAATTTGAAGTGTTTAATTGCTAAGTGCGTTTTGAGAGTAATGAATGAAAATATATTATTTCTGTAAACTTCACTTCAACAGGCGGTTGGGAATGGCTGCATCAATATTATTGCACATTCCTGAATGAACTATCAGTATTGATGTATATACTTCTATTCTGGAGATATACCTAAATACCTCGACGGTAGGTAAATTATGAAACACTTTAAGATTTTATTACTATGTTGATCGTAAAACACAACAGACTCCACGGTCGGCCTGTTAGACCCCCATGTAGCAAGTGAGGAATACTTCACGCAATGAATAACGTCAAATATGCCCGCCCATGTTCGCGCGCACCCCGTATATAAGACGCGAAGAAACGATGTCTTGTCGGGACGATACAAAGGCATGATTGTACAACATGAAGACATGATTGTACAACATGAAGACACGATTGTAAAACATAAAGACACGATTGTAAAACATAAAGAGACGGTTGGTAAAACATGAATACACGATTGTAAAACATGTAGCCACGATTGGTCAACATGAAGACACGATTGGTCAACATGAGACACGATTGGACAACATGAGGACACGATTGGACAATATGAAGACACGATGGTAAAACATGAAGACACGATTGGAAAACATAAAGACACGATTGAAAAACATAAAGACTCGATTGAAAAACATGAAGACAATCGTGAAGAAACGATTGGAAAACATGAGGACACGATTGTAAAACATTAAGACATGGATTGTAAAACATGAAGACACGATTGTAAAACATGTAGACACGATTGTAAAACATGAAGCCACGATTGTAAAACATGACGCCACGATTGTAAAACATGAAGCCACGATTGTAAAACATAAAGCCACGATTGTAAAACAAGAAGACACGATTTGACGATACGATGGCATCAAGAGACAATGTGAAGGCATGATTGGACTAAACGATTGGGAGGCTGGAAGGTACAATACGGTGACACTATTGGACGCTACGTAGACACGATGGAACGCTACGTAGACACGATGGAACGCTACGTAGACATGATGGAACGCTACGTAGACACGATGGAACGCTACGTAGACACGATGGAACGCTACGTAGACACGATGGAACGCTACGTAGACACGATGGAACGCTACGTAGACACGATGGAACGCTACGTAGACACGATGGAACGCTACGTAGACACGATGGAACGCTACGTAGACACGATGGAACGCTACATAGCACATGTCCATGCATTGCAATCATACGTAATAGCAATGTTATAAGTATTTTCTTCTTATATATTGATCACCCCTAGTACATCCAATAATCACACATAATGGCAGTATAACATTTGCTTTGAAATTCACGAATAACCCAATGCCAACTCAGTGCAATCCATTTGAAAATCATCGTAACAAAAGATTACGAGACCGCGGTTCGTACCAATTATAGTTTTTGTGTATTTGAACTCCTACCGAGCAATCCCACACTATTCTGATATCGTTGTTTCAACATTTCAACAGATATATGTGGTAAACAATTCAAACGATTGTAAAACACTACGGGAAATATTGTAAATGTCTGAACACACGCTGCTAATCAGACAACTCATACAATGTAGCATTTCAACAATGCAAAAGCAACGGCTGTGAAAACAACCCACATTATTATTGCCTTTAAAAATGTTATTTATAAACATTTCGGTTAATTGTTAAATGTTTCCGACTGATTCGTAGCTTTTCGCTTCTAAGCAAGTCGTCCAAACGATTGAATCGATACTTATAAGTGAAATGCAAGCGTCCGATCGAATTGAAAATTGCGTAGTCATGTTTCAGGAAACAAGGGTAATTCTTGGTCTGGCAAGATGTTACATACACAAAGGTAATTGTTTCATCTAGTTTATGACTTGTTTATTGATATACACCGTGCAATCGAGGCAGTATCATTTAAGGATTCAATTTCATACGAGGTCATATAAAGATAAAATGCTACCTAACGTCAAACATCCGTTGATAGACGCTAAGTGATTTTTTCTGTTGAATAAAATAAACATAAGAGGTTAATAATATTTGGAAACCATGGTGAGAATGCTCATAAAATTCACGTTTATGCCAAACACAAGAGTTATCAAATCTCAAAGTTCACTGACTTGATGCTGATCACGTAACTTAATTAAAATCATACAGAGCAGTATCAATACATTGGGGATTTAGGGTAACCTGACATCGAGGTAAGTGCCGCAGGAGAAATCCATAGTGTGCGATGGTATATGACGCCAAGAGTAACTGTTAATGGCCGCAAGAGCAATACATAGTGTGCGATGGTGTATGACGCCAAGAGTAACTGTTAATGGCCGCAAGAGCAATACATAGTGTGCGATGGTGTATGACGCCAAGAGTAACTGTTAATGGTCGCAAGAGCAATACATAGTGTGCGATGGTGTATGACGCCAAAAGTAACTGTTAATGGTCGCAAGAGCAATACATAGTGTGCGATGGTGTATGACGCCAAGAGTAACTGTTAATGGTCGCAAGAGCAATACATAGTGTGCGATGGTATATGACGCCAAGAGTAACTGTTAATGGTCGCAAGAGCAATACATAGTGTGCGATGGTATATGACGCCAAGAGTAACTGTTAATGGTCGCAAGAGCAATACATAGTGTGCGATTGTCGTTGGGTAGAATTCTATTAGTAGGTAGCCTATGTAGTTTGCATAGCCCCGACACGATTGTGTATGACGCCAATAACTAATGATAAAGCAGCTCGGCTTAAATCATTAACGTTAGTTAGATACAACGTTAATAACACAAACTCAGGTGAAAAACGACACACTGACTTATTAGTATAATAATGAAATTCGACCAAAGTTTAAGTCTTATACATATGTATAATTAAAAGAAACTGTTGGCCAATACGGAAGCTCAAGTTGATATGTAATTTCAATAACGGGATGCCAAAATGAAGCACAGGAAATACTTGTATAAACAAACGGGTTAAATTACGGTATTTTTACTGGCATGTTACCACCCAATTATCCTACCGGAAAGGTACGAAGTCTACCGGAACGGTACGAAGTTGGAAGTAATCTCGTACATGACGATTATATTAGTACTGTTTTATCAATGCACTTATGAAAATCGTAAACTTACGATCATATTTTAATTATTTTTAATTTGTTTACAATTACGAAGTGTGGTAAAGGGATCTGCAATACTAATAATGATTCAGTTATTGAACCCCTACAAACCATATCCGTCACCAATTTGTAGTTGTTAACGAATTACAAAGTATTCAAATTTGAGCGTAACTTTAAGATTTCCGTAAGTGCTTTGATAAAACAGTGACTTGGAGATTGGAGACTACCCAGTCGCATTATTCTGACACCGGGCCAACCCAAAGGAGTTCACACATAAACCCACGAAGAAATGACAGTTTAAACGAGAGATGAACAATCCCTTGGTAGAAGCACAGGAACTTGCATTTATAATTATAGTTATTATATTTTAATAGTACAGTAGGCCTAGTGAAAAAAAAATATTATTTTCATTTTTTTTTCAAATTATAAATGCAAGTTCCTGTGGTATAAGCTATAGAAGTAAGAATTTGTTTTTGGAAACCATCTTCTAATCGTTGTTTGTAAATGAGTCGAACCCCTTTGGGCGACCCAACTGTCATGCGCCTCGATAATCTAGTTGTTTAGCGTCCGCTTCAAGTATGAGAAGAGATGGCTTCCATGTGAGGAAGCGACATAACAAAGTCGTTAAAGGTAGTGCTAAACGTGCTTAGTTTATACTAATTTATTAAAGGTCGATTGTGAAACAAGTTTTTCTAACTTATATTAATCACTCTCGACACCTCATTCCTGATGTTATCCATCGCCAGGAGGGTATGAGAGAAGAGAAGCCATTTTCTCTAGCAAGGGAATTTCTGGTACCGTTTTTATTTCGTCTTTGGTAAGACGCGACCTGAGATCGTGACTCGAGGCTATCGTGTAGGCGTGCTTAGCAAATTTAGTTCAGTTTGATCGTATATGTAAATTCC
Source organism: Spisula solida (assembly GCA_947247005.1). Classification (NCBI taxonomy): domain Eukaryota; kingdom Metazoa; phylum Mollusca; class Bivalvia; order Venerida; family Mactridae; genus Spisula; species Spisula solida. The sequence continues at coordinate 22,519,642 of OX365960.1, read as the reverse complement.
TGAGGACTATAAAAGATAATATTAAATTGGACAGGGAAGGAAACACTCAACTTAACCAGCCGAGCAAAGAAAACATAAAAAATATAAGAGACACAATTATGCCCAACCGAACGAGTACATGATACGCCAGGTCCTAGCTGTCATAAATCTGAAATAACTAGTTCCAGCAATCAAAACGGACTGAATGCCCAAGCGAAGTGACCTTGTTTCAACAATAAAACGACTGGAATTCCTAAAGAATTCGTTTAAGACATTACTGGTATCATATCCCTTGCTGAAAGTGCTTACTTAGCTAATTTAGTTCAGTTTGGTGGCATGACTGTGTAAATACGTTAAGACTGAAGACAGATTATGATGTGTTGTGTTTATTTTCGGAAACACCTGTCCCGTAATTATAGACGAACAGCCATTACCTTTGACACAGAAATCCTTTTACTTTTACGTCTGAAGTATTCCGTAAATTACATCAATCGATACCAATATATTTCGAATTTTTACAGACGTTTTTAGAACGAATTTTAATGAGAACGAATCGGTCATTCTTAAAATGTGTTGTATTTTCAACAGGTAGAACTTGGGATATTGTTTGCTATTGCCATAATTCCTTTATAATAAATCTAGAATGATGTTGATACACAACTTAATGATGGATGCAGTATTTGTTGAACACTAGAATATACCCACGTGGAAGCATATTTTATTATTATTGCCTCATTGATGACGTCATTAAACCAGATGTACGATTCAGATTCATTTTTACAGCCTGTGATATCTTTTTTGCCGAGTTATTTCGAAATGTTTCACATTCGCGACCGTGGCCGAGTGGTTAGGGCGTCCGCCTTGGAAGCGGGAGATCGAAGGTTCGAATCCCGGCGGAAGCTGGGTTAGAACTGATGCGGTCGGTTGGTGAGCCGCCAGCTAGTTAAAGAAGGGTTACCGTAGGCCCATCTCTACCAGGCGCCCGGTAATACGAGAAGGGATTCGGGAGGTACTGTGCGCACGAAATATAGGTGTCTCATAAGTCAAATTGGCTGGCCCTTTCAATAGGGGTGACACTATAATAAACAAGAACTTTACCTTTTACTTTACCTTTGTAAAGGAGTTTTTTCCCTAATTACTCGTATTCATTATTTGTCTTTACACCGAGTCTCCGAGACTTACTTAAATCTCATGATATTTCACGTCATCACTCGTTCATAAAATAGTCTACTTTCGTCTCGTCAGAATCTACATTCACTTCGGGCTTTGCCTTTGCATCTCAGTGTATTTATTCGCACCAATGACATTACTACATTGGTCTGGTAAATCATGAAGAAACATGTACAAAAGGAAAAGGTAGTATGATTGCGACTAAAAATACTTCGGACGGTAGAGGGGAATCGGGATTCGTATCAGTTGGGAGAACTTGGTGGGAATAAGCACGATGGCAGGAACAAACTGATAGGTGCTATGAGTCCATACAATTATAACATAACAAGAACCAAACGACTGTAAAGAGTAACCAAAGTATTAAGAGTTTAAGCAAAAAGGTAAAGAAATCATAAGTCGAGCAAATCTCGCGTGATTTCACAAGAAATTACCAGGTACAAGCTGCACATCAATTGATTTCTCTTCGATTTCGATATAATTAAATTAGCCGCACCTAGAAGCGAAGGTCTAGAAATCAATCCAAACGTACAGTGGATTCGGACATGAACCTATTTCGGATAATCAAATTATCACTGATTGAGATGAAATTATCGGCGTCCAGAAAAGCAGACAATTTCTGTATTTGCTGTCAATTCGTGATGAATCTGACTCTTGCTATCAAGTAAGACGAATCGATCTTCTTGTAATAAAGACATTATACATATAAATCGATTTCCTGTTGCAATGGGTATGTTTGCGGCTGATGAAGAACAATGATTTGAAGGCTTAGACCAATAGAACATTACTCATATACATTTGTTGAGGACGAAACAAGGAACACACTCATCGATGCTATGAGTCAATTCTTAACAAGCACCAAGCGGCAGTAAAGAGCAACCAACCGATGAATATACATTTGTTGAGGACGAGGCCAGGAACAAACTCATCGGTACTATGAATCAATGTATAACAAGCTCTAAACGAATGTAAAGAGAAACCAAAGTACTAAGAGATTAATAACCAGAATACAGGGAGTCCATTACGCTAAGACAATAGCGTATACAACTAAAATAAATATTAATATACCAGATTTATATAGCGCCTGTTTCATGCGAACACACGTTCAAAGGCACTTTACATTATTTTGTTGCACAAGGGCGCAGGTGCATCCTCTACCAGTGCAGATACAGCATGATCTGACAAGAGGGACAGACTGAGAGAAAGCCCCTGAAGGGAGAGAGAGACATTAGATACAGGCATGTCCGGCACTGCTGAAGTGCGACTAGCTCTTATTTCGAATGGACAGCCTGGTTCTTTAATGTGCCCGGTGTATAGCACCGATACACAGCTTCCTGGCACTTCCAGATACTTTGCAGACCACACGGCGGCCAGATATAGCGGGAAATATTAGAAATATTTCAGAAATGTCAAGTTCCGATGCCAGGGATTAAACCCACGACCTCTGGATTGACAGCCCAGTGCGTTACCACTGAGCTAAATCCGCTTAACAAGCTAAAACAAGCAAGGTGTCGCTGTGGAGTGGAAGGTTTGTGTATTCGAGGTGCTGTAATTGTTTGTACGATCAAACACATACATAAACAACATAACTACAAAGAACAAAACAAGGTATGTATTACTCGACATGTCTTAAAGGAATTCCTAGTCTTTGAATCAATCATTCCAGCCATATCGGCAATATTTTGCCAAATACAATCATATAAAGGCGTTCATTACACTGTAAATCTTTACAGATAGCGTATGTCAATTAACAACGTGTTCGCCCTTCGACTGCATTTCTGACGGTGATCAATTTGGGAAAAAGTTGATAGGCTACGTTATTGGAATACAGTATCACCATCAAACGCATTAATCACGCCGTATATTGGCACGAGCCACCGAACTTTCTGTTGGAGCAATATATTATATGCACGTGTTTTGCATACATACGAGCGCAGTTTTTATATTGTATGCATACTTATGAACGTAAATATATAAAACATACTCGAATCAATCTTCGCATAAAATAAAAACTTACTCAGATAACATAGAAATACTAACATTGTATCTAATTTTTAGTAGCATATGTTGTTAGTGAGACTAAACTTTTTTCTCTCGCAGTTTTATGCAAATGTCAACGTAATGACAAATGTCAATTGATTACCCACCTTTTCTTTATGTTATAGGTATACAGTAATAAGTGTATAGCCTGCGTTTTATATAGGAATACAAAATGAATGAGTTGCGTAGATAGTAGGATATGAAATAAGCGAAGTCAATTACAAACTACACATAACAGTACCGTCAGAAACGGTAACAAAGAGAATACATTGTATAGCATCCTAGGAGAAAATCTCCTGTCTTAACCAATCATATAGCTGCTTTATGGAGTTAATCTGATGTCTTAACCAATCAAATTGCTGTTTTATGGAGTTATGCTGATGTCTTGACCAATCAAATTACCGCTTTATGGAGTTACTCTGTGCGGTTTCAACCAATCACATTGCTACATTAATGAGTAAAACTCCGGTCTTAACCAATCACATTGCTGCTCTATAGAGTAGCACTGATGTCTCATGACCAATCACATTGCTGCCTTATCGAGTAACGTTCCGGTATTAACCAATCAATGTGCTGCTAAATGGAGTAACGCTGTTGTCTTAACCAATCACATTGCTATAACATGTGTTACTCCTCTCCAGTCTTTACCAGTCACAACGCTCCCTTTGAGTCAGTCTCTGGTCTTAACCAATCAAAAAGAGTCCTTATGGTGTAACTCTCTAGTCTTAACCAATCAAATTGCTGCTTTATGGAGTAACTCTGATGTCTTAACTAATCCAATTGCTGCTTCATGGAGTAGCACTGATGGCCTAACCAATCAAAGTTCTGCTTTATGAAGATGTTACTCACATTGCTACCTTCTAGTTACCTTCTAGTCTTAATCGATCACATTGCTGCTTTATGGAGTAACTCGGTTCGGTCTCAACCAATCACATTGCTATCCTAAGTGAGTTACTTTCCGGTCCTAACCAATCACATTGCTGCTTTATGGAGTAACTCGGTTCGGTCTCAACAAATCACATTGCTACCCTAAGTGAGTTACTTTCCGGTCCTAACCAATCACATTGCTGCTTTATGGAGTAACTCGGTTTGGTTTCAACCAATCACATTGCTACCCTAAGTGAGTTACTTTCCGGTCCTAACCAATCACATTGCTGCTTTATGGAGTAATTCGGTTCGGTCTCAACCAATCACATCGTTACCCTAAGTGAGTTATTTTCCGGTCTTAACAAATTATAGTGCTGCTCTGTATAGTAGCTATGTCTTAACCAACCAAATTGCTGCTTTATGGACTAACTTTCTAGTCTAAACCAATCAAAGTGCTGCTTTATGGAGTAACACAATTGTCTTAACCAATCAAATAGCCTCTAAAAACGTTATGTCTCGTACTAATGTAAATACCTACTATATGAGCAAAACATAAACAGCGTGTTATCATTCATTTATTGACCCAGACTATGAGCCTTCTTGTTTTAATTATAAGCAGTACATAATGCCAATAACATTAGTCTTTGTTTTCATATCTTGCGCTATAGAAATTCCTAAAATGAGACAAGGTTAATAAAGAATATTACTGTAGACATTTGTATTGTTATTTGTGGTGTTTAAATTGCTTCCTGTTTCCCTGCTCGAATTATTTGTCTGTATCGCTGGATCGTTCACGGTGTGGACATACCACGTGGTATGTGACGCATTTTTTGGCTAAGAACGCAAGTAGATAATTATGTATCTATCAATAAAAAGTGAAAAAAACGGATGTTTTTTTTTATTTGTTGACCGATTTAACGAGATATCATTAACGCTCACGACGAGTATGTATGATATCCATGTCACTAAATAATATATGCAAAAGCTTACAGTTTTCGGCACAAACCGACTCAACAGCTATTTAGGACGTTGAGCCGGTTTCGGACAAAAACTGCTACATTTCTTGAAAAATATCACTGGTTTTCATACTGGTTTCTTCAAGTTGATGGTCACAGTCTAATATACCGGTCAAGTACATAGGTCTAATACACCGGTCTTGTTGTATAGATGTAAGCGCATTGAGAACTCGTGTTTGCGTGTTGGATACATGACCGCAACATACTATAGTCGTCAAAATGACACGTGTACTGGTATGGCCTTACGTAGCTTTGATTAACTTTTGCTAAATGAGCTTAGTGTCCGTACAAGTGAAAAACTAAATTATTCAAAGTTATATTAATAGTAGATCTTACAAAATACATGTGGAAAGTCAACAAAACCTTTGCAAAAAGGCTTGCTGGATTAATTAGGTAAACCTGGTAAAAAAGTTACCTTTCACGTTATAGTTTGGCCTACATTTGTGATTGCAAATAAGAATTGCAAGTGTGTTTTCACTCAGAATTATTATTTCAGCATTTTTCAAGGTTTGAAAGGTAGTTTATATAATTATGTGAATGGTCATCTAGAACACAGTACTTTTTTGCTGCTTTGGTGTACGTCTAAGTTTCTGTATGTAATTATTTAGGCCTTTCGGTCAAAGATAACCCATGAAAGTGCAAGCACTTATTTCCAATGGGGTCCTGTTTTTTTGCTGAAGGGACAGCGAGTAGAAGAAAGAGTTGTGATACAAGGAATCCGGGTGCGTTACCCTAGCCCGTTCCGAATAGACTCCTTGGTTCTTTAACGTGCCCAGTGTATAGCACCGATACATGCGAGAATACCTCTGGGTTTCCAACCAGTTCATCTCTAGTTGGGTGGGACACACTGAAAAGCGTTTCAGAAATGACCAAGTGTCCCGGCCGAGATTCGAATCAGGGACCTCTCGATTAGTAGTCAAGTGCGTTATCCACTCGACCACCATGCCACCCATCTCTAAATGCATCATATCAAAATAAATGATGTTTACACAGCACGCTTCAGGCATCGACGCCTTTCAATACACTATTCAATCGACGCATCGATACGTTAGTTAAGTAAATCAGGATGTCCGGATGCTGAACTTCGAAGTTCTAATCAGTGCATTTCATACGATGAAATCTCTAACCAGTGCATCATTCACACACCAGCTGTATTGTGCTAACAGGTTTATCCCCGATTTGCTTCTTAGAGGATTTTAAAAGATAAATTCCAACGATAAAACAGCATTTCATCACTTGTTACCTATGATAAGCTATAAGCATTTTCAGTCTGTACGCCTAATTGGCAGGGATACGCCGTTGTTATAAGCCATTTGTTCAAAGGTGCATTGCATTTCGTGTTTCTGAACCGCATGAAACAATCGTATAATTACAGTAAAACCTCGGTAATACGAGCAGCGATTATTCGAGCAACCGGCCTAATTCGAGCAAATTTCAAACTTATTTTCGTTATAAACACAGCTACAATTAGTCATAACAACAATTCATCATTGACTTCGGATATTTCGAGCACCTGGCTTAACTCGAGCATTTGGCTTGTCCCGATGGGTCCTCGAGATAACGAGGTTTTACTGTACACAGGTTCGTTAATGTTGTTGAACTAACAATTTACATACAGTTCAAAAATCCAATCTCCTGATATAAACATTATTGTATAATGTTACTTGTGTTGAAATAATCATTATTCCGCGGTGGTTAAATCCCAGTATGAAGCCGTTTTTTTGTTTCGTACGGATATCTTGCTTTCATCACAATCGGAACGTTCCGTAAGGCATTTATCGCTATTCACGTACGTACATAATTGTACGAGGTGTTCCGAATGCTATCAAGTTGCAGCTAAAACTAAGTTTATACCGGTCTTGTACAAGATGAAGGGATAGATATATAGATTGATAGATTGGTGCGTTTGGCTTCAGAATGTTTTAAATCGTCTAGACCTATAACTCATACAGTCTGACCTATTTTGTATATACACGTCACACATGTTACCAATTAGCAACTAATCAATGTTAGAATAAAATCAAAACAATGGGTGTTCAGTCGACTTAACGGTTTTCGGTAAGACAATAAAAGGACTGAGAAAGCAATCATCTCGCTTTCTTTAAAGAAAACATCGGAACGTAAATTTACAAATTGATTATACAGCTGGTTTAATACTTTCTCAGAGTCTGGAGGTGAAAAGGCTTTTTACAAAGTCTCTGACTCTGTATGTACATACTTATATATAAGTAACTAAGTACTTGCGTGTACATATAGTATGTTCCTGTAAATACTGTTCTAAAAAAGGTAATAGAAATTCGGACAGGAAAGATAGCACTCAACTTAACCAGTCGAGCACAGAAAACATAAAAAATAAATATACCAGATTTAAATAGCGCCCTTTTCATGCGAACGCACGTTCAAAGGCACTTTACATTATTGTGTTGCAGCCACAAGGGCGCAGGTGCATCCTCTTCCAGTGCAGATACAGTGTGATCTGACAGAGGGACAGACTGAGAGAAAGCCCCTAAATGGAGAGAGATAAATTAGATACAGGCATGCCCGGCCCTGCAGAAGTGCGCCTAGCTCTTATTTCGAATAGACAGCCTGGTTCTTTAATGTACCCGGTGTATAGCACCGATACACAGCTTCCTGGCACTTCCAGATACTTTGCAGACCACACGGCAAAATATAGCGGGAATATTATATTTCAGAAATGTCAAGTTCCGATGCCAGTGATTGAACCCAAGACCTCTGGATTGACAGCCCAGTGCGTTACCACTGAGCTAACTCCGCTTATAAAAACACCACATACCACATGCAGTTACACGGCACAATACCAAACATAAAACTGAACGACAAAATGAACTCAACCGACGAAAGTTTCCGCTGTCAGAACGTCCAAAGATCCGAAAGTCCAAGTCACAAATGTCAGAAAGCAAAAACCTTACAAAATGTGTATTAAACCTTAAGTTGGTCGTTATATAGAAAAGCCCATTGATGTTTTTTCACTAAACCGACTGCACACCGCATCATGAATAAAGTATACTTAAGGTGGAACCCCACTATAAAAAAGACCCATTATACAAATCTGGTATCATATTAAATTGTGGTTATTAAATCCAAATTCATCGTCGCGTCTTATATCTCCGTGTGTAGTCCCATGAGGTTACTATGACAACTTGGTTGGTTTGGACCCATAAACATATGTCTCCTATCAACTATTTTTTTTATTACCAAAGGACCATAACTCGAGCAAAAACCACCAAACCCTTAAGTCCTGACAACAGCTAGGCTTAGTTACTTTTCTCGTTCGGTTGTGTGTTGGGCATTATAAGTGCCGTGTAATTGTAGTACATGTGTATGTGGTGTTTTTATGTTTTCTGTGCTCGGCTGTTTAAGTTGAGTGCTGGCTTCCCTGTCCGATTTTTGTTATCTTTTTGGTACCAAAAGTTTCAAGAAAATTCGACCAATGATAAAGGAGAACAAACGCGGACAGACTTTGTGACACCCGTTCAAAACAAACGCCCCGCACGAAATCAATATGTCTCCCCTACTTCATTGTACTAAACTCATTTTGTTCAATACAGCTAATACAGTTGTTAGTATCTCAAAACAAAATTTAAAAACTATCTCCATTACTAAGTTGTATAGAGTGCTGGGCTGGTATCCAGGACGAAAAGGTCACGTGACCTTGCCCATGGATCAGAGCCAGTTTTCGTAATCGTTAAAATTTCCCACATGGAATAATGCGGCTTTATTTTGGGAAATCTTAGCAAAGCGTTTCTTAACTAACAACTATAAAACGTAACGACTTACGTCATTAACCTACAGTCGTTATGTCATAATAAACGTGCAAAATAAATGAGAAACTACATTTTTCTTACACAACTGCATGACATAAGGATCTACCGTGATGTTCGGAATGCTCTGTTGCTTACAATTTACTTCCAAAGAAAATATTTTTATTGGATTAATATCCTGATACTAAATTTACCGTAAGGCCATCGTTTTTCAATTATTTGTTGGCGGTACAAGGACCCCATACTCAGAATAGAACCCGCTAGTTTGTTTCTTAGGTACCATTTCTTGGCTCTATGACACACTTACTAAGCTCATTGCTGCTATGGTTTTGCTCTTTCATGACACCGTTATGCTCTTTGGTGCCAATGCCCGGCTCTTTTATTGGCACCATTGTTAAGCTCATGGCTGCTATGGTTTTTGCCTTTGGTGACATTGCTTGGCTCTTTGGAACAAATGCTAAGCTCATTGCTGCTATGATTTGGCTCTTTTATGCCAATGTTTTGCTCTTTGGCACAATTGCTAAGCCCTTTGCTTCTATGGTTTGTATCTTCGATGTTTGACACAATTACATAGCTCATTGCTACTATGGTTTTGCCCTTTGGTGCTAAAGTTTGGCTCTTTGGAACAAATGCTAAGCTCATGGCTGCTATGGTATTAGTCTTTGGTGACATTGTTCAGCTCTTTGACACAATTGCTAAGCTCATAGTTGCTATGGTTTGGCACTTTGGTCTCTATGACGTCATTGTTGCAACAGCCTCAAAGCCGACACTAAGCATTACAATCGTTTCAAGGTATCAGTATTAATAGGTGTATCAAGAAATGAAATCTAAAACGAAGAAACTGCCTACCTCCTATATCCGAAATTAAAGGTAGCCAGGTAAACAAAAAAATATATAGAATGGCCTCTATAAAGTCTAAAATACATGCGTGGTTTATGCGCTGCGGTAATCATGGTAAGAATTAACACTGTTTGAGGCAGCTAACTTTGCATGACTCCAACTGTTCTAGACGCGCATGTTATTATATTATGAGGATTAACAGTTCATAATACAATCTAGGCCACGCCTAAAATGTACACGTTTATTTGCGGTACTTAATTAAATTAGTCCCTGCTGAAATAATACGTGGTAACTCCGTGTGCAAGATGTGTGCGTTCTTAAAATACAAAACCCAAACTTTGGATATTCTACTAAGAAAACCACGTGACGTGGCACACGCCATTACTTTTAAAGAGGTTTACCCAAGTAACATATTTAGAGGATGACTCGTTGAATGAACGCCTGATAACTTAAGAGAACGAGAGCACATGGTGATATTGATAGACAGTAAGAACAGTGGCTTGTCAGTGGTTTGCCAGTGTGTGCCGCCTATTTTAAGACTTCTTTAATCAAATTATAAAGCTATAAAACTTAAATCAAAGCACTGTACACATTTTCCGAGCAATATTAAGAAATACTGACAGTCCTGATTGTAATAACGAAAGATGTTTGTAAAACACGTAATCCCTGGCAGCCCAATAGTAAGAAATGGTAAAGGTCACAGTGACCTTACCCGTTGACCTTCTGACCTCAAAATCAATCGGGGCCATCTACTGTTGATGGCCAACCGCCATGTAAAGTTTGAATATCGCAGGGCAAATCGTTCTTAGCTGAACGGAAAACATTCGGTCTACCGACTGACCGACCGACCAACAGACCGATCGACCGACAAGTGCAAAGCATTATACCCCCTAATCAAAGATGGGGGCATAAAAATGACTGTTGACATCATACTAGTAATTGACTAACAATAAACACACCCGGCGGTGGCACAGAAAAAACACTATTCGTTTGGCTAAATTCGACTCAAATGCTCAAAGACATTGTATCGACTTCCACGGAGAGTTACCTTTTGGCGCTTGATTGCTTAGAATGCAGTTAAATTACTATGAATGGCAACACATTCATTTTACGCTACAGTATATATAAAAGCCTATTTTGTCTATTACGATAGACCAACTGTAGCTACCAAACTTATCAATATTATATCTAGATCATATCAGGAGTTTATAGCGTTTTTAATCGTCGGTGTAACGAAAACTAGTTAGAATGATAATTGGTTGCCAATTAAAAACCTCTTCCGGGTGTAAACTCTCAAGATATATATACACAGACGATTCTAATTGATAAGAATTTGCAGACTTCGTACTTTTATTTGATTTTAAGCAAGTGATATAACTGTTCGTTTCATATGGTCAACATGTGTTATAAAGGAAAAATATCGGGGCCGGGGACTTGTTTTGAATTGCACCTGGTATTTAGATAGAGTGTGTTTTGAATTAGTACCATTTCGTATGGATAGTAAACGCTTCGATACTTATATCGGATCAGATCGGGTATTCTGGTCGTAGGTTGTGGAAATCAACCTTCCAAGTATGTAATATTAAGTATGTTGCTATAAATAGTAACACATTGCTATAAATAGTAACACATTGCTATAAATAGTAACACATTGATATAAATAGCAACACATTGTTATAAACAGTAATACATTGATATAAATAGTAACACATTGCTATAAATAGTAATACATTGATATAAATAGTAACACATTGATATAAATAGTAACACATTGCTATAGATAGTAACATATTGGGTATCAGATTTATTTCGTATGATAGGGAATATTTGAATACTAGTATACGGTTATCGATTTTAGATTCATTTTGTAAGATTCACAATTTGAATAGGGAAACAAGATATTTTAATATGCTTTTATTTACCCTCACCACCGGAAATCCATATTGACGAGCCCTCCCCCCCCCCCCCCCCCTGCAGAGGTTACTCAGTTTTTGGGGTATGGTGCATAAAACAGAAGATGCCCCAGTTCCAGAAAGGCATCACTGATTCTATAACGTGCCTGATGTAAAGCATCTTACACGGGACCTCGACTTATAAAGTCTCGTCTGAAAGACTGTTAGGTGGGGAACACTGAACCCACAACCTACGGATCAGCAGTCAGTAGCTCTTACCACTAGACCAATGCAATACAATACAATACAACGAGGCCGCAGTTACTCCGTTACGTCAATCATGTTGACGAATTTCGGACTCTGATTTTGATTCGGTCACGATTGTAACAATTCCTAATTACTCAATGTACCTAATTATGCGTCTATTTCTGTTAGCGTAAGTTTCCCTATAAAGGAATATGTCTAATCGTGTCCCAAATCTTGAAACAATCAACGACGTACAACGTTAATTAGTCGTACGACCCATTTCCTGAATCTGATATGATGTGATTTTTCTTAGGGAATGTCTCAAAGTGGTTATGACTTCAGTTCAAGATTATACAGTAGAGCGAAAATAACGATCACGTGACCATTATTGCCTCCCCGCCCTGATGCATGAAACACGTGATCGTTGTCAATAAAATTAAATATTATAACAATTGCGGGTGCAACCGATAGATGGCGCTTGTCGTTAATTTCCGCCAAATTCCGTTTTGTGAATGGTACCTGACTTTATAATACTCTCAAATGTCACATTTGGCCAATAATTGCCAATTTTATCAATGAACTGGAGTGGACGAAACTAGGACAATTCATTCTGTGTTACCGTATCTGGTCAGGAGTGCTATTTTTGTCTCCGCGCGTGCATCTATTGTGACTGAAAAAAACCACATGCTCCGAACAGTGGTCTGTCAGATGTCATTGACATATGTTGCATGTGGTTTCTACAGAAATGACCATCGGCCAGCATCGCTCACACTTCTATGTGCCAGATCGCTAAATACGTCACACCTTGTATACATGATACTGTGGACACGCATTGATTGAAGAGTGCAGATCGTACGTCAGCATCGCCTGTGGATATACACGAATGAAAACCTGCTGATCCCAAAATAAAAGATACGGACAATCTATACGTGATACAAATGTTCATTTTCTGTCGTTTGTTATAACTATTTATTTGGCACCAATTTAATTGCAACATAAATCCTTACAAATAAAATAAATAAAAATACCAGATTTATATAGCGCCCTTTTCATGCGAACGCACGTTCAAAGGCACTTTACCTATGTTGCAGCCTCAAGGGCGCAGGTGCATTCTCTACCAGTGCAGATACAGCATGATCTGACCAGAGGGACAGACTGAGAGAAAGCCCCTGAAGGGAGAGAGAAACATTAGATACAGGAATGTTCCGATGCCAGGGATTGAACCCACGGCCTCTGGATTGACAGCCCAGTGCGTTACCACTGAGCTAAATCCGCTTATATAACTTGTATTAAAGTTATATACCAGTAACATATTTATAGATTCCATCGTTTTAAACAAGCTTATTTGCCTAAGTTATTGGTTTAATTGTCAAGCTTCATAGCGTTCGTTTTCGACATCACATATTTTCGTGGGTATTAAATTTCGTGGAATTAGATGAGAACGCATTTTTGAGGGGTCGTAAGTTCGTGAATTACAAAACATGGAAGGGTAAACCTAAGCCCCTTTTTAAGGATGTCGATAAATTGTGGGGATTATATTATGAGTTCAACGAAATCAACAAAAATTCAACTCCCGCGGATAATAATGATTTCACAGTATAGTACGGAACACGTGCGCTCTAGTTTTAGAATTTAGAATACAATACAATGTGTTGTACTGGTAAATGACTGAGACTATGCTAAAGGTCTAACACCAAAGTGGGTGTTTATTCCAAGTATTTATATGTTCATAATAGTCTACCGCGAAATCCACTAGCTTAAAAAGCGCGAAACCATTTCTAGGAAGGCAGCATATCAATTTTGTATTAGTTATCTGGAATTTATACAAGCGTGACAAAATAGAAAAGGTTTATCATGTACTGTTGAGTAAAATGGAACAGTGCAAGATAAACCTGGGCTGGTTAGCAGAAAACTTAGAAATTTCTTAAAATCTTATTTTTTCTTAAGTATATCAGCTTAGCAAGAAAATCAACATGCTTAATATATTGCATAGTTTTGAAGCATTATGTAAGCGGCTATTATATTCATTAAGAAAACATGGATTATTTTTCAAATTGTGGGAAATATGAGCTGCACAAATTATTGACTTAAGTCAAAATATTTAAGTTTTCACTTAAGATGCTTCGTGAATACCAGCCCTGATCTATACATTTGCTGTACATTACCAGTGCAGCAATACAGGTTTCACAGAGTGCTGGAAAAAAACGGTCAAGCCGCTGAAAAAGATCTTATATTTTGTTCAAAGCAAATAATTTTCCCCTTAGCGTGGCGTATATCGATGAAGAAATAAAATACTTATGACTATGTTTGTTTTCCAATGTTGACAAATTTCGACTTGAATCTGTTGCCAAAAGTCACGTATTGTTGCTACACTGTAAACTATCGACCTGTTACTAAATTAAAACGACACGAGGGGTGTCTTTCGTATGCATTTCCCTTCACGGTGCTAAATTAAACACTAAATTTGAACATGCGGCTTCTCTAAAACACACACGAGAGAGGACAACTTCAGAAATGAGGTGTCTATAAGGATTGGTATAAGTTGCATAACTGGGCTGGTATTCACAAAACATCTCAACCTCATTTCAAATCTTGCTATGTGTCTCCTAGATAATTATTTTTATTATTATTATACCATATTTATATAGCACTTTTATCATGTAATTACACGTTCAAAAGTGCTGTACAATCACATTTAAGACATGGTTAAAACAATTGTACATAGATAAATGCATGCAAACATTAAAAATGTTTATATACATGTAAACATAATACAAATAACACAAAGAACCCCCACACCTCCCCTCAATTACCCCCCCCCCCTAAATTGGGTGTTTCAAGAGCAGCGTCACATACCACTGCCACGAGAAACTAACTCCAAAGGAATAGTGACACTTCCTTTAAGGAGACAGGAAACCCCCGACACTATTTACTACTGAAATTTACTAATTTCTATTGGAGACTGGACTCAAAATTCGCATCACAAAAGAGAAAAAAACATTATCCATTATTACAGTGAAATTTAAATGTGAAATGTGTGCCTCCGTAACTCCATGCTTACCGTAATCTGGCGACCTGGGTTCAAATACGGGAAGAGGCACTCATATGCCTGCCATTTTCAGCAAAAAGCTGACCGGCAAATAAAGGCTATGCTCGACATTAAGAATTAAGAGTTGATCTCATAATTATTCTAACACTGATTTGAGCATTTCTTATTGAGACGCTTCGGAAGATCAGGACCAGGGCTGGTATTCACAAAGAATACCGGTATTCTTAACACATAAAGAAAAAATCGGATTTCATTTAATTTTAAAATATCGGTTAGTGTAGCAGATAAACACTAGAAAAGCATGTTTATTAGTTTTTGAGCTACAATTATCAGTGGTAAAACATTAATTATCATTCTAATTGTGAGAATTATGTGCAGCAAGAATTATGTGCAGCATAATTTATCAGTAATAAGGTATATAGAAGGATTGAAATACTAGTAAGTTGTAAAACTGGGCGCTCGGCCTGGTATTCATAAAGCATCTAAGTAGAAACATAGACAAATTTTCTTTAAATATCCGTTAGTGTATTGGCTAAATAGAAAAGTAAGTTAATTACTTTTAGAGCTACAGCAACAAATATACTTAACAACGGTTAGTTATCCTAATTGCGAGAAATATATGTAGCACAAATTTTATTTAGAATATACTGTGACCTAAAAAGCCGATTTCTGTCGGTTAATTAAAATTTACTTAAAGGGCATGCCCAGAAACTGGAGTGTTTTGGTTTGCTTACAGCAAAATTGCGTTTATCACATGTAAAACCAACTATTTCCGAAAAGTCAATGAAGAATTTGACTTAATTAAATTTACTCTATAACGCACGCTTCGATATTTTGTACATCGATTTGAATAAAAGGCTGTTTTATTGACAACAACGATATTTAGTTATTCTTAAAAAAATATTATAAAAAAACAAGCGGAATGTTTCGTATCTTTTTTACAGGGTTTTCATTATTTGACTTAGGTATTAAAATGATACCAATTTGATTGCTATTCGAGACACTTCAGTTCCTGGGCATGCCCTTTTAATATGTTCTAACGATTAGCTAAACTCACTGCATTGGTATATAATGGTAATTAACGTATACTCGTTGGTATATTGATAACATGACGTAAAAATACATTTTAAAACAAAAAAACAAACTTGTAAATCATTTTCAAATTTAATTATAACTGTTGTAAGCATTATTTGAAGCAAGTTATTAAAACTCTCGCCAATACTGAGACACAGTAGTTGTGGGTTATGAATATTTACGATCCCTTAAGACTGATTTATATACAACCGGTACTCGTTACTCCAAACATACACAGCACACATCATGATTTATGCCTCCTTTAAACTATCTTGAAATACGACCCATCAAATTTATCACCATCAAAATGTTCACTTTAAGTGTTCGGCCATACCAAAAATGTCCTTTCCTAGCACTTTTCCGATGAAATACGTCATAAACATTACCCACAATTCTTTATACTTGTCACGTGACGGCCTATACAACAACTCAGATAGATAAAGTGGATTTTTTTTCTATTTTACAGGTTTTTTCACCAATGTACGCCATACGGAAGAAATAGGCATCGACATTCCCAGAGAGAAAATGCTAGTTTAATAGAAAACAGACACCAATTTCTCACAATCACACGCGTGAATGTTCCTTGAGCGTGTACACCAATCTTGTCGAATGTGTTGATTTACAGTTGAGACTTGAGCCAAAGTTTTCGTCATTCCTAATATTCTGTTTATCTTTTAATACTGGCAACTGCTTCAAATGATAATAAGTTTTTCTAGTGTGTTTGTGCAACCAAACAGTTGTTATCCTGCTCAATTATCCCGATCATTTTTACACACCAATGATGGTGTACAAGTGAACTAAACGGGTATTGGCTAAAACCCGCCCTGTCCGTGATCAATAGGTTGTTATCGCGATAAAAGTATAAAGGATAATTGACTTCGACGATATATACAGACAAATTTATCATAAAACAGAATAATGCCTTTGATAAATACTTCAGACAATGCTTAACAAGTTATATTGAAATTATCCAGAACATGCATATCGAATATTAATAGCAACATGCAAGCGTCCACATGGTGCTCTGAGCTGTATCAACTAAACACACTCCAAGCGTTTTATGGTTGTTTAATTCTGTAAATTTTCGACCCCCTCCCTACAGAATACGTGGCCATTGACGAACATTATTCTCACAAAATCATGTAACATTTGAATCTAGTATATTACTGGTTATCGAAGTATTTACGAGAAACAAAACTCGAGACATGACAAAGTTTCCCAATCTACCCTCAAGTGTGCATCTAATCATTGCATTAGTTATCACGAAACGATTTTAATATAATCAGTTAGGCAGCGAGTTATCCTAAAAAACAAGACCAATCCAATGGCCCTTCAAAACTGGTCTAACCGAAAATACGTTCAGAATTAAGATATCACGGAATAAAATAGAAAAACTCCTTGATAGATCATACAATGAATAAGTTTTAACAAGAACTTTTAAGAAAGCATGATAAATGACAAAGTGAAACTAAAGATGACAAATGCTTGCTAAAAATAGGATCTTGTTGACATTCATGAGAAGCAGGACTTTTCTAACCTTCAATGTGATGTTTTCTGGAGCAAACAAAGTGCTTGGTCATCAACTTTTCCCTGCCATAGCATGCAAAGACCTCAAGGGAAATCTCCGCTTTAGGCAGCACATTTGTTCCTATAAGAAATATACGTCCGGTCGTGTTTTGCTCAGGAATATTTTAGAAACGTTTCCACAGTTTAACCTCAAAGTCGGTATCACATGATATGAGCATTACATAATTCTCAGTAGCTCCTTCTTGTGATTTGTCTGAAATTTAATGACTTGCTAGGAACTACTTTTTGTTGGTGTATGAACGTGTGTTGTAGGACAACGTGACTGCGTAGGAATAACAAATATTTAAAATAACCACCTGCCCAAAATGACCTAACAATAATAAAACTAAACACCAACGGCTTAGAAATTGAAATGCAGTCGCCATATCGTCTGAAGAATGTTCTCATTTTTAGCAAAACACAAAATTCTACGAATAATTACGGCCATATTTACAAACAGACATGCTAATAGCCGTCGTTTCCGTTCCGATTACCGTTATCATTAATTGCTATGTCGGTCGGTCAATCGGATTGATTTTCGTTGAAAGCAGATTCACCATCTATCAATTATTAAATCTCACAATTATTGGGTTAACTTTCAATTATTTTATACCGTATGATAAGCAACCGACTTTATCGAATGTTGAAAGGCTAATGTCATTAGCTTGACGATTTATTTAGTTAATTTGATGCGACGAGGCATAAATCACGATACCTCGCCCAGTGAGGGAATATATTTGCTCGTTCGGATCATCTAGATATGCTTCATTAACGAAATTTTGATATTTTGCCACGGAGTCGAAATCCCCCGTCGCATTTCGTATATACGCCAGATAGCAGTCTGACCGATTTATTCCGACCGTGTTTCCTATTTTTAA
The DNA here is from genome assembly GCA_947247005.1 of Spisula solida. NCBI lineage: Eukaryota > Metazoa > Mollusca > Bivalvia > Venerida > Mactridae > Spisula > Spisula solida. The sequence continues at coordinate 22,501,246 of OX365960.1, read as the reverse complement.
TTTAAATACATCTTGGTCGTCTTTTCGAGTCTAAGGGCGCGTTCGTAACGCTGTTCCGCACATCCTGGACAGTGGAACACACTTACGAACAAACCGGAACACTTTTCGGAACATGTTCTTTCTGTGCCCGCCACAGAGGTGGTGCAGCCAGAACAGTCACGTGATTACAGCAACTACAATGGCCGCTTGTGTCATAAAATATAAAATAATAAATGTATTTACCAATTATGGGCCATTGTGGGCAAACAGTCACATTTAAATATATCCACATGCATATTTCTTCCTTCAATATTACGGCTGCAACTACAATTTTGGTCATTTTAAACATTTTACTTTCTGTTCCGTTTTGTTTGTAAGATGATTGGAGTAGAACATTCGGCACACTGCAGTGCAGGACAGTTCCGTTTTGTTCGTAAGTTGTTCGGAGTAGAACATCCCGCATAGTGTGCGGAACAGACGTTACGAACATACCCTAAATGCCATTCTACTCGTGATGTATCGAGTACTAGAAGAGGTAATATACAATGTACACAGAACATCGTTTACGTAATACCGATGGTGACTTACTTTAAATTTCAAATTCTTAACATAAAAACCTGAACACATGACTAATCAACATTCAAGTTAGAGAAACTCAAGCTGTTGTAAGATTTGAACCAATGTGTACCGTATCACTGATTATACACCGGATCTCGACACAATCTAATTCATTAAAGAATTTTAGATACGAATCATAAGCCAGCTACCAGTTCGGTAATTGGTTTGTACGTCACCAAAACTTCCAAGTTATCTACCGGAACAAATGCTTACTCGTCAGTTTTTAACCACGTAGTCTATTAATGACGTTCCGCTAATAGGACCACTTCAATTATTTCGAAATCAAGATTTTTGCAATGTTGTGGTCCCAAAGCATTCAATTTGAAACAAAAAAGGTCCGCTATTAAGACCGATTCGCTAATAAGACCACTTTTTGACTGGTCTTATCAGCGGAACTTCACTGTACGATGAGACATCGTTCTGCTGCAACAGTTCATGATGGCTCAACTAAACAGAACTATCGGCAACAGTAGTTGATTCGACACTTTGTGCACATGTCTTTGGTGCTAACTATGGTTGCAATAATATCTATGTCCCGTTCATACATGGGTCTCAAATACACCGCGAACGCCGCCCGAACACGACACTGGACAATTTTGAATTTTAAAATCTCTCCGACCACCGTCCAACGCTTCAAAATATATCTACAGTAATCGGTTAATGGGCACCTAAGCCTGCGATCTGATCAGAAGAAAACACATTGGCCGATCATGGTATGGTGTTCGGGTTGGATTTGTGAGTGGGGTATTCACTGGACATGTTATTAAATATAATAACTATATAAAATCAGTTTGTCATAATTTAGAAAACAACCCTTACACTACGATTTGATGGGTTAGCAATTGTATCCAATACATGTACAAGACTTTTAAAAAAATAAGTCATCATTGGCGCTAATGATGGATTGACGATATCTCGTGTTATCATAATAAAATATCGCCTTTTGTTCTACTTTCCTGGCGCTATTAATATAAACTTAACTTTCAGAAAATTGAATTTTCGTGTATAAAAACAAATACAATTCATGTTTATGAATAAAACCTGTCGTGATATAGCTGGGAACATTTGATCTGATACTAATTAATCCTCTTGTCTTTTCGTTATTGTAAGAATGTTTGGATTAGTTAAAATAACAGCTTTGATTGGACAACGGATAAGCACGGATATTCAAGAATTCCATGTTAAATGTTCTTAGCTATAACATGGATTTGATGATTGCATACATTAATGTTGTATCTCTGATATACATCGTACAGTGCAAAACTTCGTTAAGATTGTCAACGGGACTCGTATGCTAGATAAACGTTTTTGAAACATTTAAAGTTTGAGCACGAAGGTGAGCTTGAAAAGAGCTTTATAATCATGGAATCTGATATAACTGAAGATGCGTCTCGACGACATCGCTGTATGATGTCATAACTGGAGATGCGTCTTGACGACATCTCTGTATGATGTCATAACTGGAGATGCGACTTGACGACATCGCTGTATGATGTCATAACTGGAGATGCGTCTCGACGACATCACTGTATGATGTCATAACTGGAGATGCGTCTCGTTGATATCACTGTATGATTGCTGTCGTTTAGACACAACGGTTGTTACAATCACACGTTTATTCTGTTGGCATAACACAACTCGAACTATTAACATACTCTTAACAAGGTGAATATATACCGACATGAAGTAGAAAAACTAATTAACTCGGTAATGTGCGTGATGCCGAGAAGTAAATGACCTGTCAAAAGAAGCCCGTTTTGAGGAATGCGAGCAATACATAGTATGTGTCAAGTATTAGGTGCGGGCCAACGCGGAATATTGTAGAATTTTAAATGGATGAAAAATCTACGAAATATATTGTTAGATTCTACTTACACTCAAGTTGTACTGGATGTTTGCTGTATCTTTATTGGTGCAGGCATGATTCCACTACATGGGTTGAGAATATATTGTGACGTCATTTAAATCCAATATTGCGGTATCCATGAATTGTTTTAAAATCTGAAAATATATAAAAAAAACACACCATATTTAATGATTTAGCTTCATTAAATCGATGCTAACAACTTAAAGTCATACTAGGTACTCATGGTGACTGCCTATGCAGGGGTTCAATTGGACTCGGGAGTAGTGGCATTGACCCTTGAAATCCCCCCCCCCCAGAAACACATTTTGACCCTCAAGATTTCGGTTTGAAGGGTCATATTCTCTTAAAACCATGGGTATTTTGCCTAGCTATCACATGGCAAAATTTGGTCCAAATTTTTAGTATCAAAATGACCCTTCAGATTGTGAAGTTAGTGGAACTCCCGCTATGCAGTCACTAGCGGTGAGCCATGAGCACCGCGTCACACAGGAGACATAATCACAACACTTTAAACAATAACAAGACGGCGCACATTGCTACGACTACAAAATACAGCTGTATAACACTCTTGTAAACTTCTTTACTTAAATTCCTGGCAAAATGTGAACAAAATCTGAAAGTGGGAACCAAACCGCTCCAACATCATTAAAATATTAGTAGTGATAGGAATATTTTGAAACCACGGGATCTCTAAGTCTTAATAAAGTGTAGGCCACTATCGAATACGTCGTTGTACATCTAATTATGTATACGGTCAGATCTCGATACAACGACGCTGTTTGTTTCCAAGAAAAATGTCGTTATAACGAATATGTCGGTATACTGAAATGATACAAAGAGCATTTTAATACTTTTGTCCCCAAATTTGATGTCGGTATATGAATTTGTCAGTATATCGGATGTCGTTATAACGAGATCTGACTGTATACATATCGCTGGCTTAGAATTAGAAGGTCGTACGTACGTATCCATATCAGCATTAATTGGGCAACCGTTTTAATAAAGGCATACTCGGTTAGAGAGCCCGTACATGTTGTACATACATCTTTGAGAAACCTCACTATGCCATATAAACACACTATTAACCCACTTTCTAGAAATAAGTGAGTTTTAAAACCAACTTATTGAAAAAAAACACTATAAACCCACTTTCTAAAAATAAGTGGGTTTTAAAACTCACATAAAACCAACTAAAGTGAGTTAAAGCGAGTTAAAACTGTGTTTAAAGCCTGTTTTTCCCGGGTTTTGCTCAGAAAAAACCCAGTCGGTAAGCTAAAGACTCGCTTTTAGCACGGTGAGAATACCGCAGGGTTTAACCCGGGTTTTGCTCTCTTTTTGGAGAAGGGCTCCCGAAACGTCTCAATCTGAGCTCAATCTCAACTCAAAACCTATCACCAATTGTTTGAGATAGTTTCCATGCGAAATTATACTCTAAATTGGTATATATAAACTGAAATATTATTTAGAGTTAATTACAGTAAAATTTCGAGAGCTCGATCAAGCTTCATATTTATCTCAATTTGAGCAAAATCTCAATTTGAGCTAAGATTTCTACTTGAGATACTTCTGAAGATCGGGGTCAGTTAGTGTAAGTATCACTTCATCGTACGCATATCTTTTTGTGTTGATTGGCGTAACTAGTTTATTATATTCATCATGAAAGAAAAAAAACAAATAAGCGCGCCTACAATAAAAATATTTGCATCCGACATTTTATATACAACTTAACTGCATTGGTAGCGCCAACTAATTGGAAATGGGAGTACCTACTGAAGAGTTATGTTAGTAAATTATATTGGTAAAATATTCTTGCCAAACTATGCCATACATTTCCGGAAGCAAATACATCTGACTTGAAATATGTTAGATCCGGGTTAGCCCACAGGTAACTGTATCATTGATAAAGAGTTAAAAAATTAGTTTCGTTTATTTTTTTGTTTACTCTTTATTAATGATAGAGTTACCTGTGGGTTATATCTGAGACATTTTAAAATTGGTGAAATGTGGGTTAGTGACTTGCTGGCGGGACAATGAAAAGTGTATGAGAAATTATTTTTAAAAGCAAGGTGCAGACACTCACTGAGTTACTACATGTATTACCCCATGCAGCTATATCACATGAACGTTAGGGTGGTGACATGCATATTGTCAACCCGAAAAACCGAAACATACGAGGTTGGTACTTTGGTACCCTCGGATTGTCATCCATTAAGAGGATAACATTCAAAATATCGCACATCGGCTGGTAGAAATGCTTCTGTGAACCAAACATTACGTTTCATTGTATGAGAGTTGGTAAGGCTGTTCTATGACTTACGATAATTTAGCAAAAGACGCGCTTAATTTACTGATCGCAGAAAGATCCCATTTACACTGGAGATTTTTTTCAAATATGGTAGTACAAACGAATGCCAATTAAAAGTCAAGATATTTTTGAACATCCCTCATTTGTGAAAGATCTCGAATATCTTGTGTAGGATTGTCTTGAAACAGAAATGTGGGACAGAGAGCACCCAACCTCTCTAGAGCAACACACGTGAGAAACATGTAAAGTAATTGGCTCTTGTAGAGGTTGCTTCATTGAAAGAGCTTACTATAGGAATAGCTGCTATCGTTGTTGCCATAGATATGTGAAATATTTGAAAAGGCCTAACAATATAGTGTCTCTTAAATGGTTGATGCACAAGACAACACGAGAGATTGTTGCTTGAAATAAGGAATACAATTTTGATCTATTGCCATAGATATGTTTAACATTTGAAAAAGGCCTAACAATAAAGTGTCTCTTAAAAGGTTGATGCACAAGACAACTCAAGAGGTTGTTGTTTGAAATGAGGAAAACAATATTGACCTATTTGCTAAGGAGAGGGCCGTTCTTGAAATGTAGCCTAGTATAACGAAAGTCAATTAGTATAGAAGTCTTAATATTGCAGAAATAATGTTGCCCAATCGGACTAAAAACAACATTAGAAACATGTACAATGTATATACATTGTATTGCTGTATAATAAGTCTAATCGGTCAAAGCATACTTCTGGGAAGTACCCTAAGTATTTTTACAAGTCTTAAACGGTCAATGCCTAGTTACGTTTGGGAGGTGGCTAAAATAGCTTTCTAAGTTGCTTGTTGATGACTTTTTGCATTAAAAGCCAGTTCCCTCTACGTATTAATTCTGATTTATATAGGGCACGTTGTTTGTGGAGGAGGATGCAACATGTGATACGGCCTGGTTACTTAGGTTACCTGATTAGATCGACTGGACGACGTGTGTGAATAGAATACTGTTAAATCTCATATCTTCGTGGGGATTAAATTTCGAGGATTTTGATAAAAATGCATTTTTGTGGGGTCGTGAATTCGTGGATTACAAAACATGAAAGAATAAACCCATGTTCGAAATTTGAGAGAACAGAACAGAACAGAACTGAACTGAACTGAACAGAACTGAACAGAACAGAACAGAACAGAACAGAACAGAACAGAACAGAACAGAACAGAACAGAACAGAACAGAACAGTACAGTACAGAACAGAACAGAACAGAACAGAACAGAACAGAACAGTACAGAACAGAACAGAACAGAACAATAACTTTATTTGCATACATTTCACAGATTACAAAGTAATGGCATGTGAATAATAGTTTTACAATGGTATCGGTTATGGCAGAATTAAGATGGTAGTATATATATATCATACATTATTGTGATTGTGACATAATCGTGGCGATTAGATTTCGTGGTCAAGTTTAACAAAGAATTCAACGAAAAATCACCCCCTCGAAAAATAATGATTTCACAGTAATGACGAATAACAGCTTCCAACGCAAACTTTTAGAATGAAATGCATCCGAACACTAGCTACTATCAACGTCTAGTACATATCAGATCCTGCCCCGTCGACAGGTAATACTGTCTGACATGAAGTGTTTTATCAGAAATACAACAAAAGTAAATGATGCTTCTTTTCATAAGCAAAGTAAACACACATTTATAGTGGACTATAAAACATCCATAAGTGTCGTACACGATATGAAATGAAAGCTTCCGATTATGTTGTAAAGATTACAGGATAAGATAGACATAGGTTCCCAGTTGGTAGTCCTGAATAGTATATAGCAACAAAATATTCCCTTGTAGCTGATTAGGCCGTGTGTGATGTATTACCTGGTTATTCGGCATACCCCTTTAACTCATTTCTCTTATATTTTCATTTTGGTATAAAAACAAGACTGTGTTTAATAAACGCTTATGCCCCCTTTGGAAGCCTTGTCCATAAATAAGTCTAAGTCCAAAATTAGATCAAGGTGAAAATCACAATGGGGTTAGGTGATACAGGCTTGTGGATAGTTTTCATATACAACATTCATGCAAGTATGAAAGCTTTGAAGCAAGCCATATTAATGCTAGAAGAAACGGTCAATTTGGGTTAACCAATAATTTGGCCCTTCAATAAATCTAAGTCCAAAATTAATGCTAGAAGAAACGGTCAATTTGGGTAAACCGGACGGACGAACGGACAGGTGAATCATTATATGCCTCCCGATCTATCGATGCGGGGGCATAAAACATGATCGAAAGATTAGACAACACGCGTGCTAACCATTGAGCTATGGAGGACCAGGGTAATGTTAATGTTTCTAAAATATTTTCCAAATGACGGTAACACAGTCCTGGTGATTTTACACACATAGTAGAAGTAGCTCACGGAAAATATAACCTGATCCTGATCTTTATGCATGAATATATTAAAAGGTTCTTGAGTTGAATATATAAATTTCCGCGAGCAAGTCGTGCAATATCGGTCCTTTAGATTTGTGTTGATATTACACGTCAAAACATACAACCGGTATTACAGATTTAGACAATAATATCAACTGTTAAATTATGCTAATAGAAGGTCGAAGTCGTATCAAATTATCCCTACTATAGCACCTTGCCGAGCTACTAGTATGTTACGAGCACACAGTCACAATGCAAACAACGGCTGCTATATAACTAGGAAACAGAAGGTTTTGATCAAAAGCACAATGAAGCAACAACCATTATTGTTATCGATCAGTGAAAGGAGGCTTTGAATGCCATTGATTTTACGGAGGACGATATATGTAATAGAATCGTATAAGCGTGTCTCTATTATATGACAAAACAATTACAGTCCATGATGGGAAAGTCGCTGGTGTTATTTCGTTTCTTTGTTGATCTTAGATTAAGATAGACACCAGTGAGAAATATAACAACAACAACAACAACAACAACAAACTAGATACAATGTACGTACTGTATACGTGTTTTGTATGTAATTATTTAGATATTGCGGTCAAGGATATCTCATAAAAGTACAAGCATGTACAGTAAAACCTCGGTAATACGAGCAGCGATTATTCGAGCAACCGGCCTAATTCGAGCAAATTTCAAACTCATTTTCGTTATAAACACAGCTACAATTAGTCATAACAACAATTCATCATTGACTTCGGATATTTCGAGCACCTGGCTTAACTCGAGCATTTGGCTTGTCCCGATGGGTCCTCGAGATAACGAGGTTTTACTGTATTTCCAATTGCTGAAGGGACAACAAGTCTACAATTTTCAACAAATAATGTGTATTCTTTGCGATCTGTAACGAATAATAACATAGTACATCCTGTTTTTGTAAATCATACTTTACTAAATTAACTTTCCAGTATAAAGCTGTGACAATATGGAACGCTTTGCCCAGTCAAGTTAAAAACACAACGTCAGAGAAAATGTTTAAATCTATAATAAAATCATACTTATCCGCAAATCTAACAAAGATAAATTATTATTGCTGTTTACCTATTATATCAGGATCTTTTAATACAATATTTTAAATGTCAGTATTTACTTTTTTGTACTGTCTGCCATTTTATTGATGCTTTTGAATGTTTGTATATATTTATGCTTGTTTTGTTAAATGACCCCATGTGAGATAAGCCCTAGGCTTAATGGGTATATCATCGGAAAATAAAGTTATTATTATTATTATTATTAAGTAGAAGAGACAGTGGTGTGCTACAAGGAATCCGTGTGGGATACCCTAGCTCGGTTCGAAAACTCGGAGTCCTTGGGTGTTAAACGTAAAAACTACATAAAAGTATAGCACCGATACACACTAGACTACCTCTGGGTTTTCAACCAATTTATCGCTAGTTGGGTGGAAAACACTGAAAAGCGTTTCTGAAATTTCCAATGTCCCGGCTGAGATTCGAACCAAGGACCTCCGGATTGGTAGTCGACAGAGTCTTTAGCACATGTCCACCGTGACTATTTTGGTTTAGTTACCGATGTGAAAATATTGGTGATTTTCGCTGATTTAATAGGATTCATCTAGAGTCAATACTATAATCAATGATTACTTACATACCGGTGTAGCTAAAAAATCGTCAGCTATAAATATCGCCGGACATCCGGTTCCGGTAGATGAATTTTATGTCGCGGGCCGGAAATTCGTTATCATGAAATATCTCAGAATATAATATAACTGCGTACGGGTAAATTGAAGCGCGAGGGCAAATTTAAAAAATGTTTAAAATAAACATGTAAATGTTGTTTTATATGTCAACCGATAAATAGCTCTAGTTATTAATGGTCCTGTATGATTGTTTCGGAATAACCTTTCAATAATACTCGGAAGAGTTAGATAAAAACGGGCATATTTCAACTGATAAAACACATTTATGTCCTAGAACGAAACGATTTAGTTTACAATCTTCCAAATCCGTTCGCAAAAAGAACCATTATAATTTAGTGATAAGGATGCGTATAAAACAAGCAGGGCAGTGGTAATAGTTTCCACACATAGTGAGAGTGAGATGATGTTGAAAACATTCAAAGAATAAACTATTTAACCTCATTAAATTCCAAGTCTGAGATGTTCTATCCGTTCTAAATCCGACGTTTTTTACAGGATACTTACTCGACCTACGTACATCCGAAAACATCATGAGGTCATATAAAACAAACGGATTGATTGCTTTTTACGCCTGTTTTAACTACAGATACTTTGCATGTGGATACGACCCACATGGCCCCCTCTATAACAATATTCATAATTTTTTTAATTTGTGGTTTTAACCATTATTCGGTCATTTACGGCGGCTTTTGTGCTAACCAATAAAGGTAATTTTTCACTAGAACAGATATCCGCCAGTCATAACTACGCAGTCTTCCGCAAGCAACTAGCGACTTCTTTACATGTGAACGACATGGCCGTAGCCAAACTCCGGGGATGTTTGGGCAAGGGGGACCACCGTGGATGGACCACTGCGAGAGAGTTTGGGCAAGGGCCACTGCGAGGGAGTTTGGGCAAGGGAGGCCACTGCGAGGGAGTTTGGGCACGGGAGGCCACTGTGAGGGAGTTTGGGCAAGGGAGGCCACTGCGAGAGAGTTTGGGCAAGGGTGGCCACTGCGAGAGAGTTTGGACCAAGGAGGCTACTGCGAGAGAGTTGTGGCAAGGGAGGCCACTGTGCGGGAGTTTGTGCAAGGGAGGCCACTGCGAGAGAGTTTGGAACAAGGAGGCTACTGTGAGAGAGTTGTGGCAAGGGAAGCCACTGCGAGGGAGTTTGGGCAAGGATGGCTACTGCGAGAGTTTGGACCACGGAGGCTACTGCGAGAGAGTTGTGGCAAGGGAGGTCACTGTGAGGGAGTTTGGGCAAGGGAGGCCACTGCGACGTTGCCACTGTCACAAGACATACTCTGTCCAGCTCGGCAGTCAAACCATTACCACCCGGATGATAGTATAGCCCTCTACCGACTACGCTGACCATGCGGGCGGGCTGACATAACCATGGTCAACAAATTTTGGTTGGAAGGCACTGATAGATAATTCGAAAGGTGAACATTTTAACTATAGTTCAACCCTGATACCAGAACGGCGTATAGGGTGGTGTTTGCATGTATTATAAATACCCGGCTAATATAATTCAAATTTAGAACCCCTCATTTTCATTGAATAGGGCGCATTTTCAAGGATTGACAAGGGCACATACAACACACATTTGTTTAATAGTGAAGTAGCGTACCTAATCTAAAGTTACGTGAATAAGCTAAAGCATCCCAATGAAAGGATACGTGAAATACCTCAGCCTATGAATATAACCCAAGTTATTCGGGTGACATTGAGCGCTTCGTATGAAGTAATTCCCGACCAGCTGGGTAGATTAGTTTCTTCCACAGTTATGTCATTCACATGTGGAGTATTCACTGCTAACATACATAGACTCCTTTGTAATTATGATCTTGAATTTGATTGTGTAGTTACATATTGCTGGCTTAGAATTAGAAAGTCGTAAGAACAAAAACGCTATTTTGAGAAAATAAGAACAACAGTCTCAAAACAACTCTTTACTTTCGGAAAAACAAGCTGTTTCAACTTCAGTTTGGTCAACGTGACCTGTTCCGATTTTCATAAAAATATAGGCTCACAAGAAGCGCCTCAAATAAGAAAAAAAAGATTTCAAATATGTATGGGTCATATAAGGTCGTTAACCTTCTCATTCTAAGACAGCAATATATCCATCTGTTTTATATGTTATACCTATGTTATTTTGACTTACATGCTTTTATCTTTTTCAAATCGTTTTACCGCACAAGGTACCGGGGAAAAGAAGGCAAAGCCGTAGGATGTCTTGAAATGTCCCTGTCAGGCAGCAAAAGATTTGCAGTTCCAGAAGTAAAGGGGTTAGGACTCAAATCTTTTGCTTAAAATGTCTGTTCCCTGTGGAATAGTTTGTCAGAATATTCCAAGAACTCCGAAACTATATCAATTTTCACAAATACAGTGAAACAATACGATTTAAATAAAAAAAAATTTGGTGCATGTTTATTTTTTTATCTACAAAATTTTCATTAATATTGATCATTTTCAGTACACATCGTTGGTCTGTTTACGTTAGGTTCTAGTCATAATAATTATAAATAGTTGTTGTATTTATATATTTACATGTATTATGAACATATCTCATCATAGTATCATATTATATGCCAAAGGATAACAATTGAAATAAGAACTACGCGTAGTTTTTTGTGTGTTATTCTTTACATGGAATGTTGATTGCCATGATAATATTATTGCATGCATGCATGCTTGTTTATTGTTTATATATATCGTATAACACTTTAATGAGATAATTCACGTTTACTTTCGTTTTTGTATCTGTCAGTTTACAAAATGCACATAATATATATAAGTATATACCACAAACAGGCACATACGACCTGCCTATAAGCACATATCAAAAGTAAGCGCATATTATTATGCTAAAGTATAAGCGCATTTCGAATATAAGCGTATAAAATTGTCACTAAAATTTATATAAGCGTGCATATGCTTACTTTCCAGATATCAGTATACGTTTTTATATATTTTTGTCATGTAAATTGTACATTGTACGTTAAAATAAATCAGTATAATCTATCTTTATAACCATGCCATATTTGTGTTTGTACCAGGGATGATCAAAAAGTACACGGACACATATCATAACTCACAAACCACAGCTCCGGGTGCTTTCAAATTTAAATATTATGTGACTGTTTGTATGATATCACAACTTGACAAACATCATTTAATTAGTAACAGGACTTTTACATCGATACGCGCGCATGCTATTAAAACTGACCGGAGCACGTTAGCGTCATTTGATGATCGACGTCAAACTGGCGTCGCGTTTGTTACCACTTTCTGCTGCGAACTTTTTAATCCCCCCTCGTAAAACACGTTTGAGCGTGTATTTGCATGACAAATAGGCTATATAAATGTGATATGATGAAAATACTACTAATAATAATAATAATGTACGGTTTAACAATCAGGTAACAATGGCGTTCCATACAAAATTCTTTGATGCATGCATTATTATCATCTTTTTTATATATATTTTTTGTTAGATTTGATTTTCATTCCCGGAGAACATTGTGTTCGATTCTAATCGTAAACTTGATTCAAGAAGTTCAGCCTGGTTCTTTAAAATCGGTTTAAAAGCTTTCAAAGCCCTGGACCTTCAGTCGCCTGATTTATCCGTAAATTGTAATGAGATACATGTAAGCACTGTTTTACGAGTATATGCGTTTTAATACGGCACATTAGACCAAAGAGTATACATCAGTTCAATTAAAATCAATTGTGTTTTCTGTTTGTCATTTTTTTCATTTCTAAATGGCATTATCCTTTTATGTTTGCACCAAGGCCTTTCATGTTTGGTTTAGTGTTCCTGTTACGTCGAAAACTCGGAACAGAGCGATAAGGTTGATGTCCGTCATGCGTTATTGAAATGCTTTCAAAACGATGTCAATGTCCGCTACTGCTTGTCATAAAATCATTCAGAAATATACAGTAATATAGGCAGCAATAAAAGACTACGAATGAACAGAATAGACACGGTGTACCAGACGGAGTTTCTGAGAGCAAATCAATATTTTCTCTACTCTCGATATATCGGAAGCAAAACATTATAAGGCTAGGGGAAAAAACAAGCCAGTCCGGCCTGTGTCCCGTATTTGAAATATTCCGGTTGACTCGACGTTGCCTCGTCTACTTTTGGTATTGTTTTAGTATTTTTGATCCACTCAGTGTTCAACAGTATTTCACTCATACGGAAACTACCCAGTCACATCTTCCTGACACTGGGCGTAAAAGCAACAACCTGGAATTAACTAGGCTGAGTGTCAAGAAAGGGAGAAATACCAGTACCATTTCAAATAATGACCTTTGGTATGTCGCGGCCTGGAATCCAAACTGATACCTCTCGCACTTGAAGCGGACGCTCTACCATTGCGCAATCATGACGTAGTCACGTAGATGAGTACTACGAAGACACATGTATCGCCCTAAAACAGCTTGATTAATCAGGATTTATTTATTTCAAGACGATTAGTCTAGTGATGACGTATTTGGGGTACCGTACTTGAGGTAATTCCTTGGAAAGAACATTTCAGTGGGGTTTATTTACGAGAAACATTATGCGTAAGTTTAAATCAGGTCAACGATTGATAAACATTAAGCCAGTTAATAAATAACAACAAAAGATGTACATTTATACTTATAGATATCTTTCTTCGAAATTATTTCATTTACATTTTGGCGGATCCAATAGTCCAATGATTCGAGCACATACCATTAAGGCGTCATTGTGAGTTAACGAGTCTCTACGTCCAGGGCTGGTATTCACAAAGTATCTTAAGGAAAAACTTAAATATTTTGACTTAAGTTAAAAACTTGAGCGGCACATGTTTTTTCAAAGCAATGAAATATAAGCTATGGTTTCTTTGCGATTATTGAAGCTCTTTACATAATGCTTCCTAACTATGTAAACACGTGATCATCTTGATTTTCCTGTTTAACTGATATACTTCAGGATATTTTAAGATTTTAAGGAAATCCTAAGTTTTCCCTTAAGATGCTTTGTGAATACCAAGCCCCGATCTCCCGAGACATCTCAAGTAGAAATCTCACCTCAAATTGAGATTTCGCTAAAATCCTAGTCAGAATTAGAGATAAATCTGAGACTCCAGACTTTGAAATTTTTATGTAATAAACTCAGAATAACATTTCTTTTAAGTGATGCCAATTGTAAGCCCAGCCTCGCATTGGAATTCACACAAAGACACGTGCCAATATTTGAGATGAGATCTTGCTCAGATTGAGATGCTTCGGGAGATCGAGGCCTGTTATTGAAATTATGCTAAACGCTAATCGGTACCACACTTATCTAAGTTTGTGCTTAGAAAGCAATGCAAAACAAACCATGACATTAAGTTTGATGTTATAGACAATTATGTGGTAATAAAGAGGGTCCTTGTAGTCAATTCGTGTGAATTTCTGTGGCGAACACTTTATGATATTGAAAATATTAGGTACAATAGGGGTTCATTGTAATTAACTCACGTGATCCTTTTCGGATCTAATCAATTCTACTCCACGGTGGCTGTTAACCTATATTTCAACACTTCTAAACCACTGTGCTTGTTAACCAACATTTCACTAGTTCTACTCCACAGTGATTGTTAACCTACATTTTAGCAATTTTACTCCGCAGTGATTGTTAATCTACATTTCAACAATTCTACTCCAAGGTGGCTGTTAACCTAAATTTCAACAATTCTACTCCACAGTGATTGTTAACCAACATTTCAATAATTCTATTCCAAGGTGGCTGTTAACCTAAATTTCAACAATTCTGCTCCACAGTGATTGTTAACCAACATTTCAATAATTCTACTCCAAGGTGGCTGTTAACCTAAATTTCAACAATTCTACTACACGGTGATTGTTAACCTACATTTCAACAATTCTACTCCACAGTGATTGTTAACCTAAATTTCAACAATTCTACTCCACAGTGATTGTTAACCTACATTTTAACAATTCTACTCCACAGTGATTGTTAACCTAAATTTTAACAATTCTATTCCGCAGTGATTGTTAACCTACATTTCAATTCTACTCCACAGTGATTGTTAACCTACATTTTAACAATTCTATTCCGCAGTGGTTGTTAACCTACATTTCAACAATTCTACTCCACAGCGGTTGTTAACTACTCCACGGTAGGTGTTAATCTACATTTTTTAGCACACCACAGCGCTCAATTTCCAATCATTAAAACTACACTTACTAGATACTAACTAAGACCGAGATATCTACTAACGAGATGTATGCATTTGAATATACACGATACTTGTATCGGTAATATAACGTTAGAAACTCCCACAAGTTCAAATCAATTCTTGCGCCATAAAGCCGTTCACGTGACTACAACAATGTAAAATTCCAAGAAAAAGGTTTTTCTGTGAACTGATTAGGCGTGATTCTTTTTTCTTCACTTTCATGACAGGGACTATCAATTCATTCTCACGCACGCGAGAAAAGGACAAACACAAAAGAAAATTAAACTCGCATCAAGGCTCATTCATAAAAGCCGGCCCCGAAGCGTCGATGAATAATATATAAAGAGACACTGATCTATGGTATTCTTGAGTCTTCAATGTGATCAAGTTTCTTTATAACACTAGAACTGTCTTATTTGTCTTCTATCATCTCACTCCCTCGTCGCCATAGACACTTATTCTGGTGTAAAAATAGGATATAATCAAACCTATGTTAGATGTCCACTCAATTACACAACCACCTGTCTTAGGAAAAAGATAGGGAAGGCAGCACTCAACTTAACCAGCCGAGCACAGAAAATATTAAAACACCCAAAGCACAATGCCCAACTAAACAAGCGCAGATTCGCCCGAGTCCAAGCTGTCGAAAAGTATAATAAATTATAACTCGCTGAATGACCCAGTAGAAAAGATACAGCAACCAAAAGGCGGAATGCGATCAAACGTTTCTTTAGATACCTCTCAAAGAAACAACGAACGTAGGTCTCTGTTGACAAATGGTCTTATTTAGCAGACAGACATACAGACAGGCAGACAGGCAGACATACAGACATACAGACAGACGGGCAGACGGACATGCAGACAGAAAGACATGCATACAGGGTTTGTGATATTGGTCTTTGTTTTCAGGTGGTCTTAAACACAGGTTGGAATGTTTGATCTATATATATCCGGGTCCGGTCTGCCGGCTTCGAGCAAATACCTGGACTAATTATTAACTCAAAGAATATCACATAACGATGCAAGTCATTGTGGATACATGTACTACAAAATAAAAACATCGTACGTGTAACCAGCAAAACTACATGAGATTCGTCACTCCCACACCAAGTCTTAGACTCTGTTTTTAGCAAAATACCAATTTGATTTGAGATTCCTGTTTTGCTAGATTTGGCCCGGCAGAAACGCTGACAGTTTGATTTTCTTATGAACGATATACAAAACGGTTTTAGCTAACAGTGCACAGGACAAAGATTAAAACGCAACTGC
This sequence comes from Spisula solida, assembly GCA_947247005.1. NCBI lineage: Eukaryota > Metazoa > Mollusca > Bivalvia > Venerida > Mactridae > Spisula > Spisula solida. The sequence goes on along the minus strand of OX365960.1, from coordinate 22,484,885 downwards.
TATACAACGTATTATTAAGAGGATATCAAAAACAAATAAGTCTTGGGATAGCGCTTTGAAAATTGGTAAGATTTATAATATCATGAATATAGTAAATCGTTCTTACCCATATAGCAATACATTTCCAAGATAAAACACTTTATTTATAACTTAACGTACTCCACCACGCTATATCCCTTTAAACACCATAATTATGTTATATTCCATTCACTATGTACACATAATTCAATCTTAAATGAATTCCTTTCTAGAAATTATCCGGAAAAAATACAAGTGTTTGGCAGTTGCGGTTTTTGTGTCTTGTATACAGACCGGCTTAACAGATGTTTCCATCAAGTATCAAGGGGGGAATTGTGTCGAATGTGGTGGAGCAATTTCACGGGGCGCATCAATCGCAAAAGATCGGCTAAATTCCGAAAAATGATTTTCTCCGGTAAATAAGCAATTTGTATTGTAATGCATAAAGGCCTAGGTGAAAAGAATAGGGGCGCGCGAACATTCTGAAGAAGTCATTAGAAACATTTTAATGATAAATGCACCGTTTGCAGAAACTTCACGAATCATAGAATGTTAAGAAATGCGGAACGCAAAAATGAAACGTTAATACAACTTGCTATTGTTTGATGTGCGGTTATGAACAGCCAGTTAATGGCTCTAAACAGCAGGATTAAAATAACATTGTTTCAGATGTAAGGATTTAACGTAAGAGTGCTTACTTTAACAGGTGAGCGTACCTACAACAGTAAGAACACCATGATTACAGACATGTTGTTGGTAGTGGAGGGAATGTTGTTTACAGTTTGTTAAATGGACTCGTAAAATATGTTCAAAGACAAAATTGCAGCATAAAAGTGCATACATAAGATGATTAAACACGCACGCAAAGACCACCTAAGACAATTCTAAATTTTCGAAAGCGATTTTGAGCCAAGCAATGCAGCTAAGCAATCATGATTTTAATAATAGTATTTCTGGAACAGGAAGTCGTAACATCCAATTATTCGGCATCTTGACCTTGGCCACTTTAATGCTGAGCTAGCAATTTGTAGAATGTGCTTTTGTGTGCTTTTCGTGCTTCATTTCTGCTAAAGGCTGCCTTTCCTCATTTATGGTGACAAACGATTGTGCCTTCCCTATCCTTATCGATGTGTTATTTGAAAATAAAGGTGATGCTCTATATCTTAATGGAGAGGGCCATAATCTAATGTTGTAATAACTTGTGGCCCGATCCTTTTGTAATGAATGCGATATTATAAAACTTTCTCTGGTTTACTTTGATGTTATGCTTCTATTCTTTCTTAATAGTATTATGTATGCAAACCATGTGTTATGTTGTAAAAAATTCATGCAATAAAATATGATTAAACATATCTTAATTTAATTCTTTGAACAATTTTCATTTTTATTAGAAATACTTACTTACTTATAATTTATTCATTCCAGGAGCAACATTCTGGCCATTGCATGTATAAATGTTGACCCCAGATAGTGTACCGTACACCAGGCTACGCACTTGGTCAGACCGAAGATGCTTGATGAACAAGCATGATAAGCCGAAGCGGCATGTAATACAATATTAACACAGATTACATTTTGTATACTTTCTAAACTACTTATACACCGTTCGCGATCTTTAGAACATGATAAATTGGATGGCTTTCAGTACTTTGATCGTATCAGTTTCTTTAATCGATCATTTATGACAGTTATATCGGAATTCATCCGAGTGTTTTGAGATACTCCCTCGCGATGCTATAATTAGCGGGAAATAAGTTTGAGTTAACCCCTCGCCCTCTTGTATATGCGCCTCCGTTGGCAGAGAGCTTTTTCAAAATGCCTGTATAATGCCAACACGGTGAGTAATAAAAAAGTTAAAGAAAGAACACGAAAATGAGAAAAATAATTACCACCGACTACTTGAAATTGTCTAAGCATAGAACCTATTGACTTTTAACATGCTAAAGAGAAATTCGTTTGTGGCTAGATGTTTGCCAGAATTAAATTGGAGAAAAAATCGCTTGTCTAGTAAACTTCGCATCAAACTCATTCTCAGTAATAAGGTTTACTGGTATTCGTTACTCCCTAATTGTTTTTTGAACATGAACATACAACCATTTTGAAACAAATTCAAAAATACTTTTTATATATAATCATTAGTACTGTACATGTATCATGTTACGCCATTTTGGCTCATTACTTACGTATAATTTGATGACTTTTGCAAGAACTTACGTTGTTTGTTGTAGACAGGTAGTTATGGCGTTTCTAAACAAAATTTCAACTTGGCCACTATACCCAGTCTCGGTACGGACTCAAGCCGATTGAACTCGTGAGAAATACTGTCGACGAGATTCGCTAAAGCTGTGACTGTCTATCAAATTTGTTAGACAGTCCCTGAACCAGTGGTGGAAGCATACAGAAAAGAAACTAAAAAAGAGAAAATATTTTTCAAAACACGCGTGTCGGTGCTATACTTTTTATCGATTACACCAGTAGACAGCTGTCAAACATCTTACTTAATTGTTTAGTCACACATAAACTAAATGCACAGGTAGATCTAACACTATGAAAGACTAAATAACAAGCAAAAGAGTTTCCACTTGCCGCGTTGAAGCCACAGTTCCCGAAGTTAAAGCTTGAAAAACGATGAATTATACGATTGGCGTGTGAGACACAGACTGGGGCGACTCTAATACTTGTACAATCTGTTGAATCAGAAACTCGCGCCAAATCAATGTAATCAGACTCGACCAAAGCTTACAACATAGCTCATCCAGCGAACATGATTTTTGAAACCAACTCAGAACAAAATGTTCATCAGGCAAATTAGATCTACAACGAAACTTGAAATCAGAAAAGAGACTTTGATCAAATGATTACAAGTGTTATGACGTCATATTGCCGCAAAGAATAATCGTAATCATTTAGATTCTCTATCGACGTCACACAGCTTTATAAAAATAAACGTTCACATGCTAAAGAGTAGCTATAAGAACAACAGGTAGAAAACGTGGCACCATGTAGACACTTGTATCGTTGCGAACGTAGAATTTGGTATTTATGTTTATTAACTATGGCAACCACTCGGTTGAATTGTGAATTATCCAATAAGGACGATATTATCTCATTTACAAAATATTGTATTCAATAGATACATGTTCATCGCAGGCACTTGGTTTCAAATTATCTGAGTCAAAAATTTCTGAGTGTACCCTATATAGAGAAAAGGTTGGGCAGCAGCCATGTTTAGCCGCAACGGATATTACGTTTCGAAAACTGGTACCCAGTTTGTCTACAGTTGTCACACTAAACCAAGATACAAGTTCCTGTAACGTCATATCCGCTGCGGCTAAATATGGCCGCTGCCCAACCTTCTCTCTATATATTTAAGGTACACTCAGAAAATTTTGACACAGACAATTTGAAAACAAGTGCATATGATGTACATTGTATAATCAAGTTTTATTGGATAGAGTCTAACGGAATAATGCAGTATCCAAAATGATTCACAATGCGCATGCGTCGTGCTAAGAACAATTTATCAATAAAACACAATGACGTCATCAAATTGGTCACACATGTATGATAGAGACGGAGTAATAGAATAACTTAATTAAGTTATTTGCGTTTATTTACTCATTTTAATACATTCGGGGATAATAACTCGGGAACAAGTCATTTATCAAATAAAATAGATATCGAATTAACTTGAAATGGAACGATCAACATAGGAATAATTTGGAAAACCCATTTCACTTTGGCAGCCATAAAATTCACAGAAACAGCGGATATGACGTCATGAATAAATAATAGTTCAACACTAACTTACATTTTAACCACATGCTCCAAGAGCTCCGAAACATTTTTTGTTTTGTCTGTGAACATAGGCCTATCGGTGAACATAATAAATGTAATCGAGACATGTATTAGATGCTTGTTTTCTGGTACAATAATAGCTGCACTCATTTATTCTGGGATAAGCCCGGTCACATTTCATGAAGCTAAATCGTTAATATTTAAAAGAGCAATTCCAATTTGTCTTTTATACATGGTAGAAATGTAGGCTACACCATAGACAATACAATCAGTATATAGCCTTACACTCCTCTAAGCAAAATCTAATTCTACCACATGTTCAAAAGGCTACGTAACTAGGTTTACAAATCAAACACACTATACGGAATAGTGAATTAGAAGAATTTTGTTATTTGCACTTTAGATTGGAAGCATTCGTGTTGGTTACATGTATTTCTTTTATTGGATTTTAACTGATTTTTCCATGACATAAGGTGAAGGCCAGTTGACCTCGCCCGTTTTTCTCAACCAAAATAACTTATCGTGCGTTCTGCTCACCTTACTACTAAGGGAACTTCCTTCTAACTGTTTCCATTCTTACTATAGTCCAGAGAATTTGACACGACTCTCGACCTTCAATTAGCATAATTTAACAGCTGATATATTCTCTATATTCATATTAATCCCGGTTGTATGTTTTTTTCATAAGCGGAGAGTATCACGAAGACGCTCGAGGTGTAATACCAACACAAACCTAAAGAACCGATATTGCAAGATTTGCTCGCGGAAATTTATATATTCAACGCAAGAACCTTGTTATATATTCATGCATAAAGGTCAGGATCATGTCAAATTCACCGTGCTATATCTATACTACAAAACATCATAATGATATTTATTTATAATATCATAAGGATTCCGCTATGTCTTCATATAATTTTACAAACTTCATGTTGATGCGGTTGTTTGTAAATGTCGAATATGTGTGTAAGTCTTACGAAAATAAAAAATGTTAAAACAACAACAACAACAAATTATTGTGGCGTTCCATACATTATATATTGACTATTCACTACATTAGTATTACATAACGGGTACATTGCACCAGCATGGCCTTCCACAAATTGTTTACATCAATTCATAACTAGCGGAACATACAATCGCGGTGTTCCATAAAACGATAATGACTAGTCCTGTATAGTTATGTCAAAGTATTAGCATTTCATAACCGGCATTATTTGCAAACTACCCGTGCAGCTTTTGATAGCAAGGGGGAACAAAAACTAGATCATTAAGTATTTATGAGCAATGTCTGAGATGAATAACATTCATACAAAACAGATGAATTCTAGTGGGTGCTTGAGTAAATAGTTAAATACAGATTGGTTAACGAACTTCGTCGCCGCGTAGCTGACAAAACATTGTGGCTTTCCATATCATAAAACCATATATACATTTAAAATCTAGCTAAAGCATGGAAAGAAGTAAATAAATTTATTATTTGCTTTCAATGGATTATGGAGATTTTTCAGTGAAAATAACAATGAATATAACAGTAAAATTACCACTTTGTTATTTTCACTGTTTTAGAAGCTGGTTTCAGTATCATGCAGAAAAAGAAACGCAAATCACGACGTCATAATTCTCATGTCGTGACGTCTAATTTCGGCGTGATTTTTCCAATTAAGCCAATTACGGCACATATTTAAGAGGAATTGAGGCATTAAATAAACAGAAAATGTGTTGATTTTGGTGTAAGATCAATTTTATTTCACTCGTGATCACAGAAAATTCACTCGTGAAAATATTGATTTTCTGTGATCACTCGGTGAAATAAAATTCGATCTTACACCACAATCAACAAATATCCTTTTGGTTAGTTAAATGTAAGATACATAAGAACTATATCCTAGCTTCTGTCCCGGAACTACTTATTTAAACCCATATTGGGTTGCCCCTTTTTCAACCATCTACTAAGGCCGTTGTACAAAGGTTGCTGCTCTACATAGGTTAAATTTCAGCTTAGTGTTATTTTGAATGTGTTGTTATAGCGAGGATGTTGCTTAACAGAGGTTAAATTTTAGCTTAGGGTTATTTTGAAGGTGTTGTTATAGAGAGGTTGTTGCTATACATACATATGGCCGGTCTGTAGAGGTTGTACTGTTTGGCAAACCAATGAGCAATTACTCTTGTACCACCCACGACGATAGATCGATAAGTATCGATAGTTCATGATATAATAATGAAGTATTGATGAAAGTTTGGATACACATCAACGAGTATATATCATGTACAACAAAACGTCAGAGAATACTAGTAAGTACTTTTTGCTGATAAATTTTACCAATTTTATTAACTTTCAGTGCTTTGATTCTGTTTAGTATATAGATAAAACTTTCAGTATTGGTCTTGACTATGTAACTCTGATGGCATTAGCCATTAACTCTAGCATCTGGTGACGGAAAGAAAGTAGTCCATCACGATTTCATAAATAATATATCATAAGCTGATGCTTATATTGGCTAGTGAATGAGTCGCAAAGGAACTATATATTTTGGTGTATGAATACAATGTATGGTCAGGAACTACATTTTGGTGTATGCATATATTTATGTAGTGTCAAGTCCGAGAGCCGCGTGACGGCAAATACAGACAAAAAAATGAAACCACTTTGCTTATTTTTTTAAAACGAAAGTTGACGCAGTACACCACAAAGGGTTTAATGCCTGCGAACACCTGACAAAATGTCGTGAAATTACTTTTATTCATTAACATGTATTTGCCACCCTGAGACAAATTTGGAACAGCAGGTACATCCACCTCAAGACAAAGCTCAGACTGTTCGAATCAAATGTAAAGACAGTACTGTTGTATGGATAGGAAACTTGGAGACATGCAAAGAGGCTAGACAACAAACTACAAGTCTTATTAATAAATACATGCCTTAGCCAGATTCTGCATATTAGGTGGCAAGATAGAATCACCAATCAAGAACTGTGGTGCCGAACAAAACAAAGTCCCATTGTTGACGAGATAAGGCGACGGAAGTAAGTAGGTGGATTCGTCACACACTAAAAAGTGACCACTCTTCCATAGCATGCCAGTTTCTTGACTGGAATCCACAAGGAAACAGAAAGAGAGGTCGACCAGTCATGTCATGGTGAAGAACACTGAATGCAGAACTACAGAAAATCAGGATGACCTGGAGGGAAGCCAAGCAGGTGTCTTTAGACCGAGTCCGCTGGCGAGCTGTGATAGAGGCCCTTTAAATTGTCCCTGTAGGGATGAAGAGGAATAAGTAAGTAAGTTATTCATTAAGGAGGCAGAGACTTAAAGAGAAATTTAGCCTGCATCCATTCAACTAGCTATTTATATATCCATATTCGATTAGATCTAATTAAAGATATCAATATGTTGCGACGAAGTAGAATAAAAGCGTGTATTATCAAGGGAGATCTCACAGCTCAAGTTGACCTGTCAATAAAATGACATAATTATTTTCAGCATGTTGCACAGTTTGAACTGGATACGACGCATTAGGTACACATTTAGCTCAGGTCGACCTAAACATCAATGGAATTATTTCCAACTATTAGTACAGTGTGATATTAATGGATTAGTCTATAAATGGACTTAGGTATGAATGAGAGACATAAGTGACATAATTATAAATTATCTCCCTTGTAAGATAAAGCCCGAGATAGACCAATTAGCATACAGGTCCTAACTAGTTGAGATCCTCGGACTTTATCCTTGTTTTTAACTGAAATATCATTGATTTTAGATATGAAATTCTCACTTCTGTATTACCTAATATGTTAGGGCCATAAAAATTTATATACCATGGTCTGTAAACAATATGTAGCCAAATTTATTATTTGATATGATAATTAATGTTGCAAATATTTCAGCCTAATAACTACCATGTGCAATAAACAAAACAGGGATAAAAACAGAGTAATCCGCATGATAGGACCGGTGGAGTTTTAGAGAGTAGTAAGGGGCGATAATTTACTATTTTCCCCCATTAAATGGCTGAACAGCATTGATATGTACACGGTTGAATAAAGCATACAGTAGTTCCAAATTGTATTGTGATAGCATGAAAAAGTGTTCAAATATAAGTGGGGCATACCTGGGACACCCGTGCTAATAGCCTCGATCCCAGGCTAAAGGTACAAAACCGTACCCATAATCACTATTAAACGATTCAACTATGTCTGAGAATATAGGTTGAAGATACGTGTGTACTTTTAACACCAAAGTGAAACACGTTTTATTTATTAAAAATGAAACTGTTTGTTTTTATTTGCCTCATTAGTTAACAGTTTAACACAACAGAATCGAGTGTCAAACCTCAGGGGACCTGATAAAAGACTCCTTTGGTCCGCACTATACACACACACATCGCTTGGTTAAAACCCGTATCGATCCGAAATCCCAACCTTACGCTCCGAGAATCGTTCAAAATACCGATCAGCATTGAAGCCTTTTAACAAGCGAGGAACTGACGAAATCGATTTTTAGAAGCGATGAATATGTCTCTTACCAAGATAAAAGCGCTTTAGTAGAGTCAAACAAACATTGGAATAGTGAATGAATCGTGCGTGCTACTGTTTTATTTTCAATACATTGACAGTGAGGTACGGTTACAAAGTGTGTTCACAACCGCTTGCTGGTGACAGAGTACTCATTGTTACATGCAGGCTGAAGCCCGCAGTTCTATTGGTATGCTCAAAGTGAAAAGTCCATGGAGGGGCACGTGACCTGTTCTCGATGGTTTACGATTTCAAAAAAAAATCTAAAAAAAGAAGCATGTTGTAAGAATGTCGTGAACCAGACTAATTCCATTATTCCATGCGGATAATATCGGTCTTAATTTGTCGCATTGCAGTAAGTTTATTTACCGAAGAAATCAGAACTGTCCGAAATTTCACTGTGAGCGCTAGGCAATCATGTATCTAAACAGCAGGTGTCTGCAGCTGTACAAGCAAAGCGCTTCCCGGTCAATGATAAATATAGTGGGCAATGAAGTACATCCCGTAGAGAACACATTGCTAGATTAGCAGAAGCATGGTACTTGATAAATGTTTTTCAAATTCTTTGTTGATCATTCGCTCGGCACATAACAAAACCAAATAATTAGAGGATATATGTTTCTTTAAACTGAACACGATTTATATCTCATCATGACATTTATTGTAATGTTGTGATAAAGTTCAAAATAACTATTACATATTATAGTTGGTTATGTTAGATTAATCGGAATCGTCCGATATTACAAGTCATGTATCAGAATTATTTGAACAGATATGTTTAAACATACACCGGAATAAATTCGATCAGCATCCAAACTGCAAAAAAACATATCCTAAACAATACAACTAAATCATCTGCCCGCAGAAAACTATTTGACTCGTTAGAGTCATTACATGATATACGAGCATCGTAGACCCCAGGGCAATGTTTTATCAAAGCACTTACGATAATCTTAAAGTTACACCCAAATTTAAACACTATGTAAGACATTAAAATTGCAAACTGTGGTTAGGGCCTTAGGGGGTCTTTCATATTAATGATTTTTCAGTAAATGCTTTCCTTCAAACTACATCATGAATAAATTAAGTTCCTAATGTGATTTTGTTCAATAATTATGAAGGATTTAGATTTGTACGTAACTTTACGATTATCGTACGATATTTGATAAAACAGTACCCATATGCTATTCTAGAGCACCTTTAACAAGCACACATGATATAAATAAACACACATGCTACGTAAGTTGCAAGACGTAACGTCAATAGAGAAAAAATGCTTTGTCCTAGAAATATAGAAACGTAACGTGTGGTTCGTACATTATACATGCTTACCCCCATGCCTCTATGCCTCTGTGAATTTCGCAACAAATTCAGCGCATGTGGTTGACCGATCAATTGAAAAATAATCGAATTTAACGTATTTTCGTGACGAACACGCAATTATTACAAATGCATAGTTTATACTGTAACACCGCCTTCAACGCTTCCGGTGTACCGTTAATGACAGTATGAGTATTGATGCAATTATTTCGTTATTTAAAACAGATGTTATAATGTGTATTTAGCGCTGAGTTCTTCATTTGAGTGTCAGTGATAAAATGAACAAATATTTACATGTTCCGCTAGTTCAAATGGTGCGTTGGCAGGCATGAGAAATACTAGTAGTCGTGTTACCACACTAAGCGAAGAGTTCTCACAAAACACGAAATGGTTCGATGTATTCAGCATAATGACATTTGTTTTACATTCTTCAAATAACCAGAATTATCATGTATACACCTTACTGAACAACACTCAAGGTTTCAAACAAACCTGGGTACAAGTGTTGATTCGGCAGGCGAGAAAAATGGCAATTATGCACATGGAACTCGAAACTCACTGTGGCTATTGAATAGGTCAGCCGTCAAAAACGTTACTCATAACTTACAGTTGATCAACCTTAGTCGGTGTAACCAGGTATGGACGGGCTAATTGGTTCCAAGCATCTGTACGTAAATACACAGTATACTGAATAGTAACTTTGAATTGCAATGCATGGTTATTTTATAAGTTTTGCTCTGCACAAATACACGTAGCCACAAACAACGGACGACACCTCACTAATTTAGCCTTCAATGACACAATCCAAAATTGGTGCCGCAGTCAGCATGTCATGACACAATGGCCGCCACATTGTAATTGTCACTACGTGGGGATATAACGAAACACCGATAAACAACATGGCGCCTGAAGCCGGTTGAAAATAACCGTTTGTTCCTGCATATACAACGGTATTATCAAGAGGTATATTACGTAACTATTGTTGAATTATGTATTGGTCAATATGCTAGGTTGCTGACCCCACGGACGAGGTGATAACGACCTAAATAACTATATTGCGACGGTAATAGAATTATACAGAATAGTTTATATGTAAACAGATGCACGAGGGGTGGTCAAGAGTTAACCGGACTGATATGCTATATTTTTGTCGTATTCATAATCGGAGACTACAACTTCGCTAGGATAAACATTAACATATAACTGATTTTCAAGTACAAGTATGAAGCATTGTCCAAAAACAAGTGAGTCGGTTTCGGGAAAAAACTGTGACCTTTGGCACAAACATATTAGGTGGTTAAATACAGGGCTTTTTTCGCTGAATTGTGATGAGGCCCAAGCCCCTTTGTTTTGTGAAAATTTAGCGCGAAAATTCTCAAAATTGTGAATAACCTAACGTGATAAATAACCAAATTGTAAGCACATGTATGGAACATTTGTACCCGGAAATAACTATGCTCTCTGAGACAAAGCGATCATTGTATTTTCAAGTTGTCTTTATTATACACGAATGCCCATCAGTGCAACTATTAATGAAAGTTAGACCCTACCGAATACTCACTAGTCACGCTTGTTTTAATCAATTCTATAAGTGGCGCTGGAACCAAAGCAAGTTCTTACATAATGGAAATAAACACACACACACATAAGAATACCAAACGAAAACTATTGACATTCAACTTTCAGCCAATACTAATCTACCCTACAAAGCAATAGAAACAATTAAGCGGCGGGGGAGCAGACTTTATGGGTGTAAAATACCGGAGTGTTCCGTGCCAATGGTGTGTAGACTGTATTTACGCTCATTGGATCACGTGGGCCGTGACGTCATCGTCTCATGTCTTATGTTTCCCTTATTTGCAAAATTATATAGTTTGCCTGTATGTTTGCCTAACTATAGTCGCAAAATTCGTCACTAATGATTTATCAGCCGAATCAGAAAACACCACACCTTGAATTGCCACGCATTAACTGGCATAACGTGTTACTGTGGTCATTGGGCACAATCACATGACCCATTGCGCGTTGAGGTCAAGTACCAGATTTAAACGAAAACAGATATTTTGAAGTTTAAGCTTCTAAATGTACATTTCCGTTAAACGACACCTGGCTGATATTAACCCTTATATCAATACGTATCCCCTGTGTAGAAAAATGCGTCCGGGTCTGGTATATGATTGCTGAATACCTGGACAAACCGAAGCTTTGTGAAAACAGAAAAGAGTCAGAACTCTTAACAGCGACGTCAACTAAATCGTGTTTCATGGCGCAGAAACATAGAGTTTGACAAGTATCAATGAACACTTGTGGGAAAAGAAGACACCAGATACCAGCCATTCAAGAAACAAAGACAAGAAAATGGATAGGACCTTACCAAATGAATGGCACCCACGCCAAGCTCTGGCTAACAATGAAATGGATATGACATTACCAAAGGAACGGCACCTACGCCAAATTCTGGCTAACAACGAAATGGATATGACATTACCAAAGGAACGGCAACTACGCCAAGTTCTGGCTAACAACGAAATGGATAGGACATTACCAAAGGAACGGCACCTACGCCAAGTTCTGGCTAACAACGAAATGGATAGGACATTACCAAAGGAACGGCACCTACGCCAAGTTCTGGCTAACAACGAAATGGATAGGACATTACCAAAGGAACGGCACCTACGCCAGGTTCTGGCTAACAACGAAATGGATAGGACATTACCAAAGGAACGTCACCTACGCCAAGTTCTGGCTAACAACGAAATGGATAGGACATTACCAAAGGAACGGCACCTACGCCAAGTTCTGACTAACAACGAAATGGATAGGACATTACCAAAGGAACGGCACAAACGCCAAGCTCTGGCTAACAACGAAATGGATAGGACATTACCAAAGGAACGGCACCTACGCCAAGTTCTGGCTAACAACGAAATGGATAGGACATTACCAAAGGAACGGCACCTACGCCAAGTTCTGGCTAACAACGAAATGGATAGGACATTACCAAAGGAACGGCACCTACGCCAAGTTCTGGCTAACAACGAAATGGAAAGGACATTACCAAAGGAACGGCACCTACGCCAAGCTCTGGCTAACAACGAAATGGATATGACATTTCCAAAGGAACGGCACAAACGCCAAGCTCTGGCTAACAACGAAATGGATATGACATTACCAAAGGAACTGCGCCAACGCCAAGTTCTGGCTAACAACGAAAAGGATAGGATATTACCAAAGGAACGGCACAAACGCCAAGTTCTGGCTAACAACGAAAAGGATAGGATATTACCAAAGTAACGGCGCCAACGCCAAGTTCTGGCTAACAACGAAAAGGAAAGGATATTACCAAAGGAACTGCGCCAACTCCAAGTTCTGGCTAACAACGAAAGGGATAGGATATTACCAAAGGAACTGCGCCAACGCCAAGCTCTGGCTAACAACGAAAAGGATAGGATATTACCAAAGGAACTGCGCCAACGCCAAACTCTGGCTAACAAGGACTACAACTGGAACATACTAGTATTACAACAGTTGGCAACGAGCAAATTAGTACAATCTAAAAAAACAACATAGAAAAACTTGATAATTGGTACCAGACAACAGCATGATGTGAGTCAGAAAAAGTCGCGCCGTCGTTTCTACGGAAGGTTCAGGTTACTTGGGACTTTCTCTAATGTTAAATGCCGTACTGTCAATTATTTGATAACAAACTCTCATATTAATTAGCAAATTTATAGAATATAGAACCCCTTGGGCATTAATACTAGTTTCACCATCTCCATTATTGACCTGCCTATAGTAGCATTAGTTACAAATCTGTGATTTAATTAGGGAATATAGTTTTGATCTACCGGTGAATAAATCACGATTTATAGTTGCAGTTGTGAACTGATAGTATGCATATAAATGACCAACCATGATTTATTAGAGGATAATTCACTTAAAATAAAATCAAGTTGCATTATGAGTGCAATCGATACGAACTAATTTGATTTCGATTTATATGCTTTTATTTATCCTCGGCACCGGAAATCCATATGGGCGAGCCCCCCAGAAAAGGTTAGTCACTTTTGTTTGTGAGGGACTGATTTGTTTTTGGTTCTTCATGCTATAGAAATATGCAGCTGTTCTAAGTATAAAACATCCACCCCTGGAAATGCAAGTTCGACAATTTCAATGTAATTGCTGCTTGGATACAATAGAAAAAAACAGAAATCTTAATAGATTCTAATAAAGACTTTATTTTACGAGGAAATTTAAATGAAGTATTCCAATGACTATCGATAATTGGTGGGGTTAAGGTCAACAAGGCTGGTCACAACTGCATTCATTCAAGACTCTTTGAATCGGGTCAAGCTGATCTCAGAAGTTGTCTCATGCCGCATACGCATCATCTGATGTCTCATTTAAAAGGAATACAAAACGAAAGATTGGGCTAACTAATATAATTATACTAGGCAACAACAAATTTTGTTTAGCATTTAATATTGACGAATTTAAAAGTTAGCAAAACGGCACATAATAGTGTTAAGTCATTTGAGATTTTATCGATAAATGTTGATAAAAATGTCGGGAGATTACTTCAACAGCCAAACGTAGCACGGTTTCGACCATAACATGCACCATCAAATAATAATGCAACAGTTTATATGCGTATACGGAGTAAAATACAGACAGTGTTAGAATATAGCATATCAACCCCCAAAAGTATGTTTCTGCTGATACTATAAAACATTATATATATACGGTATTTTGATGTAAAAGAAGAGCTGTGCGTTTAGTGTGATCGTTTATGGTTATTGGCCAATAACTTGATACAAGTTCGCGCTAAATCCCAATAGTTTTCTGTACGTTAACACTATGTAGTTGAACTGTACCTGACGCCATGTCTCAGAAAGGTTGTTGCTAACTGTATCCAGATGTTATCCCAGACAATACAGACCATAGACATATTGTTTCAAATTATCTTAGTCAAAAATATCTGAGTGTAGCCTATATAGAGAGAAGGTTGTGCAGCGGCCATGTTTAGCCGCAACGGGATATTACGTTTCGAAAGCTGGTACCCTGTTTTTCTGCAGTTGTCACAGCAAACACGGATACCAAATCCTGTAACGTCATATCCGTTGGGGCTAAACATGGACGCTGCACAACCTTCTCTCGATATATTGGATACCCTCAGATAATTTTGAGTCAGATATTTTGAAACCATGTGCCTAGGTACAGACAATATTATTGTTGAAATGAAGTTCAGAAAACCAGCTCTAAATGGTTTAAACACTGCATCTCAAAACTATACTTCTGTGTGTTTACTTCCTACGAAAGTGGTAAAACTTACACTTAAAAATAATATTAAGTCGGACAGGGAAGGCAGCACTCAACTTAACCAGCCGAGCACAGTAAACATAAAAAACATACAAGGCACAATGCCCAACACATAACAGAACGAGAAAATGAGGCGAAACATCCAAAGCTTCTACCTTCCCGCTAAGGGTTTGCATGGCACCGAACATGCGTCGTACAATAATTACTGATCCCGTTTCTACCAGTATATTTATCCCGTCCGTATAATGTCCGTCCGTGTGGTTAAACAATGCAAAGAATCATACCATTTCGAGCATCGGTAGCTCGAGGTTATCGATGTATGATATAGAGATATCAACATGCACATAGTCATGTACCTTATCGTCATTTTTGGAAGGTGATGATTATTTTTAATAATTTAGTTTTTGCAGACTATCTGAATTTTACGTTTACTACATTATAAAAGCATGTAATGACATACACTCTGGTACTAGAATGGCTTCAACCATAGCTTGTTTGTACGTAGATGGTAAGCCCCTATGGTGGTATGTCAATGTGTTAGGGGTGCATGTTATTCAATATTGATCTAATTTATTTGGATAATAAGGATAGCCAATCATATCGCCTGTTACTGACCAAGAGTTTAATATGGTGTGATCTGATTGGTTGTCCTTATCCTTAAGTCAAGTACGATCAATATTGAATACCACCCCTGAACAGTTAATCAAATAGCATTTGATCATGACCGTCCTATAAAGTGGGCTGTTGCAATGTTTGGATGTACCAGTATATTATCTGGAGATTTTTTCAACTTATCATTATAGTCCAGTCAGGGTAAGAATACAGTGACGCAGCGGTCGGGTCCACTATTACGATGTAAAACCAATTATAAAGGCTTAAACAGACAGCCATAATTTCATTGCTGAACTAACAAACTGGATTCGTACTACCTATGCAGAAATGGTTGTTATCTTCTGTGTACACATAAACGGCAACGTCACTGTCACCAGATCCTAACTGGATTATAGTATACAGGGTGTTAAAAAGTTTGTTCTCAATGTTTAAGTCAATAGTTATTTTTTTCTGTCGTCGGAGAAGAATGTAAAATTGTCAGATCAAATTCCAGTATGTTCTACTATTGTTCTAATCTTGGCATTAAATGAAGCTATTCGTGTAAGAAATGAAAATTGTACACTGCGTACATAGCTTAGATAAAATTTTGTCAGAATTTAGATTTGAGAACAAACTTTTTTAACACCCTGTACATATTACTATAGAATAGGACAACAGTGGCAATTGTGTGCGACAGCAACCGAGGGGACACGAATGTGCTCACTGACAGGATTAGACTGTGTACAATGATATCGCCAGAATAGATCGATATAATGAGAACATACATGGAACCATTCAAGAAACACAATATACAGCTCAGCTTATTAAAAATTAAAAGCAAAGGAAAAACCGCACGAAGTATGCAAGTATTCGTGACCCGGCCAAGGAATTCCATAGAGGCGTTTTCTTATTTATTAACTTTTCATTAGATTAGTGAATACCTCGGAAACAAGTCATTAATACAGCTACTGATCAATATAAATACATTGTACTTATAATGAAAACATAATTCCTTGACACCGCGAGGAATAAAACAGTTGGTTTCAGAATCACCCTCATTACCAAGATAATCCAGCATGATAGGATACTTTACAGCATGATTACAACACAATGGGATGCATACCTAAACATACATCCGCCATGTTGTAATCATGCTGTAATTATCCAAACATGCTGGATTATCTGGTTAACAAGGGTGAGAATGTATGAGTATAAAAGCTGGATCCACTCTTGTCCGTACAACTCCATGATACGATGACCGTGCTCGTTCATTGTATATATAATTATTGTTTTCGTTTTTGAATAACCTAGGTTAGTGCGATTATTATGGTTTTCAAAGTGGTTTTCGCGACTCATAGTTATAACGCACCGGTTACTCGATGAACCTTGTTTTCCCTCGATGAATATCTTGACCCGGTGTGTTCGATTTGCCATCGAGTGGACATTTGCATCTTCTGCGCAAGAAGCTTGTGCTAAATTCATGTATACATTGTATAGGTTGAGGACCGCGTTCATTTGTTCGCACTAGAAAAACACTAGAAAGATCGTATCGAGTTTAGCTGTGCTGGACAACGCTTTAAAACAAGCCCGGAACTGGATACGAACTGCCCGGATGTACAGATGAAATACCACCATAGATTTCTTCAGAAATTTGCAAAGAATAGAAATAAATAAGCAATGAAATGTAGCGCTGTTTCAGAATAAATTGTAAGGAGAATGACCGTCTATAGATCTATAACTTAGGATCTATCCCTGAAGCTATTCAAAATTACTCACATTGAAATCCTCTCGAGACATCACCACCCTGTTTGACGAATATTTACCAAGTTGGTCAGGACCTGTATACTTATAGGCGATATTTTTGGTATCTTATCATGAAGGAATCAGCTTCCGGCTTAATTAAACAAGTTCTCTTGTATAAACAGCCACACCTACAACGGTAAACTCACTAGGTTTGACTTGTTGGTCATAAGGCATTGTGTTGTGTCGTGTGATTCTAGTCTGTGTTATGTTTAATGTTTTCTGTGCTCGGCTGTTACAATAGAGTGTTGCCTTCCCTGGCCGATTTTTCACTATCTGACGAAGCAATCTGATGACATCTGGAGCCCCAGAAATAGCAGGACCGTATAGACTAGTAATATGAAATGTTATAGCACAGAGAATTTGACATGATCCTGACCTTTATGCATGAATATATTACAAGGTTATTACGTTGAATATATAAATTTTCGCGAGCAATTCGTGCAATTTCGGCCCTTTAGATTTGTGTTGGTATTACACCTCGAGCGTTTTCGTGACCATTCCCGCTTATGAAAACATACACCTGGGATAATAAATATAGACAATATATCAGCTGTTAAATTATGCAAATTGAAGGTCGAGAGTCGTGTCAAATTCTCTGGACTATACACCAGAAATGAAGAATAATGCAGCAGTTTATATGTTGGTCGTTATAGCCGGGAAATATGGGTTTTAAACCTACCCTGCAAGAAGGAAACACGGTTTTAGTTCTTCACTATACCGGATGCAATATAGACATCAATCCTTACAACAACGATGTGTTCGTTCTAGCCCCTGTGCCCAAACTGATTTTAAGTCAAAATATGGGTTTCTGTTCACCCGAAACGAGGTATCTTGTAGCTCCCCCGAAAGAGGAGTGTGTTGGGGTTTTGCCTTCAAAAATCGTGCAGTACCGAGTGTACAAATGTGCATTATCAACACCCAACTAATGTCCTAAGAGTTTCATGAATCTAATTTATACACACTTTACGAATGTGTGCTGAACCGGGTAACATAATTTAGTGTATTGGTCATAGCGCTGACTAGTTTTATCACAAACGGAAACGAGCTCTCTAACACTCCTGCAAGATGTTATGAATTTGATTTTGACAATAAACTCCCCAGGTAGACACAAAATTTAACGAGAGTGAAAGACGAATATCGT
This sequence comes from Spisula solida, assembly GCA_947247005.1. NCBI lineage: Eukaryota > Metazoa > Mollusca > Bivalvia > Venerida > Mactridae > Spisula > Spisula solida. The sequence continues at coordinate 22,466,378 of OX365960.1, read as the reverse complement.
GTGTTATACAATACACCGACAGACAGACATGTGGTGAGAATAAGTATTTTATCTTAAACAACCTGTCGATTTACCGATAGAACGAGAGCAGCAAGGAGAGCACAAAACGTTCTTGAACATACTAGACAATAACATGAGGACGTAAATGACGTTACTTCAACAAGGAAATAATACGCGCTCTCCCACGGAGCGAAATAATTCGTCTAATTGCTTGCCTTACAGATTCAATCGCTCAACTCAATACTTTTAGCAATAAAACAATATGTTTAAAAAGCTTTTTGTTGCGGTAGAAAAAGGAAGCCAATGGAATTACACCACGAAGTCATTGAGTGACGGTTTAAGAACCGTTTGAACACTATAATCAGTTTAGTGAAAACTAGCTTCACTTTTTAATTGTGTTTGATCAAGTACTTAAAAACTGATGACGTCAGCACAAAATTATAAAATGTATTATAAAGAGCCGTTGTGAACGCCGTTTACTTCAAGGGATATTGACTATATGATTACAGTCCAGTCAGGGTAAGAATATAGTGACGCAGTGGTCGAGTCGACTATTGCGATGTAAAACCAATTACAAAGGCTTATACAGACAGCTAAAAGTTCACTGCTAAACTAACATACATGTACTATATTCGCTCTACCTGTTCAGACAATGGTTGTAATCTTTTGTGGACACATAAACTGCAACGTCACTCTCATAATATCCTAACTGGTCTGTAACAGTAAAGTGTGCATACTTTTTTATACGTTTTGGACACTGCTTTTATAATACATAGGGAACACTTTATATAATATCTTTAATTTAGATTATCACTGATATTCGTGTTTCATTACATGTCTAAGTGCATGCAGTTGCGCTGTACCAACTTTGCGCCGAGTGTTGCTTACAAGGTCATTCAACCCGCACAGTCAGTAAAGTGCTTTACTTTCACCCAGCCAGGTTCGATGCATGGCTTACACCCAGCCAGGTTAGATCCCCGACTTACTCCCAGCCAGGTTCGATCCCCGACTTACACCCAGCAAGGTTCGATCCCCGACTTACACCCAGCAAGGTTCGATCCCCGACTTACACCCAGCAAGGTTCGATCCCCGACTTACACCCAGCAAGGTTCGATCCCCGACTTACACCCAGCAAGGTTCGATCCCCGACATACACCCAGCAAGGTTCGATCCCCGACTTACACCCAGCAAGGTTCGATCCCCGACTTACACCCAGCAAGGTTCGATCCCCGACTTACATTCAGCAAGGTTCGATCCCCGACTAACACCCAGCAAGGTTCGATCCCCGACTTACATCCAGCAAGGTTCGATGCCCGCCTTAAGCAGATTGTGTTGTAATTGTGTTCACTGTTTAAGTCAAATAACAATCGTACGTGGCTGAACTACATTTATTTTTTTGCAGTACGGTCTATGATATCTTTTTGAAATTCCGAGTTCGCAATTGTCTATATAAAGAACAACAAAATAAAAAGTGGTATTCCGACTCGACAACGTTTAGGTTACAAACTTTACATAATCAGTCAGCCCTATCTACATTATTATATTATATTATACTTTCCATTTTCATCAAGTAAACTAAGTAATGGTACGGAAGGACCCTAAACATTTTATATGTGATCAGTTTATACGGTTTTTCTATTTTAAACGTCTGGCGCACTTATGTTTCCAAGACTAAACTCTTCAAATAAATCGAATTATTCAATTTGATTCTGAGCCAATAATTCCGTGATTCATAAAACCACTTGCACCGAAAATGTGATAAGATTCAAGAATATGAAATATATTTTTTCACATTTCTAGAAATTATCCTATTAAATTGTAGAGGAGTTGTTCAGTATGTTATCATGTATAGTACATTTAGAACTCGTTTAATTTAAAGACAAATCAGAATAGGCCAGGGGTCGTATTCAATATCGATCTTATTTAATTGGAGAATAAGGATAGCCAGTCATATCGCCTGTTACTGACAAAGAGTTAAATATGGTGTTATCTGATTGGTTGTCCTTATCCTTAAGTTAAGTAAGATCAATATTGAATACCACCCCTGGCCAAGTCAAACTATTCTATGAGCAAAAAAACCACGCGTTTATCGCAAATACACAAAAAGTAAATATAGAAATCATTAATTGGCGTTATTTACGGAAATGTAAACATTACATGTACACATGGTGATAAAAATACCAACATGTTTATAACTATTAATAGTTTTAGCGGTGTTTGACCTTAGCAAAGGTGTAAGACCACTATAGTTAATTCAGTTAATGTTTAAACTACGTGTTTCCGGTCTACTACGTGGTATCTATCATTCTAACAGCGGTCCTGTTCATTACTCTGTCATTCAACACTTAGAACCAAACAATATATACTAATTATACCAGTTAGCAAGCACGCCAGAGGTCAAATACATGGATCATTATTCAGACGGTTATTATAAGATTTCATTCAGACATTCTCAGATAAGAATATGGAACTGTGGGAATAAGAAATCAAACACGTTAAAACTTACAACCGATAAGCAAAACCACTGGTCACGTGCAATAAGCAATGTCACTGGTCGCCTACAATAACCAATGTCACTGGTCACGTGCAATAAGCAATGTCACTGGTCACCTACAATAAGCAATGTCACTGATCGCCTACAATAAGCAATGTCACTGGTCGCCTACAATAAGCAATGTAACTTGTCACCTACAATAAGCAATGTAACTTGTCACCTACAATAAGCAATGTCACTGGTCGCCTACAATAAGCAATGTCAGTGGTCGCCTACAATAAGCAATGTCACTGATCGCCTACAATAAGCAATGTCACTGATCGCCTACAATAAGCAATGTCACTGATCGCCTACAATAAGCAATGTCATTGATCGCCTACAATAAGCAATGTCACTGATCGCCTACAATAAGCAATGTCACTGGTCGCCTACAATAAGCAATTCCACTGGTCGACTACAATAAGCCATGTCACTGGTCACCTACAATAAGCAATGCCACTGGTCACCTGTAATAACCAATGTCACTGGTCACCTACAATAAGCAATGTCACTGGTCACCTACAATAAGCAATGTCACTGGTCACCTACAATAAGCAATCTCACTGGTCACCTACAATAAGCAATGTCACTTGTCACCTACAATAAACAATGTCACTTGTCACCTACAATAAGCAATGCCACTGGTCACGTGCAATAAGCAATGTCACAGATCGCCTACAATAAGCAATGTCACAGATCGCCTACAATAAGCAATGTCACTGGTCGCCTACAATAAGCAATGTCACAGATCGCCTACAATAAGCAATGTCACTGGTCGCCTACAATAAGCAATGTCACAGATCGCCTACAATAAGCAATGTCACTGGTCGCCTACAATAAGCAATGTCACTGGTCACCTACAATATGCAATGTCACTGGTCACCTACAATAAGCAATGTCACTGGTCACCTACAATTAGCAACGTCACTGGTCATCTAAAATAAGCAATGTGACTGGTAACCTACAATAAGCAATGTCACTGGTCACCTACAATAAGCAATGTCACTGGTCATCTACAATAAACAATGTCACTGGTCACCTACAATAAGCAATGTCACTGGTCACCTACAATAAGCAATGACACTTGTCACATACAATAAGCAATGTCACTGGTCACCTACAATAAGCAATGTCACTGGTCACCTACAATAAGCAATGTCAGTTGTCACCTACAATAAGCAATGTCACTGGTCGCCTACAATAAGCCATGTCACTGGTCACCTACAATAAGCAATGTAACTGGTCACCTACAATAAGCAATGTCACTGGTCGCCTACAATAACCATGTCACTGGTCACCTACAATATGCAATGTCACTGGTCACCTACAATAAGCAATGTCACTGGTCGCCTACAATAAGCAATGTCACTGGTCACCTACAATAAGCAATGTCACTGGTCGCCTACAATAAGCCATGTCACTGGTCACCTTCAATATGCAATGTCACTGGTCACCTACAATAAGCAATGTCACTGGTCACCTACAATAAGCAATGTCACTGGTCGCCTATAATAAGCAATGTCACTGGTCACCTACAATAAGCAATGTCACTGGTCACCTACAATAAGCAATGTCACTGGTCACCTACAATAAGCAATGTCACTGGTCACCTACAATAAGTAATGTCACTGGTCGCCTACAATAAGCAATGTCATTGGTCACCTGTAATACGCAATGTGACTGGTCACCTACAATAACCAATGTGACTGGTCACCTTCAATATTAATGCCACTGGTCACCTACAATAAGCAATGTCACTTGTCACCTACAATAAGCAATGTCACTGGTCACCTACAATAAGCAATGTCACTTGTCACCTTCAATAAACAATGTCACTGGTCACCTACAATAACCAATGTCAATAGTCGCCTACAATAAGCAATGTCACTGGTCACCTACAATAAGCAATGTCACTGGTCATCTACAATAAGCAACGTCACTGGTCACCTGTAATACGCAATGTCACTGGTCACCTACAATAAGCAATGTCACTTGTCACCTACAATAACCAATGTCACTGGTCGCCTACAATAAGCAATGTCACTGGTCACCTACAATAAGCAATGTCACTGGTCACCTACAATAAGCCATGTCACTGGTCACCTACAATAAGCAATGTCACTGGTCACCTACAATAAGCAATGTCACTGGTCACCTACAATAAGCAATGTCACTGGTCACCTACAATAAGCAATGTCACTGGTCACATACAATAAGCAATGTCACTTGTCACCTGTAATACGCAAAGTCACCGGTCATCTACAATAAGCAATGCCACTGAACACCTGCAATAAGCAGCCATTTGTCTTAAGCAGTTATTGACCATTTTATCATTTAAGGTACTAAATGACAGATGATTGCCACATTTGTTTTATAAGAGTCAATACAACATAAATACAGAATGATTCAGAGAAGACATCGAGACATGCTAGTCAAAAGTCTATAGTTATATGATAGTTCTTATCTCCATGTGGTAAATTTACCAGATTAATGATGACTTAACATAACATACAAGTATTTTGGCATACATTCACCGTGATAAATCAGATTCAAAGCGAGTGTAAATCTGAATTTATTATTTAAATATTCTTGAAACCATTTGCATAGTTTTAACCTATTTCCAAGTTTATTCTAATTTATTTTTCAACTTATATTAATCACTCTGGACACCTCATTCTTGATAGTAACCACCGCCACGAGGGTACAGAGAAGAGAAGCTAGTTTCCCCTGGCGTCTAGCAAGGGAAGTACTGGTGCCATTTTTTTAAATCGTCTTGGTAATGACGCGGTCAGAGATCGAACCCGAGACCTACCGCACTCAAAGCGGACGCACAACCACTAGACTATCGAGGAGGCGGTATTTCCATGTGTTGATGGTACTCTCGCGGTCAGTGTCTTAAACAGCAAAGGCAATGACAAATGATATATAATACACAACTAGAGTATATACGCTTAACTTACGTAAAAACTCGAAAAAATCGTTGCTTACCCCCCCCCCCCCCCCCCCCCCCCCATCATTCAAAGATAGAAAACGCGATCATAGTGGAAATATTCAAAAAGTCTCCCAATGTTCAATTCCATATAATTATTCAGAGGTAGACTAATCCGAAAACTTTCAGGAAAATTTTGGGAGGTACGGAATGTAATTAGAACGATCGATAAACGAAGAGGTAATCCGCAAATACTGGATGCTTTGCCCATCCATCTGATCCGGTTAAACGCTTGCATTCAAGATGAAAGAAAATCTGCCAAAATTCCACCATGCCAGAACAATTAAGCAAGCACATCTTGTTTTCTCTAGTTATTTTAGTCGCTAACTAAACGCTGATTGATCAGCTGTGTGTCTTACAGATTATACAAGTACATAGAAGAAACCTCTGCTAAAATGTCTTGTTAAAGTGGGATAAGTATCCGGAATGAAGCAACTTTTTTTTAAATCTGAAAAGACGGGTTTTTTTCAAACGAGTTTGATACGAACTGACTGTTAATAAATTACATATCGCTGGCTTAGAATTAGAAGGTCGTAAGTACAAAATCCAATATTTTGAGAAAACAAAAAAACTGTCTAAAAATATATTTACTTATGGAAAAGCAAAGTTTTTAAACTTCAGTTTGGTTAACATGACCTGTTCCGATTTTCATGAAAATAGACTCATAAGAAGCGTCTTGAAATGCAGATTTCAAATATGCATGAGTCTTAAAATGTCGTAAGTCGTTCTTACGACCGTCGTAAGTCGTTCTTACCACCTTCTTATTCCAATCCAGCGATTTGCTATAAATAGCTCTCGCATCAAAGTTATGACAATTTACTAGTTAACTGGGTACTGTTTTATCAAAGCACTTACCACAAACGTAAACTTACCTTCAAATTTAAATTCTTCATAGCTCTTTAACAGCTACCAAGTGTGATAACGGGTCGTTTAATACTAATTAATATTCAGTCAATGAACACGTACAAACAATATCTGTCACCAATATGTAGGTTTTAAAGAATACCGGTAATTAAGAATTTAAATTTGGACGTAAGTTTAAGTTTTTCGTAAGTGTTTTGATAAAACAGTATCCTGAAGAAGGACTCAACACAATGTTATTGATGGGGTGGGTCTAACTTTTCAACGGAAGGCGTGCAATAACTAATGTAACCATACCGTATTTTGATTATGGTTTATTTAAGAAAAGTGGTTGCTACAGAGGGTGGTAACTTCTGGTAGGGCTACAACTGAGAGAGGTAGTTGATAAAGGGAGAATAGTTCTGGAGAGGTTGTTTTGAAGCGAGATCTGCTCTTGAAAGGTTCTTGCTAATGGACCGTCGTAGTCTGTCTATACAGAGTCACAGACCCTTTATTTAATTAAAGGAGACAACTTATCAGTCTACCTGTTCCAATGAGCTGATTAGCAAATCTGTAAATTCCTAGTATAACGCGTGGCAGAGTCCATCTTCTTTTTTTTAATTTATTTCCCATTGCACCCTCAAACATAGGTAATTAAAGCCCAAAATAAAATATAGCTCAAATTGAAAATAAAGTGACAAATATTATCTAGTCGGGTAGCTAGACTTAGGGCAGCTAGCCGCTGTGGCCGGAGAGGATGAGCTGTAAATTGTAATTCGGGAAAGAAGCAGTTTCTTGAAATTAACGGTGTTCGCGCTATCAATATCGTTAACTCTTCAAAACGGAGGAGCTCATATCGTAGAGATAAAATAGTTTATTTCTCTACGAAGATATCAGAGGCATATCGACGTTGCAAATCTTATAATCAGCCATATTGTTTATAGTCCTATAATAACACGATATACATCTCGTCATGATAACATCTACATAACCTTTGAGATAACTCTGAATTGCATGTCGGGCTTCATCTAAGCACGTGGATAATTAGCACGCGCGTGTACCACGTGATGCACGATAAAAATAAGATAAGCTCTTCCTGAAGCATGTACCAAGTGTGAACAGTAGGATAAGCGAAAGGTCGAAGCAAGTTAGAGCGAGCGTTTAATTTACCAGGGTATTGCGTGGGTCAAAGATCTAAAAATACTGCTGTGTGCTATTTTTCAATTGAGTGTTCAATCTGTGTTTATTAGATCTTTGCGTGGGTGGAGTTTTTCAATTAAGAACTAGTGCATTTTAAATGCTTCAAATAATGTTCGTTTGTTTCGTTTTAACCCTTTCCTCAATAGACACCTACGCTCAGGGGTTCCAATAGCTGCTGAAGCTGAAGGGTTATTAAATACTTTTGACAATATTTTACCATTTTATAGGCAAACTACCCACGATTTAAAGTGAAAATGACTCTTCAAACTAAAATATTAAGGGTCAAAATGTGGCTTTTTGGAAATTACAAGGGTCAAAACCCCTACTCCCAAGTCAAATGCAGCCCCTGTAAGCTATTTACTTTTATCAATTATTCTGGAAAGAGAATAAATACATTGTATAATCATACACCATTTCCATATCATTCATGATACAATTACAAGTACAGGTTATTGCTACACATAAATTCTGTTTTGAAATGACTGAACTGCGTTGAAAAACATTAGCATGGAGATATATATACGTATAAGAAGATGCGTCTAAATGCGTTGCTATCGGGTTAAACGGTAGATGGAAAGTTTTAGAAGATGCATTCAAATTCGTTTCTATTGAGTGCTTCGTACCTTCCCAATTCAGTTTGTTGCCATATTTTAGCATATTTCAAACACCGAACACGTACGACAGCAGACGTTATATTCTAAAACATACAAAATGTACGAGTAAATTGACCCATAGGACCCGAGACTATAGATTGCGCAAACAGATCAATGACCCCAACCATGCTCTTCGTCGTTTCTATGCTTTTGCCGATATTATATAGTGAATCATCTATTTTTAGTAACATACACACTCTTTCATCGGATTTAATCGTTGAATTGAATTGATATTACAAGTTCCGGTTTCAATAATTAGTCCCTTATCAGTCCGTGATCTTGTGTAAACAGTTTACACGTACGGGTGTCAGATGGCCAAATCCAATAATTATATGAAAATTAAGCGTAATTATTTGCTTCTTAGCGCCGAAATTAATACGCAGTCGTAGATAACGGCCGATGACCTCGGTCGATTTCGGAACTGTACGAAAAACACCGGGATGTTGCGATTGTGATCGTACGTAACAGTCTAGACTAGCATGCTTGTTAAATCCAAAAAGGCGTAAGCAATCAGTCAGATAACAGACGAGAAAAGTTAACGCAGAAAAAGAAGAAGGTACACTCTTCAGAAATTTCCAGTAAATTGTTTGTTTTTCGATAAATGGCATACGACTGCCATTGAAACCCGGTGTACACCGGTCGTCTTCCCAGAAAAATGTTGTACGGTAAGAAAAAATAAGACGGAAAATCGTTATTCTTATGACCAAATTTCAGAAAGGCGGTAAATCATAATTATACTGTAAGAAAGACTTTGTTTAGTCTATTTACCAGTCCAGCGAATACAAATTGATTAGAACAAACATGGCTACTGTTTCTGTGTCTGTAAATAGCGATTCGGTCCGCTCCGCTAGCTAGGTGGCAGTGAAAACCGTCATCCGGTAACAACACGTACTCTTGCAGGTCAGAAAGCACTAAATACATAAGCGGCCTAAATGATATGATCAAAGAGTCCTGAAAGAAACATTGGATTGACTGGGAATGGTGATAGGTCTTAAAAATCTGCTTTGAAATCATTGAGTTAAAAGTCATTGTACTCATGTATGTGATGTAGTGAAACTGTTCAATCTTGATTGTTTGACATATAGCGAAACTATGTTATCCGTCTTTAATGAGCAATATCTAACAAATATGACACATTAACACATTCTATTGTACTATGCGAAGCTCAAATATACTTCTTTTACTTCTTTTACTTCTTTAAGACTAAAACTTTCAATTGAAATTTTATTCTTGAAATTTGAGGTCGGCCATCGTCACTTTATATTGAACTGTAGAACAAATTTAATCTAGACGCTCCACGTATATCGTAAAATTGCGTTAATTGATTAATAATATATAGTATACGTTCCTTGTTCTGGTAAAGACAAAAAGAAGTCCGTCATGTTTTCTTTAATGAAATTGAACAGGGACATTAGTTCGTGTTCAGGTCAGTTATTAAATGGAACTAGTTTTGTCAGTGTAAGCATGTGAAAACGTACAAAATATACAATGCCCAATGCCCACATGAACAAGTAAATGATCCACCCAATTAAGTCCAAGCTGTCGATAGGCTGAATGAACTAGTTTCAGCAATCAAAAAGCTGAATATCCAAGCTGAATGGCCAAATTACAACAGTAAAACGGCTGAAATAAATTAACCTAGTTTTAGCTGTCAGAAGTCCTAAAAAGTTGAGAAAAAAACATACAAAACACAATCCCCATCTGAACAGTAAATGTTAAGGAGCTACTGGAAGATGATTTCAAATACTAGACAGACAATTATTGAAAACAACCATCTTCCAAAAAATACAAAAAACGTCTACCAGAAGATGAGGGCGGGTAATACTGATGTGTCGGCGTGCGATTGGGACAGCCAACGGCACATTACTTGGAACAGTTTTCTTCAATACATGAATGCCGTAAACACAGCGATAATTGAATGGTATAAACAGCTACTAAGCATTTTCGGTAGAACCCATGGAATGGAAAGTATAAACATAATTCCCCGAGGTAGGTTTCGATATTAGCTAGACTGTGTAAAAATAATCGCAAGACTGTAACACTGTCCAGAGAAAAATGATTAAACAAAGTTATTGAAATGTAAATAAATTGTCTGTGCATTACCCAGAGCGCTATACTCTCACATGTAATTGTTCACGCGATAAGAAGAAGCCAGTGTGATGATGCAAGCATTCTATAGCAGAGATGATCAGTGGTTATTGTCTGAACAATATGACTGGAGTATACCATGTACACAGACACAGCACCGCCAGTCAAGATCCGAAATTCACACGATCTGTCGACGACTTTCGGCTTTTACTTCGGGAACTTTAAACAATGTTTTCGACAAAATTGGGCTATCATGTCGGCTACTCTCGGATATGATCGGTATTTCGATTGCTTGAGGCTACCCATTTTGGCAACTTTCGGCTATTATTTTGGCAACGTTTTGCTTTTATTTTGTGTACTTTTGGTTAATATTTCGGATACATGCACTTTCAGCTATGTTTTCGGCTATTATTACGACAATGTCGGGCTAATATTTCGACAAGTTTCCGCTACTGCTGAGTGGATATTACTCTAAAAAGGTTGACCAAAGGCAGTTCACCAAACTTTATAAAGCGCATACCATTGACGGATAAGAATAAGAATACGAAAACCAACAACACCATCTACGTGGCCTAAAATGTTTTCTATATTCAAATGTTGTAACGTCCCTAGAGTACGAAACTAATCCGGTCCGATTGGCTTACCAACCAAACACTTAAAGTAAGAATAAACACTACTCAATTGCGGTCATGAGCGTCAAGTATTGCTTTGCCCACAATTGATTTCAGACAAGTTCCTTCAAGTCTAACGTTTTCATTTCTCGCGCGTTTTTTGAAGAACTGTGAAACAGAATTATTCCGATCATATACGTACCTCCGAGTATGAATCAATACACTGTATTGTGTTTGGCTTGAGACAAAATCAATACCAGTAAAATAGAGAAATACTGGAGCGTGCTACATCTATAGACAGAGCGTATGGGGAAGAGGAAAAGAGAAACACAGCGAGAGAGAGAGAGAGAGAGAGATAGAGGGGGGAGTAGATTGGAGGGGAGTGTACTAGGAATAGTTGGAGGAGATAGTGGAGGGGACGGGGGACGGGACGGGACGGGTGTAGTACAGAAGTAGTTGGAGAAGAGAGTGGTAGCGTGGAGGGGAGGGAGAGTGTAGGAGTAGTTGGAGGAGACAGTGGAGGTGAGAAAATGTGACAGGAGGGATGTAGTGTAGGCGTAGTTGGAGGAGAGAGTGGAGGCGAGGGAATGGGACAGGAGGGTGTAGTGTAGGAGTAGTTGGAAAAGAGAGTTGTAGAGTGGAGGGGATGGAGAGTGTAGGAGTAGTAGGGGAGAGTGGAGTGGACGCGACGGGAGGTGTAGTGTAGGAGTAGTTCGAGGGGGGACGGGACGGGGCGGGGCGGGGCGGGACGGGGCGGGGCGGGACGGGAGTTGAGGGATGCAGTGTAGGAGTAGTTGGAGTGGAGAGTGGATGGGAGGGGAGGTGGCGGGATGGGAGGGTGTAGTGTAGGAGTAGTTGGAGAAGAGAATGGAGGGAAGTGGACGGGAGGGGAGATAGGCTAATATGGCAGCAAGAATCTGATCCATAGGAAACACAGCGTAACTAGTTACTCAAAAAAATACCACCAACTTTGTTGTTTAAACGAAATTCCATCATTCGGAAATAATCATGTCATATATTCATGTTTCAAAAAGGTTTTACGATAGTTAATGCCACAGTTACCTGGGCAATATCAACGTAACTATACTGGGACGTTATTCACTCTTCGAAGATTTATCAATGCTGTCGGTCTAACAAACGTTTTTGAAAAACAAATATATGAGCCGTTCTCCAGGAAAACCGGGCTTAGTGACAAAATTATGAAAATTATGATAAAATAGCATTAGAAAGACAAGACTCTTTTGAGCAGTTTCTGAAAATTTGAGCAAAATGTAACATTAATTCACAAAGTTACAGACTTTTAAAACTCACCACTTCCGCCTACTTGTTAGTGACTTCTCAAACGTCATTCAAACGATATTTGACGTTACGTTAACATGAAGTTCATAAATCAAGTATTAGATGAGTTTTTGACGTCAACTTTTCAAAATTGTATCACATGTTAGACTTATATTCATATTTTAATAAAAACATATCTAAATCGTGAATTTTAGCTTTTAGCGAAATGTAGTTACTGTTTTTAACCACTGACCCCTCGTTTTATTAATATGGATACTCTTCAGAAATTGGTCACCATAGCAACGACAGAAGGTATTTTAACATGATTCATGAGAAAAAATAAGTCTAAGACATAGTTCTAAATTATTAAATAACTTAAAATTAAATCAAAGGGCATGATTCTTTTCTCATTTAAGAAGGTTTTCTTAACCTTATTACATAATTTCTATTACAATGTCACTAAGCCCGGTTTTCCTGGAGAACGGCTCATATATATATATCAAACTCTACTACTACTATATATATCTATGTCAAACTAAACTCGCCCCATCGCTTTGATTATTTCTAGCCTCGTTCTGGTATAATTAATAGAACTAATAAGTAAGCTTCGTTTTCATGACAATGGGGCTTTTTCTAATGCAAATACACATATCAACCGTACAAGGCTTGTTAATCCAATACTAAAATAGTTCAAAGAACTGTTAATGATCGACTATTGAGTGTCAGCTTCAATCTATATCGAGGTCAATACGATAAAAAAACAAAGGGTTCCAAATGACAAAATAATGGTTTAGTTCATACGGACGATAAGGTGTGCTTTACTTTATTTGAACTTCCAACAAAACAAAGCTTTTGTGCGCACTTTGATCAAGCTTTAAACTTGAATATCAAACGAAGGCACTGAACAGGGTGACATTGAAGAGTTCGACCATTTCCGTCAAAATTCGCAAATCATCGGCCATGTCCGGACAAATCCGGTAAAATCAAATTATCGTAGAAACAGGTAGGCGGAAGTGACTTAATGTTAACGAACGTTCCATGTATGATGTAATATTTATGTGCTGTTTGTTTTATTATTCAAGTCATGTTATAAAACAGTGTATGACCGTGTTATTTGCTTAATTATTTATTTATTATAAGTAATTTTTGGAGTTTGGCGATGTGTTCCTTGCTATTGTGCGCATGCGCGTATTATGTTGATACGTAAGTAGTTAATGTAGAAGAACTGTGATTGCCATGCACTATTTTCCTTTTGCTATTAAATTGAGATTATCCACTCCTAACTGACCAGTTTCTAGCGATTTTGTGATTACGTATAGATTGACATTCTGCAATTAACTAAAGTCATATCGTCATATCAACCAATACTCATACAGTCAACCACTATATACATGATCACGCAGAGGTTGGGAGCAGATCAGCCGTTATTCCAATCGTGAAAACTCGGCCATTTCCGTTTGTCTCCGGTTTAATGTATATATTGCAATGCATTAAGGCCGAGGACCCGAGGTGATCAGAATGTCATAATTCTTGATTGGTAAAATCAGGCAACGGACTGCGCTGTGAACAATGCCATTCATTATACAAGCATTCGCTCTATAGGCTGTGCTCCTATTATTAATTAGGAATATGACGAAATTTGATATAAATTTTGAAAAGCCGTGAACAGAAATCAATGTCTCTTGAGGCGCTTATTGCTTGATTACCATCGCTGGAACCTTTATCGAGTATAAGTTCTGACGTGACATCGGAGGCACGCTATTACATCTGACGCAGAGACTTCGCTTGGAATCCGATGAAAATCAATATAATACATATGACAAGTAAGTCAGCCACGCAATTCACTTGATTAAAACAGCGTATCACGATCAATATGAACATAATTCTAACAAATAAGATTATTCTAAAACCCAGGGATTCTCAGAAAAGTCGTCATGTTTTATAGAATTAGAATTACTCGTATACACCAACATGACGTTACAGAACATGACGATTACCTTTAGGGAGAGTGTGTTCCTATCTACATAAAACATGTACCAATGGTATCCTGAATTAAGCAACAACCTGTTGTGAGCAATCGGTTTTATGAACTTTTATCCAATGCTCAACAACGACATATAAACTGACACGGTGGTCGAGTGGCTAATCATCTTTACTACAAATAGAGAGGTCCCTCGTTCGAATCTCTGTCGGGGCACTTAGTCATTTCTAAAACTTAATTTTCAGTGTTTCCTGTCCAATTAGAGATGAACTTGTTGGTTATCTAGTGGCAATCTCACGTGATTCAGTGTTGTACCACGGGCACGTAAAAGAACTAATAAGTCAATTAAACAGGAATTGATGTTGGTTGTTTACATTGCACATTTTTGCATAATCGCTTGAAAACTTACTGTAAAAACCTTCGACAAACCAATGGAAGGGACGTTCTCTACACTGATTTCTGGCCTATTGTGTTAGTTTTAGCAACAACTCAACGTGTACTCTATATTTAACAATGTAAGAACATGTATCTTCGTAAGGTTTTACAGTAACCACCTCTCAACAACAACCTAAAGTGAATTCCCGAGAAGATGTTGCTTTGGAGGAGGGGGTGCTTGCTCCTCATTGCAAGACCATTCAGTTATAAAGGATGTTGCTTTGGAGGGGGGGGGTGCTTGCTCCTCATTGCAAGACCATTCAGTTATAAAGAGTGATACTTTGGAGGGGGGTGCTTGCTCCTCATTGCAAGACCATTCCGTGATAAAGAATGTTGCTTTGGAGGGGGTGCTTGCTCCTCATTGCAAGACCATTCAGTTATAAAGAATGATACTTTAGAGGGGGTGCTTGCTCCTCATTGCAAGACCATTCAGTTATAAAGAATGATACTTTGGAGGAGGTGCTTGCTCCTCATTGCAAGATCATTCAGTGATAAAGGATGTTGCTTTGGAGGGGGTGCTTGCTCCTCATTGCAAGACCATTCAGTTATAAAGAATGTTGCTTTGGAGGGGGGTGCTTGCTCCTCATTGCAAGATCATTCAGTGATAAAGAATGTTGCTTTGGAGGGGGGTGCTTGCTCCTCATTGCAAGACCATTCAGTTATAAAGGATGTTGCTTTGGAGGGGGGTGCTTGCTCCTCATTGCAAGAACATTTCGTGATAAAGGATGTTGCTTTGGAGGGGGTGCATGCTCCTCCTGCAATACCATTAAGTGATTTAGCACGCGAGGTTCTAGGACAACCATAAACCAACATACAACAACAACTTTTATTTTAGGCAGAGTAATCAGTTTCTCATTAATCAACGACTTGTTCACAAAAAATGGCATTGTGTTAACAATATTAATACAACGTCAATTTCTCTGAAAGCATACTTGAGCTATGAGTGTCAGAGTTCAAGATACTAGTCCATTATTTTCCTATCTGTTTAATTGGTAGACGGGGGAACATGATTCTGCACTTACCAGCGGCGAATTGATCAGTGGATATACTCGGCAACAAAAATAACGATCACTATAAAAAAAATAGTTCATGGTTGAACACTATCGGGACCCCTCGGACATGACTGACGTAACATGTCTCGGGTGTAAATAGAACGTCGTCATTATTTGAACGGTTATTAGAATGATTTGAACTGTAAACATGATAAATAATGGAATGCACTATACCGATTAGAAATATTTGGACTTTAATATTTGCTAAGCTTATCATGTACATTATTTATTTTCACTTATTATTGAGAATCCTTTGATCTATTTTCTTAGGCGTGATGGTATCTTGTTATCCGCCGGAATGGTGACAATGCTTCTCGCTCGTCCGCATGGTACATCCGATGGAGCTTCCGGATTCATGACGGAAAGACCCGAGTAGTTACAATTGGGTTGAACATTGATCACGATATTGATGAATATACAAAAACAAAATCACAGTCCAAGTGCTGACATGGGTCATGCTCATATACGATTTCTTTCAAACTATAAAAAACAATTTGCATGAAAACAATTGAAGATACATGTAATATTTATGGAAACTGCATCCTGGCTATCATTGGTGTATATTGTGTTTGTCTATAATTCCTGCCATGAGTAAACGAGTACAGTACAACCTGTCGAGTAACACCCTTTGGGAAGTACAAAAACTGTCCGTTGTTTGTAGAGGTCGTTGCTCTAAAGAGGTTAAATTTTAAGTAAATATAGGTTTATACAATTTTATAAGGTTTTGTTATAGAAGGTTGATACTCTACAGAGGGCGACACCGGAAAGGTTATTCTGTGTAATCAAGTCATGTGTGTTTGTTAAGCATTCGACTAAGGCAATCGTAGGTGCGTGATAAGCGAGTCTTTCCCGGACAGATTTGGCCAATGACCTACAACTTCGTGTGAACAGTTTTAGCCTGAATTATTTATCAACTACAAACGTAGTACCCATTTCCTCTGCCACAAACTAACGATAACTTAAAATAACGTTTGACAGTGGCATCGTGTCAGGTGCTAACAGTTTTGCAAAGGAACCCGCATACTCTGGTACAAAAATAAGCTGAGACTTTATCAACGGGCTGAAATATGTCTGAAGCATTTTACTAACTTCCCTGGTGTTATACGGTACATCTCAAACGAACGCCTTAAGTGATGCGTTGTTCTTATAGCTTGTTATGTTCACTACATACCGGCAAGCTATTTGAGTTTGATTTCAACGTTTCTGTGTCATAGTTACGGCTGAGAAAAGTGTAAGAACTGCAATAAAGCACTGGAACAGAGTGCGATAGCTGCTTCCGGTGTTCTGCAATGTGTGTGTCATTTTACTTCAATACCAACCAAGTCAATCTTGTCCCGTTTTTACAGAATCATAGTTACGACATAGAAAAGGTGCAATAACTGCAGTAATGCACTTGAACATAGTGCTATAACTGCTATACTGCATTGGGTGTGCCTTTTTACTACATACCAACAAGGTCAGTGTTGACCCATTGTCAGAGGGTACGTGTGACTTAATAATGTTGCCCAGTATAGAACAGACGCGGGTAATATCCATGTCTTGGTTGGTGTAGATAACCTTTAGGTGAAACGCTTTTTTGCTAACATCGGGGTGTCAAAACAAAGCAAAATTAGGATAACGTTGATTAATGGGTTTGTTTTAATATGTAATTACTGGAGGTAATGTAGTCGAAACCTCACATATTTCCTCAAATATGATTGTTTTGGCTTTTACGTATTTGAGAGTAATTATTCGCCAGTAACGTCAAATCAGTTTGGTGTTTTTTCGTTTCTTTGTGTGTGGGGAATTGGTGGAAGTTAGATAAAATTTTGACAATTATATACGAATGAAATTGCTACGACTTCATACACTCGGTAATTGCCGTTGGTAAACGTGGAACAATCAATAGACTGTGAGGATTCTTAATCGCTTGAAGTGAAGAAATGTTGTACTATCACACGAACCGCTTTTGATTTGTATCGTCACTGCATTGCTAATGTGGCTATGTAGAACAGTGGTGTTAGGTATGGTCCACTGTTGCACATTGTCAGCTATATAACTTGAAAGTTAGCTTTAGAAATGTCCCACACAGCATACTATTTATCTGCTTAGCGAATTTGTTGTAACACCGCAAGTTTTCTAGTAGTATGCTCTTAATTTTGAGTCTGTGTTACCACTTGGGGTGAAATTTAGTTTGCCTTAATTTAACCATGTACGTATAAGTACATATCTTCTACAGTCAATAGATAGTCAATCTCCTTCCGCTTAATAGCCTTTTTAAAGGAAAATTACTAATTACAATGATTTATCACGGCGCATTTTCTGCTTAGGTTGTCCTTGTGATGTGTTATTGTCTTGTGGTCTGTTATTAGTTTAAAGTTATTGTTTGTTGACTTTTTTGCTCCTGATTTGACAACCTGGCGGGAGTGTCGAGTCCATGTGGCTGCGCTCTGTTGTGTCTACTGAGTTCTGCTTTTCCTCTCCGATTCATTGTTTTGCCTAATTATAGAAACTTTACACATACATTGAAAGCCTGAACATTACTTGCTTTGCATAAAAGGGAAACTGGTTTCTCTTCTCCCATACCCTCATAGCGATGGATAACATCAGGAATGAGGTGTCGAGAGTGCTTAATAAAAGTTGGTAAAAATTGTTTCAAATCGACCTAAAATAAATTAGTATAAACTAAACTAACAACGTACAAAAGGTGTTCTGCAATTTATTGCAGCGGACAGCGGAAGTAGTTTAGTAACAGAAACTTCTCCATTTAGGAGAGCTTAACGCGAAATCTGAAAGACCGATATACTGGAAGTTTCCGTGTAAACGCAGCCTCACAGCGAGAAAGAGAGAAAGTTTGTCAATCTATTAATACCATAAACATTGGCAAGCAAGTCAATGATTAATGAAATGACCAAGAATCTACGAGTAGATTGTGGCATTGTCTAAAAGTCAACAACTACGGACGAACAATATCGTTGTCGTCATCGTTCACTCCTCCTGCAAGATGTGGCTAACAGTGGAGAGTATTTACCTATAGCAAATATTAACTTTGTATGGCAAAGTAGGAATCAATAGATATGTCATTACTGTTTGTATTGTCGATTTTGTTCGGCTATTAAACACTCCACTCAAGCGCGATTGATGGAAACGAGTTCACTGCATGACATCTGCTTAATTCAATTCGTACTCAAATTCATTCGCATGTTTCAATATTTATATGAACATCGGGAGTTAACTTACGGGATTAAATATTAATTACCAACTAAACCTAAGTCACTGTCCTCTCATAGTTATTCTAATTGATGGCATACTAATAACTTGTCATAATTAATTCAAATTCATTGGTTTCCTCTAATTTCCCCAGTTGCAAAGTTTTCGCGCGAAATTTGACAGTGTCTATAATTTTTTTTTAATTGAAAAGTAAGACAGAATACTCGAGTCAATGAACATGTATTTGATGTAGTGAAACTGTTTTATCACGAATTCTTTGACATTTGGACCTAAATACGAAAGTGAAAGTAGAGTAGGGGTTAACCGGTCTGTGATCAATCCACGCGATAGCGAAAATATGTTCTCTAACTTTGATTAGCAAAATCTTTCTTAGAAGATACTCGACCCCCTTTTTAGTTGTATTATTTTAAAGCCTAAATATAATTCGTGTTATATGTGTGTCAGATGGCCATAGACTAAAACCATAGGCATTTGGTTTCAAATTGCTGTAAATTAATAATTTGCACTTGTTACTGATCAACCCGGGTACTGAAGAGAGCTATTCTCTTTAGTACCCGGGCCGATCAGAGACTAGGGCAAATAATTAATTTACGGCGAGTTGAAACCAAATGCCTATGACTAAAACTTGTTGAAATATGAGGCCGGCCAATGTCACTTTACATTGAACTAAAGAAAAAAATATATTTGGTACTTCCTAACCTATTCGTAATGTAGGCCTAACTATGCCAACAAACCGGAATAGTTCTGAAACTGGGAAGATTGTATGCCATGATAAAATACTTAGTGAAGCATTTCGGATGATTAATGCACGGAATTGACCGATAGTGCCCGTAAGATCTGGACACATTTCCGAGTGAAATTGAAATCCCGCATCCCACGAGGAACACCATTTTAGAGTAATCAACCACTTACAAATCCAATTAACTACATAAATGAAAACGAACGGATACTTAAACGATGGCATGTGAAAACTGGCTCTGAACTTGAAGCAAAGTGCAAAATTAAATGATTGTCAAACAGCGAGGTTTTCAGAAAAGTCTACATGAATTACCGGATGGAGCTCATATTTACCGAAAAGGTTTAACCATTAGTAGTAGAAGAACAGATGCCTCCACTCCCAATTGGATCATTTTCCTTTCCATCGTAGATTACACATGCATACGAACAACATCCGAGTAGTTAGAACATAATAAGTAAATTTTAATGATTAACAAGGGCGGAGCGAGCGAAGCGAAGCGAGGCCTTTTTAGTCATTAAAATTTACTTAATATGTTCTAACTAACTTAGAATATAACATTCTGCATTCTGATTGGCCGATAGAAATTAGCGCCAACGCAAGACGTCAAGTCTGTTAAGAGAAAATTTTAATGATTAAATTTTTATTTAACCGCGAAAATGCGGCGTTTTCATTGGCTCATAATGTAGGTTATATTCTAAAATAAAATGTCTTTAGACATCCACAAAACTATCATTGAGAGTGACGTCCTACTGGATAAACTGTTAAATTATTTATATTCGCGGTCGATAAATTTTCGTTGATTTCGCGGATGAACTGGATCGCGAAATTAAATCCCCTCGAATAATTGACCTCTATGGTACGTAGCAAGAGATTTGTCTTACAGTATTTTAAATCCACGAATTTAAGAAACAACCAAATTACCATTTTATCATATTCCGCGACATTTAATACCCGCGAAAATTAATTGTTTACAGTACATGTATACGTTTCGCGTTTAAATTACACAGATCAGTTGTAGCATTAAGTATGACATAGACAGAATCCCTTCATGGTGACTGTCTGATGGCCAACACATTCTCTGAAGGAACCATACAACACAGTGTATAAACGTGTCAACTTCCGGTTATCGCAATTAGGCATACACGTTGAATTGTATTCCAATAAGTCATACAGTGATCGAAAAATTACTGATGTTTTGCTCACTCACAATAAGTCATACAATTTGAATTAAATAGTATCCCAATTAGTCATACAGTGATCGAACAAAATTACTGATGCTTTTGTTCACAATAAGTCATACAAGTTGAATTTTATAGTATCCCAATAAGTCATACAGTGGTTCGGTTTATACGCTGTGATAAAATATGTAATCACTTCTTGGCGACAAAATGTTTAATCTCTCTGCAGTGCCTCAACGAAGAGCACACTTAGCGTCTACCATAGGATCTCGCTAGCTACGGATTGAACGGTAACGTAGTTCCAGAATGAAAAGTGAGTGAACTATATTGTAACCTGTGTATTTGTTCAAAGGCAATCTTTTCATCACAATGACAATTACATTGGTAAACAGCTGTGCACTATAAAAAATTTACTGCCTTATCAATACGGCGACAGTTCGAGAAAAAAAAACAAGCATACCTTTAGCTGTATAACGAAGCTGAGTGAGCGTTGTAATTTTTCTGCCAGTCATTTGAGCAGCTAGTAGGTGGTCCCTTATATCAGTCGGGGACTCAGGGGGTAAATCTCTTTAATATTTATTTCAACTTAAGCTTTGAGGGATAATGAGCTTTATATCGCTTCATATCTGACGAAAAGTATAGGTAGACACTCCAGATTGATTTCAGCAATTTTCTATTCTATCTATAATACTATGTTCCAGTCAAATATTCAAATGTTACGTAATCTAGGTTAAACATGTTCCACTATTTAGCTCACCGGAGATTACTCTTCACTCATCAATAAATAAACATGTATAATATAAACACTGCCAAACCAACTGACTGGTTTTATCAGCTTAGATTGAAAACGTATAATTAATGCATTAAAAATGATTATGCACAAGTTTGAACAAAAACGGAGATCGAAAATGCATACAATTTACATTTTTATTTGTTTAAACAAAGGCTTGTCTAATCATCGGCGGACTATGCTAATATAAAAGTGTTTTCATTCCTGGATTATTCAACAGGGAAGCTGCTATTCATAACAAAACAATGATGTTTGCATTTTCTGATAATTGCTAATGTCAATATGTGTGTGTTTTGTACTGACTTATAAATACTATACTCAGTACATTTAAAAACGCACAGTCCTAGTGTTCTCTGGGTTTGTTGTCTCGCTTAAGAATGCTTCAAATGAACCGACAGTCCAGTCAGGGTAAGAAAAAAAGTGGCGCAGCGGTCGAGTCCACTATTACGGTGTTAACCCAATTATAAAGGCTTATACAGACAGCTATAATTTAACTGCTAAACGTACAATACCCTCTTCGCTCTACCTGTTCTGACAATAGTTGTAATATTTTGTGTACACATATACGACAACGTCACTCTCACCATATCCTAACTGGACTGTAATACAGCCACCATTTTACATTTGTGCAGCAGGTATGTGAGATATCATGTTTGTATCTATATGCAAATGTGCCCACCAGCGAGCAATTGGTGAATGAAAGGTATTTGTATCTATATGCAAATGTGCCCACCAGCGATCGATTGGTGAAAGAAAGGTTTTTGTATCCATATGCAAATGTGCCCACCAGCTAGCAATTGGTGAATGAAAGGTTTTTATTCATTGATCCAGTGGACTGTCGTTGGGCACTTTGCATATATATGAAATGGTGATCATCCCTATACTGTATTTCATTAGAATTTATATTTGATTCCTGATGAAGACTTGTACATAATTAAAGTCGAAACGTCGATAACTCATGGAGTTTGTCTTTATTAGAATCTAAACGTATTTTCATACAATTTGTGACAGAATACAATGAAATAATATTTTATATACATCGAAGAGGGCACATAATGTGCGTTTTTAAATGTACGGAGTATAGAATGTAAATTATTGCTCACTTCTTGTAACTAATCAATCAACCACTGTTCTACAGGTAGGCTGTACACCGGTAATTGACACTAATATAAATATACAACACATATACATATAAGTATCAAATAATACACATTATACACTGGATAGAACATATTTTCACTAATCAATAGCTTATAACTAGATCATTTATATTAATCAAGTATACACGAGTATGTATTTACGTTAGTCTGGTAAATTAGTAAACGAATTGGTTGCCAAGACAAAACGGGTCAAATCTGAATGTTCTGTGACACCATGCCATGGTTACCGCGTTCATTCACACCAGTGGGTCACCAAAAACTATTTCAAAAGACACCATTTTCTAATCATATCAAAATAGAATCACATCAAAATATAACCATTTAATTTAAATTCATTCCGCTGGAAGTCACCATTTCAACCGATCATGTCTAGTTCGAATACGTTTTTAAAAAAACAAAATCTCTTTCAGTGACGTTTCTCCAACGGTTAGTGCTGTTTTGCATATTAAAATGCATAGCGACATGGCGTTCCAAACATTAGGACTATAGCAAGACATGACAACGATATATAACACCGAACTAGAGGGGACCAAACGACAATCTGGATTTTGCAACATGGCTTCGACGATATAACGAAAATCCAGATTGCCGTTTCTTCTTTCACTTCCATTAATTTCAAAGCCAGAAACACGCATAATTTATCGATAAATATTGCCGCGATCTAGCGACGTCCGCAAGTTACTGCTTGCTGGCTTAAAAAGCACCACACATTTCATATCTCGTAATACGTACCTTTTAAGACTGTGATAATTTCCTGTTTCAACTGAACTATTTATCCCTCAGTGTAAGCTTTATAAAAATCACATTTTCGAAATGAAATAACACATAGCTATAACAAGGAATCGTTGAAAATTTTCGCTTGCACGAGATTTGCTGTACAACTACTAGATAAAGCGTGCTTATTGGACGAGGTACTCTGAACGAACAAGACTCGATCAATAATGCCAATATTGGGCGATTCCATTGCTCTGTGGGTGGATTTTCCAATTCCGTGAGACAAGCCTTATGAGAATTGCGAATAAAACTTGTTATATCGACATAGATTTGTATTTTATTTTCTATAAAAAAAAATTCATAATCATTATTTCATTTTATCGGAAATGTAGGCCTATACGCGTTTGAACGTGAGTAAAACTACTTACTTGAGGGAGGTATTTTATATAAATTAGGGTTTGATATATACTTACGCAGGGTGTTAAAAAATTAGTTCTCAAAGTTCAAATTAATTCTAAATTATATCTGAACTAATCGTATGCAGCGTATAACTTTAATTTCATACTAAAATAGCTTCATTTATTGCCAAAAATGTTAGAACAATAGTAGAACTCTGGAATTTAACCTGAAAATGTTATATTCCTCTGGCATCAGAAAAATAAACTACGTGTATTACAACTTAAGCATTGAGAACGAACTTTTTTAACACCCTATACTTGTAGTTGAACGATTAAACTAAAATCATTTACTGATTTGTCCAAATTGTTATGTTTTATCATTATTGCATTTAAAACATACGTTACACCATAGTTAGTTAGTTCTGTTAAAAACGATATTGAATTCGGATCCTATGTAAGAGAAGCTACCCCGGTAAACAAAAGTATATACATTGAATTGTTTACTCGCCTCAAACCGGATTAAAAAAACAACAGAAAAAACGTTCCACCTATATATCACAACCAACTTCAGTCTTTCGGATAACACTTAGATTTGAACCGAGGTCCCGTGTATGATGATGCTTTACATCGGCACGTAAAAGAACCAGGGATGCGTCTGGAACTGGGGCATCTTCTGTATCATGCACTATCCCCCAAGAACTAAAGTGACTAGCCTCTTCTGTGGGCCTCGTCCATATGGATTTCCGGTGGCGAGGATAAATAAAAGCAAATAAACCAAATCTAGCTATATAATTATCACAATTGCAATTACAATACGTTTTTTTCTTAAAACTCTTGCTACATAAAATAAAATATCACAATATACAGCGAGTATTTTTTTCAAGCATCAAATCACATGTATTGATCTTATACTGTAGTGAAGCTTAGCAAATTGAAAAATAATAAACAAACCTACCCGTGGACATTGAAAACGCATCCTTGCAACAAAATCCAAATTATCGGATTGGTTTAATGTTTTTGTGTGAATACAATTTTTTGTTCATCGTCGTTTATATAATACAATACAATACAAAATGTTTATTGCAAAAAACAAACATACATATGCTTTATAATACATGCTCGCTTTAGCTTTTAATGATATGAAAACATAATATTTATTTTTATTTTGTAAGGGGTTGTCTCTCTTACTTTTATCGATTTTTGGGAGTCAAGAGTCGTTTCCCTTGTTGCATTTAAACGATAGGCATGGTAATATCTAGCTATATAGGTGGACAAGTGGTCTGGTGGTAAGGGCTACTGACTGCTGATCTGAAGGTTGTGGGTTCGATCCCTACAGAAATGCTTTTCAGTGTCTCCAACTTAACATAACTAAAATTACTAACAGTCTTTGGACGAGAGATTAAGCGATGTCCCGTGTATGATGCTTTACATCAGCACGTAAAAGAACCAGGGATGCGTCTGGAACTGGGGCATCTCTTCTGTACCATGCACTATCCCCCAAGAACTAAAGTGACTAGCCTCTTCTGTGGGCCTCGTCCATATGGATTTCCGGTGGCGAGGATAAATAAAAGCAAATAAACCAAATCTAGCTATATAATTATCACAATTGCAATTACAATACCCTCTGTTTGACATACCTGAATTAAACGAAAACTCCACTCCTCTGAATCTTATAAAGAATATATCCGAAATTCATATTGGTCAATTTGTATTGACGAAATGTCGTCGTTTTCCTGGTATTAACTGATGTTCCATAAAAAATTAGTCAGTATATATAGCTATGTTTGCTGGATTATTATGTTCTTTGTCTGTATGATTCAACTTATTACAAATGCATTCTGTTGTTTTACCAGGAATGTATAATGTCTTATTCAAATGAATTCTTGACAACCTTTTAAAACAATGCAATAACAACAGTCGCTTAGTTGTATGTATGTAAATAATGCTTAACAATTAGTTAATATGTGATAATGGTGCTTTTATGAATATATTATCGGGGTAAGTGCCAAAATTTAATGTCTCTTATAATTCAATGTTGAATGAACTGTTTTCTATTATGTAATTTTTTATGCATGTGACATGTAAATGAGACATAAATAAAGAATACATATAAATATATATAATTACATGTATAATATCTATACGTTTTTGTTTTTACCATGTAAATTATATCTTACACATGTTAATTCTGTGTTTGTACTCACGGTTTGTATGAAACTAACACACCAAGTTATCATGCGATTCTTTAATTTAACTCTTGGAAATTATGAAGTCTCATTCCGTCATGAAAGAAAAGAATTAACGGAATTAAACCACCGCAAAAAAATAAGATTGGCAGAGAGCACTCGTATGGTTTCTAAATACAAAGGGACGTAATGCTGCAAGAAGTTTGGACACTAGAAATCATTTTATATTATCGCATGGGGCCATGTCGCGGTAACAAGGCAACCATTTCAATACACTGTCGACAACACATATTTAATCATTTTGTCACAGCCATAACATCAGCGGGATGCCATATTTCAGGATAACTATATGTAAATTCTATAGAAAATATACGAACACTTATTTTCCCAAAGAATACTCATACTTTAATATGATCTTTGATTCTAAGCATTATTTAGCAATTCTAACATCTAACAGCTATAAAGTTTAATGGCATTCATTATTGATTTTCTGATAATTTACCTTATGACCTGGACAGACCATGTATTGTCGGTCGTTATAAATAAATTGTATCATTCATCAGTCAGGTGAACGGTCATGTTGGGGTTTTAGTGTTATCTATAATTCTCACGGCGTGCTATTATTACGTATCACCGCCGTGTTGGTAAACAAACTTTTGCAGAATATTTGATTTCTTCAACCTGATTTATTTGATAATGTAAGAATTGTTGCAATGTCTAAGTTGAAAATACAACAATACATGGATAAACACAGACTCACGCCCCTGTTCGAGGTAATGTCTTTACGTAAAAATATATTTATTTCAAAGAGTTAAAAAAAATTATTTTCGTGCCCATACATGCAAATAATATTGAAGTAATTTATAAATGGATATGTATTAAAGAACAGGCTAATTTCGGATTTCTAAATAACGCCCATGTTAATGAAAGTAAAGGGTGGCACATACTAAGGTCGAGTGGATAGTGCTCTTGACTACTGATCAAGAGGTCCCTGGTTCAAATATCTGCTGCGGCACTTGCCATGGTCATTTCTGAAACACTTTTCAGAGTTTCCCGACCACTAGAAATGTTCAAACTGGTTGGAAACCCAGACATAGTCTCGCGTCTTTCACCACACACGTTACAGAACCAAGGAATCTAATTCTATTCGAAAAGAGCTCTCCTTACCAAGCTCCAAGACATCTCTGACTGTTTACCTCAGAATGTGGGAATCTAACCAACAAACTCAGTATTTACACTTACTGTCTGTAGCTTTAGCCTTTACCAACTGAGCTAGGTGGGTGTCTGTCATGAGTCTCCACAGTCACATGGCTCTCCAAACCTGGTTGCCAGACACATACATTGTAGATACATGTATGTTAGTATGTACTGTCAGTAAGTTGTAATGTAGTAAGTCTAGCTAGAAATTAATAGTTTCAGTGTCCGCTTACTATTGTGTTGGGTTCATGGCTTGTGATACTGTTTAAGTTATCAATTATAATATATTATACAATGTACATATAAATGAAAAATTTGGTTGTTTATCTCTTGTCCTATTCTTACTGGCTTCATTAAAATGTTTTGAATACAATTTCAGGATTTGATGAACAAAGTCCTACATGAACAACCTGATGACCCAGTTGTCTACCTCATTAAATGTCTGTACAAAAAAGCTGCCATTCCTATTCCAAAGGTTTGTATATTGATATTTAAATGAATTATAAATTTCGGATTCTGCCATAAGTTTTTAAACTCAATTTAACTTACCTGTCAGCTTCTGAAGTTAAAAAATTACTGAATATTCCTCTTCATTTAATTAAATATCCTCTTCATTGAATCGAATATTCTTCTTCAATTAATAGGAATCTGCTGAGTCTGAATTAATATTTGTCAGTCAGGACTGGTCAGTTTCAGCATTACAATGTTTACATTAGTGATAAACTATTCAATCTCAATAAAAAGACTCTTGAAAAGTGGTCTTATCATTAAAATGGGCTTAATATTGAGGTTAAATAAAGGCAATACACCGAAAATTGGACTGAAAAACTATGGTCTTAATTTGGATGTGGTCCTTAGGTGAGGTTTTAATCACAGGTAACTGTATCATTGATTAAGAGTAAACAATAAATAAATTAAAAAAATTGTAAAATTTGTAACGTGAATATATTTTTTTTTCTTTTTTTACTCTTAATCTATGATGCAGTTACCTGTGGTTTTAATGTATGATATTATCATAAAGTCAAAATCATTTATTTTAAGTCTTTACCTTATATTCGAAATAGTGAATTTGTAAGCATGCTGATATTGTATTTAATACATAATGGTTTGAAATTTTGTTACAAAACTTTTCTGTCACATGTATTTTAATCATTTAAATTTTTACATTTACAGGATTTGAAAGTGGGTGCCGTAAGACGAAGCTCTCCAGAACGACCAGGTGAGTCCAAGGCTTCTTGTAACAGCTGTTTTTTTACCAACTCTCACCTAAAAATTGAAGAATTTTTAAGCTGTTGTTTAAGAGAATATCATATCGTACCCAAATAAGCCGAATCTTAAAGTCCTATTAGGCCTTAAATGACAATTTTCAAAGAGCAATAACTTGGCAACCTATCTGCAAAATGATGCATTTTAAGCACTTTAGTTGAGTCCAAATGGTGGAAAAACCCAATAAGATTGAAGACAACGAAATAAAGCCTCCAGTTGGTTCGTAAACAAAATAAAGAAATGTAAACAATAAATGCATAATTTAAAGTCTAAGGGGAGCTACTCTTGCAAAATTAGTATTTTCTCATTCATACATTTTACTAAATGTGATTTTTGGCATACTGTTTTGACAGATATAGCTGACATTCTGTCGTCAATTATTGGTCATTTGTGAAAAACATCCTAATTCTTTGTATTAAGTCTATTTACTGGATGATCAGGAAAAAGTTTTTTAAGAGATAATGTGACTTTAAGAAAAAATAACAGTACATATCTTAAGGTGAGTGTATTGTAACAACCCTTTATCTCATAGACTCAATTGACCTGAGCATACATTTATAAGTCTAGCGTTTTAACTTGTACATTTGTACCTTCTTTTTCAGTCCGTAGAAGCAAGAGTCCTGAAAAAAGTTCCACCCAGGCATGGGCAGTCGCAAGTGGACCTGGTAAGGAACGAAATTATCTCAATGTATTTCAAATAAGAAATAGCAATACTGATTTGTGGCCGCGTATACCCTCAGTATTAAGGAGTATTAGTGGTTAATATAAATTGTACAACTATTCTAAAATAAAGACTTCAGGCGGCACCTGGATTAAAACCAGAAGTCATCTAATTATCTTATCGCTTTATATCTAAAATCAAATTTAAAATATAAACAGTATCATGAATATATCAAATTATCAATGCCTGTTTATTTAATTGATTATTATTATACATGTCCCTGTTATACAAACTAGGTTTATGAAACCTCGTTAGTTGTTAGGTGCTTATATGGAGATTATGCACATCTATATCTTGTTTGATTGAGACAAAATTGTGGTTGCTATTACAACAGAAAGATGGATCATAATCTAAAGGTCATGGTTTCAAACTGGTAGGGGACTTCTGTATTGCTTGCAATTCTTAGTGACCGGTTTTTGACCGGAGGGGACTATAGGTTTGCCGTCCGTCTGTCCGTCAAAAAATATGGATCCTGACATAACTCAAACAGTTTCCAAGCTAGGTTTATGAAACTTGGTATGTGGATAGGGGGCAATAAGGAGATAATGCATGTCTAAAATATTTTGATTTTGACAAATATTGTAGTTGCTATGGCGACAAAAAGAGTGAAAATATGCCCCAATCTGGATCCTGCCATAACTCAAACAGTTTCCAAGCTAGGTTTATGAAACTTGATATGTAGATAAGGGCCAATAAGGGGATTATGCACGTCTAAAGATATTTTGATTCTGACAAAAATTGAGGTTGCTATGGCAACAGAAACATTGAAAATGGCTTCAAACCGGTAGGGGACTTCTGTATTGTTTGCAATTCTTAATTACTTGTTCATTATGATACCACTGGATAAAAACTCAGGTACATGTAGCTGAACCATTTGAAAAAAAATATTTTCATAAATAAATTTCTTCAAACATTTGTTTGCAATTTTCTTTTCAATGATACAGAATGCATTGAATACAAATAAAATTGTACAAGGTTGTATCCTTATACAGATTTAGTGGATCGATCATATGATAAACCATTTTAATTATGCAGATTTAGTGGATCTATCATACGATCATATGATAAACCATTTTAATTATACAGATTTAGTGGATCGATCGTATGATAAACCATTTTAATTATACAGATTTAGTGGATCGATCGAATGATAAACCATTTTAATTATACAGATTTAGTGGATCGATCATACGATCATATGATAAACCATTTTAATTATACAGATTTAGTGGATCGATCATACGATCATATGATAAACCATTTTAATTATACAGATTGAGTGGATCGATCGAATGATAAACCATTTTAATTATACAGATTTAGTGGATCGATCATATGATAAACCATGGCAAAAGCACAGTAAGAAATCAAAGTCCAAGGATGAGGATAGATCTGAACCAAGACAAGGTTAGTTAAATGTTTGAACCAAGACAAGGTTAGTCAAATGCTTGAACCAAGACAAGGTTAGTCAAATGTTTGATCAAAGACAAGGTTAGTCAAATGTTTGATCAAAGACAAGGTTAGTCAAATGTTTGAACAAAGACAAGGTTAGTTAAATGTTTGAACCAAGACAAGGTTAATCAAATGCTTGATCAAAGACAAGGTTAGTCAAATGTTTGATCAAAGACAAGGTTAGTCAAATGTTTGATCAAAGACAAGGTTAGTCAAATGTTTGATCAAAGACCAGGTTAGTCAAATGTTTGATCAAAGACAAGGTTAGTCAAATGTTTGATCAAAGACAAGGTTAGTTAAATGTTTGAACAAATACCAGGTTAGTCAAATGTTTGATCAAAGACCAGGTTAGTTAAATGTTTGAACAAAGACCAGGTTAGTCAAATGTTTGATCAAAGACAAGGTTAGTTAAATGTTTGAACAAAGACAAGGTTAGTCAAATGTTTGAACAAAGACAAGGTTAGTTAAATGTTTGATCAAAGACCAGGTTAGTCAAATGTTTGATCAAAGACAAGGTTAGTCAAATGTTTGAACAAAGACCAGGTTAGTCAAATGTTTGATCAAAGACCAGGTTAGTCAAATGTTTGATCAAAGACATGAGGTTAGTCAAATGTTTGAACCAAGACAAGGTTAGTCAAATGCTTGAACCGAGACAAGGTTAGTCAAATGTTTGAACCAAGACTAGTTCAGTCAAATGTTTGAACAAAGACCAGGTTAGTCAAATGTTTGAACCAAGACAAAGTTAGTCAAATGTTTGATCAAAGACCAGGTTAGTCAAATGTTTGAACCAAGACAAGGTTAGTCAAATGCTTGAACCAAGACAAGGTTAGTTAAATGTTTGAACCAAGACAAGGTTAGTCAAATGTTTGAACTAAGCAGTCTGTGAAATAAGCTCTTGTTCGGATAGCCAATTATATCACTTTTTACTGACCAAGAGTTTAATATGGTGTGATCTGATTGGTTGTCTTTATCCTTAAGTCAAGTAAGATCAATATTGAATCCAACCTCAGGATAAGTTGTTATAGATTCTGGCAGCAACTTCTGCAGTAAATATTAGCGGTGTCATTTATCTGGAATTCTGGATTTCTCTATCCTAAAAAAGCTAAGACTTCTAACCAAAATAAAAGTTATTTGATAAAAGTGTCTCAAGAAATGGTAAGTTATAGTCAATTTTACCATTTTAAAGCAAAAATACCTATAATTTAAAGAAAATGTGACCCTTAAGTCGTATCCTGAGAGTCAAAATGTGGCATTTTAGAATTTTAAGGGGTCAAAGGGTCATTTCAAGGGTCAAATGGAACCCGTGATTGCACATTTTGGGTTTCACTAGCTTCTGAATCTGAAGGGTCATTTTGATACCTTTGACTTAAATTTTGCCATTTAATAGGCAAAATACCCATGACTTTAAGAGAAAATGACCCTTCAAACCATAATCTTGAGGGTCAAAATGTTTTTTTTAAATTTCAAGGGTCAAAACACCTACTCCCGAGTCTTTTTTACCTTGTTTGAAAGCCTGATTTCAGATGAGTTTCCACATGTTTTTTTGTTCGTGTTTTAGGTAGAAAGCAGAAAACTGGCTGGGTAGCTGATACCAAGGTGACGACGACCACGTTTGATGAGTTATTCGAGGAGGACAATTATCATAGAACGGAGAATGCTGCTCAAAGACAAAGAATTGATGAAAACACTGATATTAAAAAGGCCTGGGCTCGACATGTAAGCTTAGATGTAAGTTTTTCTAAAATTTGGTGTGTAGCTAGGTTGCAAATATTTGATCTAGTTCTATGTGATGTATTTAATTTACAACACAGATTGCCTTGTTGTAGTTTATAATAAATACACATTAGAAGGTAACTCCATACATGCCATGTTTTGCAGACCCCTTTGCGTGAGATTGGTGATGGAAATGCAGGAGATTTCATTAAAATGCAGGAGATTTTCCTTGCTGAAACTTTAGACTTAAAGTATTGAAGTTGATATGCTGTTTTCACTTATCTCAATTTGATGACAATACCATGCATGCTTCATGTAGCAATTTAAACTAATATTTGTCATCATTTTCATAATGTAAACAACAATCTCAGATTCCAGTTTGTCCATGAAATGCGTGAGATTTGATAAATTGGCCTCTGACCATGCAGAAGTAGAGTCTCAAATGCATGAGACTCACGCATGATGCAGGAGATCTGGCATGTATGTAACTATATCAAGCTTTTTGTTGAAGTTATGCCCCCTCCTTGATTCAGAAATTCATGTTAAAGTTGAAGTACCATCCGAAATGTTTTCAAACTCCAAGGACTAATATAATTTATTATACACATTTATTTGCAATCGTGATCCTGACCCCTACCCTGACCCCTACAAAGGAGAACATAATCAGGGGTTTCATTTGACCCTCAAAATTTCCAACAAAAACCAACACAATTTGACCGTCAAGATTTTGGTTTGAAGGATTGTTTTCTCTTAAAATCATAGGTAATTGCCTATAAAATGGTAAAATTTAGTCGAAAAAAATTTAAATGTCCCTTCAAATTCAGAAACTAGTGTAACCCCTGTATTTACAATATAGATTGCCTTGTTTTAGCTTACTAGTATACACATAAGTAGGTAACTGTATCAAGCATTTTGTTGAAGTTATGCCACGTCTTCTATTCAGATATTCATGTTAAAGTTGAAATACCATCCAAGATGTTTTCAAACTGCATATACATACTGCTTTTATACTATGCGCACTAAGAAATATTTGCCATCATGACCACAACATCTCCACAGAAGAGGCTAGTGCTACAGCTATTAAGTATTTTGTTTTGAATATGTATGGTGGAGTAGATTGTTTGAGGACATGTGCAGCTCTTGTTCAGCATGTTATCAAAACCACAGTATGGATTTTTCTGGCTTCATGACTCACGGTTCGAATCCCAATACACTGCTTTTCAGTTTCGTGAGAGAATTGTTCATGTTTCATATGGCTCTGGCGGAACTGAAAACCATTGTAACATTTGGGATACATGAAATCTGAGTTCCGTATGAGCGTAAAATCAGTTTTCAGTTCCGTATGAGCGTATGAAAATAGAACAAATCTCTCACGGAACTGAAAACCGGTGTATAGGGATTCATACCGTGTGACTTCTTTAACAATCATTGCATATTTTATCACATAACCTGCGGTCCAGGAGTGCCGTTAAGCCGTGCCGTAAATATCGTTCGGCACTCCCAGACTGTGCAATAAATATTTAAATTAGCTTGACGTGACGTTAGCCAATCCATGCATTGATCCGTCAATGACGTCAGGATAATATCAACGCTGAATTTTGGCTGAAACATATTCAGCGTACATCATCCTTTTGACCAATAATGTGCATTTTTTAAGGTTATGTGATAAATAGAATCTTACATTCGTACTTATTACATACGAGTTTTATTAAACTCGTCGACAAAAACAATATGACACTCGGCGAAGCCTCGTGTCATATTATTTTGTCCACTCGTTTAATAAAACTCGTATGTAATGAGCGCTCATGCAAGATCCTCTATATAATAAATGAATATGTCTCTTGTCTAAACAACAATCATATAAACTTTCCACTTTATTATAGTCTTCTTCAGATTATATTTAATGAAAACCATTTTTTTTAAAAAATAAATGAATGAAATATATTAAAACTCTTTCGTCTATTTTAGGACAGTGAAGATGCTAATTATAGAAGTAAGGGTTATTCAGGTCCCCGTTGTCATAGAAACGAAGAAGATCCCTTGGCAGGGGAGATAATGCTCGCCAAAGAAGAAGAAACAACCGAAAGTGTCGAAAGGTAATTGTTTATACACATATCCTTGTATTAGTTATATCGCCGCAAACTGGAGTCACCGTGTTGGGTAGTTGGTCGGTCTGTTACCGAAATTGCCCCCGATCTTAAACTTTGTCTCTGCAACTCGTTTCTTACTGGATTTTAAAGTTGCTTGGTCCAAATGTTCACCACATCTAGACAGTGTGTCATGCGCAAGACCCAGGTCCCTAGCTCAAAGGTCAAGGTCACACTTAGAGGTCAAAGGTTATATAGTCATGCAAGTTCTGTCTGCTCTGTAACTTTGTTGTTTTTTCCTGGATTTTAAAGATTAAAAGTAACTTTGGTATTACACCCTTAATTATTATAAATGCGTTCTTTAGAATACAAGTTTAAATAATATTCCTGTGTCAATGTCTTGCTGGGGTGGTATAATTGATTACTCCAGTGATAGCTCTAGTTTTGTCCTACAAATACAGAATTATCCAGATTTGCTAAAAGAGAAAGAATAAACTTTTCTACTTATAATAAAAGTTGTTTCACGAAAAAGTATTGACTAAGTTAAAATTATTTGAAATTTTATAAACTGAATTTGATTTTATAGTGAATAAACCAAGACAAGTCATGTGATTATATATATAAACCAGTTAAATCATGTTTTACAAAACTTTTACCAATGAAACATGTTTAACAATGGATCAGCAAATGAAATATTATGTTTTAGAAAATATTGACCAATCTACAGACTGAGTACATGGTATTCATAATTACCTATATTTTTATGCCCCCCCCCCCCATCTTTGATGAGTGGGTATATTGCTTTGCACTCAGTAGACCTAATAGTTTCCGTTCAATAACTCAAGAACGCTTTGCCCCATCCTCATACATCAGTGGCTAGTCAAGTTCTCCAGACTATTTTTCGGACGAAGAATACTCTGGTGAACAAGAATGGCTTTGCCCTAGCATCCTCAAACTTGACATGAGGTCTGTAGATGACCCCTATTGATATTGAGGTCAGTAGGTCTATTTCTTTGTGACCTTTACCATTTCTGACTATTGGGCTGCTATGGGGGCATATGTGTCCTACAAACATCTTTTGTTACCTATATTATAATGATGTCTTTTATTAGTTCCTCTAAAACAAAGTCTATGGGAGCAAAACTAGAAGCAGCGAAACACAGACAAGATTTAGAGAAAATGCTTCAAGAATCTGATAAAGATTCAATAGATTCTGGTTTCTATGGTGACAGAAATGCTGATGAACAGGATGATGCTATTGAACTCCTTGGTATGTTGGTTTCATTTGACTCGGGAGTAGGGGTTTTGACACTTGAAATCTCCAAAAAGCCATGTTTTGACCCTCAAGATTTTGATTTGAAGGGTCATTTTCTCCATAAAATGGTCAAATTTAGTCCAAAGTATGAAAAATGACTCTTCGAATTCAGAAGCTAGTGGAATCCCCGATTTCTCAAATTTTATGAATGTTTAGATCTTTTGAAAGAATACAAATTATTGTGGTAAAATATTGAATTTTCTGCCACCTTTAAGTGACTTAAAAATTACGCACAATTCCCAATTTCCGCTGCTCAGGCTCATTAAAATTTTGGCTTTAAATTATGCTTGAACACAATTTTGCGTTTTCTCAATTATGACCACTATAATGGTGAAACTAGTTGCACTGATACTGACGAGACTACATCTGAGTTACCAACCAGTTTATATACATCTAGTTTGGTGGAAAACATTGAAAAACATTTCAGAAATGTCCAAGTGCACTGGCCGAGATTCGAACAAGGGACCTGTACTAGTTCCGTAGTTAACCATGCGAACCTAATTTTTCTAAAAGTGTAGATTTGTTTAGAATTATTCATGTATTTATATGGAAGAATGCTTTAGGGAATAAGTAACAGTTTATGATGTGAGGTTTCTAACAAGGGAACTCTAGATAAAATAAAATAAATATACCAGATTTATGTAGCGCCCTTTTCATGCAACCACACGCTCAAATGAGCTTTACATTATAGTGTTGCAGCCACAAGGGCGCAGGTGCATTCTCTACCAGTGCAGATACAGCATGGTCTGACCAGAGGGACAGACTGAGAGAAAGCACCTGAAGAGAGAGAGACATTACATACAGGCATGTCCGGCGCTGCAGAAGTGCACTTAGCTCTTATTTCAAGTACACAGCCTGGTTCTTTAATGGGTCCCGTGTATAAAACCATTACACAGCTTCCTGGCACCTTAACCAGATACTTCGCAGTCCACGGTCAGATCCGTAATCAAGAGTGTTACTGACACATTCACAATGTCAACATCATTGTCTTACTAAACCTATAGATGTTTTTAGAATCATTTGTGAGGGGGAGGGTAATTAACAATGCACATGTATATGGGGAGTTTAATAATCTTTTGGTTGCATTTTATAGAGGATCCCGATGATTTGATAAGAGAAGGTGTGACCAACATTCCGAAGTCAGGATATAAACTAAGCAGGGTAAGTTTGTCAAGTTTACAGCACAGGCACCTGTCATGTTATGCCCCCCCCCCCCTGTAGACCCTAATACTACCCAGGTACCCCTACCAACCCAAACTCTACAACCCTAGTACATATTATATTAAAAACTTTTATTTGATGTGATTTGTATAAAAACAACATAATATGTACTAGGGTTGTAGAGTTTGGGTTGGTAGGGGTACCTGGGTAGTATTAGGGTCTACAGGGGGGGGGGGGGGGGGGCATACCATGACGGTGCCTGTGGTTTACAGTGGCTGCCATACTTGCTTTCAAGTTTGGTCTGGTATAAGACTAGGTTGTTTGGAAGTTTACTTGCCTTTATAAACATGTAGTAAAACAATGATTTCTGATAATTTGTGTGAAATAAGATCTTGCCATTTTTTCATGAAATTAGCAATCCTTGAAATAACGTCTTACAAAATATTGTCCCATTAAATGATTTTTACAGTATGCACATAATTGTAGCAGGTAATACAGCAGAAGTTTACCATTGTATTTCAGGTTCTACGTCAAAGGAAAGAGGAGGCTAATGTCAAGTTGAACATCAAGTAAGTGCTCTGATATTGTATCACCACGACAACGCTATGACATCATCATAACTACGCTATGACATAACCATAACAATGCTATGACATCACCATGATAACACTATGACATCACGATGAAAATGCTATGACATCACCATGACAACGCTATGACATCATACTGAGATCTATATGACATCACTATGACTTTATTCAGACATATATATAAGACTGTAAGTCTGTAAGACATCACTCGGACTTCACTATGACATACGAATTATGGCCCTTTGTGGGAGATATACGTTTTGTGTCAAATACCCATTTACTTCGACAAATCCCCATACTATTCAAGTTCAATTGGTTATTGGAGAAATCTGCAGCAGGTCAGTCTTCAAAGAGACGGAAGAAAAGTGGATTTTTGCATGCTATGTTGTTAATTTGATTTTTTTCTGAATTCATAAAAATGGAAAAATTGGCATTTATAATCTCTATTGGGAGATAAATGTTGGTTTTTAAATTTTCCTGGAATTTGGAATTTTTGTCATTAATGGTTTCTTGGAAACAATAATATTTTATTGTTTTTTTGCTGTTTCCCAGTTTTCTCATTTAAAAATATTGATCTGTACAAAATTGAACTGGCTTAACAGATAAACGCTGACCAGTCATTCAGTGATCTAGTCAGTCTATGGTGTAGAAAGTCAGTTAGTCTTTTACTCAGTCAGTCAGTCAGTCAGTCAGTCAGTCAGTCAGTCAGTCAGTCAGTCAGTCAGTCAGTCAGTCAGTCAGTCAGTCAGTCAGTCAGTCAGTCAGTCAGTTCTTAGTTAGTTAGTCAGTCACTTAGTCAGTCAGTCACTTACTTAGTCAGTTGGCCACTAAGTAAAATCATTCTCTTAGTCAATCACTTAGTCAGTCAATTACTTAGTCAATCACTCACTTAGTCAGTCAATAATTTAGTCACTCACTCACAAAGTCGATAACTTAGTCAGTCATTCACTTAGTCAGTCATTCATTTTGTTAGTCAATCACTTAGTCAGTCATTCATTTTGTCAGTCATTCACTTAGTCAGCCATTCATTTTGTCAGTCATTCACTTAGTCAGTCAGTTGTTTAGTCAGTATGTAGCTTCGTCAGTCAGTTGCTCAGTCAGTCAGTCAGTCGGTTGGTCGGTCGGTCGGTCGGTCCTAACTTTCATATATTGTACACCATGTATTTGTTTCCAGTATGGCTGTGAATGGTGAGAAAAGTAAGTTCATCAATGTTTTGTTGAAACTCATCCCAATTAATTATAATAGAATCTTAGCTTCTGAGGCCAGAATTAAACAATTGTTTATTTGACATAGCCATGCATAGTATATACCATTGAATTAAACCCCTTTACTCAAATATTTTATGTCCAAATCTTTTTTGACAGGGCTTACATAGTATGAGCACAAAATGTAATGATTTGTTTATAATGCAGCATCAATAACTTTTAAATACTGTAAACCTAGAAATCATTTTGCGGAGTTCGCGAATGGTAGAATTTCGCAAAATTAAGTTGTCGCGAAAGTGCTTAAAACATTAATATGGACACTGCAGGAAACTTAAAAAACGTGAAAATTAGTAGTCG
Organism: Spisula solida; assembly: GCA_947247005.1. NCBI lineage: Eukaryota > Metazoa > Mollusca > Bivalvia > Venerida > Mactridae > Spisula > Spisula solida. The sequence continues at coordinate 22,427,278 of OX365960.1, read as the reverse complement.
TGAATATGCCCACGATCAGCGAAACGCGAAAGTTAGTATTCGCGAAATTAAATTGGTTTACAGTACATACATATATTTGGAGCAATTTAGAATAAACTTGGTTTGCTTCTTATTATTATTGGGATTGCCTTTCTTTCTGGTCTTTCAGTGATTTTTTTTGCCTCTTTGGGAAAGAGTCAGGGTCCGTTAAGATTGGGAATTTTCGCGTCGTGACAACTTGAAATTGGGAAATTCCATGAACCAGAAAGGCCAAATAAAACAGAAAAAGAGATTACATGTGAATGTTTACTGGTTTCTTTGAACTTTTATGCTTGACATCTTGTCAAAAATATTCATAACTTTATCATTTTATGTCCGATTTTGAAAATTATTTTTTTAAATTGTTTATTGGGAATTTCTCCATTCAAATTTGGGAAAATTATAGCCTATTTGCAATTGGGAAACAAATAAAGAAGGAAAAAAATCACTGTCTTTGTAGTGGAGTTTACTGTACTTACAAAAATATTACCCGGTAACATTCTCACATACATAACTTAATTGTGCGGGGACAGGATTTGTCAAACAAACAATTGTTAAGGATGGCCCTATTCTGTAGTAGTTTCAGCTTTCAATGCAACTTTTATTCTAACAGGTTTGTCAATGTCTCCCGTACAAATTGTTGTGAAATTAACTTAAATCGTCACTTGACATTTCATACTATTATTTGAGCAGGTCTTTAATTTTGTGACAAATTTTTCATTGCAATGGTCTGGTTCTTAACAGTGTTTTTCACTGCTTGTTCACTGTGTGTCAGGATGATGTGACTAGGTAGTCTCCTTATGTAATTATTTAGGCCTTTCAGTCAAAGATAACCCATGAAAGTGCAAGCACTTATTAGTCCCCTACCCATTTTTGACCGGAGGGGACTATAGGTTTGCCCTCCGTCAGTCCGTCCGTCAAAAAATCTGGATCCTGACATAACTCAAACAGTTTCCAAGCTAGGTTTATGAAACTTGGTATGTGGATAGGGGGCAATAAAGGGATAATGCACGTCCAATAAATTGTGGTTGCTATGGCAACAGAAACATTGAAAATGGCTTAAAACTGATAGGGGACTTCTGTATTGCTTGCAATTCTTAATTACTTGTTTTCAATGGGGTCCTGTATTTTTGCTGAAGGGAGAGGAAGTAGTAGAAAGTTTTGATACAAGGAGTCCGGGTGCGTTACCCTAGCTCATTTCGATTGGACTCCCTCTTTAAAGAGCCCAGTGTATAGCACCGATACACGCGAGGCTACCTCTGTGTTTCGAACCAGTTCACCTCTAGTTGGATGGGAAACACTGAAAAGCGTTTCAGAAATGACCAAGTGTCCCGGCTGAGATTTGAACCAGGGACCTCTCGATCAGTAGTCAAGTGCGTTATCCACTCGACCACCATGTCACCCATGACTTAAATACTGTTGCATTGTGGGACTTAAATGTTTAATGTCCCGGCATCTACTATGATAAAGAGATTGTCCTGTTCCTCCGTACGAAAATGTTAACCAAAACTTTCAAGTTGTTGAAATTCAAATATTTTTGAAGTCCATCTAGGCATTGCTTTCAAACTTGGCAAACTTGTTAACCATGATAAACACCATGCATTGTCAAAGCCATGTAACACTATCCAACATTTCAACAGAATTATCATTTACGGCCCTTTGATTGACTTAGCTCATTTTTATGGACAAGGCTTCTACCAGGGCATAAGCATTTATTGAACACAGTCTTTTTTTTATATAAATTAACTTGAATAATATGAAATGTCATTTGACAAATGTGTACTGGGAGGGGCGTTTATTGATTGCATTCTATATTTTTTTATATATTAACTTGAATAATATGAAATGTCATTTGATAAATGTGTACTGGGAGACACTGATAACTTTGATTATAGTTGTTTTATTTTCACTTTGCTAACAGTGGTTGTATCTCACATATTTCAGTCTTTTAACTGGTTATTCTTCACCCGGGGGACTTTCTGGTAAGTGTGATTGGAATCTGCAGCCATACTCTTATTGCACTGTATTTACTTGTACTGAAAATTGTATGTGTGTAGCCTTTTGCACTATAACTGTTCATGTATATTTGAATTTTTCATTGCATTGTCTTACAACTGTTCATGTATATTTGAATTTTTCATTACATTGTCTTACAACTGCTCATGTATATTTGAACTTTTCATTACATTGTCTTACAACTGTTCATGTATATTTGAACTTTTCATTACATTGTCTTACAACTGCTCATGTATATTTGAACTTTTCATTACATTGTCTTACAACAACTATTTGTGCAATATTTGATTCATTTTTAGGTGATTGTTATTTGTTGTTTTTTTAAAAAAAAGATGACTTATTATAATCACTTGATCGGCGTGGGCGTTGCTTGGTTAATTTTTCTGATAAGGTTATCGTTTCTCCTAAACTATCAAAGCTAATGCTTTGAAATTTGCAAAATCACAGAAATTAGTTTTCAAAGAAAAAAAAAATATGTTAAACTTTTCTCCTAAACTAGTAAGATTTTGCTGCTTTGAAACTTGCAACATTTGTTCACCATCAAAACCTGACACTGTAAACAAGAGACATAAAACCATCCTGCTTTTTGCAAGAATTACAGCCCTTCTTGGGCTTATAAAATGAGATTGTTTTAAATATAAGTGCACCAACTTAAAGTCAGATCAATTTATATTAAATATTTATCCTAAAAACACAATATTTACTGGGAAAAAAAGAATCAGATGAAAGTCTGCACTTGCTAGGTGGTGCTCTGGTTAAAGAATAGATCTATACTACCGTACACTTCAATATGAATAAGACAACCCTTGGGGCCCTTAGAAACTGATCTTTTCGTTGAAAAAAAAGATAATACTAAATCTATTTCTGAATCAGTCAATTGATTTCCCACTCCCACCAAAAACGATCTGTATTAAAGGGAGGTAATCCAAACTATCCTATGTAATAAGTTATTAACAGAATTGTTTCCCTTTATAATTTAAATTTAAATGTACAGGCTTGTTCGGCAGTAGTTTATAATACAATGAGAGACATTAGTAGCATATAAATTATCTCCCTTGTAAGATAAAGCCCGAGGTAGACAGAGGTCCTAACTAGTTTAGATCCTCAGATTTTATCCTTGTTTCTCACAGAAATATCCCTGAATAGATACGAAATTTCTCACTTCTGTATTACCTAATATGTTAAGGCCGTCAAAATTTATACACCATGGTGAGTAAACAACATGTAGCCAAACTTGTTATTTAATCTGATTATTAATGTTGCAAATATTTCAGCCTAATTACTACCATGCACAACAAACAAAACAGGGATCAAAGCAGAGTAATCCGCATGATAGGACCTATGAAATTTTAGAGAGTAGTAAGGGGAGATAACTAACTAATATCTCCCATTGTCTATGAGACTGACTTAGGATCCTTTTAAGTTCACATAATATACAGTCAACATTAATTTCACAAATACAGGGGTTCCATTTGACTTGGGAGTAGGGGTTTTGACCCTTGAAATTTTCAAAAAGCCACATTTTGACAACAGGTAACTGTAGGTAACTGATTATTAATGTTGCAAATATTTCAGCCTAATTACTACCATGCACAACAAACAAAACAGGGATCAAAGCAGAGTAATCCGCATGATAGGACCTATGAAATTTTAGAGAGTAGTAAGGGGAGATAACTAACTAATATCTCCCATTGTCTATGAGACTGACTTAGGATCCTTTTAAGTTCACATAATATACAGTCAACATTAATTTCACAAATACAGGGGTTCCATTTGACTTGGGAGTAGGGGTTTTGACCCTTGAAATTTTCAAAAAGCCACATTTTGACAACAGGTAACTGTATCATAAATAAACAGTACCTAAAAAAAAATTTAAAAATAAAGTTTGTGTTAAATTTAACAATTTTAATTTTTTTTTAGGTACTGTTTATTAATGATACAGTTACCTGTGATTTTGACCCCCAATATTTTCATGGGTGTTTTGCCTATAAAATGGTAAAATTGAATCAAAAGTATCAAAATGACCTTCAGATTCAGAAGCTAGTGAAACCCTTGGGAATATATGTAAATAATGTCAGCAAATATATGTAAATAATGTCACTGTTCCTGCTTTTCAGTTTAAAATCCTTATGCCTAGTACATGTATAGTCCAGAGAATTTGACACGACTCTCGAACTTCTATTAGCATAATTTCACAGCTGACTTATTCGCTTTATTTATAGCCCCGGTTGTATGTTTTCATAAGAGGGAGTATCACGAAGACGCAAAAACCTTGTAATATATTCATGCATAAAGGTCAGGATCATGTCAAATTCTCTGTGCTATATATCTTTCTAATTTATATTTATTCAGTTAATATGCAGCAAATTTAAGCTTCTCTCTCATCAGCAATACATCTTCTGTTTATTTCTCAATTTCATTGGTCTTGCTCAGTATACATACCTATAATCGTGCATAATTTTGTTATATAGGCTCGATTAATGAAATTTCCAAAACTCGTTTAATAAAGTTTATATCAATTGACAAGTATTTGATCCCCTTTTATCTTTTTCCATGCTGGAGGATCAAGTTGATGCCAATGTCTTGTGTATACAAATAACCATAAATAAAGTAAAACAAGACAAACTGGAGTTTGTCTTGTTTTACTTTGTTTATCCCCTTATATCAAAATTTTGTTGAGATTTGCATCCAAATTATTGAAATTATAGTTTTCAAGCACTATATATCAAGAGCTGCAACAACCTGGTGGCCACTAACACACATTTTAATTGTTTATGTTTTTCTTTTCTTTCACTAGGAGTTTCGTATGGAGATTATTATGAATCAGATATGGAGCGACCACCTACAGGCATGTCATTCCAGTCAAATAGATTTTCTGAATTCTCCCCTGATGTGTCTGATGATGAGTTTGAAAGTGTTTCACAAGTAGTGGGTCCAGTAAGTTGTCTTTCTTGTTGATTTTGTTAGTAGCCTATTTAATATCACCCTAATTATAAGTAGGAAATTCCATTGAACTGGTTTATTCTGGAATTCAACGCAGTCTGGTTTTTCCACACTAATCCTGGCCCCAATTCTACGAAAAAACTCTAGATGTTTAGAACTTTTAAACACAATTTTCTGTAAAAATCAGACTTATTTTGTATTGCTCTATTAAATTGGCATCTAACTGTGATGAAACAATATATACAAGCCTACATTTGAGTCATTTAACCCACAAAAAAATGTTTTTAAAATAGCAGTCCTAGCTGAGCAATAACTTAAGTTTTTTCGTGGAATTGGGGCCAGGTATGAAAGCCAAATCACACATACCTGATGCAGAAGATTATTGACTTCTTGTTATTAAATACTGTCACGCAGTATGACATTTTGTTGTATTAAGTTTATACTAATTTATTTAAGGTCGATTGTGAAACAAGTTTTTTCAACTTGTATTAATCACTCTCGACACCTCATTCCTGATGTAATACATCACCACGAGGGTATGAGAGAAGAGAATCTAGTTTCTCTTTTATGCTGAACGTCTAGCATGGGAATTCCTGGTACCATTTTTATTTCGTCTTTGGTATGACCCAGTCTTGGATCGAGCCTGGGACCTCGTGCACTTGAAGCCGATGCTCTACCACCACGCTATCGAGGAGCCATTGTTGTATTTGAATGTTCGTATAAATATTTATATTTATACACTTTCAGAGAAAGCCAGTATGGAGTGCACCAGATTCTGATGGGGAACCAATGAAAGCAGACACCAGTAGAAACACTCGTCAGTAAGTATTGAATATTTGAATATCATAACATGTTATTTCCCTTCTCAAAAAAGTGTATTTAATGCACATTTGCATGCACATTTAATGCACAAGCGATGTTACGCCTGTCTCTCTATGTTACATATGCTAAGTTATTATAATTTTGAAAACACCTGAAGCTAAAACTTCATAAAATAATAATTCAAAAGTGAAATCTGTTATTGTTGATACTCCCTGAATTATGGACAGATTCATATAGACACATTTATTCTTTTTCAGGGCGAGATTTAGTGCCACAGCCCCCGTGAGATCAGGGGACAGACTGGCCCCACAAGCATCTACTGACAGTGATAACATATTCCTTGATGGCAATAAAACATGGGCACCTGGACAAGGCAGTCAAGATAAGGAAAAGGTGGGTAATGTCCATGTTGAGGGGTAAAAACCTTGAATTGCGTGGATATAGAGGATCTATCATAAGTTGTTACATTAAACAAGTTGTTAGGCAACAAGTGTTAGATTCTTTTTATTTTAATTATGGTACTATAGCACGGCTTTGACCTGATCCTGACCTTTATGCATGAATATATTACAAGGTTCTTGCGTTGAATATATAAATTTCCATGAGCAAATCGTGCAATATCGGTCCTTTAGATTTGTGTTGGTATTACACCTCGAGCGTCTTCCTGATACTTCCCACTTATGAAAACATACAACCGGGATTATAAATATAGAAAAGATATCGAATTATGCTAATTAAAGGTCCAGAGTCGTGTCAAATTCTCTGGACTATTATAACATAAAAGTAAACAACTTTCTGTAGAAATTTACGGGATACAATGATGTCATTTAGGAGATAAAGTGACATCGTTTGAACATTATGCTACACTAGTATAAGAATATACATACTCACTATACTAACCCAGTTACAAGGAATGTCATGTGATAAAACTCAATGAGGCATGTTTATTAAATTTAATTGTTTTTCTAAATTAAAGGTCTAGTATATAATCAATCTGATTAAAGTCATCTCCACAGTCAGGGGCGTAGCCAGCAATATAGAATTAGGCACGTGCATAACATTAAAATGAAAAGGTACAATTATAAATATTGCCGAACTGGCATTGAAGTCCCAAATTTTCATGAGGACCCCCAAACATTACCCCCCCCCCCCTGCAACTTCAAAGCTTCTGTGCGTGACATTAATTCAAGCCTGGCTACGCCCCTGACAGTACACGCTTTGCTACTTACCGTTAGGGAGATCATGTAGTACTACTCTAGTCAGATTGCTACACAATACATGTGACACTCATACAAATTGTATCTCAGATACTCATCCAAATATGTCTGCATTATAAATAAAAATGATTTGTTGTTGTAGTTGAGATCAGGTTCACCAGTGAATGTGAGGGAATCAGCACGATCGTTTAGATCTCAGGACGGCAAAGGTTGGAACATTCCAGACGACACCGAGGTGTCTGTAGCAACAAAATTTTCAGAAAGTAAGAATTAATTGATAGTAGAAACAGCATTTATTGACCTTTATTTCGCTAAAACCTTTTTTTAAATAAAATGTATATACAGTCATTCTCATAATCTTTTGATACAGTGGAAAAAAGTTGTCTATTCAGCAAAATTCAATATTAACATAAGGAGGCCATACAAAACTAATAAAAACTCTTATTTTGTATAAATAATATGTTCAATTGAAATATAAAATAATTGACTGCTTTACACATATTTGACTGTTGGGACATCGGTAGATGAATAAATAGTAGAAAATGTTGACCAAAACTTTCAAGTTGTTGAAACTCAAATATTTTTGAAGTTCATCCAGGCATTGCTTTCATACTTAGCATACTTGTTAACCATCATTAACACCTTGTATTGTCAAAGCCATGTAACACTATCCGACATTTCAACAGAATTTTGGCCCCTGATTGACTTAGCAAGTTTTTATGGCCATTGCTTTATTCAACTTTTTGATTGCTGAAAATAGTTCATTCAGCCTTTTGACAGCTGGGACTTAGCCCAATCATTTTCTTGTTCGGTTGTGTGTTAGCCATTGTGCCTAATATGTTTTCTGTGCTCAGCTGGTTGAGTGCTGCCTTGCCTGTATGACTTAATATTATCTTTTTCACTGCGGCATAAGCATTTATTGAATACAGTCTTGTAAACACCAGTGTGTGACTCATTTTCTATTTATGCATTTATTTTATTATTGTAGCTCCGACAAGTGCTCGACAATCACCTGGAGGTGCTCCCAAAGGTATGTAATTATTGTTGTTTTTTCTATGTCACATAATTTAGTATGTATAGCATAATCAACTAGACCATTGCACAGATCACACACCTATCAATTTGTTGAAAGTTGTTTATTGAAGGTTGTCCAAGTACATTCATTGGATTATGCTCCCTTGTTATTGGTCAACTTGATTATTGTATCAATTGACAACTGGCAACTGGCAAAATGTAAATTGACTTTATTGCATATCTTTCTAAATAAAGTGACAAAAATCTCCTCTTTCAATGTGCCAAAAATAACATGATATTGAGGCTAAATCCAGTCATTGTGGAACCCCATCTCCATTTTAAAATATTTACCAAATTTTAATACAGATGTGATATGAAGGGTAAATCACCAGTTATGCACCAGTCAATATTTTGCCTGCCTGGGGGTGGGCGGCGGGCGAGCCAGGGGGAACTAGACATTTTTAATTTTTTGATGTCTAAATCCCCACCCTGGAGACAATGCTTACTGTCTAATTCCCCACTGTGGGACACAGTTTTTAATACAGGTACTTTAATAAAAACACAAATAAGAGTATCGTTGTCGTCTTTTATGGTCTCGAAATTCCTGGACCGGTCTATTTCCCGGGACTCAGAGTCAACAAGGTTCTCCAATTCCCGTCTGTTGGGAAAATTCGTCGCCTCGAGCGGGCATAATATTGACTGGCGTTTAATTTCTAATAACCAGTATGGAAATGGTTTACACTGAAGTAAAACAGATTGAAGTCTATTTGAGTTAAGGGTTAACACAAGTTTTAAATAGTCTGTCCAATAATTTAATGTATTTCTATCGTTTTAGCATATTGATTGGTGAAGAGAAGTTTAAATCGTCCATGTCTTATCCCGTCCATTATTATGTGGCTTCTTTACATTTTTTGTACATTTATTGTGGTATACATTTTGTAAATAAAATCTGATATACATTATTTATTTTTGCAAATTTATGTACATGAAATTTACAATTGTTTAACATAATGATCATTTATATCACAGGCCTGAGAAATTATAGCACAAAATACAGAGTTTTGAAATTCCCCGTCATTACTATATATATCTTTTTATATATAGTAATGACGGGATGATGGGGAATTTCAAAACTCTGTATTTTGTGATATAATTTCTTAGGCCTGTGTTTATATCTACAATATCATGCTTCTCACGAACAAACTTTAGTATCATAATACATGTATTGTCTGTTTATTTAGGTCTCTCATTTGTATACAAACATTGCAGTATCATGAAATTGTATTTATAATGTTTAAAACATTCTAATCGGAGAAAAAGACAGTGAAAACCAATACCTTATTCACTAAGGTATATACTAATACACATACTAAATATTTAAAATAAGACAATATTGAATAAGAAGAGTAATTGCAATGTGTATGTTCACAATGTTATGTAAACAAGCGACTGCTTTATACAAAACTGCATAATATTACTGGATACAGTCAGTTTATTTAGGTCTGTAACTAGTGTATAAGCAATGTAATATCAACTTCTATCCAGTCACTTCCGGCAAAATCTGCCTGTTAACGGGGTGCCTGATAAACTTAGCGATAATCGGTCACCTGGTTATGTGACTAGTGATAATCCGTCACCTTACCATGTGATCTGACAGACTTCTTCTTATATGAGAGTCACCGGTTGCAATTCCGTGCCCGAGGGTGAGGTTTTCCTATTCTAAATGAGCTGGTGGTTGATCGGTTATTTTCTTCGACTTACCTGCGTCTACACGACGTCTATCAAGATGTCCGACGTCGTTGTTTATCATGACGTCACAGAACGAACGTGACATTGCGCGCTTGTAAATGAAAGAGTGACAATATAGTCCCGAGTTTGATCCCCTTACTGAGCAGATTAAGCGACTGGATAAATAGAATAATAGGTTAGTGCCGTGAATGAAGTTAAAGTTTTCCGGCTTGGTTACGGAAATTATCGGATTTGCCTACGGCTCACCCGATAAATTCCTCCGCCTTGCCAGATAAACTTTTTCATCCACGGCACTAACCTATTATTCTCTATTTCTCAACTTTTTAATCAGACAAAATGCTTTTCATTACAAGTGTAAGGTTATCGATTGGGCTTAAAATATACCAACAAACAACCAAATTTAAGGCCGAAAACAAGCTCAAAGACCAAACCTTTTGTTCTCCATTTATTTTTGGTTAGTAAATTAATTTATAGATCTGGTGGACCAAATTATGTACCTGTAAGAGCAGTGAATTTAATAACAATTGTTACATTTAACATATCCATGGCCATCTGCTACATGTGCCAGTATCCTTGCATTTTGACATTATTTCACCGAGCATTTTGCGATTTTTATTTCAACAAGATTGGACTGCAGTATTTCAGCTTTGTTTAACATTATGATACAAAGGTTGTGGCTGTGAAGATATTACACTCTATTTCGCTTGCTTAGAATTAGAAGGTCGTAAGACTTACTTACAACCTTATGAGACTTGTGCATATTTGAAATTTGCATCTAAATGCGCTTCTTCTGAGCCTATTGGTCATGTTGACCAAACCAAAGTTTAAAAAGCTTGTTTTTTCCTAGTAAGTAAAGAGTATTTTTCAGACAGTTTTCTTGTTTTCTCAAAATATTGATTTTGTACTTACAACTTTCTAATTCTAAGCCAGTGATTTGTTTATAGGAAATTAATTTTGCACTGTAAAGTTGAGTCTTTAAAAATGTGGCAATTTAAATAATATCTTAGAAGTGTATTTTTTTCTTGACTAGTTATTGCTTTGTTGTACCTTAGTATCCATGTACATGTTGATAGTAAAATATTATTAAAAAATATAATAATTTAAAAAGTTTGTGTTCTTATTTGTAAGTCGTCCGTTACAAGTTACCAGTTTTCGAGGGCCGCTTTCAGCAGTTCAGCCACACTTTGACATTTTACATTCCACTGGTCATTGGGTTACCTAAGGAAACTTGTGTTTGAGTCTCCCTCAGGGAGACTATTTCTCTCCAGGGCTGGTATTCACAAAGCATCTTAGTGGAAAACTTAAATATTTTGACTTAAGTAAAAAACTTGGGTTGCGCTTACTTCCCACACATTGAAGATTAACCCATGTTTTCTTAGTGATTATTATAGCTCTTACTACAATGCTTTAAACCTATGTCACAATTCAAGAATTTTGAGTATCTTGTTAGGCTGACATACTAAATTCTAAGATTTCTACTAAGATGCTTTATGAATACCAGCCCTGATGGTTGTGCAGCCAGTAGTGTAGTGTAGGTTATTCTTGCTCAGTGAAATGTGGCGGTCACACAGATGGTGATCAAACTTTGAACCTCACGATCGGGAAGCTTCCCATCATCATCATGCATCTGTGGTTAGTCCAGGCCCCTATCTCCCGAAACATCTCATTCTGAGATAAATCTCATCTCAAATATTGTCATATGTCTTTTAGATAAATTCCATGAGAAATTGAACTTCACATCACAAAACATTATTCTAAGTTTATGGCAGTAAAATTTAGAGAGCTCGAACTTAAAATTTATCTCAAATTCTGACTCTGATTTTAGCAAAATCTCAATTTGAGATGAGATTTCTACTTGAGATGCTTAGGATCAGGGCCAGTTGTCAGATTCTGGTTCAGAATTATATGGACAAGAATGTATGTCGTATATCGGGGGATCTACTGAGGCATAATGTCTAATCCTGAAAATTTCCCATAAGTCTGTTTCGAGTGCCATTAGCACACACTCCTACACCAAAACATTAATTCTATTGTCAAAATTCAGGGTATGAAATTTCAAATGACCGAAACGCTGTCAATACTTGGTATTTTTTCATCAAATAACTTTTACTTTCTGAAAAAAGTTCATTTTTTCTATTGCAGTAAATCCGGATTTCCGGAACTGTTGGATCCCTGATAAATATACTCACTTTTGTTATTACCAGTACCCATCTGGGTTAGTTAAACTGATTGGGGCAGGTCACTATGTTCCGTGACATTCAGCTATGCCGTATGGTCATGTGGAGAAGTTGTCAGTTGGAAAAACAAGTTAGTGTTGGTTGATAATGAAAGAGCTAAGGCAGCACACCACGATTCCTTGTATCACACAACTGTCGATCTTTTGAAGTTGAAGATCGTTAGTCAATCTGGCAGAGCAAAAATCAAATGACCATATACTTACAAATGTCTCAAGTTGATGGCAAACAAACATAATTGGCCACACATATACAGTCAGATCTCGTTATAACGACATCCGATATACTGACAAATTCATTATACCGACATCAAATTTGGGGACAAAAGTATTAAAATGCTCTTTGTATCAATTCAGTATACCGACATATTCGTTATAACGACATTTTTCTTGGAAACAAATAGTGTCGTTGTATCGAGATCTGACTGTATAATATAGTGTCGAGTAGAAACAAACTTAAGACTGTTTTGAAAATGTAACATTTTTATTTTTTTAACAAATTGTCAACAATTGTAAAAATAACAAACAGTATAATGTAAAATTATCACCCTGAGATGTACATAGTTCGGAACAAGAAATATTTGTCAAACATATAAACTAGTATGCCCCCTACTTGTGTTCAAGGTCACAACTGACGTCAACATGGAACCAACCTTGTAACTTGTCATAGCCAACCTTTGTTGTAATAAAGATGAACCTACAGTTCAACTGTTCCATGGTTCGGACTCGATTCAGGTCTACTGGTGGACTGACAAAAATGTACAAAGCAGTATACCCCATTCCTCAGAGGGAGCATAACATTTTCAAGGAAATGGTCATACTAGATTTAACTCACTTCACATTTGAACATAAGTTGCAATGCAATATTCATTAAGCAATACAACTTCAAAGGAAACAAATCACTACACATGTACATTCGATCAAATGGTCAATTTCAATTTTACAAACTCAATATAGTCTGACTGTTAACCTGATTCTCTTAACTTTTTATATAGAATAATTCATCAGTTTTAGGTCCTGTTTATGTTAACTTTAACCTAATAAATATGCTTTTTGTACATATACATGCATATACCTATGAAGTATATTACAAAAAATATGCGCAAGGTGAACTAAACATACTATAAACATTTATAAATTCTAAAGGAACGATAATGCATGGTTTGCTTCTTCTGAAATTGGTAAATATTCTGCTGAAGAACCTTATGAAATATTCATGTAAAGGTCAGGATCAGGTTAAGATATAGTCAGACTGTACATTGTCATAAACTCATGGAAGCATGGTCATTATAATGGGAGCAGACTGTAATGACAATGGAAGATGTTGCCATTATAATGGGGAAGACGGGATTGGACTGTAATGACAATGGAAGATGTTGCCATTATATTTAGGAAGACGGGAGTGGACTGTAATGAAAATGGAAGATGTTGCCATTATAATGAGGAAGACGGGATTGGTCTGCATTGAAAATGGAAGATATTGCCATTATAATGGGGAAGACGGGATTGGTCTGCAATGAAAATGGAAGATGTTACCATTATATTTGGGAAGATGGGAGTGGACTGTAATGAAAAGGGAAGATGTTGCCGTTATATTTGTGAAGACGGGAGTGGTCTGTAATGAAAATGGAAAATGTTGCCATTATAATGGGGAAGACGGGATTGGTCTGTAATAAAACTGGAAGATATTGCCATTATAATGGGGAAGACGGGAGTGCTCTGTACTGAATATGGAAGATGTTGCTATTATATTTGGGAAGACAGAAGTGGACTGTAATGAAAATGGAAGATGTTGCCATTATATTTGGGAAGACGGGAGTGGCCTTTAATGAATATGGAAGATGTTGCCATTATATTTGGGAAGACGGGAGTGGTCTTTAATGAATATGGAAGATGTTGCCATTATATTTGGGAAGACAGGAGTGGTCTGTAATGTAAATGGAAGATGTTGCCATTATATTTGGGAAGACGGGAGTGGTCTGTAGTGAATATGGAAGATGTTGCCATTATATTTGGGAAGACGGGAGTGGTCTGTAGTGAATATGGAAGATGTTGCCATTATATTTGGGAAGACAGGAGTGGTCTTTAATGAATATGGAAGATGTTGCCATTATATTTGGGAAGACAGGAGTGGTCTGTAATGTAAATGGAAGATGTTGCCATTATATTTGGGAAGACGGGAGTGGTCTTTAATGAATATGGAAGATGTTGCCATTATATTTGGGAAGACAGGAGTGGTCTGTAATGTAAATGGAAGATGTTGCCATTATATTTGGGAAGACGGGAGTGGTCTTTAATGAATATGGAAGATGTTGCCATTATATTTGGGAAGACAAGAGTGGTCTGTAATGTAAATGGAAGATGTTGCCATTATATTTGGGAAGACGGGAGTGGTCTTTAATGAATATGGAAGATGTTGCCATTATATTTGGGAAGACGGGAGTGGACTGTAATGTAAATGGAAGATGTTGCCATTATATTTGGGAAGACGGGAGTGGTCTTTAATGAATATGGAAGATGTTGCCATTATATTTGGGAAGACGGGAGTGGACTGTAATGTAAATGGAAGATGTTGCCATTATATTTGGGAAGACGGGAGTGGACTGTAATGAAAATGGAAGATGTTGCCATTATATTTGGGAAGACGGGAGTGGACTGTAATGTAAATGGAAGATGTTGCCATTATATTTGGGAAGACGGGAGTGGACTGTAATGAAAATGGAAGATGTTGCCATTATAATGGGGAAGACGGGAATGGACTGTTATGAAAATGGAAGATGTTGCCATTATATTTGGGAAGACGGGAGTGGTCTGTAATGACTTTATCAAGGGAGACCATTCTTGAAATTTTAACCAAAAAGCTGCAAATGTATGAGATGTGTTCACATACCATACCTCATCCATGGTCAGGATATTTATAGGAAATACTGTAAATCACCTAATTTTCGAAGAACTTTGATTTCACGATTGAAATTCGCGCCATTGACAATGTCCAATTCTTGACTTTGTATTGTGAAATTTTCTCAAGAATAATGATTTCGCGAGTCATCATCCTCGCGAATATATGCGAAAATAAAACTCTCACGAAAAAAAAATGACTTGCAGTATGGAGTAAAGGGTTAAGCAGTCAAATCAAAACACTGTATGTTATAAAAACATAAGGCACAGCTTGGATTACACCAGAACACGGAGAATATTTGATGGATAGAAAACCAGTTTTAATACAAGAACTATCAGTACTACTAGCTTCCTTTAGGATCTTTCACGACAACATAAGGTATCTTCCTATGATTTAACCATTCCTGGAACTGAGCTTCTTGTCCAAGTAAAATGTTCTCAAAAATAAACTGAAAAAATATTTGATTAAAAAACATTAAAGATCAAACAAGCAACATCCACAGCTAACTGTTTCGTTGATAAAGAGTAAAAAAACATAAACTTTATAAAAAAACAAACAATTTTTTTACTCATTATCAATGATTCAGTTACCTATGGCAACATGGTAATTAATAAATTAAATATCAATATATATACCAATCGTACAAACACATTGTGCTTTAAAGTACAGTGAACACCATCATGCTTAATTTCGCTAATTTTCTGTGATTTATATGTCTAAAATATTTGTGAAATCATCTGAAGATTTTTAGCAAAGCTGATGAAGTTACAGGATGGTTTGGATCTCATCTGGCAAGGATTAGTGAGTCACCATCGATTAAAAGGGTTAATCAAAGATTAAATGAACTTATATAATAACATATACATTATGTATTAACACAATTATTACCTTCAAAGCTCTTTGTGTATGAATCTGGCAAATATCATAAGCTGGCAATGACATCATTAACAAGCATAGTTTTGGCTGAAATAAAGATGTAGTAACTGATCATAGATACATTATACATACAGTTAACTTATCCTAGAACTTTTAATTGCAAATTCATCAATCTGAAAAAAGCCTGGTACCGATTTTGCGAAATACAGACAACAGGAATATATAGAGGATATTACATGAGTGTCTTTCCATATTGAATTTATTAGACAAGTTGAATAAAAGAATAAAATGCGAGGCTCTGCCGAGCATTTTATCTTTTTTTTCAATGAGTCTAATAAATTCAATGTGGAAAGTCACAAATGTAATGTTCTTTTTATCACATGTTAGCCTTTTCCAGTCGAAACATAACATAACTACTTATTATTCACTATAATAAACGCGCAACTTTGACGACATCGCCTATCCTTTGAATGACGTTGCGTGATAGCTTTATTACACTAGTGTATTATCAAAAATAAATAATGACTTAATTACGCTACCGCGACGTCAAACATGTGATAAAATGTATTTACAGTACCCAAGTTCTCGTATAAAGACTAGACTATACATAAAGAAATATAGAATCAATGGAAATCATGAACTTATCTTCAAATTCAATTTCTTTATAATGTTTTAACAAATTAAAACTGTGGTAAAGAAATGTTCGATATTAAAAATGCTTCAGCTACTGGGCAAGTAAAAATTCTATCCATTCCTATTTGTAATTGTACTTGAACTTTAAATTTGAGTGTAACTAAGTTAAAGACTTCCCGGAAATGTATTTATATAAGTTCCAAAAGACTTGTTTACAAATCCAATTCCAATCTAAAGTTACCATATAACTACTTGTTACTTATGATTGTATATGTACCTCTTTCCTTCAAGCATCTTGTCTATGTAACACATAAAAATGCATATCTATGGAAATAAATATTGTTCAAACTAAGCTTTGCTAAAACAGTACTCTGTTGTATAGGAGGCTCACAAATCTGCTACTGACCCTCTTTTAAAGGCAAGTGAGCTGTATAATTGAGGTGAGTTGCGTAGCTCTATGGATAGGGCACATGCCATCTAATCTGGCCACCTGGGTTCAAATATGGATGGAGGCATTTGTATGCCTGTCATATTTGAGCAGAAATCTGACTGGCAAATAAAGGCTATGCTCGACATTTACAAAAATTTTTTTTTAGAAAAATATTTTAGAAAAAACAAGACTGCGTTCAATAAACGCTTATGCCCCCTGTGGAAGCCTTGTCCATAAATAAGTCTAAGTCCAAAATTAGGTCAAGGTGAAGGTCAAAATGGGGTTAGGTGATACTGGCGTGTGGAGAGTGTTCATACACAACATCCATGCAAGTATGAAAGCTTTGAAGCAAGCCATATTAATGCTAGAAGAAACGGTCAATTTGGGTTAACCAGGACGGACGGAAGAACGGATTGACTCATGAGACGGTACTTGTGGGGTTTTCTTTTGTTCTTTCTTTTGTTTGGTTGCAACCCACAAGTAGCATTTTGCACCCCACAAGTGACGGAATGAATGGAATCTAAAAATAGCCTATTGTTTCACACCCCACAACTACCGGTGCATTCAGACGGACGAACGGACGGACAGGTGAATCACTATATGCCTCCCCATCTATGGATAGGGGGGCATAAAAACTAAAACAGAATGGAGTGTATTACCTTTGCAAATGAGACAGTCTTGTTGTCCATATGAGCATATACCTGAACCTTTGATAACATCTCCATCAATGAAGGTTGACAATATGACGATACAATAGATACAGTCTTTTCTCTCAGTTCCTCATACCTACAAAGTAAACAGAACAAAGTTTCAGATACTTTAAAGTTATAACCTGTACAACTGAACATGTTTAACAAGTAACAAAGAATTGCAAGCAATACAGAAGTCCCCTACCTGTTGGAAGCCATTTTCAATGCTCCTGTTGCCATAGCAACCACAATTTTTGTCAGAATCAAAATATTTTTAGACATGCATAATTAACCCCCTTATTGCCCCCTATCCACATACCAAGTTTCATAAACTTAGCTTGGAAACTGTTATGTCAGGATCCATATGTTTTGACGGAATGACGGACGGAGGGCAAACCAATAGTCCCTAACGGACTAAACAAATATATTTTTGAGATCACATTGGCTATAGAGAATCAGTATTGTAAGAACCATTGTAAAGACAATGCAGCTGATTAATATCTCTCTCTATCTCGCTGGCTTCATTAGAATGAGAAGGTTGTAAGTGCTACTTTAACAACCTTATATGACTCATACATATTTAGAATCTTCTTATGAGCCTATTTTCATGAAAATCGGAACAGGACACATTGACCAAAATAAAGTTGAAATTTTTTCCATAAGTAAAGAGTAGTTTTCATGTTTTTCCATAAGTAAAGAGTAGTTTTCATGTTTTTCCATAAGTAAAGAGTAGTTTTCATGTTTTTCCATAAGTAAAGAGAGAGTAGTTTTCATGTTTTTCCATAAGTAAAGAGTAGTTTTCATGTTTTTCCATAAGTAAAGAGTAGTTTTCATGTTTTTCCATAAGTAAAGAGTAGTTTTCAGACAGTTTTTTTTAATGTTTTCTCAAAATAGCATTTTTGTTCCTACGACCTTCTTATCCTAAATATGTCCCATTATTACATGACTAAAGGTCCGTAACTCCGCTAAAACTTGGATGAAATATACCACAGGTGCAAAACTGCACATAAACTATTGATAAATCATTCCTGCAATGTTTAGTCATATAGAAGTAAATTTGAATATAAACTCAAAATCTATGTTTTGAAACAAGGGTCATAACTTGGCTTAAATAAGGGCTGAAGTTCATCTAAAAAATAAAATCACAAAGAGTGTGGGGTAAATTATTTTTACCATTTTGATGGTTGAATTTCAAAGTTATCTAGATGAATTTTGTTCACATTATCTTTCACTTCCAGCATTTTCAACTGCTGTTCTTTGAACAAGGGACTACACTCTTCTGTACTCAGTGTACTGAACTTCAATCTAAAATTGGCCACTCTTTCTCTGTGAAATAATAAACAACATTTTAAATAGATATCAGAAATTATCATTTGAAAAATGTTAGGTTGATTTAAATTTTGTAATGGTTATGTCATATTAAAGGACGCCTACATTGATTTAGGCTTGGGACAATTGAAAGCAGGTCCCAATCTCCTGATTCTGAAGCATCTCAAGTAGAAACCTCAGCTCAAATTGAGATTTTGCTAAAATCAGAGTCGGAATTAGAGATTAGTCTGAAACTTCAGCTCTTGAAATTTTACTGTAATAAATTCAGAATAACATTTTTGTTTAGTGATGCTTATTTTGAGTCCTGCCTCTCATGGAAATTACCTCAAAGACGAATGACAATTTTTGAAATGAGATTTAGCTAAAGTTGAGATGCTTTGGGAGATCTGGGCCAGGTCTTCTCATTGAGTAAAGCTAGGGCTTTATACACATCTGTTTTACCATGAAAATATTTTGTTTGGATAGTCATCCTTGAAATTCTTTACTTTTCTGATTTTTAAACCACTTCGCCAAGAAGATGCTACCAGAACTTTTATTCACAAATTATTATTTTTTCTATGTGTGACCAGTTGTCTAAACTTCCAATTAAGAAAGACCCAAATAAAATTGCATGTTCTGTCCATCAGATCGGTGTGCTAAACAATTCTGCTATATCTTCAAATGGTGTGAGATATAGAGCTGACACAAAATAGAGAAAGACACACTGACAGAGGGAATGACTGACAGACAATTAGATCATTTCAGAGATGAATTGGATAGTAACGGTCAGATGTACAAATTGTGTTCTAGCCTGTATTGTTGTGTACACCTGGCAGGTTTATTTAAATCTATTCGGAAAGAGCTAGGGATTCCATGTATCACAAAACTGTCACTTCTCTCATAGTCAGAGGTCATTCAGGGGCCAATATGGCAGGGAAAAAATATAAATGAACATGCAATTACAACTTCCTGCAACATTTAACGACCTAACAAACAACAAAACAGCCCACTTTATACCACATTTCCAGGGCCATAAAAATGTTTCACGCTACCGGTATAAATTGTATGATTGGAAATTTAAGTACAGCCAACACTTAGTTTATACTAATTTATTTTAGATAGATTTTGAAACAAGTTTTTCCAACCATATATATATTAATCACTCTCAACATTTCATTCCTGATGTTATCCATTGTCACGAGGGTATGAGAGGAGAGAAGTTTATGCTGAGCGTCTAGCAAGGGAATTTTATTGGTGTCATTTTCATTTCGTCTTCGGTATGGCGTGGCCTGGGATCAAACCCAGGACCTCCCATACTGGAAGCGGACGCTCTACCACTAGGCTATCGAGGAGGCGGACACTTACCTGACCATCTTCTCTATCTCTGCCGTGTTCTCTTTTTGTACCGATCTCTTCAGGTTGTTGAAGTTTCTCTCAAATCTTTTTATAACATTCTCATTGTCTGGCGCTTTTTGTCTAGTAAGTATAATAAAGCAGGTATAGTCCAGTCAGGGAAAGAATGAGTGACGCAGTGGTCGAGTCCACCATTATGGTGTAAAACCAATTATAAAAGTAAAACCAATTATAACAGGCTTATACAGACAGCTAATTACTTTCAATGCTAAACTAACATGTATACTATATTCGCTCTACCTGTTCAGACAGTAGTTGTAATCTTTTGTGTACATGTAAGCAACAATGTCTCTCTCACAATATCCTAACTGGACTACATATAAATAAATTGCAAGATAATATCATCAAAGAAATATTTTTCCATTTTCAAAAAAATTGAAATGAGATAACGTTTGAAAACTATTGAAAGGAAATGCCTAAATTCAAGAATTTTCAGTTAAATTCAAAAATTTGTTTTAATGAATATACTTTAAATGTTATTCATGTTTGGTGGTTTTGTTTTATTTCAGTTAAATTCAAGTATCTTTTTGGCATTTTTTCAAGTCAGCACTTAATTCAAGTACTTTTCAAGGCTGAAACCAAATTCAAGGACTATTTTCAAGGCCTATGCAAACATATTCTCGTTCACCAGAGTATTCTTCGACCGAAACATACTTGACTAATCACTGATGTATGAGGATGATGCGAACCTTGCATTATTAAGAAATAATTGATTAATGCCAGATGGGCATGTGTTGACGTATCTAAGGTGTAAAGGTTTGTTTAACTTTTGAGACTAAAGGCTGCTAAAACTAGGTAGTTCAGCAGTAATTTTACTGTTGTAACTAGGTCATTCAGCGTAGGCATTCCGCCTTTTGTTTGCTGAATCTTTTCTACTGGGTCATTCAGCTAGTTATAATTTTTTATACTTTTCGACAGCTTGGACTTGGGCGGATCTGCGCTTGTTTAGTTGGGCATTGTGCTTTGTGTGTTTTTAATGTTTTCTGTGCTCAGCTGGTTAAGTTGAGTGCTGCCTTCCCTGTCTGACTTAATATAATATTTTTGTTTAGTGTGAAATGTTTACATACAGTTACAGAATGACATACTTGCTGTTTTCAAAGACTGTGGACTTTTCTTGGGCAACCTGTTGCCATATTGTCAATTTTTTCGCTTTTTCTTGAAACGACGATCCTTGTTGTTGAGAGTAAACACTTTCACGTTTTTCTGGAATGAAGTTTCAAATTACACATAACAATGTATTACTATATATCGCTGGCTTAGAATGAGAAGACTCATTCATATTTAAAATCTGCATCACAAGGCGCTTCGTAATTATGAGCTTATTTTTATGAAAACCGGAATAGGGCTGGTATTTATAAAGCATCTTAGTAGAAAACTAAGAATTTTCTTAAAATCTTAAAATTTCCTTCAGCATATGAGCTAAGTAATACAATTCAGATTATTAATTTTATAATTTACATAGATTTTATGCATTATGTAGAGAGCTACTTTAATCACTAAGAAAACATGAGCTATTCTTCAATTTGTGGGAAATATCTGCATTGTAAATTTTTGACATAAGTCAAAATATTTAAGTTTTCCACTAAGATGCTTTATAAATACCAGCCCAGGTCATGTTGACCAAACTGAAGTTTTCCATAAGTAAAGAGTTGGTTTCAGACACTTTTTTTGTTTTATCAAAATATCGATTTTGTTCTTATGACCTTCTCATTCTAAGCCAGTGATATAGCAATAAAACATCAAAACCCTGTTCTAGCATGGCATCTGACTGTTACTCAAAACCTTTTCTAGTTTAAAATCAAAGCACTGAAAGCACGAAAGTTGTTCGAATGAATGCAGAGGAAGCATAAATTAAAGATGAATCAGCAGATGTAGCTGTATTTTTCACATTCTTTTTTTCTTATGATTTAATTGTGCATTTATTACTAGGGTATAAATTTATTAACGCATAAGTGACTGTCCATCATTTGTACTAGTACTGGAAGATATAGCTTTCTGGCATGATCATATATTGATCTACAAGTTCAAATGCTTAAAATCATCTAAATATGCCATCTTAAAATACAAAGCATGACATTTTATTTTCAATATTTTAAATTCATGAATTAAAAAAACTTATAACCAAGTTACCATTTTACCAAAATCCATGAAATTTAATACCCCAGAAAATGAAAAATTTACAGTATAATATTAGACTGTTTACCAGGTCTATCTAAAGCGACAGTATCCTCGGCAATATCTTGAAGATGTGCTAACTGACTCTTGTCTGGTATCAACGGTCCCCCGACATGGGTTGGTGTGATACCACTTCGTCTGCAATACAATGTTGATATTGTTTTTGATGTAAATCACAAATACAAAGACAAGAAACATATTGTTACTGCCATTTTTACCTGGATCTTCTCTTAAAATCAATCTCTCAATCTCTTAATCTCTCAATCTCTTAATCTCTCAATCTCTCAATTAATCTCTCAATTAATCTCTCAATTAATCTCTCAATTAATCTCTCAATCTCTCAATCAATCAATCAAATCAAATCAAGCCACATCACATTTTACTTACATTCAAATCACAATCACATCACATTTAAATCACATCACATTCAAATCACAATCACATCATATTCAAATCACAGCACATTCAAATCCAATCACATCATATTCAAATCACATCACATTCAAATCACATCACATTATATCACATTCAAATCACATGAAATCACAATCACATGACATCACAGTCAAATAACATCACCTTCAAATCACATCACATTCAAATCACAACAAATTCAAATCCAATCACATTCAAATCACAGCACATTCAAATCCAATCACATCATATTCAAATCACATCACATTCAAATCTAATCACATTGAAACACATGCATCTATCCGTTCATCCATCAGTCTTTCAAATAACTTTTGAAGAATTCACAGCATGAAAGCAAAAGTCCTGTCCATAGTCAAATGTTCAATTTTACTCCCACTCATCATTCGTACTACGGGCACGGGGTTCAAATTTTTTGTTTTTAATATATACCTGTTTTCACTCTCATTCTCAAGCGCTTTCGTGGCACCACGCCTTAAAATATAAAACATATCACTCTGACACTCTCTCACAGTATGATAGGCATGAAAAACATAAAGTACAAATTTTTAATACAGGGTAGAAAGTTTTTGACACAAAAATGTATGCCGCCCTCAAAGGGCCAAAAGTCCTGCAAAAATCATCAGACTTATGAAAAAATGCACAATTAGGTTTTGTACAAGTATTCATGTGAAGTTTCATTGAAGAAATCATTAAAGAATACAATTCAGGCTTTCTACTGCCTCTTCAACGGGACAAATTATAAAAAGATTACACTGTTCTATTGCAATATTAAATAGTTTGTCAGTTTGTCACCTGAGCTGTTGAAGTTGAACCAACACAAATTTCAACAAATTCTCAAAGAAAAGCTTTCAGTTAAACAGCCAAATGCAACAAGTAATTAAGAATTGCAAGCAATACAGAAGTCCCCTACCCGTTTGAAGCCATTTTCAATGTTTCTGTTGCCATAGCAACCACAATTTTTGTCAGAATCAAAATCTTTTTAGACGTACATAATCCCCTTATTGCCCGCTATCCACATATCAAGTTTCATCAACCTAGCTTGGAAACTGTATGAGTTATGGCAGGATCCAGACTTGGGCATATTTTCACTCTTTCTGTCGCCATAGCAACCACAATTTTTGTCAGAATCAAAATATATTTAGACGTGCATAATCCCCTTATTGTCCCCTGTCCACATACCAAGTTTCAGAAACCTAGCTTGGAAACTGTTTGAGTTATGTCAGGATCCAGATTTTTTGATGGACGGACGGACGGAGGGCAAACCTATAGTTTGTACTTGAAAGATAAATACGTGTACCTGTACCATCGCATAAATTTCGCGACAACGCCGATCTGGAACGCCATATTTACTGCATCTTCCTTGTATTGCTCTGGTTGGACATTGAGAAAATCTTCCCATGTCTCTAAAGCTGGTTTATTTTCAGCCAAACTTGAAGCATTCCGAGATTTTCTACAATAATGACAATATATTATAGTATAGATGAAAATAGTTCAATGACAATGCATGTTACTTGTATTTTTTTTTATTTAAATATATTTTTGTAAAATAACCAACAACCAGGAAATCAAATCCCCACAAATAAATTTTAATTGAAATATTAAGGAATTCTCTACAATTTTTTAATTCACAAATTTACAAAATTTCACACAAAATTACACTTTTTTCCAAAAAACAAAAATAAATTCCTGTTGCCCACAATGATGAATCATTTTACATTGATTTTAATAAAACATGTTTTATGCAATTAGATATAAAAATAATGGTAAACTTATCTCTAAAACAAAATTTTACATTTATTAATAAACATTCTAACGTAGCACGTGAGATTTGCCTTCTTCGCGTATATTGAGCTTACCATATTTTATTACTGCGATAAAATACAGCTGATTGGTGACGTCACGTTTGACGTCATATACTATGACATATGACGTAACGGTGACGTTCATAGGAAAGAAAGTAGTTTGACGTCAACCTGTCTTGTTGTGCTATAAATGGCAGAGCATTGCGATGTTAGAATCGAAATAATAAATAGGAGCTGTGCTTTGTTGTGTTATAAAATATAGGTACTCGTTTGAATGCGTACATTAAATCACTCGTGCTACGCACTCAGGATTTAATTACTACGCATCCAAACACGTGCCTATATTTCATTAAACAAAACATAGCTACGTATTCATTATTTCTTAATTAAAACATATCTAAATGATAAGCATATTTATCAAACTTATAAACTTCAGTCATTGGCAAATCTGGCAGGTAAAAAACGAATGACTATGCACTTACAACTTTCACAGTTGAACGCAAACAACAACAACTAACTTTAAACACTTTAAAAATCCTCAACCATACTCTTCTTAGCCAAAACTCATTATCATAGTTTGAGTGCCTGGCCCCAATTCCACGAAAAAACTTAAGTTATTGCTCAGCTGAGACTGCTATTTTAAAAACATATTTTGTTGGGTAAATGACGTTTATGTATACTTTTATATATTGTTATATCACAGTTAGATGCAAATTTAATAGAGCAATACAAAATAAGTCCGATTTTTACAGAAAATAGTACTTTAAAGTTATAAAAATCAAAATAAACAAGAGGGCCCAAAGGGCCCTAGGTCGCTCACCTGTCGTACTAGTGCATGCACACCCCTATGGTGATCCTACACATTTTCTGAATAAAATTTAAGGAAATTCAGCCTCTATTGCAAGTTTGTGTATGATTTGACCATGTGACCTAGCGTTTGACCCCAGATGACTTAATTAATATCAAACTTAACCTAGATTGTGTTGAGATGATTATTAGGACCAAATTTCATAAAGATTAAGTCGAAATTGTAACCTCTGGTGACTACACAGGGTTTTTCTATGATCTGACCTATAATTTAAACAAAATATTTCCTCCATATAACTGTACAAATACATGCTATAAAGACAGAACAATACCTAAACACTCAAAAAAATAATTATGGTTCCAGTGGGGTTTAAACCCAAGACCCTCAGGAAAATGTCAATTGACATTGTGACCTTGTTTTTGACACCAGATGACCCAAAATCGAACTTGGCCTAGATTTTGTTGACAGGATCATTGTGACAAAGTTTCATAAAGATTAAGTTGAAATTGTAACCTCTGGTGACTGACTACACATGGTTTTTCTATGATTTGACCTTTATTTTAAACAAAATATTTTGGTATTTTTCCTCCATATAACTGTACAAATACATGCTATAAAGACAAAACAATACCTAAACACTTAAAAAAATAAAAAATAAAAATTATGGTTCCATTGGGGGTTGAACCCACGACCATCAGGAAAATGTACAAATAAATGTTTTACAGACAAAACAATACCTAAACACTAAAAAAAAAAAAAAAAAAAAAAAAAAAAATTATGGTTCCAGTGGGGGTTGAACCCACGACCATCAGGAAAATGTACAAATACATGCTATAAAGACAAAACAATACCTAAACACTTAAAAAAAATAAAAAAATAAAAATTATGGTTCCAGTGGGGTTTGAACCCACGACCCTCAGGAAAATGTCTACGCTCCCTACAGCGCTTTGATTTCCACTTAACCAGTACAATTCACACCCTGGTTTAAATACTAGAATATTTTGATATTTGACCTTTACAAAACTGCTGTGAACCCTGATACACATTTTCATTGGTTGATGAAAGTTTATTGTATGTATAGAGAGTAGAGAGTTACTGCAGAGAGTTTAGTGACTATGAAGACTACATGTTGAAAGGTTTAAAACAAGGTTTTTTTTCTATAATTTGACCTAGTGAGCTAGTTTTTGACCTCAGATGACCCAATATCGAACTTGACCTAGATTTTGTTGAGATGATCATTGTGACCAAGTTTCATAAAGATTAGGCCAAAATTGTGACCTCTAGAGAGGACACAACCCAATTGTTGACGGACGGACAGACAGACGGACGGACGGACGGACGACGGACGAAGTGTGATCACAAAAGCTCACTCTGTCACTTTGTGACAGGTGAGCTAAAAACTTAAGTCTGTTATAGCAAGCTCAAGTACACAGTTTTTTATTGTTCATTACAGTTGGATTTACATGAGCATTTTATACAAAAATCACCTACTAAATCATTATTTAGCAATACATACACAGTTTCTGGTAGCAATCTACATCACAAGACTATAATTGTAGTCACATAATGAATTCAAAATAACAGTCTCAGCTGAGCAATAACTTAAGTTTTTTCGTGGAATTGGGGCCTGGCCATTTTATACTAGTAGGTGAATTATTACAGTGATGGGAGAGAAAAGTAAATTTTCTGGTCCCAAATTAGTCGGAGAATTAAGAATGACAGTATTAAAGTTTCATTAATAGAAATAAATATGACGATAATGCAAAACATGTAAAGAATCGTCTATCAGTAAGTAAGTAAGTAAGTAACATCTTTATTTAACGTGGCTGACACATTCGGTTTCCCGATCGTCCATGTGGGCCTCAAAGAAAATGAAACAGAATAAAATTAACATAAAAATGAACAAAATGAACATCAAAATACACAGCAATTTGACTAGAAATCAAATGTCATTTAATGACTGCCATTTTTAACCCTTTCATATCAAAATTTAAAATAGTGATTTTTTTTGCTTCTTTGGTAAAGGGTCTAGGTCCGTTCAGATTGGGAATTTTCGCGTCGTGACAATTTTCATGAAGCAGAAAGGCCAAATAAAACAGAAAAAGAGATTACAAGTGACTGTTTACTGGTATCTGTAAACTTTTATGCTTGACCTCTTGTCAAAAAATTTCATAACTTTGTCATTTTATGTCTGATTTAGAAATTTTTATTTTTCAAATGTTCATTGGGAATTTTCTCCCTTCGAATTTGGGGAAATTATAGCCTTTTTCAAATTGGGAATGTACCGTTTACTGGAAGCAAACAAATAAGTAAACAAGAGTGCCAAAATGTCACAAAATACGCCCGTCTTGGGGCATGGTGAGTCTCAGGGCATGGTGAATGAAAAAAACAAACAATCCAACATTTTTTTTAATTAAAGGACCATAACCCAAGAAGGCCTAGGCTGATTTGGCCTACAATTGAACTTGTCTTAGATATTATATCCGTAAACATTGTCACCAAGTTTGAAGATACTCAGATGAAAACTCTTTGCACTAGAGAACAGACAAGGTAAATTTCACATTTATTTTGGAAATTATAGGATAATAACCAAATAAGGCCTAGGCCAATTTGACCTATAATCAAACTTAGCCTAGATATTATGCCCATAAGCATTGTCACAAAGTTTGAAGATGATCGGATGAAAACTATTTGCTTTAGAGTACAGACAAGGCAAATTTCATACTTATTTGGTAATTAAAGGCCCATAACCCAATAAGGCATAAGCCGACTTGGCCTATGATCTAACTTGGCCTAGATATTATTCCCATAAGCATTGTCACAAAGTTTGAAGTTGATCAGATGAAAACTGTTTGCACTAAAGAACAGACAAGGTAAATTTCACATTTATTTTGGTAATTATAGGACCATAACCAAATAAGGCCTAAGCCGATTTGGCCTAAAATCGAACTTGGCCTAGATATTATGTCCATAAGCATTGTCAGCAAGTTTGAAGATGATCGCATGAAAACTCTTAGCGTAAGAGTACAGACAAAGCCAATTTCATACTTATTTGGTAATTAAAGGACCATAACCAAATAAGGCCTGGATTGATTTGGCCTATAATCGAACTTGGCCTAGATATTATGCCCATGAGCATTGTCAGCAAGTTTGAAGATGATCAGATGAAAACTGTTAGCGTAAGAGTACAGACAAGGCCAATTTCATACTTATTTGGTTATTAAAGGACCATAACCCAATAAGGCCTAGGCCGATTTGGCCTATAATCATACTTGGCCTAGATATTATGCCTATAAGCATTGTCAGCAAGTTTGAAGATGATCAGATGAAAACTGTTTGCGCTAGAGTACAGACAAGGCTAATTACATACTTATTTGGTTATTAAAGGACCATAACCCAATAAGGCCTTGGCAGATTTGGCCTATAATCGAAGTTGGCCTAGATATTATGCCTGTAAGCATTGTCAGCAAGTTTGAAGATGATCGGATGAAAACTGTTAGCGTAAGAGTACAGACAAGGCCAATTTCATACTTATTTGGTTATTAAAGGACCATAACCCAATAAGGCCTAAGCCGATTTGGCCTATAATCAAACTTGGCCTAGATATTATGCCCATAAGCATTGTCAGCAAGTTTGAAGATGATCGGATGAAAACTGTTTGCGCTAGAGTACAGACAAATTACTGGACGCCGCCGCCCGCCCGCCCGCCAAGGGTGTTCACATAATACGTCCCGTTTTCAACGGGCGTATAAAAACAATCACTGCAGATGACTATTTATACACTCCATATAATGAGAGTCAGATAGATAAAGGGCTTATAGGTGTGAAGCCTGTTTCCCAATCATATTTCTTAATATGATAAAATTTGCATTAAAATGAAAAAAAAACTGAGAAATTGCAAAATTACAAATTTTTACACATTTTTACAAATTACAAATTTTTCATAATTTTACAAATAACAATATTTACATCACTTTAGAATATACATCATTTTACAAATTACAAAATTTACATCACTATACAAATTACAAAATTTTCATCATTTTACAATTAACAAAATTTGCATCATTTTACAAATAACAAAATTTGCATCATTTTACAAATAACAAAATTTACATCACTTTACAAATTACAAAATTTGCATCATTTTACAAATATCAAAATTTGCATCATTTTACAAATAACAAAATTTACATCACTTTACATTAAATTACAAAATTTACATCACTTTACAAATTACAAAATTTTCATAATTTTGTTTATTGAAACGAGAAATACCTTCGTGTCACATTCAGGAAATTCTTGTTAACCGAGTCTAAAGCCTGCATTTTTTTAACTGTATGAAACACTGAAAATCCGGAGTTATCGTGAGATTCTACAGTCCTATTACTTTTGTCAGTACCAATTCTTCCTCCTGCCATCATTTTGCTGGTGAAAAATAATTTTTAAAAAAAAATTCAAAAACAAAACTCGGCCATCCTTAATTATTGCTTGGCATAACCCTATGCAACCCAACAAAATCAGAATTTCTTTTATTACAGTAAAACCTCATTCAAAGACCATTGTATAATATTATATATTATTTGCTTTCAATGGATTATGGAGATTTTTCAGTGAAATAAACAGTGAAAATAACAGTGAAATTACCACTTTGTTATTTTCACTGTTTTAGAAGCTGGTTCCAGTATCATGCAGAAAAAGAAACGTAACGTCAACGGCGCCGGGCTTTAAAATATGCGTTACGTCATCATGACGTCATAATTATCAGGTCGTGACGTTCTAATTTCGACGTGATTTTTCCAATTAAGCCAATTACGGCACATATTTAAGAGGAATTGAGGCATATAATAAACAGAAAATTTGTTGATTTTTGGTTTAAGATCAATTTTATTTCACTCGTGATCACAGAAAATTACATTTTCACTCGTGGCTACGCCACTCGTGAAAATATTTAGTTTCTGTGATTACTCGGTGAAATAAAATTCGATCTTACACCAAAATCAACAAATATCCTCTATATATGAGCTAAATCTCCAGGAAAACCTGCTATATTGACATTATGTAATTACTGCACGTAACAAGCTTTTAAAAAAGCTTTCAAATAAGAAAAAATGCCATATCAATAGATTCAATTTTAAGTAATTTATCCATATATTACTGTATCTTAGCTTTAAAATTTCTTACGAATAATGTTGAAATCATTTACTTCGTTGCTATGGTGACCAATTTCAGAAAAGTACTCTGATTGAAAAAAACGAGGAGTTGTTTAAAACAGTAGTAGTAATTCTCCTAATGCAAACATTTACAATTTAGATGTATATTTTAAAACTTTAAATATCATTCTAAAACTTGATACCATTTTGATCAGTTTTCGTCAAGAATTGATCAAATGCAGTATTTATATAGTACTTGTTACAACGACGTCGAATAACGTTTGAATGACGCTTGCGACGTCACAAAAAAGGGTCTGAATAGGGCCTCAACTAAACAGCTGTAACTTCCTTAAAAATCATGATATTAACAAAATTTCTTTTGCATTTTGCTTCATTAAGATTACTCTTTTTAAATAATTAAACAAGACTGTGTTCAATAAACGCTTATGCCCCCTACGGAAGCCTTGTCTATAAATGGACGGACGAACGAACGGACGGACAGGTGCATCACTATATGCCTCCCGATCTATCGATACGGGGGCATAAAAATCTCAAAATCAAATGTTTTGTTAAAATAGCAGGTTTTCCTGGAGACTGGCTCATATGTAATAAAAAGAATTCCTCAAAATTAAGATTAGATTACAAGCCTCAAGACCATTTTCACTGTTTTTCTATAAAATCAACCCAAAACTTCAATAAAACTCAATACGTTTCAAGGACACAAATGATCTTATTATCACTTTTATTATCATGGTAATTATAGCATTACATAAGGATATGCTGTTAAGTAAATTTTCTTGATAAAGTTTTTTGGGGGTAATAGATCCATCTTTATTTTAGTCACATAGGGTTATGCAAAACAAACTTTTCAATAATTAATGGCCAAAACAAACAAAATTGAAAATTATTAAACAGATCAGAACAAAATAATAAGGGAATGAAATTAGGGGTTGCTTACTATAGTGCAAACAAATTAACCTGTTCCATGACTTTATCAATCAATAATTACATTACAAGCTTCTTGTGCAGAATATATCCATTTCCACAAGAAAGTTGTGCCTTGCCAAAGATTTTGATTAATGTTTATAGTACACCTCATACATACAATAATCAAAGCACTGAGAGTACTGATGGGAGGCGATCTGGTTGCTGCTACTAAAGCTTAAACCGACTTTACACGTTTAATGTTCGTTTTCTTACTGCTGATCTTGTCTTGAATGTCAAAATAGGCATATGTGACTATATAGGCATGTTGGGTATCTAAATAATTGTTTTAAGGTGCATATTAATTTATATGTAATACATGTATTGAATGCGTATATCAAAAGTGGCTTTAAAATAATACTACGCGCCTATTTATGAGATTCTACAGTACCGTCTTGTAATCACTTCCCTCGCAGCGGGAGACAGTCTATAGAAAGCGGCTAGCTAGTACAGCGACACCATATGATTGCATAACAGTACTTTGCAGACCGTATACGATTCATTGATAAAACCATCACTTGACCGTAGTCTAAAGTTTCTAAAAATAGCTTTACAGCCGGGACATTTGATGAACACGTCATTTTCGTACTATGGAACAAGTTCGGTATCAGCCGGTGTAGTGATTTTTTTGGCCATAATATCGATTTAACGAACAGTTTCTCAATAATTTTTGATCTTAGAATAAACAAATGTTGCTGATTGGCTTAAATCAGTTAAAAAAAACGGAGGAACATATGTAGCAGTATTGGGAATGTTGACAGTTTCTGGAACTACTTGAATGCGGATTCACATAGCAGCCTAAAGGCGGTTAATTTTGTATTAAGAAATGGACAATGGTAGTAATGAGAGGCTTAATCGCCTCCCAATAATAATAAAGACTTTATTTTACGAGGAAACTCATTTGACAATGATATGAAATGGCAATCTTCCATGAGATCCTAAACATGTAATAGTTTTGTAATAGTCTCCGCTTATGTAAACAAATGCCAAAGTTTAATTATTGACATGAAATAAATCTTATGTTAATAGGAGGTTTAAGGATCAGCCTCACTGCAGTATTCACAAAGCATCTTAGCTGAGTAAACTTAGAATTTTCTTAAAATCTTAACTTTTTCTTTTTTTTAAGTATGTCATCTTTAAACAAGAAAATCAGAAATTATTAAAATTTTACATAGTTTTGAAGCATCATATCGACAGCTACTGTAATAGCGTAGGAAACATGGATTAATTTCTTTAAATTATTGGAAAAATGAGTGGCACAAATTTGATTTAAGCAAAAATATTGAAGTTTTAAATTAAGATGCTTTGCAAGTAAGTACCAGCCCAGGTGAATTTGTGTGCACTATACTATTCTCCAAAATCCAAACTTTTTTGTAATAGAAACATAACATAGGCCAGCCTTGAAAGAACTCGAAATTGCACATTAACAAGGGCAAATCTATATCCCCTAAAAGAAAATTTGATGGGGGCATAAAAAGGTACAAACAAGAAATATCTTTATACTGGAAATGCATCAAGGGCCATAACTCTGCTAATACCGGTTGCATTTGATTATTACCGGTAAACATACTAGAATTTCAAATATAATACTTAATCTAAGCATTGAAAAATATTTTTCTTTCAAGACTGACACAAAACACAATAAGTATGGACAACAACAGCCGCACTATAGCAACAACTTTTACCGGCGTCCGAAAACATTTTTGGTTGCGTTATCAACAGTATTTAGTTTCTTCATAGTACCAAATACAGACATACGAGGCATATTGGATATTTCTATAGGCGGTTCATCCATCTGCACCATTGAAGGGGCTGTGCCCTTACTGTGTTTAGGACTGTGGGAAATAAGATACTAAACTATACAATTAATAAGGATACTGTTTTATCAAAGCACTTACGGAAATTCTAAACTTATGTTCAAATCTAAATTCTTTATAACTCTTTAAGAACATTAATTTGGAGACAGATAATTGGTTTGTAGGGGTTTGTTAACTAAATCATTATTAGTACAGCAGATCCATTTAAAACACTTTATAGTTGCAAAAGAATTATAAAGAATTTAAATTTGAAGTTTACGATTTTTGTAAATGTTTTGATTAAACAGTACCTGGGTTTCTACAGGTATAACTCCAACGCAATAAATTGCAGTACAAAAACAAACACAATATTGGCTATATTTTTGTTATGGATTAAAATCAAGGACTGTAACACTTACGAATGAAAGCTTCAAACATTTGACACAACATATAAAGTTTTCATGATCCTAAATATCCAGAAACGATCAATATAGCGGATTTTGTGTTTGTTTTTGTATTGCAATTTATCGCGCCTAAGAGTTATAGTCAAAACAGTTGAGAATTAATACACATTTACAGAGAGGCAACATAATGAACTAGAACTTATTGTTGTGTATGTGATTTTGTTATGATGCACCCACAGGTATCAGTGAGTGTGAGTGGATCATTGATTAAGAGAGAAAAAAATTTATATAATTATATTTTTTGGAAAATTTATACAGTGTAATCTGAGAAAACCGACACGTGGGAAAACCGGAATGTTGTCCAAACCGACCAAATATTTTGGTGCCGACATTTCTCTTCTTTAACTCAATGTAAAAGCTGTTTGAAAAACCGGAACCTTGCGAAATCTGAATACCGACGGCTACTTTGTCCCGCAACTAGTAATAATACACACAAATCAAAGCTTAAATACCGAACAAACAAATTACCAAACAATCAATTTGTTAAATAACCCCAGTGAATGCGTGAAAAACTGTATAGTGAACCGTCGTACATATAGGCCCTGCTACGAAGGTGTTAATTGCCCATTTAAATCTTGTCGATAGAAGTGTAACGTAATAATTACGAAGGCGTGATATTTACTCTTACTCTTTACGATAAGCTCTCTTTCATGTAACAATGTGTGCTTTCAGCAG
Organism: Spisula solida; assembly: GCA_947247005.1. Classification (NCBI taxonomy): domain Eukaryota; kingdom Metazoa; phylum Mollusca; class Bivalvia; order Venerida; family Mactridae; genus Spisula; species Spisula solida. The sequence goes on along the minus strand of OX365960.1, from coordinate 22,392,726 downwards.
AGCGTATTGAATAAAATAGTTTAACTCGCTTTTATCTTAAGTCATGCTATGAATTGTTTGTTCTTTAGGTCTATCGTGTTTTAATATGTCCACTTAAATTTTAGTAATTTTCACGATGCGTTAATTTTACGATGACACTTTATTTTGTGATACTTCGGATATCATCGTTGACATTATAACGATTGGTATAAATAAAAGGTGTTTTTGTATTTATATTTGTTATTAGAAGCCCCTCATTAAATATCCGACACATGTTATGCACATATTGGCGCCTGATACTAAACAACACCAATCAAGGCCAACTACAACGCATTTAAGATAACAAAACAGTTGTAGTTTCACAATACCGAACTCTTGTGAAATCCGAACAAATCAGGCGGTCCGAAGGGTGTTCGGTTTTCTCAGATTACACTGTATACCCGGTATGAGCCAGTCTCCAGGAAAACCTGCTATATTGACATTAAGTAATTACTGCATGTAACAAGGTTTTGAAAAAGCATTCAAATAAGAAAAAATAACATATCTATAGATTCAATTTTAAGTCATTTATCCATATATTACTATATCTTAGCTTTAAAATGTCTTATGCATTATGTCGAAATCATTTACTTTGTTGCTATGGTGACCAATTTCAGAAAAGTACTCTGATTGAGAAAAACGAGGAGTTAGTTGATTAAAACAGTAGTAGCCTTTCTCTAAATGTGAACATTTACAATTTGGATGTTTATTTTAAAACTAAAACATCATTCTAAAACTTGATACCATTTTGACCAGTTTATGTAAAGAATTAATCAAATGCAGTATTTATAAAGTACTTGTTACAATGACGTCGAATAACGTTTGAATGACGCTTGCGACGTCACGCAAAAAGGGTCTGAATAGGGCCTCAACTAAACAGCTGTAACTTCCTTAAAAATCATGATACTAACAAAATTTCTTTTGCTACATTAGGATTACTCTTTTAGATATTAAAAAATCTCAAAATCAAATGTTTTGTCAAAATAGCAGGTTTTCCTGGAGACTGGCTCATATTCATGACTATATAAATTTTACAAAAAAAATTTTTTTTTTACTCTTAATCAATGATACAATCACCTGGGTATACACCATGAGATTATTTTGACTTGATAAAATCACAAAACTTTACAGAAAAAACAAATTATAAATCACAGAATAGTCACAAGTGCCAATTTAATGTTGCCATACTGTACTGTTTCAAGTCACAGAACACATTTTCTATTGATAGATTTTTTGCAAAATTTGTTTTCATTGGATGACCACCATAATATTTGAATATACAACCATTCTTATTGCATATGTGCACACACTGTCTATACTGGCCCATGGAAAATACTAGTTAAAACAGTGTAGAGAAAGTTTCTTTACTTAAGATTCTTTTTCCACATATTTTTTCGGTGTTTTCTCGGTGAATCCTCTTGACTGAAATCGACCTCACTCTCACATACAGAAAAACGTCTCGCACACTGGTTGGAAAAAGGTCCAGCCCGCTTTGTATGAAAACGAGAACTGCACGGAAGGAAAGAGAGAAAGAAAGAAAAGATGAAAGAAAATGAAGGCTATATTAGAGAGAAATAAAACTCCCATTTCAACTGTCACACTAGACTTTTCGTCGGCTGGTTCTAATAGTGATCAAAGTGCCAAAATCATGTTTTGGAAAAAATGAGGGTTGAACATTTGACTTTGCCAAATATTTTCATGTCAACCGATTTTAAAATTTAAAAAACGTAGATATAGTACTTATAATGGCTTCATTCTTACCATTGCAAACATTATTCTGCATTAAAATTGACGTAGAAATGTCTGTTTTGAAAAAGTGTGTTATCTCGAATTTGGACATTGAGCAACTTTTGCATTTGTTAGTTGCACACCTGGAGTTTGGACAAAATATTACCGAAATAACGCGGTTTCATTGGTTGGTCTGGACATTGGATCATATACGAACGACTGGTAGAGGACAATGAGCAACTTAATATTAAACATTTCAATTAGTCACATGACAAAATAAAAGACGGCAATTGGTCAACTTTATTGTTTTTAGTTTAAGTTGCTCTTAGAGTAACCAATCTCCGGGACATTCAGCTACATGCACGCTACGTAGTGGTTCAAATACTGGACTTTGATCAAAACATTACTGACAAAAAGCACATTGCACTTGAAAGACTATTAGAGCCAGCCGACGTTTTACGCACCATCCAAAATTGTGGGTGGGGAATTTTTCATATTTATCAAGGTTGAGGAAATCAAGTATGAACATTAGGGATGTTTGTAAAAAATGTATGCCGCAACTAAATAGTCATTTATGTTAAAAGTCCTAGAAACCTTGACCTTTGACCTCAAAATCAATATAGGTCAGTTACTGATGATGACAAGTTTGAAGATTCTAGGCCAGACAGCTCTTGAGATATTGATTAGAAACCATTTGGTCTAGCGACGACGACTGACATACATATATGCACAGCAATTATATATAATATACCCCCCGGCAATATTCGACATAAAACTTAAGGAAGCAGATGGGAATGTTCAACTTAAAGCATTCAGTTAATCAGACCCTAAAACTCAAATAGAAAAGTGGCAAGCTTAAAAAACAACCATTATGACCAATAAAAATTTAGTTGCACTGCCTTCCACTCCAACTCACTCTCATAGGATTTTTTCTGTAATACAGCTTAATAATAGTGCTGTATTCTAGTATAAACATATTATAAGACTGCTGATAGGTAAAATGTTTCTCATCTGAAATATATGCTCTAAATCTTAAAGACTTAGGGGCTACCTAGTTCCTAGCCAAACACAGCCTTTTGTTTATTAATTTTACACTATATAAATACTTCCATGATATTGTATTATCTGCGTACATTAACTTATTGTGAGGGAAATTCTACTTAATTGAACTTATAGAACGTTACTTCATTAACTAATATCAGTTTTTTTTCCAACTTCAGGTATGGGCCTTACCTTTGATTAGGGAAAAAATATATTGGTATTTGGTAATTAACATGGCAGTGATTTTTCTTGAACAAAATTAAACAGCCTGTGCCTTTAAAATTGGGAAATTTAGCCCAATTTGGGAATTATTTAAAAAGATTGTTTTGGTTAAAATTGTTCATAAATTGCTATTTTCTACTGATAATACTAGTAGTCATATGGTAACAACGACTTTCAAGTTTGAAAATCCATTCTTTTGACTTTAAAACAGCTATACTGTAGTTGCTTTGAAACCAGCGAGTACAAAAGGGGGAAAATATGCATACTTTTTGGGAAAAAAATAAGATTTTTTGGGAAAAATGAAGGTTATTTTGCTAGGGGAAGGGGCCTATATTCGGCCCCAAAAATAGCCAAAAAAAATCACTGCATGGGGAATTATTTTGTTGAGGTAAACTTTATTGTGGGGGGAAACCTGCAAGATTTTAAAGATCTTATTCCAGTGGAAAGGGCCGTATAAGGGCCTCCATTACGTAACAAAAAGTTCTGAATATCATACCCGTATGTAGCGCGACTACTCTTTCCCTCGTCTTCTCTGTTTTGCTGCTCTTTCTGTAACCTTTCAACACAATCTTTCGACAATGGTACCTAAATGTACAAAAAACATCTTCCGGTATTATTATTTATAATTAACACAATGCTTTATGTTTCCAATAAACTACCAATTAGATATAGCTCGCCAAATAACTCAAGCCTTATCAATAAATAAACATGGACAGTATAAACACTGCACTGTCGACTGACCGCTTGTTATCAGCGTAGATTGAAAGAGTATAATCATGCATTAAAAGTGATTAAAAAAATTGAACAAGACTGAAAAAAATAGACATGTATCGAAAATGCATTTATTTTTCATTGTTATTTGTAACTTCATACATAACTAATAGTATAATCGACAGACTGTATTATGAAGGACATTTTCCTGTTAAATTGCATAATATTGAACCTCAATATTTGTAGTTCTCAAAATTCACATTTTACTTAATTTCAATATTATAAAGACAAGTTTAGTATCAAACTAATTGTTATTTTATGAGGATCATGAATTACATATTTTTAAATACGTAATGTTGATTTTTGTGCAATATTCAGTGAATATTGCATTTCTTGTTATTTAATGGAATTAATTCTCTTTGTCTAATCAAAGCAAAACCATGTCTTTATTTTGCATAGTTTCAATTAATACCAGTTGTCCCTGTAATCACACAGTTAATCATGTTAATTCTTATACTTAAGTCATAAAATTGATACTGGACATATTTGTAGATAATTGGTAAACTAACATGGTCACCAAAGATTATCCTATGAGACCTTGACAATTTTACTATCTGATCTGTGATTGGCTAAGTAAGTTATAGGTTGGACCAATCAGATGGAGTGTAAGATGATGATCAGTTAAATAATTAAAGAAGAACAACTTTAGACTTCAGTGAAGTAACATTAAATTTAAGAATCAATTGAATACTTTGTGTAAATCAATAATATCTGTACTTTGTGTACCTGAACTTCGTGTTTATGAACTTTGTGTAATATCTTTACTTGTGGACAATTATATACTTTGTTACCAGAATTAAATATATGAAATTGGAATTAGATCTTTGTGTGATCAATTTATAGTTACTTTGTGGACAATTTATTGAAATATTTATCAACGACTGGAGTCAAAGGCTACAACCAGATTAGCCTACTCCAAACTACAAGAATCCAACAACAACCAATCCAACAGCTAGCCACACCACATACACACCAATTGTTTCAACATAATAGTTTTGGTCGAGAACCTTGGGTATACAGCACTTTTTAGCTGCTGTAGCTTTTCCGGTACCTGGAAGTGTGTGGACTTCATAGCTAGCCAAGCGAGTGAACTATTTGGTGCCTTGAACTTGCCAAGCGAGATAAGTATTCCCCGTACTTAGCAAGAAAGTGTAAAATGGATTTCAGACAAAGGATAATAATACCAAGTGCTAGGTCTTTCCTTAGACCTAGATGGACATACTCCTGCTCGACAAAATGTGGTCGATGTGGCGAGCAACATCATATGAACTCGATTTGTAAAGCACTACATAGAATGTGTTACAAATGTAGATGCTACGGACACTACTCCAACTATTGCAAATCAACAAGGAACATAATCACCGATGTAGACCATATCACCGATGTAGACCTCACCAACGATGTAGACCATATCAACGATGTGGAACCAAACAAATCAATAACAACCCCAAAAGAAGACTCATCACTAGAAGAACGTGCTTACATTTGTTCATTGATGCCATTCCATACTAGTGAACATAAGGACTTACCTGATCTATGCCAGTTCAACTCAAGTTTTGGAGTTACTTACAAAATCAAAGTAATTCAAACCAAGCTGGATCAATTAACGGAAGAAATCAACACATGGAAGTTGAACGGCCCTAACCCTACATCCGAAGCTGATGATGATACCACTCAACAACCAACCCACGTCAATGAGTTAAAACCAACTGACCAACCAATACCTAAAGATGTCCCAATGCCAGAAACAGTACTTTCGCGTGAAACCAGAGAAAACACAGTCACCGATCCTAATGCAATCTACGACATCTTGTGTGAAGATATAATCATACTTTCAAGTTATTTGAGTAAATTGTATGTAATAATAGGTTCAGGAGAAGATACGGCCAAGATGGAACATTTCTTCAGTTTACCGTTCAGTTGTGACGACTGTGGGAGTACCACATATCATACAGAGGACAAACATTGTATCGCAAATATAGATCAATACCATGGTTTACATTCTTGCAAAATTTTGTGATCAACCTGGACATTTATCGGCATTCTGCCTAGATGCACCATTTTAAACAAAACAGGAGTCAGGACATTTGCGGCATTCTGCCCAAATAGATAATTCTAAAATGTGATATGTTATACTTTTTTGACTTATTTTATTTGTGACTAAGGGAGATAATCATATTATGGTAAGACAAGACCTTCTCTAACTAAAACAATTACCCCATTAACATTCTTACTTCATGTTTCGTGGATTGTTTAGTAGGAATTGTATTTTAAATAATAGCTAGCCAAAGTGCTAAATTGCCTGTTTAAGTATTTATACCGAATTTACTATTTTTAGTATGGAAATTCCAAATTGTTTGAAATCTGTATGTCAAAATTATCCAATAGTTTGAAAGACACAGAGTAAAATACTGTTGAGGCAATCTAACGGTGGTCCTCGGACTATAAGTTTTAAGTCTGTTGAGACCTATGTTACATGGCCTGTATATAGTTGTTACTCATATGGTACTCGGTCTGTTGAAGAATACTGTTAAGACAATTATGTAGGTCTCAGATTATAAGTTTTAAGTCTGTAGAGAAAGCTAAATGCCTGAAGAGTACTGAAACTTCAGATGGGGGTTACTAGCTTGTATCTGTCGACAAACCCTGACTAGACCAGTTAGGTATATTTGATTGTGCACTCTAAATTCAAAAGTTTTTTTTCTGCTAGTGATGTTGTATATGGGTGCTAAGGGATGTTCTGATCAAATATTCCGCTCCCCTACTCTAACAGACTAACAGTTGTTTTTTAGTCTTTATAGACAGATACATGATGAGTAACATACCTGTCAGTACCTGACTTGGTCTTAATTATACATTTGTTATTCAAACTTTGGCATGAATTGAAAATATTACAGAAATCATTCCGTAATTGCATAAATTAAATATTAATTACCAGTACTGGTTTTAGAGATCCATTTCTATAATTTGATCTGTGAGAACAATGTTAGCACTTTAAATTATACAATAAGAAACGGTATCCAGCTGGTCAAGTAAGGTCAATTAAATATTTGTTTTGGGCACTCAATGTAGATGGTCTACACCAATTTGCACAAGCAAATTAATAAGTTGACTTAATATCAAAGATTTGATTTAATATCAAAGGACAATGACATTATTAAAAATGTAAAACTGAATGTGTATGTTCCCAAATACACCATGGCAAAATGTATGAGCAAACTAATAAGACTGAATGAATAAGAGCAAAATAGTTCGAGCATATTAGTGAGCCACGAAAAGTGTTACAGAAGTACAATGTACCCAGAGAAAAAAAATATCTATGCATAGTTAAAATTTAAGTAGTGTACAATGATGATGATGTACACGTGTGAATATATGTTCACCTTTGGTCCACTTTATGACTTTTTGTACTACCTGTTTATAAATGTTTTTACATGTACGGGTACCTAGCTACATGTCTAAAGTATATTGTCCATTAGGCATATATTTCATTTCCTAAGAGTATTTTGTACCTGTTTATAAATGTTTTTACATGGCGCGGGTTACATATATATACTTCTTATGGTTGTTTGTAGGTTATATTGTTTGAGTCGGTATATGTGTTCTTACATTAAGACAGTATAATATTTCCTTACTATTATAGGCTCATTTCTAGGTAATATTGCTCGTGTCGATATATATGTCCTTACATATAAGACAGTCTTTATAATTCCTAACTAATATGCTTGTTTCTATGTTATATTGTTCGGTACCTGTTTATGTTTATAATGATGCCTTAGATTTTGTTATGGTGTACATGTACATGTTTACTTATCAATAGATTCATACTAGTTAGTAGAGTGTAGAAAAATGGCTACTGAAGGCATTTGCGGTAATCACAGTGATTATTATTTTTTTTTTTTTTTTGTTATTCTTTTTTTTTTTTTTTTTTAACATTTTTTATTATCATAAGACATATTATACAGCTATACACAATACATTATATACAAACAATTTTGTCGAAATAAACGTGAAACTAATTCACGACTCTTTATAATATAATTATTCATTAATGTCATTATGATTTTTGTAGTATATATATAGGGGAGGGGAAGAGTTATGAGGACAGTCGCTTAGAAGATAGGTTGTGGTTGTAGAAAGTAAGAAAGGAAAGTAAGAGAAAGATAATAAGAAATGGTTGCGGGTTCGGGGAATTTACACAATATCACTATTTGAGTTATGCAAGTTATGAAAACTTCTGCCATTTTCTGTTACAGTGATTTTTTTGCCTTTTTGGGAAAGGGTCCAGGGTACTGTTTTATCAAAGCACTTACGAACATCTTGAAGTTACGCTCAAATTTAAATTATTTATAAATCTTTAAAAACTGCAAATTGGTGATGGGTATGATTTGTAGGATTTTAATAAATGAATCGTTAGTAGTATTTGCAGCTCCATTTACCACACTTTATATTTGTAAACAAGTTATAAAGAATTTAGATTTGATCATAAGTTTACTATTTCCGTAAGTGCTTTGATAAAACAGTACCCAGGTCTGTTCAGATTGGGAATTTTTACGTCGTGACAACTTGAAATTGGGAATTTTCATGAAGCAGAAAATAAAATAAAAATAAAACAGAAAAAGAGATTACATGTGACTGTTTGCTGGTTTCTGTAAACTTTTATGCCAGACCTCTTGTCAAAAATGTTCATAACTTTGTCATTTGATGTCCGATTTTGAAATAAATTTGTTTTGTTTTAATGTTCTTTGGGAATTTCTCCCTTCAAATTTGGGAAAATTATAGCCTTTTTCAAATTGGGAAGGTACCGTGTAAACGGTAGCAAACAAAGAAGGAAAAAAATCACTGTCACAATAAGCCACAAAATGAATACAATATCTATATAATACTGTAAACCAATTTACTTTCGCGAATACTAACTTTCGCGTTTTGCTGATCGTCGGCATATTCGCGACTACAAATTTTAAAGTTTCCTGTTATGTCCATATTAATGTTTTAGCACTTTCGCAGCAACTTAATTTCGCAAAATTCTACAACTTGTAAACTCCACAAAACTTAATCGCGCAAAATAATTTCCTGGTTTACAGTACATTGCACTGATGTATTACAGTGTGCGTACCTTTGAGCGTATATCTCTGACCTTTATGTTGTGTAATGCTGTCAGCATACTGAATATAGCCTTTAAGTATAGGTAATGGGCTCTAAACAATCTTTCTTTTCTATGGATTCTGAAACATATATAGAGCACATACATTTATATTTAGTTAGTTTGGACAATTTTCATATGCCACATCGACAGTTAAACAAATACATTGATCCCAGTGGATTTAAAAGCAGGAAACTAATTGTTAAGGCCAAAGTTTTGATCTTTCTAGCTTTACAAGAATTTTTTTGCTGTGAGGAGGAGGGAACTGAGAGGGCCTTAAGTACCCCTAGGTACTTAACCTTCCATTGTGACAGCGACCAATGTCCTCTTACGATACAAATTTCCATTCCCTCATCCAGATAGCCAAATTTAAAAACATCCTGGCTTGCTTACATGTAACTGTATCATTGATAAAGAGTAAAAAAAAATTTATGATACAGTTACCTGTGGTTTGGCTAATAATAAAGATAAAAGCTCCACGAGTTGGAAGAGTCGCCTGACTTCATGAAATAATAGCATTGATGTTGTAAAGGGCACTTGAAGCTTGCTTTTACTGCTATAATATAGGATCCGTCATGAGTTGTCTTTATAGATCAATCAAAGGGAAATCATTCCAAAAACAGCGCAAAGTAGAGTTAGGGTTCTTGCGCATTGCTCTTCGACTAATAGCAAGAAACATGCATAGCAAGTTTTGATGACAAAGTTATGCTCCGGACAAGAAATGCTGTAATAAAATAATAAAATTGAGTCATTCAAACCAATGGTTACAAAGTTATGCTCCGGACAAGAAATGCTGTAATAAAATAATAAAATTGAGTCATTCAAACCAATGGTTACAAAGTTATGCTCCTGTCAAGAAAAATCAATCAAAGGAGATAATTCAAAAACGGCACAATGTAGAGTTATGGTTCTTGCACACTGCACTTTTGACGAATTGCAAGAAACACGCGTATATAGCAAGTTTTAAGTCATTCAAACCAATGGTTACAAAGTTATGCTCCAGACAAGAAATGCTGTAATATAAAATCAATCAAAGGGAAATAATTCATAAACAGCACAATGTAGAGTTACGGTTCTTGCACACTGCAGTTCGACTAATTGCAAGAAACACGCATAGCATGTTTCGAGTCATTCAAACCAATGGTTACAAAGTTATGCTCCTGTCAAGAAAAATCAATCAAAGGAGATAATTCAAAAACGGCACAATGAAGAGTTATGGTTCTTGCACACTGCAGTTTTGACTAATTGCAAGTAACATGCATATATAGCAAGTTTTAAGTCATTCAAACCAATGGTTACAAAGTTATGCTCCAGACAAGAAATGCTGTAATAAAATCAATCAAAGGGAAATAATTCATAAACAGCACTATATAGTTATGGTTCCTGTGCACTGCACTTCAACTAATTGCAAGAAAGAAACACGCATAGCAAGTTTTGAGTCATTCAAACCAATGGTTACAAAGTTATGCTCCTGTCAAGAAGACTCAATCAAAGGAGAATAATTCAAAAACGGCACAATGTAGTTATGGTTCTTGCACACTGCACTTCGACTAATTGCAAGAAACATGCATAGCAAGTTTTAAGTCATTCAAACAAATGGTTATAAAGTTCTGCCCGGACAAGCAAAATAGGCGGCCGCCGCCAAACAAAAGTAATCTCTATAGTCAGGAACACAAAAAATGAGGCATTAAAAGTATATAGATTTATGGAATCTTACACTGATGTAATTCCGCTGCTAATCTGTATTAAGGAGAGCTTGTCATTCTTCTTCATTGAAGGAGGTCGTAATGACGGCCTAGCTCGACTCATTCTGCGAGCAGGCGAGGGAGAACGAACCAAATCAGATAATAATAACCCCTTTCCATCTTTAGGTGAAAATACTGAAAAAAGATCAAATAACATTAAAATCTTTGACATTAAAAGACAGAAGAAATTGTTTATTAAAATCATGTGGGAGCTCTGATAATTGGTACTCAGGTATCTCAATCACCTATATCACTGGCTCAGAATGAGAAGGTCGTAAGTACAAAATCGATATTTTCAGAAAACAAGAAAAAACTGTCTGAAAACTACTCTTTACTTATGGAAAAGCAAGCTTTTTAAACTACAGTTTGGTCAACATGACCAGTTTTGATTTCCATGAAAATTGGCACGAGTCTTATACGGACGTTTACGACCTTCTCATTCTAAGCCAGCGATAGGTGGAAGACTTGATTTTCAGAATGCTTGAAATACTCATATATCATTGAGAAAATTAATGTTGTTAACACAAAACAAACAAACTAAACTCTTACAAGATCTTGGACTGCTCTGTTTTGATGAATCAGGTGCAGGACTTTTATTAAGCTGTGTGAGAAACATGGAGGACACAGAATGAAGGGTCATCCCTGTGTCTTCAATCTTAGATGTGTCTCTCTCCACTCTCTTTTGCTCCTTAAATATAAGAAAAAATATAGATTTGTTTTTAAAAAGTTATCATCAATGAGTATATGATCTTTCTTATAAATAGAGTTGAGAATTTCGATACCAAAATCAGTTAATTCAAATATTCGAAGTGCCTATTCAAATATATTCGATATTCGTTCCAAATCTTAAAAAAATATTTATTTTTTGTTTTCCATAATTTTCAAAACTGAAAACATTTTTTATTTCCCCATTCATTATAAAACCAACTTGTTGGATAATAAAATTTTATATAATTGAAAATGAACTTTGGATTTGAATATTCATCTGGTTTACTAGTTCAGGCTTTCTACTGCCTCTTCAAAAAATAGTAGGGCAAAAGTAGGGCATATTTTATCTAAAAAGTAGGGCAAAGTAGGAATTTCTGATACTTAAAAGTAGAGATAAAGAAGGAATTTTGACCTCTTAAGTACAATATTACCAGGAGACAGGTACATGATTTGGTACTAGAGGGGCATAAAATACATAATATATTTTAGCGACACAATAATTATAGCATTTAATTACTTTTATTTGCGAGAGTAGCGAGCCTGAAAAAATGTATGATTTATATTTCCACTGAAATTACAACTAAAAGACAAAGTATTAAGTATCATTTACACTAAATTTAATCTTTATTTGCATTTTGAGATGAAAAAGTAGGGATAATAGGGCTGTTTTGGAAAAAAGTAGGGCAAAGTAGGGCTCAGATCAAAATAGTAGGGAAAAGTAGGAATAGTAGGGCCCAGTAGAAAGCCTGCTAGTTCGAACAACAGTACAAAATTATTACTGGCAGTATTCTTGTCTTAAGTATTCTAGGTTTGCATTTATAATTCCCTGATCTAGTACTGCATTTCGATCATTAAATAACTTAAATCATATAATATACCATTTAACTGTTCCTTGTTTATACGTTGCTACATTTGTTGTCAACATATCAAATAAATTGTAACCATGTTTGATTGAAAACAAAAATGGTGTCAAATAAACAGATTCCAGTGCAGGAGGAAGCTGCATGCGGTTTGATCCATGGCCACGACGAAATAAAAATGGTACTAGTAATGCCTTGCTTACAGCTGGCTGCTGTACAAGAAGTAGTGGACCAGTAAAACAAAAAAAAGTGAATTCATTACATCCAGTGATTTTTCTTGAACAAAATTAAACAGCCTGTGCCTTTAAAATTGGGAATTATTAAAAAATATTGTTTTGGTTAAAATTGTTCATAAATTGCTATTTTCTACTGATAATACTCTAGTCATATGTAACAACGACTCTTGCAAGTTTGAAAATCCATTGTTTTGACTTTAAAACAGCTATACTGTAGTTGCTTTGAAACCAGTGAGCACAAAAGGGGGAAAATATGCATACTTTTTGGGGAAAAAATACGATTTTTGGGAAAAATGAAGGTTATTTTGCTAGGGGAAGGGGCCTATATTCAGCCCCAAAAATAGCCAAAAAAAATCACTGACATCATTTATGATTGTAGTACAGTATTTATTTATTGTAGTAATTAACAATCAGAGAGTGGTGACATGTGTATAATTCTAAATTTCATAAAACAGAATGCCTTACCTCGACTATTTTTACATGGTCCTCATACGGCATGCCAGCTTTAACGCTGATCATTCTTTGTTTGGATTCTCTCAGTAATTGTTTGATGTCATCAAATCCAGCAGATTCATCAAAATCGATAGTATCAATACTCGTCGCAGATTCAATAACCTGTGTTTCAAAAATAATAATTAAGTTTTATCGTATAATCTAAAGATGAATGATCACGAGTTTGGATGTGTAATAATTAAAAAACAAGAATTTCAATTCTAACATAATGAAAAGTCCATGTTTTACAGCCCTTGCCCCAATTCCACGAAAAACTTAAGTTATTGCTCAGCTGAGACTGCTATTTAGAATTGATTATATGACTACAATTATAGTCTTGAGATGTAGATTGCTACCAGAAACTGTGTATTTATTGCTAAATAATGAGTTAATAGGTGATTTTCGTAAGAAATGCTTATGTAAATCCAACAGTAAGGAACAATAAAATACTCCGTATTTGAGCCTGTTATAACAGACTTAAGTTTTTACCTTAGACGTTTATAACTTTAAAGCACTATTTTCTGTAAAAATCGGACTTATTATGTATTGCTCTATTAAATTGGAATCTAACTGTGATGAAACAATATATACAAGTATACATGAAAGTCTTTAACCAACACAATATGTTTTTAAAATAGCAATCTCAGCTGAGCAATAACTTAAGTTTTTTCGTGGAATTGGAGCCTAAAGCAAGACTTGATTTGGTTGAACTTCATTGTTTTTTTCAAAACTTTACCTTATTTGACTCAACAGATAATGTCAAACTGTATAGAATGATGGCTCTATCATCAGATAATGCATTTATAATTTATTAAACATTAAGTTAATCAGGGTTCCCAATAATATTCAGACACAAAATTCCCTGACTATATTCCCTGATTTTTCCCTGACCACGCACCAGCTTTCCCTGACTTTTTAGAGCAATTGCGTACGGGAGCATCTTTTGTTTTGGGTAAAATATGACAAAAAAAGTTGAGAAAAGAAAGTTATGTTAGCTTTATATATGGACTAAAAAAGTTTAAATTAATTAGTAGTTCTAAGACTGGTGATTGATAAAGTTATTATGATTTAGAACTGACCAGAGCGAGCACACGTGCGAAAAAATATTTCTATTTTTGGTTTTTTTCTAGATAGGAATTGGCATTTTTTGACAGTTAAAATAAAGAATTCCCTGACTTTTCCTTGACTTTTGCTCAATTTTCAGATTTCTCTTACTAATTTCACAATTCCCTGACCTTGAAAAAATTATGTTTTCCCTGACCGTGGTTACCCTGTTAATGCATAACATGTGCAATTTTACACTTTACATCAATTGAGGATTTATAAAATAATTTAGTTATTAGATCAGAGTTTAGATAGGAGATATTTAGTAATGTTTGTATATATAGTTCGCTGGGGATAACTCTAGCCTTATCAATAAACAAACAAAGCAAATCATGGCCGCCAGTTATCAGTGTAGATTTAAAGAGTATATCATTAAAAGTGTATATGCATAAGATTGAACAAAAATGAATATCGAAAATGTATTTAATTTTCATTCTTATTTGTAAACAAAGGCTAGTGTTATCTCCGGCGAACTATACATCGGTTAATTACTTATAGCACATACATGAAATGTAAAACAAAAGTTGAATTCAACATCTAATAATATTCTTACATCTTTGTTTTTCACATTTTTTGTTGTGTCCTCTTCATAAATTGTGCCTCTTCTGGTCATACGAGGTGTCACCTGAAAAAATATTGCATCCTGACTAAATATTCATAGGTGAAATTAAAATTAACAAGTAATTAAGAATTGCAAGCAATACAGAAGTCCCCTACCGGTTTGAGGCCATTTTCAATGTTAGTGTTGCCATAGCAACCACAATTTTTGTCAGAATCAAAATATCTTTAGACGTGCATAATCCCCTTATTGCCCCCTATTCACATACAAAGTTTCATAAACCTAGCTTTGAAACTGTTTGAGTTATGTGACTTATGTCAGGATCCAGATTGTTTGACGGACAAACTGACGGACGGACTGACGGACGGAGGGCAAACCTATAGTCCCCTCCGGTCAAAAACCGGTAGGGGACTAAAAACTTAAAATTCAGTTTGCAAGCAGTACCCAGAATAAAGCAAATAATTAAAATATTTATTAAATTTCTTTTGATTTAAACTTATGTAATATATATACAGAGTATGGTAACTGTATGTGCAGGGCTCAAATTATACTTTTTCTACATCACTCACAATTCTGTGCTTTTGTATCAAAATACAATGCAACCTGACATGAAAAAAATCAAGTGTTTATAGATACAATGTAGATCGATTAACATACATGTCCAGCATTTACTTGCTCATTTATACTGAACACAAAAGTTGTATCACTAGAAGAGTCCAAATTTCTACGACTTCAATTTAAATAGCTCAACATTTTGGGCAGGCCGTAAGGACGACCTAGAATTTAGGTCTGACCCTAAGGTCACAATGAAAATTGAGGTAGTGTCAAGCCCTGCTATGACACAGAACAAACAAGCTTTGATACCTTTATGTCAACATCTCCTGGCAGAGCAGATAGAACTAGTTCATACGGATCAAGTATAAGATCTCCTCCAATTGGTTTATATGGTTCTGTTGAAGAACTGTAAAACCCTTTTTGTAAGTTTGACTGCCGTCGATAAAAGTTTGAGTTCCAATAATCCTCAGGTTTACTTTTACGACGGTTTTCTTCAGTACGACACTGCACACGTTCATGACTGTATGGCTCCACTAGAAATAGAAATTGCAATCATCATTTTCAATATTCTGTTTTAAATAACTGCCATGATTTTGAAAAATGCAAATTTATATATATCTCTTCTTATAATATAATGTTGCAAAATTGGTTTGACAAATTCCTGAAGTGTACACACATTTAAAGGACAATTTTATGCCAAGGTTCATACTCAATTATCACGCCCAAATCAAGTGGTAAGTAATGTTTATGACGCAGCCCAGGAAAACTGGTTTGGTGAATCTTCCGCTGCAAACACTTAAACATTGTTGAGAAAGAGCATTAAACTAAAGTAATAAACAAGAGATGTTTGTAAAACATGTATGCCCCCATGACAGCCCAATAGTCAGAAATGGTGAAGGTCACAGTGACCTAAACCTTTGACCTAAAAATCAAAAGGGGTCATCTACTGTTGCTGACCAACCTCCATGTAAAGTTTGAAGATCCTAGGTCACTGGTTCTTGAGTTATTTAAAGGAAACCATTTTATACGACCAACCGACAGACAGACATGTGCAACTTAAACGATATACCCCCTCATCAAAGATGGGGGCAGTGATTTTTCTTGAACAAAATTAAACAACATGTGCTTTTAAAATTGGGAAAGTTTAGCGCAACGATTCGGGAAATTGGGAATTATTAAAAAAGATTATTTTGGTTAAAAGTGTTCATATTTTGCTATTTTCTATTGATAATACTCTTTTGCAAGTTTGAAAATCTATTGCTTTGACTTTAAAACAGCTATACTGTAGTTGCTTTGAAACTAGCGAGCACAAAAGGGGGGAAATATGCATACTTTTTGGGAAAAAATATGTTTTTTTGGGAAAAATAGAGGTTATTTTGCTAGGGGAAGGTGTCTGTATTCGGCCCTAAAAATAGCCAAAATAAATCACTGGGGGGACATAACATACAATAACTGAATAATTTTTTACCTGACAATGGCTTATAGT
Organism: Spisula solida; assembly: GCA_947247005.1. Classification (NCBI taxonomy): domain Eukaryota; kingdom Metazoa; phylum Mollusca; class Bivalvia; order Venerida; family Mactridae; genus Spisula; species Spisula solida. Next base: position 22,376,058 of record OX365960.1, on the reverse strand, counting down.
TCTGCCTCACTAACTTTGTGATGGTGTCACCTGATGTAGGTGTCGCACGATTTGATGTGACGTGTAACATATTGATTCTTTATAACAGCATGGTTTTACCACTAGGATAATCTGAAAAATCACAATGGGATATTAATCAACTGAACGAAATTTAAGTGGAAATAAAATGTATGACTATTTTATGAGCACTGTCCAACATATATAGGTGAAACTATCTGAGGAGAAAAGCAGAGAACTGAACAAGCTGGAGGAATATAATCAGTGGCTTAGATGTTGCACACCATAACAACAGGCCTAAAGAAGTAAGAAGGGCCTAAGCCCTAATTATCCAAATATTAAACTGACAGTACTAACTTGATATTTTACAAGTAACTGACAAGTTATCCACATGTGAAGAACAAGACTGTAGCCAGTATCACAGAAAACTTCATGGCCACCCACCTACCCAAACAAGGAAGTGAACTCAGCCTCAGACCTGCCAGTAGTTAGCCAGGCCCAGGGTTAAAGCGAACATGTATTCAGACAAAAAGGAACCGGTGATTATGTAAACAGTAAAATCCGTCCTTGGACAAACTCACCATAAACGTAATGAACCCTGTTTTTTGTCGATTCTTTTGCATTATTCGGCTGGATAAATGTCTTGTTGGTAATTTAAAATTAATTTAGACTCGGAAATGAGATTATTAACAAAGCAATTTACGTTTTGCTAAAATGTGCACAAACTTGTAGGAATGCACAAAGTTATAGGAATAGATGCTACTAAACAGGAAGAAGAAGAAGTAAAGCACATTCTATTTTTCAGTTAAACATGTCGACTCAAAGCCAAAACGTACTATAATGGTTAACAATAAAGATTGAAATGAAGGGTACCGGAAACAAATGTTTTGAAAGTTGAACTCATAAGACATTTTGTCATGATTGAAAAAATAAGACTAAAAAATGAAAATAATTCATCACCTAGATGCTGCAAACGTTTACTGCTTTGGTCTTACATCAGCACGCGTTATGTTTTACCGACTGGGTAAGTCATACATGCGGATGAAACATTAGGAACACAATAAATTTCAAGAAATGACTTCGAAAATCTGAAATTGTCCGCCTTTCGAACTTCCGTTGTGAACAATTGAATGACGTCATCAATATTTGCGTACACCACAGACTGGTTCTATTTCGTGCTAATAAATTAGACCAAAGGAGTTGAATTAAGCGCAAAGTACATGTATTTCATCATAGAGATTCGACAGTCCCACAGGACAGAGGCATTATTATTTTACGTGTGTGTGTGTTCCTAGTCTGAGATATATTAAAGGGAAACACAATGCCTATAAGAATCAGAAAGAGATTGTTGGCAGTAAAAAGTTGAACTTTAAGTTCAACACACATCACATCCACATACACATAAAATGCGTCAATACCGTGGAACTATCGGAATTGGTGTATGTAATTATATATGAGCCAGTCTCCAGGAAAACCTGCTATATTGACATTATGCATTACTGCATGTAACAAGGTTTTGAAAAAGCTTTCAAATAAGACAAAAATACATATCTATAGATTCAATTTTAAGTCATTCATCCATGTAATTACTAAATCTTAGCTTTAAAATGTCTTATGCAATATGTCGAAATCATTTACATCGTTGCTATGGTGACCAATTTCAGAAAAGTACTCTGATTGAGAAAAACGAGGAGTTAGTTGATTAAAACAGTAGTAGCCTTTCTCTAAATGTGAACATTTACAATTTGGATGTATATTTTAAAACTTAAAACATCATTCTAAAACAACTTGATACCATTTTGACCAGTTTATGTAAAGAATTGATCAAATGCAGTATTTATAAAGTACCTGTTACAACGACGTCGAATAACGCTTGAATGACGTTTGCGACGTCACGCAAAAAGGGTCTGAATAGGGCCTCAACAAAACAGCTGTAACTTCCTTAAAAATCAAGATACTAACAAAATTTATTTTGCATATTGCTTCATTAAGATAACTCTTTTAGATAATTAAAAAATCTCAAAATCATTTTTTTTGTCAAAAAAGCAGGTTTTCCTGGAGACTGGCTCATATATATATGATCTTTGTCAATACATAGAAATTGGCAGTGTTTCTCACGGGTAGTTATATTTATGAATAGGTCGTTTGCAGTACAACAATCGTATATATTTTAAATATTTTGAAATCTTATCATCAGAATCTGATATGGATCCAGGCGCGTAGCTACCTGTACGCAGAATACGCAGTTGCGTACACATTCCTCTCAAAAAGTGAAAAAATAAATGATCGAAAAATGCAATAAAATCTGATGCCTAAGCCCTAAGGGGGATAAGCCTTAAGTATTTTCAGCAGTTCTTAGAAACACTCTATAGAAAAAAGCTCTATACACAAAAAAACTTATCAGTAAAAATAATGTTAAAGACGATGCAAAAAACACGCCAGAACGCACCAGAGATTTTTTCCGGGGGCGCATGCCCCCAGCCCCACCTAGCCTTTTTGCGTACACATTCAAATACCTCTATCTACGCCCCTGGGATCGGTCAAATTTTTACATAGCAACATTATATAGATACGTATACGGTACAAGTTGTAACTTAGATTTTGCTGGAAGGAGTGTTCTAGATGGTCTAGGTTTCGTACTGACTGGCAATGTTTTTTAAACATAAATATGTTCAAAGTCCATCAAGGCATTGCTGCCAAACATGGCATACTTGTTTAACCATCGTAAAGTTTCACAATCATTACATTGTAAATGCCATGTAACACTATTAACACAGATTTTTTATCAACTTTGAAGATTGTTTCTGTTTATAAGCCTACTCTTACTAGTACCTATCGTAACTATTGGTTGTAATCCTTTGCCCAAGACATAACGGTTAATGCGGCAAACTTTTATTATATTTATCACGCATGCGCCGTGTACTAATCAAAAATGTCACACCAAAAGGTAAGTTGGACGACAAGTGGCAACGAGACCCTTACCTGATGACGGATATACCAGATCAGAATGTGCCAGTATACAGAGTAAGTAAGGAGAATGGTAAGGGAGCCGTTAAGACACTCCACAGAAATCTTTTACTTCCTTTGAGTTCTATTCCTTATGAGGATAACACTCCAGAATCCAGTCCGGTAATCCAGAAGCCTACTGTAGGTAGAAGGAAATCAATGCCAGTTAGCCGGAAAGCAGAGTCCATACATGTCCCGGTACTATCCGAGACTGAGTCAGACAGTAGTTCTGATACTAGTTCCGAAACAATCCCAAGGTATGTAATACCACCAAGAAGGACGCCAGCGCCCTGTGTCAGTACCCGACCAGGACAACCAAGTAACTTCACTAATGCTACTTGTGACGGTGAGTCTTATTCTTATACTGGTAGATCAAACCTTTCATTTCCAAGGGACATAACTAAAACGATTGTAAAACTTAATTACTTACATACATATATAGGCATGATTGTGGCTCCGGGTGGAACTTACGCCACAATGTACCAATTTTACTTCTCCGCCTCGTTCTGTTCTCTGCAAGACCCATCCATATCGTTCCATATAGACATTTCCTTTATTTTTCATTTCTGATGTGACGTCCCCCCCTTCTGTGTTTCTTAGCCGCCCAAACTCTTCTTTTTCCCTGAAGGTTCCACTGTATCTCCTGTGAAGTGATGAAGTTTTCAGAGACAGGGTGTGAGTAGGATATTAACAGTCCATCTCCATATTCAATGTACGTCTTTTGATTTCTTCATCTATCGTTGTTCTGTTGGTTTTGTCTAGAAAATCTTCATTTCTGATCTTGTCCGGTCAACTGATGTGAAGAATACGTCTGTTTTCTAGTGATAACATTTCTAAATCGCAATTTAATCGCAAGATAAATACGGGTACATCCCCTATAAAGTGAATGTTCTCAAGAACTGTTCTCAAATAGTGGACAGTGAGTTGCGTTAACAAGTTTGTCTAGAACAATTGTGGTTCTAAACAGAGAATATGACTGTGTCAGTTCAGTTGATTTATGACACTTGTGATATCACACAGAGCAGTCCTCATTTGAGCAGACACATGAGCCACCCCCATTAGGCCATTACCAATCGGAACGGTCCGTACGTCATTTTTACAGGATAAAATGCCTCGGGTGTATCAAGCGTATGAATCCAGCAGCTTTCTTTCTTAAATCCTACACAGAAGAAAATGGGCCGAAGAAAATAGACCGTAACTTATCAGCAGCGGAAATATCAAAAGATGTTTTATTGATTAAACAATACAATTTCGCTACACTCCTTGAGCATAAAACGCAGCTACGCACCGCTTGCTAGATGGGCGTGTATTCCATTGAAGCACTGTATAAATCTGTCATGATGTCAGACGTCATGGCGAAAGACGTTAAAAAATGGCGACGTTCTATTTACACCCGAGGGATGATTCGTAGAGATTGTCCGAGGTGTCCCGATTGCCCCATTACCTCTCTTCTGAGTTTATTCCCGAAGTAACCATTATCTATACAACTTACCTCTCCATAGCAACCACACCTGTGTACGAAGGAAAGAGCCGTAACTAAGGGGAGAGCCGCAACTAAGTTTTGGAACTTGTGACACGACCCTTTTACCTATGTATATAAAATGTATTTATAGATATATTTGTATGCCATTGTTTGGGTAATGAAATATGTTTAAACTAAATCTGTACGAAGCCGGTCCGTGTGTTTTTCAAAGGGTGTTGTTCTGGAGAGGTTATACTGTACCAGTTGGGACCCCTCGGACTATACTGAGCTTCCAGAATCATGACGGAAAGACCCGAGTAGTTACGATTGATACTACACGTCAATTGTATGAGTACGTTATCTAAAAAACAATCTTCGTTATCAACCCAGGCTATAATATAATATTACACATCGACTTATGATGGCGGAGGGCGGAGGTCTCGGTGGTTCTGTCAAAGAATCGGACTATCTTTACGAGTTTCTGTGTTTTCCATGTGAAAAAGATGGAAGAAATGTGGAGGCTATTAAATTTTGTGCTGATTGTGCCGAAAATCTGTGTGCAACGTGCTTGATTATACACAAAAAGTTTGCGATAACACGAGGGCATAAAGTGTTGGATCAAGTTCAGAGAACCCAAGGACAAACGAAGCAGCTTCCAAGCCAGCGATGTAGCAAACATGGTGGAAAGATTATTGATGTTTTCTGTCCAAAACATGATAATGTTGGGTGTTCTACATGCATATCTGTTGATCACAGGTATTCGTTTACTTTCGTTTTCTGTGTTGATATTTTAACTATAATTTTAAATCGTTCATGCTATCAATACGTGATCACAGGTGCTTGGCATGTGGATATGACCCTATGGCCCCTTCTACACCCCATCAACAAATCATAAAACTATCAGATCTCTATATAATAAAGAGAACAGAAACAGTTTGGGGGGTTGTAAAGGGGACCATAGGGGATCATAATCACGTGCCAAGTTCATGTATTGAAACACTGTGTTTGAAAGGCGACGCCATCTTAACGTCACGGCGCGACCCGCCTCCATGGTACATGGTATATTTAATGTTTAATAGATTTTTATTGTTAATCCAATTGCTTTAATAGTTCGTGTTTGTCAGTGATAGATGAAATTTTATTTACAGAAAATTAGTTTTCTAAATTTCTTATTTACCGCGCTGCTATTAAAAAAGTCCTATTACTTCTGGGACAACCTACGTATAATATCTCCATCTGCAGGCTTAATTATTATATTTGAGAAACAATGACCGGTGGTGGATTTCTGGTCATTTCCGCATTATCAAATTCAGCTGTCATCCGTACATATCTGAGATGGTATTCAATATTGATCTTACTTGACTTAATGATAAGGACAACCAATCAGATCACTATATTAAACTCTTAAACCGTCAGTTCATTTAACAATTATTGCTAAAATCTGCCTGAGCATTTTCTCTGGAACTTAAAAAGACTCGTTAGTGTTAGATATCTAACTATCGAACTAATTTGTGTAACTTTTTATCAATTAACTCCACCTTGCAATTATGTGCTAGGTTAAATATGATAACATATTATCACACTATAACAAGGGTTATCATTGAATGTGATGAATAGTTATCTAAAACATACATGTATGTTAGTAACATAATATTTGCTACGTAGTTATCTACATGTAAATATCTGAATAGCCAAAATAATATAGTAAAGCGGAAGTACAAAAACTTTGAATAGAGATATGTGGAAACTGTGATGGCTATTCTGAGCTCGGCACCGCCTAGCTAGCTCTAGGTTTTACCCTGGCTATCCCGAGTGTCCGATTCCCTTATGCTCCGCAATATTAGTTATATTGACGATAGCTTAGTGGAAAGGCACTTGGCTGTCAATCTAGGGTCGGTGGGTTCAATCACCAGCATGGGACTTGGACATTTCTGAAAGTGTACTCATAGTATTTTCCGCTATATCTAACCGTGTGGACTGTAAAATACTATCTAGTTAAAGGTGTCAGGAAGCTGTGTATCGGTGCTATACACGGGTACATTGAAGCATCAGACTTGTCTATTCGAAATTTAGAGCTAAGTGCCTGGCATTCTAAGTCGCTATGGATTCAAAATGTTCGAGTCAGGCGCAAGGCAAAACGAACATTCTTGAAAATAAAATATTTTTTAAAAACTATTTTACTACCTACCCACCCAGGGTAGGAAGGGGAAACAAACACTGTTTTATTTTCTGCTCAATCAGACAATGTCCAGTGAATCCATGTATTAGTGAATGTATTTAAGTTATTTGTTTTCAGTTCATGCAAAGGTATAAGGTACATACCTGATGTGGCCGCGGGTATGAAGACGAGCAAAGAACTGAAACAACTGAAAGACGAAATGAGGAAACTGGAGTCGAAGTTGGGTGCGTTAAAGAAACGGAAAGGAGACAACGTTCAACGCCTGAAACAGGACAAAGAAGAATTAAAGAAGGAAATACAATCCGCCCGAAAGAGGATGAACGAACAACTGGACCAGATGGAGAAAGAATTGTTGCATGAAGCCGAGACAAAATTTCAACAGAAGATTGATGCAGTTCACGCCAGTATAGCCGAGGTCGATGCCGTGTTGACAAAGTTAAAAGAAGCAATGGATCAGGTTGTCACGAGCGGTAAAAATGATGCTGATATATTCGTATCGTGTAAGTTTGTAAAACAGGCCCTATCTAAAGAAATGCACCCTGTGCATACTAGAGTTGAAGAACGACACCCTGAACGTGGTTACGAACTACACACTGCTGAAAATGCTCAACTGATACTGGACGGGAAAATGGTGTACGCTTCAATAAAAGAGAAGTACACAATCCATGGGACTGACTATAAGGAAGACATAAATATCCGTGCTAGTGATGACAAGCAACTTTGTGTGGTACTAGCTATGTGCTCTCTTCCAGATGGGTGTATTGTTATGTCTGATTACAACAACAAGAAACTGAAGAAGTTGGAACCAGTCTCCCGGCACGTTTCTACATTGATCACCTTGCCTGATAACCCTTCTTGCTTATGCCTTGTCGACAAAACTCGCCTCGCTGTGTGCCTGATCAATCAGAAGAAAATACAATTTGTATCACTTCTTGGGAAGGTTACATTGGACAAAAGTTTCTCTGTCGGAGATAGATGTCGTGACGTGGCACATTGTGACGGTTTGTTGTACGTTTGCTGCGGTGGATCACCTGCTCGTAAGGAAGGGCGTGGTCACGTGGAAGTTTACAACTGTAATGGAGAACTACTGCGGTGTTTTTATGACGGATTTGGCTGCCCCTGGTTTATTACGGTGATCAACGATGGCAATAACACTACACTATATACAGCGGACGTCTATAAAGGTGTACATGCTAGATGCACAGATGGTACGGTTAAACATAGCTTTCCAACAGCTCTCCGTACTGACCAACCGTTCTGTCTGATTGGTACCGACCAACTATGTATTGGAGAGTATTCCACTGGGAATATTTATATACAAACATACAAGGACAAACGCATCCTTGTAGAGAAAAGAAATTTGATAGGAAATCCTTTATATTTGTACTTCGACGAGAAATCATCACGACTGTTTGTTGCGCTGGACAACTGTGACCATATGGCAGTATTTGATTTGAATATTGAATAGGCTGTACTTGTATTTTATCATGGAAATAGACACCTTAGTGCCGAGCATAGCCTTTAATTGCCAGTCAGCTTTCTGCAGAAATATGGCAGGCATATCAGTGCCTCCACTCGCATTTGAATCCGGATCGCCATATTAGACGATGAGCACACTATTGAACTATTGAACACTTTGAATGTGTGATAATGTACATGTGTATAAATTATTGTAGATCTAGAAGGGAAACGTTCTTATAGGCTTCAAATTGAAAACAATAGTTAATAATGTAATTATATACACTAATATATATATATATATATATATATATATGCATTTTTGACTTAAACAATGTTATATTGATTTATGTGGAATTTATTATGAATAAACCTTGAAACTTTGTATTCCAGGATTCAGTGATTCGAGGAATAGTGATTCAAAGAACTTTTATATAGGACGCCTGCTTGATAACATCATCATGTTTATGTTTCAACCTTCTGTGATAGTGTATTTAATTAAATTCAGAAAAGCAGGTTAATGTACAAAATTAAATGTAAAAAAAAGTTATGAAATTAAATTTGATGAAAAACAAAAAAATGCCTACACCTTTGTCCATCTTATGAATAATGTATAGCTAGCTCCGCCCATTTATTAGACACGCCCGGTAATTGCATAATACTTGTTCAATTTGAGTTAATTTAGACTACTTTTACATTTATAAGACACATAACCGTACTATGACAAATGGCGCATGCGCACTAAACCGATGTATCATCCTTAAATACTCCATTTGTCCTGTAGTAGCCGGATTAGTATAAGCTCATGATATGTATGACGGTCTATGTCTATTATAATTATATTAATTTCAATACATATGCAAAGTACCGTACTAGGAACATATTGAAAAATGCTTGGTTTGAATGGAAAGATGAAGGCTAATATATGGCTTTATCATCAATATTCAAACTATTCACAAGATTTCAATATTAATCTCATTAAAAATCAAAGTTGTATATTTACTGTTGTTGATTTGGGTAGCCGGGCGGATATACTTTACAGTATGCATTTTGTGATTGATTAAATACCAGAGTTTAGAAGGATATTCTGGATTTATGAACATATTTGGATGGTAACGAATACGGTGAGTCTATTTATTTTATTTTAGAATAATTTATTGATCTAAACAAATACTTCACCCAAAAAGCCATAGGCCATAACCGTGCTGGGTTTTGGCATGAACTAAAGTTTAGATTTAGTAGATTTTCGGCGCATGTCTGGTTTCTACGTACTGACGCCCATACCCAATTTGCGCAAGACTTAGCATGTGGAACTTTTGGGCTATTTGATCCATTTCCTTAAAAATGAATAATTCTAGCGAGCCTGTAATCTCTACCCGCAATAAATGACACACTGTGGACTTTGAATTTTGTGCATAATTAACCATTAAGGGAAGTTATTTAGAATAATAACTTTCATACATTCCAGATAACCAATCATCAATAGAAATGGCGAGTCCAGGTAAAATAGAAGGCATTGATCAAGAAACATTCGATAGTAAGTCAAACTTTTATAGGCGAGTTGACCTTCGTGGTCGAGTGGGTGTGGTCATTGACTTCAAATCACGATTCACACTATCATTGTACCGATTATAATCGATAACTAATCGAAAATCCGCATAAAATCGATATTGAATTGCCGTTTTTCATTCAGATTGTTTATGGAAGTTTGGTGGATGCATCTATTTAAAACCATAAGTCAGTACCCTATTTGGACCTGAAACACTCCCCCAGCCACATCGGATTTACCACTGTTTATCGGTGTATATAGGTAATCATGAGAAGGTTGAATTGACTGGGGGGGGGGGGGGGTAGTAGGGTACGTGCTGGCTGCCTATCGTCGCCCGAGAACCATAGTGTTCTATCGTAAATTTTGCCAAAAATGATTTTAATATACCGTCGGAAAGCTCTTAATGAGAGCTATGCCACAGTGACCTTGTCCTCTTTCGAGGACATCTTCATATTTAGATATCAACAGATCCATTTTGTTCTATCTGCAATTTTCATGTTTTTCTTGAGAACCAAATTGTTCTATCTGCGTTTTTGGCCAATGGATTGCTCCCATTGAGTCACGTGATGTAAACTAAATTGGTTGTATAATGTTCTATCTGCAGTAGACCGATTTAAGTGCGGTATGTTTGAATCAACGATTCTTTATGATATTTTGAAGTGTTCCTGAGATCTACATAAATAAAACACATACCAAATTCTGTTAGAATTCGTCCACAAACAAAAAAGTTATAAACTTAAGGCTTTTAAAGCCCTGAATCTTAAAACCTGATTTTCTCAAAAACTAGAAAAAGACACATAGAACACTATGGTTCTCGGGCGACGCTATGTTTAAAACAGTCGTTAAGTTCCTTGTCAGACAGAACTACTGTCGTAACTATACTATTTTCGTCATCGATGGCGAACATCATTCAAGGCAAGTAGTTCCAGAGGTGCTCTCATTGGACCGACAGACATACCGACAGCCTTTCAAATGTGCAATATATGAAATGGAAGTGTGTGGTCTACACCATTTTAACCATTGATTGTCAAGTAACGACAATGTCTGGGCTGGTATTCAATATTGATCTTACTTAATTGGATAATAAGGATAGCCAATCATATTGCCTATTACTGACCAAGAGTTTAATATGGTATGCTCTGATTGGTTGTCCTTATCCTTAAGTCAAGTAAGATCTATATTGAATACCACACTGAGTCAAAAATAGGAATTAAGAATACTATTTTAGTCGGTTTTATGTACGCATCTAGCGTGATGCCGTTCTCCTCTCTAGTTTTTCAGCGTTAGCTGTCTAGCTTGGATGTTGACCTACTTTAACAACCTGTTACTATACCAGCTGCAGGTTTCTTATGTGAAGGTCGGTCAAGTAATGTAAACAAGGGCGGTTCAGTGTTAAAAATACTATTGTTTTAAATTGGTTTTAAACTTCTAAACATACATTAAAATGCAAATAATTAGTTCGTTGGAAAAAATGATTGATTACATGAATACTCCGATACTGAATAAATTAACATTATTTTGTATCTTGTAAAAACAACATGCATAATTAACAATATCTGTGACCATGTTTTATCCTAAGCTTTCATTAAACTTCTTGACATCAATAGATCATGTACTTCAAAATCAAAACAAAAATAATATTTTATTATACATATAAACTTAGGGTGTGCACTTAGTTTTGTAATGAGAAGAATACAATAACGTGAAAATGCAGGTTTCTAGGGTAAACTGCACAAATGTCATGGGCCATTCTTTATTTGGTATATTAAGTGTGCAGTCAACTTAATTGTCTGTAAGTTATGATAGCATATTTTATAATTTTATAACAGTATTTTGTAATGTAAATATGTTCATCCCAATTATATAGGGTAGTTTTTTTTATAATTATACAGGTGGATAAAAACTATCAAAGGTTGACAAAACCCCTCCGCTCGACCACATGTGTGGTAGACAAACTTTTAGCTCATCCTTTTCAAAGTTAATATTTTTTCCAGTCAGTATCCCCCATAAACTGTTACATCATATTATATAAGTAACGGGAACTGTCTGTCGTAATACAGAAATGTACAGCGTTTCGTTTGGTATATAAACTAATTAAGACTAATTACATTCGCAAATGTATTGAACAAATACATGTAACAATCACAGACTGTCATTAAACTCAACGCTGTATATCTTTTTTAATGATATTTCTTGTTTACAAACACCACCGGTTTGGGACCCTTGAAACTGATCTCACTATTTAGGTTAGTGTTTTATAATTTATTGAGGTTCCCAAAATAGCAAAATATTGAAAATATACTTATTGAATGGTGAGGTCTTACTATTGAGGTGGTTGTAAGGTGAGATTTTACGATTATTAGTTGGAAATGCTTAATTCTTTTTATGTTTTCTGTGCTCTACTAGTTCAGTTGGGCATTGTGCCTTGTATGTTTTTTATGTTTTCTGTGCTCGGCTGGTTTAGTTGAGTACTGCCTTCCCTGTCTGACTAGACTCTATATATTATCTTTAATTCGATTATTTCAGTGCTTAAAGCCGAAGATGTGTTTAAATTATTCGATAAAGACAGTAACGGTACGATATGCGTGAGGGAGCTTAAGTCGGTACTCAGGGCTCTGGGTCAGAATCCCACTGATGATACTATAGATGAAGTGATGAAACAATCGGACAAGGACAGTAAGTGAGAAATCATTGTATACTGACCCAAAGACCTAAATATAAACATATTGGACACTCAATTGAAAACTGAGAGAAAATGCAAAATAGCATGCAGCAGATTCTGTTCTTTTGCATAAACGCTTTTGATTGTCAGCATTTTCAACGCTTCATATCTCATTGTGAAGAAATTAGTTTCTTCTACTGCATGATGTAACGTTTAATTTCTATCTATCTCTTATTGATATTATATCTCGTATTGTTTGAATGAGGCAAATTTGGTATTTTCTGATACAATTATAGAGTAAATGAGATTAGGTCGGGCTCTTTGCTCTCTCCTGTTTTATTCATTGACTGATGAATGATGTATCATTTTAAAGCTGAATATAACGTTATTGCATAAACTTATTAGTTTTTGCCTATGTACATTATAACAGGAGATATAAGGTATTAAGCATAAACCGGATTTCGCGAGATTTCAAAAGACTGCCGCGAGATATTGTGAGATTTGGTACATTTTTCCAATCTTTGTATACATTTGTATTTAGTTCTTTGACAGAAAGTGTTTCAAATGTAATATGAATGGTATCGAAAACGAATATCATTTTGGTATTATTTTGCACATTTTAGAGACAGTTAAGTTAAGATGTATAGCCCTATATCTAATTTTAATTGTCATTTTCTGGGTGTTCAAATTGTTATACTATATATTGTTGTATTTTATCCAATAATAAAGAGTGTAAAATTGAAATTTTATGCACAAATTCTGAATGGCTTAATGTTTATCACGATTGATAATAATGCAAATGTATAATTATAATACAGTGTAGCAATACCACGTGACTTTGACATTACTATAGGCATCAAATCCAAGACGAAAATTGTCGACATTTGCTACCCTTCGAAAACAAAAACTAAATTGTATAAAAGAATTATTATTTTTTCACAGATATCGATGAAACATACGCCAGTACAACGTTTTTCCCTTAGACGGACGCATGTTTCATAGCAATCGTTATAGAAATAAAATCCTTACGGCTTTTTTGTTTTCCGATATTGACAGTATTGTGACGTCATGGTCACGTGTTATTGCTACTCTGTAATACTTAGTATAGTCCGTTTGCGGCGAAAAAAATCGTCTAAAATGAAGATTTCTCAGTATTCACTGCACCTACAAGTCAAAGGGATTCGACCCGATAAAAATATCTTTCACATCTATACTATGAATACACAAGACAGGGGTCTTTCTTTATGACTGGCCCTCATATACCCAACTCAATATTATGTCCAATATAATAAAATATAATTTTAAACAAGCCGAATACAATCATTTAATTTGTACTGCACATTTCAAGACAATATAATATTATACATAAAAAATACAACTTTTATCAATACACGTACACAATGTCGCCTGTGTCGAGCATAGAATGTCCACAAAATGCGTAAAACCCGGTTTGACGACATAACCCTGCACAGACAGAAACTAGAAAACGGCCTTCGATAAAGAAGAGAAATCGTTATTTACACACGATCTCAGGAAATTAGTATGACGATTTGGTAGAGGAACATATTTGGATTAACTCACCGACACTCGTCCGTTTCTGTACAGCTTAGCTAGACGAAAGCAGCAATTCAACAACATTGACTGAAAACAATTCGCCGACTTTTGCCATTTTGACAGTGACAGCACGGCTTTTGTTACGAGTAATTTGATTGGCCGAAGAGTTGCATGGTATTACCCGAACACCAATCATTTTCTATATTGTCACATGATTCGTCACGTGATACTACAATGGTCGAAATGAATGTAAATATTAGAAATTGAATATCAGTTCTCCCTGAACTCGGATTATCGTCTATTTAAGCGGAACAGAAACATATAGGTGGCGGTAAGTTGCAAAAAATATGTCCCATATCAAATCGTCGTACTAATATCCTGAGATTGTGTGTAAATAATGATTTCTCTTCTTTATCGAAGGCCGTTTTCTAGTTTCTGTCAGTGCAGGGTTATGTCGTCAAACCGGGTTTTACGCATTTTGTGAACATTCTATGCTCGACACAGGCGACATTGTGTACGTGTATTGATAAAAGTTGTATTTTTTATGTATAATATTATATTGTCTTGAAGTGTGCAGTACAAATTAAATGATTGTATTCGGCTTGTTTAAAATATTGGACATAATGTTGAGTTGGGTATATGAGGGCCAGTCATAAAGAAAGACCCCTGTCTTATGTATTCATAGTATAGATGTGAAAGATATTTTATCGGGTCGAATCCCTTTGCTACAAGTATGAGATTTTGCACGAGTAAATGAAATGTATTTACCTAATATACAATTAAATCTATGCAACATCGGACATATGTGAAAAATGTTTTGTTCATAAGTTCTATGCAAAAAAATCGTCTAAAATGATTCATGTACTTAGGTGTCGTATTTATAGTACGACGAACTCGTGTATTTGAATAGAACTTCATACAAAACCAATGCAATGGCGATGAACAAATATTATTTATGGCTTATAAAGTATTGAATTGAATTCAGTTAACCGAAACATCGGTATTCAATACATATCGAGTCGTGCTGGGACCTCTTGTCCGTCAATAAATATGTATGTTTTAATGTTCTTTTGCTGTCATGTTGTTATAAATTGATCGATTTTATTATAATTTTTCTTGAGTATACAGGGTACTGCCCCGTTACGGTATTAATAGAGTGGCGCAGTGGTCGAGTCCGCTATTACGGTGTAAAACCAACCATAAAGGCTTATCCAGACATCTATAATTTCAATGCTAAACTAAAACAAAAACTTTATAGTGCACTCAGAATAATGTGGTACAGTCAGATCTCGATACAACGACGCTGTTTGTTTCCAAGAAAAATGTCGTTGTAACGAATATGTCGGTATACTGAATTGATACAAAGAGCATTTTAATACTTTTGTCCTCAAATTTTTTACATCAACTTATAATGAATTTGTCAGTATATAGGGTGTCGTTATATCGAGATCTGATTGTATTTACAATTATCAATGGGTTTGATCAACTGTTGCAAAATTGGTTTTACAAATTACTAAACTAAACATAATTATATGGTCAGTTTTGTACTGAAAACATCACTGATAAATCGTGGACATTTGATAAATCCACTGTTGTGGAATATATTAAATTTTTCCGCCTTTCGCATTATCGTGACTATACCTGTTCCAACAATGGTTGTTATTATGTCGTTTGACAGAGGTTGTTGCTCTATGGAGGGCCACTCTGGAGAGGTTACACTTTAGTTTTACAAATCCCTTTTTTTTAAGGAGATGGGATTTGTGCTGAAGGAGATCGAAAACTACATGGATATCCATCCTTAAAAGGCTGATTAAAGCCGCGAGTATATTTTGCATAACACAAACCCTAGTTTCTCAAATTACACAATAATGACCGAGATTATTAACACCCATAGTGATTCAAAGACACCATAAAATGATTTAAGACGCTAGTAGAATCCAATACTCATTCTTGTGTATAGCACGGAGAATTTGACCTGATCCTGACCTTGATGATGATTATTTTACAAGGTTTTTTCGTTGAATATATAAGTTTCCGCGAGCAAATCGTGCAATGTCGGTCCTTTAGTTGGTATTACATCTTGAGCGACTTCGTGATACCCACAGCTTATCAAAACACACATACGGAATTATAAATATGAACGATAATTATATCAGCTGTTCAATTACTTGTATGCTATAAGAAGGTCGAGGGTCGGGTCCAATTATCTGTACTATACCATCCTTTTGTACAGCTACGATAATGTATTGCTGACATCCCAGTGTAGCAATACCACGTGACTTTTGACTACAGTTACAAGGAGAAATTTGTAAACATTGGAACACAAATATAGCCATAAGTATTTTATTTCTTCATCGATTTCTATAAAATATACGCCACGCTAAGGGGAAAAGTATTTGCTTTCCGTGAAATATAAGATCTTTTTCAGCAGTTTTACCGATATTTCCATTACCCTGTGAAACCTACACGTTCCATGGTTTCACAAGGTAATGGACAAAACGGCAGAGCAGCGGAAAAAGATTTTATATTTCATGGAAAGCAAATTATTGTGCCCTTAGCGTGGCGTATTTTTCATAGAAATCCATGAAGAAATAAAATACTTACAGCTTTTTTATTTTCCAATGTTTACAAATTTCTTCTTGTAACTGTAGTCAAAAGTCAAATGGTATTGCTACACTGCATCCTTTGTACCAATGTTCTTATTTCAGACGACGGCGTGTTAAAATGGGATGAGTATGTTGGTTTACTTAAAGACAATTTAAAAACTAAAGATGATGTTGAGAAAGAATTACGAGGCGCTTTCAAATACTTCGATAAAAACGATGACGGCACTTTGAATTTTGAGGAACTTAAGTTCGCCCTGGAACACTATGGAGAGCGATGGACACCGGGAGAGGCAGAAGCTTTGTGTAAAATGATAGATGTCAATAAAGATGGCAAAGTGGACATGGAAGGTGATACATATAGTCCAGTTAGGATATTGTGATAGTGACGTTGCAGTTTATGTGTACGCAAAAAATCACAATCATTGTCTAAACCGATGTTTAGCATTGAAATTAAAGTTGTTTGTTCAGTATAAGCCTATATAATTGGTTTTACACCGTTATAGTGGACTCGACCGCTGCGTCACTGGATTTGTATCCTGACTGAACTATAAATATAGTGTGCCAATGATAATGTGATGTTTACAAACATTAACCGGGTTGGTCATTATAAAGGGCGAGTTCACATAGAACGCGAGTTCGGGCTAGGTAGACTCGGGTTCCATCCAAACGCATTTGGTTTTCTACACCACTGAAGAGTCGATTTCCACCACCTCTTGGCAGGGTTTAGAGGTTCCCTGTTTCTGAACAGTACGCAAAATGAGCGGGGCAAAAGTTGATTAAGATATTAAGAGCTTCCATGTGAACTCACCCTATCTGACCACATTAAACTCCAAGGCTATGCGTATTCAAGACGGATGAGTCTCAGTTCAATTTGGTTTGCTTATAACTCTGGCAAAATTTGTTTTACAACTGACTAAAGTAAACAGATACTGTCAGTTTCGTAATAAAAACATCACTGATAAATCGTGCACATCTGATTAATCCACCTTTATGGAATATTTTTTTATATAACTTTCCCCACCCTTTTCTTTATTATGGGCGCACTATATATATGTCGTACTTTCAACGTGTCGAATGTATTTTGCAACTGAATATTCATAGGTCAATGAGATAAAACGGGGACATAATCGTTAAACTTACAACGGAAAATAATGTTTTTTACTATACAATCCAACGGTTAGCCCCGTGAGAGTAATCCGTATGTAACATAAGCTATTCTAATAACTAACGGTCAAGCAGTTCACTTGCGACTCATGGTCAGAAAAATTCAACTATACATGTTTAACTCTTTTGGGTACGGTAAAATATAACTGTTCTTACTCTATAGTAAAATAACCATCGCTCTGCAAGGCTGTGTAATAATTCTCTTAGGAACCATTTGATGTGGACCGAATATTCGACAATTGCTACGAACAGTGAATTTTAAAGCAAAAGCATTCTGTTTTCGTTGACATCTTCTATATATTTGATATGAGGGGAGGTAACCCCTTAACCCAGACACAGTCATTAAAGTCCAAACTGCTACGCAGTGATCTCCCTTTCCGCTGCGCATCGGTTATCAGATAAAAAGTGGTAACGCGAAATAAAATGCTACCTCGAAAGAAAATAGTCAAATGAGTTTTTCAAAACACCTTCTACGTACGATCTTTGCTTATCGCTGGCTTAAAATTAGAAGGTCGTGTGTACAAAATCAATATTTTGAGAAAACAAGATAAAACTGTCTGAAAACAACTCTTTACTTATGGAAAAACAAGCTTTTAAAACTTCTGTTTGGTCACCATGACCAGTTCCGATTTTCATGCAAATAGGCGCATAAGAAGCGCCTTGTAATGCAGATTTCAAATATACACGAATCTTATAAGGTCATTGGTAGTACTTACGACCATCTAATTCTAAGCAAGTGATATGTTTTCTGGGTAGTTTACGACCCTTGTGTACTTAGTGACTAGTGATGCATAGTCCGACTCTCCAGAGTGTTGATTCCATAATTATACTGTATATGGTCTCAATGAGAATAAAATGTCAGTGCTCTTGTTTTCTACTGTGTGAAGTTCATGTTTGTTATTAACTTATCTTTTTTTAATTTCAGAATTTGTAAAGTATATGTGTATGACATACTAGTATCAGCTGAGTACATGGACATTTATATGAGAAAATCACAATGCCATAATACATTATACAACACGTCGTGGAGGTGCGAGGACATTCATTATTTGTGTATTTTACCATTTCGTCTGAAGATGTGTGTCAAGTTACATGTCGTCTTAAGATTTGTGTATTCATGTTATGATGTCGTCTTAAGATTTCTGAATTCAAGTTATCATGTCGTCTTAAGATTTGGTTAGTTTTACTATTTTATAACCTCGTCTTATGATTAGTGTATATTATCTTGTCGTCTTAAGATTTGTGTATTCAAGTTATCTTGTCGTCTTAAGATTTGTGTATTCAAGTTATCTTGTCGTCTTAAGATTTGTGTATTCAAGTTATCTTGTCGTCTTAAGATTTGTGACTTCAAGTTATGACGTCTTAAGATGTGTAACATCAAGTTATCATGTCTAAGATTTATGTATTCAAGTTATCATGACGTCTTAAGATTTGTGTATTCAAGTTATGATGTCTTATTAAGTTTTGTATTTATGTTATCATGTCGTATTTGTCGTCTTAAGATTAGTGTATTTTATCTTGTCGTCTTACGATTAGTGTTTTCAAGTCGCAATTTCGTCTTTGTCATATAAAGATTAAGAGTATTTTATCACTCGTCTTAGATAAGACCATTTCATTAACAACCTACATGCAATATCATACAATGCAGCAGTATACGGTATATGAAATTGACATACACATGTAGTTGTCACGATTCCACACGTAGCACAGTTACTTGGTCACATTGTCTATGTGCAATTTGGTTGATCCCGTATAACGACGAGAACACCCGGTATCCACAGAACCACAGCAGTGGACTGCCAAACTTGGTATCGTTTGTTGGTGCGTAAGGTCACTGCAACTAGCAAGGTGGTAGATTTAAGGCCATACCAAATCGTTTTTTGTTAAGCGCCTACTCCTAAGTTCAAAAACTTATCTACATATACCCTAAGAGAAAAAACGATGCCCTCGAAAAAAAAAAATCATACCGTCTTCCATCCTTGTCCTTATATGGCTTACAAATATAGCCTCCATGCATTGTCAATCATAATAACTTACTGAAATAACTGAAAACGAGTTTGTATGAAATAACAACTAATACTGGGTTTATATTTAGAGTCTATATTTAATAATTACCCAAACTATTTACAAATCTCTTCGAATAAGAGCGAAGGATATGCTAAAATAATAAACATTTATAACTAAATAAATGTTGTTGTTTTTCCTTCTCAAGAGGCCAAAACCTAAGGTCTGTGAAGTTGACACGTAGGTCGTACCGCAGGAACTTGCATAATTTATAAAAAAAAATTGAACATAAATTTTTTTTGGATTTTTTTTCACTACTGTAGAGCCTGTATTTAATTTTTTTTTCATTTTTTTTTATAAATTATGCAAGTTCCTGTGGTCGTACATCGACAGTGAGATGTTTACTCATTTTTATTTGAAATGGATACATAACTATTAGCTCGTTACACGCAGCACATTGGTCGAAATTCGTAGGTCGTTGATCGCAGCTCTTGGGTCTTTGGTCGCAGCTCTTTGCTCGTAGATGTTTATTCGTTGGACGCAGCTTATAGGTCTTTGATCGCAGCTCATGGGTCGTTGGTCGCAGCTCTTAACTCGTAAATGTTTACTCGTTGGTCGCAGCTCGTAGGCCGGTAGTCGCAGCTCGTATGTCGTTGGTCGCAGCTCTTAGGTCGAATGTGTTTACACGTTGGTTGATGCGTGTAGGTCGTTGGTCGCAGCACGTAACAATGTCGTTACTCGTAGCACTTAGGTTGTTAGTCGCAGCTCATAGGTCGTTGTTCTCAGCCCTAAGCTAGCTGGTGATAACTCGTAGGTCGTCGGTCGCATCTCTTAGCTCGTAGATGTTTCCTCGTTGGTCGCAGCTCCTAGGTCGTTGGTCGCAGCTCTTAGCTCGTACATGTTTCCTCGTTGATCGCAGCTCCTAATGCGTTAATCACAGCTCTTAGTTCGGTTGTCGCAGCTCTTAGCTCGTAGATGTTTCCTCGTTGGTCGTAGTTCTTAGATCGTTAGTCGCAGCTCTTAGCTCGATGGTAGCAGGTCTTAGCTCATAGATGCTCACTCGTCGGTCGCAGCTTGTATGTCGTTGGTTAATTGTCGCAGAACGTAGGTCGTTTGTCGCAGCTGTTAGCTCGTAGATGTTTACTCGTTGGTCGCAGCTCGAAGGGATTAGCGAACACCACCCAACATCTCTGAGATCAGACTCAGCCATATTATTGAACATTCCACGAACAAAAACCAAGACCTACGATGAAAGGCGATTCGACAAATGAGCAGCCACACAATGGAAGAGCCTGTCAGTTGAAATACAGCCACATTTCGAGTGTACAGCGCTTAGAGACTTGGTTTATAAGGCGATAATATGGAGCCATATAACTGCCACCACTTAAATTTTAAATTTCATGAAATTTTTCGTGAAATTAACGAGGGATTTCATGAAAACAGAAAATTATTATGAATGCAAGATAAATATCTTAACGTGAAAAATTGCCAGTTACTGCTTCGATCTGCCACAACATTCCTGTTATTATTTTTTTACGAAACCAACTAACTTTTCACGAAAGTGTATGATTTTTCACGAAGACTTTTTTACGTTTCGCGAATCTTTTCACGAAAGTCGATTATTTTCACCGAAACATCTTTACGTTTTACGAAACATTTTTATGCTTTCATGAAAAACGTACTTAGTTTCGTGAAAGCATCATATTTATGTGGTGTCAGTTCAGAGCACTAACAAGCAGAATTTCGTGTTAAGATAATTTATCTGTGTTCATGATAATTATATTTTTCATGAAATATCCCATAATTTTTACGAAAATTTTCATGAAATCTTAAAGTTAAGTGGTGGCAGTTATATGGCTCCATAGATATATAAATATTTTCAAATATATAACTATTTCAATTAATGCGAAACGGTATGTATGGTTGATATTCATAACACCGCTGACCTTTTAAATCCAATTCAATGTGCACATATTGAAGAGCTAGATACATTTATTAATCTGTTTGCCTCGGTTGATAACATTCCGTCCCTTTAGGGCCTTCATGTACAAAATAAATGGATTTGAACGGTAATAGAAATCAAAGCAATTTTCGGAACCTTCTACATTACGACCTCTCCAGAGCGGCCCTCTGTATAGCATCACACTAAGTATAACAATTAAAATTTGCATAAGTTGATATTTACTATAAATTTCACATCTGTACAGTACCAACCCCGAAATAATGACCAATATTTGTTACACCAAAAGGGTGTTGATCTACAGACGCTAGACTGCACATAATTATATTAAA
Organism: Spisula solida; assembly: GCA_947247005.1. Taxonomy (NCBI): domain Eukaryota; kingdom Metazoa; phylum Mollusca; class Bivalvia; order Venerida; family Mactridae; genus Spisula; species Spisula solida. Next base: position 22,354,125 of record OX365960.1, on the reverse strand, counting down.
ATGTATGTATCTTGATCTAATTGTGCATGGGTCCGGAGCGTAAAACATCGTTAGATAGTGTAGGGCGGTGGGATTACCAGGCTTTTACACTATCAAGGTGCTTTGGAGTTGCTTGATGCCACTGTCTCTGCGAATATCATTTTTCTGTTGTTGGAGCTTGTGTTGCATTAAGAGATAGCATGTTATAACACTCCTGAATTTGAAACAATGGGAAACGTAGAGACATTCTTATCCGAACTCGGTATTGGGAGATCACTACGTCCTGGATCAAGGTTGGATTTGGACAGGTATCGCCACGTGTGAAAATTGCTGTGCAAATCTATTTTTATTATTTGGCTACGTTTAGTTTACGTTATATGCCCCGGGGAAGATGAAAACATAACATAATCAGTTCTTATTTATGATACATCTAATTCAATTTATAGCCAAGTGCAACGAAATTTGGACAATAAAGTAATTATTTCGGGCGTAATCGTTTCATTAAAATTCATCACATATATTGCAATATTCGAATTGTCTGACATACATATTTATCAATGCATTCACGAAATGAAATCCGTGTTTAGTCACTTACCAGTCGTATATAAAGTGTATGTTTCGTAATGGGTCATCCAAATTTCAAGCGTTTGGCGTAGTCTGTTTTGCTAGGCTTGCTCTGTGGTTGTTTCCCTACACCCATTCTTCAATCCTAGATAAGAAGGGGTGGCACTGGAGCTCGTCTTTGTTTCAGCAGCATCGCCTTACGTTTTTATTTCTGTTTGTCTCTTGTTAGGGACAAACTAGCCCCCATGACGCGTGTATGTGGTCGCACGGTCATGCTACGCTCACTGTCCGATCCCCTTAAATATCCACTTCTAAGTTGTACTTGTATTGCGTCCTTATAAGTATAAAAGTGACTTATAGGGTAGGGTAGGGTAGGGTAGGGTATATTTAGATGACATCCAAAGTAGATGTACATGTAATTAAAACTTCCTGATGAAAAGCATGTGCTCGAAAAGAGTCAGAGTTATTTATTCATTAATACTATTCTTTCCTATTGAGAGACACTACAAAATTTATATTAAAGCGTTAAAGCCCCATTATCAATCCAAAAACTTTTTTCTGATCATCCTGTAAATACGAGGAATCATGATGTTTTTCATAAATGACCAATAATTGACAATAGAAAGTTACTATAGTATCTGTCGTAATAGCAAAAATAATTATTTGTGATGATAAAAGACTAATTTTGCAAGAGTTGCTTCTCTTAGACTATAAATCTCGCATTTATTGTTTACAATTCGTTAATATGTGCGAATCAACTAGAGGTTGTATTTCGTTTTCGTCCATCTTATGGTTTTTCCACCTTTGGGACTCAACTAAAATGCTCAAAATCCACCATTCTGCAGATAGGTTACCAATCTATTGCTTTTTGAAAATAGCTGTTTAAGGTTAAATGGGGCTTTGATGTGCGCATTAATTGTTTCCTTTTGACAGATTTCAGAAATCAATATATTCCAAGGACAAATATACATGTACAAAATGATATAGATTATACACTTAACGGAAAAATGTTAATCGCAACGGAACTGTTCTGATGCAATACATGTATACTGATATACCAGTAACGATAATATAAAAACAGAAATCTTAACTAACATTTTCATTTTTTTAATCCAAGAAAAAAGCATGAAAATATATATACAATATTATCGATATAATTAAAATATTGCAATTATACACATTTCTTCATGAATATTAATTAATATGAAGATTGTTAATTGAGCAATAAATTATGACGTCACATTGGTTTGTGAGCTCATGCAAATTTACACCAATACATTGACATAATATACATAATCATTCAATGCTCCACACAACCACTCTTAAATACCTACACCAGACGCGCCATTCGGCAAACCTCGGTCATTACGCAACAACAGTTACTTCCGGTGATGTAGTTCGGTTCCATTTCGCACTATTGCGTTTTCCAGACTATCGGTGATGCATATTCGCGACATTTCCAAAATGATGACACTTGATCTCTGTGACAGCATTGCATGTGACAGCTTTAGCAATTTTAGCACGGGAATAAACGAAATAATTCTGAAAATAGCTAAAAATATTGGGAATTAAAATAGTTCCATTATGGTCGCGAAAGTAGTCCCATCATGGCTAGTATTTTTTACGAGCAAACTTATATGCATATTGTATGAACAATTTATTGAACGTTACAAAGGAAACGTATTGAAATCGTTCGCAAATTAAGATAAATCGTTGCCATTCTGATCACATCGGCCAGTATGCATTGCATGTAAATTTACCGGAGACAAACGGAAATGGCCGAGCGTTCACGATTGCAACCATTGTAAGCTCACGATTTCTTGATCTATAGACTGGTTCCCGTTCGAATATTAAAAATATACGTCCGTATATTGCGACGTCAGAAAGCAATCGGACCGCGGCACCTGTCTACTTGATCTATAGCGAGTGTATCATAATGACCGAGGAATGCCGAATGACGGCAAGTTTATGTAATTTTTGGGAGATCGTGAATAAATAAATGAGCAATGCAATTGGCATAAACATCATTGATATCTTTATGCATTCAAACGATTTGGTCGTTTTTGGATTTAAAAGCAGTTTTCATAAAATACTAAAACACAAAATATCTACGGTCTACACATGTAACATAATAAATAATTACTCTACAAGTAACGCCTTAATTTTGAGAAATCCACCAACACGCGGATCAATTGGCAAATAATACTTTTTACCGCCACCCCAGATGCTTAATGGTCTACATGTTTTATTCATAACTTATTGTATGTGACTCACAGGTAATCGTATCATTATTAAAGAGTAAACAATGTTTTTTTATAAAATTTACATCTAAGATAACATAAATTTTATAAAAGAAAATATGTGTTTACTCTTTATCAATGATACAGTTGCCTGTGATGTGACTTAGATAAAATCATAAAGTGGCCGTTGGACCAGGGGCGATGTTTCAAACTTGATATGGTGGACATAAAATGCCACAGAAGAGCAATAATTCATTCAAGAATACACTGTCTTAGAATGGAAAGGTCGTAAGTACAGAACCGATATTTTGAGAAAACAAGCAAAATCTGTTTGAAAACTACTCTTTATGAAAAAACAAGCTTTTTAAACTTTTTTAACACGACCAGTTCCGATTTTCATGAAAATAGGCTCATAAGAAGCGCCTTGTGATTCACATTTTAAATATGCCATGAGTCTTATAATGTCGTAAGTTGCAATTACGACCTTCCAATTCTTAATCAGTGAATTATTGGATAAAACTGATATCGAATTTGACCTGTGTTCGATTATCATACTACACAATATGCATTGAATGCATCAAACCATAAGTTATTGGTCAAAATGCAAATTGTCCACACAGACAGACGGACTGGTGTACTAGTTCATATCCTTTTCGTTCGAGCTTTAGGTTGCAAATACTTTGGGATACTCAAAATTTGACAAACAATATAAATTTACACAGTGTAAAGCAGATGAAAACGGGAACATACATTATTTATAATATAAAACATAATAATACTTGTACAAAGTTGCCTCGCCCATATAGATTTCCGGTGGCGAGGAAAATTAAAACATACATAAAAACAAAGTGACAACTGTGTCAGAAGTTTGCAATTGCAATGCATACATGTACAGGGTGTTAAAAAAATTGTTCTCTAAATCTAAATTCATAATAAATTTTATCTGAGCTGTGTGCGCTATGTACAATTTCGTTTTCTTATTATAATGACTTCATTCAATACCAGTGAGGTTAGAACAATGGTAAAACCATCTGGAATTTAACCTGAAAATTTAACATTCTTCTGGCGTCAGAAATAACTATTTAAACTCAAATATTGTGAACGAACCTTTTTAACACCCTGTATATCATGAATAGGACAGTTATTATACTGAGCTCCAAAAGTTATGCACCTTTTTGAAAGTGATTTTGGTATGAAGTGTATGAGATTATGCGTTTAAACCATATGCACTTGGTTTCAAATTAACTGAGGGTATCCTATATAAAGAGAAGGTAGTGCATCGGCCATGTTCAGCCGCAACGGATATGTCAGTACAGGAGCTGGTATCCGTGTTGGCTGTTACAACTGTAAAAAACTGGGTACCAACTTTCGTAACGTCATATCCGCTGCGGCTAAAAATGACCACTGCACTACCTTCTTTTTGTAGTTGATACTTCAATGTGTAAGGACTTGTCACATACTGAAACCATGTGCCTATGGTTAAAACATACTTACTTTGTTAAATGTGATGTTTGGTATGAAATGAGATAAAGAAAAATCTCGCTTGATTGAAGTATACATACGTAACTCGTAAATTCATCGACCAATAACCTTCAGCCATTTACAAAGAGTACATATGCAGAGTATTCAATCGGTATTGCAGTTCATGAGCGATAATGTGTCATGTTGTTTACTATAAACAGTGGTCGTGAAGTCCTATTACATATAGTCCAGTTAGGATATTGTGACTGTGACGTTGCAATTTATGTGTACGCAAAAAATCCCAACCATTGTCTAAACAGGTAAAGCGAAGTTTAGTATATTAGTTTAGCATTGATATTATAGTTGTTTGTACAGTATAAGCCTTTATAATTGGTTTTACACCGTTATAGTGGACTCGGCCGCTGCGTCACTGGATTTTTATCCTGACTGGACTATAGTTTTACATACAAAATACTGAAGCTTTTAAAACAAATATAAGGAACTACAACATTATGCGAACAAATAAATGTTAGAAAACCAATCGATCAATAAGAAGTTTATATCAAAGCGAAGATTCTCAATGATACGAAATGGTTTATCAGCCCTTAGATCAGCGAACATAATGTCAAGTTCCAAAAGGCTGTGGTATTAAAATGATTGATTTAGTCTATTTAGTCCAATCTATTAGTTCAGTATATTTTATATCATAAGAGCGATTGCAGAATTTGGTACATGCAAATCAGTTTGTCCATCGCTGGATATATTCAATGTATGTAATAACAAAGAAACAGCTGAAGGAAATTGAGTAAAAGTATAACAATTTGAATTATATGTATACGTGTCACGTCCAGGCGCTTTAGACAGGTTTGCAATCGCCAACAAAATGATGCCAACCCCAGGTTGTCTCCCTTTGACTGTAAGAGTCTAGTAACATGGATATCATAATTACGAATAAGAGTTAATTCCCTTTGGGTATGCATTTTTAATTTTTCATACAATATGTAGTAAAATATAAATTATATTAAGCGTACAAGTTTACGTATATTTATCATAATACTGAAATATTGCAATAAACAAGGGGATAGCATTAGTTAAAAGGGGAGACAATCGCCAGCGCTATAAGAAAGCATAATTAATAAAGGGAGTTAACTCTTGAAATATCATATAGTGGGTTAACCAAAACACAATTATTAAAAAAAACGTTAAACAAAGGATATAAAGTATTCAGTGAGAAAATTTACTCAATAATAAGCGACATTTAAAATAATTAGAAAATTAATTAATCAAATAAGTAATTACTCAAAAACTGCTAGACCTCTATAACATGTCATTCCGCATACTTAAACTTATAAGTATACACGTGTAAATTACTTAGAAACTGACGAGAACAGACTCAAGTCGCTTTTCTGCACGAGTTAAGAACTGGTTCAAACTGGTTATCTTTCAAAAATTTTCCTTATTGTGTCAGCCGCAAGCTATTTCATTCTCCAATTTGTGAAGTTAGGTTTCACTTCTAATTAGGTCGCTTCACACCAAATCTTGACAAACTCTGAAATAGGGAAAAGTTAACCAGAATTACGTTTAATAATATATAAACACACAAGTAAAAATGTACGACACCCTTTGTGGCCATACACCCGCCCCGCAATAAATAGAATTAAGTATAAAAACTGTGGAGTTAAATATACAGCTTCTGAGACAAAAACACCTAATTAAAAAAACTTTAAACCAGGTAATATCGAAAGGGAACGAACAAATTATTACAAGAGTGATGAGTAACTCCAGGACGCTGTCTGCTTCTGAAACAAGAACACCCAATCAAAAATAATTACCTAAGTTCATATTGAAAAGGAAACGAACAAATTAAGGAAACGTTCCGTATCGGCACGGATATTGGCATTTACGTCTACTAGTATGCGCGTATGTTCAAAATTAAATTGAATATTATTGGCAGCACAATACATGCATGTAGTGGCTTGCATTGTCTTAAACTTATATATTGTGATATATGTCAGACACACGTATTTAATGACAAAAATCATTGTTTATATATCTATACAGTGACACAATGTACCGTGTTCTTTTTAAATGGGTGCCCGATTCCGTGCTCTTTGCGGTTGTGTGGCAATTCTGTGCTCTTTGCGGTTGTGTGGCAATTCTGTGCTTTTTGTGGTTATGTGGCCAATTCCGTGCTCTTTGTGGTTATGTGGCCAATTCCGTGCTCTTTGTGGATATGTGGCCAATTCCATGCTCTTAATGGTTGTGTGGCCAATTCCGTGCTTTTTGTGGTTGTGTGGCCAATTCCGTGCTCTTTGTGGTTGTGTAGTCAATTCCGTGCTCTTTGTGGTTGTGTGGTCAAGTTCGTGCTCTTTGTGGTTGTATGGCCATTCTTTGTTCTTTGTGATTGTGTGGCCAATTCCGTGCTTTTGTGGTTGTGTGGTCAATTCCGTGCTCTTTGTGGTTGTGTGGCCATTCCGTGCTCTTTGTGGTTTTATGGCCAATTCCATGCTCTTTGCTGATGTGTGACCGATCCCGTGCTCTTAATGGTTCAGTGGCCAATTCCGTGCTGTTTGTGGTTATGTGGCCAAGTCCGTGCTCTTTGTGGATGTGTGGCAAATTCCGTGCTCTTAATGGTTGTGTGGCCAATTCCGTGCTTTTTGCGGTTGTGCGGCCAATTCCGTGCTCTTTGTGGTTATGTGGTCAATTCCGTGCTCTTTGTGGTTGTGTGGTCAATTTCGTGCTATTTGTGGTTGTGTGGCTATTCTTTGTTCTTTGTGGTTGTGTGGCTAATTCCGTGCTCTTTGTGGTTATGTGGTCAATTCCGTGCTCTTTGTGGTTGTGTGGTCAATTTCGTGCTATTTGTGGTTGTGTGGCTATTCTTTGTTCTTTGTGGTTGTGTGGCTAATTCCGTGCTCTTTGTGGTTGTGTAGCCATTCCGTGCTCTTTGTGGTTTTATGGCCACTTCTGGCTCTTTGCTGATGTGTGGCCAATCCCGTGCTCTTAATGGTTGTGTGGCCAATTCCGTGCTGTTTGTGGTTATGTGGCCAATTCCGTGCTCTTTGTGGTTATGTGGCCAATTCTGTGCTCTTTATGGTTGTATGGTCAATTTCGTGCTCTTTGTGGTTGCATGGTCAATTCCGTGCTCGTGTTCTTTGTGGTTGTATGGTCAATTCCGTGCTCTTTGTGGTTGTGTGGCAATTCCGTGCTCTTTGTGAATGACTGACCTATATTATGCTCTTTGTTAACGAGTGACCAATACCGTGCTCTTTGTGACTGCCTGATCAATATTGTGCTCTTTGTGAATGAGTGACAAATGCCGTGCTATTTATGTAGCAACTAAAACAGTATATATACGGTCTGGTCTGATAAGCTGGGCTATTTTATGCGATGTCTGAACCGATAGTTGCCGACGTTAAGGTAAACGTCCATATTGCTAATAACATTTGTTAAACGTTCTTAGAGTTGGTGTTCCCAATTTTCGTTGAAAATTTGTAAAACATGCATAAACGTTGGCCACTTTTGGAAATGAACGTTACTGTAATAGACTATAAGCAGAGTCCGTTTTTAAACGTTTGAACGCCGGCCTACGTTGTGCCGAATTCAACCTAACTTGGACTCCGTTCGCAAACATCGAGTGTGAGATTTAGTACATGTACGAATATCACTATATATAGAATAATATGATTAGGTAAAATTGCCGGACAAAACGGATGGTACACATTCAAAATTGTTTCATTCCTGTAACTTTCTATACAGATTCGTGCACATACGTAACATAAATAATAAAAAAATACATACTTCGATTTGTGTTCTATTTACTCTCAAATAGATGGTTCATTGAAACCATTAAACATATGATTCAACTTGTCGCCTTTTATCTTTAGTTAAAGACTTATATTTTCAGTTCAAAGGAACAGATCTAGTTTTCACGATTTGCAGTCAACGAGGTAATATAGTTTTGCCATACTTTCAAATCAATATACACAACTAGCGTGGACAAGTGTTTTTGATGACAATGGCATACATTCTTTTGCTGAGAATTTACACCCGTAAACGCGTAATGAATTAAACGTAAATAATGTTTTTCTGTGACAATGTCTTACTTTTTTGTTGCTGAGGATTTACGCCGCCCGTAAGTTTTTATGTTATGAATTCAACGTAAATAATGCATTAATTTTGTTATTTAATATCAGCCGCATACTAACAACTTTTATCCGACGGTTACTGCCCATTGGGACCACAGTAGTCCGTAAATGATAACTTATGGTTTACCATATAAAATATAAGATCTTACATCATATTGCACGAATGATGCCCCGGAGTACGTAAGAGCGTTCAAAACGCACCTCGGCAATCGTTCGTCTCCATAATTTCAATGTTTTTCATTCCCACGTGGTTTTTGTTTAGTCATAATAGATAAAATAAAAAAACGAATGACACTTTGTTCTGTTCGAGATGAAAACAATATGTCATTTCGTTTCCGAGAAAGAAAGTTTAACTTGATTTTACCTTCGTAATTTATTTTTCCATCACCGTCAACGTCTGCCTGTCGCATCATGTCGTCGAGCTCACGGTCTGTCAAACACTCTCCCAGCTTCTTCATCGCCACTCTGTCAACAGAATAGAGAACCGGTCTGTCACGTGACGAATATAATAATGAAAAACGAGGCTATTACCGCGGTTTTCTATTTGTTTGTCGTCTGAATAATAAAAGACCCGGATGTATGTTGCTGTGTTGCTGTGTTGAAAAATAGAATGTGACGTCGTACGTCGACAGCACACACGGAAGGCTTGTCAAATACTGGATTAACAAGAAGTTGCAGGAAAAGTTCATACCACGAAACTTCCGTCACGTCTTGGAGACACACCAGGATAAAATATAGCTAAAACTCACAGAAATGTTGTTGTCACATTGACAATTAGGCCTACTGCAAAATCAGCATTAATCGTGGCGAATTTAGTTTCGTTGATTTCGTGTACGAAGCCAATCACGAAACCAAATCACCACGATTTACAAAATTTGAAATCCAAAATAAGAATCAAAGAAATTCAATCGTGTTTATCCCTTTACAAGGTGATCAGACGCCCTCAACAATACCATTAGTACCCGGATTAGATTAGATTAAGCAGCAATTTGTAATGACTCTCAATGGGGCATTGTTGTACAGCATTCACGTGTCAACCTACAGGTTTAGGACATAACTTCACATACCTTATAATTGGCTGTTAAAGTCTCACATGCGCTTTCTCTTTACAGGTACACTAAGTAATTGAAAATGCTCTAATAAGAGATCAAATTGGTGGTCCATGCAGATAGTTTTGTAATAGTGGTATTTGTTTGCAGATGGTACTTAACACATTTTTGATCATCGGGTAACCCTGCCTATCTGTTGCTAGGTATAAAATTCGTAGGTCTGAAAAGTTGGCAGTTTGATGTTGACTATTAAATTTCGAATTAACTTCTGAATAAACGTTTGAATAAACTTCTAAATAAACTTCGGAATAAACGTCTTAATATTAAATTTAGAATTAACTTCTGAATAAACGTCTGAATAAACTTCTGCATTAACTTCTGAATTAACTTCTGAATTATGTTCTGAATGTACAACTAACTGCCAATGTCACAGACCTAGAATTCGTGTGTTTGATTACACCGTGTACCTTAATTCTTTGGCATCTATGTAACCATTCCCATCTTTGTCAAATGTACGAAATGCTGATCGGATAACTTCTTCTTTGTGCGTAAAATCTCCGTCACCTGAAATGTATGTTGATATAGCATGATTGATAAAAGGCAAGTGATAATCATATCTTATAGTCCGCCGATGATAACACTAGCCTTTGTTAACAAATAAAATAGAAAATTAAACGATTTTCGATGTTCATTTTTTGTTTAAACTTGTGTATAATCATGTTTAATGCATATAAGCTTTCAATCTGCGCTGACATGCGGTCAGTAGATCGTGCAGTGGTTATATTATCCATGTTTGTTTATTGATAAGGCTAGAGTTATCTCCGGCGAGCTATACATACACCTAATAGACCTTTCACAATTAAAGTTAACAACATTATATCGCCGTTTGTATCATCATTATCGTCATAATAAACATCATTGTATTATCATCATTATTTTGTCGTTGTTGTTGTCGTCAGAGCCACCTCCACCGCTACCACCACCGCCGTCGCCGCCTGCGCCGCCGCCATCGTCATCATCATCATTATCACCACCAGCATCATCATGCAAGCATCATCACCAAAGTTCACCGTAATCCTCACCAATCATAAATACATGTATCACAGTTACATTCACTACAACTATTCCACTCATGACTACATTAGGCTGCCAATCAATCATCGAAATTAAGTTGGCACATTCGGGTTCGTTAATGTTTGCTCCACTTATTAACGAAGCCAAGCAAGCAATGTCACTGACAAAGTACATACAGCCATCACAAAAAAACTCGACGAAACATTGAAACATGGAATTAAGTTTGCAAATTGACATCTCAGCCTTTTGTAGCAGATTGGGGAAAGTGAATGACGGCTTGTTCCAGTTGCTATATCCCGGGAGATTTCATGGGTGAATCTACTAAAGCCATTTTGCCAGAATTGGTTCACAATGTAATAAATTTCACTGTTGGTGAAAGTGCCTTTTTATTAACAGAACGACGACCTGTTGACAAAAAAAGAACTCTAGGAAAGTTTGAAATGTCAGAGTCCTAGACAGAAATGTCAATAGATGTTTAGTTTAAATATTTGAAGTTTGATTAAAATTGTCGGGTGGTTTCTGTTACGGCGTTTGTATACGCAGACGTACGGAATTATTGTTTTAGTCGTTTTGTCTGATCTTGAGATTTACTTCTTGCATCACAGACTGAAAATAGCCAGTAAACCGGTAATCGGTACATGGTTACACCGGTATTTGGTCATGGTTACACCGGTATTTGATACATGGTTACATCGATATTTGGTATATGGTTACACCAGTATATGGTACATGATTACACCGGTATTTGGTCATGGTTACACCAGTATTTGGTCATGGTTACACCGGTCATTGGTACATGGTAACACCGGTATTTGGTACATGGTTACACCGGTCATTGGTACATGGTTAAACCGGTCATTGGTACATGGTCACACTAGTATTTGGTACATGGTAACACCGGTATTTGGTACATGGTAACACCAGTATTTGGTACATGGTAACACCAGTATTCGGTACATGGTTACACCGGTATTTGGTACATGGTTACACCGGTAATTGGTACATGGTTACACCGGTAATTGGTCATTGGTACATGGTTACACCGGTCATTGGTACATGGTCACACCGGTCATTGGTACATGGTTACACCGGTCATTGGTACATGGTCACACCGGTCATTGGTACATGGTCACACCGGTCATTGATACATGGTTACAACGGTCATTGGTACATGGTTACACCGGTCATTGGTACATGGTCACACTGGTCATTGGTACATGGTTACACCAGTATTTGGTACATAGTTACGCCGGTATTCGGAGTATTAGCGGGTTTCACTTAGTTTCATACACACATGTACATGTACTTTATTTATACATTTGTAATCACACCGTCGTTCTTGCTTGACTTGACCACCTGATAAGCCTACAGTCTTTCCGATTGTCATTCATGCAAAACTAAGACTCATAGTAGCGGATTATTCGTTATTATTCGGAGTACTCCGGTTGGAAACTTCCAGGAAATATTGATAGACGGGGACCCGTTTGAATATTGAACATTTTGCGATTAGTCAAAATCAAACCAAGGTACCAGTCTAGAAAATCATTTGAATAGTAATTTGTAATTTGCACAGTACATGTGTAGTTAATAACAGTGTAAACCAAGAAATTATCTTGCGCGATTTAATTTCGCGGACTACGCGAGTGGCAGACTTTGGCAACATTAAGTCGCCCGCAAAAGTACTAAACACACAATTAATATTGACATTAAGGGAAACTTAAAAACGCGAAAGTTTGTATTCGCGAATATGCCGACTATCGAAATCAAAGCACTGAGAGTACAGATTGGAGGCGATCTGGTTGCTGCTACTAAAGCTTAAACCGACTTTACACGTTTAATGTTCGATCTTGTCTTGAATGTCAAAATAGGCATATGTGACTATATAGGCATGTTGGGTATCTAAATAATTGTTAAAAGGTGCATATTAATTTATATGTAATACGTGTATTGAATGCGTATCTCAAAAGTGGGTTTAAAATAATACTACGCGCCTATTTGTCAGATTCTACTGTACCGTCTTGTAATCACTTCCCTCACAGCGTGAGACAGTCTATAGAAAGCGGCTAGCTAGTACAGCGACACCATATGATTGCATAACAGTACTTTGCAGACCGAATACGTTTTATTGATAAAACCATCACTTGACCGTAGTCTGAAGTTTCTAAAAATAGCTTTACAGCCGGGACATTTGATGAACACGTCATTTTCGTATTATGAAACAAGTTCGGTATCGGCCGGTGTAGTGATATTTTTGCAAAAATATCGATTTAACGAACAGTTTTACAATAATTTTTGATCTTAGAATAAACAAATGTTGCTGATTGGCTTAAATCAGTTAAAAAATTGGAGAAACATATGAAGCAGTATTGAGAATGTTGACAGTTTCTGGAACTACTTGAATGCGGATTCACATAGCAGCCTAAAGGCGGTTAATTTTGTATTCATAAATGGGCAATGGTAGTAATGAGAGGCTTAAACGCCTCCCAAAAACGCGAACGAAAATTGGTTTACAGTATAACTGATGAGTAAGGTGACGGTTTTGGTGATAATGAATTGATTCAGCAGATCACGGGTGACACCGTGAATTCACTCTCACACATGTCTGACGTATTCACTAACACCGTGTCGCTTGTGACTGTCATATGAGGCGTAAAGTTGACGTATAACAAAGTTACTGAAATTCAATTTAGTTCATGATCATTCAATTATACTGTAAGAGCGATTATACTCTACGGAAAGCATTGGCGGTTTTCTATTGGTGCAGCCATGTATAATACATGTATAAACTGAACTGAAACACGAGCTTGGATAATGTTTCCTGACAGTGAACGGTGGAGTCGTTCCTGATGCGAATACAAATTAGACAAGTCGACCTTGCAACAGTTTAGTATGGAGCCATATAACTGCCACCACTAAACTTTAAGATTTCATGAAAACTTTCGTAAAAACGATGGGACATTTCATGAAAAAATTTAATTATCATGAAGACAGATACATTATCTTAACACGAAATTCTGCTTGTTGGTGCTCTGAACTGATACTACATAAAGATGATGCTTTCACGAAACTAAATAAGTTGTTCATGAAAGTCTAAAAATGTTTCGCAAAGCGTAAAGATGTTTTGGTGAAAATAATCGACTTGCGTGAAAAGTTTCGCGAAACGTAAAAATGTATTCGTGAAAAATAATACACTTTCGTGAAAAGTTAGTTGGTTTCTTAAAAAAATAACAGGAATGTTGTGGCAGATCAAAGCAGTAATTAGCAATTTTTCACGTTAAGATATTTATCTTGCATTCATAATAATTTTCTGTTTTCATGAAATCCCTCGTTAATTTCACGAAATATTTCGTGAAAATTAATATTTATGTGGTGGCATTTATATGGCTCCATAGTTTAGTGATGATGGTGACGGAAATATGTTTGTGAAACTGAGACCGATATGTCTTGGTGTGTTCAACTGATCTGTCTTAGTGTGTTCATTGATCTACAAATGTCGCCTTAATATGACAAACCTTTCCATCATATGTTGCAATAAAATTATTGCAATATACAGTCAGAACTCGATACAACGACGCTGTGCGTTTCCAAGAAAAATGTCGTTGTAACGAATATGTCAATATACTGAATTGATACAAAGAGCGTTTTAATACTTTCGTCCTCAAATTTGATGTCAGTATAATGAATTTGTCAGTATATAGGGTGTCGTTATATCGAGATCTGACTGTACTGCGCATTTGTAATCCAATATGTTAGGTCTACCCCGCTAACGGCAAAGACAATTGGCCTCGTTAAACGGGTTACTGTAAAAGCATTTTATTTCAATGGGACAAAGTTTCGTGGTTTTGGTGAAAAAGACCATTTCGTGAGGACTTAATTTACACTGATGTATGTTAACGTTGAGCTGGACGAACATCTGGATATACGATAATCAACACTACCGCCTCCTCGATAGCCTAGTGGTTGAGTGTTCGCTTCGAGTTCAGGAGGTCCCGGGTTCGATCCGTGGCCGCGCATACCAAAGATGAAATAAAAATGGTACCAGAAATTCCCTTACTAGACGCTAAGTATAAACGGGAAACTGGCTTCTTTTCTTTTATACCCTCGTGTCGAGAGGGATTGATATAACTTAGTATATAAGTTGGAAACACTTGCTTCACAATCGACCTTAATAAAATTAGTATAAACTAACAACACTTACTGACTTTGGACATCTCAGCTTGCATAAAGGAATAAAATTCTTGAAAATCTATCCGACCGTTACCTGAAAAAATCAAGAAAAAGTTTCAAGTTTAACTTTGAAATTACAAAAAGGTAATAAAAATTCAGACAGGGAAGGCAACACTCAACCTAACCAGCCGAGTTTCTCCCAAGAAAAATATAGTATCCATGTATCTATTACAGAATGTACCACCTTGCATAAAATGCACCATACTGGGTCTCTGGTATGGGGCCGGATATGGCAACACGGGTGAACACTTCTAAAGACGTAAAACTTGCACTTTACGAAAATAACCCGATATATATATTACGTAGATCAACATTGTTTTAAAATTATGCTGTGTTCAAGTAAAATCTTTGACTGTGGCATATAGCTTTAAATTGCAAAGAAAATCCGCAAATGCATTTTGGTTAATTCATTCAGCACTAGCCAGGCGTAAGTGCTGATAAAAATCAAAACATAAAAATAAGCGAAAACTAATGAACACCACCAGCAGAATGGTGCGCCCTCGAAACAGACAAGACAGACTTCGAAACGAACCCCTATATAACAGAACAGCATGGTTGTCAGTATAATGTTGAAGAGTTGTAATCTGTGGGGAAATAATTGTTTTAACGTCGACACTGATTGGTGTTGACAGGGCAACTCATGATGTCACCCATATAAGGCACTCTGTCTGCTTCATGGTCGTTTCAATTTATCAAATATCCGTAAATAATTCTCTTCTAAGGGCTTCCTAATTCGTTTATGGGCAAATTATGCTCTTGATTCGTATTCTAGGAAACACCGTGAACGAATTAATTAAGTGCTTGATTGGTATTTTTGTAATCACCGTGGACGAATTAATTATGCGCTCGATTCGTATTTTTGTAAACACCGTGAACGAAATAATTATGCGCCCGATTCGTTTGTTTGTGAACACCGTTGGGGAACTAAATATGCGCTCGATTCGTATTTTTGTAAACGTGAATGAATTGATTGTACGCTCGATTAATATTTTTATAAACACCATGAAAGAATTAATTATGCGCTCTATTCGTCTTTTGTAAACATTTTGAACGAATTAATTATGTGACCACGTGGTCTTCGTATCACCCAGTGTATGTAGTTTGTAATATATGTATTGTATAATATTATGCCCCTTTAAGGTGGAATGGTACTTTTACAATAAGCTATTTGCCCGTATAATAGTTAATACAGTTGGAAACTTGAACTTTTTTGCAATTCATTGGTACATCGTATAATCGCGACGTCATGGCAACGTCATTCATGACACCAACGTCATAAAAGATGTACCGTTGAATTTCAAATAGCTTCCAGTTTCCAACGGTATGCATAGGACATGTAACTTAAAAGTACCTTTCCACCTTAAACTAAGTGTGACTGACGTTCTAAATTTCAAGGACGATATCAGTCGCCAACGATCCGGGGTTATCATAAATAATATAACAGTTCATATAACTTGGTTAGAGAATAACAGTTAATTTTCGCAACTCAACAACAATTCTATGTATCAACCGAATTCTCCGGGAAATGGAAACGACTATACAGCAAATCAACAACAGCTTCATTTTGGCCAAGTTAGAAAAAAAACTATTCGCAGGAAAAATCTAATTCCTGATTTTCACAGAGTTTCCATTAAACTTGCAACAAATGCAAAGAAAATAGTTCACGCATATTAAAGCGCAACTTTAATCAAAGCGTCTAGTCAGAAACTGATTAAAATGACGAAAGAAATACAAACGAAACAAGTCGACAATTTTCGTAAGTTCGCAAATCTGAGGGTCTCGAATATAAGGGAAATCAATGAACAAAAATACTGTAACGTACCATACGAATTATTTACAAGGGACGCCATCTTGGAGTGGCATGGCGTACGTATATTTCGGAAAAACTGCAATTGTGTCCATCCGAGAAATAAAATAGTTCCATGCCTAATCGTTTCATGGCGGACTTTTCTAGATCTGTAGTTCTTTTGCACGCGTTTCCTTGATGTTCGACATATTTTTCAAAATCAATCGGATCGCTGACAACACTACGCGCGTTGATCGGTCAAAAGCCATATTAACAGAACGTAAAGAATCGGCGTTTATTCATAATATATTTTGACAAAACATTTCCGTCGTTTACTGTATATTGAGTTATTGACACATTTTTGTAGATGCTTATGTATGATATACGGCCGGATTTTTCAGTGACCTGTCGCCGGTCATATGCTTGTTCGTTAGTAATGAAACCAGCCTATAACACACACGGGTGAGTAACTTTAAGGTATACTTTATAACAATCACTGGGTGTGTCAAATGTGAAAATACCCGCGACAGGTTTAATACTCAACGTCCTATACAGTGTAGCAATACCACGTGACTTTTGACTACAGTTACAAGAAGAACTTTGTAAACATTGGAAAATAAAATAGTCATAAATATTTTATTTCTTCATCGATTTCTATGAAATATACACCACGCTAAGGAGACAATTATTTGCTTTCCGTGAAATATAAAATCTTTTTCAACGGTTGTGCCGTTTTGTCAATTACCTTGTGAAACCGTGAAAGGTGTAGGTTTCACAGGGTAATGGAAAAATCGGCAATACTCCTGAACAAGATCTTATATTTCATAGAAAGCAAATGCTTTTCCCCTTAGCGTGGCGTATATTTTATAGAAATCGATAAAGAAATAAAATATTTATGGCTATATTTATGTTCCAATGTTAACAAATTTCTACTTGTAACTGTAGTCAAAAGCCACGTGGTATTGCTACACTGCTATACTAAGAAATTACGCTGTTTGAACACTACGTTATATACATGAATTTAGAAAAACAGTGTTTTTCTGAAGGTATCATTACGAACGGAAAGCATCTCTCGTTCAGTGCATTTAATTTCCATTGGTTAACACGCTATTGTAATTACCATGTTTCTAATTACGAGTTATATTGTCTTTCACAAAAACAAACACTTTAATTGACGCTTTAATTGGTTTAATGCAATCAGCCAGTGACGTCATTGCACACTCGAGATAGCAAGAACATAGTGCGAAAGCCATTGGAATTGTTTTAAATTGTGTTAACCCGAACAAAACAAACATAAACGTGATACGAGACTCGTACGTGACCAAAGATGTTTAAAGTGACTGCCTCACGTATTGGTGTATTGCAAAAAAAAAATATTCATGTAATTTTGGTCTAGTTTCCTGTATATGCCACAATCAACCACATTGACATAAAAATAACATCGGCATTTTGTAGTAATTTAGCATTTCTACACCCAAAATTCTATAGGGTATTATAAATACCCTATAGAATTAGCACTACTATCACTTAAATTGCCAGAAATTTGTTTCCATTCGATGAAAACGAATTGCGAAACGAACCGAATACCTCACAGATGTTTCGGCTTTAGTCTGTTGAAGTTACAGTTTGATCATGTGTGAATTACATAATTCACAGAACATTTTAGAAGGAAACTCTGCGATATTTTCAAACAGAAAAATACTGAGTGCCAAATATCAAGAGTGATTTAAATTGCTTATATGCCATAAATCTTACATAAAGCAACCACCAGTGACTTTCTATTATATCAACACTTGGTTAGGCAGGAAAATTACATCATACAAAAATTTTAGCCCGATCTTTGAGGTAGCACCTTTAACGGAATCAATTATCAATCAGTATATCTCCTGATTTGCTCTTCCGCAAGCAGCTTATAACTTCTCCACAAGTGGAGGAATTTACCAAAGCCATTGTAATCATGTGGAGGAATTTACCAAATCTATTGTAATCAAACTTCTCCACAAGTGAAGGAATTTACCAAAGCCATTGTAATCAAACTTCTCCACAAGTGAAGGAATTTACCAAAGCCATTGTAATCAAACTTCTCCACATGTGGAGGAAATGACCGTAACCAATGGCACAAAAGATCATAAAATGCCATACTTGTGTAACTGTCTACCAGTTTGAGAATTTTCTTAAATATGCTTTTTTCAAGCGTTTTCTGTCAGAATATACACTGTTCAGTGGTCAATTCAATTTTAGAACCTTGACCACGTGATATGTTGTAGTTGGTGATGTGCAACTACCCATGCTTGTAACATAACCGAAGGTAAACTACGGAGCCAGAAAGTGTTATTCCGGCCAAAAGATATTACCAAGTCGGACAGTGAAGCAGCACTCAACATAACCAGCCGAACACAGAAATCATAAAAATAACATACAAGGCACAATGCACATAACCGAACGCAAAAATGCACTGCTCAAGTCCCAGCAGTCAAAAAGCTGAATGAACAAGCTGAATGACCTAGTTTCAACAATTAAACGGCTAAATACCTAGTTTTAGCTGAATGAAGTCATAAAAAGTTAACGAATAACAGTATTAAAAAGCTGAATGACCTAGTTTCAGCAATAAGTATTATTTCACTACGGTAGCGGAAAGGATATACTAATCCATACACCTCCGCAAACAACCGACGCCTACTCCACATGTGGAGAACAATCCTGGTATGGAAATGTGTAATCTAGCCTATTCAATATTTGGCTCAGTTCTACTAACTCTGCTAGTCGGATTAGCTCTCGACCGTAAGCGACCACAACTTCCCAACGTGGAGTCATGCACGTTAATTAAAACTTCGTGTTTTTTTGGATAAAACTTCGTGATGGAGTTTTAATAACGACCTTCGTTTAAAAAAAACCTCATATCTTTAAGATTTTCCGTCATCCCGTACATTCGTAAGAGAAGCTAGCCTTGCGAATCGAATTCTAATTTTAGGAAAAAAGCTCTCGAAATTAAAACACCATAGATTTTTTTAGAGAATGCATTTGCATAAACCATGTTTTATCTTTCACTATGTGCAAGGAACGCCTACTGCAAAGTTAATTTCGTTGGACAATTAAGTTCTAAAAATAGACCGACAGCTAGAAGATTTAATCTTATTTACTGAAGATTTGAAATGGAATTACTTGAAATGTGTTGCACACGCCGAGTTCCAAAAATAGCGAACATGTAGAGAGAATTTGTCTCAAGGATATGACTCAATTCAGGTTAATTTAACACATTACAAGCTATACACCTAATTCATTTTACAACCTTCAAACTGAAACAAGTGATCTAGAAAACCCACAGGGAGTCTAGCTTGAATTCTATTTCATATTAGATATAACTATCCACTGAGCTGTTTAGAAGATTGCCTCTCACTAATTGGCATAAAGGGACGAATTTCTATAACTCAATTGATTGTTTTTTATCAGATTTCTCATGGTTTTGCACTAATTTATCAATCATATCCACAGTTGACCTGATCAACCTTCCTGGAAGATATTATTAACTCATTTGCTCTTATCTTCAATATGATTCATTTGCTCTCCCGTAAATAATTGAAAACTTCTCTTCATGTGAACGATGTTACTGTAGCAAATGGCAGGATCACCGAGAAAACAACCAACGGTTTCAACAATTTGTCATCGGTTGACCACTGATCTTACTCATAGGCACATGGTGTTAAATTATCTGAGTGTACCCTATGTATAAAGGTTGTGCAGCGGCCATGTTTAGCCGCACCGGATATGACGTTACATAAGCTGGTAACAAGTTTTTCTACAGTCACAGATACCAGTTCCCGTGACGTTATACCCGTTGCGGCTAAACATGGCCGCTGCACAACCTTCTCTTTACACAGGGTACACTCAGAAAATTTGAAACCATGTGCCTATGATCTTACTGGTTAGCGTATACAACCATGACCTTAATTATGTTTTTTCAAGACACGCACGGCACACACTAACGCGTCCACCCAACCGCTCGCCATTTACGTGATTTCCGGTTGATACATTGGGTTTTATTCACAAAACCTCAGACTAAAATGCTTCCGATTTCCATTGAATCCAAATAAGACCATAAACAGAAATAATTTGAAGCCACTGAGCATGCCCAAGTATACAATTGTGAGGGCGTTTTTGTTGAAAAGTAGAGCAAAGAACCAGTTTATTCACGGTGTCTTCATAAATTACAATCCACGGTCGCTACGCTTCCCCGTCACAAGGTAACTCATTATGAAGTACATGTTAAAGGTGCTGACTCACAGATCGGGCTATATTTTGTATATTTTCCTACCCAACCAAGTTTTTTATGTAATAGAAAGCCACTGATGGTTACTTTATGAAAGTTATATTGCAAATATGCAATTTGAACCACTCTTCATATCGCACACTTTGTATTTTTCCTTTTAAAAATAGCACAGAGTTTCCTTCCAGCATGCTTTGTGAAATTATGTAATTATCAAATTGTTACATTAACAAACGACACGTAACGTTTTGCAATTCGTTTTAATCGAATGCGGACAGATTGCAGGCAATTTAAGTAACTGTAGTCGTAATTCTCTAGGTATTAATACCCTATAGACTTTTGAATGTAAAATACTAAATAACTACAAAATGCCGATGTTTCGGAAGTTATTTCATATGTCAGTGTGGCAGTTTATGGGATATGCAGGCAACTATACCAAAGTTACGCGAATATTTGACAATTTTATTTTATTTGTAATACATCAATACCCGAAGCAGCACCTTTAACACGAAAAGCAGATTTATGTGACGTCATGTATTACCGTTTGTATCCAGTGTCCGCATGGCGTCCGTTATCTCTTGCTGTGTAGGACTCATACCCAGAAATCTCATAGCTTTACCCAGCTCTTGTACCGATATCGATCTGTCATTGTTGGTGTCAAATAAACGAAATAATTCTCGAATCTCTGAAAATTGAAAGTAATAAAAATTTATAAAACTAGAATATCATCTTGACAGGTGAGTGATCTGTCATTGTTTTTGTTAGATAAACGAAATAATTCTCGAATCTCTGAAAATAGAAAGTTATAAAAACTTCTATAGAATATCATCTTGACAGGTGAGTTAAAAATAATAAAATATCTGAACTAAGATGTAAACAACCAGTACATACATAAATGCATACATTAATTAATATATAAAAATCTCCGTTAAAGGCGGTGCCTTAGTTCATATAATATTGATGGCAAGATTGTCATTATTTTTTCTAGAAACGTATCCTTCTTTCGCATGGTTTCATCCATTCTTGTAGTTTTAGCCACCCCCTTATTTTGAAAACCATAGCACAAAGAGTGCTATTTTTGTGAAATTAAGCTGTTTTAAGTGATTTTGTATCCAAAACAAGTAAAACAATGAATATTTAAGCAGACCTTTTGAAGTTAACACATCACTACACCCTCGGAAAGAATTTGGTGTAAATAAAATGTATGCTTTAGAGCCTACATAAGTTCAAACTTTTTAAGGTAAGTTTGTTATACATGACCTTAAAAATATCTTATTTTGAATCCGTTAAAATTATATTATTTTTGACATTTAACTTGCTTGGCTGAAACCAAAGACCTACATATAGATACATCACATAAGTCTTTACTGAAACCACTTGAAACATCATAAAAATAAGGGTTATGGTTAGGGAACGCACCCTGGGTCATTTAGATAGCAATATTTTCACAAATAAACTAAAACTACACCGACAAAAACCTTTTGTCAATTTGTGTAGATTAAAAACCAAATGTGACGTTCTAAACTATTTTCAGAATTGTATAAAATTTATGTATTTTCGCAAACATATATGTTTATTTTTAAGTGCCTGCAACCATAGGGAAATTGGATACATGTTGTGGTTAAGAAAAATGAATTTTGATAAGCACTTATATAAAATCACAGGATCTTTATAGTACAATATAAAATTTTTCCGTTCTTTTTATTCTTTTTCAATGATTCAGTTACCTTTGTATAAAGTCCCCTACTTCATTATCAACTCAACTTCAGTTATTATTTTAATACAATAATATACGTAAAGAAATAAGCATTATTTAAAACACATTTTCTGAAAACATATTTAAACTCATAAACGATCATCTGTTGAGAATAAGTAACAAACGTCATTGATTTAACATAAAATAAGAATAACATGACAAATATACACGATCACAGAAAACATGCAATCAAACTACCCGTCAATATCCACCAATGTTCGGGTATACGAGAAAAAACACTTGAACACACAGCGTGGAATAAATAATGTGCAGGTAAAGCTGTAAATAAGAAAATACACTTGAACACACAGCGTACAATAGATCACATGCAGAAAAAGCTATGAGAAAAACTGGAAAAACAGTGGTGCATTTTCAGAAATAAGCGTTGATATGATATATATGGAATATTGATACTATAGTGTATACGCCCAGCTCAAAATAATTTTATGCGTATGCTGATGTTTAATCTGTGTTGGAATCACATTGGGTAATCCGAAACGTGCATTAATTAAGTAATTGGCAGATTCAAAGATTATGTAAGGTATTTCGAAGATGACATTGAGTCATTCGAGGATAACATACCAGGCAATTGGTAGATTAAATTGGATATATCAAAAATATTTTTTAAGATTAATCGGGTGATTCGAAGATAACATTCCATTTTGGTACATTGGTTAATTCGAAGTGTCCATTCGGGAAAACTTGCTGTCTGGAGTAAGGAAATAACAAGAGGCACTTTTGGTGGCTCTAGGTCGCCCACACAATGGTAAACCAAAAGATAAAATAAATGGCCTAATATTCGGTGTAATGAAAACGCTTAAAGATTCAGAGATATAATGTTGGGTAAAATAGCGACATAACAGAACATAGTTTGACATATAAGCGGAATTAGCTCAGTGGTAACGCACCGGGCTGTCAATCCAGAGGTCGTGGGTTCAATTCCTGGCATCGGAACTTGACATTTCTGAAATATTTATAATATTTCCCGCTATATCTGGCTGTGTAGTCTGCAAAGTATCTGGAAGTGTCAGGAAGCTGTGTATCGGTGATATACACCGGGCACATTAAAGAACCAGGCTGTCTATTCGAAATAAGAGCTAGGCGCACCTCTGCAGCGCCGGACATGCCTGTATCTAATGTTTCTCTCTCCCTTCAGGGGCTTTCTCTCAGTCTCTCCCTCTGGTCAGATCATGCTGTATCTGTACTGGTAGAGGATGCACCTGCGCCCTTGCGGCTGCAACATGGGTAAAGTGCCTTTAAACGTGCGTTCGCATGAAATGGGCGCTACATAAATCTGGAATATTTATACTGTTGCGATGACAAACAAGAGTTTTGACGAGTGTTTCAATAGAGGTGATATCAAATATTTAAACATTTTTAAACCGTTTATATATGCAGTTGTTTTAAAAGATTTAAGCACATTCAAGTCCATACGGCAAATGAACCTTTTCTGTATTATACTGCATTTGCCATTGTTTAAGATACTGGAACATGAGTTTTACGTCTATTGAATTAGAAATAATAGTGTTTTAAATATTTTATACTACCGACAAATTGTCTTCAAATCCACATCGAGTGTTATCAGCTCGTCTTTGTCAAAGTGATCAAATAAGCTGAATG
Organism: Spisula solida; assembly: GCA_947247005.1. NCBI lineage: Eukaryota > Metazoa > Mollusca > Bivalvia > Venerida > Mactridae > Spisula > Spisula solida. The sequence goes on along the minus strand of OX365960.1, from coordinate 22,329,960 downwards.
GAATTGTTTAACATTATTAATCGACTTTAAGTATTTGTATTTGCAGAATAATAGCTATAACGCATCGGTAACTGAGTGCTTTGTCAATATGTATGACAATTTCTATCATTTGTTTTAAAACAGCATCGTCATGCGACATTTGTTTTATAAATTTATAACCGGGAATTTGTTGTCAACTTTTTAAAGATCGGTTGTAGAAAAAGTGTTCTCAACTTGTTTAATAGGTTTTTAGCGTCAGAACTGGATCCTAATCGACTAATTTTGCGTGAAGTACCTAGTATTGAATGCAGTCAAATAGTGTGTTAACTAGCGGCTTGCAACTTAAATTAGGTAAACAATTACATTAAATCTATACATTGGTTGGCTGTTAAAGACGGGCTTGACTGTATTTCCATTTACCTAAATCCATATACAAATACATGTACTAATACTTCACCGTGCAGAATATTGGGAGAAAACTCGAAAATATATTGTTAATTTGATATATTTGACAATTAACAGAAGATAGAACTTACTTAAAACTAATGACATAAATTGTAAAAAAAACCGTGAAACATTGCAAATTCCTCGAATGGACTGGAAATGACATCAGAGCCTTTCGTCGTCAATAGGTACCCTAAATAATTTACAATAATCGATATGTACATAATGCATTGAGGAACAACCTAATACAGAAGTTGATCTGGATATGCCAAACGGTATAGCACCGAGAATTTGACCTGATCCTGGCCGACCTCTTTGCATGAATATATTACAAGGTTCTTACGCTGAATATTAGTATATAAATTTCATCGAGCAAATAGTGCAATATCGGTCCTTTAAATTTGTGTTGGTATTACACCTCGAGTGTCTTCATGATACTTCCAGCTTATGAAAACATACAACCGGGATTACAAATATAGACAGTATACACGGTATGAATCCCGATACACCGCTTTTCAGTTCCGTGAGAGATTGTTCTATTTTCATATGGCTCTGACGGAACTGAAAACCGAGGTAACGCTCGAAAGGAACTCATATTTCATGTATCCTAAATGTTACATTGGTTTTCAGTTCCGTCAGAGCCATATGAAAATAGAACAATCTCTCACGGAACTGAAAAGCGGTGTATCGGGATTCATACCGTGGTATATCAGCCGTTAAATTATGCCAATATAAGGTCGCGAATCGTATCAAACTCTCCGTACTGTACCCACTATAAAACTATTCAGGGATGGTATTCACAAAGTATCTAAGTGGAAACTTAAGATTTTCTTAAAATGGGAAATGCCCTTAAACTTGTATATCAGCTACACAAGAGTATTAATACTTTTTATTTGTTTTCGTTTAAGCATCATTAAAAGAGCTATTACGAGGGGTGATCGCGAAGTTCGTATAATTTGCTTATAAATCTTTCATTTTTTGTTAAATATTGATGAAACTTCACTATCAGGATGATCAACATTATTGAAGTTGAATTATACAACGGAACAAAAATCCGCCAACTTATGCGACAATTAACGGTACCCTTGGCAACGCTACTAGTACTACACGTGGTTGCCGCACACCAAAATTGCGACATTTTTCATCTTTTGTTCTCCTGAAACAATGCCATTTTAAAAGTCTTATGTGTGACTAAAATTCATGCAAATATAACACAACATACGTCAACGGCATGGGGTCATTTCCGTAAAATGTGATGTTGTTTACTACATCCGCTATCAAATTAGCACTGTGTTTATCTGAACAGATAATGAAACGGAAACAACGTTATGACGTCAACGGGTGACATTGAATTTAGGCGCGTCACAGAATGTTGTTTGGGAATATGAAAAAAAAACACTGACTGAAACCAATGAAAAGATGAAAATGTATAATCACTTAACAACATAGAATATTCTACATTTTGCGTATTATATGCGCAACACAGAATTTTAAGTTATGGCCAATTATTTATTAAGTTTTCCACTAATATATTTTTGGAATACCTTCCAAGGAGTATACTATATATCCACACCATGAAATCCAAACATGGTCACACTATTCAAAACTGAAAATAGCACACATCTAAATCGTCAACACCAAGTGCAAATATATATAATAAAGAATGACAACAAATATAGAAAGTTACAACACACCCATGTCCATTGACAGCCAAACAGAGCTATAAGCCTTCTTGTGCTGATAGCCCCATTTGGCTGTCAATGCACACATTGCATTTATTATGAAGACCATTTCATACGATATGGAAATCTTAAACTTTTCCAAAACGGTTACCCGTAAGATGTATTTTAAAGCCTTCTTACATAACTGCAGTTGTGTTTGCTTGCTGACTTTGGTATGTCAACCAATGAAAACAGGTTATATACATGTATTTTTCAAACAATGTAAAATTGTGCATATTACACATTTGTAAACTGTCTATATGAATAGGATGGGTGGACAATGACAGCATATGAGGTCAAAACTAATGCCATCCTCTAGAAATTGAAATGCTTAATTATAATTTACGAAAGAAAAAAAACACAGTCAAAATGTTATAACAAACATGTATGTTTGTCGTTTGTTTACATGGATTTTCATTAAATTGATAAATTTTCGAACTTGACTATGAAAAGTGATGAAATGGTCTTTCAGTATTCAGCGTGGTATATTTGCCTGAATCAAAGTTCCTCTCCAGTTTCTCGCTGGCTTCACCTTCAGTGAGCAGGAAAAATATTTTATATACTATATTAACAAACAATTACAAATGGAGTTCATGCAAATGTACCGACATGAGATCAAACATGAAAATCATAGGCACATGGTTTCAAAATATCTGAGTGTACCCTATATGTATATCAGATTATCTGAGCGTATTCTATGTATAGAGAAGGTTGTGCAGCGGCCATGTTTAGCCGTAACGGATATGACGTTACGAAAGCTGAGACCCAGTTTTTCCACAGTTGTCAAAGCAAGCACGGATACCAGTTCCTGTGACGTCATATCCATTGCGGCTAAACATGACCGCTGCACAATATTCTCTATACATAGGTTACACTCAGACAAAATGAAACCATGTGTCTATGATGAAAATAAGAGTTATCGTCTAAGTTTGTTGCTGTATTGTTGCCTCATACAGCGTTTTGTTCAATACATTGCAAGACGGAGTGTAGAACATTCGTCTTGGACAAAATGATTATTGACCACAGGTCAATGGCTGCGACTGACCACATTGGTCGTAATATCTCACCACACTTACTAGTATGTACATCATATAGTCGTACATTTGGCTGAACGTCGAACAAATACGTCCATATGTCTTGGAGAACGTGTTTGACTTGACAAGTGCCTACTTAATAATTTAACAACATCGAACCTACCAACGTCCAATCCGCAATTACTCCAAGGTGTGCCCGTGAACTTGAACATACCTCGTAACAAGTACAAAATGTATTGGCCATAATATTATATTCATTTTGACATTCATTAAGCGTTAGTTGTTACAATTGACAGCAGCTATGGCAATTGTGTAGTGGTTGTGGCCTTGGTCTATCAACACTAGTAAAGCAAAAACAATCGATGCTCCTTTGACACGGGCTTTTCATGAGAGTCAAGTTGTATACTAGTAATATTACATTTAGGCGGCAACCATTATTTAAAGTCCCATTAGTATAGGCCTTAAATAGCAATTTTCAAAAAGAAATAATTTAGCAACCTATCTGCAAAATGATGCATTTTGAGCACTTTAGTCGAAAACACCATAAGCTGAAAGAAAATGCAATAAAGCCTCCAGTTGGTTTGTAAACAAAATAACGCAATGAAACAGTAATAATTTTAAGTCCAAGGGGGCAACTCCTGCAAAATAGTATTTTGTCATCCATACATTTTACTTAATGGGTTTTTTGGCATACTGTTTCGACAGATATAGCTGACATTATGTCGTCAATTATAGGTCAATTATGAAAAACATCCTAATTATTTTATTTAGTCTGTTTACTGGATGATCGGGAAAAACGTTTTGGGAGAGATAATGTGACTTTAACACAACAAAATAACTATGAATGTGCTTTGCTTTGTTTTTGATTAAACAATAAATATTTATTATTACATGTATGTCTATACTGATTTTTCTTTTAAGAAAATACATCTTCCCATTTGGGGCCTCGTTAGGAGAGTTGCTGAAGGATGACAATGTGACATCATCAAGATTCTGTTTAAGTATTGTTTAGAGTATAGGAAAATGCGAACTATTTTTACAGAAGCTATTTCAATTGTATCCAAATAAATGTTGTTATTTGCCAGACTATAATAGCTTGGAATGCCTTGGAGACGAATCATTAGTGCAACGACTTTCTAACCATTTACCGGCGTTGTATTATGCCACTGATTATGTATTAACGCTTTTAGTCTATGCACCTCTTTCCACCTCTTGCCTCCATGATATGTGTTTGATTTGGTTGCATGGACTACCGGTGTAATTATGGATTCGAAAATTTAATGTGATAATCGAATAAAACCAAACTCATGTTTCCTATCATATGCGTCATATAGCCGATTCTACGTAAAGTAAATCCGGTTCGTGTTGCTTGAAGATTTAGGCTACACCAATCTTTGGCCCTGGAAGCATTCACCTAGTTGGATTGACATTATGGGCAAACGCAGGTAGCTGTATCATTAATAAAGAGTAACAAAAATATTGTATAAACTTTATATGATCTTTTTGACTCTTCCAATGGATACAGTTACCTGCGTTTTCTCTAACTGTAAATCATTGATAAAGTATCTTTTTTCATAAAACTGGTTTTACTCGTCATCAATGATACAGTTACGCGTGCTGTAAGTCTAAGACAATATGACATAGCTTACCTCTCTCCATTGACTTTTCCGGAGAATTCTTTGCCGCTTTCTTACTGCTGGCCTGAAACGAAAAGAAAACAAATAAATATACCAGGATGCAGATTGCTTTATGTTAATATTTATACGTTAATTAATTCATTTGAATAGGTCATCACCCGTTCACCAACATCCTCCAATTGATAGCGAACCGTTCAATAACGAATATAGGGTTCTGGTGCCAATGTGGTTCTATAGTAACATGCTGTCCCATCGTGTTTTTTTAGTTAAGGTAGTATTCAATATTGACTTAAGGATAAGGACAACCAATCAGGTCACACCCTATAAAACTCTTGGTCAGTAACAGGCGATATGATTGGCTAGCCTAGATGTCGTTTACGCAATTTTAAATTATATACAATTAGGGTCTAGAAATTCAGCTATGCTCGAATGTAAAATTCCACTGGCTAGCTAGAGAACATGCCCATGTTTCATTTACACTGTTAACATACATACGAACTTTCTATTTCTATATTCCATGATGTAATTTGTTAAATGTTTTGACAACATGATACTGGCAAACACATGTATTGGTACTATATCAGTTAATACCATATCAATATCATGCACTGGAGTCATTGCACTCTCCTTTGTTTCACTCAAGACCTAACGAAACAATGCCATGACACTTAACTTTTTAAACACTTACTGCAGACTGCTTACTCTGTTACGAGAATTTCGATTTATAATTTCATCAATACAAACATCTTGCATAAGTCAATTGAATTGTTCTTGTTCTTCATTTTAAAATCAATATGCCGTGTAAGTATTGGAAATAGCAATTGTATGCACCATTGGCACGCCCTATAGACCTTGGACGACTATTATACAAGCCAGATAGCAAACTCACATTCGGGTGTCTTTTTTTGTGAAGGGCTGTGCCCTTAACAAATAAGACAACCTCGCGTTTTCGTTCTCTATCTATAACTAGGAATATAATGTTGCTAATAATAGTTAACATAGAGGATAAACGGATGTTCATGTGAATGTAGTATATACCTTCTTTGGACTTGAGAAACAGTTCATACTGCTGCAGTGTTGTCCTTTCTCGATGGCACAAGGAGTACACACGTACACACGTACACACATGTATACTTATATAGTATATAACGTAGATTTCATATTACATTCTGCACTTTAATATCACATTACACTTCCTACAGCAGAATATTTCAGTTCAGTAGTTTTCAAACAGTTAGTTCAAACAAGGAGTTATAGCAAAACAATGTATCTGTGAACTTGGAGATGTTACGAATGTCGTACCGTTCTGAATTCGGAATACACAGCGTTGCAGAAACACAGGATTGCTTCGAAACTGTTCAGAAGAGCGGATGCATATATACTTCTCAAAAATTGACAAGGGTCAAGAAATCAATATTTATGTCCGTCTTACGTCAACTGATCAAATTCGATTAAAAAAATATTGTGCAAATATCAAAATATCATCTAATCTCCTGCTAAATTTCGAAATATGCATGTGTTACATTTGGTATACATTGACATACTATCGTTATTTCAGGTACATGTATCTGATAAGCACTGTAGGCAGGGACCAAAGTGTCAAAAATAACATTGACAATTGTGTTACATGTAGACCCGAAATGACAAGAACCTAACCGAATTCTGTTATCCCAGAGATTCGAATGTAGCACTAACTTTTTAGCCAGGTTGGGCTTATCAGCACTAAGACATTATGTTTCTAAAAAAGTAAATTTTATTCAATTTGTTAACAGAATACAACGATTATTTGTTGGCCCTTAATATGTCTCTTAAAAATATCAACCACAGATATGATGGATAAGCTTTCGACTGTAATTGTCTTTGTCTTGTTTTGTTGACCATTAACAAATTTTGATGTATATAGTATATACCAGAGAATGTCTGGCAGCGCCACAAGACAGAAAATTCCAGCACAGATACCAAGTCAACATCAAGATATCAACCATGAAATTATTTCAAACAAGGCAAATGTGTTGATCCTGAACAAATGTTACGTAGTATTTAACAGAGAATGCCAGGCAGAAAACGCCACAAGCCAGAAAACCCCAGCACAGATACCGATTCAACATCAGCATATAAACCAATACACAACAAGGACAAGCCTTTACAATATACAATGGGTGCATGAAAAATAGTCTATGGAATCATTTCCTCATACATAATGTAAATGGACAAATATGTTGGGGGATACACTTCAATTATAACTGAGTTTATAGTAGAGTAGTGGATACAATAGCATTGTGATGAACTAATACTGATTTATGTATGATATGCACAAACATAGACAACATGCTAACAGGTTTAGAATTTTAATTTGAAAAATGTCAGTGATTTACATTTTTCGACTGCTATGAACTTCCAGATAAAATATCAGTGACATTATATCCACTCTCCAAAAACACATCTAAATTTCCTTGATAATTTCAACACCAACGATGGTACCAACTACTAAGCAATAATAAGTTATACAGACACAAATTTAACTCGTAACCAAGATTTTATTCAGTTCACAAACCATCTAAGCCTAGATGTACGGAATCAACAACCACTGCAAACTTGCTCTACAACTTAAAGCATGCATACTATTCTCAACATGCGGGATCATGAACTTCAAAGTCAATCACAATAGATGGAACGGTGGCCTAATGGTTAGCGCTGTCGACAACTTATCCGGAGGTACACATGTATCTGGTTCGAATTTCGGCCAGGTTACTGAAAATATCAGAAACGCTTTCAATCCAACTATAGATTAACTGGTTTGAAACCCAGAGGTAGCCTCACGTGTATCGGTACTAAACACCAGGCACGTTAAAGAACCAAGGCGTCTATTCGGAAAGAGCAAGGGTAGTGCCCGGATTCCTAGTAGCACGGCCTTTTACTTTTATTCCTCCAGTATTAAGGATATACCTACTATATTTAGATACAAATAATATATACGTACAATTGAAACGATTTGCTCATTATACATAACAATATCAACACATATATGAATACACTGATTGCAGCAACTGTTCATTAGTAGTTACATCACACTCATAATATACATACATTGCTCAGTCAAACGCGAAAAAGACAACCACAACCACTGTGAGCACTGACTCAAGAGACAATCGGCTCATCCAGAAACTGCATCCAGATAACAGGCCTGAACAGCGTTATCTATGGGCAATATTAATGCAAGTAGAACATAAACATGTGCAGACATTGCACGAAAAAGAGATTGCTGAACGCGACCAAATAAAACCACTGATATACCAGCCATTCATCTGGGGGCAATAAGAACATAAGCATGTGCATATGGAAAAGAGATCGCTCAACGCGACCAAACAAACAAACAAACCGACTGAGTGATATGTCAGCCATTATAATTCCACGATGCATGAAACAGTAAGCACAAACTAATATCAAAATAGAATTTAATTCACGAATAACACTCGTCATGTTGCCTGACTGAAGTCTAGACAAGTTGTAATGTCAAGAAAACACACATGTTTGTATGTGATGTCGTGTTATTTGTTTGAATGTTGTGATTTTAAGTGGGAATTGATTACGTTTCTGACAAATCTATCCAATGTTCTCATACTTTTTGCCATCTGTTGTAATAACATGACGTATTTTGCCAATAATGGAAGTCGTTGAACGAGACGATGTAATCAACCACTTACAAACAATATTTGCATTTTTCATTGACAACATCATTGCCTAGCAACGGTTTATGACAATTTATTGATGGAACATCATGTAAATAAGCATACGGGATACTAGTAATTATTCTTTAACAGGAACCATATTTATTGCAAATTACCCATTATTATTTATTACGTCAAATATACGGTGTCTTGGTAGTCCGACCGTATTGTTTTGAGTTCGTCCTTAATTGACTGTTTTGCATTACACCACCTGGTAGAGTAGGTAGATAATAGTGTTGTAGTATATACAACTTGTACGATATTATTCTTTTAGTATTACTTGTGTAAACTATTCATACGTACAGCTTAACTCCCACAGGTCGTATCATATAGGTAGATAGCATGAGTAAAAATTACCTCAAGTAATAAGCTTGAAGCTGCCCGAATAGCAATTGAGTCGGTTTTTAGCGACTTCTCTGACATGCCATGATGTTATGATGGCACACACAGGCTTCCGTACATAGTCGTACATAATCTACATTACTGTCTACGAACATATTTCTAATTCGTTTATTCTCCACATAAAACCAACATTTAGCTACCAAATTTTCTAATGTACACTGACATTAGTTCCGGAGGCAACTCTATTAATTCAACAGGATTAGTTTCGGTAATAAAACTTTTAAAGACAATTCATATAATTAAATTCCTTGTTAATCAATTAATAATCGAGGCTTTATTTGAGGATTTATTTCTCCAGTTAATTCTATGTTGTTATCAAGTTACATCAAATATCACACTTCTATCTCACCGAATTTATCAACATTTATTCATCAGTTTTAATGAAAAGTTTCAGCGGAAGTTCTGTGCATACTGTTAAGTTAGTGATGTTTTAGAAGGTTGCATTAACATGAAATAAGTCTGTTAGTTACCAGGATTGCCACTAAAAGTCCAGATTACTGTTAACGCGAAAATACGAAAACGTTTCTGGTAACTCGACTTTTATCGCGTTAACGAGTTAAAACAATTCGCGTTCTACTAGAAATTTGTTATTTTTAATCGTAACTAGATACGTATTGCCACAATGGAAAGTTCTCTTTTATGCTAAGCGTCTAGCAAGAGTCATATACTGGTACCATTCTTATTTCGTCTTTTGTATAATGCTGTATTGAATCGAACCCTTGAGTACCCGCACTCGAAGCTGACGCTCAGCCATTAGGCTATCGAGGAGGCGGTAAAAAAGAAGTAGAATTAATAGAGCTTTTGGTTTTGACTGTTGTCGTATTTATATGTTTCTACTCATCTCAAAGAAAGCCGTTAAGTAACCCGAAGCTGTCCTCCGTAGCACAGTGGTTAGCGCGCTTGCCGTCTTGGATTGAAATCAGGACCTACCGAATTCGAAGCAAAAAGATTATATTAAGTCAGACAGGGAAGGCAGCACTCAACTTAACAAGCCGAGCACAGAAAACATTAAAACACACAAAGCACAATGCCCAACTAAACAAGCGCAGATCCGCCCAAGTCCAAGTTGTCGAAAAGTATAATAAATTATAACTAGCTGAATGACCCAGTAGAAAATATTCAGCAACCAAAAGGCGGAATGCCTACGCTGAATGACCTAGTTCCTACAGTAAAACTGCTGAACTACATAGTTATAGCACCCTATAAGCTCAAAAGTTAAATAACAGTATTAAAACGTTGAAAGGCCGTATAGTCGGATGACCTACTTACTCTAGGCTATCAAGGAGGCGGTACATATGTAGTAGATCTAATAGAGCTTAATAAGAAATAAACGGCGAATAGATGAGATCTATTTTGCTGTTGTTATTACTGTTGTATATGTTTCTACTAATCTCAAATAAAGTCGTGAAGAAACATGAAGCAGGTAATACGTGAAAGAGTTCAAATTCGATTTGTGTCACTGTCATTAAATCTTGATACCTATATTTGAAAACCATTTACTTGTCGTGTTTGTGAAAAATAATCAATGATTTCGTTTCCGAGTTTGGAATCTCAAGAAATCCAAATACTTATAACACGTGCTTCTGCCTCGCTTCGATATCGTACATTAAAGCTGTTTCTTTATGTGGTAAAATTGACATATTGGAATTAAATCAGACATTTATTTAGAAATTGTATTCCAAAAAATCCTAATTGGTTGAATGCACAGAAAAGCTTCAAATTGGCATGAGTTACATGTATTTGGTGTAACGAGAGGATAATAATCGCTGTTGAAATGTGTTGCCCAATCCCATTCCTTATGACCATACATACACTTGACGAATGTTCACACTTTTAGAACTATAATAAACCAGGAACATAATCATCTCAACTCAATAAAACTGTTAAGATAGCATATGTTGGTGATTGTCTTTAATACAGAAGAAGAAAAACCAAGTTCTACGTGATAATCATTGATGCGTGACGAAAATGACAAAATCATTTTTTCTCGTGCTCACACCTCAAATATGTGTAAATGTGTTTAAATCATTTCATACATGATTAACATTCGACCCCCAAACATAAAGCCATACAAATAGTTCGTATCATTTGACGCAAATGACGCTTGAGGAGTGCGCAAGTGCGATATGAATGCTTGAAATTGGCATGCCAACAAGATTGGTAAGATTTAATTCATTAATTGGCTGTTTTGGGGTTCTTAATACATGCACAAACTATTTAGTATGGTCGTTGCATTGTATTCTCGAAAAAGCTGCATGTTTCTATTGACTCGATTTAAAATTGAGACGTCACATGGCAAACATGGCGTCATTTACATTTAGTCCTTAAATTCGTCAAAACATGTTTATTGCAACATCTGACTGATGGTTGTATCACTTAAAGATTGTGAAATAATGTGGAATTGTTGAATTCAACAGAATAAGTCCATTTCTTTGTATGGAGCAATTTGAAGTTGAGCATGGAAGTAACTTTCCATAGGTATTTGTCATCCGAATTACTACTAGAATTTAACAAAAACTCACTTTTTTCGATCAATCATGTATTTTGTAAGATATGAGCCTATTCTCATCACATGGAATTTGATTTTGATGCAATTTCCTATTTAGGTTGCACGATTGAATGCCCGCCTTGTAGCCCGGACCGAAATCCGATATAATACGTCTGGGATAAGTTAGGGCGACGCATCCGAGCACGACGGCATCACCAGAACGTACAGGAACTCACAACGAACCCTTTAATAGAATGGAATGCACTCTAGCAGCAATTGGTACACAACATTATCAATTTAATGCCTCAGAAGATGTCAGGCTATCATCAGGGCAGATGGTGGTCATACATAATATTGATGTGCGACTTTGTTGTTTTAAGCAGTGAACATTTAGGTCATTTTCTAGTATGTTGTTATTATATTTCAGAATGGTGATTAACTCAACTTGATAGACAATAGTTTCCTGATTCCAATGGTATATTCGATTCACTGATAGGTCTAATACTTTTCCTGTTAAATGAAAATTACAAAGTGTGTACTTAGAACATTCGACTAGTGTATATATTTAACTATTTAATGTAATATAAAATATTTAGAAGACATTCTTTGACTTGTCACCAATTCAGTTATGCTAGTTGAACTACTGTATATTTGATGCTAGAAACCAGGTGCTTATCGTATACAAGTGCTGTCTAGTTAGCGGAGACAATTTGTAACATGGCTTTAAGTATTAATATTGCCCATAGTGTTCGATTGAAATTTCAGTTTCAAAATTGCCTTAGGGGTTAATTTTAAAGTTGACCCTCATGATGGTTGATGAGAGTTGTTTTAAGCTTCCAGTTGAGGCGAAAATGTGTTAACATATGTTTTCTGCTAGCAACATGGGAAATTAGTCAACAAGTGTTAATTTCGAAATTTGTAAATTATCATCAACATTAAAAATAGATTTTCGTTAAAAAATTGTTGAAGCAATCTTATAGATGTACGGAACGACTCGCCGAAAACAATTCCTAACTGGTATTAGTATTTTGTTTGAATGCTTTATAGTAAAACATTATCTTAGTATTCGGTATAGGGGTAAATACGGACCAAAACAGCTATTGAAAGGTATTTTACAAACACAATTCCTTTTAATTAGTGACTTTGTTTGGGATACCAATAAAGCATAGTTGTAATTACGCATCCAAGGACAAACCACTTCAATATCGTTTGTGAAAGGTTAAACGCATAATTCCGTATACTTCAGTAATACCATATTATCAATTGCACTTCACAGACAAATCAAACGTGTTCAGCACATTGACGGAAATGTTTTCATGGCGTTAATTATAATTTAAACAATGATGATTTGAAGGACAAAATACAATGTGATTAATTATTTTTATCAGAAACCTCATCTAATTTAAATTCATCTAACTGACGTGTTTCTTTTTTTACAATTCCGACACTTCATTTCTTGAATTCAGCATTACCGGAAATCCCAAATGGACAGACATGTTACTGAGACACAATTCTTGACAACTTTCAAACCCATACACTTTTTGTTACATTTACAACAAAAACCCTTGATTACTTGAATCTCCAAACAAACAAGCGGCTAAAAAAATAGAAAATCTCATTAAACGCACAAGGCCGAAATGTGTATATAACTATAAGACAAATGATCGCAACAAACACAAATTGAAGTGCCAAATTACAATCCACGATAGTTGAGGCAATTTTACATCAACAAGAATGTAACGCATACGTCAATGACACATTTGTACAACAATCTGCTTGCAACGTCTAATCAGCATCAAACTTATTCCGAGAGAGAATATGGTGGCTTTATTAATGAACAAAGGCCATTATACTGGTGGGAGCCAAACCAACAATTAGCTACAACTAGCCAACCTAACCAAACTTATCAAGATTGAAGCAGTAAATGATGTGTCTATGATATGTAGAGCGGAACGTTTTTCGCATGGTCAACCTGTATCAGTATCACCATGATCTGATTAAGCGATAAATTGTATGATTTTAAATTGGATATTGGTATTTGAGGGGATACATTAAATTATTTTAAAAAAATCTTAACGGAAAAAATATCAAATAGTTGCCTGGAGAGTGGCAACGTATTGGGTCTCAACAGAACACAATAAACAATCCATACATATTTATGTTAAGACCTGCTTACGAATGCTTCACACAATCAACCTCCAATATAAAACATAAATTTCAAAAGCGTAAATCCAACAACTAGCAGTATTATTATTTTGTATATGTACCACACTGCAAAGCAGAAACACTTGTTAGGTATAAACGAATATCTCCCACTAATATATAGCACCATGAAAATAACTGGCCACCCGGACCATTCGACTCAGACACACGCTTATACTACGCATCACTTAACACAATCGCGTGCATTAAGAATATCAACTTTAACCTTTCATGATAACAAGCATTTCTCGTTATTGAGCCAGAATTATTCACAATAGGCTGATTAGGAATTTGTAAAATGTCAATTTATTCTCAATAGAGAAACATTATGCCCTTCCATTGCTAGATGGAACAGTCATAGTAATGTCAATAACAAATTATTACAAAATGCCATATAATGGAATACGTACTAAATGCCGGATTCAGTTTATAATTGGCTACTCTCGGAACGTACATCGTTACTACGAACCGACAGTATTTTGTTTGATCACCGCAAACACAACTTCTATGCTATTTTCTGCTTACTACCGTCTGTCGTCCTTTGTAACGCAAACAATATAATGTACAATGGTTCATGTTCAACTGAGTAGATTTGTATATTTCGTGGAATTTAATGATAGTTAATTACTCAGAAAAAAAGAAACAATACTTGCGTTTCTTGGATTTTAATAGATATAGTTAATTACACAGGAAAAAAGACTAAATACAAATAAAGTTTAATACAGTTTGCGTAGTTATGTTTTGACGTGAAACATTGCCATGGCTGGATATATATTATTGCTGAGTACACCTACATGTCTTTATACTAGACTATATAAATAGTCTTTGATTTGCCGGTTCTTTAAATTTCGTAAAATTTGATAACAAACATGTAGTAGACATTTATAGCGGTCGTAAATAGTACATGTATATATGGTATTTAATGCATTAAAAGGAACTTTAGCTTTTTAAGTCCATCGAGAGTCAATTTATTGCGTGGATTGACTTACGTCGACCAGTTCACCCACCGAGACATCAACGTAGTCCTCAAACAAATAATAGTTATACTTTACAACACTGAAGTTGCATTGAATAACAACCCGCATATGATGCATGCAATGTCATCTGAAATTATGAAATAAGCTTTATTGTCCTTATGATATTGTTTAATTATAACAATATCAAATTATGAGAAATTCTGTCCTTGCGCCGTTTTTATTGTTATTTTGTTATTGTGGTTGTGTGTATTCAGTAGCGGCTTTATAAACAAGAAACTTGGCAATTATACAAATACATATGCTGAAACATACGGTTCTATGTGAAACAAAACTACCTCTTTAAACGGTGACATGCATTTCTGTAACGTTTGGCGACCATCGCTAAATTATCGAGAAAATATTGTGATTAACCACAATTAATCACAATGAAGCTTTGACCACTGACTACTAACCAGCTTTGGTATCAGTCACACGAACACAACTTTGATCACTACACCATTGTATTTAAGTCAGTCAGTAATTGGTTTCAAACTCTGACCACTTAACCATTACATTGGAATCAACCACATGCATAAAACTTTGACAACTAAACAATTGCACTTGGCTAATTCGTAAATATATTTGAAGCAATCATAAATATATGAAATTCTACATTGGTTCACAACACACCATGAATGTTGTACATGTATTGACATATAGAGAATCTGGCGACAATCATGTTTGTAGATAAATGATAACGATGAGACACTGTATGTATACAAGTAGTGGTGTTCTTTCATCATCAACAAACTCAATGAAAATTTATCGATATATCAGCCAGCGAGTTGATGTGTCGCACGGTATTGTCATGCATTCAAATGTAAACAATTTATGTCAACAAAACACTGAAACGGTGATTAAACTATTCTATTATTCTATTGTTCATGTCATCCATTATATTTAATATTGGACGGCTATAGTCCGCCCAGGATAATGTGATATTTACAAACATGAATCGGTTTGGTCAACTGTGGAAAAATTGGTTTTACAAATCACTTAAATAAACAGATATGGTCAGTATTGTACTAAAATCATCACTGATAATTAGTGCATATAATTGTAATCCACCTTTGTGGACTATACCACATTTGCCCGCCTTTCACATTATCCTGGGCGCACTATAGCAATGACTTTACCAACATAATAGTTTTGCTTAACTGTACAGTATGACAATAAAAATGTGGACATCGGCAAGGAAACAAAGTTGAAAAAAACGAAAACAATGAATAATTTGCACCTTTAGTGGGATTCAGCTTTGTACAAATTCCATGTGCATAAAGTATTCAATTTCTAACATAACACTTGAGATTCGCCTTCTGTGTGTATAATAGGATTACCGTTTTAAATTATGCTATAAAATATGGCTGTTCCTAAAAATAATTAATTCGATTGAACTATACAGACAAAAATGTGATTTACCCGATGGGGACAGGATACCACTTTAACAGCTAAGCTAACAAATACTCAAATGAAGTACCATAATTATACAAAATTATAAAAAAAAAAACTTCAGAATGTCCAAACGTTTCTATCTTTGCCAAGCATGACTTTAATGCGGCATTCATGATTAGCGAACAGCACGGTGGTGACATTTAAAGCGATGTTTGGAATATTAATGACATTTCCTATCTGTAGATTGTGAATGATATTCTTATTAAAACATACCGAGTCATGGATCAATAGATGTCAATGATGCATAATTCATGTCCGTCAATAACAAGCATGTCCAATGCCTCAAACAATGTCTTATCTCTTCAATTGCATTACATTTTTTCCAGATTTGGGGGCACCACTTTTTATCAGAGAAAATTTTGAATACTTGAAATATCAGCTTTAATGAATCCGTTTGTTTTCGATTATTAAACGTCAAGTCGATTCTTCAAGATAATTTGTCTTAATGACTAGTTTTTGACGTGTGTTTGTTTTTTGTTGCTAATTTGTTTCAGCGATTCAGCAATTGACGTTATCTTTAGCCCTCAAGTTCTTATTTGTCCTTTTTGTTTTCTTAATTTGTGGCATAAATATTGCTAAGAATAAACACACACACTACTTGCTAATTCGATGCCATGAAACATAACTAAGAATAAAAAAGAAAACAAACCACGACTATTTCACATTTCATGGCCAAAAAAGTATTCCCAGTGACAACTTTCTCATATATATTGGTAAATGAAGGAGATTTATATCAGTTGAATATCATTAACTTCACAAACCGCAGTGAGAACACGTTAAGGCGTCCGACCCGACGTTTCAAAGTCCCATAGGATCTTTCAGTCTTAAAGCATCATAAAAATTGCATTGATAACCATTTTATCATATAGTTATTAACATGGATCAACCTCTAAATCGTTAATCAAAATATAAAATGACCTTTGGGACCATTACACTAGAACGTTCGAGTTGTTTACTGTATTAAGAACGCTTAGGTGACTTCGATATCATGTGCGTCTTGATTTAACGCAGAAAGTCATTATATTATATGTACATCCACAAGGGATTTGGCTGACGCTACACACACATATCCATGATCTTAAATTATGCTGTACGTAATAAACATTTAGCTACTCCACAAGGATATCTGACAAGAATCTAATTGTCGCACGCAAAATGTATCTTGTGTTCCTAGTTACAGCTTACAAAAGTCAATACATGAATCTACTGACGAAATAACAGGAATTGTTGAGCTATTTAATTCATCACTTGTACATCGATAAAAAGTTAAATACCCAGTTAAATTATATTAACAGACGTACGTTTGCTCAGTCGACTGGGAATTGAACGTTCCCGCACAATCATTGAGTCGCAAGTCGGTTGATGACAACCTTAAATGGAGCATTGAAATTTAGCAATGGCGTAGACGAGGGTCCAACCCTGGATGTCTCGATCACAATGTGCTCGGCCTACCACTAGAAATCAATAGTTATATCCGTCTTACGTTTACTGAACAAAACAGGTTAAGAAAACGTCGTGCAAATATTCAAATATGTAATATTCTGCTAAATTTTGAAAGATGCATGCGTTGAATTTTAATGAGTGGCATACTACCGTTTTGTTCAGGTACATGTTTCTGATAAGCACTTATGGCTAACAGAACGAAATAACATAGCAATTAATGCCTCCTTTCTATTCTCATATTGTGTAAGACCCAAAATGACAAGAAACGGACAGCATTCGATACTGTTATCACAGATGTTTGAATTTATCACACATTTTTAAGTAAGGTTGGGCTTATCAGCACTGAGACATTATGTTTCTGAGAATCCATTCAGTCCATCTTATTCAATTTGTAAAATGTTCACAAGGATTATTTGTTGACCCTTAACACATTTTGAGAAGTATATAACAGATAATGTCTGGCAATACAATGAACCAGCAAATTCCTGCACATCAGTTGAAGTGTATCCCCCAACATTTTTGTCCATTTAGATTATGTATGAGGAAATGATTACATAGACTATATTCCATGCACCGACTTGCATATTGTAAATCATTGTCCTTGTAGTGTATTGGTTTATATACTGATTTATATAACATCAGTATATAAACCAATACACTTCAAGGACAATGATTTACAATATGCAAGTCGGTGCATGGAATATAGTCAATGTAATCATTTCCTCATACATAATGTAAATGGACAAAAATGTTGGGGGATACACTTCAATTACAATTTAGTTTATAATTAAGTAGTTGATATAACAGCATTGTGATGAACCATACTGATTTATGTATGATATGCTAACACAAACATAGACAACATGCTAACAGGTTTAAACAATTAATTTGAAAAACGTCTGGGATTTACATATTGCAACGGCTACTGTAAAGTCATTAATTGTCGCCGGTACTAATTTTTGCGGATAATGGAAAAATGTTAATTTGGTGGTTTCTGAAATTCATGATATTCAAATAATAAAAGAAAATCTCTTAATTGTTACGAATTGTTTATGTCATTTATTCTAGGTGATTTAGTTCTGCGATCAAGTTCATCCGCGAGATCAACTAAATTAATACACCGCAAATATTAAGAAAATTACAGTATGTACTTCCAGATAAAATATCAGTGACATTATATCAACTCTCAAAAAACACATCCAAATTTCCTTGATAATTCCAACACCAACGATGGTACCAACTACTAATAAGTGATACAAACACAAATTAACTCGTAACCAATATTTTATTCAGTTCACAAAACCAGCTAAGCCTAGATGTACGGAATCAACAACCACTGCATATTTGCTCTACAACTTAAAGCATGCATGCTATTCTCAACATGTGGGATCATGAACTTTACAGTCAATCACAATAGATGGAACGGTGGCCTAATGGTTAGCGCTGTCGACAAGTAATCCGGAGGTATCTGGTTCGAATTTCGGTCAGGTTACTGAAAATTTCAGAAACGCTTTCAACCCAACTATAGATTAACTGGTTTGAAACCCAGAGGTAGCCTAACGTGTATCGGCACTATACACCAGGTACGTTAAAGAACCAAGGCGTCTATTGGGAAAGAGCAAGGACAGCGCCCGGATTCCTTGTATCACACACAGTTTCTGTCTCTCCCCTCGCAGCCGGTGGTCATTGGACACTTACACAGGAATAAAACCGTATGTCCACGCCCGACGACAGTCTCAGTCCAACGCAAAAAGACAATCAAAACCTCTTTGAGCAGTGACTCCAGAGACAATCGGCTGATCTCGAAATAACTGCACTAGCCGAACGGGCCCAACCAACCGAACCGAGGTCAATATTAATGCACGTAAAGCATAGGCATGTGCAGACATTTAAATAAAAAGAGATCACTCAACCACGGAGTTATATACCAGCCATTGTAATTCCTCGATGCATGAAACACTAAACACAAACTGATATCAGAGTAGAATTTAATCCACGAATAACACTAGTCATGTTGCCTCACTGAAGTCTAGACAAGTTGTTATGTCAAGAGAAAATACATGTTTGTACGTGATGTCGTGTTATTTATTTGAATGTTGTGATTTTTAGTGGGAATTGATTACGTTCCTGAAAAATCTATTCAATGTTCTCATACGTTTTGTCATCTGCTGTAATAACATGACGTATTTTGCCAATAATGGAAGTCGTTGAACGAGACGATGTAATCAACCACTTACAAACAATATTTGCATTTTGCATTGACAACATCATTGCCTAGCAACGGTTTATGACAATTTATTGATGGAACATCATGTAAATAAGCATTAGGCGTAATTATGCTTGAACAGAACCACATTTATTGCATATTACTCATTGTTATTCATTACGTCAAATAAACGGTGTCTTGGTAGTCCGACCGTATTGTTTTAAGTTCGTCCTTGATTGAATGTTTTGCATTACACTACTCAGCATAGTAGGTAGACTAATATAGTTGTACAAGAATACATATTCTTTGTATTATTACTAGTACTAATGTAAAAACTATTATTGTATGACTGAATCCCCACACGTCGTATTATATACTAGTAATTAAACAGTATGTATGAAAGTGACCTCAAATGATATGGTCGAAACTGATTGAATAGCAATGCAGTCGAATTTTGCCGAAATCTCGGGCGTTACAATGGCACACACAGTCTTTCGTACATAATCTACATTTCTGTCTACGAACATATATCTTATTCATTTATTCTCCACATAAAAACCCGAATAGCAATTGAGTCGATTTTTGGCGACATCTCTGACATGCCATGACGTTATGATGGCACATACAGGCTTCCGTACATAGTAGTACATAATCTACATTACTGTCTACAAACATACATCTAATTCATTTATTCTCCACATAAAACCAACATCTAGCGACCAAATTCTTCTAATGTACATACACATTACTTCTTGAGGCAACACTATCAATTGAACAGGATTAGTTTCGGTACTACGTCGTAAAACATTTAAAGACAGTTCATACAATTAAATATCTTGTTAATCAATTAATGCTTGAGACTTTATTTGAGGATTTATTTCTCCAGTTTATTCTATGTTATCAAATTTCTCCAAATATCACACTTCTATCTCAAAGAATTTATCAACATTTATCCATCAGTTTCATTTACATATTTTTTCAGCGGTAATTCGGTGCATACTGTTAAGTTAGTGATGTTTAAGAAGGTTGTATTAACATGAAATAAGTCTGTTAGTTACCCGGATTGCCACTATAATTCCAGATAACTGTTTTCGCGAAAATACGAAAACGTTTCTCGTAACTCGATTTTTGTCGTGTTTACGAGTTAAAACCATTCGCATTTAACTATCCGCTATTTCTAATCTGAACAAGATACTTATTGGCAAAAATGTTTATATCAATTTATTTTAGGTCGATTCTGAAACTTTTTCATCGCCACAATGTAGGCTTCCCTTTTATGCTGAGGGTCTTGCATGGAAATTATTGGTACAATTTTTATTTCGTATTTGGTATGACGCGGCCTTGGTTTGAACCCTGGGCCTCCGCACTAGAATGCGATGTTCAGTCACTAGGCTATCGAGGAGGCGGTACAAATGTAGTAGATCTAATCGAGCGTTCGTAACAAACAGCGAATAGGTGAGATCAATGTTGCTGTTCGTTTTGTTGTTGTAGATGTTTCTACATCTATCGAAATAAGACCTGAAGTCGGTAATGCTTGTACGAGTTCAAATTTGATTTCTGTCAATGTCATTAAATCTTGATGTCTTTATTTGAAATCCATTGACTTGTCATTTTTTGGGAAAAAAATTAATGATTCCGTTTCCGATTTTGAAATCTCGATAAATCTCAATACGTATAACACATGCTAGCTGCCACACTTCGAGATGGCACATTAAAGCTGCGTAGCAGTGATATGCATGCATTCAATTTCTGTATGTCTAATAATGAATGAATTAATTGGGTACGAAAATATGTTATGTTTCATTTTGGTGGTAAAATCGATATTGGAATTGAATCAGACATTTATTTCGTTATTGTATTCAAATACACTTCCAATTGGTTAAACGCACCGAAAAGCCTCCAATTGGCAAAAGTTTTTTGGTGTAAGGAGAAAGTAATAATCGTTTTCAAAACATGTTGCCCAATGCCATTCCATATGAAAATAAATATATTTTATGTTAATCTA
Organism: Spisula solida; assembly: GCA_947247005.1. Taxonomy (NCBI): domain Eukaryota; kingdom Metazoa; phylum Mollusca; class Bivalvia; order Venerida; family Mactridae; genus Spisula; species Spisula solida. Next base: position 22,308,203 of record OX365960.1, on the reverse strand, counting down.
TTTAATGTAAAATATTTGGAAAAGTTTCTTCGACTTGTCACCAATTCTAGTTGAACTACTGTATATAAGATGCTAGAAACCAGGTGATTATCGTATACAATTACTGTGTAGTTATTGGAGACGATACGTTACAAGGCTTTAGGTATTTCAATATTGCACCCATTGTTCGTATGAAATGCCAGTTTCGAAATTATCTTTGGGGGTTAATTTTGAATATGACACTCATGTACGTTGATGAGGATTGCGAAGGTGATAATGTGTTAAAATATATTTTCTAGTAGAAAATTGGGAAATGTGTATCTATATCGAAATTTGCAAATTATTACCTGCATTAAAGATAGATTTTCGGTAAACAACTTTATAATTTTGTTAACAGACTTACTTCCAAACTGGTATTATATTTGGGATTGAAAGCTTGAATATAAAACTTTATCTAAGAATTCGGTATAGGAGTAAATACGGACCAGAAAGTTTTATCGCATAATTCCGCATCATTCAATAATACCATATTGTCAATTTTACTTCACAGACCAATCAAACATGTTCAGCACATTTACGTAAATGTTTTCATGGTGTTAATTAATGCAAACAATGTGGATTTGAAGGAACATATACAATGTGATTAATTAATTATATCAGAAACTCTAACCCATTAAAGTTCATCAAAATTAAAACAAATACCATTCCGACACTTCATTTTTGAATTGAGCATTACCGCAAATCCCAAATGGACAGACATGTTACTGAGACACAATTCTTGACAAATTCCAAACTCATACACTTTTTGTTACATTTACAACAAAAACCCTTGATTACTTGAAGCTCCAAACAAACAAGCGGCCAAAAAATAGAAAAAATCATTAAACGCACAAGGCCAAAATGTGTATATAACTACAAGACAAATGATCGTACCAAACACGAATTGAAGTGCCAAATTACAATCCACGATAGTTGAGACAATTTTACACCAGCAAGAATATAACGCATTCGTCAATGACACATTTGTACAACAATCTGCTTGTAACGTCTAATCAGCATAAAACTTATTCCGAGAGAGAATATGGTGGCTTAATTAATGAACAAAGGTCATTATACTGGTGGGAGCCAAATCAACAATAAGATACAGATAGCCAACCTAACCAAACTGATCAAAGATTGAAGGAGGACATGATTTATCGATGAGAGGTTGAGCCGGAAGTGTTTCATATGAGCACTGAGAAGATATGGTCAACCTGTCTAGGAAACACATTCTTATGTACGTGCTTAAACGCTGATCCGTATATTTTAAATGCGACTTGCGGGAATACCTTACATTTCTTTTTAAAAATTCTTAACGAAAAAATTATTAAATGGTTGCCTGAAGAGTGGCATCGTACTTTATTTCAACAGAACACATTTAACAATCCATACATATTTATGTTTAGACCTGCTTACGAACGTTTCGCAACATAAACATCCAATATAAATATCAAACATAAAGTCATAAAGCGTAAATCCAACAACTAGCGAAATAATTATTATCTACATGCACCACAACGTAATGTAAAGCACTTGTAAGGTAGAAACGAATATCTCCACTAATATATAGCACCATGAAAATAACTGTTTACCCGGACCATCCGACTCAGTCACACGCGTATACTACGCATCACTTAACACAATCGCGTGCATTAATAATATCAACTTTAACCTTTCATGCTAACGAGCATTGCTCGTTATTGATGCAGAATGATTCACAATCGGCTGATTAGGAATTTGTAAAAATGTCAATTTATTCTCAATAGAGAAACATAATACCCTCATACTGCTTGATGGGACAGTCATAGTAAATGTCAATAACAAATTATTACAAAATGCCATATAAGGAATTACGTACTAATTGCCGGATTCCGTTTATAATTGGCTGCTCTCGTAACGTTCATCGTTACTACCCACTGACAGTATTTTGTTTGATCACCGCAAACACAACATGTTCCTGCTACTGTCTGCTTACTAAGGTATGTTGTCGATTATTACGCAAACAATAAATGTACAATGTTTCATGTTTGTGGATTTTCACAATTCTTGGAATTTAATAACAGTTTTAAAATTACCCAGCAAAAATGACAAATACAAATACGTTCAATATAGTTTTTATGTTTTGTCGTGAAAACTGTCATAGCCAGATCTTTAATATTGCTGAGTATATCTATTTAAATTAGACTATTTATAATAGTCTTTGGCTAGCGGGTATTTTACATTTCGAGGAATTGGATACGTAGTAATTTAAATGCGATCGTAAATAGTGCATATTGTCTTTAATGCATTAAAAGGAACGTTCGCTTCTTAAATTCAGACGTGTTCATTCCATACCTGTGTTTGTACTTTACTTTTGATTGTTTCCAACCAGGTATGTGTATTTCACTACGACGCAAATGAACTGCATTGACGGGGGAACACAAATATAAAAGGAACTTTCGCTTCTTAAGTACATCAAGGATCGAATAATTGTTTGGATCGAATATCGTTGTCCAGTTCACCCGCCGCGACATCAACGAGGCCCTAAAACAAATTTAATTATTTTACAACCATCAAGTTGCATGGAACAACCCGCATACAGTGCATGCAATGTCATCAGGAATAATGAAATAATCGTTATTGTCCGCATGACATTGTTTATTAATAACAATATCAAATTATGAGAAAGTCTGTCCTTGCAGGATTTTTATTGTTATTCTGCTATTGTGGTTGTGTGTATATGTATTCAGTAACGGATTTTTAAACACAAAACTTGGCAATTATACAAAGACAAACGTTCAATCAAGGGCAATGTGTCTGCTATAACTTACAGTTCAATGTAAAACAAAACCACAGGAATACTTCCTCAATTAATAACAGGCATTTCTGTAACATTTCGCGACCATCACTAAATTACGAGGAGCTTCAGAGAAAATATGTTGTTGTTCACGTCCTTAGATCTTAATCTTCAAGAGGCGAACATCATGACCACTAAAAATTGTGATCAGTCGCAAGTATAACACTTTGACCACTGACTACTAGACCATTGCTTTGGTTTCAGTCACACGTATAAAACTCTGATCACTAATTCATTGATTTGGATCATTCCTAAATATATATTTAAACCAACCACTTGCATATGAAATTCTACATTGGTTTATAACTCACCGTGAATGTTGTCCATGTATTGACACATAGAGAATCTAGCGACAATAATGTTTGTAGATAAATAATAAAGATGAGACATTGGATGTATACAAGCATTGGTTTTCCTATTTTGAAAACAACCTCAATGAAAATATTATCGATATATTAATAGGCAGCAAGCGAGTGAGGTGTCGTACGGTATTGTCATGCATTCAAATATAAACAATTTATGTCAACAAAACACTGAAACAGTGATTGATCTATTTTATTGTTAATGTCATCCATTATGAGTAAACTTGGACATCTAGCAATGGCAATACCTTAGTATAGTTTTGCTCAACAGTACAATAAGACAATAAAAATATGGACATCGACAAGGAAACACAAACGAAAACCACGGATACAAATAAATAGTTTGCACTTGTGGTAGGATTCATATAGCTCCGTTAAAATTGCCTGTGCATAAAGTATTCAATAACACTTAACATTCGCCTTCATTGTGTATATTGTACTTACCGTTTTAGATTATGCAATAAAATATGTCTGTCCCAAAACTAATGGACTCGTTCACCTATACGGACAAAATTGTAATATACCCGCCGGGGACAGGATACCACTTTAACAACTAAGCTAACAAATAAACACATCAAGTACTGTGTTTTGATTAAAGTTACAAGGGTCATTCTGAAAGTTCTGTAAACTGAGCGATAACTTTACATTGGTAATTCTAGCTGAAAGGTTGGTCTTTTAGAAAATGTTTACCTTTAAAAAATATGACAAACCAATGTAAAGTTATCGCTCAGGTATCAGAACTTTCAGAATGCTCCTCCTATCTGTCACAACCGCGTAAACAAACTTTGAACACGATCGATTTTTACAGGGGTTTCAGACCTAAATTCTAATATCTTTGAATCGACAGTTATTGTACAGAACTTACAAAAACAACATCAGAATTTCCTAACGTATCTATCTCTGCCAAACATGACTTTAATGCGGCATTCCTGATTAGCGAACAGCACGTTGCCGACATTTAAAGCCATGTTTGGAATATTAATGACATTTCCTATCTGTAGATCCTGAATGATCTTCTTATTAAAATATAACGAGTCATGGATCAATAGATGTTAATAATGCATAATTCATGTCCGTCAACAATCAGCATGTCCAATGCCTCAAACAATGTCTTATCAGTCTAATTGCATTATATTTTTTCCTGATTTGGGGCAATTTTTATCAGAGAAGATTTCGAATACTTGGAATATCAGCTTTAATGAATGCGTTTGTTTTCGATTATTAAACGTCAAGTCGATGTTTCATGATGATTTGTTTCAATGACGAGATTTTGTGTGTGTTTTTTTTGTTTCTAATTTGTTTTAACGAATCAGACAATGACGTTATCTTTGGCGCTCAAGTTCTTTTTTTTCGTAATTTGCGGCCGGGAAATATTACTAAGAAAAAGCACACACTATTTGCTAATTCGATGCCATGAAACATAACTTAGAATAAAAACGAAAACCAACCACGATTGTTTCCCAATTTATGGCCACGAAATTTAACTTAGTAATTTTCTAAAAGGTATTCCCAGTGACAACTTTCTCACACATTTTGGCGAATGAAAGAGATTCATATCAGTTGTATATCATTAACTTTCTAAATCGCAGTTAGAACGTGTTAAGACGTCAAAACCCGAGGTTTTGAGGTCCCATAGGATCTTTCTGTCTTAAAGCATTGTAAAAATTGCATTGATAACTATTTTATCATTTAGTTAATAACCTTAACCAACCTCTATATCGTTCATCAAAAAATAAATATACCTTTGGGACCATTACACTAGAACGTTCGAGTTGTTTACTGTATTATGAACGCTTAGGTGACTTCCATATCATGTGCCTCTTGGTTTAACGCAGAAAATCATTATATTGTATGAACATACACAAGGGATTTGGCTGACGCTACACACACATATCCATGATCTTAAATTGTGTAGTACGTAATAAACATTTAGCTACTCCACAAGGGTATCAGACAAGAATCTAATCGCCGCATGCAAAATGTATCTTGTTTTCCTAGTTAAAACTTACAACATTCAATCCATGAATCAAGTGACGACAAAATTGGAATTGTTGAGCTAGTTTATTCATTACATGTACACCGTTAAAAAGGTAAAATACCCAGTTAAAATATATGTTCTTTCAGTCGACTGAAAATTGAACGTCTCCCGCACAATCATCGAGTGGCAACTGGGCTGATGACGGTGTTAAATGGAGCATTGTGTGCTATTATTGCTCATGAAAGTAAGCAATGGAGTAGATGAGGGTCGAACCTTGGACGCCTCGATCCCAATGTGCTCGCTCGCCCTATCCCTAGATATCTATATTTATGCCCGTCTTATGTCTACTAAACATAACAAGTAAAGAAACCGTTGTGCAAATATGAAAATATCATATAATCTTCAGCTTAATTTCGAAAGATTCATGCGTTGCATTTGGTATGCATTGACATAACATAGTTTTTTCAGGTACATATATCTTGGCTAACATAAAAAATAACATGGAAATGTGTGCCTCATTTCTATTTTCATATTGTGTAAGGCCCAAAATGACAAGAAACGGACAGAATTATGTTATCACAGATATTTGAATTACGCTCAGACGTTTTAGTAAGGTCGGGCCTATCAGCACTGAGACATTGTAAAATGTTTACAAGGATTATTTGTTGACCCGTAACACATTTTGAGAAGTATATAACAGATAATGTCTGTCAATACTATGAACCAGAAAATTCATTCGTGGATACCGAGTCAATATCAGCATATAAACCAATACACTACAAGGAAATGCGTTTACAATATGCAAGTAGGTGCATGAAAAATAGTCTATGGAATCATTTCCTCATACATAATGTAAATGGACAAAGATGTTGGGGGATACACTTCAATTATAACTGAGTTTATAGTAGAGTTGGATACAATAGCATAGTGATGAACCATACTGATTTATGTATGGTATGCTAACACAAACATAGACAGAATGCTAACAGGTTTAGAATTTTAATTTGAAAAATGTCAGCGATTTACATATTTCGACTGCTATGAACTTCCAGATAAAATATCAGTGACATTATATCGACTCTCCAAAAACACATCCAAATTTCCTTGATAATTTCAACACCAACGATGGTACTAACTACCAAGTAATAATAAGTGATACTGACACAAACTTTCAAAGTCCAAAATTTAACTCATAACCAAGATTTACCATATATTCAGTTCACCAAACCAGCTAACCTAGATGTCCAGGAATTAACAACCACTGCAAACTTGCTCTAGAACTTAAAGCATACATACTATTCTCAACAGGCGCTGTCGACAACTTATCCGGAGGTATCTGGTTCGAATTTCGGCCAGGTTACTGAACATTTCAGAAACGCTATCAACCCAACTATAGATTAACTGGTTTGAAACCCAGAGGTAGCCTCACGTGTATCGGTACTATACACCAGGCACGTTAAAGAACCAAGGCGTCTATTCGGAAAGGGCAAGGGCATTGACCGGATTCCTCGTATCACACACAATTTCTATCTCTCCTCTCGCAGCCGGGGGTATTTGGCCAACTAAGCAGGAATAAAACCGAATGTCAATGCCCTACGGCTGTCTCAGTCAAACGCGAAAAAGACAACCATAACCACTGTGAGCACTGACTCAAGAGAAAATCGGCTCATCCAGAAACTGCACTAACTGAACAGGCCTGAACAGCGTTATATATGGGCAATATTAATGCAAGTAGAACATAAACATGTGCAGACATTGCACGAAAAAGAGATTGCTGAACGCGTCCAAATAAAACCACTGATATACCAGCCATTAATATGGGGTCAATATTAATGCAAGTAGAACATAATCATGTGCATATGGAAAAGAGATCGCTCAACGCGACCAAGCAAACAAACCGACTGAGTGATATATCAGCCATTATAATTCCACGATGCATGAAACAGTAAACACAAACTAATATCAGAGTAGAATTTAATCCACGAACAACACTCGTCATGTTGCCTCACTGAAGTCTAGACAAGTTGTTATGTCAAGAGAACACACATGTGTGTATGTGAAGCTGTGTTATTTGTTTGAATGTTGTGATTTTAAGTGGGAATTTATTACGTTTCTGACAAATCTATCCAATGTTCTCATACGTTTTGCCATCTGTTGTAATAACATGACGTATTTCGCCAATAATGGAAGTCGTTGAACGAGACGATGTAATCAACCACTTACAAACAATATTTGCATTTTGCATTGACAGCATCATTGCCTAGCGACGGTATATGACGATTTATTGATGGAACATCATGTAAATAAGTATTTGGCATAATTATGCTTAAACGGGAAACATATATATTGCAAATTACTCATTATTATTCATTACGTCAAATATACGGTGTCTTGGTAGTCCGACCGCATTGTTTTAAGTTCGTCCTTAATTGACTGTTTTGCATTACTCTACTCAGCAAATTAGGTACACTAATATTGTTATGAAAACATACATATTCCTTGTAGTATTGCTAGTATTGATGTAAACTATTAATCTGTGGCTTAACTCTGTCGTATCATATAGGTAGAATGTACATGAATGTATAAAAGTGACGACAAATAATAAGCGTGAAACTGCCTGAATAGCAAATGATGCTGCGTTTGGCGACATCTCTGACATGCAATGGTGTTATGATTGCACGTACAAGCTTTCGTACATATTCGTACATAATCTACATTACTGTCTATGAACACATATCTTATTCATTTACTATCCACCTAAAACCAACATCTTGGGAAAAACTTCTTCTAATGTCACCAACATTAGTTCCTGAGGCAATAATATCTATTAAACGGGATTAGTTTCGGTAATAAAACTTTTAAAGACAATTCATATAATTAAATCCCTTGTTAATCTATTAATGCTCGAGGCTTTATTTGAGGATTTATTTCTTCAGTTTATTTTAGGTTGTTATCAATTTTCTCCAAATATCACTCTTCTATCTCAACTGATTTATCAACATTCATCAGTTTCAATTACATTTCTTTAAGCGGAAGTTCGATGTATACTGTTAGGTTACTAATATTTTAGAAGGTTGTATTAACACGAGACAAGTCTATTAGTTACCAGGATTGCTACAAAAATACGTAAACGTTTCTGGTAACTCGAGTGTTATCGTGTTAACGAGTTAAAACATTTAGCGTTTAACTATCAATCCGCTATTGTTAAATATGGACTAGATACGTATTGGCACCAATGTTTATATAAATGTTTTAGGTCGATACTGAAACTTTTTCCAACCTGTGTTAATCACTCTCGACATCTCTTTCCTGGTGTTATCCATCGCCACAATGCTAGCTTCCCGTTTATGCTGAGCGTCTTGCATGGGAGGTACTGGTACCACTTTATTTCGTATTCGGTATGACGCGGCCTTGAATTGAACCCCGGCCTCCCGCACTCGAAGCGGACACTCAAACACTAGGCTGTTGATGAGGCGGTACAAATGTAATAGATCTAACAGATCTGATGTAACAAACGACGAATATATGAGATTTATTTTGCTGTTTTTATTGTTTTTGTAGATGTTTCTATTAATATCAAATATTGGCATGAAGAAGCGTGAAGCTAGTATGAGTTCAAATTTGATTTGTGTCAACGTCATTAAAACCTTGATGTCTATATTTTAAAACCATTTACTTGTCGTTTTTGTGAAAAAAATCAATGATTCCGTCGAGAATCTCCAGAAATCTGAATACATATACATACTGTAGCGCACAGACAATTCAAATTCACACAGAAACGACAGCAGCGCCTAGCCATCCACACAACACGTGTTTCCTGCCAGGCTTCGATCTCGCACCTTAAAGCTGCTATTTCTTTTTTGTTGTAAAATTGACATTCTATTTCGTGTTTGATGGTAAAATTTACGAATTATTTCGCAATTGTACTCAAATGCACGTCCCCCAATTAGTTGAAAGCACTGAAAAGCTTCAAATTGGCATCAGTTATTTGGTGTATGACACAATGTAGGTTGATGAAAATTATTTTAAGCTTTTAATTATTGTGAGAATGTGTTAAAATATGTTTTCTAGCAGAAAAGTGGAAAAGTCAACAAATTGCAAATTATTACCTACATTATTTAAAGAGATGTCTTCGGTAAAACAATTTAATAATTTTGTTAAAAAATCTTGAAGAACTGGTATTAGTATTTTGTTTGAAATTATAAAAAATCTTTATCTTAGAATTTGGTATAGGAGTAAATACGGACCAGAACTGCTCTTGGGAGGTATTTCACAAACAAAATCCCTTTAAAAAGTGACATTCTATGGATTTGGATCTCAATAAAGCATAGTTGTTATTACGCATTCAAGGACAATCCACATCCATGTCATTTGTGAAAGTTTAAACGCATAATTCAATAATACCATATTGTCAATTCCACTTCACAGACCAATCAAACATGTTTAGCACATTGACGGAAATATTTTCATGGCGATAATTATAATGTTAACAATGAGGATTTGACGGAGCATATACAATGAGGGTAATTATTTTATCAGAAACCCTAACCAATTAAAACTCATCGAAATGGAAAAATGACGTATTTCCATTTTTGCAATTCCGACACTTCATTTCTTGAATTGAGTATAACCGCAAATCCTAAATGGACAGACATGTTACTAAGACACAATTCTTGACAAATTCCAAACTCATTCACTTTTTGTTACATTTACAACAAAAACCCTTGATTACTTGAATCTCCAAACAAACAAGCAGCTAAAAATAGAAAATCTCATTAAACGCACAAGGCCGAAATGTGTATATAACTACAAGACAAATGATCGTACCAAACACAAATTGAAGTGCCAAATTACAATCCACGATAGTTGAGGCAATTTTACATCAACAAGAATGTACCGCATTCGTCAATGACACATTTGTACAACAAGCTGCTTGCAACGTCTAATCAGCATCAAACTTATTCCGGGAGAGAATATGATGGCTTTATTAATGAACAAAGGCAATTATACTGGTGGGAGCCAAACCAACAATAAGCTACAGATAGCCAACCTAACCATACTTATCAAAGATTGACGGAAGGAGGACATGAATTGTCTATGATATGTTGAGCCGTGTTTCACATGAGCACTGAGAAGATATGGTCAGCCTTAAGCGCTGATCCGTGTATTTTAAATGTGACTTGCGGGGATACCTTAAAATTCTTTTTAAAAATTCTTAACGATAAACTTATCAAATGGTTGCCTGAAGAATGGAAACGTAGTGTGTGTTTACAGAAAACATTAAACATTCCATACATACGTATCTATATTTCGACTTGCTTAACGAACGGTATATCAATAAAATCAATCTCCAATATAAAACATCAATTCCAAAAGCGTAAATCCAACCACTGGTCGCATTATCATTTGCTACATGTACCACAATGCAATGCAAAAACACTTGTTAGGTAGAAACGAATAATTCCGCTAATATATAACAACATCAAAATAACTGGCTACCCCGACCATCCGACTCAGTCACACATGTTTACTACGCAGCACTTACAGTAACACAATCGCGTGCATTAATAATATCAACTTTAACCTTTCATGCTAACGAGTATTGCTCGTTATTGATGCAGAATGATTCACAATGGGCTGATTAGGAATTTGTAAAAATGTCAATTTATTCTCAATAGAGAAACATAATGCCCTCATACTGCTAGATGGGACAGTCATGGTAAATGTCAATAACAAATTATTACAAATTGCCATATAAGGAATTACGTACTAATTGCCGGATTTCGTTTATAATTGGTTACTCTCGGAACGTACATCGTTACAACCAACCGACAGTATTTTGTTTGATCACCGCAAACAGAACATGTATATGCTATATTCTGCTCACTACTGTTATGCAAACAATATCATGAAGAGTAGTTCATGTTTGTGGATTTTTACTTTTCGTGGAATCTAATAACAGTTAATTACGCAGATAAAATGACTAGATACTAACGTTTCTTGGATATTAATAAAACACATTTGTTAATTACAAAATACTAAATATTAAAATTCGTTTAATACAGTTTGCGTATTTCTGTTTTGACGAGAAACATTGCCATGGCTGGATATATACTATTGCTGAGTACACCTACATGTGTTTATACCAGACTATATAAATTGTCTTTGGCTTGCCGGGTTTTTACATTTCGTGAAATTTGATAACATACATGTAATAGACATTTAAAGCGGTCGTAAATAGTATACATGTACTAGTATACGGTATTTAATGCATTTAAAAAACTTTAGCTTTTTAAGTCCATCGAGAGTCAATTTATTGCGTGGATTGACTATCGTTGTCCAGTTCACCCACCGAGACATCAACGTAGTCCTCAAATGAATAATAGAAATTTTACAACACTCACGTTGGATTGAATAACAACCCGCATACAATGCATGCAATGTCATCTGGAATAATAAAATAATCTTTATTGTCCGCATGACATTGTTTATTTATAAAAATATCAAATTATGAGAAATTCTGTCCTTACACAATTTTTATAGTTATTCTGCGATTGTGGTTGTTTGTTCACATGTATTCAGTTGCGGAATTTTAAACACAAAACTTGGCAATCATACAAAGACAAATGTTCAAGCAAGGGCTATATTTCTGCTATAACTTACAGGCATTTCTGTAACATTTCGCGACCATCACTAAATTACGAGGAGCTTCAGAGAAAATATGTTGTTGTTCACGTTCTAAGATCTTAATCTTCAACATCCCATACAAGAGGCGAACATCCTGACCACTAAACATTGTGACCAGTCGCAAGTATAACACTTTGACCACTGACTACTAGACCATTGCTTTGGTTTCAGTCACACGTATAAAAATCTGACCACTAAATCATTAATTTGGATCATTCATAAACTATATTTAAACCAACCACTTGCATATGAAATTCTACATTTGGTTTATAACTCACCGTGAATGTTGTCCATGTATTGACACATAGAGAATCTAGCGACAATAATGTTTGTAGATAAATAATAACGATGAGACATTGGATGTATACAAGCATTGGTTTTCCTCTTTTAAAAACAACCTCAATAAAAATATTATCGATATATCAATAGGCAGCAAGCGAGTGAGGTGTCGTACGGTATTGTCATGCATTCCAATGTAAACAATTTATGTCAACAAAACACTGTAGCAGTGATTAAACTATTCTATTGTTCATGCCATTCATTATGAGTAAAATTGGACATCTAGCAAGCGCAATACCTTAGTATAGTTTTGCTCAACTGTACGCTAAGACAATAAAAATGTGGGCATCGACAAGGTAACACAAACGAAAACCACGAATACAAATAAATAGTTTGCACTTGTAGTAGGATTCTTATAGCTCCGTAATAATTGCCTGTGCATAAAGTATTCAATTCTAAAATAACACTTAAGATTCGCCTCCATTGTGAATATTGTACTTACCGTTTTAGATTATGCAATAAAATATGTCTGCTCCCAAAACTAATTGACTCGTTCACCTATACGGACAAAATTGTAATTTACCCGCTGGGGACAGGCTACCACTTTAACAACTAAGCAAACAAATAATCAAATAAAGTACCGTGATGTTGATTCAAAGTTATGAAGGTCATTCCTAAAATTCTGTTAACTGAGCGATAATTTAACATTGGTAAGTCTAGCTAGAAGGTTGATCTTTTAGAAAAGGTTTACTTTTTAAAAAATCTGACATACCAATGTCAAGTTATCGCTTAGGTATCAGAACTTTCAGAATGATCAGCTTATCTGTCACTACCGCGTAAACAAACTTTCAACACGATCGATTTTTACAGGGGTTTCAGACCTACATTCTAATATATTTAAATCGACAGTTATTGTACAGAACTTACAAAAAACAACATCAGAATTTTCTAACGTATCTATCTCTGATAAACATGACTTTAATGCGGCATTCCTGATTAGCGAACAGCACGTTGCCGACATTTAAAGCCATGTTTGGAATATTAATGACATTTCCTATCTGTAGATCCTGAATGATATTCTTATTAAAATATAAAGAGTCATGGATCAATAGATGTCAATAATGCATAATTCATGTCCGTCAACTATCAGCATGCCCAATGCCTTAAACAATGTCTTATCTCTCCAATTGCATTATATTTTTTCTTGACTTGGGGCATTTTTTGAATATTTGAACTATCAGCTTTAATGAATGCGTTTGTTTTCGATTATTAAACGACAGGCCGATGTTTCATGATAATATGTCTTAATGACGAGAATTTTTGACGTGTGTTTGTTTCTTGTTTCTAATTTGTTTTAGCAAATCAGCCATTGACGTTATCGTTGGCTCTCAAGCACAATTTTTTATCTTATGAGTGTTTTCTTAATTTGTGGACAGGAAATATTATTAAGAAAAAGAATGCACACAATATTTGGTAATCCGATGCCATGAGACATAACTAAGAATAAATTGAAAATCAAGCACGATTGTTTTTCTCATTCATGTCCACAAAATTTAACTTAAGACATTTTCCAAAAAAGTATTTCCATTTACAACTTTCTTACACATATAAGAGAACGAAGGAGATTTATATCAGTTGTATATCATTAACTTCCCCAACTGCAGTTAGAACGCGGTAAGGCGTCCAACCCGACGTTTCGATGTCCCATAGGATCATTCAGTATTAAAGAATTCTAAAAATTGCATTGATAACCATTTTATCATATAGTTAATAACATGGACCAACCTCTAAATCGTTCATCAAAAATAAAAACACCATTGGGACCATTACACTAGAACGTTCGAGTTGTTTACTGTATTAGGAACGCTTAGGTGACTTCGATAACATGTGTGTCTTGATTTAACGCAGAAAGTCGTTATATTATATGAACATTCACGAGGGATTTGGCTGACGCTACACTCATATCCATGATCTTAAATTGTGCAGTACGCAATGAATATTTAGCTACTCCATAATGACATTTTGCAAGAATTGTTGCACACATAATGTATCTTGTTTTTGTTTGTTACAAGTTCGTTCTATGAATCTACTGAAGAAATAACAGAAATTGTTGAGCTGGTTTATTCCTACATTATACCGTTAAAAAGGTAAAATACCAAGTTAAAGTCTCTTAACTGACACATCTGTGTTTGTTTGACTTATTTCACTGTCCAACTAAACATTTGATAAATATGTGCCGAGGAACCTGTGAATATGTGTTTAAGCGCAACTATTTGTTTCATCGACGTAGAAGAAGCTCAAAACAAACAATGTGGACATATGCAAGCCATGTTGTTAGCCATATAGACCGGACTATGCATTACTCCGCTATGTGATTACAGGTGAAAAAGTCCATAAGCGAGCCCAACTAAGGCAACGCAATTATTTAAGAAATAGTTCACATCACTGAGGGCCCTATGGCATTATAATGACTGGCTAGTCAGCCAAAGTTGTGTATATGGACCGAAGCGAAGCTGAGGTCCATATACACAACGCGGACTGACTAGCCAGTCCATATAATGTCATTGGCCCGAAATGATGTGAACTATTTCTTATATTATACCGAACATTCAATTTCAATATTAGAAATATATATCTTTCTAAGGCGAAAACATTAAATACATTTGGTTTTTGATTTTTCAACCACAGATCATTATGGGGAGACCTAACATCTATGTTTGCTCTTCCTGTGTAGGCCTATACACAAAATAACCCAGAAATGTGAAAAATGTTTTTTTTGTCATTCAAAACGTACCTAAACTCGTAGCAAATGATCTTACAAAGAAAATGAATACCCACATGGCATGTTTCGGTTCAATAATAAAAGAGTTACAGCAGTTTTTGTTACTGGGAATAGCGTAAATTAAGTTCTAAAAATAGAGCGTTCTATGTTACTGCCATAGTTACCTGCCGGTCCATATTATTTGCCGGTCCATATTTTTTATAATATTGACCAGCTGCTGTATTTGGAAAAAAGAGCGTTCTATGGCACTACCAAAAGCACTACCATAGTTACCTGCCGGTCCATATTATTTTGCCGGTCCATATTTTTTATAATATTGACTGGCTGCTGTATTTGGAACATGCAAGTCAGTCAGTCAGTCAGTCTATTGCTGGATATATTGACCGATTGGAATAACAAAGAAACAGTTGAATGAAATTAGGGTGAGGTATAATATAATGTAATAATCTGAATCTCTATTTGATCTAAAACGGGTGAAATTGTTATTACGTCAAAATTATATTTAAAATGACATTGAAGTTTCTCTCAATTCTAATCCATAATTAAGAAATAGACTTGCATACACTCAGTCAGATAATTGATCAGCGTCAAGTCAGAATTTGCAAGTGAATAGATCGGTCATAAATGTCATAATTATGGCATACTGAACGATGTAAAACTGGGAATATCATGGCAGTGACATTCCAGGAAGAGCTGCCTAATATTAATGACGCTTCCTATTCACCGATCGTGCAGGATCTTGATATAATAACATAACGAGTAACTATAATTGTATGTCAATAATGCATACTTCATGTTTGGTTTCAACCGACGTGGCTACAGTGGCAACACATTCTTATCTCTCTAATTTGATTGCATTTTACTGGTTTTTGGTTAATGTTTATATGAATAGATGCAGAATGGATAGTTATCCATATTTTAAAGAAAACATTCTACAAATAGATCTAGAGATATAACGTTTCCTGTTTATACTAATTTATTTTAGTTCGATTGTGCGACTAGTTTTTCCAACTTATTTTAATCACTGTTGATACCTCATTCCTGATGCTTTTCATCGCCACAAGTGTATGAGAGAAGAGAAGCCAGATTCACTATTATATCACATAAGCTATTGGTTTCATGTTGCGGGGAAAGAATTGGACTAGAGTGAAAAGAGGCTATCTAGTTATATCATACCGGTGTACACCAACAACACATGAAACTAGCCTTATGCAAAGAAGCAATACCAGTATAACTTTATAGACTTAAGTGTCTCACAGTCTGCGATCGAATATTTCTTGTTATTATCATATAGTTTTTGTATAGTTATTTTTCTAGTTCTTTGATCATGTTGAGGATCTTATGGAAGATTGATGTATATTGTCAAATGAGTAACCTCGTAAAATAAAGTATTTATTATTATTATTATTATAATTATTATACAGTAACCTATAGTAAATGTTCTTTTTCTGCAAACATGAATGGATAAATGATATAAGTTTATTTTTCGTTAATCCGTATTTACTAATTATAGTACATGTCTGAGTAGCATTTTTAGTAAACTATATACGTACGGTTTGTGTCTGCTAAAAGACTTTGATTTGAACAAAATATACGTGGACATATTATTGGTAAACATCAACTACACTTAGTCGCAAAAGAAAGTATACATTGTTCATAATTTGACATTGTATCCTTTGGCGTTGACAGAACTAAACGAAATTTTGTATTTACAGAACTGTATGTTTATCTGACATTTTAAGATCAAACAATAACATGTCAATAAATACAACATCCCACAAATAAAGTCAACAGCGTCGGTACCTGGAAAAACAAAAATGTTCAATATTTTATATGTCCGTCTCCGACGTAAAATGTACGAGACATTTACGCAGTGGTGCAAATTATGTTTATGTATGTTAAATTTGACTAGGTATATCGTCAAATTAAACAAAAACACTCAAAATAATGCAAATTTTCACTGAACACCATGATGGTTGTGATTTGTGTAAACAACCTAGTCATTTTGCTTGGTCAAGGGGAGGTAACCATGTCAAAAAAGTTGTTTTTATGAGGTGATAAGTTTTAAACCAGAATTTGGCTTTGTTGTAAACCTTTTTTTCCTTGTTTATGTCTGCGTGATAAGTACACACACTTGAACACGAACCTTACCAGCAAATCAGGCATCTAGCTGCATTAGAAAATTGACAAACGTCCGATGAACACACCATGACAAATGTGTGGCATTAGCTCACGTTGATGTCATCATTTTTATTCTGTGTGTTACAATTGCAATAGGATGTAACAAATTCGACTGAATTGTAATGCCACATATCAAAGCTACCTATGTTGAAAATTTCAGCAAGATCAAGTTCCTATTGACCGAGCTATGGGTAAATGTATCCATGTGCACATTTGTGTTAAGTGTATGACCATTTGTGTGAATTTGATTTTTCAAGTCCCAAAGTTTTGACTCTGTCTGTGCAGTAATGTATTTGTTGACATGTTGTCGCTTGATCTTAAAATGTCAGCTAAACATACTATTTAGTAAATATTAACATTATGACTGTTTCTGTAAACCCCCGGCGATATAATTTCATTTATGCACAATGTATACTTTCTTTTGCGACTGAGTGTAGTATATTAAGCTTCACTTTGTAAGACGGATGTAATACTTTACAATACAATAAGTACTTGTATAATGATTTAAACAATAGTTCTAGTGTGCTTTAGACGATGTACAATGTAGACGTAAAACCATATAAGTTTATTCTGAACAGGATTGGAATTACATTTTCGTCATTACACATGTAATTCTATATCGTTATACGCATTAATTAACCACGCCATGTATTTATTACAATTAATAGAGACATATTGCGTGCACTTATCTAAACAAGAATTATTTTAACATTACCAACAATGGCTTGCTATAATACATTAGCCATCTGTGCTATGCCACATTGTTAGACGTGTAATATTATTCCACAATGCACTGTTAACATTATAAACCATAGTGCTCGCAATGTTTATCAAATGAACTACGCGTTGTTTATTGAATCAACAATGAACTCGCTACTCCATGAAATAAAGCAAGGTTTCCTACGCAGCCTCCATGTGCACGGTTTTATAATAGATACACCCCTTCTCAGTTCCGTTTGGGAAGTGAACTGTTGCCATTATGGCTCTGACGTGACAGAAAACCGAGTGCTCAGATGTCACTCTGGATACATGACATCTGAGTTCCGTCAGAGCGTAACGTTGATCTTCAGTTTCTTCACAGCCATATAAAAAGAGTACACTCCTCTGGCGGAACTGAAAAGCTATGTATCGGAATTAGGACCGTGAATTGAGTCACAACACAAAAAATTAAGTTGAAAAGTGTTTATTACATTCACAATTAGTCGTTCAAAAGTATTGCTAGTAGAAAAATATGTAAGATAAAAGAGTGTATTGTTCAATTTTTTGTTGATCACAAGGTTTTGCGTTAAAAATGTTGTATGAATTGAATTGTCTGTTGAAAAATATTGGCTTAAGTGTATGTTGAAAAGTATTGGCTTCATTGTCTTTTAAAGAATAATAATTAAACTAGGGCTAATTATGATATTTTTTGAGTTGTGTTTTCACGAGTGTATGGTGCAATATCACATGTAAATTAATCTATTTTATTTCGTGACAAATGACATATGGGTGAATATATCACGGTTAGAGTTCACGTGCGTAGTAATTAATAACTCAAGCCGCAGTACTAATTAAATATTCTGCTAAAAACTAGCTTCAATACAAAAAATGTAGCAGGTTAAAAGTGTAAATTGAGTTCTAATATTGAAAAATATAAATGAAATCTGGTAAGATCAGCACAAAACACGATTGTTTAATTATCGAAGAGTCACAAACACGTACCATTACAACTCTCAAATGTATTACCAGCGCAAACTCGTTGACCCTTCTATTAAAGCAAGAAAACATGAATTTCTATTAGAAAAGCGATGTAGTACAATCTCGCCTAACACAATTGGTCATAAAAATGTGATTGTTTCAATTTGCAATTACCGATAACAGATTAATATATTATTTATCTGCGTGTGGTATTTATAATTGCATTAAGGAGCGATGTGTTTCTACCAATCATCAGTACTTCATTTATTTAACTTTGAGTAACACAAACAATTGAGTACTATTACTTGGGAGATAAAATTGGAAAATAAATAAGGGAATTTCCCAAGGTGCTCCTTACTGTAGGATGCCCTCTGCCCGCTGCAATTAGGCCAAAATCTCTCTAACGTTCAAACACAGTTTTATTTGCTGTAATTAAGAATCGGAGAAAAACATTGACGTATTTGATAAGTCCCCGTGGTTCGTGAATTATGTGAAACAGTAGGAATAATGTCACATTAAATGCATCAGAGCAAAATAAGTGTTGCACAGATTCAATATCACTTTAAAATAGAGCGGTGGGATTTTGAAAAACATGAACCATGCTCATGCATTAAGGTGATACAAAAGTTGTAATCGTCAAGAGGAATGAAAACATAATTGTAAAACCTGTAACGTGCATTTATAGCATTGGTGGCGAATTTCATGACTGTAAATGAGTGTAATAGTTCGAACATATTAAGTAAATTTTAATGAAAAAAGGGTGGTACGAGCGAAACATAATTTTAATGATTGAAAGATTGGTACGAGCGAAACAAAATTTTAATGATTAGATAAAGCATTTAACCGGCACAGAACGGGATTTTTATCGTCTCGAAATGTAGGTTAAATGCTTCAACATGTACATGTAGGTTATTTTCTAACCATTTCTATTATACTCTCAGACTCTCGGAAGAGGGGTTATATAGACTTTTGTTTTCCAAATCCATAACTGATAGGGTAATATTCATATAGGTTTTAATTTATCAACTTTAAGACATATACATAAATCTTGAATAGTACCTTCAATTATAATTATGTTCTCTTTGGAAAGTTGAAAAAAGAGCAAACTAGTGCAAATGATCTTGACAATTATGTTCTACATTCCGAAATGGTATAAATATTGGGATGGATTTGAAATTTAGTATGCCTTATTAATGAGCATAATAGTTCAAATGGTTTTGAACATTGATATGGAACAAACGGTTATTATTAAGGAAGTGCCAACAACTTCAATAGACAATCTTAAATATTTATCTATAGCAAATGCCAATATCTATAGTGCCAGTCAGAATTCAGACCGTATGATATGAAACAATAGATATCAATAAAGACCTAACTCTCTGTATATATAACGACATTTGACATTACTAAATGATTTACGGCATTGGTAATGATATTAAAGCTTCCAACGGCACACGACTACACCATAGAAACAATAATCATAATGCTGGTGTTGCGTCGCATATTGGAAATGCATCTAGAAATAATGACATATTTTATATGTTGTATGTTGTCATTAGGTTTCAGGTCGTGTTGTCGACAATAGTTTATCTATCTTACGTTAGCCAGAAGATCAAACTTGTTTGCCAAACGTTATCAACTATGTCTGACATTATGTTATTCCCCAAGCAACTGCGAACCTCGATTTTTTATAGCTGAAACTAGTTGATGCAGCCTTTTATGGCTGTAACTTGGTCATTTAGCTTTTTATAGATGAAACTACGTACTAGTAATTGAATCTCAAAAAGTCCATCAGCGAGTCTAATGAAGGCAACGTAATTATAATGTAGTAATCTAAATCTCTATTCGATATAAAAACGAAACGTATTGTTATTACGTCAAAATTATATTTAAAATGCCATTGAAGTTTCTCCAAATTCTGATGCATAATTAAAAAATAAACAGGCTAGATTCAAACAGATACCTAATCAGTGTCAAGTCGGAATTTGCAAGTGAATAGATCATAATTATGGCATAATGAACGATGTAAAACTGGGAATATCATGTCAGTGACATTTAAGGAAGAACTGCCTAGTATTAATGACGTTTCCGATCCGCCGATCGTGCAGGATATTGATATGAAAACATAATTAGTAGCGATGATTGTATGTCAATAATGCATACTTCATGTTTGGCTTCCAACGACGTGGCTACAGTGGCAACACATTCTTATCTCTCTAATTTGATTACATTTTACTTCTGTTTGGTTATAATTCGTCGTTGGCTTCCCCCGACGTGGCTACAGTGGCAACATGTTTCTGTCTCTTAAAGTTTATCTTATTTTATTGGTGTTTTGTTATTGTTTAAAAGAGTAGATGTCGAATGGATAGTAATACATGTTTTAATGAAAACGTTCTACGATAGAGCTAGATATATCACATACAATATGGGTTTAATGTTGCGGAAAAAAGTATATGACTTGAGTTAAAAAGGATTACCCAGTCCTAGTATACCGACGCTGGATCAATAACACATAAAACAACTAAGTATCGTTGAGGCTATTATGCATGTACATTGAAAATCCAACAAAGAAGCAATACCAGAAGAGTATAATTTCAAAGACTTAGGTGACTCACAGTATGGGATCGAATATTTCTTGTTAATTCCATAATATCAAAAATTGTAATATTCTTTATGCGTAGTAATTTTTCTAGTTCATTGTTCATTGTTGGGGATCTTATGGAAGATTGATGTGTATTGTCAAATGTGTTTCCTTGTAAACTAAAGTCTTTATTATTATTGTTATTATTATTATTATAATTACTATACACTAATCTACAGTAACTGTTTCTTTTTCTACAAATAAGAATGGATCAATGATATGAGTTTATTCTTCGTTAATCCGTAGTACATGTCTGATAAGCATTTTCAGTAAACTGTTTATGTATTATGTGTCATCTAAAAAGATTTGATTACAACCTAATATACATGGACCTACCATTGGTAAACATCAACAAGTATAATTACTATGGTTCAATTTGTAAGACAGATAGAATACTTTACAAAAAATAAGTAATTTTTGGAATGATTTGAACAATAGTTCTAGTGTGCTTTAGACGATGTACAATGTAGACGCAGAACCATATATTCGGAACAGGGTTTGAATTTCATTTGCGTCAATTACATGTGTAATTCTATATCATTATACGCATTAATAACTGTAATCAGGACATTGTATTTATTACAATTATAAGAGACAAATTGCGTGTAATTATCTAAACATATAATGAATAAGTTACCAACAATGGATTGTTATAATTAATTAGCCGTATGTGTTTCGCCACGTTGTTAGACGTGTAATATTATTCCTCAATTCACTGCTAACATTATAAACCAAAGTGCTCGCATTGTTTATCAAATAACAAACGCATTGTTTATCAAATCAAATTGAATAATAAACACGCTATTACATGAAACAAAACCATGTTCCCTATGACATAGTAAAATACAGCTAACATTTACTCGTTACCTATCCCGATACACCGCTTCTTATTTTGAATTAAACGGAACCGAAAACCGATGTACAGCACTCGGACAGAAATTAGGATACATGACATCTGAGTTCCGTCAGAGCGTTACAATGATCCTCAGTTCTGTATCCGGATTAGAACCGTGTATTGTGGCACAGCTCAAAAACCGATGTTGAAAAGTGTTAAATTAACGAATTAAACGTTCAAAAGTACTGCTAGTAGTCCAAAATGTATGTTATATAGAGGATCGTGCATGAGTGCTCATTACATACGAGTTTTATTAAACGAGTGGACAAAATGATATGACACGAGACTTTGCCAAGTGTCATATAGTTTTTGTCGACGAGTTTAATAAAACTCGTGTGTAATTAGTACGAATGTAAGATTCTATTTATCACATAACCTTTAAAATTGCACATTATTGTTCAAAATGATGATTGACGCTGCATATGATTCAGCCAAAATTCAGTGGTACAATGAGCGCGACGTCATGGCGACGTTGATATTATCCTGACGTCATTGACGAATCAATGCATGGATTGGCTAACGTCACGTCAAGCTAATTTAAATATTTATTGCACAGTCTGGGAGTGCCGAACGATATTTACGGCACAGCTTTACGGCACTCCTGGACCGCAGGTTATGTGATAAAAGTGTTTATTGTTCAAATACCTGTTAATCCCAAAGTATTGCGTTAAAACTGTTTTATGAATTAAATTGTCTGTTGAAAATATTTGGCTCAATTGTATGTTGAAAAATATTAATTAAACTGGATGTAATTATGGTATTTATTGAGTTGTATTTTCACATGTAAAAAAATGGGTATGGTGGAAGAACCATGTGTATTTTTTCGTGACACGTGTGTGAATATATCACGGTTAGAGTTCACATGCATAAGAAGTAATAACTGACTCAAACCGCAGTATTAATTAAATAATCTGTTAAAAATAAGCTTAAATACAACAAAAACGTAGCGGGTTAAAAAGTGTAAATTAAGTTTTATGTTAAAATATATTAATGAAATCTGGTAAGATCAGCACAAAACACGATTGTTTAATTATCGAAGCGAAACAAACCCGTACCATTAAAACATTCAAATGTATTACCAGCGCAAACTGATTAACCCTTCTATTAAAGCAAGAAAAAATATAAATTAGAAAAGCGATGGCGTACAATCTCGTTCAACACAATTGGTTATAACAATGTGATTGTTTAAATTTGCAATTACCGATAACAGTTTGATATAATATTTATCTGCGTGTGGTATTTATAATTGTATTAAGGAGCGATGTGTTCATGCCAATCAACCGTATTTCATTAAAATTTTATTTAACTCTGAGTAACACAAACAAATTGAGTGCTATTACTTGGGATATAAAATTGGAAAACAAGTAAGGGAATTTCCCAAGGTGCTCCTTACTGTACGATGCCCTCTGCCCGTTGCAATTAAGCCAGAATCTCTCCAAGCTTAAGCCTAGTTTTATTTGCTGTAATTAAGAATCGGAGAAAAACACTGACGTGTTTGATAAGTCCCCGTGGTACGTGAATTATGTGAAACAATAGGAAAAATGTCACGTAAAATGCATCAGAGCAAATTATTCGTTGCACAGATTCAACATCACTTAGAAATAGAGCTGTGGGATTTTGAAAACAAATGTACCTGAATCATGCATTTAGTTGATGCAAAGGTTATTATCGTCAAGTGTAATGAAATCGTATTTGTAATGCATGTAACGTGCATTTATATCATCGATGACGAATTTCATGACTGTAGTGTAATAGTTAGAACATATTTAGTAAATTTAATTGATTGAAAAGAGAGGTGCAAGCGAAGTAAAATTTTAATGATTATATATAGCATTTAACCGACACAGATCGGCAAATTCATTGGCACAAAATGTAGGTACTAAGCATTTCTATTATACCCAACTCTCAGACTTCAGGGAGAGGGGTTATATTGACTTTTGTTTCCAAAATCCATAACTGATAGAATGATATGATATGTTTTAGTCAATTAACTTTCAGACCTATAGATGCAGTAAAACTTGAATGGTACCTTCCAACATAATTAAGTTCCCTTGGAGGGTTGAATAAAGAGCAAACTTGTGCAAATGATCTTGACAATTATGTTCTAAATTCCGAAATGGTATCATTATTAGGATAGAAGAGCAAAATATTTCAATTGGTTTTGAACATTGCTATGTGACAAACAGTTTTGATGATGGAAGTGCCAACATCTTCACGAGACAGTATTAAATATCAATCTATAGCTAATGCCAACATCAAGAGTGCCAGTCGGAAATCAGACCGTATGATATGGAACAATAGAATGATATCAATCTGTCGACCTAACTCTCTGTATATATAACGACATTTGACAATAATAAATGATTCGTGGCATTGGTAATGACATTAAAGCTTCCAATGATGCACGAGTGCACCACAGAAAAATGAATCATAGTGCTGAGTTTGCTTCGCGTATTTGTAATGCATCTACAAACAATGACAACTTTTATATGATGTATGTTCTCATCAGGTTTCAGGTCGTGTTGTCAACATTTTTTGGCTAGATGACCAAACCTGTTTTGCCCAAGTTCTCAACCAATTCTTACATGATGCTAATCCACTAGCAACTGATTTCGATAGCTTTTTATAGCTGAAAGTAGGTCATTCAGCTTTTAGTTGATTGATTGATTTGATTGATTGATTGATTGATTGACAAATCTCACCTGCATAGGAAATAGTAAATGCTTGGAAATGTACTCGCATGGAAAAATATAGCGTGGATGCATCATAAAGCGTCGCCATGTAGTATAATGGTTCACAAATTTTTGAAACACGTAGTAGCGTTTGTTTATACAAGTCCTAACTACATGAATCATCTGATAGCCGGCCGTATGATACTAAATCATGCCCTGACACAAAACAGACATAGACACTGACGCCTCCTTAAATTTCAGTTCGCCAAAACGCATTACCAGTTCATCATACAAAACACGGCCATGTTCAATATCTGTTCGAGGTAGCAGTTGCCAAACATATCAACAAAAAGCAAACAATGTACATATTACCTTGCAAAATCTATAAAAGAAGCTCAACAATTACGTAAAACTTCCCTTAAAAATTCCTCAATATCTTATGATCCTATCCACGTGTGTATAAATATGTTTTAATGTTCTTTATGTGTGTTTATATAAATTCCATTCTTTTTTTGTTTGTGTAAATATTGTCTTTGCCATGATTAATCATGTCTTTGTAAATGGCCAAAGACAAAGTTTTGCGGATTGCCAATAAACTGTAACTGTACGAGTATTAACAGAAGCCAAAGTGTATCAAAAGTACTCAATGACCTATCAGGAGACGGAGCAACAAGAGAGAAATACATTTAAAGGCACATCAAGACAATGTAATAGACAAGCAGAAACACCTGCCGTCCTGAAAGGTTTCGGTTATAAACCATTTTGGAAACTGTTTTCTTCTGCTTACCAAACTTCAGCGCAGATACTGTAAAATCAGCATCCTTTGCGGGGGTTAATTTTCGCCATATTCGCGAAATCCGTAAGTTCGTGAAGATGTGTGCTCCTGAATTTAAAAACCGCGGTAAATCAACAGAAACATTTGACCTCGGGAAATACTAAAAAATGACAAAGTCGCGAAATTTTGACTTCGCGAAAAGTTCTTATTTTACAGATACATGTATGCCAGTTTGGGCCTGTGGTTTTCTGTACTGTCTTTCCGTACGAGATTTGAGAGATGAAATTATAAACGAATACACAAGAGACAAACTTTTAAGGTAAAAAAAACTATCAAAGTATGTTATCCACCAGAGAGAGCCTGTGAAACGGTTTCAGAATTGACGGTGTTGTGGTATCTGTTATAAATACGGTAACGCACTCACAATCCAAAATCACACAGAAACGACGGCAGCGCCTAGCAACCCACACAAGAATCAGACATAGAACGAACCATTCATATCCCCAAAAGATGATATTTCAAACAAACCTATGTACCCACCCAGCAAACATTGTCAAACTGTGGACTTGGATTTCCGTGCATTTATAACCATAAATGGAGGTTAGTATTAATGATAAATACAGAGAAGTACAATGACGATCATGCCTGTATATGCTGCGAGCAAATAGATACACATGCATGTAAAACCCACACACACAACAAAATGTGGTATTTGTGATGATAGATGACCAGGTTCATTCTCTTCTATCGTATGATGGGAGCTCCTCGAAGCAGTAAGGCACAAAATAAACAAGAAGGAACACAAACAAGAAAGCCCAAAAATAAACAAGATAAAACTTTACAGCTGCCAAAAGATACATTAAGTCGGCATTGAGGTAGCACTCAACTTAACCAGCAGAGCACAGAAAACATAAAAACATACAAGGCATAATGTGCGACACAAAACCGACCGAACGAGAAAATGAACTACCATATAACCAGCTGTCAAAAAGATGAATAAACCAGTCCTTCTTCCGAACTGTGTCCATTTGGTTCAATAAACGTGTATGCGAGTGTCACAACAACAAATAGTACAATAACCTAACAGCTTTGGACATGATTTAATTAGTTGTCAACAAAAGATATCACAACAAATCGAACAAGGAAGAAATGAGCACGAAAAGCACAAAAATAACAGTACACAAACAAATTGCAAGCTTTGCATTAATGCGATCCCGGTCGAAAAAGGCGTTTAAAGCGTTTTGACGTATTTCGATTGCCTGTTAATAATTATTATTGTTGGTTATTAAAGATTTATTCATGACGACATGTACCAATGTAAACCGAAAGGTTGCACTTTAATGTTTTACTAACTCAACAAATTATATACTTTCGTCTTCAGATTTAAGGATGAGGAAACTAGGTGATCCAGAATAATCAGATACATTATGAATGCGACAATTAGATTCTTGTAACCCTCTTGTGAGTTAGACGGTGTTCATTTTATTCTTGTCTGAGTCTTGCGACAACGTTAGTCAAACCTCTAGTGACTTTTTATACAATAAAATGACTTATAAAGATTCTCTGAAAATTCATGATTGCAATGCATATAATGGTACGAAATACTTAGTAATCACAAAACATTACTATTAATTTATTCCAACGTTCTTGTGTTAACCCCAGTGGTGTGCTGTATTTTTTTGATTGACGATACATCGGCTGGTTTAGGTTATTTCAAACTTAATCGTCATAAAGATATTAACAACCTATTATGTTAGATTTGGTTCTGGACACACATGTGTTAGCAATAAGGTACATTTTGTACTATACATAGCGTATTTACATCCTATCAGTGTAAGGAGTGGGTTCGATACATGCTTGTATTAAAGTCACATTATCTGATCAAACACCTTTTTCCGATCTTCAAGTAAATAGACTTATTACAAGGAATTAGGATATGTTAAATGTATCTGTCGAAAAAGTATGCCAAAATTCACATGAAGTAAAATGTATGGATGACAAAATACAAATTTTGCAAGAGATGCTTCCTTTAGATTATAAATTATGCATTTTTTGTTTACAATTCATTATTTTGTAAATAAACCAACTGGAAGATGTGTTTCGTTTTCTTCCATCTTATGGTGTTTTCCACCTTTGGGACTCAACTAAAGTGCTCAAAATCCACCGCCTTTCAAATAGGTTTCCAAGTTATTTGGCTTTAATGAGGGCTTTTGGAAAACAATCATTCTTATATTGAGGTACCCTGACAATTGGCTAACCTGCCATGTAATTACAATGATACAAGCATATGTTTTTGACGAAACAATCCTAATTTATATTCTCCTTTAGGCATTTAAAGAGACAATAACAAAAGAAAGTCACCATCAACAGAAACGCCAGAGCACGAATGACACACAAAGAACACACGTACAAGTCACAAAGACAAACATGAGAAATGAACAAGAAGAAACTAGTGGGCGCAAAAAAAAGTGTAAATGAGTAGTACAACATGAAACGAGTCATCGAAAGAAGACCACATTATTATTAAAATTTGAAGAAGTGCATGCAGACACATACTGTTTACCTTATTATAATAATTAGCGTGGCAAACCCTCTATCTGTTGACGGGGTGTCATTAAAAAATATCTATAATAAAAATGTTTCCTGCATAATGTCATGAACTTTAAAATATTGGGATTTTTAAAAGCCATAATTCTCTGCCACGTGTCTGCATACAGAATAGGTTTTTAATACAGTTGCATATAAATAACTTCCTAATCGCGAGGGAGACCGTTTACACAAATGCCTAGCCCGTGGTCTGTTTTACCAAATATCTTTCCAATCTATCAGCTATGAAATAAACAGTATATCAAATTGAAATAACTTATAAACACTGTTCAATACTTTTAATCAAAAAATAAATGCGCCTTTGTGACTTACACAAATGAGCATATACCGATTTACTACACCACAGGGGCGTCCTATATACAACAGTTACTGCTTGCATTCGCAAATATTTAGTAAATCATGATTTTCCAGTCCTATATTGTATAAGTTTACCCCAAGGAGCTGTCTTACGCCGTTATCATCCGTATAGAGTATGAAATGAACGTTTTGTGACTCACTAGAGAGTTGCTAGAATCTAATTATCGCATTCAAAATGGATCAAGTTTTCCTAGTCGCTGTTTAAATTTAATCTCAAAATCTGCTGATAAATAATAGAATTCGTTCTGCTAGTACATTTATCAGATAAGAAAGCTCATCGCTGCAAGCCCTGTTTGGAAGTTATATATATAACCTATATACAGGGTGTTTAAAAAGTTTCTCTCAAAAAATAAATGCACACTATTTTTCTAAGCTCTTTACGCAATGTACAATTTTGTTTTCTTACTCAAATATTTCCACTTAATGCTAAAAAAAGATTAGGACAATGGTAACAATGCTAGAACCGTCTCGAATTAAACCTAAACAATTTCCTTCTTCTGACGTCCGAAAAATAAACGATTGAAACTTAAACATTGTGAACGAAAATTTTAACACCCTGTATATACTCAAGTCATGTAGTCTCACCAAGGACGGCTTCTAATACCATACTTTCTGGTATATTTATTGGTCTTATTACACAATGCCAGTATTTGAGAACGTAGATTTAATGTTTTATGGTATATATATCCCCCATCCATTATTTCGTCAAGTTGATCATATATGACAGACAATAAATACAGATAATAGCTTGCGTGGACAATTCGGTTCTTGATATAAGTGCTCAAGTTAACATTCTGTCAGTTGGGAGGATATGATTTGTCTATATTCATTTTGTCGGTTTGGAGGATATGGTTTGTATATATTCATTCTGTCAGTTGGGAGGATATGGTTTGTCTATATTAATTCTGTCAGTTTGGTGGATATGATTTGTCTATATTCATTCTGTCAGTTGGGAGGATATGGTTTGTCTATATTCATTCTGTCAGTTGGGAGGATATGGTTTGTCTATATTCATTCTGTCAGTTGGGTGGATATGATTTGTCTATATTCATTCTGTCGGTTTGGAGGATATGGTTTGTCTATATTCATTCTGTCAGTTGGGAGGATATGATTTGTCTATATTCATTCTGTCAGTTGGGAGCATATGATTTGTCTACATTCATTCTGTCAGTTTGGAGGACATGGTTTGTCTATATTCATTCTGTCGGATTGGAGGACATGGTTTGTCTGATTTCAAAAAGGAGAGACACGATGCCTTCTTCTATATCAAACACTGTTCGGAGATAGAGTCCGTTTTTCAGGTGAGTCAGTTGTATTAGAAATTTTCAGCCACTGCAAGTGCCGATTTTAAAAGTTTGGCTCAAACCTTTGGCGGTTAAATGAAAATTTAATCGTTAAAGTTTTGCTCTCAACAGACAAACTGTCTTGTGCAGAACGAATTTATATCTGCCAATCAAAATCCAGGATCTGATATTATCAATTTCCGAAATTAGACCTTCATATATATCAGAATACTATATTAACAATGCTACTATACACAAGTTCTATTTGTTAATGTCATGTACAAATACAAAAACTATTAGAAATTTAGCAATGTTTATATATTATGCCTTGAAATTAAGACATTCATTTATAGATGGAACCTATTAACATCTAAGGTTGAATATAAAAGTTTTTACTATTACATGCTATAATTATAAATGTTGTTTTCATACATGCTATAACTGTAAACTTTTTTTGCTTATATGTATGTATACCACACTGTAACCACTTAATGTTAATATACGTATATTATGTATTTTGTGTATGGGTCTGTGGCCTAAAACATTTTCTGAATAAACTGTAAAATCAACCAGTTAGAACATATTAAGTAAATATTTAATGACTAATAGGGACTCCTTACGCTTAATTATATTTTTATGACGCAACAAGCTATATTCCACACGGAAATTATTTTCATTTAGAGCGGTTGCTATCAAATGTATACTTGTAATTAGTTTAAACTAGACATGCTTGTTACACCGATACTATAAGGCTTCTGCGTCATTTCGTCTCACATCGTTCTATCTAACGCCATGCCTGGTAACAATGCATCTGCCTTATTTTAAGCATATATGTCACTTCATAGATTATTAGGCGTTATTTTGACAAATATTATGCTCATTCCTTGTCTTATTTAATTCTTCAGGACATCTGTGTAGGAAGACGCGACAGTCCCATTGCCTGATAACTATCCTCTAATTCACACATCAAATACAGCGTTTCTGGAATATTTGCCTTAAATGTAATTAAACCAATACTGCGTCTGATGAAAATAACACACGTTCTTTTGGCATCAGCGTATTTAAAACTTGTAGAAATATTTGCTAAATATGTTAATGCCACATGCATATTCTTGGTCTTAAATGTCATTAATATAACCTCCTTCTGATTAAAATCACCCACGATTTTTGCAAATAGCTAAATATGTGCTAGCTACATGGACAGTCCTTGTCTAAAATATCATTAAAAAATCTTGTTCTGATTAAAATCGCCCACGTGTATTTGGCAAATACAGAGATAGTCAAATAGAATTATTTGCTAAAAATGTGTTAGCTATATAGTGTTTTTCTAAAATGTCATTACAATAATGATTCATTCGATAAATTCGACCATTTTTGTTTTGGGGAAGAAGCAACACTCATGTATGCGGCTTCTGTTCAACTGTTTGCCAAAATAATTACATATGTACTCGTTAGTGTACATGTAATGACAAACGATGCAATTTCCGCTTTGTAACATTCCCTAGTAATGCATGCTGACGAGCAGAAATTTAAGAAATCCACATTCGATGTCGGTGCATCTGCTTTGCCTCAATGAATAATTTGATATCTAGAATACAGACATTGTTTATATTCTCGGTCATATTGTATTGTGTCAAGTTACGATCTCGTGCAGTGATTCCTATTTGTGATTTTCGTGCTCTGCTTTTTCTGTTGAGTGTTGCTTTTCCTGTTCAATGGCACTCGACCAGATAAACAATTTAAATACAGATTATAGGCCACGGCTATTTATATAATTGTTCGTCTGATCGAGTACCAGTGTCCCTGTTGTATTTTATATTATAAACAAGATAAGTCAAATTGATTCAAATTTCTAAGTTAATATTCTTCGCCTTGAAATAAATTCTCTTTACGCCGGTTCAATATTTTAGCATAAATGTGTGTCTCCGTGGAAGTATTTTCAACATAAAGTGATTAAGACAACAATTAAGTTATCAGGGAGCACTGTGCATTAACATAACCGCAATAATGTCATTTAGATTGCTACTTCTTCAGTACAATATAAACAGACTAAATGACGTGACGGAATTTCCATCCCATGGGACGGACAACATCATGTGTCGCTGCCTTTCTTAATGATGCTCATTTATAAACCTTGCCTGTATGGTGTTCTAATTCAACATAATTATGACATCAATAAAATCGCCGAGCGTACAGGTTACTGTTTTATCATGCGCTTACGATACTCTTACATTCAAATTAACACTCAATGTGGTTTATTAACAGTTACAAGTTGTGATAATGGGATCTGTTTCAGTATATGCATTCCTTCAAATCACATAATTATGTTCCTGAAGTGTATTTGTTCAAGAATTATCAAGAATAATGAAGAACCTCAATGTGTGCGTAACTTTACGAGCTCAGTAAGTGGTTTGTTGAAACAGTACCCTGGTACTTACTCCAATCCTTTGTGAAAGCCTTTGCAAGAAGCGAGATGCACGTGGTATTCCTGGTATCTTCCCTTCTCTCAAATTATCCCTATATCGCTCACTAATGAAATTGCTACACCCAATCAGTATTGATTTTTTTCTCATGACGAGGTGAATTATTGTTTTTAAATTGTCCTTGAGAAATGGACTTAAAACGTCGATTGTACTTTGCACAAAATTGCGTCTTGTTACATTCTGCAATCAGAACATTACAATGTTGCCAAATTTACCCAGCCATCGGTTCCAATCATTATCCATGATGTAATAGCCCTACTCCGAAACCAGTCGTCACGATTGGAAAGGTGATACGCGCGCTTGAGCAAAGGACATCGCCGTATGATTTTTTACAGAAGTGAGACACTGGCTTCCGTAAAAAAGAAAACACATAAACAACTAACACAATGGCAAATATGTTAAACAGATTATATAGTCCTTATGAGGACATTCATTGTCTCCGTCTGATTCTTATAATTATATGAACGGGAAAAAACTAACCGACAATCATTGCGTAGAGGAAGTTGTCGTGTGAGTGGGGCGTTCATCGAAATCTAAGTGAAGAGGAATATGTCATGTGAGTGCGGCGTTCTCTGTCGGCTACAGGAAAGGGGACATAATTAAGCAAGTTGTTGGGCTTCATGAAAGGGGACATACTCGGCAAGTCGGTGGGCTACAAGAAAAGGGACACATCTAGGCAAGTTGGGTGGCTACAGGAAAGGGGACATAACCAAGCAAATCGGTTGGCCACATGAATGAAAACACAATTAAGCAAGTTGGAGCTACAAGAAAGTCGCCACAACTGTGATCCACTTATACACGTATCTGACACGAAGGTAACTATATATTATGATATTTTGTTCAACACGATGATGCTGTACATCATGTAAAATGTATGAACAGTGTTCAATTTACAACATCATGTCAAATGTTCTTGATTAAAACGACTTTCGATGAAATGATGACGTGTACGTTGTAAAAGACAGTTATATTTCCGCGTTCCAAAAATCAATGGAAAAATAATGTGTTTAATCCATTTAAGTCCCTTACAGTGTAACAGCTTTGTGTCTTACTCGGTCTCCCTCTACTGGCGTCGTGTATTTAATTTGATTGAGAGAACAATATCCTTTATTCAGCGAGTTTTTTCAACCAAATACACGTTTGTGGCAAAATGATTGCAAATTAGACGCATTGGAAATCAATCATAGTAAAAATGGATAGTTGATCCAGGCTGCTTGTTATAGTGCTAACGTGAACGGCCGCATGGTGTTGGCATATCACTGTTTATCTAGTCGACCATTAACAGAAGCGAATCCTTCAAAACTTGATTGGAAGGAAAATGTCATTTCTGGGAATCATTTTCCTCGGGTAATTCGTCAAAAGGGATTCTGGGTTTTAATACTAATTTTGTTCTATTCAAATTAATGGCGTTTATTGAGGTTTTGTAAGAAAGATTGCATGTCTATTTATCGAAGGATACTGAAATTGTTCAGGCAAACTGAAAAACAAAATATAACTTAATGTAACGTACTATCAAGACGAGACAAAACAGAAGCTGATGTTATTATCGATATATTTCATTGATCATACAAGTTGCCCTGAAATAGTTAGAAAAAGAGCAAAACTCGCGACAATAATCAAGGTTTCCTACTTCAGTTTGGTCAACATGACCTCTTCTGATTTTCATAAGAATAGGTGCATAAGTTGTGCCTTGTTCGGTAAATTTTGAATATATCTTGGTCTAATTAGGTCGTAGGTGTTTTATTCGTCAAAGGCGATGAGGCATGTCTTAAATGTTTTAAATAGGACATTTCATTTAGCCAATAGCAGCAGCGTAAGCTAAATTTAACATTATGTTTAAACCATCAAGGACAATATGGATATGACGAGCACGCGGTTATCTCGAGTATTTTACTTGTCACAAGCACTTCTCCAGATAAACAAGTTTTCCCCTGACCATTATGCTAATTTAACAAACCATGAGATGTGGGTTTTTTTTCATTGTGGGGATCAGTGTAATGGCTTGTTTGGGGTACCATTTTGTCGGAGAGGGAGGGAGGATGATGCGTTCTGCGCCAGAGAGTTGCGTGAATGAAGAGGAGCTGTCGCCGCTCATGTGTGCCTTCCAATTGTCTGTGCATTACATTATTTACTGTCAGTTAAATTGTCGAATCGTCATTAAATGGTTAATAATCACGACCAATATTATATTAATCAAATTCGAAATAAAATGGTAAAGTACTAATTTATCAAGAATTATGTAAACGTATATTTTTGATAACTTGTATCGCCTTGGGTAGGAACGACTGTTAAGAAATCGTTCCGAGTCCGAGTGAAATTTATACTCCACAAAAACTGTTATTAACTCCCCCTTCTTGGATTAAAATAACAAAATAATTTAAAATAAGGATGAATAAAATAAACTTCCAAGAACTTCTATGGGACGACTATGTAGACCCTAGTAAATGTAGATGCAATTATCATGGTTGCAACAGGCTCTTGTAAATGCAAAGTTTCACATCGGGAGAATCTAAATGCGAGCAAAAAGTACAATCGTGTATAACTCTAGTTAATTTACCACAAGCAACACTTGATATGTGTGGTTGGATCAATCGCCTCTCCAATGTTCCAGGATTTTCCGCTCCCTGTCAAATTCGTTACTCAATTTTTAATTAGAAACGTGAAAACTTCCAATCGACACAGTAACTTTCACGGCTGTGGGGTTCTTACGCAAGCGCCGCATACATTGCGCAAATAGCAAGTTGTCGTTGATTAGGTTTCTGGGTTTTATATCCTGATCAATTTTATCTTCCCGGACGCGTAACTGAATTTTCATCGAAATTCGAGAAACGTTAGGGAAATCTTCAGTGATGAAACACAATATGTGTAGTGGTGAACGTCACTTGTTTGCGGCATTTATTGCACAAATCACACACTACAGAAATAATGGGAACACCGCTGGTATTGCATGGACGCCATTATAGTTTCCATATTAAGGAACATACTATAAAACCACACATGAAGACCACCTACCACATCATAAAGACAATCGGAGCAAAGAGTTCATCAACAGTAAGGCCACCTTAAGATTTGCCGCGGAACAAAAACTTTCAAGTCACTTTTTGAATATAATTTTATTTCGTAAGAAATGGGGCTTGGCAACAGACTTAGCCTATCGTCGCCCTTTCCTGATCACCAGACCCCTTTTTACTGTTTTGTTCTAAACTGAATCTCAACGTAACGACTACCACAGTAAGGCTCAATTTCTCGTCATTATTTTCAATTTCAATATAAAATGACATAATTTGTTCTGCTAGTATAAGATTAGGAAGTACAAGGCTGCAGGCCCTGTTTGAAATGTAGATAAAGATGTACAACATGTGTACAGTGTGTTAAAAAAGTTTCTCTCAAAAAATTAAACTCATACCATTTTTCTAGACTGTTTTTGTTTCCGCAATGTACAATTATAATTTCTTATTTTTAATATGTCCATTTAATGCCCAAAAAAATTAGGACATTTGATCTGTTTAAACACATGTAGTCTCTCCAAGACCGTCTTTTGATGCCATACTTTCTGGTATATTTATTGGTTCTAGTACACAATACCAGTCTTTGAAAGCGTTGATTTAATGTTTTATGGCCTATATATCCCCATCCATTATTTCGTCATGTTTATCATATGTGACAATAAATACAGATAATATCTTGCGTTGACAAATCGTTCCTAGATATAAGTGCAAAGTTGACATTCTGTCGGTTTGGGAGAGTATGGTTTGTCTATATTCATTTCTAGAGTGTCAGACACGATGTCCTCTTCTATATCATCATGTTTAAACAATGCTCATCCTCGTATAGTTTAAGGACGTCTGACAGTTCCATCTAGGTATTTCAGTCGCTTTACTGTTGGAACTGGGTCATCCAGGCGGCTCCGGCATTCATTTTTTGATTGCTGAAATTAGTTTATTCAGTTTTCAACAGCTTGGGCTTTGGCGGATGATTTACTTGTTCAGTTGGGCTTTGTTCCTTGTATGTGTTTTATGTTTTCTGTGCTCGGTTGGTAAAGTTGAGTGCTGCCATCCCTGTCTGGCTTAATAGTATATTTGTGCCGGAGATAGAGTCACTTTTATTTAACGATGCAATATCACAACAAAGTATTTTTATTGTTTGAAACATTTTAGTCGGATAAAAAGGCAGCAACAATCAATACTTAATGCATCAAGCCATATACTCATATTCAATATAATTATGTTAAATTTATCATTTAATAAGATAAATATACAATCCTATTGTGTAACCATGTGACTGACCTGATAAAAAAGTTATTTTTATATACATTTTTGTGTCTTTCGCGCTCTGATGTTTCTGCTGAGTGTTTCCTTCCCAAACCGATTTGTAATTATATTTTATGACGTCACAAGACATATTCAACCCGGTTTCTATCAAATGTATACTAGTAACTAGTTGAAACTAGACATACTTGTAACACTGATACTACAAGGCGTCTGCGTCATTTTGACTCACATTTTTTCTTTCTAACGCCATGCTTAGTAACAATGCATCCGCCTTATAACTTTAAGCATTTATGTCACCTCTTAGATTATTAGGCGTTATTTTGACAAATATTATGCTCACTTCTTGTCTTATTTAATTCTTCAGGACATCTGTGTAGGAAGATGCGACACTCCCATTGCCTGACAACTATCGTATTCACACATCGAATCCAGCGTTTCTGGAATATTTGTCTAAAATGTAATTAAACCAATACTGTGTCTGATTAAAATCACCCACGTTTTTTACTTCAGCGTATTTAAAACTTGCAGAAATATTTGCTAAATATGTAAATGACACATGGACAGTGATTCTTTTTAATGCCATTAAACAATTTTCTTCTGATTAAAATCACCCACGTTTATTTGTCAAATAGAAATGTGTGCTAAAACTGTGCTAACTACATGGACAGTCTTTGTCTGAAATGTCATTAAAATAATGGTGCATTCGATTAAATTTGACCTTTGTCGTTTTGGGGAAGGACTAACACTCATATGTGTGTGGCTTCTGCTGATCTAAATATTGTAGGACTGTTTGCCAAAAGAATTACATATGTACTCGTTAGTGTAATGACATACTAAATTAATACGTTGCAATTTCCGTTTTGTTACATTCCCTAGTATTGCATGCTTGTAATGCATGTGTGTCGTAGAGTTATTACCCTTATATTAATTAGATTAGCCTTTATTCTATACATTCAAGATGGCCAGTTGGCAACGTTGTTGGATTTTCTAAAGGTAAAATGTGCGACAAAGATTTCAATGATGATTCATGAGTAAAATAGAGCAATGGCATGCCTCAGGCCATTGTTATAATAGAACTACCTCTTTCGGATATACACGAGATAATGCTGTTCACTCGCGTCAAATTCAACATAATTTTGGCTTCAAGAAAAACTCCGAGCGTCTATGGTACTTTTTTATCATGCACTTGTAAATGGTACTCTTAAAGTTATAAAGAAACATACAAATGTAAACCCTATGTAATTCATTAACAGTTGAAAGTTGTGGTAAGGGGGTCTGTAATTAATGATGTTTCAGTAAATGCATTCCTTCAAAAATATAATATTAAGTCAGCCAGGGAAGGCAGCACTCAAATTAACCAGCCGAACACAGAACAAATAAGCACATTCAAGGCACAATACCCAAGTGAACCAGCCCAGCACAGAAAATTACATGTTCCTAAAGTTTATTTAATTGAGAATTATGAAGAACTTAAATGCTTGCGTAACTTTACGAGTTCCGTAAGTGCTATGATAACAAATTATCACTATAATTATGCTATAATTATGCTACTGAATCATTTGTTCTGTATTCTGGGCCGTATGCCTTGCACTATTGAAATAAATATTGTATTTTGTATTCTGCAGTACTCTGGTACTGACTCTAATATTCTCTTTAAAATTCAGTTGTACAAACACGCTCCTTTGTGAGAGCCTTTGCAAGCCGTGAATTGCATGTAGTATTCCTGGTAACAACATAATCTTCCCTTGACTCAATTATCCCTTTATCGCTCACTAATATAATTGCTACACCCAATCAGTATTGATGTTGAATTCTTTTTCACATGACGACGTGATTTATTGTTTTAAATCGTCCTTGAGAAATGGACTTGAAACGTCGATATATCATTGCACAAAATTGCATCTTGTAGCATTCTGCAATCAGAACATTTTGATATTCCAAATTTAACCCTCCATCGGCTCCGATCATTATCTATGATGCAAAACCCTTACTCCGAAACTAGTCGTCACGATAGGGAGGGGATACGCGCGCTTGAGCAAAGGGCATCGCCGTATGATTTTTTACAGAAGTGAGGCACTGGCTTCCGTAAAAAAGAAAACACATAAAACAACTAACACTATCATAATGGCAAATATGTTAAACAGATTATATAGTTATTATGAGGACATTTATTTGTGTCCGTCTGATTCTTATAATTAATTGAACGGGAAAAAACAAACTGGCAATCATTGCGGAGAGGAAGCTGTCGGGTGAGTGAGGCGTTCATCGAAATCCTAGTGAAGAGGAATATGTCATGTGAGTGCGGCGTTCTCTGTCGGCTGCAGGAAAAGGGAATATAATTAAGCAAGTTGGTGGTCTACAGGAAAGGGAAATAACTCGGCAAGTTGGTGGGTTACAGGAAAAGGTACATACTCGGCAAATCGGTGGGCTACATGATAGGGGACATAACTAGGCAAGTTGGAGGGCTACATGAGGGGCCATAACTAGGCAAGTTGGCGGGCTACAGGAAATGGGACAAGACTAGGCAAGTTGGTGGGCTACAGGAAAGGGGACACAACTAAGCAAGTTGGTTGGCTACATGAAAGGGGACATTACTAGGCAAGTCGGGAGTACTGGAAAGGGAAGACAACTGGGATCCACATATACACGTATCGGACAAGTAGGTACTATATATAATGATATTGTGTTGAACACGATGATGCTGCACATCATGTAAAATGTATGAACAGTGTTCAATTTACCTCATGTAAAATGTATGAACAGTGTTCAATTTACCTCATGTAATATGTATGAACAGTGTTCAATTTACCTCATATAAAATTTATGAACATTGTTCAATTTACCACATAATTTAAAATGAATGAACATTGTTCAATTTACCATACCATGTCAAATGTTCTAGACTAAAATGTACTTTCGCTGAAATGATGACGTGTACGGTGCAGAAGACTGTTATATTTCCGCATTCCAAAAATCAATTGCAAAAGAATGTGTTTAATCCATTTAAGTTCTTTACAGTGTACCAGCATTGTGTGTCTCACTCGGTCTCCCTCTACTGGCGTCGTGTATTTAATTTGATTGAGAGAACAATATAATTTATTTAGCGAGTCAGATAGACATTGAAAATGTTCAACCAAATACACGTTTGATGCAAAATAATTCCAAATTAGACACATTGGCAATCAATCATAGTAAAAATGGATAGTTGATCCAGGCTGCTTATTATATGTATAA
This sequence comes from Spisula solida, assembly GCA_947247005.1. Taxonomy (NCBI): domain Eukaryota; kingdom Metazoa; phylum Mollusca; class Bivalvia; order Venerida; family Mactridae; genus Spisula; species Spisula solida. The sequence goes on along the minus strand of OX365960.1, from coordinate 22,268,185 downwards.
CCCGAACGGCCGCATGATGTTTGCATATCGCTGATTATCTAGTCGACCATTAACAGAAGCGAGTCATTCAAAACTTGATTGGAAGGAAAATGTCATTTCTGGAAATCATTTTCCCCGGGAAATTCGTCCCAAGGGATACTGGGCTTAAATACTAACTATGCTCTATTCAAATATATGGCGTTTATTGAGGTTTTGTAAGAAAGATTGCATGTCTATTTATCGAAGGACACTGACATTGTTCAGGCAAACTGAAAAACAAAATATAACTTAATCTAAAGTATTACCAAGACGAGAAAAAAAACTGATGTTTTTATCGATATATTTCATTGATCATACAAGTTGCCCTGAAAGAGTTAGAAAAACAGCAAAACTTAATGACAATAATCAAGGTTTCCTACATCAGTTTGGTCAACTTGACATCTTCTGATTTTCATGAGAATAAGTGCGTAAGTTGTGCCTTGTTCGGTAGATTTTGAATATGTCTTAGTCTGATTATGTCGTAGGTGTTTTATTCGACAAACGCGATGAGGCATGTCTTAAATGTTTTAAATGGGACACTTTATTTAGCCAATAGCGGGAGCGTAAGCTGAATTTAACATCATGTTTAAACAATCAAAACAATACAAGGACAATTTGGATATGACGAGCACGCGGTTATCTCGAGTATTTTACTTGTCCCAAGCGCTTCTCGAGATTTACCCTCCAATATGCTAATTTAACAAACCAAATGTGTCTTTCATTGTGGGGATTAGCGTAATGGCTTGTTTGTGGTATCACTTTTTAAGAGAGCGCAAGGGACGTTATATGGTGTGTTTTGTGTCAGAAACTTACGTGAATGACGAGGCCTTATTATTGATTTCGAATTGTCGAGTATAATATTTACTGCCGGTTAAAATGTCGGAACTTCCTAAAATGGTCATTTTTAACGACCCATATTATATTATTGAAATTCGAAAATAAAAGGGTAAAGAACTAATTTATTAAACATTATGTAAATATATTTTTATTAAAGTATGTTGTATCTCTAAAGGAAAGCACGACTGCTAAGACAAAGTTCCTAGTCCGAGTGCAAATTATACTCCACAAAACATTTACTAACGGCATTTTAAAGTTTCCATATTAAGGAAAATACTGTAAAACCTCACTTGAAGACCACCTACCGCATCGTAAAGACAATCGGAGCAAAGACTTCATCAACAATCAGGCCACCTAAAGATTCACCGCGGAACAAACATTTTCAAGTCACTTTTTAAAGATAACTTTATAATAACCCCTCTCCATTTGCCAGGCCCCATTTTACTGAGTGTGTTTCTCTGTACTCAATCTCAACATAACGACCAACACAGTAAGGCTCCATAACTCACCATTATCTCAATTCTAAGTATAAATAAAAATTAACTGATTCGAGCATTAAAGGGAATGCCTCACATATTGGTCTATTGCAAAAATAAAATTGTCAAATGTTTGGATAATTTTGGTATAGTTGCCTGTATATCACATAAACAACCACACTGACATCTAAAATAACTTGATAAACTTCGGCATTTTGTAGTTATTTAGTATTTTTACATCAAAAATTCTATAAAGTATTAATACCCTATATAGTTAACACTACTATTACTTAAATTGACTGTAATTTGTTCGCATTTGATGAAAACGAATTGAATAACAAACCAAATACCTCACTGATGTTTACGCTGTAGTTTGGTGATGTTAAAGTTCAATCAAGTGTGAATTACATAATTCACAAAGCATGTTGGAAGGAAACTTAGCGATTTTTTCAAGAATAAAATACTCAGTGGGCGATATCGAGAGTTGTTAAATTGCTTTTTTGCACCAAATCTTTCATAAAGCAACCGTCAGTGGCTTTCTATTACATCAATACTTGGTTAGGTTGGAAAATCACGATATACAAAAATGTTAGCCTAATCTGTGAGGCAGCACCTTTAAAGATGCTGAGCAAGTACACACAAAGAACACCTGAATAAGATGACTACTAATAAGATCGCATTAATTAATACACGTAGTTGAGCGCTGCCTTCCCAGTCAGATTTTTCATTCTATTGTTTACAAAAGGTTAACAAACAAAACATTAAAAAATTAGGATGAGAAATGCTCTATTTGTAGACGGGGTGGCATTTAAAAATATATATAAAATACATACATGTATTAGCTAAATAATGTCACGAACTTTGAAATATTGCTATTTTAAAATGCCATAATCTTCTGACACATGTCTGCATACGGAAATGGTTTTTAATACAGTTGCATATAAATAATTTCCTATTCGTCAGGAAGACTGTTTACACAAATGCCTAGCCCGGGGTCTGTTTCCCCAAATATCCTTCCAATCTATCAGCTATGAAATAAACGGTATATCAAATTGAAATAACTTATAAACACCGTCCAATACTTTTAATCTGAAAGTAAAAGGCCCTTTGGGACTTACACAAATGAGCATATAATTATTTACTGCACCACAGGGGCGTCCTATATACAACAGTTACTGCATCCATGCGCAAATATTTAGTAAATCATGATTTTTAAAGTCCTATATTGTATAAGTATACCCCATGGAGTTGTCTTACGCCGTCATCATCTTTATAGAGTATATAATGAACGTTTTGTGGCTCACAAGAGATTGCAAGAATCTAATTATCGTATTCAAAATGGAACCAGTTTTCCTAGTCGCTGTTTAAATTTAATCTCAAAATCTGCTGATAAAATTATAGAATTCGTTCTGCTAGTACATGTATCAGATTCGGAAGCTCATGGCTGCAAGCACTGTTCGGAATTTAAATATACAATTTATATACAGGTTGTTAAAAGTGTTTCATCTCAACATTTTGTTCGAAGCTCTTTTCGCAATGTACAATTATAATTTCTTACTCTAATAGCTCCAATTAATGCCAACAATGATTAGGACAATGGTAGAACTTTCTGGAATTTTACCTGAACAACAAACCATTGAAACTTAAACATTGAGAACACCCTGTATAAACACATGTAGTCTCTCCAAGGACGACTTCTGATGCCATACTTTCTGGTATATTTATTGGTTTTATTACACAATGCCAGCCTTTGACAGCGTTGATTTAATGTTTTATGGTATATATATCCCCCATCCAATATTTCGTCAAGTTTATCATATATGACAGACAATAAATACAGATAATAGCTTGCGTGGACAAATCGTTCCTGAAAATAAGCGGCAAAGTTAGCGTTCTGTCGGATGGGAGGATATGGTTTGTCTATATTCATTTTCGGAGTATCAGATACGATGCATTCTTCTACATCATATAGTTCAAACATTGTTCATCTTCGTACAGCTTCAGTTCATTTTTGTACAAATAATGCAATATCAAAACAAAGCATTTTTATTGTTTTCAAATATTTGACTGGAATAAAAAGGAAGCAAAAACCAATACTTTATGCACCTAGCAATGTACTCACATTCCATATACGATGGCCACTTAAAAAGTATTAATCAGTGGGCGATACATCAACATCATTGCCTCTGACTATATAAAAAGTGTACATTTTCTTCAAGATAAATCTCTTAGCTAGACATTCGTGGTATTTTCATCATTTATTATCAAAGCATTTCCATTTTATTGATATCAAAACAGGACATGGTTAAAAGCAATGGTCAAGAACTTTCTCATAGATGCGTAAGAAAATTGTGTTATTTGGGTCCATACGGTTTCTGAGCGTTGTTTTCAAATGTCATTTAGGCTTATTCAAATTAAATGATATGATCTGCAATATGTATCATTGTACTCTTAAATGGCAATCCATACTTTTGAAAACATTAAATTCTTATCAATGTATAGCAGAATATACAAGTCACAAAAGAGACTCAAAATACCACACTTACATTCTATTTAATATTTGCTATATACTAGCTAAATAAACACTAACTTATTCTTAACATGTCAATTTTTCTAGATCATGATATGTAGTTTCATTCGTCAGACGTTTTAAATCATTTTTACGTCAATTATTTTTTACAACAAAATTTTATGTTCGATCCTAACTTTAAAAAAAATGGGTGGGGTAATGTTTCACCACCCATTTATGATAAAAAAAACACGAAAATTCACACCTGTTGTCCATTTCATGTAAATCTTCTTAATATATGAAATTACTACCGTGTGTTTTTATTTTTGTTTTCCGTATTATTGTTTTAGTGATATGACGTATTGCTTGGTCACGTGATCAAGTTCTTTGAGCTGTCGTAAAGGACAAATTATGAATAGTGTAGGGAATATTTATCATGTGAAAGATGATAACATAAATAAATGTATAAAAAACTATATGTTTGACTCTCCCGCTTAAGACGTACAGTAATACACTACAGGAAACAAGTATAGGGCATAGTCCCAGCAAAATGCTGTTTTTGGAGTATTTCGAACATGGCAGATTCCTTGTATAGCTAAATCCATTAAGACTGTCCAAACAATATTGTTTATTCACCACTTATTGAACATGTACAAGGTGCATGACATCTGCAAATTTCAAATCATTCGGATTACATTTATAGAAATTATGACCATAAATATCAACCCTTACCGATACTACATGTAATATACCTTATTTCCTCGCAATTTCAGTGATTCATATCCCTACTGGTTAAATGTCATATAGGTGACTGGATATTTTGCGATTGCAATGTCGTTTTATTGGTTAGCTAGGCAACAGTTGTATCTTTCAGAAAATGTCCACTTTTATACACATTGATTAAATATTAAACGTGTTACTGGCCTATGATTAATACTTGTTAAGTAGCCCGCGTATGTTAAATTTAAGAAAAGAAATCGCAATGTTTATATTTGCAATGATATTATGTAACCAAATGACTTACCTGATACTTTTTTGTAAAAAAGTTATTTTATGCACATGTTTGTGCCTTTCCCGCTCTGGTGTTGCCTTCCCAGACCGATTTGTAATTATATTTTTATGACGACACAGGACATATTCCACACGGAAATCCTTTTCATATAGAGCGGTTGCTATCAAATGTATACAAGTAACTAGTTGAAACTAGACATGGTTGTTAAACCTGTTCTGCCAGGCGTCTGCGTCATTTTGTCTCATTTTTCTTTCTAACGCCATGCTTGGTAACAATGCATCCACCTTATAACTTTAAGCATTTATGTCACTTCTTAGATTATTAGGCGTTATTGTGACAAATATTATGCTCACTTTTTGTCTTATTTAATTCTTCAGGACATCTGTGTAGGAAGATGCAACAATCCCATTGCCTGACAACTATCCTCGTATTCACACATCAAATCCCGCGTTTCTGGAATATTTACCTAAAGTGTAATTAAACCAATACTGCGTCTGATTAAAATCACCCACGTTTTTTTTATCGTATTTAAAAATTGTAGAAATACTTGCTAAATATATAAATGACACATGCCATTAAAATAACTTCCTTCTGATTAAAACCACCCACGTTTATTTGGCATATAGCCAAATGGAAATACTTGCTAAATATGTGCTAGTTACATTGACAGTCTTTGTCTAAAATGTCATTAAACACCTTGTCATGATTCAAATCACCCACGTTTATTGGGCAAATAGGCAGATAGTCAAATATAATTATTTGTTAAAATGCGTTAGCTATATAGTGTTTTTTTTCTAAAATGTCATAACAATAATGATTCATTCGATAAATTCAACCTGTTTTGTTTTGGGGAAGAAGCAACACTCATGTGTGCGGCTTCTGCTGATGTAAATATTGTTTAACTGTTTGCCGAAATAATTGCATTTGTATTCGTTAGTGTAATGACACATGTTGCAATTTCCGTTTTTGTTGCATTCCCTAGTATTGCATACTGACGAGCAGAAATCCACAGTCGATGTCGGTGCATCTCCTTTGCCTCAATGAATACTTTGATATCTAGAATACAGACATTGTTTATAGTATCGGTCATATTGTATGTGTCAAGATACGATCTCGTGCAGTGATTCTTATTTGTGATTTTCGTGCACTGCTCTTTTTGTTTAGTGTTGCTTTTCCTGTCCAATGGCACTCGACCTGATAAACAATTAAAATACAGATTATAGGCCACGGATATTTATAGAATTGTTTGTCTGGTCGAGTGCTAGTGTTCCTGTTCTATATTATATTATAAACTAGATAAGTCAAATTGATTCAAATTTCAAAGTATTTTTTCGCCTTGAAATAAATGCTCTTTACGCCGGTTCAATGTTTAAGCATAAAGGTGTATCCCCGTGGAAGTTGTTTTTAACATAAAGCGATTAAGACAAACATTAAGTTAAGTGAAAATTAAGCACGAATCAATGTGCATTAACATAACCACACTAATGACATTTAGATTGCTACTTCTTCAGTACCATATAACCAGACTAAATGACGTGACGGAATTTCTATCCCATGGGACGGACAACATCATGTGTCGCTGCCTTTCTTAATGGTACTTATTTATAAACCTTGCCATCATGATGTAATTAAACATAATTATGAAATCAAGAAAAACTGAGCGTGAAGGGTACTGTTTTATCATACACTTACGATACTCTTAAAGTTACATTTAAATTAAAACTCTTGGTAATCCATTAACAGTTGCAAGTTGTAGTAAGGGGTGTCTTTAATTAATGATGTTTCAGTAAATGCATTCCTACAAGCCACATTATCATGTCCTTCAAAACACATACGCTCATAAGTGTATTTGTTCAAGAATTATGAAGAATTTAAATGTGTGCGTAATTTTGCGTAAAGTTCCGTAAGTGCTATATTAAAACAGTACCGTGTTACTTGCTCAAATATTCTTTTTCAAACGCGGACATACAAACCGGATTCTTTGTGAGAGCTTTAGCAAACAGTGAGTTGCATGTGGTAATCCTGGTTACAACACAATCGTCCATTCTCTCAAATTATCCCTATATCGCTCACTAATGAAATTGCTACACCTAATCAGTATTGATGTTGAATTCTTTTTCACATGACGACGTGAATTATGGTTTTTAAATTGTCCTTGAGAAATGGACTTGAAACGTCGATATAACTTTGCACAAAATTGCATCTTGTAACATTCTGCAATCATAATATTTTAATGTTGCCAAATTTCACCCACCATCGGCTCCGTTGATAACCCATGATGTTAAACCCCTACTCAGAAACCAGTCGTAACGATTTGAAAGGATTTGTCCTGAGCAAAGGACATCGCCGTTTAAATCTGTTTACGGAAGGAAACACTGGTTTTCGTAAAGTAATGACCCACACATAAAACAACTATCATAATGGCATCTTAAACAGATTATTTAGTCATGATAAGGACATTGACATTGTCCCCGTCTGTTCGTTTGTAAATGTTTGAACGGGGAAGAAGCTAACTGGAAATCTTAGCCGATAGGAAGCTGGCTTGTGAGTACGGGGTTTCCTAAAGCTGTCTTGTGAGTACGGGGTTTCCTAAAGCTGTCTTGTGATGACGGGGTTTCCTAAAGCTGTCTTGTGAGTATGGGGTTGACTGGAATCTTTGTGGAAAGGAAGCTGTCTTGTGAGTACGGGGTTTCTTAAAGCTGTCTTGTAAGTATAGGGTTTCCTGGAATCTTTTGGAACACAACTAAGAAAGTTGGAAGGGCAATATGAAAGGTGACATAACCAAGCAAATTGGTTGGCCACATGAAAAAAAACACAATTAACCAAGTTGGATGAGCTACAGAAAAGTGATTACAACTTATAAACGTATTGACGGTAACTATATATAAAGACATTTTTCGAACACGAGGTTGTTGCATATCATGTAAAATTCAGAGCAGTGTTCAATTTTCCATACCACGTCAAATGTTCTAGATTAAAATGCACTTTCAATGGAGTGATGACGTGTACGGTATAGAAGACAGTTATATTTCCGCATTCCAAAAATCAATGGCAAAAGAAATGTGTTTAATCCATTTAAGTCCCTTACAGTGTAACAGCAATGTGTCTCACTCGGTCTCCCTCTACTGGCATCGTGTATTTAATTTGATTGAGAGAACAATATCCTTTATTCAGCGAGTCAGATAGACATTGAACATTTTCAACAAAAAACACGTTTGTGGCAAAATGATTGCAAATTAGACGCATTGGCAATCAATCATAGTAAAAATGGACAGTTGATCTAGGCTGCTTATTATATAACCAACGTGAACGAACGCATGGTGTTGGCATATTGCTGATTATCTGGTCGATCATTAACAGAAGCGAGTCATTCAAAACTTGATTGGAAGGAAAATGTCATTTCTGGAAATCTGAAATTCGTCCCAAGGGATACTGGGTTTAAATACTAACTATGTTCTATTCAAATATATGGCGTTTATTGAGGTTTTGTAAGAAAGATTGCTGGTCAATTTTACGGGCGATACTGAAATTGTTCAGGCAAACCGGAAAACAAAATATAACTTAATCTAAAGTATTATCAAGACGAGACGAAACAGAAACTGATGTTTTGATCGATTTATTTCATTGATCATACAAGTTGCCCTGAGAGATTTAGAAAAATAGCAAAACTTGCGACAATAATCAAGGTTTTCTACTTCAGTTTGGTCAACATGACCTCTTCTGATTTTTATGAGAACCGGTGCATAAGTTGTGCCTTGTTTGGTAGATTTTGAATATATCTTGGTCTAATTAGGTCGTAGGTGTTTTATTAGCAAAGGCGATGAGGCATGTCTTAAATGTTCTAAATAGGACATTTTATTTAGCAAATAGCAGCAGCGTAAGCTGAATTTAACATTATGTTTAAACTATCAATACAATTTGAATATGACGAAAATCCTGTTATCTAGAGTATTTTAACTTGTCCCAAACACTCATCGAAATAAACAAGTTTTCCAGTTAATGCTAATTGTACAAACCATGAAATGTGTTCTTTCATTGTGGGGATCAACGTTATGGCTTGTTTGGGGTACCATTTTGTCGGAGAGGGAGGGTGGATGTTGCGTTCCGCGTCAGAGAGTTGCGTGAATGAATAGGAGCTGTCGCCGCTCCTGGTATCACCTTGGGTAGGAACGACTGTTAAGAAATAGTTCCGAGTCCGAGTGAAATTTATACTCCACAAAAACTGTTATTAACTCCCCTTTCTTGGATTAAAATAACCAAATAATTTAAAATAAGGATGAATAAAATAAACTTCCAAGAACGTCTATGGGACTATGTAGACCCTAGTAAATGTATATGCAATTATCATGGTTGCAACAGGCTCTTGTAAATGCAAAGTTTCACATCAGGAGAATCTAAATGAGAGCAGAAAGTACAATAATGTAAAATTCTAGTTTTTACCAGAAGCAATACTTGATATTCGTAGTTGGATCAATTGCCTCTGGTATGTTCCAGGATTTTCCGCTCCCTGTCAAATTCGTGTCTCAATTTTTAATTAGAAACGTAAAAACTTTCAATCGACAGAGTAACTTTCTCAGCTGTGGGGTTCTTACGCAAGCGCCGCATACATTGCGCAATAGCAAATTGTCGTTGATTAGGTTTCTGTTTTCTTACCCTGATCAATTTGATCTTCCAGGACGCGTAACTGATATTTCATCGAAATTCGAGAAACGTTAGGGAAATCTTCAGTGAGTAAACACAATATGTGTAGTGGAAAACGTCACTTGTTTGAGGCATTTATTGCATAAATCACACACTACAGAAATAATGGGAACACCGCTGGGATTGCATGGACGCCATTAAAGTTTCCATATTCAGGAAACTACTATCAAACCTCACTTGAAGACCACCTACCGCATCTTAAAGACAATAGGAGCAAAAAGTTAATCAACAATAAGGCCACCTTAAGATTCGCCGCGGAACAAATATTTTCAAGTCACCTTTTGAATATAATTTTATTTCGTATGAAATTGGGCTTGGCAACAGACTTAGCCTATAGTATCCCTCTGCCTTTTCACTCTTTTTTGCTCTATACTGAATCTCAACATAACGCCCAAAACAGTAAGGCTCAATTTCTTCTAATTTTTTTCAATTCTAATACACAAAATTTTTTGGGTAATAAAGATGCAGAACAACTACACTCAAAGACCACCTGAATAACAACTACTTATAAGACCCCTTAAATACTACGTGTAGTTGATAAAACAAACTTTGCATATTGATTTTTACGGTTTAGCAATTTATTGAATCACAAAATACTTTTCCAACTCGATAAAGACCAGCGTAGGATCGTTTGTTGGTACAAGTCCACACTACTTATATCGCCTTATAGCTGGCCGTATGATATTAAATCATGTCCTGACACAAAACAGACATAGACACTGACGCCTCCTTAAATTTCAATTCGCCAAAACGCATTACCAGTTCATCATACAAAACACCGCAATGTTAAATATCTCTCCTTCGAAATAGCGGTTGCCAAACAGTTTATCAACAAAACCCATAATGTATCGAATGTACTTAATGACCTATCAGAAGGCGGAGCAACAAAAGAGACATACATTTAAGGGCGCAACAAGACAATGTAATAGACAAGCAGCAATACCTGCCGTCCTGAAAGGTTTCTATTATAAACTATTCTGCTTTCCAAACTACAGCGCTCAGAGTTAACAAAAATACTATAAAGTCAGCTTATTTCGCGGGGGTTCATTTTCGCAATTTTCGTGAAATCCTTAAGTTCGTGAATACTTTGTGTTCGTGAACTTAAGAGCGGCGGTAAATCAACAGAAAGTATTAGCAAATAGATACACAGTCAACTATGCCTGTAGAACACACAATAAACTGTGGTAATAGACCGATAATCAGGTTCAACATATTCTATGGTAAACAATTACTTGAAATTACTCGAAACAGCAAGGCACGAAAGACACAAGAAGGCACACAAAAAAGAACACACAAGAATGAACAAGAAAAATTAAACTTTATTGCTGTAAAATCCTTCTTCCGGCATGTGCCGATTTGGTTCAATAAAAGTGTATGCGAATGTCACAACAAGAAATTGTATAATAACCCAACAGCTTCGGATATGATTTAAATCGTGGTCAACAAAAGATATCATATCAAATCAGACAAGGAAGAAATGAGCACGAAAAGCACATACAAGACCAGTACAAAACACAAGCTCTGCATCAAAGCGATCCCGGTCAAAAATGGCGAATAGAGCGTTTTGATAACTTTCGATTGACTATTAATACTTGTTATTGTTGGTTATTGAAGATATATTCATAATCTCACCAGCAATATATACTATAGTATTGTATTTTGAGAAATGTGGATGTGTGTGTATTTCAAGACGAACATGCCCGGTACAGTCTGATTCCGACAGTTTTCGAAGTGGAATGAGTCATTACCATACGTGTTTCCCTGACGACATGTACCAATGAAAACCGAAAGGTTGCACTTTAATGTTTTACTAGCTTAACAAATTATATACTTTCGTCTTCAGATTTAAAGATGAGGAAACTACGTGATCCAGAATAATCAGATACATTATGAATGCGACAATCAGATTATTGTAACCCTCTTGTGAATTAGACAATGTTCATTTTATTCTTGTCTGAGTCTTACGACAACGTTAGTCAAACCTCTATGGACTTTTTATACAATAAAACGACTTATAAAGATTCTCCGAAAATTCATGATTGCAATGCATATAATGACACGATATACTTAGCAATCACAAAACATGACTATTTTTTTATTCCAACGTTCTTGTGTTAACCCCAGTGGTGTGGTGTAGTTTTTTGATTGACGATACGTCGGCTGGTTTAGGTTATTTCAAACTTAATCGTCATAAAGATAAAAACAGCCTATTATGTTAGATTTGGTTTTAGACACACATGTAAGTAATAAGGTACTATACATAGCGTATTTACATCCTATCAGTGTAAGGAGTGGGTTCGATACATGCTTGTATTAAAGTCACATTATCTCTCCCAAGACCTTTTTCCGATCTTCCAGTAAATAGAATTATTACAAGGAATTAGGATATGTTAAATGTATCTGTCGAAATAGTATGCCAAAAATCACATTTAGTAAAATGTATCGATGACAAAATACAAATTTGGAAGAGATGCTTCCCTTAGATTATAAAGTGTGCATTTTTTTTTGTTTACAATTCATTATTTCGTAAACAAACCAACTGGAGGTTGTTTTTCGTTTTCTTCCATCTTACGATGTTTTCCACCTTTGGGACTCAACTAAAGTGCTCAAAATCCATGGCTCTTCAATAGGTTTCAAAATTATTTGGCTTTAATGAGGGCTTTTGGGAAACAATCATTTTTATATTGATGTATCCTGACAATTGGCTAACCTGCCATGTAATTACAATGATGCAAGCATATGTTTTTGACGAAACAATCCTCTATCTGTGGACGGGATATCTTTTAAAAATATCTTTAAAAAAATGTTCACTGCATAATGTCAGGAACTTTAAAATATTGGAAAAACATTAGGATTTTTAAAAAGCAATAATCTTCCGACACATGTCTGCATACGAATAAATTTGTAATACAGTTGCATATATAAATAATTTCCTAATCGCGAGATGGTCAAATAGAATTAATTGCTAAAAATGTGTTAGCTACATAGTGTTTTTCTAAAATGTCATTACAATAATGATTCATTCGATAAATTCGATCATTTTTGTTTTGGGGAAGAAGCAACACTCATATGTTCGGCTTCTGCTGATCTAAATATTGTTGAACTGTTTGTACTCGTTAGTGTACATGTAATTACAAACGATGCAATTTCCGCGTTGTAACATTCCCTAGTAATGCATGCTGACGAGCAGAAATTAAACAAATCCACAGTCCACGTCGGTGCATCTGCTTTGCCTCAATGAATAATTTGATATCTAGAATACAGACATTGTTTATATTCTCGGTCATATTGTATTGTGTCAAGATACGATCTTGTGCAGTGATTCCTATTTGTGATTATCGTGCTCTCCTTTATCTGTTGAGTGTTACTGTTCCTGTCCAATGGCACTTGACCAGATAAACAATTTAAATACAGATTATAGGCCACGACGATATATAGAATTGTTTGTCTGGTCGAGTACCAGTGTTCCTGTTCTATTTCATATTATAAACTAGATAAGTCCAACTGATTCATATTTCTAAGTAAATATGTTTCGTCTTGAAATAAATTCACTTTACGCCAGTTCAATATTTAAGCATAAATTTGTGTCCCCGTAGAAGTGTTTCAACAAAAAGTGATTAAGACAAAAATTCAGTTAGCAGGAAGCACTGTGCATTTACATAACCACAATAATGACATTTAGATTGCTACTTCTTCAGTACCATATAACCAGACTAAATGACGTGACGGAATTTCCATCCCATGGGACGGACAACATCATGTGTCGCTGCCTTTCTTAATGGTACTCATTTATAAACCTTGCCTGTATGGTGTTCTAATTCAACATAATTATGGCATCAATAAAATCTCCGAGCGTACAGGTTACTGTTTTATCATGCACTTACGATACTCTTACATTCAAATTACACGTAACACTCTATGTGGTTTATTAACAGTTGCAAGTTGTGATAATGGGATCTGTTTCAGTATATGCATTCCTTCAAATCACATAATTATGTTCCTGAAGTGTATTTGTTCAAGAATTATCAAGAATAATGAAGAACCTCAATGTGTGCGTAACTTAACGAGTTCCGTAAGTGGTTTGTTGAAACAGTACCCTGGTACTTACTCGAATCTTTTCTTGAAAACTAAGACATACAAACATGTTCCTTTGTGAGATCCTTTGCAAACAGTGTGTTACACGTGGTATTCCTGGTTTTACAACATAATATTCCCTTCTCTCAAATTATCCCTTTATCGCTCACTAATGAAATTGCTACACCCAATCAGTATTGATTAATTTTCACATGACGACGAGAATTATTGTTTTTAAATCGTCCTTGAGAAATGGACTTAATACGTCGATAGTACTTTGCACAAAATTGCATCTTGATACATTCTGCAATCAGAACATTACGATGTTGCCAAATTTACCCAGCCATCGGTTCCGATCATTATCCATGATGTAAAAGCCCTACTCCGAAACTAGTCGTCACGATTAGAAAGGTGATACGCGCGCTTGAGCAAAGGACATCGCCGTATGATTTTTTACAGAAGTGAGGCACTGGCTACCGTAAAAAAAGAAGACACATAAACAACTAACACAATGGCAAATATGTTAAACAGATTATATAGTCATTATGAGGACATTCATTGTCTCCGTCTGATTCTTATAATTATATGAACGGGAAAAACTAACCGGCAATCATTACGTAAAGGAAGTTGTCGTGTAAGTGGGGCGTTCCTCGAAATCCTAGTGAAGAGGAATATGTCATGCGAGTGCGGCGTTCTCTGTCGGCTACAGCAAAGGGGACATAATTAAGCAAGTTGTTGGGCTTCATGAAAGGGGACATACTCGGCAAGTTGGTGGGCTACAGGAAATGGGACATAACTCGGAAAGTCGGTGGGCTACAAGAAAAGGGACACATCTAGGCAAGTTGGGGGCTACAGGAAAGGGGACATAACATAGCAAATCGGTTGGCAACATGAATGAAAACACAATTAAGCAAGTTGGAGCTACAAGAACGTCGCCACAACTGTGACCCACTTATACACGTATCTGACACAAAGGTAACAATATATTATGATATTTTGTTCAACACGATGATGCTGTACATCATGTAAAATATATGAACAGTGTTCAATTTACCACATCATGTCAAATGTTCTTGATTAAAACGACTTTCGGTGGAATGATGACGTGTACGTTGTAAAAGACAGTTATATCTACGCATTCCAAAAATCAATGGAAAAAGAATGTGTTTAATCTATTTAAGTCCCTTACAGTGTAACAGCTTTGTGTCTTACTCGGTCTCCCTCCACTGGCGTCGTGTATTTAATTTGATTGAGAGAACAATATCCTTTATTCTGCGAGTCAGATAGACATTGAAAATTTTCAACCAAATACACGTTTGTGGCAAAATGATTGCAAATTAGACGCATTGGCAATCAATCATAGTAAAAAATGGATAGTTGATCCAGGCTGCTTATTGCATAGCTAACGTGAACGGCCGCATGGTGTTGGCATATCACTGATTATCTAGTCGATCATTAACAGAAGCGAGTCATTCTAAACTTGATTGGAAGGAAAATGTCATTTCTGGAAATCATTTTCCTCGGGAAATTCGTCCCAAGGGATTCTGGGGTTATATACTAACTATGTTCTATTCAAATAAATGGCGTTTATTGAGGTTTTGTAAGAACGATTGCACGTCTGTTTATCGAAGGATACTGAAATTGTTCAGGCAAACTGAAAAACAAAATATAACTTAATGTCACGTACTATCAAGACGAGACAAAAGAGGATCTGATGTTATTATCGATATATTCATTGATCATACAAGTTGCCCTGAAAGAGTTAGAAAAACAGCAAAACTTAATGACAATAATCAAGGTTTCCTACATCAGTTTGGTCAACATGACCTCTTCTGATTTTCATGAGAATAAGTGCGTAAGTTGTGCCTTGTTCGGTAGATTTTAAATATGTCTTGGTCTAATTACGTCGTAGGTGTTTTATTCGACAAACGCGATGAGGCATGTCTTAAATGTTTTAAATAGGACACTTTATTTAGCCAATAACAGGAGCGTAAGCTGAATTTAACATCATGTTTAAACAATCAATACAATACAAGGACAATTTGGATATGACGAGCACGCGGTTATCTCGAGTATTTTACTTGTCCCAATAACTTCTCGTAATAGACAATTTTTACCCTCCAATATGCTAATTTAACAAACCAAATGTGTCTTTCATTGTGGGGATTAGCGTAATGGCTTGTTTGTGGTATCACTTTTTAAGAGAGCGCAAGGGACGTTATATGGTGTGTTTTGTCTCAGAAACTTACGTGAATGACGAGGCCTTATCATTGATTTCGAATTGTCTGAGTATAATATTTACTGCTGGTTAAAATGTCGGAACTTCCTAAAATGGTCATTATTAACGACCCATATTATATTATTGAAATTCGAAAATAAAAGGGTAAAGTACTAATTTATTAAACATTATGTAAATATATTTTTATTAAATTATGTTGTATCTCTTAAGGAAAGCACAACTGCTAAGACAAAATTCCTAGTTCGAGTGCAAATTATACTCCACAAAACATTTATGAACGCCCTTTTCTTTGAAATAGTTGAAATAACAATAATTTAAAATAAGGATAAATAACGTCTATGTGAATATGTAGACCTCATTACATGTATGTTCAATTATCATGGTTGCAACAGGCTCTTGTAAATGCAAAGTTTCACATCAGGCGAATCTAAACGCGAGCTAAAAGTACAATCATGTATAATTTTAGTTAATTTACCAGAAGCAATACTTGATATTTGTAGTTGGATCAAATATTTGCAAGTCACTTTTTAAAGATAACTTTATAATAACCCCTCTCCTTTTGCCAGGCCCCATTTTACTGTGTTTCTCTGTACTCAATCTCAACATAACGACCAACACAGTAAGGCTTCATAACTCACCATTATCTCAATTCTAAGTATAAATAAAAATTAACTGATTCGAGCATTTAATGATGCTGAACAACTACACGCAAAGAACACCTGAATAAGATAACTACTAATAAGATCGCAATAATTAATACATGCAGTTGAGCGCTGCCTTCCCTGTCAGATTTTTCATTCTATTTTTTACAAAAAGTTAACAAAGAAAACATTAAAAAGTTAGGATGAGAAACCCTCTATTTGTAGACGGGGTGGCATTTAAAAATATATATAATAAAAAAATTAGCTAAAAATGCCATAAACTTCTGACACATGTCTGCATACGGAAAAGGTTTTTAATACAGTTGCATATAAATAACTTCCTAATCCTCAGGAAGACTGTTTACACAAACGCCTAGCCCGGGGTCTGTTTCCCCAAATATCCTTCCAATCTATCAGTTAAATAAACAGTATATCAAATTGAAATAACTTATAAACACTGTTCAATACTTTTAATCTGAAAGTAAAAGACCCTTTGGGACTGACACAAATGAGCATATAATGATTTACTGCACACATGGGCGTCCTATATACAACAGTTACTGCTTGCATGCGCAAATATTTAGTAAATCATGGTTTTTCAGGTCCTATATTGTATAAGTTTTCCCCAAGGAGCTGTCTTACTCCGTCATCATCTGTATAGAGTATGAAATGAACGTTTTGTAACACAAGAGAGTTGCAAGAATCTAATTA
Source organism: Spisula solida (assembly GCA_947247005.1). Classification (NCBI taxonomy): domain Eukaryota; kingdom Metazoa; phylum Mollusca; class Bivalvia; order Venerida; family Mactridae; genus Spisula; species Spisula solida. The sequence goes on along the minus strand of OX365960.1, from coordinate 22,250,967 downwards.
TCGCATTCAAAATGGATCAAGTTTTCCTAGTCGCTGTTTAAATTTAATCTCATAATCTGCTGATAAAATAATAGAATTCGTTCTGCTAGTACATGTATCAGATAAGAAAGCTCATCGTTGCAAGCCCTGTTTGGAATTTATCTATATAACCTATATACAGTGTGTTAAAAAAGTTTCTCTCAAAAAATAAATGCACACTATTTTTCTAAGCCCTTTACGCAATGTACAATTTTGTTTTCTTACTCAAATATTTCCATTTAATGCCAAAAAAGATTAGGACAATGGTTACAATGCTAGAACCTTCTCGAATTAAACCTAAACAATTTCCTTCTTCTGACGTCCGAAAAAAAACGATTGAAACTTAAACATTGTGAACGAATTTGTTAACACCCTGTATATACTCAAGTCATGTAGTCACACCAAGGACGGCTTCTAATACCATACATTCTGGTATATTTATTGGTTTTATTACACAATGACAGTCTTTGACAACGTAAATTTAATGTTTTATGGTATATATATCCCCCATCCATTATTTCGTCAAGTTGATCATATATGACAGACAATAAATACAGATAATAGCTTGCGTTGACAAATCGGTTCTGGATATAAGTGCTCAAGTTAACATTCTGTCAGTTGGGAGGATATGATTTGTCTGATTTCAAAAAGGAGAGACACGATGCCTTCTTCTATATCAAACACTGTTCGGAGTCCGTTTTTCAGGTGAGTCAGTTGTATTAGAAATTTTCAGCCACTGCAAACGCCGATTTTAAAAGTTTGGCTCAAACCTTTGGCGGTTAAATGAAAATTTTATCATTAAACAGACAAACTGTCTTGTGTAGTGCGAATTTCTATCTGCCAATCAAAATCCAGGATCTGATATTATCAACCAGTTAGAACATGTTAAGTAAATATTTAATGACTAATAGGGACTCCTTACGCTTAATTATATTTTTATGACGTAACAAGATATATTCCACACGGAAATTCTTTTCTTTTAGAGCGGTTGCTATCAAATGTATACTTGTTATTAGTTTAAACTAGACATGCTTGTTACACCGATACTATAAGGCTTCTGCGTCATTTCGTCTCACATCGTTCTATCTAACTTTAAGCATATATGTCACTTCATAGATTATTAGGCGTTATTTTGACAAATATTATGACCATTTCTTGTCTTATTTAATTCTTCAGGACATCTGTGTAGGAAGATGCGACAGTCCCATTGCCTGATAACTATCCTCGTATTCACACATCAAATACAGCGTTTCTGGAATATTTGCCTAAAATGTAATTAAACCAATACTGCGTCTGATGAAAATAACCCACGTTCGTATGGCATCAGCGCATTTAAAACTTGTAGAAATATTTGCTAAATATGTTAATGCCACATGCATATTCTTGGTCTAAAATGTCATTAAAATAATCTGCTTCTGATTAAAACCACCCACGATTTTGGCAAATAGATAAATATGTGCTAGCTATATGGACAGTCCTTGTCTAAATGTCATTAAAAAGTCTTGTTCTGATTAAAATCGCCCACGTGTATTTGGCAAATATACAGATCGTCAAATAGAAGTATTTGCTAAAAATGTGTTAGCTACATAGTGATTTTCTAAAATGTCATTACAATAATGATTCATTCGATAAATTCGACCATTTTTGTTTTGGGGAAGAAGCAACACTCATATGTTCGGCTTCTGCTGATCTAAATATTGTTGAACTGTTTGCCAAAAGAATTACATATGTACTCGTTAGTGTACATGTAATTACAAACGATGCAATTTCCGCGTCGTAACATTCCCTAGTAATGCATGCTGACGACCAGAAATTAAAGAAATCCACAGTCGATATCGGTGCATCTGCTTTGCCTCAATGAATAATTTGATATCCAGAATACAGACATTGTTTATATTATCGGTCACATTGTATTGTTTCAAGATACGATCTCGTGCAGTGATTCCTATATGTGATTTTCGTGCTCTGCTCTTTCTTGACAAGTGTCCCTGTTGTATTTAATATTATAAACTATATAAGTCAAATTGATTTAAATTTCTAAGTAAGTATTTTTTCGCCTTGAAATAAATGCACTTTACGCCAGCTTAATATTTAGGCATAAATGTGTATCCCCGTGGAAGTTTTTTTTAACATAAAGTGATTAAGACAAAAATTAATTTAGCAGTGAGCACTGTGCATTACCATAACGACAATAATGACATTAAGATCGCTACTGTGTAATCCATTAACAGTTGCAAGTTGTTGTAAGGGGGGGGGGGGGTCTGTATAAATGATGTTTCAGTAAACGCATTCCATCAAACCACATCCGTTCCTAACGTTTTTTTGTTCAAGAATTGTGAATAACTTAAATATGTGCTTAACGTTACGGGTTCCCTAAGTTCTATGGTTAAACAGTACCCTCAGGCAGGCATGTACTTACTCGAATATTCTCTTTAAAACTCAGTTTAACAAATACGCTTCTTTGCGAGAGCCTTTGCATGCAGTGAGTTGCACGTGGTATTCCTGGTTTTACAACATAATATTCCCTTCTCTCAAATTATCCCTTTATCGCTCACTAATGAAATTGCTACACCCAATCAGTATTCATAATTTTCTCATGACGACGTGAATTATTGTTTTTTAATCGTCCTTGAGAAATGGACTTGAAACGCCGATATAACTTTGCACAAAATTGCGTCTTGTTACATTCTGCAATCAGAACATTGCGATGTTGCCAAATTTACCCAGCCATCGGTTCCGATCATTATCCATGATGTAAACGCCCTACTCCGAAACCAGTAGTCACCATTAGAAAGGTGATACGCGCGCTTGAGCAAAGGACATCGCCGTATGATTTTTTTACAGAAGTGAGGCACTGGCTTCCGTAAGAAAGATGACACATAAAACAACTAACACAATAGAAAATATGTTAAACAGATTATATAGTTATTATGAGGACATTTATTGTCTCCGTCTGATTATTATAATTATTTGAACGGGGAAACAGCTAACTGGAAATCATTGCGTAGAGGAAGTTGTCGTGTGAGGCGTTCATCGAAATTCTAGTGAAGAGGAATATGTCATGTGAGTGGGCTACAGGAAAGGGGACATAATTAAGCACGTTGGTGGGCTACAGGAAACGGGACATAACTAGGAAAGTTGGTGGGCTTCATGAAAGGGGACATAACTAAGCAAGTTGGTGAGCAACTGGAAATGGGACATTACTCGGAAAGTCGATGGACTACAAGAAAAGGGACACATCTAGGCAAGTTGGGTAACTACAGGAAAGGGGACATAACCAAGCAAATCGGTTGGCCACATGAATGAAAACACAATTAAGCATGTTTGAGCTACCATAAAGTCGCCACAACTGTGATCCACTTATACACGTATCTGACACGAAGGTAACTATATATTATGATATTTTGTTCAACACGATGATGCTGTACATCATGTAAAAAGTATGAACATTGTTCACTTTACCACATCATGTCAAATTCTCTTGATTAAAACGACTTTCGGTGGAATGATGACGTGTACGTTGTAAAAGACAGTTATATTTCCGCATTCCAAAAATCAATGGAAAAAGAATGTGTTTAATCCATTTAAGTTCTTTACAGTGTAACAGCTTTGTGTCTTACTCGGTCTCCCTGTACTTTCGCTGAAATGATGACGTGTACGGTGCAGATGTCAGTTATATTTCCGCATTCCAAAAATCAATTGCAAAGAATGTTTTTAATCCATTCAAGTTCCTTACAGTGTACCAGCAGTGTGTGTCTCACTCGGTCTCCCTCTACTGGCGTCGTGTATTTAATTTGATTGAGAGAACACTATTCTTTATTCAGCGAGTCAGATAGACATTGAACATTTTCAACCAAATACACGTTTGTGGCAAAATGATTGCAAATTAGACACATTGGCAATCAATCATAGTAAAAATGGATAGTTGATCCAGGCTGCTTGTTATATAACTAACGTGAACGGCCGCATGGTGTTGTCATATCGCTGATTATCTGGTCGACCATTAACAGAAGCGAATCATTCAAAACATGATTGGAAGGAAAATGTCATTTCTGGGAATCATTTTCCTCGGGTAATTCGTCCCAAGGGATTCTGGGCTTAAATACTAATTATGTTCTATTCAAATATATGTCGTTTATTGAGGTTTTGTAAGAAAGATTGCATGTGTATTTATCGAAGGACACTGAAATAGTTTAGGCAAACTGAACAACAAATAATAACTTAATCTAAAGCACTATCAAGACGAGACAAATGGAAACTAACGTTTTTATCGATATATTTCTAAGATGTTACAAGTTCCCTTAAAAGAATAAGAGCAAAAACTTGCGAACAAAAATCAAGGTTTCTGACTTCAGTTTGACCAACATAACCTCTTCTGATTTTCATCAGAATATGTGCATAAGTTGTGCCTTGTTCTGCAGATTTTGAATATATCTTGGTCTAATTAGGTCGTGAGTGTTTTATTCGTCAAAGGCGATGAGGCATGTTTTAAATGTTTTAGATAGGACATTTTATTTAACTAATAGCAGCAGCGTAAGCTGAATTTAACATTATATTTATACCATCAATACATACAATGACAATTTGGATATGACGAGCACGCGGTTATCTAGAGTATTTTACTTGTCCCAAGCACTTCTCGCGATAGACAAGTTTTACCCTCCAATATGCTAATTTAACAAACCAAATGTGTCTTTCATTGTGGGGATTAGCGTTATGGCTTGTTTGAGGTATCATTTTTTCGGAGAGCGCAAGAGACGTTATATGATGTGTTTTGTCTCAGAAACTTACGTGAATGACGAGGCCTTATCATTGATTTCGAATAGTCTGAGTATTACAATATTAAATGCCGGTTAAAATGTCGGAACTTCCTAAAATGGTCATTATTAACGACCCATATTATATTATTGAAATTCGAAAATAAAAGGGTAAAGTACTAATTTATTAAACATTATGTAAATATATTTTTATTAAAGACTGTTGTATCTCTAAAGGAAAGCACGACTGCTAAGACAAAGTTCCTAGTTCGAGTGCAAATTATACTCCACAAAACATTTATGAACGCCCTTTTCTTTGAAATAGATTGAAAAAAACAGTACATGTAATTTCAAATAAGGATAAATAACGTCTATGTTAATATGTAGACCTCATTGCATGTATGTTCAGTTATCATGGTTGCAACAGGCTCTTGTAAATGCAAAGTTTCACATCAGGAGAATCTAAACGCGAGCAAAAAGTACAATCATGTATAATTCTAGTTTATTTACCAGAAGCAATACTTGATATTCGTAGTTGGATCAATCGCCTCTGGCATATTCCAGATTTTCCAATCCTTGTCAAATTCGTGGCTCAATTTTTAATTAGAAACGAAACCTTCCCATCGACATAGTAACTTTCACGTATGTGGGGTTCTGACGCAAGCGCCGTATGCATTGCGCAATAGCAAGTTGTCGTTGATTAGGTTTCTGGGTTTTTAACCCTGATCAAATTTATCTTCCCGGACGCGTAACTGAATTTTCATCGAAATTCGAGAAACGTTAGGGAAATCTTCAGTGAGAAAAAGAATATGTGTAGTGGTGAACGTCACTTGTTTGCGGCATTTATTGCATAAATCACACACTACAGTACTAATGGGATTGCTTTAATGGACGCCATTTTAAAGTTTCCATATTAAGGAAAATACTGTAAAACCTCACTTGAAGACCACCTACCGCATCGTAAAGACAATCGGAGCAAAGACTTCAACAACAACCAAGGCCACCTTAAGATTCACCACGGAACAAATATTTTCAAGTCACTTTTTAAAGATAACTTTATAATAACCCCTCTCCGTTTGCCAGGCCCCATTTTACTGTGTTTCTCTGTACTCAATCTCAACATAACGACCAACACAGTAAGGCTCCATAACTCACCATTATCTCAATTCTAAGTATAAATAAAAATTAACTGATTCGAGCGTTAAAGGGACTGCCTCACATATTGGTCTATTGCAAAAATAAAATTGTCAAATGTTTGGATAATTTTGGTATAGTTGCCTGTATATCACATAAACAACCACACTGGCATCTAAAATAACTTGATAAACTTCGGCATTTTGTAGTTATTTAGTATTTTTACATCAAAAATTCTATAGGGTATTAATACCCTATATATTTAACACAACTATTACTTAAATTGACAGTATTTTGTTCGCATTTGATGAAAACGAATCGAATAACAAACCAAATACCTCACTGATGTTTACGCTGTAGTTTGGTGATGTTAAAGTTCTACCAAGTGTGAATTACATAATTCACAAAGCATGTTGGAAGGAAACTTAGCGATTTTTTCAAGAATAAAATACTCAGTGGGCGATATCGAGAGTTGTTAAAATGCTTTTTTGCACCAAATCTTTCATAAAGCAACCGTCAGTGGCTTTCTATTACATCAATACTTGGTTAGGTTGGAAAATCACGATATACAAAAATGTTAGCCTAATCTGTGAGGCAGCACCTTTAAAGATGCTGAGCAAGTACACACAAAGAACACCTGAATAAGATAACTACTAATAAGATCGCATTAATTAATACACGTAGTTGAGCGCTGCCTTCCCAGTCAGATTTTTCATTCTATTGTTTACAAAAAGTTAACAAACAAAACATTAAAAAATCAGGATGAGAAATCCTCTATTTGTAGACGGGTGGCATTTAAAAATATATATAAAATACATACATGTATTAGCTAAATAATGTCACGAACTTTGAAATATTGCTATTTTAAAATGCCATAATCTTCTGACACATGTCTGCATACGGAAATGGTTTTTAATACAGTTGCATATAAATAATTTCCTGTTCGTCAGTAAGACTGTTTACACAAATGCCTAGCCCGGGTTCTGTTTCCCCAAATATCCTTCCAATCTATCAGCTATGAAATAAACGGTATATCAAATTGAAATAACTTATAAACACCGTTCAATACTTTTAATCTGAAAGTAAAAGACCCTTTTGGACTTACACAAATGAGCATATAATTATTTACTGCACCACAGGGGCGTCCTATATACAACAGTTACTGCATCCATGCGCAAATATTTAGTAAATCATGATCTTTAAAGTCCTATATTGTATAAGTATACCCCAAGGAGTTGTCTTACGCCGTCATCATTTTTATAGAGTATATAATGAACGTTTTGTGGCTCACAAGAGAATTGCAAGAATCTAATTATCGTATTCAAAATGGAACCAGTTTTCCTAGTCGCTGTTTAAATTTAATCTCAAAATCTGCTGATAAAATTATAGAATTCGTTCTGCTAGTACATGTATCAGATTCGGGAGCTTATGGCTGCAAGCACTGTTCGGAATTTAAATATACAATTTATATACAGGTTGTTAAAAGTGTTTCATCTCAACATTTTGTTCGAAGCTCTTTTCGCAATGTACAATTATAATTTCTTACTCTAATAGCTCCAATTAATGCCAACAATGATTAGGACAATGGTAGAACCTTCTGGAATTTTACCTGAACAACAAACCATTGAAACTTAAACATTGAGAACACCCTGTATAAACACATGTAGTCTCTCCAAGGACGACTTCTGATGCCATACTTTCTGGTATATTTATTGGTTTTATTACACAATGCCAGCCTTTGACAGCGTTGATTTAATGTTTTATGGTATATATATCCCCCATCCAATATTTCGTCAAGTTTATCATATATGACAGACAATAAATACAGATAATAGCTTGCGTGGACAAATCGTTCCTGAAAATAAGCGCCAAAGTTAGCGTTCTGTCGGATGGGAGGATATGGTTTGTCTATATTCATTTCCGGAGTATCAGATACGATGCATTCTTCTACATCATATAGTTCAAACATTGTTCATCTTCGTACAGCTTCAGTTCATTTTTGTACAGAGAATGCAATATCAAAACAAAGCATTTTTATTGTTTCAAATATTTGACTGGAATAAAAAGGAAGCAAAAAACCAATACTTTATGCACCTAGCAATGTACTCACATTCCATATACGATGGCCACTTAAAAAGTATTAATCAGTGGGCGATAAATCAACATCATTGCCTCTGACTATATAAAAAGTGTACATTTTCTTAAAGATAAATCTCTTAGCTAGACATTCGTGGTATTTCCATCATTTATTATCAAAGCATTTCCATTTTATTGATATCAAAACAGGACATGGTTAAAAGCAATGGTCAAGAACTTTCTCATAGATGCGTAAGAAAATTGTGTTATTTGGGTCCATACGGTTTCTGAGCGTTGTTTTCAAATGTCATTTAGGCTTACTCAAATTAAATGATATGATCTGCAATATGTATCATTGTACTCTTAAATGGCAATCCATACTTTTGAAAACATTAAATTCTTATAAATGTATAGCAGAATAAACAAGTCACATACGAGACTCAAAATACCACACTTACATTCTATTTAATATTTGCTATATACTAGCTAAATAAACACTAACTTATTCTTAACATGTCAATTTTTCTAGATCATGATATGTAGTTTCATTCATCAGACGTTTTAAATTATTTTTACGTCAATTATTTTTTACAACAAAATTTTATGTTCGATCCTAACTTTAAAAAAATGGGTGGGGTAATGTTTCACCACCCATTTATGATAAAAAAAACACGAAAATTCACACCTGTTGTCAATTTCATGTAAATCTTCTTAATATATGAAATTACTACCGTGTGTTTTTATTTTTGTTTCCGTATTATTGTTTTAGGGATATGACGTATTACTTGGTCACGTGATCAAGTTCTTTGAGCTGTCGTAAAGGACAAATTATGAATAGTGTAGGGAATATTTATCATGTGAAAGATGATAACATAAATAAATGTATAAAAAACTATATGTTTGACTCTCCCGCTTAAGACGTACAGTAATACACTACAGGAAACAAGTATAGGGCATAGTCCACGCAAAATGCTGTTTTTGGAGTATTTCGAACATTAGAGATTCCTTGTATAGCTAAATCCATTACGACTGTCCAAACAATATTGTTTATTCACCACTTATTGAACATGTACAAGGTGCATGACATATGCAAATTTCAATTATTCGGATTACATTTATAGAAATTATGACCATAAATATCAACCCTTACCGGTACTACATGTAATATACCTTATTTCCTCGCAATTTCAGTGATTCATATCCCTACTGGTTAAATGTCATATAGGTCACTGGATATTTTGCGATTGCAATGTCGTTTTATTGGTTAGGTAGGCAACAGTTGTATCTTTCAGAAAATGTCCACTTTTATACACATTGATTAAATATTAAACGTGTTACTGGCCTATGATTAATACTTGTTAAGTAGCCCTCGTATGTTAAATTTAAGAAAATAAATCGCAATGTTTATATTTGCAATGATATTATGTAACCAAGTGACTGACCTGATAAAAAAGTTATTTTATGCACATGTTTGTGCCTTTCCCGCTCTGGTGTTGCCTTCCCAGACCGATTTGTAATTATATTTATATGACGACACAGGACATATTCCACACGGAAATCCTTTTCATATAGAGCGGTTGCTATCAAATGTATACAAGTAACTAGTTGAAACTAGACATGGTTGTTAAACCTGTTCTACCAGGCTTCTGCGTCATTTTGTCTCATTTTTCTTTCTAACGCCATGCTTGGTAACAATGCATCCACCTTATAACTTTAAGCATTTATGTCACTTCTTAGATTATTTGGCGTTATTGTGACAAATATTATGCTCACTTTTTGTCTTATTTCTTGTCTTTAATTCTTCAGGACATCTGTGTAGGAAGATGCAACAATCCCATTGCCTGACAACTATCCTCGTATTCACACATCAAATCCCGCGTTTCTGGAATATTAACCTAAAGTGTAATTAAACCAATACTGCGTCTGATTAAAATCACCCACGTTTTGTTTCTTCATCGTATTTAAAAATTGTAGAAATACTTGCTAAATATGTAAATGACACATGGACAGTCTTTCTCTATAATGCCATTAAAATAACTTCCTTCTAATTAAAACCACCCACGTTTATTTGGCAAATAGTCAAATGGAAATACTTGCTAAATATGTGCTAGTTACATGGACAGTCTTTGTCTAAAATGTCATTAAACACCTTGTCATGATTCAAATCACCCACGTTTATTGGGCAAATAGGCAGATAGTCAAATATAATTATTTGTTAAAATGCGTTAGCTATATAGTGTTTTTTTCTAAAATGTCATAACAATAATGATTCATTCGATAAATTCAACCTGTTTTGTTTTGGGGAAGAAGCAACACTCATGTGTGCGGCTTCTGCTGATGTAAATATTGTTGAACTGTTTGCCGAAATAATTGCATTTGTACTCGTTAGTGTAATGACACATGTTGCAATTTCCGTTTTTGTTGCATTCCCTAGTATTGCATACTGACGAGCAGAAATTTAATCTGCTTTGTCTCAATGAATACTTTGATATCTAGAATACAGACATTGTTTATAGTATCGGTCATATTGTATGTGTCAAGATACGATCTTGTGCAGTGATTCTTATTTGTGATTTTCGTGCACTGCTCTTTTTGTTTAGTGTTGCTTTTCCTGTCCAATGGCACTCGACCTGATAAACAATTAAAATACAGATTATAGGCCACGGATATTTATAGAATTGTTTGTCTGGTCGAGTGCTAGTGTTCCTGTTCTATATTATATTATATTATAAACTAGATAAGTCAAATTGATTCAAATTTCAAAGTATTTTTTCGCCTTGAAATAAATGCTCTTTACGCCGGTTCAATGTTTAAGCATAAAGGTGTATCCCCGTGGAAGTTGTTTTTAACATAAAGCGATTAAGACAAACATTAAGTTAAGTGAAAATTAAGCACGAATCACTGTGCATTAACATAACCACACTAATGACATTAAGATTGCTACTTCTTCAGTACCATATAACCAGACTAAATGACGTGACGGAATTTCTATCCCATGGGACGGACAACATCATGTGTCGCTGCCTTTCTTAATGATACTTATTTATAAACCTTGCCATCATGATGTAATTAAACATAATTATGAAATCAAGAAAAACTCTGAGCGTGAAGGGTACTGTTTTATCATACACTTACGATACTCTTAAAGTTACATTTAAATTAAAACTCTTCGTAATCCATCAACAGTTGCAAGTTGTAGTAAGGGGTGTCTTTAATTAATGATGTTTCAGTAAATGCATTCCTACAAGCCACATTATCATGTCCTTCAAAACACATATGCTCCTAAGTGTATTTGTTCAAAAATTATGAAGAATTTAAATGTGTGCGTAATTTTACGAGTTCCGTAAGTGCTATATTAAAACAGTACCGTGTTACTTGCTCAAATATTCTTTTTCAAACGCGGACATACAAACCGGATTCTTTGTGAGAGCTTTAGCAAACAGTGAGTTGCATGTGGTAATCCTGGTATATCGCTCACTAATGAAATTGCTACACCTAATCAGTATTGATGTTGAATTCTTTTTCACATGACGACGTGAATTATGGTTTTTAAATTGTCCTTGAGAAATGGACTTGAAACGTCGATATAACTTTGCACAAAATTGCATCTTGTAACATTCTGCAATCATAATATTTTAATGTTGCCAAATTTCACCCACCATCGGCTCCGTTGATAACCCATGATGTTAAACCCCTACTCTAAAACCAGTCGTAACGATTTGAAAGGATTTGTCCTGAGCAAAGGACATCGCCGTTTAAATCTGTTTACGGAAGGAAACACTGGTTTTCGTAAAGTAATGACCCACACATAAAACAACTATCATAATGGCATGTTAAACAGATTATTTAGTCATGATGAGGACATTGACATTGTCCCCGTCTGTTCGTTTGTAAATGTTTGAACGGGGAAGAAGCTAACTGGAAATCTTAGCCGAGAGGAAGCTGGCTTGTGAGTACGGGGTTTCCTAAAGCTGTCTTGTGAGTACGGGGTTTCCTAAAGCTGTTTTGTGGTGACGGGGTTTCCTAAAGCTGTCTTGTGAGTACGGGGTTTACTGGAATCTTTGTGGAAAGGAAGCTGTCTTGTGAGTACGGGGTTTCTTAAAGCTGTCTTGTAAGTACAGGGTTTCCTGGAATCTTTTGGAATACAACTAAGAAAGTTGGAAGGGCAATATGAAAGGTGACATAACCAAGCAAATTGGTTGGCCACATGAAAAAAAACACAATTAACCAAGTTGGATGAGCTACAGAAAAGTGATCACAACTTATAAACGTATTGACGGTAACTATATATAAAGACATTTTTCGAACACGAGGTTGTTGCACATCATGTAAAATTCAGAGCAGTGTTCAATTTTCCATACCACGTCAAATGTTCTAGATTAAAATGCACTTTCAATGGAGTGATGACGTGTACGGTGTAGAAGACAGTTATATTTCCGCATTCCAAAAATCAATGGCAAAAGAAATGTGTTTAATCCATTTAAGTCCCTTACAGTGTAACAGCAATGTGTCTCACTCGGTCTCCCTCTACTGGCATCGTGTATTTAATTTGATTGAGAGAACAATATCCTTTATTCAGCGAGTCAGATAGACATTGAACATTTTCAACAAAAAACACGTTTGTGGCAAAATGATTGCAAATTAGACGCATTGGCAATCAATCATAGTAAAAATGGATAGTTGATCTAGGCTGCTTATTATATAACCAACGCGAACGAACGCATGGTGTTGGCATATTGCTGATTATCTGGTCGATCATTAACAAAAGCGAGTCATTCAAAACTTGATTGGAAGGAAAATGTCATTTCTGGAAATCTGAAATTCGTCCCAAGGGATACTGGGTTTAAATACTAACTATGTTCTATTCAAATATATGGCGTTTATTGAGGTTTTGTAAGAAAGATTGCAGGTCAATTTTACGGGCGATACTGAAATTGTTCAGGCAAACTGAAAAACAAAATATAACTTAATCTAAAGTATTATCAAGACGAGACGAAACAGAAACTGATGTTTTTATCGATTTATTTCATTGATCATACAAGTTGCCCTGAGAGATTTAGAAAAATAGCAAAACTTGCGACAATAATCAAGGTTTCCTACTTCAGTTTGGTCAACATGACCTCTTCTGATTTTCATGAGAATCGGTGCATAAGTTGTGCCTTGTTCGGTAGATTTTAAATATATCTTGGTCTAATTAGGTCGTAGGTGTTTTATTCGTCAAAGGCGATGAGGCATGTCTTACATGTTTTAAATAGGACATTTTATTTAGCAAATAGCAGCAGCGTAAGCTGAATTTAACATTATGTTTAAACTATCAATACAATTTGGATATGACGAAAATCCTGTTATCTAGTGTATTTTAACTTGTCCCAAACACTCATCGAAATAAACAAGTTTTCCCGTTAATGCTAATTGTACAAACCATGAAATGTGTTCTTTCATTGTGGGGATCAACGTTATGGCTTGTTTGGGGTACCATTTTGTCGGAGAGGGAGGGTGGATGATGCGTTCCGCGTAAGAGAGTTGCGTGAATGAATAGGAGCTTTCGCCGCTCCTGGTATCGCCTTGGGTAGGAACGACTGTTAAGAAATAGTTCCGAGTCCGAGTGAAATTTATACTCCACAAAAACTGTTATTAACTCCCCTTTCTTGGATTAAAATAACCAAATAATTTAAAATAAGGATGAATAAATAAACTTCCAAGAACGTCTATGGGACTATGTAGACCCTAGTAAATGTATATGCAATTATCATGGTTGCAACAGGCTCTTGTAAATGCAAAGTTTCACATCAGGAGAATCTAAATGAGAGCAGAAAGTACAATAATGTAAAATTCTAGTTTTTACCAGAAGCAATACTTGATATTCGTAGTTGGATCAATTGCCTCTGGTATGTTCCAGGATTTTCCGCTCCCTATCAAATTCGTGTCTCAATTTTTAATTAGAAACGTAAAAACTTTCAATCGACACAGTAATTTTCTCAGCTGTGGGGTTCTTACGCAAGCGCCGCATACATTGCGCAATAGCAAATTGTCGTTGATTAGGTTTCTGTTTTTTTACCCTGATCAATTTGATCTTCCAGGACGCGTAACTAATATTTCATCGAAATTCGAGAAACGTTAGGGAAATCTTCAGTGAGGAAACACAATATGTGTAGTGGAAAACGTCACTTGTTTGAGGCATTTATTGCATAAATCACACACTACAGAAATAATGGGAACACCGCTGGGATTGCATGGACGCCATTAAAGTTTCCATATTCAGGAAACTACTATCAAACCTCACTTGAAGACCACCTACCGCATCTTAAAGGCAATAGGAGCAAAAAGTTAATCAACAATAAGGCCACCTTAAGATTCGCCGCGGAACAAATATTTTCAAGTCATCTTTTGAATATAATTTTATTTCGTATGAAATTGGGCTTGGCAACAGACTTAGCCTATAGTATCCCTCTGCCTTTTCACTCTTTTTTGCTCTATACTGAATCTCAACATAACGCCCAAAACAGTAAGGCTCAATTTCTTCTAATTATTTTCAATTCTAATACACAAAATTTTTTGGGTAATAAAGATGCAGAACAACTACACTCAAAGACCACCTGAATAACAACTACTTATAAGACCCCTTAAATAATACGTGTAGTTGATAAAACAAACTTTGCATATTGATTTTTACGGTTTAGCAATTTATTGAATCATAAAATACTTTTCCAACTCGATAAAGATCAGCGTAGGATCGTTTGTTGGTACAAGTCCACACTACTTATATCGCCTTATAGCTGGCCGTATGATATTAAATCATGTCCTGACACAAAACAGACATAGACACTGACGCCTCCTTAAATTTCAAATCGCCAAAACGCATTACCAGTTCATCATACAAAACACCGCAATGTTAAATATCTCTCCTTCGAAATAGCAGTTGCCAAACAGTTTATCAACAAAACCCATAATGTATCGAATGTACTTAATGACCTATCAGAAGGCGGAGCAACAAAAGAGAAATACATTTAAGGGCGCAACAAGACAATGTAATAGACAAGCAGCAATACCTGCCGTCCTGAAAGGTTTCTATTATAAACTATTTTGGCAAATGTTTTATTCTGCTTTCCAAACTACAGCGCTCAGAGTTAACAAAGATACTATAAAGACAGCTTATTTCGCGGGGGTTCATTTTCGCAATTTTCGTGAAATCATTAAGTTCGTGAATACTTTGTGTTCGTGAACTTAAGAACGGCGGTAAATCAACAGAAAGTATTAGCAAATAGATACACAGTCAACTATGCCTGTAGAACACACAATAAACTGTGGTAATAGACCGATAATCAGATTCAACATATTCTATGGTAAATAATTACTTGAAATTACTCGAAACAGCAAGGCACGAAAGGCACAAGAAGGCACACAAAAAAGAACACACAAGAATGAACAAGAAAAATTAAACTTTACTGCTGTAAAATCCTTCTTCCAGCATGTGCCGATTTGGTTCAATAAAAGTGTATGCGAATGTCACAACAAGAAATTGTGTAATAACCCAACAGCTTCGGATATGATTTAAATCGTGGTCAACAAAAGATATCATATCAAATCAGACAAGGAAGAAATGAGCACGAAAAGCACATACAAGACCAGTACAAAACACAAGCTCTGCATCAAAGCGATCCCGGTCAAAAATGGCGAATAGAGCGTTTTGATAACTTTCGATTGACTATTAATACTTGTTATTGTTGGTTATTTAAGATATATTCATAATCTCACCAGCAATATATACTATAGTATTGTATTTTGAGAAATGTGGATGTGTGTGTATTTCAAGACGAACATGCCCGGTACAGTCTGATTCCGACAGTTTTCGAAGTGGAATGAGTCATTACCATACGTGTTTCCCTGACGACATGTACCAATGAAAACCGAAAGGTTGCACTTTAATGTTTTACTAGCTTAACAAATTATATACTTTCGTCTTCAGATTTAAAGATGAGGAAACTACGTGATCCAGAATAATCAGATACATTATGAATGCGACAATCAGATTCTTGTAACCCTCTTGTGAATTAGACAGTGTTCATTTTATTCTTGTCTGAGTCTTACGACAACGTTAGTCAAACCTCTAGTGACTTTTTATACAATAAAACGACTTATAAAGATTCTCCGAAAATTCATGATTGCAATGCATATAATGGCACGATATACTTAGCAATCACAAAACATGACTATTTTTTTATTCCATCGTTCTTGTGTTAACCCCAGTGGTGTGGTGTAGTTTTTTGATTGACGATACGTCGGCTGGTTTAGGTTATTTGAAACTTAATCGTCATAAAGATAAAAACAGCATATTATGTTAGATTTGGTTTTAGACACACTTGTTAGTAATAAGGTACTATACATAGCGTATTTACATCCTATCAGTGTAAGGAGTGGGTTCGATACATGCTTGTATTAAAGTCACATTATCTCTCCCAAGACCTTTTTCCGATCTTCCAGTAAATAGAATTATTACAAGGAATTAGGATATGTTAAATGTATCTGTCGAAATAGTATGCCAAATATCACATTTAGTAAAATATATCGATGACAAAATACAAATTTGGAAGAGATGCTTCCCTTAGATTATAAATTGTGCATTTTTTTGTTTTCAATTCATTATTTCGTAAACAAACCAACTGGAGGTTGTTTTTAGTTTTCTTCCATCTTACGATGTTTTCCACCTTTGGGACTCAACTAAAGTGCTCAAAATCCATGGCTCTTCAAATAGGTTTCAAAATTATTTGGCTTTAATGAGGGCTTTTGGAAAACAATCATTTTTATAATGAGGTATCCTGACAATTGGCTAACCTGCCATGTAATTACAATGATGCAAGCATATGTTTTTGACGAAACAATCCTCTATCTGTGGACGGGATATCTTTTAAAAATATCTTCAATAAAAATGTTCACTGCATAATGTCAGGAACTTTAAAATATTGGGAAAACATTAGGATTTTTAAAAAGCAATAATCTTCTGATACATGTCTGCATACGAATAAATTCTTAATACAGTTGCATATATAAATAATTTCCTTAACGCGAGGGAGACTGTTTACACAAATGCCCAGCCCGTGTTTCCTGCATAATGTCATGAACTTTAAAATATTGGGATTTTAAAAAGCCATAATTCTCTGCCACATGTCTGCATACAGAATAGGTTTTTAATACAGTTGCATATAAATAACTTCCTAATCGCGAGGGAGACCGTTTACACAAATGCCTAGCCCGTGGTCTGTTTTACCAAATATCTTTCCAATCTATCAGCTATGAAATAAACAGTATATCAATTTGAAATAACTTATAAACACTGTTCAATACTTTTAATCAAAAAATAAATGCGCCTTTATGACTTACACAAATGAGCATATACCGATTTACTACACCACAGGGGCGTCCTATATACAACAGTTACTGCTTGCGTGCGCAAATATTTAGTAAATCATGATTTTTCCAGTCCTATACTGTATAAGTTAAGCCCAAGGAGCTGTCTTACGCCGTTATCATCTGTATAGAGTGTGAAATGAACGTTTTGTGACTCACTAGAGAGTTGCAAGAATCTAATATCGCATTCAAAATGGATCAAATTTTCCTAGTCGCTGTTTAAATTTAATCTCTAAATCTGCTGATAAAATAATAGAATTCGTTCTGCTAGTACATGTATGAGATAAGAAAGCTCATCGCTGCAAGCCCTGTTTGGAATTTATATTTATAAATTATATACAGGGTGTTAAAAAAGTTTCTCCCAAAAAAAAATGCACATTATTTTTCTAAGCTCTTTACGCAATGTACAATTTTGTTTTCTTACTCAAATAAATCCATTTAATGCCAAAAAATATTAGGACAATGGTTACAATGCTAGAATCTTCTCGAATTAAACTAAACAATTTCCTTCTTCTGACGTCCGAAAAATAAACGATTGAAACTTAAACATTGTGAACGAATTTTTTAACACCCTGTATATACTCAAGTCATGTAGTCTCACCAAGGACGGCTTCTAATACCATGCTTTCTGGTATATTTATTGGTTTTATTACACAATGCCAGTCTTTGACAACGTGGATTTAATGTTTTATGGTATATATATCCCCCATCCATTATTTCGTCAAGTTGATCATATATGAAAGACAATAAATACAGATAATAGCTTGCGTGGACAAATCGTTCCTGGATATAAGTGCTAAAGTTAACATTCTGTCAGTTGGGAGGATATGATTTGTCTATATTCATTCTGTCGGTTTGGAGGATATGATTTGTCTATATTCATTCTGTCGGTTGGGAGGATATGATTTGTCTATATTCATTCTGTCAGTTTGGAGGATATGGTTTGTCTATATTCATTCTGTCAGTTTGGAGGATATGGTTTGTCTATATTCATTCTGTCAGTTTGGAGGATATGGTTCGTCTATATTCATTCTGTCAGTTTGGAGGATATGGTTTGTCTATCTTCATTCTGTCAGTTTGGAGGATATGGTTTGTCTATCTTCATTCTGTCGGTTTGGAGGATATGGTTTGTCTATCTTCATTATGTCGGTTTGGAGGATATGGTTTGTCTATATTCATTCTGTCGGTTTGGAGGATATGGTTTGTCTATCTTCATTCTGTCGGTTTGGAGGATATGGTTTGTCTATCTTCATTATGTCGGTTTGGAGGATATGGTTTGTCTATATTCATTCTGTCGGTTTGGAGGACATGGTTTGTCTATATTCATTATGTCGGTTTGGAGGACATGGTTTGTCTGATTTCAAAAAGGAGAGACACGATGCCTTCTTCTATATCAAACACTGTTCGGAGATAAAGTCCGTTTTTCAAGTGAGTCAGTTGTATAAGAAATTTTCAGCCACTGCAAACGCCGATTTAAATTTAATCGTTAAAGTTTTGCTCTCAACAGACAAACCGTCTTGTGTAGAGCGAATTTCTATCTGCCAATCAAAATCCAGGATCTAAGTCAATATTTAATAACTAAAAGGGACTCCTTACGCTTAATTATATTTTTATGACGTAACAAGGTATATTCCACACGGAAATTCTTTTCATTTAAAGCGGTTGCTATCAAATGTATACTTGTAATTAGTTTAAACTAGACATGCTTGTTACACCGATACTATAAGGCTTCTGTGTCATTTCGTCTCACATCGTTCTATCTAACGCCATACCTGGTAACAATGCATCTGCCTTATTTTGAGCATATTTGTCACTTCATAGATTATTAGGCGTTATTTTGACAAATATTATGCTCATTTCTTGTCTTATTTAGTTCTTCGGGACATCTGTGAAGGAAGATGCGACAGTCCCATTGCCTGATAACTATCCTCGTATTCACACATCAAATACAGCGTTTCTGCAATATTTGCCTAAAATGTAATTAAACCAATACTGCGTCTGATGAAAATAACCCACGTTCTTTTGGCATCAGCGTAGAAACTTGTAGAAACATTTGCTAAATATGTTAATGCCACATGCATATTCTTGGTTTAAAACGTCATTAATATAATCTCCTTCTGATTAAAATCGCCCACGATTTTGGCAAATAGCTAAATATGTGCTAGCTACATGGACAGTCTTTGTCTAAAATGTCATTAAAAAATCTTGTTCTGATTAAAATCGCCCACGTGTATTTGGCAATTTTACAGATGGTCAAATAGAATTATTTGCTAAAATGTGTTAGCTACATAGTGTTTTTCTAAAATGTCATTACAATAATGATTCATTCGATAAATTCGACCATTTTTGTTTTGGGGAAGAAGCAACACTCATATGTTCGGCTTCTGCTGATCTAAATATTGTTGAACTGTTTGCCAAAAGAATTACATGTGTACTCGTTAGTGTACATGTAATTACAAACGATGCAATTTCCGCGTTGTAACATTCCCTAGTAATGCATGTTGACGAGCAGAAATTAAAGAAATCCACAGTCCACGTCGGTGCATCTGCTTTGCCTCAATGAATAATTTGATATCTAGAATACAGACATTGTTTATATTCTCGGTCATATTGTATTGTGTCAAGATACGATCTCGTGCAGTGATTCCTATTTGTGATTATCGTGCTCTCCTTTATCTGTTGAGTGTTACTGTTCCTGTCCAATGGCACTTGACCAGATAAACAATTTAAATACAGATTATAGGCCACGACGATATATAGAATTGTTTGTCTGGTCGAGTACCAGTGTTCCTGTTCTATTTCATATTATAAACTAGATAAGTCCAACTGATTCATATTTCTAAGTAAATGTGTTTCGTCTTGAAATAAATTCACTTTACGCCAGTTCAATATTTAAGCATAAATTTGTGTCCCCGTAGAAGTGTTTCAACAAAAAGTGATTAAGACAAAAATTAAGTTAGCAGGAAGCACTGTGCATTTACATAACCACAATAATGACATTTAGATTGCTACTTCTTCAGTACCATATAACCAGACTAAATGACGTGACGGAATTTCCATCCCATGGGACGGACAACATCATGTGTCGCTGCCTTTCTTAATGGTACTCATTTATAAACCTTGCCTGTATGGTGTTCTAATTCAACATAATTATGGCATCAATAAAATCTCCGAGCGTACAGGTTACTGTTTTATCATGCACTTACGATACTCTTACATTCAAATTACACGTAACACTCTATGTGGTTTATTAACAGTTGCAAGTTGTGATAATGGGATCTGTTTCAGTATATGCATTCCTTCAAATCACATAATTATGTTCCTGAAGTGTATTTGTTCAAGAATAATCAAGAATAATGAAGAACCTCAATATGTGCGTAACTTTACCAGTTCCGTAAGTGGTTTGTTGAAACAGTACCCTGGTACTTACTCGAATCTTTTCTTGAAAACTAAGACATACAAACATGCTCCTTTGTGAGATCCTTTGCAAACAGTGAGTTACACGTGGTATTCCTGGTTTTACAACTTAATCTTCCCTTCTCTCAAATTATCCCTTTATCGCTCACTAATGAAATTGCTACACCCAATCAGTATTGATTAATTTTCACATGACGACGTGAATTATTGTTTTTAAATCGTCCTTGAGAAATGGACTTAATACGTCGATAGTACTTTGCACAAAATTGCATCTTGATACATTCTGCAATCAGAACATTACGATGTTGCCAAATTTACCCAGCCATCGGTTCCGATCATTATCCATGATGTAAAAGCCCTACTCCGAAACTAGTCGTCACGATTGGAAAGGTGATACGCGCGCTTGAGCAAAGGACATCGCCGTATGATTTTTTACAGAAGTGAGGCACTGGCTTCCGTAAAAAAGAAGACACATAAACAACTAACACAATGGCAAATATGTTAAACAGATTATATAGTCATTATGAGGACATTCATTGTCTCCGTCTGATTCTTATAATTATATGAACGGGAAAAAACTAACCGGCAATCATTACGTAAAGGAAGTTGTCGTGTAAGTGGGGCGTTCCTCGAAATCCTAGTGAAGAGGAATATGTCTTGCGAGTGCGGCGTTCTCTGTCGGCTACAGGAAAGGGGACATAATTAAGCAAGTTGTTGGGCTTCATGAAAGGGGACATACTCGGCAAGTTGGTGGGCTACAGGAAATGGGACATAACTCGGAAAGTCGGTGGGCTACAAGAAAAGCGACACATCTAGGCAAGTTGGGTGGCTACAGGAAAGGGGACATAACATAGCAAATCGGTTGGCAACATGAATGAAAACACAATGAATCAAGTTGGAGCTACAAGAACGTCGCCACAACTGTGATCCACTTATACACGTTTCTGACACAAAGGTAACAATATATTATGATATTTTGTTCAACACGATGATGCTGTACATCATGTAAAATGTATGAACAGTGTTCAATTTACCACATCATGTCAAATGTTCTTGATTAAAACGACTTTCGGTGGAATGATGACGTGTACGTTGTAAAAGACAGTTATATTTACGCATTCCAAAAATCAATGGAAAAATAATGTGTTTAATCTTTTTAAGTCCCTTACAGTGTAACAGCTTTGTGTCTTACTCGGTCTCCCTCCACTGGCGTCGTGTATTTAATTTGATTGAGAGAACAATATCCTTTATTCTGCGAGTCAGATAGACATTGAAAATTTTCAACCAAATACACGTTTGTGGCAAAATGATTGCAAATTAGACGCATTGGCAATCAATCATAGTAAAAATGGATAGTTGATCCAGGCTGCTTATTGCATAGCTAACGTGAACGGCCGCATGGTGTTGGCATATCACTGATTATCTAGTCGATCATTAACAGAAGCGAGTCATTCTAAACTTGATTGGAAGGAAAATGTCATTTCTGGAAATCATTTTCCTCGGGAAATTCGTCCCAAGGGATTCTGGGGTTATATACTAACTATGTTCTATTCAAATAAATGGCGTTTATTGAGGTTTTGTAAGAACGATTGCACGTCTGTTTATCGAAGGATACTGAAATTGTTCAGGCAAACTGAAAAACAAAATATAACTTAATGTCACGTACTATCAAGACGAGACAAAAGAGAAGCTGATGTTATTATCGGTATATTCATTGATCATACAAGTTGCCCTGAAAGAGTTAGAAAAATAGCAAAACTTGCGACAATAATTAAGGTTTCCTTCTTCAGTTTGTGGTCAACATGACCTCTTCTGATTTTCATAAGAATAGGTGCATAAGTTGTGCCTTGTTCGGTAGATTTTGAATATATCTTGGTCTAATTAGGTCGTAGGTGTTTTATTCGTCAAAGCCGATGAGGCATGTCTTAAATGTTTTAAATAGGACATTTTATTTAGCCAATAGCAGCAGCGTAAGCTGAATTTAACA
Source organism: Spisula solida (assembly GCA_947247005.1). NCBI lineage: Eukaryota > Metazoa > Mollusca > Bivalvia > Venerida > Mactridae > Spisula > Spisula solida. The sequence continues at coordinate 22,228,173 of OX365960.1, read as the reverse complement.
TTATGTTTAAACCATCAAGGACAATATGGATATGACGAGCACGCGGTTATCTCGAGTATTTTACTTGTCCTAAGCACTTCCCGAGATAAACAAGTTTTACCCTCCAATATGCTAATTTTACCAACCATGTTATGTGTCTGTCATTGTGGGGATCAGCGTAATGGCTTGTTTGAGGTATCATTTTTTCGGAGATGGACGTTGTATGGTGTTTTTTGTCTCAGAAACTTACGTGAATGACGAGGCCTTATCAATGGATTCTGTGTCCCTTCGAATTGTCTGTGTATTACAAAATTCACTGCCGGTTAAAGTGTCGGAACTTCACAAAATGGTCATTAATAACGACCCATATTATATCATTGAAATTCGAAAATAAAAGTGTAAAGTACTAATTTATTAAATATTATGTAAATATATATTTTATTATATTATGTTTTATCTCTTAAGGAAAGCACAAATGCTAAGAAATAGCTCTTAGTTCGAGTGCACATTATCCTCAACAAAACATTTATGAACGCCCTTTTCTTAGATTATAGATAGATGCGAATATGTAGACCTCATTACATGCATGTTCAATTATCATGGTTGCAACAGGTTCTTGTAAATGCAAAGTTTCACATCAGGAGAATCTAAACGCGAGCAAAAAGTACACGCATGTATAATTCTTGTTAATTTACCAGAAGCAATTCTTGATATTCATAGTTGGATCAATCGCCTCTGGCATATTCCAGGATTTTCCGCTCCTTGTCAAATTCGTGTCTCAATTTTTAATTGAAACGAAAACTTCTCAACGATACAGTAACTTTCACGTATGTGGGGTTCTTACGCAAGCGCCGCATACATTGCACAATAGCAAATTGTCGTTGATTAGGTTTCTGGTTTTTTTACCCTGATCAATTTTATCTTCCCGGACGCGTAACTGAATTTTCATCGAAATTCGAGAAACGTTAGGGAAATCTTCAGTGAGGAAACTAAATATGTGTAGTGGAAAACGTCACTTGTTTGCGGCATTTATTGCATACATCACACACTACAGTACTAATGGGATTGCATGGACGCCATTTTAAAGTTTCCATATTAAGGAAAATACTGTAAAACCTCACTTGAAGACCACTTACCGCATCGTAAAGACAATCGGAGCAAAGACTTCATCAACAATCAGGCCACCTAAAGATTCACCGCGGAACAAACATTTTCAAGTCACTTTTTAAAGATAACTTTATAATAACCCCTCTCCATTTGCCAGGCCCCATTTTACTGTGTTTCTCTGTACTCAATCTCAACATAACGACCAACACAGTAAGGCTCCATAACTCACCATTATCTCAATTCTAAGTATAAATAAAAATTAACTGATTCGAGCATTCAAGATGCTGGGCAACAACACGCCAAGAACACCTGAATAAGATAACTACCAATAAGATCGCATTAATTAATACATGTAGTTGAGCGCTGCCTTCCCTGTCAGATTTTTCATTATATTTTTTACAAAAAGTTAACAAACAAAAGATTAAAAAATCAGGATGAGAAACCCTCTATTTGTAGACGGGTTGGCATTTAAAAATATATATAATAAAAATATTAGCTAAATAATGTCATGAACTTTGAAATATTGCGATTTTAAAATGCCATGATCTTCTGACACATGTCTGCATACGGAAAAGGTTTTTAATACAGTTGCATATAAATAACTTCCTAATGCATAAATGCCTAGTCCGGGGTCTATTTCCCCAAATATCCTTCCAATCAATCAGCTATGAAATCAACAGTATATCAAATTGAAATAATTTATAAACACTGTTCAATACTTTTAATCGGAAAGTAAAGGAGCATATAATGATTTACTGCACCACAGGGGCGTCCTATATACAACAGTTACTGCATGAATGCGCAAATATTTAGTAAATCATGATTTTTAAAGTCCTATTTTGTATAAGTATACCCCAAGGAGTTGTCTTACGCCGTCATCATCTTTATAGAGTATGTAATGAACGTTTTGTGGCTCACAAAAGAATTGCAAGAATCTAATTATCGCATTCAAAATGGATTCAGTTTTCCTAGTCGCTGTTTAAATTTAATCTCAAAATCTCCTAATAAAATAATAGAATTCGTTCTGCTAGTACATGTATCAGATAAGGAAGCTCATGACTGCAAGCCCTGTTTGGAATTTAAATATGCAACTTATATACAGGTTGTTAAAAGTGTTTCATCTCAAAATTTTGTTCGAAGCTCTTTTCGCAATGTACAATTATAATTTCTTACTCTAATAGCGCCAATTAATGCCAAAAATGATTAGGACAATGGTAGAACCTTCTCGAATTATACCTGAAAAATGTACATTCTTCTGACGTCCGAAAAATAAACCATTGAAACTTAAACATTGAGAACACCCTGTATAAACACATGTAGTCTCTCCAAGGACGACTTCTGATGCCATACTTTCTGGTATATTTATTGGTTTTATTACACAATGCCAGTCTTGGACAGCGTTGATTTAATGTTTTATGGTATATACTAGTATATCCCCCATCCAATATTTCGTCAAGTTTATCATATATGACAGACAATAAATACAGATAATAGCTTGCGTGGACAAATCATTCCCGAAAATAAATGCCAAAGTTAGCGTTCTGTCGGATGGGAGGATATGGTTTGTCTATATTCATTTCCGGAGTATCAGATACGATGCATTCTTCTATATCATATAGTTCAAACATTGTTTATCTTCGTATAGCTTCAATCCATTCAAGTGTGTTATTTTTGTACAAAGAATGCAATATCAAAACAAAGCATTTTTATTGTTTCAAATATTTGAATGGAATAAAAAGGAAGCAAAGACTAATACTTTATGCACCTAGCAATGTACTCACATTCCATATACGAGGGCCACTTAAAAAGTATTAATCAGTGGGCGATAAATCAACATCATTGCCTCTGACTATATAAAAAGTGTACATTTTCTTAAAGACAAATCTCTTAGCTAGACATTCGTGGTATTTTCATCATTTATTATGAAAGCATTTCCATTTTATTGATATTAAAACAGGACATGGTTAAAAGCAATGGTCAAGCACTTTCTCATAGATACGTAAGAAAATTGTGTTATATGGGTCCATACGGTTTCTGAGCGTTGTTTTCAAATGTCATTTAGGCTTACTGAAATTAAAATGATATTATCTGCAATATGTATCATTGTACTCTTAAATGGCAATCCATAATTTTGAAAACATTAAATTCTTATCAATCTATAGCAGAATAAACAAGTCACATACGAGACTCAAAATACCACACTTACACACTATTTAATATTTGATATATACTAGCTAAATAAACACTAACTTATTCTTAACATGTCAATTTTTCTAGATCATGATATGTAGTTTCATTCGTCAGACGTTTTAAATCATTTTTACGTCAAAGTTTAAGTTTGATCCCAACTTTAAAACAGTGGGTGGGGTAATGTTATACCACCCATTTATGATAAAAAAAAACACGAACATTCACACCTGTTGTCCATTTCATGTAAATCTTCTTATATGAAATTACTACCGTGTGTTTTTATTTTTGTTTTCCGTATTATTGTATTAGGGATATGACGTCATAAATCTAAAATACGTATTGCTTGGTCACGTGATCAAGTTCTTTGAGCTGTCGTAAAGGACAAATTATGAATAATGTGAAAATATTTATCATATGAAAGATGACAACATAAATAAATGTGTAAAAAACTATATGTTTGACTCTCCCGTACAGTAATACACTACAGGAAACAAGTATAGGGCATAGTCCCAGCAAAATGATGTTTTTTGGAGTAGTTCAAACAGGGCAGATTCCTTGTACAGCTAAATCCATTAAGACTGTCCAAACAATATTGCTGATTCACCACCGATTCACCACCGATTCACCACTGATTCACCGCTGATTCACCACTAATTGAACATGTACTAGGTGCATAACATCTGCAAATTTAAAATCAATCGGATTACATTTATAGAAATTATGACCATAAATATCAACCCTTACCGCTACTAATATGCCTTATTTTCTCGCAATTTCAGTGATTCATATCCCTACTGGTTCAATGTCATATAGGTGACTGGATATATTACGATTGCAATGTCGTTTTATTGGTTAGCTTGGCAACAGTTGTATCTTTCAGAAAATGTCCACTTTTATACACATTGATTAAATATTAAACGTGTTACTGGCCTATGATTAATACTTGTTAAGTAGCCCTCGTATGTTAAATTTAAGAAAAGAAATGGCAATGTTTATATATGCAATGATATTATGTAACCAAGTGACTGACCTGATAAAAAAGTTATTTTATGCACAATTTTGTGCCTTTCACGCTCTGGTGTTTCTGCTAATGGCTGCCTTCCCATACATATTTGTAATTATATGTTTATGACGACACAGGACATATTCCACACGGAAATTCTTTTCATTTAGAGCGGTTGCTATCAAATGTATACAAGTAACTAGTTGAAACTAGACATGGTTGTTAAACCGGATCTACCAGGCTTCTGCGTCATTTTGTCTCGTTTTTCTTTCTAACGCCATGCTTGGTAACAATGCATCCGCCTTATAACTTTAAGCATTTATGTCACTTCTTAGATTATTAGGCGTTATTGTTAAAATATTATGCTCACTTCTCGTCTTATTTAATTATTCAGGACATCTGTGTAGGAAGATGCAACAATCCCATTGCCTGACAACTATCCTCGTATTCACACATCAATTCCCGCGTTTCTGGAATATTTGCCTAAAATGTAATTAAACCAATACTGCGTCTGATTAAAATCACCCACGTTTTTTTTTCTTCATCGTATTTAAAAAATTTAGAAATACTTGCTAAATATGTAAATGACACATGGACAGTCTTTCTCTATAATGCCATTAAAATAACTTCCTTCTGATTAAAACCACCCACGTTTATGTGGCAAATAGTCAAATGGAAATACTTGCTAAATATGTGCTAGTTACATTGACAGTCTTTGTCTAAAATGTCATTAAACACCTTGTCATGATTCAAATCACCCACGTTTATTGGGCAAATAGGCAGATAGTCAAATATAAATATTTGTTAAAATGCGATAGCTATATAGTGTTGGTTTTCTAAAATGTCATAACAATAATGATTAATTCGATAAATTCAACCTTTTTGTTTTGGAGAAGAAGCAACACTCATGTATGTGGCTTCTGCTGATCTTAATATTGTAGAACTGTTTGCCAAAATACATTGTACACGTTAGTGTAATGACACACATTGCAAGTTCCGTTTTTTGTTGCATTCCCTAGTAATGCATGCTGACGAGCCGAAATTAAAGAAATCCACAGTCCACGTCGGTGCATCTGCTTTTCCTCAATGAATAATTTGATATCATTGTTTATATTATCGGTCATATTGTATTGTGTCAAGTTATGATCTCGTGCAGCGAATCCTATTTGTGATTTTCGTGCTGTGCTTTTTCTGTTAAGTGTTGACTTTCCTGTCCAATGGCACTCGACCAGAAAAACAATTTAAATACAGATTATAGGTCACGACTATATATATAATTGTTGTCTGGTCGTGTGCTAGTGTTCCTGTTCTATATTATATTATAAACTAGATAAGTCAAATTGATTCAAATTTCAAAGTATTTTTTCGCCTTGAAATAAATGCTCTTTACGCCGGATCAATGTTTAAGCATAAAGGTGTATCCCCGTGGAAGTTGTTTTTAACATAAAGTGATTAAGACAAACATTAAGTTAAGTAAAAATTAAGCACGAATCACTGTGCATTAACATTACCACAATAATGACATTTAGATTGCTACTCACTTAGTACCATATAACCAGACCAAATGACGTGACGGAATTTCCATCCCAAGAGACGGACAACATCATGTGTCGCTGCCTTTCTTAATGATGCTCATTTATAAACCTTGCCTGTATGGTGTTCTAATTCAACAGAATTATGACATCAATAAAATCGCCGAGCGTACAGGTTACTGTTTTATCATGCACTAACGATACTCATAAAGTTACATTCAAAACCTTTTGTAATTCATTAACAGTTGCAAGTTGTTGAAAAGGGTCAGTAATTAATGATGTTTCAGTAAATGTATTCCTTTAAGCCGCATTATTATGTTCCTAAAGTATATCTGTACAAGACATATCAAGAACTGAAATGTGTGCGTAACTTTACGAGCTCAGTAAGTGGTATGATAAAACAGTACCGTGTTATTTACTCGAATATTTTCTTGAAAACTCAGACATACAAACATGCTCCTTTGTGAAAGCCTTTACAAGAAGCGAGTTGCACGTGGTATTCCTGGTTTTACAACTTAATATTCCCTTCTCTCAAAGTATCCCTTTATCGCTCACTAATAAAATTGCTACACCCAATCAGTATTGATTATTTTTCTCATGACGACGTGAATTATTGTTTTTAAATCGTCCTTGAGAAATGGACTTAATACGTCGATAGTACTTTGCACAAAATTGCGTATTGTTACATTCTGCAATCAGAACATTACGATGTTGCTAAATTTACCCAGCCATCGGTTCCGATCATTATTCACGATGTAAAAGCCCTACTCCGAAACTAGTCGTCACGATAGAGAGGTGATACGCGCGCTTGAGCAAAGGACATCGCCGTATGATTTTTTACAGAAGTGAGGCACTGGCTTCCGTAAAAAAGAAGACACATAAAACAACTATATTAGTTTGAGGGCTACAGGAAAGGGGAAATAACTAGGCGAGTTCGTGGTCTACATGAAAGGGGTCCTTACTAGGCACGTTAGTGGGCTACAGGAAAGGGGACCTAATTAAATATGTTAAACAGATTATATAGTCATTATGAGAACATTTATTGTCTCCGTCTGATTCTTATAATTATTTTAACGGGGAAACAGCTAACTGGAAATCATTGTGGAGAGGAATATGTCTTGTGAGTGCGGCGTTCTCTGTCGGCTCCGGGAAAAGGGGATATAACTAAGTAAGTTGATGGTCTACAGGAAAGGGGACATCACTCGGCAAGTTGGTTGGCTATAGGAAAAGGGACACTTCTAGGCAAATTCGTGGTCTACTGGAAAAGGGACACAACTAGGCAAGTTGATGGACTAATGGAAAGGGGACAAAAGTAAGCAAGTTTGAGGGCTACAGGAAAGGGGAAATAACTAGGCGAGTTCGTGGTCTACATGAAAGGGGTCCTTACTAGGCATGTTAGTGGGCTACAGGAAAGGGGACCTAATTAAGTAAGTTGGTGCAGAAAAGGAGGCAAAACTAAGCAAGTTTGTTGCCTACAGGAAAGGAAACACAACTGAGATCAACTTATACATGTACCTGACACGTAGATAACGATATAATATAATGATATGTTGGTGATCACGATAATACGGCACATCTTGTAAAATGTATAAACAGTGTTCAATATCGCTGATTACCTGGTCGACCATTAACAGAAGCGAGACATTTAAAACTTGATTGGAAGGAAAATGTCATTTCTGGAAATCATTTTCACCGGGAAATTCGTCCCAAGGGGTAGTGTGCTTAAATACTAACTATGTTCTATTCAAATATATGGCGATTATTGAGGTTTTGTAAGACAGATTGCATGTCTATTTATCGAAGGATGCTGAACAACAGATTATAACGTTATCTAACGTACTATCAAATCAAGACATAAACTTAAGCTGACGTTTTTACCGATGTCTTTCAATGATCATACAAGTTACCCTAAAATAATAAGAATAAGAACAAAAAATTGCGAAGTAAAGTCAATGTGTCCTGCTTCAGTTTGGTCAACATAACCTTTTCTGATTACAACGAGAATAGCTTCATAAAATGTGCCTTCTACTGTAGAGTCTGAATATACGTGTACATGCGACGGTCTAGTAAGGTCGTGTTTTGTTCGTCCATGGCGTAGGGACATGTCTCAAATGTTTTAAACAGGAAATATTATTTACGCAATACAAGCAGCGTAAGCTGAACTTAAAAGATGTTTGCACCATCAATACAATACAATAGCAATTTGGATATGTCGAGTATCCCGTTATCTCGAGTATTTTACTTGTCCCAGGCACTTCTCGAAATAAACAAGTTTTCCCCTGACCATAATTCTAATTTCACAAACCATGAAATGTGGTTTTTTTCATTGTGGGGATCAGCGTAATGGCTTGTTTGAGGTATCGTCTTCACGTGTGCCCTCGAATTGTCTTTACATTACAATAAATGTCGGAATTTACTAAAATGGCCAATAATCACGACCCATATTATATTATTGAAGTTCGAAAATAAAAAGGAAAAGTAATTATTTTTTTTAATATTATGCAAATATATATTTTGATTTGTTGTTGTATCTCTAGAGGAAGGCACCACTGGTATGAAAAAGCACCGAGTCCGAGTGAAAATTTATATTCCACAAAACTGTTATGAACTCCCCTATCTTAGATTAAAACAACAATAATTTAAAATAAGCATGAATAAAAGAACTTCCCAGAACGTCTATTGAAATATGTACACCCTATTACGTGTATGTTCAATTATTACTGTTGCAACAGGCTTATGTAAACGCAAAATTTTACATCAGGAGAATCTAAATGCGAGCAGCAAAAAGTACGATCATGTATAATTCTAGTTAATTTACCAGAAGCAATACTTGATATTCGTGGTTGGATCAATCGCCTCTGGCATATTCCAGGATTTTCCGCTCCTTGTCATATTCGTGTCTCAATTTTTAATTAGAAACGAAAACTTCTCAACGATACAGTAACTTTCACGGCTGTGGGGTTCCGCATACATTGCGCAATAGCAACTTGCCGTTGATTAGGTTTCTGGGTTTTTTACCCTGATCAATTTTATCTTCCCGGACGCGTAACTGAATTTTCATCGAAATCCGAGAAACGTTAGGGAAATCTTTAGTGATGAAACACAAAATGTGTAGTGGAGAACGTCACTTGTTTGCGGCATTTATTGCATAAATCACACACTACAGAAATAATGGGAACACCGCTGGGATTGCATGGACGCCATTAAAGTTTCCCTATTAAGGAAACTACTGTAAAACCTTACTTGAAGACCACCTACCGCATCATAAAGACAAGCTGATCAAAGCGTTCATCAACAATAAGGCCATCTTAAGATTCGCCGCGGAACGAATATTTCAAGTCACTTTTTAAATATAATTTTATTTCATTAGAAATGGGGCTTGGCAACAGGCTTAGCCTATAGTATCCCTTTCCTGGTCACAAGGTCCCTTTTCACTGTTAAGCTCTACACTGAATTTCAACACAACGACCAACACAGTAAGGCTCAATTTATCGTACTTACTTTGAATTCTAATATAAAAAAAGTGCAGGTCCTACATTGCGTCCCATGATGAGTGACCGAATTTACGACGCTCGTGTTCTAGAGGGAAGATTAAGAAAAACGCTTTTAAATACATAACCGTTATAACGGTCACTATCGACCGTGTACGAGAGATCCAAACTTTTTATATAAAAATTGGACTTTATGAAAATATTGTTAAATGCTTTCGTGGCGTCATCAACGTTGGTCTAAAATTGCCCGAACGGCATCAAATTTAACTGCATCAAAATTTATTTGTAACTTCTCAAACATTGTAATAAATCATGTTTAATCTTTAAATCACAGTTGCGGAAATATTTGACATACAAAGAACAAAAATACGTGATTAATTGATTTAATGGATGGGTCATGACATACGTCTTCTTCTGACAAACGCGATTACACTAGTCTCCAATTCCTACCCCTTGTTCTGTATTACAAATTACTAAAACTTCATCTTCGCGGACAAAAAGATTATATTAAGTCAGACAGGGAAGGCAGCACTCAACTTGACCAGCCGAGCACAGAAAACATTAAAAACACACAAAGCACAATGTCCAACTGAACTAACCGAGCACAGGAAACATAAAACTCATACAAGGCACAATGCCCAACTAAACAAGCAAAGATCCGCCCAAGTCCAAGCTGTCGAAAAGTATAATAAATTATTAGTTAAAGCAACCAAAAAACTGAATGCCCTAGCTGAATGAACCAGTTTCCACAGCAAACGACTATAATGCCTATTTTAGCTGTCAGAAATCATAAAACGAAGAAATGCCCAACACACATGTACAAAAGTTCATTTGGTCGTATAGTTGTGTGTTAGGCATTGTACCGTGTATTTGTGGTTTAGCTAAGAACATTTAGCATGGCGTCCTTGAATATCCGTGCCTATCCGTTGTCCAATCAGAGTTGTTATTTTAAATTATATCATACGTAACATTCTTAAGGTACAATGACGAAAAACACACGTGGATTAAGTAGCGCTAGGCCAAATATTCGTGGCTATTATGATACGTTTTTATGTTTTCTTTGCTCGGCTGTTTAAGTTAAGTGCTGCATTCCTTCCCTGTCAGATTTTCGATTATCTTTTTACTGTTATCCTACAGAAGAAGTGGATATGGATTGGCCACAACCTCAGAAGACCACAGCCTAACACTGCCAGACAAGCTCCTGATTTGAACCCACAAGGCACGAGGAAAAGAGGAAGACCGAAGATATCTTAGCGAAGAACCCTGTACATTGACTTGATGAAATTAAGGATGTCATGGGGAGAAGCCAAGGCGTAGGCCACAGACCGTACTCGATGGAAAGCTGTAGTGAAGACCCTATGCTCCAATGGGAGTGAAGAGGACTAAATAAGTAAGTCATGTGTGAGCACAACACATACGCTTCTATGCGTGAGAATTAAGCCAATGTAGAGCATGTGGCGAGGCGTAAGTTTATAAACAAATATATCCATGTTCAATCCCTGAACAGGACAGGTTGTGCTTGCATAACTAGTTTAATACCACGTGCCTTTGGCGTGGTGATTGCCATGACGTCATTCAGCCAAGAACTATATTCAAACTCTGCAGGCCTGTGACTCTTGCCAAAGGTTGTATGGTTTTAACCGATTTCTGTACTTTATTTCAATAATACGATTACGCGAAGCTTAAAATAGTATTTATCGACATGATACAGTCTCAAGTGTGTCTTATTCAAGAATCACAAAGTGTTATTTAATGCAAGAAAATCCAAATATTTGTGTGATTTTTAATTTCTAAGAGAAGTTATTACGAGCAGCACAATATTGCGAAATTAATTCCTCAAGTGGTGGCTTTCGGAACTCAAGTACCCGATTAACGGAAAGAAAACATTCCGGTTTAAGACGCCGATTAATGGCATACGATTATCACTCTGATCATCTCGGACTTTATGCATTGCAATAGTATATTTACCAGAGACAAACGGAAATGGCCGAGCTTTAACGATTGATACGATTATCTGATTAAACCGTAAGATGTAAAGATCCTTAAATGCCTAAAGTTATTATAAATCCAATTAACACATATGGCTTTTTAATTGTTAATTGAAAAATTCAATTCCGTTTCTATCACATGAGATTACCGCAGATTACCACAGCCTTTGAATGAGATTAACACTATAATTCGAGCACTCGTGTTAAGATTATATTTAACTTTTGTATTTGTACTATGTACTCGAATATTTAATTAACTATGACCGAATAACAGTTCGAACTAGAACAAGTCAACCGACTTCTTTTGCACCAGTTGTTATCATTTTCTAATTATTGTCGTAGAATATGGTGAAAAACTCCTCATGCCTCCGAAAGCTCAATGATTAGCGAACTTGACGTCTAATATGGCGACCCGGGTTCAATTACGGGTGGAGGCACTCATATGCCTGCCATATTTCAGCAGAAAGCTGACTGGCAAATAAAGGCTATGCTGGGCATTGAAAGTGAGTTTTTTTCTATATTCTATGAACTAGGCTCAAAGCCAATGTGAATAATGTTGTTTGCGTTTGCATGGTCAAACGGGTTTCTCCTGCCTACATTTTGCCAAGGACTTCAGATTTCAAAGGAAGAGACAGAAACTACAAACACATGGTTGATACAAGGAATCCGGGTGGGTAGGATATCCGGCAAAAAGACTCCTTGGTTCTTTAACATGTACTGAGTATGTGACCGATACGCGCAAGACGACCTCGGGGTTACCAACTAGGTCCTATTTAGTTGGATGGGAAACAGTAAAAAGCCTTTCAGAAATGATGAAGTACATATTGCAGTGAGGACATACCACTCGGTGTGTTACGTTATATTTGGCTAACACCGCAAGTAGAAATCTGTCAAATCATAGTTAGCGACAAATTGACGTACACTCTATCCTGGCTACGGCCACTTTACATTTTGATGCCAAATGAATAATATTGCATGGGTTGTACTCCTTTTTGGCTTGAGTGTCGAGGGTGTACGTCAATTTGTCGCTGGTTTAGAATGAGAATGGACAAAATCGACATTTTAAGAAAACAAGAAATATCTGTCTAAAAAATAATCTTCACTTATGGAAAAACAAACTTTTTACACTTCGGTTTGGTCAACATGACCAGTTCCGATTTTCATGCAAATAGACTCATAAGAAGCGCCTCATGATGCAGATTGCAAATATGCATGAGTCTTATAGGGTCGTAAGAACCACTTACAACCTTCTCATTCTAAGCCAGCGTTGTATCGTTCGGACTAGTAGAATGTTCTTCTTCAGCATGTAGATAACTCCCTCAATCTTTTCACCAGGATATTCACCCATATATATAATTGCAAAATCACCTGCCGAGACGGGAGCTTTTTTCAATTCAATTTCCGCTCACAGACGTGTTCCAATTGCAGACGACACAATATGACGTGGATTAAATCTCTTACAAAAGTGTGGATCTCTACAAATATTGTCCTTAATGACTTTTGCTGTGAGATTTTCATCGCCTTCTGTCATTATATGTGCAGTAAGGACGTGATTAATTTAAAAACCAAAATGTCACGTGATTGTTTGACAAATCAAAACGTCACGTGATGCAGTGCGGAAACGAGGCGCGCTGTTGTTGAGGCATGAAAGACATTGCGTGACTTCTTTATAATTCTGCAGCGGATGGATTGCGCCTCATTGTTGCCTTTAAAATTGACTTAGATTAAATGGAAATACGCATTGAACGTGATCAAAGAATCGTATTGCATTGTACATGCATGTCTTTCATTAAAATCCCATGCCGCTGAAAATTGCAATCTGCGATGCAATTAGTAGACTCCATCAGTGCCGAACATTATAGATATATTGATTCGTTTATTGAAAGTACAGTTAAACCTCATTTAAATACCACCTTAACTATAAGACTGCATTAAATATGATATAAGGCTCGAAGTTTCCTTTGTCATCACACATGGGTGTCAAAAGTTGTAAGGTCACTACTATACCTCCGGGTATTATATACATGAATACCTACTGTGAGTAAGCCCATTTTCATAGATTAAGATCAACATAATATATAGATCTGACTCTTCAACTACGAAACATTTTCTGATCAAGGGGAGAGCCGTAACTAAGTTTTGGAACTTGTGGCTCGACCCTTTTACCCATGTAAACTATATAAAATGTATTTATAGATGTATTTGTATGTCAAATTTTGTATATTTTTGGGTAATAAAATATGTTTAAACTAAAAAAATTATTTTCAGCTGTTTTAAGTATTTTGATGGCCATCTAAATTCAGGGCCGTTAATTAAGCTTCATTATGAGTATTCGAAGTAGTCGTATGAGCATTAGAGTTATTTCCCTTTAGTCTGTATATATAATCTCGGCTAATCTTTATCTTTGTTGATTTGATCATCTGGAATCTGATTAACAAGCTGGCTACATGCTGAGGTATTGTTTAGAGATCTGTGTTCATTAAGACAATGTTTACATACATTAATAATACATTTATCTTAGTTAATGATTCGCTAATTAGCGTATTGTGACAATATCAATTAACGTCTACTTACATCCGTCTGTGTGTAATGGCATCAACATGATGAATAGTGAATAACAAAAGATACTATTAAGTTAGACAGGGAATGCAGCACTCAATTTAATCAACCGATAAAATATTAAAAACATACATGGCACAATGCCCATCTGAACCAACCGAGCACAGAAAACATAAAACACATACAAGGCACAATGCACAACTAAACAAGTAAAGATCCGCACAAGTCCAAGCTGTTGAAAAGTAGAATGACCCAGTTCCAACAGTAAAACAGCTATAAGGCCTAGTTTTAGCTGTCAGAAATCCTAAAAAGTAGACATTAACCAAAAAGATAAAATTAAGAAATACTAACTCGGACAAGGAAGATAGCACGCAACAGAAACAAGAGAGCGCACGAAAGACACTAAAAAGGAACATTATACAAATGGCTAGCTCAGCATAAAATTGGCCATGTTATACTTTGTGGTAAGTACCTAAGGTCTCAGAACTGCAGTAGGCCTGAACGCACGAAATGTCTCACTGTCGTGGTGTGTGTAATTTTCGTCATGAACGTATAGTCCAGTTAGGATATTGTGGCAGTGACGTTGCAGTTTATGTGTACGCAAAAAATCACAACCATTATCTAAACAGGTAGAGCGAAGTTTAGTATGTTAGTTTAGCATTGAAATTATAGTTGTTTGTACAGTATAAGACTTTATAATTGGTTTTACACCGTTATAGTGGACTCGACCGCTGCGTCACTGGATTTTTATCCTGACTGGGCTTATAAATGAGCGTTTCACACACAACGATTTCATGTGTATTATCATACAGATAGAAGTAGATTTCGAGTGATGGATATGTGAGTTGTTTGCATAAATGAACGCACTCGCTACGTTAGATAGTATGCAAGTGTTTGTGAACAGAGACTGAAAATTAGGGTAATAACGTCGCACTAGCTATATATAGTGCCATACAATATGGTTTTAAATACCGGTAGTAGAGCCAGTTTTGGTCCTTGGAATGCATTTCCGCATAGAGATCATTTTTTAGTGTCATGTGTAATGTCTTTGTCGACTTCGTACCGTATAAGTCAATATTTTCACAAGTCAACAACTTATCGAATTGTGACTGATTTCAGACATACAATTTGGCGAGCGGAAATTAGCGATTTTTAATTGTCCTATGTAAAGTTCGATGTTGGCAAAAAACTGCTAAATGAATGACAGCGAATTACTGTAAAATTATTATTCTTCGAGGAAGTTTAATTTTCATTGATTTTGATTGTTGAACTTGACTACGAAATCTAATCCCCACTATTAATCGACCACTCAGATTCTCTTTCGTGAAAAGTTAGTTGGTTTCTTAAAAAAAATAACAGGAGTGTTGCGGCAGATCAAAGCAGTAACTGGCAAGTTTTCGCGTTAAGATATTTATCTTGCATGCATGATATTTTTCTGTTTTCATGAAATCCCTCGTTAATTTCACGAAATATTTCATGAAATTTAATATTTATGTGGTGGCAGTTATATGGCTCCATAGTTTACACTTTCACGTCCTGTAATCCACGAATTTAAGACACCACGAAAATGCATTTTTTTTAAATCCACGAAACTTTATACCTACGAAAATAAGTGACTTTACAGTAAGTTAATTTGCAAAATTCACCGATATTTCCGCGACGAACTTGTCATATTAGCGATGATGTTTTTTCTTAACGATATGTATGGAGCCATATAACTGCCACCACATAAATATTAATTTTCATGAAATATGTCGTGAAATTAACGAGGGATTTCATGAAAACAGAAAACTATTATGAATGCAAGATAAATATCTTAACGTGAAAAATTTCCAGTTACTGCTTTGATCTGCCACAACATTCCTGTTAATTTTTTTTAAGAAACCAACTTACTTTTTACGAAAGTGTATTATTTTTCACGAAGACATTTTTACGTTTCGCGAAACTTTTCACGAAAGTCGATCTTTACGTTTTGCGAAACAGTTTAATGCTTTCATGTAAAACTTATTTAGTTTCGTGAAAGCATCATCTTTATGTGGTGTCAGTTCAGAGCACTAACACGCAGAATTTCGTGTTAAGATAATGTATCTGTCTTCATGATAATTATATCTTTTCATGAAATATCTCATAATTTTGACGAAAGTTTTCATGAAATCTTAGAGTTAAGTGGTGGCAGTTATATGGCTCCATAGATATGCCATGTTTGCCATTGTATTCTTAACACTAAAAGGCGACTGGAAGACAAATTATATATGCAATATCAGACAATACAGTTGTCATTCCATAAAATACTTTTTCAGGATAAATGGCATTAAGCGAGTTGCTGTCAGATTCGCTATTGTCACGTCACGTTTATCCTGATTTCATAGCTTTTAAGCTCAGTTATCTAGTTTGCCGGTCTGTTATGTGTAACGCTATTTCCCAACAGGAAGATTGTCCTCATCACAAATATATAGTCGCTAAGGGCAATCGGTACTCCTCGTTAAATTCAATAAATTAACCGGGAAAACAGCAACAACAAAATGGAAGCACATGTTAAGAAAAACAAGAATGTTGTCTACAACTCAAATTGGAAAAAGGTGCATCGTTACAACAGGTTTGAAATTGACATTTTCAGTCGTTAGGAATTGATGTGCCTGTGTTTTGTCGTAGGAAGGCCAAAACGTTCAACGTCAAAAAAATAATGAAATAAAAAAAATAAGAAACACAAATTAAAAACAATGTCACAAAATATGCAATTAAAAAGATTTGGAAAGCATTACTTTGCAAATACGCTGCAAACACGATGAAAAAAAACGAAAACCGTAATTTTGCAACGGCTTATTTTCAAAATTGCCTCTGGCTATCTGTAATGAAAATTGGAATTTCAAGGGAAATGTATTGAACAAGAAAACTTTTTTTGCAGTTGCATTAGACACAAAAAATGTGATTGTTTTGATCGGTGTTGAGAACGCTGTCACCATCTTTGTTGTTGTTATTGCTGTAGTTGTTGCTGCTGCGGTTGTTGCTGCTGCTGCTGCTGTTGTTGATGTTGTTGTTGTTGATGTTCTTTTGATGTTGTTGTTGTTGTTGCTACTGTTGTTGTTGGTGGTGATGTTGCTGCTGTTGTTGTTGATGCTGTTGCTGCTGCTGTTGTTGTTGTTATTGCTGTTGATGTTGATGTTGATGTTGTTGATGCTGCTGCTACTGTTGTTGTTATTGTTGCTGTTGTTGCTGCTGCTGTTATTGATGTTGTTGTTGTTGATGTTGTTTTGATGTTGTTGTTGTTGCTACTGTTGTTGGTGGTGGTGATGTTGCTGCTGCTGCTGTTGTTATTATTGCTGTTGTTGTTGCTACTGTTGATGTTGTTGATGCTGTTGCTGCTGCTGTTTTTCTTATTGTTGTTGTTGTTATTATTGCTGTTGTTGTCGCTACTGTTGATGTTGTTGATGTTGTTGCTGCTGCTGTTGTTGTTATTGTAGTTGTTGTTATTAGTGCTGTTCAGGTTGTTGTTGCTACTGTTGTTGTTGGTGGTGGTGCTGTTGTTGTTGCTGTTGTTGTTGCTGTTGTTGAAGTGTACGAGGTGTTTGGCTGGCAAGAAGTTGTTTTGTGAAAGTCGAGGAGTTCATAAGCGGGAAGTATCACGAAGACGCCCGAGGTGTAATACCAACACAAATTATAGTATACTATATCTCATAGCGACACTGCATTGCATGATTTGCTCTTATAATATAGTCATGCATAAAGGTCAGGATCAAGTCAAATTATATGTGCTATACATTTAAATAAAAACAGAAACTATAGTGCGCTCATGATAATGAGAAAGGGGCGAGAAATTTGGTATATTCCACAAAGGTGGATCAATCAGATGTGCACGATTTATCGGTGATGTTTTGAGTACAATATTGACCTTATCTGTTTATTTAAGTAATTTGTAAAACCAATTTTGCAACAGTTGACCAAACCGATTCATGTTTGTAAACGCACATTATCCTGGGCGCACTGTATTCGGAAATGAAAAAAGGATCCTTCCGAGCCCAGATTGAACATAAACAGCCCAGTAAAAACCGAGGAATCTCGGATGAGTCACCATGGATACTAAACGTTGGTTGATATGTACGTATATACTTTGTGTATGGGCTGGAGGCGTTAAAGTCACATTATCTCTCCCAAATCTTTTTTTCCCGATCGTTCAGTAAATAGCAAAAAAATAAAGAATTAGGATGTTTTTCACTAATGACCATTAACTGACGACAGAATGTCAGCTGTATCTGTCAAAATAGTATGCCAAAATCACATTTAGTAAAATTATGGATGACAAAATACTAGTTTTGCAAATGTTGCTCCCCTTAGACTTTAAATAATGCATTTATTGTTTACATTTCGTTATTTTGTTTACAAACCAACTGGAGGCTTTGTTTCGTTTTCTTCCATGTTATGGTGTTTTTCACCTTTTGGGACTCAACTAAAGTGCTCACAATGAATCATTTTGCAGATAGGTTGCCAAGTTATTGCTTTTTTGAAAATAGCCATTTAAGGCCTAAAGGGACTTGAAAGTACATTAAATATTCGAATTTTGAATTTTAATTTGAGACTTCAGGTACCACTTGTTTCAATTTCCGGCACGGTTTACAATATTTTGATAGTAGAACCGGGGAACCAGCCTATCTGATACCGAGCTGAAATTTGAATTGAGACTGGAACCACTTGTTTCATTTTCCGACACGTTCTACAATATTTTGATAGCAGAACCGTGGAACCATTCTAACAGATGCCGAGCATGGTCAAAGGTGACAAGTCTGCGAAAAAGCTATATTAGACTGAAGACGAATCTTCCTGGAGCTCTAAATGCCTGTCAACAACAGAACTTCTCCTAGAACGTATAGGTTTCCCGAGATCGATTTACCTCTAGCATTCGAAGTGAACTTCCGTAATTCTTTTAATCATTGAAATATAACGTTGTTTTGTCAAACTCGGCAAAGCAGATCGTTTGGTAAGATTAGTTTCAATATCTTCTCTCACAGATCGTGCGTTTAGATTAGACGGGATAACTTCTGAATGCGGCAATTTTCTGTGTATAGAAATGCACTTGTTGACTACAATATCGCTTAATACGCAACAGTTACGATTCAATACACTTGATATTAATACTGTTGTTATAGATGGTGGTGTTGATATTTTAGGTATTGCTGCTAATATTGATTTTAGTTGCTGATTTTGATTAAGTTTCTGCAGTAATTGTTAGTTTTACTGCAATTGTTAGTTTTGCTGTAATTGTTGGTTTTGCTGTAATTGTTGGTTTTGCTGTAATTGATAGTTTTGTTATAATTGTTGGTTTTGTTGTAATTGTTAGTTTTGCTGTTATTGTTGGTTTTGCTGTAATTGATAGTATTGTTATAATTGTTGGTTTTGCTGTTATTGTGACTTCTGTGGTAATTGTTGGTTTTGTTGTAATTGTTAGTTTAAAATGTTGTAATTGTTAGTTTTGCTGTAATTGTTAGTTTTACTGTAATTGTTGGTTTTGCTGTAATTGTTAGTTTTGTTGTAATTGTTAGTTTTGCTGTAATTGTTAGTTTTGTTGTAATTGTTAGTTTTGCTGTAATTGTTAGTTTTACTGTAATTGTTATGTTTTGCTGTAATTGTTAATTCTTGTTGTAATTGTTAGTTTTGCTGTAATTGTTAGTTTTGCTGTCACTAATTTTGCATTAATGCTGTGGATTGTTTTGCTAATTTGTTGTTGAGTATGCTGGTTGTGTAGATTTGTTTTACCAAAGTCCTTAAACATATACCAGTAAGCATCGACCGAAACAATTCGTCACCTTATTCCCAGAATTGTGTAACTTTATTTTTTCAGTTTTGAGAAAAACGCATTTAAAAATTGTGCTGGCATTAGAACATAGTCACTTAAATGTTGATGGTACAGCGATTTAAAAGCTTCGAGTTAGAACTACACGCATAAAGTTCGTTCATATCCGGAAATGTATTTATACAAGTCCCAAATGACTGGTTTTCAAATCCAATTCCAATCTAACGTTACCATATAACTACATTGTACGTCTTACTTATGCTAGTATATGTTCCTCCTTTCCTCAAGAATGTTTTCTTTGTAACACAAATTAATGCATATCTAAGAATTAAATAATGTTTAAACTAAGTTAGTGCATCTTGTAGAGTGTTTCAAGATAAATCCAACGATACCAAAAATTAAATTTTGCCATCTTGAAATGAAGGTATATGCTTCTTGAAATAAAGTGACGAATTATTATAGAGCATCTTTCCTCCATCACACGGAAGTGTGTGTTTTGTCCTCACACAAAATGATCTATATATTCCAATAGCATTTGCGTTTTACCATAGACAGGCCAATGACCTCAACTCAAGTCAAACAACATTTTATGCCTATAATCTTTTTTCTGACTTTATATTATTGTCTTGTGTGCAATAAGTAATTTAAATCGGATTTAGTGTCGGTAGATCTATATTCAGTACATTTTTGAAGAGTGCAAAGTAATCTATTTGTACTTTTACGACAATGTCGCACAGTGCGTGTCGCCCTGACTTTACACTAAAATTGCGTGAGGGACCGCATTTAGAAACTAGAAAGTCGTTGATTAGACATTAATTTCCCAAGAATCATTGCATGCAACTTGTAACGTTCCACGCACGATTCTCAAATTAGGTGAAAACTGGTATTTACCCGTTGATGAAATATTTATAAAGGGTAATTTGTTCTAACAGAACATTTCTCTCTCGCGCTCGTGTACTTTTGTAAACTTAGTGAGCTTTCAAAGTGCGTGTTCGCCGACTGGCAGAAACAGATTGATTAACTTGAATTCAGGTTTGAAGATGTCAAGACGGATCCATGTTTTTTTTAAATATATACATTTAAGTAGAACTCCCTGATTCTCGTGGAATCGCGTAGTTCACTCACTTATATTTTTACATAGTACTTTTTGAGTGTTTTTAAATCATGTCACTATTTTGATTGTGCACGCGCTTTTGAACATGCAATCGAATGAAAAAAGCTTTTTACGAGTAAGTTTGGTATGTAGATTTATATAAATTCTGTAGATTTTATTTCATGTTTATAAAAGCTGAATGGGAGCTTTTACTAAAATCAGGGAGTATTTTCATACTTTTTAATATGTCTTAATCAGTCCCGCAGTGAATACATCCAATTTGACGGCTTAAAAAATAAAGAGCAACAAATCAGTCAGAACGGACGGCACTCAACAGAAAATGCACAAAAAAGGTTCACACAGTAAAAGAAATCACAGACTCCAAGTGTTCGCCACAATAACCAACCGGTACCCGTATGTAGCTAGTGTAGGAACTTAAATTGATATAAAGTGCTCAGCTGTGATGTAAAGATATTGTCTGTTTGAGGCGACAGATGACTGTTGAAATCAGGTGGCCACTGACACAAAGTTTACTGAACGAATTCGTCAGTACCAAACGAAATAAAAATGGCGTCTTACAAACATGTTGCACTATCATGAAGGCGCGTTTTGTACGTTTTGAAACGAAAAAAGGAAATATTTAAATTGAAAATTCAAAGATAAGATAAAACGGGTAAATACTGATTGAATTTTGCTTTTAAGTGACTTTACGTCCCCGGAGGATAAATACAATCAGTAGAGTTGCAAACAGATTGACATCGCGAAAACTGATGAAAGTCGGCTCATTAATTATTTGAAACTCTTTAAGATCGTAAACCATATCTCTAAACCACGTGACGACGGCAATGGAAATAAAGCAAAACAATTCACTTTAACTTTGATCTGGAAAACACCGCATCGACCTGATCAATTAATAATATGTTAGTGATTTATGATTGGTCATCAAAGTAAGCCTTTAGCGCTAATCAGTTTCATCAAGCAAAAATAATTTCTCAACTTGTGAGTTATTGGAAATGCATTGTGCAATATATATCATTTCAGGTATAACTATTACGTTGCTTTGAGTCAATAAATTTATACATGAAATATGGCTGCATAAAGAAGAGGGATGTTTAATACAGGCGTACGAGGGGATCAATCAGTCCAACGTAACTAACAAACCACAGTTCTTGATGCCTTCAAATTTTATGACCGCGAACTTTGTTTATCATCTCTCGTTTTCTTAGCAAAAAAAAACAGATTATAGTCCGTGCATGATAATGTGGCAGTCACGTGACACAATGTGGACAATGTCAATTGATTGAATTAGGTAAACCATGGTTAAGGTGTGTGATTATAAATCATTCTAACCATCCACCAATTCAAACATACTTCATAGCCGAGTGGTTTAGTGCGTAGATACTTCCTGACGAGTTCAATATTTTTGGCCGCGAGTTTGAAACCTTGTCAAGTTATATGTATTTTTTTAATTTCTTTTTCTCATCTTTATAAATTTAAAAGCTAAGAGTTTTACAGAAAAATGGCTTAAATAATCAGTTCTATCCAATAGTGATACAAACTGTAATTAAAGTTATTAAGTCTATTATTAAAGAGTGTATAGCCTAAATATACATGTACACAATCAACGTGCTGTGTACACGTATTATAATTAAAGCAAAAGAATTTTGATTGCTAGTACTTAGGTATTGTAACTACAGATACATTATCTGAGTGTGACTGTAACTCAGACCATGATACAGCAGATGAAGTGATGTAAAATTCTTTTGTATTGTAATGACTGTGTGTTCTTGTCATAAAAGTTGAATTGAATTAAAAATAATTTTATCATGACCATAACAAAACAAGAAGCATATATAATTAACAAATTATAAACTCTCTCGAAAAGAATATAAAAAATAACATTAAAAATATTGTGATGAATTCAAAAAATACTAAAGGCTTCTTTGTTGGGTTGAACTTGAATCGCTCAGTTACAATTCCTGTGCGTTACCACCTGAGCTATTACAGCGTACATAACTACTTGCAATTATTTAGTGCTTATATTACAGTGTAATTAGTCAAGCATGACGATAAGGCCAAGCAATTTAACTGCCTGGATAACTGTCTATGTTAAATGTTAAATTTCGTCGTTGAATGGATGGTAAAGGATTAGCTGCACAAGGCAGTCATACTGGTCTGAAAGGTAAACAAACACTAGTCCATATTAAGTCTGTATTTAAACAGTTACCACTTACATAGTATTTTATGAAACGGACAAACAACAAACAATTACATTCTTTTAAAGTTATCTGTAATCCATATCATGTATTACCTGTCGTGAAATAGACTCGACTGCCACATTATCTAGCACGAACTATACGTTTGCCGACTATAACTCTAGCGCGATAAATTGCAATACAAAAACAAACACAAAATCCGCTATATTTATCGTTTCTGAATATTTAGGAGCATGAAAACTTTATATGTTGTGCCAAATGTTTGAATGCTTTCATTGGTAAGTGTTACGGTCCTTGATTTTAATCCATAACAAAAATATAGGCAATATTGTGTTTGTTTTTGTACTGCAATTTATCGCGTTGGAGTTATACATGAAGTGCTTCATAAAAGTGGCTGTCTGTTAAGGAGATTCATTGAATCTTGCAACAAACGTAGTCGTTATATTGAGTAATCAAATTCAATAGATCGAAATACTCGATACAACGACACCGGTTCATAGTCGTTATATCGACGGATATAATTTATTATATCGACAAAGTTTTCAAATTCAATAGATCGAAATACTCGATATAACGACACAGGTTCATAGTCGTTATATCGACCGATAAAATTTGTAGATCAAATATGGACATAATCTATACAACGACATAAATCAAGGTTACGGCGATGGTCGTTATATCGGGTACTGGCTATATGATTTATAAATATTATGCTACGTTGTTCAATATTTTAAAGTTTGAATTCATTTATAGTTGGTAAAAATACCAGGGACTGTCAATTATATTTGATATAAATCCTGAAAATAGTGACAACATACGGGTAGTATTGTTGACGTATTCACATAAATGTTATTCCATTGTTAATTAACGCCCGCACTTCGGTACTGTTTTATCAAAGCACTTACGGATATCGTATATTTACGTTGAAATATAAATTCTTCATAGGTCTTCAACAACTACACATTCGGGTAAAGGGTTGTTCAATAATAATTATTATTTAGTCAAAGAACACATGTTTTTGTCAACCCCCGATGTGTAGGTTTTAAAGAATAATTAAGAATTTAAATTTGAACGTAAATTTACGATTTTCGTAAGTGCTTTGATAAAACATCACCGAATCGTGTATAACATACAACATGGCAACTTCAAACGCTTAATATATTTGATTAACTAATTAATTCCCAAATCGTGTTTACAATACGGTATTTCATAAAAGTCAGGGGGTAAATTAAGTGTTGTTCAATTAACATAAGTATATACCTATTACGTAAAAATTGGTCGGTAATGTTTGTGATAGCAATACAGGACGGCACCAGAAGAATAAGGCATGTTTGAACACAATGAACTTCAAACAATAATAAGAAAAGTGTGTTTGTCTGGATAGAGAAGTATGTTTGTTCTAGATATGTAATCATTCACTATAACCGTGTCCTTAATGTAGGGTTGGGTTCTTTAGTTTTAAGTCCCTTCAACAAAAACACAGGACCTCATTGGAAATAAGTGCTTGCACTTCCATTGGTTATCCTCGACCGAAAGGCCTAAGTAATTACAACTACAAGTCATTTTAACTAAACCAACTGAATCATGGGAAAATAACATTACACCATGATACGTCGAGTACGGTTGGAAGAGTGGCCGAGTGGTTAGCGCTCTCGTACTAATCCGAAGGTCCCTGGCTCGAATCTCGGCCGGTGCATTGAGAATGTCGAGAATGCTTTTACTTCCCAGCTAGAGCATTCTCGTTCACCAGAGTAATCTTCACCAATGATATCACAGTAGTCTGGGAACTTGACTAACCACTGATGTATGAGGATGAACTAGAGATAAATGGTTGGGAACCCAGAGGAATCTTGCGTGTATCGGTGTTATTCACCGGGAACGTTAATGAACCAAGGAGTCTATTCGGAAAGAGCCCGGATTACTTGTATCACAGAAACGGTCTGTTTCTTCGCTCAAAGCCGGAGATCATTGACATGGATAGAACCGAAAACTTGATGCAATCACCACTGCTTCGTACATTGTTAGTGAACAGGGTACTGTTTTATCAAAGCACTTATGGAAATTGTAAACTTACGATCAAATTTTACGTGTTTACAATTATAAATTGTGGTAAATGGAGCTGAATTTCTATTAATGACTCGGTAAATGAACTCCTGCAAACCATATCCGTCACCAATTTGTAGTTGTTTAAGAATAATAACGAATTTATATTTGGACGAAGTTTGCGATTTTCGTAAGTGCTTTGATAAAACAGTACCATGTGGTCTACAGGCGCGTTCGTAACGCTGTGGAACACACTTACGTACAAACCGGAACACTGTTCGGAACATGTTCTTTCTGTGCCCGCCACAGATGTGGTGCAGCCAGAACAGTCACGTGATTACAGCAACTACAATGGCCGCTTGTGTCATAAAATATAAAATAATTTACCAATTATGGGCAATTGTGGGCAAACAGTCACATTTAAATATATCCATATGCATATTTCTTCCTTCAATATTACGGCTGCAACTACAATTTTGGTCATTTTAAACATTTTACTTTCTGTTCCGTTTTGCTCGTAAGATGATTGGAGTAGAACATTCGGCACACTGTGTAGGACAGTTCCGTTTTGTTCGTAAGTTGTTCGGGGTAGAACATCCCGCACAGTGTGCGGAACAGACGTTACGAACATACCCCATGTCTCTGTCTTTATGATGGCGTACTTCTGCAATCACTCAACGGAAATTAATTTTCAAAACTCTATCTCGTGATTCGTCGTTTGTTGAATACGAACAAGGTTTTATATCGAAATTTGGCCCGTATTTTATTCCTCCTGTGTGATACTCTACACACTCCAGGGTGCGATTTGGACAACAAAAAGTGATTCATTCAGCTAATTAATCATAAAGTGGTGATTCTATTGAACCCATTCTCGTTCACCAGAGTATTCTTCGTCCGAAACATAGTCTGGGAACTTGACTAACCACTGATGTATGAGGATGATTGAACCAGGTGGACCAGTAAAAACGGGAAGGGTTTGATAGTGCATTATTTTCGACAAAATTGCATTTCAGTGACAATAAGACAAAAGTAAAAACAATACGACGCATGGCGTTACGCGCGTCACTCGTTTAAAATACTTTTACGTACAGGGTAATTGTGTATATGAGTGTGTGTATCAAGGGGGATACATAAAAGTGGATGTTGTTTTATGCGGATGCCTTTAATTTATATACGGACATGTATTGATATATTGGTGGGTTTTTTTTGTTGTTGTTTTTAAATGCCGAGCATAGCCTTTATTTGCCAGTCAGCTTTCAGCTGAAATATGGCAGGCATATATGTGTGCCTCTACCCGGATTTGAACCCGGGTCGCCAGATTAGACGACAAGCCCTCTAACCATTGAGCTACGGAGGATATATTGTTATTTAAGATTGGATGATATTTGTTGTTTATGGCCGATGCTGGTGTAATACTAATTCATGTTCCAACTTCTTACGTCAGGTTCGCTGTATTTAGAAAGCGATTTGAGAACTTAGTGTTTATTAATCATTCATTGCATAATACAAAACTTGACATTAAATAATGCATACGTCTCAATAACACAGGAAAGGCTTATTTGTTTGATTATTTGGGATAAACGCCGTTTCTCAACAAGTTTTCAGTTATATACGGTGGCCAATTCACCTAACCAGTTTTGCTGGGACTTATCCTAACCAGTACTAACTTACCCTTCCACAAGACACCAGCCACCTCCTCGCATGTGGAGGACATTGTTGGAAGACTTGTAAAATGTCGAATGCCATTTAATACTGAGGTCACATTTGCCCTACGAGCTCCGTACGGACATCGAAGACTCGTACGAGTACCCTATGGATTTTTAACTCGTACGAGCATCGTACGGATATCGTTCGAGTGCATCTCTATAGATCGTTCCTGGTCCGTACGAGTTGTGACCAGAAGCTAAGAACATACAAAAACCGTTAGGATTTCAAAAATTGTGAACTCGTACGAGTTGATAAATTCGTACGGATATCGTACGAGCTTTGTGACCGTAGCATTAGTCAAGTACCGTCGTGTCTTTAGCCAAAGAGTTTGGCCATTACATCTGATTTATGCAAATAACCCAAATATAGCTACCAATGTGATATTGCAGCACCACCTCTGCAGATCAACCCCTTTTGGGATCTGCCGTCGTTTAGAGGTTGCTGCTCTACAGAAGTTAAACACGTAGTAAATACATGTACAAATGTATCAACTAAGGGGAATTCGGAAGATGTTATTGTTCTAAGGCGGCCCGCTCTGGAGAGGTAGCACTGTACATGTATATCCAAATCACTGTTGTTTTTGTTAATAAAGACATAGATATGTAGTGTACAGTCACTTGTGTTAGACAACAATGTGATGTTTTCATTGACTGGCTTCTTAAGCGAGGTTATACTGTATAACTGGTATGGGTGTCAACACAGTCGCGTTTCCGGTGTCCCAGTCTAGAATGAACCAATCTACGGACCATTTCTTTCAATTAAAAACAAATGTAAATACTTTTGATGACAAAACCGCTCGTTTTGTCTAGAATAAGTTGTAAAATCACATATTTTCGTGGGTATCAAATTTCGTTGATTTTGATCAAATTGAATTTTCGTGGGATCGTAAATTCGTGGAATACAGAGCACGAAAGGGTTAATACATGTCTGAATTTGAGAGATCGATTAATCGAGGGGATTAGATTTCGTGGTCGAGTTCAAAAATGAAATAAACTAAAATTCAACTCCCTCGAAAAATAATAATTTTACAGTATACGGAATTTAAAAATGATTGAATAATGAGGATTGAAAGTGACTATGGGGGTAGTGCCATAATTTATAACCAATTAATGCCATTTCTATAATTTCACGCATTTATATTGCACGTGTTTCAATTTTCTGTATGTGGGCCTATACACTTCTCTGTCGTGAATGTGGTTTTTACGCAATTATCTCATTCCATGCGTCAATGAATAATGGAATAATTATACACAAAGCCAAAATTGCTAATTTAACAAGGGGCGAATTATAATTACAAATGTATTATATGTACACAATTATATCAATAACAAAATTCGACACCTATACTTAGTGTCTCCCGCCATCATTGACACTGTATCTTCGTAGAGGGACGATTTATAACTTCAATTTGCATTGAAGTAATAGTGCGAACAAATAAACCTGGTCCCCGAACCTTCTATTCGCATAATTTAAGATATTTTTCTGCCTTCGTTCTCAGAATGTTTAGACCGTCGTAAGTGCGTGGTCATTCAGTTTTTTCCCTGCCTGATCGACCAACTTCGAGGGAAGAGACAGTTGTGTGAAACAAGGAATTCGGGTGCGCTACCTTAGCTCTTTTCCGAATTAACGCTTTGTTTCTTTAAACGTTCCCGGTGTATAGCTTAGATACACACGAGACTAACTCTGTGTTTTCAACCAGTTGATCTGAAAGCGTTTCTGAAATTTCCCATCACCCTGATCGAGATTCGAACCACGGACAAGATAAAGTATAAACGCTAATCTAAATGACTGGTATAGCACGTCTTTTATCGCGGAAATTGATAAGTAGCTTGTGATATATTCATACATTAAGGTCGAGGAACATGTCAATGTGTTCGGACTATAACGAATAATTCAATTTTAACCTCTTCGATGGCATAGGGTTCAATTGCGCTATTGATTTCATGAAAATATATTTTTAAATAATTTACGTTAAAATGTATTTGCATGTCATTATACAATAAAATGGCAAAATTCACGTGTAATAGTGTTCGTGGATTTTTTTTGGGTAAAATAAGAAATATGTGAGATTATTTATTCATGTATTCAAAAAAATTGATTGCCATCATTGGTTACCTATTGTCACGTATTTGAGAGATCGATTAATCGTGGGGATCATATTTCGTGGTCGAGTTAAACTACGAAAATAGCGATAATTAATGAATCAACAAATATTAATGAGTTTACAGTATATAATAAACATGAAATGTGAGAAGCATGTATGGGTATTGAACTTATTGTCTTGGTAATGCATACACTATAAAGTAGATGATTGTTGTGGTTAAATAGTGCCCCTTAAATATTTATGTATTTGAAATACATGTGTACAGTTAAATCCCACGTGTAGAGACCACATTCTGATCCACCTTAATGCTACGAAAACCATTTTTACCATCTAGGAACAACCTTAATACTTAGAAAACAACACACAATAGGTCAAGTTTCGTTGTTTTTTCTTTGGTCAAACTGTTAATATAAAGACTTACCCTATAGTAAGATTACATCAAAATAAATAAAGACCTACTTAATGATAAGATAATATCAAATGATTTTAAGAAAAAGAATTCAGTTCCAACTTTTCGAGGGCTGCTTTCAGCCGTTCTGTCGTTTAGCTTTGACATTTTTAACTTTTAACCCTATTCATTGAGCTACCTAAGGAACCCTTTGTTTGAATCTCCCCGGTGAGACTATTTCTGCGTTCGTATTTACCCCTACTGTTCGTATTTTCCGGGTTTACCCCCTATAATAATGAAATGGGATGTGTAAGTATTCGTTGTTATTTGAGTGTGATTGCTCAAAGCAGCCACTGTTTGATATAGATGTCATTAAAATAACAACACTAATTAAGATTTAACCAAATTGTCTGTGTGTAATTTAGAATAATATTGTTATGATATTATTCCGTCGTTTTGCAAGTCCCAAATGACAATAATTGTTCCTCACTTTAATTTTGATCTGATTGGATATACGAATGTTATATAATAAATTGGATCGTTTTGAAATTATATTCAATTTGTGGTCGTGTCATTTCGATATATGAGAGTCTAGGGAACAGTCGATCCCAGGGCTATCACCGAAAATGAGAAACCATGTTTATTCTTAGTAAGCTTTCCGACAAGGAAGTAGAACTCGTACTTCTTTATTGAATTATAATACGTTACTATATATACTACTCAAACTTTGCTAAGGGCCAAGAAATTGATTTTGATGTCCGTCTCACGTTAAATGTACAAAACCGATGAAGAAAACGTTGTGCAATTAATAAAATATCATCTTATCAGCTTCTAAAGTTCAAAGCTTGGTGTATTGCATTTGATACGCATTGCCAAAAT
This sequence comes from Spisula solida, assembly GCA_947247005.1. Lineage (NCBI taxonomy): Eukaryota > Metazoa > Mollusca > Bivalvia > Venerida > Mactridae > Spisula > Spisula solida. Next base: position 22,198,109 of record OX365960.1, on the reverse strand, counting down.
TAGGTGGTTTCCCAGGTAACTGATAAGCCCTTTTGGCAGGAACAAAGTGGCTAGATTAATATGGAAATTTTTATCCCGTTTTTATTACCATATCGTGTAAGACCCAAAATGCCAAGAAAAGGACCACATTCCGTTACTCCAGAGGCTTGAATGCAGCATGAACAGTTTAATGGGGTTGGGCTTATCAGCACTTAGACATTAAATTTCGAAGTAATCTTTATTGGTTTACAATATTGCAGATGTAGCATTATGTTTTTGAAAATTCTACCGGTCAATCTTATTCAATTTGCAAAATATTCAAATGGAAAATTGCTGGGCCCTTATCAAATTTTGAGTAGTATATATATATGAGCCAGTCTCCAGGAAAACCTGCTATTTTGACAAAAATATTGACTTTAAGATTTTCCATAGTATTACAGAATAATGTTAAATAAGCAAATTGCAAAAGAAATTATGTTAATATCTTGAGTTTTAAGGAAGTTACAGCTGTTTTTGTAGAGTCCCTATTCGGAGTTTTTTGTGTGACGTCGCAAACGTCATTCAAACGTTATTCGACGTAACTGAAATAAGTATTTCATTATTACACCATTTAATCAATTCTTGACATAAACTGTTCAAAAAAGTACCAAATTCTATAATTATGTTTCTCTTTTCAAAATATATATCAAAATCAAAATTGTTTGAATTCAGAGAAAGTCTACTTCTGTTTTAAACAACTAAATCCTCGTTTTTCTCAATCGGAGTACTTTTCTGAAATTGGTCACCATAGCAACGAAGTATGTGTTTTTGCCATAACTCATAGGAAAATTTAAAGCTAAGGTATAGTACTAAATGGGTCAATTACTTAAAATAGAATCAATAGATATGTATTTTTCCTTATTTTAGAGCTTTATCAAAATCTAATTACATATAGTAATTACATAATGTCATTATAGCAGGTTTTCCTGGAGACTGGCTCATATATATAGGTAAATTTTTAACTTGGGTAGCTAAGCAGGTGGATTTACTGTATAAACTCTATGGTTAAAGTACATAAACATGCATAACCTAGAAATACCCCTATACAGCCTTGCAGGAGATTTCGTTACTCAGCCCCCTCATGTCCATTTTTTTGTCATTTTCAAAAAAACTCTAAAAAAAGTTTTAAATAATGTTTTGATATAATGTTCACGATAGCCCTGACGGAACTCCGCACTAAAACGGGGTCGACTGTAAATATTTTAGTACAATTTACAACTACAAAAAATGGTAACTCTTTATTTTCTTACCATAAAATAACAATTTATGTCAATGACTTTACGATACAACTGATTTCAATAAATTGCCAACTCGGTTAAAATATTGTATACTGTAATTGCGTATGCTAATATAACAAAAATGTGTTATTTATAGTCAAACCTGTATACATTGTCACAGAATTAAGCGACAACCTGTCTGTATTAATCTGCCCGTATTGACGAGTCCAAACTGACCTTCAACAGGGTTTTAACTGTATAGTATGCATTTAAACAGCACAACCTCCAGAGAGTGGCCCTCTGTAGAGCAACAACCTCTCTATAACAAGACATACAACAATTTCCCTAAGCTGATATTTACTATAAATTTAACCTCAATACAGCAACAATCTTTGTACAAAGGTCAATATTTGCCATTTCGAAAAGAAGTTGCTATACGGGGGTTAAATATACATGTAGAAATATTTTATTCGTCAAATTATTTCGTAATATAAGTATGAAATGATCATAGAAGAAAAAGAGAGATATAACACGTACATGTATATTATTATACAGTGAAGTTCCGCAAATAAGACCAGTCAAAATGGTGGTCTTAGTTGCGAATCTGTCTTATTAGCGGACCTTTTTTGTTCTAAATTTAATACTTTGGGACCTTAAACTGGCAAAAATCTGCATGATTTCAAAAAAATCAAAGTGGTCTTATTAGCGGAACTTTACTGTAATTCCTACAATTATATAACCCTGTCTGTGAGGCCACCTGTTCATTACAGCAGCCTCTCATATCTAACATGTTGAATAGACTACTGTAGGTATAAGTAAGTGAACTGTTCAATCTGACTAAAGTACTTGATCTTCCTTACCTCATGCGTAGCGGGTTTGAGGATATGATTTTAATCAGATTGGTGAATTGTTTATTATAGTGACTTGTACATACATATTTACAATACACAAGTAAAGAGGCACCCGGCCCAATGGGCCTATAAGTCACCTTAACGAAAATAGGTAATTCAGATTGGCTAATATTACATGTACATCGAAATAAACTTACAATATCCGAGATTTTTATGTGAATCAGTTACACATGTTATTCTGTATGGGATGGGAGTGTAGAAACAATACCATTATACATGTATCATTATAGTATATGTATATATATACACATATAATTATATTAATGAACATGTTTATAGTTTGCAAAGAAGCTCATGTCATAACAATACCATCCCATCAGTAGAAACCGACCAGATTAATGGTTCATGAAAACATTAAGATATTTTGAGTTCACCCTGACTTTATACACAGGTAACTGCGTCATTGAAAAAGAATTTAAAAAAACAGACCAGAATAAAGGTTCATGAAAAAATAAGATATTTTGATTTCACCCTGATTTTATACACAGGTAACTGTGTCATTGAAAAAGAATTTTAAAAAACAGACCAGAATAAAGGTTCATGAAAAAATAAGATATTTTGATTTCACCCTGATTTTATACACAGGTAACTGTTTCATTGAAAAATAATTTTTTAAAAAAAAACGGAATAAAACTTCATGAAAAAACAAGATATTTTGATTTCACCAGGCTTTACACACATGTAACTGTTTCATTGAAAAAGAATGTTAAAAAACAGACAGAATAAAACTTCATGTAAAATAAGCTACTTTGATTCCGCCAGGCTTTATACACAGGTAACTGTAACAATGAAAAATAATTTTTTAAAAAAACAGACAGAATAAAAGTTCATGAAAATACAAGATATTTTGATTTCACCAGGCTTTACACACATGTAACTGTTTAACTGAAAAAGAATTTTAAAAAACAGACCAGAATATTGGTTCATGAAAAAATAAGACACCTTGATTTCACCAGGCTTTATTGACAGGTAACTTTCATTGAAAAAGAATTTAAAAAAATGAAAAGCTATATATAAATTTCTGTAAAACAATTCTTCATCAATGTTTCATTTACCTGTGGCTTAATATAGGTTGACATGCATCGTGCGACGGATATATGCATATTATACTCTGCAAATGTTCCAACTAGACCCCTTCGATTTTCTTATTTTCCATTGATAGTATTAGCATCATTAGAAATCAATTAAAAGCTCTGAGATAATCAATGTTTATCTCATTGCACGGTTTATGAACTTGGCAAACCAGTTTTGTTTCATAAAAACATGCATTGTACCCAACAGATATCAGAACTCATATTTCAGAACACAGCTAAAAAATAAAATATTGGGACATTTTAAGAATAGTCTAGTTGGAACATTTGTTCAGTATAGTATAAGTTTCTTTTAACTAATTGTCAATTTAAATAAAATGGCACGTTCATATTAAGGTTGAATAGGTATTCAATTTCGAAAGATCAAAATCCACTGAGACTGTACTTGTATAAAGTACGCAATGACATACTTATAGAATACATTTGACAACATCAACACCGATGTGTTAATTAAAACAGTAATATAGAATTCCAAGTTGTACAATACATAAATATTTATTTCATTCATAGCTCCGTGATGGGCGTTTTTGGGGGTTACTCAAGTTCATACAGTTTAACTAATTCTATGTATTATAGTTTAGTTTAAATAAATTTTAGTACCCATATTACAATTATTGTCATACAAATATATACATAAATACATTTTATATACATGGGTAAAAGGGTCGAGCCACAAGTTCCAAAACTTAGTTACGGATCTACACTTAATAGCGTCTATATATTATACTGAGTTTAGAATGATTATACTGTTTCATACTCAACAGTTAATGTTGCTTCTAAAGTATAAACATGTTCTATATGCAATTGTGATGAGTTTGTATTTGCATACAACAAGTTCGTGCATCTATAACACAGATTTGTAGTTCGCCAATATTTAAATCAAGAATAACGCGAACATTTTTAGGAGAGTTTGCACCTAAGAGACAAGATTTCAAAATGTTCGTACATGTACATATATACTATGTATGTTAAATAAAAGGACACATTGACACGTAGACTCACTGCAAATCATATAATTGTGTAATACATATATATTACTAAATTCCATTAATGCATACACTTGTGTATAGAGTATTATACAACTAAAAATCTAAAACTTACCATTTTGACTGTTTCAAGTAGAGTAAATCCAATTCAAAAAAAGAATATTAGCAAACGCACTGTTGATTGAAAATTAAGATTTTTTAATTGATTATTCAAATCGTTAAAGTTAACAAAGTGAAAACAAATTCCAAATCAAACAGGAAATAATAGAAATCCGGTACAGGTTTGCTATCATAATCTCATGTGCTGCTCTTTTACCAATATTTACAGTTCAGAGTTTCCAGTTGACGCTAAAATCCGTCCCACTGTACCGTAATGAAATCGATATTTAAACTTGTCGGAACAACGATATCCGTTATATTGACATTGGGCCACGTTCCGTACGGCTGTTAGCTATACCTACACTTAAGATTGCCGATTGGTGCCATAAAATAACGTAAAAGCGATTGACACTCGATTTAATTTATTTTTATTTCGATTAATTTAGCGAAGCTTCGCAGATTTTTCTAAAAAACACAGACTCGTATTTTTATGTGAGATTAAAGCAAGCTTAGATACACAATAAATACTTAATAAATCATGATCCTTAAGAATCGTTAAAATCAATATCAATTTCAATTTAAAGTTGAAAATTGATTTAACTTTTCAAATCAAAGAATTGATGCAAATGTCACAAAATCAACATGGCCCAGTTTCAAAGAATGTGCTGATTCAAATTAAGAATTTTATAAAGTCACTGTAAAGATTGAAATCTTTAATTTAAAATGAAATTTGATCCAAGAATTCAAATAAATGGCTAGTTTTGAATAGCATTCGTATAAAAACATAAAGTAAGTCATTGATGTTGTTTGTTTGTGTTCGACTGACACAGTCGTAAATATGTGAAACTTCGGATTTGTTTACATAATAGTGTGAACATAAACATTGCAATTTCTCTAATTAATATCTTATTTGATGGATATGTTGTTTATTATTATATGGCTTAGTGAATAAGGCATTAGTGTTCACTGCCCCTTTCTCCAATTAAGATGTTTAAAACAATAAAAAATACAAAGTTATGATATTGCAATGTTTGCATACAAGTCACAGACCTGAATAAAGGGAATGTAACTGTACGTACAGTCAAGTTAGGATATTGTGAGGGTGACGTTGTTGTTCATGTGTACACAAAATACAACCATTGTCAGAACAGGTAGACCGAATATAGCTAGTTCGTTAAGCATTGAAATTATAGCTGACTGTTTAAGCCTTATCAATTGGTTTACACCGTAATTTACACCCCACTTAAGTTTTTGGGCGATAATGCATGCTACAGATGATGCTTCAGTTCCAGAAGCATCCCTGGTTCTTTTACGTGCCTGATGTAATATAATTATATACCGTAAAACAGGGGAGACAACTCATTGAATCGATACAACTATGTATCTTACAGAGTTATCCATCATGGTTCAGACAAGGACGTTTTGATGCGTTTAGAGTAGATCCATATCACGATAATATGAGAAATCCCCATAATATGAAAAAAGTTATTTCCAACGCTAAATATTCTTAAATGACAAGGTCCCAAAAATATTATTCCCAAACTTTGATAGGTGTCAACAAACCAATAGTCCTGTTCGTCTTACATTAGCGAAGAATTGGTGCTGCAAATATATAAATAAACTGTAAAATCACATATTTTCGTGGGTATTAATTTTCGTGGATTTTGATGAAAATGCATTTTCTTGGGGTCGTAAGATTACAAAACATGTAAAGGTAAACCTATGTTCTGCATTGGGGATGTGGATTAATGTGGGGATTAGATTTCGTGGTCGAGTTCAACAACAAATCAACGAAAATTCGATTCTATCGAAAAATATTAATGTCGAAAGATTCATGTGATGCATTTGGCATGCATTAATTGACAAATTGTCGTCGTTTTATAAGGTAACTGATAAGCGAAACTGCTGTTGCTCAAGAGACGAGGACTAACTTATAAATATTTAGTCTCCTTTCTATGCTCCTATCGTGTAAAGCCCGACTTGCAAAACAACGCGGAACATATTCTTGTAACACAAATGCGTTAATATAGCTCACACATCGGTGTGGGCTAGGGCTTATAAGCACTTAGACATCAAAATTTAAAGCAATCCTTATTTGTTTGCATTATTTCATATGTGACAATTGTTTTCTGAAACTTCAAGCAAAAACGTCCAAAAAAACTTACATAATACATGTTTAGCAAAAATAAGAGTTGTTTGACAATACCAAACTTTTATGAAATCCGAACAAACAGGTGGTCCGAAAAATGTTCGGTTTTGTCAGATTACACTGTACATGCAAGGAAAATATGTTGGCCTTAGCACAGCTGTGGAGTAGTATAAAAGCAATTAGAAAGATTGGTGATTTGCAATGTGTGTTTTTATTCGGATTGCTATTCTGTATGTAATAAAGTACAAGGATCATCCAGGTTATACGAGCTACAAAAATGTACAGAGCTCTTGTGTAATTAACGCGGCAGCCATTAACAGAATAGTTTTACTTGAGGTATATGACCTCCCCATACCGTATGTTAGAACGTTGTACATGTTGATTCTGAGTGCTTGACGCAAGACCATGAACACCATAGCCACTAATCGGTACCAGGAGCCCGTTGCTTCACAAAACCACAGTCGAGCGCTCGAAAGTGTTATGCTATGAAACGGTTTGCTTAAAAAACGCTACGCAGCTGGCTTGTAATAAGGGAAGTAACTGTATCAACAAACATTTTAAAGTTATACGCAGTTACCCCCCCCCCCCCCCGTGTTATAATATTCTAAAACAGGCGGTGGATATACTGAACTTTATCTAATCGAATCATGTCCTTGCCATGGCACCCCTTTACTCAAATGAAAATGTTCATTCTCTTACGTGAAGTTAATTTCAGCATAATAAATGATAACTAGTTTCTCACAAAGAAACATATTGCTTACAAGTGAGAAGCTAGTTATTATACAAAATATTACATTGTCTTGTAATACTAGTATACATTTTTGTACGAGTACACAGTGTAACGGTGTTAGAGGCCACCTGAATAGTCTTAAACAGGACATATTATCCCAATCTACTATTTGATATTAAATACACGTGTAGTATACAGTCACCCGTTTTCAGCAGTCGCATTTAATATACTAACGGATGTGAAGCACCGCTCATTGACTGAAGCTGGAAAACTACTTGATTGATTGATTGATTGATTTGATTTGATTTGATTTGATTTGAGTTGGTTGGTTGGTTGGTTGGTTGGTTGGTTGGTTGGTTGGTTGGTTGGTTGGTTGGTTGGTTGGTTGGTTGGTTGGTTGGTTGATTGATTGATTGATTGATTGATTGATTGATTGATTGATTGATTGATTGATTGATTGATTGATTGATTGAATTGACTTGGTTGGTTGGTTGGTTGATTGATTGATTGATTGATTGATTGATTGATTGATTGATTGATTGATTGATTGATTGATTGATTGATTGATTGATTGATTGATTGATTGATTGATTGATTGACAAAATTGTACCGCTTCTCAATGGCGTAAACTATTGACGACAGCAGCGCATTTACAACGTACAAGTACAGGGTGATTCATAATATCTGTTACAGTTTTCAAATGAAACAGTTTTTATATGTTTAAGTATAACCACAAGTAGTTTGCACATCTACAACACTTACATTTTAAAGTTTTATTTGATATACAATATAACATACTTTCATGTATATTTACGTGTACAAATGGAATTGTATTTTATGTCATATATTCAATGTGACGTCAATTTGGCCGATGATGTCAATGCTTATTTTAACCTGGCTTAAAATTTTGTCTTCTTCTAGCGATACAATTTACAGAAACCATTCAACAAGATAGTGTGCCTTTCAGCTAGACAGTTTATTACAATCAGTCTAATATTTTTACATTGCTATGATGGTTATAATAGGAAAATGGCTTTCAAAGCAGAGCTGATCAAAATTATGCTGCGTTTAATAATGCTTTGAAAGTGACGTCTTCGAAATTGCGTATATGTTTATGTCATCATTCTTGACACCATGATGTCAACGTCATTCTGTTAGCTTTTTTAGATAAAACTTTATCATATAAGCTTTCAAATGATATATGATACATATATATCTTGTACATGAAGGTAATGTTATATTGGTTTAAAACTGGGACAGATATTATGAATCACCCTGTACGTAGTTAGGTTACGTGTACTGTACTAATTACTGACGGCATTGATATATGTATTTATTAATCTATTATAAATCATTTAATTAATTCAATCAACTCGCTTGCCAAGTAGTTTATGAATCCTCCACATTTTCCATGCCGTTAGCATGAGGTACAATGCAGCAGAACGCATGCACTTGCAGTTAGGTTGAACATTGTTTGTTATGTTATCGTCAAAAACCAAAGCATTACTGCATGATATTGTAATTTTGATTTTACTTTGATATAAATTCACAGGTGTCAGGCGTGTTGATTGGTTCCAAATATATAATAAATACAAAATTGTATGTCTAAAATATCTCTTTGTTTGGTCTTTTTTGGTACCAATTAACAGTGATTTCATTATAATAACATTCAAATCACACTATGTACTGCACAGATAATGTTATAAATGTGCATAATTCATACTAAAAATTATTATTTTAATAATGGTTTGATGTTTCCATGTTTCTAATTTCATTATCTCCCAGGAAATGCCTAGATCACTGACCGACTGTTTTATTCACTTACTGTCTTAGTCACGGTCAATGTTTCATCAACTGTTTGTTGAAAGGTAGGTTTACTAACGTAACATTGTATTAACATTCAAAGGAAGAATATCCAAACTAATTTGTTCTGCCTTCCTACCTAATGTTGTTGAGGAAGGAACAATAAACAAATTCAAACATGTAAGGCCTTGTTATAGAATTTTATATACTCTGCCCGTGGTGCCGTTCCTAGACAATCTAAAAGCTTTTAACCACGCATAATAAGTTACCATGTAATTCATGGATGTTAAGGAATATCACCGTACAGATTCCTTGTTGTTGGGAGGGGGCTTTTCCTAGAAAGTGGTCATAATGACAATCACCGTCCAACTCTGACTTAAAGGAACCTCCTCGACAGCCTAGTGATTGAGCGTTCGCTTCGAGTGCGGGAGGTCTCGGTTTCGATCCCTGGCCGCGTCATACCAAAGACGAAATGAAAATGGTACCGGAAATTCCCTTGCTAGACGCTCAGCATAAAAGGGAAACTGGCTTCTCTTCTCTCATACCCTCGTGGCGATGGATAACATCAGGAATGAGGTGTCGAGAGTGATTAATATAAGTTGGAAAAACTTGTTTCACAATCGACCTTAAATAAATGAGTCTAAACTAATGAACATGAATTGGTTTGAAATTTGGGTTCTATGTGACTTCTGACTCCAGGGGCTGATGTGATAGTTTTGGTTTATCGCAGTTAGTCATACACGATGATTGTATAGTCTCCCAATAAGTCAAACAGTGACCGGAAATCACAGATGCTTTTTCTTGTAACAAGGAATACAAGTTTCAAATTGTATAGTGTTTCAATAAGTCATACAGTGACCGGAACTCACAGATGCTTTTGCACGCAATAAGTCATACAAGTTGAATTATTTAGTCTTCCCATAAGTCATACAGTGACCGGACATCACAGATGCTTTTTCTTGCAATAAGTCATACAAGTGGAATTGTATAGTCTCCAAATAAGTCATACAGTGACAGTGATTAGGTTTATACGCTGTGATAAGAGTATCCATACGGCATGATCGTTTGAGAACAGACATGCGCTGATATGACTAGACATCAATAGTACACAAGGTTAGTGCGTGCGTTAAATCTGTCTATCTCGTTTATAAATAAATAATTCATCTTAATGATCAACTAAATGACTTTAGCGAAACGTTCATTATTGAAATAAACGCTAACGATGTATTTAAATTAGCCATGCAGTTGCTTTGCACGCGGTGCATTATCCGCACCGATGTATTTTATCTGGAAACGGTTGATTTTATCATAAGGCTTGCTAAACACGGTAGATAGATTTCAACAAGCAGCACTCGATTGCCCGTGTACGAAAGCCCACTGGTGACTTCATAGTTCATCCTTCAAACTTCACAGTTCACGGTTCACACTTCAAACTTCATGGATAATATTGCTAAATATAGTATATATATATTATATGGGAACATCCCTACATGCATAGATCTACTTGATCACCCTTCATAGTTCATACTTCACAGTTCACATTCACAGATAACCCTTCACAGTTAACATTTCATACTTCACAGTTCACATTTCATACTTCACAGCTTTCATTCACAGATAACCCTTCACTTCACCTTTTATACTTCACCGTTCCTATTCACAGATAACCCTTCACAGTTCATATTTCATATTTCAAAGTTCACATTCACAGATAACCCTTCACAGTTCACATTTCATATTTCAGAGTTCCCATTCACAGATAACTCTTCACAGTTCCCATTTCATACCTCACAGTTCACATTTCATACCTCACAGTTCACACTTCATACCTCACAGTTTACATTTCATACTTAACAGTTCACACTTCATACCTCACAGTTCACATTTCATACTTCAAAGTTCCCATTCATAGATAACCCTTCACAGTTCACATTTCAGACTTCACAGTTCATACATCAGACTCCACAGTTCACATTTCATACTTTAGAGTTCACACTTTAGACTTCACAGTTCACACTTCAGACTTCACAGTTCACATTTCATACTTCATAGTTCACACTTCAGACTTCACATTCCATAGTTCACACTTCACATTTCCTACTTTACGGTAAAGTGTGAACTGAGAACTGTGAACTTTAAAGTCACCATCGGGCTTTCGTACTGGTTACCACATGTGTACCAAATTTTTTTCGAATTACTTTAACGTCGTGAATACTCGTGGGGTATTTTTCGTTGATTTGAACGACAAACGTTACCTCAATCACAAATAACCAAACTTCAAAAAAAGTTGCAATGTGTTTCCTTTTTAAAGTATTTACGTCCCTACGAATTTGTCAATTTTCCAACTGATTTCAGGAAAATTGATACTCAACGAAAATGACTGATTGTTCAGTACGTGATTGTGCAGTACATGGAATGGGTAATTATTTCGCGCGTTCCATGTGTTAAACACAGAATTCGCTGATGCACGAGAACTGCATGGCACGATGAATTAGTGCCTGTCTTTGTAAGCAGCTATAATCAGTGTTGTAATACCACGTGACTTTTACATCACTAAAGGCTACAAATCCAAGACGAAATTGCTTAATTTCGAAAACAAAAACAGCCGCAAGTATTTTATTTCTTTATCGATTTCTATGAAATAAACGCCACACTAATATATAAGGGGACATTTATTTGTTTTTTCACGAAATATAAAATCTTCTTCAGCAGCTGTGTCGTTTTGTCCAGCACACTGTGAAACCTTGAAAAAGAAGAGGCTTGAAACTGTAGTCCGAGCGCATACAAGTTTCACAGAGAGCTAGAAAAACCGCCAGGCTGCTGAAAAAGATCTTATATTTCATGGAAAGCAAATAATTGAAATCAATGTTTGTTCTTTGATGCCGAGACTCAACATTTTATTTATTTGTGTATGATATAATCGCTCAATAAGAAAGTCGTGTCACGTTTACCGTTATATAAAAAGGTCAGAATGGGTTAACTGTAAACCAAGTTAATTTCGCGTATACATTCAAATTTTCCGATTGCCGGAATATTCGCGGCTACAAATGTTCGCGTTTTAAGTCTACCGTAAACGAGACGATTTCGTGTTTTTCATGATTTGAACATCTTCATGGACATTTAACTTCGCGAATTCACACCACTCGCAAAATTAGCGAACTTAAATCGCGCGAAATAATTTGTTGGTTACAGCATTTCAAACAACCGAGATCAGACAGAATAATTGCAGGATAGGATTTTTTTTCTCCGCTTTTTTCAAGTAAATTACGAAGTTGAGTGACATGTAATAGTGAAATGCTTATTAGCAAGATGTATTTGTCTTGTGCAAGATAACAAATCGATTTCTATTGGTATTTATATAAGCATTAATGAATCAGACATAGCAGTAACAAAGCACGGTGGTTATGTAAGAATTATGTTTGTTTTATAAGCATATGGTTGCTAACGTAACAACCACAAATATAGTCCAGACAGGGTAAGAATACAGTGACGCAGCGGTCGGGTCCACTAATACGGTGTAAAACCAATTATGAAGGCTTAAACAGACAGCCATAATTTCAATGCTAAACTAACAAGAACTACATTCGCACTGCCTATTCAGACAATGGTTGTAATCTTCTGTGTACACATAAATGGCTACGACACTGTCACCAGATCCTATAGTGCGCCCAGGATAATGTGAAAGGCGGGGAAATTTGGTATGGTCCACAAAGGTGGATTACACTTATGTGCACCAATTATCAGTGATGTTTTGAGTACAAAACTGACCTTATCTGTTTATATAAGTGATTTGTAAAACCAATTTTGCCACAGTTGACCAAACCGATTAATGTTTGTAAATTTCACATCATCCTGGGCGCACTATAACTGGATTATAACTGTATCATTGATAAAGAGTAAAGAGAATAGAAGGTGCCGTTCTACCAACTATGAAAAGATAATGAAAAATTGGACTGGGAAGGCAGCCATCAACAGAAACATCGGAGCATGGACGACCCAAAAAGGAACACACAAAGAAAAGAAAAAAATACAGAGTCTGACCACAAAAATACGACACAAAGCACAGCACAAAACTGAACAAGAAAATGAAACAAAACCGCTGCAAGTCCTAAGTTAATGTATCAAAAAGGTCTAAAAAGTTTGGTCTTTTTTTAAAAAAAAGAAGGTATAACCCTACAACTTAATGACACTTTTGGAAATCAGTTCCAGTATCACTGGTGGATGGTTACCTAAATTTCGGTTCTAATCTAAGAAGTTATGATGAAATGTCATCAGACAGAAATTCCATTATAAAGGACAGTCTGGTGTAAGCTACTAAAATCCGCAAAGTAAATCGGCAATGTACATTTGGTTTGGGGCCGGACTACACAACTTCACGTATCGATAGATGGAAAGAAATTAATTAACGTACTACTAGCTTCATTTGCTTTTCAAATATTTGAACAACTTAATTAATTGCCAGTACTTAATGTTTATGTACTTCTAGTAATAGAATCCCATTATCCCCCCCCCCCCCCCCCCCCCTCCACTATCCACATACATGCACAGTCACATATTGAACTACATGTTAATGATTTGGTAAATTATGCGAAAAGCATAGGGAAATTATCTGTGGAAATCGAAATTGCGGTCACCTTTTCATGTTTCCATTTCTGCACTATAACAACGTGATCACCAATTATCAAAATTACCTTCGTTATCAGAATACAAAATCATACTAATTTGCCAAGTTTCCATCGCTTGCTCACAAAATGACAACATTGTATTGTAAACAATAGTGATAGGGGATGTAATACAGTCTAAGAATGATGCAATTTTCTACGAAGTTATCTCCCTTGCTAATTTCGCATGAATAAATAAACAATAGAAATGTTGTTGTCAATGCCAATTTTGCTGTCATGTTATATAGTGATGTTCTGCATTTTTAAAGGGGGGGTAGTGAGTCTGAGGGAAACTACTTTTTTTGAGCATATATGCGCATGTAATGTAATAGGACGATTTGGGAATTTGGATTTGCCGTCTGCCAATTCGGACAGTCTGAACTATTGGTATCATAGCTATGGTCTTGGGGCTCCGCCCCAGACCAAAAACTGTTTTCCAAAAATATTCTTTTACTTCTATCTTTAATTTAAATGAAATATAGAAAAAAATAGTAAAAAATCTTTTTTTGGAAACCAGTTTTTATTTTAATGGAGGTCTAAGTGTCGAAGCCCTTTGGTCAGATGCATGTAATAAAGACATGGTTATTGCACCTTTGTTACAACCATTTGTTCTTTAGTGTGTTTAATGATTCAATAAGGCGAGACAAGGATGGTTTCAAGTTTACCATGTACAAGACGTAAAGTCGGAACATAAACCCACAGTTAATGTTTAGAGTTACGTCAAAAGCCTGCAATATAATTAAAGCTTTATAAGCTCGTGTAGCATAATTACACTATATCATGCAAGCCTACCACGCTAATAGTCAAAAGGTCGCCTTGATAAACAGCTGATCCGCGATAATTTGAAATATTTGTCTCTAATGTAGTATGGGTGTGACTTACAACAAGCCTATGTTAACACTGCACGTATGCACAATGCGTCACTAATTAATGATATACTACATGACTGGCTCAGCAATTAGATAAGGCTGAAATATATTACTAATAAAAGTCGTTTCTCGTATGAGAGATGGGGTTACCATTCGGATACATCGGTCTATATTTACCGGAGATAAACGGAAATGGCCGAGCTCTCATATGGTTGGGGGCTTTTAACATTACGTGTTTTTATGTTTAAGAGTTATGTGCCTTTAAGACTTGACTGTTTCACATTGACATAGGCAAAGGCAAATAAATCCTAAATAAAAGCGTGTCAACATATTCTTTACTGGTACTCATCTTAGGCCATTGTGGTATTTCATCTTCTGTTCATGGTGAGTTTTAGATGTCAACAAATAATAGAAAGTTGGACAGGGGGTAGCAACTTAACCAGCCGTGCACAGAAAATATAAAAAAAAAACTTCACATACCACAATTACAAGGCACAATGCCCAACACATAACCGATCGAGAAACCTATCTGTCAAAAAGCTGAATGAACTAGTTTCAGAAGCTGAATGCCCTTGCTGATTGATCTAGTTTCAATATGAAAACGGCTGTTATACCTTGTTTTAGCTGTCTGTAGTCCTGAAATTTAAAGAATAACGGTAATAAAACGATATATGTCATAGTTATCGTAGTCTAAACAAATTAAACACAATTTATTATATTCTTATGACAAAATTGATGGACTGAGCCAATAGTTACTTAGTTAAAGTCACATTATCTCTCCCAAAACCTTTTTTTCTGATCATCTAGTAAATAGACTTAATACAAAGAATTAGGATGTTTTTCACCAATGACCTATAATTGACGACAGAGTGTCAGCTATATATGTCGAAATAGTATGCCAAAAATCACAATGACAAAATACTAAATTTGCAAGAGTTGCTCCGCTCAGACTTTAAATTATGCATTTATTGATTACTTTTCGTTATTTTGTTTACAAACCAACGGGAGGCTTTATTTCGTTGTCTTCAATCTTATTGTGTTTTCCACCTTTGGGACTCAACTAAAGTGCTCAAAATGCATCTTTATGCAGATAGGTTGCCAAGTTATTGTTTTTTGAAAAATGCCATTTAAGACTTAATGGGACATTAAGGATCGCTCCATAAATATTTGGTACAGTGATAAGCACATAAAACAACATATACTTATGGTACTAAATTCCTTGATCATTTGACAGAAATTATTGAAATGTGCCTTGAAAATGTTATTTTTTGTTATATTTTTATTGATTTGGTTTAGCTTTGTTTCATGGCACATACACATCTTATGTTTTATTTTAGAATGTCTAAAGTGCTGTAGTGTGACTTAGAAACACTATATGTGTTTCTATTTTTTTGTATATTTAATTTGTATAACTCATTTTCATATTTACAAATAAGCTCAATGGCTTTTCAAAGACTACGCTAACAGAGTTTAAAACTACCTACTATTCAATTTACAAAAATTAACAATTAATAAAATTACATTAATACAATATACAGTAACCTTATATAATATAATAGGAATGTGTTCTATTGATTCAAGCAGTAAATACATTGTTACCTGCGAGCCTTGAGCGAGCAGGTATATTGGATAGCATAAAGTAAAAAGTCCATGGAGGGGCATGTGACCTGTTCTCGGTGGTTTACGATTTCAAAAAAAAAATCCAAAAAGAGATGCATTTTGTAAGAATGTCGTGAACCAGACTAATTCCATTATTCCATGCGGATAACATAGCTCTTTGTCGCATTGCAATAGTTTATTTACCGAAGAAATCAGAACTGTCCGAATTTCAGTGAGCGCTAGGCAATATTGAGACCATGGATCTAAACAGCAGGTGACTGCAGCTGCATAAGCAAAGCGCTTCCCAGTCAATTGTCATGGAATTATCGGAATTGGTTTATGATCTTTGATATTGTTGAACACTGAAAACATGTCTTATGATAATACCTTTTAATGAACTGATACGAGGTTTTATTTATAAGCATATAAATATTATATGGAACAAGGGAGTCATAATATGCAATTAAGTGTCTTGAAAATTGGTTTGTTATACATGAAATTATTTAACAATTTGTTGATAAATTTCGTATGTCAAACTATCGTGCATATAGTTTTCCCAATATGAAAGCTATTGGCCTATCGCGCTTATTTTTTTCTCACAATTTTGAGATTGTCATGCTTAATTTTATACACATCAGCTGTTGAATTATGCAGATAGAAGGTCGAGGATCCTGTCAACTCTCTGTCAAATGAAGTCGGTACATCATTTGCTCGCAGGAACTATTTTACTTGTAAATGAAACTGGAATATCTACTGATAAATTACCATCTAGCTTCGTTCAGGGAACACGCGTGAGCTGCATTCTGTATACGGTAAACCAACAAATTATTTCGCGATATTTAAATTCGCTGAATTTGCGAATGGTATGAATTCGCGAAATTAAATATCCGTGAAGATTTTCTAAAGATGAAGAACACGAAAATGACTCTTTTATGGTAGACTTAAAACTCGAGCAATTGTAGCCGCGAGTATGACGGCAATCGGGAAAACGCGAAAATTTGTACAAATATAGAGCAAATTCTTCGGGACCCCGGATAAGTGGTCGTAATACGCGAACGGTCGGATTATCGGACCGGTCGTTAGACGGAACTTTACTGTATACGCAAAATTATATTGGATTACAGTACAGGTTTGTACAATTTATAGATTTGTGTAGACAACAAATCGATGTACAATTTCCATTTATAGCTTACATCAATTGTAAATACGTCAGCCGTATACAATTTTATCCTGGAACCGGTAGATTGAACATTACAATATTACATGGAAATTGAAATTGGTTTCTAGTGATTTTCCCAATTTTGTGGGAGTGTTTTTCACAAGCCCTTGCGCAATGTATGTACGTTTCGTTAATGTTATAAGATAAACTGACGAAATTTTCAGTAAATGGGGTGTTTTTCACAAGCCCTTGTGCAATGTATGTACGTTTCGTAAAATTAATGTTATAAGATGAACTGACATATTTTTCAGTAAATTGAATGATTATACATGTACTGCGATACTGAAGATAAAAGTGGTAAAGATAACTTAAAGAATTTAGATAAAAGTGCTGATAAGCCATGCCTAATATGAATCTTACAACTGTACGGACATATTTCGGTCCGAAATTTATCATTAAAATATGATAATAACATATGAAATCGGAATTCATATGTCATTCTTGTCTTTCGGTTCACTGCCAGTAGCTGTTGAATTATCAATAACCTGAAAAAGCGGCGATTATAGTTCAGTGGTAACGCACTGAGCTGTCAATCAAGAGATTGAGGGCTTAATCCCCGGCATGGTAACTCGACTATATCTGAAATATTTATAATATTTTCCACTTTATCTCCGTGTGGATTGTAATGTATCTGGTTAAAGGTGCCAGGAAATTATGTTCCGGTGCTTTATACACCAGGCACATTATAGAACCAGTCTGTCTTTTCGACTGAATAAGATATATGCGCACTTCTGCAGCGCCTGGCATGGTCGGTATCTAATGTATCTCCCTTCAGGGGCTTTCTCTGAGTCTGTCCCTCTGGTAAAAATCATGCTGTATCAGCACTGGTAGAGGATGCACCTGCGCCCTTGTGGCTGCAACATTATATGTAAAGCACCTATTGAACGTTATGGGTCAATACTTAACCAAGTAATGTTTGGCCCAGTTCATTTGCCATTTAATAATTGTATTCATTGTTGGCAATACGATGTGTTGAAAGTACAAGTTCTTGTAGCTAGTTGTTTATTTCATTACTGATAATTCCGGTGAGTGATCCAGTGTCATATTTTCTTTCTTGTTTCAGATTGGCTAGTACATGTATGTACCACGGGCATTATGTCAATCATATGGAGACTACACGGTCACATTATCCAGTATAGTATCAAGAAGTCATCGAAGGGTCAGACAAGGGATTCCATCACCCGGACCATTTTAAACGGCATAATTATAATAATAATGATAATAATAAAGACTTTATTTATGGAGGGAATATGGTCATAAGTGTCAATCTGACGTAATGCCCTCGATAGTGACGCGCACGGACATCGAACATTCTGTACAGTAGAAAGAGACTCTAGACACTAAACCACCGCTACCAACTCAAACCAATGTCCAAACCTCATATAAAACCACAGGCCTAAGAAATTATATCACAAAATACAGAGTTTTGAAATTCCCCATCTTCCCGCCATTACTCTATATAATAGACAGTCTATTATATATAGTAATGACGGGATGATGGGGAATTTCGAAACTCTGTATTTTATAATATAATTTCTTAGGCCTGTGTATAAAACATCACCATTTCCAACATTCTGATTACCTCGGGCTTTATGCATTGCCAATTTAGTTTTAAGTTCATTTACCGGAGACGAACGGAAATGGCCGAGCTTCTCCAATCCGAACGGGTGATATAAATCTGAGGTTTCACCGTATATTTGTTTGTCCCAATGTTTTGTACCGGAAAGCTCCTGCATGTCGGTGTTTATATCCAAGCTCTTATGGCTGTCTAGCCAGGGTCGATATTGAATCTATGCATGTTCATGATATATTCGGCATTCAAAGATATAACAACCAGGGGATACTATAAAACGATTATATTCGAGAGCATAAAATTAAATAGATCGTGCTTTAGTTAAAATGACGTTTTCAACGGTAGTGACGTTAATTCGTAATGATATAAA
The DNA here is from genome assembly GCA_947247005.1 of Spisula solida. Lineage (NCBI taxonomy): Eukaryota > Metazoa > Mollusca > Bivalvia > Venerida > Mactridae > Spisula > Spisula solida. Next base: position 22,178,814 of record OX365960.1, on the reverse strand, counting down.
TTCCAAGAAAAAGAAAAATATACTAGTAGATCGCGCGGTAAGATTAAGTGGTCGAGCTCAGCTAAAAAAATCCACTAAAATGTGTCCAAGACGAATAACAAAAGTTTACAGTAAATAAACGTGATATATGTTCGTTTGAGACTTTAAGTATAATGTTTTAAATGTGAATGAGTGCAGACAGATTTTGGGTCCAAGTTGAGTGCATTTATAATTTGAAATAGCTCACCGATTCTCACAAAAATCTTCCGTCTCTCTGATTGCACGATCGTTCTTCACATTGGAGGGGCTCTTCGCGTTCTCAAATATATAATTATAAGTTATATAAATTGGTTAGCGGCGTGAAAATATTCGCGAATCGCACGAATTCATTTTTTTAGAAAATTCCTCAACATTTCTTCTTGTGTAAATTTTCGCCAACAAAGAACTCTTCTAAAGAATTATTAAAAAAAGTCGGAAATTTGTCCACACGCCACATGTCTGAAATTCAAAAGTCGCGAAAATTTTAGACTCCCAGAAATTTCCACTGGTACAGTAGGTCGATTCGAAATTTCTTCGTAGGGGGTAGTTAATGAGCAAAACACGCGCATTTTCCCTAAATCTTCCCCCTTGAAGACTCATCCGACGCAATCTTTATCTCCGTGCACCTTTTTTTGGCTGTCTCATGTTAGAGTAGATGTACCTACATATATAATTATAATTCCGTATACAATTATTTTGTCTAATAACGATGTAACGGAACGGTTGTGAATGCTTGCCAGAACATAGGACTGGTTTTATAGAAACGTAATTAACATGCATATAAAAATGCATGTACCGTAGAAACCTCAATTAAAACACACCAAAAAGATGAAACCACCTCATAATGAATTTAGAAGCTCATTGTCACTCCTTAGCTTAAAAAGCTAAACAGAGAAAATGTGACTATTATACAGCGTATCAGCTTAATCACTGTATGACTTATTGGAAGACTAGACAATTCAACGTGTATGCCTTATTGCGAGAAAAAGCATCATATGGGATTCACGGTCACTGTATGACTTATTGGGAGACTTTACAATTCAACGTGTATGACTTATTGCTGTAACAGGAAGATAGCTTGTTTATACACTATGTATAAGGGTTGATCCTACTATCAAGGTCTACAAATCAATCGTGAAGGGCTCGGTCATTCTGGTTTGTCTCCGGTAAATATACATGTACAAAGGCTGAGGTGATCAGAATGGTCTACACATAATGAAAATTATATACAACTTATATTTCTTAATTTCTTTAAAATGGATGTAATAAGACGTAATTTCGATGATACCAATTTTCATGACCATGTGTGGTATTTCATTGTAAAACCGTGTCGTCCCAAAATTGGCTTCCGTTTTTCTTTTGTGGTGAGTGGTGGCCAATGAGGTAAGGCTCCCGCTTCGGGATCGAGATGCCAGGGGTACGATCCCCGTCAGTGCGTCACTGCTTCGTTTCTTTAAGCAAGCATAACACACATGCTGCACTTCACCAAGGTGTATGAATGGGTACCTGGGAGGGCCAAAAGTCGATGTGCTGTGGCTGCCAGCGACTCCGAGTGCCACAGCCGACTCGTGACTCAATGATAGGGGAGTAAATGTTCAACAGTCTACGTTGGAAATTAATTTGGTACGGTACAGCCTCTATAAAGCAACACGCTTTGGGAGCTGCAAAGATTGGTCATATTGTTGATCTACAGAGGTTATATTTATAGTAAAGTGTGACTTAGGGAAATTTTGCCGGAAGGTGTTCTTACACAGAGGTTGTTGCTCTAAGAACAAAGGACCGCTCTAGAGATGTTGTACTGCACTTTACTTTTGCATCAATAATTATGATGGTCTCAATGCATGTAGTGAGGTTAAATAAAAAGCGAAGCATTGACAAATAAACTTGAAAATCGTGTTATTAATGTTGAATTGGTCTTATCACTTGGTTGGTTTTATTTTTAGATGGTATGCTTTCGCGCTATCTGCGAATAAACTAACAATTGCCCTGCATGTACCGTAATCCATTGACTAGATATAAAACAAGAGCCGTCCTGGAACATCGCGCTCAGCTATACTCAGTACCATATTTGGATAATAAAATCAAGGCAATATATATTCAAAGGAACATCATGACTAGATATAAACCAAGATCAGTCCGACATTGAGCAGCGCGCTCAGCTATTCTCAGTGTCATGCTTGGATATATATATAATCAAGGAAATATATATATTCAAAGCAACATGTTTCATAGCTGCAGCATTACCGTCATCTGTGTAGAGGTCGGGATACGTATGTCCAAAAAAGGCGGTCGGAAAATTGGACAAAATGCTTGATAGAATTGCCTACTCATGTGTGGGGTTCGGGTCATGATGGTGAACAAGTGCGTTCAACGTATCAAAGCAGTATGTCAATGTGCTTTGAAAATATTTTTGAGGTTGTACATAAACTTTAACATGGATTTCTAAGTCGAAGAAGGTGGATAATTTGGACAAAATGCTTGATAGAGTTACTTACTCATGTCACATACCCCAGTGATGGGGTTGGGTTCATGAGTGTGAACACGTATGCAAAGTATCAAAGAATTATGCCAATAGACTTTGAAGATAAAAGAGCTAGGTAGTATCGAAACTTTAACATTAGCATTACATCGACACAGATGCCGACGCCGACACCAACGCCGACACCAACGCCGACACCAAGCCAAAGCCAAAGCTTAAGCCAACGCCGACGCTCGGGTGACTACAGTAGCTCCCCTTATTCTTCGAATAATGGAACTAAAAGCTATGTAGGTCTCTTTCGTACGCAATTTTTCCCAAAGTCGCTAAAGCATGATTTTTTTTATCTCACCATATAATTGACATCCTAATGTTGCAGTAAATTACAAGAAAATATCGTGCATTGAGATAAGGATCCACTGGGGAGAATATATACTCCTACGTTCCCCGTATATATGATTGGTAAAACAGACGTCGGGAACTCGGGCAAACACTGTATGAGGAGCTACTGATTTCTACCCGATTTATTTATCAGGAAATGTATTGGCATGCATACTTGTCACAAACAGAAAACATAATAAATAAATAAATAAATAAATAAATAAATAAATAAATAAATAAATAAATAAATAAAATAAATAAATAAAGGCAAGTTGGGCAAGTCCGGACATCAATTTTGACAGTATTTTGTTAATTTTCAAAACGCAACTTTTTCGCAGTGGTTGGTCCAAATAACTTTATAGAAATGCGATGACAGAGAATTTATTCTTTCGTATTTATTCTATGTGGCCTCAATTAATGGCTCAGTGGTAAGCGCGCTTAACGTGTAATCTGGTGACTCGGTTTCCAAATCCGAGTGGAGGCACTCATATGCCCGCCTTGTTTCTGCAAAAAAGCTGACTGGCAAATAAATGCTATGCTCGGCATTATAGATAGAGAAAATACGTACATGTGATACTTTTGTCTCTATAACAGTTAAACACGCACTTACCCCTGTGGACTATTTGGTATTATATTGCACTCAGTGGGTCTTAAAGGGGTTTACGTATTTGGCTTTATTTAACTTGACTACGGTATATACTCATTTCGTCCTTATAATACATGGCTTTAATAATAGTATTAAATGATTTTAAAGGAATATCAAAGTACTTGACAAATTGATGTTTAATTACACAAGACTGATCAAAAAGATTTTTCTGTCGCCATTTTCACCGACTTGCAGCATTATTTTACGACACGCAGAGAGAATCATGCTGTTTTAAAGACGGAACCCACGGAAAATGTACGCGTGGGGTCGCACGCGTGTGGGCAAAATGATTAAATATTCACAGCGCCAGACGGCTAACTGCGTTTGTTTTCTACGGTTTCCCGTTAGGGCCATCGCTGCATAGCTATACGAGGTCGAAAGTACGATAGTGTAAAGTCGAAACTACGATGATAAAAAGTCGAAAGTACGATAGTGAAAGGTCAATACATTTAGTACGAAACAACGATAGTACGATGGTGAAAAGTCTAAACTACGATGGTGGAAACGCGAAATAATATCGACTTTTCATTATCGTACTTTCGTTGTTTCGTGTTTTCATTATCGTGCTATCGTGTTTTCACCATCGTAGTTTCGACTTTTCACCATCGTACTATCGTTGTTTCGTGTTTCGACTTACTTCTATGCAGCGATGGCCCTAACGGGACACCGTAGTTTTCGGTATTTTGTTGTAAACATGTTGTACATAATTATTAAATTGAGAAGTGCGAACGAAAATTACAGTCAAACATTAGATTACCTCATTTTTAGCGATCAAATGCCGTAAGCAGTCAATATTATTGAATGCAAGTCGGATATATTAATATTTCAATGAATATTATGCCTGTGTCAGTGTAGCAATACTGTAACTTTTGGCTACAAGTCCGAGACAAAATTTGTCAACATTGGAAAACAAAAATAGCCATAAGTATTTTATTTCTTCACCGATTTCTATGAAATATACGCCACGATAAGGGAAGAAAATTGTTTGCTTTTCATGAAATGTAAGATTATCTTTCAGCTGCTGTGCCGTTTTTGCCACCACCCCAACTGTTAAACCTACATTGCCCAAGGTTTCACAGGGTGCTGGACAAAAAGGCAAAGCTGCTGAAAAATATCTGGGACTTTGGGTCCGAGCAATGGGCTTGATTTGAGTATGCCTGGACTACTAGATTGGCTGTTTAATTGTTGCGAGTTATAGATTACAAGTAGGCCTGCTAATTAATCATTATTGGGACACAATTAAATCTTACCAACTGAGCTTTATGAAAGGAGATGAAAAGTTGGAGCGGACGTCGCTAACCTGCAGATGGGGATATTGATGGTCCGTTCTGCGTCGGTCGCTTGTGTGGGAGCATGACAAGATGCACAGTATTATACTTAGAACTGATTTTTTTAGTATACTAAATTTTACAAAGCGCCGTACAAAGATGTAAATCCACTACTAAGTATTTACATTCCCATGGTAGCCGGCTCGAATGGCTGACAGGCCGGGTACAAGCTCTCTCGGGGTTGTCTGTACATGTTCACATATGAATACAAACTTGTGGGTGAACGACTCGATATAAACTCTAGGTGGCCTTTTAACCATTATAAATGCCAGTTTATTGGCCTCATCTTAGTGTATATCATTGACAAATCTGATAGAAAAATGACGAGATAACGAAGTTAATTTTAAGAAACTTTTCAAACAGATTGAACACAAGGGAAGGTGTAACGTTACCATAGCTTATCAGTCCATGAAATCTAATGTCGGTAGTCCGATAAGTCTGGTGCAAGTACAAAATGTATCCATAGGTTCACCCAAAGATCTAAAACATGTATTTTTTAGATCTTTGGTGCAGCTGTGAATACGTCCAGTGCCTCACACAAAAACCCAGTCCGCATTAGCAACTAAACTACGACGACAGTTGTACGGAGGGATGCAGGAACGCTTAAAAACCATTTACTCGAGATACAGTTGGACAATTCGGCAAAAAGCCACTACCATACCGTTGTAATCTTCAGTTGGGCAATTCGGCAAAAAACCACTACCGTACCGTTGTAATCGTCAAATGTGCAATTCGGCAAAAAAACACTACAATGCCGTTGTAATCGACAAATATTCATATATCTAATACGAAAGTGAAAGAATATTAAGATTTTACCACAGGACTTTGAAATTCTATCCATAGAATATCTTAGCAGTGAATCTGATCAAAATCGCTCTAAGTTATAGTTAGAACATATTAAGTAAATTTTAATGATTAAAAAGGGCGGGGCGAGCGAAGCGAAGCGAGTCCTCTTGAGTCATTAAAATTTACTTAATATGTTCTAACTAACTTAGAATATAACATTCTGCATTCTGATTGGCCGATAGAAAGTAGCGCCAACGCATGACGTAAAGTCTGTGAAGAGAAAATTTTAATGATTAAATTTTCAGTTAACCACCAAAATGCGGCGTTTTCATTGGCTCATAATGTAGGTTATATTCTAAATAAAATAGAGAGCGATTTTGATAAGATGGACTGCTATGATATTTTAACTTGATAGAATTTCAAATTCCTGTGATATTACATAGAAGCTGGCTAATAATTTAAATAATAATATTGACGTATGTAAGTAATTTGAGTACTTTACAGCTGAGGTAATTTGGATAATGGATTTGAATAAACAAAGGATGGTTTTGTTTTTGTCTGGACCGAATGACATAGTGAACTTGTAAAGTAAATAGTGATACGGGTGTTTGTGTACTCATTATCTTAAATAATAAACAAAGGAAGTGTGACTCAACTTAGGACGGGGAAATTTTCACTTTGTAGATGAAAACTTAGGTCACATAGATCTATCTATAAATTTAATTTCATGATAAAATTGTTATAGATCTTTTACGGTGCTTAATTTATAGAATAACCTCTGATAATTTACAATTCGATGTTTTTGAGTGTATGTTATTCTAAACGTCTAGGTAAAGATACAGTCAAACCGATTATTCGAATTCGCCTTAGTCTTTCTTTTTCGCATAATGCAATGATTCGGAATATTTTAATTGTTGGGTGCAGAGAGTGATTCTCTGCGATATTAAGGATTTTGATTAATTTGTATTTTATTTATTTTTCATATAATTTACGTTCTCTTTAAAATAAGTACATGAGTTGTACTCAGGCCCCTAAATAAATAGTATATAATGGTATATTGAAATAAAAATATAAAACTCATGATGTGCATAGATCCAGTAATATTATAACAAAAACAGATAAAATCGCGCAACAATTACGTCATATATATATAACAATTAATTTAATCAATCATAACTTTTATCTATCATTATTATCGGACCAACGTGTTGTACACATTTGAGAACCGACGTGTTGTACACATGCGTGCACGTGTTTTATCTGACCGACGTGTTGTACACATGAGTGCACGTGTTTTATCTGACCGACGTGTTGTACACATGCGTGCACGTGTTTTATATGACCGACGTGTTGTACACATGCGTGCACGTGTTATGATTGAACGACAATCGGAACTGTTTCTTTTTCTTTGGAGCCTCGGCATGTGATTTGTCGACTGGATTGCACGTGAATGCACTCTGGAATATTTATCCATGGCATCCAACTTTTTATGCGTATAAATTCATTAACTAATTTATTTATTAGCAAGCATTATTAGTGACATGTGTAAGTGTATATATATGTATACGTTGTTTAATCAGGTCCGTCACTTGTGTACATGACATGGTACATATAAACATTTCATTTTCTCTTATCAATTTATAAATTTAACATGTACTGCATATATATATCGGTTTATGGCTTGGTGCATAACGTATTGCATGATTTTCACAGACGTTGTATATCCGATTAAATTGTTTTAAACAATCAAAATGCTTTGTTTTGATACGTGTATAACCTTCTTTGTATACAAGAGTGACAGGCCTGAATAAAGGGACTATATACGTAGGCTAGTCCATAGGTTACTGTATCATTTTTAAAGAGTAAATAAAAAAATTAACATAAAATTTAGATAACATAAATTTTATTTAAAAAATGTGTTTACTTTTTATCAATGATACAGTTACAGGTCTATGGGCTAGTCTGAATAAAATTATTGTTGTTGTGCTATGCCATGTGTGACGTAGGCCGCTGGCGTGACATGCTCCTGTTAACTTCGCCGCCCCTCTCTGCTTATCTCACGATACGGTTCGTTTGATGCATTATTGACAAAACTAGACTGATATAGCCACAATAAGTGTGCTACACACTTCGTATCACAATAAGAGTAAAATACTTCAGATTTCCCAGCGTGACCGCGAAAGCATGATGTGATAATAAGTGATACATACTTCGGATAAGTTACAATCATGTTAAAGTGCGTATAACTAGATAACAATCGTTTGTAATTTCTATACGTACGGATCTGTTTTATATGGATTGAAACTAAAGTGAAAATAGAAGTATTATCATACTCTATGAAACTGGATGGATTTTAAAGGTATGTGCTCAATCGTTTATTTGATGTTATGTTTCTACTGCGTGAACTTTAAAAGTATCGTTCTGAAACTGTAACAAAGCCACCATCAGTTGGGTCCTAAAAACTGGATTTCTTAACAGAGTCGGTATTTAATCATTGTTAATAGTAGCTTATAAGGTGGATTAGATTTAATTTGAAGGTGATTTTATTATTTTAAATTATAATTTGTGAAACAATTGTTTGCAACATACTTTTAAATGATACAAGCAGAATACATGTATTATATAGTGTCGAATCCCTGTGGTAGTTGTATACATGTATACCGTTAATTAATATACTTTAAACGATGTTGATATGATAATAATTGATAATAATTATACTGTATAAAATGCGATGTTTTAAAACACAGGGAACTGTATCATTAGTAAAGAGTAAACACAAAGATATGATTTTTTATACGAATTTATAATATCTAAGATAACATAAAAACATTTTTTTACTCTTTATCAATGATACAATTACCGGTGGTTTTAAATACCCTTAACTTTAGTAATGTGTTTTTTAAAGCGAAAAATTGACGATAAAGGATAAAGTAGCTTATTGTGCAACAATGCAAATTAACTTAATAACTAGGCACACATTTGTGACCTAAGAATTAATACTTTGTAACCACCGTTGACTCTTTTATCTATTATGTCACCTATAGGACACCATAGGTTGATCCTAGAACAATAAGATATGTGTTTGTGTGAGAGAGGTGTGTGGCAGGAGGCTTATCCTTTGTTAAACTTATCTTATTGAGAATATTTATAGTGACAATTCAAAGATCGGCCACAGCTTCCCCATTGTTTGACAATATACTTATTATTTTTAAAGATTTTACAGTGATCTCCCCTTACATATGACATATATCCCCCACTCAATCTCACATTTCAATCTCCCTGTAAATTTAAGAGATCTATACACAATCTCATACACAGTAATCTGCCCTTACATACATCAGAGATCTACACTCAATCTCATACACAGTAATCTCCCCTTACATACATCAGAGATCTATGCTCAATCTCATACACAGTAATCTCCCCTTACATACATCAGAGATCTACACCCAATCTCATACACAGTGATCTCTCCTTACACACATCAGAGATCTACACTCAATCTCATACACAGTGATCTCCCCTTACATACACCAGAGATCTACACCCAATCTCATACACAGTGATCTCCCCTTACATACATCAGAGATCTACACCCAATCTCATACACAGTGATCTCCCCTTACACACTTCAGAGATCTACACCCAATCTCATGCACAGTGATCTCTCCTTACACACATCAGAGATCTACACCCAATCTCAAACACAGTGATCTCTCCTTTCACATATCAGAGATCTACACCCAATCTCATACACAGTGATCTCTCCTTACACACATCAGAGATATACACTCAATCTCATACACAGTGATCTCCCCTTACATACACCAGAGATCTACACCCAATCTCATACACAGTGATCTCTCCTTACAATTTCATACACAGTGATCTCCCCTTACACACATCAGAGGTCTACACCCAATCTCATACACAGTGATCTCTCCTTACACACATCAGAGATCTACACTCAATCTCATACACAGTGATCTCCCCTTGCATACACCAGAGATCTACACCCAATCTCATACACAGTGATCTTCCCTTACATTCATCAGAGATATATACACAATCTCATACACAGTGATCTCTCCTTACACACATCAGAGATATACACCCAGTCTCATACACAGTGATCTCTCCTTACACACATCAGAGATCTACACCCAATCTCATACACAGTGATCTTCCTTACATACATCAGAGATCTACACCAGTCTCATACACGGTGATCTCCCCTTACATACATATGAGATCTACACTCAATCTCATACACAGTGATCTCCCCTTACTTACAACAGAGATCTGTACTCAATTTCATACACAGTGACCTCCCCTTACATACATCAGAGATCTACACACAATCTCATACACAGTGATCTCCCTTACATACATCAGAGATCTACACTCAATCTCATACAGAGTGATCTCCCCTTACATATATCAGAGATCTACACTCAATCTCATACAGAGTGATCTCTTCTTACATACATCAGAGATCTAAACTCAATCTCATACACAGTGATCTCCCTTACATACATCAGAGATCTACACTCAATCTCATACACAGTGATCTCCCTTACATACATCAGAGATCTACACTCAATCTCATACAGAGTGATCTCCCCTTACATATATCAGAGATCTACACTCAATCTCATACAGAGTGATCTCTCCTTACATACATCAGAGATCTAAACTCAATCTCATACACAGTGATCGCAACTTACATACATCAGAGAGCTATACTCAAGCTCATACACAGTGATCTCCCCTTATGCATATGGTAAATCAGAGATCTGTTCTCAATCTCACAGGATAAGTACCTTATTTGGCAATAATTGTTTTAGTCCTCATTGTGAGTGATACATCTACTGAACATTTACCATTTTCTGGGATCCATATCATGATGTCTGATTGCATATTTGCCCAGGACCTGTGGGAATCATTTTCAGGCTGAAAGTACTGTTGTTGTTTGGTTTGGCACTTCCTAAAGTATACATGTTCATTGTTGAAGATTCAAAGCCAGTTTAGTCGCCAAGTGTTTATAGATTTTTTACACATACATCCATGCACCATTGTTATTTATGTGGAAACAAAAGAAATTGCTTGTATTTAAAAGGGAATTATATTAAATGTGTCTCACTGCAAAGTCTACTGCAGGTTAAGTTAAAAAATAAGTTTCCAATATTTGAGGACTGCTTTTAGCAGTTCAGCCACTCTTTGACATTTTAACTTACCCTGGTCATTGGGCTTTTTAAGGAAACCTGCGTTTGAGTCTCCCTGGGGAGACAATTTCTTTCCTCGTGGGTGTGCAGCAAACATAAAGGTACGGCACCGAGGATTATTGAGCATGTACATACACCGCCCTCATAGGTTCACACCTTGGTCGAGTGGAGCATGGGGGGTTATTCTTGCTCAGAGAAATTAAGCAGTGCCACAGATGGGGATCGAACCCTTGACCTCACGATCATGAAAAGCCTGTTCTACCTCCCGGCCACCGCTCCCCATGGAGGTGGCTGTATGATAAAGACATAGAGTACAACCTCTGCTGTGAGGTCCTCTGTAGAGCAACAACCTTTGTATAACAACCTTTGTATAACAACCTTTCTATAACAGCCTTTCTATAACAACCTTTCTATAACAACCTTTCTATAACAACCTTTGTATAACAACCTTTCTATAACAACCTTTCTATAACAACCTTTCTATAACAACCTTTCTATAACAACCTTTCTATAACAACCTTTCTATAACAACCTTTCTATAACAACAACCTTAACATTTCCCTAAGCTGATATTAAAATTACGATACATTTAACCTCTGTAGAGCAACTACCTCTGAACAATAGCCAATATTTGCAGCTCTCAAGGGATATTACTCTACAGAGGTTTAACAATATTTGAACTATTCGGTTACTGGTGCAAGTCTACGTTAACTGCTGTTTTAGTGGTTTATTCTAATGTACATACATTATAGCCCCTAGCTCTGGTATCAGGATGAAATTTAGGTTAATGTGAGAATGAAGTACAATCATACGCAATATATATTTTTGTTCCAAAACTTAAACTCTCAGGGTCAGTCATAACTCACTCAAATCTATGTGAATGGTCACCTGAATTAAGCAAGCACCTGTCTTCAGCAGTTAATATCATTCAATGTCAATCAGACATTTCTGCATTAAATACAGTACAACCTCTTTAGAGCAACACCCTTTGAGAGCTGCAAATATTGACCATTGTATAGAGGTTGTTGCCCTACAGAGGTTAAATTTAAAGTAAATATCAGCTTAGGGAAATTTTGAAGGTGTTTTATAGAGAGGTTGTTGCCCTACAGAGGCCACCTCAGGAGAGGTTGAACTTAATAATCTGTAAAGGGGTTTCCTGTAAGTTCACAATTGACCTAAAATAAATTAATAAAAACTATATCTATTTTGACAGAAATGTCAGAAACTAAGGTAATACAAGTTGACATATTAATTTATTTTGTCTATAGAAGTGTAAAACTTGTGTTAATCATGTGAGCTAGATCAGTGACCGAGTCTGCTTGTCTTTATAAAGAGCAAACAGATAAGAATGTACTTTAATAAAAAGTATGAATTAAGTCAGCTAGTTTTTCTATACAATAATTAACCAAAGTGAAAAATATCAAGTAGTGGTATAACACTGAATTTTATTTAGACAACTTTTTTCAATTACCATAAATTAAAAAATAGAATTTTTACCAATGAAATAATTAGGGACCTCAATAATACGAACTAATTCTTAAAAAAGATAAAATGTAATGTTTTGCCCCCAAACTCAATTTTTCTGGGTAGGAAATTAAATCGCTAGATCATGCCAAACAAGCAGTTTTTATTAGGCTGGTTTTAAAGTAATCTTTCTTCATTTGTATAATTTATTATTAAACGATATGCATACATTTATAAATGTGACATTTCGTGCAAAAAGGCTGTATCTAATACTCCCAGTTTGATATTAAGGGTTGTTATGCAGTGGTTTTTTACCAAATTGCGATGTATAAAATTCACTGTGAGGTGAAAAAAAAAGTAAAAAAGATATCAATGATTAATGAGATATAAATCAAGTGCAAACAAATTAACTTAGTCCTTGACCTTTAAAGTCCCATTAGGCCTTAAATGGCAATTTTCAAAAAGCAACAACTTGGCAACCTATCTGCAAAATGATGCATTTTGAGCACTTTAGTTGAGTCCCAAAGGTTGAAAACACAATAAGATTGAAGACAACGAATTAAGCCTCCAGTTGGTTTGTAAACAAAATAACAAAATGTAAACAATAAATGCATAATTCAAAGTCTAAGGGGAGCAACTCTAGCAAAATTAGTATTATGTCATCCATAAATTTTACTAAATGTGATTTTTGGCATATTATTTTGACAGATATAGCTAACATTCTGTCGTCAACTATAGGTCATTTGTGAAAAAAATCGTAATTCTTTGTATTAAGTCTATTTACTGGATGATCAGGAAAAAAGTTTTGGGAGAGATAATGTGACTTTAATATGTATGAATATATTACAATCTTCTTGTGGCAGAAGATGTCAATTTCAAAGAGAAATAAGTCATGCCGTACCAGTGATTTAGATTAGATTACAGTCCATTTAGGATATTGTGACAGTGACGTTGCAGTTTATGTGTACACAAAATATTAAAACCATTTTCTGAACAGGTAGAGCGAATACAGTATAATCCAGTTAGGATCTGGTGATAGTGACGTTGCAGTTTATGTGTACACAGAACATTACAGCCATTGTCTGAATAGGTAGTGCGAATATAGTTTGTCAGTTTAGCATTGAAACTATAGCTGTTTATATAAGCGGCCTTATACTTGTTTTTACACCGTAAACATGGACTCGACCACTGCATCACTGGATTCTTACCCTGAACTTGTGAAAACAAAGGCCGAAATGAAATACAGGCATTTAGAAAGCAACAGTTAAATTATGCTAGATTAAGGTTTGTGGACCAAGTTAATTTGTTTGCACCATAGTAAGGGTGAAGTTTAGTTATCATTAAGATTTTGTATCAAATATTTATATAAGCACAGTATGCCTCTTTAAATTACAATGAGGCCAGTAGTAAAATTAACCTCATTTGTCGTTTATACCCGGATAATTACTTAAATGTCTTGGCCACATGTAAATATCACAAGACTCAATTTTGTATGTCTTCGTCATTATAAATGGTCACAGTGATTCAAAGCCTTCTATAGCTCAGAGAATTTGACATGATCCTGACCTTTATGCATGAATATATAACTATGTTATTGCGTTGAATATATAAATTTCCGCGAGAAATTCGTGCAATAAAACACCTTTGAGCGTCTTCGTGGTATAACTCCAACGCGATAAATTGCAGTACAAAAACAAACACAATATTGCCTATATTTTTGTTATGGATTAAAATCAAGGACCGTAACATTTACCAATGAAAGCATTCACGCATTTGACACAACATATAAAGTTTTCATGATCCTAAATATTAAGAAACGATGAATATAGCGGATTTTGTGTTTGTTTTTGTATTGCAATTTATCGCGCTAGAGTTATACTTCCTGCTTATGAAAACATACAACCGGGGTTACAAATATAAACATTATATCAGCCGTGAAATTATGCTAATGAAAGTTCGAGAGTCGTGTCAAATTCTCCAGACTATACTTACATTCAACCATTTACTAAAATCATAGCGAATGAATTCCTCCTGACTAAACTTTTTGTTTTTTTTGTTTTGAGTATACAAAAAAAGACTTATGGCTATAGTTACAAGAAAAAATTTGTTAACATTGGAAAATAGAATAGCCATATATATTTTATTTCTTCATCGATTTCTATTAAATATATATGCCACGCTAAGGGGGAAAATATTTGCCTTCCATAAAATATAAGATCTTTTTCAGCAGCTTTACCGATTTTTCTATTACCCGGTGAAACCTACACATTCCACGGTTGTACAAGGTAATGGACAAAATGGCACAGTCGCTGAAAAGATTTTATATTTGAAGGAAAGCAAATGATAGTCCCCATAGCGTTGCATATATTTCATAGAAATCAATGAAGAAATAAAATACTTATGGCTATTTTATTTTCCAATGTTTATAAATTTCTTCTTGTAAATGTAGCCAAAAGTCATGTGGTATTGCTACACTGGGTATGGATTATTATATGCACAACAAGTTTTTATCATTGATAGCCTTGGTTCAGGTCTGACAATAAATATGTGACTGTTAATTAAAGTGTAATTTGACCTTTTAAATGAAAAATGGGGTCATTAAAATCTGCTAAAAGTTAGTGTAACTATTAAGTGTTAAGGAGAAGGGTGGCATAATTTAATGCTAAAGCAAAAGGGACCCCTTTCATATAATATACGGTATATGTTTCAAAAAATGACACAAGACTTATTTTAATCGAGATGATATATTGGTACCAGTATGTCATAAATGTTGTAGCAAATTTAATCAAATTCTTTCCAAAGTTAATAATTTATTAAAGCTTATTTTTGTTACAAATTGTATTTCAATGAAAATTTAGGGTTTTTAAAAAAAGATAAATACAAGTACACTTAATGAATATAACTATATATAGCTAAAGAAGTTGAAATGATAATTTATAATTGCAGCTTTTAAAAAACTCCAGGGTCATAACATTATTTGACAAAACTTGCAAATAGACATCAGTAGCAACTGTGCTAAATACTGGGCATGGAAATTTTATTAAAAAGAACTTTAAGAATTTTAACTGTTACTGCATTATTAATTATTTATATTTATTAAATGCGCTTTGATGTACAGGTAAAAATTGCTCCACCCAATTGGTTAATGCAATGCAAAGATCTAAAACATTTTTAGATTATTGGTTAATGTTTAAAACATGCCCCCTGCTGCACAATGAGACTGAGTGTGCGTTTTTACAAACAAACATGTAGTTTAAATGAATCCTCGGAATATATTGCCACCCCACCCTAGCCCATAATATGATGCATACATTAATTTGTATTTCAAATACCAGAAAGATCTTGTCTTATTTGGCTTACAAATATTCCTTTGGGTTAAATTCCTGCAATAATTGAAGAGTTGGCCTCCCTCAAAGGTAAAAAAGTCTTAACAAGATGAGTTGGCAAATAAAATATTTGAATTAATTACTGTTTTTATTGAATGAAGGGTGTGTTTTAATTACGGACTTTATTAACTATCTAACGATTTTCGATGAATTATTGGCTGCATATCATTGAATGCAATAAAAAATGTATTAAATATTTTTTAATGAAAAAATTATTCCATGTATACTGTTAAAATATTAGAATAATTTTAATGGTTGGGCGGACGTACTGATTAATATTGCGCAGATAATTTGACACAATCCTGACCTTTATGCATGAATATACTACAGGGTTCTTGTGTTGAATATATAAATTTCCCCAAGCAAATCATGCAAAATCGGTTCTTTAGATTTGTGTTGGTATAACACCTTGAGAGTCTTGGTGATACTCCCCACTTACGAAAACACACAATCGGGATTATAAATATAGACAATAAATCAGCTGTCAAATTATGCTAATAGAAGTTCAAGAGTCGTGTCAAATTCTCTGGACTATACAACTAAATAACTAATATAACAACTTAATTGTTTATGTACTTATCATGGGGCCAAATAAAATTAATCACACATTTTAAAATGTTTCGTCATATTTCCCTGAACCAAACGTTGTGTTAGTTGTTGGAAAATATTTTACTGCTAAAAATTAAACCTGAAAAGTACCAGAATGACAAAAAAAGTCGAGCTATTGTTGTGGTCGACAGGATCATGTGCGTCTGTGTGTGTGTGTGCATTGGTTAAGTTTATTGTCAGAGTCATTTTCTCAAAGACAGGTTACAATCCACTTGCAACTCAACCTAGCTATTCACCACCACAAGGGGAATCCATACTGACAAAGCTGGTTACAAAACCCTGTGACCTATATTTATGGAGTTATCTGTCCTTGTTTCGACTTAGTACATGGAATGGCAAATGTTAAACATAAACTAAATTTTCTCAAACACTGTCAAAGGTTTCAACTTGTAAGTCAATACACAATGTCATGTGGAATGTGATGACCTACATCTGCTGACAAGAGGAAACAAATCTATCCAGCATTTTATAAGAGTTATTCCCCTTTTCTGACTATGACAAAAATGTCAATTTCTCAAAGACTATAAAAGGCATCCACTTGAAATTCAACATAGATATTCACCATCACAAGGGGAGTCCTTACTGACAAGGCTAGTAACCATGAGACCTATATTTATGACTTATCTGCCCTTGTTACTTTTAGAATTTTGGCTCACAGATGAGCACGGGTACTATCAAGTGCCACAGCACTCATAGGCGGCGCTCTTGTTTTATTTTAGCTTAATAGCTGGATTTTAATAAAAAGGAAAAGTGTACTTTTCTTTTATTATACAAATGTTTTAAATATAATATGACTAAAACTGACATGATGTCGACTTTTTGTGATTAAGTTAATGCTTATATGCAAAATGTTATTCTCTTTAAATGTCAAGTTTCACATGTCAGGGATAATGAAAGGTTTTATAATCGGGCATGATATGTCACAATATTTACATGATTCTGTGAGGCAAATAATCATACATGCCGGATCTCATGCATCATGCGTGAGTCTCATGCATTTGAGACTCTACTCCTGCATGATCGGAGGCCAATTGATCAAATCTCATGCATTTCACGGACAAACTGGAACCTGCCATTTTTTGTTTACATTATGAAAATGCTGACAAATATTAGTTTAAATTGCTACATGAAGCATGCATGATATTGTCATCAAAGTAACATAAGTGAAAACAGCATATAAACTTCAATATTTTAAGTCTAAACTTTCAGCAAGGAAAATCTTCTGCATTTTAATGAAATCTCCTGCATTTCCATCAAGGGGTCTGCGAAACATGGCATGTATGCAAATTGTTTATAACTTCAATTAATTGGTGGATGACAATTTGACTCATTGGAGCCTGTAACATTGAGTTGTTTCCTTGAAAGTGTCCATTTTCATTAGAATAACTTTTTGAAATACCCGTATGTATGATGGGGTTTAACAATTAAGATTTCAGGGTAAGAAAAATGTGCATACATATACAATAATGTATATTCTAACACGATCAGCGGATTAATCCGTATAAACATAGTGCAAACAAGAGCATGTATTATTACCCCCCATAAAACATACCTCTCAAATTGGCTGTTACTATTTACGCCCCGTATCACATGACATATTTATGAATGAATGAACGTAAACTGTATAGTAAAAACTTCTACGAGAAGCGATGGCAAGGCAAGTCGCACGAGAATCCAGTGTTACAGCTATGAGGCATCTATTTTTAGAAAATCCAATATAATCTCGAAGCTAAGTTTCATAAAAGCTTCTGATAATCAATTCATTTACATTTTTCATTTCATGAAATAGATACCCTATACTCATGATATTAAAATTGTTTCAATGTTTAAAATGTGTTATTTTCTTCAGAAAATTACGGGGGTCGTTTTCATTAACGAGGGTGGTAATTAGAATCGAAATACGCACTCGTGATTTAATTTTTCCGCATCCGAACTCCTGCCCGTGTTTTATTCACCGACAATATATGCGAACAGATTTTTATTTCTTAAGTAAACATGCTGTGTAACTGTGGGTCGTTCCATGTTTAATACTTCACACTTTAAAAAATAGATTTCTATCATTTTTATGGGCTGCAGGTGGGTATGATAATTATTACAGTTTTTCACAAAAAATATTCAATATCATTATAAGAAAATATAAAAAAGAATATAAAATGTCCTTTAAATTACAAAAAAAATAGCAAAAACATTAGCAGTTACTACTTACTCCTATTATCTAAATTGCTATGACATTTCAGTTAATGGTAAAAATACTGGTTTCAGGTTAGAGATTAATAGTAACTGTTTGACATGATGCTATATAATTGTGAATGTTTGTGGGGGATTAATTTTGTATCACTATCATTAGTTCAATGATTTAATGTCATGAATTTACTAGTTTACCCCATGACTTTACTAGTTTACCCCATGAATTTACTTAGTTTACCCCATGAGTTTACTAGTTTACCCCATGAATTTACTAGTTACCACATGAATTTACTAGTTACCCCCATGAATTTACTAGTTTACTCCATGAATTTACTAGTTATATACCACATGAGTTTACTAGTTTACCCCAAGAATTTACTAGTTATGAATTTACTAGCAGTGACTCCCTGAATTTATTAGTTTACCCCATGAATTTACTCGTTTACCCCATGAATTTACTAGTTTACCCCATGAAGGTTCTAGTTTACCCCATGATTAAACTAGTTATTACTAGTTTACCTCATGAATTTACTAGTTACCCCATGAATTTACTTGTTTACCCCATGAATTTGCTCGTTTACCCCATGAATTAACTAGTTTACCACATGAATTAACTAGCTGACTCATGAATTTACTAGTTTACCTCATGAATTAACTAGCTGACTCCATGAATTTACTAGTTTACCACATGAATTAACTAGCTGACCCCATGAATTTACTTGTTTGCCCATGATGAAGGTTCTAGTTAATACCACATGAATTAACATGTTATTACTAGTTTACCTCATGAATTTACTAGTAACCACATGAATTTACAAGTTTACCTTATGAGTTTACTAGTTAAATTATACCCCATGAATTTACTAGTTAAATTATACCCCATGAATTTACTAGTTTACCCCATAAATATACAAAATGGACTAGTTTACCCCATGACTCAATGATCCAATGAATTTTCTTATTGATACAATGAATGTACCTATTAATCCCATAAGCTTACTCATTGATCTCTTGAATACTAACTAGGTGACCCCAATGAACGCTTACTAATTGACATGTGAATTACATTACTAGTTGACCCTATGAGTTTATAAGTGGACCACATGAAAAAATATAATTTTACCAAAAATGTTGACATTATAAAACCCACAAGAATAATTGACTTGCCATGCAGTAGCATGTTTGGTACAAATATTTACATAGTTTATGGACATTATGATCCTGTCATAACCTTCCACATTTCATACATAGTTTCCATATCATAGTAAATATTTCACTGAATATAAGTAAATGTCAGAAATGTTTGACAGTAATTCATTGTAAAATTGAGCAAAATTGTCACATATAATGTTTGAATAATTATTTTTGTGAGAAAATTTGTAATATATGTAATGGGTTTGGCCGGAACATTGTTTTATAGACCAAGTGTCCAAAAAGGGCTTCTGAGTAGCCTACTTGTTCTTTTCCATTCCTTTCACCAGACAGCAAATTTTTCAAAAATGTCCAATAAACCAAAAATATAACATAAAATGGCCTGACAGCTTCCATGCATCATATACTGTAAATTCACATATTTTCGTGGGTATTAAATTTCGTGGATTATGATAAAAATGCATTTTCGTGGGGTATAGTCCAGAGAATTTGACACCACTCTCGACCTTTCATTAGCATAATTTAACAGCTGATATACTGTCTACATTTATATCCTAGGTTGTATGTTTTCATAAGCGGGAAGTATCACGAAGACGCTCAAGGTGTAATACCAACACAATTCTTAAGGACCGATATTGCACGATTTGCTCGCGAAAATTAATATAGTCAACGGATTTTAGTACCTTGTAATATATTCATGCATAAAGGTCAGGATCATGTCAAATTCTCTGTGCTATAATAAATTAGTTGATTGCAAAGCATGTAAGGGTATAACTCATGTTCTGTATTTGAGCACAGGCCTAAGAAATTATATCACAAAATACAGAGTTTTGAAATTCCCCATCACCCCGTCATTACTATATATAATAATGACGGAAAGATGGGGAATTTCAAAACTCTGTATTTTGTGATATAATTTCTTAGGCCTGTGATTTGAGAGGTCGTTTAATTGTTGGTAATTAGATTTCGTGGTTGAATGCAACAACAAAATCAATGAAATTCAACACATCGAAAAATAATTATTTTACAGTACCTAAACAGCAAACAATTATGAATGACAGAAAAATGTCTGGCCCCGATCTCCCGAAGCATCTCAAGTAGAAATCTCAGCTCAAATTGAGATTTTGCTTAAATCAGAGTCTGAATTAGAGATAAATATGAAGCTCGTACTCTCGAAATTTTACTGTAAAAAACACTCAGAATAATGTTTTTGCTTTCTTCTACCAATTTAGAGTACAATGTCGCATGGAAACTATCTCTAACGATGGGTGACAAAATCTGAGTTGAGATTGAGCTCAGATTGAGATGTTTCGGGAGATCGGGGCCTCTGGGCTTTGGTTCCATGCAAATAGTTTATCATTATTGCTGACATTGTTGTGGTAAATACTGTTGCTTACTAACACATTGTAAACAACAACACTTCTTGTTTATTGCATCTCAGATTCTGGGAAAATCATAACAAATTTCTGAAGCTGATAATATAGTACTATATTTAAGGTAGAAAAAGCCTAAAGATAATATAGTATTTTATATAAGGTAGAAAAAGCCTATAATACAGTATTTTATTTAAGGTAGAAAAAGCCTATAATACAGTATTTTATTTAAGGTAGAAAAAGCCTAAATATAATATAGTATTTTATATAAGGTAGAAAAAGCCTAAATATAATATGGTATTATATTTAAGGTTGAAAAAGCCTAAATATAATATGGTATTTTATATAAGGTAGAAAAAGCCTAAATATAATATGGTATTTTATATAAGGTAGAAAAAGCCTAAACATAATATAGTATTATATTTAAGGTAGAAAAATCCTAAATATAATATAGTATTTTATTTAAGGTAGAAAAAGCCGAAATATAATATAGTATTATATTTAAGGTAGAAAAAGCCTAAATATAATATAGTATTTTATATAAGGTAGAAAAAGCCAATATAATATAGTATTTTATTTAAGGTAGAAGAAGCCTAAATATAATATGGTATTTTATTTAAGGTAGAAAAAGCCTAAATATAATATAGTATTATATTTAAGGTAGAAAAAGCCTAAATATAATATAGTATTTTATATAAGGTAGAAAAAGCCGAAATATAATATAGTATTTTATTTAAGGTAGAAAAAACCTAAATATAATATAGTATTTTATATAAGGTAGAAAAAGCCTAAATATAATATAGTATTTTATATAAGGTAGAAAAAGCCTAAATATAATATAGTATTTTATTTAAGGTAGAAGAAGCCTAAATATAATATGGTATTTTATTTAAGATAGAAAAAGCCTAAATATAGTAGAAGAAGCCTTAGTATAATTATAGCACAATGGCAGTTTAACATTTCTAAAAATGCTGATACTTGCTTGACACTTATTTCAAAACCTTAATTGAAATTTCACCATGTCACATTATAAAATTTATGTCATTTTCCAGAGTTTTTATTGACAAATTTAAATTTACAATATTTCCATAATTATACTAGGGAGGTAAATTCATGACTTAGCCCTAGCAGAAAGTGTTTACCTAAATTATTCTATGATTGCATGTTTTTTAGCTCACCTGTCACTTTGTGACAGAGTGAGTTTTGTGATCACTCTTGGTCTGTCGTCTGTCGTCCGTCGTCGGTCCGTCAACAACTTGCTTGTGTAGACACTATAGGTCACAATTTTGGCCTAATCTTTATGAAACTTGGTCACAATGATTATCTCAATAAAATCTAGGTCATATTTGATATTGGGTCATCCAGGGTCAAAAACTAGGTCACAAGGTCAAACCATAGACAAAACTTTGCTTGAACTTCAATATAGGTTTATGTGATGTAAATTACAAGGTGGCGTGTTTAGACAATATGAAAACCTTGTACATGCAATAGAGGCTGCATTTACTTGATTACCATTAAGGAGCCTGTATGAAATACTACGACAGGTGTGCTGCCTATGGCCCTTTGGGCCCTCTAGTAAATGAATCTTATCGATGCAAAATGATTATAATTTAATATACTGTACAGAATAAAACGTATCAAGAAAGTAAATGTAAACTTTTGAAAATGAAATGCTATTAGGCTCCTTCCACCTTAAGGCTGCTTAAATGAATTACTTGATTACTTTATGAATGCATTATGTATCAGGATACTTCCGTCAAATTTCAAGAAGTTTGTGAATTGGTAATTTAAAATATATTTAGTGCGTAGGAAATTGTTAATTGTGTATATATTTCTCAAGGAGGCAGATAATGTTCTGGTCCGTATTTCAACTTCTTTAATTTCTTCCACAAAGGCCTATGATAATGTGTTTGTCAATAACTCTTAGTCGATCTGACCCTTCAAATTAGAGGTAGCCGCAGCCGTGGCCCAGTGGTAAGTGAGTTGGATTTGTGTTACCCTGCATTTCGATTCCTGGTTTGCAGCAAGTCGTAACTTTCCATGAAATTTAACATAAATGTTGATTTTGCTCCATATGTGGATTCATGAAAAGTGTGTAAAGTGAAAAATTGAGGAGATACAGCATTTTCAGAAACCTGAATAATTTAATTAAATGAATAATAGCATGTTTATGCGTGGGTATATCTCAAGAATACCTTTAAACTTTACATGGAGGTTGGTCATTAACAGTAGATGTCACCCCTATTTATTATATTAATTTAGACATTTTACATTTTTTCTTAAGAATAAAAAAATTTTCTGTGAGCATGAATCAATGGGGACTTATATTAAAGCAATTAACTTAACATGTCCTATCTATGTATGAAATACCTGTTTTATGAATTATTAAATAATTTTATTGACGGATTTATTGTATTTATCGATGACCTTATCAGAAACGCAGAAGGTGTTCTAGTCCATAAAAATCCATAATGCTTTAAGCATATATCGTCTGCACCAGATTGAGTTTCAAGTAGGACTCTTCCCGAGAACTTTTGTCGAGAACTTTTGTCAGTAAAAATATAACATGCTCTCAAGGGGATGAGAGTTAGAAGTTATAGACTGGTTGATTAGAGAAGTGAGTGAAAGGTTCATGATTGGAAAATACCGTTTCAGTGTTGTCGGAGTATGTGATATGTACAAGCAGACGGAATTTATATTACTTGTATATTACTTGTTGGAACTCGGATAAAGTTGTGAAAAATCCCATTACTTGTGTATTACTTGTTGGAACTCGGATAAAGTTGTGAAAAATCCCATCACTTGTGTATTACTTGTTGGAACTCGGATAAAGTTGTGAAAAATCCCATCACTTGTGTATTACTTGTTGGAACTCGGATAAAGTTGTGAAAAATCCCGTTTATTTGGAGGTATAACAATAGTTTCATACAGTTTGTCTGTTGTGAATTGTTTTTATTCTCTATTTTTTACTGCCCACTTATTTTGTTTTAATAAGTCGAAACTATTATATTATATTATGTGATTTATTTATGCGTATTTTAGTTGTAATGTATTACATATGATATTTTATTGTAGACTCTTTTAATGCATAAAATAAGACATTTTTGTTTTAGGATAAAATGTAGCAGCTCTCTGATAGACTGACTGTTATCACAGGTGCTTGGTGCAGTTTTAGGGTCTAGCAAAAAATTGTACTCTAAACACTACTTTAGACTGTATTGTTTTTGCCAGACCTAAAAATTGCTATGGAGAGTCTGTGACTGCTATGGGTATGATACTATGTTCCTCAGTGTTGTTTAAAAAATCTCCGGATTGGTAGTCGAGATTGCTTAAACCACTCGGCCACCGTGCCACCCGAGACTGCTTAAAGCACTCGGCCATGGTGCCACCAGAGAGCGCTTAAACCACTCGGCCACCGTACCACCCGGGAGTGCTTAAACCACTCGGCCACCGTGCCACCCGACAGCGCTTAGACCACTCAATAAAACTCAATATGTTGAATTTTGTTGGATGGATGAATAATGACAGTATCTGAGTACATTCTTAAAACTTTCAAAAGAGTAAGAAATTGGGTTAATTATTTATTAACGACTTACACAATCACATAGGTCGTTAAGAATCAATTAAAAAAAAATGACTGTGAGCATTCAAAAGGAATAGAAAGTTTAAAGGAAAATCTTTAGTCTTTCGAAATTTTAAGATATTTTAACAGTCTATTGAAAATTGAAATTGAAAAAGGTTGGTCCAACTTATAAATAGACTGCTGGGAGATCATAACATCATATCTAGGAATTACATAATTTTTGGTCTTAATGTATTTATTTATTTGATTTATCAAATTATATTACATCCGATAAGCACTCGAAGCGATTTAAATTCACTTAAAGTAATGCAGTTTGTGTTAGTTATCTGATTATTTAGATATTTACGACTCAAATTATGGTATTCGTAAATAAAGTTTTGAATGATTTGACAAATCTAATATAATGAACAATATATAACTTCAATATTTTTTGCTCATTAATGGTAAATTATGCATGTTGTAAATTCTCTGAAATTATATAATGTTTGAACTTTTATTTTGATCAATTTCAAGTTTTGCCAATTTAAGTTTATCTCTGAATCTTTATTTTGATCAATTTCAAGTTTTGCCAGTTTAAGTTTATCTCTGAATCTCCCAGCTGGGCGAATACTCCTTTTTTAAAACAAATTTATTTGGAGTGAGGGAGCTAGCTAGGTTTAGCTTAATATAATAAAGGTGGACTGTTAGACAGTAATATGACATGCATTCATATAATTATTAGAGACATTAATTTACAATAAATAAAAAAGGTAAAGAAAAGATTTTTGTTTATTATAGTGTCCCCCCTATTTGAAAGGGCCAGCCAATTTGACGTATGAGACACCTATATTCCATGCACATAGTTACCTCCTATATCCCTTCTTGTATTGCCGGGCACCTGGCAGAGATGGGCCTTATAATGGTAACCATTCTTTAACTAGCTGGCGGCTCACCACCCGACCGCATCAGTTCTATTCCAGCTTCCGCTGGAATTCAAACCTTCTATCTCCCGCTTCCAAGGCGGGCGCCCTAACCACTCAGCCACAGTACTATAAATATAATGCACTGTCACTCCATACACTCCATACTTATAGCAAATCACTCAAATAGGCTATAAATTATATCAATTTTTTGCTTCGTCCGCTACGTAGTGCTTTTTTGAAGTTTCCTAGCATAGCGCTATTGAGTGTGTTTTGGTTAGGCAATGGGCTCCTGGTGAACGTCAAGATACATGTGGAACATAATCAGTCCATTCCCGTTGATCAAACCTGTTTACCCATTGTTTGACTTATAGTGTCTCAGCTGTAGTCAAATGGGCTTTCACTGTTGCCATAATTTCTTACATTATTAAGGGAATTGAACCTCTGACTAAACCTAGGTCCCACTGAGGAATTCTACATCGGCGATGTTCTCACGATTGCTTCCGATACCACCCGATTCATCTCAATTCCTTCCGATATCACAAACTGTCTCATGACTTCCCCCGAAGCTTCCTCTAGACCACGAGGAACCTGTTCCTGATTTCCTTAATGCTCATTAATTTCAATTTGGAGTACATCGCAGAGGCAAAAAATGCTCAGTGGGACCTAGGCTTTAACCTTTGTTACATCCCACAGTTGTGGCTGGGCCTTTGACTGCACGAAACATGTTGACCTCTAGCTGTGAGGAAATTAACTTCTCATATATATATTGTAGATGCCAAGTTTACGTTTGGTTGTTTGCCATTATCCCTGACATATGTATTACATGTGTGTGCACCAATTATGGATGAAAATGTTATCGATATAGTACAGAGAATTTGACACGACTCTGGACCTTCCATTAGCATGATTCAACAGCTAATATGATATTATTGTTTTATATTTATAACCCCGGTTGTATGTTTTCAAAAGCGATTTCTTCCGATACCACCCGATTCATCACAATTCCTTCCGATATCACAAACTGTCTCATGACTTCCCCTGAAGCTTCCTCTAGACCACGTGGAACCTGTTCCCGATTTCCTTAATGCTCATTAATTTCAATTTGGAGTACATCGCAGAGGCAAAAAATGCTCAGTGGGACCTAGGCTTTAACCTTTGTTACATCCCACAGTTGTGGCTGGGCCTTTGACTGCACGAAACACGTTGACCTCTAGCTGTGAGAAAATTAATTTCTCATTTTGTAGATGCCAATTTTACATTTGGTTGTTTGCCATTATCCCTGAAATATGTATTACATGTGTGTGCACCAAGTATGGATGAAAGTGTTATCAATATAGTACAGAGAATTTGACACGACTCTGGACCTTCTATTAGCATGATTTAACAGCTGTTATGATATTATTGTTTTATATTTATAATCCCGTTGTATGTTTTCATAAGCGGAGAGTATCACGAAAATGCTCTAGAGTACTGTTTTATCAAAGCACTTACGAAAATCTTAAAGTTACGCTCAAATTTAAATTCTTTATTATTCGATAACAACTGCAAAATGGTGACGGGTATGGTTTGTAGGAGTTCAGTAACTGAATCATTATTAGTATTGCAGCTCAATTTATCACAATTCATAGTTGTAAACAAATTATATAAATATTTGAATTTGAACGTAAGTTTAAGAATTACGTATGTGCTTTGATAAAACAGTACCCTGGTGTATTACCAACACAAATCAAAAAGGATTGATATTTCACGATTTGCATGAAAATTTATATATTAAACGCAAGAACCTTGTAATATATTCATGCATAAAGTTCAGGATCAGGTCAAATTCTTTTTGCTAATTAATTGTACTTAAACTTTGATACTGCGCCTGAAGTGTAACAAATATTTGTCAAAGTGACTCACAATATAATTAATGTGGTCAGACTTATCCCTGTTTCATTGTTTGTTCTTAGGAAGTGTTAAGACAGTATATGTGTTTGATTTTATAGTTATGTGAGGTTTATTTCTACATCCATATTACGAATCATCTGTCGTTCGTTTGATTGCAGTATTGCAAAGCAATGTTCAAACGTATATATTGCAACATTTATTGGGTGCAACCGATATGTAATTATGTAACGTTTATCTTTGGTTTAATGTTATTCTTAACAACTTTCCTTTCAATAAAAGCCATATTTTATTATAAAAGAAATTACTTACCCAGTACTTACTTAGTCCTCTGCACTCCCATTGGACCAAGCTCTATATAAACATAATTATACATAAATTGCACCTATATAATGCAAAAGCAAGTATCATAAAGGCACTACTGTAAATAAGTACATATTCACAAAGTTTTATTTTTCACTTGAGTCTAACATTTGCAAATTCTAGAAAAAATGCACTTTTGACATCCATCTGAGTTTTTGTCATTTTCCATCAGTGGCCGTGATCATACACAAATGGATAGGCATGTCTAAAAAGAACGGAATTATGACGAGAAGACCCATAACGCATAATATTTTACAGGTTAAAAGCTTTAAATATCCAAGATGGCGGAGGCTAGTGGCAAAACAATCAGAACTGTCCGTTCGGCATTTATCACTACTGATCACGTACGCCGATCACCTTATTTCTTTTCAAAATGGTGGCGCCTATATGCTATTCAGCTATGTGTCAGTTCCATTCTCCCGTATTCTATGAATTAATTAATAAATGGTTGTTGAAGCTGCTAAAGGATCTATGAAGTCCCTTGTACTAAAGTTGAGAAAAATTAAAGCCCTGGGTACGTTTCATCAAAGCACTTACCAATATTGTAAACTTACGTTCAAATTTCAATTCAATTTCATTATTTTCCATCTCAAAGGTGGTAAATGGATCTGAAAAACTTATAATGATTCCTTTAATGAACGTTTTCAAGCTATATCTGTCTCCAACTTGCAGTTGTTAAATAATGATAAAGAATTTAAATTGAGCGTAACTTTACGATTTTCGTAAGTGCTTTGATAAATCAGTACCCTGGAGACTTAGTGAAGTTATACTGTTAGAAGTGCAATTGACATCTTGTGGGTAATGTTTTTATCAAAGCACTTACGAAAATCGTAAACTTACGTTCAAATTTAAATTTTCTATAGCTCTTCAACAGCTATAAGTTTTGGTAAAGGGTTGTTCAATACTAATTATCATTCAGTCGAGATACTCATACAAATCATATCTGTCGTCAAAGTGTAGGTTTTAAATAATAATTAAGAATTTAAATTTGAACCTAAGTTTACGGTTTCCTTAAGTGCTTTGATAAAATAGTACCCAGGACTTAAGGTGACGCAGGTCTATAATGATTAGAAGTACATTTGAAGTTCTTTTGAGATATTTATGAAGCAGAGGCTTTCTTTGTAGCCTGTGCTGACCTTTTGTGGCGGGATGGTTGTACCAGTGTTTTGGAAAGTATAAAGCAATGTATAAAAAATTATCAGTTGATTATCAGTTTCTGTCATTTTTCGTATGCGACCAAACTGACTTATTAAAAAGTAATTAAAGCATAAATATCATTTAAATAAATTGAAATGCCATCTCCTATTTCTGTGACTTTCCATAATTGCAGTTTTTTCCACCTAATTTTTTTCCGTATTTTATAAAAAAAAATTTAATACAAAAATTAAATTAATAACACACACTCATTTTATTTTCT
This sequence comes from Spisula solida, assembly GCA_947247005.1. Lineage (NCBI taxonomy): Eukaryota > Metazoa > Mollusca > Bivalvia > Venerida > Mactridae > Spisula > Spisula solida. The sequence continues at coordinate 22,149,631 of OX365960.1, read as the reverse complement.
GTGACACTTAACATTAATGTAGTCAGCACTGAATTTTTACCTTTGATAATTCAATTTTGGGGATTTCCCGTGAAAATTTCACAATTTACAATAAAGCAACCAATACTTCTAGCATCATAAAACAGACTTATTTCGGTACATTTGAACAGAAAAAGTAACAGAATTTGTGCTTTTCCCATTGACTTGTGTCGGATTATATTGCCCCAGGAGAATACTTGCTAAGCCTATTGATATGCATTTAATGTTGAAGAAAGTGTTGTCTTTCCATTTATATTGTTTCACACACTGTGTTCCTTGGGTTATAAAAGGATGCACATCATAGGTTTTACAATGTAAGATACTGTTCTTATGTTGTCTGTTAGAATCTACTGTACAATCACATATTTTCGTGGGTATTAAATTTTGTGGATTTTGATCAAATTGCATTTTCGTCGAGTTGTAAATTTGTGGATTACGAAACATAGAAGGGTAAACCCATGTTCGATATTTGGGAGCTCTATTAATCGTGGGGATTATATTTCGTGGTCCAGTTCAACAATGAAATCAATGAAAATTCAACTCCCTCAAAAATAATTATTTTACAGTAACAATTTTGTTGAATAATGAAGCTTGAATTCTTGGAATCATTTAGATTTATATCCCTCTGATATACAGAGCTAAGAAGTGGGATTGTTGTTCGTGTTGGACTGAGAAAGTCTTGAGAAAAGCGTAAATGCTGGTTTGATCTGTAGACAAGAGCATTGCAAACCCACCAGACCTGTGTCCTAGGGGTACTGTTTAATCAAAGCACTTACGAAAATCTTAAAGTTACGCTCAGATTTAAATTCTTTATAATTCTTTAATATAACAGCAAATTGGTGTCGAATATTGTTTGTTAACTGAAACTTGGTTAGTATTGCAGCTCCATTTACGACACTTTAAAATACTTATGGCTATTTTATTTTCCAATGTTTACAAATTTCTTCTTGTAACTGTAGTCAAAAGTCACGTGGTTTTGCTACACTGGGTCTGTAGGAGTTCATTTACTGAATGATTATAACTACAGTATAACCTGGTTTATCCGGAATTTGTTTTTACTAGCAATCTGTCTTAACTGGCATGGTTTGTCGGTCCCGGCAGAATTCCACTGTATTTTTATTATATGGATATATGGACCCTTATAATACTTTAATGGAACCTGCTTTATCCCTTATCCAGCATTGTTTGTCAGTCCAGACAATTGATAAACAGCGTGTTTTAGGTTTTAATTTAATAAATTTTAGCTGTCTAGAATGTAACTTTGTTGTTTAATCATTAATGTGAAGTTTTACTAGTTCACTATATTGATTTCACAATCAAGTTTATCAATAGCATTAATAACACATTTATCAAAAACTTGAATGTCTGAAAATCTATAAATCTTAAGATATCGCTAAATTAAAATCCAATTCCAACTTATTTTTTAATGGTGATTTATTTTTGTGTGATTTAAGTGTTAATCTAACGTATCAATGTCATATTATAAGGCAAGTTATGTGAGTTTTGCCCTAAAATCTTGATTCTGTAAGTAGATGTTATGCCCGATATAATTAATTGATATTTATAGTAATTTCAAAACAAAACACTTTTGTAGTACTTCATATATATATAATATTGTACTATTTTTTCATTCAGATTGTTAGATTAAAATTCAGGCATATTTATCACTCATGCTTCGAGGGGATCAGTTAATTTAATTTTAGCTCAGTAATAGTCATTAAAAAGTTTGATAGATTAGTTAGAAAATGAAAGTCTAGGCAAAGTTGCCAAAACTGCATGTCCTCAGGAGAACGCTTTTTTAAATGGCTCACTTAATATTGGCCAATACTGTAAAATCACATATTTTCGTGGGTATTAAATTTTGTGGATTTTGATGAAAATGTATTTTTGTGGGGTCATAAATTTGTTGATTATATAACTTGGAAGGACACTCTCATATTCTCTATTTGGTAGGTCAATTTATCATGGGGATTCAGGGCAGATTTTAAGAATGAAGTCAGAGACTCTACATAACATGTTTTCTATAGTCTCTGATGAGTCAACGAAAATTAAAGTTTTAAACTCCCTCGAAAAACAATGATTTTACAGTATTTTTCAGCTCTATAAAATCAAACAAAAAAACACTTTATTGAAATTGTCCCTGTGGCAGAAAATGATTTATGTGATTTTTGAGATTTCCTTAAAATGCAAAATTTATTTTTCCTGAATTTATGGGAAAGTACTGAGACTTATATTCTAGATACAGTCAACTCTCGTTATCTCGAATTTCACGGGACAGTGGAAATTAGTTCGACATAACGAAAATTCGAGATAGAATTTTCGGCATCGAAGTTGCAAGTTTTCCAGTTTCTGTCATTTTACGCCGCCATATTGTTACAGTCGTAAGAACGACATATTCGTGAGAATTGCTTGTTGTGATATTTATGTACCTGTATTCCTCCTCGAGAAAATGCATTTTATTTTAATTATTATTTTTACAAACAATTGTTCGAGATGACATGTTTATTGATGTTAGTACGTAACCCGAAGCTTTATGACATGTTTGCGCAAATTGTTGCAAACAAATATTTGTTCAACAATGGAAGGCGCGAAAATTACAGGTAAATCGAAGATTTTAGACTGGCGAAGTGTGAAAAACATTCGACGCTAGTCGAATACGATCAGACTTCGACCCGACTTCGAGATGAACAATAGATTTATTGTGCAAATTGGTTAATCGGGACCAAAAAACTAATTCGACATAACGAAAAATTCGAGCCGAATTCGAGCCGAAACTTCGAGATGGGTCTCGAGATTTCATATAGACAAAGAAGGAGAAAAATCGGGACTTGAAAAAAACTTCGACATAGCGGAAAATTCGATATAAGCGAGTTCGAGATAACGAGAGTTGACTGTAATTTATTCATGCAGACTACAGCAAATGTCTCAACTCAGGAAATTACCGATATCTACTGGTAATAATCATAATTGATGGTCTGGTGCAATGATATTACATAGCGAAAAATATAAATCAGACATTGAATAAAAATATTAATAGCGGCAACAATTTATTGCTTGGATTGTTATATTAATAGTGGGGTGACAATCAGCTCAAAAGTGGCTTATTTAAGGAGTAGGTGACAACTCAAGTAGAACAAGCAATGTTATATACCAAAATGTTCGCCTATGTCTGTACTATATGGAACTGCCGGCATAAATTGTCAACGCGTGGTGCGGACACGGAAATCCAAGATGGCGTCCAAGATGGCCGCCGTAATTTACACATACACTTAAAATTCTATGTTCTCATGCAATTTTTTTATTTATGTTTGTAGTCACAAATATTTGCTTGGATATTGTTCATTTGATAATGTACATCAAATGGACATACAAGACTGACCACTTTGAGGTCAAGGTCACGGTCATGTCAAGGTCAAATTACGAAAAATAGCTGAAAAAATCATGTTTCCTCACTTGTTTTCTTGTTTTAGCATATGTTTTATATTCAAGTTGGTATTAAAAGTGATAAAAGTGTTGGTAAGCACATATTCTCTTATTATTAGTTGAATTTTTAGTTCAAAATATTGAAACTTTCTCAAAACTGACATTATTATGCATGTACATGTTGGCCGAGATGGCATTCTTAGATTGCTGATTCCCTATTTAAAATTTTAGTATTCAACTATTGACAGTATTATATTTCTAATGGTATGATTAAATGTTTGTCTAAACATTATTAACTTTGTATTGAACTCCAAATGGACTTTCTCAAAACTGACATTATTATGCATGTACATGTTGGCCGAGATGGCATTCTTAGATTGCTGATTCCCTATTTAAAATTTTAGTATTCAACTATTGACAGTATTATTTCTAATGGTATGATTAAATGTTTGTCTAAACATTATTAACTTTGTATTGAACTCCAAATAGACTTGAAAAATGACCACTCAAGGTCAAGGTCAATGTCATTTCAAGGTCAAACTACCAAAAATACCTGAAAATTTGATATTTCGTCGCAAATTGTTATTATAAACCGTTGTATTTTGTTTTAGATGTGATAGCAGGTATTCTAAAGAAGTGATATATTTTTACTGCAAATAGAAAATCTATTTAAATTTTGTGACGGAACATAAGCGATTCTACGTAATGTACAATATTGCAGCCGTGAATGGTTTTTCCTTGATCGTTGAATCTCTATATTTGACAGTATTATTGTTAATGGTTTGACAACATTATTACATATTAGACAGTTTATATATAATAATGCACCTATCAATATTTTGCCCCAGGGTGGGGGAGTGGCGGGCATACAGTGGACTTTAGACAGAAAACAATTTGGACGGGATTTTGACAGGCCCTTTGATTCCCGATCCCGGGAAATAGACTTTGGCTGGATTTTAGGTTCTGGGATTGGGGAATTTAGACACAGCAAAAAGCAGACTTGCTGCAACCATTTAAAGATGGCAGGCCATTTAATATACCAAGCATCTCCTACTGTGGGAATTTCAACAAAACGTTTGGACATGGTGAGTCACCTCTAGGACCTAAGATGGCTGAACTATGTGATGATTAGATATCCCTTATGGCCTGATATGGCTGAATTTGTATTGGTAAGTATTGCTGCACTCGATGTGGGGGGAGTACTCCATATGGTATGGTATTGCTTTAATAAGTTAGGTGGGTACTCAATAGGGCTTGGGATGGCTGAAATCCGTGAGGGTGGGAACTCAATAGGGCCTGGGATGGCTCAATCTGTGATGGTGAGCACACAATAGGGCTTGGGATGGCTGAAATCTGTGATGGTGGGTACCCAATAGGGCTTGGGATGACTGGATTCTGTGATGTGGGTACATAATAGGGCTTGGGATGGCTGAAATCTGTGATAGTGGGTACCCAATAGAGCTTGGAATGGCTGAAATCTGTGAGGGTGGGTACTCAATAGGGCCTGAGATGGCCTAATAAATGATGGCGGGTACCCAATAGGGCATGGGATGGGTGAAACCTGTGAGGATGGGTTTTCAATGGGCTTGTGATGGCTGAGATCTGTGATGGTGGGTACCCATTGGAGCTTGGGATGGCTGAAATATGTAAGGGTGGGTACTCAATAGGGCATGTGATGGCTTAATCTGTGATGGTGGGTACAAAATAGGGCTTGGGTTGGGTGAATTATGTGATGGTGGGTACACAATATGGCATGGGATGGCTGAAATCTGTGAGGATGGGTACTCAATGGGCTTGGGATGGCTGAAATATCTGATGGTGGGTACACATAGGGCTTGGGATGGCTGATCAGATATACATAGGGCTTGGGATGGCTGAAATATCTGATGGTGGGTACACATAGGGCTTGGGATGGCCGAAATCTGTGATGATGGGTACCCAATAGAGCTTGGGATTGCTGAAATCTGTGATGATGGGTACCCAATAGAGCTTGGGATGGCTGAAATCTGTGATGGTGGGTACACATAGGGCTTGGGATGGCTGAAATCTGTGATGGTGGGTACACATAGGGCTTGGGATGGCCAAAATCTGTGATGATGGGTACCTAATAGAGCATGGGATGGTCGAAATCTGTAATGATGGGTAACCAATAGAGCTTGGGATGGCTGAAATCTGTGAGGGTGGGTACTCAATAGGGCCTTTGATGGTTTAATCTGTGATGGTTGGTACACATAGGGCTTGGGATGGCCAAAATCTGTGATGATGGGTACCTAATAGAGCTTGGGATGGTCGAAATCTGTAATGATGGGTAACCAATAGAGCTTGGGATGGCTGAAATCTGTGAGGGTGGGTACTCAATAAGGCCTTTGATGGCTTAATCTGTGATGGTTGATACCCAATAGGGCCTGGGATGGCTAATATCTGTGATGGTGGGTACAAAATAGGGCTTGGGATGGCTGAAATCTGTGAGGGAGAGTACTCAATAGGGCCTTGGATGACTGTATTCAGAGGTGCTGGGTACACAATATGGCCTGGGATGGCTGAAATCTGTGAGGGAGAGTACTCAATAGGGCCCTGGATGACTGCTCAGAGATGGTGGGTACTCAATAGGGACTGGGATGGCTGAAATCTGTAATGGTGCATACTCAATAGGGCCTGTGATAGCTGGAATTCATGAGGGTGGGTACTCAATGTGGCCTTGGATGACTACTCAGAGGTGGTGGATACCCAATAGGCCTGGGATGACTGTACTCAGAGGTAGTGGGTACCAAATGGGGCCTGGGATCGGCTGTTCTCTGTTGTAATGGGTATCCAATAGGGCCTGGGATGGCTGTGCTCAGAGGTTGTGGGTACCAAATGAGGCATTGGTGGGCTGTTTCTGTGGTATAGGGTATTGAATAGGGCCTGTGGTGGCTGTACTCAAGGTGGTGGATACCAAATGGAACCTGTGATGGCTGTTGTCTGTGGTTGTGGGTTTCCAATAGGGCCTAGGACGGCTGTATTGAGTGGTGGCGAGTACTCCATAAGACCTGGTATGACTGTAATTGGTGGTGATGGGTTCCCAAAAGGGCCTGGGATGGTTGAACTTTTGGAGGTGAGAACATAAATTGGCCTGGGATGGCTGTTCTATAGGCAGTGTTAAATACCAAATAGGGCATTGAATGGCTGTTCTCAGTAGATGGGAATATCCTCAGGCATAGTATGGCTATACACAGTGGTTGTGAGTAGGGCATAGGGCCTATGGTGGCTGTAATTGGTGGTGGTAATTACCACATGGGATCTAGTATGGCTGTATTTAGTGGTTGCAACTAACCCATAGGGATTAGTATGGCCATAATTAGTGGTGATGAAATAGGTGAAATACCCAGTAGGGCCTAGGATGGCTGTATTGCACCTGGTATGGCTGTACTCAGTTGGTCGAAGTACCCCTTAGAACATACTAGTAGTATGGCTGTAATCGTCGGTGGTAAGTACCACATAGGGTCAGGTGTGACTGTACTCAATGTTTATTGGTGGTGTTGATTGGGCCTTGGATGTTTGTACCCTTTTGTTGTGACTTGGGTGTAGCCCATAGGACCTGGTATGGCTGTAATTCATTGGTTAAGAACTTAAGAGCACCCCTATTGGGCATGGAAAGTTGTAATTATTTTGGATGAGTACCCCTTTGGGCCTTATACGACTGTGATTTGTACTAATGAGTAACCCATAGGACCTTTACAGCTGTGCTCAGTGATTGTGAGTACCATATTGAGACTGATATAGTGGTGATTAACCAATACGGCCTTGGTTGGCTCTACTCTGTGGTTGTAAGTACCCCATTTGGCCTCAGGTATAGCATTGAGAACTCGATAGGAATGGTTGTTATGGGCAGTTGTAAGAACATGACATGTACTCCATTGGTTACAGAATGTACTTGTTGGTTGTTAGAACCCATTCTGGCCTGGTATGTGTTGGTGATGATTTTGTTTGACTGTACTTTGTATATAGTACCCTTAGGACTTAGTATGACTTTAACACGTAGTAGTGAGTACCCATTATGGCACAGGATGGTTGTACTTGACAGTGTTATGTACCCCATATGGTCTGGGATGCCACATATAGGAGTTCAGTGTAAATTATTATTTTTAATGAAAGAACTCTGATCACATCAATGATCTACAACAAAATATAATGTTCACCAAATTTCATAATAAGAAAAAATGCAATGAACAATCAAATTTTCAGGTATTTTTGGTAGTTTGACCTTGAAATGACATTGACCTTGACCTTGATTGGTAATTTTTCAAGTCCATTTGGAGTACAATACAAAGTTATTTTGTTTAGACAAACATTTAATCATACCATTAGAAATAATAGTGTCAAAAGTTGAATACTAAAATTTTAAATAGGGAAGCAGCAATCTAAGAATGCCATCTCGTCCAACATGTACATGCATAATAATGTCAGTTTTGACAAAGTTTCAATATTTTGAACTGAAAATTCAACTAATAATAAGAGAATATGTGCTTACCAACACTTTTATCACTTTTAATACCAACTTGAATATAAAACATATGCTAAAACAAGAAAACAAGTGAGGAAACATCATTTTTTCAGCTTTTTTTCGTAATTTGACCTTGAAATGACCGTGACCTTGACCTCAAAGTGGTCAGTCTTGTATGTCCATTTGATGTACATTATCAAATGAATAATATCCAAGTAAATATTTGTGACTACATACATAAATAAAAAAATTGCATGAGAACATAGAATTTTAAGTGTATGTGTAAATAATGGCGGCCATCTTGGACGCCATCTTGGATTTCCGTGTCCGCACCACGCGTTGACAATTTATGCCGGCAGTTCCATATAGTACAGACATGGGCGAACATTTTGGTATATAACATTGCTTGTTCTACTTGAGTTGTCACCTCACCCCAAAAAATCACCAATTGTCACCCCACTATAAGGGCTGTATATACATAATAAATTACCTTCTAAATGTATCACAGGAATTTTTCCTAATAAATGGAGAAATTTTATTTTTTACTGTTACATTTTATTTTTCAAAATATGCTGCAATATGGTTTGTACATGTATATTTAAATATTCAGTAAATAGAATAAATACAAAGAATAAGGATGTTTTTCACAAATGACCTATAACTGACAACAGAATGTCAGCTATATCTGTCCATATAGTAGACCAAAATCACATTTTAGTAAAATGCATGGATGACAAAATACTAATTTTGCAGAGTTTTTTCCCTTAGGTTATAAATTGTGCATTTTTATTTGTTTACAATTCATTATTTTGTAAACAAACCAACTGGAGATTGTATATCGTTTTTGTCCATCTTATGGTGTTTTCCACCTTGGGGGTCAACTAAAGTGCTCAAAATCCATGGCTCTTCCAATAGGTTACCAAGATATTGCTTTTTGAAAATATCTGTTTAAAGCCTTAATGTGGCTTTAAGTGTGCAGCTTTTTTGAACAATTTAAACAGTGAATGGTCTCCCTTGATAATATTTATTGGATTATCTCCCCTACTTTTTTTTTTTTTTTTTTTTAAATGCCGAGCATAGCCTTTATTTGCCAGTCAGCTTTCCGCTGAAATATGGCAGGCATATATATGATTGTGTGCCTCCACCCGGTTTTGAACCCGGGTCGCTAGATTAGACGGCAAGCGCGCTAACCATTGAGCTACGGAGGCCAATTAATATACTCCGTATGGGAAAAACATTGGTGATGGTCATGACATGCAGACTAGGGGCATGAATTTACTAGGCTATATAATGATGGTTGTTGAAGTAAATAAAAAAGATTTGGCCTAAGAATGAACAACTTAAGGTGTGTCTAGACTGTACATTTTAGTACATCGAGCTTAACATGACTTGTGAAGCACACTGTTAACTCCCTCCAAACATTTGTAAAAGATGTAGTTTTACATCTCCAGAAAATGTGTGGTACCTGAGTCTGACAGTCCAGCTTTTCATTTATTAACTAGGGGTGTAAGAACGGACAAGTAACAGTTATTTTCTCTCATAGTAGCCTTAACTAAAACAGGGGTAAGAATGGGCAAGTCAATTTTTTTCCCTTTCAATCATTCAAAAACATTTTAAATAGGGGAAAGAACTGACTAGTCAATTTCTTCCCCCCCTCTGATTAATCAATTTTTCTCAACCATAGAGAACAATTTCATAGGGGATGAAAAAAGGACTAAGGGGGGAAAAACTGACTAGTCAATTTTTTCCCCGGGACAAACCATTACGGGGACAAATGGAGTGATAATGTAGGAATTATCTTTTCTAGCCTATACTAAGAAATATTTGACTGTAAGCAACAAAACAAATCAATTTATTCATTTTTGTCATTATTTGCTGAAGCAAAGTTCAATCCAATAAATCTTAAAATAATCTACTATATCATGCTATAATAAGCCATATTACACCAATTTGAATGATTTAACTGCAACTGCGGCGTGATAGTAAATTTTTGAAGTGTATTTTGATGTATGCAGTTTTATAAATAAGTTTATGGTATCGTTTCATCTTAATTGGATTCTGCAATGTGTTTAGCAGATTTGTGGCTTCACGTTATTTGTAATATAAAATTTACCTTTAAATTAATTATAAAATTATTAAACTAACAGAATATTTTCCTGTGGCATTTTAAGTTAAATTCTTCAGCTTTATATTATTCCTTGTACAGTACATATTGCTTTTCCTTAAAGGGGCTGCCTTACAGATTGGGCAAAATTTTTGTATATCGTGATTTTCCAACCTAACCAAGTATTGATGTAATAGAAAGCCACTGACAGTAGCTTTTTGACAGATTTGTTGCAAATAAGCAATTTTAACCACTCTCGATATCGCCAACTGAGTATTTTTGTCTTGTAAAAAAGCGCTAAGTTTCCTTCCATCATGCTTTGTGAATAATATAATTCACATGTGATCGAACTGTAACATAAACAATCTACAGCACAAACATGTGTGAGGTATTTGGTTTGTTTTTAAATTCGTTTGCATCAAATGCGAACAAATTTCAGGAAAGTTAAGTAATAGTAGTGTAAATTCTATAGGGTATTAATACCCTATAGAATGTTTTATGTAAAAATACTAAATAACTACAAAATGCCGAAGTTTCTCAAATTATTTTGGATGCCAGTGTGGTTGTTTATGGAATATACAGCCAACTATATCGAAATTACGCGAATATTGGACAATTTTATTTTAGTTTTGCAATACATCAATATCAACATTGAAGCAGTCCCTAAAACTAATTTGATGAAAAAATTAAAAGAGAATTGACGAAGTTATAATGGTCATTTGAAGTTTCATAAGTTGATATTTAACAAAAAACTATGTTTGAAACAGAGTTTGGCTGTATGGATGTGTGCTAATGGCACCAAAACAGACTTTTGACTCAGTTTCAGGATTGGGCATTTTGCCTCAGTTTCTAAGGACCCCTGCCTTCAGGAAGAGCACAACATAAAGGGCTGAAAAGCCAATATACAAATCAAAGCGCCAAAAGCATTGGAGTTGTTCAAATGAATGCAGTATAAATTAAAGATGATAAAGCTGTATTTTTCTTATGATTTATTTGTACATTTATTACTAGCGTATACTCTTTTTAGCTCACCTGTCACAAAGTGACAGAGTGAGCTTTTGTGATCACTCTTCGTCCGTCGTCCGTCGTCCGTCGTCCGTCCGTCGTCCGTCCGTCAACAATTTGCTTGTGTAGTCACTAGAGGTCACAATTTTGAACTAATCTTTATGAAACTTGGTCACAACGATCATCACAACAAAATCTAGGTCAAGTTCGATACTGGGTCATCCGGGGTCAAAAACTAGGTCACAAGGTCAAATCATAGAAAAACCTTGTGTAGACACTAGAGGTCACAATTTTGACTTAACCTTTATGAAACTTGGTCACAATGATCATCTCAACAAAATCTAGGTCAAGTTCGATATTGGGTCATCTGGGGTCAAAAACTAGGTCACAAGGTCAAATCATAGAAAAATCTTGTGTAGTCAATAGAGGTCACAATTTTGACCTAATCTTTATGAAACTTGGTCACAACGATCATCACAACAAAATCTAGGTCAAGTTCGATACTGGGTCATCCGGGGTCAAAAACTAGGTCACAAGGTCAAATCATAGAAAAACCTTGTATAGACACTAGAGGTCACAATTTTGACTAAACCTTTATGAAACTTGGTCACAAGGATCATCTCAACAAAATCTAGGTCAAGTTCGATATTGGGTCATCCGGGGTCAAAAACTAGGCCACAAGGTCAAATCATAGAAAAACCTTGTGTAGTCACTAGAGGTCACAATTTTGACCTAATCTTTATGAAACTTAGTCACAATGATCATCACAACAAAATCTAGGTCAAGTTCGATATTGGGTCATCCGGGGTCAAAAACTAGGTCACAAGGTCAAATCATAGAAAAACCTTGTGTAGACACTAGAGGTCACAATTTTGACTTAATCTTTATGAAACTTGGTCACAATGATCATCTCAACTAAATCTAGGTCAAGTTTGATATTGGGTCATCTGGGGTCAAAAACTAGGTCACAAGGTCAAATCATAGAAAAACCTTGTGTAGTCACTAGAGGTCACAATTTTGACCTAATCTTTACGACACTTGGTCACAATGATTATCACAACAAAATCTAGGTCAAGTTCGATATTGGGTCATCAGGGGTCAAAAACTAGGTCACAAGGTCAAATCATAGAAAAACCTCGTATAGTCACTAGAGGTCACAATTTTGGCCTAATCCTTATGAAACTTGGTCAGAGTGATCATCTCAACAAAATCTAGGTCAAGTGCGATATTGCGTCATATGGGGCCAAGAACTAGGTCACTAGGTCAAATCACAGGTCTTGCATGTACTGCTATAACAGGTGAGCGACCTAGGGCCCTTTGGGCCCTCTTGTTTCATACATGCTTGAATACCTTGATGTTAACTGGACCTATCCGTATATACAAGTATTGGAAGATATACGTAGCATTCCGGCATGATATAAATATATATTGATCTACAAGTTTTAATGCTTAAATTCATCTAAATATGCCACAAATAATTGTTACCTTCACAAACAAAGTACACAGATATAATGGCTTATCAGTCAATGTTTTGCTCCAAGCAGAGTTAATGATATGCATGGTCTATAAATAGTAAATATTAATTGACTGGGAGGACTAGACACATGCTGTTCATTCAGAAGTATGGTATGGTCTCAATTATCTTGCGTTCACCGTAAAGTTTCGAAGTTTCTGCTTTCTTCGGTAAATAAAATATTGCAATGCGACAAAGACCGATGTGATCCGCATGAAATAAAAAATGTTTGCATGACCGGTTCACATCTGCGTAGGTATTACGCAATATTACTGGCTGACCGGTTTACTATTGCGAAGTTGGTGGCGTTAATAAGGAAGAAAAGTAGTTTCATCAACTAAACTATGAGCAATTGTAGAAACGTGTGTATAAATTTAGTTGTTCTATCGAACAACTAAAAACAGCCATGCGAAAGTCTAGCAATTACCCAAGTGTGGCTGCATGCCGATTATTTATTATTTAGGCTTTTCATTGGTTCTGGGTACTGTATGGGAACACTTATGTATAATTTTAAGGACCATAAATTTCTGTTTATGTATAATAAATGCACCAAATGACAGCATCCCTTCATAAACAACAAACAACACACATGTGGTATATAGACTGTAACACTTTTATTACAAAAGGCAAAACCATAATATAGTTTACATTACTTCATAATGAACATGTGTATCTTATTTCATCCTTAACTACAGTACTGTACGTATACTTTAAACTAATTTACTTTTGCAATATCTTCTGTTATAATATAAAAGTATACAGAAAAGAGTTTAACTGTTAAGGCTTGTTTATGATGTAAAAAATTCATGAAAAAATTTACACTTGACATACGATTAAATGCTTGGCTAAACAGATACAACATACATACTTAAAGTGATTGATATTGCTTTTCATTTCAAATTAATTAAATGTTGTAATCATCTTGTTATAAATTTATTCAGACCACTGACTGGTAAAACGTTACATCATTTAAACCTGGGAACTTTTAGCTATAACCAAGATTTGTGTATTTCATTCAAATTGATGTAGTGGATTTTGCTTTTCAATTTTCATTAAACAATTTGCACAGATTTATAATTCAACCAGAAGACAGAAGCAAATTTCAAGCTTGTGATTTTGGATCAGAGTAATTTATTATCCTATTGTAATTCATAATTTTGGATTGTAGTGTATAATCATTTTGGATTGGAGTGTATTATCTTTTTGGATTGGAGTGTATTTTGGAGCATTTTTATGTTTCTGTAATTCATGATTTTGGATTGGAGTGTATTATCTTTATGTAATTCATGATTTTGGATTAGAGTGTTTTATCTTTATGTAATTCATGATTTTGGATTGGAGTGTATAATCATTTTGGATTGGAGTGTATTATCTTTTTGGATTGGAGTGTATTATCTTTATGTAATTCATGATTTTGGATTGGAGTGTATTATCTTTAAGTAATTCATGATTTTGGATTAGAGTGTATTATCTTTATGTAATTCATGATTTTCAATTGGAGTGTTTTATCTTTCTGTGATTCATGATTTTGGATTAGAGTGTATTATCTTTATGTAATTCATGAGTTTGGATTGGAGCGTTTTTATCTTTCTGTAATGCATGAGTTTGGATTGGAGTGTTTTATCTTTCTGTTATTCTTGAGTTTGATTTGGAGTGTTTTTATCTTTCTGTAATTCATTAGTTTGAATTATAGGCATTTACTATCTTCTAATAATCTACGAGTTTGTTTTAGTGTGCATTTTTTTCTTATAATTCATGCTATAAGGCTGGATGTATATTTTTCTAATAATGTAACTATAGCAAGGAGAATCCAACTTTATCTTGACCTTTATGCATGAATATATTACAAGGTTCTTGCATCGAATATATAAATTTCAGCGAGCAAATCGTGCCATATATCGGTCCTTTAGTTAGTGTTGGTATTACACCTCGAACGTCTTGTGATACTTCCTACTTCTGGAAACATACAACCGGGATTATAAATATGTTAAATTATGCTAATAGAAGGTGGAGAGTCGGGTTGAATTCTCATTACTATATTTGTACATAATTTATTCATGAGTCTGGACTGCGCTTCTGGAAACATACAACCAGGATTCTAAATATGTTAAATTATGCTAATAGAAGGTGGAGAGTCGGGTTGAATTCTCCGTACTATATTTGTACATAATTTATTCATGAGTCTGGACTGCGCTTATAGAAACATACAAGCGGGATTATAAATATGTTAAATTATGCTAATAGAAGGTGGAGAGTCGGGTTGAATTCTCCGTACTATATTTGTACATAATTTATTCATGAGTCTGGACTGCGCTTATAGAAACATACAACCAGGATTATAAATATGTTAAATTAGGCTAATAGAAGGTGGAGAGTCGGGTCGAATTCTCCGTACTATATTTTGTACATAATGATTTATTCATGAGTTTGGACTCTGACTTTTAAGTGGCTATCATAGCAAAACATGGACAAATGTCAAGAGTTGAGACATTTAGATAGACATTTTGATTACCTTTCAAATTGTCTGTCTGGTATGATAATATGTTCCCACATATTTTAACAATATTTTTATTGTATAAATGTTTGGGATGATTTTGAAATATCTGTCATTATAAAATAAATATTTGTTTGCTATGATGCTGGTATATTATAACTTTCCCATAATATGAATATATGTTAAATGCGTTTCTGGAGGCATGAATTTAGATACGAAATTCTTCAACATAATTATAGAGCATCCGTAAAGTAGCAAGCTTTCGCGCAATTATTATGCCCCCTCCTTGATTAGGGGGTATATTTGTAGCGGAATGGCTTAGTCGTAGTGAATACTCAAAAGTATAGCAGTTTCAACGTTTATTGCATACCCTAGCTCCTCTCTCTCAGAGCTCTTATCATGACTCGGCGCTCCAATTCCAACTTACTCATAGTAATACAACATCTCATATATATAAACAAAATAGCCGACATCAATATACATAACATTTATAATTAGGTAAACTAATTAATCGGCTTGTTCCGGATATTATGACCCCCTTCCCACAACGCTTGTCAAAATCTTAACTTTAAATTTAGCAGCTGTCAACCCGGAGTTTACCGTCAACATTGAGTACAATGTTACATATTGGTCAGTCTGTTGGTCAGCCGGTCGAAGACGTCAGTTGGTCGGTAGACCAAAATGGTGTTCGTTTAATAACTTAAGAACTCTTTGCCCTTTATATGGAGGTTGGTCATCAACAGCAGATGACCCCTATTGATTTTGAGGTCAGTATGTCAAAGGTCAAAGGTCTTACATATTTTACAAACATCTCTTAATTGTGAATATTCGTAAATAATGTCCTCCATGATGAGACCTTGAACAGGTTCTTTTGTTCTGTTAAAAATGTAATGTAGATACAGTGAAGTTCCGCTAATAGGACCACTTCAATTATTTCGAAATCATGCAGATTTGTGCAATGTTGTGGTCCCAAAGTAATAAATTTAGAACAAAAAAGGTCTGCTATTAAGACTGATTCGCTAATAAGACCACTTTTTGACTGGTCTTAATATTAGCGAAACTTCACTGTACCTTGAAAAGGTTGATATATGGCTAAAACTATCCCCCTCCCCAGGGTGCTGTTTTATCAAAGCACTTACGAAAATCTTAAAAGTTACGCTCAAATTTAAATTCTTTATAATTCTTTAACAACTGCAAATTGGTGATGGATATGGTTTGTAGGAGTTTATTTACTGAATCATTATTAGTATATAAACAAATGATAAAGAATTTAAATTTGATCGTAAGTTTAAGATTTCCGTAAGTCCTTTGATAAACCAGTACCAGCTGGACCCGGTCCCGAAGAAAGTTTGAGGCATTAACAATAAGTTCTACTGTATTGTACATTGTTACAGTTTGAAGATAATCTTCAATAATTCTTGCAAAAGAATCTGACGCAATGTGTGTTTTGGATTACGTTCTTCTGTTAAATTTAATGTACTTTGTCCATAATAATTGAGTTTATGTTGATTAATATGATAATTCAGTTTAATCCAGTTGAAGAGGCCTGTTGTATGTTTCAAATTAACCTCAAAATTGGCTGTTTGCACACATCAAAGGGACGAGTTTTGTTGTTTTCAAAGTAGCGTTGTAAAAATCTGTAAGAAGTATGCCAAATTTTTTTTATATGTTTTCGTGTTATATAACATTGTACTAACTGGGTTTTCTTTCATGTTTTGTAAACGAAGTCAGTATGTCAGAGCTGATGGTATGTCAGATTGCAGACACAAGATCTTTACTGTAACAATAGGTTAATCACTCTTAGTCTGAGCATGCCATGCTCACTGATATATGAGGTAGTAAATTAAGGCCTGGAAAATAATTCCTGTTTCCGATGCTAATAATTCAATCCAAATCTAATTTTGTTATTGATATATGCGCATGTTTGATATATAGCTAATTTTCACTCCCTAGTCTGAGCATGCAAACTTGCCGATATACAGGGTAATAAATGAATGATGTTCTTGAATTATATAGAATTTCATATAAGGCCTAAAAAATAATTCTTGTTTCCGATGCTACAATAATTCAGTCCAAATGTAATATATGCCTGATATATTATAAGTTAATGATCTGATTGTAAATTACTTGATTATATACCTATCCGTGTATTGCCACAAATAAAGGCCAAAAAGCATAGTGGAATACTACGCCGGATTGCATTTTCCATATCATGCATGTCTGAATAAACAACAGTTACTGGGTTTTGACTGAGTTAAGGGCCTAAATTCTTTGACAATTAATCTAAGTAGGATCTTACTAATTAAAATAAACATTTTTGACCCCAAAATAACTTATTACCACAGTCAGTGACTGAATAAAATGGTTATTCTGCAAGTTTTAGAGTTGTCATAATTAATAAATGTTAGAGGGGGCTATATCTGTAAGTTTTTGTTAATCAATTTGTTCATCTGTCCCTGTGTCAGATTAATATGTCAGAACGTTCAGCTAGCTTCAGCAAATAATCATTTTCTGTCTGCTCATGCAGTGAGTCGGCCATAAATCAGTCCATTTTAAGGCCAAAACTAATATGTTTGTTTCTGGTTACATGCCCCCCTCCCAAAAATAGGCATAGCTCGCTGGAGATATTGCCTTGCACAATTAACTTGTCATCCGTTAATATATAATAAGCGGTTTTGCAAAATTGAAACCGATTTTACCTTGTTATTGAATTGTATTGATTAACCGAGTAATCGTCCTGGCCCTTTTTCGAACCATCTCCTTAACTTTGAGAGTTGGACCTTTCCACTTCACAATTCCGCCCTGTCTGCATGCTCTCTTGAAAGAAGACTTATCTATCTCTCTTTATATATTTAATTACATTACTGACAAAGAGGTGTCAAATATATTACTTAAAAATTGTTCTTTTACAACGGTTTATTTCACTTTCATCACATTTTGTTACATTGTTAAATCGCCAGTGAGCCAATATTGATAGTACACTGTTTAAATAAATTACTCACATTGATTTTTCCTGTAAAAATTTTTTGATGTGTACACACGTACAAATAAGTTCAATGAAGTTCAATACAATTATGTACTGAAGTTTCTATTTGTTAAGTGTGAGACTATTTGTCTATTTGTTGTTCAGCGCCTCGGAATATTGGCAGTCTATATTTTTTGTTGTACATTTTGAACATGATATATGTCAGTGTAGCAATACCACGTGGTTTTTTACTACAGTTCCAAGTAGAAATTTGTAAACATTGGAACACAAATGTAGCCATAAGTATTTTATTTCTTCTTTGATTTCTATGAAATCTACGCCACGCTAAGGGGAACATTATTTGCTTTCCATGAAATAAAAAATCTTTTTCAGCGGATGTGCCGTTTTGTCCGTTACCCTGAGAAACCGTGGAACGTGTAGGTTTCACAGGGTAATGGAAAAATCGGTAAAGCTGCTGAAAAAAATCGTATTTTTCATGGGAAGCAAATAATACCCCCCTTGGCGTGTCGTATATTTCATAGAATTCGATGAAGAAATAAGATACTTATGGCTATTTTATTTTCCAATGTTTGCAAATTTCTTCTCGTAACTGTAGTCAAAAGTCACGTGGTATTGCTACACTGTATGTATTCCAGGGCTGATAATCGGAAGTTATATGTAATGCCTTCTTCTAAAAACAGTATAGAACGAAGATTTTGCTATACGCCGGGCACATTAAAGAACCATTCAGACTGTCTGTTTGAAATAAGAGCTAGGTGCACTTCTGAAGCGCCGGACAAGCCTGTATCTAATGTCTCTCTCTCCCTTCAGGTGCTTTCTCTCATGCTGTATCTGCACTGGTAGAGGGTGCACCTGTGCCCTTGTGGCTGCAACACTATAATGTAAAGTGCCTTTGAACGTGTGTTCGCATGAAAAAGGCGCTATATAAATCTGGTATATATATATTTTTTTATTCAGACGATAACCAGTTTCAGAAGCATTCTTGGTTCTTTTGCGACAGAGCAAGTACGAGTCAGAGTCTTATTTAAATGTGGTCAGACAATACAGTGACAACATGTCGCTACATGTGCCTCCATAGCTCTATGATGCCATCTAATCTGGCGACCGGAGTAGCGGTCCTTTTTTCCCTGGCCAGCTTTTCCCCGGGAGAAATACTGGGCCGGCCTATTCTTTCCCGGGGAAAAAAAAGGGCCGGCCTAGTTTTTCCCCCTCTGGTCCATTTTTTCCCCTTATAAACACTATTCTTGATCAAGCCTTACACTCTATAGATCTATCCCCCTTTTTTTCCCCCTTGGCCCCGTCCCCCCCCCCCCCCCCCCCCATTGTATTTGTATAGTGTACACCAGGTTAATATGTCAGTGTTTCTATGGAGGAAAGGGTTAATTTAACTGCGCACATAGAATGTGGTCTCCGTCTCACTTTTTCCACTTGATTATAATAAAGCCTGCAATGAATGTCATGCAGACGGTTCAATTTCCGTTTATCCTGAGTCTACAACAAAAAATGTTTTCCCATTTACTTGCAAGCAAATTAATTGCTATTTTCTCTGCATGTTTACTGCTTGTTTAGAACTTACACCGGAACAAAATGCGGAAATTTTCTTTCATGTTGCAAACATAAACAATTATGTTTTATAGGCCAGGTTCCCAATAGCCATTGTTATCTACTATGTTTTAGTATAGACGCAATTTTGCGATGATTTTGTTTCGATCAGGGACTGACACGCAGTATTGGAATTTTATTGAACAATTTATAATAGCTTTACCGTAAATTCCAGGTCCCTGATCGTGAAACCACTTAAAATCAATCTATACGCAATCATTGAATGCATCTAATGTTAGAGAGAAGATTGAAAACTGCACATGTTGTTTTGTGAACCCAGGGGCCTGGGTAAAGTCTGTATCAGTCTATATCAGTCTATATATCCGTGGGTAAATGGACTCTTCTATGTTCTTGCTTAATCATGTTTTAAAAGTAGTAGGGGGGGACAACTATGTAACTAATGCTTCACACATGTCTGTCTGTCTGTCAGGCATCTAATTTGATTGGAAGATCAAATTTTCTAGGGTGGACAAGTGGTCTAGTAGGAAGAGCCGCTGACTACTGATCCAAAAGTTGTTGGTTCGACCCCTCCTCCAAACGGTCAAAAATAGAATTTTTTTCAGTGTTTCCCACACAACATAACTAAAATTACTAACAGTCTTTCTGACGAGATGTTAAGCTAGGTCCCGTGTATGATGCTTTACATCAGGCACATAAAAGAACCAGGGATGCTTTTGGAATTGGGGCATCTTCTGTATCATGCACTATCCCCTAAAACTAAAGTGACTAACCTTTTCTGGGGGCCTCACCCATATGGATTTCCGGTGGCAAGGATAAATAAAAGTAAACAAACAGAAGATCAGAATGTAATGTTGTAAGGTCAAATGTCAAGGACGTGGTAGTCTTCAGTACAAAACAGGTTGATCAAACCAGTAGATAAACCTTCCTGACCTTGAAGTGACACAGTAGGTCAAAGGTCACCACTGTTATAAGGGAAGTTAAATTCATGGAATTGAAATTCTGTTGGGAGATTTTATTTTATAATCAATTTCATTCAAACGACTCCCAAATGGATTGAAAAGTGATTGAACATCATAAAAAATTATTGTCAAGTGATGTGGCTTGATTTAGAAATATTTTCTATTTTCAGGTTGGGATGACCTCCTAGGATATTGGTAACTTTGGATATTATCGACCTTGGATATTGATGACCTTTGATATTGGTGACCTTGAATACTGACCAGTGACCTTCAATGTTTGTGACCTTGGATATTGGTGACCTTGGATATTAGTGACCTTCAATGTTGGTGACCTTGGATATTGGTGACCTTGGATACTGTTGACCTTGGATATGGTGACCTTGGATACTTACTGAACTATCTGTGATATTTGTGTTGTGTTTGTGCCGTATATATAGAAACCTGCCATTCATAATGTCTACATACTTACATACAAATAAATTCTTCTTACTTGGATTATGTTATATACTTTACATGACCTTGACCTTAGAGGCAGCAAGGTCATGGAGTCATAACAATGATAGGAAATATGAAAATCGCAGGGCATTTAAGGAGAGGAAATATTATGGACCACAGAATGACGAGAGAAGTCGAGGTCAACGTAGTGATAAACCAAATATAATTCTTGTGATAACAGATGACCAGGACGAATTGTTAGGTAAGTGAAAACCAAATATAATTCTTATGATAACTGATGACCGGGATGAATTGAAAGGTAAGTGATAAACCAAATATAATTGTTGTGATAACTGACGACCGGGATGAATTGAAAGGTAAGTGATAAACCAAATATAATTGTTGTGATAACTGACGACCAGGACGAATTGTTAGGTAAACAAACTGATGGGTAGTGTTTTATCAAAGCACTAAGTCTTACACAAATTATAGACTTACGATCAAATTTGAATTCTTTATAATTTATTTACAAATATAAAGTGCGGTAAATGGAGCTCTAATACTAAAAATGATTTGGTTGGTTGGTTGGTTGGTTGGTTCTTGGCCTTATGTAGCCGCAATATCTTCACAGGTACAAACAATATCCATCATCAATTTGCAATTGTTAATAAATTATAAAGAATTTAAATTTGATCGTAACTTTTTGTGAGTGCTTTGATAAAACAGTACCCTGCTGTTCTTAATAGCAAGTTATCCTATACTGTTTAGATATACAGTGAAGTTCCGCTAATAAGACCACTTCAATTATTTCGAAATCATGCAGATTTTTGTAATGTTTCGGTCCCAAAGTATTAACTTTAGAACAAAAAAGGTCCGCTAATAAGACCGATTCGCTAATAAGACCACTTTTTGACTGGTCTTATTAGCGGAACTTCACTGTAGTATGGATAATTTGACATGACTCTCAACCTTCTATTGGCATAATTTAACAGATGTCTATATTTATAGCTCCAGTTGCTTGTATGTATATTTTTTTACAAGCAGGGAAGTATCACAAAGACGTTTAATGTGTAATACCAACACAAATCTAAAGGAACGATATTGCTCGCGGAAATTTATGTATTTAACGCAAGAACTTTGTTATATATTCATACATAAAGGTCAGGACCAGATTAAAATCTCTGTGCTATATATACAACAATCAATTCATTACCCTTGATACAATTTCCATTACAATAATTTCCAATAATGAGTAAAAATGGGTGACATTCCAATAATGAGTATAAATGGGTGACACTTGTTTTACAATTTTTAGTAATTAGTCATTTTTGTGTGGCGTAAACGCCACACAATGATATTACCACTTTTCAGCTTACGACCAATTTAACGCATTAGGCCTCGGCAAATAAATAGTTCTATGATTTGAACAATATTACAAGCATGCAACACAGGTTACACGTATCATTGGACCTGATTTGTTTACATTACCAACATTTACTTATATTAAGACCAACAATTATATCAGACTTTTATTTTTAGAGGATATTTATAGCAAATCATTCCGCAACGGACTATATTTTTACTACCAAAGAATGTTCTCACTGGTGGCGGGAATCTAAAATAGTTCCCACGGTTTTCAATCGTATACTGCAGACGATTACCTAATTTTGTTGTATACAAACATTGATGCTATATATAGCTGATGGGGGAAAATAGTTCTACGTACATATCGATCGGCCGATTAACAATATTACCGCGGTAAGCGTTAAACGCACTAGTCAATTTCTACCCTGCTTTATATAAGACCTCATAATTTTCGTATCTATTATCCGATTTTGAATATTTAAAGCTTGTAATGAAGCAGAGATATATGTCTCTCTTTTAGACAACATTCAACACGATACCCTAATTATTAAATCCACGGCGACGAGTAAGAATCCGTTCCGCGTAAAAGTAAGTTTAAAATATCCCGTTTTATACCAAATAAAAATTCAATCAACGGTCGAAAATCATCAATTATTAATTTAATATCCGATCGATTTTGTGCATTAAAGCTTGTTTTAAAAGCTAATACTTTAAGGTTTAATAAAATGTAAAACTTGTTTTTAAAGCATTAATCGGCCGATCGATATGTGTGAGCGACGCCCTTTTACATACGTTAATATAGAGTGTCATATACATTTAATTAACATGCGTGGTCATACGGAGAATAAACAGTCACTTATCTTGACACTGGTCGAATTCTCCAAGTCGTTAAAAATGGTATTTGTAAATATCCCTTCATTGATGCTCAGCATAGTTACTTAAGTAAGTTCCAGGTAACTGCTGGTTCTCTTGGTGTCTTTAGCAGCACAAATGTTTGAGTAAGGGTGGGCTTATCAGAACTGGGACATAAACTTATGATACAACCTGGATTCGATATTGGATTTAGTGGCATCAGTACGCCACACAACAGGACTTTCAGTGCTTTGATTTCAATAGGGATTATCCTTGATATTTTGTCACAAAATGCAATTAAGGGAGATAAAATTGATATTTACCACAAAGTGTTATCAAGGGAGATCATTCTTGATATTTGTCACAAATTCTTTAAAGGGAGATCATTCTTGATATTTGTCACAAAATGCTTTCAAGGGAGATAATTATTGATATTTGTCACAAATTCTTTAAAGGGAGATAATTATTGATATTTGTCACAAAAAGCTTTAAAGGGAGATTACTTTTGATATTTGTCACAAAAAGCTTTAAAGGGAGATAATTCTTGATATTTGTCACAAAAAGCTTTAAAGGGAGATTATTCTTGATATTTGTCACAAAATGCTTTAAAGGGAGATAATTCTTGATATTTGTCACAAAAAGCTTTAAAGGGAGCTTATTCTTGATATGTGTCACAAAATGCTTTAAAGGGAGACCATTCTTGATATTTGTCACAAAATGCTATGAAGGGAGACTATTCTTGATATTTGTCACAAAATGCTTTAAAGGGAGATAATTCTTGATATTTGTCACTAAAAAGCTTTAAAGGGAGATTATTCTTGATATTTGTCACAAAATGCTTTAAAGGGAGATAATTCTTGATATTTGTCACAAAAAGCTTTAAAGGGAGCTTATTCTTGATATGTGTCACAAAATGCTTTAAAGGGAGACCATTCTTGATATTTGTCACAAAATGCTATCAAGGGAGACCATTCTTGATATTTGTCACAAAATGCTTTAAAGGGAGATAATTCTTGATATTTGTCACAAAAAGCTTTAAAGGGAGCTTATTCTTGATATGTGTCACAAAATGCTTTAAAGGGAGATTATTCTTGATATTTGTCACAAAATTCTATGAGGGGAGATAATTCTTAAATTTTTGTCACATAATGATAGCAAGGGAGATAATTCTTGATGTTTGTCAAAAAAAGGTGTTTGCACTTGTGATATTCTATACTTAGCTATCTGTTAACAGAACATGATATGTATGGAGGAAAGGGTTAAAATGATTTTACTGTAATTTACACCTTTCAAGCGGTTGCTGCACTTAAATTGAGTGGAAGTATGGCACAGAGAATTCGACGTGGTCCTGACCTTTATGCATGAATATATTTCAAGGTTCTTATGAATTTTTGCGAGCAAATCGTGCAATATATGTCATTTACATTTGTGTTTGTATTACAACTTGAACATCTTTGTGAGACTTCCCGCTTATGAAAACATACAACTGGGATTATAAATATAGACAATATATTGGCTGTTAAATTATGTTAATAGAAAGTCGAGAGTCGTGTCAAATTCTCCGTACTATATATTCATTTAAAAAGAGCTGACTTATGTTATTGATTTGGTATTAGCAAGCTCTGGGTCCGTTACAGATTCGATCTGTTCATTTCAGAAATAATTTGTGTGTAGGGTAACAAATTTAGACATGCTTGATACAATTCCTAGACATTCAGGAGATACTTTTGTTATAGGCCTGTATATTGGTACAAATAGTTAGAAAGTAGAGGTCTACCGTACAGCAGTGATTTTTTTGCCTTTTTGGGAAAGGGTTCAGGTCTGTTCAGATTGGGAATTTTTGCGTCGTGACAACTTGAAATTGGGAATTTTCATGAAGCAGAAAGGGCAAATAAAGCAGAAAAAGAGATTACATGTGACTTCATACTGGCTTATAAATGTAAACTTTTATGATTGACCTCTTGTCAAAAATGTTTATAACTTTGTCATTTTATGTCCGATTTTGAATTTTTTTTTCAATGTTCTTTGGGAATTTCTCCCTTCAAATTTGGGAAAATTATAGCCTTTTTCAAATTGGGAAGGTACCGTTTACTGATAGCAAACAAAGAAGGAAAAAAATCACTGAGTTCATTTTCCTCAACTACTGTAAACTATAATGATCATATTTTTTTTTAATGTTAAAATTTCATAATTATTTGTTATTTTGAATAAGTTTGCAGGATTAAATGTTTACATTTTTTAAGCCAGAAATTATAAAACACTACTTTTTGAGTTTTGCTGTCGTTGTTTAAGTAGTGGAGGAAATTGTCGATAGGGTAATTCGGGGATTTTTACCTCACTACTAGCCTGATCGGGAAATTTCCCCCACTGTTAAGCACTCTGGTTCACAAGAGTATTCTTCACCAGTGTAGTCTGGGAACTTGACTAACCACTGATGTATGAGGTTGCTGTTTTAGTTAACTAGCATAAAATTTTGCAAACTTATTTAAATTACAAAAAAAATTCCCACGCGAATATTTGTGTCTGTACAGTAGTTATTGAGTCTATAGCCAGTTTTAGATAAACCATCTTACAGCTGACAGTATTAATGTTGTGTTAGACTCGTAACAGTTCTACAGATATTTGCCTAAAGCTCACTTTCTATTATCTATCAATTTGCATTAATATCCATCTAAATACCAACTTGATGAATTTCTCAGTAACATTAGGCAAGTCTGTTGTGAGACTTTGGTTGAATAGATTCTTGAAATTATATCATGATTGTCCTCGATATAGAACCCGGGACGTAGCCATGCTGGAATTGATGCTACGCGCATAAGCCTTGAGCCCCAGCGAGAGTTCCATGAATAGATTCATGAACAAATTCATGAACAAATTCATGAACAAATTCATGAACTAGTTCACAAAGGAAAAATGGCAACTTTATGATCAAACAAGTTTATGAACTACTTCATGAAAATGTATACCTGCTTGTGTATGGGATAAATGAATAATTATACTAATAAGTTGTATATTGTTTGTATCATTGAGTTAAATATTTGAATGACACAACTGAGTCATTTAATATTTGTGATACGGTACTGGGGTAGTTTGGGGGGGTCTTTCCAGTTCCCTTCCATAGAAGTTAGAATCTACGTGCGGAGAATCAGATTTTAAGAATTCGGATTGAAAGTGGACTAATACCCTTAGCTTTTGACTTCTAAAAGACATTTTTGGTCATATTTGTATTTTTGCTTTTCAAATTAAAGTTACACACGCGTGTACATACATATGACTTCAGATCACGTACAGGGCCGTAGCTAGCCAATATTAAGAGAGTGACTTTAAGATAATAATGGGTGTTCTTAACTTTGTGGTTTCTTAACCTGTGAATTTAAAATATTGAAAGAAAAATCTCTTGTTATATATTTTTGATGGGATTTAATTTTGTGATTAAGTTCATCCAGGAAATTAACAAAAAATAATCTGCAGAAATTGATAATCATTCTACCGTATATCATTAAATTCACATAATTTATACCAGTTTTAGTATAATAATTAAGCAAAAAAAAAAGTGAAATATCTTAGACAAAATAATTTGAAAGAATTTTTTGGACGATATTAATATGATTGCTGTATGCATGATGTCTGCAAAGTGTATGTTGAAGCAAGAATATTAAAATAACAAAAAAGCCATGAAAAAGATTTATAGTTTTAAAATTCTTACTATATAAATTATAGCTAAATGATGAAATGTTCCATAAGATGTTTAATATTGCGTTACTACTTGCTTGCTACTCTGTCTCCACTATGACAGTGCACACGATGAATAAATGTAAATTTCACAAAAAAAATGTAAATTTTACCCAAAAAAATGTAAATTTACAAAAAAAACCAAGATTAATTATAGAATGATTTATGGAAGAACAGTGATAAAAGTTGATGTATTGCTCTGTGTAAAACATTCTGATATACCCTGGGAAACACACGTATCAGATAACAAAACGTGATTAATTGTTCTCGCTATGTGCGGTAAATTTTCCGACTGACGGTTTGAACGATTACGTTACTCATTGTCAAGAAACTCTGTAACAGTTTGAAAATAATGTATTATTGAATTACATGCTGATGATTTTACTCTGTAACATTTTTAAAATAATGCATTATTGAATGCTTGACATGCTGATGGTTTTGGCTTTTATTACATAATACATATGTTAGCCAGTCTCCAGGAAAACCTGCTTTTTTGACATTATGTAATGACTCCATGTAACAAAAAGTTTTAAAAAAGCTTTAAAATAAGAAAAAATGACATATCTGTAGATTAAATTTTAAGTAATTTATCCATATTATTATCTTACTATATCTTAGCTTTAAAATTTCTTATGAATTATGTTGAAATCACTTACTCCTTTGCTATGGTGACCAATTTCAGAAAAGTACTCAGATTGGTAAAAAGAGGAGTTAGTTGTTTAAAACAGTAGTAGCCTTTCTCTAATTGTGAACATTTACAATTTGGATATATATTTTAAAATTTAAAACATCATTCTAAAACGTGATACAATTTTGAACAGTCTATGTAAAGAATTGATCAAATGCTGTATCTATAAAGTACTTGTTACAACAACGTCGAATAACGTTTGAATGACGTTTGCGACGTCACACAAAAAGGCTCTGAATAGGGCCTCTACAAAACAGCTGTAACTTCCTTAAAAATCAAGATACCAACAAAATTACTGTTGTATTTTGCTTCATTAAGATTACATACTCTTTTAAATAATAAAAATCTCAAAATCAAATATTTTTATCAAAATAGTAAGTTTTCCTGGAGACTGGCTCATACATTTTTGGAAAGGAATCGATTTTGGGTCAATATTGTGATAGCTTTTGCATTTATAGAAATTTTTCTTGAACGTTAACACATTACATATTCAATGTGCAGCTTTTTAAGGCAAGAATCAAGAGTGATCTCCCTTTATAGATGTGTCTTGTTGAATCCATTTCTCTAACCGGGTTGCCTCCCTTTATTACTCGTAAATGGAAAATAATTGTTAATAGACATCGGATACTATAAAATGATTAATCTACATGGGGGATTTTAATTTCATGGATATCGTGGATGACCTCAACCACGAAATTAAATCCCCAATGACTAATTATACCAATAAATATGTCAAGTTTACTTGCTTTCAAGTTAAGTCAGGTCACTGTATAGTCCAGTTAGGATATTGTGACAGTGACGTTGCAGTTTATGTGTACGCAAAAAATCACAACCATTGTATAAACATGTAGAGCGAAGTTTAGTTTGTTAGTTTAGCATTGAAATTATAGTTGTTTGTACAGTATATTAAGCCTTTATAATTGGTTTTACACCGTTATAGTGGACTCGACCGCTGCGTCACTGGATTTTTATCCTGACTGGACTATATAAGACTGGGGTATTGGGATGTTTACTTGTTTATATCAACATTTTATCAAGCAATTTTTGTATTTGTCTGATGTTTTAATGATTTCTGATAATTTGTGTTAATTTTGTCATGAAATTCAAAATCCTTGAAATTATGTCCACACATTTTTAATGGTCTTTTTCACTAAAACTACGAAATTTTGTCCCATTGAAATTAAATGATTTTACAGTAGTAGCCTATGAATTGATGTGTTTTAATATATAAAGAAAAGGGTTAATTGGCAATGACATAATTGTTCTTCGATGATTGGCATTTGTCATTGCTCAGTCTATATACACACCTGCCTCATGTTTAACGGAGCTGAAGAAATGAATGCAACATTTAAGTACGCCACAGCACTCAGGTGCCACTTAAGATGTCTGTTACAATCATTGAACATATACTTCTGGAGTCTGTAGGGAACCATGCTGAGCCAAATTTAAAGCTTCTACTGCTGTCAAAATTTCATTTATTCTGTAATCCTTTGGAAATTGCAGAAAATCATGCATGTCTTCATTTTCACAGGCATTACTGTAAACCAATTTACTTTTGTGAATTTAACAGCGTTTTGCTGATCGTCAGCATATTTGCGGCTACACATTTTCGCGTTTTAAGTTTCCCGCAATGTCCATATTAATGTTTTCAGCCCTTTGTGGCGACTTAATTTTGCGAAATTCTACCACTCGTAAACTCAGTGAAATTAATTTGCGCAAAATAGTTTCTTGGTTTACAGTGTCTAAATGTGTTACATACAGTTTTGCAAAGCAACTATAAAACTAGGATTGTAACAAGTCAAAATATAATTATGCAATAGCCTAGTCTGCTGCCTTTATACTGCCATTGTCTGTGTCTGAGCTCTTACTGCCATTGACAAATGTCTGTCAGCTACATTGTCATTGCTAAATGTCTGTAACCTATATTGTCATTGATAAATGTCTGTGACCTATATTGTCATTGATAAATGTCTGTGACCTATATTGTCATTAATAAATGTCTGTGAGCTATATTGCTGTTCACATTAATGTCTGTGAGCTATATTGTAGTTCACAAATGCCTGTGAGCTATATTGCCGTTCACATTAATGTCTGTGAGCTATATTGTAGTTCACAAATGTCTGTGAGCTATATTGCCATTCACATTAATGTCTGTGAGCTGTATTGTAGTTCACAAATGCCTGTGAGCTATATTGTCATTCACAAATGTCTGTGGGCTAAATTGCCATTGACAAAATTTAATGTTTGTGAGCTATATTGCCATTGACAAATAT
Source organism: Spisula solida (assembly GCA_947247005.1). Taxonomy (NCBI): domain Eukaryota; kingdom Metazoa; phylum Mollusca; class Bivalvia; order Venerida; family Mactridae; genus Spisula; species Spisula solida. The sequence continues at coordinate 22,119,738 of OX365960.1, read as the reverse complement.
CTGTGAGCTATATTGCCATTGACAAATGTCTGTGAGCTAAATTGCAATTCACAAATGTCTGTGAGCTAAATTGCCATTGACAAATGTCTGTGAGCTATACTGCCATTTGACAAATGTCTGTGAGCTATATTGTCATTGACAAATATCTGTGAGCTATATTGTCATTGACAAATGTCTGTGAGCTATATTGTCATTGACAAATGCCTGTAAGCTATATTGCCATGAACAAATGTCTATGACCTATATTGCCATTGACAAATGTCTGTGAGCTATATTGTCATTGACAAATGTCTGTGAGCTATACTGCCATTGACAAATGTCTGTGAGCTATATTGTCATTAACAAATGTCTATGACCTATATTGTCATTAACAAATGTCTGTGAGCTATATTGTCATTGCTAAATGTTGGTGAGATTTATTGCCATTGACAAATGCCTGTGACCTATATTGCCATTGACAAATGCCTGTGAGCTGTATTGTCACTGACAAATGTCTGTGAGCTATATTGCCATGAACAAATGTCTATGGCCTATATTGTCGTTGACAAATGTCTGAGAGCTATATTGCCATTGACAAATGTCTGTGACCTATATTGTCATTGACAAAATTTAATGTCTGTGAGCTATACTGCCATTGACAAATGTCTGTGAGCTATACTGCCATAATAATGATTGACAAATGTCTGTGAGCATCTATGTTTGAATGTTGTTGTCAAGCATTGGTGTCACAGTCAATATCTCCACAAGCAATCTAGAAGGTGGGCACAAAACAATATAGGCACTTGTTTATCTGTGTGCACAGTTGTGTGTCTTAGCTAAAATAACTTAAAAGATAATTATAAATAAAATACGGAGAGCAGCGCTTAGTAGACACAGCAGAGCAAACAAAAGAAGACACATAAACACACCAAAAAGATAACTAAAAGCACTTATAGTCCAGTTAGGATATTGTGACAGTGACGTTGCAGTTTATGTGTACGCAAAAAATCACAACCATTGTCTAAACAGGTAGAGCGTGGTTTAGTATGTTAGTTTAGCATTGACATTATAGTTGTTTGTACAGTATAAACCTTTATAATTGGTTTTACACCGTTATAGTGGACTCGGCCGCTGCGTCACTGGGTTTTTATCCTGACTGGACTATAGAAAGAAGTGATACTAGCTTAGTAATGACCCTGATGTTTGAAAACAATGCTCTTGTAGAATTTTCACGATTTCCATTATTACAGGTATTTATTATCTATTATTATATTTGACTTTATATATTTTCAGGGTCAATGACAACAATGACTAAAACAATGAAAATAATGGGACAGGAAGGTGTAAGGTTCAACAATTCCTTTGTATCCACTCCAATGTGTTGTCCATCCAGGAGTACATTATTAACAGGTATATTGCAATATGTCTAAATTTATGGGTGAAAGTCTTTAGGCTTATGCCTTAACTTCAGGTTTTTGAGTGTACCAAAAAACACAGTGTATTATAAACGAGTCAACTTCAGGTTATCGCAATAATGAGTACACGTTGAACTCAGCCTCAGTAAGTTGTACAGTGATAGGAAATCACCGGATGTTTCAATCACAATAAGTCATACAAGTTGAATTGTATAGTATCCCAAATAAGTTGTACATTGATTTGGTTTATATGCAGTGAAAAAGTATGGTTTTCTTTATTTTCCCTATATAAATTGTCAATTTCTGGGGATTTCAGGTTTTTCAGAATTTCTAACTTTCACCCATGTATACCCATGTATACTTCATTGAGAACCGTAATGTGATCAGGCAATGAAAACATGTTTGTCTATACAAGTATTTCATTCAGGACATTGATAACATGTTTTCTAGATTGTCTCCCTTTGAAGAACATTCACAGTAGCATTGGATTTGTCTCCCTTTGAATGATGAGCATAAAATTACACACAGTGTGATGCTATTTAACACTGCTTAAATATGATATTCACTCTTGCCTCAACTGCAGATTGACCTACTGAGGTCAGTGAATCAAAGGTTAAGGTCACAGTTATGATAACTTAATTTCAAATGAAAAGACTAATTAAATTGGCTGTCTGTAGGACATATACATGATTGTATTATAAACATATCTTTATTTATTTCAGGTTTATATACCCACAACCATAATGTTTATACGAATAATGATAATTGTTCCGGTGTTGAATGGCAGAGAGTTCACGAGCCTCGAACCTTTGCTAAATATCTAAGTGATGCCGGTTATCGTACAGGTATGTATACTGTTGCACTTTATGTAACTTTGACGTTTTAAATGTCAAGAGACATAGCTTAGCTTAGCTTAGCTCCCATCTTAGATGAGGGGGTATATTGTTTTGCACATGTACGTCGGTCGGTCTGTCTGTCGGTCGTATGAAATGGTTTCTGTTCAATAACTCAAGAACGCTAGGATCTTTAAACTTTACATGGAGGTTGGTCAGCAACAGTAGATGACCCCTCTTGATTTTGAGGGCAGTAGGTCAAAGGTCAAGGTCACAGCGACCTTCACCATTTCTGCCTATTTGGCTGCCATGATGGCATAATTTATGTGTTTTACAAACATCTCTTGTTTAATTATAGTAGTATTAAAAATCATGAATATTTACAGTAATGTTTATTTGCAAATATATTTTGTGTTTTTGTGTTGTCTGAACACAGTTTCAGCATTATTATGGAACAATGTTGTTAGAATGCCCACAATATTGTCTCTAAATCATACAGCTAGATTCACAGTCTTTCAATTTTAAAATTAAATTTTGAAATAAAATACCATATGGGAATAATCGAACAATTTTCCTTGCAATCTGAAAAAGCCAATGATTTGTCAACAATTTACCTGTCAAATCATGCTTATGAAATTGACAGTTGCTAGGATGCAGTCAGCTGTGTTCTCATTGGTGCTGACTTTCACGCTAGGGCTCTGTTTATGGAAAGCTCTTTGAAATTACACATGGTGTCAAACATTTGGAATACTTCTATTCTGTGATGTTAAAAACCGTACATACAGTACATATTGTTTGTAGTGAATATACTCTTGTGTATTTCTATTTTCAGGATATTTTGGGAAATATTTAAATGAATATAATGGCACGTATATTCCACCTGGTTGGAGAGAGTGGGTTGGGTTATTTAAGAACTCCCAGTATTACAACTATACGTTAAACTTCAACGATCAGAAAGTGAAACACGATGATAATTATTATCGCGACTACTTTACAGACCTGATAGGCAATGATAGTGTCACGTTTCTAAAACAAAGTATTCAGTATTTCCCTACCAAGTAAGTATCAACTTAATCATCTATCTACCTTGTATATTACCTTATATGTACAAGAGACTTTCAAAAAGGGATGTTCAGGAATGTACTCATCAAGCCCAAAATAAAATCTAGCTAAAATTGAAAATGAAGTTATGATAGTTGATTGAAAAAAATATATTATCTAGTCGAGTAGCCAGACTACCGTTGTCACAATAAACAGCATATTTCATAGCCTCATGAGAAGCAATAATGCCATGTATAATTTTGTGTGCCAGGTTAGCATTTGTGGCCCTGTTTAGACCCCTGTAACTCTACCATTATGTAATTGTTTGCGTTCATAATTGTTCTGAAAGTAGAAAAAGGAATTCTCTTTCTGATGACTTATATTTTGATTTATATTGTTTAACCATGCAGGTTTTATGACAATAGCCCTGATCGTTTTTTAATGTCCCTGGTATTGAGAACTATCAACAAGTTTCAAGACCTTTCAAAGAGTTGACTTATTAACTTAAAATTTATCCTTGAGTAAATGATCAGGTACTGTATATGCATCGAAATGGTTTGACCTGCTGACGGAGAAACTTGTTGGAAAATGTCATATGTAGATGGACTGCTGAAACGAAAAAATTTTTTTCGATCAAAACAAATTTATTGCAGGCAATGTCAACAATATACCTGCATTAAGATCATAGAGTTTGTATCTTTCATAATTATACAGTTAAACTTCAATGTCTAAGACTATGTTTGGACCAGGAATCTACTTGTCAGAGGCGTCTTCTGTTGCTGGTGCGTCATCATTTTGTCAGGACTGAAGAACCTGGTTGAGTTTTCTAGGGTGTTCGAACAAAAACCATATGAGGCATTGAAGTTCTTCTTTACAGTTCCATAAATGGTAGATGTTAATTATGCAAAAGGCTTTTACGTCTCCACCTTGATGACCATTTGATACAATGTCAATATTTCTGTTTTACAGACCTGTTATGATGATGTTGAGTGTTCCAGCGCCGCATGGACCCGAGGACTCGGCACCACAGTATCAACACATGTTTGAAAATAATACATTACACAGGTAATCTAATGTTGGCATGTGTAGTATGTTCATAGCCACCACCTTAAAATGCTTGAAACCATTTCGAGGAATACAGTATATAACAGAGTCTATATTTTAAAACTGAAATATACGTTTATTTTCGTGTAAAATTTTTTAATGGTCTTATGATAAAAAGAATCCAAAACTTGTCAAAAAATAGATACTTTTATTAAACTCATTCAGGAGATATCATTAAGCTTGCCAGAGGCTTGCTGAAATATTTCCTTCACCAATTGTAATTGGATCACAAAAATAACTTAACAAGGGAGATAATTCTTGAAATTTGTCCCAAAAAGCTGCACATTAGACGAGTACACATTTTAGCGCAACTTTTAGCAGAATATTGAAGAGTGTAATGGAATAAGGGAATTAAGTATGGCTAAACAGTATAACCTCTCGAAAGGGTGCCTCTGAGGAGTGGCAACCTCAAATATTAGCGGCAACTTAAATATTCCCGATTATTATTTCAGAACACCAAGTTGGAATTACATGAACAATACAGATAAACAATGGTTGCTACAGAAAATGAAACCATTACGTCCAATAGATATAGAATTTACAGATATTTTACAGAGGAAAAGACTTCAAACTTTACAATCTGTAGATAGTCTGATGGAGAAGGTATGTTTTTTTAAAACAGTGCATATTAATACCACAGAAAACTTAAATATTTTGACTTAAGTTAAAAAATTGAGCTGCACATGATATTTCCTAAGAAACTAAGAATAACTAAGATTCTGTTACTGTAGCTCTTCTGCTAAACAATGTAAATAATTGATAATCTTGATTTTCCTGTTTAGCTGATACACTTAAAGAAATTTTGAAATTTAAAAAAAATGGTTTCAAATCCAGCATACTATATGACTGTAACCTCTGAACCTAACTGCCCCAGCTTTATTAAATGCTATATATAACCTCTGGACCTAACTGCCCCAGCTTTATTAACAGTGCAACCTCGCATGTGTCTGACTGTTGTGTATATAAAACCAAATATAACTTGGTTAGACTGTAATTCAAATATTTGTTAATTAGATGCTGTATAAATCGATATATCAGGTCGGTCACTTGTTTACAATAACATTGTGTATATAAAAATTGCAATTTCTCTTATTAATGTCTTATTTTGATACTAGACAATTATGTGTGTGTATTAGTATGCGGCTTAGTGAATAAGGTATTGGTTTTCACTGCCCTTTCTCAAATTTGAATGTTTATAAAACCATAAACATACAATGTTATGATATTGCAATGTTTAGATACAAGTGACAGACATGATTAAATGGACTATACTTCTTTTCAGATTCACTACCAGCTTCGACTTCTAGGTGAATTGGACAACACCTATATTATATACACATCTGATCATGGCTACCATTTAGGACAGTTTGGAATCGTCAAGGGGAAAGCACTCCCATATGACTTTGATATCAGAGTGCCGCTGTTTATACGAGGGCCAGGAATTCTTAGGGACACAAAGTATGTATTGTAAACCTAATATCACAATAAAGCCTATTTGTAGAAAATAAGAAAAAAAAAGAAAAAAAAGTTAAGTTTTCGAGAGCCTTATTCAGCCGTTCAGCAACCCTTTGACAGTTAACTTAGGAAAAAGCCAGCTTGAAACTGTAGCCATGCAGACACTCTGCCGGTTTCACGGGGTGCTTGGCAACACAGTGAAGCTGCTGACAGAGATTCTACATTTTGTTTAAAGCTTACATTGTTTGCCTTAAGGCGGTGTATGTTCCATAGAAATCAGAATAGAAATAAAATACTTATGGCTGTTTTTTGTTTCCAAAGTGAAGCAAATTTCGTCTTGGACCAGTAGCCAAAAGTTATATGGTTTTGTTACACTGTTATTGCATGCCTATTTTTTCATATATTTCCAGGATACCTAATGTTGTTGGTAATGTCGACATAGCACCTACAATTCTGGATATGGCTGGTATCCCAATACCAGATCACATGGACGGGCGATCATTGTTGAAACTTATAAAAATGCATAAACATACACTAAAGTAAGTTCAAATTGTCATTTTTAGCAGTTCACTTTCATAGAGATGAACTGGCATTCATTACATTTTCCCTTAGGTCAATCTTATGAAAACCCAGGTTTTTATCTAACCTGCTTTAAATTTTCTGCTAATTTTGTACCCCACTAAAAGAACATCTGGAATTTCCTTTATTTCTCTGGCCACAGCCTTCCTTCATTTGTTCTGTAAGGTACAGAATATTGTTTCTATGGTACCGAAAATTCCGATGTTATAAGAATCAGCTGCGTTTTGAACTTGTCAAGTTGAAAATCTTATTATTATGAGTCTTGATGGACATGTGGATACTTCATTGAAAAAACAAAACAAACTATTTTTGGGTTTATATTGTACATTTAGGTATATTTTTCAGTTTACAAGGAGATTTTGTGAAAACTAGAAGACCATGGAGAGACTCATACCTGATTGAAAGAGGGTAAATATATCAATACAATTTTATACGTCAGTATTGACAAAAAATTGTACTGTAAACTGAGAAATCATTTCAGGTGATTTAGTTTGCAGAGTTTGCGAATGGTAGAATTTCGTAGAATTAAGTTGCCGTGAAAGTGCTAAAAACATTATTAATAATATAGACACTGCAGGAAACTTTAAATGCGAAAATTTATAGTTGTAAACATTCCCACGTCATCATCAGCAAAACGCGAAAGTTAGTATTTGCGAAAGTAAATTGGTTTACAGTAATTATATTTTCCCATATAGAAAGTGTAGAGAGTTACTCAGATTTTTTCAGTAGCCAATGAAGCAATACTTTTAACATATTGGGAGGCTGCTTTGCATTTGCATGTTTACTGTAAAATAATTATTTTCGAAGAGCTGAATTTTCGTTGATTTCGTTGTTGAACTTGACCATATAATCCTCACGATTAATCAACCTCTCAAAGTCAGTCATGGGTTAACCCTATCATGTTCGGTACCCCATGAATTTACGACCCCAGGAATATGCATTTTTTATAAAAATCCATGAACTTTAATACTCATGAAAATATGTGATTTAATGTTAGTTGATTTGTATGCCTACCACCTATGGTTGGAGAGGGCATATAGAATTTTCCTTGTCTGTCCGTCAGTCCGTCTGTCAAATGATGACATTTTGCTTGTGTTGCTCATAACTACAGTCATGAAACTTCATAGGAATATTTTAAAATTAGCATGTTGGTTAGGCACCTAGATATATTAATTCATATGTATCAACTAATAGTAGAGTTAAGGCCCTTGATTGTTATTAAAATGCAAGTACTCAAGTAGGGTAGTCAGAAGTATTTCTAGTTTTAGATATCTTTTCAAATGTATTGTTGCTGTTCTGTCTGTTTATAGCTCACCTGTAACATAGTGACAAGGGTACAGTTTTATCAAAGCACTTACGGAAAACTTAAAGTTACGTTTAAATTTAAATTCTTAATTATTCTTTAAAACTTACATATTGAAAACAGATGTGGTTTGTAGGAGCTCGTTAACTGAAGCATAATTGATATTAAACAACGTTTTATCACAAATGCATATGTTAAAGAATTATAAAGAATTTAAATTTGAACGTAATTCTACGGTTTCCGTAAGTGCTTTGATAAAACAGTTCCAAGGTGAGCTTTTGTGATCACTCTTTGTCCATCATCCGTCCGTGTGTGCATCAACAATTCACTTGGCCAATTGTTTTCAAACTTAACAACAGAGATCCGTTTATGGTCCTCTAATGGATTCCTTAAAATAATTTGGATTACGTCAAAAAAACGTGGCCGCCAGGGGTTGGGGGTCTTATTCCTATACAGTCTAACTTGTACTAGCGACCACGCGTATTAAGCGACCTTTGTTTTAAACGACCTGTTTAAACTCCTCCCGATCGCATTTGTTCTATTTTCCTATTGTATTAAGCGACTTTTGTCTAACGCGACCAACGACCACTATTTATGCACTATAATTGATTGGTCAAATTTCATTTAGCGACCGAAAAAAATATAAAAAAACACTGGTCGTCTGTAGTGACATGTTGTTAATTACTTTATATCTCGTCATAAATCATTGTTTGTTCACAGTTCAGAGTTTGTCTTTTGTTAACTGGACCTCAATTAACAGCATTGATAATCACCATTGTGTCGGCAGAGCATGACATACAGATGCTTTTTAATCCGATTACGCATATTATTACGGATTAATTGTTGTATCTTTTACTGCAATCAGCTTGTTGTCACCATCCATTTAAAATGGGTTAAAACCAGGTCTATTCTGTTTTTTGTTCTTCGAATGTAAGCAAAACTGACTTACATTAATTGAATTGTGTAATATATGAGTAAGTTTATTAAAATGGATAAGTTGAAATGTTTATGAAGAAGACGCATACAAGTATAAACTTATTTATACACTAATGTTTCTTAATTGAAGTTGAATAGTATTCGCAGAGCCTAAAATCGTAAATTTGTTAATTACAGTCTATGTTTATACCATTTGCGTTAAACGACCATTCCGTTAAGCGACCGTTTTCAGACCTTCCCAAGGGTGGTCGCTTAATACAAGTTAGACTGTATAGCTATATAGTTAAGTTTTGAAAATCTTTTTTTCGAAACCACTGGTCAGATTTAAAAATAATTTTACACACATGTTCCTTGGTTGTGCACAGGGGAATGATACAGGGACAAGATATCTTGTGTATTTGAACTGTTTGAATTGTTTTTATTTCCAGGAAGGTTACAAAGAAGTTATCAAAATCCATAACACGGGAACAAGATCAAAAGATTTTCAACGAGTATGAAGATGCTCTCTTGCCATATGCTAACTCTAAACTTCGACGAACACTTCGTATATGTAAGGACCCTAACAACCACCCACCCTGTAAACAAGATCAGGTAACTATACATGATGGTTGGTGTGACATATCCTGTAAAACTGAAAATTTTTGCGGGTCGAAAAGTTATATATACATAAATTTTGAATTTCAGATATAAACTTCAGTTTAACCTGTGTAGCGCAACACCTTTTGGGAGCTGCAAATACAGTCAGAACTCGATATAACGACATCCGATATACTGACAAATTCATTATACTGACATCATATTTGGGAACAAAAGTATTAAAACGCTCTTTGTATCAATTCAGTATACTGACATATTTGTTACAACGACATTTTTCTTGGAAACGAACAGCGTCATTGTATCGAGTTCTGACTGTATTGGCTGTTGCTTAGAGGTTGTTGCTCTATAGAGGTTAAATTTATTGTAAATTAAGGCCAAAGGAAATTTGAAAGTGTTGTTGTAGAGAGGTTGTTGTTATACAGAGGGCTGTTCTGGAAATGTTATACTGTATAAGCTTGCTGAAATATACTACTCAAACTTTGCTAAGGGCCAAGAAATCATTTTTGATGTCCGTCTCCCGTTAAATGTACAAAACAGATAAAGAAAACGTCGTGCAATTAATAAAATATCATCTTTTCTGCTGCTAAATTTCGAAAGTTGATGTCTTACATTTGATACAAATTTCCAAAATGACGTCGTTTTCCAGGTGTCAGATAAGCCCTATTAGTGGGAACCAAAGTGGCTACATTAAAATGGAATTTTTTATCCCGTTTTTTCACCATATCTTGTAAGACCCAAAATGCCAAGAAAATGACCAAATTCTGTTACTACAGAGGCTTAAATGCAGCACAACATTGCAATGGGGTTTGGCTTATCAGCACTTAGACATTAAATTTTGAAGTAATCTTTATTGGTTTACAATATTGCAGATGTAGCATTATGTTTCTGAAAATTCTACCTGTCAATCTTATTCAATTTGCAAAATATTCAAATGGAAAATGTCTTGGCCCTTATCAAATTTTGAGTAGTATATAAGTGATTTCTTCAAAGCATTCTTTATAGTCTTTATTAGTATAATTATTTATTATTATTATTTTTGATTGACTGTATGCTGCATCTGAAAAATACATAATAATGATCAGTATACATAATTTTATCCTGAATACCAAAGGGAGCGGTGGCCTTGAGGTAGGGCGCGTGCTTCGGGATCGAGAGGTCCCGGGTTCAACCCCCGTCTGGATCACTGCTTAATTTCTCTGAGCACGAATAACCCACATGCTCCACTCAACCAAGGTGTAAATTGGTACCTGTGAGGGCTGTGTCTGAACATGTTCGATAGTCCTGGGCGCCGAAGATCGATGTTGGCTGCACACCCACCAGGAGAGAAATAGTCTCTCCAGGGAGACTCAAACGCAGGTTTCCATAGGTAGCCCAATGACCAGGGGAAGTTTAAATGTCAAAGGGTGGCTGAACGGCTGAACTGCTGAAAGCAGCCCTAGAAAATTGGTAACTTCTTAACTTTTATCTATTTTTCCTTTTAGAAATGGGTTTGTTTTAGGGACCATCGTGATCGCAAAAGGATTAAGAAATGTCGAAACTATAACAGAACAGTAGATGCGGAGGAAGAGAATGGGTTTCAGAAAGACTCACCTTACAGCCTGCCGTTCAAGTACGCTAATCAGCTAGTAACATCATCGTCTGCTACACAGAAATGTGACTGTAGTAACAACAAGTATAGAACGTTTCCGTCTGATAAAGAATTACATGAGCAATATTTTAGATCAAACACAAAAGATAAAGGTTTGTTTATAGTAATTTTTTACTGAATTATAATTATTGCTTGTCGCGGGGTCATCGATCTGTACGTATGTCTGTTATTAGGAGACTATTCAATTCAATCTGTATGACTTATTGCGATAAATGGAGGTTGACTACCCGCGGCCTTCATTCAGAGGCTGTGGGTATTATTGGATGCATTAAGCGATTTGGCTATGGAGGAGCATGCAACAATGAATCAATGCCTGATTGGCTAATGTGTCTGGTCTGGCTTACAAATTCAAATTTATTTAATGGAAGAATTTTGTATGAATGTTGTGAACCAGACTAATTCAATTTTTATTCAGATCGATCATGTTGCACTGACTAATGTGATCAATTTCAGTCTAGCAATACCACGTGACTTTTGGCTACAGTTACAAGAAGAAATTTGTAAACATTGGAACACAAATATAGCCATAAGTATTTTATTTCTTCATCGATTTATATGAAATATATCGCACGCTAAGGAGACAATTATTTGCTTTCCATGAAATATAAAATCTTTTTCAGCGGCTGTGCCGTTTTGTCCATTACCTTGTGAAACCGTGGAACGTTTAGGTTTCACAGTGTAATGGAAAAATCGGTAATACTGCTGAAAAAGATATTATATTTCATGGAAAGCAAATACTTATCCTCTTAGCGTGGCGTGTATTTTATAGAAATCGAAGAAGAAATAAAATACTTATGGCTATATTTGTGTTCCAATGTTTACAAATTTCTACTTGTAACTGTAGCAAAATGCCACGTGGTATTGCTACCCTGAATTTGGCTTTCATGAATGAATGGTGTTTTCGACTGCTTGGACTGTTACTTAAACTGGTCTCGCTTATTCGGAATCACGCTAGGGTGTCTGCTTCATTACAATTAATATGGAGTGTCTTATACCACTGTATATGAACTGTTACAGACACATTGATTAGGTAAGATTAACTGGTAATAAAGCCAGTAAATTATCTGGCTGCGGAAAACTGTTTAGTTTATACTAATTTATTTAAGGTCGATTGTGAAACAAGTTTTTCAAACTTATATTTATCACTCTTGACACCTCATTCCTGATGTTATCCATCGCCACGAGGGTATGAGAGAAGAGGAGCCAGTTTCCTTTTTATGCCGAGTGTCTAGCAAGGGAATTTCTGGTACCATTTTTATTTCGTCTTTGGTATGACACGGCCAGGGATCGAACCCCGAGACCTCCCGCTCTCGAAGCGAACGCTCAACCACTAGGTTATCGAGGAGGCTGTTTGACTTGTACACTGTGATATTGCTATGTTACATTTCAGGCTATGGTATGAGATTGTACCGGAATAAAAGATCTATTAGTAGTGAAGAGTTTGAGTTAAGAAGAAAATTAATTGGTGATTATTTTAATTTATTATTTTATGTTTTGGTTAATTTTGAGTATTATGATTTAGTGACATCCTCACTTGGAGATTACAACAGCTCAAAATGAGGACTGAAAGGCAATGAACCATGGGATCGTTTTTTATATAGCAAAAAGATAATATTATAAAAAGTCAGACAGGGAAAACAGCACTCAACTTAACCAGCCAAGCACAGAAAACATTAAAAACACACAAATCACAATGCCCAACTGAACCAACCGAGCATAGGAACATAAAACACATACAAGGCACAATGCCTGACTAAACAAGCAAAGATCCGCCCAAGTCCAAGCTGTCGAAAAGTATAATAAATTATTACTTGCTGAATGACCCAGTTTCCACAGCAAAATGACTATAACGCCTAGTTTTAGCTGTTAGAAATCCTAAAACGAAGAAGTGCCCAACACACTGCCAACCAAGAAAATTAATCAGCCCAACTGTTAAAAAGCTGAATAGAAAAGTTTCAGCAAACAAACTTAGTATAAAGCTTAAACATCTTGAAAAAGTGTGGGGCACATATCTCTCATAACTTGAAGAATAACCCTCGTAAGTTAAACGTTAACTGTACTACATGCCTAAACATTTTTTTACTGTCACTTAAGGTAATAGTAAATTTTAACAGTATTTTTCAAATAGTTTAAAGTCACATTATTTCTCCCAAAATTTTTTTCCTGATCATCCAGTAAATAGAGTTAATACAAAGAATTAGGATGTTTTTCACAAATGACCTTGAATTGATGACAGAATGTCAGCTATATCTGTCGAAATAGTATACCAAAAATTACATTAATTTTTTAATAAAATGTATGGATGACAAAATACTAATTTTGCAAGAGTTGCTCCCCTTAGACTTTACATTATGCATTTAATGTTTACATTTCATTATTTTGTTTACAAACCAACTGGAGGCTTTATTTCGTTGTATTCAATCTTATTGTGTTTTCCACCTTTATGACTCAACTAAAGTGCTCAAAATGCATCCTTTTGCAGAAAGGTTGCGAAGTTATTGCTTTTTGAAAATTGCCATTTAGGCCTAATGGGACTTTAATGTTAAAATTCAAAGCTTTGTGGATAACAGTAAAAATGTTTTACAGCTCAGCAGTTGGAAATCAACAAACAGAGATGTAGATTTTATCCAAACGATACGTTTGCGTGTGATAAAGATTTAACCAAAGATCCAGAAAAATGGCAAAGTCACAAAATACAACTTGACGAAATGATTGAAGAAACAAGGAAACGACTGAAAAATCTGAAGGTTTGCCATTTTAACTGTGTTTTCTTCTGTTTTATCAAATTTTGATTGTTTGGAGTGGGAGGATAGTGCATGTTTTAACGAAAGCATTTATTTCTTCAAATTGAAATTTATTGTGTACAGTGAGCATAGCATCATAGCATTAAAGAAAGTTAAGTTACCAGTTTTCAGGGCTGATTTCAGCAATTCAACTGTTCTTCCACCCTGTGACTCTTAACTTATCCTGGTCATTGGGCTGCTTAAGGAAACCTTGGTTCCAGTCTCCCAGGTGAGAATATGTCTCTCCTGGTTATAAAACGTAATGATTTTTGCATATTCTTTAAATATACATTTTGCAGACATAAACTTTGTATGAGTTTTTTTGCTGATTTATGGTCAATTCCAAAAGGTATTCTCAGGGCCCCCATTCGAAAAACCCACAAAATAAACCCACATTTATTAATGACATTTTTGTGCCCCCACACTTATTTTTAAGTGGGGGTATATGGCATTGGTGTTGTCCATCCGTCCTTCTGTACGTAGCGCAAAACTTGTTAGTTATAGTGGTTATCTTTATTAATCAGAAAATCAGAAAGAATATGAAGAAACAGAGGAAGTATTTGAACAAGTATGAGGATACCAATGAGTCTGATGATGAGTCATCGTATGGTAATTATTATCCTACGAGCGTGTTTGATGCCGGGAATGATATACCTGATAGTGAAGAAGATTGCGATTGTGATGATGAAGCTAACGGTTTCGAAATACCTGATAGTATTCAAGCGTAAGTTGGTTTATACATTATAATATTCAAGCGTAAGTTGGTTTATACTATTCCACCGAGATAATATTCAAGCGTAAGTTGGTTTATACAATTCCACCCTGATAGTATTCAAGCGTAAGTTGGTTTGTACTTTTCCACCCTGATAGTATTCAAGCGTAAGTTGGTTTGTACTTTTCCACTCTGATAGTATTCAAGCGTAAGTTGGTTTATACAATTCCACCCTGATAGTATTCAAGCGTAAGTTGGTTTGTACTTTTCCACCCTGATAGTATTCAAGCGTAAGTTGGTTTATACATTATAATATTCAAGCGTAAGTTGGTTTATACTATTCCACCGAGATAATATTCAAGCGTAAGTTGGTTTATACAATTCCACCCTGATAGTATTCAAGCGTAAGTTGGTTTGTACTTTTCCACCCTGATAGTATTCAAGCGTAAGTTGGTTTGTACTTTTCCACTCTGATAGTATTCAAGGGTATTAGTAGGTTTGTACTTTTCCACCGTGATGAAATACCTGAAAGTAGTCAGGTGTAAGTTGGTTTATACAATTCTACCCTGATAGTATTCAAGCATAAGTTGGTTTATACTATCCCACGCTGATTCATGAAGGTTTTATAAAAGCCGAAACATTGGTCTGAAGTAAAACTGATAAAATCAATCTGCTTCCATTGTGTGGCTATATTACACTTTGGTGTTTTAGGTGATAATTCCATTCTGTATAAGTGAATATTTTAGCAGGTTGAAAAATTAGCAAATTTAGCATTCTGAAATATTAGAATTTATATTTCTTCATAACGTTGTTTAACCCTGTTTTACCCATCATGTCCATTTTAAAAAAATAATTGTGTTCACAATCCTGGTATCCCATATCAGCGTGCTTAGTTTTAAGAGGTTCTTATTATTTGGAATTTATTGCGGTGGTATATCGCTGGCTTAGAATGAGAAGGTCGTAAGTTTAAAAACAGTACTTTGAGAAAACAAGAAATAGCTGTCTGAAAACTACTCTTTACTTATGGAAAAAAAGCTTTTTCAACTTCAGTTTGGTCAATGTGACCTGTTTCAATTTTCATGAAAATAGGCTCACAAGAAGCGCCTGGAGATGCAGATTTCAAATATTTATGAGTCTTATAAGGTCATAGGTAGCACTTACAACCTTCTCATTCCAAGGCAGCGATATATTAAAGTTTAGTTTTATTTTACTCTTCAGTTATGGTAGGAATGAGATAGGCGACGAAGCAGAGTCGAGTGAAATAGATGACTTTTTTATGTCGGGTTCTAAAATGCCGGGTAAGAAGAGGAATTGTAACATGGATGATCTGAAGTGTACGACACATCATAATGATCATTGGAAAACACCACCATACTGGACCAGTAAGTTGTTGACTTTCATCTCCTACCTATACCATACCCTCATCAGGGTAGCCCCGATCTCCCAAAGCATCTCGCGTAGAAATCTCAACTCAAATTGAGATTTTACTAAAATCAGAGTTGGAATTAGAGATAAATCTGAAGCTTCAGCTCTTAACATTTTACTGTAATAAACTCAGAATAACATTTCTGAGTGATGCTAACTTTGAGTCCAACCCCTCTTTGAAATTGACATGAAGACACATGGCAATATTTGAGATGAGATCTTGCTCAGATTGAGATGCTTAGGGAGATCGGGGCCTGGTATTTATAAAGCATCTTAAGTTAGTGGAAAACTTTAATACTTTGACATAATAATAATATCTCCATACTTTTTGCAAATTAACGAATATTAACCAATTTTTCCTTAGTGATTATTGTTCCTTCCTACATAATGCTTACAAACTATGTGGGCAATTAATAATCTTGATTGTATTATTTAGTTGAAAAGCTAAAGGAAATTTGAAGATTTTAAGAAAATTTATAAATGCCGATCCAGGAAAGAGGTATTGGGAGTGATCATTTTTGCTTGTTTCCGAATGACAGAGACAGGTTTTAGGTGCATGATCATTCATTTTTCCCTGCCAAATTAGCTAATAACCTCCCATTTTGCCTCCTTCTTTGAGGGAAGAGGCAGTTGTGTAAAACATAGAATCCAAGTGGGATTTCCTCTTTCCAAATAGAGTCCTTGGTTGTTTAACGAGCCCATTATACAGCACCAATACATACTAGACTTATTTATGGTTGCCAACCAGTTCATGACTACATTAAGTTGGGTAAGAAAAACTGAAAAACATTTCAACCAGGAACCAATCGGAACGGTCCGTACGGCATTTTTACAGGATAAAATACCTCGGATGTATCAACGCAGAAGAAAATGGGCCGAAGAAAATAGACTGTAACTTATCAGCAGCGGAAATATCAAAAGATGTTTTATTGATTAAACAATACAATTTCGCTACACTCCTTGAGCATAACACGCAGCTACGCACCGCTTGCTTGATGGGTGTGTATTCCATTGAAGCACTGTTTAAATCTGTCATGATGACGTCATGACGAAAGACGTTAAAAAATGGCGACGTTCTATTTACACCCGAGAGATGATTCGTAGAGATTGTCCGAGGTGTCCCGATTGACCAGGAACTTCTTGATCTGTCAGCAAGAGTTACAACTCTATAGTGACTTATTGCCCTTTATGTAATTTCCTTGAACAAAAACTACAATACCCGGGATTGTCAATTTGTGTTGGGACTTGGGCAGTTCACTTCTTATTCGATTAATAGTATGTGTTGGGCATTCTTAAGCCTTATAATTGTGGTATGTGATGTTTTTATGTGTACTGTGCTTGGCTGGTTAAGTTGATTCGCAGCTGCCTTCCCTGTCTGACTTTATATTATCTTTTTGCTAATGGTGTTTATATTGTATTGCAGGTGGGAACTTCTGTTACTGTACGAACGCTATCACCAACACTTACTGGTGTATGCGTACAGTCAACGAGACACATAACTTCCTATATTGTGAATTCATTGACAGTTTCCTGAGTTTTTATGATTTTACAAAGGACCCACATCAGGTATGTAACTCTGTGATACTTCTATTATCACCCCACCACTTCAAAGAAGAGGGGTATGACACAGTCAATGTGTCAGTAGTGGTAGACCAAATATAATTATTTCTCCAACACAGTTATACTATAGGAGATATTGACACACTGTTTTTTGGTTATAAACCACTAAATGCATATGCGGACCAAAATCGGATACACTCAAATAGTCCTTCTGTTTACCTGGAAATAATGATATGCCTTGATAAAATTGAACTAGAATCATCTTATTGAGTTTGAAGGTATTGTATACATTTAGACTTTGTGACCATTGACTTTAACATGATATATTCTGGGGCTGACAATGGTCACTCTACATTGAGCTAAAGAACAATTTTATTTAGTGGTTTGTGACCTTTTGTGTGCAAGACATCAGTCTGTTTGGATTTTGGTCACAAAGTTAGTCCTCCCTTGTTTTTCTTTACCATTAGACAGATTTCAATGAAAGTTGACATGAATAGTTGGTACTAAGCCTAGTTGTGCATAGCTATGAATTTTAGTTCAAATGAGTATTGCACAAGTGGGAGACATGTGTGTTTGCTGTCAGTGGCCAAAGGGACATTTAATGTTACATGAATGTCTCTCGATATTTGTATCTTTAATGCATAAGCCATTCGATAACCTTCATCAGTCAGTCAGAAGCATTGATCTTAGGACTTGCAATGAATATTACACAAAGATGAAAAGTATTGAAAGGGAGGTAAATCATTAACTGGCAAAAAGGAAGACATTATTCTGTACATGCAAGCTTGTCTCTCATTTTCCTATTGATGATTTACCTGCTTTTGTTTATCCTACACTTTATTTACATACATTGTACGTGTATTTTCTATATTTTTTCAGTTGAAGAATATTATAAAAACATTGGATTATGGGATTTTACGCGAGTTACACGAAGATTTAATGGAACTACGACGATGTCAAGGTTGGAAACAATGTAACAGAAATAAAAATGACGGTTAGTACTTGTTATATAATAGTTTTTCTCCTCGAACTGTAGGTTCATTCAATTTTGATATGAGCCTGCATGCATATTGAAAATGTGTGTCCAGCATAGAAAACATGAAACACATGCATACATATCAGGTCATCACTTCAAAGAAATTGGTGCATTTAAAGCCTTAAGAAAAGTCGCTCGCAGGCAGTTTTGCTATTCTTCAGGCTATTCTTACTGGCCCGTAAGAATAGCCACTGCCTATTCTTTTACGACTGTCAGCCATTTCTCCTATCCCTTCTGCGCAGGTACCTGTAACTTAAACTCACCTATTACATTCTATACACTTTGATTTTCCGTAATTAATTGAGCGTTTGTTTTGTGTATTTTGCAGAAATTCTAGAAAAGAAGCGTCGTCGTCGCCGACGAATCCGACATCATTGATGATTAGTGATAGAATAAACGTCTTTAGATTAAAATTTTTGTGTTCAATTTGTGATCAACTGGTGTATAATCACAGGTAACGGTATCATTGAAAAAGAATTTAAAAAAAGAAAACTTTTTTTTTTAAATTTATTAATGTTATTTAACTATATACATCAATTTTTGTAAAATAATCTTCATCAATGATGCAGTTACCTGTATGTGTAATTACAATGTGAATAAATATTTGTTATTTGTTACATACTTTTATCGGTGGTGGAACTTGTCCGATCGGGCAAGTCAGTTATTACTCTATGTACTTGCCTACTTAGTTTTGCTTTGAAACTTGCCCGATCGGGCAATAGAAATGCCCACTTTTGTAAAAGTAATATGTTGATAACATACATGCCAGATCTCCTGCATCATGCCTGAGTCTCCTGCATTTGAGACTCGACTCATGCATGATCCGAGGCAAATTGATCAAATCTCACTCATTTCTTGGATATACTGGAACCTAACATTTTTTGTTTACATTATGAAAATGATTACAATATTAGTTTGAGTTGTTTCATGAAGCATGCATGATATTGCCATAGAAGTAAAGTAAGTGAACACTGCATACAAAGTTCATTAATTTAAGTTTAAAATCTCTCTCATTTTAATGAAATCTCCTGCATTTCCATCACCAATCTCACGCAAAGGGGTCTGCGAAACATGGCATGTATGTGATAAGAATATTTGACGAAGCAATAATCTAAACACATGTTTCATATCACAAAGGGTATATCTAAAATCCTACCGTTCAAATTTCCTTTGAATTGTCTAGATTCTGAGATATTTAGCCTATAAAAAGCTACCATTTTGACCAGTCTAAATTCGTTGTGGTAACTTAAGTTTCTACTATTAAAAAATGAGTACTTGCCCGATCAAGAAATTTAACTTGCCTGAACAGGAAAGAGAACATAAAATACTTAATATCTCAGAATCTACACAATTCAAAGAAAATTTGAACGGGTGAATTTTAGATATACTCGTTGCGATATGAAACATGAGTTTAGATTATCGCTATGTCAAGTATTACTGTTTCAAAAGTGGGTGTTTCTATTGGCCGATCGGGCAATTTCACATCAAAATTTGCACGATCGAGCAAGTAAATAGGGGAATCACCACCTTGGCTGATCAGGCAAGTTCCTCCACTATTAATGTGAAACAAGTGTTGCAAATACTTGGACATTATATTTATGAAAATAATCTATTTTAGCCAACAAACATGGCAAATTCTTGGCTCATAATTATGTCTATGTTACTGAAAAGTGCAATCCTGCACGAAACTAGTTTAACGACCAAGCGCTGCGCCGAGACATTGTGTAGCCAGTACCAAACCTTCTTTGCTATGTGAATACTAGTACAGTATTCCACTAGCTTCTTAATCGGAAGGGTCATTTTGATACTTTGCCATTTTGCCATTTTATATGATTTTAAGAGAAAATGACCCTTCAAACCAAAATCTTGAGGGTCAACTGTGACTTTTTGAAAATTTCAAGGGTCAAATGGAACCCCTGCTAGTATTATCTAATAAGGATATTTAATCATTTGTACACCCGAAAGGTGGCTGAAAACTTAGTATTTGATGAAATTTTAGAAACAATTAATAAATGCCATGGAAATACATGTATAATGGTCACAAGCTGTAACTATAAGTTTGGGAGCTTGTGAATCAAACTATGCCATTATTTCTGGCATTAAAATATGTTTTTTACTATTGCAATACTATTGATATTGCTGAAAGTACTATTGCGATACTATTGTATTGCTGGGAACTATTGCGATACTATTGCAATAGTTATTGCCAAGATTTGAAAACCAGATATTAACTTGAAAATGCAAGTTCGCACTGTGTAAGATATCACTTTGTTGTACAACATACTAATCTACTATTTGTGGAAATGATTCAAAATTGATTGGACAGAAATAGATCAATAAATGTTAACTAAATACTGCAATGTTGGTCCTTTGTGGCAGTTTAGATGCGTAGGGTTATTTAAAATTAGTTTTGTAACGAGAACGGAAGCTGTTTTAAATTAATAATAAACTTTATTCATAAAAAGGAAACTATCGTAACTATCGATAGTTGAGCTAACTATCGGCGATAGTTATTGGATCGAGACTTTTACTATCAATCCATTCCTATCGGGACACTCGGGATCGCAATGCATCGATATTTCGATCCATCGGCCCACCCCTAGTTTTTGGTGGGTCGTCTGATTATTTTGTGTCATTGGAAGTGCATTGGATGTGCATTGGATGTGCTTTGGATGCATTTTAACTGTGCATTAAAACAAACCTTTCAGCTACGCATCTTAATTGTTAAAAAGACCAATTGAAGAATTATTAACCAGTGTAGGAGGCTTTAAAGGTGCTGCCTCACAGATTGGGCTAAAATATTTGTATATCGTGATTTTCCAAACTTACCAAGTATTGATGTAATAGAAAGCCACTGACGGTTGCTTTATGAAAGATTTGTTGCAAATAAGCAATTTTAACTCTCGATATCACCCTCTGAGTATTTTTTTCTTGAAAAAATAGGGCTAAGTTTCCTTCCAACATGCTTTGTGAATTATGTAATTCACACATGATCGAACTGTAACATCAACAAACTACAGCTTAAACATCAGTGAGGTATTGGCTTCTTCCATTCGTTTTCATCAAATGCAAACAAATATTTCAGGCAATTTAAGTAATAGTAGTGTTTATTCTAAAGGGTATTAATTTTTATGTAAAAATACTAAATAACTACAAAATGCCGAAGTTTTTCAAGTTATTTTAGATGTCAGTGTGGTTGTTTATGGGATATACAGGCAACTATACCAAAATTATGCGAATATTTGACAATTTTATTTTATTTTTGCAATACACCAATATGTGAGGCAGTCCCTTTAATACATGTTGTATAATTTGGTTAAGTTTTATAATCACTGTTCAAGTTGTATGTATGTGTGTCATTTCATGTGAACAAAAAATTGAGCCAGTAAAGTGTAGCATAGGTTTCATTTGTTGGTTTCCATAGGAGACTGAAGCATATTTCTGCTTAATTGTCTGTCTGTCCGTCCGTCAATATGTACATTGGACATTCATTTCCCACAATTCCCAGTAGTATGTATGTATGTAATTTTTAAGCCTTTTGGTCAAGGATAACCCATGAAAGTGCAAGCACTTATTTCCAATGGGGGTCCTGTGTTTTTGCTGAAGGGACACTAGTAGAAGAAAGAGTTGTGATACAAGGAATCCGAGTGTGTTACCCTAGCTCGTTCCGAATAGACTCATTGGTTCTTTAACGTGCCCGGTGTATAGCACCGATACACGCGAGACTACCTCTGGGTTTCCTACCAGTTCATTTCTAGTTGGTTGGGAAACACTGAAAAGCGTTTCAGAAATGACCAAGTGTCCCGGCCGAGATTCCAACTAGGGACCTCTCGATCTGACAGTAGTCAAGCGCGTTATCCACTCGACCACCATGCCACCCTACGACAGAGCAGAAAGAAGCCTATGAAACGTAATCAGATTCTTCCACTTTAACTGGTGTAAGATAGGTTTTCAGCTCATGTAAGAAACTCCTATCTTACATTAGCAACATCAATCTTACATGAGCGACCACCTCACATGATTTCATTCCGACCTTAGTTTAGAGATTTACGTGTTAATGACAATATGAAGCTAATGAAGACGAATACCAAAAGGCTCTATACCATTTAAAAAGCATATTCTTGAGCATAACATAACAGTGTACGCTTTATTTACGTTATTATTAATGATTGTTTGAATGAGAACGTACGGCAAACAGCACGTTTTGATGACGTCATGTTGACGCCATAAAAGCTTAATAATGTTATAAAGTCCCATTTTCTCAATTATGTCGGAGATAAATAATCCATCATGAGACAGTCGATGTAGGATAAAGATATCTCACCCTCAGGGTCGGATAACATAAACATTTTATAATTTAATAACATAATCAGAGTCTTCACTTCAAAGGGCAGATAATTATACTGATATGAATAATGTTGTGATTTATTGATAAATAAGAATATAACCTACATTTGGAGCCAATGAAAATGCCGATTTTTTGGCAGTTAAATAAAAAAATTTAAAATCATTATAAAATTGCTCTCAACATACGTGACATCATGTATTGGTGCAAATTTCAAAATGCAGGATGTTATATTCTTAGCCAGTTAGAACATTTTACGTAAATTTTTAATGACTTAAAAGGACTCAGTTTGCTTTGCTTGCTCTGCCCTTATTAGGAATTAAAAATTAACTTAATAAGTTCTAACCATTACATCTTGCACATATTTCTGGTGATGAATAATTAAGCATTTATCTGTTTTACCAATTTCCTTACAAGTTTACATGAACAGAGATTATTAATATTGACTACTTGCATGACTAATTTGCCATAAGACCCCAGTGTCGGGGGTTAAAAATTTGAGTAGGTAAGGGAAAACAATGTGGGCAAGTATTTTAGGTCACATGACTTTTATGTACCTCTTTGTCAAGTTTGTGATCCGTGGCCCCTGGTCAAGTCTGGTTGTGCTTTGGATTTATATCTCTAAATCTAAATCTTAATCCAGAATAATTGAACAAATTGTCTAGTTAAAAATGGCATATCTTGAAGCTGTGTGTATATATGTGTGCTTTTGCTGAAAGCAACCTGTTTATATATATTGTATTGTTACTTCATGATTTAATGATAATATAAATATACATTGCAACCTCTGAAGAGCGCCCCTTTCTTGAGCAACAACCTCTCTAGAGTGGCCCTCTCTTAAGCAACAACCTTTTTAGAGTGGCCCTCTCTGGAGCAACAACCTCTTTTTCAAAAGCATCAGTTTCATGCAGAAAAATTTCACTTTTGATTTGACCTCCCAGTAACAATAACTTCTAAACATAACCTTAATCTGGCTACATATAGAGGTGTTTGCTCTGTAGAGGTTTCACTGTACTAGTTAATAGGAGACGTTTTTGTTGGATCAGGTAGGGGGTTTAATGATTCAGTGATGATGGTATTGTTTTATCATAGCACTTTAAGAAATTGTAAATTTACGTCCAAATTTTATTAAAGGGATATGGAATATTAACAATGATTCAGTTTATGATCTCATACAAAAGGTATCTGTCCCCTATGTCTAGTTGTAAAAACATTACGGGGAGTTTAAATTTTTACGTAAGTGCTTTGATAAAACAGTACCAAGAGGTACAGACTACCACAGGCCTAAGAAATTATATCACAAAATACAGAATTTTGAAATTCCCCATCTTCCCGTCATTACTATAATTATATAATCTCAAAATACAGAGTTTTGAAATTCCCCATCTTCCCGTCATTACTATATATAATCTCAAAATACAGAGTTTTGAAATTCCCCATCTTCCCGTCATTACTATATATAATCTATTATATATAGTAATGACGCGAAGATGTGGAATTTCAATACAGAGTTTTGAAATTCCCCATCTTCCCGTCATTAATTACTATATATAATCTATTATATATAGTAATGACGGGAAGATGGGGAATTTCAAAACTCTGTTATATATAGTAATTAATGACGGGAAGATGGGGAATTTCAAAACTCTGTATTTTGTGATATAATTTCTTAGGCCTGTGAGACTACCAGTAGATGGTCATGGACCAATCAAAGGACTGGATGGCTTGATGCTTGTAAAGCATACAATATTTTGTCTGTTGAGTGTAACTTATTAGACAAGTTGTTTTGTTGTATGAGGGCCGTTCAATATATTCGTAGACTATCGTAAATATGATGTAGTATGTATTTCTCATGTCATTTGGCCAGAGTTTATTAAGTTTTTGTTACTCAGACATTTTTGAGAAAATGGTCCACAGGAGGAGGGAAAAAAATAAAAATAAAAACTCCCAAAATGTTGTTGATAGTGGGTTGTAGTTAATGACGGTTCATTATTGAAAGCAACAATGTTAGTTCTAACAGCAAATTTATCTTATAACAAATACAGTGTACCTGTATCATTGATAATTGAATTTTAAAAAATCTACAGAAATTTAATAACATGTTAATTTTATTTAAAAATAAATTTCAGTTAGATATTTTTTCAATGATACCTATGGCACAGTGGTAAATGAGAGCACTATAGCTACTTATCTTTAGTAAAATATTGAAATACATAATAAAACAAGGTGTATAGTAACATTACCATCAAAATATGTGATATAAAAAATTTGTACATTTGTACAATTTTAGATTTCCAATATTTTTTTTTTGAAAATGCCAAAAAACAGGGCAGGAGGGTCCGAGTAACAAAAAATCAAAGAACTCTGGCCTACGAACCCTGAATCTACGAATTTATTGAATGACCCTCGTACAAGTTAAATGTTGGATATTAATGCTGTTTATATATTTTTTCATGTTATGAAGGTCCTATAAATTTGTTCTATACCTGAAGAATACTGCTGCCCTTACATAATTATAATACCTTTAAATTCCTGTAGTAATTTAAGAAATAATGAATACGTAGCTATGTTTTGTTGCGTAATAGAATATAGGCACGTGTTTGGATGCGTAGTAATTAAATCACGAGTGCCTATATTTTATAACACAACAAAGCACATCTCCTATTTATTATTTCGATTCTTACATCGCCAATGCTTTACCATTTATAGCACAACAAGACAGGTTGACGTCAAACTATTTTCTTTCCTAGGAACGTTACCGTCACCGTTACGTCATTTGTCATACTATATGATGATCAATCAGCTATATTTTATCGCGGTAATAAAATATGGTAAGCTCAATATACGCAAAGAAAGCAAATCTCACGTGCTTTGTTAGAATTTAGAAAATTGCAATCTATCTTAATATTTTTTTTTTTACTCTGATTGATACAGTTACCTGTGATTCTGACCAAAATAAATGGCAATACTTATTGGAGGCGGAGGGCGTCAACAATGAATATACAGAATTATAGAACAATTTTATAAGACCTTTATAGCTTGGATGAAAGGTAAATAAGTCTGTCAACATTTTTATGTCCATGTTGACGGACCTGTTTTACTTTCAACCTGCACATTGTAGAAGCGTATTGTACTGAATCTCGATATGTTGAAATGTATTGTTACAAATATGTATAGAATTGATTTGGACATGAATACATACATGTAGTAATGCACCAGTCAATATATTGTCCGCCCGGGGGGATACAGGGGGAATTAGACAGACAAACTTATCGACTCCGAGTCCCGGGGAATAGACTTTGATCCGGGAATTTTGACAATGTAAAAGACGACAGTGATACTTTAATTCGTGTTTTTATTAAAGTACCTGGATGAAAAACTATGCCCCACGGTGAGGATTTAAACAGTAAGCATTGTCTCCAGGGTGGAGATTTAGACATAAAAAAATTGGTTATGTCTAATTCCCCCTGGGTTGTCTGCTGCCCTCCCCGGCGGGCAAAATATTGACTGGTTCATAATTAAATCGTATCCAATTAACAGAGTAATCGTTCCGACCTAATATGCACTTTGATTGAAAACTTTTTTTTGTGGAATTTCTTAGCACAATAGACTTGTATTGTTTTTCTGTTGTTTTAATATATAAAACTATTTGCAATTGTTTAGTAGATCTAATACAATATATAATGTAATGTAATTAATTATTTGTTTGGAACTTTTGATGAAGATATGTGAAAAAATAAAAAAATATGTTAGTGTTCAGGTTGCCTTGCCTTGCTATAATTTTTTTATTGTGACGTCACAATGTTCTTGCTGATGTCACATATTTAACCAAGCCGTCGAGCGTAAAGGACAATAAATAGTCACAGATCAATGGCATTTCATTAAGATTAACACCTAACTTGGAAAATCTGTGCGATAGCTCAAAGATGACTTGACCAACATGTATGGGGATTCTTTACACTCTAAATGAGTGTTCTACACGTGATTTCGTTGTTTATGTGATTGAAGTGACTCTGCCATACTGACGCCATGGTAAAACAAGTAATTAAGAATTGCGAGCAATACAGAAGTCCCCTACCGGTTTGAGGCCATTTTCAATGTTTCTGTTGCCATAGCACACAATTTTTGTCAGAATCAAAATATTTTAGACGTGCATAATCCCCTTATTGCCCCCTATCCACATACCAAGTTTCATAAGCCTAGCATGGAAACTGTTTAAGTTATGTCAGGATCCAGATTGTTTGACGGACGGACGGACGGACGGAGGGCAAACCTATAGTCCCCTCCGGTCAAAAACCGGTAGGGGACTAATAAGCAATTATAAACAGAAGAATTGGGACAGAGTTAAGGACACTCATCCTTAATTTCTGAGAAATACGAGACATAGCCTAGTTCTGAACAATGTGTTACTGGCAAAATCTAAGATCAGTATAGACTTCAAAACAGTAAATCTTTGATTCCATTTGAAAGGAGTTCTTTAGAAATTGCCCCCTAAACTTGTTAGGTCGTGCAAGCTTCCTTCTTCACCGGGATGATGCTACCGTGTAAGCCAACCGCCATTTTTTCGTAGTTTTAAGTCCAATAACGCATCGAGGCATTTTCTATTCCACCTTACATTCCAGAGTTGGCTATTTATGACTTATTTCTGTGAATCAATCGTATACATGGACCCGGATATGAGTCCAGAAAGGAGCTAGGTGTTGCTCTAACGGTGTGGCTTGGAATGACGTCACGTGACGGTCAGTGTCACGCGCCAATTGCACGTATAAAACTACAAAAATGTATGTTGTTAGTGCATTCGGTCGGAGATACCCTACTCCGAATAATGCTAATTTGCTTTAGAGCCTTGCTGACAAAACACAGTTCCTAGATGAAAAGTCCTCGTTTATATTGATCACCCCTCGTACGTGCACTATAATCTAATGTATAAAATGTGTCTACTCATGTGTTGGAGTTTGCATAGGAGAACAAAACAGACAAGTTAGCTGGTGTAGTTGGCGCTTCAGAGGCAGTGAATATAACATGACATTGTAAGGTCAACGAAGTTAAAATGAACAAAAACATTACAGTACAATTACCAATAATGGATGATGAAGACGATTAAGACACGTAGTAAGTCATCGCAAGATGTAATGGCCAGGACGTGCAGGTATGATCATTGTCATCAAAAATATGTGTGACGCTCGGAGAGTTTAATATGGATACATGTATTTGTTTAGCCATGATCATCAAAGAATAGTTGACCTTTTTGAGATCTGGACCCATATTTTCTAAAGGATCACTGCATCAAAGGACATTGACATAGACACATTAAAATGTACCTTTCGTTGAACACCCAGATACATTGAGAACCGTTTCAAGTTTATACAACGATTAGTCTCTCATGCAATATACATTATTAGCTGGCCATAGGTGATGATATTAACAGTAAGTCTTTGTTAATGTAACTTTGTTTCCCGAACCTACGTTGATTAACAGGGTTCCATGTAGCACATCTACTGTTGATCGATCTAAATATCTGAGCGTTAAACAAGGTATAATTATATCGCTGGCTTAATTATAATTAGAAGGTCGTAAGTGCGACCTAACAAGAGACATACTATGCATTTGAGATACATTTCATTTAAGTATATGTGTTGAGTAAGTAGTTATGAGACAAGTCCTATTACATTTGTATTTCTGGATCACCCCTCGTACATAAAAAATATAATATTAAGTCAGACAGCACTCGGCTTAACCAGCCAAGCACAGAAAACATAAAAAACATAATGCACAATGCCCACCTGAACCAACCGAGCACATAGAACATACAGGGCACAATGTCCACCAAAATAAACAATGATCCTTCCATGTCCAAGCTGTCGAAATTCTAAATGAACCAATTTCAGCAATTAAAAAGCTGAATGACCTAGTTCCAACAGTTAAATGGCCGAAATACCTAGTTTTAGCTGTCAGAAGTCCTAAAAAGTAGAAAAATGTCAAGGTTTCAGCTAAATGACCTAGTTTCAGCAATAAAATAGCTCAACGCCCAGTCGGATAACACAGTTTCAACATTTGAACTTTAACATCAACTCGCCCCCTTCTTTATTATCCATATCAATTGTTACATGCTTAATTCTTAAGCGTTAATAGTTGTAATTCCTCATTCAACATATAACCACACATCGAGCTAATCTAGGCTACTTTCGCTTAGACTAACTCAATGATGTGATTGGCTTAAACACTTTCAATTATCATTACATTTGTTTACGTTCTAGATATGCTTTCATAATTAAGTAAGCAAAATAATAATATATGTGTCTTGTTTCATGTATATGTTTGAAAATTATAATTATAATAACCACTTTTATAATTACAGATACATTGTACATTGAACTATGTGAAACAACCATTACTATGTTCGTTCATATGTTTAAATAGACTATCTACTCTTGTTGTTATGACCTTCCTGGTCCCAATGGTAACTTTGAAGTTTGTGTAGCTTGTAATACAAAATTATAATCAATACAAAAGTTAACAAACAAAGATTGTGTTGTAAATGGGCTTTTAATAAAGCCAGTAAAAACAATGTAACATATATACAAGCAAAGATATAACCACTTAAAAACAGTATCATAACATCATACAAGTAAAATATCAATTTTGTATTCTCTGGGCACAAAATTACGCCGTATATTGTTCTCTCTTTTCAGCATAGTATACAGTTTATGTCAAAGTATTTCAATTACCGAATGTTAAGATAGTCTTTGCATAAGCGCTAGAGCTTTATTGTAATTTATTTTTATGAGCTATTAAAATCAAATTTACCAAACTAAAAAAAACACAGTCTCAACGAGTCAAACGTACCAGCCAGACGGCATGCCCGAATATGCCGAGCGCGGTGTCAAACCAGTAGAACGACCCAGTTCCAATAAGCCGAATGTCCCCAGCCGAATGAACCACAATAAACAGTTAGTACTGACAGACAGTGCTTAGATTCAGAGAAAGAATCGGAAAAATGTAATCCTAATGACGTGTGGCGATTTCGCATACGATTATAAATAACTGGCGAATACAGATTAGCGGAAACACTTTAACGTTGACGAGTCATCCTTACAGCATTACCTTCATCTGAACGTAATCATTGGATGATCAGATATAATGCAACGTGTGTAGTCTATATAATTCTTGTTCGGAAACATAAAACAACATATATTTTGGGATAGATATTGTACTATTGTACTAGTTTTTCGTCAAAAGTGTCTTCTTACAAGAGTTATTGTACAGTTTGGTGACATATTTTTTTGAATGGAATGAGGGGGCGTGTTTTGGATTGTTTAACTGTTACTTAAAAAATATTTATTCATAAAATATAATCTGCAGCAACTGGTAAGGTCGAAAGCTTATTATTTACGTGTTTGGTGTTTTAAAAAAGAGACATACAGACTGTAAATAGACATTTATTTCGTGTCAAATCACGATAATCATGAGTGTTAAAATGTCATTAACGCGTCGGATTCTGGTATGTAGCGTGGTGGTATTGTTACACACAGTGACCTGGGTTCAAACCCAGAAGAAGGACATTCATCTGTTACAGTTGTTGCCAATGACAGGTCAAGGTTGGATAGGGGGACCAGCATGTATGCCCGGAATTATGCTGGCTATAGATGACGTCAATAACAACGACAACATTCTGCGAGATTTTGTCGTTCATCTTACATGGAAGGATAGTCAGGTAATGTAATTCAAGTACATGCAAAAATCACAGGAACTTGCATAATAAAAAAAAAATGAAACAAAAATTCAATACTGAGAGCTTGTATTGGTAGGCCTAGATCTACTGATTTTTTGTTTTCATTTTTTTCCAAAAGTATAGTTTGATATGTTGTTTTCGTATTTCATAATATAAAGGGCGTTCAAGTATAAAGTGAAACTCATCCTCTAATTTGTTACATTTAATTGACATTTTATTTCTGATCTAGGGATTTTCAATGGTTTGTGCCATCGGCCTGTTTCAATTTCTAGACGATGACTAGATGTTCTAAGTCTGCATATTGCAGTATTAAATTTTCTGATATTAACAATATTTAAATATGGTTTGAAACCAAAATTTGCAAATAATACTCTTGAGTTCAAATATTTTTATATATAAACTATTGGGAGTTTCCAACTCCTTGAAAGAGCCATACATTGTTAAAACCAAGCCTTTCTAAGATTAATTTTACATTTGAAGCCCAGTTGGTTTTGTCAGGATGTATTTGCATATCATTTAGCATCATGTTATATATACATTTTATATACCTATTTTCAGAACTATTGACAATTTTCAACCAAAATCGTATTATAAAATTATTTTGAGTTTGGGTTCTTACTCCTAGAAGTTGTTTGCAGAATTGAAGGTGAACTTTTTCAATTTGTGTTGCATCTAAAAATAGGAGATATCAATTTATCAAACCGGTTATTTATAATTCTAGTAAAAAGTTTGCCAAATGTACTTAATAAGGTTATTCCCCGGTAGTATTGGACTTCTTTAATTTTTTTGAAACACGAAACTTTCCCTTTCGTCAGCAGACTGCCGAACGATGTCAGGTCTCGAAAGTGTCGTCTGATTTTTATTATAATAATTATATTTTGCAACAGTTAATTAAAACCACGACCCCCAAACCCGGGGATTTTTACTTTTGATTTTTCAAACCGCTGGTAAAACCCCTACCCCAGGGCCATAATGAAGCTTAACCCCTGAAAATTACACTTTAATCAACATCTTTAGCCAAATATATATTAAGACAAGTCAAGAACTTCCTAGGATGGGAAAAACATATACGTGTACATGTATGTGCAAAATGCACTAATTTTGTCTTTCTGTGCCATTTTTTCGCCATTTTCATTGAAAAGGGACACGATACCAGAAGAATCATGGAAACACGTCAATTATTTCTTATTCTATATTTACTCTACTTTCATGTATGTGCCATGAAAATGTAAACACTTTTTTAGTATTAGAATGTTTTATCCGCGAAGATAATTGCGTTTCTTTTACGCAATTCGACTGCGGTTTTTATTATAAAGGGTGACAATAATGACGTCATAGCGCCAAAAGTAGTACCGCGACCTGTCGTTTTTATTTCATTTTTGGATTTAGTACACTTTTATTAACAAAATTAGCAATAAAAATTATATTTGTCATCGATGTCGTTTTTAAGATACGGGCAATTTTTCGGAAAGTCTTGTAAACAATTAGTGAATTTTCTTATCAATACCAAAAGTGTATAAGGATGTTTGAATATTATGTGTTTGTACATTTAAACTCATGGTCGTGATTTTAATACGAATTCTAACATAGCACGTGAAATTTGCCTTCTTTGCGTATTTGAGCTTACCATATTTTATTACCGCGATAAAATATAGCTGATTGATAACGTCACGTTTGACGTCATATAGAATGACAAATGACGTAACGTTGACGGTAACGTTCCTAGGAAAGAAAGTAGTTTGACGTCAACCTGTCTTGTTATGCTATAAGTGGTAAAGCATTGGCGATGTTAGAATCGAAATAATAAATAGGAGTTGTGCTTTGTTGTGATATAAAATATAGGCACTCGTTTGAATGCGTACATTAAATCACTCGTGCTACGCACTCGTGATTTAATTACTACGCATCCAAACACGTGCCTATATTTTATTACTCAACAAAACATAGCTACGTATTCATTATTTCTTAAACATTATCGATTTTAATGCAAACATGAATACATGTTGCGAAATATCGGGAATTTTTGTCATTTATGATATATGCTAAACTATAATTATGCCACGTCCTTAAGCAAAGCTCGACTTTCTGCTGGGATTTGATATATTCTGGACAAGAAACTTGTGATAATAATATTCATGCATGAAGGTCGATTATCAGATCAACTTGTTTGAACTATACATGAACTAATAGTCTAAGAGCTGAGGGCGATTTATTCAAAAAAGAATTGTCCAAATCTGTAACTTACACCAAAGTTAGTCATATGATCGAAGATTCAGAAAATCCATTTCTTACAAATTTTCTCGTTTTACGCATCAGAATCCAAGATGGCGTCCAACATAGCCGCCATTGTCACGCGAAATTGATACCAAACGCTTATTTGAACCTGAATTGTATTGTTTGTTCACACACCTATGTCTTGTATTGTCTTAATATGATGAAAGCCGAATCAGAGAGATAATTTTACAGTAAAACCTCGTTATCTCGAGGACCCACCGGGACAAGCCAAATGCTCGAGTTAAGCCAGGTGCTCGAAATATCCGAAGTCTATGATGAATTGTTGTTATGACTAAGTGTAACTGTGTTTATAATGAAAATGTCGGGACTTCGAAATTTTGCTCGAATTCTGCCGGTTGCTCTTATAATTGTTGCTCGTATTACCGGTTTTACTGTAGTTATTTGGAAGCAAATTTTGACATATTTGAAAACATAAATGTTTTGTTACAGTGTGACGCAGGTATGGCCGTGTATCAGATGTTTGAGGCGTTCCAGGACTATTCACCATTTGTAATGTTATTGGCGGATGGATGTTCTACTGCGTCAGAATCTACGGCACAAGTCTCACATTTATGGAATCTTACACAGGTTTGTAGCAGAGTCCATGTATTTACAGTACAATACAGTGAAGTTCCGCTAATAAGACCAGTCAAAAAGGTGGTCTTAATAGCGAATCGGTCTTAATAGCGGACCTTTTTTGTTCTAAATTTAATACTTTGGGACCTTAAACTGGCAAAAATATGCATGATTTCAAAATAATCAAAGTGGTCTTATTAGCGGAACTTTACTTTGTAACAACAACAAAAATACCAAAAGTGTATAAGGATGTTTGAATAATATGTGTTTGATTACTTGAAGAAGCCTTCTGTGCGAAACGTCGTATTCTAATGAATATACATTAAATGTTATTTGTGTTTAGTGGTTTCTTTCTATTTTTCATGTACAATAACATATCACTTAAATACGCGAATATGAAAAGGCGGATGAATGTTCTACTGCGTCAGAAGTTATTGACCAATTAGGCTCAGATAAAATCGAATGGCTACGTCCAACGACTGTCTCAGTCGAAATTACAAAAGAAAAAGAACAAAATAAGACTTGTTTTCAAGCGTCTCGAAGGTGGCCTTATTGTTGAGGGTTTACATAACAACAACATCGTCTTATACGTGTATTTGACTTGCATGGTCCGTGAAATGTACTTTCATGGCACACACTGACTGTGATCGGGCAACGCGATCGCGAGTGAAGCCGTTTGTCAAGCGTTTGCTAAAAATTACGACATAACCTACTTGAGTGCAAGTGATGACATGATCAAATTAAATTCCTCCACCCATTCTAGTACATGTAATTTATTTACAAAACGTGACTACAGGTATACTTTGGTTGGGTCAATATGAAACACGCGGCTATGAAAGGTTTCAGAAAATGGAGAAACTATAGCGATATAAAACTAAATATTTATTGTCCTTTCAAGTATTCGTAGGCATAATGTATGATTTAGTTTGGTCGCCTTATATTTTTTCCGTTTTAACACGTTTAATGGTTAATTGGAAGCGCTGTTTTGCCATTTTTTCGCAAAGTTGACACGTTCTTATGTTTACGCAAGAATGTGTTAATTAAGTATGGAACAAGGTCGCACAGGAATTGTGTAATGTTTGGGAAATAATTTCTGTTCTATTCAGTAGCACATTATATTTGCGTATATATATTGTACTTATAAAATTTGTCAAGGCACCGATGGTTTTTGGTAGGCGAATCCTCGCAAAGGTAGCATTGTCTATTTTGTAATGCCAACTGAGCGCCTTTAGGCAAAACAATGAATATCCGCATTCAAGTAGTTCCAGAAACTGTCAACATTTTCAATACGGCTACATATGTTTCTCGAAACAATTAAACTGGTTTACTTAAACCAGCAACATGCTTAAACTACGCCATACTTGTAAAATATCTTAGGGAAAGATAGTCATGCAGGGCTGCCAGAATGCGGAAACGTTTGGTCATTTTTTCCTTTCAATGTACATTTGTAAACATTTAATCGTTTTCTATGGAGCCATATAACTGCCACCACTTAACTTTAAGATTTCATGAAAACCTTCGTAAAAATTATGGGATATTTCATGAAAAAATATAATTATCATGAAGACAGATCAATTATCTTAACACGAAATTCTGCTTGTTAGTGCTCTGAACTGACACTACATAAAGATGATGCTTTCACAAACTAAATAAGTTTTTCATGAGAGCATAAAAATGTTTCGCAAAACGTAAAGATGTTTTGGTGAAAATAATCGACTTTCATGAAAACTTTCGCGAAACGTAAAAATGTCTTCGTGAAAAATAATACACATTCGTGAAAAGTTAATTGGTTTCTTAAAAATAATAACAGGAATGTTGTGGCAAATCGAAGCAGTAACTGGCTTTTTTTCACGTTAAGATATTTATCTTGCATTCATGATATTTTTCTGTTTTCATGAAATCCCTCGTTAATTTCACGAAAAACTTCATGAAAATTAAAATTTAAGTGGTGGCAGTTATATGGCTCCGTAGTTCCATAGTGCACGCTTTTATCCTAACATTATTTTGTAATATGTCATTGTATATAATGAAAATGACCAGGCTTCAACTCATCACTTTGGTGTGTTTTTTGCTCCCATTGTGTCGTGTAATTGAGGATTCTGATGTTTTCATGTTTTCTGTGCTCAATTGGTTAAGTTGCTGCCTTCCGTGTCCGACTTGCTATTGAGTCTTGTATGTTTTTATGTTTTATATGCTCGGCTGGTTAAGCTGAGTGCTGCCTTCCTTGTCCGACTTGCTATTGTTCCTTGTTAGTTTTTTATGTTTTATGTGCTCGGATGGTTAAGTCTGGGACGAATATACTTATATGGTCCCTGGTTAAGTTGAGTGCTTTGGTGTTTTGTTTTCTTCCATGAAGACTAGCTATTATATGTTATTATACGAGTATGTTCACAGTCGTGTTCCTTGTATTTCCAGCTTTCGTTCGGCTCCACATCGCCAATTCTATCCAACAGGAATAGATTTCCTAAATTCTTCCGGATGGCGCCACCAGAGCAAAAACAAAATATTGCAATAACTGTTCTGATGAAAGAATTTAACTGGAAAAGAGTTGCAACTATTAACCAGGCTATCGAATTCTTCTCAGTGGTAAGACTATTTGTTACGTCAAATCAATCGTGAAAGCTCGGCCATTTCCGTTTGTCTCCCGTAAATATACGAGCGCGTGCAATGCATGTTGCAATGCATAAAGTCCGAGTTGATCAGAATCTGTCATATAGTGCGTAAAAATAACTTGATCCTGGAACATTCTGATAGTATAATTCAACAATTACATTGTAATTTCCTTTCTATAAAATCACTTCGGCGATTGTTTTCATTAGCGGGTAGTATTGCATAACGTAAAACGCGGTTTTGTCGCGGACATTGATATATTCCGCATCAATCTGATTAAAATCATATCCTCAAAAATATTATATTAAGTCAGACAGGGAAGGCAGCACTCAACTAAACCAACCGAGCACAGAAAACATTAAAACACACAAGGCACAATGCCCAACTGAACCAACCGAGCACAGGAAACATTAAAAACACACAAAGCACTATGCCAAACTGAACCAACCGAGCACAGAAAACATTAAAACACACAAGACACAATGACCAACTGAACCAGCCGAGCACAGAAAACATTAAAAACACACAAAGCGCTATGCCCAACTGAACCAACCGAGCACAGGAAACATTAAAAACACACAAAGCACTATGCCCAACTGAACCAACCGAGCACAGGAAACATTAAAAACACACAAAGCACTATGCCCAACTGAACCAACCGAGCACAGGAAACATTAAAAACACACAAAGCACTATGCCCAACTGAACCCACCGAGCACAGGAAACATAAACCCGCTACGCTATGCCGTATTAAGGAAGATTAAGTACTTTAGTCAGATTGATTCCGCACTATAAGCTTATTATATTTTCATGCATAAAGGTCGTGGATCACGTTAATTTGTACGTACTATAATAGCCGCGATGATTAAAATGTCATGGAAGGTCAATGAA
Organism: Spisula solida; assembly: GCA_947247005.1. NCBI lineage: Eukaryota > Metazoa > Mollusca > Bivalvia > Venerida > Mactridae > Spisula > Spisula solida. The sequence goes on along the minus strand of OX365960.1, from coordinate 22,082,904 downwards.
TGCATTCATGGCAGTTTCAACCCGATGGCTGTTTTTGAAAAGAGAGAACTTTTATAATATATGCCATGCAATGCTACCCACATGATTGCCACTCTGGTCCCAATCTCCCGAAGCATCTAAAGTAAAAATCTCCACTCAAATTGAGATTTTGCTCAAGTCAAGAGTATAAATATGAGATCATTCGTAAGTTTTATGCTCAAAATATTTACTGTAATAAACTCAGAACAATGTATCTGTTTTGTGGTTCCAACTTTCGGAGTCTTGTCTCCCATGGACATTATCTCAAAAAAACTGATGACAGTATTTGAGATTTATCTCAACTCAGATTGAGATGCTTCGGGAGATCGGGGCCAGATTGTTGATATGTTTGTTATATGCCTGATGACCATCAACTGATTTTGAACAGGCATTTTGTATATCGACCGGAGGTCGATCTGGTACATATTAGATACGTCATGAGTTGTCTTTGGAGATCAATATTTCTTAAACGAGTCTAGAAAGCACAGGTACTTATTAATTTGTTTTCGTGACGAGAGTTTAAGTACTGATGACCCCTAAGACAAAGAGTCGTGTTTTTTTATCACATTACCATAGTTACCGAGTCAAAACACGGACGTCACGCATTTGTTATCACATGTGTTGGAGAACATTGGTCCGTCGTTTGTTCTCACATGGAAGATCACGATATATATTTCATAAAATAATAAAAAAATCCAATTTATTACAAATGTTTTTAGGAGAAGAAAATGACATACATGCATTAAAATTTATATTACAAATGTATAGTAAAAAGGGGCGTGGTTTCAATCTCTTTGTTATGAAACACGCTAAGCTTATTTCCACCGTATTTCATTTTAAAAAATAATGGAGTTTGTGAGTCTCACAAAATGTATGTTTTATGTGTCAAAATCTGTATTTCATCTACAAAACCCTCTTGCAGATCTAAACTGTTCTGTTATATTTACCGTTAAACTTTAGGTTATTTTGTTGTTTTAACAAAACAAGTGGCATATATAAAGCAACCTCAAAAATATGTAACTACAGCAAATTATATAAAGTAAATGATAACGAAAATTTGAACGATGAGTCGTTATTACTTATATTTTACAATTACTATCCTATTGAGTGACTAGAAATAAGTATAATTGTATCAAGCGAATTAGGTGAAATCACGGATGCTTACGGATAATACTGCATTCCGACGGATTGGAAGTGGGTGTCATTTAGATAAACGATGTAACATCAGGCAAACGGAAACACCATGTCATGTCTGATGTGAATAACGGATCACAACTAGATAGATAATGGAAAAATCAGTTTCAAGATTCAGTCATTTTGTATGATGCGGACATTAGGTTAAATGATATCGTACTTGAAATGGCTCAATTAAACATATACGTGCATATAACCAAAGAATATTCTTTGATATAATGTAATGTAATTGGTTTGTAGTTCCTAACGAACCTTATAAAAGCAAAGGGATGTTGGATTCTGATCACCTTGGCCTTTATGCATTGCAATAATCGGAGACACACGGATATGGCCGTACTTTCACGATTAATTGCTTTTGCTAAGTTACTCCCCACACGTTCCTTTATGCTACGGTCACAAAGCTCGTGCGATATCCGTACGAATTTACCAACTCATACGAGTCCACAATGTTTGGAATCCTAACGGTTTTTTTACATTCGTAACGTCTGGTCACAGCTCGTACGGACCACGTACGATTTATAGAGATGCCATCGTACGATATCCGTACGGGCATCGTAATATGAATACGGCATGGTACGGGGCTTGCAAGGAGCCCGACCGTACATCGCACGATGCTCGTAGATCAATCGAAGCTCACAGAAACTTGTACGCTGAGTCGAATTTTACCAAGTTCGTACGGAGTCCGTGCGGGCATCGTAAACTCGTAAGAGCATCGTACGGATTTTTTTAAATCGTTGATAACTGTGGAGCTCGGTGAAAATGTTTCACCGAGCTCCGAGTTGTCTACGAGCTCGTAGAGAATTTTGGAGTAGAGGGATCGCAAGGAAGCTGTCCTCGCCCATTTTTTGTATTATTATATTATGTAAGATGATTATTATGGTTGATATTTCATATCATGTACATGCATGCAAGGATAAAGGCATAATTGTCCCTTGAAAGACTCTGAAGTTCAGGCAATTTCGCCATAACGTTTTGAATAGTACAATGGGTATATGTGTCTCATGTGCATCACACCAAATGTATAGCATTATCGAAAAAATAAATGAATGCATTAGGAATTCAAGGCTAAACGTATACATGCAGAAGAATAGACAATGGTTTAATGTGTACTCATAAGTTCTGTGAACGAGAATCGCGGTAATAACAATATCATACACTGAGCATGTGCGGTCCAGGCCCCAATCTCCCGAGGCATCTCAAGTAGAAATCTCAACTCAAATTGAGATTTTGCTCAAGTCAAGATATTTTGAGAGTTTTTATTATTGAAAAGAGTAATCTCAATGAAGCAAAATGCAAAAGAAATTTTGTTAGTATCTTAATTTTTAAGGAAGTTACAGCTGTTTTGTAGAGGCCATATTTAGAACCTTTTTGCGTGACGGCGCAAACGTCATTCAAACGTTATTCGACGTCGTTGTTGCAAGTACTTTATCAAGACAGCATTTGACCAATTCATGACACAAATTGTTCAAAATGGTATCAAAGTTTTGGAATGATGTTATAAGTATTTAAAGTATACATCCAAATTGTAAATGTTCACATTTAAAGAAAGACTACTACTGTTTTAAACAAATAGCTCTTCGTTGTTTTCAATCAGAGAACTTGTCTGAAATTGGTCACCATAGCAACGAAGTAGGTGATTTCGACATAATTCATAATAAATTTTAAAGCTAAGATATAGTAATATATGGATAAATGGCTTAAAATTGAATCTATAGATATGTCATTTTTTCTTATTTGAAAGCTTTTTTAAAACCTTGTTACATGCAGTAATTACATAATGTCATTATAGCAGGTTTTCCTGGAGACTGGCTAATATATGTTAAGTAAACATCAGGAATAAAACGAACATGTTGCTAAATAGAGGTTGATGCTCAAAGAAGGGATGCTCAAAGAAGGGTTGCTCTTGAGTAGTCTGTGTGCATTACAGTATATGTATGCTTCCATCGTTGATGGGGATATATTGCTGTGTACATGTCGGTCGGAATATGTGTATGTCTAGACCAAATGGTTTCCATTCAATAACCCAAGAACGCTATTTCCTAGGATCTTCAAACTACACGGAGGTTGGTCATCAACAGAAGATGACCCCTACTGATTTTAAGGTTAGTAGGTCAAAGGTCAAGGTCACTGTGGCCTTTACAATTTCTGACTATTGGGCTGACATGGGGACATACGTGTTTTACAAACATCTCTTGTCAATAGTGGACTTTGGTTACAAGGGATCTGTAACACAGGGCCCGATCTTCCGAGACATCTCAAGTATAAATCTCAACTCAACTTGAGATTTTGCTTAACTCAGAGTCTGGATATCAGATAAATATGAAGCTCGAAATCTCGAAATTTTAGTGTAATAAACTCAGAATAATGTTTCTGTAATGCTATACAATGTACCAATTTAGAGTAATGTACACTTTCGCATGGAAAATATCTCAAACGAAAGGTGACATATTTGTGTTGAAATTGAGCTCCGATTGAGATGTTTCGGGAGATCGGGCCAGATGTGCCGTCTGTATATGAACTATGTGGTTTTGTTTTACCAGGTTATTGACGATTTCGTGAAGAAAGTCAAGGGGAAAGATATAAGGATAATATCACAGGAGATATTTATGAATGATCCAGAGATGCGAGTAAAGAACTTACAAGTGTGTATAATCCGTATAGTTTCCGTTATTTAGTCCGATCAGGAAAGTTAATCATATCACAGGAACTTGCGTAATAAAAAAAAATGAAAAAAAAAGAAAAAAAAATCACTACTGTAGAGCCAGTATTATATCTCAATACAAATAAATATACCAGATTTATATAGCGCCATTTTCATGCGAACGCACGCTCAAAGGCACTTTACCCAGGTTGCAGCCACCAGGGCGCAGGTGCATCCTCTACCAGTGCAGATACAGCATGATCTGACCAGAGGGACAGACTGAGAGAAAGCCCCTGAAGGGAGAGAGAAACATTAGATACAGGCATGTCCGGCGCTGCAGAGGTGCGCCTAGCTCTTATTTCGAATAGACAGCCTGGTTCTTTAATGTGTCCGGTGTATAGCACCGATACACAGCTTCCTGGCACTTCCAGATACTTTGCAGACCACACGGCTAGATATAGCGGGAAATATTATAAATATTTTAGAAATGTCAAGTTCCGATGCCAGGGATTGAACCCACTCTCGACCTTATATAAGCATAATTTAACTGCTTAGAAATTGTCTATATTTATAATCCCGGTTCTATGTTTTCATAAGCGAGAACTCAGAAGTATCCCGAAGACGCTCGATGTGTTACAAGTACCAAAACAAATCCAAATGGCCGATTTTGCACGATTTGCTCGCGGAAATTTATATATTCATTACTAGAAGCTTGTAATATATTCATGCATAAAGGTCAGGATCGTACAAATTATCCGTGCTATAGCACCAAAACAAATCCAAAGGGCCGATTTTGCACGATTTGCTCGCGGAAATTTATATATTCAACACTAGCAGCTTTTTATTTTTATTATATTCATGCATAAAATCAAATTCTCTGAGATATATCTAATTTTTATAATACGTTCATTTTAGACGCATGATGCCAGGGTGATCATAATCAGCATGTATGAAGATAAAGCTAGGCAGGTCCTTTGTAAGGTGAGATACTGAACTAATCAAATTCAAGAACTAACGTATGATAAAAAATGCTTATACAAAATAATAAAAATCATGGACATAGAAAATGACAGGGAAGGCCACAGGTAACTGGACTATAGATAAAGAGTAAAAAAAAATGTTTTTGGAAAATTATATACATGTATTTTACACACACAAATATTTTTTTCTCTCGTAATCAATGATACAGTGGGGAAGGCAGCACTCAATATAAATCGCCGAGCACAGAAAACATACAAACATTACTTACTACAAGTACACTGCACTTTGCCCAACACACAACTGAACGAGAAAATGAACTTAACCACTGAAAGTCCAAGTTTCAGCTGTCACAAATTCGAAAGTCCATGCCCCAGCTGTCGGAAAAGCTGAACAACCTAGTATCAGCTGTAAAAAGGCTGAAAGACTTGGTTTCAGCTGTAAAAAATGCTGAATGACATAATTTAGCTGTCAAAATGTCCTCAAAAGTTTTAAGTAAAACAGTAAATGGTGAATCACTGCATCCCCTTAAATAATGTTTGATGGTAGCAAACAAAAATAGTGTAATAATCATTCTATGCCTCGGAAAGATGTTCTGTTCCCGAACTTCAAGATTGAGCTGACTTGCATATTTTTTTCTGAAAACATTTTGTTCATTCTTGTAGGCTTTTAAAATTGGTCTTTATGGGCCAAAAATCGTTTGGTTACTCCCTGGGTGGTATAGTAGTGGATTTTGGAAAACGGGTCTTGACAAGATTGAGTGTACAGCGGATGAAATGAAGGCTGTTATAGATGGCGCTTTCCTTACTGGACAGTTCTTCAAAAATCCAGACGGGGAGCGGGGAATAGCGAATCTTACATGTAAGTACACGCATAGGCACATGGTTTCAAAGGATAAGGCCCATTTATGGCTTATTTTGGCCATGAGTTTTACCGAAAAATAGAAATGCATCTTCCTATAAATATGTCCTATGTTTCTAACACTATCTTTCAAAAAATTAAGCATACTTTTCCAAATATAACTCGTAATATGTCGATAAATCGTCTTGAAATAGGGTATGGTTACCAAACAATGTCATTTTTAGCCATTGTTTTGGCTTTTCATGGCGTAAAACCTTCCCAAAAAACCACGATAGCACTATTGCGACACTTTTATATTTTGTACATATATGAAACCTTGAAGAACAGTGGTTATCTAAAAAGTATAAAAGTGTCCCAAGAATGCCATCAAGGTTTTTTCGGAAGGATTTATTTCATTAATACATGTAGTCGTGAAAAGGGCCAACAACTAACATTTTGGGCTAAACATGACATAAACGTCATATTCTTGGCAGTTTCTTGGCAAATTACAAGATAAATTGGGATATATACGCCCATCGTTTAGGAAATTTTAAGTTATAAGAATTATAGGACAGATGTATAGAAATATGCATTTTTATATTTTGAAAAAACAGGGCCAAATTAAGCCATTAGTGAACGTCCTTATCTGAGTCAAAATTATCTGTGTGTACCCTATATTCTCCTTATAGGGTTGACACAGATAATTTTGACTCAAATAATTTGAAACCATGTCCCTATGAATACACGTATATCACCCATTATTCAGTCAATCAGAACACATTCCCGAACATTGACGCCTTTGATTTAGTGTAACCAATGGAATTACACCAATAGTGAAAGCTCGGTCATTTCCGTTTGTTTCCGGTAAATATACCTCGTGTATAGCTCTAGAATACACCAATGAACAATCTTGAACGCTCGGTCATTTCCGTTTGTTTCCGGTAAATATACCTCGTGTATAGCTCTAGAATACACCAATGAACAATCTTGAACGCTCGGTGATTTCCGTTTGTTTCCGGTAAATATACCTCGTGTATAGCTCTAGAATACACCAACCGAGGCCTAATATTGCTTAATTCTACACGGGTGAACTGATTTAGTCACTTGGTTCCGGTATAAGACTGGATATAAGGCGGCGTTTAGGACATCAGACCTCTGCAAAGTTACATGTATTGTTGGTTGTGTGTCAACGGCAATATGATATCACTGTATTTCTATATGTACAAGTGTGGCCATTGCAGGGTTGTGTGGTTGAAAGCGAATATCATTTTCTAGACATAATTTACTTTTCTCTTCTTGGTTGAATCCTCCGTAGCTCAATAGTAAGCGCCGCTTGCCGTCTAATCTGGTGACCCGGGTTCAAATACGCGTTGAGGCTCTCATAAGGTTGCCATATTTCAGCAGAATGCTGACTGGCTAATAAATGCTATGCTCGGAATCATTGTTGAACCACAGTCATTCTCACACAACTAAATCAATATACTTCCAGCATCCGAGTTTGAAGAGAGGTTTTATTCTCATCCGGCCTATAACCCAAAATTTAAGGATTTCGATTATTGCTCCGGTCAATGTTATGACCATATTTGGGCAGCTGCAATGGCATTGAATTGTACCGTCCAGTGGTTGGAGAGGACAGGTAAGTTAGAGTGGTATATCAATTTAACATATCTATGGCAACAAACTCTTAACAACAGCCCCATAACATGTATGTGATTCCAATAAACATGAACAAAGATCTTTGATCTGGATAAGGTATAGCCTAGCTCTGTAACAAAACGATGCTTGCAAAGGGTGCTTGTCGCCATGTTGCACTTTGAACGGACGTATTTACGATGTATCTACATATAAGACATTTCAAAAAGCATTTTCATACGTAGATCTACGAGGGTCATTCAAAAAATACATAGACACCATTGCTTGTTAAACTACCTTTTAACAGATTTTCATCAAATTTGGGTAAGAGATAATGTTCTATCATTATTGGATTATGTCCGTATAGTCATGTTCATGTTCTAAATTGATTTGACTTTATTTTTGGAAAGGTCACTCAAAGACACTAGACATGTTCACGTACAAAGATTCGGACATCAATGACGTCATATTTGAGTGTATGACCAACACTTCATTGGTGGGTGTTGCCGGGAGGTTTGTTTTCAACGAAGGTGCAGATCCGAATAGAATGGTAAAAATCGAAAGGATTCAAGGTAACTACAAATGTATTATCGTACGAACTACGCATACCTGAAGATAACTATGGCTCAAATGAACAGTGGTGTGTATAAAGTGTTATTTCCATTAGATACAAAACAAATGATATTTAATCAGACAGGGAAGGCAGCACTCAACTTAACCAGCCGAGCACAGAAAACATAAAAAAGATACAATGGACAATGCCCAACACACAACTGAACGAGTAAATGATCCACGCAAGTCCCAGCTGAATGAACTAGTTTCAGCAATAAAAAAGCTGAATGCCCAATATGAATGACACAGTTTCAACAGCAAAAACGGCTGAAATACCCAGTTTTTGCTGTCAGAAGTAATAAAAAGTCGAAAAATAACGGGGTATTAAAAAGCTGAATACGATGGTTTAAGCTGAATGGCCTAGTATCAGTAATAAAATAATTGTATCCGTATCTTTGGTTTCTGTTGCAGATGATGAGAGACAATTTGTTGGTGTGTACAGGCAGGACAAGGATTCCCCATACCTGGAGCTCAAGGAGAACGCTATTAAATGGAAAGGTACTAAACTTTTTAATTTTGTTTAAACAAAGGTGTCTCGATTGTTTTTTGCAAGAATGGTATACTAAAAAAATCTGCTAATTCAGTGTTCTTATTGTATGATCATGTTAAAGAAGAATTTTTTTATGAAAACTATCTGGATGTAATACCTGCTGATTTGAGATATTGTCTTGCTCGTTTTAGAGTATCATCACATTCCTTAAGAGTTTAAACATGTAGATATGGAGCAAATAGGATAGCAAGGAACGAACGTATTTGTAATTATTGTGATACTCGTGATATAGACGATGAACTACACTTTCTTTGCAAATGTCCATGTTTTAATGATCTTCGACGAATTTACATAAATAAATATTTTTACCAATTATTATTAAGTATGTTTAAACCAATTGAATTATTAAAGTGTAATGATAAAAAAAATGTTCTCAAATTGAGTAAATTCATTAAAATTTCCTTCAACCGTAGAAATATCTTAATTAATGGGTAACTAAATATTGTAGCCAAAATTGAATTTATTTGTTATATTATAGTATGCTCATCCTCAGAAAATTGAAATGTGTATTTATGTAATTGTGTAGTGTTTAATCATGTATGTTTTGTGTATATATATGTTTGTAAATATGTTATAACGATGTACATGTTGTACAGGTTAATAAAGTATATGTTCTGTTCTTATAAACGTTGCTGTTAATTGTTCATCTATATAATGACATGGAATTGCATTACCTAATGGCATCGCGAATAATAGCATTGCGTACATTGCCTTACATTGTGTTACTTAATGACATCGCAATGCATTGACTAGTGGCATCGCATTGCATTACCTAATGGCATCGCGAATAATAGCATTGCGTACATTGCCTTACATTGTGTTACTTAATGACATCGCAATACATTGACTAGAGGCATCGCATTGCATTACCTAATGTCATCGCCTCGCATTGACTAATGGCATTGCATTATATTACCTAATGACATCGCACCGCATTACCTAATCATCTAACGATGCGATACTATTAGGTGTACTATACACTGCAATTAGTCAATGCGTTGCGATGCCATTAGGCAATACATTACAATACAATACAATACAATTAGCCAATGCAATGCGATGCCATTAGGCAATACAATACAATACAATACAATACAATGCCATTAGTCAATGCGATGCGATTAGGTAATGAGATGCAATAACATTAGTCAATACAATGCGATGTCACTAGGTTATGTAATGCAATGTCATTAGTCAATGCGATCGATTAGGTAATCCGATACAATGCCATTTGTCAATGCTACGCGATGCCATTAGGTAATGTAATTCAATGCCATTAATCTATGCGATGACATTAGGTAATGCAATGCGATAACATAAGGTAATGCGATGCAATGCCATTAGTCAATGCGATGCGAATGCATTATGTAATACAATTTACAATGACATCAGTCAATGCGATGTCATAAGGTAATACAATACAATAAAATACAATACAATGCCGTTAGTCAATGCGAAGCGTTGACATTAGGTGATGCACTATTAAATGCAATGCGATATTATTAGGTATTACAATGCAATGCCATTAGTCAATGTGGTGCGGTGCGATGCGGTTAGGTAATGTAATGCAATGCCATTAGTCAATGCGGTGCGGTGCGATGCGGTTAGGTAATGTAATGCAATGCCATTAGTCAATGCGGTGCGATGTCATAAGGTAATGTAATGCAATCAATGCCATTAGTCAATGCGATGCGATTAGGTAATGTAATGCAACATCATTAGTTAATGCGATGCGATTAGGTAATGTAATACAATGCCATTAGTCAATACAATGCTATGTCATACGGTAATGTAATACAATGCCATTAGTCAATGCGACGCAATGCTATTAGGTAAAGCGATGCAATGCCATTAGTAAATGCGATGCTATTAGGTAAGGTAATGCAATGGAATGGGATGTGCCAATGCGATGTGATTTGATAATGAAATACAATACCATAAGTCAATGCGAGGCGATGCCATTAGCGAATACAAGTGTTTTATATATTACAGGCGGGGTTATACCACGTGACTCGACATTTGTCACTACAGTGGCTGTCTCCATACCTAGAACACTTTATATCACAATGATATCTATATCCTGTGTGGGTATTGTACTGGCCTTGTGCTTCCTTGGATTTAACATCAGTTATAGAAATAATAGGTTGGTGTTCTTTTCTTTTACCATTGGGCTTTACCATTCTAGATATAGATAATCACATCGAGTATTCCCCCCCCCCCAACAGCGAACGAAGCCCAGTGGTAAGTGTTTGAATTTTAACCCGGCGATCCGGGTTGGACATGTCAAACCCTTCCACGAAAGTTTGAAAAAATGTCATTTTTCTCCACTTATGAAAACGTCGTTGGTTCTTCAAGTGGAATGGTAAGTTAGTACTGGTGAGGATCGATGCAGTCCATGGAAACGGATAATATGAATCTGCCACCGTCATTAACTGTGTTACAGTAAAATTAACATCATTAAATGCGAATATGGCTCTAGAACACATTAGTCTGTCCTACTACAGGAACTTGCATTAATAATTTGAAAAAAAACTACTGTACTAGTGAAAAAAATATTTTTTTTTCAATTTTTTTTTCAAATTATAAATGCAAGTTCCTGTGATCCTACATAACACCTTAAATACGCGTTACAAAAATTGAAAACAGAAAGTCGGACATGGAAGGCAGCACTCAACTTAGCCAGGCGAGCACGGATAACATAAAAATACCACATTACACATGACACAATGCCCAACACATAACTGAACGGGAAAATTAACTATCCAAGTCCCAGCTGTCACAAAGCTGAATGGACTAGTTTTAGCAATAAAACTGAATGCCCTAGCTGAATGAACTAGTCTCGACAGTAAAACGGCTGAAATACCCACTTTTAGCTGTCTGAAGTACTAAAAAGTTAAAGAATAACAGTAATAAAATGCTACAGTTTCAACAAGCTGAATTCCCTAGCTGAATGACCCAGCCTCACGCTGAACGCCTCAGCTGAACGACATCTAAGCTCCAACAAGCTGAATGCTTCCAGCCGTTGACCCAGACACACTAAGTCTTTAAATAAGTGGAATGTCGAAGCTGAACTTGCCATACTTATAACACTTTGTAGCATGATGTCAAACGAAGAAGTGAATTATGTCATTAATCATACTGACAAGTCCATTTCAACAAATAAATTGTACTTTATTGGATAGTTAATTGATATATTAACGTTTATTTTCCCGGTGACGGCGAGTATCTAAGATCAAAAGTGCCATAAACTAATCCATATTTTTCTCTCTGATTCCTGATTGACGCAGATGACAAATTTTAAGTTAATTACGAATAAGGTTCTTGTAGCTATTGCCTGATTTCCCGTTTTGAAGATTTTAAACACGATTTGTTATTTTATTTTAGAGTACATGCCATCCCATTAGGAGGGCTAGGTTGTGTAATGTTCACATAAGTTCATTAGTGGTACATGCATTTCATTTAGAAAGGATTTTTAGGTTTTCCGGTACGAATTAATGCTGACTTTAACAAACAACTATTGTTTCCGGTAACAACTCCCTCTGAAAAAATTAGGTATAGAAACAGAGAATTATTACAAAAATGTAATAAATAATGCAAAAACATGTATACTGTACAACCCCTCTCGAGTAAGACCAATTCGAAACCAGTTTCTGTTGTTGCTCTATTCAAGGTGCTGCCTCACAGATTTGGCAAAAAAATTTGTATATCGTGTTTTTCTAACCTAGCCAAGTATTGATGTAATAGAAAGCCACTGACGGTTGCTTTATGAAAGATTTGGTGCAAATAAGCAATTTAACCACTCTCGATATCGCCCACTGAGTCTTTTTTTCTTGAAAAAAGCGCTAAGTTTCCTTCCAACATGCTTTGTGAATTATGTAATTCACACGTGATTGAACTGTAACATCAGCAAACTACAGCGTAAACATGAGTGAGGTATTTGGTTTGTTTTTTCCATTCGTTTTCATCAAATGCGAACAAATTTCAGGCAATTTAAGTAATAGTAGTGTTAATTCTATAGGGTATTAATACCCTATAGAATTTTTAATGTAAATACTGAGTAACTACTAGTTGCCGAAGTTTCTCAAGTTATTTTAAATGCCAGTGTGGTTGTTTATGGCATATACAGGCAACTATACCAAAATAACGCGAACATTTGACAGTTTTATTTTATTTTTACAATACACAAAAACGTGAGGCAGTCCCTTTAAGGGCCGCTCTAGGGTTGCGCTGTAAAACGTTTGAACAGATTGACAGAGAACTCAACATTTCTCCTTCAACTGAGCATGAGGTCTATAATGTCGAAAGTCAGAAATGCGTTGCTTTGTGTGGTGATTACGTAGAGAACGTGCGCCTTACATTGGAACCATAAACTAAATAGCGTTTGACGTTATATGTGACGTCATTTAGTTTTCTGGTGTGCGGCGAAATATGCATAGTTACGGTATAGGAATCGACCACAGGAACTTGCATAATCTAAAAAAAAAACGAAAAAAAATCACTATTGTAGAGCCTTATTAAAATATATTTTAATACAGGCTCTTCAGTAGTGAAAAAAATCTATTTTTATTATTGTTTTTATAAATTATGCAAGATCCTCTGAATCGACGTAACTATGTATTAAACTAAGCCATGTATTTTTGTAATTTTTATAAGGTAGCATGGTAATATAAAAAAATTATTGAAGATTGTGATGGTATCATTTATTATTCCTTATGAGCAATAAAACACACAACCGTGATATCATTTAGAATTTGTTGGTTCTTGGCCTTATATGTGGCCGCAATATCTTCACAGGTACTTGATCGCGAAAATGGTGTACCTAATCCGGTTACACAAAAATGTTTTTATCATGCCGTATTGAGGATTTAATGTTTTTATTCCAGAATTGTAAAACTGTCATCCCCGAACATCAATAACGCATTACTGATTGGTTGTTTATTGTGTTACTGTACAGTCTTCGTGAAAATATCAGAAGCAGAGAGTGCCATTCTGTGTCAGGTTTGTATAGTGTCTGACCTCAAGTCTAAGATCGTTGATAGACAGTCTGGTAGCGTTAAATTGTTAATATCAAGTCTGAAAGTGTTTATCGCCAGTTTTGAACTGTTGATATTTAGGAAGTCTGGTGCTGTTAATTTCATGTCTGAAATCGTTAATCGCAATTCTGAAATTGTTAAACACCAGTCTGATGATGTTAATTTTATGTCTGAAATCGTTAATCGCCAGTCTTGAATTGTTAATAGCAAGTCTGATGATGTTAATTTCATGTATGAAATCGTTAATCGCAAGTCTGAAATTGTTAAACTCCAGTCTGATGCTGTTAATTTCGTGTCTGAAATCGTTAATCGCAAGTCTGAAATTATCAATCGTCAGTCTGAAAAAAATAATAGCAAGTCTGATATTGTTAATTTGGAGTCTGAAATTGTTAATCGCCAGTCTGAAATTATTAATAGCAAGTCTGGTATTGTTGATTGCAAGTATGTAATTGTTCGTTGTAATTCTAAAATGGTTATTTTCTTCATTCGATTTACACAAGACCAATTCAGTTTTCGCCAACATAGATTTGTTGCATTCTGATCACCTCGGCCTTTATGCTTTGCAAAATTTCTATATTTACCGGAGACAAACGGGAATGGCCGAGCTTTCACGATTGAGATTTGTTGGTATGACATTACCGCAATCTCTTAACTGTCTGGTTCACCCTTTTCCTTGTGCTTCCCGAGAGGGATCAGGCATGTTCTTCTGTCACACGGACAATGATAATTAAAGGTACACAAACGTAACAAAAGTACAAAACAATGTACACATATAAATCTCGTACAAGTCTCGCCGCTCGCGTTATTTCCTTGAAAAATATGAAATCGTATTGGAAATTCAATGAGTATCGGTTCCATTCTGAAGTATTCTTTGGTATGACTAAAAGTAAATGATCGAAAGGTTTATGCAGTCCTAAAGTGTATGCCAAAACGTATCATAGAAAGATTCTACGTCCAGTTTATACATGAAATTCTGTCCTACTAGAAAACAAATTCATTGTAAAGTTATGAAAGTACATATTAACAAAGACCTAAAATACAAAGATTGGAAAAATCTACCAAATCTCGCAATATCTCGCGGCAGTCTTCTGAAATCTCGCGAAATCTCATTTGTTTTTGATTCCTTATATCTCCTGCAGTTGTTGTGTACATAGGAAAAAACTAATAAGTTTGTGCAATAGATTTATTATTCTGCTTTAAAATGAAACCTTATTTATTGAAATCAGTCAAGAAATAAAACAGTATACCTCAAAGAGCCAGACCTTTTCTCATTTTAATGGAAATTCCAATTTTATCCGAAAATACCCAATTTACCGCATTCAAACAATATTTTTCTAAATTCTATAAGAGATAGAAAAATATAAGTTACATCATGCAGTAGAAGAAGCCTAGCTCTTCAAAATGAGATATTGGTCATTAAAAAGGGATAACAAACAAAAGCGTTCATGCAAAATATCAGCATCTGCTGCATGTCATTTTGCATTTTCTCCACGTTTTCAATCCAGTTTCCAATCTGTATATTTAGGTCTTTAATATTAATGTATTTTACCTTTTTCAGGCGAAGATATTTTGTTTCACGCTAGGATTCACGATTGTGTTCGGTTCTCTGTTCTCCAAAACCTGGAGAGTGTATCGAATCTTCACCAATAAGACCTTACAGAAGATAGTTAGTATTTCCCATAGGCACATTGTTTCGAATTATCTGTGTGTACCCACAGGTAACTGTATCATTGATTAAGAGTAAAAAATAATGTTTTTTTTTGTAAAATTTATATATTTTTAAGTTATATACATTAATTTTACTCTAAATCAATGATACAGTTACCTGTGGGTGTACCCTATAAATGTATATAGAGAAGGTAGTACAGTGGTTTCGTTTATCCGCAACGGATATGTCGTCACAGGAAATGGTAGCCGTGTTTGCTCTGACAACTGTAGAAAAACTGGGTACCAGCCTTCATAACTTCATATCCGTTAGGGCTAAACATGTCTGCTGCACTACCTTCTCTCTGCGTAGGGTACACTCAGATTATTTGAAACCATGTATCTATGGTATTCTCTATTCCCAGTAGAGTATTAATACCCTATAGAATTCTGGCATGTAAAAATGCTAGCTTACTACAAAATGCCAATGTTTCCCAAGTTATTTTTATGTCAATGTGGTTGTTTATGGCATATACATGCCACGTACACATGGTACACATGCCACGTTTGAAGCACGAAACCCATACAAATACATTTACCAAGATATGCATGGAATTGCATTTCTTTTCGAACACCCCTCGTATATACAATTATACTATAATCAACATAATGTTCTGCGCTGGTGATGTACGTAAAGACTAGTATCATAAGGTGTCACATCGGTAACATTTTCTACTATCATTTCTATGCAAAATAACTCAATCGCATGTCTCTCCCTGAGTCAGACTGATTTCCTGAATGATTTCCTGTGGCCTTTTCCGTAGAATACATACACAGTCCTCAAAAATGAGTCACAGAAAATGGCAGGTTCACTGTGTTGTTTTCCTGCTATTTCAAGTCTCCCAGGTAGACGATGCTAGTTTCCAATACACAACTGCAGCTGATTCGGCCGAAGCACCCACACATTTCCAGCCCTCAGTCGGGGTGTAGTTATCCAGAAAAAGATTAATTAAAGACTGTTAGCTGTTGACAGAAAGTCCATATTTGAAATATATACAGGAATTTTGGTCAACAATTCACAGTTTCCACCGTCAAACAATACTAGAACAGAACAGAATTAAAGTTTTCATAGGAATTATTTTACTACGACCCGAAGTACTTTCACCGGTGTGACACCAATATCATCAAGAGTATTATCATCACAGTTGTAAACGAAAATAAGACATAAATAAATAAGTAATTTAATACTAAAAATGATTATTACGGTAAACGTTTAGTTTTTGCCGACAAATGTCGAAAAATCCCGAGGCCATTAATGAATAATAATAATAATAAATACTATATTTTACGAGGAAACTCATTTGACAATATACATGAATCTACCATAAGATCATTAACAATGAACAAAATGAACTAGGAAAATAACTATGCATTAGGATATATGATTACCTTAAAAGAGTTTTTATGTTCTTGCAGTCGATTCAGGATTACCAGTTGTTTGGTATTATCGGACTTCTAGTCGCAATCAATCTTGCAGTGCTCATATCATGGGAGGTGATTTCCCCTCATGTCATGGAAACAAAATCTCTCCCTAACGAGGTTAGTACAGAACAATCAAACTTGTCGGTTCCTTACATTAAACCTAGGTCACATTGAGTAACTTCCCCTCATGTCATGGAAACAAAATCTCTCCCTAACGAGGTAAGTACAGAACAATCAGACTTGTATGTCTATTACATTCGGCCTTGGTCACATTGAGTAACTTCCTCTCATGTTATGGAAACACAATCTCTCCCTAACGAGGTTAGTACAGAACAATCAAACTTGTCGGTCCTTTACATTAAGTCTAGGTCCCATTGAGCATTTTTGCCTCGGGGACGAACGCCCGAATAGCTTTGGAAGGCGTCAGGAACAAGTAATCCGACGTCACAGGTACTGGTAGATTTTTACCGATTTACTCGACCCGATGCTTTATATATGGTGAATATATCGGGTGGTGGACATACACGAAACATCCCCGAAGAATATTCAGACCGGAATGCTTCCGCGAAAAATCCTGTAAATATTCGGGTAAATAAAAAATACAGAATACCGCTTGGTAAATACTTTAAAATCGTTTACTTTTAATGGGACAAATATTCATAGTTCGGGTGAAAAATGCCATTTCATGGGAATTAATTTCAAGGATTTTAGATTTCATGAACATTGTTGATGTCATCCACGAAATTAAATCCCCATGAATATTAATAATTTTACCGTATCTAAAATCAATATGGGCTAAAGCTGTAGTCTTCGTCACTAGGTCCGATAAACAATAGGCAATCCTAGTGGCACGATGTGATCACCGGGGTTTCATTATCATATCATTTATAAGAATACTATAACATTCTACACTTCTGAAACATTTCCATTATTCGTTTGTATGACAAGTATTTCCAACTACAGTAAAACCTCGGTAATACGAGCAGCGATTATTCGAGCAACCGGCCTAATTCGAGCAAATTGTACTACTATTACTAACAGATTAAAACATTTTCCAGAATTATATGTCTGGTAATGACGCCGAAGTACACCCGCACGTTCGAGTCTGTGTGTCACATTATTCCATGTATTTTGGTTGGGCTCTGTACGTCATGCAAGGTGCTTTACTCGCCTTTGGATCCTTTCTGGCCTGGGAAACGAGACATGTAAGTACAGGATGTCAATCAAAGTTATTAATACATGTACAATATCAAAAGACGTGGCAATTATACAGTGCCCACCAAAAATAAGTATACAGATGGTATTTCCCCATTTACTGACTGCAATAACACTATTTGCAAAACAGTGAAACAACAATATTTTTGAAGAAAATGAATATTTTTGTTTATTAAATGTATAGACCATGCATTGATTGGTACCCTAGGTGCAAAATATAAAGTTTCTTTGTCCCTCTTGAATGGTAACTTTGTCACAAAAAGATGGAATATTCAGCCATTTGGATCACATGATTTTTTTAATTCATAACACCTTCATCTTATTTCTAACTCTTTTTTTATTCATTTATTAACTTTAGTTTCAGAAACTAGTATAATTGTGACCGTCTGATAAACAGATATTGAATAATTTAACAAAGTTTAATTTTGCAACAATTATTTACTGTATACTTATTTTTGGTGGGTACTGTATATGGACAGGTTTTCAAACTAGGGCCGTTAAATCCACTTGATTCAAGCCCATACTATATAAAAAACCACATAACCATAGCTAAACATACTGTTTGTGTTGCTGCAATACATGCGGCCCTAAGAATGTTTATTCTCACCCGCCGAATTCCCCCGGTGAGTTCAAAGTGGTCTGCATCGACTCCTCATTCATTAATACTGATCGTATGATAATACAGTATCTACGAGCATATTAATGAATGAGAGACCAGTGAGTCGATACAGACTCCTACGGAATGTCATCGCTACAATTCCATACATATAAATTACAGTGTATGCAGCTCATTTGTAAAACAAAGACTTTATAAAAAATAGTTACGGTAGGAAACACAAAATCAAGCGACAGGGCACAATGTGAACGGATAGTTCGAAAATGTAAATTATTCATCAAAGCCTATAAGTTGTTTGATACCATGTCATACCAAATGCCAGAATATGAAAACATGGCAATTTTTCGTAGCATATTGAATGTACATAATGTACACTTGACGTCGATAAATGTGGTTCTCATAGTAAGACCACTTGATGGCCATAAAAGTCAACAATTCAGCCAAGTGACATGCAAAAACGCTATACCACCTCCATTGATTTTTACTTGCCATCAAAGGTTATTCTTCTCGGGTTGATAGCTTAAAGAAACTCGCATTGTTGTCCTAAGAAGCTTGACATGCCAAAATAATTGTACGAATTTAGGCATAACACTTACATCTGAAGTAAAAAGCAAGCAAAGTCGAGCGACAGCTATGTTTCAAAATTGGGTCAATTATTTGAAGTTTGCTTTCATACTGAACGAAAAACATCTTTTTTCAAACGAAGTATCGAATAAATGTTTTTGAAACAAATGCAAACAATAAGAACTTGGTCAGAGTTATGCATGTACCAAGTTTTAGCATGATCGGACATCAACTCTTGATACGGTGCCTCGTATTTTGAAGTATCTTTTGGAATAATTCTCAAATCGTTTGAATCGTTACCTAATTTCATTTTTTTTCAGGTTACCATTGAAGCATTAAACGATTCTCATCAGATGGGCGTCTGCTTATATAATGTTATAGTCCTTAGTGCCGTCGGTCTGACGCTTTCAATGCTCCTCGATGACGAGGTTGTCATGTTGTATGGAGTCACTTCCGGTTGTCTGCTCATTGGAACTACTTTCACGCAGGTCGTCATCTTCATTCCGAAGGTAACACACTATAATCTAGCAGAATATTATATTTATTTATCAAATGTTTGACGTCGCGGTAGCGTTATAAAGCCATTATTTATTTTTGATAATACACTAGCGTAAAAAAGCTTTGACGCGACGTCATTCAAAGCATTGGCGACGTCGTCAAAGTTGCGCGTTTGTTATAGTGAAAATAAGTAGCTATTTTTATGTTTTGGCCGGAAAAGGCTTACTAGTGATAAAAAGAACATTACATTTGTGACTTTCCACATTGAATTTATTGAACTCGTTGAATAAAATCGATAAAATGCTCGGCAGAGCCTCGCATTTTATTACTTTATTCAACTCGTTTAATAAATTCAATATAAAAAGACACTCATGTAATATCCTCTATTTAACAAAGACGTCCTCTTAATCACCCAAGAATTTGATTTCTAATCTGAAAGGTATGTCAAATGTTGGACACAAAATTAATGTAGATCTAGCTGAAAGTGTAATCAAATGAAAAGGGTAGCATAGCAGCAAAACCACAGGTTACTGTAAATTGATAAAGAGTAAAAATAACTTTTTTTGTATAATTGCTATGTTTATTGCTATATAAATTTCACTTTTATTTCTTTTACTCTATCAACGATACAGTTACCTGTGATATAAACGTGACACAATGAATGCACACATTATGCACACCATCTGTAACTGTTTACAATTGCTTCTAAAATTACAAGAATATGGCATTTTCAGTCAAACAAGCAAATTTCAAAGACTACTTTGATAAACGCATATTTTTATTGAAGAACGCAGTCATCACGTCCTCAGTATGCAAGACCCTGTGCTACATTTGTCAACTCCTTGTTTTTGTACAATAGGCATATCGTCGCCTCAGTGCTATAGTGTTCCAAGTGCCATTTGTGAAAAATATTAGTGTTACATCTGTTGGTTTTTGCATGTTCTATCTCTCAATGAAGTCCATTTTCTAATGCATATTTCATATCGACGATTTTTGCAATTCATGTTTGTTCCATGTCCAAAAAGCTGTTTTCGTTAGTGCTATAGTGTTCAATGTACGTATGCCAATACTGCCGTCACGTAATCACTATCTTCAAAGGAAGCCGCTATGTCTTGAAGTTGAAGCTAATGTTCACAAATACTGCTTACATGGTAGTAATGATAAAATAATCATACATTTTGCTAATTTATTAACTATAAGGGTATTTTGCAAGCCATTTCAAGACTTACTTACTTATCCTCTTCAATCCGGTTCGGATCGTAAGGTCGCCACAACATTTCTCCATTCAGCCCTGTTCTTCGCTTTGTTTTCTGCCTCACCCCATGATAGTCCTATCTCTCTCAGCTCGGATTCTATCGTTCTTCGCCAGGTAGTCTTCTGTCTTCCTCTTGGTCTCTTTCCCTGAGGTGTCCATCGAAGAGCTACTTTAGTATTGTTGACCCTGGCATTCTGAAGACATGTTCTAACCAGCAAAAGCGTCTCTGTCGTAGTTGTTAGGTGATGCAGCCATTTCAAGAGGAGGTTATTAATTTGGGGTCATTGTATACTATAGACAAATGTCATTTTAGTTTGAGTATCCGAGGTAGAACAAAATCCATTCAAAAAGAGATTCGTTAATATTTGTATATTGTTCCATGTTTCTCTGGCTCAGAGGTATTAAAAAAATGATCAACATGTTCCTGTTTGTTTTTACGCAGATATATGCCGTCTACAGAACAACAGACGGCAATGAGAACGGTGTTTATGTGGGCACAAATAGATCTAGAACAAGTTCACATCAACCTGTGAGTTATACAAACCAGTCCTTGGAATTGGACAGTCCGGCCAGCAGCAGGATGCCAGGAAACGAGAAAGTGTGTGATGATGTGATTGGCTGATAACAAAGACCTAAATACACTGTATATTTAGGTCTTTGCTGATAACATTGGGCCTAGTATGTACCACAGGTCATCGATGTGATTTTATGTCCGGAAAAAAAATACTACACCGGGTACTGTTTTATCAAAGCACTTACGGTAATCTTAAAACTTACGTTCAAATTTAAATTATTAATAACTCTTTAGCAGCATAATACTATGATAAGGGATTGTTCAATATTAATTGTCATTTAGTCAAGGAACTCATACAACCCATATTTGTCCACAATGTGTATGTTTTAAAGAATAATTTTGAATTCAAATTTGAACGTAAGTTTAAGATTTCCGTAAGTGCTTTGATAAAAATACTACACCAGGTGTTTTAAAGTAATTTATTTTTGTGACCATAAAATCGCCTCGATGGCCTGTGGTATGTACCAGGGGAACTGTTTTATCAAAGCACTTACGGTAATCTGACAATTATGTTCCAATTTAAATTCTTTTAAAAAGCCCTTAAACAGCTACAAAGTGTGATAAAGGGTTGTTCAATATTAACTTTTCAGTCAATGAACAATGGAAGTGTTAGAAGTGTTCTGTTGGTTGTTACTTGCCAAAGAGCATGTTGGTATACTTTTGATAATAAAGTCCAGGAAAATTTGTTGAAATTTGGCAAGAAACTTAATGGATCAATCATGGAGAAGCATTAGAAACTCTACCATATTTAAAGGGGCATGCCCTGGAACTGAAGTGTCTCGAATAGTAATCAAATTGGTATCATTTTAATACCTAAGTCAAATAATGAAACCATGTAAAAAAGTTACAAAATATACTGCTAGTTTTTAAAAAAAAAATATTT
This sequence comes from Spisula solida, assembly GCA_947247005.1. NCBI lineage: Eukaryota > Metazoa > Mollusca > Bivalvia > Venerida > Mactridae > Spisula > Spisula solida. The sequence goes on along the minus strand of OX365960.1, from coordinate 22,060,675 downwards.
CAAGAATAACTAAATATCATTGTTGTCAATAAAAGGATATACAAAATATCGAAGCATGCGTTATAGAGTAAATTTTTAAGTCAAATTCTTCTTTGACTTTTGGGTAATATATAGTTGGTTTTACATGTGATGAACGCAATTTTGTTGTATGCAAACCAAGACACTCCAGTTTCTTGGCATGTCCCTTTAATGTATTTTGAATGAAACAAGAAAGTGACAATAAACCTTTAAACTTAATTTATTTCTTCTAACAAAAGCATCAACAAGAATACCGTATATCCTATATATAAAACTGCATAACAAATTAAAAGAAGAGATGTTTGTAAAACATGTATGCCCCCATTGCAGCCAAATAGTCATTAATGTTAAAGGTCACAGTGACCTGCACCTTTCACCTATTGACCTCGAAATCAATAGGGGTCTTCTACTGTTGCTGGCCGACCTCCATGTAAAGTTTGAAGATCGCAGGGTAAGGAGTTCTTGGGTTATTGAACGGAAACCATTTGGTCTACCGACCGACCTACCAACAGACCGACAGACATGTGCAAAGCAATATACCCCTCATTATTGATGTAGGGCATAATAAATAAAATGTAAACATGTACGACCACAACACGTTGTAAACATCCCAGTATTTTTCGTTTTCCATTGCAAATGACAGATAAATTGTTATTAAACTTGATGGAAGTCACTCGTGACTGTGCTTTATTCTACGATAAAACATAGGTTACCGTACATATTCATTATTTCATAAATTAAGTCTTTAATACTAGTTGTGACTAATATCTGTCCATGGAAAACTATTTGACTAGTAATGATCTAGCAAGATCCTTATAAAACACTGCACATACATGTACATTAGTAACATCGCTCAGGACATTTTTGGAGTAATCGGTAACTGGTTGCTATCGGATACCATTTCATATATTTGATTTTTGTATAAGCTTCCACGTATCAGTTCCATCCTGTTCAGCATTTAACTCTAAAATAAAATTAAGTTATATTAAGTAATAAATCATAATATAGAAATACATGTACAGGGTGTGAAAAAAGTTTGTTCTCAAATTTAGATTCATACTGAATTTGACCTCATCTATTTACGCAATGTAAAGTAGGATAGGTGGAACACACACAAAGGACGGGTCAGGTTTTGACTATTTATTTACCGATGTTTTGACCATACCATTGTCTTTATCAGGGTACATATATTTACGCAGTGTAAAATTTTGATTTCTTACTCTAATAGCTTCATTTAATGAAGAATGAAAGATAACAACAATCATGGTAGAACCCTCTGGAATTTAAACTAAAATTTAACATTCTTTTGATGTCAGAAAAGTAAAATATTGAAACTTAAACAATGAGAACACACTTTTTAAACACCCTGTACTTCAATGCTAGTGACTCTAATTTAGAGTCACCAAGGTCAGTAATTGCTTTCCAGTCACCATGTACATGTAGCAAGAGGAAAATGAAGCCATGGTTTTTAAAAACAATCAATTTGACTTGAAAGAATTCAGAAGAGGGTCAGCATTTGAAGCAGCATATTTTTAGTACAGTTGAAACTCGTTATGTCAACATTTTTGGGGCCGTCTAAAATATGTCAACATATCGGGATGTCAACACAACCTGATCCAATGAGTAACAACTGTACATGAAATGATTTTAAAACTGTTTATAATAAGAAGTTTCTCAGGAGAATAATTTGAACAATTTCTATGTATACATGTTTTCCATTATTGTCTACAAAATAAGAAAGTTATTTTGTCACCAACATTCTTGTAAGTAAAAAACGCTTCTGAAGTCATATGGTGGGGACCGGTGGCCTAGAGGAAGAACGTGCGCTTCAGGATTGAGAGGTCTCGGGATGATCCCCGTCTGTACCAATGCTTAATTTCTCTAAGCGAGAAAAACACACAATACTCCACTCAACCAAAGTCTGAATTGGTACCAGTGAGGGCAGTGTCTGAACATGTTTGATATTCCTGGGCGCCATATCTCGATGTTGGCTGCACACCAACCAGGATTCCTCTAAAGATATGACCAGGAGAAGTTAAATGTCAAAGGGTGTTTGTAAGACTGAATTGCTGAAAGCGGCCATCGGAAACTGGTAACTTAACTTATACGATAGACACGGTGATCACATGAGCAAAAATCAAATCTACGTACCAACTAGTTTATCTTTCACCAGTTTGTTAAGATGATGTCTAGCATTATTACATGCGCCAGGTATTAGTGTCTCTGGTAGACCCTGAAATATGCAAATTAGTAATGATTCAACATACACAACTTGTGCATTAGGCTCATTAACGAATATGTTAATCTTTGAAATTACAGAGTAATAAAGGAAGGAAGACCCAGGAAGGAAGTGCTGATCACTGTTATTAACAGTAATTTCTAGAATCATGACCAGTCCTTATCTTGATGAGTTGATTTTTTAAAACATCTGATGATGGGGCTTTAATTATAATTATAGGATTGTATAATTATTTGCAATTAGTAATACTAAAGATGTACTTGTATAAAAGTGGTAATGAACTTGACAAATTTAAATAAATATATGTTCTGTTCTGTTCATTACATAAACAATAATAATATCAGACGTGGTAAGATATTACAAACAACCAGGCAAAGCAATATATTTTCGGAGTGGCATAATAACTGATATTCTAAAACAAATTGTCAAAGGTCAAATACTTCTTGAGATATGAGAGACACAAATGTTTGATAGACCGACAAGGTTAGCTTTAACTTGCAAGGTGGCCACAGAAACTGAAGAATGAAATTCCCTGATTTTTCTCTGAAAGGGGATTTTCCATGATTGTTCGCTGCATTCAAAACTCAGATACAGCAGATAATATGGCCTTAAACCTCCACTTATAGCCATACCTTCACCACTAAACTCATGTTTTAGACATATCTTATAATATATAGTAATACATGTTGCTAACAGTCTTTTTGAAGAAATACATCTATTTAATAAAATCATGAAAAGTAGCTACCAGTAGACGCATTTTTTTCCTCCAATTTTTCTAAAATTGCCTGATTTTTGCCCAATTTTGAAATTTCCTGATTTTTTCCGGCAGGCAATTTGTTTTTGGCATTTTCCCAGTTTTCCAGAGTCTGTGGCCACCCTGTTTAAGTGCCCCGCAGACTTATCAGGATCACATTTCTAAATGAACATTTTTAAAGAGCCATTAAATTACAGGAGAAAGAAGGTAAATGAACTTACTGCATACACAACTTTGACAATTTCCAATGTAGTGAGAAATTTGTTATCATTTTCTTTCAGCACATTCAATATCTGGGATTCTCTTTCAAGACGGTGTTTGATATAATACGTTATTAATTCTATTGGGTTTTTAATCACAATGCCGTGACCTGAAAGTATACAGAAAATTTAAAATATATTGTGATTTACTGTAAACAAACTTAATTTTCTGTATACAAATTTTCGCGTTTTTCCAATTGTAGGCATATTTGCGGCTACAAATGGACGCGTTCTAAATCTACCATACACGAGACATTAGGGCTGCGTATCGGTTAGAATGATCGATACGATATTTGTATCAATACAAAATAAACGATATTCGATATATCATATGATATTTTCTTTAAGCAATAAAACATCTAAATAGGAAGGTATATAAGCTTGCAACATGTATTTAACTTGCAGAACACAATTAAAACAAGACATGTAACACAAAGGTTCATGGTTTACTCTGTTTACACATGTTTTATAGTATTTTGTATCATTTGCTTAGCCACGAGAGGTTAATTTCACTGCAGTTTTTGTTTGAATTTTGTAACGAAACACTGAGTGGACATCGAAAAACTCGACTTCAATGAGGATATTATTGGTTTCCATGATTGTGTATTTGTTGTTGATCGATTATTTCACCGATACAGAAACATTCGATTTGATGTATCGATCGAACGCAAAATACCGGTATTCGATTTATATCGTAAACCGGTACGCAGCCCTACGAGACATGTTCCATGTTGTTCAAATTTGGAACATCTTCATGGATGTTTAATTTCGCGAATTCTTACCACACACTGGTCAGGCCAGAGTTCTTTTATTTTTCGTTACTCGGACCCTCCTGCCCAATTTTTTGGCATTTTCAAAAAAAAAAAATTGAAAAACTGGAAAAAAACAACATTGCATATAATGTTTTGATGATAAATGGACCAGCCTTGTATTATTATTTCATTATTTTGTTAATAATAAGTTTTATTATATTAGTGTTTCATTTCTTAAGATAAATTGGCTGTTTTCTTGAAAACTAACACTGTTGTTGAGTGTTGATTGTTTTAAATCGGACTGTCATTGACTATTCTATCACCAACAGCTTGTGGAAGCTATATTTTGGGAGTTTTTATTTTTATTTTTTTCCCTCCTCCTGTGGACTTTTTTCTGAAAAATGTCCGAGTAACAAAAAATTAAAAAACTCTGGCCTCAGATTTAACAGTGTTTTTTTGCATGTTCAAAAGCGCTTTCACAATCAAAATATTGACATGATTTAAAAACAAAGAGTACTATTTGATTCACTGCTGATCATCAATATTAACCAAAGTCAGAACGAATGCAGTTTCCTAAGGCAACATCACTTGACGTTATGCGGCCCAAGTTTTCATATTTTCTAACATTGAATGTAGCAAATGATGACGTATCATTCGTGCGTTTGTAATTTTCTAAAGGGTGAGTTATGAATATGTAATGATATAATATTACAGTCATGATTTCAAAAACAAGTTTTAATGTCAAAATTCTGTTTTAGAACTATTTGCTTCAAAGCCGTTGTCAGAAAATGAGTGAGATACAGAAATCGGCGATGAAGTGTTGTTACTGCAATCGCTGCTGAAGTTGTTGTTTTTTTGTAATGATTGTATTACTAATGTTGTTTTAATTGTTGCATTAGCTGTTGAATTTGTTGTTGTTATTTCGCTGCTGGTGTTGCTGTAATTGCAGCAGAATTTCTGTTTTGTTGCAATGATGTTATTGCTAATGCTGTTGTTGTTGTAATTTAAGCAATAATTGTTGTTTTTGTTGTAATGATTTTAGTGGTGATGTTGTTGTTGGAATCGTTGCTGAAGTTCTTGTTTTTGTTGTTACTGATTTTATTGCTGATGTTGTTGTTGTAATCGTTGCTGAAGCTGTTGTTTTTGTTGTAAATGATTTTATTGCTGATGTTGTTGCTGCAATTGCAGCAGTAATTGTTGTTTTTGTTGTAAATAATGTTGTTGCTGCAATCGTTGCTGAAGCTGTTGTTTTTGTTGTTATTGATTTCATTGCTGATGTTGTTGTTGCAGTTTTATAATAAAACAGATAGAAGTCCTGAATACGAACACAGATTAGGGTCAGCAGGAGAAAAAACTCCAACTTATGAATAGGCTTAATCAAAGAAAATGCAGAGTTATGAGCCTTGACAAATGATAAATTTAGTTTGATATGTAAGCTACTAGTGGGGAGTGGTTGCCTAGACAGTGATATTTTTCGCTTCTTTGGGAAAGGGTCCGTTCAGATTGGGAATTTTCGCGTCGTGACAACTGGAAATTTGGAATTTTCATAAAGCAGAAAGGCCAAATAAAACAGAAAAAGAGATTACATGTGACTATTTACTGGTTTCTGTAAACTTTTATGCTTGACCTCTTGTTAAAAAGGTTCATAACTGTGTCATTTTATGTCCGATTTTGAATTTGTTTTAAAATCTTCATTGGGAATTTCTGCCTTCAAATTTGGGAAAATTATAGCCTTTTTTAAATTGGGAAGGTACCGTTTACCGGTAGCAAACAAAGAAGGAAAAAAATCACTGCTAGAGATAGGGCGCACGCCTCAGGATCGAGAGGACAGGATTCAATTCATGTATGTGCCACTGGTCTATTTCTATGAGCAAAAGAATAATCCACGTTGCTCCACTTCACGCAGGTGTATGAATGGGTACCTGAGAGGGTAAAAAGTCAATGTGCTTTGGCTGCCATCATTGCTGAGTGCAGATGACTTGTGACTCAATGACCGGGGGTTAAATACACTGTCGGCTGAGCAGACTAATGTCTGGAAGTAGACATAAAACTTGTACTAACCAATGGATCACAGCTGCGGCTCCCCAAGATGGTTAACAATATGAGTTTGTACTCTGAATAAAACAAGAGATGTTTGTAAAACACAAATGCCCCCATTGCAGCCCAGTAGTGAGCAATGGTAAAGGTCACAGTAACCTTGACCTTTGACCTCAAAATCAATAGGGGTCATCTTAGTCCGAGAGCCCACGCACTTTTATTGCAACGAAGGAGGCCAAAAGAAGTTTGTACATATTTTGAAAGGTTATTTCATATGCTATATGAAAACCCATTTCTTAAGTGTCAAAGCCGTGTATACCTACATTTTTTTCTCATTTTTGTATTATGGGGTGAATGAAAAAAAAGCATAAATTCCTAAGGGGGTAGGGGTAGCTTTATGTCTATTAAAGACGAAAACAATGTTCAATGTGGACAATTCTTGCCAAATTTGAACGAACACATAATGGGAAACACTTTAAATATAAAAACAACATAACCTTGACTTTCAATTATGATGTAAATAGGGGTTAAAGGTCAACAATATGATAAAACCCATAGAAGTTATACAAATGCTCCAGTATACTTTTTCATCAAATTTCACATTTTCCTTCAAATTCAATATATTGCACATAATTTTATTCCTTTATGTATACTGAATTTAAAATGTTATATAATTGATAAGAAAATATCCGCATTTCCCAAACAAGACATGCTTGTATCATATAGGTGCAAATTGAAGCAATTGAAAAATAGCAGTATTTTGAGGGTATGCTTAGTTTTACTTCTACCATTGTTTCTATTTGTCAGTAACAATAGCATTGATTGAATATTGTTTTTATATCAGGTAATATGAACATTCCATCGCTCATTAAATAAGTCAAATAATTCAACTCTTTTACATGTACAAAAGGTCAAAGGTCAAATATGTAGAACAATAAATAAAAGTAGAGTAAAAAGGCAAATATGTGATATCTGTATAAGTCTGAGAACCCACATACTTTTTTCCAATGAAAGAGGCCAAAAGAAGTTTGCATATATTTTGAAAGAATAGTTCATAGCCTATCTGACAACCAATTTTTAAGTGTCCAAGTCGTGACTATCTATGCTCGTTTGCGCATTTATATGCCACGAGGTCAATGTGAAAATCTGTAATTTGCTGAAGGGGGTAGGACAATGTTTATGTCTACGAATAAAGACAAAATGAACTTAAATGTCAGTAGAATTGCGATATAGGTAGAATACATAATTAGGAAACATTATAACATTACAAATTATAGAATGTCATTTGCAAGTATGTACTATATGGGGGTCAAAGGTCACTGAACTTTTAAACTCTATGAAACATATGCAATCTTGACCAAACGGTTGTTACGTTTACTTCCATTTTTCTTCAAAATTAATAATTTGTATGTAGTTTCATTTATACATGTATTCTAATTCATAAGAATATATATTTGGTTGAACAAGTAAGTCCAAAGGCACAAGAAAACGATTATTTATCATACTTGTAGCATCACAAAATGGCCATCATATCGAGGAAATGGTCATGTTTATATCTACCATTTATTAACTTGGCAGTCTATGTAGATATATTTTAATAAATAACTGCATATATGTCAGGTCATTTCAGTGTAGCAAAGTTTAACGTGAAAGGTCAAGGTCAAATATGCAGTATAAGGTCAAGGTCAAATACGTCAAAATTAGCCCTGAAATGCGCAATAATTAGTCATTTTTAATGTTTTCTTTCAGTACTAATATTTTATACAAAGTGATTTAGTTTTGTTTGTGTCTAAATTCATTTATATCGATAGTGAATATAGCGAAAGATCCCTGACTTACCTACCACAATCCGGAACAGCCATAATTCATTGCCGAAACTGTATAGCCATTCTTAACCCCATTGGCTACTTGCCGCCATGAGGTTCAGCAATCTCAGTATTGGCCATTACGACGACTCCTTTCCTACACATTGTATCCAGTTTTGTACGTCTTAAGAAGCACAAAACGCATTTTCATTATCATCAGCTGACAAAATCTAATTATATAATACGAATCATTATACAAATGTATTATCTTCTCGACCTTTCCTTGTTTTGTCCAGCGCTCTTAGGTGTCCATACTAGTCTCAAGAGTGGGTAACCGGGCGACGTTTACATGGGATAACTGAACCTATCAGTGTAACTACCTCATATAGTCTGGAATGACTGAAACAAGCAGTGTTACATACCCATAGAGTCAGGAGTGTAAAAGATACCACTAGGCCACAAATTTACTTTGAAGTCGTATGTACCCATATGCAAATCTGTTAATGTTACATGTAAAAGTTACTCAATGGCTGTTAGTACCCGATAGGACCAGGAATGGGTGTACCTGGGAGTTATGAGTACCGTCAAAGTATTATGAAAGTCAGTATCTTGTGTGTATTGAGTACATGGAACATAGCTGTTCATCATGGGTGTGTCAGGAATAGCTGCACTGGGTGATTGTGAGTATCAAATAGGACCAGGAATTATGTACCAGGTAGCCTTGCGAGTACCCGGAGTGTAATACATGATATACTACATGATTGTGCACACCCTATAAATTTTAGGGTTGTCAAAATCGACCGAATCAAGCATCCGGATGTCCGAATCAGACATCCGGATAGGTCCGAACGTTCGGATCAATCGTAACATTGCTTTTTGATAATTACTTTTCCATCGTAACCAGTTTTCGCGACTTTAGTATATCCTCCGTAGAGCGACATGCATCCGGCAGAGACAGAAAAAACTGCCGCTCTGTGGAGGTCGATTGTTTTAGAATGTCGTTCATAGACTTTTGAGTGTACATAATCACGGTAATCTTAAATTGATGTCGTTTAGATAATATTTTATGATTATCGATTTCAGCAAAAAAAAATCATGTTTTTATACGAACGTCCGAATACGAAAATTGGATCCGAACTTCGGAACGGGATCCAAACGTTCGGATGTCCGGACTCCGGTTGACAACTCTACCTATAATACCACGGATGAGTTTACATATTGATTGCGAGTATCCAATAATACCGGGAATGTCAGTTCATGGTGAGTGTGAGTACCTGAACCTTGTGGTTTGGAGTACCCTCTAGGACTACGAACGGATGCACATATTGGTCATAAATACCCAATACGATCAGCAATGCATGAACATGACGGTTGTTTGTACCCAATAGGACTAGGAATGGATGTACCTAACGGTTACGAGTACCTAATTAGACTAGGACTTTATGTAAAAGGTGACCGTGAATATCTACAAGGACAAGGAATGTATGTAACTAGTGTTTATGAGTGCCAAATAGAACAGGCATGTCTTAAGAAATTGGTGTTTCTAATGATAACCAGGCTGATCAGGATTAGAAATGTATGCACCTAGTCGATATGAGTATCTAATCAGACAAGGATTGTCTGTATATGGGGGTAATGCTCACCCAATAGGACAATAAATGGTCTCCCCAAGTGGTTATGTGTGCCCAATAAGACCATAAATGTCTCTACAAGGTGTCAATAGGACGACGATTGAAAGCTCCCAGTGGTTGCCGGTACTCAATAAATCCAGTAAGGTATGTCCCTAGTGGTTAATAGTGCTTAGTTTGAATGGAATGTATGTACATGATGCTGTCAGTATCTAACAGTAACATGACTTTCTGTAAATAGTGTTATGTGTACCTAATACGACCAGGAATGTATGTATAATTATGATGGTAGTGAATACCCAATAGGACCAATAGTGGCTATGTATAGTGGCTTCGAATACTCTATCAAACCACTTATGTATGTACATAGTGGTTGTGGGTACCAACTAGGACAATGAATGTATGTATACAGTGGTTATGTGGTTTTAATTAGGCCCTGGTCTGTACATGGTGGTAGTGGGGACCCAATACGACACGATATAGCATCACTTAGTGGTCGAAAGTAACCGACCCAATCAAAAATGTCTGTACATGGTGGTTTTGAGTATTCAATGTGACCAGGAATACGTGTACATGGTAGTTTCGGGTACACAATAAGACTAGGAATGTATCTATGAGTACCCAATAAGAAACGGACTGTATGTACACGGGGGTAGTGATTACACAATAGCACAACAAATGGTCGCACCTAGCAGTTGTGAGCTCCAAATCAGACGACTAATGTCTGTAAACGACGATTTTGAGTTCCAAATAGGACCAAGAATACATGCATATGGTAGTTATTGGTACCCATTAGGACTAGAAGTGGATGTACCTAGTAGTGATGAGTACAACTATATGTACATGCTTGTTTTTAACACACCAAATGGACTTGAATGAATGTACAGAATGGTTATGCCTGCTCAATAAGGCCAGGCATCTCTCTACATGGCGCCCTTGAGTTGTCAATTAGCGATCGACAGTATCCAACAGGAACATGAATGTCTGAACATAGTAGTAATAACTTATAAGTATCTGATACGACCAGGTATGTATGTTTATGGTGGAAGTGAGTACCAAATTGTACCTATAAGGAACCTGCGAGTGCCCAATTTCGACCAGCAAAACTCGTATAATATGCTCCCGTATATGGTTGTTTTGAATATCACATAGGACTAGAAATGTATGTACCTAGTGCGTACCAAATCAGACCAGGACTGTCTGCACATGGTAGTAGTAAGTACCAAAAAAGGACCACTGATGTCTGTTTTTTGTAGTTTTTTAGTTTAAAAAGAAACAGGAATACATGTACATTGTGGTCGTGGGTACCTCTAAGGACTAGGAATAGATGTACCTAGTGGTTATGTACCCAACAATACCAGACCTGTCTATGCATGGTGATAATTTAATGTTTAATATCCAATGTGACTAGGGATGTCCGTACTTGATGGTCGTGAGTAACACCTAGGACTGAGAATGGTTATACCCTTTGTTCCCAAAAGGTCAAATAATGTCTCTACATGGTTCAAGTGAGAAGCAAATAGGCCAAGCAATGGCTGTATCCGGTAGTTATGAATGCCCAGTAGGACCAGGATTGGATGTATCCAAGTATATGCGTATCCAACAACAATAAGTATTTCTGTATATGGTTGTAGCGTGTACCCAGTCAGACCAGAGATGACTATAACTAGCGGTTTTGAGTACCCTAATAGATCAGGAATATGTGTACATGTTGGTAGTGAGTCTCCAATCAGACCAGGAATGATAACATCTAGCGTTTTTACTTTCTATGTGTCTAATTAATCCCTAAGTAGAAGTCACCTCGTGATTTTATGGCAGATAAAGCCAGATGTAGTTTTACGCAAATGTATAGGGGATTCCAGTTTTCAAAGGTGGTGAGTACCTTATTCGGTACTTAGCTATTATAAGGTTTAAATTCCTGTATAAAAGGAGTCTTAATAAATAGGGATCGTAAGTACCTCAGATGGCCGATACCGACGTTGCTGTACCTCATGGCCAATTGGGTTAAGAATGATTGTACATTTTCGCCAATGAATTATGGCTGTTCCAGGTGGGGTAGTTTAGTTAGGGATCATTCACTTTATTGACATACAAATGAATTTAGACACGAACAATACTGAATTACATGGTATAAAATATTAGTAATGAAAGAAAACATAACACATTGTTGCGCATTCAGGGCTAAGTTTGCTATTTTTGACGTATTTGACCTTGACCTTTTACTGCATATTTGACCTTGACCTTTCACGTTAACATTTGCTCCACTAAAATGACCTGACATATATGCAGTTATTTATTAAAATATATCTACATTGACTGCCAAGTTAATAAATGGTAGATATAAACATGACCATTTCCTCGATATGATGGCCATTTTGTGATGCTACCAGTATCATAAATGATCGTTTTCTTGTGTCTTTGGACTTATTTTTCAACCAAATATATATTCTTATGAATTAGAATACATGTATGAATGAAACAACGTACAAATTATTAATTTTGAAGAAAAATGGAAGTTAACGCTACAACCGTTTGGGCAAGATTGCATTAGTTTCATAGAGTTTAAAAGTTCAGTGACCTTTGACCCCCATATAGTACATACTTGCAAATGACATTCTATAATTTGTAATGTTATAATGTTTCCTAATTATGTATTCTACCTATATCGCAATTCTACTGACATTTAAGTTCATTTTGTCTTTATTTGTAGACATAAACATAGTCCTACCCCCCTTCAGCAAATTACAGATTTTCACATTGACCTCATGGCATATAAATGCACAAACGAGCATAGATAGTCACGACTTGGACACTTAAAAAATTGGTTGTCAGATAGGCTATAAAATATTCTTTCAGAATATATGCAAACTTCTTTTGGCCTCTTTCATTGGAAAAAAGTATGTGGGTTCTCAGACTTATACAGATATCACATATTTGCCTTTTTACTCTACTTTTATTTATTGTTCTACATATTTGACCTTTGACCTTTTGTACATGTAAAAGAGTTGAATTATTTGACTTATTTAATGAGCGATGGAATATTCATATTACCTGATATAAAAACAATATTCAATCGATGCTATTGTTACTGACCAATAGAAACAATGGTAGAAGTAAAACTAAGCATACCCTCAAAATACTGCTATTTTTCAATTGATTCAATTTGCACCCATATGATACAAACATGTCTTGTTTGGGAAATTCGGATATTTTCTTATCAATTATATAACATTTTAAATTCAGTATACATAAAGGAATAAAATGATGTGCAAAATATTGAATTTGAAGGAAAATGTGAAATTTGATGAAAAAGTATACTGGAGCATTTGTATAAATTCTATGGGTTTTATCATATTGTTGACATTTGACCCCTATTTACATCATAATTGAAAGTCAAGGTTATAATTTTTTATATTTAAAGTGTTGCCCATTATGTGTTCGTTCAAATTTGGCAAGAATTGTCCACATTGAACATTGTTTTCGTCTTTTATTAGACATAAAGCTACCCCTACCCCCTTAGGAATTTATGCTTTTTTTTCATTCACCCCATAATACAAAAATGAGAAAAAAATGTAGGTATACACGGCTTTGACACTTAAGAAATGGGTTTTCATATAGCATATGAAATAACCTTTCAAAATAGGTACAAACTTCTTTTGGCCTCCTTCGTTGCAATAAAAGTGCGTGGGCTCTCGGACTATCTACTGTTGCTGACCAACCTCCATGTAAAGTTTAAAGATCATAAAGCTAAGCGTTCCTGAGTTATTGATTCATTTGGTCGACCGACTGACCGACATGAGCAAAGCAATATACCACCTCATTAAAGATGAGGGGCATAAACATCAAATGAGAAGTTAAATTAGAAAGTTCAACAATGCTTAAAACTCAATAGTCTTTAACCTACCAGGATATATGACACTGGGTTTCAGGTCTAGTATCTTCTGTAAGGATTTCATATAAGAATGAAGATCTTCAAATACCTGAAAACAAAATATGCATTATTCTGTATGGCTTTGAATTGTCTGTGCATTACAGAATTTAACTTTGAACTTGCCTTTAACAAAATACACAGGTAATACCACCTAAACATAACATGCTTAATAGACAAATCTTAACAAAGATACATTATTGTGAGGGTACTTAGAAGCTCACAAATTTTCATTAATGTATGGTCATTTTATGATAATTTCAGTTTCAATACTGAAGCTTATTTCTGTATGTATCTAAACAGTTCCTCAATTAATGTAAGACAGAACTTATGATACTATTTTTCGTAAGATCGTCTTTGGAACGGGCCATGGATATATATAGCGCAAAGTGTTAACCAGCCAATAACATTATATGGTTTATGCAAAATTCTCCAACCCAAGTTCAAGGACTATTCAACGACTTTTCAAGGTAGAATAGGCATTTAAAGACATTCTCCCAAACATTTACCGAGGTTAAATTGTTCGAAAATGCCATTATGCGCTGCCATTTAATACACATTTTCTAGTGACGTCATACACAAGAATAACCGATTGTGCTCAATTTATTAAATACTAGTAAAATTAACATACTATCAAATGTGCCATTTTGACAACATCCTTACACTTCTATCAATATTCAAGGCTGTTTGTCTGAATTTAAGTATTTTCAGTTAAATTGAAGTACCATTTTGGCTGTTTTTCAATGTAGCCCTAAATTCAAGTACTTTTCAAGGTTGAAACCAAATTCAAGGAATTTTCAAGGTGTGTGCAAACCTTGATCAGGCACTACATAGAGAAATGTTATGGCCCTAGGGGCAAACCAGCCCGAAGAGGATTAGGGGTTAGGATAGAGCAATGTCGGAGAGCCTAGTTGATACAATGTTCTTACTGCAGTAGATTCACCAAGTATCGTATCAGCAGCAAATACAGCATTCTCTTCCTCCAAATATAAGATCATATGTTCCTCCGTATGACCAGGTGTGTGTATGGCTCTGTAAATATGACAGATACAATAAACAATACAAAGCAAGTCGTTAGCATTATAAGTATTGTATTATCAAAGCACTAACAGAAGGCTTTAACTTACATTCATATTTAAATTATTTGTAATTCGTTAACAACTAGGACCGGGACAATTACTTGGTAAATCAGATACGATTGGATTGCAAGGTGAAACCGGTTTCAATTTTGCAAAACCCCTAATCGTTCTAGAACAATACACATCCTATAATGCCAATAAATTGTATGTTACTATGTGTATACTTCATGTCTTTGACAAAAACATGTCTGAATATGTTGATCGACACATAAACAAGCAAACTAGCTGGATGTGTATGGGTAACATGTGATACATTAGTATATATATTATCATATTTAACATATAAAATTATATCCTATACATCGAAGGACAAAATAAGTGGTAATGAGTTCAGCTGCTGAAAGAACCTTAATATGGTCCTAAACACCACTTACAATACGACGATCGATTAACCGGTTAGATTCGATTTCATACCAATGATTAACCGGTTTCAAAATACTGAAATCGTCCCAGTCCTATTAACAACTACAAAGTGATGTAAATCATGAAACAGATCTACTATACCTATTATAGTTCAGTTATGAACTCCTATTGCAGTAGGTAAAGAATTTAGTAATTAATAAGTCATTGTCAAAGCTATTCTATATTCTTTTAAATGTTTTTTTAGTCCCACTGGTCAACAGTATTTTAGTCATATTGAGACTATGCAGTCACATCAACTTGACACTGGGTTAACCAGCAGCTAGTTGGAACTTACAATACTGAGCCTCAATGAACGGAGATAATTTTAGTAACCTTGGCATATCATGGCCTGGGATAAAAACCGACACCACATGCACTTGAAGCTAACGCTTTACCACTAAGCTATTGAGGCAGATTAATAATATTTTAAGCATGTTCAAAGTTCAGTTCAAACAAAACAGTGACTGTGGGATCCCATCCAGTATCACAGGTAACAGTATCATTGATTAAGAGAGAATTTTTATTTTATTTTTTTTATGTAAAATTTATATGATCATAACGGTTACATATAAATTTTACAAAAAAAATTAATCTTAATCAATGATACAGTTACCTGTGGTACTTTTTTGCAAGAAAAAAATCTGAAAATATTTGAAAAATTGATTGATAGGATTTTTTTTCTTCATTTCGTATTCAGCTGCACCCACCTAAGTGTTGAACCTTCTGTAGAGAACACATGCTGGTCTTCAACAAATGTGTATGTAGCTGGTGAAATATCGACATCAGGTTTCGACAATCTCTTGAACTTTGAAACAGGAACAGGCTCTAAAATTTTAAAAAGCAGCGCTACCTGATTTAATAAATTTCATACATTATACACACAGGTTCAGTATTATCAAAGCGCTTATGATTAATTTTAAATTCTTTATAATTTGTTTACAATAATAAAATGTGGTAACTGGAGCTGCTACATGTATACTAACAATTATTCAGAAAATGAACTCCTACAAACCATATCCGTCACAAATTTGTAATTTTTGTAAGTGATTTGATAAAACGGTACATATGTATATAAAACTTAACTTTATATTTTATTAAACAATCGATTCACAAATTGTTGTATGAAGATATAGAGAATACTAGGCCTTATACTACTTGAATTTATTGGGCAAGTTCGAGAAAGGTTTATATGGTATGCCTCGGTTGGCTGTATATCATTAAAGTCTCAATAAGGCTTAAAATGGTAGTATTTTCTATCTACAAAGAATATTGAAAGATTGAGATATTAAATTATACCCCAAAATGGTACAGAAGGGACCCATATCTGACCTCAGGTTCTGAGATTAACCCACTATATAGGGGCTTATATCAGGTTAAGCTCCACTAATTATGTGAGGGTCACATTCGACACTGAGTGACTGGTTAAAAATGAGGTCAAAAGTAGTCCCATGTCATGTGACCACATAACCTAATAAAGCTCACATGGCATAATAAAACTAAAATTTACATGACAGTCAATTTCCACGTAATAAAGCCCTAATGGAAGGATAAAAGAGTTTACGGATAGGCCTGCTTCTTGTTTGTCTGTAATTATGTGTAAATCGATATGTGGATGTATCGTTGATACTTGTCTTCTGATAAATCGGAATCATCAATATGCCTCGGGTCAAATCCATGACAGCGCTTAAGTGAAACTGCAAGATCACAGAGTAAAGCTCTGAAACATTAAGTTCTTTTGTAATATTTTTGATAGAACAAAGGGCCAGTAAACCTTTTAGATCTAACAATATGCCAACAAGAGCCAATCAACATTTTCAGAGCAAATAAAGGCCTTTGTGAACTTTGTCCTTTGGTAGGCAAATTGAAGCTCTAAACATATAAAGCTCAAGTACTGTAAAATCATCATTTTTCGAGAGGGTTGAATTTTCTTTGATGAACTCAGCCACAAAATTTAATCCCCATGATTAATCGACCCCCCCCCCCCCCCTTGTTTGAACTGCAGAACATAGGTTTATCCTGCCATGTTTTGTAATCCACAAATTTACGACCCCGCGAAAATGCATTTCAACAAAATCCACAAAATTTAATACCTACAAAAATATGTGATTTTACAGTACATAGAAGATTAATTTTATTACAACAAACCTGTGAGAATCTGATTATGAATGTCAGCCACACCTCCTACATGATCTTCATGCCAATGTGTGATGATGACTTCTTGAATGGAAGAATTGTAATCAGATAACGTCTGTTTCAAATGTTTGATATAGTCAGGTACATTTGGGTTGCCGGTGTCAATGAGAATTTTTCTGAAAATAAAAGAAAACATTAACAATTCATATAATTTTTATGCAGGTTTAGCCTGGAACATTAGGGTTCCCGGTGTCAATGAAAATCTTTTTGAAAATAAAAAGAAAACATTAATAATATGCAGGTTTTGTGTATATCCATCTGCTTGTGCAAACACATTATACTCATACATTAAGTCTGATTACCACTGCTGAACAAGCTACACAAGACGAGGCAGACTCACTGCTCAGTACACGGTAATTGTTAGGCCTGCAATCCAGAGAAATACATGTGATTATCCACCTTGCCAAAGCTGGCGGTGCGACACTTGACTGCTTCTATAGCTGTTGGTGCATGTGAGGGGTGACGCATAATCTAAGATGGTATGGTAACACTGGGCCTTGGTGTTCTGCAGGTAGCTCCCAAGGTTCCATCAAAGAAAAGCTAGCCTGTTATTTGCTTTCTTGGCTGTATACAAGACTTGTGTGTTCCAGGTAGATTCTCATCAAAATTTACCCCCAGATACCTCTCTTGGTGAACTAGAGCTACTTACCGAGAACATATGGTGTGGATTGATTTTTTTTATTTTCTGGGTTATGTGGATTACCTCACACTTTATAGTGATTCATTTGCCTGTACAAGAAAGTATTATGTCACTGTCTGAACCTGTTCACTATATGGGTGAGAGAGTGTAAACAGCTTTAACGTGACTGGTGTACTATAGCACCGATACAGTGGCAAGACTACCTCTGGGTAGAAATGACCAAGTGCCAAAGCCGAAATTCAAACCAGGGACCTCTCAATTATTAGTCAAGATCGTTATCCACTCGAGCACCATGTGCCACCCGTGCTGACTATAAGTGAAGGGACTCGGTTTTAAGCCCACGGCATGCTGCACATTTTTCTCACACTCTGACAATTATCTTTGAAGAGTAAGTAGGTTCATGCTCTACATCCCTGAGTAGACAGATAAGCTGTCTGCAAGTGGCTGCTTTAAAATTCTGACGGTCCAGTCACTTAAATACAGGCATCCCTGTATAGACTGCATCAAAATGCTTTGACAACATCCCTGAGGAGATTATTTGTAAAGTGTTTGCATCCTAAATATTAACCGCAGATAACGAGTTAAATAAATGTGCGCGTCCTACTTATTAACCTTGCATGGCTAGAAATTATGCATTATCCATTTTATCAATAAAAATATAATAGTGCCGTGTCATACCGTTTTTCTGTGCCCACTAGATATGTATTAGTCCCTTGTAAGGTGTAGTTTCCTGGGTTACATCCTAGAACTCTTATAATTCGTTCAGACACCTTTTCCACAGTCAACAACGGAGTAAGTTTTGGTAGTGCGCCTGCCATTTTGTTTACAGTAAATGAGTCACGTGACTGTCACGTGATAAAGTTAAGAGAGTATGTTTTGGTTATGTTAATTTTATTATTATTGATATGTATTACTTATATTTTTATAACAATATTATTTAAAGATAATTTGGTTCGATTTGTCTTAAATTTAAGCATTTGTTCAACTTGTTAAAAGTTTAGAGACTACAAATTGCAACAGGAAGTCATTTCCGGTTTTTCAGAGATTCAGAAAAAAAGTTATTGAAGACGAAAAGTGTGGGTTTGTCTGCTTGATATTCATGAAATATTACAGTATCCATGAGAAACAGAAAAAGCAAAGATGTCTAACCAAAGGTACATAGTTTTCCGCCTTACTATTATGAACTAACACGTGAAATATAGCCGACTTTGTTGAACTTAAAATTTAGAAAACAAAAAAGTTAGAAAATCAAGGTGAACACTTTTGGTCACTTACATAAATATTTGCCAATGTGTCTCTCCAGTTACGTGACTACCCATAATACTCGTATTGTGTAGTAAAGTCATCATGCTTGCTATATGCTCGAACTGACTTCTGTTTCTTGTCTTGGCCTTAGTACTAGTTGGGCCGGCCTGTTGCCTATGAAAAATTAGTGGTAAATTTATAGACTGACACTGGCCATTGCACATCACGGCAAGTTTAGTATACATGTAAACTGATTGTTCAGTGTCCAATAATTTGTTTATAAGATCAGCAGATTTTAAGGGCTTGTCAATTGATTATTTCAACAGAAGTCTGCCACAAGTTCACTCTTTGTTGAGAATATCATCATTTGTAACCTAATATTGTCAGCTCATGATGATATCGCTTAGGCATCTGCACATACCGAGTTGTACCAAATCTCGGACGAGACAGGCTAATGGTCCTCAATCCGGGCCAGTTCCGACCAGGGACAACATACAAGTTTCTGTTACATAAATTTATATTTGTCAGTTCAGTCAATTAATGAATCATCATTCACTTGTAGAGTTTGAACTCAATTTAGAATAAAGACACGTTCACACCAGAATGGAAACAGATATTTGACTATATTTCAGCCGTTACAGCTCAATAGTTCAAAGTAATTACTAGGGCTGTGGACTGCCTGCCCAGTGCAGATACGATACCTATCTAGATATGTTACTCGCGATTCACGATACTTAACTCGATAGGTTTAACTGACCCGTGAAAATAAATGTCAACTCAGTTTGACAGTAATTTCATAAAAAATAAAGGAAACTCAGAGATGTATTCGATTATTGAAATCAAAATTACAAGTTTAGCAAATTCGAAACTAATGACAGTACTGACTTTACGTGTATGTTGTAAACATTCTTCTTGGGGAAACCACGGCAGATTTCAAATGAAATGATAGTGAAAAATAGAGTTTAGTTTTAATATGAACGAGAAAACAGAAATTCAATAGATTTTAACTTAAGTGAATTGCGATATGCCTTTTATTTTAGCTGCCGATACGACACAATTGTATTGGGCCGTTCGGATCCCGATTCACCAGTGAATCGTTATGTAGTGTACAGCCCTAGTAATTACATGATGTATTTGACACTTGTGTTGAAGTCTCAGTATCTAATTGTCAGAATTCAAAATGTTTATTTTGAGTTTTAGACAACAACACGTCAGGTGATATGAGCGTGAATCTGTCACATTGGTGACTTATGAACCAGAACGGAAAGAGATATCATATTATGAACCATGATTGGCATGAACTATCATGCTGCATTTTATATGAATTTGATTTTACAGTGAACTCACCAAGCTAAGCGATGAAAGTTTAGCTAGGCAACCAGATGAAGTGTTTGATATCATTTGTAAAATAGGTCGAGGGTAAGCTGTCTGTTTAATATTGCATATATGTATGACTCTAAACTTGGCAATATTTTCTTCCTACTAGGTGCTTAGCTTTATATGTCATAATGAACTGTGACAGTGTTGGTGCAGGTAGAAGGAATGTCACTGAATCAGAATCAGATATTAAGTCAGTTTGTAATGATAGTGCAGGGGTTCCATTTGATTGGGAGTAGGGGTTTTGACCTTTAAATTTCTAAAAAGCCACATTGTGACCCTCAAGATTTTGGTTTGAAGGGTCACACTTATTTATTTTGAATAATTTCTCTTAAAAATTTAATCATGGGTATTTTGGTATAAAATGGTAAAATTTAGTCATAACTATAGTACATGTATCTAAATACACTTCAGATTGTGAAGCTTGTGGAACCATTGTGCAAGCAACTAATTTAATTATTTAGTAAAGAAATAAAAGAATTTATAAGTTGTCACTCTTTGTATGTGATTGTTGTGAGCCAGGTACAAAGATAGGCGAGTCTGTATTGCCAAGTTCTTTATTGTTTGCATTTTATGTGTGCGCGCAATTTCTTGGTTATGCTGGGCTGTAGTGCATGATTGTGCCGGATGAAATTTGTTTTTGTACTTTGTACTACTAGATAAGCATGCCAGTGCAACCCCCTGTCTTATATGCGCCCAGCATTACACATCTATAACTCTATGTGACTAAGAAAGGCTTTATATTCAATAATTATATAATTAGTCCCCTACCGGTTTTTGACCGGATGGGACTATAGGTTTGCCGTCCGTCAATCCGTCCGTCAAACAGTCTGGATCCTGACATAACTCAACCAGTTTCCAAGCTAGGTTTATGAAACTTGGTATGTGGATAGGGGGCAATAAGGGGATTATGCATGGCTAAATATATTTTGATTCTGACAAAAATTGTGGTTGTTATGGCAACAGAAACATTGAAAATGGCTTAAAACCGGTAGGGGACTTCTGTATTGCTTGCAATTCTCAGTTACTTAGGAAGTATCCCTAGCTTGTCATGGACAGCGTTTTACCAGTTTGAAACAGAATATTTACCTTCTTTATATGAATCGGAATAAGTAAAAAATACTGAATAGATTTCTTTCTAAAATTTTGGCATAGAACGGAGGGACATTTATGACCTTGAATATAAAGCCTTGATGTGCATTGTAGTTTGATGGCTTTTGTATTAGATGCATGTCCATAATGATTTCTTTCATCTGTGTTTGCTTGTTATGTGTTATGTTGTTGACATTGAATTTTACATGACATCAAAGGTGCATGTGATTGCAATGCAACTATGTGTTAAAGATATGGTCCAAAATGTGCACTTACAATGTAATAAATTCATGTAGTGTTTTTGTTAATTTGTTACCCTTTTCTGGCTTTGGTAACCTAAGTTAATTTGATCTATAATCCTTTGTCAGTGTGGTACTTGGTGAAATGTGCTAATCTGCTATGTTGCTGATCTTTGGCCATATTGAAATTTTAGTCACCAGTCCTTTAATTATTAATTCTTTTTGAGGGGAGGGGGTTACTGGGTATCTGCTAAACTCACTGGACAGATCCGTGTCCAATTCCTGGATTGGGCAGGTTATCTTCTCCTGTTACCTCACATCGGCTACAGTCTCCACATGTGGAGGAATTGTCATTTTTGTGGAAGAGCAAGTAGATTCATTGTTACATGTTAATCTTTGAAACACTGATGAGAGCATCGTTATGGACATGCACTGTGCTTCCTGTACCCTTAGTGTAGCTTGTTTTATGTACAGACCATTTCATTGTATTATAAAAACATTTGTGTATGTTACAACTTTAGTGATACTCCATTGCCGCGGCTGAGTGAAGACCATTTAGCCAAGTCTCCAGAAGAAGTATTTGACTTACTTGGCAAGTTAGGAGAAGGGTAAGCCTTGTGTGTGTCTATGTCCCAATACAGCACAACAGTCCCTGAGTTCCTTGACCATTTAGATAACGGACCTATCTGACCTCCCTTGGTCTTCAAGCTTCCTTCAGATTGAACAGCTGGATCCCAAAAATGTGTATCAAAATAATGAAGATAAAAATATTAAATATATTTCATTGATATAAATTTGAAGCTGTAGCATCTTCACTCTAGATACAGAAAATTTAATAAACCTAGGCTAACAATAGTAACGTTGTTTTTCCTATGAAATTGCTTATCATTTTAGATTAGAATCTGGCATATATACATTATAGCATACCAGGGTACATGTATGTTTAATAAACATTTGTAAAAGTAATCCAGCTTTCAAATTTGAAACAAATGTTTCAATATGAAAATCAGATTCACAAACAATTAAAAGGCAGTTGAACCAAGTTTCTCTGGAGTGATGGCTCGATCTTGTTTGAAAACATGTTTTTTGTGAAATTGAAAATTTCTTTTTTACACTTTACAGAAAGTTATTGCCTGTTGCATAAATACTCCCTTATAGTTTGATCAGCTTTTGCATGGTTCGAAGTATGCTTATTCCCCATACACCTAGTAACTACTCTATAACTGAAAATCAATTACCAATATATTGTGATAGAATATTTATTTAACCAATAGATAACAATAACAAAGACCGCCTCCTCGATAGCCTAGTGGTTGAGCGGTCGCTTCGAGTGCGGGAGGTCTCGGGTTCGATCCCTGGCCGCGTCATACCAAAGGCGAAATAAAAATGGTACCAGAAATTCCCTTGCTAGACGCTCAGCTTAAAAGGGAAACTGGCTTCTTTTCTCTCATACCCTCGTGGCGATGGATTACATCAGGAATGAGGTGTCGAGAGCGATTAATATAAGTTGGAAAAACTTGTTTCACAATCGACCATAAATAAATTAGTATAAACTAAATGTTTAATGTCCATTCTTTATCCCAACTGGCAATTTCTAGTGCTCATTTTGCTTATAGGCTTCATTTTAAATTTTGATCTTTTAATCTGATTTTGCTTTTTTGAAGACTAAACATAAATTGTCGTATCACAGTTCAGACTGCATGAAAGGACAAGCTATGTCAGTGTCTTGTTGAGCCTTTAACATGAAAACTGCACGTTTATTTGGCCATTCACAAGCATGAGTATGTTATTGGTTGTTTGTTTGGTTAACTTGTCACATTGTGTTTATCGAATGCTACAATTTCTATGTTGTATAAAAATAATTGTTCTGGGCCAGCATTCTTGCATGGAATGTACCGGTATCAATTTATGTGCGAAAGTCCTGTTCCCTTGTTTGGCAATCCGGATATATAAGGGCTATCCAAGTGTCTGGATAATATGAATGGCAATTCTCCATAGGAATAAAATAATGATTTTTATACCCCCAGATACATAGTATATATGGGGGCTATATTGGAGTCATGCTTGAGGTTGGTTGGTCTGTTTGTAAGTTGGTCGGTCAGTTGGTCCTTGCAAAATTTGTCCGCGTTATTTCTCTGTAACCATTAGTCGGATTTTAATGAAACTTTAGATGAATGAGTCTACATGTAGTTGTGCATATCATCCGTGCACATTGGTCGGATCAATTTTAAGGGAGTTACAGCCCTTTGTTTTTTACACTTATAAATTTTGTCCACACTTTTTCTCTGTTTCCAATTGTCAGATTTCAACGAAACTTATCATGAATGATCAGTACCAAGTCTAGTTGTACATGTTGTCGACACACGTTGGTCTTATCAATTTTAAGGGAGTTATGGCCCTTTGTTGTTTTAGACTTAAAGTTTTGTCTGCGCTATTTCTCAGCAACCAATGGTCGGATTTCAACGAAACTTTGCATGACTGATCAGTACCAAGTCTTGTTGTGCATATCTGACTGTGTCAAGTAGTATCTCGGGGCATTCATCACATCCAGCGATATTTTTTGTAAATCTTAATATAGAGATTATAAAAAATATGTTGACACTGTTTTAACCACTGGATAGTGACATTGTAAAACTAGCAGGATTATAAAAGGACTTTGTAGGATGTTCCCTTAGGCCTTACCAGAAGTATGTATTGCATAGTACATTAATTTTGTCTATGTTATTGACTGGGGCATAATAGATAGTTAATTCATGTATCATTTGGTGACAACTCACTCATATATCTGTATCTATATGGTAAGCATTAAGATACGTAACATGGCTGGATCTACAGTGTTATCTTCCATGTGACTGTCATATTTTTCTCTGTTGTGATTTGCTGGTTCCCCTGGTCTGCGGCTCCTTTGTTTACTATCATGTGTGTGTTATTCTGGTACCTGGTCTGCGGCTCCTTTGTTTACTATCATGTGTGTGTTATTCTGGTACCTGGTCTACAGCTCCTTTGTTTACTATCATGTGTGTATTATGCTGGTACCTGGTCTGCAGCTCCTTTGTTTACTATAATGTGTGTGTTATTCTGGTACCTGGTCTGCGGCTCCTTTGTTTACTATCATGTGTGTGTTATTCTGGTACCTGGTCTACAGCTCCTTTGTTTACTATCATGTGTGTATTATGCTGGTACCTGGTCTGCGGCTTCTTTGTTTACTATCATGTGTGTGTTATTCTGGTACCTGGTCTACAGCTCCTTTGTTTACTATCATGTGTGTGTTATTCTGGTACCTGGTCTACAGCTCCTTTGTTTACTATCATGTGTGTATTATGCTGGTACCTGGTCTGCAGCTCCTTTGTTAACTTTCATGTGTGTATTATGCTGGTACCTGGTCTGCAGCTCCTTTGTTAACTTTCATGTGTGTGTTATTCTGGTACCTGGTCTACAGCTCCTTTGTTTACTATCATGTGTGTAATGCTGGTACCTGGTCTGCGGCTCCTTTGTTTACTATCATGTGTGTTATGCTGGTACCAGAGGTGTGTGTCTCCTCTGTTACGCAGGTTTCTGATTTCTGTGTTTAGCAGAAACTTGATAACTTGAATTGATTCTGAAATTGACCTATAAGTTATTGAGACACTCAGAGCTCTACAACATACATGTTTAATCATTGGCTCCATCGGCACCCAACTCATTAACTGCATTGCACTGATAACAGATAATTATGCTCCTGATTGGAAAATGATTGGTGACACTTGCACTTATAAATTGATTAGGAATGACAAGGCATGAAGATGGAACAAAGGAATCCCAATTAAGAAATGTACTTCTTTGAAATATCAATATTATTGTGCTTTCTACGAGTTCAAGTTATCAAGTATTTACTGTCAATTCCTCATTATCAGATGTTTGATATTGTGACACTGTACATACAGGTTTTCTTAACTTGCTTATTTATAAAGGTTTGAAACATGCAATGTATTTTTTATTGTCAAGATGAATATAATTATGTATTACAAAAATGTTAGTAACATCAATTTTAAAGAATCTGTTATAGTGTTATCTTTGGTTTGATTAGCATTTTGCATTGTATTAAACTAAGTATTTTAAAATCAAATAAAGTAAACTTTCGTGTCAAACCGTAACTTTGGTGAAATTTTGATGTTACGTTTTGACCGCTCTAGCAATGTTGACTTGTCTTGGTAGGGATTAATAAACATAACTTATTACACTGATTATAAATAATTAAAACATTAAATGTTGTTTGTACTCGTTATTATGCATAGCAGGTTATTTTGGCATTGTACTATAATATAAATTTATGGCAATCTCTCTAAATCATAAATGCTGCCTTGTCATTTTCCTTTACTTGATATTAACAAGATTGCTTCAGTATTGATAAAAAAATAGTATTAATTGATTATACTGTCTTACAGGTCTTATGGAAGTGTATTCAAATCCCTCCACAAGGAATCTGGCCAGGTGTTGGCTATCAAACAGGTAAGTCCTACTATTTCACTGAACAGTACAACCTCTGTAGAGCAACACCCTTTGGGAGCTGCAAATATTTGCCGTTGTTTAGAGGTTATTGCTCTACAGAAGTTAGATTTATATTAAATATTTGTTACACGTTGTTAATTGTAATTTTAGTAGACCAGCCTTGTGTTCTAGGAAACATTACGTGACGTACGTTTCGTACCTGGTACGGACATGTGATTTATTGAACCGTATGTTTAAAAAAACCTGTTTTTCCCGTGAGCCAAGTTTGGCTAACCATATCCGGAATGGGTGTGCGTGTATTGGTGTAAATAAACATAATTAAACAAAATGGTGGACAGAGGCAAACAAAAGCATGTGAATAGTAAAACCTGTGCATCCGTACATATTTCGAACTGAGAACGGACAAAAACGGGGATTTATACTTTTAATTGTTTGCTGCAAATGAAGTGCACAACGAACGATAGCGACAAAACCCCATGATTTTTTTAACATGTCTGCTGGTAGCTTTCCTTGAACGTAGGGCTGTATACAATTACTTACTATAATTTTTCATCATTGATATTTCAGGTTCCTGTGGATACAGATCTACAGGAGATTATCAAAGAGATTTCTATAATGCAACAATGTGATAGCCCGTTCATTGTCAAATATTACGGAAGTTACTTCAAAAACACAGACTTATGGGTACAGTTTGTATATTATATATTACTCACAGGCATTCATTTTTAGCTGATTTGAGCCGTACTTCTATTCTTTGAATTCTAAGATTTTTTCTAAACCATTAGAAAAATATGTTTTTGCTCTAGGAATAGGTTACTTTTATCTCATTTTATGCTACCTGTTTCGTGGTGAAAATAAAATTCACTAAATATTTCTGCCAACCATTTGTCAGAAAATGTGACTGGGTAGTCTCCATATGACTGAAATACTGTTAATGGGGTAATACCAGTGGAACTTAAATATTTACAGCCCCTGTAAGAGTTGCTATGAGTATGAGTCTATGAGAGTGTGCTGTAATGATAGTGTTTATATTTATGCCCTTCATCTTTGATGAGGCGATATATTGCTTTGCACATGTCTATTGGTCCGTCAGAAGGTTGGTTGGTCGGTAGACCAAACGGTTTCTTTCAATAACTCGAGAACACTTTACCCTAGATTCCTCAAACTTTACATGGAGGTTGGTCAGCAACAGTAGATGACCACTATCGATTTGGAGGTCAAAGGTCAAGGTCACTGTGACCTTTACCATTTCTTACTATTGGACTGCCCTGGGGTATTACATGTGTTACAAACATCTCTTATTACAGATTGTTATGGAGTATTGTGGAGCTGGTTCAGTTGCTGACATTATGCGATTGAGAAATAAAGTGGTAGGTTTATAGTTTATATCATTCATAGTTTGATAGGGTGTCGTTTTATGGTCTGTCCTTTGGTTGATTGGTCCATTGCAGATAGCTTTTAAATATGCTTACATTTTATAAGGTTATGTAAATCCGGTGTGCGGTTAATAAATACATGACTCTTCAAAACAAAAGCAGTGTTTTAATTGTCTCTATCAATAATAAGGTAACAAAGCTTTACTGTCTGAATATTTGTGGGGGTCCTACAATTCTGGAATAATCCGGAAATTTGGATTTGCTGCATGAGAAAGAATGAACTTTCTGCAGAAAATAAAAGTTATTTGATGAAAAATTCAAAGAATTGGCGGCAATGTTTTAGTTATTTGAAGTTCCATAAGCTGAATTTTAACAACAGAACAATGTTTGAAACAGAGTTCTGCTGTAGGGATGTGTGCTAACTTGAACCCAAAACGGACTCGCGACTCATTTTCAGGATTGGTCATTATGCCTTAGTAGGACCCCTGTATTTTAATGTGCTAAGTTATTAGTTTGTGGTATACAGGTCAGGTCTAATAAATATACACAATATATCATCTGTTAAATTATGCTTATAGAAGGTCGAGTGTTGTGTCAATTTCTCCGAATAATATATAGTTACATCACACTGTATGTATATTTCAGTTAAATGAAGAGGAGATTGCTACCATATTGTATTACACACTGAAAGGTCTCGAGTACCTACATTCTAAACGAAAGATACATCGAGATATCAAAGCTGGTAACATATTGTTGAATACAGAGGGGCATGCCAAACTGGCAGATTTTGGAGTTGCTGGTCAACTAACTGTAAGTACTAAAAAAGTTAAGTTACCAATTTTCGAGGGCTGCTTTCAGCTGTTCAGCCACACTTATACATTTTAACTTCCCTGGTCATTGGGCTACCTAAGGAAACCTGCATTCAAGTCTCCCTGGGGAGACAATTTCTCTCCTGGTGGGTGTGCAGCCTACATTGATCTGTGGCTCCCAGGAATTTTGAAAATGTACAGACACCACCCTCACAAGTACCAATTCACACCTTTGTCGAGTGGAGCATGTTGGTTGTTCTTGCTCAGAAAAATTAAGCAGTGGCGCAGATGGGGATAGAACCCTACCTCTAGGCCACCGCTCCCCCCTGGATAGGCATTTTTGTGTCGCCTGAAAAGGCGACATATAGGTATTACTTTGGCGGTGGCGGCGTCACAAATTGCTTGTCCGGAGCATAACTTTGTCACCTTAAGTTCAAATGACTCAAGAATTGGTATGCATGTTTCTTGCAATAAGCCGGAGTGCAGTGCGCAAGAACCATAACTCTACCTGTCATAGTTTTTGAATTATTTCCCTTTGACTGATTTTATTAGAGCATTTCTTGTCCGAAGCATAACTTTGTCACCTTAAGTTCAAATGACTCTAGATTTGGTATGCATGTTTCTTGCAATAAGCTGAAGTGCAGCGCGCAAGAACCATAACTCTACCTGTCATAGTTTTTGAATTATTTCCCTTTGATTGATTTTATTAGAGCAACTCTTGTCCGGAGCATAACTTTGTCACCTTAAGTTCAAATGACTCTAGATTTGGTATGCATGTTTCTTGCAATAAACCGGAGTGCAGTGCGCAAGAACCATAACTCTACCTGTCATAGTTTTTGAATTATTTCCCTTTGATTGATTTTATTAGAGCATTTCTTGTCCGGAGCATAACTTTGTCACCTTACGTTCAAATGACTCAAGAATTGATAGGCATGTTTCTTGCAATAAGCCGGAGTGCAGTGCGCAAGAAACATAACTCTACCTGTCATAGTTTTTGAATTATTTCCCTTTGATTGATTTTATTAGAGCATTTCTTGTCCGGAGCATCACTTTGTCACCTTAAGTTCAAATGACTCAAGATTTTGTATGTATGTTTCTTGCAATAAGCCAAAATGCAGTGCGCAAAAACCATAACTCTGCCTTGCATCGTTTTTAGCTCACCTGTCACAAAGTGACAGAGTGAGCTTTTGTGATCACACTTCGTCCGTCGTCCGTCTGTCTGTCCGTCCGTCTGTCCGTCCGTCAACAATTGGGTTGTGTCCTCTCTAGAGGTCACAATTTTGGCCTAATCTTTATGAAACTTGGTCACAATGATCATCTCAACAAAATCTAGGTCAAGTTCGATATTGGGTCATCTGAGGTCAAAAACTAGCTCACTAGGTCAAATTATAGAAAAAACCTTGTTTTAAACCTGTCAACATGTAGTCTTCATGGTCACTAAACTCTCTGCAGTAACTCTCTACTCTCTATACATACAATAAACTTTCATCAACCAATGAAAATGTGTATCAGGGTTCACAGCAGTTTTGTAAAGGTCAAATATCAAAATATTCTAGTATTTTAACCAGGGTGTGAATTGTACTGGTTAAGTGGAAATCAAAGCGCTGTAGGGAGGGTAGACATTTTCCTGAGGGTCGTGGGTTCAAACCCCACTGGAACCATAATTTTTATTTTTTTATTTTTATTTTTTTAAGTGTTTAGGTATTGTTTTGTCTTTATAGCATGTATTTGTACATTTTCCTGATGGTCGTGGGTTCAACCCCCACTGGAACCATAATTTTTTTTTTTTTTTTGAGTGTTTAGGTATTGTTTTGTCTGTAAAGCATTTATTTGTACATTATCCTGATGGTCGTGGGTTCAACCCCCACTGGAACCATAATTTTTTTTTTTTTTTTTTTTTAAATGTTTAGGTATTGTTTTGTCTTTATAACATGTATTTGTACATTTTCCTGATGGTCGTGGGTTAAACCCCCACTGGAACCATAATTTTTTTTTTTTTTTTTTTTTTAGTGTTTAGGTATTGTTTTGTCTTTATAGCATGTATTTGTACATTTTCCTGATGGTCGTGGGTTCAACCCCCACTGGAACCATAATTTTTTTTTTTTTTTTTTTTTTTTTGTGTTTAGGAACTGTTTTGTCTTTATAGCATGTATTTGTACATTTTCTGATGGTCGTGGGTTCAACCCCCACTGGAACCATATTTTTTTTTTTTTTTTTTTTTTTAAATGTTTAGGTATTGTTAAGTCTTTATAACATGTATTTGTACATTTTCCTGATGGTCGTGGGTTCAAACCCCCACTGGAACCATAATTTTTTTTTTTTTTTTTAGTGTTTAGGTATTGTTTTGTCTTTATAGCATGTATTTGTACATTTTCCTGATGGTTGTGGGTTCAACCCCCACTGGAACCATAATTTTAATTTTTATTTTTTTAAGTGTTTAGGTACTGTTTTGTCTTTATAGCATGTATTTGTACATTTTCCTGATGGTCGTGGGTTCAACCCCCACTGGAACCATAATTTTTATTTTTTTAAGTGTTTAGGTATTGTTTTGTCTTTATAGCATGTATTTGTACAGTTATATGGAGGAAAAATATTCCAAAATATTTTGTTTAAAATAAAGGTCAAATCATAGAAAAACCTTGTGTAGTCAGCACCAGAGGTTACAATTTCAACTTAATCTTTATGAAACTTTGTCACAATGATCCTGTCAACAAAATCTAAGCCCATTTTTGGTCATCTGGCGTCAAAAACAAGGTCACAATGTCAATTGACATTTTCCTGAGGGTCGTGGGTTCAAACCCCACTGGAACCATAATTATTTTTTTAAGTGTTTAGGGATTGTTCTGTCTTTATAGCATGTATTTGTACAGTTATATGGAGGAAATATTTTGTTTAAATTATAGGTCAGATCATAGAAAAACCCTGTGTAGTCACCAGAGGTTACAATTTCGACTTAATCTTTATGAAATTTGGTCCTAATAATCATCTCAACACAATCTAGGTTAAGTTTGATATTAATTAAGTCATCTGGGGTCAAACGCTAGGTCACATGGTCAAATCATACACAAACTTGCAATAGAGGCTGAATTTCCTTAAATTTTATTCAGAAAATGTGTAGGATCACCATAGGGGTGTGCATGCACTAGTACGACAGGTGAGCGACCTAGGGCCCTTTGGGCCCTCTTGTTTAATTATTTCCCTTTTATTGATTTAATTTGAGCATTTCTTGTTCGGAGGATAACTTTGTCACCATGAGGTTGAATGACTTGAAACTTGGTATGCATTTTTCTTACCAAAAGTCCAAGTGCAGTACACAAGAACCGTAACTCTACCTTGTGCCATTTTTCAATTTTTTCCCTTTGATTGATTTTATAAGCATTTCTTGTCCGTGGCATAACTTTGTTACCATAACTATTAATGACTCAAAAATAGGAATGCATGTTTCTTTGCTGTGACATGAAGTGCAGTGCGCAAGAATCATAACACTAGCTTGTATAGTGTTTGAATGATTCCCATCAGATTGATTTTATCAGGACATTTTTTTGTCCAGAGCATCGCTTTGTTGTTTTTAGTTCAGATGACTAGAGAACTCTTGTGAGTCTGATATGTAGCCCTATACTGGATAGTTTTCCATGACAAATGTGCATTTCGTCAGGCGACACATGCGACTCGCGGAGCTTTTATTCTATGTCATGTTGAATCTCAATTTTCATTTTGATAATTTTGTCTCCCACAAATAGTGGGGGGGGGGGGAGACATATTGATTGTGTGCTAGACGTCTGTCTGTCTAGATGGATGTCACTAAGTTTGTCCGCGCTTGTTCTCCTCAACAATTGGTCAACATTCATTGAAACTTCACATGCATACAGTTATGTGGAGAAGTTATCAGAGGTTTGTGAAAAAAATCAAATTCGTACTTGTTAGTAATTAATTCTCAGAAAATTCATGGGGTCAACTGAGTCTGCCATATGACTGAAACATTGCGGTAAAGCATTATTGAAGTTTGAACATGATGGATTGTGTTTTTAATTTGTTGCAGGATACAATGGCCAAGCGTAATACTGTGATAGGTACTCCATACTGGATGGCACCAGAAGTGATACAGGAAATAGGTTATGATTGTGTGGCTGATATATGGAGTCTTGGTGAGTTGTTTATGATTTACCAGAACTTAATTAAAACTTCAATGTGGTGCTTAGTCAGATGTCGTAACGCATAGCAACACGTTTCCAGACGTTAGTGAATGTTCGGAATATATCAATTTCAATGAGAAAGTCAATCCCCATACCATACATTCAGAACAGTGTTTTACAGTACTTACCTCTTGTACAATTTGGTTATACTCCCCACTTATCATTATGAAAACGATGACCATAGATAAACATAGACCAGAAACCAACTACAGTAGAACTTCGATGCCTCGAACTACCTTCGGACCGGGGAAATAGTTCGAGCCATCTATGGTATTCAAGAATACTCGTATGCATGGGTATAAGTTAGAACTGATGTCGGTACGTGTACACGTACAAATCTTGTGTGTGTATATTGCATAATTTATGTGTATAACTAATATAGGTCTATCATTTTTTGTAATATTATTCATTACAATAATGAAACAATATAGTTTAACAAAATTGACAGGAAATCAAGTGTTTAAAAACTCTTTATGCAATGCAGTCGAACACAAACACTTGTTTGGTACAGTAATTATCACAACTTGTCGTCGACTACCCGCGGTCAAACAATGGATTTCAACAGTCAATGAAAGGTGCGAAAACTTGTTTTGTTCGACTTATCTATGGGTAAATCATAGCAAGGGACCGTCCAATCAGTTCGAGTGTTCGACCTAGATACTGTTCGAGTCATCTACTGTTTTACCATATGAATAAAGAAGGGATTTTGCCGGGACCGAAGAACCAGTTCGAGGCATCTAGGGTGTTCGAGGCATCGAAGTTCTACTGTATTAAATAATGGTAATAGAATGTATGAGGACCATGTTAATTTGTTCAAGTAAAAGAGTTAGAGGTTGTAATGTAGTATAAATCATGTGTTTTAATGAATGTTTTATTTGTAATTCAGGTATCACTGCATTAGAAATGGCAGAAGGCAAACCACCGTACGGAGATATTCATCCTATGAGAGTATGTATTAATGTTTTGATTTTTTTATAATGAAACTGTTTTAAAAAGTTTAATTACTCAATAAATATGCTAGGCATTTATCCCTGTAGTCCAGTGTCTCAGTAAAACTTTAAGGTATTTTTATGTACATTAAAACTTGCAGCAATTACGAATTCATCTTTAGTGAACAGCCAGATGACCGGATCCATCCATGTCCTCTCTAACTTACACAATTGTTATCCAATTTTACTGCATTTTGCTGTGAATTTTCATTGATGGATCCATCCATGTCCTCTCTAACTTACACAATTGTTATCTAATTTTACTGCATTTTGCTGTGAATTTTCATTGGTATGATATTTGGACAAAGTTCCATATTGAAGAGGTTACTAAATCATTGAATAGTTACTGCCCTTTCATTGCTAATTTGATTTGTTGTTTTTCAGGCAATTTTTATGATACCAACGAAACCACCTCCTTCATTTAGAAACCCAGATAAATGGTCTCCGGAAT
Organism: Spisula solida; assembly: GCA_947247005.1. NCBI lineage: Eukaryota > Metazoa > Mollusca > Bivalvia > Venerida > Mactridae > Spisula > Spisula solida. The sequence continues at coordinate 22,026,621 of OX365960.1, read as the reverse complement.
TTATTGATTTTGTCTCAAAATGTCTTGTCAAAAATCCAGAACAGCGAATAACAGCGCAGGAGTTGTTACTGGTAAGTTACAGAATAAAATATCTGTCACACCATAATTATCCTTACCATACAAAACCTATTCTAGTGCACTTTAGTCACTGTGACCTTCAATCAGTCTTCGAAATTAGCTTTTCAATTGTACTAGCCAGTCGGGCGGGTTACTTGCAGAAAAACACCCGCCCAAATTTAAAAGTACCCACCCGACAACTTTTCTACAAAATGTAACGATCGCCTTACCCGGTATGGCGCTCCCGATGTATTTCAGAGGCCACGACATTTTACTTTAGTATTTGTTAACTTTTTACCGGACAAGAAAATAAATATTTACGAATAGAAATTATTTTTAAAACAAAAAGTCGGTTTGGACGATACGTCATATAGCTGGTGATGTTGTTAAGGCTATTTTTAGCCTTGTTAACAGATTCAGGATTTCCGACAAAGATAATGATTTATCGCGAGTGTAAATAAAGTTGTAGCCACTCTTTAGCCACTCTGAGCCAACCCTAGCCAGATTGTTGTATTAACTTAATCATTGTTTATATCAAGTGAATAAACATGAAATAACTAACAAATATCTTGCATTTATTGAGCTTTATTACATATATATCAATTTATACTCAGATAAAATACTGTATTAAATAATGCAGTTCAATTAACACATGAATAGTCACACATATCACTCGGTTATACTGTTCAACTATTATTCACTTCAATTGTAATCAAAGGCATATCTTCTAACATTATTCTAAGTAATGGATCTTCAACTTTCTAAATCCTAATTTTGGGAGACTGGAATGTTCATCATATAAGTCTGTTGGGACGTCACGTTCAAACTGATGAAGTTGTTCAACCCTGAAAAGAGAAAGAAGAACCATGAATACAATGTGCAAAGCAGATTTCCACTTTTCAATCTGATGAAGATTGCCATTAGTGTAGCCTAGCTACTTTTTAATATAGACAATGTAATATCTAATTAATTCCTCAGAATCCAATGATATTTAAAGTCAACATTCTTACAAGAAGCCAAATTGTTCAATCTAATTCATTTCATACTGACACTGACAAAGTGCCACCAATGACTAATTACGTGTTTATATTGAGTAGCAGCTAATAAAATCATCATAATTACGCTCTCTGCCAATTTTTATCATGAATTAAAAAAAAATGGACCTCTTAATTTTCGACGCTCTGCAAAAATTCGTCAAACAAATATCATAACAATTGTTTTTACGCTGAGATGATTAACTATCAATCTACAATAACATTTATCTGATTTACAATCAATTATTTTCAACACGTATTTTATCAACACCATAGAATGCTCGACACATTTAACTTACCGAAAATTATCGCAAGCGTCACCAAACAGTCAACATACTCCCATTCTACCTTGTGTGTCGATGTTTTGTTGTCGGTGAATTTCAAACGGAACATCTACGAAGATGTCACCCATTTAATAGCCGTTAATCCCTCAATTAACTTCCCAATCGATTTGTTTTGACAGCTGACACGGGCTTTATTCTAGACTGGATATCGATTTTCACGGCTTTAGCGAGGCGCACGTGTACACAAATTAAGAACCGGTCTATACCGCTTATATCATTGAAATTTAATCGGAAAAAATATGCATTCGCCAACATTTTAGCCAATTAGCAAAAGTTCTAGCCACATTCGCAAATCTCTAGCAAATGGCTAATTTGGCGAGCGATAGCGGGGGCACTGAAATTTAATATGTATTTTAAAACGTTTTAGGCAAATTGCATTGGGATTTTTTACTCGCCAAGTCGGGAGACGTTAATGGAGAATGTTACACGCCCGAATCGAAATTTACCCGCCATGGCGATTGGGCGAGTCCTTATTTCGAAGACTGACTTCAATAACTAAAAAAAACTAAACATGTTGTTTGTTCATGTATAATCATTACCTGAAGAAGCCTTCTGGGAGAAATGTTGTGATCAAATGAATATATACAGTAAATGCAAACAGTGTTCGGTGGTTATATTCTGGTTTTGATATATCATTCAATAACTAAGAATAGTTGGGTGCAAGATCTTCAAACTTCACGTTGAAGTTGGTTATCAACATTAGACGACCTCTATTCATTTTGAGGTCAGAAGGTCAGATGTCAAGGTCATCAGGAGCTTTGATATTTCTGATTGTCTGGCTGCCATTGGTACATATATGAGTTATACAAATATCTCTTGACGTTCTATTTGTGCCTTTAAATTACAGGGGTTTCAATTTCCCTAATTTATCCAGAATTACGGACTAAATTTTACCATTCCTGATAGACCAATGGCTTCTGACCAAAATAAAAGTTATTTAAGGCCAATATCTCAAGAAATAGCAAAGTTGTAGTAAATTTAATCTGCTCTGAAGGATTTTCTTTAATACAAACTGAGTTAATTATGGAAACAATGTCATTGAAGGACTCTCAAAAATGGTTGGCCGCATATGATTTTCCTGATTTTTAATTTGGCCCTGTTGACACCCCTGTTACAGTGCAAGCATGTCAAACATATTGTGAAGTTGTGATTATATGTTACTATTTATAGCATGAGTTTGTCAAAAATGCCAAACCTGTGAGCATACTACAAAGAATGATCTTAGAAGCCAAAGAAATACAAGAAGAACAGACATTGAACACAGTGAACGGAGATGAATCGGTAAGTGAAAGTCTTGCTGTATATACTGAGTACATAATTAAACACACATGATATATTTTCTCCATAGGGTTACATGTTAATCTATAACTTTCTTCGAAAGTCACACTGAACAATGTGTTTGGTGTGTTTAGATTGCTAACACATTGATGTTGTTACGGTAGTCTGCTTTTCAGCCAAGAATCTAGGAAGAAATTGCTGAATGTGTTATTTCTTGGAAAATACTCTTTTAACAACTTGCATTTATAAACTTTCAAATCAAAGTCACATATGAATACAGTTCAAGAATGAAAGCAGAGATACATGGGAACAAGTAGACACAAAAATGACTGTTGTACGCAGTACAGGAAAAAAATGGCAATCTGACCAAAATGACTGGTTTAACATGTAACCCTATGGAGAAAATTTAACATGTGCATTTCTTTATGTACTCTGTGTATATTATTTTTGTGCTTGATGTTGGTCTGGATGAATGTTTGTCTGCACTTGGTCTCCTGAAACTACTGGTTGAATTTCAATGAAACTCATGGATAGTTGGTACATATTTATGCATATTGTGAGGAATCTAAGTTGTCTAAATATTGCCAGAGTTGTGGCCCTTTGTGGGAGGCACAAACGTTTCAAAAACCCTTCTAGTTTAATCTGTCATTATAATGAATACTTTGTAATGTTATATTAGAAGATGGCTCTAAAAGGTGATACACCACTAAATAAAATTGTTCTTTAGCTCTAGTATGTAAAGTGACAGTTACTGTCGTCAGCCCAATATTGTATCATACTAAAGTCTATGGCCTGTTGGCACACATATATCATTGAAAAGAAGTATGTTTCAGCTACAAAAAGACACAAAAAAGAGAAAACAGGGGTCATGTTTAATATAAAAAAATTTTGGTTGTCAAGAGCAGTGTTGGTTTTACCCTAATCTACTTTCACTTTGGCAAATATGCCAAAATCTCAAAATGTTCAAGATAAAAATAAGTTCACTACTTCACCTACATGTATACAATGCCTTTAAAGATGATTCTAGTTCCTTTTGTCAAGGCTCGCCATTTCCAGTCAAACAAAAGTATTTTTAAAGACAATTTGAGTGTATCCGATTTTGGTCCACATGGTTTCAAATTATCTGAGTGTACCCAATATAAAGAAAAGGTTGTGCAGCGGCCATGTTTAGCCGCAACGGATTTGACGTCACAGGAACTGGTATCCTGTTAACTGTTAAACTGAAGAAAAACTAGGTACCAGCTTTCGTAAAGTCATATTCGTTGCGGCTAAACATGGTCGCTGCACTTCCTTCTCTTTGTATTTGGTACTTCAAGGTGTAACAATAAGAACTTTTCAAATACCAAAACCTTGTGCCAATGGTTTATAACCTTAAAGCCCTGGAAAACTTATCTTTGGCCAAGAATTAATCGGGGCACAGAATTGAGTTTAACATAAAAATGTTTTATGATCTTTGGCCCAGATCCAGTTGTACTTATTATACCCCCAGATACGAAGTATATGGGGGCTATATTGGAGTCATGCTTGAGGTTGCTCTGTTCGTTGGTCTGTCTGTTAGTCTGTCAATGTACAAAATTTGTCCGCGCTATTTCTCTGTTACCAATTGTCAGATTATAACAAAACTATGCTTGAATGATCAGTACCAAGTCTAGTTGTGCATATCATCAGCACACCATGATCCGATCAATTTTAATGGAGTTATGGCCTTTTGTTTTTTTACACTAAAAAATTTTGTTGTGTATATTGCCAGAGCACATTGAAGTGCCAGTGTCCAGCAGTATCTGGGGTATAAATCACATTCAGTGATATTTCTTGTTTTCTATTATAACTATTGAGATGTTTGTATGTACAGGGTGAAGATGAGGTGGAAACTGGTGGAACGATGGTGAGAAATGATGAAGGCACCATGAAAGGATCTCAAGCAGGTTAGTTTAGGGGTCCTACAATTCCCGAATAATCCGATAATCCGTTGCACTGGAAAGAATACACTTTTTCCGAAATAATCTCTTCTCCAGAAAAAAAAAGTTATTTGTTGAAAAAATTCAAAGAATTGACAAAGTTATGGTCATTTGAAGTTCCATAATCTGAATTTTAACAGTAAAACTTTGTTTGAAACCTAGTTAAGGTGTTGGGCTGTGTGCTAATGGCACCCTAAACAGACATGCAACTCGTTTCAGGATTGGGCGTTTTGCCTCAGTAAGACCCCTGTTAGTTGTACAATCAATATCCAAGTGGGTTGTGGCTAGTGTTCCTGATTTGTAACCCGGCAATCCAAGTTTGATTCCCAGTCCCAGCAGGTCATAACCCATTCCATGAAAATTTGACAACAATGTTGATTTTTCTCCACCAGTAGAAAATTTGCTGGTTTCTTGTGGAAATGTAAGTTAGTACTGGTTAGGTTACAGTACAGGAGAACTGGTTAGGTGAAAGAGAAGAGAAGACCCAGCATTAAATATGAATAAGTAAATAGTAAAGGCATCTTAATATGAGCCAAACTCCAGATCAAGATTAGTATATCACTGGCTTAGAATGAGAAGGTCGTAAGTACAAAAACGCTATTTTGAGAAAACAAGAAAAACTCTTAACTTATGGAAAAACAAGCTTTTTCAACTTCAGTTTGGTCTACATGAACTTTTACGATGTTCATGAAAATAGGCTCAAAAGATGCACATTGTGGTGCAGATTTCAAATATGTATGAGTCTTAAAAGGTTGTAAGTAGCACTTGCAACCTTCTCATGCTAAGCCAGCGATATGTAAACATATTTTAAAACGGTTAAACCACTTCAAAAGGATGAGAATGTTTTATTTAAAAAAACCAATGGAATTTCAAATAATTATAGGAACAATGCAGTCAGAGAGTAGTACAGTTATATATTGTATTTATAGGAACAATGCAGTCAGAGAGTGGTATAGTTATATATATATATTGTATTTATAGGAACAATGCAGTCAGAGAGTGGTACAGTTATATATATATATTGTACTTATATGAACAATGCAGTCAGAGAGTGTTACAGTTATATATATATATTGTATTTATAGGAACAATGCAGTCAGAGAGTGGTACAGTTATATATATATATTGTACTTATAGGAACAATGCAGTCAGAGAGTGGTACAGTTATATATATATATATTGTACTTATAGGAACAATGCAGTCAGAGAGTGGTACAGTTATATATATATATATTGTACTTATAGGAACAATGCAGTCAGAGAGTGGTACAGTTATATATATATATTGTACTTATAGGAACAATGCAGTCAGAGAGTGGTACAGTTATATATATATATTGTACTTATAGGAACAATGCAGTCCGAGAGTGGTACAGTGATATGTAACAGTGAGGCATCAACGATGGTAGAATCAGATCTGGGTACCATGGTAATCAATGAGTCAGACGAGGAAGATGATGGTACTATGAAACGTATGTATTATATCTCTCTGCTATTCACCTCTGTATCTATTGTAATAATATTGAATAATCAGGAATCCAGATTTGCTTAACTAGAAAGAATGAACGTTTCTGCAGAAAATAATAGTTATTTGATGAAAAAATTCAAAGAATTGACAAAGTTACGGTTATTTGAAGTTCCATAATCTGAATTTTAAAAATAGAACAATGTTTAAAACCTAGTTAAGATATAAGGATGTGTGCCAGATTTGTTGCACTAGAAAGAACAAAAAATAATATTTGTAGATAGATCACTCTAATTTCTCAATATTTCGACCTAACAAGGTCTGCTTCAGTAGGATGAAACAAGCTATGCATCTATGCTACTTACAGCTAAAACAATGTGAACAAAATTAAAGTTTTTCATCTGAAGAAGACCTTGTTAGGTCGAAATATTGAGAAATTAGAGTGAACTATCTACAAATATTATAGTGATCCCCTTTTAGGGATATTTTACAACTAGACAAAAAATAATATTCCAAGAATTGACAAAGTTATGGTCATTTTTAGTTTCATAAGCTGATATTTAACAACAAATTTTTAAAGTATATTTTAAACAGAGTTTTGCCGCTTTGGTTTTGTGCTAATGGCACCAAAACAGACTTACCACTCATTTTCTGGATTTGACCTTATGCCTCAGTAGAGCCCCTGCTATTGTTACATAATGGGGAAAAATAGTAAATTATCCCCCCTTACTACTCTCTAAAACTCCACCGGTCCTATCATGCGGATTACTCTGTTTTTATCCCTGTTTTGTTTGTTGCACATGGTAGTAATTAGGCTGAAATATTTGAAACATTAATTATCAGATCAAATAATACATTTGGCTACATGTTGTTTACACACCATGGTATATAAATTTTTATGGCCCTAACATATTAGGTAAAACAGAAGTGAGAAATTTCATATCTAAAAGCAATGATATTTCAGTTAAAAACAAGGATAAAGTCCGAGGATCTCAACTAGTTAGGACCTGTATGCTAATTGGTCCACTTCGGGCTTTATCTTACAAGGGAGATAATTTATATGTCACTTATGTCTCTCATTGGATCAAATAGCAAGCCTAGATAAACCAATAATTGATGAAGTGGTCAAGCATATATATAAAATTGAGGGATGATTGGAATCCCTGTGGTTAAGATGTATAAAGTCATTATTGACCAGCCTCTTGTGCGCTGTTAAAGTAGAGTTTAGACGATGATTGTGTATACTCGATGATTGATCGAATGACCCTGACATTGTCGATCATTGATTTCATTTATCCTTTATCTATCATCGCTTTTACTTAGTGAAGTAACTGTTTGAACCCAGATCTCTTCCTAAGTACACCACAAATTACTTTATTAGTCCCCTACCGGTTTTTGACTGGAGGGGACTATAGGTTTGCCCTCTGTCCGTCCGTCCGTCAAACAATCTGGATCCTGACATAACTCAAACAGTTTCCAAGCTAGGTTTATGAAACTTGGTATGTGGATAGGGGGCAATAAGGGGATTATTCACGTCTAAATTTTTAGTTTCTGACAAAAATTGTGGTTGCTATTGCAACAGAAACATTGAAAATGGCCTCAAACCGGTAGGGGACTTCTGTATTGCCTGCAATTCTTAATGACTTGTGTAGAAATTAGGTATGAAGCATAAATTGGCTAGAATATTAATATATGCTTGTGTGCAGGACAAACTCAAAATGTATAAAGGGGTCAGGTTATTTTTGTACATCATGTCATGCAATTTAATTACGTTATCGATAATTGATCAAAATAACCTGTCCGATTAATTTAGATTATCGATTGTGTTTTTGGTCCGATTATAAAACCCTATGGTGTTGTATATCCTTGCATAGTTTGACTGTTGTGATTTTATTTCATAGTATACTAGAACTATAATTTATTATATCGTAGGTCGAGATACGCTATCATCCAGTGGCTGTTCTAGTTTAGCAAGCAACTCAAGTTTTGTCAGTAAGAAACGTGGCAAATGTAAATTTCTTGTGATGAATCGTGCTTGAAAATATGCCCCTCTTGACCTTCTATAATCTCTACTCATTCTTTATAGTACTTTATTTATACAATAAATCTACAATATTTCAACAAAAATTGTTAACTGTAGCTGCTTAAGATATGTGACCTTGAGTTAAACCGAACTGTTTCAATAACTAAGAATGCAATTAGACCTGTGTTTTTATGCCATCACATCTCTCTTAAACACTGACATTGAGTATTGTTAAATCTTAATGGACAATTTCTATATTAATTATTTGACCATGACTGATAAAGCCCTTGATTCGCTGCTTAAGATAAATACTACATTTAAAAAATTAAAAGAGTTAGCTTGTGATTTAAGCAGTCGGATGGAAGCAATAAAATTAGCATTAGTATTAGTTGACTTTTGTTCATACTCAACAAAATACTTGCCATAAAAAGTGTGGAAGAACACTATTGACTAATATTTTCCAAACTAGTGCAGAAGAACCTAATAATATATATCCCTAGGTGTGTTGAACGGATGGAGGCACTCACATGCCTGCCATATTTCAGCTGAAAGCCGACTGGCAAATAAAGGTTATGCTCGGCATTTTTTAAGAAATGGACAAGTATTTAGGTGCTTTAGTGGAACAATCCAAATTCTCTGACATTTATTACTCATATCCAGCACTGTACATTACTTTATCATCGTTTTACGAAAATCATAATGTAACATATTTATATCTCACTATTGGTTATGCTTTACAGTTTACTGAATGACTTTCTTTCTTGTATGATTCTGCATGTATCTTCTCTGTTAAAATCGGAAGTTATAGATCTATGGCAAATGCAAAACTTAAAATAAGTTATTATAGCATCCTGATCTTGGGACAGCCTAAGAAAAAGTTTTACAGGAGTCCTACTACAATTCCGGCATATTCTGGACTAGGAAGAATGAACTTTTCTACAGAAAATAAAAGTTATATGACCAAAAAAAGTTATGGTCATTTGAAGTTTTAAAAGCTGAATTTAACAAGACAATGTATGGAACGAGTGTTTTAGTGTAGGGATGTGTGCAAATGGCACTCAAAACAGACTTGCATCTAATTTTAGGATTGGGAATTATGCTTTACCAGGACCCCTTGTTTGACTCAATTACTATTCAGATTTGCCATGTCTTAAAATTTGTTAAAATTGTTCATTGATCAGCCCACTCCAAAGATTATGGGTGCACTACTAAGTAATAATTCCAATATTATTGTGTTGATTTTATTAGCTCACCTGCCACAAAGTGGCAAGGTGAGCTTTTGTGATTGTTTTTTGTCCGTCGTCCGTCCGTCTGTTAGATAATTCACCGTTAATACTCTAGCACTTTCAATTTTGCTTTGATCTTCACCAAACTTGGTCAGTAGTTGTATCTCAATGAAATCTAGGTAAAGTTCGAAGTTGGGTCATTTGGGGTCAGAAACTAGGTCAAAAGGTCAAATAATAGCAAGACATTGTTAACACTCTGGAGGTCACATTCTTGCTTTGATCTTAACCAAACTTGGTCAGTAGTTGTATCTCAATGAAATCTAGGTCAAGTTTGAAGTTGGGTCATGTCAGGTAAAAAACTAGGTCAAAAGGTCAAATAATAGAATAACCTTGTTAACACTCTGGTGGCCACATTTTTGCTTTAATCTTCATGACGTTTAGTCAAAGTGTTTATCTTGATGACCTTAAGGTCGAGTTTGAAGTTGTTTCATTTGGGGTCAAAAACTAGGTCATAAGGTCAAATAATAGGAAAACCTTGTTAACACTTTGGAGGCCACATTTTTGCTTTGATCTTCACCAAACTTGGTCAGTTGTTGTATTTTAATGAAAACTAGGTCAAGAGGTCAAATAATAGAAAACCTAATTAACACTCTTGAGGCCATATTTTTGCTTTAATCTTGATCAACTTTGGTCAAAATGTCTATCTTGATGACCTTAAGGTCACGTTTGAAGTTGTGTCACGAGGGTAAAAAAACTAGGTCAATATGTCAAATAATAGCAAAACCTTTTTAACACTCTGGAGGCCTCAGTTCTGCTTTAACTGTCATCAAGTTTAGTCAATATGTTCATCTTGATGACCTTAAGATCAAGTTCAAAGTTTGGCCATGTTTAGCATGTGAGCGCCCCAGGATCTATGATCCTCTTGTATTGTAAGCACATGAGCTCAGCGAATGCATAGAATGTTTTCCCCTCATGCTAACAATCCAGTTGGAAGCTTATACTATTCTGCTGCTGATATGATATGTATACACTGCATAGAGATGTGTGGCTTTCCTTCAGTTTCTCCGTATCACAAGTGGTATCATATGTCACCACCAGATGTGCATGATAGTTGATACTGTACAGGTGTTCCATTTGACTCGGAAGTAGGGGTTTTGTCCCTAGATATCAGGGGTGTCAATTTTCCGGATTTATCCGGAATTCCGGATTTGTATATTCTTGAAGAGCTATGCTTTCTGACCAAAATAAAAGTTATTTGGTAAAAATATCTCAAGAAATGGCAAAGTTATGATCAATTATATCTGCTCTGAAGGATTTTCTTAAATAAAAAGTTTGAAAAACTGAGTTATTTATGACTGCCTCTAGTTTGTCTAAAATTGTCAGCCACATATGATTTTCAGGATTTTTAATTTGGCTCTGTTGACACCCCTGAGATATTTCCTAAAAGCCACATTTTGACCCTCAATATTTTGGTTTGAGGGTAATTTCCTCTTCAAATCATGGATATTTTGCCAGATTTACAGTCAACTCACCCCCCTACCAACTCACCCTGGATTTGGATAACTCGCCCTACGCAATGACCCCTTAAAAAATAACATACCAACTCACCCCCCTAAAAATATTTTTATTAAATATAATAGATTTTTTGACAGAAAATCACTTTGAATTGGTAATAGTTCAATATGAAATTATTAATATGTTCAATTATGCGATATTGGAGGCGTTTTTTTGGTAAAATAAACAGTATTTCAAACAGTGGCCATTTTGAAAACGCTGTAATGACAGTGAAAAAGCGAAAAACAAAGGAAAAAGATAAAACAATTTGTCAAAAACATTATGATTGACAAATTAGGACTATAATTAGATCTATTATATCAATTGTCAATATCCAAATACCTTATTTAAAAAAAATGGAAAATTAGATAACTTGTCTAGAAAATCATAGTTTCCGAACGATCGAGTTTTGAAAATAACGAAGGTAAATAACTAACAAACTCGCAAGAATTCGAGAAAGCAGTGATCTGTTGATTTATTTGTGTATAAATACACTTAATTATCATGAATTTACACTAAGTTTAAAAATAAATATAATATTATACATATAAAATTGATGGGGGGGGGGGTGAGTTGGACATTTTGAAATTGACATCGGGCGAGTTGTCCAAATCCAGGGTGAGTTGGTAGGGGGGTGAGTTGGTCGGATACCTATTTTGCCTATTAAATGGTAAAATTGAGTCAAAATTATCAAAATGACCATTCAGATTCAGAAGCTATTGGAACCTCAGATACATCCCTGGTATTATGTTACAGTCAAGGACATGTCTGGCCCCAATCTCCCGAAGCATCTCAAGTAGAAATCTCAGATTTTGCTCAAGTCAAGAGTATAAATATTAGATCATTCTTAAGTTTTATCCTCAAAATATTTACTGTAATAAACTCAGAACAATGTATCTGTTTTGTGGTGCCAACTTTCAGAGTCTTGTCCCCCATGGACATTATCTCAAAGACACCTGACAGTATTTGAGATTTATCTCAACTTAGATTGAGATGCTTCAGGAGATCGGGACCAGGTTCCTTTTGACTTTAATGTAAGCATTGGCAGTCCATAATTATACATCGTGTAACATGCTATTATGTATATATCATCATAAAAATTAAAGGTATAATGTTTTCCTTTAAAAGTACTTTTAATTTGTAACAATTTAAAATTTTACTACAATATTTGGTTTTAAAAATATATGTATCGAAGGGTATACATTGACTACCTATGAATGTGATTCCTACTTATAAGCCTAATTGGTTTTACATCGTAATAGTGGACTTGACGGCTGTGTCGCTCTTTTCTTACCCTGACTGGACTTTAAAAGTTGGTTGTTTTTACATACCAGTATTCAACAATACCTGACTTATATGATAATATTGTTATTTAACCAGGACATAGTACAGCGACAGGAGGCAAGGAGAAATACCGTCCATCCTACTTAGATCATTTTGAGAAGAAGGAACAGGAAGCCCAGGCCCAGCGTGCACAACCACCAGCCCCGGCCCCTCAACCAGTACTACAGAAACAAGTAACACCACCACATCATTTCCAGAGATCCCTTATTGATGGCGACTTTGAATTTGTAAGTCTTTTATAACTTTTATAATATCTAGACTTGGGGACTTTGAATTTATTTCTTAATATCTAGACTTAGCAGCTGATCAACTAAATTGTTGAGAACCACTGCACACATACTGGTTCATTGTTAATCCCCTACCAGTTTGACCAGAGTGGACTATATGATTGCCCTCCGTCCGTCTGTCCATCAAAAAATCTGGATCCTGACATAACTGAAACAATTTCCAAGCTAGGTTTATGAAACTTGGTATGTTGATAGGGGGCAATAAGGGCATTATGCACGTCTAGAAATATTTTGATTCCGACAAAAATTGTGGTTGCTATAATAACAGAAACATTGAAAACAGCCTCAAACCGGTAGGGACTTCTGTATTGCTTGCAATTCTTAATGACTTGTTTTTACTGGTGAAGACACAAAATAAATGAAACGAGCACAAAACACCTTACCTTTCGATTGTTGACATTTTTGCCGCAGTCGAACACGCAAGTATCCAGGTTAACATGTCTTATCCAGATAAACCGGGTGTGTCATATGTTCGAACAAATACATCACCTAAATCACCTGCTTTCAATATAACAGGCTTGAGTAAGCTTGACCATGGAGTGGTGGAAAATACTTTAGCCCATTGAATGATATTGTACATGTATATGGAGAAAAAATGTTTTCTAACTCCTTTGTAATTTTCCAGACAATAGTCTTTTATCTAATTACATTAAAAAAAATGTTTGTTTAAAAATTTAAATAATGTGTTTTAACTTTTTTTAGTTACGCAACTTAAAATACGAGGAACTTGAGCGTCGACTTAGTGACCTTGACCCAGAAATGGAACGAGAGATTGATGAACTCAGGGCGAGATTTCAAGCCAAGAGACAACCAATACTTGAAGCCATAGATGCCAAAAAGAAACGACAGCAGAATTTTTAATCCTGAATCACACAAACTTTTTTATGGATGAAAGCTTCCATTACTCTCATAATTTACACATACTTGAAGCTTTGGTATTATTTGTGCTTGGAGACCCTTAATCATTAGTTATTCAGTTGTAGCTGTGTTTTATCAGTAGTTCGTGCACACCATGGTTTCCTCTGTGTATATAGCTGAAACCACTGATAGTGTTAGGATGCTAATTTAAAAGAAACTGTGCTTTATTGCTGATTTAAAATAAGGGAAGTAAGTCAATATCACAGACCTTTATGGATGTTACTAAATTTTATTGGTAGTTTAACTCCCTTTTATCTAAATAAACAATGTATGATGGTGCTTAGTGGTGGCAGTTTAGGGGAATCAGGGACTCCACTAGCTGCTGAATCAGTAAAGGGTCATTTTGATACTTTTGACTAAATTTTACCATTTATAGACAAAATACCCATGATTTTTAGTGAAAATGGCCTTTCAAACCAGTATCTTGAGGGTCGAAATGTGGCTTTCTGGAAATTACAAGGGTCAAAATCCCTATTCTCGAGTCAAATGGAATCTCTTGGGATAATAGATTCTTCAAGTACAAATGATCACAGAGTATGTCATCGAGTGTATCATATAATCACCCAGTGTTTGTCAGCCTTAGTTTTTGTCATGCTTAAATATTACCGCACACGTGTGCTTATTGTTGCTGTTAACCGGAGACTTACCGATGAATATTTTAAATGTGTGACATTATTTTATTGATTTGTATTTAAAATACAGTTGATGTATGCGCATGTTTTACTGCATATCTTATGTTGCAAACCAGGAATTTTCAATGGAAAAGCAGTTAATAAGTTATTATTAGAATATTGGATTTGGTAGGCTGTTGGAACGAACCATTTTTGTGTGACATGTATCTTTTAAGTATTTAGTCACATGAGTGAAAGTTTTCAGACATATGCCTGAATTTCAAGTTTTAGATTGTACCAAAAAATTTGTTTTCCTTCATTTTCCCTACATAAATTGTTAATTTTTGAGAATTTCAGGTTTTTCAGAATTTTGCATGAAATGTAGCAAGAATGTTGATGAGTTTGTTAAGTTGTGCTCCCGGAAGTTTAAGCAGAGTTATGGCTCTTGTTTCCAGGTTTTTGTGGAATGTCCATGTTCCTGGTTTTAAAATGTTGCTTTGATTTAATCCTAGTCGACTTAGAAGGACACATTAGTTTTATCAAACATTTACTCCATTATATTATACAACAGATGCAGGGGTTCTACTATTCTGAAATATTTGGGAAATTTGCATTGGCTGCACTAAACAAAATGAACATTTAATAAAAGGTATTTGAATAAAAAAAAGTATTACCAAAGTTATGGTCATTTGATATTTCAAAAGATTTCAAAGCTGAATTGGAACGATAGAGCCATGTTTGAAGCAGAGGTTTGCTAATGGCATCTGAAACAGATTGACAGGTTATTTTCAGGCTTGGGCATTATTCCTGAGTAGGACCCTCTGTTTATAGTGACAGTGTAAACATTTGAAGCATAAAAAGACTAAATTATAGAGTAGATACAGTAAAGTTCACCCTTTTTTATTACGTTTCGGCATATTAGCCTTTTTCAAATTATGAAAATTATTAAAAAACTACATATTTTACGCCATCATAGTTCAACGTCAAAAAAAAAAATGGCTACGTAGATAGTTAAATAGGAAAAGCTATGTGGACTTTATTGTGTGCTAATAGCACCTGAAACAGGGCTGCATCTAATTTTCAGGATTGGGCATTAAGCCTCTGTAGGACCCCTACTGCATACAAATAAAGGCAATAATGAACAAATAATAGGTCACTGTGGCTTCCATGTGTTGTTGTAGTAATTTGTATCATCATGTATAGCCATCTTTATTAGTCTCCTACCCGTTTTTGACCGTTTGCCCTCCATCAGTCTGTCAAAAAATCTGGATCCTAACATAACTAAAACAGTTTCCAAGCTAGGTTTATGAAACTTGGTATGTGGATAGGGGGCAATAAGGGAATTATGCACGTCTAAAAATATTTTGATTCCGACAAAAATTGTGGTTGCTATGGCAACAAAAACATTGAAAATGGCCTAAAACCGGTAGGGGACTTCTGTATTGCCTGCAATTCTTAATGACTTGTTAAGTTTGTTTCTGTTAAGACTGTCCTGTGGAAATTCACCTCTTAACTTCATGTGTTTTGGTGCTAACTTAGAAACATGACCCAATCTTTGTTTTAGGCATTTTTGTTAGGGATTTAAATACCTTGAAAGTCAACTCAAACAAAATTGATCCTATTTTGGGGACCGCATAAAAACCCATGATACCTAAATATTAAAGATGGCCTGATTTATTATTTATGAACATTTTGTACATATTTACATTGAGCATGGTTTGTCTTCATTTATTGCTAGACTACATAAAACTGAGACTCGTCAAATTGGAACAAGCATAGGCTCCGAGTCTCGGTTTAATACGGTCAGACAATATTTTGTGTGTTATATTATTATCTTTTATTGTTTTAATGTATAAATTATTTGTATTTAATTGTAGATCTTCCTTTTTGTTTGGTTATAATAATTATCGTAATAATTGAATTATTTTGAATCATGTTATTGAGATGTTATTGCCATGTTTTGTGTTCATTATGATAACAATCAACGTCAATTCTTGTTAGTTTATTTTATGTTTTATCTCTTAAAAGGGGTTCCACTAGTTTCTGAATCTGAAGGGTCGTTTTGACACTTTTGACTAAATTGTACCATTTTATAGGAAAAATACCCATGCTTGAGAAAATGACCATTCATGCCAATATCTTGAGGGTCAAAATGTGGCTTTTTGGAAATTTCAAGGGTCAAAACCCTGAATCCAATGGAAACCCCCTGTCTTTACCTTGATATGTAAATTTCGTGGAATCTGTCAGTCTGAAGGACATGTGTCTGACTAAACTGAAGTCAGACTGACAAATCTTCCAACAGAATCAACTTTTTTGGCAACAGAGCATGGGTATGTCTGACAAATTTATTTTTCAAACTTACAAATTTTGAATATGAGTCAGTTTGAATATCTGAATTTTTTTTTCTTTTTTCTGATTTAGTATGACATGTTTTAAGCCGTTGTTGGTCTGTAATATGACAGTTTTTATACCTTTTTTGAGAAGTCTGAATCTGTTATGGTAAAAAAGATTTCAATCTCAATTTTTTGCCAAAAGATCTGATACATTGCCTGTTTCATTGAGTTAATAAGTTTATAATTGCCAATACACTCTCATGAGAATATTATTAGTGAGAATAATTTTGCTAGTTTTCTAGAGGTATATTGGAAAGTTCATATTAATTTTGCTAATTTGTTGATCATACTATACAAACCAATAGAATGTTTCGAAAACATGTTTTCTATTCACTGAATTACTGTACAGTTGAACTTCGATGCCTCAAACAATTTTGCCTCAAACACCCTAGAAACCTCAAACCAGTTCTTTGTACTAGAGACATTAATGCCTCATACAGGTAGATGGCTTAAAAATATTGCAAAGGCAGTTTGGGGCATCAACGTTTGTGAAATACAAATCTTTGTGATTTTTAGAATCTTTTTCTTTTCAGAGAATATTGTTTAAAGAAGCAAACATTGTGACATGTCTGTATGCTGTCTCCCTTCCTACCTAACCAGTTGGTCAAAAGCCTGTAATAAGGTAGTCAACTAGTCATGCCTTAACTTAGTAAAACAATATCTTAAAAAGTATTTGTTCGACAAAATGAAAAACAAATATAAATATATGTCTTTCTTTTCAGGGGTGTCAAATTTCCTGATTGATCCGGAATTTCGGATTTATCATTTCTGAAAGAGCAAAGGCTTCTGACCAAAATAAAAGTTATTTGATGAAAATATCTCAAGAAATGGCAAAGTTATGGTAAACTTAATCTGCTCTTTTTCTTTAACACAAACTGAGTTAATTATGAAAACAAGTTTATTGAAGGCCTCTTTGTTTGGCAAATATTGTTGGCTGCATATGATTTTCCTGATTTTTAATTTGGCCCTGTTGACACCCCTGTTCTTTTACAAATAAACAAGCTGGGGGAAACAGCACACAGAGATGTTCTTAATGTGACCTAGGATTTTGATGTGTAATGTATTGTATTGATTGACACACAACTTGTATGTGCAATAGTTTGTTACTGTGTCTAATGTTTTAAATAGTTCATGGCAAGCATGTAAAACATTGTGTAGTAGGTTCTGTTAGAGACTGGCGTGCGTGGAAACTTGATGTTTATTAGTCCCCTACCGTTTTTTGACCGGAGGGGATTATAGGTTTGCCCTCCGTCTGTCAGTCCGTCAAAAATTCTGGATCCTGTCATAACTCAAACAGTTTCCAAGCTAGGTTTATGAAACTTGGTATGTGGATAGGGGGCAATAAGGGGATAATGTACGTCCAAAAATATTTTGAGGTTGCTATGGCAACAGCAACATTGAAAATGGCTTAAAACCGGTAGGGGACTTCTTTATTACTTGCAATTCTTAATGACTTGTTTAACTCAGGTCTTTGTCAGAATCATCAGGGTATGGCATAATCTAGGCCAGCAGAATCAAGTTCGAAATCGGAGTAAAACATGAAAGGTGTCTGACTTGCCATGGTGAGAATTGTTGAGAATAATGCATACATGTGTTTGATAAGCCCAAAGAAGTTGCATGAAATTATCACGGTGCTATTATAGATATGATTACATAGAATCGACGTGCTTACCATACAGTGCTGGTTTATAATTCATCTGGGGTGGTATTCAGTATTGATCTTACTTGACTTAAGGATAAGGACAACCAATCAGATCACACCATATTAAACTCTCAGTCAGTTACAGGCGATATGATTGGCTATCCTTAAATAAGATCAATATTGAATAGCACCGTGACCCCTGATCAAGATTCATATCTAACTTTAGCTAGTTATCTATTTGCATCTTATTAAGTTGTCATATACTTATTTCTGTGTAGTCTACTTTTCTTACATCAGTCTTGATCTTTCTGGCTTGTATGTTTGACCATAGTTTGTCCATTGTCCAGTGTTTATTGGTCCGATCATGTATGTCGTGTAATTGTGATGCCTGTTTGTAAGTTAAGTGTTTTCAGCCAAAACATCTAAATGCCCCTTATTTTACTTAGCTAGTTTTTATGGACAAGGCTTCCACAGGGGGCATAAGCATTTATTGAACACAATCTTGTTCAACTTGTAAAGTTGTGCATTTTGTGTTTTTCTTTTCTTTTGCTAGAACAAAGTTATAGGACTTGTTTGAAAAACCAGGTTTTCACGAGGTTTCTATACATGTATTTCTTGTTTTACCCTTCTCTCACTTTCCCTCATTGTCATTTATTGAATAAACTTCACAGAATTAGATATTGTATATCTAATTATGTGATAACATGAATTCATCAATTGTATATGCAACCTAAAATAAGATATTTTATTTTCATTGATAAATAATAAAGTTTGTTAAAACTATGAGTGTTGCTGTTGTTTTTTGTTTAAAAAATAATATTTTGTTGGACAAGTACCTCAAATATAGGGCCATCTTTGGTACACTTCGATTAGATAAATGTTGAATAAAAAAAGTGTGAACATGTGTTAAAAAAATAAGTTACCAATTTCTGAAGTTTAGCCCTTCTTTGAAGTTTTAACTTCCCTGGTCATTGGGCTACCTAGGGAGATCTGCATTCAAGTCTCCATGCGGAGACTATTTCTCTCATGGTGGATGTGCAGCAAACATCGATCTTCTGCGCCCAAGAATATTAAACATGTTGATGCAACGCGATCACAGGTTCCAATTCACACCTTGGTCCAGTGAAGCATTGTGGGTTATTCTTGCTCTGAGAAATTAAGCAGTGCTGCAGATGGGGTTCGAACTACCTCTAGGCCACTGCTCCCCACAAACTTGTCATGGAATATGACATGTAATTGTAAAGTGGTCCTTTTATTAAGATGGTCTCTTAAGAGAGATTTACACAGATGAATAAAAGCACACAAAACAAATCCTCATTTTAAACATTGCGAGAATACTCAAAATGAGGGATGCAATTACTGATGATGATCTAAAATATAGTACAATACAGTTAGGATCTGGTGACAGTGACATAGCCGTTTATGTGTACACAGAAGATTACAACCATTATCTGAATATAGTTAATACAACTTAATATAGTTTGTTAGATTAGCATTGAAATTATGGTGGTCTGTTTAAGCCTTTATAATTGGTCTTGCTCCGTAATAGTAGACCCGACAGCTGCATAACTATATTTTTACCCTGACTGGACTATAAGTTATGGAGCAGAGCCTCATTAGACTCAAGTCCACCTGTAACTTAAATAGCTGAGAACAAAAGTGGCTGGCATATTTGCCAAGATGGGCTTGTTTAATGTTTAACAAAATAAACTGTTGCCATGCTTATTCATGCTTATTTTATGCATGTGAACACTGTCCTTAACCTGATATTTAAATACAATGTACATATAGCCTAAAACACTATCCAAGACCCTGTATCTGACAAGCACCCCTGAGAGAATTAGATTTCTCTAAGGGATGCTTGTCAGTTACGGGGTCTTGGATAGTGTTTGGGGCCATATATATTACGGTTTCAGGTTCCTGTAATGTGGACCTGTACTAGTGGCAGGGGTGTCAATATTCCTGATTAATCCGGAATTCCAGATTTATCTTTCCTGAAAGATTTATGCTTTCTGACCAAAATAAAAGTTATTTGATGAAAATATCTCAAGAAATGGCAATGTTATGGTCAATTTAATCTGCTCTGAAGGATTTTATTCTTTAATATTTGAGTTAAATATGGAAAACAATGTGGTTGAAGTCCTAAAATGGTCGGTCGCACATGTTTTTCAGGATTTTTAAATTGGATGCATCACTGACTGGCTGTTGAAGAGAGGTTTGTTTGTATTGATATTACGAAATTAAAATATATTTGTGTAACTTTATTAAAAGACCTTTGAAATTTTATAAACTTTTTTTTATTTCTTTGCTATTTGAAACATTAATGATAGATAATTAATGTTTCAAATACCAAAATCATAATTGTGTTATTCTATACAGGGTAAAAACCGGGCTGTCCGTACCACACAAACTTTATCCAATTTGGTGACAGGTGCCCGTCAATTAACTCTCTCTATAAGGGAGATAATTGTCTTTGTTACCTCCCCTGTCGTTAAGGCCGCCAATTAAAGCGTCAGTAGTAGTGGCGAAGTTTTCAATAGTTAGTTTCTACATTGCGCCAGTTAAATTTTGTAAAGGAATGAATTAAAATTTATTTGCCGTTAAAAGAGTGATATAAACGTTTGTATATGGAGAAAATGACTTGTTTACTTCGGATAAATAGCATATAGATGTCAGTTTAGTGAGAAATACAAAGTTTATATGAAAAGTTAACCAAAGAGTCAATCAAGTAAGTGTGCCAAACTTTCTCAAACTGTGAAATATACGTTAACAAAGTAAAACATATATATTTCTTGAGTTTATTAACTTAATATATAAAAAAATCTTGAATGTGTTTATTTATTTAACTCTGAAGCTCTAATTAATATCTAAAACTCGTATCTAAAAGTCGTATCTATAGCTCACGCTTGGCTGTAAGTGTAATGTTATATGTAAACGTTATAATCTTTTTTGTACGGGCTAATCTAAAGAAGTATGACACAGATCAACTAGCGATAAAATAGCTACACATTTGTTATGTACTCTATTCAATATAAGAATCAATTGCTTTGATAAATTTCTGTTTTGAATAGGGTATTTAAACTGTGGTGTGGATCGAATCTAATTTTTTCAAATGCGCATTTATATGAAACTAGGATGAGCTTGTATAGTAAAAACCCGAATCATAGAAATCGTTCATACATGATTTTGTTCCTGTATTACCTAGTATACTAGCGTCACTCATGAAATTGTACTTTATTAATAGTAAATACCACCATTGGTTCAGATCAGTATGTTCGTCCTTACCTCTAGTATTTTCAGAGGTTCCATTAGCTCCTGAATCTGAAGGGTCATGTTGATACTTCTGTCTAAATGTTACCATTTTATAGACATAATAGCCATGCTTTTAATAGAAAATGATCCTTCAAACCAAAATCTGGAGGGTCAAACTTGATTAGGCTTTTTGGAAATTTCAAGGGTCAAAACACCTACCCCGAGTCAAATGGAACCCTTGGTACATGTATTATGACCAGGCCCTGATTGCAGAGCCTTGTAAGTCTAGCGTCTGGGATAAACAACGGCCATAATATACATTTGAGTTCATTCACAAGCAAGAATATACTTCAAATGTTTACACAACGGAATAATCTTGGTTTAAAACATATATCTTTAAGACCATCAACTCAGATTTGTTTCAAATTCAGACTGTGTTTTAGGTAAAGTCTGAATTGAGATTTGTGATCGAGCTGCTTCGGGAGATCGGGGCCAGGAAAAAGGATACAGTATAATTCAATTGAAGCATTCTAATTGGTCTTCTTATGGAGTTTGTCGAGCAAAGTGCCGAGCATTGCTTTTATTTGCCAGTCAGTTTTCTGCTGAAATATGACATGTGCATCCATCAGTATTTGAACTCAGGTCGCCAGATAAGACGGCACGCGTGCTAATAATTGAGCTACGAAGGCACATTAACTTGTCGTAATATTGTGGATGAATAAAGAGCACTTACAAGTAGTAGTGAAAAAGGACTTGAAAAAAATTGATTCCTTATATTTTCAATTTGCTGTTATTCAAATTACATGTAATACCCTAACCAACTCCTAAAAAACGTTCGTCTCGCATTGGATACTGTAAAATAACTATTTTTTGAGGGAGTGAAATGTTCGTTGTTGAGCATAACGACGAAATTTAATACGGACGATTATTCGACCTTTCAAGTGAAACATGGTTTTGCCCTTTCATCTAGTGTAGTCCATGGAATTACAATCCCACAAAGATGCATTTTTTATCAAAATACACGAAATCAAATACCCACGAAAATCTGTGATTTTACAGTATTTACATCATACTTAGTAATTAGCATCTCCAAGTTCTAAAATCACTCGAAGTTCGTGTTACAGTGTAACATTATAGTGCAGACTTGATTAAATATTCATTTGAGTCGATCAAGAAGTCAATTAAAGCAGTGTTTATACCGTCACGTCGAGAGGTCGATGCATGTCTTACCTGATTGAATTATTAATCATGTTTATTCGGTGTTGATTTCTGAGGCGAAGGAACAGCGAAATATTTTACTAGCCATATGATTGTTAACGTTGAGACCTGTTCAAAGTGAAACTGTTCATCTTTATTTACATAGTATTTATAAGCATTGCTATATAAGCACTTGGCACAAACTCATTTTTGTCGTCGATATATATATATAATTATATTGTTGATTGATATGTGCAAGTTGATTACACGAGTATTTCAAGAATTCCACGACAATATGAAACCATGAACGCAAGTTTGACTGATGTATATACTGTATAATATTTCCAATTACTGAGTACACAAAACACTTTGAGTGGGGTTTTCAAATATATAATTATATCGTTGGAACGTATCCAAAATGTAACAATATTGCCACATACTACATACAAGGTTTGATACATTTAAGATAATTTAGAAATATGCCATTTTGTACCATTAAAATGGTTATTCGAAAGTCTTAATTAGTTGTCTTCTTTCAGCTGAGACTGACATCAGCATAGTAACCAAGTTTGTGCATTGCTTTTCCCTTTATATAATGACAAAATTCCGCTATACATAGCGAGAAATTGCAACGTGTATACTTGAAAACTTACTGTCAAAACTTATTTGCGTTTTCAATAAACAAGAGACGTTTGTACGACACGTATGTCACACGACATCCCAATAGTCAGAAATGGTAAAGGACTCGGTGACATTGACCTTAGACCTACTGACTTCAAAATCATTAGGGGTCATCTATTGTTGATAACCAACCTCCATGTAAAGTGAAGAGTCCATGTGAATATTCTATGGCAAAGAGTTCTTGAGTTATTGAAAGGAGACCATTTGGTCTACCGCCTGATCGACCTACCTACCATCATACAAGTGCAAAGCAATGTACCCCTTCATCATAATAAAAATAACTTGTACTTAAACAATAATATGAAACGTGCTGGATGATCCATAGTTACAAAGCAGTTGCTTGTTATATGATAAACTCAAGATAACCAAATACCACTCATTAAGCAATCATTCTGATCACCTCAGTCTTGATGCATTGCATATTTACCGGAGACAAACGGAAATGACCGAACTTTCACGATTGCATGTGCAATTACCCCAAAAGTCATGATTTCACAGTGTTGTAAAATATACGATAATCAGACTTTCAGTCACCTGAAATTCAAAATTTAAAAGAAGTTAAACAGACCTATGGTTATTGTGGGGATAATAGTAGGATTCCAATACGATTATTTTACACATGATCTAAGGGGTACATGTGTATTTAAGTTAAGTAACCGCAAAAATATTGATAAAATTGACAATCGTTCGAAGACCTTTGTATTGTAAATCGTCTTACTTACAACAATAACCAATTGTCTAGCATGAATACGTATTGTTGACTTATAAAAAGAATGTTTTTGTGTCTTAGCGGACATTAACTTGACTTATAAACCAAAATGATTACGACCTTTTTACGTATGTTTCTTTGTTTACATTTATAGAGGGTGGTCATTGAAAATGAGATTAACGTTAACAGATCCGCTAAAAATGTTGTTTTGGAAAGAATGTTACTGTTCCTGTTTCCTGTTTCTTGGTATGGTCCCCCGCTAGACGTCGAGGCACATTGGAGTTGTCTTTCTTTGTATCGGAATGGCAATCCAATTGAATACATGTTAATAATGTCAAATCAAAATTTGCACTAACGTTCATCCATATTCAGCTTAATTTGTTAATTTATAACAAACGAGCATATTACATTGTAGTTTGTATATCTATAAGAAATGTAACAAATAGTATAAACATGGTGATTGATCGGTTGAGGGTCGGACTCAAGACCGTGGTTGATTGAACTGCGGCTGGATTCCGAACCTAATGGTCGATTTTGATTCCCGACTGGAAAAAAGATCGAATCGTGAAAATATTAGTGCACGATGCCCAGCAAATGGTTAAATGTATATTTAGCCATAAGCATATGCAGACATTGCGTGAATAATTAAGAGCATTGCGAACTTGTTGCATATCCGATTTCAACAAAAACGCTTTTGCATTGTACATTATTTAAAACACTTGAACATGAAATCATGAGTGTGAATTCGGATTACTGTTCTTGGACAACTACTCGTATATAAGCGTGATTAGCGTATACAAAAAGTACGTTATATGATCGTACTTTGTCGTATGCACGCAACTGCATACAGAGGTAACCCTTTTGAAACATACTTTTTGTAACAATCCTGTACATAATACATGTACTATTAAGTGCCCTTAGGATATAACCGACATTACGCAGAATTTTGGCGGTTGAATGAAAATTTAATCATTAAAATGTTCTCTTAACAGGCTTGACGTCATGCGTTGGCGCTAATTTCTATCGGCCAATCAGAATGCAGAATGTTTTATTCTAAGTTAGTTAGAACATATTAAGTAAATTTTAATGACTAAAAAGGACTCGCTTCGCTTCGCTCGCTCCGCCCTTTTTAATCATTAAAATTTACTTAATATGTTCTAACTATAACATAGTAAGGATCTAAATAGCGAATCGGTCTTCTTAACTGATTTTTTGCTCTGAATTTAAGTCTTTGGAACCGTAAAATTACAAAAATCTGCCGCATGGTGGCTTTAAAATAATTATTTTTAAAGTGGTCTTTATTGTAGCGATTGCTGACCTTATGGTAACATGTATTTGTATGTATTTTTTTGTATGTTTGTCATGTTCCTTTGTTTGTTCATTTGTATTTGGCCAAAGGCACATTAGTGCCGATTTGCTAATAAATTGAATTGAAAAATTGGTAATAGTGCGCCATGTAGCAACGATTGATACTTAATTGGTACTTGATTGATTTCAAGAAGGTAACGGACAAACATAAGATTGCGTACAGTAAGTGTAATTCTCACAGGTGTACACCTGTGTATAAGACACTTGACGTGAGATCATTGGATATCGTAACGCTAAATAGTATTGTGGCCACCTGTACTGTACACAGGTAACTGTATCATTAATAAACAGGACCTAAAAAAAATTAAAAAAAGTTTTTTTTGTTAAATTTAGAATTCTTATACAGGTGCGACTGCAATTACATTCAGTCTTCTAAAATGGGTTTACATGTATTTACGTGGGCATTTGGAACCACAAGAAGGTCGGCCTTTATCTTTACTACAATTCAAATTTAATTGTTTATATCGATACCAACTGTTCCGACAAAAATGTCAAGTAAGGTTAAGTACTTGTTTGTTATATCGTCACCCCCTACTGAGGTTTGAAGAGACACATCTGTTGTAGTTGACATTGTACCTTGTATGTGTGTTGTATGCCTTTTCTATAATTATGTTTTTATTTATCCTCGCCACCGGAAATCCATATGGACAAGGCCCCCAGAAGAGGTTAGTCACTTTAGTTCTTGGGGAATAGTGCATGATACAGAAGATGTCCCAGTTCCAGAAGCATCCCTGATTCTTTTACGAGCCTAATGTAAAGCGTAATACAAAGGGCCTTGGTTCTAAAGTCTCGTCCGAAAGACTGTTAGTAAGTTTAGTTATGTTAGGTGGGAAACTCTGAAAATTCTGTTCTTAATCCGTCAGGCTGAAGGCGGGATAGAACTCACAACCTTCGGATCAGCAGCCAGTAGCTCTAACCACTAGACAACTCGTCCATCCAATGCCTTTTCTTTTCCGGTGTTCATTTTGTACCTTTCATGTTCTATTACTAGTATGTTTGATGAGAGTTTGTTCCCTGAAACTAGTTCATTAAGCTTTTGACAGCTTGGACTTTGCGCAGTTAATTTTCTCGTTCGGTTATGTGTTAGGCAGGTGCCTTGTATGTTTTATAAGTCATTCTACGTGGGCATTCAGCTTTTTGATTGCTGGTATTTGGGCGGATCATTTTCTCGTTCTGTTGTGTTTCGGGCATTGTGCCTTGTATGTTTTTTGTTTTGTTTTCTGTGCCCGCTGGTTAAGTTGAGTGCTGCCTTCCCTGTCTGACTTAGTATGTTCCCGTTCTCATCTCCTAGTTTTAACACAAATTACTAGAACTGGTTCTAAATCGGAATTTAAACCCGAAACCGTTGTCTAGTTATTTTCATCGGGCCGATTTTCATACAGAGCTAACCATTTCTACTATTTTTCCTTTTTATCATTTCGTGATCTGTTGTTTCTGTTGGGCGCTGCTTCCTCTGTCCAATTTGTTTTATTCAGTCACGCATGCCACCAGAGGAGACAATAGATGATCTAAAGTCTCTGTTGCATCCATTGCTAAACTGACTAGGTCGCATTATCTGGTGACAGTTTGGCTACCGGTATAACCAGTTGTCCTCGACCTAACCCAAACAGTTCCCACTGCTACCGTTGCAGAAAGACACATTTTCTAGGGAAACCGTTTGGGTTAACTGTCAGCTGCATATAACCGGGATAGACCCGGCTGATAACCACCAATAAACCTGATTTAAACAAAACCATTTGATCTTTGAATGTATGTATGAGAGTGTACACACGTACATTTAATGAACCTTTACCTTCATATACTTACATGTATATTAAACGATTAGTTATAACTTTTTCCCATTCATAAGTGAGACGGATTAGAATGTCGTCTATCGATATTAATCGTTTTACTTTAAATCAAATGTAAAAAATCGGTCAGATAGTTTATAAACTAGTATCCATAATAATACTTGCTATACATGTATGTATAAACTAAAGTCAGAATCCTCTCTAGGGAGAGTAACCGCCTGTATACAGGTTATGCACCTATCAATGTTTTCATCCAGGGGGGGGGGGGTGGCTGGCTGACCCAGGGGAATTTGACATTTTTACTTTTTCAAAGTCTAAATTCCCACCCTAGAGCAAGGGCAATTTGTCAAAATCCCCTCACTGGTAGATGCGTTACATACCACCGGGATCAAAATTTCGGCCAAAGTCAAAATTTCCCGGGACTCGGCACCATTCTGTCTGTCAAATTCCCACCTATCGGGAACCGCCTTCTGTCAAAAGTCCCGTGTATGCCCGCCGCCCCCCCCCCCCCCTGGGGAAAACATTGATAGGTGCATTACTGTATCATTGACAAAGAGTAAAAAAAATAAAATGGATATATACATGTTACATTTTGTTTATAAATTGCTTTTCTCTCTTAATCAATGATACAGTTACCTGTGGTCCTGTCCATTTCGCAATATGCAAATCACCACACAGAAAGGCGGGAAAATCATGTACACAAGCTATAACACATGCTCAATTTGAAAGTTTGTTATTTTAGGGACCAAAAGTTATTAAGTGGGAATAGTCTGACGTAACACAGTAGCCATACCAAATACGGTTTGTCTTCAGCATCCAAAAACAAAAGGTTCACTAAGTTTATATGCTTGTTAAATACATGTACACACGTATTTACTAAAATAACCAATCGAGGTTGCTGAATGGAAACTAACGGAAATGACCGAACTTTCACGATTGTTATACATCAAGAGTTTAATCTCACATAATCTGATTAAGTTTCTACTATTTCAAATAAGCTTACTTTATATGATACGTCATTGGGTCAGTATTTGTCGGGACTAGATTTATAATGCACATAAATTATTATGCATATTTATACATAATCTGTGCATAAGTGGTGATAGAATATGTTATAATCACCCGCGATCATTCGCAAATCATATGCTTGGTTATACTACACTGAGTATATAAAGAAACGCACATGTTACACAACTTAACTTACTAACAGTCTTTCGGACGAGACGTTAAGCGAGGTCCCGTGTATGATGCTTTACATCGGCACGTAAAAGAACCAGGGATGCTTTTGGAACTGGGGCATCTTCTGTATCATGCACTATCCCCCAAACACTAAAGTGACTAACCTCTTCTGGGGGCCTCGCCCATATGGATTATCCGGTGGCGAGGATAAATAAAAGCAAAATAAACAAAAGCATTTTCTTCATTGTTTATGGTTACATGTTAAACCGGTCATACTGGTCAGTCTGCCATTTTCTTCCTGTAATACATATATCAGTCATTTTATGCCTACTTGTTCCCAGGTATCTCTGCTATAGTTCTTAATCTGTATTTACACGTGACTCTTATTTGAAGAGTTTTAATTGCAAGTTCTTTATTTATAAAGCATTTTCCAGGAAATAACGCATTCAGCAATTTCTTCCTAGAATTCATTGCCGAAAAGGTAACTTTTTGAAAAAGACAAGTTAACCGAAACAACTTTAATGAGTTAACATTCAAACCAAACCAAACCAAACCAAACCAAACTCATTGTTCTGTGTGGCCTTCGAAGAAAACTACAGGCTAACATGTAAGGCCAGAGTTTTTTAAGTCTTTGTTACTCGGACATTTTTGAGAAAAAAGTACACAGGATGAGGGAAAGAATAAAAACTCCCAAAATGTAGTTGATGGTGGATTGTAGTCGATGGCGGTCCATTATTGAAAGCAACAATGTTAGTTCTAACAGCATAAAGTTTATCTTATAACAAATACAGTGCACATGTATCTGTATCATTGATAAAGAATTTTAAAAAAATCTACAGAAATTTAATTACATGTACATTTTATTTAAAAATAATTTTCAGTTAGATATTTTTTCAATGATACCTATGGCACAGTGGTAAATGAGAGCACTATACCTACCTATCATTAGTAAAATATTAAAACAAGGTGTATAGTAACATTACCATCAAAATATTTGATATAAAAAATTTGTACAATTTTAGATTTCCATTTTTTTTTTGAAAATGCCAAAAAATAGGGCAGGAGGGTCCGAGTAACGAAAAATCAAAGAACTCTGGCCTAAACGTATGGAGAAATGTAGATTCTTTATGTACTCAGTGTATACACATGCCATGTATTTGGACTAATTTCCGAATTATTTTTGTAAAAAAATGCAATCGACTTTCGATGGAAGGAGAAAGTTACAAAGGACAAAGCGAATCATAATTACCACAAAAAGGAAATTTCATGTGACGATAACAAGTTAAAACTCTATATAGGGGTAGAAACAAACACATAATTATATTACGAGGGTTATAACTTGAGTAAGAAAGTCACTTAGTCTAATCACATCCTATACTATATTTGAACCTCCACAAAAAGTGGTTGAAACGACTTTTCACTGATGATACAAACGATGGTAAATGTGTTTTCTATCAGGTAATCGATACATCCAAGCCTTACAGGAACCAGGCTATAACATGCAGCACAAAACAGCCAAGCCGAAAAGCCCAATTATTACCACAAAAAGGAAATTTCATTTGACGATAACAAGTTAAAACTCTATATAGGGGTAGAAACAAGCACATAATTATATTACGAGGGTTATAACTTGAGTAAGAAAGTCACTAAAGTCTTAGTCTAATCACATCCTATACTATATTTGAATCTCCACAAAAAGTGGTTGAAACGACTTTTCAATGATGATACAAACGATGGTAAATGTAGGTGTTTTCTATCAGGTAATCGATACATTCAAGCCTTACTTTAACGTTATATAAACACCCATAGATATAAGCGTATGATGATGTCGCGTGCCTATTAAAGTGATCTTTGAATGCAATGATAAATATTTTGTAGCGGGTTTATTAGTCTGAATGGGGGTATATTTTATCAATGGAGGGTTTAATAAAGATGTTTTGTAGGAAGTTACCTGCTGACTGGATTATTTGACCTTATGCGTATAGCATATTTTTGTGTCGTTTTAAAATTGGCAGGCATATACTCACCCCATTTGGAGATAATAAATGTTTATTAGTGTTGTAGTATTTGTCATACCTACCAGCGAAAAATACGATTTTGAGCCAATTTTGGCTGCCACATTCATACATATCATTATTCAAGGCTATGTCAGAAAGGTCAAGGTTAATTTATGGCTTAATTTGGCCCTGCGTTTTATTGAAAAATAGAAATGAATGCTCCTATAATTCTGCCCTATGTTTTGAATAACCTAATACTATATTTCAACTAATTAGGTATACATTTCCAAATTTCCGTTGTAATATGTCGACGAATCTACTTAAAATATGTTATGTTTAGCAAAATATGTCATTTTTAATCATTTTCATGGCTTTTCATGTCGCAAAACCTTCCCAAAAACCACGATGGCATCATTGCGACACTTTGGTATTTTGTACATATATAAAACCTTGCAGAACACTGGTTGTGTAAAAATATAGTGTCGCAATAATGCCATCATGGTTTTTTGGAAGGTTTTATGTCCTTAACAGTCGTGAAAATGGCCAAAAATGACAATTAGGGCTAAACATGAAATATTCTTCATATTCTTGGCAGTTTTGTTCACAACTTACAAGGGAAATTGGGATATGTATTATCATTTTTTACACAGGAAATGTTAAGTTATTTGAATTATAAGACATATTGATAGGAACATGCATTTTCATATTTTGTAAAATCACAGGGCCGAATAAAGCCATTAACGATTCTTGTCCTTCTAATGATCGAAATGGTAAATACATCTATCGCCAGGAGTTGGTAAATTATTGAGATCGTTTTCCACACTTCAAGGTTTCCACTGAATAGAGTTTTGAAACGTTAATAAATATTTCATTGTGTTCGAACATATCAATTTCTCATACGACGGTAGTATTAGCGAACTTTGGCTTATATATTCCATTCGGTGCCAAAACAAGTCCACCTTTTGTCAAAGTATATCTTAAATAACGCGTGTGTGTAGCTATAATTATACATGACGCATGTATGATAAAGATTTCTAAATTAATTATTGTTGAACTAAAATCTTCTTTGGTTATCTGACTGTTGTACGAGAACCAGAATGTAACTTGAAACGCGACAAATAAAAATAATTGGCAAATGCTTTGAAAAGCATCTTCACAACACAACACACATACTCTTGACGGGTATTTATAAAGTATTTAAGTGAAAACTTAAATATTTTGACTTGAGTAAAAACATGCGATGTGCGTATTTTCCACAAATTGAAGAATAACCCATATTTCCTTAGTCTTTATAGTAGCTCTCTACATAATGCACAAGCACTTTGTAAGCAATTTAATAATATTGAGATTTAAGATTTCAAGAAACTTCTTAGTTTTCTCCTGAGATGCTTTATAAATACAGGCCAAGGGAAACCGTGAGTAAGCCCTACTAAAACAGGGCTGGTATTTATAAAGTGTCTTAGTGAAAAACTTAAATATTTTGACTTTAGTAAAAAAATTACAATGCACATATTTCCTGCAAATTGAAGAATAGTTCATGTTTCCCAAGTGATTATAGTAGCTCTCTACATAATGCATAGAAAAAAATTCATAATCAGAATTGTATTATTTAGCTGATACACTGAAGGAAATTTTAAGCTTTTAAGAAAATTCTTAGTTTTCTACTAAGATGCTTTATAAATACCTGCCCTGAATGTAATGTAGAATAATAATTGTTCAGTGTTTTAAATGTTCGACTTAGTACTCGAGTACCGTTTAATGGTCACCGCCATTATTACTAGTAAACCAATTGTCCGTCACCGCTGCAGATTTGAGTCTCATCTGCACGCATTGTAAAATTCGGATAATTTGACATGATCATGACCTTTATGCATGAATATATTACAAGGTTCTTGCATAGAATACATATATATCCGCGAATCGTGCAAAATCGGTCCTTTAGATTTGTGTTGATATAACACCTCGAACGTTTTCGTGGTTATTAATGAATCAGCTGTTAAATAAATTATGCTAATAGAAAGTCGAGAGTCATGTCCAATTCTCCGGACTGTACATAATTCTAATGTTGAATAATGTAACTGTAGGATGTATGTATTGTTGAACATCTGGGACGTGCAGTCATGAGATGGGTAGGACGTGTATGGAATGAGGAACAACAAAACACTTTAAGTGATGAATTGAAAATGGGCATTTATTTGTACAATGCCGTAAAACCATAAAATAAAGCAAATGCTTTGTTGATGTTCTATAATGACATTAATGGGCGGACAATAAACGCCAAAGAAATAATTTTAAATTAAATTAAGATGTATACATATAACAGAATCAGGTGGACCTATAATAACAAGATATGCCAAAATAATTGTAAATTGTCAATTCAGAAATGATGGATTGCATAAACTTTTTTTAAAGGACAAATCCGTCGCAAAAGACGAAAATTCCTATAACACAGCCTGTCACTTCGTCAAAGTTTGATTATTTATCAACGCAATTGATTATACTGTTTACCTTTAACAGTATCTACCGTATTATCAGCAGATATAGGATCAAACATTGATTAAAACCCCTAAGGATAAAACACACTTTGTTAAAAATGTAATTTGCTAAACAAACAGAAACAAGAGGAATCAATACGTTTAGAAATATTTCAGATAATTCCAATCAAAATTACAATATGAATGGTTCTCGATTTTAATTAAATAAAGCCAGTCAAGTTGTGAACCTATCATTATTTCCGTGGAACCCGTCTAATAAATGGTGTTGATGGGCAGGCGCTTCCGGTGACATTGTGGAAGTTTATTTACATTATGTTAGATCTATAGTTATGATAGAACTATATTTACACACTTTTTAAACAGTTTCATTGTTTTATTTTCAGGTTCAATTATTAGAGGATCGTATTAAAGCGTTCACGATGAGCCAGAAGAAGAAAGAAGACGAGATCATACCGGCGATGGGACCGGGCAGCAAGATCAGCGCCCTGGCGGCCCCACTAAGGCGATTCATGATAAGACAGGGAAAACAGGTCATCATGAACTTCTCGACAGCGAGCATGAAAACACTACCTTTAGAAATTTGGGCCAACGAAGAAATACAATTGAATGCTATTGAACTTCGTGCTGAGAGCAACCGTCTCAAGAAACTACCAAAACAAGTCTCAGATCTGGAAGTCCTGGAGACGATGACTGTGCAAAACAACGCACTCGGTGCCCTGCCAGCAACCATTGCAAAAATGAAGAAACTGGTAACCCTTAACGCTGAAAACAACAGCATCAAAGCGATACCAGGAACCATACACAAGAGTACCACTCTAAAGTATTTACATCTCTCTAACAATAAAATAAAGGCACTACCAAAGACCATTAATAAAGCTACAACATTAGAACTTGTTGATGTGTCCTATAACCTGATCAAGTCGGTTAAAAAGAACATTTATGAGCTGAAGGCTAAACTAGTGATGAACAATAATCGCCTGGGAGAGCTCCCAGACGCTTCCGTCAAAGCACCTTGTCTCAGAGTTCTCGACGTGTCACATAATCAGATTGTTAACATTCCAGACAATATTGATAAAGTTGTGACCTTGACCTGGCTTGACCTTTCTCACAATGACCTTGAAGATCTACCACGAGAGTTGGGATTGTTGAAGTACCTGCATTACCTCAACATCAGTCATAACAAGATAGCCTCACTTCCAGACGAGGTAGCTATACTCCCATTCTCTCCCTCTATACTATGGTGGCATCGAGGGGACACTGGAACTATTTCATTCATCACGTATGCACGTGTTACTATTACGTGCGCACGTGTTAGCTAATACAAACACGTGATAGCTAACACTTTCGCACATAATAGCTAACACGTGCGCACGTGATAAATAAAATATTTTCTGTGTTCCCTGTATGCCACCGGCCCACCTTAATAAACACTACTCACAAAAATAAGTATTCAGAGATAATTTTTCCATTTACTCTTCTGTAATGATACTTTATACATGTATATATATGAGCAAGTCTCCAGGAAAACCTGCTATTTTGACAAAAATATTGGCTTTAAGATTTTCCATAGTTTACCGGATAATGTTAAATAAGCAAATTGCAAAATATTATGTTAATATCTTGAGTTTTAAGGAAGTTACAGCTGTTTTTGTTCGGAGCTTTTTGTGTGACGTCGCAAATGTCATTCAAACGTTATTCGACGTAACTGAAATAAGTATTTCATTATTACACCATTTGATCAATTCTTGACATAAACTGTTCAAAATAGTACCAAATTCTATAATTATGTTTCACTTTTCAAAATATGTATCGAAATAGAAATTGTTTGCATTCAGAGAAAGGCTTCTTTTGTTTTAAACAACTAAATCCTCTTTTTTCTCAATCGGAGTATTTTTCTGAAATTGGTCACCATAGCAACGAAGTATGTGATTTCGACACAATTCATATGAAAATTTAAAGCTAAGGTAAAGCACTATATGGGTCAATTACTTAAAATAGAATCAATAGATATGTATTTTCCTTATTTTAGAGCTGTATCAAAATCTTGTTACATATAGTAATTACATAATGTCATTATAGCAGGTTTTCTTCGAGACTGGCTCATATATACTTAATAAGTATAAAGAATTTTATAAAACAAACATTTTTTTATCTTTTATCAATGATACAGTTACCTGTGATCGCCCATACACTCATATAAAAAACAACAAAACAATTGGTTTCCACGCACAATACTGAGTACTACTTAAATAAAGGATAAAGTCATAACAACGGAACAAGCCATAGAAACTTACGAAAGGATCCATTAGATACCGGTCATCTCCGTCGTTCAATACTGTAAAATATTTTCGAGGGTGTTGAATTTTCGTTGATTTCGTTGTTGAACTCGACCACGAAATCTAAGCCCCACATTAATTGACCTCCCCAATACAGAACGTAGAATTACTATTCCATGCTTTGTTATCCACGAACTTACGACCCTACGAAAATTCATTTTCATTTAAATCCGCGAAATTTAATACCCACGAAAATATGTGACGTTACAATACATACTAACTGTATTTGCCGTTTTTTGTTTTCTAGGTTACAACGTTGGAGTACGCCTTGACGTACTTGCACGCTGGTCACAACAAGATCAAGCAACTGCCGGAAGATATCCATAAATTACTTAGGTAAGATATACATACCTCTCAGACAGGCACATGGTTTCAAATTATGTTTCAAATTATCTGAGTGTACCCTATATAGAAAGAAGGCTGTGCAGCGGCCATGTTTAGCCGCAACGGATATTGCGTTGCATGAACTGTTGCCCGTGTTTGCTTTGACAACTGTAGAAAAACTGGGTACAAGCTTTCTTAACGTCATATCCGTTGCGGCTAAACATGGTCGCTGCACAACCTTCCCTTTACATAGGGTACACTGATAATTTCATATACATAGGGTACCCTCAGATAATTTGATACACATAGGGTTCACCCAGATAACTTGAAATCATGTGCCTATCAGACCTCTTTTGAACAATACTTATCTATGCGTAGAAATTCCTAAAATGAAACAAAATATTCATTCTAACCTGTGAAAAAAAACATCAGTACAAGACATTGTACTACTATTTGATTTGCTACTAGTATTTAACAGTAAACGTAACCCATAACTAATAATAATGCACTATTTTTGACCAAAAAGGCCTAATTTGGTCATTCTGGGCGGTCAAATGAGACCCCCGGCCCTTATGACGTCATCAAACAAATTTGTGTAAACTTAATAAGACAATTAAGATATTGGTTTATCGTCACTGTACAGAAAAATTTCGTAACATCGTTTTCATTTTTTCATAATTTTTGTACCCCTTATTGTACCTGCTCCTTTTCTAATACATGTATATCTTATTCATAATAAATACACACACTTGTGTCAAATTATTCGGCAAGTATAATTATGTACTAAGTGATATACACGTCTAGAGCTCTGCATTGTTTTTCAGACTGCAGGTTCTCTCTTGTGGTAACAACGAAATTGAACAAGTACCTTCACAGTTCTATGAATTAAAAGCAGTAAAGGAACTCGACCTGTCCGGAAACAAACTGTCGACGGCATCAGGTATCAGCCGGATGAAGACCGTAGAATCCCTTAATATGTCGAACAACAACCTCTCAGAACTACCCGATGATGTGTTTCAATTAAAAGCTCTGGTCACATTGGATATTTCATCGAATCAGATTAAAACCTTACCAGAGTCGATTAACAAAATATCCACGCTTAAAACCCTGAACGCGTCGGATAATCGACTGAGTCAAATCCCGGAGATGCTTGGTGAAAATCAACTTATGACGTCACTAGATGTTAGCAATAATCGTATCCAAGGTCTTCCTCAAGATATGAAGCGTTTAAGAAGTTTGGAACAATTGAAAATTGCTGGAAATCAAATTTCCGCTCTGCCGAAATCAATGGATTCGTTGAGGTTTCTGTTAACTTTAGACGTTGCAAAGAATTCCCTTACCGACTTTGTTATCCCGAAGACGATCACGTCAATAAGCATCGCAGGAAATCCTTTGTATCTTCCGTCTCAAGATCCTAAGTCTGTTATTAGCGCCCTTGGAGAGAGAGATTATGCAGCCAATATGGTATTCCTAGACGCCTCAAGTTTAAAACTTGATGAGGTTCCAATTAGTTTTTGTCATATGAAAATGCTTAAGACTCTTAAACTAGCACACAACCTCATCAAAGAAATCCCCGAAGAATTAACGAAGTTACGCGCTGTGGAAGAGCTAGACCTTAGTGACAACGATCTAGGCGCATTGTCGGATGAAATTAAAAACATGCAAAATCTGAAAGTATTAGATGTCTCTCAGAATAGACTGAGTGAGTTCTGTGAAGGCTTAACACAGCTGCATTCTCTTGAACGATTAAATATTAGTTTCAACAATCTAGTAGAGCTGCCGGAGAACTTTGGTGAGCTACATAAACTGATTAGTTTGAATATTAGTAACAATGAGCTAATGACGCTTCCAGAGGATCGCTGGGATGTTCTAGCATCTATGTTAGAGCTCAACATCTCCAAAAACCACGTTCACACAGTACCAATGGACCTTCCATACTTATACAGGATTAAAGTCCTGAAAGCACAGAGCAATGATTTGACAGCAATTCCTGGAGATATAGTAAAGATGACGAGTCTGGAGACGCTTGACTTGAAGGACAACTTGCTGGAAACCTTGCCGGAGTCTATTTGTAAACTGCCCGCTCTACTTGAGCTTGACGTATCGGACAACAAACTGAAATCTTTCCCGAACAAGATCGAATCGTTGAAACAGAGATGTACCATCTCCACAGACGGGCAGTCGTCTTACAAGCAACGAGAACCACCAGATTTCTTGAAAACTGGAGAAGCACAGACGACAAACAAGGAAGAAAAGAAAGAGGAGAAAGAGGAATGAGTTTCCATGGAAACCGAGCAGACTATAAACATTGCTTCCATCTTGTCTGGTGGAATATAGAAGTCCAATCCCAGAAATGACGCAAATAGACTTGCCCAATACGTCAGAGGTGTTCCAGGGGTGGTATTCAATATTGATCTCATTTAATTGGAGAATTAGAATAGCCAATCATATCGCCTGTTACTGACTAAGAGTAAGAGTTTAATATGGTGTGATCTGATTGGTAGTCCTTATTCTTAAGCCAAGTAAGATCAGTATTGAATACCTCCCCAGAACAAAATCTGCATGGACGAGTTTGTAAATTTTGCAGGTCTTGTTGAACCCAGCATGTTGTTGTGTTTGATGATGAATACAGACAAAGTGCAGTGCATTCACCAATCCACAGTTTTCCACGATGTTTTCTTTATATATGTGTGTATTTTTTCATTTAAATGTATAGACAGGAAAGTGTACATGTTCATGTAATGTGAAACTGGTTAAACTGAAACGCCGCATGGTGTAAATGGACCAAGGGAAATAACTATTACAGTGCTCCCAGGATAATGAGAAAAGCGGGAAAAATTGTAATATTCCATAAAGGTGGATTTATCAGATATGCATAATTTATCAGTGATGTTTTGAGTACAATACTGACCTTATCTGTTAACTTTAATCATTTGTAAAACCAAGTTTGCAACAGTTGACCAAACCGATTCTTGTTTGTATGTAAATATCACATTATCCTGGGCGCACTATAGCCGGACTTATTTAAACGTGTAATTATTTGTAAATTCGTACACTATTACACTTTTGTGTGTTAATTGTGCTATCGTGTTGTGTTGCTTGTCGCTTCATCAAATATCGTCAGAATGTTCATTCACTGTTATAATATACGAGGGATGATCCAGAATTACGTGATTGTTTGCTCTAAAAAGTTTATTTCAGGTCAGAGCGGTTTGAAATTTACACAAAAGCGGCTTTTATATATTATTGACAAAAATCACAACACATATCTAAAAACAATTCTTTGTATCAACACTGAACAGTTATACGCTACCATAGCAACACGCGGATCAACACATATTTTTCAGAAAAACTTTTAACATTATTGCTAATTGTTTTTTGAATTAGAGCAAAAGTCCACATGTCCACATAATTCTGGATCACCCTTCCTATAGCAACATTTATCATCGATGTCAAATTAGTGTGCATTTTTTGGTAACACATTGTAAATTATCTCTGCATAATGACGGCAAACTGTCTGCAATATTTCTAGATAAGAACATTTGAACTCTCAAAGAGGCTTATAATAATTGTGTGATACCAGATCTAGTGGAAAGTATCCTTTTATGATTTAGTACATGATCGTATGTATAAATACGAATTAGGGAAATTTCACAAAATGAATGAGCATGGTTTGTATTCTAAAGGCATATTAAGAAAAAAATTAAGAATTGTCTTAAAGGTGCTGCCTCACAGATCGGGCTAAAAATTTTGTATGACGTAATTTTCCTACCTAACCAAGTATTTATATAATAGAAAGTCACTGGTGGTTGCTTTATGAAAGATTTATGGCATATAAGCAATTTAAATCACTTTTGATATTTGGCACTCAGTATTTTTCTGTTTGAAAATATCGCAGAGTTTCTTTCCAAAATGTTCTGTGAATTATGTAATTCACACATGATCAAACTGTAACTTAAACAAACTAAAGCCGAAACATCTGTGAGGTATTCGGTTCGTTTTGCAATTCGTTTTCATTGAATGGAAACAAATTTCAGTCAATCTAAGTGATAGTAGTGCTAATTCTATAGGGTATTAAAACCCTATAGAATTTTGGGTGTAAAAATGCTAAATTACTACAAAATACCGATGTTTCCCAAGTTATTTTTATGCCAATGTGGTTGTTTGCGGGATATACAGGCACCTATACCAAAATTACGCGAATATTTGACAATTTTATTTTATTTTTGCAATACACCAATATGTGAGGCAGTCCCTTTAAGAAGCATTATGTAAAGAGCTACAATAATCACAAAGAAAGCATGGTTTATTCACCGTTTCTAGGGAAATATGTGCAGCTCAATTTTTTAACTTAAGTCAAAATATTTAAGTTTTCTCTAAATATGCTTTGCGAATACAAGCCCAGACTTCAAGAGGGGATGAAAAAGTGATCTACCTGTTTTTAGAACCATTGTTTAAATGCAGATAGCCCCTCGTCTCTTTCACCAATCGACTGATTTAAAAATGTGCAATAACACATTTAGCTTATAACGCGAACTTACATCGCTTGGTATATTTGTATAACTCCAGCCGCTAGCCACTTGATGTTTTAATGACAAGTCATTTATAAATGTTGTCAAATCACGTGCATTCATGTGTTTGTTTTATTGACGTGTTTTAAACAAAGACATAATATATTTTTCTCCAATTGTACAGACTTCTTCCGAATGTTTTAACATTCCTCCCGCCTTTATATGAAAGTCACTAAGGTTATTTCTCTTTTTATGCATTGCGATAGACTTTACCGGAACAAAGGAAATGGCCATGCCTTGACGATTCGGGCGTTAACAACTGATCAATCCAGGAATTTCCCTAAAAGGAAAAAACCGGTCAAGGGGAGACAGTCCCCTATAATTGCAGTGTGACTGACATGTTCTTGTTTCATTGACGTTTAAGATCAAACGCTATAGGAGAGATCATGTTTGTATACTAAGGGATTAGTACCACCAGCTAGCTATTGGTGAAGGGCAGCTTTTTATTGTTCATTCATCCAATAGATTGCTGGTGGCATTTTGCATATGAATACGGTGATCTCTCCTATCATAAAGATGTTTATTGTTTTTTGTTTTTGTTGCTATATATATTTTTATTCTATTATTATTTTTATACGCTGACCAATGCCTATTTGTTTTCTACTATTTTTGCATAATACTATGAACATTAAAGCATAATCTCTGAACAATATATATAAGTGTTGTGTTTTCATACAATCATGTTATACAGCGGCGATCAATAGGTCGTGGATTCAATCTCCGGCATGGTAACTGGGCTTTTCAGAAATTTTATTTGTAATATTTCCCGCTGTGTCCGACCGTATGGACTGCAAAGTATCTGGCTAAAGGTGCCAGGAAGCCAGGCACATAAAAGAACCAGACTAGCTAGGAGCACTTCTGCAGCGCCAGCCATGGTTGTCATCTAATGTCTCTCTCTCTTTCTCCCAGTCTGTCCCTCTGGTCTGATCATTCTGTATCTGCACTGGTAGAGGATGCACCTGCGCCCTTGTGGCTGCAACACTATGTGTAAAGCGCCTTTGAACGTCAAATGTGTTTCGCATGCAAACATCTGGTATATTATTATTTTATTTATGTTTCAAATACATATATTTTCAAAAAGCAATAACTTGGCAACCTATCTGCAAAGTGATGTATTTTAAGTAATTTAGTTGAGTCCCAAAGGTGGAAAACACCATAAGATGAAAGGCAATGAAATAAAGCCTCCAGTTGGTTTGTAAACAAAATAACGAAATGGAAACAATCAATGCATGATTTAAAGTCTAAGGGGAGCAACTCTTGCAAAATTAGTATTTTGTCATCCATACATTTTACTAAATGTGATTTTTGGCATACTATTTCGACAGATATAGTTCTTCTGTCGTCAATTATAGGTCATTTGTGAAAAACATCAGGCTAATTCTTTGTATTAAGTCTATTTACTGGATGATCTGGAAAAAAGTTTTAGGAGAGATAATGTGATTATAATCAGGAATCCGCCTAGACCGCCGCTAGTTGTAAAGCGTCCGCTTCGATTGTTAAAGGTCTTGGGTTCCGGGTCCCAAGCCACGCAATGCCAATCATTACTGTTTACCAGTGGATAAATAATATTTAAACAAAACTCAACCAATATTATATGTTAAGTATTGAATTTATAAAAGTGTGAATATGTAAGTCCTCAGGAGCTTTGTGTTAGTTAGTCACATGTTTCTGTTAAATGAAAACAACACCGCCTAGTAGCCAAATAACTGGTATAGCAAAGTAATTTGAATCAATTAATGATAAAAAATACAAATGAACTTCAAATGCATAAAATACGTTTTAAAATATGAAATTGCTAAAGCAGCAATTTTTTCTTTAAAAGTCCAAATATCTTAACACAATATGTTTCCCCGCCCACTTCATTGACAAGAGGCAATTCTTAATAATACATTTTCACCATTAATTACTTACTTACTTAATCCTCTTCGTCCCCAGTGGGACATAAGGCTGCAATGATCCTTCTCCACTTGGATCTGTCTTTGGCTGCTTTCTGTGCCTCACCCAACGATAGTCCCATTTCAGTAAGTTCGGCTATTAGAGTTCTTCGCCATGTTGTTTTTGGCCTGCCAGGTTTTCTTTTCCCAGGAGGTGTCCATCGTAGAGCCACCTTTGTAGTCGGAACTGTTCCATTCTGAGCACATGACCTAGCCATCTCAGCCTTCTCTGCTTGATTTCAATGGAGATGTTGTAGCATCCAGTTTTCTTAAATAGCTCTTTGTTGGAGATCTTATTTGGCCAGAAAAGTTTACATATCTTGCGTAGGCATCCATTGTAGAAACCTTCTATTCTCTTCATGTCACTTTGTATTATTCGCCAGCATTCTGATCCATATAGCAGCACATATTTTACATTACTGTTGAATAGCTTTATTTTGGTCTTTAGCGAATACTGACTTGATTCCCAAATTGGTCTTAAGGTGGCAAAGGAGTTTCTAGCTTTTCCAATTCTTGATTTGATGTCTTTATGCGCTGCGTTGTCTT
This sequence comes from Spisula solida, assembly GCA_947247005.1. Taxonomy (NCBI): domain Eukaryota; kingdom Metazoa; phylum Mollusca; class Bivalvia; order Venerida; family Mactridae; genus Spisula; species Spisula solida. The sequence continues at coordinate 21,984,108 of OX365960.1, read as the reverse complement.
TACTGATCAAGCTTCCAAGGTATGTGAAATCTTTAACATAGTCAAGAGGTGTGTTGTCTACATTTACTTGTGCTTCAGGTGTCGCATTGATGCACATAACTTTGGTCTTTGAGGTGCTTATATGAAGCCCTGTTTGGCTAGGTCATCTGCAAAATCAAGGTCTTCCAGGTGAGATAGGAGAGTCCATTGCATACCCAGGGGTTTGTCAGCTGTTGTGTGTTTCATTATCCAGTCCACTGTGACCAGGAAGAGGATGGGTGAGATAATACAGCCCCGTCGGACTCCAGATTCTACTCGGAAGTATTCAGATGTGGTGTTGTCTAATATGATGTTGCATTCAAATTTGTCATAGCATTTCTTGATGATATTGATGAATTTCGATGGTATGCCGTATGAGTGGAGAATTTTCCATAACGTTTCTCTGTGGATACTGTCAAAAGCTTTTCTGAAGTCAATGCAGTTTATGTAGAGGGGTGGTTCCATTCGATACATTGTTCTATGATATTACGAAGTGTGAAAATCTGGTCTATGCAGCCTCTACCCTTCCTGAAGCCTGCTTGTTCTTCTCTCAGCTTGTTGTTAATGGCTGTTTCCATTCTCAGTAGCAGCACCTTGCAGAAGATTTTACTGGGTGTTGACAGAAGTGTAATTCCTCGCCAGTGGTCAAATATTTTTAAGTCACCTTTCTTAGGTAGTTTGATGATGCTGCCTTTTGTCCAGTCTTCAGGGATGGTTTCATTTTCCCATATATCTTTGGAATAGGTTGAAGAATATTTTCGTAGCCGTGATGGTGTCTGCTTTAAGTAGTTCTGCGTGTATCTGATCTATTCCAGGGGCTTTACTGTTTTTGAGTGACTTGATGGCTTTCAATATTTCGGCTTCTGTAAGGATACTTGTGTCAATATCGAGCTGTGTGTTTGGTGGGAGAATGTTAGCTGGTTCTTCTGGGTCGGGATTGTTTAGAACTTCTTTTAAGTGCTCTACCCATCTGTTTGCTTGTTCTTGTTCTGAAGTTAAGATGTTTCCTTGTTAGTCCTTAACATTTGATTGTGGAACATTGGTGTTGCCACAAAGACGTTTGGTGATCTTATATACTGCACTCATTTCTCCTCTTGCTGCTGCCGACTCTGCTTCACTAGCTTGTTGTTCAAGGAATTGCTTCTTATCTTTCTTTGCACTTTTCTTAACATCTTTGTCTGCGCTCCTGTAGTCTTTCTGGATCTTTCTTGCAGTCTTGGGGACCTGGTGGAAAGTAGTTTCTCTTTAATTTGTTTTCGCTTATTGATATGTTCCCAGGTATTAGGGGTGAACCTTTCCTTGTTTCTTTTCTGTTTGTAGCCTATCACAGTTTTTGCCGTTTCAAGATAAGTGTTTTTGATGTCAAACCATTTGCTTTCCACATCTTGGTCATGGTCATTGGTATCTGAAGCCAGGGCATTGAATCGATTTCTTAGTTCCAATGTGAAGGTTTTGCTTGTTTCTGGTGATCCAAGCTTTGATATATCTAGCTGTTTCTTGCGCTGACTAGCTGAAGCTCTTCTTAGCGTAAGCTTAACAGTGGCTACAACAAGGTAGTGGTCAGTGTAAGCATCAGCTCCACGGTATACTCTAACATCTTGTAACGATCTTCTCCATTTGCCATTGATGATGATATAATCTGGTTTGTGGTTCTGCGATCTGGGGATTTCCATGTAAGTTTTTGTATGTCTTTGTGTGGGAATATGGTGTTGCCTACTACTAGATTGTTATTCTGGCATATTCCTACAAGTCTTTCTCCATTATCATTGATGTTTCCGCTTCCGTGTTTTCCTAGTACTCTTTCACAATTGGTGTTATCACTTCCAACTTTGGCATTTAAATATTCAGTTACTAACAACACGTCATGTTGTGTTACCTTTGCTATCACAGTTTGTAGTTGGTCATACCAATAATATTTATCCTCTTCTTCAGCCTCGTTAGTAGGGGCATAACATTGAATGATGGTCATTTTGCTATGAGCGGAGTTGAAACGTGCTCTTATCAGTCTGTCATTGATTGGCTCCCATTTTAACAGGGTATTTGCTTTCTCTTGTGATATGATTACGGCTACGCCATTGATATGTTTGTCCTTGTGTCCAGAATAGAGTATGAGTGAGCCATCACTCATTCTTTGCTTTCCTGACCCTGTCCAACGGACTTCACTAACTCCTAGTACATCAAGGTTGTAGTTCTTCATTTCTTTGATGACTTGTGCAGCTTTGGAAGTTTCAAACATGGTTCGTACATTCCAAGCTTCAATGCGGATGGTTGTTTTGGGTCCTAACAGATTCTCGGTCCTACCCCTGACTCATGTTTCACAGCTTTGGTCAGGAGTATTCATACTGCCATTTGGTTGGCTGAGGTCTATTGTTGGATCCATGTGTGTTAAGTTCATTGCAGTTTCTGTAACAGTTTTTTACAAGGTGTGGTTGTTAACCCTACGCCAAACCTCCGTACCGGTGGACAAGGTTCTATCTCTGGGTTTTCCTTCCCATAGATGCTTGCAATTACCCTGCTCATGAGTTGCATCTAACCGAATTTTCTTTCTGGGTTTATTCCCACAGCCTTTGACTTTCCCAAGTCATCCACAAGGCAGTGGAGCTATTTGACCCATAGCTGGGGACTAGGTTTGTTGACAGAAGAACATATCCACACGCCGGTGGGTCATGCTTGTCATACATCTAGGGGCCTAGACTCCTCCGAGACCGTGTGCTTCTGCCTGGGGCCACAGGGTACCCAGTTAACCGTCTACCACCTCTAGGAGGATCCCATTGCTGGGCCACATAGGTCTTATTGTATGATAGGCTTTAACTGGCAGGGAAGGCTTACGCACTCGGCTTCCTTTTCGCAGAAAGCTGCTATCCAGCGATGAGGCTGAAAGCGAGAGTGACAAGCACAGACACCACAACACACATACAGTTACGCGTTATACAATCATTTGGCACACTCGCCATTAATTACTGTATTGATATACATTATATTTTGTTTTTATAATGTTTCAGTCAAAACAAAATATGAATGCTCTGTCAAAAATTTGGAAATTAAGGAAATTTATGATATGACATGCAAAATCATGACTTTTGCAAAACAAGCAAATACATTTACCTCATGAAATTGTATTATTTACTGATTTGTGTTTCTTTAGAGTTTGAACCCATTCTAGACACTAATAAGAACATTATTGCATATTAAAGACTGTCAAGTTAGAACATTCTTTAAGTGTACTCTAGATAATTTTATTTACAGTAAAGGAAATCTGAAATATTACATTCTATTGCCAGCCATCACATTGCATTGTCCATATTCAAATCTGTCACTTGTATAAAAACATTGCAACATCATAACGTTTTTTTTTATTGTTTTAAACACTTTAATATGAGAAAAAGGCAGTGAAAAACCAATACCTTATTCACTAAGCTACATACTAATTCACAATATCTATTAAAATAAGACTTGATAAGAGAAATTGCAATATTTATGTACACAATGTTATGTAAACAAGTGACTGACCTGAATAATCGATGTATAAATGCATGAATTACAAGGAACAAAATGTACCAAAATAATGACCAGCCTTTATTTGTTAGTCAGCTTTCTGCTGAAATATGGCAGGCATACTACAAGTAGCATATTCTAAACACAATCAGCATTCAAACCAGGACTGTTACATGTACAATTCTGTCCGGCAACAATTTTCCAGTGTTCATATGGAATTATCGAATGACGTGGACCTCTACAATTTAGCCCTGAAAGAAAATAGAAATACGGGTTTTGTGACAATAGTCCTGTTTATTTCTGAACGTCCCACGTAGAAGAATTATAATTCAACTTTTGTCTTGTGGGTATTAGGGCTGCGTATCGGTTAAAATAATCGATACGATATTTGTATCGATACAAAATGATCGATATTCGATATATCATTTGATATTTTGTTTTGACAATAAACGATCTAAAAACTGTATATAGGCACTTGCAGACTTACAAAATGCATTCAATTTGCGGAACACAATCACGTCAGGCTTGAGATATGTGATACACAACCTATTTATACATGTTTAAATTGCATGAGTCGTTTGCAAAGTAGAATCTTGTTTGAAAATTAGATTCACTCGGACATATGCTGCGTCGACGACCTGACCATTTTGAGACGAAACAAGTAGACTACCGAAAATTTAACTGAACATGGGGATTTTGTTGTGTATTTTTGTTGATCGATGTTTCGACCGATACGGACATGTTCGATACGATGCATCAATCGAACGCGAAATACCGGTATTCGATTTATATCGGAAACCGGTACGCAGCCCTAGTGGGTATACACTATTTGGGCGAGGGAACTGATAGTCTGTGCGAGTCTTTACTTGTGCCTGTCGACACGTGCTTGTTAGTTTATACTAATATATTTTGGTTGATTGTAAACATGTTTTTCAACTTATATTTATCACTCTCGACACTTGGGTGCTGTTTTATCAAAGCACTTACGGAAATCTTAAACCTACGTCCAAATTTTTATTCTTTATAATTCTTTACCGACTGCACATTGGGGGACAGATATGGTTTGCATGAGTTCTTAATAGAATAATTATTTGTATTGCACATCCATTGACCACTATTTTATAGTCGTAAAATATTTATAAATAATTTAAAGATTTCTGATGTTACCCATCGTGAGCAGGGTATCATCGGAGAGAAAAGAAGTACATTTCCTGTTATACGGAGCGTCTAGCAAGGGAATTACTGGTACCATTTTTATTTCGTTAACAACCGTAAGTAATGGAGCCATATAACTGCCATCACTTAACTGTAAGATTTCATGAAAACTTTCGTAAAAATTATGGGATATTTCATGAAAATATATAATTATCATGAAGACAGATACATTATCTTCTTGTAAGTGCTCTGAACTGACACTACATAAAGATGATGCTTTCACGAAACTAAATAAGTTTTTCACGAAAGCATAACAATGTTTCGCAAAACGTAAAGATGCTTTGGTGAAAATAATCGACTTTCATGTAAAGTTTCGCGAAACGTAAAAATGTCTTCGTGAAAAATAATACACTTTCGTGAAAAGTTAATTAGTTTCTTAAAAATAATAACAGGAATGTTGTGGCAGATCGAAGCAGTAACTGGCAATTTTTCACGTTAAGATATTTATCTTACATTCATGATATTTTTTTGTTTTTATGAAATCCCTCGTTAATTTCACGAAAAACTTCATTAAAATTAAAATTTAAGTGGTGGCAGTTATATGGCTCCATACTATGGACGTAATTATTTATTCTTTGTCCTATTTTAACGAGACATCGTCGACGCTGAAACTGACTTTTAGTCTAGCATCTAGAGTTTTTAGTGTGAAAAAAAGGTCCAGAGCGTTTCTCAGTTTATTCGTGTAGAGGGATGCTTGAAGTTTAATTTTAGCGAGGGTGGACATCTGAGATCCTGTAGGTTACCATGGAAACCATGATGGCGTCAAAATTTCCCGCCAATTTTTTAGTACACACTCCGTCTTAATCTAACCTTTCTAACTAGTATGTACAAACACATATCAATTTTATTATGTGTAATATTTAAAGTACAGGTATAGAGCTCAGAAATGATATGAGAGTCAAGGTCATTTAATGTCAAGGTCAAGGTCCTTTAGAGGTCAAAAGACCTAAAAATGGGTAAAAAATGTGTTTTTGCCCCAAATAGTTATCATTCATAAGCGCAATTTTGTCCATATACTTCATTAATTTATTTCAACATCGCCTGTTATCAGTTGCACTTAAAATAAAATTTATTTCGTGTTGACATGGCGAATAATAATGAAATAAGGGGGAATTTCGTAACCCCACCCCAATTGCAATTGTCCATATATTTTGATTATCATGACAAAACTGTATGCTTTGCATTTGCTTCACCAAGTGTAAAAGTGCAAAATGTGCATACATACTACTGTATGTGCAACCTTATTACACAATAATACCTAGCTTAGCATTTAAATTGATATGTTGACCAATGTCACGAAGGTGAAGGTCATTACAAGGTGAAAGTTCAAGACAATTATTCCAGTCACATTTTTATGTTGTTAAAAGTGCAATAGCTTTGGGTTTTTTTGCTTCAGCGAGGAGTATTTCCTCCAATCATGTGTTGATTTTGTTTATTTATGTAGGCAGGTGTTTGAAGTTTAATACTAGAGAGGGTGGATAGCTGAAATAAAGTCAGTTACCATGGAAACCAAGATGGCGGCCAATATTACAGCTCATAACCAGTCCAAATTTCATAGTCCGGGCCGAAACCCCGAAAAATTGATCTAACCCTTTCATTGTTTTTTCTTTAATGATTTTAGTAGACAAGACCGTTAAAATGGAATTTCTGACAGGTGCCATTTTGTCACCACTGAGAATTTTGAGAAAAATTCGGTAAAACGTTCCAAAATATAAACGAAACTGCGAATTTCTGGAATCGGTGATCTACAATGTCATTTTCAATCATATTTTGTAATAAATCACACTAAAATGTAATTATCAAGTTTCAGTTGAAGACTGTAAAATTTTAGTGTCTTGTATTTATGGAAAATGAGTTATTTTTGGGGTTAAAACATTAAAAACTGCACATAAAAATGCGAATTTTTGGAATAAGTCGTCTATAACGTCATTGACCATTTAATTTGATAAATAATCGCTATGATAGTTTCATAGTGACTTGCGATTAAGATATTAAGCATCTTAAGCTAGATATTTTTTGGGTAAACAGACTTTTTTTGCGTTCATAACTAAAACATCCGTTAGATATCGCGTGGTATGTTCACCAGTGTAGCAATACCACGTGACTTTTGGCTACAGTTACAAGAAGAAATTTGTAAACATTGGAAAATAAAATAGCCATAAGTATTTTATTTCTTCATCGATTTCTATGAAATATACGCCACGCTAAGGGGGGAATTATTTGCTTTCCATGAATTATAAGATCTTTTTCAGCAGCTTTACCGATTGTTCCATTACCCTGTGAAACCTACACGTTCCACGGTTTCACAGGGTAATGAACAAACGGCACAGCCGCTGAAAAAGATTTTATATTTCACGGAACGCATGGCGTATATTAGAAATCGATGAAGAAATAAAATACTTATGGCTACATTTGTGTTCCAATGTTTACAAATTTATACTTTGAGCTGTAGCCAAAAACCACGTGGTATTGCTACACTGTTCACGCTGGTCAATAAAATAATTAATATAAATTACTGTACATAGCGCACAGACCATCCTACGCCACGCAGAAAAGACGGCAGCGCCTATCCATCCACGTAAGAGTCAGACATAGAACGAACCATCCACATCCCCAAAGAAATGGATATTTCAAGCAAGCCTATATACTCACCCGCAATGACTGACACGCTGTATATTTCAAATTCCGTCTATAATAAACCATAAAGGGAGGTAATTATGAATGATAACAACACTGAAGTGAAGTACGGGGAGACCTTTTACAGGCGCCAAACTTGTGCTGCATTGCATGGATCACATTCTAGCCTAGCACATCATCTTCGGAGAGAAGTCAAGGATGTGTTTCGTGCAATGACAAATTCTGTATCTAAATAATAGATACCACTACATTTTGCCGAAAAGACAATCATATAAAGTCAGACAGGGAAGCCAGTACTCAACTGAACCAACCGAGCACAAGAAAACATAAAACACATACAAAGTACAATGCCCAATGGAACAAGTAAATGATCCACCCAAGTTGAAGCTGTCGAAAAGCTGAATGAACTAGTTTCAGCAATAAAAAAGCTGAATGCCAAGCTGAATGACCCAGTTCGAATGGTGTTTTTACGGCTGAAATACCTAATTGTAGTTGTCAGGGGCGGTATTCAATATTGGTCTTATTTAATTGGAGAATAAGGATAGCCAATCATATCGCCTGTTACTGACCCAGAGTTGAATGTGGAGTAATCTGATTGGTTGTCCTTATCCTTAAGTCAAGTAAGATCAATATTGAATACCACTCAATCAGTACTAAAAAGTAGAAAAATAACAGTTTTCAAAACCTGAATGTCAAGACATACCATGAGGACAATACTGACAACAATCTGTGGGTTTATGTAATGCTGGATCAACACATGCTGGGGGTGGGCATGGAGGAGGTACACACGTGGTCGTGTTCCCCATGGTACAGTTAAATGGGCAGTGTAAATGTGCCGTCACAGTCTTTGTACTCACGGTTGGTTCAACAACATCACCTAGAAAAACATATGAAACATTTCGTACATTATTGGTGACGAAATTCAAATTCAAAAAGTAGGTAACGTTTGTGCCAATTTTACCATATTATTTATTTTACAAAACATAATTCAATCACATGTACAGTAAAACCTCGGTAATACGAGCAGCGATTATTCGAGCAACCGGCCTAATCCGAGCAAATTTCAAAGTCCCGACGAATTTGCTCTATATTGTACATTAATTTATCCCTCTAACTCGAGTAAAGTTACTACGAGCATCCGGTCTAATTCGAGCGCAGGTGTCGGACAATTCATCATAGACTTCGGATATTTCGAGCACCTGGCTTAACTAGAGCATTTGGCTTGTCCCGATGGGTCATCGAGATAACGAGGTTTTACTGTAGTTTGTTAATCACTTGTAAAGAAACTCATGTTTAATGAGTATGTAGCGCAATTTTGCAGTATAATATATTACAAAAGAATAAGTCACATACATGTTTTTCGTAAATCATATGTAGAAAACTCTTATTTAAAGAGTGTGTATCGGAATTTTACCATATTATTTACCGAACAAATCATAAGTCAAATGCATGTTTTTCGTAAATCACTTGTAAAGAAACTCATGTCTAAAGAGTATGTAGCGCAATTTTACAATAATATTTAATGAACATAACAAAAGTCAAATACATGTTATTCGTAAATCACTTGTAAAGAAACTCATGTTTAAAGAGTATGAATGTTTGAGTATACACTCACACGTAAGCAATGGTACCACCAAGTAGAAGGAAGTCAAGTTCAAGCGTCTAGCAATAAAACATATTAATAAAAGGCTCCTGTCTTTTTTGTAAAATAACTTTTTTACTTGTTTTTTCTTTTTGTAACTTTCATGTTTTCTTATTAGTTATATTAATGTATTTCCAATATCTATGATCAAAACGACATATCGCTGGCTTAGAATTAGTAGGTCGTAAGTACAAAATCCCTTTTTTGAGAAAACAAGAAAAAACTATCTAAAAACGACTCTTTACTTATGGAAAAACAAGCTTCAGTTTGGTCAACATGGCCACTTCCGATTTTCATGACAATAGGCTCATAAGGAGCGCCTTGATATGCAGATTTTAAATATGCATGAGCCTTAGAAGTAGTACTTACGACCTTCTCGTTATGAGCCAGCGATAAACCCCTTAGTGGAAAACTGCTCAACTGAGTGAATATATATTAACATTGTACCTGTATTGTTATTCGTGTACTTTCAGTTCACCTGTCACATTGTGACAAGGTGAGCATTTAGGATCACTTATTGTCCATCTATGCATCAATAATGTTCAACCAACCGGCCCGATCTCCCGAAACATCTCAATCTGAGCACAATCTCAACTCAAATTTTGTCAACAATTGGTTGATATAATTTCCATGCGAAATTGTAATCAAAATTGGTATAACGAAACAGAAACATTATTCTGTGTTTATTACAGTAACATTTAGAGAGCTCGGGCTGGCTTCAGATGTATCCCAAATTCAGACTCTGATTTGAGCAAAATCTCATTTTGAGTTGAGATTTCTACTTTGAGATGTTTCGGGAAATCGGGGGTTTCTCATGAACCATTAGGATACTTTCAAACGAACATTGCAGGAACGCTCCTTGGTAGATCCTAACTGAGGAAGCCCACTTTCAAACATTCTTGTCGACATTATTCTTCAAAATCAGAGGCATTATAGCAAAGTCTTAAACTTGAAAATCTCGTCTGATCTGAAAGTACTGCTTGTATTCATCATAATAGTACATTGACAATGTTCCATAGTTGGTCTTTTATGTAAAATAGCCAATTAATTGAAATTCATTTAGAACTCTTATTACCATATCAACCAAAATCAAGTAACACTTTTGAATATTATATATGCATAGGTGAGTTGTCAATGGTCATGATGTTCTTTCATAGAAAAAACTCATTAACGATAACATGCGAAAACACGCGATTGTTGTTGTTGTATTTTTGCATTGACTATGTTATAGTTAGAACATATTAAGTAAATTTTAATGATTAAAAAGGTCGGAGCGAGCGAAGCGAAGGGAGGCCTTTTTAGTCATTAAAATTTACTTAATATGTTCTAACTAACTTAGAATATAACATTCTGCATTCTGATTGGCCGATAGAAATTAGCGCTAACGCATGACGTCAAGTCTGTGAAGAGAAAATTTTAATGATTAAATTTTCATTTAACCGCGAAAATGCGGCGTTTTCATTGGCTCATAATGTAGGTTATATTCTAAGGCCTATTCAGTTCCACTCGTTTGATAACGTTTCGGTTTATAAGTATGTTTCAAATAATGAAAATTATTGGAAAAATATAGAGGATATTTGTGTTTTTCGGTGTAAGATCGGTAATTTTTACCGAGTGAGCAACTGAAGTAATATGTTCACGAGTGGCGTAGCCACGAGTGAAAATATAAGTCAGCTGCTCACGAGGTGAAATAACTACCAATCGTACACCGAAAAACACAAATATTCTATTTATTTGATGCTTTATTTTGATAATCTAAACCAATTAGTAACTAATTGAATTTTATTGACCCGTATGGCGCCTCAACATGATGACGTGATGTCATTTTAAAGCGCGCGCTGACGTTCGATTAAGTAGGTCTTTAATAAGCAGTTGATTTCCGACGTTAATGTACACTTTATAAGGTTACTTTAACTGCAGTGTAAGTAATCATATGGATGTTTTTATTAAGTGTATGTCTGATGGAAGAAAACGTATTTTTCTTTTTGTATACATACGCTATCTAGATCTTCTAATACAGCAACCGCTAAAAGAGGCTAGCCGTCAACATTTTGAGTAATGAACTAATTTGTGTTTTTATTTGAAATTGTTCCTGTATTAAGTATTATTTTAAACATTATCTGCATATTTAAATTACTATCAATGCCAAACAACATTATTATTCGTCTGCATTGCCTCAAAATTGGGGATTTTGTGAACTATCCACTGAGAGTTCAAGGCAGACAGTGTCATTTCGATTTTGAGACTTCAATAGGTATAAACCAAATTGGGGCGCTCCACGGGGATTTTAAAGTAGTCCGTTTGAGTGAAATTATCAACAGTGAAATTATCGACTGTGAACTTATCGGATTATAATTCACTGATATTACGCGGTAAACCACTCATAAGCATTAAATAAACATATATCTTACCTCAACATGAAACAATATCAGGGTGACGAATCACGTGACTTTTTGGGGTTTACCGGTGCAAATTCATAGATGTCAACAAGCTCGGTAAGTGACGTTTTTTTGCAAATAAACGTTCTAAATGAACTTGTTTTTCATTTTCTCGTAGCGCATAAAAGACAGCTTACGCTGCTCGTCATGCCAATATTAAATATTCCACAAAACTCTACTTAATAAACACGCTATCCTTGGCCAAAATATGACATGTTGAGAATTTGCCGTAGACTGTATGCTGCACGCAACGTGCATTTATGATTTTTAAACATTTCATCGCAATTGAGTTGATTTTGTAAGCAGATAGTGAAGTCCAAAGTATATTTTGTATGCCAAAAGTGTTTGAATAACATTAAATGCATGCATGTTATAAAATGGAAACTTTGTGAACATTCCAAGTTTTGCTGTCGTAAACGTGATTAAAGTAAGACGCTGCTTGCAACGTGTAAACCATTACGGTTCAACTAATTATTCTGTTTGCAGTTATAAAGTCAATGTAACATATCCTTTATGTGTGTTCAAGCCAATTCATATACATTGTATTAATTTCAAGATATAACAGTTTCATGATTATAAAATTTCAGGGAGATATTTTTAGTTCCTGTTATTTGTCTGTACTCCTAACAAAAACATTTTTCACCCGATCGTCTTCAAACTTAGTGACACTGTTTATGGGCATAATATCTAGGTCAATGTCAAGTACAGGCCAAATCAGGCCAGTCCTTCTTGGGTAATGGTTTTTCAATAACTAAAAAATAGGAAATTGGCCTTGTCTGTACTCTAGTTCAAACAGTTTTCATAGGATCGTCTCCAAACTTGTTGACATTATTTATGGGCATGATATCTAGGTCAAGTGCAATTATAGGGCGATTGCTAAGGCCTTCGTGGGTTATGGTCCAATAATTACCAAAATAATTGACATTGTTCTCTAGTTCAAAGAGTTTTCATCTGCTTATCTTCAACGTTGGTGACAATGTATATGGGCATAATATCTAGGCCAAGTTTAATTGAAGGTCGAATCAGCCCATGCCTTCTTGGGTTGTGGTCCTTTAATTACCACAAAATGTGAAAATTCCCTTGTCTGTACTCTCATTCAAACAGTTCTCAACTGGTCATCTTCAAACGTGTTGACATTGTTTATGAGCATAATATCTAGACCAAGTTCAAGTATAGTCCAAATCATCCAAGGCCTTCTTGTAGGATAGCCTATTAATTACCAAAACAATGTGAAATAGGCCAAGTTGGATTATTTTGTGAAATAGGCCAAGTTGGATTATGTTGTGAAATAGGCCAAGTTGGATTATTTTATTTTCATTCACTATTCCCCAGGCGGGCGTATTTTTTGACATTTTAGCTCTTGTTTATTTATAAAATAACGGGTTTGAGCTGTCTTCTTGATATTATTTGAGGGCTAGGGCACAGGGCATAATCACTCATTAGCAATAAATGTAAATCCCAGATAACCAAAACTATCAACCATTCACCATGTTGTTACATTTTGATCATTAAATCATGATATATGGACAGGCATATTTTATAATATTAATTATTATTACAGATGCTGTTGTAAAGAGCATTCCTAGCAGGCACCTGTTAGTGAAAATGGATGCTACCATTTGACTATTATTCTAGCTGGCTGGACACAGTAACATGCTTATCAATTGATGAAGCTGCGACTGAATATTACAAGCACTGGACTTACGTGATAGGTTAAAGTTAACAGGATTAATACATCTCTGTGCTGCATGAACGTTTATTTGAAGAAATATAAAAACTGTTGTAAAATCCAATCAACAGAAATATTATGGCTCAGAGGGAATTTCTTGGAATTAATATGTTTGAAAGTTTACAACATGTACCCTTTACATTATGTTGTATTCCTACAGCTTTTAACAGTCTAGTCAATGTGCATACTCCACTGAAGGAGACCGCTCACAAATGGCATTTGTGAATTAAAAGCTCTATGGCGAAAAAACATTAAAACTGTATTGCTATTAATTTTATTTATTACATGTATCGCAAATACTGATTATGTATATGTAACTTTTACTGTATCAATAATATGTTTGTCATTAAAAAGCTTATTCAAATACATAAACAAGTATCATATTTAAATATACATTTGTATCTCATAAACAAAGATGAACAGTAACTTCACTTAAAGGCCATCTCAGAATCTAAACCATAATTTTGTATGTTACTTTCCACGATTTCACAGTTGTATACTTCTAATATTAAGACCAAATCTATAACAAGTGCATTTTCAAAGTACCAATGGCGGTCTTATTAGTGGGGTTTTACTCTGACACTTGGCATATACAAAACAGCAGTCAATATATAAGCTGCTGCAGTGGTTAGTGCGCTGGATTTGTATCCCGGCAATCCGGCTGTGAACCGATCTCATTATTACCCTTTCTTTTGCACGTAATAACATCATTGTCATCCGCTTATCACTATCTACAAAAGTTAGCCTCACATACGAGTACATCTCCATGAACTCTCATCTGGTTTTCAACTGTCGCAATGAAGTGTGCAACTGCTACAGGAACTGGCATCGGTTCAAGTATAGTCTCTTATCATATCAATAGACACATTTGTCATGTTTGATTTTTGCTAGTTTTTATGCCCCCCTATCGATAGATGGGGGGCATATAGTGATTCACCTGTCCGTCCGTTCGTCCGTCCGTCCTGGTTAACCCAAATTGACCGTTTCTTCTAGCATTAATATGGCTTGCTACAAAGCTTTCATACTTGCAAGGATGTTGTGTATGAACACTCTCCACACACCAGTATCACCTAACCCCATTTTGACCTTCACCTTGACCTAATTTTGGACTTAGACTTATTTATGGACAAGGCTTCCACAGGGGGCATAAGCGTTTATTGAACGCAGTCTTGTTTCCTAGCTTCATTGTGCTTTCCTTCTGTCAATACATGAGAAGAACCAACACAGAACATTAAGTGAGATGACTGAAACAGCTATCGACAGTGTCATGTTGATTGTTGTGGTCTAAGATTTGTTCAATTCCATATTGAAAATTTTCATAAGCACCTTCTGTTTCTGTGTGTTCACACTTTGTGCAGTTTAATTAAGTGAAATAACTCCACACTGGTGGATATGTTAAAGTACGTTTTATTGGTTATTTCAAAATCGTCATAACGGGTGTAGATTATTACTTCCATTTAACCGGCTCGTGACTTCATCCATGGTGTCAACCATACGTTCTTAATTAGAATTGGGGACGTGACTGTAAACATCCTCCACATCCGACACAAAGACAAACATTATTTTCGTCGCTTTTACATGACATACTATCTGCAAAATAATTGCTATATTAGTAAGTAAATTCATTATTATGGATTACTTACTAGTATAAAGCTTGTGTTAATCTTTTGTGTTTTGAAGGTATCCAAAGAAAAATTATCACGTTTACAACAGCAATCTCTAAATTCACGTTTACGACAGCATTTCTCCAAATGTCACTTAAATCATGCAGAAACGTCAATTTATGATAAATAAAGATAGCCATATAATACATTAACGTATTCGAATGGTTTGATACACAGTTAACCTACTAAATACAACATTTTACGGTAAACTGAAATGGGAAATGCAATTTCACGTCGCATGCAGCACGATTGTTTACATCAGTTTCTTTACTCGTCAATTTTGGCCAACGATTGCGTCCAAATTAGGAAGAGAATCCTTTAAGTTTGAACATGGTTAGAAGCAGAATGCTTATCTGTCTTTTATGCACTGCAAAATATTAAGAATCGTGTACGAACAATTAGAGATATTGGCAAAAAACAGGTCTTACCGATGACTTAGCTCCTTTCAGTATCCGTGCGTAAACCCCGTTGATTCGTCACCCTGAATATGGCGACGTCGGAAATAACGTCACATCATTTAACGCGACGTTGACGCATGCTAACGCGACGTCGTCGCACGGCATAGCGCGCCAACATGTCAATGTGTATTGATTATTTTGAAACTTTACACAGAAAAGCGGTTATCGAGCATAGTCGAGCATATGTTAATGACTTAATGATAAAAGGTCAAAGGTTAAGTGACCTTTAACTTGTATAATTAGTTGACTGCAATATGATCCTACATGTTATACAAACAATTTTTCAAGGACAAAAAGCACTGTGGTATACTTGTACACTGGATATTGCGAGAATACTCCGTGTATACTCCGTACACAAACATGATACTTGGCAATACTCTGTACAGTTATTTGTACAGTTGCTTGTTGGTTTAGTAAGCGCCTTTCTGTACTTTTTATTGAAATTTTAACTATATTTTGGCTTATCACAAAAAAAATGCTCAATTCAAAAACAATACAGTTACTGTTACAGTTTATTAGCAATCACCAAAACATTTGCCTTTGGCCATTTACAAAGACATGCTAAGTAATGACAAAGACAATATTAACAAAAACAAACACAAAGTGGAAACATAAACAAACATAAAGAATATTAATACATGTTTATACATACATGGATATGATCAACTTGGTAATACAATTGTTCCAAACACGTTTGAAGCATCACCATCAACATTTGAGCGTGAGCAGCTCCCAATAAAGCACTTAAACAACCACCTGCTATATTGATGTCTTCTATGACTATATATACATATCTGAAGATGTCTAAGACCATTTGGATGCGGGAAGTAAGTAAGCAGTCGTTTGTAAAATATCATGGCTGAACTTGCACACGTGGTGAAAAGTAATGATATACTCAAACTAACGTACACTATCCTGTGTACAGTATACCACAGGGTAGAGGAAATCTATTGTGCCACTCAAAATGTTTTTCTTTAAATTGGAATTCTTTAGACACAGTAAGCATTACCTTAAACACATTAAGCAGGCTCACTACATTTACCCTTACATATTGATAAAGCAAATCTTTCGAGCAAGATTCGCTATGAAAGTGCTGGCCTTGATAAATTGGCTTTTATATTTATTTTTTGATGAACTCGACGTATTATATCCAAATACTAAGCTTACTGTGTGTAATAACTTTCATATATTCCACTACAGATTACTTAACAGAATAACCTTAGCATACTTAATCAAATTGAATATCTTTATCAAATCTGGGCTGGTATTCAATATCAATCTTATTCATTTGGAGAATAAGGATAGCCAATTATATTGCCTGTTATACTGACCAAGAGTTTGATAAGGTGTGATCTGATTGGTTGTCCTTATCCTTAAATCAAGTAAGATCAAAATTGAATACCACCCATGATCAGGTTTGATATTGAATCATCTGCACTACGAAACCAAGTCACTATGGCATATCAAGAGAAAGCTGCTATATTGGGTAAGAAATGAAACAACGTTTTTGTGATAATTATCTGTAAAATCTAGAACTGAGATAGTAGTCATTTGGGCTCAAATAAATGGCTTTTAAACTCTGGATGTTACAATATGACACAATTTGTGTGAACATAATGGACACATAATTTGTCTTTAAAATACTTGATGTGTTCATCCAATGTCCCGACTGAACAGCTTTTTTAAAAATTATATTGGAGGTTCCGGGTGTAGCTATTTTAGGAGTGTTACACCATGCGAAGTAGTTCTGAAGTATTTATAATATATCGTATACATGTAATAATACACTAACTGCTTTTCTTGAAGATACTGGAATATACATAAATAAACAACGTGTTAATTTTGACTAAACGTAAATTATGCAGAGTAGACGTAATTGTTTTAACCAAATAACAGTCCAGAAAATATCTACTCTCCAGACCAGGGTCACGTGACTGACCAAGATATATACTAGCTTTCTCTAGACATGCCTCGCTTATCGGACTCCAGCTGTGATGTCAGTATTTACAAGCGTACTGTAGAATCTGATAAATAGGCGCTTATAATTATTTTAGTGCCACTTTTGATATTCGCATTCAATACACGTATACATGCCAAATTATATGCCCCTTTTTACTATTGTTTAGACACGCCACATGCCTTTTAAAAACAGTATATTAAGTCAGACAGGGAAGGCAGCACTCAACTTAACCAGCCGAGCTTAGAAAACATTAAAAACGCACAAAGCACCATGCTCAACTGAATCAACCGAGCACAGGAAACATAAAACACAGACGAGGCACAATATCCCACTCAACAAGCAAAGATCCGCCCAAGTCCAAGCTGTCGAAAAGTATAATAAATTGTTAATAGCTGAATGACCCAGTTTCCACAGCAAAACGACATTAATGCCTAGTTTTAGCTGTCAGAAATCCTAAAACGAACAAGTGCCCAACACACTGCCAATCATGAAAATTAATCAGTCACATAAGCCTTTTTGACATTTGACAAGATCGGCAGTAAGAAAACGAACATAAAACGTGTAAAGTCAGTTTTAGCTTGAATAGCAGCAACCTGATCGACTCCCTTCAGCACTCTCAGTGCTTTGATTATACCTTGTTGTGAATAGTAGGTATTCTCTTTAGCATATGTATACAACTCATGAATAATTGTTTGGCGTCAGCACGAAAGCGCGAACCGGTAAAAATATACAGGAAAACGTTTACCGAGGAGTTCGAGACTGCCATTGTGTCAAAAATGTGAAATACTATTTCATTCGACATGTTCGTCAATGTGTAGATCCTTATAGGCGCCATTAACACCAGGAAAGCTATGTTGACCACTAGTAGTGTTCGTGTCACCGAGTATAGTCTACCATTCTCGGTGCTTTTAATTCGTGTTTTTCTCAACTGCACACATATGATAGAAGATGTTAACAATATACATAAGCTGGGTAGAGCGAAGGTAATCAGAATATCAGAGAAATCATCTAACATATAAGCTTCATCTTCACAATCAGGAGTTAGGTCAATGCAAAATAGGATCTTAAAACAGTTCAGTATAGTTAACAAGAGTACGATACCAACAACAGTTTTTTTGGCATTATTTGTGGTACAAATTAATCGAACTTTCTGTGGATATGTAACACCCAAGACCCGTTGGAATGCTATAAAAACAAGAATCCAAGGTGATAAATCAGTACAGGTGAGAATTGTAATCGCTCTTATTTTACCCATGAAGGTGACGGGTGTTCCCCACACATCTGTCGGCCACAAATCTGTCACTTTTGCCATTAGTAGCACTAAATCCGATACTGCCAAACTGGTGAAGAATACTGATGACGCAAACGAACGGTTCTTCTTCTGCATCAGAATTATGATTATCATAATGCTGCCAAACATTCCGATTGGTGAGATTAAGTACACTTCAATACGATCAAAGAAATCCTCCACTGCCGTGTCAACACCGATGGAGTCAGAGTAATTTACAAAATAAAAGTAAGATTCATTTCCATAATAGTACGTATCTGTGGAATATTCAACCATACTTAAAGTCTTCAATATTGAAATATCCGCTGATAATACTATTACCAGAAGGTGACAACCAGTAAGTGAAACTGATATTGACTGAGGATTAGATTTTATCTTACTTTTATACACCTAAACGAGTGTACAATGTATCTGAACATTCGTTTAGTATTACCATAGGTCTGATCCAAAAGTGTTATAGGCATTATATTTTCATCGTTTGTGTAAACGAGGGACGTTCAATACGCATATTCGTAATAATAAGACAATTTTCACAGTATCCTATCAAAGTGTTCCCCTACTTGACTGAATTCAATTTTTAGCTAGACTTTTCGATAAAAAAAAATGAAACGATATTGCCGTCACTGGATTGTCTGCATGTGCGTCTACGTGTATATGGGTGTATGCGTTGGTTAAGTATAGTATGAGCATGATTTTCTCAAAGACTATCAAAGATATTCACTTTAAATTCACCATAGTTATTACCATCACGAGGGGAGTCCATACTGACAACCCTGTGATCTTTATTTATGGCGTTATCTGCCCTTGTTTCGACCTCGTGCATAGAAAAAGTTCCAAGTTTAACACTTAAACGGAATTTTTTCAAACACTATCAAGGCTTTCAACTTGGAAGTCAATACACTTGTGGTATGTGATGACCTACATCTTCTGACACGAGGAAAGAAATTGATCTAACATTTAGAGTTCATCCCCTTTTGTGACTTTGAATCTTGACACAAAAATGTCAATTTCTCAAAGACTATCAAAGGTATCCACTTGAAACTCAACATTGTTGTTCCCCATCATTTTGGGAGTCCATACTGACAGGGCTGGTAACCCTTTGACCTTTATCTATGAGTTATCTTCCCTTGTTACTCAGAGATGAGCAAGAACTATCAAGTACGAGAAAATCGAGCGTTCAGCACTCGTAGGCGGTGCTCTTGTTATTTATTACGTCTCCCTCAGATATGTTTAGTGGGGAGACATATTGATGTTGGTGCTTGCCATCCGTCTAGCCGAATGTCACAAAGTTTGTCAGCACTTGTTCTCCTTAACCACTGGTCAAATTTCAATGAAACTTTTTATGAATAATTGTATCAAGCTTATGTGTGCTTATTGTCTGGGATCAGTCGCCAGATGATTATTTGCCGGATATGCTTTAATGGTAAAAGATAAGTTTGTCTTAACCATTGGATGCAGTTCAATGAAACACACGAATAGTTGGTTACCAGGAATATAAGATATTTTGTCCAATGATTATTGGCTGAGATATATAATAGCCCTTTATGGGAGACATACGTTTTTGTGTAAAAACGCCTTCTACTTTGTATTGTGTTAATAAAAACTTTGGATGGTATTTTTCAAAGGTAACTGTGTCATTGATAAAGAGTAAAAAAATATAAAAAAATATCTTTGTAAAATTTATATACTTATTAGTTACTAACTGGTTATGAATATATAAATTCTACAAAAAGAACATTTTGATCAATATTTTTTACTTTTAATCAATGATACAGTTGCCTATGGTTATGAGTGTATGAGGGGCGATCAAGTTAGTTCTCGGATATATAAGGCCGACCCTTTTCTCTCTATTTTCACCATTGTCATCATGATCAGCAGAATTTGGATGATGTCTATAATTAGTAATTGAGACGTTTCGAGCTGAAATTATTTGAAAAAGGAACTAGACTCAATGATAGATTTAGATATAATGCGTTGTCAAATTAATAGATATATGGAGGTTATGAACCTTTACGTGTAGTAAGAGCTACATGTAAACGTTACAATTAAAAAAAAATTGCGAAACATAAATGTAACATGTGCGTGTAAAAACCAGGTGACAGTTAAAGCATGCTTATTTTTCTTCGTGAATTGGTACGAACGTTTTCATATAACTGGAACCAATGAGCCAATGACCGAGTTTCTCGTGCATTATCGTCTGTATGATTTAAAGGTTAAAGGTGCTGCCTCACATATTGGGTTAACATTTTGTATATTGTGATTTTCCAACCTAACCAAGTATTGGTGTAATAGAAAGCCACTGACGGTTGCTTTATGAATGATTTGGTGCAAATAAGCAATTTTAACCACTCTCGATATCGCCCATGGAGTATTTTTTTTTCTTGAAAATAAATCGCTAAAGCTCTATTTAGACTACGCAAATTGTTGCCCAACGATTGCCTGTAATTGTGTTCGTTCTGTATACACTCAGTTTAAAGACTAGCTGAATTGTTGCCCAATTGTTGCCCAAATGTTGCCCAAGTGTTGCCCAATTGTTGCCCAACAATTGCATGTAGGTCTGTATACACACAGCAAATTGGTATACATGTTAACTATAGCCTCTTGAAGTATTAAATCATTTTTGTTATACATAATTGCATTATGTAAACCCAGTATACAGTGCCCCACCTCTCGAGAGCAACCCTTCTTTGACCAACCCTTCTTTGAGTAACAACCTCTATTTAGAAACATGATCATTTTATTCCTGAGGTTTACAAAATAGTTCACCTCTCCAAAACAACACGCTCGGCACATAAACCAATGGGTGTTTAGAATAAGGTTTCCCCAAGCCAGATTTATAAATTAAATTGTGCTACATTTTTTACAAATATCCTTTTAAAATAACCTGAGATAGCTAAATGTTTTATAATTGTTCATCTTTTTTATATTGATCAATTACTGTTTCAATAAAGTCATCTGTACAGATACATTTTTACCCCTAAAATTCTTGATAATTACCCAGAGTTGGGCTTATCAGGATGAAAATGGATAACTGACAGCTTTCTTACCCCCTTATCAGTAAATTTATGGGAAAATTGTTGCCGGAAAATAGAACAAGTTCTATTTGGTCATATTGTTGTGTAACGCTTGTGCAGCTGTTGCCGGAGTAAATACATTAGGCAAATTATTGACGACAACAATTACAAGCAACAATTGAGCATAATGTAAACACACTTTAAGTTTCCTTCCATCGAACTGTAACATCAACAAACTACAGCGTTAACATCAGTGAGGGTTTCTGGTTCGTTTTTCAATTCGTTTTCATCAAATGCGAAACAATTTTAGGCAATTTAAGTAATAGTAGTGTTAATTCTATAGGGTATTAATACCCTATATAGCACATATGGTATTAATACCCTATAGCATTATTGATGTAAAAATATAAATAACTACAAAATGCCGTGTTTCTCAAGTTATTTAGATGTCAGTCTTGTTGTTTATGGGATATACAGGCAACTATACCAGAATCACGCGAATATTTGACAATTTTATTTTATTTTTGCAATACAACAATATGTGAGGTAGTCCCTTTTATACACGCATGGATTTTCTCTCACGCATGTCATGGCCTCGTGGAAACTACACACAACTGAATGACGGAATGCTTAAAGCCACATTATCTCTCCCGATCATCCAGCAAATAGACTAATTACAAGAAATTAGGATTATAATAACCGATAGAATCTTAAATGTATCTGTCAAAATAGTATGCCAAAATCACATTTAGTAAAATGTATGGATGACAAAATACTAATTTTGCAGGAGTTGCTCCCCTTAGACTTTAAATCATGCATTGATTGTTTACATTTCGTTATTTTGTTTACAAACCAACTGGAGGCTTTATTTCGTTTTGTCCATCTTGTAGTGTTTTTCACCTTTGTAACTGAATTTAGCGCTCAAAATGTAGCATTTTGCATATAGGTTGCCAAGTTATTGCTTTTTGAAAATGGCCATTTAAGGCATAATGGGACTTTAATAATGATATCAACGTAGTACACGGGCATGGTCAATTACGCAACCTCTCAAATGTTTATACATGCACACGTATAGCATATACAGTTATATTAGCATGGTACATGTAACAAGACGATTGTTTGAAATTAATATTCGTATTATAAAAGACATATACATTACAATTATCAAACGTCTTTTGTGAGATATTTTCAATATTCCGCGTGACTTAGCGAAATTTAGATTACTTGCCAACCTTTGTAATGGATAGGTTTTTGGTATTATACTATAAAAGAGTTATCCAATCGCATGCTCACGTACCTCGTTTGATGTAGCCATTAACAAAACCCTTCTTCATCATTAAATGACGTGATTGTTTCGTTACTACTGTTACAGTACAGTAATAGTGAAAGTTTTAGTCTCATTTGCAGAAACTCGGCGAAATACAGGGTGTTAAAAAAGTTTATCAAAATTTAAATTCATACTAAAGTTTATCTGAGCTATGTGCGCCGTTTCCAATATTAATTTCTTACTCTAATAGCATCATTTATTATCATATATATTAGAACAATATCGGTTGAACCCTCTGAAATTTAACCTTAACCTGTTACGTTCTTCTGACGACAGAAAAATAAACTATAGAAACTTAAACTATGAGAACGAATTTTTTTAACACCCTGTATATGACTCGGCAATTCAAAATTACTACTAAAAGTGAATAATTTATTATGGTGACATATGCATTATTTTATTTCGAAACAAGTTAATTTCAAAAGCCAATTAGTGTCGAGTATAGAATAAAGATATCATATGAAAACCCAAAAACAGAACGTATAAAGAATAAGGTAATTTTGTCCAAATATTTATTTTTCCCTATGCCGATTCTACCGTTACTTGTGACAGAAACAGCGAACGCTCCCGACGATTTAACTAATTATGAACAGTATGATTGTGATATTTGAAACGTATGTCCGATAATTTTAACTACTTACTATGCGCAATCGTGACAACTCGGCCATTTCCGTTTGTCTCCGGCAAATAAACTTCGTGTCTAAGTGTAGTTATACACCAATATAATTCGCTTGAGTAATAAGTCCAGTTAGGTTCGCGTGCAAGTAACAAATCATGTATCCGTCAATAAGATGGTTATTTTTTCTGTATCTATATAATTTATTGTGTGAACATGTATTGGCATAATGTGTACTGATGACAGGGGGGGGGGGGGCTGCCATTTTCTAATCATGTCACGGAAAAAAGTTCAATATGGCGCCTTGTTATGTCAGAGGTCTATTGCAATGCATAAAGGCCGAGGTGATCAGAATGTTACTATGCGCTGTCGCCTTTGTTTTTTTAGCGTTAGCTGTCTAGCTTGAATGTTGACCTACTTTAACAACCAATGAAATGTTTATAAATTTCTCCGGGATGAATAAAATGCCAGAAATTGATTCAATAGAATATTGTATTCTTTTCACGAAAGGTTATGCCCGATTTTAAATTATTGCATTTTTCTCTTGTGCTAAACTTATAATACTATACTGGCCTGTCTGTTATAACATAGCTTTTTCTCGTGAAGTGTACTCTAATCAAGAACAGTGTTGAACTTTATGCGACCCTCTTACTATACCAGCTAGCAAGGATACAGTTTAGGTCATCAATACAGTCTGCTGCAGGTGATGTGAAGGTCGGTCAAGCAATGTAAACAAGGGCTGTTCAGCGTTAAAAGTACTATTGTTTTGAATTGGTTTTAAACGTCTGAACACAAAATTTAATGCAAATACTTAGTTTGTTGGAAAAAGTGTTTGATCACACGAATACTCTGATACTGAATAATTTACATTACTTTGTATTTTGTAAAACAACGTGCATTATTAACAATATATGTGACCAAGTTTTATCCTAAGCTGTCATTAAACTTCTTGACATCAGTAGATCGTGTACTTCAAAATCAACACAAAACACAATATTATATTATACAGATAAACTTAGTTTTTTAATGAGAAGAATACAATAACGTGAAAATGCATGTTTCTAGGGTAAACTGTACAAATGTCATGGGCCATTCTTTATTTCGTATATTAAGATGCAGTCAACTTATTATCTGTACTATGATTATGATAGCATATTTTATAACAGTATGTTGTAATGTAAATATGTTCATCCCAATTATGTAAAGGTAGTTTTTGAATAATTATACAAGTGGACAAACTTATCAAAGGTAGAAAAAACCCCTCCGCTCGGCCACATGTGTGGCAGACAAACATTTAGCTCATTCACTTTCAAAGTTATTTTTTGAATATGCGCATGTTTTCCAGTATCCCACATAAACTGTTACATTATATTATATAAGTACCGGGAACTGTCTATCATAATAAAAAATGTACAACGTTTCGTTTGGTATATAAAGCAATTAAAACTAATTACATTCGCAAATGTATTGAAGAAATACGTGTAACAATCGCAGACTGTCATTAAACTCAACGCTGTATATCTTTTTTAAAGATATTTCTTGTTTGGTAATAATCCCACTTACATGGTGAGGGTTCATTTACGATTTAGGCCAGGTGCCAATCGGAACGGTCCGTACGGCATTTTTACGGGATAAAATACCTCGGATGTATCAAGCGTATGAATTCAACAGCTTTCTTTCTTAAATCCTACGCAGAAGAAAATGGGCTGAAGAAAATAGACCTTAACTTATCAGCAAGGGAAATATCAAAAGATGTTTTATTGATTAAACAATACAATTTCGCTTTACTCCTTGAGCATAACACGCAGCAACGCAGCGCTTGCCTGATGGGCGTGTATTCCATTGAAGCACTGTTTAAATATGTCATGATGACGTCATGGCGAAAGACGTTGAAAAATGGCGACGTTCTATTTACACCCGAGAGATGATTCGTAGAGATTGTCCGAGGTGTCCCGATTGTCCAGGTGCCAGAGGGGGTAACCTAACTTTGGAGTATGCACAACATGTTTTGGTACCAAAATATTCAGGAGGATGTCGCCTCTCAAAATATGTTGTTTGACACCTTGTCATCCTTGAGCATTTTCCAAGATGGCCGCCAAGATGGCCGCCATAAATTGCCAATTTATACACAATAATTTATTATGTCTCAATGAGGAAGTTATGAATGAATGTAATGCTAAATGTTTGCATTCATAGTATTCATTTGATGGTGTGTTTTAAATGGGCATTCTACACTGACCACTACGAGGCCAAGGTCAAGGTCATTTCAAGGTCAAAGTACACTTTATTTTCCCGCCTATGAGGCAAAGACGCCTGATTTTAATAGTAGGTTGGAGCTTATAAATACGTTACTAATTTTGCAAACTTGACATTGTCGATCAATACAATTCATGGTTTGGTTTTGTAACCATCTAAACCTTGATTACAATGAAATTTGCACATCTTTGACTTCATGTATTTATTTCATCACATGTAAAATTTCAAGAGAATTGAAGCACTTTAACTGGCTTACATTTATCAAACACCCACTATTGCGTTTTTAAATCGATTAAGTGTACAAGGTCAGGAACTCTGCAAAGACTAAACAATACATGGGTCAAAAACTAGTACACTACTTAGTTTGCCTTCCATAAATCTGACGAGCCTCACACGAATAAATTTCATATATGAACATAGTAATGCCGATTTCATTAAAAAACCATAATGTGTCACTTGTCATCAAACACACACATAACATTTCCCAAACTATTCAGGCCTAAATAAACTGTTTGTCTCCATTCTTTACATACATGTCTAGGTTTATCTTAGCACATACATCCTTTCAAAATATATATTCCTTACACGAAAACAGTAGCCAATTGAATCAAACACTAACCACCAATACGTCCCTCCTATATACGCTACTATCCCGGTTTTATTCATCAACACTCATGTACACATTCTGTAAATTTCAATTGAAAGCCATACTTGTTGTTTGGATCCCGGTACCTATAATGTGGGTATGCATTATAGGTACCGGGATCCCTCATGATCTTGAAGACTGTCCTAAGTGTTAGTGGCTATCCCATAGAAGATAAGATGTATGTGCATGATGGTGTTGAGTACCGTGTAGGGGCTGGAATGGCTGTACTTAGAACTGATGAGCTCGACTAGGGCTGATCATTTTTCTTGTTCGGCAGTGTGTTGAGCACTTCTTCTTTTTAGGATTTCTGACAGCTAAAACTAGGCAATATAGTCATTTTACTGTGGACACTGGGTAATTCAGCTAGGGCATTCAGTTTTTTGGTAGCTGAAATTAATATTATACTTTTCAATAGCTTGGAATTGGCGGATGTTTACTTGTTTAGTTGGGCATTGTGCCTTGTATGTGTCTTATGTTTTCTGTGCGTAGTTGGTTGAGCCGTGCTCGGCTGGTAAAGCTGAGTGCTGACTTACCCGTCTGACCTAATATAATCTTTTTTTAGTGACTGGGATAAATTTAATTTAACGATATTAGTGGTAGTGTCTATACTATAGGCTTGGGTGGCTGTACGAGGTGATACATACTTCATAGGGCATGGGATGACTGTCATGTTTGGTGGAGAATATCCATTATGGCCTGGTAAGGCTGTATTTGATTGTGGTGAGTACACCTCAGGACATTGTATGGCCGACTAATAATAGTTGGTATCCTATAGAAGATAGGATGTCTGGGCATGATGTTGTCGAGTACCGTGTAGGGCTGGAATGGCTGTACTTGTAGCTGATTAGCTCGTCTTAGTGACTGGGTTGACTTTAATTTATGGTAGTAACTGGTAAGTACAACCATGTACTTGTTGGTTGTTAGTACCCTTTAGAGTTGATATGGATGTCATAAGTGGTAAGGAAGATCAACTAGTATTGAATGGCTGCACTAGGTGATGCATACTTCATAAGTCATGGATGTCCTGTTTGGTGGAGAATACCCATTATAACCTGGTATGGCTGTACTTTATCGTGATAAGTACATGGAATGGGTTTATGTTGTGAGAGTGAGTACTCCATAGCGCCTGTGATATTAGTTCTTGGTTTAGGTAGTTATCACAGGCTGTACTATGACTTGGAGATGATAAATACTACATATGGTATGAGTTGAGTTGTATTGGAGCTAACCCCTGACAAAGGTAATGGGTCTGATATGGCGGTGCTTAGTTGTGATGTTTACTTCATCTGGTCTACGGTAGCTATATTTCGTGATAATGAGTATCCCATACATCCTGGTTGTGGTGGGTAAAGGGCCTTTGATGACTGTACTATCTGGTGATGAATACCCATACGGCCTGTGATGTCTTTTCAAACAGTGATACAGGTCTATACCTGATATTACTAAATACAAAACACTGCATGACGCTTCTAGGCAGTGTCAAATTCGGTCTTAATAACAAATTGTTAATGTACAAATATAAATACTTTTAATGAATGTATATACAAATAAAATATCCACTGTCACATTTGTAACAAGAAACAATGTTCAACATACATTTTGTACTTCATAAAAGACATATTGAGTCAAAATATCAAATTTGACCTTGAAATGTCAATGACCTTGAAATTGTCAGTATGTTTTCGAGAGATAAGGATACAACATCAATTCAAATGAAGCTAACAATCATGCACATATTTGATTTTACCATTATAAATAAAATTGTGTCATATTTGAATATATGAATTATGAATACCAAATCAACGAATGTCATCTCTGACATCATAGACATGAGTAAAATGTTGTTTTTTCACAAAGTTATACTATGCTGAAGTAAAAACCAAAACTTCTATCACTTTTCTATCCCAATTAAATGATACAATGTACAAAAAAAATAGTGCAAAGGTAGAGCAAAATATCACATTTTCAGCTATTTTTGTATTTTGACCTTGAAATGACCTTGGCCTCATAGTGGTCATTGTAGTATGCCCATTTGAAACACGCCATCAAATGAATACTATGAATAAAAACATTTGGCATTACATTCATTAATAACTTCCTCACTGAAACATAATATTGTGTATAAATTGGCAATTTATGGCGGCCATCTTGGCGGCCATCATGGCGGCCATCTTGGAAAATGCTCAAGTGTGACAAGGTGTCATACACCAGATTCTGAGAGTGGACATCCTCCTTAACATTTTGGTACCAAAACATTTTGTGCATACTCCAAAGTTAGGTTCATCATATAAACATGACTGGCTGGCATCTGGACTAATTTCGGAAACTTATGGTTGGCCTAAACACCCAAAAATGCTGTTTTTGCTAAAGGTAAACAACACATGTATAACTGTACTTTAAAAAATGAAGCCTTAGAGATCGTAAATGAACATAAATAAACATGTTGGTCTGTATTTGAATACAATTGGCTGTTTCTATAGTTGTAAAAAACGTTGTATATAGTAAGTTTGTCTTTAAACAAAAGTTGTAAATAGTTGTTCAATACCTCGATTTACCTGGTGTCGGTTTATAAGTTCGCGGGAGACTAAATTACGCGAAAATTTGTATATATTTCGTCACGTTTCGTACCTGATATTCGTTGAACGCTACGTTAAAAAACCCCGGGGTTGTCTCGTGATCGAATTTTGGCTAACCATAAATCGAGGTGGTGTGTCAAAATGGCTTGTTATCACTATACATGCTTCAGTATAAACACTATGATCAATCCTGACATAAAAATATTCCGGTTGAAAAATACATGTGCGCCGTCTTTGATGCTTTGCATCAAAATTAGTCTTGTAACATTTAGATGTTAGAAATCTGACTTACCTTGTTCCAATTGATCAGTAGGACAGTGCTCACAACAATCTCCTTTCGTCCACACCAGTTTGACGTCACACGGGTAATATGGACAAGGTATTGGTCCACAGTACCAATTGCCAGACAGCGTACAATTATGTGAACAGTCGTTATCGTTGATGAATGACCATGCACCTGCACTCAGAACAATGGTAATTACAAGCACATACAATCCATTTAATGTCATCATTATTGTTGTTAATCTCTTGGTCTATCTAACAAGAAATAGTACTGAAATAGTTAAGAATTAAGTGTTATATGACGGTACAATTTGAACTAACTTTTCTTATCAGTGACATTGTATGCGAATACAACAACAAAATAATGGTATTTGCTACATACGTATTCCATGTACAAAAGCTATGTAAGCATTCGTAGCTAAATCGGTATAAAAAGATCATAACAAAGCGGACAGGGAAGGCAGCACTTGACTGAAACAACCGAGCACAATAACAGAAATAACACAGACCACAACTGCACGGTGCAATTCCTGTCACCCAATTGAACGAGAAAATAAAACTAAACCGATGAAAGTCCAAGTTTCAGCTATCAGACAGCCGAAAGTCCAAGTTTCAGCTATCAGACAGCTGAAAGTCCAAGTTTCAGCTATCAGACAGCCGAAAGTCCAAGTTTCAGCTATCAGACAGCCGAAAGTCCAAGTTCTAGCTATCAGACAGCCGAAAGTCCAAGTTCTAGCTGTCAAAAATCTTAAGAACATAGTTTCATCTATAAAAAGTTAAATGTTCAGCAATAGAAAAGCTGAAAGACCTAGTTTCAGCTGTCAAAAAGCCGCCAGTTCTGACAAAACGTCTTGTATTTTGTACGCTTTGTATCTTACACCGTCCGGGGGCATTGTTTGGTGTGCACCACCATTTACCTAGACTTGTTAACATCCTCTGATTTAATGCTATCACATTTGTCATCTTAATACACTACAGGGAACTGTTTTATCAAAGCACTTACGAAAATCGTAAAGTTACGATCAAATTTAAATTCTTTCTGAACAACTGCAAATTGGTTACGAATATGGTTTGTATGAGTTCATTAACTGAATCATTATTAGTATTGCAGCTCCATTTACCACACTATAATAATTATTGTAAACACATTATAAAGAATTTAAAATTGATCGTAAGTTTATGGTTTCCGTAAGTGCTTTGATAAAACAGTACCCTGGTAACCTATCGTGATGAAGGCTATATGTAAATACGAATGTGGTCAATCGGAACGGTCCGTACGGCATTTTTACAGGATAAAATACCTCGGATGTATCAAGCGTATGAATTCGGAAGCATTCTTTTCTTAAATCCTACGCAGAAGAAAATGGGCCGAAGAAAATAGACCGTAACTTATCAGCAGCGTAAATATCAAACGATATTTTATTGATGAAACAATACAATTTCGCTACACTCCTTGAGTTTAACACGCAGCTACGCAGCGCTGG
This sequence comes from Spisula solida, assembly GCA_947247005.1. Taxonomy (NCBI): domain Eukaryota; kingdom Metazoa; phylum Mollusca; class Bivalvia; order Venerida; family Mactridae; genus Spisula; species Spisula solida. The sequence goes on along the minus strand of OX365960.1, from coordinate 21,953,363 downwards.
CTTGATGGGCATGTATTCCATTAAAGCACTGTTTAAATTTGTCATGATGACGTCATGGCGAAAGACGTTGAAAAATGGCGACGTTCTATTTACACCCGAGAGATGATTCGTAGAGATTGTCCGAGGTGTCCCGATTGGAATGTGGTCTACATTACAATACAGTCACCTTTCGTCTTGTATCGGTCTTGAAAATGTATCCCTGCCAAGTTTCGAGTAGTTCATGCTAGCGCTGTTGGTGCCTACATCACAGTGTATAAACATAATCACTGCAAGACTTGTTGGGATACTATACAGATCAATTTGTATGACTTTTTGCGAGCAAAAGCATCTGTGATTTCCGGTCTCTGTATGACTCATTCTGAGACTATATAATTCATCGTGTATGACTTATTGCATTATCTGGTATACGGGTCCAGGTATACATATTGTGTTTACTTGAAACGAATGTTTAGATTGTGTCCGCATGAATTTTATTAAATCCTTTTCTGGTAGATACGAAACGAAGTACTTAGGTACTTAAGTATTTCCTTTCTTCTATCTTTTTAAATCAAAAGCAAATACGGATACTATAAAGACACGTACCCCGATCCGCATCCGTACTGTGCTTTAACACACGGTATTGGTACGGGATGTTTACAGTCGGTGTTTTACCGCTGCACTTAAAGCTTGTACGTAGACTAGACACCGTCTAGATAAACAAGCTGAATCCCCAGTTTGCAATTGTGCTTACTGGTCCCCTACCGATTTTTGACCAGAGGGGACTATAGGTTTGCCCTCCGTCCGTCAGTCCGTCCGTCAAAAAATCTGGATCCTGGGATAGGTTTATGAAGCTTGGTATGTGGATAGGGGACAATGAGGGGATTAAGCACGTCTAAAATATTTTGATTCTGACAATAATTGTGGTTGCTATGGCAACAGAAACATTGAAAATTGCTTCCAACCGGTAGGCGACTTCTGTATTGCTTGCAATTCTTAATGACTTGTTTTACGTAAAATATACCATAAAATAATGTCTTCAAATAGATTATGAAGTCCAAGAGCCATCCTATAAATCCTCTAAATCTTTTATTGGTCTAGATGAATGCTACTCTTATATTGGAGGTGTGTTGTTTTAAGCTTGTTGTTTGGGTGATTACGCTACTGATAAACATTTTGATTGCAAGACAGTGTCTTTACTAGTGTGACAGTTTCTTAACGATACTAGATGGGTTTACTGATTTGTGAATGCAGATAGTGTAATGATGTATTTAATCTTATACATTTGGATTGTAATAACGTTAGTCACAGTTGAAGGTGAACTACTAAGTAAAATCGACGATGAAAACAATGGACTTCAGAATCTTGAAATTGTTTTGGGAATAACCCACCAGCAAAGCATGCGTATAAAATGTCTTGAAGATAAACTGTTAGCGCAGTCAGAGCAGATAGACACATTGAAGATATATTTCGAAAAGTTGACAATTCTATTCCATGGGATAGCTGTAGAAAAGGACACGGACCAAACAGAAACTGTTAAGAACGAAGAGATATTTGTACCGGTCGAAGGAGAAAACGACTTTCATAGTCAACGAAGATCTGCGTCAGTTCCCCATAGGCTGAATACAAGAAGCTTGGGTAGTCATTCTGTTGCATTCTCGGCTTATTTGAGTCACACAGTGGATCATATAGTGTTGGGACAGATAATCAAATATGATGCGATACTTTTAAACGATGGAAATGCTTACAATCCAGAGAAAGGTGTGTTTACTGCCCCTATATCCGGCGTTTACATGTTTAGTTTTACTATCGGGAGTACCTCAGAAGCCTTTGTAAAGTTAGTTATTGATGGACGGAACACAGCTGATGCGATGGTGAGGCCTGCAAGTACCAATCTTGCTAGTAATACCATACTTGTACGTGTAGGTGCTGGACAAATGGTCTGGCTGGAGAACTATATAAACGATGATGTGAACCTTGTTTCGTACAGTCCTTTTATATATACGACATTTTCAGGTTTTCTCATTTATCAAGATACCAGCCAAAAATAACCAGACAGAATTGCATAGTGACACCATCCAAGTACGTCTAGCTGGGCACTGGACACACTATGTGGTGGCCTTGTTCCGTTCGATCCTTTCATTTATACGACATTTTCTGGTTTTATAGTTTACTGATAGGCCAGCAAGAAATAACCAGACAGAAATAATTGCCTAATAGAAGCCATTTTGATTTCAGCCATAATGGATATTATCTTATATTATATAAATCAATGAGTACCGGTAATGATAGACACATACATTTTGTGTACAACTAAATTTATTTGTACATTTAAAACATCTAAAGTTGAAATAATAAGCCAAATGACGATTTGTTACTTATTTCTTGCATCACTGACATCATTTTTGATTTTAGTGGCCATCTTGGACTCCATCATAAATTTCTTAAAATGCACAATGATGCCAGATGAGCATCATTCATTTCATTAATTCTCTTACAAAAAAAATAAAAAAAAATACTATACACTCTAATTAAGAAATAAAAATCTGTTCGCGTATTTTGTAGGTGAATAAAACATGGGCAGGAGTTCGGATGCGGAAAAATTAAATCACGAGTGCGTAGCATTCCATTTTCACCAATTTGACATTTAACATTGAGTGGCTTATTAGCTGGTACAATTACCCCCCCCCTTTTTTTCGATAAGGTCAGTTTACAACAGATGCTAGATACATAACTACATTTTCTTTTGCTATAATATTATATTCTATAAACATGTGATTGTTATGCTATGTCTTGTTATGCTACTGTAAATATGTTGTACTCTCCAAATATGGAGGATAATAAAGAATCTATCTATCTAATGAAAACGACCTTCGAAATTTTCTGAAGGAAATAACACATTTTAAACATTGAAGCAATTTTAATAACACGAGTATATGGTAGCTATTTAATGAAATGAAAAATATAAATGAATTGATTATCAGAAGTTTTTATGAAACTTAATTTCGAGATTATATTTCAGTTTCTAAAAATAGATGCGTCATAGCTGTAACACTAGATACCCGTGCATCTATTTTGTCATCGCGTTTCGTTGAAGATTTACTATAAATTTTACGTTCATTCATTCATAAATATGTCACGTGATACGGGGCGTAAATAGTAACAGCCAATTTGATACCATGTTTTATGGGGGTAATAATACAAGGCCAGGTCCGCTCTATATTTAATGGATTAATCCGCAGGTCGTGTTAGAATGCCGGGTAATTTACAGAATTAACATAATAAACGTTGTAACTTGATATACACATTGTTTTAAGTTATCTGAGTGTACCCTATATAGAGAGAAGGTTTGGCAGCAGCCATGTTCAACCGCAACGGATATGACGTTACGAAAGCTGGTAACCAGTTTTCTACAGTTGTCACAGCAAACACGGATGTAAGTTCCCGTGACGTCATATTCGTGGCGGCTATACATGGCCGCTGCCCAACCTTCTCACTATACTTTGGAAGATTTCACTTGGCAAAAATAATATACTTGTAAGTGAAATAACCATTTGCCAGATAGCACCATAGTAGAACATCAGCATGTTGTGCATGGTTTCCACATTGCCACCACACAAAGAAGCAACGTGCACACCTGACAATGCGTTAACACAACACTGTAACCAGCTTGCATGGTTCCCCTATGACACTAAGTAAAGATACAAAAAATCTGACTATCCGTTAACACAACACTGGAACCAGCTTGCATGGTTCCCCTATGACACTAAGTAAAGATACAACAAACCTGACTATTCGTTAACACAACACTGGAACCAGCTTGCATAGTTCCTCTATGACACTAAGTAAAGATACAACAAACCTGACTATCAGTCAACACAACACTGGTACCAGCTTGCTTGATCCCCTATGACACAAAGTAAAGATACAACACACCTGACTATCCGTTAACACAACACTGTAACCAGCTTGCATGGTCACCCATGACACTAAATACATATACAACAAACCTGACTATCCGTTAACACAACACTGATACCAGTTTGCATGTTCACCTATGCCACTAAGTAAAGATACAACTAACCTGACTATCCGTTAACACAACACTGGAACCAGCTTGCATGGTTACCCTATGACACTAAGTAATGATACAACACACCTGGCTATCCGTTAACACAACACTGTAACCATTTTGCATGGTCACCTATGACACTTAGTAAAGATGCAACAAACCTGACTATCCGTTAACACAACACTGGAACCAGCTTGCATGGTTCCCCTATGACACTAAGTAAAGATACAACAAACCTGACTATCCGTTAACACAACACTGGAACCAGCTTGCATGGTTCCCCTATGACACTAAGTAAAGATACAACAAACCTGACTATCCGTTAACACAACACTGGAACCAGCTTGCATGGTTCCCCTATGACACTAAGTTAAGATACAACAAACCTGACTATCCGTTAACACAACACTGGAACCAGCTTGCATGGTTCCCCTATGACACTAAGTAAAGATACAACAAACCTGACTATCCGTTAACACAACACTGGAACCAGCTTGCATGGTTCCCCTATGACACTAAGTAAAGATACAACAAACCTGAATGTCCGTTAACACAACACTGTAACCAGCTTGCATGGTTCCCCTATGACACTAAGTAAAGATACAACAAACCTGACTATCAGTCAACACAACACTGGTACCAGCTTGCATGATCACATATGACACAAAGTAAAGATACAACACACCTGACTATCCGTTAACACAACACTGTTACCAGCTTGCATGGTCACCTATGACACTAAATACATATACAACAAACCTGACTATCCGTTAACACAACACTGATACCAGTTTGCATGTTCACCTATGACACTAAGTAAAGATACAACAAACCTGACTATCCGTTAACACAACACTGGAACCAGCTTGCATGGTTCCCTTATGACACTAAGTAAAGATACAACAAACCTGACTATCCGTTAACACAACACTGGAACCAGCTTGCATGGTCACCTATGACACTAAGTAAAGATACAACATACCTGACTATCCGTTAACACAACACTAGTACCAGCTTGCATGGTCACCTATGACACTAAGTAACGATACAACACACCTGACTATCCGTCAACACAACACTGGTACCAGCTTGCATGGTCACCTATGACACTAAGTAAAGATACAACAAACCTGACTATCCGTCAACACAACACTGGAACCAGCTTGCATGGTCACCTATGACACTAAGTAAAGATACAACAAACCTGACTATCCGTTAACACAACACTGGTACCAGCTTGCATGGTCACCTATGACACTAAGTAACGATACAACAAACCTGACTATCCGTTAACACAACACTGGTACCAGCTTGCATGGTTCCCCTATGACACTAAGTAAAGATACAACAAACCTGACTATCCGTTAACACAACACTGGTACCAGCTTGCATGGTCACCTATGACACTAAGTAACGATACAACAAACCTGACTATCCGTTAACACAACACTGGTACCAGCTTGCATGGTTCCCCTATGACACTAAGTAAAGATACAACAAACCTTACTATCCGTTAACACAACACTGGTACCAGCTTGCATGGTTCCCTTATGACATTAAGTAAAGATACAACAAACCTGACTATCCGTCAACACAACACTGGTACCAGCTTGCATGACGTTACGTACAAAACTCGTACTTTTATGGAATATTGTGTTAATAGATATGATTTTTTTCACCTTTAACATAAATAAAATATCTACGTTTTAAGTGGAAATAAATAATTATAGGCCTACTTAAGTTAATATTACATCATATAATGGCGCGTTGATCGTGAAATGTATGAGAATAATACATTTCGTTGTATACAAAAGTGGCATTGGCATTTTGCCTAATAAAGGGAAGTAATGTATTTTTGGTTGTAACGCTTAAAGAAGCATGTCGAGATATACGTTTCTTTCGTGTGTCCAGTTGATATTTCGATTTATCAGTTGATGTTCTATTGGCACCAATGATTCTTGCTTCTAACATTATGGGCGAACATAATACGTATCGTAATGGATTTCGTGTTCCAAATAAATGGACAATATCGTAAGTACTATGAATTTACCAATCAAGTAAATGAATGCTGACATAATATTTATCTTCCACGTTCTTGACCGCAATCTAATTCCATCTACGAAGTAGATCAGTTGTTATTTATGCTGATCTTTCAACTATTTGTCGTCCCAATCATTTGGTATTGACGGAAACTGACACAATATCGACATTTACATATAAAGATTTCCCCATACTGTAATGAATCTAGGAATGCTAAACTATGAAATGGGACATTGAAGCAATTCATCAGTCAGTTGAAACCACGCCCAAACCCCGGAAAAGGACGAGGGATAGCGGTGGAACAGTCCCGTGTTTATTCCTTACCGATGTCCCCGCACATCTCGTTGAGTGCCGGGCTTTTGCTTCGCGACAAAATAGCTGGGAAACATAGCCGTTTCTTTACCCGTGAAGTATATGGCTTGGCAATTTGCGGGGTTTTACCATATACACTCGGCAAAACTTATAAGTACACACGTCGTTTTATCGTTATAACTTTTTTATTTTTTATTATTTTTGCATGAAAGTTTGTGTACATGGTATTGACTATCAAAGGACTGGATAAAAAAAGTTTTTTCTTCAAAATTAAATACAGCGGTTCATTGGACCATGAAAGGTCAAAAACCGTAAAATGGCCGTGAAATTGACGCGTATTTGCAAAATATTTTGATGTAAGGTAAATTTGAATTTTAGATTTATTGTCAAATTAAAAAAACACAAAATAATTCGATTTTTCAAACAACAACATGGTGTTTTTTTTTACTTTTAAAAGTATTTTTTATTGTTATGGTCAAGGGGAGTTAACCATGTTCCAAATTGCATTTTTTATCAGAAATTGATATTTTTAAACCTAAATTGTGCTTGTTCCTATCATTGTTTTCTTTATTACTGTGTCTGTGATAGAAACATAGACTTGAAACTGTACTGTATCAGTGCAGCGGGGCCATATGTGCATTAGCAACCTGACAATCGCCCGATGAACACACGGCATTATTGTGTTTTTTTAGATTCTGCTGTTGTCATCATTAGTTTATTCTGTTTGTGACAATTTAAATCAGATGTTAAAAATATCGATTGTATTGTAACTCTACATATCCAATCTACATATGTTGAAATTTTCAGCACGATCATACACGCATTGACCGAGCTATGGGCAAATGAACAAATGTGTACTTATAAGTTTTGCCGAGTGTATATGGTCCGGGGCAGGAATTTTATCAGGGATTTGGAAACGCAAACGTAAAAATCCCCATTATTCCACAGGGTTCGACTGCGGTAAGACCATCATATGACCGCCGTATGGTATATTAATGCTGCAAGTAGAACTCAAGCTTGGAAACAGAATTCTATGCAAAAAATGATGCATTGTGAGCACTTAAGGTGAGTCCCAAATGTGGAAAACACAATAAGATTGAATACAACGAAATAAAGTCTCCAGTTGGTTTGTAAATAAAATAACGAAATGTAAACAATAAATGCATAATTTAAAGTCTAATGGGAGCAACTCTTGCGCAAAATTTGTATTTTGTCATTCTTACATTTTATTTAATGTGATTTTTGGCATACTGTTTCGACAGATATGGCTGACATTCTTTCGTCAATTATAGGTGATTTGTAAAAAACATCCTAATTCTTTGTATTAAATCTATTTACTGGATGATCAGGAAAAATGTTTTGGGAGAGATAATGTGACTTAAATGTATTGCTTTTTTGTACTTTACTTCGGTCATTAGCGCGGAGTACCGGTAAATTACGAACCTGTACGACCTGTACTATAAACTCCAAATCTAAATAGCCGGTAAAGTACAAGTTTCACTTGGAAATCGATTAGAAGTTTTGTAATATGTTCATGTTTAAAAGTCGAGAATCAAGTTACTTTGTTCGGAAAATACATTTGTACCTATTATAAGACTACCTGGTTCAAATTAACGTTTACAGATGCATGAATAATACAACCGGTAGACACGCGTTGCACCCGCAGAAATCTGCAACAAGATAAATCAATGGAATCTATAATAGCCGTTTATCTGGCGTTTTGTTGAATTTTTTGTAACATAATCCATTTAGAGCTGCAATTGTTGTTGACAAAACAGAATGAACATCACTATCCCATATGCCAATAACGTAAGGTTACTACATCTGTGCAATCAATCCCCTGTGTATATCAGTATTCAAAATGCGCCACGCCATCAAATGGACAGAATAAAGTTATCGATTCACTCGTTTGTTTCTAAGCATTAATATTAAGGGCAAGCTGTTTCCTCTAACACCCCAGTGACATTGGTGGTGTCCTGAATCCTGATGTGTCGATGTTAGCGATAAGGATCTGAAACTATGTATTTGTTGGAACTGTGGCATTCTGCTTTTTGATTGCAGAAACTAGTTCATTCAGCGTTTCGACAGCTTCGACTTGAGCGGATTAAGTTCTTGTTAAGTTTGGCATTGTGACTTGTATGCTTTTATGTTTTCTGTGCTCGGCTGGTTGAGTGCTGGCTTCCCTGTCTAAATTAATATAATCTTTTTGGTCTACAATCGACCTAAATAAATTACACCGACTTGGGTTTATTTTACTACAACTGCGTATGGTGCACAAACCATGCCATGTAAAACCTCCGTTGATGCTACTGCGGACCTGCATTGTACTGCCGAAGTAATTAAGTGGGTTGATATTGCATTTAAAAATATGACCAATTAGAATTATTAGAACCCGTGCCAGTCAGTTGAAGTATTGTAGAATACATCAACTTTTATTGTTTCTGATAAATATTAATAGCCCTTTTTACTATCCTTGTGCGTTCTGTACTCATATTGGCAAAGTTAAAGGTGACACGGCCGACCGTCGACCGTCAACCTGTAAATATATCAGAAAAGGTCAAGACATAAAATGCTACTTTTTGATTATTTTTCCATCGATTCAGACGCAGTTTTCACCACAAAACAATTTCTCTCATTATATTGTTGTTTCATATTATACAATTGAGACATGACTTTACAAACCTGTATAATATGACACAAACATTCATTACTTGTATTTACTAGTTCATCTCTGGATAATATTTGCGAACCTCAAAACAGAAAAAGAAAACGCTTTTCATGCTGTCTAGATAAAGGTTGGGATATACATGTATGTATTGAGTAACATCGAGTGACTGTGGTAACGCATTTTCATATGACAAGCATTTAGATGACTGCTCATGTCAATTACACAAATTCCTCTGAACTTGGAAAACTATCAAATGAATAAATGTATATCGATATTCATCGCACTCACTTGCTGTATCTAATAGAACTCATGGCAAGAGCCTGTTTTCAATTAAAAAGGACATATCGTAACAGATAATATGTCTCCCGGATGTTGTAACAATACAGTATTCTTTACAGTTTGGACGCCAAACTATTTATCGTTAGGTACATTAGACAGTTATACATGCTCATTTATATACCATATACATTCTCAGCGGAAGCATTACAATTTGGCAGCCAATGTAATAAAAAATTAACTTCCGTTAAGTTGAGACCTTGAAACTTGAAAAGATTAATAGTGTGTTACATATTTGTTAGTAGAGATAAGTGAATACTTTGTGCCAATTTCTATGATTTATGATGAGAACGACTAATATGAACTAATGCGCAGCATATTTTTAGCGGACTATGTCAGTTGTCCTACATTATTTGTAACATGCTCATCTAGTACTGGATTTTTTGGTGATGCATAACTTCACAAAAAATTGTTTGGTTACGAAGTTACGAATCTGGAGCAAGCCGTTTCCAAAAGGCGCTACCGAGCGCTTTCCTACGTCTATGCAACCTATCGAAGCGGTTCGTTGCACAAGAAAGCGCTCGATTGCGGTTTGATACGAAATATTGGGTTAAAAGTAACGAAAGACGATACAAACCTGCTAGTCCGAATAAACATTTGTCAGCCCGATCAAAATGAAAATATATCTGTCTGTGGATAATATACGTTCTTCAATTTGTTTAATTCTAGGTCTACTTAATTCAGGGGTAACTAATTTAAAAATGAATAATTAGATATAAACACAGATAACAACTGATTTCAAATAGGCCTTATTTGATATTTTACCTTTTTTTAATGGGTTGCATGAGCATACCAGATAGTACTTTTGTTCAAAAGAAAAGGCTATTTTCATTTCAGTTAATATTATTACGATTAAATATCAAACATCTTTAATCTTAATCACCTTTTTTTGTTAAATAAACCCTGCAAATCGTCACAACATAAAAGAGTTTAAGACGGAAAATTACGGGTTTTATTGAATCAAATAACGACAACAACAACATGTAATTAGTTTTCGCGACCTTTATCCCGCAAATATTTTTTGACGATTTAGAGGAATTTTTTATTACATCTCGGCGAAGAATTACGAAAATGCATTTGTTTTACTTTCTTTAAAATAACCTACAACTACGATGTGGATTATCACCGTCCGGTCCAGATACGTAAATACCCGAAACTTTGCGATGGGAAATAACCGAAACATGTGTCTTTTTTTATTAGATTTTCTTAAGATTGGTTGGTATTTCGCGCATATGAACGATTCCCGCTCGACTAACTTCGTTATCTCAGAGTAATCATGTGTCTCATAACAGTTTGTAGCATCGTTTATGCACTGAAAATGTTAAAATTTCCTTCCGAAGCGGGCAAAAAAATGGCTGCCTTTTTTGTGTCCAAACATTTAGGAAATAACCCTCCCCATATAAAGGATTGGTTGCAGAGCTACCATGGAAGACTGATAATTATTTTCTTTTCTTGACAGGGCCCTACGCTAGTTTTTGGAATATTTTTAAACATCATTAAAAAATAAAAGAAAATTTATGAGCTGCCGAATATCGCATTTTAAATTTTTTGGTTATTCTATTGGCAGCCATTTTCTAGTATCTTTGCTTCAGTGCGGGATTTTAATAATTTAATTATGACAAAATACACACATTGTCAAATATTTTATCTACCCGATTCTCCTATATTTTGCCATCAACTTTAAGGGGATAATCGTAGCACTGGTGACTTTGTCTGTTGGGTGCTACTTTTGCGGGTTGTTCATGTAATGTATCGTAGTCCTTGCGTTATTTACTTTGCTTGTTTTACCATGGATTGCTTACAATTGACATATACGGCGCGTATCTGTCAGTTCGGTGAGTGTAAGCGTGTAAGTAGTGCGTGTCATGATGACCTTGATTATACAGACGAATGAGAACGAAGCCTCCTAAGAATTGAAGTATATCTACATCGCATGAACCAATCTGTGGTGTTTGTTTGTTATTTACCGCACGAAATACAAGTGTACTTGCATTAGCTAAGGTTAGTGTCCGGATGTTAGTGTCCGAAACGTCGATAGTACGTATACACTTATCCTAAGGCTTTCAGATGATTGCAATGGATATACTTATATCAATTTGTTTGCTGACACACTATTTTGTCGCTGTAAACCACTTATAAGCATGTTTAGTGACCAGTATAGTCTGGAACTCGTGTGTTATTTACTACTTAGCTACATGTTTCAAGTCTTTATTAGCCCTCGCCAGTTATTATTATTCGTGATTTCCACGAATACAACGCGTTTCGTGTATCTTAAACACAGACAACATTGTTCCTTCACCGATTACATTTACTATTGTCACATCAGCATAGGCTTGCAAAACATTTATGTACCGACAAGCCTTTTAAGGAAATACTCCTTAGTTTATACAAACTTTCAGTACCGTAAAAGCAATTTTATGTACTGGTCTAGACCAGTGTTAATAATATTGCATTTTTCCTTAGTCGGCTTTTTATATTATATTTAAGTAAGTCGTTTTGCATTAACATCGATGTGAATAATTCCAGACGTTACTTTACCGGCTACAATGACATTTGTTTCTGGTTGATGTCAGGACATATTAGTTTTCTTAATGTTTTGTCCTTTCTCAGTAATAATATAAATTCCAAATTCAAGGATGACGTTATGCACATCGGAGTGTCGTTAAGGCGATGTAATTACTATCAAAATCAATGAAATCCAGCAACGTTTTTTCTAGTGTGATAGAGGTAAGCCTTCACAATAGGTTTACAGATGCAGTGGTTGTTGTTATATCAACCCGTTTCACGTCGCTAGGTCCAATAATCTCAGTATAACGGTATTCAGAAGCTGTATCGCCATCAAATGATCGGATTACCCCTTCACTCGTTTAGCGCTAAGTAATTGTAAGAATACACTGGTTTATGAAATACCTTCGTGACGAAGGATACTTTCAGGAATTAGTCGATATTGAATAACATGGGTTGTGTGGCACGGTGGTTGAGCGGTTAACGCTCTTGACTACTGATCGAGAGGTCCCTGGTTTAAATCTCGCCCGTTGTACTTGGTCATTTATGAAACGCTTTTCAGTGTTTCACAACCAACTAGAGACGAAACTTGTAGGAAATACAGAGGTAGTCTCGCGTATATCGGTGCTGTACACCGGGCACGTAAAAGAACCAAGGAATCTATTCGAAAAGAGCTAGGGTATCGCACCCAGATTTCTTGTATCACACCTCCGTCTCTGTCCTTGTCAGGCAAAATAAATTGAAATTTGCGAGAATACCACAGATAAGAGTGGGTCATGTAAATAATTGGAAGAAGAAGAAGAAGTGTAACTACGACCATAAAAAACCTAAAGACATGAGTAAAGTTTGCTAAACTTAAGTATCGTGCATAAACAAGCACTGTAACAGTTCTGTTGAACGTCCTATGCATACACATGTTATGTTTCAAATTATCATTCGTTCGGCACATAACACAACCAAATAAATGGAGGACATTTTTTAACCTGACCACTATTTATGTCTCATCGTGACATTTGTTGTGATAAAGTTCAATATTATTTACAATAAATATTTGACGATTACATGTAATTATATTTTTATTCTTTGAAAATACCAAACAGGAGGGTCTGAATAACAAAAATAAAAGAACTCTGACCTTATTGAGTAATTTGTGAGTGAATATTGACAAGATTGCATGTATATTAGCTGATAGAATAACGGTACAATTGAGAGGGTAGGCGGGTCTAGTGTTTCATATTTTGAAACAGCCAAATTGTCCAAATAAATGAACTACTAAATAGTTTATTATGTCCTTTGCACTAATAAATGGATTAGAGGTACAAAAAAATGAAAATCCCTGGCTTTTGATTGGACAAAAAAGTATAAACTATAAAACACCTTAATTGCTCTCATTATAATAGTTGAACTTTTCACAGTTTGTGTACTACGGCCCGCGCATTCGTAATCAAGTGAGATAGGCCTAAGCGCGAAGTCATCGCATATATTTGTATTTTCGAAATTGTACGGTTCACGAATCACGAGTGATTTAATTTTCCGCATCCGAACGAGTTTTTATTTCGATTCTAAATACGATAATATCCCGCACTACTTAACTGCGCGCATTCCATTTTCACCCATTTGACATTGAACATAATTCCACGCTGAAATTGAATGGCTTATTAGCTTGTACAATTACCTCCCTCGTTAACGAAAACGACCTTCGTAAATTTCTGAAGTAAATAACACATTTTAAACATTAAAACAATTTTAATAACACGAGTATGGTGTATCTATTTCATGAAATGAAAAATATGTATGAATTGATTATCAGAAGTTTTTATGAATCTTTATTTCGAGAGTATATTGGAGTTTCTAAAAATAGCTGTAACACTGGATTCTCGTGCAACTTGCCTTGCCATCGCGACTCGTAGAATTTTTACTATCCGCGGATCGTGTTAGAATATGTAATAATATTTGTATAAAATTAAAAGCTGTTCCCGTGAGGGCCCCAGTACCGTTTAATTTTTTAACGTCCCGCGTATACCCAATGAACTAAATATACATTATTGTTTGTATATAAAAATGTATATTGATAATCCATAAAGATAGAAATGTCAGTATGCAAAATGAATGTCCATATAATTTCGATCGCCTTTTAAGTATCTTTTGACTGTATAATATACCGGTATCCATTTCTTATATTTGCAAATATCATTAATTTATTTATTACTGAACATGTGGATGACTTCAATTAGCAAAGTACACATTGTTTGATTATATATATACATCACCCCTGTGCTGACGGATCTTCAATGGTTACCTGTACAATACAGAGTGGAATACAAGGTGTTGACTAATGTTTACAAAGCACTACATGAAAAGTCCCCAGACTACATCAGAAGTATGTTGGAAATATATACTCCACAAAGACAGCTTAGGTCACAAAATGACTCATTCTTCTAGTTGTGCCTAGGATGAGGACTGTCTCGTACGGTAATCGATGTTTCATGGCTGCATCACTGAAGCTCTGGAATGTACTGCCAACAGCACTCAGAGATAGTAAAACGTTACCGTCATTCAAGAAAGCGCTAAAAACTCACTGTTTTACAAATATTCTGGCTGATAAATAGATTGACTTCTTAGGGGCCTTCTAAAAGGTAGTACATTTATACCTTTGGAGACGGTTTCTCGAAGCAGTGATATTTGGGCGGCACTAAACAGTAAGCTAGCTTTGCATGTTTTTGGCCGGAAAGAAATTGAGCATTTTAGTAGATACAAGATGATTTAAGAGCTTTTTGGACCGTAAATAATTTATGGAGAATGGTTTTGAGGCTTGATTTTAATAACTTGATGATTTTGTAAAATTTTGACAAGCGCTCAAGTGATCCTGATTGAAGCTTTTGGAAATATTGAGTACAAATGCGAAACTAGGGCTATTCTGACTTTTCATGGAGATTTGATGCAGAAATCAAGGTGGGTTTTAATTTTGCCATTTTACTCCAAAAAAGTGCTGGCTGACAGCTATATAGCTCATTGGATTTTGATTGCCTAATGGATGAGCTTCAAGAATCTGTGCAGTGTATAGCCCTAGTATTGGCGAGTAATTTTCTGTGGTAGTCTGAACAGTTCCCGAATTGGCGATTTTCAGCATCATTTTCCGACCAACAATGACCCTTAGTTCCATAAGGCCTAGCTGTTTTCAAACAGTGATGTATCTATTGGAAGATACTATTTTTTTCTAATGCCTACTTTATACAAATCAGAAAATGATATTAATTTGCTTCAGGCTGCTGTGATGAATTTTTTGGACATCAAATTGTATTTGTAGACAGCAGACAGTTCACCGAGACTCTAATCTACTGTATAGTGCCGCCTTGACGCTGTTCTTGAAACACTAGTACATTAGTAAACTAGTAGTCTTACGTTACATATGCGGTGCATAATTCTCGCCGTAAAAGAGAGAGTGTTGGTTTTCAGTAAGATGAGTTGACTCATGAACTTTAATGCATAAAGAGTATATTAAGTCAGACAGGGAAGGCAGCACTCAACTTAACCAGCCGAGCACAGAAAACATTAAAAACACACAAAGCACAATGCCCAACTAAACAAGCGCAGATCCGCCCAAGTCCAAGCTGTCGAAAAGTTGAATAAATTATAACTAGCTGAATGACCCAGTAGAATACCGGCTGGTGGAGTAATTTAAGTGTGGACTGGCCATATAGCTTACGAAGCCAATCGGATTTGAAGCATTCAATGCTTATATTTGTTTTAATTACAAGTTGTCTGCTGCAAATTCATATTTTATCCTCAAATTTTAAACTTTATCCAATGTATATATACATTTGTTGTTACGTTTGCATGCATATATCTATTTCAAATTATTTTAACCATGTCGTCGTTTTAATCTAAAAGTGTCCTAACTACCAATTTCACTTTTTCGAGAAAATGAGGTTTGAAGATTCACATTCAAATATATTTTTAACGTTCCGTCCGAATTAAAACAAACTTTAGATCATAATCAATATATACGAATACATTATTAGTTACATTATTAGTTATTGTAAAGGCAAATTAATGTAATTAGCGAAATTAATTTGGAGATAGAGCAAAATTTCCAGAAATTTTGATAATTTTTCACTCTTAAATTGCGTTTATGGAGATAGCGCAATATAAGGCAACTTTAAGCTGAAAAACAGTAAAGCAATGCAAGTTAAACTAATATTTAAGCTAATACTATTGATATGATAATTATTTTTT
The DNA here is from genome assembly GCA_947247005.1 of Spisula solida. Taxonomy (NCBI): domain Eukaryota; kingdom Metazoa; phylum Mollusca; class Bivalvia; order Venerida; family Mactridae; genus Spisula; species Spisula solida. The sequence goes on along the minus strand of OX365960.1, from coordinate 21,937,218 downwards.
ATAGTATGATCGTTGTATAAATGACTGGATATTTTGCAAACGATTTTGACATTGCATGCATTCTCTAGTATGATTGTATGGTAACCTAAAGTTTTGAGATGACTATATTAATGTGTGTGGGTGGACGGACTGATATTATAATTTGATGTTCATCATCCTTATATAAAAGTTCTATTCGAAATGAAACTCGCTTTGTGTTTTTCAATTCGTTTACACTTGTTTAATAATTTTAACCATCTCGCGTTCATTGCCTTAATCACTATTATCAGAATTCGACAAAACTAGGAACACCCTGGTCTTCCTCACTGTTTATGTCAATTCATAAGCATTGCAATATTGCTTGAGTCCATACTCTTTGTTATATTTTATTATAGAATGTACCTCCTAAAATTTTAGTTAATACACAAGTCGTTAAGACCAATGGGAAAGCAACAATACAGTCTTGCCAAAGACACGAATTTTTGGCTTATAAGATCCAAACACGTTGTGTCTGTTCTGGCCACTTTAGTCAATTAGTACTGGTTAATTACGCAAAAATTTTATTAAGTTGTAGCTGATGTTTTTATTAAATACTGATGAGTTACATAATACGCAGTATTATTTCAGTAGGTAAGGAATGTACAAATAAACATCTATCTCAACTTATTCGCGACGATTCCAGTGTATGACTACACTGTATTTTGAAAACCAAAACATGATCGTATAAACTTATACTTGATCTAGTCCATTGACATACATTGTGTCAATAAGGAACGCCAATCTGTACAGATCAAACATTAATAACCTACCCGAAAAATAGCTATCCGAAAATATGTCTAAGTACCTTAAACTGATTAAAGGAACATTGTGACATTCGACAGAGGAACTAATATTATGATACGTATTCCAATTAAATATTTAAACAAATAACACTTGTAAACATTTTCACAATTCACTATATCTTTTACTCATTCTGTCATTGGTTCAAAGAAATTTCTTCTCCGGAAGTTAACAATAAATCAGCCATTTTCCAAAATATTTCAGATGTCACGTGGGCAATTGAAGCTCATTGATTGGTCCATACCATTTCTTACTCTTAAACTGTCCTATGTGGTGGATATACGACAAAGTACACACTAATAGCAGATGTAAAACGGGAGATAGAGCAAAACACGACCCGCTAAATCGGTTAATGTGACGTATATGCATGACATCAAGGGCTTAAGGTGAGTCGCTACCTTTGCGCGTCGTCATATAAAAATTGTCGACTTCGCACCGATTTATATGAAATTTTGATGGCTAAAAGTACAAAATCTGTAGTTTCCAAAGATATTTTTGGAAAAAATATATTGAAGAATTTTATAATAATTTAACGTCCTGTACGGGTATGGCGACGTTAGCGCGTTTTGAAGGTTCTGTCAAACGTCGGGTGTATACACTTATCGATGACTTTATAAAGGTGAGCAATGGAAAGCCCAGCTCACGGCCTTTAAGATGAATATAAATTAAACTGTCAATAAAGCATGCCGCGATAACGCGGTGCATTTTTATTGCGATTGAGTGCCGTTTTTCGTTGTTTTTATAACGTCAGTACGCTAACGTTATATCAATGGCATGCAACATTTTGCACGGTGACCCTATAATTTTGTTATATTAAAACACTGCTGAATTATTTCTCTTTCCATCGACGTAAAAATATCAAGGGGTCTCACCGCAAAATGTTGACCAAAAATCTATTTGAAATGAAAATTAACGCTATATTTTACGTCGTTTTTTGAGTGACGTCGTGATAATTATGCGTCGTTTTACGCTGTTTTAATAACGCCACTGGACTGACGTTATATCAATTTTATGCAACAATTTGTACGGTGACGCTATAATTTTATTATATTAAAACAGTGATGGTTAGTTTCTCCATCCATCGATGTACAATTATTAAAGGGTCTCACCTGGAAATGTTGACCCCAAATCGACTTGAAATGAAAATTAACGCTATATTTTACGTCATTTTTGAGCGGCGTCGTGATAATTATGCTCGCCGGGAAGAAGCCGAGTTGCGGCGAGCAAGCGTGTTCTGTCGCAGCGCCGCCGAGGGTCCTCTGGTATACACAGCAGAAAGCCGGCTAGCTTCTGTCTTACCAGCGAGCTCCCGCGACCCAGGGCTCCCCTGCCTATGAAAGCTCAAGCATGATTAAGGTCCAATGTTCAAGACCAATATCTTGCTAACTTTACACAACCTCTGAGTAGGTAAATCACTAAATGAGAAACTAAGTGAAAATGTCTCCGATGGAGTCCCATCCAACACAGAATGTTATCTAGGATCGTAACTTATTATGTTTAAAATCTGCAACACAATAAACCACACAAAATATAAATCATAGAAATGATTCCCTTTGTATGATTCCCATCAACGAAAAAATATAGACACAAATATGTTCAAGTCCGTTTCGCTATCCACTAGGTGTGAAGCTAGAGGTTATGGAATCAAGAGCGGACCTCTGTAGAGCAACAACCCCACTATAACAACACCTTCAAAAATTCCCTCAGCTGTTACTCACTGTCAATTTAATAGGGCTGGGTACAGCATAGAAAAGGATAGCGGGGTATACCATGGCACGGGTTTTCCTCAAATGCTACGGTTGGCCCTATACTAGTAACCACGGTATACGACCAACTTTATTACTATGTCGAACAGCTATGTTTATAGTGGTTAGAAAATGATTGAAAACTCTCAGCCAGGCTAAGAACGACGACAAAGACCCGTTACTTGACTAGGATTAGAGAAATATTAAGACTATATATAAACAACTTGCTTGAAATGAGAAGGTAAGCAATAACGAAAACGTATAATTATATCAGCATGGCAATTCCAAGACTTTCAATAATGTATGGTGTAGTTAGCTGTTTCGGCTGGTATATTCCAAATAATAAGAAGCAGAGAAGGGATAATGTTGATAATATACCGGTATTTCGGATGGTACCGCGGTATCGTACCGCGAGAAAATTATACCACAATTACCGATTTACCGTTAATACCGCGCACCTATACAATTTCACCTCTGTAGAGCAACAACCTTTTATCATTATTAGCCGCTTCCAAACTGTGTTGCTCTACAGAGGTTGTGTTGTATTTGGTTTGTGAATGGTGCCGCCAAGAAAATATCATTACATGTATACTTGCATTTATTCTAGACACACATACGGATCACGGCCCAAAAAGAGTTAAAAGTCACTTTAGTTTTTGGGGGATACTGTAAGATCATTAATATTCGCGGTGATAAATTTTCGTTGATTTCGGTGACAAACTAGGTCGCGAAATTAAATTCCCTCGAATGTCTCAAAATACGTAGCAAGATATCTTTCTGTCAATATCTAAAATCCAAGAATATGAGAAACCACCAATTTTCAATTTTACCAAAATCCATGAAATGTAATACCCGCGAAAATGAATTTTACGGTATGTCATAATACTAAAGGTGGCTGAGTTCCAGAAGCACCCCTGATGCTTTTATTGTAAAGCATTCTGCACAGGAACTATGCTTTGAATGAGACTGTTGGTGAAGTAAGTTGTAAGTATTTCTGTTTTGATCCGGCTGGAGGTGGGATCGAACCCACCACCTTCTCACTACTGGAACACAGACATGCATATACATGTAGATTCAGTCTAAACAATTTTACATGTTTATTTAGTATTAAAATTTATAGAACGGCAAACATGGGTTTTAATTTCAAGATATTTACTCAATACGGTTCACTTTTATACCTAATATATCAGTAGCAGTAAAATTATGCATATATATTGCGTGAAAGTAAGAATTCAACAGTAAGGTATCGTTATTAACATGATGTAATAATTTATCCTCACAATTATTCAAAATTCGTCTATGGTGTAGATCTTGTATATGTACAATTTAATTAAAAAAACTAGGTATACAACAAAACGCTATCTAACATTGACACATGCAACATGACTTCATCTCAGCACACCCGTAATTAGCTGTGGACAACACTGACTGTACTTATGAACTGGGAGTAGCTTCCATGCGCTCGCTATTCAGTACAAATAGCGTTCGTGTGAAAAGTAGCCTAAAATCGAAATAATTGATAACGCACACAATGACACCAGGGACGTACCAAGACATTTTGACGTGTAGGCCCAATTCTATTAGCCATGCCCAATCAGAATAGTTTTTTTTAATTGAAAGTAACCCGTTGTGCTTTTTGGCCTATATTTTAGTTCTTCAGAAGTAACAAAACCGTCTTTATCATACTTGTGCAATGTTGTAAAGTCCCTAGGCTGATGACAAAGCGGCAGTTACGCAACTTAATGCGTGTGATGATGTTTAGTATCTTGTGTTTTCAGAAATAAAATACCAAGTAGTTAGGTAAATGCCTATTGAAGGTGTCTTACGATAAAGTTATAGCCAACAAACACAAACAAATAAAATGCAACAGCGTTATCTGATCATATGAACATTGAACCATTATGCAATATTATTATTATGCAATTCTTGATAGGTCTGGAAATTCTTGTCGTATTACTGTGGAGTGGAAGAAAAACTCCAAAATGAAAGTAAATATAGTGCCATCTCAATATTTATTCTAGTCGGTTCACTCGTATCTCTGTAGCACAACGGCGTGGTTTATAAACAGACTCACAACGTCAAAACGTCGCACAAAAATGACGTAAAATATAGCGTAAATTTTCATTTCACGTCGATTTTTGGTCAACATTTCGTGGTGAGACCCCTTAATATTTGTACATCGATTGGTGGAGAAATTATCCAGCAGTGTCTTAATATAATAAATTTATAGGGTCACCGTACAAATTGTTGCATAAAATTGATATTACGTCAGTCCAGTGGCGTTATTAAAACAGCGTAAAACGACGCATAATTATCACGACGTCGCTCAAAATAACGACGTAAAATATAGCGTTAATTTTCATTTTAAGTCGATTTTTGGTCAACATTTTGGTCAACCCCTTGATATTTTTACGTCGATGGAAAGAGAAATAATTCAGCAGTGTTTTAATATAATAAAATTATAGGGTCACCGTGCAAAATGTTGCATGCCATTGATATAACGTTAGCGTACTGACGTTATAAAAACAACGAAAAACGGCACTCAATCGCAATAAAAATGCACCGCGTTATCGCGGTATGCTGCATTGACAGTTTGATTTATATTCACCTTAAATGCCGTGAGCTGGGCTTTCCATTGATTACCTTTATAAAGTCATCGATAAGTGTATACACCCGACGCTTGACAGAACCTTCAAAACGCGCTAACGTCGCCATACCCGTACAGGACGTTAAATAATTAAAAAATTCTTCAATATATTTTTTCCAAAAATTTATCTTTGGAAACTACAGATTTTGTATTTTAGCCATCAAAATTTCGTATAAATCGGTGCGAAGTCGACAATTTTTATATGACGACGCGCAAAGGTAGCGACTCACCTTAACAGATAGAGCAAAGTAAGACTAATCGAATGGTGTATTTATCTCATTTTTTGACAAAAATGGAGATAGGACACTTTAAGAGTGAGGCGACGATGTCTTAAATGTGATTGTACATAACTTTTGAACATGTAATTACATTATAACAGTGATATATAAATGTGGTATAATATATAATAATTATTGGAATAAATGAAAACAGCGACGCAAAACTGTAACAGTCACAGTATGATATAAAATAGTACTATATTTAAACATTATTTATGTCCTTAATCATTTAAATAACATATTTCGATGATTTAAACATGTTTAACTAATGTCAAACATCATTTAAGGCGGTTTAAATGACCCGCATATAGACTCTCACATAGGCCCGAAAATAGGCCCGCAGAGGACCGCAAAGGCCCGCAGTTTAAACGGGTCCGGTCCGTGCTTTATCCTGGCCAAGAACTTCTGTTTGCCTGGAAATGGTGATATACCTTGACAAAATGGAACTAGAATCATCTTATTGAGTGTAAAGGTAGCGTATACATGTAGTTGAATGAGTGAATGTGTTTCATCTTGAATATTTTGTGATTTTGGCATATTTGACAAAGCGAAAGTAGAGTAGGGTAAAACCCACATTGGATCGGTCCGCGCGTCTGTAAAACTTTGTCTACCGCTTTGACGAACAAAATCTTTCTTATATTAAACATGACCCCCTGTTTGTTGGGTCTTATTTTGTAGCTGCAACATTATACTTTTCAATGATATAGGTCTGTGAACTGGCCACAGACTTTAACAATATATTATCTGGGGCTGACAATTGTCACTTTACATCGAGCTAAAGAACAATTTTATTTAGTGGTTTGTGACCTACAGCAGCAACAACAAGAAAGATATATGGCCCAGTGTGATGCTACTCCTTCGAAAAAACCGCGTAAAGAAACTGATTATGAAAAGTTTTTAGCATTGGATGACGTAAAAGTATTTAATAAAGCTTATGTTAAGCTTTGTAAAGGTCGCGTTAATTCCTGTATTTCACTTAAAATTTTGAATTGTGATGCATCCAATGATATAGCATTTTCCAAGGCAACATGCAACGCAGAACCAGTCTATGAGGAGCTTTATCCATTTTGTAGCCTCTTTGATAGAGGTGTAAAAATCTTGAACAGTCTTGTAAAGAATAAGTATTCACCAGAGGAAGATTATGAAACAGATACCCTAGTTGCTCCTTTGTTGAGTTACTTGTTTGATGTCAGTAAGTAATTTTCTGATAGAAATTCAAGTAATTGTCACCGTTTATAATTGTGTTCATTACTGTACTGGCAAAGGAGATAATACCGGACAGTAGATAATTCCGGACAAACGGTCGAGACGCTTTATTTAGTTGAATAATTCATTGATCTCTATATCAAATCACTCAGAATCTTGAGTAAAAGAAATCTTTTAGAAAAAAAATATTCAAGATAAACATATAGCATTACTAAATTTACTTATGCATCGAAAATATCGGCCGCCGCCGTATTGTTGACATAAGCGACGTGAGGGAAAACAATGGTGCGCGCATGCACAAAAGTGGCGCGTGCTTGATTGATTTTATAATGTAAAATTAATAGGAATAAAATTCTATGTTGAGAAATTGAGGGGGAAGACAAAACTTGAAAGGGTTTATTCGAAGATCCCCAACATTCAAGAAGGTACATGTATAACCCTTAAACTGCCGTGTAGAAAACACTAGTTTGCCAGCGACGTTTGTGACATCGCTCGATAAACAACATTTTGACGCGGTGACGTCATTTGGCGTTCATTTTGCGCGTCTTCGACGTCGTGAATTTTCAATCAGTTACCAATTAAAACAATACAATCATATTTATTTAAGCTTTTAGTAACTAGGGTTATTAGACACCTCGAGCGTTACATATTTTCTGTAAAATGTAAGTGTTTTCTTCACTAGAATAAATTTATAAGTTTAAGTATAATAAACTTACTTATATTGCACTTGATTACGTGAGGGACTTGTCAATGAGGAATATAATATACTAAATTGATTTGCGGGAAAGTGTCTTTGGTCCAGGGATAAAAATAGTACTCGCAATACTACACACTCAGTAAAGTACATGTAGTCTGTAATTGTGTTTGATATAATAAACAAAAAAGACCAGTTTCACACACGCAAAAACGTAACTCATTAACCTTTTTAGCTCACCAGCTGTCACAAAGTGACAGAGTGAGCTTTTGTGATCACTCTTCGTCTGTCGTCCGTCCGTCAACAATTTGCTTGTGTAGACACTAGAGGTCACAATTTTGGCCTAATCTTTATGAAACTTGGTCACAATGATCATCTCAACAACAGTTAGGTCAAGTTCAATATTGGGTAATTTGGGGTCAAAAACTAGTTCACAAGGTCAACTCATAAGAAAACCTTGTGTAGTCACTAGAGGTCATAATTTTGAGCTAATCTTTAAGAAACTTAGTAACAATGATCATCTCAACAAAATCTAGGTCAGGTACGGTATTGGGTAATTTGGGGTAAAAAACTAGGTCACAGGGTCAAATCATAGAAAAACCTTGTGTAGTCACTAGAGGTCATAATTTTCATTTAATCTTTATGAAACTTGGTCACAATGGTCATCTCAAGAAAAGCTAGGCCAAGATCGATATTTGGTAATTTCGGGTCAAAAACTAGGTCACAAGGTCAAATCATAGAAAAACCTTGTGTAGTCACTAGAGGTCACAATTTTAGCCTAATCTTTATGAAACTTGATCAAAATAATCATTTCAACACAATCTAGGTCTAGTTAGATATTGGGTCATCCGGGGTCAAAAAACTAGGTCACAATGTCAAATCATAGAAAAACATTGTGTAGTCACTAGAGGTCACAATTTTGACCTAATCTTTATGAAACTTGGTCACAATGATCATCTCAACAAAATCTAGGTCCAGTTCAATATTGGGTCATCCGGGGTCAAAAACTAGGTAACTAGGTCAAATCATAGGTCTTGCATGTACTGCTTCAACAGGTGAGCGACCTATAATTTAGTAAGTTTTATCCAATTAAACCCATTTAAAGGCGGGGCTTAATTTTGACAGCCTTAATGATCAATTGTAATATTGTTTCTACAAGCGCGGTAGGTGTCACTGATAACCAGCTAATTGACGGAAGATACAACGACGGGTGGTCTGTCGGCTCGTTTGATGTCCTTTTTACTAGTGCCCTGCCGTTTTCGAAAGCGTCCCGTGCCCTTTTATTTCGATCATACGAGTGCCTTCTTCTTTTAAAAAGCCGCTATCGCAATAAACAAGATTATATGACACGTACCGCTGTTATATCGTTAATCCTACGACCCCCGTGAACATCGAGTTGGTCAACATTGACCAGCCTCCGTATACATGCGCTAATCGACCTTTACAAACTGTCAATCACAGCGCTAACTAACGATGAGTGACAAATTAAGGGCGTTACTACGAGAAACACTCTTAAAGTAATAACATTATAGGCGGGGCTATCAACCAATGAGATCGTGTCTCACGTTCACGCATATGCAACGTGTGGATAGCTAATTGGCATTTATCAAAGTAAATTAGATCACAGATTGTCCGTGAATTTGGTCAAGTCAAGTAAAAAACGGAGAGGGCATCTGCCAATTTCAACATAGTATAATGAGATTCAAAATCTTTCATTTCAGAGTCCACAAGTGTCTTCAAAATTCCTTTGACAATGAAACAAAATCGATGATTACACTTGCAGCTCACTACCTCTCCAAACTGTCAGGTTCAAAAAGTTTTCAGATGGACAAATACTGTTCCAACAATGACTCCACATTGTGCTGTGACGAGCTTAGAGAGCTCAGAGAGAGAAAACGATTTCAATCTTTATTTGGTGACACCTCTATTGGTTGGTGTTGTTTTCTATATATTGATATTTAGCTTTAAATTGTATTAAATAGGATTAAGTTTCCAAGTTTAAAGTTCTTAGCTTGATTGGTTGGAAAAAATTTGTACTCAGGCTAGAGTTCTTTGATTTTTTGTTACTCGGACCCTCCTGCCCTATTTTTTGGCATTTTCAAAAAAAATTGGAAATCTGAAATTGTATATTATTTATTATGTCAAATGTTCTGATGGTTATTGCTACTATACACCTTATTTTATTATGTATTTAAAAAGTTATTAATGGTAAGCAGGGGCGGATCCAGGATTTAGTGTTAGGGGGGCGTAAAATGATAAATGAGCTGGGGGTCCAGCAAGGGCCCCTGGTGGGTGCAGGGCAAAGCCCTGCTAAGGGGTCCAGGGGGGCGTCTTCCCACAGCTTTAGGATAAAAGCTTGTCAAAGTCTTCTGCTCGTTTTGGAGCTGGCGCATCCATCTTTGTTGTCATAAAATGCAGCGAAATGAGAATCAATGTGCAAAAAGAGTGATACATCAGAATCGCAAAGTTCGACCTGAATAACGGGGCGGCAGAGAGTCTATCGAAGTGTCTGAGCAGAACAAAAATGACTTTAAATATGTGATTTAGTGTGATACAACAAATGAATTGACTTTACTTTGGCGATTTTAGAGGGGGGGGCGTACGTAAAATTGTTTGTCTTGATGACCTTAAGGTCACGTTCGAAATTGGGTCATGTGGGGTCAAAAACTAGGTCAATTTGTCATGACCCCACAGGGGTAGGTAACTATTAAGCATTTTGGTGAAATTATGCCCCCTTTTTTTCAACTTAGTGCAATGTTAAATATTAGGTACAGGTTTTTTCATCTCTAATATTTTCAAGGTGCATTCACATAATGCTATGTATACTTGTTCTCCATCATGACCCCAACCCCTACACAGGGGTGGGTAACTCTATCGAGCATTTTGTTGAAATTATGCCCCCTTTTGGACTTGGAAATGCAAATGTTAAAGTTTAGGTACAGGTTTTTTGACCTAATATCTTCATAGTGCATTGACATATTGCTTTGATACTTTGCATACTTGTTCACCATCATGACCCCAACCCATTAACAGGGGTAGATAACTCTATCAAGCATTTTGGTTAAATTTTGCCCCCTTTTTATACGCCCGTTTGAAAACCGGGACATATTATGGGAACACCCTTGGTGGGCGGGCAGGCTGGCGGACGGGCTTGGCGTCCAGCAGTTTGTCTGTACTCTAGCACTCAGAGTTTTCATCCGATCGTCTTCAAACTTTGTGACAATGCTTATGGCCATGATATCTAGGCCAAGTTTGATTATAGGCCAAATCGGCCTAGCCCTTATTTGGTTATGGGCCTTTAATTACCAAATAAGTATGAAATTGGCTTTGTCTGTGCTCTAACGCAAACAGAAAATTCATATGATGGTCTTCAAATTTGTGACAATGCTTATGGACATAATATCTAGGCCAAGTTCAACTATGGGCCAAATCGGCCTAGGCCTTATTTGGTAATGGGCCTTTAATTACCAAATAAGTATGAAATTGGCTTTGTCTGTGCTCTAACGCAAACAGTTTTCATATGATGGTCTTTAAACTTTGTGACAATGCTTATGGCCATGATATCTAGGCCAAGTTCGATTATGGGCCAAATCGGTTTAGGCCTTATTTGGTTATGGGCCTTTAATTACCAAATAAGTATGAAATAGGCCTTTTCTGTGCTCTAACGCAAACAGTTTTCATCCGATCGTCTTCAAACTTTGTGACAATGCTTATGGGCATAATATCTAGGCCAGGTTCGATTATAGGCCAAATCGGCTTAGGCCTTATTTGGTTATGGGCCTTTAATTACCAAATAAGTGTGAAATTGGCCTTGTCTGTGCTTTAACGCAAACAGTTTTCATCCAATCATCTTCAAACTTCGTGAGAATGCTTATGGGCATAATATCTAGGCCAAGTTCGATTATAGGCCAAATGGGCCTAGGGCTTTTTTGGCTATGGGCCTTTAATTACCAAATAAGTATGAAATAGGCCTTGTATGTGCTCTAACGCAAACAGTTTTCATTCGATCATCTTCAAACTTGTGACAATGCTTATGGGCATAATATCTAGGCCAAATTCGATTATATTTTTTTTATTTTAATTTTTTTTAGCTCACCTGTCACAAAGTGACAGAGTGAGTTTTGGGATCACTCTTCGTCCGTCGTCCGTCTGTCTGTCCGTCCGTCCGTCGTCCGTCCACAATTACTTATGTAGACACAAGAGGTCACAGTTTTAGCTTAATCATTATGAAACTTGGTCACAATGATCATCTCAACAAAATCTAGTTCAAGTTCGATATTGGGTCATCCGGGGTCAAAAACTAGGTCACAAGGTCAAATCATAGAAAAAACTTGTGTAGTCACTAGAGGTCACAAGTTTAACTTAATCTTTATGAAACTTGGTGACAATGATCATATGAACAAAATCTAGGTCAAGTTCGATATCGGGTCATCCGGGGTCAAAATCTAGGTCACAAGGTCAAATCATAGAAAAACCTTTTGTAGTCACTAGAGGTCACAAGTTTAACTTAATCTTTATGAAACTTGGTCTAAATGATCATATTAACAAAATTTAGGTCAAGTTCGATATGGGGTCATCCGGGGTCAAAAACTAGATCACAAGGTCAAATCATAGAAAAACATTGTGTAGTCAGTAGAGGTCACAATTTTGGCCTAATCTTTATGAAACTTGGTCACAATGATCATCTCAACAAAATCTAGGTCAAGGTCGATATTGGGTCATCCGGGGTCAAAAACTAGGTCACAAGGTCAAGTCATAGAAAAACCTTGTGTTGTCACTAGCGGTCACAATTATTGTCTTATATTTATTAAACTTATTCACAATGATCATCTCAACAAAATCTAGGTCAAGGTCGATATTGGGTCATACGGAGTCAAAAACTAGGTCACAAGGTCAAATCATAGAAAAACCTTGTGTAGTCACTAGAGGTGACAATTTTGGTCTAATCTTTATGAAACTTGGTCACAATGATCATCTAAAAGAAATCTAGGTCAAGTTTAATATTGGGTCATCCGGGGTCAAAAACTAGGTCACAAGGTCAAATCACTTCAATATGTCATTGGGTCTAAATGTGATGTAAAATATAAAGCATAAGACAGTATAAAAACCTTGTACATGCAATAGAGGCTACCATTAGGGGTGCATGAACTACTAGGACAGGTGAGCGACCTATGGCCCTTTTGGCCCTCTTGTTTATTTTAATTTTTTTTTTTTTTTTTAGTATATATATATTTTTTTTTAATTTTTTTTTTTTTTTTTATTTTGCCCTGAGACTCACCATGCCCGAGACGGGCGTATTTTGTGACATTGTGGCTTTTGTTTGAGGATGAAGACTGTGGTGGTTTTCCTTGACAAAAAGTAATCAAAAAGCCAGCTTGATGAAACTTTGCATATGAACAGGTGGCAATTTGCAGACTATGTACGTCATTTTTTTCACCATGGCATGCAAATTGTGGTTGCTATGGTAACGAAAATAGTCAAAATTGCAAAAAAACAGATAATTGAGTAACTGAACAAGCCAGCTTGATGAAACTTTGCATATGAACAGGTGGCAATGTGCAGATTATGCACGTACTTTTTTCACCATGGCATGCAAATTGTGATTGCTATGGTAACGAAAATAGTCAAAATTGCAAAAAACACATATCTCAGTAAATGATCAACACAGCTTAATGAAACTCTGCATACGTGTCAATGTGAAGATTATGCATGTTATTTTTTTCGCCATGGAATGCCAAATTATTGGTTGCTATGTTAATGGAAATAATGTAAAAGATATAAGGATTGCTATCACCAAATACATACCATGCCCTAACTGGTAGGGGACTTAATTATGTGTTGCGGGCAACATAGCCTGTGCCTTGTTTCATTTAGTAATTCTTGAGATAATTCTAGGAGCAATCTGTCGGTAATTGATAGACGTTGTGTTGGTATTGTTATTATTATAACACAGATTCAATTTTGAATGGTTAAGGAATCAAATTAAGGAAACATATATTAATTGACACTTTTCTTTCCCTAAGACTATCAAAGGTTACCACTTGAAAATCAGAATACAAGGAGAGTCCATAGCAGCAAGGCTGGTAAGCCTGTGACCCATATTTGTTGAGTTATCTGCCCTTGTTTCAACTTAGTTTAGCGTTGTTTTTCTTACGTTAAAGAAGTGTCAATATGGTCCATTTCCGGAAGGAATGCTTATACAATGTGAAGGCTGCTGGCATTATGAAAATAATGAGAGTTATACAACTCACCCCAGCGTCAGTGTTGTGCGGCATATAAATGGCATTGGTTAAAGTTTTTGATAAAGTTAAATTACTTTAACAATGTCAAACCTATTCAACTGATACTTGGAGTTAATTACTTCCTTATTGGGACAATGCACATCTGTTGGACAAGTGGCATAACTCTATTTACAATATTGTAGCAGTTTTTCCCCTTTTCAACTTAGAAATTTGGGTTAAAGTTTTCAATAAAGTTTAATAACTTGTTCAATACTAACCTATTAAACTCAAACTTGGAATACTTCCTTATTGGTACAATGAATATCTGTAGGGCAAGTGGCAAAACTCTATTTACCATATTTTAACAGTTATTTTCCTTCCAACTAAGACACATTTGGTTAAGTTTTATCCAATATATTGACTACCCATGTAGTGCCTTTCAAATGAGTAATGCACATGTTTACAACAGTTATCATAACTATAACTGAAGGCTTAATTATGTCATTTTTAACTTTAAAAGTATGGCCAGGTGGATTAAGTTGGATCTACTTGGACTTTCTCCAAGGTATTAACCAAATTGTCAAAATTATATACCTTACGTCACTATCAAGAATTTGTCTCCACTATCAAGACTTTAACTCCACTATCAAGTTGAAGCATCAAAAAGTTGAGTGTGCTAGCTGTTGTAGGACCGGACAGCTCATTTTTTATATGTCCTGTACATTTGAAAATTCTATTCGATGTAAGGTATTTTAAAGTGCTGCAAATAATAAAATGCCCCAATGGCCAAGGTGCTATTACATGTCTTAAAATGTTGGTAATAAAATATTAAATAGGATTTCAGAAAGATATTACAAAATTCCGGCTTGTTTTGTGAAGCAAACCCATTTCTGGATCTAGGCATTCTTGATAAAGAATTGGGAGTTTATAAGATATATGTTGTGTTTCAAAAAACATTCAAATTTCAAACTTTGTATACACTTTAAATTAGTTTTATTTAGATTATTGTGTACCTGAAACGGTTACACTTGGTATTCTTGTCCATTTCAGGTAATTCTGAAGTCTGGCATGGAAACCTGGATATTATTCTAGACAGCATTGAAATTGGTGCACATTTCAGCCACCAAAGTGAAGGCAGTCCGGGCGAACGAGGATCTGTGAATGTAAAATTAAGTGATTTAGGATCAAGAACAGACAGAGATCAGGCTCTAGCTCAGACAATTACATTCTCATTCTTGCAAAAGCAACGACACCCTTTAATGAAACACTTCTTAATTCCATACATACTTGCATCCAACAGAGAAGTTCAGTTTTTTTCCTATGATTCAGAAAATGATATTTTAATTCAAAGCAGAAAGTACAATATCTTTGTTGATGAAAGGACATGCACTCTCTCCTATCAAACAATCATTGCTACTTGGCTTGTTTTGAATTACAAGTATTTGTGTTCAGGACCAACAGAATATGTACTGGGGTCTCGGAAAGCTGGTTTTCCCAGTTTTGCGGGTCCTACACTTGATATTTACAAGTCAAAGTTACAGTTTCAAAATGTTGTTGGAACTACTGAGAAACGTAACTATGATCAAACAAGCGCTATATTAGATGGGAGGCTTGATTTTTGTCCCTTTGAGTGGCCAGAAAAGCCTTTCACACGACCTCCTTATGACACAGATTCGGAATCTGATTAAGTATGAAACTTTATACAGTATGTTGATCAGAACGTTTAAGTTGTCACACAACACGCATGTTACATGCAAAAGAAATGCGCACAAAACGAACGATACACACACAATGAACGAATGTAAAAGTGAATGGAAATGACCAGCACACGCTAAATAAAGCATGGTACACACAAAACAGGAAAGTGCCTATATATCTGAAACGAAAGAAGATGAACAATACTAACGCAACACTTATATGAGCATCATTAATTGATCATATTGAGCACATGTATGCAAATGTTGCTTATAGTTTTGTTTTAGCTCACCTGTCACATAGTGACAAGGTGAGCTATTGTGATCACTCTTCGTCCGTGCGTCCGTTCGTCCGTTAACAATTCATTCAAACGACTTCTCCTCCTAAACCACTTGACCAATTTCAACAAAACTTCACAGGCATGTTCCTTGGGTGGTCCTTTTTAAAAATAACTAAAAGAATTGTAATCTATCAATAACTCTGGTTGCCATGGCAACCGATGGGAAAATATTAAAAAAACCCATAAAACTCAACCGCTTGCCAGATTTTAAAATAATTTTACAGAAATAGTTGTTGGGTGACCATCTTACAAAATATACATTTTTGTCTTGATTTGTCAAAAAACATGGACGCCAGTGGGTGGGGCGCTGTTTTCCCTATATATCTATAGTAAAATCTTTAAAGATCTTCTCCAGTAAGAGTACTTGTTGGATTTCATTATAAAATGGTTAAATTGTTCCTTGGGTGGTCATTTCTTAAAATAGCTAAAATAATTACATTCCGTTCAGAACTCAACCACTTGCCAGATTTCAATTTTTTTACAGAAATAGTTTTTTCCTGATTCGTCAAAAACGTGGCCGCCAGTGGGTGGGGTGCTGTTTTTCCCTATAAATCTATAGTAAAATCTTTAAAAAATGTTCTTCTCTAAAAGTACTGGTTGAATTTCATATTAAATGGGTTACAATATTCCTTTCTAAAAATAGCTAAAAGAATTATAATCCTTGCAGAACTCTGGTTGCCATGGCAACTGATTGGAAAAAACTTTAAAACTAGAAATTCGTGCCCTCGGGCATATTATGTCGAGCCTCAGCGCACGTTGAAAAATGGCTACAACTTAAATTAGCCTTCAATTTGACCTGGGGTTGGGCATGACACTCCGCCTCATGGAGGTTAACATTCATGCCAAATATAAGAAAGATTGGTCAATGTATGACAAAGTTACGTTCCGGTGAGCTATTGTGATCACCCTTTTGTCCGTCGTCCACCGTACGCTGTCAACAATTTGACTGTTAACACTCTAGAGGTCACAGTTTTCATTAAATCTTTATGAAACTTTGTCACAATGTAGTAATACACCTATCAAAATCATATTATTTAGACTATTTGTCTAAACTTGTTCCAAAGATTTGTATACGCCTGTACCTGTCTTTCATGTCGTTGCAATTGCCCCTTTGTTTGGCTTTGAATTAATATAAGGCTACAGGTATTCATATTTCCACAATTAATAGATATTCATTGATGTGCATGACACAAAATGTATTGCTCATCCTTATATCTAACAACAGTGTTTCGTAGTTTCGACATTATATCTGACTTTATATCAGCATATATATTGACCAGTCTTCAAGCCAGCATTTCATACTTTTCTATGAACGACGTATATGTTTAAAGAATATACTACCGATCCTCACATTTGCATTTTTCCTGAATGCGACATTGTCTTTTATTGTTTCTACAATGTATACATTAATAGTATAACACCTATCAAAATCATATTATTTCGACAATTTGTCTAATTTTGTTCCAAAGGCTTGTTTACTCACATACCTGTCTTTCATGTAGTTGCAATTGCCTCTTTTTTGTCTGACTTTGAATAAAAATAGGGCTACAGGTATACATATTTCAACAATAAATGGATGTCTATTGATATGCATGACACAAAATCTATTGATCATCCTGATATCTAACAACCGTGTTTCGTAGTTTCGACATTATATCTGACTTTATGTTAGCATATATATTGCCAAGTGTTCAAGCCAGCATTTCATACTTAACTTTGCACGACGTAAATCTGCCGTGGTCCCACCTGCCGGTGGAGGACCGTTGTCGTTTATGACACAACAGCGGGGTACAGGTCGAATTTGGAGCAAATTGAAGTGTCAGTTTATCTGTCGGGCTAGTGTCTCGGTATCCGCATGATATAAATGTCTGCACAACGGGATAGTTTTTCACATATCAGCGATCGCCGGCCGGTCTCCTCACAAGCTCTCTAAAAGCTTGGCGATTTTTGTCGTCCTGTATATGCGCTCGTCGATGCCATGAAATCGGATACGCTTGCCGGGCACCGGGTTAACTATGACCTAGGCATTACAGACGCTATTTAAACGTTATTTATAATCGTACCCAACTGATATTAGTGTACTTGTGTAATAAGTATTCATGTTACAGGTTCCACAAATGTGTCTGTTTAAGTCTAAGCGCTAAAGTCCACGTAATTGTGGAGCAATCCTCGCATTTCTAGTAGATTTAACATGCATACTAAATTCAAGGTAAATTTATTTTCATGTTGTAACATTAAGGCTAACATTGTTAAAGAGATCATCAAAGATTGCTTTAAATGTTGTCATACTGAAATTACATTTTCCGTACTATACATGTAGCTAGTCATTGTATTTTAACGACAAACCTTTTTCGACTACAATAAACTACAAACACACGAACGTGGTCGGGTTATTTGTCTTTAACACAAGTTTAATGTTTTGTGATCACTCGTCGTCCGTCCGTCAACAATTTGCTTGTGTAGACACTAGAGGTCACACTTTTGGTCACAAACTTGGTCACAATGATCCACTCAACAAAATCTAGGTCAAGTTCGATATTGGGTCATCTGGGGTCAAAAACTAGGTCACAAGGTCTTATCATATAAAAACCTTGTGTAGACACTAGAGGTCATATTTTTGGCCTTATTAATATGACACGTGGTCACAATGATCATCTCAACTGCGCTTTTCAATAACCCAATTTTTATTTAAGCCAAAGCTAAGCGGTTGTTGACGAGTTCAATTCCAGCAGGAAATTGAAAGGAAAAGCAGGAGAAAGTCCTTTATTTTGTGTTATATTTTACAATTATACAGGGATGGCAGCACTCAAAAGGAACAGCAGAGCACGAAGGGATAAAGAAAAACAGTATTTACAAATAGCCCCCAGCTCTGCATGAAAGTGGCCCCTTAGAAAATGACGAATAATATGGATTGATGACTTTTGATGGATAATATAGGTTTAAAGAAGAATTATTGATAACCACTGTGGGGAAACTTAGACCTATACCGGATATTGCGCAATTTTACTGTTAAATTTACGAGGGTTGTTCAATATATTCGTAGACAATCGTTCTCATTTCATTATTATTGCGTTGAACAATAATTTCTCATAGCATTACAAACAGTAACTTATTACCAACGGTCGATGCAAATTTATCTTCAATAATGCAAACCAGTTGCATGTCATCAGCCACTCTATTACCATAGTAACGCTCTACCATCCCGACCGACATAACGTGCCTTTTTCATTAGTTCAACTAGTTATAAATTCCGATTAAGTTAATGTACATTCCAATGTTTCTGCCAGATCATTACAAAATATTATCAATGGATTTCATGAAATTATGAAGTTATTTGGACGTCGGAGTGTGAATTAAAAACTGTTTTATCAAGGCGAGTCGCGTTTTCAATAACGTCAAAACGTCTATTTCTTTGCGCAAGGAAATTCATACGACTATTGAATTGTGCATGGGGCTTGGAAAAACACAACAGACACACCAAAGGAGAACAAAAAGCATGCAGTGGTCTTGTGTTTAAGTGGCAAAAATAAATTTCTGAAATTCAGCATGGTCTTTAAAACGCTACAGGGATGTGCAGATAGGCAAATGTAGTGATGTTTCACGCAACGTCCGTCGAAATGTGCGAGCTATACAACCATTATGCCAAACCTTAATCCTTAACTTACAGTATATTAGATATTGTGGAAGATATGTTAAATCATATAAAATTTGACTATGTTTATTTGTATGTTAATATTACAATTAATTTCGGGTTATCATGTGAGAATCAGCAAAACGTCAATAACGCGGCTGACGTCAGATCATAAATTGCGGTGTGTGGTGGTACCGGCGTGGTGATATTTATATCTTAGCCTATGTTCTTTATAAATGCGTTGTTTCACGCAATAGTTTTAGCAGTTGTGTCCGAAAGGCTGTAGTTTAATGTGATGTAGTTTGTTTTTCTCGTGTGTCTTCGGATGTTAAAATGATTAACACAGTCTATGAATTTATTGAATGACCCTCGTAACTGTGCTAAGGTGTCAAGGACTCCGTCTCCGGTTTAAGTTTTTGAACGATTTTAAAATCATCTTTTTTCATCTATATAAGCATACATTCGTTGAATTATCTGAACATTTATCTTTCAATATGTGTTATCTGATGTAAATAACAAGGTCGCTGGTTAGGACTATGTGATAACCTTGTACATGCAGCTGAGGCTGCATTGACTTGGTTCTTTGAAGTTGTAAATCATTTCTTATGTAACCATGTGGGCCTTCATGAGCTATTTCGACAGGTGATTACGACCTTTCATTCATGGCGTTGCCTATGTTTCTTAGTATTATGTGACTAAATGGTAGAAATACGAAGTGGCTGATATCACACAATCTAGTCAAACCAACAAACTAGTCACTAGAAATGTCATGGCCATATACATGGTAAATAGCTGGCAAGGGTTCAAAGCGCTAGTTACTATAATAATTCGGTTTTACTGTTTGTTGATTATGCTCACACACGTCACGGTTATCAACGCCTACTATGTTGTAGTGCGCTACATTTAGAACGATGAGTTCAATCAATACAATTTAAGACAATTTGAATGCATTTCATGAAGTTCGTGTTTTATTGGCTAATTTTAAGATCATTTTCTTCAAACCAGAATATTTTCTTCAAACCAGAATAACTTAGACAAATATTTCACATTGAGATGAAGCAATTTCCTTTAATTAACATATAATCTAAATAAGTGCATGCGTTTCAAACCAAAGTTGTATGTGGCTTCGAAAAAAGAAACTGATTTGAATTGCAAGTCAACGGCCATGTTATTGCGATAATTTCAGAGAAATGGTTAATTTAGGGGTTATATAATACGAGAATAAAGAAACCATGTAGATTTTTGCAATTCTCTCTTAACCTGATTATAAATTCAGATTTATTTAAATACAAATCCAACCAAACATTGATCTGTTATTGTTCAACAAATTGATACTTTTAAATACCTGCGAAGTAAGATTTCTAAAGCGATATACATATGACCAAAACAAAGCTTTTGATTTGCTAAAACATAATAACTAATGTCAATGAAATAATCAAATAGTCGATTAAGCTTAGAATTGTCACTTGTTACTATTTTTAGAATTATGTGTGCTTCAAAAATGATGTGCTAACTAAAACAACGTTGCCTTACAACACTGACCGCTAAAATGGTTTGAAGTCCAGCATAAGGCTGCGTTTATTTAAAATTGATATGTGCACTTTTTATCCTGCATGCTGGTCTGTGGATTGTCCTTTTTACGTTATTGCCTGGTGACCTTTAATCGTGACTGCTCAGTCCTTGTTTTTCGTATTTTGCAAAATTATCCACAGACGTATTGTAACAATACATTTTGTAACCAAGGTACGTTCTGTTATCTGAAACGCCTGTCTTGTTTAATTGGTCATATTTTGTCAAATTAATACAGAATTGATTCAATTTAATTCTTTGTTAAGCAATATGTGTATGCATAGGACGTTCAACAGAACTGTTACAGTGCTTGTTTATGCACGATAATTAAGTTTAGCAAAATTTACTCATGTCTAAGGTTTTTTATGGTCGTAGTCACACTTCTTCTTCTTCTTCCAATTATTTACATGACCCACTCTTATCTGTGGTATTCTCGCAAATTTCAATTGTTTCGTCTGACAAGGACAGAGACGGGGGTGTGATACAAGAAATCTGGGTGCGATACCCTAGCTCTTTTCGAACAGATTCCTTGGTTCTTTTACGTGCCCGGTGTACAACACCGACATACGCGATACTACCTCTGTGTTTCCTACCAGTTTCGTCTCTAGTTGGTTGTGAAACACTGAAAAGCGTTTCATAAATGACCAAGTACCCCGGCCGAGATTCAAACCAGGGACCTCTCGATCAGTAGTCAAGAGCTTTAACCGCTCAACCACCGTGTCACACAACCCATGTTATTCAATATCGACTCATTCATGAAAGTATCCTTCGTCACGAAGGTCTTTCGTAAACCAGTGTATTCTTACAATTACTTAGCGCTAAACGAGTGAAGGGGTAATCCGATCATTTGATGGCGATACTATGGTGGCATATTTCTGCCACCAGATAACTACTTAATTATTTAGATAAATAAGTGGTTAACGCGTTAGGTAATTAGATAACAACTTAATTATCTCGATAATTATGTGGTAAACGCGTTAGGTAACAAGATAATATTTCAAATAAAATAAATATCTGAACAGGGAGAAAATGCATGATAGTGCCAGTAACTGCCACTACTTAAACCGTTTCAACATATAACTGCTAAGTTATTAACGTGTTACGTATCTAGTTAGCATGATAATTATCTAGAAAAATTAGTGGTTATCTTATTAACGCGTTAAGTATCTAGTTATCCAGATAAATATCCAAATAATTATGTGGTTATCTAGATAAATAACGCGTTAACCTGATAATTAACTAGATAGTTAAGTAGTTATCTTATCAACGCGTTACGTATCTAGTTAGCATGATAATTATCTAGATATTTATCTGGTTAACTAGATAAATAACGCGTTAACCACTTATCTATAAATAGACGTTCATTCGGAAAACCTCGCGCATGTCTTTTGTTTGGAATATAGGAATGTTCAGTCGCTCAAACACGGAACACAGTACATTTAATAAAGAAGTGTTGATGGCTGTCTTTCCCCAAAATATTCATAAATTATTGTGAGAATAGTTCTATGACCGATACCAGTATCAGTTGTGAACTTTAACTTTAGTGTATTTTATCATCACGTTTAATTTGACATGTTTAAGTACATATGTTGATTCAAGGAATTCAAGAGAGGAGATGTAACATGATACTCTAGCCTGTCATATATAAATACTCTACTCTACTCTGTCTCTTTTTATGTTAGCTCGTTCTTAGTGATTTACAATAAATAGTTAGAATGCATTGCTTGTCATTCATATACTCCTGGATAGAACAGTTAATATTACTGTCCCCAAATTTGCATCGTAGACCCGTCGCACGTCCGTCGTACGACAATTGTGAAAGGTGTTTAACGTTAATTTACATATAAGAGTACAACTGAAACATTTATACAACAATACAGAATGATAAAACAAAGCCTATAGTCTATTTTGATATACTGTTATATTTACAACACCCCAACCTAAGATAAGAAAAGCTAAGATGAGAAAAGCTGTCTGCTTTTTGATAAACACAGTGAAATATGAAACCTGACTCTTAATTCTGGTAATTTGTTGTTGAACAACACATTGTTCATGGAAACAATTGTACTGACGTTATGCACAATGTTGTAACATGACGTTGACGTTAATTTACGTCACACACATGACTACACGTTGTAGAATTATGATACGGACACAAAGCTCGTACGAGTCCACAAATTTTTTAATCCTAACGGTTTTTGTACATTCGTAGCGTGTGGTCACAGCTCGTGTGTACCCCGTACGATTTTAAAGAATGCAGTCGTGCGATATCCGTACGGGCATCGTTTTATATTTAATAAGGTATAAGAAAGAAATATCTTGACGGACACGTCTCCATAAAATGTTAGATCCGATGATAATAAGAGAATACGATAGTAATAATACGATAGTACGATGATGATAATACGAGAATACGTTGGTACGATGCTAATTATAGGAGAAAATGACAGTACGATAGAGATAATGCGATAATGATAACGCGATACTATATCGCATTGTCATTATCGAACTGTCATATTCTCGCGTTATCACTATCCTATTCTCGTATTTTAATCATCGTACTATCGTATTATTGTTATCGTGCCATCGTATTCTCGCATTATCATCCATATTTTACTGTCGAGTTGCAGTATCAACAGAATAGCAGTGAATGTTGTAGTGTTTACAACAATGTAACATTCGAAATAAAGATATTTAAATTTTGTGTACACATGTTGTGTTATGCTCGCTCTGTCTGATACATTTCCCCCCGCTATTCTTTTCCCGTGAAGTGACTGGATGGTAGTTATTTCGCAATGTCTATTTATAGATAAGTGGTTAACGCGTTATTTATCTAGTTAGTAACTTAACTACATATCTTTCTAGATATTTATCTGGCTAACTAGTTACTTAACGCGTTAATAAGATAATCACATAATTATCTAGATATTTATCTGATTAACTAGTTACTTATCTAGTTAGCGACATAACTATGTAGCTATTTATCTGGTTAACTAGATACCTAACGCGTTTATAACATAACAACTTAATTTTCTAGATAATTAAGTGGTTAACGCGTTATGTAACTAGATAACCACTTAATTATCTAGTTAATTATCATGCTAACTAGATACATAACACGTTGTCAAGTTAACACTTTTCTAAAGAGGTAGGAACTGGCAGTTGGTGGCAGTATCATGTGTTTTTTTCTAGATAAGATACTGTTTATGAATTAACTTATTATCTAGTTACCTAACGTGTTAACCACTTAATTATCTACATAAGTATGCTGCTATCTGGTGGCAGAAATATGCCACCATACGATACAGCTTCTGAATACCGTTTACTGAGATTATTAGACCTGGCGACGTGATACGGGTTGATATAACAACAACAACTGCATCTGTAAACCTATTGTGAAGGCTTACCTCCATCACACTCGAATAAACGTTGCTGGATTTCATTGGTTTTAATTAGTAATTTCAACGCCTTACCGACACTCCGATGTGCATAACGTCATCCTTGAATTTGGAATTTTTATTATAACTGAGAAAGGACTAAACATTAAAAAACTAATATGTCCTGACATCAACCAGAAACAAAAGGTCATTGTAGCCGGTAAAGTAACGTCTGGAATTACATTCACATTCACATGGATGTAAATGCAAAACGACTTACTTAAATACAATCTAAAAAGGAAAAATGCAATATTATTAACACTAGTCTAGACCAGTAAATAAAATTGCTTTTACGGTATTGAAAGTTTGTAAATACCTAACGGAGTATTTCCTTAAAAGTCTGTCGGTACATAAATCTTTTGCAAGCCTATGCTGATGTGACAATAGTAAATGTAATCGGTGAAGGAACAATGTTGTCTGTGTTTAAGATACATGAAACGCGTCGTATTCGGGGAAATCAAGAATAATAATAACTGGCGAGGGTTAATAAAGACTTGAAACATGTAGCTAAGTAGTAAATAACACACGGGTTCCAGACTATACTTGTAACTAAACATGCTTATGAGTGTTTTACAGCGACAAAATAGTGTGTCAGCAAATAAATTGATATAAGTATATCCATTGCAATCATCTGAAAGCCTTAGGATAATTGTATATGTACTATCGACGATTCGGACACAAACATCCGGACACTAACCTTAGCTAATGCAAGTACTCTTGTATTTCGTACGGTCAATAACAAACAAACACCACACATTGGTTCATGCGATGTAGATATACTTCAATTCTTAGGAGGCCTCGTTCTCATTCGTCTGTATAATCAAGGTCACAATGACCCGCAATATTTACACGCATACACTCACTGAACTGACAGATACGCGTCGTATATGTCAATTGTAAGCAATCCATGGTAAAACAAGCATAGCGAAAACGCAAGGACGACGATACATAACAAGAACAACCCGCAAAAGTAGCACCCAACAAACATAGTCACCAGTGCTACGATTATCCCCTTAAAGTTGATGGCAAAATATAGGAGAATCGGGTTGGTAAAATTATTTGACAATGTGTGTATTTTGTCATAATTAAATACATTCAGAAAATAAACATATCCAACTATTTGTCCCATTTGTATTCGCACATGTGACAATTTTTTTAACATTGGAAGGCATGGGGACTCCACGTAAAATTGTCCATATGATAATAATAACTATTTGAGATATATCTTATGTGCAAACATATTTTGTAGTTTGATATGCCTACAATATAATGCACTAAATTTCATAGTTGTATCTTTATGGGATCAACCCCCTTTTTAAAGGTTTTTAAAATGACTATCACTCACATTAAACAAAGAAGGAAATGAACGGATTTGATATCAAACTTGGTTACTTTCTTGTCCGTAGTTCTTTTGTTTCTCGGGGAATATATTTTGTGCAAACTTGATTGATAGTTTAATTTCTTCCCGTCAGATTGGTGTTTTGATATAAGAAATGTGATAATTAGATCTGCCCCCTTTTTACGGTTTTTTAAAAAAGGTATCATTTTTTTTAAGTAAAAAAGTAATACACATATTTAATTTGCACATTGTTAATTGTTTTATCACGCGCCCCGCTGCGATTGTCACAGCATGTGGGGTAATAAAAGTGGTACATTCGCGTGAAGGGTTATAACCGCTATATTTCTATAACCGCTATATTTCCTGTATACATACTTTATCATGATTTTAGAGATTTGAAACTTTGACTTTATTGCCGATTTGGAAAGTAATACATGCATTAAAATAATTAAAAGTGAAATGTCATAAGCTCACGCTTAATTTAAAAATTATAATAATCGAACAGGTGAGACATAAAAATGAAGAATCATGTCATTCCTATGACACTTGTTAAATAAACTGGTTAATTGACACGTTAATTGACACGTTGTACCACCTAATTAAAGATGGTAAAGATCTATATTTCTATTATAAAACTGACTCCATTATTCAAGTATGTATTCATTATTATAGCTTGGCTAATTTGACACGAGCCTGACCTTTTGATTAGCATAATTTAACAGTCAAAATATTATCACAATATATTTCATAATCGGGGAGTATCACGAAGTAGCTCGAGATGTAATAGAAACACAAATTTGAAGTACCGATATCGCACGACTTGCTTGCGGAAATTGATAATCATGTATTCAAAGCAACAACCTTGTAATATAGTCTTGCATAAAGGTCAGGTTCAGGTCAAAATAGCCAAACTACATTTTGTGATAACTTGAAAATGAATATATGACTTTGTTGGTTATATGATTGATGTTATGATTTGATTAAAACAATGAAAACTGATTTAGTATTTGTTTAACATTTCAACTCTTCGTAACTTTGAAAGCACTTGTCCAACATAAATAAGTTGAACAATTGTTTCATCCCGATATCTTGAAAAAAATAAAATATTTGTGACAATTAGAGGGAAAATTTGAGTTTTGTCGGGTCCGCAAGCGCGCGAATATTCTCTTATTTAATTAAAAAAAAACCCGCTCTATTTCACGAACTTGAAATTGTCATAACTTTTTTATTTTTCAAGATATTAAAAAACCAGTCCCATAATTGTATGGTCTAGGGCTCGAAGATGCAACTGAACAATCAACCGTACAACATACTTGAAAAATCAGCAGTGGTTGCCTAATGTCATTTAAACTGTACTTTGTGATATTGCACACATACTCAAGCATTGTACAGTTACTAGTAACCGTTTATCTTTTTATCATCCATCGAATATGCATGATAATAAGTATACATATCGTGACATGTATTGCGGTTACTAGTATAACAAATGTATAATTGTTAGATTCCTCACACATGATCAACGAATTCTGAATGATACCATGGAAGCATTTAAATGTTCCTGATGATACCTACCTTATGAACAAAATTTCATAATGACAGAGATATGCCCATAAAAAAGAAGGTATGCATCATATACAAAATGTCAAAAATACCAAAGTGTAACTGAACGCACAAAACCCCTCCAGCAAATGATATACATTAATTTATACACTCCGACAACCCGCTGAGTTAGGTTTACGCAATCGAGATAAGATCGATCAGATTAAAACCGGTATAACACCAGTCAAGGGAAGGTAACTGTGGTCGACTTAAATACACATTCAATACAAATGGGACAAACAGTTGGATATGGTTCCGTTTTTTTCCTTTTTCTACTATGTTCACATATTAATAGTCGTTCTCATCATAAATCATAGAAATTGGCACAAAGTATTAACTTATCTCTACTTACAAATATGTAACACACTATTGACCTTTTCTAGTTGCAAGGTCTCAACTTAACGGAAGTTATTTTTTTATGATATTGGCTGCCAAATTGTAATGCTTCCGCTGGGAATGTATATGGTATATAAATGAGCATATATAACTGTCTAATGTACCTTACGATAAGTAGTTTCGCGTCCAAACTGTAAAGAATACTGTATTGTTACAACATCCGGGAGACATATTGTCTGTTACGATATGTCCTTTTTAATTGAAAACAGGCTCTTGCCATGAGTTTTATTAGATACAGCAAGTGAGTGCGATGATTATCGATATACATTTATTCATTTGATAGTTTTCCAAGTTCAGAGGAATTTGTGTAATTGACATGAGCAGTCATCTAAATGCTTGTCATATGAAAATGCGTTACCACAGTCACTCGATGTTACTCAATACATACATGTATATCCCAACCTTTATCTAGACAGCATGAAAAGCGTTTTCTTTTTCTGTTTTGAGGTTCGCAAATATTATCCAGAGATGAACTAGTAAATACAAGTAATGAATGTTTGTGTCATATTATACAGGTTTGTAAAGTCATGTCTCAATTGTATATAATATGAAACAACAATTTAATGAGAGGAATTGTTTTGTGGTTGTAGGTGAAAACTGCATCTGAATCGATGAAATAATTAGCAAGAAGTAGCATTTTATGCCTTTACCTTTTCTGATGTATTTGAGGTTGACGGTCGACCGTGTCATCTTAAACATTGCTAATGGAGTACAGAACGGACAAGGGTTAATATTTAACAGAAACAATAAAATTTGATGTATTCTGCAATACTTCAACTGACTGGCACGTGTACTAATTTTAATTGGTCATATTTTTTAAATGCAATATCAACCCACTTTAATACTTCGGCAGTACAATGCAGGTCCGCAGTAGCATCAACGGAGGTTTAACATGGCATGGTTATTGTTAAGTTATTAGCATACGGGATAGTGATGTTCATTTTGTTTTGTCAACAACAATTGCAGCTCTAAATTGATTATGTTACAAAACATTTCAACAAAACGCCAGATAAACGGCTAGCTATTATAGATTCCATTGGTTTGTCTTGTTGCAGATTTCTGCGGGTGCAACGCGTGTCTACCGGTTGTATTATTCATGCATATGTGAACGTTAATTTGAACAAGCCAAGGTAGTTTTATAAAAGGTACAAATGTATTTTCCGAACAAAGTAACTTGATTGTCGACTTTTAAACATGAACATATTACAAAACTTCTACTCGATTTCCAAGTGAAACTTGCACTTTACCGGCTATTTAGATTCGGAGTTTATAATACAGGTCGTACAGGTTCGTAATACCGGTACTCCGCTTTAATGACCGAAGTAAAGTACAAAAAAGCAATACATTTAAGTCACATTATCTCTCCAAAAACATTTTTCCTGATCATCCAGTAAATAGACTTAATACAAAGAATTAGGATGTTTTTTTACAAATGACCTATAATTGATGACATAATGTCAGCTATATCTGTCGAAACAGTATGCCAAATAATCACATTTAATAAAATGTATGGATGACAAAATACAAATTTTGCAAGAGTTGCTCCCATTAGACTTTAAATTATGCATTTATTGTTTACATTTCGTTATTTTTTTACAAACCAACTGGAGACTTTATTTCGTTGTATTCAATCTTATTGTGTTTTTCACCTTTGGGACTCAACTAAAGTGCTCACAATGCATCATTTTGCAGATAGGTTGCCAAGTTATTGCTTTTTGAACATTGCCATTTAAGGCCTAATGGGAATTTAACTGTTTAATCATACTAACATAAGGCAAAAGGACCTAGTAAATTGGATAGAGTAATAGGATGCATATAAGTTATGTTATGACAACAAAATGGTATAACTTACACATTCATATACAATGTCCTTGCACTATGTCCAAATGTGCTCATGGCAAACGCTTTCGATAGAGCATTAGTCTTTCACTTGGATGATTTTGGTTCTTCCGAATGTTCTTCTGTAACATTAACCACGCTTATTTCCTCATCGTATACATATGTTTATATTTCCTAGAATGAAATGATGACAGTGGTACATGAAGACATTAGCGTTATCACAGTCACAAAGCGACGGCCACCATCTTCTTTACAGACGAGAACACGTCATAGTATTCAGACTACACACATGCCATACTATGTTAAAAGCTAACTTGCATGAAACCTTGTAGCAGTCCCAATCGCCATAATGCTCATGTGAAATGGCCGACCGAACAACAGAACACCTACTTTAGCTTTGCCATCTGCGTGACAATTCAATCATAGTATAAGACCAGGGATGGTATTCAATATTGATCTTACTTGATTTAAGGATAAGGACAACCAATCAGATCACACCATATTAAACTCTTTGTCAATAACAGTCGATTTGATTGGCTATCCTTATTCTCTATTTAAATAAGATCAATATTGAATACCACCCCAGAACCAACAATTTTAGGAAAGAATCTCTATGGCAAAATAGAAGACCTTACGAATACAGCTTCCTTTATCGCTGTGACAGTATTGACGAAAGAAAATCAGTAAGGGGATGTGCGCACACGTCATCACTTCTTCTTAAATTACTTCCGGAAAATCGGTAAGATCAACGGTCTAAGAATAACACGGGATAAAAGTCGGTTGCATAAACACATGGTTGTTAATAAAAAGTTTGCTGTTTTATATTTATGACAACTAAGCAGATATGTATTATAGCATTGATGAGGTCAAGGTTGCAGTTTAGACATGCATTATGGCCTGCAGCCACCTCTAAGTGACCTTTCACATGACTTCTTGAAATGACAAACTCTTGACGTTCCTGTCGACACCCGTTCAGCCGTTTGTGTGGTATGATTTGTTGTTTTCGACGTCAAATTGCTAGACTAAGTGCTCATGTCATGTCGCGTTAAACATCGCTTGTAGTGTTTCCACGATACAATAGATCACTTATATATAGCCTAAGTTAGGTGACATGCTTTTAGGACTCCATCGTTAACGTCAACAGAATAATTTTAGCCTGGTATGAATTTAAAATACAATTTGTGACAGAGAAAAGACAAAGCACTTAATAACTAAATCCATGTTCTCTGACATCAACCAGAAACAAAATATATGACCTTGTTCTAGTTACAGACATGTGTAGCGCCAACAGAGTATAATTATTTCGCTGCACCATGTACTATCCGACCAGGGATACATGACAGTGACGTCACATTGTGTTTACAATCCAATGTTTACTTTATTTATTGTTCTTCAAAAATGTGGATTATCATTATATTTCTTTACCTATAATTTCAATATGACATCGTAGCCGAGAGGATAACGGGGCAGTATTAGTAGTTGAAAGGTATCGAGTTCGAACCCCGTCAGCGTAACTTTTTCCCGCTCGTAACTATTTTGCAATTGAATACAACTTATGTGTAAAAAATGAATTAAATCTTTGTTATTTCACTAAACTAATGAGAAAGCAACGTCTGTTCTAAACGTGTTTTGGAGATAATGTGATTTTTAAGAGCTTTTATTAATCATAAGGCAAAATAATATTTTTTAATTCGTTGTTGTATTAAATCATTAAATATGTTTCCCGTATATTGTACAAAAATACATTCATATAGTTTGTCTACCACAAGCTTTGAACTTGGACCGCCTGTGTGAGAAGCAGCCTACACATCCAGAGGACTATGTTTTGTTTGAACTATTAGAATTGATAAGGACATACTTCTAGTTAATAAAATCATTAATCCGTTGGGGATATACCCTGATTATTTATAGATTGTTGACAAAATGACGTAACTGTCAAAAATTGTTGGTCGGATAGTAGTGGAATTCTTTCAGAATAAAACAGTATGCTCTATGTTCACTAATTTTTTTCATGTTTGAAAGCCCCATTAAGCCTTCAATGGCATTTTGTCAAAGAGCAATAACTTGGCAATTTATCTGCAGAATGGTTTTGAGCACTTTAGTTGAGTCCCAAAGGTGAAAAACTCAATAAGATTGAACACAACGAAGTAAGGCCACCCGTTGGTTTGTAAACAAAATAACGAAATGTAAACAATAAATGCATAATTTAAGGTCTAAGGGAAGCAACTCTTGCAAAAGTAGTATTTTGTCATCCATACATTTTACTAAATGTGATTTTTGGCATACTATTTCGACAGATATAGCTGACATTCTGTCGTCAATTATAGGTCATTGGTCAAAAACATCCTAATGCTTTGTATTAACTGGATGATCAGACAAAAAAGTTTTGGGAGAGATAATGTGACTTTAAATGACATGCTTTTAGGAAACTCCACCGTACACCTTAGGGTGTTTCATTTTTCGAACTTTTTCTCTGATCACCTAGATAATTAAACCAACTGTTCTCTAGTATAAACAATATTCCCAGACCAAATTTCAGCTCAATATATCGATGTCTTGATCTCCCCCTACCGAGTTTAAATTTTGTCCCAAAGACGGCATGTAGGCATTTTTCACTCCAAAAAGGTTTCTTTAATAGCCGATTCCAGAAACATTCTTTGTTGTTTTTGTGTAAGATGAATGATTTGCGGTTGTTTGAACACATTTATGTCCATATTTTATCATTTAAGGATCCAAATTATGTACTGGACCAGTTCATTTCATAGCAAAAAGGGTTGTTTTTCTGAAAATTAGAGAACATTGGAAATTATCGGATATTCTCAATTTACAAACTTTAAGGGCCCAAATTGAGAACTGCTATGTTTTTAAACACTTTATAATGTACTAATGTGATTTTACATGACTCAATAATTAAAAATTAACTATATACATGTACCGTAAATAATCGGCCATAAGTCGTAGGGTGACCTTGGGCTAAAAAGTCGAGATTTTTGTCGATACTGTACCCCTTCGATAAGTCGCCAGTAGACTTTTATATTTTTGTGAAAGCTGAATGTTTGTCCCCCGGATCAATGTGCATTCTTTTAACATAAATAATTACTAGTAACTGTGCATTCTTTTAGCATAAATAATTACTAGTACCTGAGATAAACAATTGAATCCAATTTTTGTTATATTTACAAGTTATGTCTGAATAGTAATAGCATGCAACATATTGTTTTGTCTTAATGTTGGAACTTCAAGACGATATATACTGTTTATTAATCACTCCCCGTTCAGCAACATCATTCGCCACTTTAAGGTTTGTCACAACACCTCGCATTGTTGTGTTTTCGAATATTCTCCACTGACCAGGAACATTGTGACCTGGGTACCATTTATTACCATAACATAAAAGAGAAACCACGACTGAGATCAAATAAACAGATCCATCAAATCCAACAAATGCATCCCAAAGTGCCACAGACCGGTATCTTAAGCAAGCAGTCATCCAGGTACTTGTTTTAAAATAAGTTCACATAGTTGTCGGTGGTTGGTGGTTTCAACGTCAATTTGAGGTAGATGGGGCGCTAAAATGCCACTTGTATCTAGGCTCTTGCTGGTGAGAGGGTGAGAAACATTCAGGCCTATTCTAATGGGTGAACATGTACCAGAGAGAACCTTTTTTTAAATTGCTCAGACTCTGTTGGACATGTTAAGCATAGATACTATCCAATGATTTTCTCAAATCACACTTTATATATAATCGATTTGTGAATGGGTCAGTATCTCTAGATGTCTCCTTGACAGTTTTACAAATATCAAATATACAAGTTGTGGACAAATATAATCAGAATGCCTAAATTGACTGACTTGAAATGGAAAAGTTTTACAAATGAAACACTCAGCCCAAACGCATGCTTTGTGGCTACAGAGCATGGAACCAACGATGACCTAAATATTGAAATAAGTGGAGTTTATCATAAATATTTGTTGGGAAACCAAGGAAATGTGAAGATTCGGGTCATTGAAGGTTGTATGAGAAACATGTTATAATTCGTTGAATGCACTAGCTTGACGCTTGGGTCAATTATTCTGTAAGCACTGGCTGTGGATTTTCTCTTTGGTCGCACCCTGTCCATATATGTAGGTGGTACTGTCATGATGCTGTATGAATAGAAAGTCGCATTTATGTGCCTGTAACTCAACTCATCATTCAATCTATTTCCCCCTGTCCATTTTTGATTGTCATTTATAACAGTATATCTATACTGTTATAGAAAGCATGAGTGCATCATTGCCGTCCAAGTTTTAAGAAACGTTCTAATATATGGTTAATTTTGTATAATACATTGATTATACCTGTAAAATCAAATAAGTTCATCATAAAGTATTCAAAAGCATGACAGTTCTGACCAAAATTAGATGACTTTTTATAAGAGCAGGGTGATTTGGACCTAAGATGTTTGCTTAGGGAAAAACTTCAAACATTTCAAATTTTCTCTAATTTTCAGAAAATCACCACTTTTTCCTATAAAATGAACTGATCCAGTATATAATTTGGACCATTCTATTGTAAAATATGGACATAAATGGGTTTAAACAACCTCAATCCATTCATCTTACACAAATACAACAAAATAATATTGGTGGAATTAGCTATAAAAGAAACCTTGTTGGAGTGAAAAATGTCTACATGCAGTCTTTGGGTCAAAATTTCAACCCGGTAAGGGGGGATCAAGACATTGATATATTGAGCTGAAATTTGGTCTGGGAATATTGTTTATACTAGAGAACAGTTGGTTTAATTATCTAGGCGATCAAAGAAAAAGTTCAAAAAATGAAACACCCTAGTACACCTCTAGTAGAATGCAGAAAATGTCGACTTGCACAGAATTCTTTTTCCAAGCTTGAGTTCTACTTGCAGCATTACTATATCATACCGCGGTCATATGATGGTCTTACCTCAGTCGAACCCTGTGGAATAATGGGGATTTTACGTTTGCTTTTCCAAATCCTGGATAAAATCCCTGACCCCGGACCATACATATGGTAAAACCCCGCAAATTGCCGAGCCCTATACTTCACGGGTAAAGTCACGGCTGTTTCCCAGCTATTTTGGCGCGAAGCAAAAGCCCCGCACTGAAACGAGATGTGCGGGGACATCGCGAAGGAATAAACACGGGACTGTTCCACCGCTATCCCTCGTCCTTCTCCGGGGTTGGGGCGTGGTTTCAATTGACTGATGCATTGCTTCAATGTCCCATTTCATAGTTTAGCATTCCTAGATTCATTACAGTATGGGGAAATCTTTATATGTAAATGTCGGTATTGTGTCAGTTTCCGTCAACACCAAATGATTGGGACGACACATAGTTGAAAGATCAGCATAAATAACAACTGATCTACTTCGTAGATGGAATTAGATTGCGGTCAAGAACGTGGAAGATAAATATTATGTCAGCATTCATTTACTTGATTGGTAAATTCAGAGTACTTACGATATTTTCCATTTATTTGGAACACGTAATCCATTACGATACGTATTATGTTCGCCCATAATGTTAGAAGCAAGAATCATTGATGCCAATAGATCATCAACTGATAAATCGAAATATCAACTGGACAAACGAAAGAAACGTTTATCTCGACATGCCTCTTTAAGCATTACAACCAAAAATACAATACCTCCCTTTATTAGGCAAAATGCCAATGCCACTTCCTGTATACAACGGAATGCAATATTCTCATACATTTTACAATCAAACATGCACCTTTATATGATGTAATATTAATTTAAGTAAGCCTATAATTATTTATTTCCACTAAAAACGTAGATATTCTATTCATATCAAAGGTGTAACAAATCATATCAATAAACACCACAATTCGGTAAAAATTCGGGTTTTGTACGTAACGTCATGCAAGCTGGTACCAGTGTTGTGTTAACGGTTAGTCAGGTTTGTTGTATATGTACTTAGTGTCATAGGTGACCATACAAGCTGGTTCCAGTGTTGTGTTGACTGATAGTCAGGTTTGTTGTATCTTTACTTAGTGTCATAGGTGACCATGCAAGCTGGTTCCAGTGTTGGGTTAACGGATAGTCAGGTTTGTTGAATCTTTACTTAGTGTCATAGGTGACCATGCAAGCTGGTACCAGTGTTGTGTAAACGGATAGTCAGGTTTGTTGAATCTTTACTTAGTGTCATAGGTGACCATGCCAGCTGGTTCCAGTGTTGTGTTAACGGATAGTCGGGTTTGTTGTATCTTAACTTAGTGTCATAGGGGAACCATGCAAGCTGGTTCCAGTGTTGTGTTAACGGATAGTCAGGTATGTTATATCTTTACTTAGTGTTATAGGTGACCATGCAAGCTGGTACCAGTGTTGTGTTAACGGATAGTCAGGTATGTTGTATCTTTACTTATTGTTATAGGTGACCATGCAAGCTGGTACCAGTGTTGTGTTAACGGATAGTCAGGTATGTTGTATCTTTACTTAGTGTCATAGGGGAACCATGCAAGCTGGTACCAGTGTTGTGTTAACGGATAGTCAGGTTTGTGTTATCTTTACTTAATGTTATAAGTGACCATGCAAGCTGGTTCCAGTGTTGTGTTAACGGATAGTCAGGTTTGTTGTATCTTTACTTAGTGTTATAGGTGACCATGCAAGCTGGTTCCAGTGTTGTGTTAACGGATAGTCAGGTATGTTGTATCTTTACTTAGTGTTATAGGGGAAACATGCAAGCTGGTACCAGTGTTGTGTTAACGGATAGTCAGGTTTGTTGTATCTTTACTTAGTGTTATAGGTGACCATGCAAGCTGGTACCAGTGTTGTGTTAACGGATAGTCGGGTATGTTGTATCTTTACTTAGTGTTATAGGTGACCATGCAAGCTGGTTCCAGTGTTGTGTTAACGGATAGTCAGGTATGTTGTATCTTTACTTAGTGTTATAGGTGACCATGCAAGCTGGTTCAAGTGTTGTGTTAACGGATAGTAAGGTATGTTGTATCTTTACTTAGTGTTATAGGTGACCATGCAAGCTGGTTCCAGTGTTGTGTTAACGGATAGTCAGGTATGTTGTATCTTTACTTAGTGTTATAGGGGAACCATGAAAGCTGGTTCCAGTGTTGTGTTAACGGATAGTCAGGTATGTTGTATCGTTACTTAGTGTCATAGGGGAACCATGTAAGCTTGTTCCAGTGTTGTGTTGACTGATAGTCACGTTTGTTGTATCGTTACTTAGTGTCATAGGTGACCATGCAAGCTGGTACCAGTGTTGTGTTGACTGATAGTCACGTTTGTTGTATCGTTTTTTAGTGTCATAGGGGAACCATGAAAGCTGGTACCAGTGTTGTGTTAACGGATAGTCAGGTTTGTTGTATCTTTACTTAGTGTTATAGGTGACCATGCAAGCTGGTTCCAGTGTTGTGTTAACGGATAGTCAGGTATGTTGTATCTTTACTTAGTGTCATAGGGGAACCATGCAAGCTGGTACCAGTGTTGTGTTAACGGATAGTCAGGTTTGTGGTATCTTTACTTAGTGTTATAGGTGACCATGCCAGCTGGTTCCAGTGTTGTGTTAACGGATAGTCGGGTTTGTTGTATCTTAACTTAGTGTCATAGGGGAACCATGCAAGCTGGTTCCAGTGTTGTGTTAACGGATAGTCAGGTATGTTATATCTTTACTTAGTGTTATAGGTGACCATGCAAGCTGGTACCAGTGTTGTGTTAACGGATAGTCAGGTTAGTTGTATCTTTACTTATTGTTATAGGTGACCATGCAAGCTGGTACCAGTGTTGTGTTAACGGATAGTCAGGTATGATGTATCTTTACTTAGTGTCATAGGGGAACCATGCAAGCTGGTACCAGTGTTGTGTTAACGGATAGTCAGGTTTGTGTTATCTTTACTTAATGTTATAAGTGACCATGCAAGCTGGTTCCAGTGTTGTGTTAACGGATAGTCAGGTTTGTTGTATCTTTACTTAGTGTTATAGGTGACCATGCAAGCTGGTTCCAGTGTTGTGTTAACGGATAGTCAGGTATGTTGTATCTTTACTTAGTGTTATAGGGGAAACATGCAAGCTGGTACCAGTGTTGTGTTAACGGATAGTCGGGTTTGTTGTATCTTTACTTAGTGTTATAGGTGACCATGCAAGCTGGTACCAGTGTTGTGTTAACGGATAGTCGGGTATGTTGTATCTTTACTTAGTGTTATAGGTGACCATGCAAGCTGGTTCCAGTGTTGTGTTAACGGATAGTCAGGTATGTTGTATCTTTACTTAGTGTTATAGGTGACCATGCAAGCTGGTTCAAGTGTTGTGTTAACGGATAGTAAGGTATGTTGTATCTTTACTTAGTGTTATAGGTGACCATGCAAGCTGGTTCCAGTGTTGTGTTAACGGATAGTCAGGTATGTTGTATCTTTACTTAGTGTTATAGGGGAACCATGAAAGCTGGTTCCAGTGTTGTGTTAACGGATAGTCAGGTATGTTGTATCGTTACTTAGTGTCATAGGGGAACCATGTAAGCTTGTTCCAGTGTTGTGTTGACTGATAGTCACGTTTGTTGTATCGTTACTTAGTGTGATAGGTGACCATGCAAGCTGGTACCAGTGTTGTGTTGACTGATAGTCACGTTTGTTGTATCGTTATTTAGTGTCATAGGGGAACCATGAAAGCTGGTACCAGTGTTGTGTTAACGGATAGTCAGGTTTGTTGTATCTTTACTTTGTGTTATAGGTGACCATGCAAGCTGGTTCCAATGTTGTGTTAACGGATAGTCAGGTATGTTGTATCTTTACTTAGTTTCATAGGGGAACCATGCAAGCTGGTACCAGTGTTGTGTTAACGGATAGTCAGGTATTTTGTATCTTTACTTAGTGTCATAGCGGAACCATGCAAGCTGGTACCAGTGTTGTGTTAACGGATAGTCAGGTTTGTTGAATCTTTACTTAGTGTTATAGGTGACCATGCAAGCTGGTACCAGTGTTGTGTAAACGGATAGTCAGGTTTGTTGAATCTTTACTTAGTGTCATAGGTGACCATGCCAGCTGGTTCCAGTGTTGTGTTAACGGATAGTCGGGTTTGTTGTATCTTAACTTAGTGTCATAGGGGAACCATGCAAGCTGGTTCCAGTGTTGTGTTAACGGATAGTCAGGTATGTTATATCTTTACTTAGTGTTATAGGTGACCATGCAAGCTGGTACCAGTGTTGTGTTAACGGATAGTTAGGTTATGTTGTATCTTTACTTAGTGTCATAGGGGAACCATGCAAGCTGGTACCAGTGTTGTGTTAACGGATAGTCAGGTTTGTGGTATCTTTACTTAGTGTTATAGGTGACCATGCCAGCTGGTTCCAGTGTTGTGTTAACGGATAGTCGGGTTTGTTGTATCTTAACTTAGTGTCATAGGGGAACCATGCAAGCTGGTTCCAGTGTTGTGTTAACGGATAGTCAGGTATGTTATATCTTTACTTAGTGTTATAGGTGACCATGCAAGCTGGTTCCAGTGTTGTGTTATCGCATTGTCAGGTGTGCACGTTGCCTCTTTGTGTGGTGGCAATGTGGAAACCACGCACAACATGCTGATGTTCTTCTATTGCGCTA
Source organism: Spisula solida (assembly GCA_947247005.1). Taxonomy (NCBI): domain Eukaryota; kingdom Metazoa; phylum Mollusca; class Bivalvia; order Venerida; family Mactridae; genus Spisula; species Spisula solida. The sequence goes on along the minus strand of OX365960.1, from coordinate 21,898,178 downwards.
TCTGGGAAATGGTTATTTCACTTATATTAGTTTTGCCAAGTGAAATCTTCCAAAATATAGTGAGAAGGTTGGGCAGCGGCCATGTATAGCCGCAACGGATATATATATACAGTAGAACTGTACTGTACCAAACAATTGTTTGTGTTCGACTTCATTGTATAACACGTTTTTAAACATTTATACATCCATTAAATGGTTAATGAAATTGTTATTTATTTATTTTTAAATAAATCGAAATAAAAAAATCATTTTTCAACGTTTGTCAAAAGAATCTGTTACATTTCCATTTATTGATTAGTAGTCGAACTTGACCCAGGACATGATGATATTATGTGGCTCGCAGCTTAATTTTTATACTCGTATATAAATATGCTGTTTAACGAGAAACCGTACACGCGTGAACACTCGAAGAGCTTGTAGGAGATAAGTCAGATTTCATGTCAATTTGGTCAGCCTATATTATTTCATTATTGTTATGAATAAAATTACAAAAAAATATAGACCTATATTAGTTGTACACATAAAGTATGCAATATACACACACGATTTGTAAATTTACACGTACCGACATCAGTTCGAACTTATACCCATGCATATTTTTGGATACCATGGATGCCTCGAACACCCTAGATGCCTCGAACTATTTTTCCGGTCCGAAGGTAGTTCGAGGCATCGAAGTTCTACTGTATAATAATAATTTATATTAGACACTGAACAAATCATTGTCAATACATTGATTAGGTAAGTGTAAACACATGACCCACAACGGGTGCGTTTTATCTTTTTGTTATCACACATGTTTCGACTTTACTTAATACTAAAATCCTCATCAATGTCTTTATAATGTCAATTATTGCCGGGTAATTCAGTAATACTTGCAATTGATGTGTTCTCAACGGGAACATTATACTTGGACATTCAAATATCAATAAAATCAACATGAAGTTTTGCACGATGACTGGAGCTCTCTAGAATAATTACAATGTAACTGTTTTGAGGGTACAATAAAAAAACAACAACATGTATCTACATTGGAATGTGAACCAATCTTCAAAGACAACACGTTTTACACCGGACGACCAACAAAATGCACACTTTTTCTAGGGATGGAGTGTCACAATCCCTAAATAAATCGGTGATTCAGGAACCACCCGTCAAGAGGAATTAATGTAACTTGTAAAAAGGACCTTTGATACAATGTTTACACTCGTATCCAGCTTGTAATGACTTGCATTTACATTGATTTAAAAATAAATAACTTCAATCTGTCACACTCTGAGTTAAAACAGTCAACCATACTGTACAATTACGTACTTTCTCATGGAACAACTGCCCATTAGACTCATAATGATCTATTGTATAATATTCATCCGAAGCCAATTAAACCAATGTTTCTGACGCATAATCGTTTGACCAAAAGTATCAACAATGCTGTCAATCAACAGCGTTTGTCAATTACCCAGCTGTTCAGTTTGGATAGAAGGATACATGCTACCAATAACGGTCAATTTTTAGATTTTGTATTGGGAAGATACATATTGTGAACCTATTTATCAGTGATCATTATCAAAAAGATCAAATTCAGTTAGACGAGGAAGGGAGCACTCAACTTAACCAACCGAGCGCAGCAAACATTCAAAACACACATGACACAATACCCAACTGAACAAGTAAATGACCCGCCCAAATTCAAGAAGTGCTAAATGAACTAGTTTTAGCAATCGAAATGCTAAATGACCAAGCAGAATGACCCAGTTCCAACAGTAAAACGGCTTAAACTCATTTTAGCAGTCAGAAGTCATATAAAGTTAAAAAAAACAGTATTATAAAAACTGAATGTTAAGGTTTCAGTTGAATGGCTTAGTGTCAGCAATAAAAAAAGACTGAACGCCAAACGTATAGTTGGCATCTATGCAACTGTATATAGAGGGATTCGAACCCATTGGCACATGGTTTCAAATAATCTGAGTCAAGATTATCTGAGTGTACCATATATAAAATGTTGTGCAGCGGCCATGTTAGGCCGCAACTGATATGACGTTACAGGAACTGGTATCCGTGTTTGCAGTGACAACTGTAGAGAAATTGAGTGTCAGCTTTCAAGACGTCATATCCGTTGCGGCGAAACATGGCCGCTACACAACCTTCTCTATATAAACGGTACACTCAGATAATTTTGACTCAGATAATTTGAAACCATGTGCCTATGTTCGAACCCATCGCCTAGCAATGCAAAAGTACAAAATAATAAGCGTGGTTAGTAGCACAAGCATACCATGGACACAGATTCGTGTCTTTATATAATTAATGTGGTGTAAAATGATACCCTTGTGAAACCTTTAACCAAGCTTCTACAAATAATTGATACAATATGATAAACAGAGCCGTGATGAAGTTTCTATCTATGATATGTTGACATCAATGATATTAACGTCGAATATATATTTAGGGCAAAAAAGTATTGGTGATATTGCAAATGTTCCAAGTAAATCGAAACAAAGCTTTAGTATGATTGAATTCACCAATCTAGTAAATGAATATTGACATAAAAGTTACCGTTCACATTATATCATGACAATTGTCTAATTCCATCAGCGAAGTAGATAATCAGTGTTTACTTATTCCGTTGACTTCGCTTAACTACTTGTCGTCCAGACCAGTTGCTACTGATAGCTAGTTGAGCAAGCTTTGCATAATTTTCTTATATGTATTGTGATTTTTATTCATAATCTAATAATGGACAGAGAAGAACTACGTATTGAGACATTGTAATATAGCATAGTAATATTAGTGATCCGGGTACTGTTTTATCAAAGCATTTACGCTAGCGTAACACTAAGTTTTCCGTAAATATTGCGTAAGTAGATAATATTTGCGCAAATGCGTTTTACTAAGATATTTTTTCTCATGTTTTGTCGAAAGTATTGGCGTAATTCTACGCAAGGTCAGAGTAAGCGTAAATAGCAAATATGAACGTAGTGAGGAGTTTTTGCCACGCACTGTTGATTTTTGACCGTCATTTGTTGTTATAAACCTGTTTAATCATCAAAACTTATCGAACTTTTATGTATGTTTATTAACTCTGGTTCCCGTTATATTGGTAATATTGTGGCCCGTTCTACGTTCAATATTCAATATTTTTACGTTAATGTATGCAACAAATTGCGATCGATTAGTAAAACACACTTAAGGATTTGCGTAAGTGACGAATATATGCGTAAACTTACGCGACATTTACGCTATGTAAGTAAAACAGTACCATGGTGAATACGCCTAGAAGGCTTGATTCATCAATAAAAGCAACGTATCCGTTCAAATGCAGGTTCCAAAACATGCATTCACTATTTAAGGGTAACAATATGTATCTTCCCAATACAAAATCTTATAAATCGAAAATTATTGGTATTATGTATCCTTCTATTCAAACTGTAAATTATAGTTATTGACTAGCGGGTTGATTTTCAGCATTGTTGATACTTTTGGCCAAATGAGTATGCGTCATGAATATAACATAACACAACATAAGTTTATTGCATAAACTATTGACAGTTTATCGAGATTTACAAAGTTCTATCTTTCAAGATGACGATAACAAGGAGGAAAACATGTATACAATTCATAGATATAAATTTTTTCGAAAAACAAATACATCATTAGTATATACAAATGAAAACCATAGTACATATCAATAACATTACATAATATATTTATATAAAACGCAGCACTAGATGAATTTTGAAAAAATCAATTTTGATAAGGTACCTCTTAGCATGTTGGCTAGGTAAATAAAGTTTGCAAGTTTGTTAATTAAACTACATTGTGTGGCATTAAATAATACCTCAGATTATGTAAGCTTGGCTAGTGACAATAATACCTTGGTAGACAGTCGTTTCTAAGATTTCTATAATATGGACATACTAGTATAAAATGCTATTCGTATTCTACGCACTGCATTGTGCATTTTGTACATAAACGTTGATTTCTTTCAGAAACATTGGTTTAATTGGCTTCTGATGAATACTATACAATAGGTTATTATGTGTTGACTGGGCAGTTGTTCCATGTGAAAGTACGTAATTGTACAATTTTGTTGACTGTTTAAACTCAGAGTTGGACAGATTGAACTTATTAAATTTTAAATCAATGTAAATGCAAGTCATTACAAGCTGGAGCCGAGTGTAAACATTGTATCAAAGGTACCTTTTACAAGTTACATTAATTTCTCTTGACGGGTGGTTCCTGAGTCACTAATTTATTTAGGCATTGTGACACTCCTTCCCTAGAAAAAGTGTGCATGTTGTTGGTCATCCGGTGTAAAACGTGTTGCCTTTGAAGATTGGTTTACATTCCAATGTAGATACATGTTGTGTTTTTTGTTTTATTCGGTACATGTAATTATCAGTGAGGTCTTTATTGTATTTTATTGGTTTGTTTTATTGACTAGGTGAGGTTTGGTAGTGTTCTTGCTAGGCTAGAAGCTAAGTGCATTACTTAGATATGTGACAACTGGTTGTTTTGTAACATTGTAGCATTGTGAACTATTACATGTAGTTCAAATACATTTGTTAATAGATTTTTATGAATATTTAGCAGCGTGTGGCGAGCGATTGTCTTTGAAGGTGTACTTGGTGACTTTCAACAGTCACAGTTACTGTGGTTATTGTGTTATTTTGTATGATTGTTGGTGTCATAATAGGAGTGGGTATTGCCCAGACATGACCAGTGATTGAATGATGTAACAGAGAAATATATACACAGGCACATTCATCAATAACGAACCATATTCAAATAATTCAACATTTAAAACAACTTATAAGTACTAGCATACATGTACATGTGTTTATTTACCCATATCTCGGTCAATTCGTGTTAGAACTTGCAGAAATTATCAATAGATGTAGCTTGAATATGTGGACACACAATTCAATTGATATTTTGAACATCTGATTACAATTGACACAAACAGATTAAATAAATGATGAATTCAGCAGAAGCTAATGTCACACACTGTTGTTAATGCAGTTATTTACTCACTTTGCTGACAAAGTTCGTTTTCAAGTATACATTTGTACGTACTCATTACGGAGGCAGAAATGAAGAAAGAATGATAAAAACAAAGCGCAATTTAGGTTTAGAATTGCTGATGTTTTACCTCACAAATGCAATTTTCACTGAGTTAGCTCCCCTTGACCATAATAATCAAAATGTGCTACTTAACATTTTTAAAAGTTAACAACCACCATCTTGTTGAGTGAAATATCGCATTTTTGTATGTGTTTATATTTTAATTTGACGATGCGTCTACAATTCCATTTTACCACACATAGACATAATTTGCTCGTACGTTTTAATTTCTTGGTCATTTTACTTTATTCATGTTTCATGGTTCAATGAATCGCTGTAAATAATCTTTGAAGAAGAATAAACTTTTTTGATCAAATTTCATGCAAAAATATTAATAAGTAAAAAGGTTACAACGGTAAAACCACGTGTCGACTTTTAACTTATGTTGAGTTTAGTTGATAAAGTTAGTATTGTTGACTATAATTAGACTTTTTAATTTGAAATCAACTTTGTGTTCCTATTTTCTCTGTTGACTAGTTGTGTTATTGGAGAATCTCTAACCCATTTAGCGTTTATATCGTGCTTGGTGGCGATAACAGGAAATATTTCCGAGATAAAAAGAATGAACATATGTACACTTTTACAACATATAATTTCAATATAACATTGAGTCTATTAACCATGAGCCCGTTGCCTAACCAAGCCGCTTCCAAATTGCGCTACCGAGCGCTTTCCTACGTCTTTTCAACGATAGCCTAGTGGTTGAGCGTTCGCTTCGAGTGCGGGAGGTCTCGGGTTCGATCCGTCGCCGCGTCATACCAAAGACAAAATAAAATGGTACCAAAATTTCCCTTGCTAGACGCTCAGCATAAAAGGGAAACTGGCTTATCTTCTCTCATACCCTCGTGGCGATGGATAATATCAGGAACGAGGTGTCGAGAGTGATTAATAAGAGTTTGAAACTTTCACAATCGACCTTAAATAAATTAGTATAAACTATTCAACGACACGCTACGAGCGAGCAGTGCCCGTCGATAGCATACCGTTTTTAACACTTTGCTAGGCGAACGCTACCGAGCACTTTCTTGTGCAACGGACCGCTTCGGTAGCGCTCGATAGCGCTTTGTTACGCAATGGTCTACATGTACTATCGGCTATATCACTTCGTCCGCTACGTAGCGCTTTTTTTTAAGCAAGTCGTAGTAGAGCGCTATCAGGCTCAATATACACCAATCACATTTATAATGGAGCAGAACGCCTTAGAACTATTTAAACAAGTTACCACAATAATACTCTCTATGGTAAATGTGCGATCTTCAATTAATCGATCTACCCAATTCCATATAATTCGAATCAAATGTGTGCTTCAAGTGCGTTCAAATTTACTTATTGTACAATATATGTCAAATATAACAAACGTTACTAATCTAGTAATAATATCTTGATAACGACACGTGTCTTTAAAATATATCGACGTTTATCTAAGAGCAGTTCATGCGTGTAAAGATCCCGTATTATTGTGACCTTCATTATGCCAACGAGGAAGAACGAAATCTCCATTGAATTGAAACACTTCGGTCGGGAGAACAGAATCAGCAACAATGATTTGATTGTCATTGTGATGTTTATCTGTGAAATAATAATTATTATATGTCATGTTATTCACCCCCATTAATAAAGTTACCGTCTTGCGAACAAACCAACGGTACTATTAAGTTGGGTGCTGCCTTCCCTGTCTGACTTAATATAATTTTTTTACACACCAAGTCATATTAAGTATCTGTTGACCATTGACTGTTTGAGATGTACTTGCCTCAACAAGGATTCAAATCAAGTCCAGGGCTGGTATTCACAAAGCATCTTAGTTGAAAACTTAAATATTTTGACTTAAGTTGAAAATTAGTATTGCATATATCATGCACAAATTGAAGATTAACCCATGTTTTCTTAGTGATTATAGTTATTTTATAAATTAGCTCTTTACATAATGATTTAACCCTATGCAAAACAATCAATAATCGTGATTGTCATGTTAGGCTGACAAACTTTAGAAATTTTGGTGTTTTTAAGAAAAATCTAAGTTTTCTACTAAGATGCTTTGTGAATACCAGCCCTGGTGAGGCATGTACGTTAAGTGTCCAGTTCGTGGGAACAATCGCAGGACAGGAAGAGAACATTAACATCCCTTGCTAGTTGCTCCGCATAAAAGGTAAAACTGGCTTCTTTACACTCATACCCTCGTGGAGATGGATAACATCAGATATTAGGTGTCAAGAGGGATTAATATAAGTTGGAAAAAACCTGTTATTTACTGTTTAGCTACCTGTTGCAAGTCTATATTAGCCCTCGCCGTTTTTTATCATTCGTGATTACCCCGAATGCGACGCATTTAAAACACAGGCACGCATTGTTGCAACGCCGATTACACTGACTATTGCCATATCAGCATAGGCTTTTATGTACCGACACCCCTTGTTACGCTATACTTCTTAGTTAATACAAACTTCACACTTGTAATACCGTAATTTACGCAAATCTATTTACTGGTCAATACGCCTAAAGTTGTTAAAACTTGCATTTTTCCTTAGTTGGTATCTTTAGATTATATTTAAGTAAGTCGTTTAGCATTAGCATTCGTGTTAATTTCTATCATAGTTTACTCCATTTCATTGTTTATGTCACCGTGTGTTACTTATGTTATTATTAAAGGTGCTGCCTCACAGATTGGGCTAAAATTTTTGTATATCGTGATTTTCCAACCTTATCAAGTAATGATGTAATAGAAAGCCACTGACGGTTGCTTTATGGAAGATTTGGTGAAAATAAGCAATTTTAACCACTCTCGATATAGCCCATTGAGTATTTTTTTCTTGAAAAAAAGCGCTAAGTGTCCTTTCAACATGCTTTGTGAATTATGTAATTCACACATGATCGAACTGAAACATCAACAAAACACAGCGTAAACATCAGTGATGAATTTGGTTCGTTTTTCGATACGTTTTCATCCAATGCGAACAAATTACACGCAATTTAAGTAATAGTAGTGTTAATTCTTTAGGGTATTAATACCCTATAGAATTTTTTATGTAAAAATACTAAATAACTACAAAATGCCGAAGTTTCTCAAGTTATTTTAGATGTCAGTGTGGTTGTTTATGGGATATACAGGCAACTATACCAACATTACGCGAATATTTGTCAATTTTATTTTATTTTTGCAATACACCAATATGTGAGGCAGTCCCTTTAAAGCTGTACAGTATTTCATCACGATGCAGCAATATAATTCTATTCGTTTCCTACCAGACATTACTTTACCGGCTGTAATAACATTAGTTTTTGGTTGACGTCAGGACATATTTAAATTTGTGCTTTCGCAATTACAATAAACATTCCAAATTCAAGTCTGACGCTATGCACCTCGGAGTGCCCTAAAGGCGTTGTAATAACTATCGGATATCAATAAAGAACTGTTGAAAGTAACACCGTGCAGAAATTGATCATTTGCAACGGGCAGATTGTGTGGCGTTAGAAACATACTACATGCCTGAAACAATGAGTGACGACAAAATGCCGTGAAAATGATGTATTATGCTTATTGCAAGATTGTCATATTATCAAATTTGCACTTGTCATAGATGCATACAACAGTTTAGTGGCATCCCTACTATCAAAATCAATGAAATCCAGCAACGTTTTCCTGGCGTGATGGAGGTAAACTTTCACAATAGGGGTAAGGCTACAGTTATTGTTGATAAAACACAGAATTACAAAGTCAGCGTTAACACTCCAGCATAACAGTCTCAATGGCTCCTCTTCACACATACCCTTGTGGCGATGGATAGCAAGGAATGAGGTGTCGAGAGTGTTTAATATAAGTTGGAAAAACTTCTGTTATAAACGACCTAAAAGAAATAAGTATACACAAAATCAAACTAAAACTACTATATTGTCTAAAGTCATTTCATTTTGGTGAAGCAAAATAATACTGTCGTTTGGCACCAGACATAATGTTAACGGTTGTAGTGCCATATGTTTCTGGTTAATGTCAGAAAGATTATATTAAGTCAGACAGGTTAGGCAGCACTCAACTTAACCAGCCGAGCACAAAAAACATTAAAAACACACAAAGCACAAAGCCCAACGGAACCAACCGAGCACTGGAACATAAAACACATACATGGCACAATGCCCAACTAAACAAGCAAAGATCCGCCAAAGTCCAAGCTGTCGAAAAGTAAAAAAACATTATTACTCGCTGAATGACCCAGTTTCCACAGCAGAACGACTTTAATGCCTAGTTTTAGCTGTTAGAAATCCTAAAACGAAGAAGTGCCCAAAAACTGTCAACCAAGAACATTAATCAGCCCTTGTCCCGACTGTTAAAAAGCTGAATAGAAATGTTTCAGCAAATAAACGGCGGAATGCCTACACTGAATGACCTAGTTAGGACATATCCATTTGTGTAAGTGCTTTTTCGCAAATCTCTAATACACTTTTAATTTCAAATGTACCAATGTTGAAGTGTACCACAGAGTGTCCTAAAAGCATGTAACACTATATTGTCACTATATATTTGAATTCATTTAGAGGGACTGCCTCACATATTGGTGTATTGCAAAAATCAAATAAAATTGTCAAATATCCGCGTATTTTGGTATAGTTGTCTGTATATCCCATAAACAACCACACTGATATCCAAAATAACTTGAGAAACTTCGGTATTTAGTAGTTATTTAGTATTTTTACATCAAAAATTCTATAGGGTATTAATACCCTATAGAATTAATGCTACTATTACGTAAATTGCCTGCAACTTGTTCGCATTTGATGAAAACAAATCGAAAAACGAACCTCACGCTGTAGTTTGTTGATGTTACATTTCGATCACGTTTGAATTACATAATTCGTAAAGCATGTTGGAAGGAAACTTAGCGTTTTCTTTCAAGAAAAAAAAACTCAGTGGGCGATATCGAGAGTGGTTAAAATTGCTTATTTGCACCAAATCTTTCAAAAAGCAACCGTCAGTGGCTTTCTATTACATCAATACTTGGTTAGGGTGAAAACTCACGATATACAAAACGTTTAGCCCAATCTCTGAGGCAGCACATTTAACACTATGTTAACAATTCAATAAATGCTATGAAATTAAATAGGACAGACGCGCAACTCTTGTTTGACGTTGGAAACAAATATTTCGTCGGAGAACGAGTGTTGGCAGTAACACGTGTCCATTAAAAAATAGGCATGCATTGTCTGAAAAGCTTAGAGGGTGTTGTTGTTTTGATTTCATTTAGTTTATTGCCGTTTGTCATATACATCTGTCTGTCAATCGTGCCATACAGTTCTCTAGAATTTGTGTCAAATAAAGATCTAACATAGTATAATAATGCATATGAAACAATGTCACTGATAAACTTAAGAAAAAATATCGCGACATTCCCCATAGACAAAAATGAAACTTCAAATAAACACAAACAAACTTGTGTTCCAACGGAGAACGGTTTAAGTTAAACTTGTCGAAATGCATTTCCTATATCTGCGACTACCCCGATTCTAGGTAATCGAACTCTCAGCAGGATACCACTTACTAGTAGATCTCTTATGAGCACTAGTCTTCTGTAAAGACAGACATTATCACTGTTGTTGTCTGTCCTTGTTTTGGCAGAGACGTCGGACAGTATTCTTAACTTTATCGTCTTTTCTCTCGTTTTAACACAACATTGTGAGAAATCTTACAATGCTTCTTTCCTTCCGTGGTGAATGGTTCCACTCTTTCAATAACACCCTTTTCAAGTTGATCCGTAGTAACAGATTCGTACTTCTGCTTCAGATCAGGTTGTGTTCTCATTTTATTCTTAAGTAAATGCAATAGGTCGAGAGCTAATCCACGATTTTCAGGTAAGTTTGTCAAATCTTGTCTAAACGCGAAGTAACTTGGTAACATCCATCTTCACGCTTCACTTCTTCTTTGAATATTTCCATTGCTTTCACATCATCCGTATTTTCAGTTGTTTCTGTAATTCTAAGCGATTAAATTTTCCAGAAGTCTTCAACATTGGGTTTCATAGACATGACTGTAACCACATCCGTAAAAAACATTACTTTCATTTACCTCTCTTTGTGCGTCATGATTAGTATATTCATTTTATTTGACTTTGTTCTTCCTGATAGAATCAAGCCAAACTTGGTTGAAGGCAAGTATAATCCAGGATAAACATCGATCTTTTGTTGTACGATAACATCCAGGTTGTAATCATTTCCAACAAGAAATTTTAGAGATTGTGACTCCGCCTCAGTCGGAATGGTATCCGCCAAGACCATGTTTCTGGTGATGCGACACAATTTCAGATATTGGGAGTGATTCAATTGGTTACGATGTATGATTCCACTTATGGTAGGCACAATATTCACCGTCATGGACATAAATATTCCGTTTTATATATAATATTGACATTCAAAGTTGTCGTCTTTGTCTTCAGCAATTTCGACTTATTACTGCCAAAGGGAAGCACGTTTAATACTTGCTCACCTTCAGGTGTAAGACCTAGACGATCAGCCAATGATTGCGTGATATATGTCCTATGAGAACCAGAATCAAGAATCAGACGCACTTGTTCACATTTAGAACTGTGTTGTCCTTTTACAATTGTATGAGCAGTTTACATCAACTTCCTTAGAGGATAATAGTCCAACTTCCTCATCGTCAGTTTCTTCTTCAAGTTCCACTTCCTCAGAATAATGGACACTTGCATTGGTAAAAGTCTGTGGAAATTAAGTACTACAAAGACTGCGGTGATAAACCTTTACATTTCCACATTAAACACACGTTTTAGAACAGTGTAACATCTGTACAGCAAAAATATTATATTAAGTCAGACAGGGAAGACAGCACTCAACTTAACCAGCCGAGCACAGAAAACATTAAAACACACAAAGCACAATGTCCAACTGAACCAACCGAGCACAGGAAACATAAAACATATACAAGGCACAATGCCAAACCTAACAATCAAAGATCCGCCCAAATCCAAGCTATCGAAAAGTATAATAAATTATTAGTATAAGCAACCAAACACCATTGGGAGCCTGAATTATTGGCCGTTGTAAATAGTGGGAGTGTTGCTCTACCGATTATCGCTCTGGGGAGGTTGCACTGTACATGTACTATCTACCAATTCTGTCTTAAAGGTGCTGCACCACGCATTGGCGTATTGCAATGATAAAGACAATTGTCAAATATTCGCGTAATTTTGGTATTGTTTGTCATATATCCGCACACAAGCACGCAGGCATTTAATTCAAGTTGCGAAATATCGAAATTTTGTAGTTATTTCGTATTTTACATTCAAAATTCTTAATACAATATAAAATTAAAACTACTATCACTTGATTTGCTGGACATTAAACGCATTCGATGAAAATTACTTTCAAAACTAACCGATTACATAAATGATGTTTACGTGATGTGATGTGATGCATTCATTGCATGAAAATGACAATTAGCATTATATGTCGTGAATGTTTAGTCTGTCACAACCACAGGTCCATGAAAAGTGACCTAGCCCACCTATATATACATATTTAAATATGTATATATAGGTGGGCTAGGTCACTTTTCATGGACCTGTTGTCACAACTACACTAGGTGAGGCTAATCTACTTTCGTTTTCGTTATTGAACAGATTAACCACAAATGATTAGTGTAATAAAACGATTACATTTCAATTTCTATTAGTTCAAAATTCTCTTGTGTAATGGAAAACTTAAATATTTCAAACCTTAACATTAATTTTCTCTTCGATTATAAGAATTATTTAATTTTTAGTGACTATTAATATTCCAAAACGCCGTTTAATGTCGTATACCCAGTGTCACTCTGACAGCTAAATTGCTATTGTAAATGTGTTATGTTTACGACGTCAAACAAAAAGCTCCGAAAAGGGACTCTATAAAAACAGCTGTAACTCCCTTAAAACTGAAGATAATAACATAATATCTTTTGCAATTTGCTCAATTAACATTGTCCTGTTACACTATGGAAAATCTTAAAATCAATATTTTTGTCAAAAAAGCAGGTTTTCCTGGAGACTGGCTCATATATATTTGATACTAAAAGCATGAAGAGCAGCCATTCTGTTAACACCATGTGAAATGAAACAGACATACAATTGAATATCGCTAGATTTAATTCATTCACCGTCTCTAATGAAATTGTGGCTGGCTGGCAGTTACATTGTGGTTCATGTCAATATACAATATTGTAATGCATGTGTTTAACAATACTCCATGTTTTCTTCTAACAAAAAACATGAACGGTTGGACAAGGAAGGAGCTGCATTGTGGTTCATGTCAATATACAATATTGTAATACATGTGTTTAACAATACTTCACGTTTTCTTCAAACAAAAAACATGAAAGTCGGACATGGAAAGAAGTACTCAACAGAAAAAAACGAGCGAATGTATTAGACCATTCCAGAATCATTATTGAAACAGATACAGACGGTCCGAATTATGGAACGCAGAGCGAATTATACGCCTATGTATTGGATGTTTGATAGGAATCATGCAGTGTGGTGTTCTTAGAATATAAGCTTTATTGGTGTTTTTGTTTGAACATGCTGACAGTCAGACCTGATTCAAAATTCGTCAAGTGATAGAAAACATTTCTATTAGATTAGTAAACACGAAGAATGGAAAGCGTTTATTATGGGATGCTAACTTTATTATCGCACATTGCATTCATTGCTGCTCGGTGGTGGTGATTGGGACTAAGGTACAGAAGTGTTCATTGTAAATTGAGAAAACAGGAAAATATCACACGGTAATACATACGCCATGGATTAGTTTATTTATATTTTTTATTTAGAAATTGACTGAAATACTGTTGAAATAATATCGTTAAAATTAAATGAAAATTGCAATTCAGTTAATGTGTTATATGAAATATATTAAGAGACCAAATAATTATGAAATTGGTCAGGTATTTTGTCAACATGGTCTATTTTTTTGTTTTTTAATTTAGAAATTGACTAAAATACTGATGAAAAAATTTCTTTAACATTGAATGAAAATTATTATTTCAGCAAATATGTTTTATATTAAGAGACCAAAGCCTTATGAGAATGATCAGGAATTTTGTTAGAATATAAAAAAATGATTCTAGTTCAAGTGAATGTTTTATGACGAAACGCCACACCATTCTATTAATTACTTGGTCTCTTTATAAATCACCAATCTTCTTGAACATTTCCTAAGGATTAATTTTACTCAAAAATTAGTACCGTAGGTGAAATTCAAAAAAACATTTAGTAATACCTACTTATTAGGATTTTTTCTCTTCAGGTTATACTATGTCTATCAGAACAATATACACAATTTTTAAAATATTGTATTTGTGATCGCATTGGTCAAGTTACAACATTTTTAAAAAATATTGTCTTTGTGGTCGCATTGGTCAAGTTACAACATGTTTAAAAATAATGTCTGTGTGGTCGCATTTGTCAAGTTACAACATTTTTAAAATATTGTATTTGTGATCGCATTGGTCAAGTTACAACATGTTTAAAAATAATGTCTTTGTGATCGCATTGGTCAAGTTACAACATTTTTAAAAAATAATGTCTTTGTGGTCGCATTTGTCAAGTTACAACATTTTAAAAAAATATTGTCTTTGTGGTCGCATTGGTCAAGTTACAACATGTTTAAAAATAATGTCTTTGTGGTCGCATTTGTCAAGTTACAACATTTTTAAAAAATATTGTCTTTGTGGTCGCATTGGTCAAGTTACAACATGTTTAAAAATAATGTCTTTGTGATCGCATTGGTCAAGTTACAACATTCGTAAAAATATTGCCTTGGTGATCGCATTGGTCAAGTTACAGCATGTTTAAAAATAGTGTCTTTGTGATCGCATTGGTCAAGTTACAACAAGTTTAAAAATAGTGTCTTTGTGATCGCATTGGTCAAGTTACAACATTCGTAAAAATATTGCCTTGGTGATCGCATTGGTCAGGTTACAACATTCGTAAAAATATTGCCTTGGTGATCGAATTGGTCAGGTTACAACATTCGTAAAAATATTGCCTTGGTGATCGCATAGGTCAGGATACAACATTCGTAAAAATATTGCCTTGGTGATCGAATTGGTCAAGTTACAACATTCGTAAAAATATTGCCTTGGTGATCGCATTGGTCAAGTTACAACATTCTTCCGATTTTAATGAAAATAGTCTACTAAGAAGCACCTTGAAATGCAGATTTCAAATATGCATGAGTCTTATAGGGTTGTAACTAAGCCAGCGACATGTCCCATAGTTACATGTTATGTCAATGCATCTTAGAGCAATGTATCTACCTTTATGGAACGAAATACAAGTGACTCTCAAAACTAGTCGCATGTGGCAATGTCTCATATACAAACTTGGTGATCAAGTTCCTTGACTTAAGGACGTTTGATACAGTTGTTTATGCGCATCATTTCTGCGCATACACTTTAAACGGGAATAGAGTCCGCGTTTGGCACTGGAATTGGGCAAAATGTTTGTCGTGATACTAACTAGGCTTAGTATAAATATGGATATTTTGGGGTAAAAAAAATTTCACTTAGCAAATAATATGAACACACGCGGTTACATTTTCATTCATTTTTTTATGAAATTAGAAATTATTACTTGGGTTACCTGTACCAATTTATAATAAGTGTTTGTATTGCCTGGGACTACATAGATCCCCTTTTACTGATATATAAGGAATGAATTCATGATATATTGACTAAAATTGTGAAAAATATTCAAGTGAGCGATTCAGGGCCCATCTGTGCCCCCTTGCTATATGAAATGCGACGTCACTGACAAATTGGGAAAAAGGGGAGATAATTCAGTCAAAATAGCACAAAGTGTAGCGTGAAAACCTTTGTTTTATTTTAATTTTTAGATAAAGTACACTTTAATCAACATCCTTAGCCAAGAATAAGTTATGACAAGAATAGAAATTATGAGAAAAACATATATGCAAAATGTACCAAATTTGCCTGTTTGGCGCCATTTTACCGCCATTATACCGCAATTTTTAATTGCAAAGAGACACAATTACGACGTAACTGCAGCTAAAATAATTCTTGTTACACGCCAATTTCTTCTAAGTTTATATTAACTATACTTTCATGTACATAATATGCAAATGTGAGTACTCTTCTGGTATTATAATATTTTTTACGCGCAGATATTGCGTCGTTTTTACACAATTTCACTAAGGTTGTTATGATATAGGGGGACAATAATGACGTCATAGCGCAAAAAGTATTCCCGTGCCCTATCTTTTTTATTTAATATTTGGATTGAGTACACTTTTATCAACAAAATTAGCAATAAAAATATATTGGTCATCGAGGTCATTTTTGAGCTACGGCCGATTTTGTGTATTTTGTTTTCTTTTTTAGTAGTCATTTTCGGGTATTTTGACAATTCTTTATTTGTCAAAAAATTGTGAATTGTCTTATCAATATCGAAAGTGTATAGGAATGTTTGAATAATATGTGTTTGTTCATACGAACCCATTAAAATACATTTAACAAGGAAAAATATCGATTTTAATGCCAAAATGAATACATTGCGAAATATCAGAAATTTTGGTCATTTTCTTGAAAAGTGATGTTGCAAAAGGGCCCATGACCCCTTAAATAGTTCTGTAAAATACTTATTTCACATATTGCTTCAGTATATATTAAACTATAATTGTGCCTATTTTTTGGTATCATTTAAAAAAAAATAACCCTATCAAACGTCCTTAAATTCCAACAAACTTTTAGATATTGCATAACTTAACTGTTGTACGTTTGTAGACGACAAAACTTCACTTTTTCCCTAGCATGTAAAAGTTGAAGTAGTGTACAATGCGCAAAGGAGAGTTTAATGAAGGGTTATCTGTTATTCTGTTGTAAGTTGTTCTGTCATTTAATGGTTAGAGTGTCGGTTCTTTTCGAATACACCTAGTATTTTCAACATATAGATAAGTTGTTTGTCGAAGAAGAAATACATGTAACGGTTGCTAATAATTTATTGAAAGCACAACTATTGAAACACTTCAGCCGACTTTTCAGATGTTTTTACTAGTTATTTCCATTCAGTTAATCCCGGGAAATGGTCTTGTAAACTCATGTACTCATGTACATATAATAATAAGTAGAATTCGAGCTATCAGATGACTAGTAATAAATAGAGGATATTTGTTGATTTTGGTGTAAGATCGAATTTTATTTCACCGAGTGATTACAGAAAATCAACATAAAATTTAATTTCCTGTGATCACGAGTGAAATAAAATTGATCTTACACCGAAAATCAACAAATTTTCTGTTTATTATATGCCTCGATTCCTCTTAAATATGTGCCGTAATTGGCTTAATTGGAAAGATCACGTCGAAATTAGAACGTCACGACGTGAGAATTCTGACGTCATGATGACGTAACGATATTTTAAAGCCTGGTGGCACCGTTGACGTTACGTTTCTATTTTTGCATGATACTGGAACCAGCTTCTAAAACAGTGAAAATAACAAATTGGTAATTTCACTGTTATTTTCACTGAAAAATCTCCATAATTCATTGAAAGCAAATACTAAACAAGAATACAACAATGCTAAAGAGAAATATGTATTTATTTAAGCCGATGTCTTGCTCGGGATCTGTTTGTCTGACTGTTGCGGGAGGTAGTTGGATCGGAATGTCGTCTGTTGTAACTGTTGAGTATGTCGTACTCTGCTGTTTCTGATGGATGCTGCATCCCCTGTCCGATTATTATTATTATTATATCCTGAGAACATCTGTTACCCCATTGGTTTAGGAACATTCCATACATAATGTTAATTAAGTACATAACATCGACTACAATGATAAATAATAAACATAAAATAAATATTTCACTATACATAAATGTTAATGGCTTTGCGATACAATTTTAAACCCTAATCAATTAACTGGCAATCCAAATACTGTAACCGCTATATTAGTTAAGAAATAAGGAATATTCGACCGTTTTTATCGTAGAATAATGTAAGGTCTTGACAGAAAGCCCTTGATACGTCGTCCCATTTAACATTTACTACACTACAGGGCATACAACACCCAAGGACACAACAGCGTACAAAAGGCACACGCAAACGGACAACCAAAGCAAAAAGGTCACTCACCACTAGTACGATTCTCAATGACAAGCATAAAAATGAAAAGAAAAAAACTAATCTGAACATCTACGAAAAACCCTACCAACTCTCGTCTGAATATATCAAATTATCAAATTACAGGAAACCAAACAACATCAAGACATATTATATGTAGCTGGGCAATACTTGTCATAGATATAATTGTTTATGTGCAGCTAGGTCTTACAGAAGGGAATTGGATAAATCACTTGCATGTCTAACTTGTTTGTATTCCAGGGGAAATCTGTCACTCATTTCTTTCACAACATTTCCTTTTTGTGTGCTAGGTCGCTTTTTAGCTTTTATTCTTCTTAAGTGTTCATGCACTCGTGTTCAGAAAAAACACTGTCAAATCAACACAATTTATTTCAGGACTCTTAGCCCGACAAAAACCCCAACCGGCACTCATTCTTCCGCGTCCCTCCATTATCCTATTGGGTTTGGTATTATCACCATTCAATACGCGCTTACGGTGTGTAGTTGTTATTACACAATTATAAATACGAGAGGACCAATGAGTGCCCGTTCGGTGTTGCCAAACTATTATGATCAATAACGACAACCACTTTGTATGATTCATACTGTATAATTCTAGCATTTGGTACTTCTATATAACCAATTGTTATGATAATATATTTCAAATATATACGTATAACAGACGGATTAATGTGTATTTTGGCAGATAAGGTCATGGCAGCGTAGAATTAAAACAAGTAATCACTCCGTATTTAAACACTACGGAGTTACACATATGACGCATGTATACAATGCGGAGAAAGATATTCTATTAATGAATTTACTTGGAGCGATCAGGGGCGACATTTTTGAAATCCGAAAACCCTTCCCATGTTGCACGGTAACTCTCATTATGTTGACGCCGCCTGGCGTATGAAGAATATACATGAATGCCGCATGGCATTCAAACGAACCATGGCCGCATGGCCTACCATTTTAACTATTATAAACGCCGCCTGGCGTGCAATAAAACCAGTCAGTCCGCAAAGTACCCGCCTGTACCCAAGTGAATAATCGCCGCATGGCGAGCAATAATCGGCGCATGCCGAGCAATATTCGCCGCATGGCGAGCAATAATCGGCGCATGCCGAGCAATATTCCAATACTAGTATTCGCCGCATGGCGAGCAAGAATCGGCGCATGGCGAGCAATATTCCAATACTAGTATTCGCCGCATGGCGAGCAATAATCGGCGCATGCCGAGCAATAAGTACGCTTGTACATAAATGAACCAGTGCAACAAATAAACCATCGCCGCTTGGCGAGCAAAGATCCTACTCAAAAGAAAGCTATTAAAGAGCGCCTAGTCAAAGCTATCTGGCCAGTTCTTTAATGCTTATTTAACCCAAGCCCGTAGATTGGTTTTAGAAGCTTATTACTCGCTGTTCACCCCACATTTTTCACTGTGGAATAAAGCGATTATAAGCATGCAATGTAGTCAATGTATAAAAGTTATTCTATCCACATTGATTAGACCCATGTACACCCCCGATCGCTCCTAAATTGAAGAATTTTCCGCTGCCAGACGGTTTGATTTAAAAATACTAAAAAATTGCGTACAGCAAGGTTTCACTTTCTTAAACAGACTTTCCAATATTGAACTTTACTTGTTAAATTTTTGCTTTTATTGACCCAGATATTAATATATTTGATTAGGTTCGTTTGTGAAACCTTACTGTATGCGACATCTTACATAAGAGAAACTTCAATTGCATAATACAAATATATTAACCCCGACAACGTATAACGCACTTGGTATATATTACACATAATGTCTTCCCGCATCTCTGAATTTCAGCGCCAGCACTTGCACACGTAAAAAGTTATAATTTTGTTAATGAAGAACTAACACTAGATTTAAACACTGTAGTAGATGGTCACAGAATAATCCTCGGATACTTGATATTGTTCCATGTCCTTCCGCACAGATTCTTGCTGAACTATAATGACTTTGTTCTGATGAACGTCAGACGTCCTGAATGGTATGTGTCCTCGCTTACCATTACTATATGTCGGAACTACGCCAGGACTTCTACCTGGATGACACAGTGCTGTCTTAGATTATATTCTACTCGGAGATGCCGCTATACCAAGTCCACACTATAAACCAGTCCACAATACTGTAACATATAAACATTAGAGGCAATATCATTCATACCAACATTCTATCCTTATTTCCATTAAAATGACGTGATAAGGGTGTGGTGGGCGGGGGTTTAGCTGAAGCGTTTGTTAGCAGAATGAGGCCGAAAACCCGGTTACAAGCGCTTATAAAGGGTGCCTGTATACGTCACAATAGTCTACATTGGATGAGCAGTATAAATTGTAACGGTCGCTTGGCCTGGTGTGTAGTGACGATAAAAACTACACTCATGAGTAATAATAATAAAGTAATACATAAAAACCCGTGCATGATCGAGCCGAAATAAAATGGATTGAATTTTGATTGAAATTAATCCTGATTATATTCCAACTGCACATTGGATATCGGTTCCAGGTCACCGTTTATGTCTGCTTCTTTGGAATTCGTAAAAACCGAAACATTCGCAGGAACCCTAATGAACAACATGTACTACGAGAGTTGTTAAACTTATATTTGAACAAAACTGAACATCGAAGTTTGCCATATTAACACAATTAAATCGATTTATTTCTATTGAGCCACGTCAGAAAATGTGTAAAGTGGTAACTACACTCATTTTGTTTCATATTTGCATTATTTTTCTAACCAAAATAAACCATCTTGTTTTTGTTTTTTTTGACGAATTGCCCCTATAGAAGCATAAAAAAGTGTTGGTATATTACGAATAACCTATGTCAGTGAAGACAATCAGTTATATTTGTCATGTAAAGAGTGATATGCGTTCATCTGCTTGTTTTGGCGAAATGGCACCAAATATCAAAAATCACCAAAACATGGTCGAAACCTGCAATCGCCATGTCCATTGGTTCTGTGATATCAAGAACAAATCCAATAACCCAAAGTTGGATGGCAGCGAAGTTGTAAATATCAGTAGTAACTTCCAATCGAATTATTTCGAAAATGTTAGATGCAGAATTTCAGTAGAATGCGATGTTCATTAGCTCAATGCCAGGCAAAACAAAGAGCGCAGACAAAGGTCTTTGAGACAGTATATGCTACTGTGGAACAGTCATTGGAAAATAATGTGTCGTTCCTGGGGAGTTTTATCTTAGAGGAAAATATTACATATACAGAATCTGCTATTTTAGAAAGGGTCATGATTATAGACACAAGTTGGAGTTAGTTAAGCTTGGTGTATTCGCGGCCGCTTTCATAACATGGTCTTGTGTTTGATATTTTGGAATAGCGGAACTCAAAATGATTGAAAAGGGGACACAAATGAACGTATATTTCATCTATGCAGAAGGTTAAATGTTTTTGTTCGACAAAAATGTGTCACGTCCTTTCCTGGTAACATGCCAAAGACAGGGGGTGTTTCTATGACTAAAATACGAAATGGACATTTTCCTGCGAAATGGACGAAATGGACGAAATGGGCGAAAAGGAGTTTCCAATATAATATATCGTCATTATCTACTGTTTTAATCACTTTAAATAATTATTTTTTATGTAGATACAATTATTAGATAATAATGAAGTTGATAAAGACAAAAAATGGAGCATATTATCAAATATGTTGAGATTAGATTGATATACGCTAGATAGAAATTGCATCTGCGAAAAGGAGATTTCATAGCTGATAGTGATATACATTAATTTCATAGTTTATATTTTGTCGTAAAATACTTTATGAAATTTGTGTGTATACGGCGAAAAAAAAGCTATAATTTATTTATTATTGTGTTAAGTGTAGAAAAAAAACTCCTACGAAAAGGAGATTTTCCCGTAGATTTTTCTACGAAATGGAGATTTCCTACCAAAAAAGAGCTAGATTTCCCTACGAAATGGAGTTGTGAAATCACTATATAGCCAATTTTGATAGAGTTTTAAGAACTTAAGTAAAATTATAATGTATGTCTATGATTTTAATGTGAGTAAAGTTAATGAACAAAAAAAGAAATAATAAAAAAATGTCGAGATTATATATTTATGCAGATCGATGGGGGGAATATTGTTCTCTACGAAAAGGAGATTTCATAGCTTATTATTTCCTGGTAAATTATTCGTAATAAAAACATTGACAAAATTTGGTCGTTGTACAGAGGTTGGCGAATATGGTGATGGTTACTTCTGTAACACAAGCTGTAGCTATAGAGAGGTTGGTTTTCAGAGTCGCTTTGAAGAAGTGGTACTGTAGTTGTATTTGGCAGTAATAATATATGTAGAAT
The DNA here is from genome assembly GCA_947247005.1 of Spisula solida. Classification (NCBI taxonomy): domain Eukaryota; kingdom Metazoa; phylum Mollusca; class Bivalvia; order Venerida; family Mactridae; genus Spisula; species Spisula solida. The sequence goes on along the minus strand of OX365960.1, from coordinate 21,875,585 downwards.
ATATATTTTTGTATACGTAAATTTTTGCATGGCTGGTATGGGATTTAAAATATTTTTTAATTGCTACTGCTCAGATTCTGTTTGTTTTCGGATAAACAATATCGTAGCTTAATCATTAAGGGCGCATCACAGTTAAATATTTTAGACAATCAACTTTGGGACATCATTACATTATCACATTGACACCCTTCGTAAGTGTGTTAATGAAAGGTGTTGATTGGTTGTATAATCCCTTTATCCACACAATGCGTTGTCCCGACAAAAACACCGTCTTTCTGTGATAAAGGAAAGTCATTGCTTTGGTGATATTGACAGTTTGTATATTAGTAATCAATTATGAATTCCTTAATCAAATGCAGTGTACTCAAATCTACAATATTCACTATTGCGTAACAAATGTAATCTACAATTCTGTAATTTATGAACATTGATATCACCTTAGAGAACATAACAGTTTTACTGTTGTAACTAGGTCATTCAGCGTAGGCATTCCGCCTTTTGTTTGCTGAATCTTTTCTATTCAGCTTTTAAGCAGTGGGACAGGGAATGTTTAATTTTCGTGGTCGGTAGTGTGTTGTGCACTTCTTCGTTTTAAGTTTTCTGACAGCTAAAACTAGGCATTATAGTCCTTTTGCTGTGGAAACTGGGTCATTCAGCTAGTTATATTTAATTTACTTTTCGACAGCTTGGACTTGGGCGGATCTGCGCTTGTTGAGTTGGGCATTGTGTCTTTATGTGTTTTATGTTTCCTGTGCTCGGTTGGTTAAGTTGGGCACTGTGTTTTGTGTGTTTTTAATGTTTTCTGTGCTCGGCTGGTAAAGTTGAGTGCTGCCTTCCCTGTCTGACTTAATATAATCTTTTATAAGAATTACGGTAACAAATGTTCGATCTAACACATAAACATACAAATGTTGTTTTCTGCATATAATTCACAATCAATATGAATAAGTTTCAAGCAGTTTGCTATACAATATGAAATATGCGTGTACAAAAGATGCGAACTCTCCATTGTTTAGGCCATAGAATTTCTGCATGGATATTAATAAAATTATGATAAACGTTAATACATATACAAAACTTTTCTTTCTTAACTTTATTACCAGAATCATCGATTACATATTGCATAAAGCTATACATATATGTATCTTTTCATACAATTGATTCCTTTAATGCATGTAATAACCAGCACAATGACTTGTTAAATCTTCTTTTAGTATCTATCTTCCAATCGCATCAGTCCTTTTCGCAAGGAAATCTTCTTTTCGAAGGCATTATTTATAAATTCTGTTTATTGCTATAATGAAACAAATTGACATTTATCAATAACATTGTAAATATATATTGTCATTATTTCTATAAAGACTGCGAAATCTCCTTTTCGTAGATGCAATTTCTACATTGATAAGTTTAATATATTTTAGAATTATATCTATTTTGTCTTTATTTACTTTATTATCATCTAATTCATAATAATAAAATATGGCATGCAATTCACAAGAAAATGACTGTAGATCTACATTGATCTCCTTTTCGTATGTCCTTTTTGCTGTGAAATCTCCTTTGATATACTCTTAAAATATATGTTACAATTATATATATTTTTTCCTTTATTTACTTTATTATGATCTAACTAATATATATTAATAAAAATACTCTTTATGGCACACAATTCACAAAAAAGTGACTATACTGTATACTGATTTTGCATCTCCGTTCCGTATGTATTCGCCGAGAAATCTTCTTTTCGTAGGCGCAATATTGATATAATCTCACTACCTCTTACAATTATATCTACTGTTTCCTTTATTTACTTCATTATCAATAGAAAAACACTTTTATGCCATGCAATTCACAATAAAAATGACTATATAATTAATTTTTATCTCCTTTTCGTATGTCCTTTTCGCCGGAAAATCTCCATTTCGTAGGCGCAAAATTTAAATTCCGTATTGCATACAATAAATAAATATTGACGTTTTATCAATAATATTTTGATGTTATGTTTACTGTCATATTATAAGTATATATTGACATTATTTTATCCTTTTATTGCAAATAGTTATGTATGTAATGCATGTATATCGGCTATTGAAATCTTCTTTTCGTAGATGCATTTCGACCTTGCGTATATCGATCTAATCTCAATATATTTGATAAAATGCTCCATTTTTTTATCAACTTGATTATCCTCTAATAATTGTATATTAATAAAAAATAATTATTTAAAGTGATTAAAACAGTAGAAAATGATGATATATTATGTTTGAAACTCCTATTCGTCCATTCGCAGGAAAATGTCCATTTCGTATTTTAGTCATACCGAAAGACAGGGTGTTTCCCCACTACTGAATTTCCTGTCACCCTACAAAACATGTCATTAAGTACCTTATTCGACTGGGGAGTATATTATACCCAAAGAGTGAATACCGAAGTCTCCTGATGAAGTATCAATAGAACTTAAATCTGGAGAATATTGAAATGTCGATTAGAGAAGCGAATTGTAAGCATCAGCACTTGGAGGATTTAGGTCTTAAAAATGCAAAATCAACACACTCGATACAATAGTTGATTCTGTTCTAAGGATAGCACATATATATAACATATACAATGGTTATTTATGTGCATCTGTTTTACCCAAAAAGCATTGAAACATGTGACTATGTATATGAAACAGGTATAAAGCAAAATATACAAGAAACACCAATTTGACTTGAAAATGGGCAATTTTAATTTGCCAGAACAATAATATATACATGTTATACATATCTGGGCGAAAACAGTATATCTCTTGATACATTACTTTACACTATTGAATAGACACACTTCGATGTGAAATTTATGCAAATACAGGATGTTCAGTTCTGTTCAAATATAAGTTGAACACCTCTCCAAGTATCGGAGTAAAACCAGCCAGGCTGAAAGAAGTGGGTCCATTTTTGGGAAGGTTCGTTGATTGACATTAATAAGGCTTTCATTTTATTGTTAGTACATTTGTAAGCATTTGCTGTTTAATCAAGAGAGAAATGTTATGTCAACTCACAGCTAGAAGCCTATAACTATTTTTCATTCATCTTTGCGCAGCACGAGTAGATGGCGCTTCGTTACTCTCACGAGAATACATACATAGCGAGGTTTCATTAATTCTAACTTGATGTATGTATAGCATTGGGTATATCAACCGGCCGTCGTGATACATAGCATTATAGTGTAGCTAAATAGAAGTTGAACTCGTGAAAAGTCCGGATGCGTATTGGTCGTCCTATCAGGTTTGTTAAAATGTTTTTACGGTACAATGACGAAATCACACTAACATTAATGAATACCACTTCAAGTGTGTCACTTTATAACACTTTATAAGACTGCGATTTATACAAAAAACAAAGAAGTAACTAATGATGTTTAATTTGCAATTTTTCAGCTAGGACATTATATGCCATGCATTGAAGAACGAAATGGCTAATTTAACAGATGAAACAATGGGCTTATCATTTCTGGACTCGGATCTCCCGGTAAGAATACATCTTTTGTTTGATGTTTACTTTTTTGTGAAATGTATTCTAAGTTTTTTTTTCTTTGAGGCAATTTCGCAATGTGGAATATGTAATACATAATTATGATCATATTGCAATACACGTTAAAAGATAAGATACATTTTTACGGCAACAACTCATTGGTTACTATTTCCTCGCCACGAATTAAGATTTTTTTCTTAGTGAAATCTTTCGGCCGCAATCTGCACATTTAATACAAAATCTAGTTATATCTTTTCAAAAGTATAAGTTTATATAGTTTAAGAAACACAGATGACAAAGTGATGACCCTGTAATTATTCGGATCATCTTTTCTTTTTCGTTCGCCCTTGTGAAGGGCCACAATGACTCCGCTTTTCATTTCTGACAGAATATGCGATGTCCGCAACATGTTCGTGAATAGAGTTTCAAGCACTATAGACATAATCTCTTTGCTGTGAATTAAATGTTCGTACACTCCATCAATGCCACCAGATTTAACACGAGGAAGTTTGGTGATGGCGTCCTGAATATCAGATTCTGTCACTGAAACTATCGCGTTTTATCCGGCTGCACCTTTAATACAAAATGTAGTTACAGTTATGAATAAAGATATATTGTCAATGTGAAGAAAAACATAATATAAAATTATTTATGTTATTGAGTTTCTTTTTGTGAATTGCCTGGACTACACTGCAACATTTAACAACAACAGATGCTGAACATATGCGCATTGTCAGGTTTTTGACATCAGGACCTTACTTGGGCAGTTCATTTTCAAGTTCTGTTATGTGTTGGGCATTGTGCCTTTTATGTTTTCTGTGATCGGCTTGTTAAGTTAAGTGCTGCCTTCCCTGTCCGACTAAACATTTTTTTTTTATATACGGCGACAAATGGATATAAAAGAACATAACTGATTTCTTTTTTATTTAATTTTTGCAATTTACGATGTAAATATATACATTGTATTCGTACAAAGAGATTCACATTAAAGTCCCATTTGGCCTTAAATGGCAATTTTCAAAAAGCAATAACTTGACAATCTATCTGCAGATTGATGCATTTTGAGCACTTTAGTAGAGTCCCAAAGGTTGAAAACACACTAAGATTTAAAACAACGAAATAAAGCATCCCGTTGGTTTGTAAACAAAATGACGAAAAGTAATCAATAAATGCATAATTTAAAGTCTAAGGGAGCAACTCTTGCAAAATTAGTATTTTGTCATCCATACATTTTACTAAATGTGATTTTGGCATACTATTTCGACAGATATAGCTGACATTATGTCGTCAATTATAGGTCATATGTGAAAAACATCCTAATTCTTTGTATTAAGTCTATTTACTGGATGATCAGAAAAAAAGTTTTGGAAGAGATAATGTGACTTTAAGAAAAGAATGAATTATGTAATACTATCACAGTAAGTTGTTTTTACCTCAATATCTAACCATATTTAACCTTCCATCAACGGGCTTGGTACTTGGTACTTCAAGAAAATATTTTTTATCTTTGCTAGTGATATATATACATCTACAAGTTGTGAATGCTCAACTCAAAATCTTCAATAAACCTATATACGTGCGAAGAAATGAAGTAACAGCTGCGAGGATTGTACACGCTTTTTAAGAGTTGCATTCATACTCATGAACTATCAATACTTGGCCTTTCTGAATAACCTGTTTAAGTTTAGCCAATTGTTTACAATATCTGTGAGTGGAAATACATTGTCTTACATGATACTAATTTTCATTGGTATAAATGCGTTGTCACAAGGAATATAGCAATATTCACCCGTCGTAACAGTGCCTTAACTTTAGGCTCGTTTAATAACATGTGAAATAGTTTAATATACATTGGTCGAGTCCATATGCCAAACGCCACCCCGTGTACCCCGATAAGACGTGCTAGCCTGAATACTGCTGTGTTAGCCTACCGCAAAAATTTCAACATTCAAGAGGTTAGGTAATTTGTGCGTGTTTCATTTATTTCGTGTCTACACCAGTAAAACGAAGAACGTGTACATGTGCAGTGGTTCTTCCTCGACACGAAGATGTGTTTTTTTCCATCTCAAACGTCACATTATATTTTAAACTTAATAAATGTGTCAAAAAGTCAGCAGTTTGGTCTTTAAAAAATAATTAAAAATACTTATAGACCGCGGAGAAAGCTCAAATTTCATTAATATGTAGTGAAATAATAGTAGCATATTTATTAGCAATGATGTATGCACTGGTATCATTATCTTTCTTGAAAATGACAAGTTTTCCGCGCTTGGTGGCATAAAATGGATAGTGCACGAGTTATATGGTGAAATTGTCTAGATACTGCCCGAGTCGTAGATGAATACTGCCCTTGTTGCTCACAGTTTTAATGTTTTAGGACTGAAAACAACATTTTCACGACACAATTTTCATACAACAATTCTAGTCTATCTATATTAAACATGTATTTAGTTTTAATTGCATTGATCTGCTGAATTTGATATATTAAATCCCCATATAATATACTGTCTAAATCCCGTGTACCATTTTCTTAGTTACACCACACATATACCAAGGTATCTTCGCATGGACGTATATATCTAATGCGTTCGTTCTTTGCTTTTTATTTCACAGAAGCGCTATTTGTGCGTTTTCCGTTTATGTTACGAGTGTTATTGTTATCAATTTACCATTTATTTAAAGAAAATCGGCATGTAAAGATACCTTTAACCATTCTTATAATTCAGAAAAATATGGCCTAGGTAATATAAACGTACACATACATATAGCAAAATTGTCAATAAGAGTACAAAGATCTTGTCTATATCAACCAATTACCGGTGTGGTGTAATGCAGTAACATTGATCCTGGTTACGCAACCTTTTTAGGGTTTGTTGCAATAGCTGAGCGGTCTAATAAGTTAGTACGTCGCTTGATCACAAGTGGTTTGCAGTTTGAACCTTACATTTTAAAATCACATAGACGCCCCGTTTCACGAATTAGTATCCAATAAGTACATGAGTTTTCAGTACTCTGAATTAACAAATATAAAGAAACCATTATCGTGGGTTAGATCGCAGCTTATCTGTTAAAGCGTTTATGAGAAAGTCGTATTTTTCCATTCCCAAAATTATTTAATGTTTGTCTTCCACTATACATCAAACTGGAATCCAGAAAACAAATGCCGCAAGGCTACTTTCAGTGTACTGCAGCTATTCAGTGGATTTTCGATAAGATAATGACAGATCGGACAGGAAATGCAGGACTAAACGGAAACAGCTGGGCACGAAACTCACTGTGGGTGCATGCAGGTAGGACACGCGCTTGGAGATATATAGGTCCGGGTTCAATTTCCGTCCGCGCCACTGCTCATTTTCTCGGAGCAAAATTAACCAATAATGTTCAACTCGACCAAGCTGTGAATTGGTACCTGTGAGAGTGGTGTTTGTTCATGTTCGATAGTCTTGGTCGTCGCATCTCGATGTTGTCTTCACACAAACCAGGAGAGAAGTAGTCTCCATATTAGGACTCGAGCGCAGGTTTCCTTAGGTAGCCCAATGCCTAGGGGAAGTTAAATGTCGAAGGGCAGCTTGATTGCTGAAGGAGGCCCTCGAAAAACTGGTAACTAAACGTAACATAACAGACAACAACAAAACACGCAACAAACGGGATTTATCCTTTCAATTATCCTCTTGTTGAACGCCTCGTGTCATCTCCGTTTGTATGAAATCTGCCATTTGCAAAAATGTCTAATTATGAGATAAATGTAACGTAAGTGCTATTATATAATTATCCATCATGTATTTCCACTGGGGTATACCGTAAACCGGATATTGCTAGTGAATGGGAGTAATGTTATTGATTTTCGCGACATTATAGTGTTCACTGGGATTAGTTCAGAGACGATAATTTCCAAATTACTGACTACTTTCTTCATCTCAACTAGGTTTTAATGTATTCGGATATTTTCATAACTTTATAGTACGCCATAGTATAACAGGTATTTTTCATAGAAGTGTTCAAATTACTCAGTTATTGTCCGCTGCTCACTCGCAACCTTTGCCCACAACACTTATAATGCGTTTGAACTGGGCATTCTAGTTATACTGAACTTTAATGTCTTAAGTCCAAATTTCAGAAAAAAATGATTGAACTTCAACAAAGATACACACCAAAATACAAATGTAGAAAAGTGCGTGTACAGCGTACTGATATTTACTACATACAGAGTATTGCACATTAGCTCACTCTTATTAAACTAGTAAATCAACCAAAAATAATACCAATTTAACATTATAACTATTTTTGTGAACCTCAGAAGAGTGAATTCGAATATTTGAGTGCTGGGTGTATTTTGAACAATACAAAAAGCGTCCATATCATAGTTAAAATAAGTATATCTCAAACTTGTGTACATATACAGTATTACATTTAAAATCTCGAGGGACCCACCTCAGAATTCGTCATTCCAGCATGTGGTATGTACATGTAGTTTTTACACTCTCCAATTTTCAACATAATTATATAGACAAAATAAGTAATATATCTGGTTATACCTAGCATTTACTAAATTTCCGTGAGCAATACTCCGTACACTGAACAGCAATACTCTGTACAACAGTGAGCAATACTAATGCAATACTAAAATTCTCAAAATGCACCGTTATTTATGACTCCGTTCCTGGTAAAACATTAACAACATATTATGCTTGATCACTGGGATGTTCTTTTGCTCGATTCAAATTGTGTAGCTTAACGAGGAATATAAACAAAATCATCTTTATTTGACAGACCGAGCATATGTTTTGCGTGAGGAATGATACGAGTTTGGTCTTTTAAATGCCCTTTTAAGCAGTCCCTGGTCGTTTGCCGGTAGAAAGTTTTGTATATAATTTACATTCAACACACACAGAAAGACAAAACAGCGTCTCTGAACCTACGCTGTCGTGCACTTGAAGGTTGCGAAAATGGATAATATTACTCACCTTACTAGCAATAGCCGGTGTACTGTATACCGCAGTGTTTCCGCATTCTTGTTGACGGAATAGGCCGGACACATGTATTCAATGTTTTTTTTATAATGTTATCAATAGCCATGCGAATAAATGTGTAGATGGTAGGCCGATAGGCATCGTTAAATCATGAGCGGGCTTGTTAATACTTCAAGACAACATACAGCGGGGCTTCTCTTTTACAATTTGGGAGAGCATTGTTAGTAGGGGTTATTATGTCTAGGGGACTAGTGGTTTCAAAATACACATATGGACCTACTCGCACGTAAAGTGACGTGGAAAGTAATTAACGAAACGTGATATATTGGGTTCGCATGAGCGGATCAAGCAGACGCTCTGTATAGAATGAACAATCTGGCTTCTCATGTCTTCAACTCTCATGGTGATAACAGGTAGCTCAATGCACTCTTTACTCGATTTATGTAATTGCTTGTAGATTCTACTCGTAGATTCTACTCGTAAGTAGACAGACTTACAGTACGATACTGGCACCTTTGATTTTACAGGTAACAATGATGCCGAACAATATTATTATATTATTATCTCCAGTAAGAACTATGTAGATTTCATCCCATGAAAATGTTAAATTATCTATTCCAGGTCTGCATTTATCCATGAAACAAGTATTAAAACAGACAACACAGGCAGTATAATAATTGTTTTACGGTGGACATGTGCAGTATCTACGGTATAACTCGTGCACTATCCATTTTATGCCATCAAGCGCGGAAAACCTGTCATTTTTTAGAAAGATACCGATGCCAGTGCAAACATCAATATGATGAAATATGCTACTATTATTTCACTATATGTTCATGAAATTTGAGCGTTCTCCGCGGTTTATAAGTATTTTTAATTATTTTTTAAAGACCAAACTGCTGACTTTTTGACACATTTATTAAGTTTAAAATATAATGTGACGTTTGAGATGGAAAAAAAACACATCTTCGTGTCGAGGAAGAACCACTGCACATGTACACGTTCTTCGTTTTACTGGTGTAGACACGAAATAAATGAAACACGCACAAAATACCTAATCTCTTGAATGTTGATTTTTTTGCGGTAGGCTAACACAGCAGTATTCAGGCTAGCACGTCTTATCGGGGTACACGGGGTGAACGCATTTGGAGCGGGAGATCTGACTTTGTTCAATGATAATAGACAGTTGGACAGGACAGGCAGCAATACATTTTAACAGCCGAGCTTAGAAAACATAAAAGAGTCGCCAGCTAGATAAATAATTGTTATCATGTGGCAACAGTCTGCTGTCTGACATGCAACTGTGCCAAGAAACTTGGTTTCTCAATAGTTACTAGTTAAGTTGTTGCCTCGAGAGGTAACATAATTAATAAATATATAGCGTGAGTTTATTACGAGGATATATTTCTCTACAGATGTAAGATGAATACGTCAAACTGTAGTCTTCCGATGAAACTTATTTACATTAGATCTGTCATGAATAGACAGTATGGAGCTAGCACTTTGTATACTGTACTATTAAGGTTTGTTATAGTTGGACAAACATAAATTGGCCGGGCTAAATTTAGCAATAGTAAATAAACACAGCAGTGACCTTCACATCTAATTAACCGCAACATTTGGTAGACATCACAATGGGGCAATCATTTCTCCAATAGCCTCAGTGGCTCTGTGGTAACGCGTCAGCCTATAGATGATTTACCAGGTATGCTATTTTTGAACGCAGGTTCGAATCCATTTATTGTCTTTTTTATCATATTTCTTTCTTTTTTCATTTTCTCAACACTTTTAAATTACAAAGTCTATAAAGAAAAGATTAAACGAACAAAAATGAAAAAAAAACTTAGTGAACAAAGTATTTTCTTTTAGAAATACCAGAATGAGTTGGATTCGAACTCGCGCATAATAAAAACATACCTTTGTTGCGACTAGACCTTGTGCTTTACTGACTGAGCTATTTCCTCGTTGGTTATTGTATTGTATTTAATACGCCTTATTAGTTTACCTCAGGTGCAAAAGATAAACAAGAATGTTTATGTTCTGGTACTATTTATAGCCCGGCCAATTTATCTTTGTCCGATTATAATAATGTGGATTATATTCCAATGTTGTTATTCCGCACACTACAGGGATATCTAGAACGACCTTCACTGTAATAACATTGCTCCATTCTTGCATGTGTGGCTAGAAATTTGTTGACTGTACTTTTCTTAAAGTGATTGTCTGGTTCGGCTGTTTCTGTTCAACGTTGCTTGTCCTGTTTGATTTGTTATTATGTTTTAACAAGGTCCCAGAGGTGCAAACATACATATTCATGCTATGCGTAGTTTTCATGCGGTGTTGTAATAAGTATTGCATGCACATACTGTTTGTATATTTGTTACGAAATTGACATCAGTCGAGATGACGGCGTCCTATAAAACCATTAAATGATAAGCCGCATATCATACATTTAGATGAGTCCTTGAGTAATGACGCAGGACATCCAAAAAAAGTATCATGACGTTAAGATAATGTGAGAGTGACGTTTTATTTTATGTGCACACAAAATAATACAACCATTGTCAGAACAGGTAAACAAACGTTGTCTTTTAGTAAGAACAAAAAGCCCGCTATTAAAACCGGGTCGCTGTAAAAACAGCTTCTAAACTAAAGTATTATATTATTAGCATTACAATGTGGACATGCGAACATTTGTTAATGGGTTACATCGACTGTATCCTAATGTGTATCTTCCAGTGGTGTGCATGGGTTCTTTTTTAGCATGCAAGCTAACTGATGCTCATGCACTTTGCCATTAAAACAATCACTATAACGAGTCAGTATATATACTTTGGCGTTAAAACAATCACTTTAACGAGTCAGTATATATACTTTGGCGTTAGAACAATGACTATAACGAGTCAGCCCATGCACTTGGCGTTAAAACAATCACTATAACGAGTCAGCCCATGCATTTTGGCATTAGAACAATAACTATAACTAGTTAGCCCATGCACTTGGCGTTAAAACAATGACTATAACGAGTCAGCCTATGCATTTTGGCATTAAAACTATAACTATAACGAGTCAGCCCATGCACTTGGCGCTAAACAATCGCTATAACGAGTCAGCCCATGCACTTGGCGGTAAAACAATCGCTATAACAAGTCAGCCCATGCACTTGGCGGTAATACAATACTTATATCGAGTCGGCCAATGCACTTGGCGGCGTTAGAACAATAACTATAAGGAGTCAGCACAAGCACTTTGGCGTTAGAATAATAACTATAACGAGTCAGCACAAGCACTTCGCGTTTAAACTATAACTATAACGAGTCACATATCAACATCACTTACAGTGGCGTCGTTCTATGAAAACATTTATACGTAATGCGTTTATCATATATTTACAAGATGGATTGGGTTGATTATTAATTCTATAAAACCGAATTGTACTACTACGAAAAATGGTAGGGACAGCCGTTTAAGCACCATACGACAGCCTTGCGATGCCTGCATATGTCGTGATGTATGTGATGATGTCTGTGATTTTGTCTGCGACTTGAATGATATTTTAATTTTTTTCAGGAGTAATACATCGTGGGCCCAACAATTGTTCGGATGATGTGACCCAGACATAAGACAATTGATGTATAATGTTGCAAGCTGCATTAAAATCTTACCGCAATGTTTCTATAACATTACCCCTGTCTGGACAATTTTCATTTGTTTCAAATATATTGGAGTGCCAGACATGCCAAACGATCTGACATTTCTCTCCTATTCAATTAACTTCTGACAAGTATGTTGCACAATCTATTCCCGACCATATCATTATGGTTTTGTTTATCAGGAAATATGAAATCAAATGTAACTATTATGCAGTGAAGCTCATAACCGCATTATCGCATCGGTTTATATCTTAAAACATATAACCAATAATACATTAACTAGATACTTTTATCATTGACAGCATTATGGTATCCGTTTAATATATTTTAAACGTATACCCAATAATACATTGAATAACTAATTTTGTAATTTAGGAAATAACAAAAATGTCTATCATTCTATAAACATATTTAATGACATGACAAGGGCGCAATATTCTACTTAAGTTTTAGCATTAGCCGAATAATGTTGTAAACTAATATTATGTTTCTAATCATCTACGGCTTTTACCCTTAATATTGTAATTTAATTACTTGATTATTCATTGGAATGGCATACTCTTATGACAAAAATGCACACAAACTTGTTCCTAAAAGCGTATAAATATTTTATTATTTGGAACCCCTCGGAATGGGTTCCTGCTATTAGGTCTATGCCTAGCCCGGGGATTATAACGTACGACAACACTTACGATAAGGAAAATGTATAATACTTATATGAGTGTTGAAAATAACATTTTGCTCATTGTTTGCCATCGGGTACTGTTAATGGAACATAAATGTAAATATTTAACACGCGGGCTGCCACGCTCTACACTTAGATTAATAAATGAGCTTACAATACACTAAATATCTCAACAATGAAAGTAAGACCCAATTAATATTTAGTATCAATGCAGCCTTAGTACTCATCCATATGGATGCTATCGAACAGATATAATATGAACCTGAAAAGAGTGAATTTCAATTTTTGAGTGTTGAGTGTATTATAAGTATTAGTTGTAATTACGGGCCTTGTATTTGCGATTTTCGATGAATGCAAAGTTCAAATTCTCTGAATTGCTCATGATAAAGTTTATTCCATTTTTTGTAATATTCTTTTTGAATTACCAACAAATGTACTACCTTTCGAAATAAAAAGACATAAATTGGTGTAGTTTTGGTTTTACAAATTTGTCAACAATTTTCAAAAACGCCATGCTTACAAAATGTACCAAATTCTAGCATTTGTAAAGTACTACATTATCATAAAACGTAGTAGTATAAGTTTTGTATCAACTTAATATTTGATTTAACCAATAACTTCTACCGGTATTAAACAATAACGTGCAATTATATTGTATTTTCCAGGTTGGTTCTATCTACAGCATGTGTATTCCAACGTTGTTCACTTCCGGCAACATTAGTAACACCAACCTCACGGTGGGAAACTGTAGTAGCTTATTCAACAACCACATATTTGTCGACGCATTGGTCCCAACTCTTGAAAAACCTCCAGTTCATAAGTTCGGCAAAGACTTCTTCTCTTATATAACACCGATTATACTTACTGTAGGTCTGATCGGGAATTCACTCTCCTTGGCTGTGTTCACTTCACATAAAATGCGCAAATTATCAGCCAGTACCTATTTGGCATCCTTGGCCATTGCAGACATATGTGCGCTGTTATTTTATGTGTTACCCGAATGGCTTCGGCGTGGCCTTGTCCATATAAACCCTGATATTGACACAAGCTTTATAGACAGGAATGGACCATGCCAAGTATCGCTTTATATGTCGTATGTTTCCCGAATCATGTCAACATGGATCATTGTTGTTTTCACGGTGGAACGTTTTACCGGTGTGTGTTATCCTCTCAAAGCATTTAAACGTAAGTCAAGAAGCATCCTAGTAGTTCTCCTAGCCGTGGCCCTTCTATTGGCCTTGTATAAACCAATTTTAAGCGGAGAGTACCGCATTCGAGGGCGAACAGCCTGTGGTCCGGATCCGGCGTTCCGTTTTGAATCTTTCATACTAGATTCCTTCTTCGCCTTGTTTATCACTCTGTTGCCGTTCATCATCATAACCGTGTTGAACATCTTGATAACACGCCAGCTCTTCCTTCGGAATAAACGTCCAAACGACTTGTTCGCTGAAGATATGAAAATTCGATTGGAATTTACTCTGATTCTTTTGGCTATCTCGTTTTTCTTTATCGCTTTCAATGTACCATATTTCGCAGTCTGGGCGCGAAGCTTTTTAAAATCAAGATTTGTGAAGCGCAACTCAAATGACGTCATGATACCCCAAAATATTGAACACTGGAATGGAGTACTGAACGTGACGAGAGTAATATTTTACATGAATTACTGTGTTAACTTCTTCCTCTACAACATCACCGGCGCGTACTTCAGAACAGAACTTGCAAGATTGCTAAGGTTACGACGGCGTAGAAAGCGCGTGTTTGGATCGTACATACGATGCAGCCGTATTGGGTCCACCTTCAGCTCCAACAGTACTCATTTCAGTCACATGACGTCATCAGCGACTTGTCACGCCACCTATGTTGCATAATTATGTAATGCCTCTATAAAGATGGTTCATGAACTATAACACAACCGAAGCCATAAACTTACATTGTAAGATAGTTATATCTGTCTCCTTGACGTGTACACCGATACCACTGAAAATGTTGTACTAAATGCGAATATAAGTGAATCTGCTAGCCTGACATTTCAAAGTAAAAAGAGGACGGCATCTGCAATTTCACGCGGACATGAGAAACACATAATAAAATGATATAAGACATTGATTGGTGAAAAGTTTCGTGGTCTTCCAATTCAACGTACACCGTACGTATGCGGCTGGTACTGCTGCTACGTCATAGGGGTTCTTGTTAAATTTGTTTAATTACGATAACAAACACCAAAACCACCACAACCTTAATATGATTGGATTACGATACAATTCCGATGGAAAACAAACACTCGGGTATCTTCATTTGTCTCGGGGCTTCTTATCTCCTCTAAATCCAAGTTTATATTCTCAGTAACTTTCATACCAATTTTATTATTACTGGCCAACTTGTTTGGTACACCATGTGGTTCGTGACATCATTTTCAAACAAATCAGCGAGAGCCGTATGTAAAGTACATAAGTATTATGTAAATATATTCCCTAGTAATGTGCTTGTCATTATAAATAATGTACAAGTAGATTCTAAAAATACGATATTTACAGCGAACTTCCGGACTGAATTAATGGACTATTTTTTCTTCTCGCTAAAATATTCTTAATTTATAGTGAGTCTGACACAGTCATTTCCGGACATTTTTTTAATATTTTACAAGATCATTTTAAACCCGATATTAATACTGATATATATGTCTGTAACAGAACAACTGTGACATCCACATTGCCAATAAATGTTTTTTTCTGTTTTTTCCGTAAGCCAAAGATATAAATCGTTTTAAAGTAACAAATGACATACTCACAGACCGAACAAGTTAACATTTTCTATTTTGTTGAAATCGGAATAAATCATAGTTCGAGAAAAAAAACAAATTTTACGTTTGGTAAAATGTCCTCGTTGCCATGTTCGCTGAATGGATTGTGTACGAGGGACTGACAAGTAACAAAAAAATTGTCATAAGGTCAATTTAGAATACTGACGAAGAAAACTTTTTATTTCTTAGCCAATATTGACGTAACGCCTTTGGTTTAGTACCGTTGTGAATTCAAGACACTCATTGACAAGTATAGTGTGGTACTGTAATGTATTTTGTTCGTGTGTAAAACAACTAACGACTATCAAAAAATACATCGAAACAAAATGGACCAGATGATTAGTCTATGTCTGATCAGTCTTGTGTAATAGACGCCTCCAGGGATGTACTAAATACGTCAGATATCATAACAGTTTTTGCATAGTTTTTGCTATCGGGACAATGGTTACTTCAGTGTAGTTATCATTTATAATTATTTCCATTTATGGTTAATTATACACATAATTGGAAGTCCACAGTGTGTCATTCATTGCGGAGTGAGTATATAAGCTTGCTTGAAATATCCATTTTTGGGGATGTGGATGGTTCGTTCTATGTCTGACTCTTGCGTGGATGGCCAGGATGGCGTTTCTGTGTGGCTTTGGATAGTCTGTGCGCTAAAGTATTTAGAAATGTTCATGTTAACTGCCAGGCAATTGGCTGAAATCTATTAACATACTGCTTTAAAATATCGGACAGATCGTCGCTTTGGCGCAAAAATATAGTAAGATAAATTTTGTGGCACGTAATGGAGGAGATATCAAATAAACATGGGTGACTTAAGACTGTTAGTACTATAATGGCTTAGTCGATCGAATACATAATAGTCTGGTGGATTTGGCTGAATACAATCGTATTGACATAAGACATGTTATATTACTGCGTTACCATGAATGTGAATTTCTTCTGTTTGTTGCAGAAGCACATTAGACACTTTTGGACTCAGGACTTCATGCGATTGCCAACTTTCTAGGCAAACCAAATAGTTATTGGCGCCATTTTGATACAAACACAGTCATGTTAGTAAGCATCGTAAAACTCGATCAAACATCAAAATCCATTCCGTTTTGGACAGGTTACGGTGTTCTGTGCCATTAACCACGACCGTATCCCCAATTACATGTCAGCATGCTGACAACTAAAAAAACAATAGTATTAACATGTGCCAGGCCCCAATCTCCCGAAGCATCTCAAGTAGACAACTCAACTCAAATTGAGACTTTGCTCAAGTCAAGAGTATAAATATGAGATCATTCGTAAGTTTAATGCTCAAAATATTTACTGTAATAAACTCAGAACAATGTATCTGTTTTGTGGTGCCAACTTTCAGAGTCTTGTCTCCCATGAAAATGATCTCAAACACACATGGCAGTATTTGAGATTTATCTCAACTCAGATTGAGATGCTTCGGGAGATCGGAGCCTGGTCATTTAACGAGATATGCAGAGTGTCTCATAATATGGTTAACGGATTTAAAAACGTGACACTTGGGTATATTTTAGGAAACAAATGCAGTTAAAATGAATTTGTATATTCGTAAAGGCTAATTCAATGCCATAATTTTGATACCACACTCAACAAATTCCACCAAGTATTAACTAAATTATCGCACGAATAAGACATTAGTCCAGAAAACAAAAGTAACATGTTTATCGGCGCATTGGTTTTATCGTTGAAGGTGACCAACCTGTATAACAGATCGATGTTTTATAGATGATTTATCTGTGTTCATGATAATTATATTTTTTCATTAAATATCCCATACTTTTTACGAAAGTTTTCATGAAATCTTGAAGTTAAGTGGTGGCAGTTATATGGATCCATACATAGTACTTTAACTGATACATATGGAGTCATATAACTGCCACCATATAAATTCACGACATTTTTACGTTTCGCGAAACTTTTCACGAAAGTCGATTATTTTCACCAAAACATCTGTACGTTTTGAGAAACATTTTTATGCTTTCATGAAAAACTTATTTAGCTTCGTGAAAGCATCATCTTTATGTGGTGTCAGTTCGGAGCACCAGCAAGCAGAATTTCGTGCTAAGATAATTTATCTGTCTTCATGATAAATATATTGTTTCATGAAATATCCCATAATTTTTACGAAAGTCTTCATGAAATCTTAAAGTTAAGTGGTGGCAGTTATATGGCTCCATAGATACATACTTTAAAGAGAATTAAATATACCGAAATATTAGTAGCTGCTGAGTTAAAGTGCGAAATTGGTAAATGTATAGCTTTCCTTTCGTGAGCATCATATTAATGCATCGTGCCAAACTATTTTCTGTTATATACGGCTACAAAAAACCATTACATTAGAAGTAAACACATGACAATTTGTCATACAGGAGATACTCGTCGAACGATGTGTATGTGTTTCAAAATTAATGTGAAATTCAACATTCAGTAAATGACTAAAACATGACAAAACATCATCATCACTTATAAGCTTGGTACTAACACATCGCGTACAACTTTTGATCTTCAATTGACGTCAAAACAATCGGAATAAAGTGGTTTCGGGAATTCGTTTATGGTGGCAAAAATGTGTTGTTATTCATTTTTGCTCGTTTAGAATGTATTGTTTGATACCTCATTTAGATGGTGTTACCCTATCAGTCATTTTCCAAACGGCCTTATGTGATCGCTATTATAATAGTGGTTTTTAAAGTACTAAAATAAAACTAGAAGTGCAAGCTAAGTTAAATACATTTTAATTAACCAACAACCATCATTAATTTAGAATTTAACATACAATCAAATACCTCTCTAACAAGATGCACAATACTTTATAAACGTAAGTCCTAACTTAATTCTATGAATTAACAATTTACCAAGTTAGAACAATTCCCACAATTAAACCAATCCCGGATTCCGTAATTAATAAAATAATATAATTTCAAGTAGCAGTCGCCAAAGTTAGAATAGTCATTAAATTAAATAAAAAACCCAAACCCTGAATACACCGGAGAGCGTAAAGTTACGCCTCCCGAAGATTCCAACATGCTAACCCAGGACTACTCTGCCCAGTTCTCTCCCTAACTGTTCTGATCCTGCTTAACATAGACACAGCTTAAATATCATATTTGCCGGATATGTCATGGCATCGAAACGTGGCCTTTAAAGCAAACAGTCACGTCAAATAGACAAGTTTGGAACCCTTCACATAAGATGTTCTAACCAATTAATAATGATAAGTAATATCCCTAGATATGACAAGTCACCTGACCTTAGTCTCGCCTGTAAGATACAAACAGTGTACCAGCTGTATACTGTATAGTATAATAATTTCCATTGAGATATATTTAAGAAATAAACTATTAAAAACCGTTATTGTTATACAATGGTTTGGAGTTCTGACGCGTAGGAATTAACCACGAAGGCCGTAAAGGGCCGATATACAACGACTTTGGAATATTTTATTTCGATTCTAACATGATTTAAACTCGGAATTATATACGAGAGCCAGTGTTATTTTGCGAGATCTATGTTGTTTACGTTACTTGTTTACCTGCATGACCACATAAAAACGACGCGACGTCACTTTCATTGTATACCGGCCGATATATGACGTTATGATTTGTTCTTTGTCTATAAAGGCAAAATCGCCATTCATGTTAGAAAGTGATTTGTATAGTGGAACCGGTGTTGATTTGGGTGAAACATTTCCAATGATCCGAATTTGCAACTGTGCCATAGCAGAAACTGTAATTAAAAAATATCCAGAAGTATAACATGAGCTCACAAATGTGTAATTGGGTCATCGACATTACTACATTGCTTCCGTGTTTATTCAATGTACTTGTTGTATATTGTTAGAATGTTCAAATCGTTATAATGTATAATCATTATGTAAATAAACTCATTGTAGATATAAAGTGTTCTTTCGCTGTGTTTTTGGCTGGTGTATATAGTGCAAATATTCCAACTAGTCACCTTCATTGCTATTGTATTCCTTTATATATTAGGAGATTCGGACATGTTTTAAACATGTGAAAACATCTATTTACTTTAAGTTTGGGAAACTTAATATGTTAGATATTGTACTGTAAACAGCTCATTCCCTACAGCATAGCGCCGTCCTAATAACAAAAAACATAGACACTACAAAAAATAATAATTACTAGTATAAACTAGTATAGAAATATTAAAGACATTTCAAAAGAACCTAGTTGGAACATTTGCTAAGTGTATTATATGAAGTCGGAACCCCGCCGGCAATTCTACGAATCATTTATTTAATTTTGTAGAATAAAAACAACTACAGTAATGGATACGACGCTCATGAAAGAGATAAAAGCGATAACAGTGTTGCTTATAACACAACTGAAAAATACTGTACCAATGTTTTTATTAATGTGAAATTTCAATTGACTGCACTGCTAAGAATAAACAACTTTTAAATAAATTGTTAGAAAGAACTGCCTGACTCTTTTTTCTTGTAGCGCATAGCATAGTGAACACAGTAAATACGTTTTATAAAATACACTGAACAAAACATCTTGACCGACACGTTGTCAAATGTGATTTCTTGGCAATCACCTTTGTGATCTACGTTTTGTCCGTTTGTCTGTCCATCCACATTTTTCATGTTTGTTTTAATAAATGGCAAACCATTAACGACATCAGCTTCAAACTTTAAACGTACGACAACAATACGCAAATTTAGTACAAGTTACAATAATGTTACATAATTGTATTAAATTATGTATTCTTAATTAGTCCCCTATTAGTTTCTATCCTCTTTGGCTTCGGTTTGGATGTGATGATAAACTGAACTATCATATGTAGGTAGCTGGAATTTCTTCACAGCTTGGTCCAAACTTTCTGTCGTGTTTCTTCCAGAATTGAAGAAGACTAATTTGGTGAATAGCATCTATTATTTGTTTGACTAGTGACACATACGTTGCTTTCCGTTCACAATCATCTATCTATTCAGCCGTCCAACATCAGCAAAATAATCTAGTTCGCGTAATTTATTTATTTATTAGTCAAGTGAAGTCAAGTACTCTTTTATTCCTTTACATTTCATCACACAACTAAACGATTCTGTACCACATGCACTTCTGCCTGGAGCGTAATATCAATATATCATTGACATAATTGGCACACATTCCAAGTAATTTCAATTCTCAACTGAATGTGCAAAAATTTTAATCTATAGATGTACGATCATCTCTTCACACCAAATACATCTGAACATATTAATTAAACATCATACGCAAGACAAATGTGATGAAATAACTAGGAAAAACTAGACGTGAAGAACAAGTGATTTACTTCGCCCAATTTCGATCATTTTATTCACTTGAACAAATAAAGAAAATAGCTTGCTTATAGACATAATACCGATAAAATGCATATTCAAAGAACACAAGAAGGGTTTTTGACACACATCGTATGTCTCCCACAAAAGGGTCATAACCTTATCATTTATCATTAACCTACTGTTCATAGGCTTGGTACTACATGACTGGATTGGTACCACACAAGTATGCTTCGTGTGAAGTTAAAAATAGAAAAACGACCAGTGGCTAAACAAATTACTGTTTCGTGACATTTATCCTCACATAGAGACGTCCTGGGGTGGTATTCAATATTGATCTTATTTAATTGAAGAATAAGTATAGCCAATTATATCGCCTGTTATTGACAAAGAGTTTAATATGGTGTGATCAGATTGCTTTATTTAGCTTGTCCTTATCCTGAAGTCAAGTAAGGTCAATATCGAGTACGAGCCCTGCACAAAATCATAACACTATTTGCTAAAGACATAAAGTAGTCTCGTAAACATTCGCATGCGTTGAAAAAAGATACCATGACAATGTACAATTCATGTTTAATCCGGTTAAAGTCTCATTAAGCCTCAAATGGCAATTTTCAAAAAACAATAACTTGGCAATCTATCTGCATAATGATGCATTTTGAGCACTTTAGTAGAGTCCCAAAGGTGGAAAACACAATAAGATTGAAGACAACGAAATAATGCCTCCAGTTGGTTTGTAAACAAAATTACGAAATTTAAACAATAAATGCATAATTTAAAGTCTGAGGGGAGCAACTCTTGCAAAATTAGTATTTTGTCATCCATACATTTTACTAATTGTGATTTTTGGCATAATATTTCGACAGATAAAGCCGACATTCTGTCGTCAATTATAGGTCATTGGTGAAAAACAATAATTATTTGTATTCAGTCTATGTACTGGATGACTTTAACTCCCATTTCTCTACAATTACTGTTCCATTATATACGGCGTTTCACCTAACAAGTTTTCCAGGGCCCGGTATTACAACCAATACTTACACTCGCCACTCACCACAAATATTGAAATTCACTCTTTTGAGGTTCATTGTGGTATTTGTTTAGAGCAAGACGTTGTAATACTGTTAAATTGGTACTAAATATTGTTTTTGGCTTACTTCCTAGTTTAATTTAGTTTATGTGTAAGTTATATTTGCAATTCATCAGTCTGAGTGCAGAGTGAGGCACTCGAACTCAATAATAACATCTATACCTCATAAATAGTACACAATGGCAAAGAAAATGTATTAAATGTTATTTTCAACATTCATATAATAGTTTTATACATTTTTCTCATCAAGATTTGCAATTTAAGACAAATACTAGCTCATTATGTTACATTTTCAATATTTGAGTGCTATATTTGAGTGCTGAGAGTAAGTATTGGTTGTAATACCGGGCCCTGGACTGCATCATGACCAGTACTTACTTACCCCACCATAAGGGTCCAGCAATGTCTCAGGATGTGGAGGAATGTCGACATTGGAGCCCAATTTTCATGGCAGGGTACATATCCAGCGCACTGATGAATTGACCTTGACCGCGACTAATGGACGTTTTAGTATGTGGCTTACAATGTAGTACATAAGTATTAAAGTAATTATTTGTCTCTTTATCTGATTAAAATGTTTAAAGTCACATTATCTCTCCCAAAACCTTTTTCCTGATCATCCAGTTAATAGACTTAATACAAAGAATTAGGATGTTTTTCACAAATGACATATAATTGACGACATAATATCAGCTATATCTGTCGAAATAGTACATGTATGCCAAAAATCACATTTAGTAAAATGTATGGATGACCAAATACTAATTTTGCAAGAGTTGCTTCCCTTAGACTTTAAATTATGCATTTATTGTTCACATTTCGATATTTTGTTTACAAACCAACTGGAGGCTTAATTTATTTGGTTGTCTTCAATCTTATTGTGTTTTCAACCTTTGGGTCACAACTAAAGTGCTCAAAATGCATCATTTTGCAGATCGGTTGCCAAGTTATTGCTTTTTGAAAATTGCCACGTAAGGCTTAGTGGGTCTTTTAACAAGTAATTGAGAATTGCAAGCAATACAGAAGTCCCCTACCGGTTTGAAGACATTGTCAATGTTTATGTTGCTATAGCAACCACAATTTTTGTCAGAATCAAAATATTTTTAGACATGCATAATCCCGTTATTGCCCCCTATCCACATATTAAGTTTCATAAACCTAGCTTGGAAACTGTTTGAGTTATGTCAGGATCCAGATTTTTTGACGGACGGACTGACTGACGGACTGACTGACGGAGGGCAAACCTATAGTCCCCTCCGGTCAAAAACCGGTAGGGGACTAAAAAACTATTATTTGAGTTTACATTGTTTGTATGCAAGTGACATACGCAATTTAAAAGCGAAGCGTACAAGACTGCTTATTACAATTTACCAACCAAGTGGGCGTTTCTTTGTATTTGGCAACGGATGGGCTCCGACGTGAACGTAGTTTTAATGGGGTTCAGTGTTAAAACAGTTCGAGATAAGGCTTCTGAGATGAACAAACGAAATCGGAAATGATGATATCGTGTATTGGTTATGATTCTATGAGAATTAATGAGATTCGAAGACGCCGACTTTTGTTCTTTTGTTATTGCGTTCGTTATCTGGATAGGAATCGTTTTATCATATCTTTACAATCTTCTAAATGGTATGAATAGATGACAAAAAAAACTTTGGTAAAAATTATGATGAATTACATTTGTAATTGCCATGCACTTGTTTATCTTGAACGCATTTAATACATTCATTTAATTGATCACTTAGCGTACAAAAAGTATTTGCACTGCAGTTGATTAATGGCTTTCACCAGAACATAGATTAATCATATATTATTAAACTTTTATTTTTATCCATTATGGAGAGCGCAACAATGTTCACCACTGTAAACCAACTTAATTTCGCGAATAAAAATATTCGCGTTTTTCCGATTGCCGGCATATTCGCGGCTACAAATGATCGCTTTTAAACATTTATCATAAAAAAAAGTTAAGTTACCAATTTTCTAGGGCTGCTTTCAGCAGTTCAGCCGTTCAGCCGTTCAGCCACCCTTTGACATTTAAACTTTCCCTGTTCATTGGGCTACCTATGGAAACCTACGTTCGAGTCTCCCTGGGGAG
Source organism: Spisula solida (assembly GCA_947247005.1). Classification (NCBI taxonomy): domain Eukaryota; kingdom Metazoa; phylum Mollusca; class Bivalvia; order Venerida; family Mactridae; genus Spisula; species Spisula solida. Next base: position 21,851,463 of record OX365960.1, on the reverse strand, counting down.
ACTATTTCTCTCCTGGTGGGTGTGCAGCCAACATCGATCTTCGGCGCCAAGGACTATCGAACATGTTCAGACACAGTCCTCACAGGTAGCAATTCACACTTTGGTCGAGTGGAGCATGTGGGTTATTCGTGCTCAGAGAAATTAAGCAGTGGTCCAGACGGGGGTTGAACCCGGGACCTCTCGATCCCGAAGCGCGCGCCCTACCTCTAGGCCACCGCTCCCCACGAGACATGTTCGTGTTTTTCAAGTTTAGAACATCTTCCCTGATATTTAATTTCGCGAATTCTTACCATTCGCGAATTCCGCGAACTTAAATCGCACGAATTTGTATGTTGGTTTACAGTATGGAAATTATTAATAGAATTTTGAATGTAAAAATACTAAATAACTGCAAAATGCTGATGCTTCGCATGTTTTTTTTAAAATGGCAGTGTGGTTGCTTATGGCATATACAAGCAACTATACCAAAATTACGCGAATGTTTGACAATTTTATTTTATTTTTGCATTACACAAACACGTGAGACAGTACCTTTAAGTGGCTACTCTATCATTTTAAGTTGTATGTGTAATACTGTGTATGTCCCACATTTGGCGCTCGATCATTCTTGATTTGTTTCAATGAATGTTCATACTCTCTAAAACTCTATTGGTCCTGATACGCGGATTAAATTGTTTTTGTCCCTGTTTGCTTTGAAATAATACCAATGCTACACTTACAAGACACAATCGGGGCGCCTCAGAAAGTTCTGTGAATAATGCCTCGGTCTGAGCACACACGCAAATCCTTACAATTTAAGCATTGTACATGTACAGAAAGTTCGAAGCCCTACATAAACGGTTGTTGCGCCATGGCTCGATCTCCCGAAGCATCTCAAGTAGATATCTCAACTCAATTTGAGATTTTGCTGAACTCAGAGTCTGGATATCAGATAAATATGAAGCTCGATACATGTATCTCGAAATTTTACTGAAATAAACTCAGAATACTAATGTTTCTGTAATGCTATAGCTATTTAGAGTACCATTTCACATGGAAACGAAAGGTGACAAATTTTGAGTTGAAATTGAGCTCCCATTGAGATGTTTCGGGAGATCGGGCCCAGGTCTCCCAAGCAAGAGATACACACTCTGAACGTATCATCCGTATCACAAAAAGGGCTATTTCAAGTAAATACTGTAGCGCACAGACACCCCCAAAGCCACACAGAAACGACGGCAGCACCTAGCCATCCACGCAAGAGTCAGACATAGAACGAACCAAACACATCCCCCAAAATTGGATATTTCAAGCAAGCCTATATACTCACTCCACAATAATTGACACACTGTGGACCTATAATTTCGTGCATAATTAACCATAAAGGGAGGTAATCACTATATGTTGCACCTTGTACCAGTTTTATGATTATAACTCCTATTTATTTCAGAAAAAAATGTCAAATTACATCAGTGTTTGCCATTGACATCTATTCAGTAATTTATGGTGTTTTCTAGATGTCATTTATTCTGACATTTACCCTCATGCTCTGTGCAAGGCAAACGGTAGATTGAACCATCCACATCCCCAAAATTGGATATTTCAAGCAAGCCTATATACTCACTCCCCAATGAAAGACACACTGGACTTCGAATTATGTGCATAATTAGCCATTAAGGGAGGCTTTATTTTCAATCACATATGAAATAACTGCACTCGAAATGTTTGCATGTTACAGTCGCAAGGGCGACCTCTGTCCCATTTCTTATGCGTTTGACTGAGACAGCCGTAACAAATAGATAGTGCGTGTCAATTCGATTTTATCCCTCTGTGTGTGTGTGTGTGTGTGCGTGCGTGCGTGCGTGCGTGCGTGCGTGCGTGCGTGCGTGCGTGCGTGCGTGCGTGCGTGCGTGCGTGCGTGCGTGCGTGCGTGCGTGCGTGCGTGCGTGCGTGCGTGCGTGCGTGCGTGCGTGCGTGCGTGCGTGCGTGCGTGCGTGCGTGCGTGCGTGCGTGCGTGCGTGCGTGAGTGTGTGTTACAAGGATTCCTGGCGCGCTTCCCTTGCTGTTTCCGATTACAATCCTTGGTTCTTTAACGCGTGCGGTGTATAGCACCGATACACTCATGAATTCCATCCAGTGCACATCTAGTTGGGAGGGGAATACAGAAAAGAGTTCCTGAAATTTCCTCTGCGTCGGCCGTGATTCGAACCAGAGGCTTTATAATTGGTATTTGAGAGCACGTAACCACATTTTAGCTGAAAATTCGAGTATGTGAATTACCAACAACATCCTATCTACAGCTGACTGAAAAAATCGGTCACAGTTGGAAATTCGTTGTCCTAGAAAATTGAATACCTAACTCATTACTGGCTGGCTATTGGACTCTAGCTCGAAATTAGCGTGGTTGTTGGAATACTGAACTCAATACTGGTTGGTTATTGACGTGCAGCTACGATTTTCCAACTTTTTGCCAACTTCTCGGAGCTAATTGAAGGTTATTGAGAAGCTGACAATCCAAGACTGACGCTATAAGCAAATTGAAATCGAATATAAGACTACGTAAAACGAATATATCACCATAAATACACTTAAGGGATTATTATTATAAGTCTTTCATGTTCAGTAATGGGATTTATATAGAGGATATTTATGTTTTTCGGTGTGAGATCGAATGTTATTTCACCGTGTGAGCAGCTGACGTAATATTTTCACGAGTGGCGTATCCACGAGTGAAAATTTAAGTCAGACGAAATAACATTCGATCTCACACCGAAAAACACAAATATTCTATTTATTGAATGCGTTATTTCAATATTTCTGAACCAATTAGCTACTAATTGAATTTTATTGCCCCGTATGGTGCCTCTTAATGCTGACGTGACGTCATTTTCAAAGCGCGCAAATAGATCACCACAAAACAGTCGATTTCCGACGTAATTTCCACTCATATTGTTCACTTATTTGTAGTTGAAGTAAACATGTTGACTTTGATTAGTGTAGTTCTGATGGAAGAAAACGACTTTTTCATTTTGTATACATACGCTATCTAGATATTCAAATACAGCAGCCACTGTAAGCAAGCTAACCGTTAATAATTTGAGTAATTAACTATTCCGAGTTCATGTTTGATTATGATCATGTATTAAGTTTTATTCAAAATACTTACTGCATATTTAAATTACTACCGATACAATACATCATTCATATTTGGCTGCATTGCTCCAGGGTGGCACAGTGGTCGAGTGGTAACGCAATTGACTACTGATCGAGAGGTCTCTGGTTCGAATCTCGGCCTGGGCACTTGGTCATTTCTGAAACGCTTTTCAGTGTTTCCCACCCAACTGGAGATGAACTGGTTGGAAACCCAGAGGTAGTCTCGCGTGTATCGGTGCTATACACCGGGCACGTTAAAGAACAAAGGAGTCTATTCGAAACGAGCTAGGGTAACGCACCCGGATTCCTTGTTTCACAACTCTGTCTCTCCGTTGATATAAGTCTGCCCTTGTCAGACAAGATAAATAAATATATAAATAAAAATAAAGACATTTGCGACAATGCAAATAAATCGAAGAAGAAGAAATTGGTGATTTTGTGAGCTATCAACTGAGAGTTCAGGGCAGACAGTATCATTTTGAGTTTAGACGTCAGTAGGCTTAAACATAAATTTGGGCGCTCCACGGGGATTTCAATGGTAAAACATGTAGTCCGTTTGAGTGAAATTATCGCCAGTGAAATTATCAGATTATAATTCACTGATATTCCTCGGAAAACCACTCGTTAGCATTAAATAAAATATTGTAGTTTTTTAGACAAGGCTAATACTTTTATGCGTGTTTTGTAACATCATCGATGTTACAACTGTGCTGAGTCCGTATTCACAACACTTCTTAGATATGGTTTTGTCGAAGAAAAACTAATTTGAGTTAGTTCCAATACTTATCTAGGTTCGCTGACAGACACCCCGTATTTTAGTACAAGTTGATTTATCCAAAGGCAACCTTATATACCATTTCCATAAAAAGTGCAAAATATTGTTTATACTTAGTAATTACAAAAATAATGGCATACATGGTTTCCTGAACGTTTAACGTTTCAATGTATTTTAATGAAATCTCAACGCTCTACTATCACAAAGAAAACTTGCACATATTTAGACAATTAAAGATACAAGTTTGTTCATGTTTAATAAGTGTAAGCCGGTTTTTTAAAAAAAATGTCAAAACTCTAAAATTGCCTTATTTTATCCGCGGCATCGATTCATTTTTGTTCACGTGTTAAAAATGTTTGCTCTTCTTGCGCTTATTTGAAACCATTGCACAGGACTTGTGTCTCAACCTTAACGTGTCTTTGTTAAACGATTTCATTGATGAACTCCGCCGGCAATTTTGTTTTTATGATGTTTTGGTTCATGCAAGATAGTGCAATGCCGCTTACTGCAAATATGGTGTTGGGTGGAATACACGATGCAGATGGTGACAGAGTTACTTTCATTAATAAACACTGTTTTGTGACATGGCGTGGCGTATCTACATCATTGTTGCTTCTTCCTGTTGAGTTGTCTGAAATCATCTCTAAAATGGACCCCCAAACAAGACACAGGAGGAAGGCCAAAAGAAACATGTAGAAGGACGATCAACAACGATATAAAGACTATGGGAAAGACATTGGGAGAAATAGAGACGATTGCAAAAGATAGAAGACAATGGAGAGACCTGGTTGCAGCCTTATGTGCCAGCGGGCACGAAAATGAGGTCTAAAATCACTAGTCCACAACACAGAGTCAACTGACTCACCTCACCTATGCTTCTCAGTAACATCTTGTTCAGCGATAAGTCATGAAGTTCAGTTTAGACACAATTATGTGCAAATGTAACAACAGTATAAAAGACCCAGTGCAGGAGGGTAAATGTCAGAATAAATGACATCTAGAAAACACCATAAATTAATGAATAGATGTCAATGACAAACACTGATTTGAGTAATTTGACATTTTTTTCTGAAAGAAACAGCAGTTATAATCTTAAACTTGATACAAGGTGCAACATTTAGAGATTACCTCCCTTAATGGTTAAATATGCACGAAATTAAAGTTCCACAGTCTGTCATTTATTGCTGAGTTAGTATATGGGCTTGCTTGAAATATCCATTTTTGTGGACATGGATAGTTCGTTCTATGTCTGAATGTTGCGCGGGTGACTAGGGGCTGGGGCCGTTTCTGTGTGGCTATGGATTGTCTGTGCGCTACCGTATTTATATATATGGTCTAAACACGCGCAATTTTTTTGTGGTTATAGAACACAGAAACTTTATAGATAGGGATTAAAACTGAAGACTTTCTTTCTGGACACCCTGTACATCTACTGTCAACCCCCTTAACGCGGAAATGTAAAGAATACCTACTGAACATGATATAGAAAGTTGTAGTACAGAACAAATGTATCACGCGATATTGCAATTTTATTAACTAGTTGTTGGATGTTTTATTCTTTCTTTCTAGATATTCAATACACGTGCTATAACTACCATAACGCCTGCGTTTGTTAGTTAAGTTATAGAAAGAGAACGCAGACGCGAGGTTGTCTTATTTTGACGAGGGCGTAGCCCGAGACAAAATAATCAACCGAGCGTTAAGTTTTCTTTGTAATTAATATCTTAGGCCAGTGATTGGCTATCACTTTGTAACCATAAGGCGTGTCTAAATGTATTACAATGCTGGCCGATTAAAATGTCCAATAAAAATCAATACTACGGTGTTGTGGGACTCCAGTACAACTCGACCAAGAAAATCGACAGAGGTCACGTTGACCGAAGTAAAGAACAATAGAATTGTATGTCTACAGTGCAGGATAATATTATCCTGCACTGTAGTAATTGCACTCATTCCTTTGAAAATTAAGACACACCCCATCAGTTATCATCGGATTTAGCCACACCGCCTCTGTTAACATCAATGTAAATTGCCGTAGCCATGATATAAGAAATAAAAATCTGTTCGCGTATTTTGTCGGTGAATAAAACATTGGCAGGAGTTCGGATGCGGAAAAATTAAATCACAAGTGCGTAGCATTATGCGTAGAATGTAACTGCGCGCATTCCATTTTCACCCATTTGACATTGAACATAATTCCACGCTGAAATTGAGTGGCTTATTAGCTGGTACAATTACCTCCCTCGTTAATGAAAACGACCTTCGTAATTTTCTGAAGGAAATAACACATTTTAAACATTGAAACAATTTTAATAACACGAGTATAGTGTATCTATTTCATGAAATGAATAATATAAATTAATTGATTATCAGAAGTTTTTATTAATCTAAAAATAGATGTTTCATAGCTGTAACACTGGATACTCGTGCAACTCGCGACCCGTTGGAGTTTTTACTATAAAGTTTACGTTCATTCATTCATAAATACGTCACGTGATACGGGGCGTAAATAGTAACAGCCAATTTGATACCATGTTTTATTGCGGTAACAATACATGCCCTGGTTTTCTCTATGTGTATATGGATTAATCCGCGGATCGTGTTAGAATATAATATAGTTTGTCCCTAAAGTAGGATTCCAATTAAGTGGCATTGCCTAGCCTAGCCTATTGTTACTTCTAATATTTCAACACTCAGTCGGTTGGTAGGAATGTTAGTATAATATAGTTTGTCCCTAAAGTAGGATTCCAATCAGGCGCCATTGTCTAGCCTATTGTAACTTCTAATATTTCAACACTCAGTTGGTTGGTAGGATTGTATACCACGACGCAAACAACGATGGTGACAATGAATGAAGTGTCCGCTGCTAAGATACCGATTGTGTCACGTGCCATATCTGCCCACGAGACGCCTCATCATCTAAACAGGGTGGCAGTGTTCATTTGTATCGACTGTTCTATTAAAGTCCCATTAAGTCTTAAATGGCATTTTTCAAAAAGCAATAACTTGGCATTCTATCTGCAGAATGATGCATTTTGAGCATTTTAGTTGAGTTCCAAAGGTGGAAAACACAATAAGAGTGAAGACAACGAAATAATGCCTCCCGTTGGTTTGTAAACAAAATAACGAAATGTAAACAATAAATGCATAATTTAAAGTCTAAGGGGAGCAACTCTTGCAAAATTAGTATTTTGTCATCCATACATTTTATTTCGATAGATATAGCTGACATTCTGTCGTCAATTATAGGTCATTGGTGAAAAACATCCTAATTCGTTGTATTAAGTCTATTTACTTTATGATCAGAAAAATGTTTTGGGAGAGATAATATGACTTTAATATGGTTATGTAAAATCATATATTTCCAAGCGTCAACATTTCGCAAATTTGTCATTCTGAAGTTGTTCTGGGGTTTAAGGTTCGCGACTTTTTAAGTCCATAAATATCTTCTCTTTCTTAGTTAGTTCGTGAACATTAATCCCGCGCCAAAAGATACGATTTCACAGTACTTGTTGACTTTTTTTATTTACATGTTATTTACACGCTACATAACCATTAACTATATTAGCGTAAAACAAACGAAATTAATCTTAAATAATAATCACGTCAATATAATGTTTTCGTTCCTAGTATGAATTGATAAAAAAGTATTATTGTCGAAATGTTTTGCTGTACGAACTTTACGTTTTATACAAATGGCAAAGCATACTTTGACAATAAGTAATACTAACGTCGGTGAAATTTAGATCTTAGTTCGGCGTCCTAAAAATAAATGAATGAATGTCGTGTCAAAACCATCTTTATCACCTTTGGGGAACTAAGGAAACTCGATTTAATTGAGAGAAAAAAAGAAAATTTGAGTGATTTCAAACTATCATACATCCATCATTTAGCAAGAAAAAGGAATTTGATATGGCATTATTATGTTCTTATAAACAATTTTGACAAGAGTGAGAAGCGCTCGACACCAGAACACTCTGCCACTGTGACAACATCTAGTGTGCTAAACAAAACAATGTTTGATTACAATACTATTGAGATTTAAAACGTGATAACATCTATGAAATGAAACGAGCACGCGGAATTCAATGAGGTTAAATTTGTATTCGGCGAGTTCTGAAATATGTCATTTAAAACACGGCAAAGATTTTATGAACCAAGCTTTACATTCAAAGAATTAGATTTTACTATTTTGTCTATTTTACTAAATCTATATGTAATAAGAAAACAATATCAATGTAAGTAGCTATGTTGTTTTAACGTTTTCCGTTACACTGTTATTAGTAAACACCGCGAGCTATATGACAACTCTTAAGGATGCTGGATCGGTTTAATGCGCATGCGTCATTTGTCATAGTAGGTTATGTGCCTTATAAATGTAAAAATGTGTCAAAATAATATAAAATAAATCAAATTTATTGAACAGTTTTGATAAGTATTATGCAATAAAATTAGAAAATACTAATCGGGATGACGGTTTCCATTCCGAGAAAAAAATTACATTACAAAATAAGTGGGTGGGGTGAAAAAATAAAAATATTGCTATTAATGCCAAATGACTTTTTTGGGAGTCAGGTTCGTTTGGTAATGTTTGTTTATTGTGTATTGATGTGTTTTCGCGATATTTACATGTTCAATAAATTTTATTTTAAGCGTTTTCATTGATTTTCTCAGCATTTTAGCCACATTTAACCAAAATTAAAACAAAAATTGCGAAAAAGAAACCTCGGTGACATATATTTTTTATTTCATAATTTTGAAGATCTATGTCACTAGAGTTATTTAACACAATATTAAAAAAAGTTTAAGGTGGGAAAAAAAGTTATTAGGATTTTACCTGGGTGCTATTTTGCTGCATTAAATATAAAGTGGGTGGGGTAAAAGGGCAATATATATTAGACCAAAATTAAATATACAATTTTTGGTATCTTGATCATGTATAACAATGTGTACCCAAACTATATTGAAAAATATTTTATTATTTAGATCACAGACATCAAATTAAAATGTTAAATTTGAACACCATCACCAATTTACCAATTTCCATGGAATTATAAAAATAATTCATACACACTTCAATTAGGGCTGATTACCCGAAAAACGAGTTCCGTGACCTAGTGTTTTTTCATCATATTTTGTGTCAGTATAGATTTCTTTACTTCCTGGCAAAATTTGAGCAAATTCTGAAGGTGGGATCCTAAGCGCTCCAACATCCTTAAATAAGGTAATATAAAGTCGGACCGGGAAGGCTGCACTCAACTTAACCATCCGAGCGCAGAACACATACAAAAATATCGCATACCACAAATACAGCGCAGAATGGACAATACATTACCGAACGAAACAATGATCTGCCTAAGTCCTAGCAATAAAAAAATGACCTAGTTCAACCCATGAAACGGCTGAAATACCTGTTTTAGCTGTCTGAAGTCATAAATAATTAAAGAATAACATTCATAAAATACCGGAAGCCATAGTTTCAGCTACAAGACCTAGTTTCAGCGATAAATAAAGCTGAAAGCCTCAGCCGAATGACTAAGTTAAACACGAATATGAATGTTGGTGCCGCATATGCGAGAAATGGATAGAATGAAGACGAGACAATGCTAGAACATTGTAAACAGATGAATGTAATTCAACCACGAGAGCCGTAACATATCTTTTTTCACACCTTCTTAAAAGAAGTAAAAAATCCTACAAGTTTAGTTTTTCAATTAAACATGAGTTTCGTGACATTTCATTGTTATCACATTATCATTACAGACATGCCGCCGACGAAATAGAAGGCATCTATACAGATCGCAGACTGTTGAACGTTGCTCAAACGGCTGCCCCACTCATCTAGAATGAATATAGAAAGTAGAAAATTGGAAAATCGCAATTAAAATACAGAAATAGTCGACATGTGGAGAAATTGTGTAACAACGTTACGTTCCTCTTGCAGAGTTAGTATCTTATATGATGGTCGAAGGATGGTCCTACGGGATAGCAGACAGGGGCACGGCTAATCAATGTGACTAAGTCTTTATCACACACTCATGCACTTTTCTACTGTCCATATATTTTCGTAATACAGTTTGTATTAATTGTATAAACAAAGATAATATTAAGACGAACATAGGAGGCAGCACTCAACTTAACCAGCCGAGCACAGAAAACATCAACAACATACAAGGCAAAATACCCAACACACAACGTAACGAGAACATTATCAGCCCAAGTTCCAGCTGTTAAAAAGCTGAATGAACTAGTTTCCACAATACAAAGCTGAATGACCTCGTTTCAACAGTTAAACGGCTTAACTACCAAGAACTAGACTAAGTGTTTAGTAGGCGAAGTCAAATTAAATGTCTTGACTATCTTACTTGTCTTGTTTTTGTCGAGTACATTTGTATGTGATATAAATAGAATATTGAATTAAATTCTTAATGTAATTTCTCAGGGAAATCTTAAAAGTGAGCTTAAGTCAGGGAATGCGTTAATTATGTCTGTCAACACACCGTACAACCCGCTGTGTGTAAGGCAGTTATGTATGTTGAAGGCAGAGACACAGGCGTTTTACGCCACTAGAGTGGGGTAAGTATTTGTTATTTTATATGTGTTTTGCGTTGCTTTTGAAAGTGATCACTTACATATATCGTTCAAGCGATGAATGAACAATACGTATATACAATTTATGTGCCCACAAATGCCATATTATTCGAGTAAACAGGGTTTAGGTATGCGATGTTTGCCAAAATGTCGAAACTTTCGCCTTTGACATTGAATTCTCAACTTAATTCGTGGTTTGGAACAATTCTAAAACATTGAATACAAACCTCAATCCTTCCTCAATATATCTGTCGTTTCCGTTTTGGAAAATGTGCATTTTCTGTGAAGATACAGAGGTCTAAATTGAACGAGGTACAAAAAAAATGCTAACGAAATAGGCAGTTCTGTTTTTCGAATGATAACGACAAAGGCAGAGCATTAAATATTAATGCTAACGCAGAGGCAGAGATAAGAGACTTATGCTAACGACAAAGGCAGAAATTCTATTGACTTGACAGGGCCATAAAACCCCTTTGTACGATTTGTATGTTATAAATATAACACAGATTCATGTTAGGCTGTATTCCAAAGTCCATTTCACCAAGAAGAGTGTTTAGTGGTTATTTTCGTCCAGTTGATTAACGGAATATATTACATACATGGGTGATCGCTGACGCTGGCAGTTGTCGGTTGTGAGTGGCATTTTATGCCTGTTAATAATGAGTGCATGGCTTTTTGGGGCGTAAGCGTAAGGCAATGTCTTAGAGTTTAGAAACGAATGGTTCTCGTAGTATCGATAATATAAGTAAAATGTTAACATAATGACGGTGATATTTGCATTTTTTTGGGAGGCGCAATACGTCATACAAGTTGAATTTTACAGTCTCCTATTCATTGAAGTCATACAATGACCAGAAATCAAAGGTTGTTGCTCTGTCGAGGAGGTTGTAGGCCTACTTTACATCTTATTCGTGCTGGAGCTTTTATTCTCTAACTAAGTACATGTCCATGCACGTCTGCATATTTAATAAATGTAGATCTATGACAGTTAGGTATAAGTACAGCACTTGTTTGTCAGCAGTTTACATGAACTGTAAGTCATCGACACTGGAATTTTTACGTGACACTCTATTAAACTGCTTTATGTAATATAGATAGAGGATATTTGTTTGTTTTGATTGAATATGGTTTATATCTCATCGTGTAGTGATAAAATTCAATATTTTCAAGAGCGCGTAGCGCGAGTGACAATATTGAAAAATTTTCACTAGGCCTACAAGATGAGATATTAACCATATTCAATCAAAACAAACAAAAATATTCTATTTATTTAATGCTTATCTGGTGTCAAAACTGGTACTATTTATGCGAAATTAGAATCTACCACTGTGGTTAGGCTGCGTATGAATATGTTATTCCATTCATATTTTTCAATTCAAAATCAGCCATCTTTGCTTATGGTGAATAGGTGAAAACAACTTTTTTGAGAATTTTGCATCAAATCATACACCAATTTGTAGGAAATGTTCTAACTGAGAATAAAAAAACCCGCATAACATAAAAAAGTTACAGAGTTACAGACAGTTTAGTGTTGAGTTTTTGGTAAAATTAAAGTAGGCCCTGTGAGGGGGCGGAGCTTATATCCGAGGTCCCGTGTATGATGCTTTACATCGGCACGTAAAATAACCAGGGATGCTTCTGGAACTGGAGCATCTTCTGTATCATGCACTATCCCCCAAACACTAAAGTGACTAACCTCTTCTGGGGGGCTCGCCCATATGGATTATCCGCTGGCGAGGATAAATAAAAGCAAATAAATAAACGTAGTTGGTTAGGTTAGATTAATCAGACGGAAGTATCCGATGTAACACGTATCTGGGTTATTTGGACTAATGCATTTAAACATACACCGGAATAAACATCGATCTGCATCCAAACTGCTGAAAAATACTAGAAGTTATCTGGCCGCAGAAAACTATTTGACTTGTACTTCCTGCGTGCATTCATTCCAATCGTGAAAGCTCGGACATTTCCGTTTGTCTCCGGTAAATATTTCATTGCATAGGCCGAGGTGATCAGAATGGTATTTTGGCGCTTTGATTTTATATGAAATGTTATTGATAACAACTACATTTGTACATCGTAAATCTAATTATACATAAAGAAACTTGCGCGTACAAACAAAACAGTGCATTAAGTTCCCTGTCAAGTAATTTGAATTTCTGCATTTGGAACTTACGTATTCTATAGAATGCTAAAACTATTCGTTTCTTAACTTCATGATAACTTCATGATAACAAATCCCCCCCCAACACAAGTTCGTCATTTACAGACATAAAGGGTCACTCACAACCGACAATTGCCAGCGTCAGCGATCACCTGGTATGTAATATATTCCGTTTATCAACTTGATGAAAATAACCACTAAACACTCGTGATTCTTGGTGAAATGGACTTTGGAATACAGCCTAGCATGAATCTGGGTTATATTTATAACATACAAATCGTACAAAGGGGTTTTATGGCCCTGTCAAGTCAATAGAATGTCTTCCTTTGTCGTTAGCATAAGTGTCTTATCTCTGCCTCTGCGTTAGCATTAATATTTAACGCTCTGCCTTTGTCGTTATCGTTCGAAAAACAGAACTGCCTATTTCGTTAGCATTTTTTGTACCTCGTTCAATTTAGACCTCTGTATCTTCACAGAAAATGCACATTTTTCAAAACGGAAACGACAGATGTATTGAGGAAGGATTGAAGTTTGTTTTCAATGTTTTAGAATTGTTCCAAACCACGAATTAAGTTGAGAATTCAATGTCAAAGGCGAAAGTTTCGACATTTTGGCAAACATCGCATACCTAAACCCTGTTTACTCGAATAATATGGCATTTGTGGGCACATAAATTGTATATACTTATTGTTCTTTCATCGCGTGAACGATATATGTAAGTGATCACTTTCAAAAGCAACCCAAAACACATATAAAATAACAAATACTTACCCCACTCTAGTGGCGTAAAACGCGCATGTCTCTGCCTTCAACATACATAACTGCCTTACACACAGCGGGTTGTACGGTGTGGTCAATAAAGGTCAATTCCTATGAAGAAAATATCAAAGCTTATGCTCGCTCCGGACAAGCTTTAATTATATAAACGTATGTGAATCATCAGTCCTTAAAGGTGCTGCCTCACAGACCGGACGAACATGTTTGTATGACGTAATTGTCCTACCTAACCAAGTATTTATATAATAGGAAGTCACTGGTGGTTGCTTTATGAAAGATTTATGGCATCTAAGCAATTTGAATCACACTTGATATTTGGCACTCAGTATTGTTCTGTTTAAAAATATCGCAGAATTTCCTTTCATAATGTTCTGTGAATTATGTAATTCACACATGATCAAACTGTAACTTCAACAAACTAAAGCTGAAACATCTGTGAGGCATTCGGTTCGTTTCGCAATTCGTTTTCATCGAATGGAAACAAATATAGGCAATTTAAGTGATAGTAGTGCTAAGTCTATAGGGTATTTAAAATACCCTATATAATTTTGGGTGTAAAAATGCTAAATTACTACAAAATGCTGATGTTTCCCAAGTTATTTTTTATGTCAATGTGGTTGATTGTGGCATATACAGGAATCTATACCAAAATTACATGAATATTTGACAATTTAATTTTATTTTTGCAATACACCAATACGTGAGGCAGTCCATTTAAACTGTTAAACTTATAAAGCTAATATAGCTTCCGTTTCTCTTTTTTATTATCATATTTTACCCATTCAAATGATGCTTTGGTGTTCGATCACTTTAAATGTGTAAACATCTTCTCTGTGATCAAAGAAAAAATCTGGGAAAGTCATGAAATTTTGTGTCAAAATAGGAAACGCTAATATTGGTCGATCTTTAGACGTACATGTTTCCTCGTCATTAATGAGGTCTGACATACTTCAGGGTATATTATACTGAAGCAACGACAACGACCATCACTCATCTCATTTACGGGTATCATACACTCATTTGTGCCCCCCGTGTACCCGGGTGAGACGTGTTAATCTGGCATCTAAAGTGTTAGACTGCAGTAAAAATGACAACAAACCAAATGTTAAGTACGTTGTGTTTGTTACATTTAGTTCGTGGCTATAACAGAAAAACGACAAATATGTATGGGTACAGTAATTTGTTCTCGACACTGAGGAGTAATTGATTCCGACAACAGACGTCACAACATATTTCAAACTGGAAATCTATGTAAAAAATCCACAATTAAATCAATAAACAATAATTAAAACTACTTACATAACACGGAGAAAACATTAGTTTATATGTAGTGAAATAATAGTTATCGTTAATGAAGAGGGGGTGGGGGGCACAGAGAAAGGCATAGTTACCGAGTCTTATATTATCAATTTGATACACCATGGATAAGAATTTCTACTAGACCAAGTATAAGATAATTCCATGTTTCGTCACAATTTTCAAGACAGTCACTGCTATTCCGAACGTAATCATTGTAAAGTGTGTTATACTTCAAATATGTCACACTGTAATTTGTGTGGTAGACAAACAGTATTATATCATCTTGTGATAGCCCTCTGGTGTGTAGTAGGAACACTATAATTTAGACTAATGATGTGCTGTTTGTATTTTGCTGTATGACGAGAGGATAAGCCGAATCCGAGTATACTTCAGAATGTTATGTACGGGTAAAAAAGTCTCACCGTTCTTCAGTGTAGTTATCATTTTATAATTACCTCCCTTTATGGCTAACTATGCACAGAATTCGAAGTCCACAGTGTGTCATTAATTGCGGAGTGAGTAGATAGGCTTGCTTGAATATCCTTTTTCGGGTATGTGGATGGTTCGTTCTATGTCTGACTCTTGCGTGGATGGCTGGGCGCTGTCGTCGTTTCTGTGTGGTACATGCATGAAACACTTTCAAACGAATCCTGGATGAAATCTGCATTGGCAGGTTTAAACCAGTTTTAATATACTACGCCTGTAGAACTTGTCACTTTTAATGGCTGAATTCTTACAAAACGTCGGGCAACACGTTCATTTTGATGCTATAATAGTCTGGGATGTAACCGTCATATGATCCGTGTATAATTAACGTGCCAAATAAATAGATTACTTAACTGTCTAGGAGCGTCGCAGCAATTACTAGTATATTGTATGTTATTTTCCAAGTTTCACAAAATGCCAGTAGCGACGCAAACGTTTCCACAGTATTTACTATCATGCTGTCAAATATGTTGCCAATTGATTTGTAACTGCTGTATTTATGACTTGGACTTGTTTGTAATAATAGTATAAATGAACTCTCATCCATCAACTCTGATAAGTTTACTACTGAATGACTATTGTGGTCGTTTTGGCAACCGACTCAAATCTTTGAAGTAAAACATCACATTTTCTGTCCAAGTCTTTAGTCAGCGTTTTATGTCGTCTAACATTTTCAGTGTGTCTATTTTGTTTGGCTGTTTGTATTCTTTTATATATAATCATTATTGAATCTAGCGCGCATGGGACACTAGTCTGTCTATACCCTATGTTTAATTAAAGTAGACAACTTTTAAGCCAAAAATAAAATCTAGCTAAAATTGAAAATGAAATTATGATAATTGATTTAAAAAATATATTATCTAGTCGGGTAGCCAGACTAATGGGACGAATACTATACAGTATGTATATACTAAATCTAGGTTACGAAGTTAAATACACTATGCAACTGTACCAACTAGACCCCGTGTCCTTATTACATTTGTGTCCATTGCGTTTGCTCAGTGTAGTTCACCAAGATCATAACAGCATGTATCGACTGCATGATATATTGCAATAAACAATTTCAAATTCCGTTTTTATAATAAACATGTCATTTAAATATTGTCCTCCTTACTTTGTAAACAATTATAGTGTGAAATTAACTGCCTAATTTGAATAAATATTATCTTAAATGAAAACAAGGTGGATTTAACTTAAACAAAAACTAAGCCATAATCAAAATATCCGTATTCAGTTGGTACAAATAAACTTACACTGAAGCGGTTAACTTAAGGTTATTAAGGCATGATTAGACGACACAACTATTCTTCAAACCCATCGACTGTGACTCTTATTTATTTACTGTTCCTTAGCTCACTCTCAATATCTTTTGTTCTATTGAATTTGTCAATTTTATTGTTAGCTACATTTTTTGTAAATGTTCATTTTCTATGTTTGCTTATGTCAATGAAAAAAAGAAATGTGTTACATTTTCAAACATTTGGAGTAGCTACACGGTATCTATGTATGTATTTTTATGATATAATAATTATTACTGCTGTTGAAATAATTTTAAATTATTGAGATTTTGTAACATAACTTAGAAGTGTTGATATCGTTACGAATACACTATTCATTGAACTAGAAGAGGTTTAAAGTTGATAATTTGATTTATTTAGATGACCCCCAATAAATGCGGGATTCGAACCCTTGAACATTTTATAATTTCTTCTATGCTATTTGCGCAGGTATCAATATTTAACTTAATTGTTTGGTTCTTTGCATAAGAAAGGTATATCTGAAACATTAGATGACCCCGAACCAATATGGGATTTGAACCATTGAACCGGCGTTATAGCAAAGATGAAATTATAAAACGTATTAATGTTTCTCTAACATGGTTCCTAGCAGTAAAAAGGGAAAACTGACATCTCCTTTCTATTTCCTGCCTTTATTATTATATTAATTATATAATTTTTATTATTATCTTGCCTTCGTGGTGATGTATACCACCGGTATTAAGGTATCAAGAGTGATTGATAAAAGTTGTAAAAGGTGTTTCACGATCAACCTAGAATCGAGACCTCCTGCTTTCTTAGCGGACGCTATGACGTTGCGCAAGCTGTTTGTACTCACGAAACGTCAAGTTTTTTGACGTTATTTCGGCTTTATTGGAAAATTTTCACGATACCGATGCGGATTGGATATTTGAAGAATCTGAATACAGTCAGGACTCGATATAACGACATCCGATACACCGACACATTCATTATACTGACATTATGTTTGGGGACAAAAGTATTAAAATGCTCTTTGTATCAATTCAGTATACTGACGTATTCGTTACAACGACATTTTTCTTGGAAACGAACAGCGTCGTTGTATCGAGTTCTGATTGTATTCACATTAATATTAACGCGACGCACAGTCACTGGTAACCAATGTGCAGGAAATGGTCTAACATCCGACATTTTATCACGTGTCTCGCTTTCACGATCGTATATTATATCTGACAGGATTTTATAGTGTGCTATGGATATACTAGAACATTATTATGTCATAAAATAGAAATTCAATTTTCGTAGACTGCCAGACTATCATTTTATTTAGTCCAAACATTTATCTATTTAATATTACAGTGCATTACGTCTATCTATACCACTGGTACATGTAGTCATTCAAAGCACGGAGTTGTGGTGGGTCCCATACATACTGATATATACCTGAAGCAAAAATAAACGTTACACTTTATTCAGATAATTTTACTGAAACATCGCGGCATTGCTTAGTTCATGAATCCGCCTGGGTAGTCTTGTGGTTTAGCGTCCTCTTTAAGTGGGAGAGGTATGGGGTTTCTATCCTATGCGACATACTAAGGTCAATAAAATGGTACCGGCATGTGTCAAGCCACGGTATGAATCCCGATACACCGCTTTTCAGTTCCGTCAGAGAAGAATTGTTATGTTTTCATATGGCTCTGACGGAACTGAAAACCGTTGTAAAGCTGTGACGGAACTCAGGATACATGACATCCGAGTTCCGTCCTAAGCGTTCTATCGGGATTCATACCGTGGATTGACACTCGACATAATTAGTTCCAGGTAATTTCTAGTTAGCCCGTTGTCAGAATAATTAATGCGACTGGGAAGTCTTGATTTTATAACATGAATTATGTTGGTCGGTGGGACTTAAAACAATAGTCATTTTATGAAATACTTTGTATATAATAGTATTAATGATTTTGATTATTAAAATGAAATAAGTGTTCGCGTCTTCGCATTACTTCTTAAATTACCATACGGTTTGTTAGACCCCTACAGGTTTTTGACCGGAGGGGACTATAGGTTTGCCCTCAATCCGTAAGTCCGTCCGTCAAATAATCTGGATCCTGACATAACTGAAACAGTTTCCAAGCTAGGTTTATGAAACTTGGTATGTGGATAGGGGGCAATAAGTGGATTATGTACGTCCAAAATATTTTGATTCCGACATAAATTGTGGTTGCTATGGCAACAGAAACATTGAAAATGGCTTCAAACTGGTAGGGGAATTCTGTATTACTTGAAATTCTTAATGACTTGTTGTTCATTGTTCTCTTTCATATCAAATTGAGTTTCTTTGAGCGTGGAGAGCTGCGTTCCTTTATCGGGCAGTATATGATCATTTAATCACAAAACGACAGTTCAATTATTGTGTTATCATTTATGAGTGTCATACACATCAGAGTCTTTATCTAGAATATATAATTAAATCCGACAGCTCTGCTCACAGTTCACTGTTCACAGTGTCATCATTTAGAATAATTATTGGATTTTATATTTTCTATATAATCTACGTCATCGGATATTTGAGATAAGCTAAAACCCGATCCAATACGTTCTTTATTTAAACGGACAATGCTGTTTGTTTAAGATCAATGGCGGAATCTTTATTTCGTCTTTATCATCGTTTCATGGTCTAATTTAATAGATATGAAAGCTGCAAAGACTTATAATGGTATCAATTTTGTGATTTTAAAGCAATTCTTATCCTTCAAAGTTAAATGAAAACATCTTTAAAATGATAAAATTTCGATCATAGAATCCGTTGTTCCTCTACGTGGTATTTAACTCCGAAATGATAATGCGTGTTTTATTAGAAGAATAGATACCCTATATAAAGTTTGATTTTTCGTAATACTGGCCTAGATCTAAATGTCTACAAAACAATTTGTTTAAAAGAGAGTTAAAGAAATTTAAAGTCATAACAAAACATGTTCTCGTTTTGAAAAATAACGATTAATTGTAAAACAATATATTTCCGCGAGCGAAAAACTGGACACATTTATTTTTCTGAATAGTAGGTGACGGCATGAAGAGTATTTCATTGGCTTGTTTACAGGGTAGCAATACCACGTGGTTTTTGCCTACAGTTACAAGCAGAATTTTGTAAACATTGGAACACAAATATAGCCATAAGTATTTTATTTCTTCACCGATTTCTATAAAATATACGCCACGCTACGTGAAAAAGTATTTGCTTTCCGTGACATATAAGATCTTTTGCAGCAGTTTTACCGATGTTTCCATTACCCTGTGAAACCTACACGTTCCACGGTTTCACAAGGTAATGTACAAAACGGCAGAGTCAGGGAAAACGATTTTAAATTCATGGAAAGCAAATAATTATCACCGTAGCGTGGCGTATATTTCATAGAAATCGATGACGAAATAAAATAGTTACGGCTTTTTTATTTTCCAATGTTTACAAATTTCTTCTTGTAACTGTAGTCAAAAGTCACGTGGTATTGCTACACTGGTTTACTGGGGTTAAACACCGTTCCTCAACTTTTTGCAATTTCGTAACCTCGTTATATAGGAATCAAAGCAATATCCACAAAGCAAACACATGTGGTATAGGTTAGAAACCACCAAATGAAGTTGCTCTTTAGTTCAATGTAAAGTTAAATAGTAGGCCCCAAATGTTTACATCTTTTAGTCTATGGCCAGCAGGAAGACATATATCATTTTAAAGAAGTACCTTTGAGCTTCAAAATAGTACAATAAAAAGGGGGGGGGGTCATGTATCTCCCAAGAACAATTGTGTCCATCAAACATGGTCTACCTATTTTTACACATGTCCGGACTGATTCAATCCGGGTTTTACCCTATTCTACTTTCACTTTGGTATCAATGTAAGAATACCAAGATATTCCAGATTTTCCGGTTTCACTACATAACATGCATATTTACAATGCATTTAAACTCAATTTCATCACTCCAGTGCACACTTGTCAAAAAAGATCCCCATTCACAGGCAAGCCAAAGTTTTTTAAGGACTACTTGAGTGTATCACGATTTGGCCCGCGTTGGCATTTGGTGGTTCTTTACCTATACATGAACATGACTGCCATTCCCATTAGAAACCATATACTGCTTCAATTTGAATATTTCCTAACAAGGTTTCTTAGGAAAATTATTTCTTATACCGATAGTACATATATGGTTTCTTTTATCCGTGCATAATTCAGACGTTATGCATTTATTAACGTCAGCCAGCGCGGTCATTATACTGTTATTGACTTATGTTGAGGTGAATATGATTTATTTAATGCTAACTGATAAGATATGGAGTTCTATCAGTGAAATAAAACCTATATCAGTCACTGGTTATCACCTACAATGTGACTGATATAAGCTCCGCCACCTCGCAGGGACTACTTTAATTTACCAAAATCTCAACACTAAAATGTCTGTAACTTTTTTATTACTGAACGGAAACATGTCATGTGGGGGGTTTTATTCTTAGTTAGACCATTTCCTACAAGTTGGTGTATGATTTAATGCAAAATTCTCAAAAAAGTCGTTTTCACCTATTCACCATAATCCAAGATGGCGGATTTTGAAGTGAAAAATATGAATGGAATAACATATTCATACGTAGCCTAACCACAGTGGTAATTTGGCATAAATAGTACCAGTTTTGACACCATAAAAGCATTAAATAAATAGAATATTTGTTTGTTTTGATTTAATATGGTTAATATCTCATCTTGTAGTGATAGAATTTTAATATTTTCACTCGCGCTACGCTTATGAAAATATTGAATTTTATCACTACACGATGAGATATAAACCATATTCAATCAAAACAAACAAATATCCTCTATGTATTGTTGACCTGAAAATTGTGATATTGACCGATGACGAACTTTTTGAAGGCCAACTAAATATCATATTCATCGAAACATAAGTCGACAACTGTTATATTGTATACTATGCCATAAGTCAAGGAAATAAAACCTATTGACTCTTTTTAAATTATACCAACTTCAGTCTCCCTTCAGAAAAGTGTATGTAATAGAAACAAAAGACGACTCTTCAAATATTCTAGCTACTCTTCTTATGTATATGTATGAGAGAGTATTCACGTATTTATTAACGGCGTTTATCATTAATGGCTAGGTTAGAACCTATAATATGTATGGGCAGCTGTAGGCCAAATAATACGAGGAATAACGTTACGTTGTTCGGAACGTTATGTCGCAGGAAATGGCGTCACGTCATATGACGTCACGTCATAAAAAAGTAATATCCACCCCAGCCTCGGTTTCGGGAGGTGTATATTATAGGATTAAACGACCATTTGTTGACGTTTTGAATTTTAGATTTATCGTCAAATTAAAAAACACACACCAAATAATTCGATTTTTCACACAACATGGTGTTTTTTTACTTTTAAAAATATTTTTTATTGTTATGGTCAAGGGGAGTTATTTCTGTGTCCGTGATAAGAATATATGTATCAGGGCAGCGGGGCAATATGTGCATTAGCAACCTGATAATCGCACGATGAACACACGGCATTATTGTGTGATTTTAGATTCTGCTGATGTCATCATTATTTTATTCTGTTTGTGTCAATTTTAATCAGATGTTAAAAACATTGATTGTATTGTAATTCAACACATCCAATCTACATTTGTTGAAATTTGCATCAAGATAAAACACGTATTGACCGACCTATGGGCAAATAAAAAAGTGTGTACTTGCCGAGGGTAACACTTCATATGACGTCACGTCATAAAAAAGTAATATCCACCCAGCCTCGGTTTCGGGAGGTGTATATTAAACTATATAGATATATATCAATTTGCAGCAAGATAAAACACGTATTAACCGACCCATGGGCAAATAAAAAAGTGTGTACTTGCCGAGTGTAACACTTCATATGACGTCACGTCATACAATAAATAATATCCACCGCAGCCTCGGTTTCGGGAGGTGTATACTAAACTATATATATATATATAAATTTGCAGCAAGATAAAACACGTATTAACCGACCCATGGGCAAATAAAAAAGTGTGTACTTGCCGAGTGTAAATATCAGCGAAGTGATAGTTGTTTCGAATTTAGGTTACTCCTGTGATACTGCGCGTCCTTGCCAGTTATAAACGTCATCATGCAGATTCTGTTATGGTATTGTTCAGACAACAATAAAATACAAAAACTATTTTGTATAGAAGACAGTTCACGGTCCCTTGCAATAAGATACTATTAAGTCAGACAGGAAAGGCAGCACTCAACCAGTCGAGCACAGACTCATTAAAACCATACAAGGCACAATGCCCAACTGAACAAGTAAAATATCCGTCCATGTCCAAGCTGTCGAAAAGTAGAATGAACTAGAGCTGTCGCCATTGAATTTCGGCAGAGTGATATACCCCCGCCGGCAAAGGACCATAATTCTGCCAAAATTTAGTCGCAGCACAAATTCCTTTCTTCGTGCACATTTATAGGTTGAGGTTGTTCATCTGTGAAAGTTTGAGCGAAATCCTGCCAAAACTGTAGGAGGAGTTGCGTCCACAAGAATGCGTCTACGAACAGACAGATGGACAAGCTGAATCCAGTAACCCCCCTTACAACTCCTTGTGCGGGGATATAATGAGTTTCAGCAATCAAAAAGCTGAATGCCAAATCTGAAATACCCGAACTGCTGAGATACCTACTTTTAGAAATTTAATGCTCTTAAGCATCTCGCAGAAGTGCTTTAAACGCGTTTAAATTGATTAATTGTTTTTCACATCTCGAGAATGATATTTCCAGTTTGGGAACTATTTGGATCAATTTGGAAAATGAAAATCTTCACTTAAGCATTCGCATGTGTTATTGAGGGAAGCTTAAAAATACAGCTACATGGTACTTAGTATTTCACAGCATGGAGGGTGAAACATAAGAGAGGGAAGGCAGCTCTCAACAGAAAAAGCCAGTCACGAAAGTTACAATATGTAGCACACAGGGAAGAAAATTAAGCATAATTATGACTGCCAACAATCAGGTGTATGCACTACTATGATAAATATCTCTCCACTCCATATGTCAAGTAGTATTATGCAGTAAATTATCATAAGCCATTGATATGAATTGTATGTCATAATAAAGTTGAAAACTTAACATTTCGTGTCAACTTATTCCCATTATATGTACGATAAAGACAGACATCAATTCCCATCTGGCAAAATAGAGGTCTTCGCTTATTATGTTTTCAAAGTTTTATATTTTGGTTGCATGTTTGATAGCATATTGCTGAAAATTGTTAGCGATATCGAAATATTGCGATTTTTAAACCTTATTCCGTGACGGAGCTATAGAAGTATCATTTTAGGACATTGCGGAAATATGGAGCGACATGGGACAGTGAATAGTTTTTGTCAAAGCGTTTTTGTTTCTTTCAATTGAAATTTGTTGGATGCAATAAGCACAACATTATAATGTACTACACTTACCCTAGTCGTTAATCAAGAAGTAAATATATGTAATAATAACACGAAGCTATTGAAGAATGTCATCACTTTCATTGCGAACTTTTTTCGTTAACAAACAAAGAAAATATCACATTTAGAGTCAACGCTTGCTGTTAAGCTATAGTCAATAGTATACGGAACAAACTCTTACAAAGAAATAATAAAGACACATGTTTTAAACGTGCATCATACAATTGTTCAATGACCTTGCAAACCGAGTACAATGGGTAATGCTTGTTTTTGCAAATCTTTTAACGTGTACATTTTTTCAGGCATAAATTAAGTAAGAGTTTATTTCCTGGAGTTATATTGTAACATTGAAATACACTTGAGCACGTACGATTGGATAGTTCGTGAGTTTGTGAACGTGCAAGATTTACATTGAAAGTGCTGTTTCAATAAATTCGCTTTGTTAATATTTGTTTGGATTAAATCCTACGGTAAATGTAGTGCATCACAATGCTCTTCTTACTTTCTCTAACATATGTCGCTGACAGAGTCCGGCTGAATAATATGCCTTTGGATATGCCTGGAGTATGTTTGATGAGAAACATGTCACTGGTACATGTCAACTGATAACACTTCCTTCATTAAATGCTTTCTGTATTCTGGAAGGAATCAATTTGTATAGTCAAGTACCCTGTCGAGAAATCATTGCCAGGTTAACGCGTGTGAAAAACGTGCGCAATCCCACTACATATTATACTCTATGCCCTTTAAGACTTTGTTATGTCTTGCCAATATATTGAACCCAAAACCTTATAGTTTAGAAGTTTTAAATGATTAATAAGTGAACTAAATGGCATTTTTATATATTGTGACTGATTATCATTTATAAAGAGTCAATGCTTTTAGTGCAATAAAATATAATGTTACTCATATGACGTTCGCATGTCACGCCCTTGTTTATCAATGCATACTTGGACATGGCCCATCTTTTGTTCTTAGTACGCGACGGTAAACATCTGTACTTTGAATGAAGTTGAACAATTTACCTTTAAAGATATACTTCGCCCATCTGATTATTTTTCTGTGAATAAATATTTTTGTGTGTAATCGTATTGGCCAAAGCATCCGTTGTGTGATAAAGATGAAGCTGAAAATATCGATATTTGTAGCATTATAATGTGAAAAAACCTGGTAAAGTACTTTAGTATGTTGTATGAAAGAGCAAGATCACAAGTGCTGCCTACGACCTTATCAGACCCATACATGCCCGAAACCTGCTTCAGAATGCGTACATAATGAACCAATTTTTATGAAAATCGGGAGGGTCCACCAAACTAAAGTAGAATAAGTAGTTTTCAGACAGTTATCCAGTCTTGTTTTCTAAGAATGACAGTTTTGCACTTATGTCCTTATTCTCCTAATGCCACGATTTTGTAATAGAGAAGGTTGTTTAATGTATTGATGTTTTGTAATTATGGGAAATGGAGGGATGATTTTTCAATTGCATTTTCACTTGATAATGATTTTTAAAAAATCGGTAGTTTAAGCCATTCGTCATGACAAACTGGGATTAAATAATTGTTTTAAAACATGTTTAGATGGACACAATATACCTTTAATCAATAAGAATAGTGTATTTAATTATAAAACGGAAATTGACCTTAGATCATCTAATATCTGGCTACACGACAAATCGTTTAGATAATTTGCATTAAATTCATTAGCATTCGCACGCCAAGTCTTTGTCATTTTATATCAATGTTTACTAACATAAACATTGTAATCATAAACTAGATCGAACTTAGGGTATATCTTTATATAGATAAATCACAACCATCAGTGGATATACACACACAATACTGGAATGAAAATAATCTACAGTTCTTAATTACATTTTATGCGATGGTTTGATCGAACGAATTAATTTAAAATCGTTTCATCTTTGATAGTTATCAACCGTATGATTTGTAGTTGGCGTTTTAGTTTTTGTGTCGTTTGTTTACGTAGAATACTATTTCAAAACGCTATTAATTCAGAAAGGAATTTATCAAAAACATATCTATAGCCTGAATGGATGTTTAAAGTAGTTTTCTGGATTTAATTTTGGAGTTTTGTTGGTACATTTGAAAATGTCATTTGCAAAGCGTAATATTGTTTAATCGAAATAAACATGATTATGTAAAACGGCATAACTGGCATTATATTATATTAAAGACAGACGGAGAATTTAACGATAGATACGATTCCATCACAATTCAGACGCTTGTAAGGTGATTGTGACTGATATGTTTGTAATTATAGGTGGATGTAATCGAACTTATTGCAAAAGACATGTATTTCTTAACTAAAATTCGACAATATTAGACATTTTAAGTCTGGGAATTGGGAATTTAGTGGATTTGCATTTATTGCATGATCGACCTATTTATAGTTTGGATCAGACTGTTAGAGATAGGGAATATATCAGACGGATAGTTTTGTGTGGCATATTGTGACAATGGTTGTAGCTTTGCGCAATACCCCAACCATAAAGGGCCGGGTCCCTAAACTCAGCATGTTGGAATTAGTGTCTGTAGCCAACTCCAGATACAAAATTTCAAAGGTATAAACTAGTTTTTCTACGCTTTAATCGAACATGGCTACTAATTACGTAATGTGTTTACCGGACAGTAGACCGCTGCGGTTCATATTTACTAGTACATGTACTATCATGATAAATATAATTGATAAGGAAAGAATTGCAATTAAGAGTAAATATCGCGGCTAGGGCTACAATTAAGAGAACATATCGCGGTATAGATGCTGTACGTCTTATATAATTATATATATTCATTTTCCGAGTTTGGAAAATAGTGGTGTAGAGAAGGTGTCTGCTGTCCGGACAAACACACTGTAGTGTAGAATCTATAACGCCAAATAACGTCCTTGAGCACTTTTAATAATACCCTGCTTCGATATAGACAGACACACAAAAAACGCAATAATATATCAACAACTTGCATCAAATACAAATACAGACAATAGATTAGGCTGTAATGTCTTGCGCAATAGCCATACGAATATTATTTTGAGTCTTTATTTGTGTTAACCATTTTCGCATCAACAGTTTATTGATTGCGTATCTTTCTACTTTTTAATAATACGATGTATGACTAATATTAGAACTAAAAAGTAGCCTGTATCGCTCTGCTCTCTGCTTTGCTCTCTGCTTTGCTCTCTGCTTTACTCTGTACTGTGCTGTTTCCTACGCTTGGTACCTTCCTCCATACGTTCTGCTTCATTTTGTAGTTTGTATCTTATTTATAATTACAATTTACTGCCGTGCATATGTACGTACGAGCGCATACCTATACATGTACATTGCATGAATTAAAAATATATGTTTTAACAAGTCTTATCTACCCATCCAGTCATATTGGGCAATGGCAGCATAAATTTCAAATTTATTATTTCGTTTTATCCATTGTAGTTTAAAGCAAATTATTTCAAAAACTAAACCAGGTCTTTATTTTCTTATTTAATGATGTAACCTGTTTAATATGTTTTTTCTATTTTATTTACATGTACCAGTTATAATATAACGTTGTCTTTTTTTATCTCTTTTCAAGTCATGTGTATAAATTCTCTTTTTTATTCTTTATCAGGGTACTAATAGATCATCAACCTACACACTACTTGTTTATACTTAACACCAATACGAACGATTTACGATTTTTTTTAAAAACCTTATCACTCACGTACGATCTGTCAAATACAATACTGACATGTCCTATGTAACCTGATCATGGCTAGGCGTTTATCAGATTAAACTGTTAAGTGAGCTATAAAAGAATCACTTTATCTTTGATATCTCCTCATGTCATAAAATCCTATTCTCGTTTACCAGAGTATTCTTCACCTGTGATTTCATGTCTGAGAACTTCACTAACATCTGATGTATGAGGATGTAAAATCCAAAATGGGAAATTATTTTCTAAATTTATTTAATTGGTCGAAATAAATTTCCCATGAATCTGCATCGTGTCCCTACTGTTTAGTTGTCCCACCATGGGTGTTTCATCCTCATTTGTCTCCGGTGTTTATTATTAAATAACCAGTGCCGTTTTTTAGTTATCTTGTTCAACCCAAGGAGATGTCGCAACTATAAATATAACGTTAAATGCTTCCTTGTTACGGTTATTGTATTTTAGTATCATGTTTCTCAAGCGGTCTACTATCAATGGGGCAATAAACTAAAAATTCACATCAAAATAAATCACTTCTCGTGTGATTTTTTGTATTTTTGATGAGTTTACTCATTGAATTATTCAGCGCCATAGAACTGCTATCTCGAATTCCACATCGTTTCGTTTATGATTTTCATTTAAAGATAAGTTAGTGAACCTCAGCAAAACTATGACAGTAAGATGAATCGTTTTTAAATTTACGATTTTTCTCAAATTCATTCCCGAAAGACATATCGTTTCGTTTTATGGTTTTAAAAACGTTTTAATCACCGAAATGTAATGCTTTTCAATGGCTTTAAACAGTTGAATATATAACGACGGTGATAGCTTTACGGATATCCGTTATAAGCGGCATACGGGAGATCTTACGGCTTTATCATAGAAACTCAATAACACGTAATAATAACACTAATCATTCAAACTGGTTTTCTCTAAAAGGAAGTGTCACTTAAAGATGCTATTAAACGATTTCGCTTCGGACTGGTCATTAAGATGTGTCAATCAAATGTTGGCTTAAGGTTAACTCAGTAGAATGATGACGCCATTTTAAGGTTGTCGACTTTTCGTCCTTGCTATGAAAGCACGTATGGTATTTAATGCATGTTTTAGTGAATAGCGTGATATAAGCTGTGTTAAAACAAGCGCTTTTTATAACCCGGCATTTACTAATGCTGACGGCATACAGTGACTGTCCTGTCCGTCCAACCACGTCCCTCAGTCACATTGAAACTGTTAACAAAATCTTTCAATTTTGTAAACTCAAATATTTTCCGACCAAGGCATTGTTTTCAAACTTGGCATAATCACCGTATATTGTCAACGCTATGTGATACTATCCATCATTTCATCAGAACTATGGCCCCTTATTGACTTGGCTATGTTATGGACAAAGCTTCCATTATATATAGGGACATAATAGTTCATTGATTGCAGTTTTGTTCTGTTGAAACTGGGCGATAATTATGATTTCACTTACCACGTCATGATAACTACGTGCTATTGAATTTCCAAGAGTCTGTGTCATATTACCCTTGCGTCCTGTCTGTGATGACTTTTTAGGCACCTTTTAGGAAAATCGCTGGTGTTTTCCGTGCGACAACCGCAAGACCGTCCCACGACAGTTAAACGAAATATTAGCACTGTACAATGAACACAAGGTCACATACCGTTTTCGACCTGTCGACTATTCCGCGTTTTGCTTGCGATTAACCGATGCAACATGTTTTCGACTATGTTTATGCGACGCATTGGGCAGTTGTACAAGGATCGTACGGAAGCCTTGCGATGTCTGCGTTCTGTCTGTTAGTCTGCAGTTTTGTATGCGGCTGAATGGTAGTTTAATTTTATTTTCGGATGTAATAATTCACACAAGCTAAATCGAGTAGAAGCGATTTACCGGAAATACATCGATTAGTAGAAATCGGGTGAGCAGTTTTAGGTGCACAGACAGCCGAAGTTGTTAAAATTAAGCCATATGTTGGAGTTTTGACAAACTAATATCTCCCAATTTCGCTTTACCTCCAGGACTCATCGCATCGTATGCTTAGACAACTGTCAGTCTATACGAGGGATGTCCGTAATGTTTTGAGACTGTATTCATATAAATAAAACCACTGAGAGGATACATGTGCATTTTTACTAACTAATTTTGCCTTGTACTGTTTGAAATATAGACATTGTCTCAAAACTTTCTGGACAACCCTCGTACATGCATATAACGTGTTTGTGTTTTCACTGCTTGCTTTTTGCTTGTTTCTGTAAGCAATAGAACAGCTTTGTACTAATATTTCAGATATGTAGTGGGCTCAATAACGACGCTAGTAGTAAGCTATGGTTCTTTCCTTTGAACGTGAGAATAGTCTGTATGATTTGAGGCGTACACAGCGACGTGTCGCCGCTTTATTGTTGACGGATACCCATGTTGACCTGCAACGATATCCAGTAAGTAAGAAACTTTGGTAGTCACAGCACACATAGTCCCGTAGAGATCAGCCTATAATGATGGTCTCCCATTGTTGCTTTCTACATGCTACCTTCCTCTATTTGTAAATTCGTTTATTTAGATGTGTTACTTGTATAAAAACAATGCAATTCTAGTATAGATAGAATCTGAACTCTGTGGCGTAACCTTTGGGTATCAACTATTTAAAGTCACATTATCTCTCCCAAAATGTTTTTCCCGATCATCCAGTAAAAAGACTTAATACAAAGAATTAGGATGCTTTTCACAAATGACCTATAATTGACGACATAATGTCAGCTATATCTGTCGAAATACTAGTAGTATGCCAAAAAACACATTTAGTCAAATGTATGGATGACAAAATACCAAATTTGCAAGAGTTGCTCCCCTTAGACTTTAAATTATGCATTTATTGTTTAAATTTCGTTATTTTGTTTACAAACCAAGTGGAGGCTTTATTTCGTTTTTCCCATCTTAAGATGTTTTCCACCTTTGGGACTCAACTAAAGTGCTCACAATGCATCATTCTGCATATAGGTCGCCAAGCTATTGCTTTTTCAAAACAGCCGTTTAATGCATAATGGGACTTTAAAGTCTATAGCTGAACATGTAGTCACGGCTCAATGCTCTTTGAAGTCAGATGTAAGATTTATTACAGCTAAAGCGGGGCATTATAGTCCTTTTGCTGTGGAAACTGGGTCATTCAGCTAGTTACATTTTATTGTACTTTTCGATAGCTTGGACTAAGTAGGTCATCATACTATACGGGCCTTTCAACGTTTTAATACTGTTATTTAACTTTTGAGACTAAAGGCTGCTATAAATATGTAGTTCAGCAGTTTTACTGTTGTAACTAGGTCATTCAGCGTAGGAATTCCGCCTTTTGGTTGCTGTATCTTTTCTACTGGGTCATTCAGCTAGTTATAATTTATTATAATTTTCGACAGCTTGGACTTGGGCGGATCTGCGCTTGTTTAGTTGGGCATTGTGCTTTGTGTGTTTTTAATGTTTTCTGTGCTCGGCTGGTTAAGTTGAGTGCTGCCTTCCCTGTCTGACTTAATATAATCTTTTTGGCCATTCTGTCACGACAAAAGGACCAGTCAGTCTATCCACATACAAGTGTAGTTCTCGTGTGGTGCTTCAGATTATTTTATGGTAACCTCCAAAATGAAAGAAAGATAAATATAAAGTCAGACAGGGAACTTAACCAGCCGAGCCGAGAAACCATAAAAACATCACATTTTACAATTACAAGACACAAAGCCTAACACATTTACGAACGAGAAAATAAACCGCTAATGTCAAAGCTGTCAAAAAGCAGAATAAACTGGTTTCAGCAATCACAAAGCAGAATGCCCTAGCTGAACGGCTGAAGTCATGTTACAGCATACTGTTGCAGCGTCTGACAATAAATAAAACTAGTGCTATATGTTGATAATTCACTCTTTATGCTCAATATTTCGACCTACAAGGTCTTCGTCTGGAGACATTGTAAATTGCCCCCATTAGTTAGATAAAGTCCGTTGTCCTCTAATAAGCTACTTTGTGTATATTAAATGCATAAATCATTATGAAACCAACAGGAAGGCCTTAAATATCCGCAATTATTTGGTATTATCGTTGTTTCGAATAGGGAAAACCAAATGTTATTAAATGTGAAAACTCTTATTTTTCTGTCAAATAAAATGCTTGGACTGAAGTTTGATTACCGTAAAAGCTTATTAATCCTAATAAATGGACCGACCTGCTTTAAGAGACTTTTCAGACATTGTTATTGATGTATTTAATGCACCGGAGTGGTGTTACAAATTCCAGCTGTTAGTTCATGAAGCACTTTAGTGGCGGGATGATTAATCACGAAGTCTGTAAATTCAAATAAATCGTGCAGACGTATGTTGTTTTTGTTGGCAACATTGATAAATGGACCAGCATTCGCTGGCTTGCAAGACTGATACATAAATGAAATCTGCATCACAATTCGCTTCTTAAGAAATTCGAAAATGGTCATGTTGATCAAACTGAAGTAGACAGGCAGTTGTTTTTCTTGTTTTCTCAAAACATCGATTTTGTACTTTCCAATCTTTGTCACACTATAACTAGACGCCTATGGGCTTTACATGAAATACTGGATGTCTGTTGAGTGAATACGTTGGCTCATCATTTTGACTTTACAGGCATTCGACCATTCATGTCACTCACATAGTCACTCATCAGGAATCTATTGCCCTTGTGACGGACATGGGACCCTGTGGAGATGAGACCCCCGTGAATGATCCGAAACGACATTTTGTTGTCGTTTATATTTGTACATATCGTTGAAGTTAAAAAGCAGGTTCAATAATTTTACAAGTGGAATATTAAGTCGACATTTATCGATGATCGGTCACAAAGTTTTATTAAGTGATTTATCGATTAAAATGTTTGATTACATCCACTATTACAAACACTACAATAACGCTTTCTTTTTCATTCACAGCTTCGAAGACGTATTTTGCCACAAGGTTACTGTTACGTCTGTAGTCGTGTTGATCCTAGCGGGGTTTTCAAGAATCCTAACAGTCATTTGTTCAAGAAGGGATTCTTCAATGGATGTGAACACTTTCCTCAAGCACCGTTCACGACATTTGTTAGAGATGATGGCCCAGTGGTACCACGTGATGACACACTTACTGATCTAGCGACCAATCAAACAGCTGCGCCATCAATTAGCGTCACAATCAGAAAAGGGTCAAGGTCAACCAAATTCCAATCACCACTGAAAAGGGAAGGCTCTAGCGTTAGTGCTCCAGACAAGCAAAGCCAATCCTTCAATGACGATAAGGTGAGTCTACCATCTATTGCAACAAATCAAGACACCAAACGAAAATCTGGCACTGAAACAAAGTCCTCTACAAAGGGAGGAACATTGCGAACACCGTCTGAGGCGAAAACTAGACTTTCACAACTGTCCAAGAGATCTCTGCCACAACCTGTTCCTTCTGAACATGAACCTGTACCTACACCAAATGACAAAATCACTATCCCGACAGCTAGAGATGACGACGGTGATGTGTCCGGTCTCTCAGCGTTTACTGGGAGAACTACGCCAACGAAGTCAGCCACTGACATTGATACTATTTCCAGTTCCAAAAAAGAATTTGATCCATTGTTTAAAAATAAAATGAATGGATTTATGAACACTCAAACAGATACCGGAAGTAGATACAGTGCTAAAAGTTTAGATCGTCCTATTGGACCGTATATTAACCAATCAGATGGACTTCAAGATCAGTTCGCTGTTGAGCCTCTTGTCAGAGAGGTTGTTATGCTTAGCGTGTCTGATGATATGCACACTAAGCGTCCGCATGCTGGACGCATGCGTGAACGAAGATTACCCAGTATTCCTACTGATAGAACATCCGCACGTAGCACATCAACACATCGCCCTGGATCTGGTAAATACCCTTTCCAAGATTGTTATTTGATTATAATGTCTGCACAATGAATGTTATCATAATGTTTTGGATGGTCTGTATGGCTTGAATCGCGGTGCATATAACTAACATGACATTCATTTTCGGTGCTTTTGACCTTTGTTATGTACATATAATGCCTGCACAATGAATGTTTTCATAATGTTTCGGAAGGTTTTATGTCATCGATCGCATTGTACTGAACTAAAATGACATGCGTTTGCTAAACATGACATATATTTTCAGTACCCTTTGTTCTCCGAGTACAGGCAAACTGGGATATAACTACTCACTCATTTTAAATGACAGTGTGTGATAATGTGAAATATACAACATATTTACAGGAGCATGCATAAGTTTTTAAAAAAGAAAACAGGGCCAAATTTTACCATTCAGGAACCTGGTCATTTACACTCTTGGTTTTTACTTTTGCATCGCCTCTTTGTCTGCTTATCCTCAACAATCGAGGTCCCTATCCGCTTAAATGTATAATACTAGCCATCCCGAAGCACATCAAATAGAAATTTTACTTAAACTGAGACACATTAGATATTGTTCGGGTTAATTGCTCTTGTTAAAGTTTTTTGTTTTTGATACGGATTTTAAAAACGGTCTAAATGAGAAATTTTCTAATAGCTTTTAGACAATTCATTTAAGTTAAGATTTAGCTAATTTTAAGGTGTTTCGTGAATTTGGACCTTATTGAACGTAAATCGTACTCACAAGAACTTTATTAATGGTCCCATCATGGAAGGCTGTATCTGAATAGTAATGACAATGATTGTATGTTTCAGGTCATCTTCGGTATCACCATCGTCTTGATGAGGATTCTGTTCCATACCAAGGTTTTGACATGCCTCCCACACCTTCCGATGAACTTCCGCTTACTTTAGACCAACTAACATTACCAAATGACAGCGTATTTGATAGTGGTTCATCGAAAGGTGTACCTGACAGTAGCATCAGCGACGATGCTTCGTTAAACATGTCTGAAAAAACATCCGATGTAAGACAGTCACGATATTCTGGAAAGTTCTCAGAAAGGTTTTCTGACAGGGTGACTGACGGGGTTTCTGAAAGGGTTTCTGAAAGGGTGTCAGACAGACGAAGTTTTTGTAGATGTGCAACTGATGTTAGGGAGATGAGCTTCGTCAGAAATATTTGCCGAAATTGTGGTAAATCGTGTATGTGTGGAAGCGGCACAGCCGGAAGCCGTGTGTCATCCAAAACGAGGCAACCTACCGGAAATGACTCAGCTGTTTCAAGTAGTAAGCGTTCTTTGTCACAGAGAATGGATTTATTGCAACCGGACGACGGAAGAACGAATCTAAGAAGTAAACCATTAACGGACGAAGATTATATGGATTTGAATTCTATCATACACGAAGATGATGGACATTATTTCTCCGGTGACGACGAAGATCAGGAATCCAGTCTGTCGCCGCTATCGTGGTTCCGGCATCCCCATCCACTACCAACAGTAGATCCAGATATCCATAAACTCGCTTATCTGCAAGCTTTAAAAGCAGCACGTATGAGAAACATATGGCTTTCTGACGAGATGGATCTTGAGGACACGCCCACTTTAAGACGAGCCACCGTCTTTTCGTACATACCGTTATTACCATACCGAGGCAAGAACGCCCATCAACCGGCATACATCGGTCTTCGTCCTGATGACTCAGATACACCGAAGAAAGGGCAGTACATGAAACATATATTCGGCAATGTGAATCCGGATGATTTTTATCCGGGTGGTAAAGCCGTTACTAAACAGAAAGTGATTATTGACGATTCAACTCAAGATTCTAGTACGATTCAATTATCTACTGGAAGAACTGATCCACAATCAACAAAAGAACCACAGAATGAACTGGAAAGATCCTCCGTAAGTTTAAAAATGATGAGAAAACCTGGAATTATTGTAGATGATGACACATAAATAATGCATGATGTATGTATAAAATGTAGCTGGTGTTATAGTGTGAACAAAATAACAGGATTCTCGACAATTATGCATGAATACATTTTAAAATATAACCTACATTTAAAGCAAATGAACTGGCCTATCTGGACTGGTTAAATGCAGCATTGTCGGCCAATCAAAATGCTGGATGTTACATTCTTAGTTAGATAATATTAAGAAAAAATCCATGACTAAAAAGGACTCGCTTCGCTGTACTTTATATGTTTAAATTTTACATAAACTTCTTGTGTATTTTTTCTGTTGTTTACTATGTAATCCATTACTCGGAAGAAGACGTTATAAAAATAAATGCGTGTTTGGCGGTTTTATTATTGTTGTTATAGGCTTCTTATGTGAATTATATCAATTTCCTCGATAAAGCAGTGCCTTGCTGTCTGAAACTACGGTAATTGAGCCACTGTCACCCCAATACTATATTATATAAATATCAGATGCCTGCCTGCATGATATTGGTATTGTCAACCCGAGTGCAGAATGTCACCCCGAGGCGTCGAGGGTTGACAATATCAATGTCACGCAGACAGGCATCTGATATTCATTTTATTATGACGAACAATATTATAAGTCTAGCAAAATGTTCACAGCCATGATTTTGATAGTTATAAACAGTAGACATGACTGTGCTTTCATATATTAATTGTTGTGTTAATTCCACATTCTTTTTGTAGAAAATCTTGTATATTTCACCAGTCAAATAATCAAAATTGTCGCAGTTACTTGCCCATGCATGATATTTAAAATGTCACCGACAGTCACTTTTTGGTCGATCACATGCCAAACGACTTGGAAATACCTAGGACAGTCATAATGTCTCTCTCTGGGGCAATTGGGAGTTTAGCATTGTAGATAAAAGTAAGGTTTAATAAACAACCACAACAATTAGTATGACACATATAAATTCTTCCGTATTATCGAACGCCATGATTAAATGAAGCATTTTTCAAGCTCAAATCAAAATACTGGATATGGCTTTTTGAAATAAATGGTTAGATTATATATCTTACATTTGGCAGTCAGTATTTTATAAGTGTCTGTCAATTGGTCTCTGCTTTATTTGTGGAGCATAAACATGATTCTTTCTTTGCGTGCTAGAATATGTTTGAAGACAGATATTTATCTTAAAAGTCAAATATAGATTTGTGGTGATTTCAATCAACCTTCCATGCAGGTATTTAAATACAATGACATCCGATGTGTTGTTTGACATTTGTCGCTGTCCGTACCAAGGCGGAAGCCCTTTGGTCAACATTCCTCTACGTAACTATGTATTGTCCACTTTATAGTAAAAATACAAGAATTTCGCCATTGTGCCTTTTTGTTGAACTTTGTTCTTTTTGTATTTGCCATTCTGCAATTTCGTTGTCCAGCACAAGGCTGCTTGGTATCTTTCAAAATTGCATGTAGACTATATACATGTTGTAGATTGTCATTGTGGTGTGTGTGGTGTCCGGATGTTGTTTTCACGTCACACGACTCTCGTTCCGTTTTTGGTTTGACTGACTGAGGCGGCAGAGTTTCGGGACGAGATGCCGTGTTTTCAGTGCTTCGTGTGTTTTTAATATTTTTTTATGCTCGGCTGGTTAAGTTGAGTGCTACCTTCCCTGTCTGGCTTAGTATAATCTTTTTGCATTCTACTTGTCGATAGAGTCGTAATTACGCGGTATTTCGATTCGGTTCATGCCAAAATGGCCGATGAACTCCGACATCGAGTAAGAACATTATAAGTTTTTATACATTTATACTGTTCACAGACGAACGTGATTTGTATGATATTTTATTGTAAATAAAATTATTTGAATGACTCTTAAAAATAATGAATTGGCTATCGACTTACAGATTACATTATATAATGTACAAATAAATAACGAAATATCATTCAATCAGTTTTCTTTGCTAACAAAATATTTGGAAATACAGGAATGAATAGTACTGGTTCCAGGCCTTCCATAATTTATCAGCCGACTGTAGGTTGTTGGATAGATCTATAATACAAGAACAACAGTCAAACATAACAAATGCATACACTAATTTACTGCAAACAGTCGAAGTCAGAAAGTCACAAGAAAAGCATTGACGTAAACATTAAATTAAGCCTAGCAGAAATATATAATTACGCAGATTTGATAAGTAGATAACACCACTACGACGAGGGGTGATCCAAATAACGTGGACTTTTGCTCTAAGAGGTTTATTTAGGTCAGATCGATATGAAAGTTTCACAAAATCGTTTGTTACCTATTATTGACATCAATCACAATAAAATTTAAACCGCCTCCTCGATAGCTTACCGCCTCCTCGAGCGTTGAGCGTTCGCTTCGAGTGCGGGAGGTCTCGGGTTCGATCCCTGGCCGCGTCATACCAAAGACGAAATAAAAATGGTACCAGTATTTCCCTTGCTAGACGCTCAGCATAAAAGGGAAACTGGCTTCTCTTCTCTCATGCCCCCGTGGCGATGGATAACATCAGGAATGAGGTGTCGAGGGTGATTAATATAAGTTGGAAAAACTTGTTTCACAATCGACCTTAAATAAATTAGTATAAACTAATTAACATTTAAAAACAATTATTTGAATCTAAAATTATACGCTACCATGGCAACACATAAATGATATCCGTATGGAAGTTGGTATACTTATGCAATAAGTATCAATATCACATGGCCCACATATTGGTAACTGTTAGTATAACGGTTTTTGAACTAACGCAAAAGTAATTTTTTAATCACCCTCGTATAACAACGTTTTTATTTGAAGTGATTACTACATAGCGCATTAGCTCGATTTTTCCGTATTAATACTTGTATTTGTATTATAGTTACGACAATTTACATTTATGTTAACTGAAGGGGTGTGACTAAATGAAATGACAATTATGGGGCGTGTCTTAATTATCAAAGGCATAAGTGCAACAACTACAGTATATGATATGTAAAGCATCCACTGAAAGTATTGCTCTCAACATTGTCCCGTCCAAGATCAATAGAAACATTATTAAAACATATATAATAACCGACTTACTTCTTTTGGCAAATAAACGCGTGTCTCTGCAAACATGGTAGCGCCGCCAATTTGTACTCGTTTGATTGGTCCATAGCAATACAAAGTTCAGTAGTGACATATGCTGGTCTATGGCCCCACCTTCGAAACAGTAACTGGATTTACTCACTAACGGATTCTAGAACGTTCGTCCATTATTAACATTTTGAATTTAACCTTATCAGGGCCTCAAAATAATGAAATCAAACAAAATGGAATCCAATGCAAGTTGTTGATACTTACTTATGTCAATGAGTTCATATTAAATTATCAATCTATGAATTATCAAGAATACTAATTATACATGTATTAATTTACCATATTTTCTACTTTTGTATAAAAAGGGCCTGATAATAGATTCAAATCGTTGGTGGAGCCTCGGTAGCACAGTTAACTTCAATAAAAGGTTGTATATTTTGAATTTACAAATTATGAAATTCAGTATTAAACAGTTACAGGTGTTTGGTTAAATTTGAGAGAATCATAATGTGTCTGTCTCTCCTTACTGATTAATTCGTTTTGTGCCACATTGTGAGAGTTGCCGAAGGATGACAAGGTGTAATCAAGGGGATTCGTAAACTACTGTGTTTTACCAATATTGAAATGAAACAAAAATTGTATCGAAGACATTTCCCGGTAATCGAGAAATTCGGTTGTTAATCTGCAGGACTATTGACAATTACTCGCATCTATAAAGTATCGGTTTATAAGTTGAGTTCAATGATGTTCATTGTACCTGGTAAAGACATTGTTCTGAGTAGTACCGATCCATATACTAGTTGTAACATTAACCAATCGTCCTCCAAGCCAAAATTTATAGTCTGTGTATGAGCCTGTTTGTAAAACCATAATACGTTATTTAGTACATTTAAAACACACCGCTTTTCACAAAAGGGGAACTATATATTTCAACTCTGATGAGTTTTGTAATTGTTTTTTTTAACATGCCCTCCTTTTTGGGGCGACAGTTACTCCCCTTTGATATTTTACGACACTTAATTAACAAGCATTGTTAAATGTGACGCATATAAAATGTCGTTAAAACAGTTTTTATCGTGATTGTTAGAGGTTATACATTGTATCTTGAATGGACAGCTCTAATGGAACACTGTACTGCATAATGTACGGATATACAGAACAAATGCTGAATTTAAGCAAAACTAGTGCTTTATTCTTTGACAGAGTTTAACGAGACATCCTCCTAGTTCAAGCGGAAAATAAATACTTTCCATGCAACTTAATATGTTTATGCAAACTGTGACCCTTTGTTAAAAACATAATTTAGTTGCATGGATAGTACTCATAGTCAAGGATATGTCGTTAAAATCGGCCAAATAATAAATTACTTAACTTAAAGATTTTTTTTAAATTTGTGGTCACTTCAACTTGACAGATTGGTTCTTGCATTATAAGCCAAACACTACGTCAACTGATATAGATAAATACCCTCGGAACTTATATCAATATACATTTTCACAAACTTAGCAATTGGAAATAATAAAGTAAACATGAACACTTAAAGTACTTAATAAATCGTTAAAATAGAGTAGTCTCACTAAATATTGATTGCAGTTGGTATCGTAGTTCGCGTTCCATATTCGAAGTCTCCGGTACTAACAAATTGCCTCCATTGAACTTGCAAATGTCCTGAATGAAGGAAAGACAACACTTTATTAAATTACATTTGTATTAGTCTAGACATATTTTATTGCAATTAGTAACGTAAACGACACAATGGTTGACCCACAAGTGGCAAACCTTATAAAGTACGCCAAATGTAGCATTACGTCGTGGCGTCATGACGTCATATATTTCAATATTGCTGGAAATGACGTCATGACGTCATGGAGATGCATCATAACGTCATAACAAGCTATGCATCCATGCTACTTACAGCTAAACAATGTGAACAAAATTAAAGTGTTGCATTCTCCTGAACAAGACCTTGATAGGTCGAAATATTGAGAAATTAGAGTGAACTATCTACAAACCTTATAAGTTACGTATGCCCCCCCCCAAAAAAAAATCGGACTAAAACAAACATTACTCCGATAGAAAATGTCAGAAATCAGATAAAAAACGTTATTCTTAGAATAGCATAGCATGATAGTTTTGGCTAATCAAACGCACTTTTGAATCGATCAAAATACCTTAGACATGTCACACACATTTGTAGAAATGTCAAAAATTTACTGTTTAACTCTTACCTCAGCTGTATGCCATGTCACTGGGCTATTGTCGTCATATACAAAGTATGTGTGGTCTCCAATTGTCAAACGGACCGAGAGATTATTCGTATCTGTAATATGAATATATTGAGGTAAATCAAGTAGTATATGAATTGTATGTAATAGTCACTTTGGCAAATGATCGTGACATGCCTACTCTCTTGGTACATTCACTAATCCGCTTATACAAATACAGTAGCGCACAGACAATCCAAAGCCACACAGAAACGACGGCAGCGCCTAGCCATCCACGAAAGAGTCAGACATAGAACGAACCATCCACATCCCCAAAAATGGCTATTTCAAGCAAGCCTATATACTCACTCCGCAATGAATGACACACTGTGGACTTCGAATTTTGTGCATAATTAGCCATAAAGGGAGGTAATTATAAATGATAACT
This sequence comes from Spisula solida, assembly GCA_947247005.1. NCBI lineage: Eukaryota > Metazoa > Mollusca > Bivalvia > Venerida > Mactridae > Spisula > Spisula solida. The sequence goes on along the minus strand of OX365960.1, from coordinate 21,810,229 downwards.
ACACTGAATTGAAGTACGGGCCGACTTTTTACAGCCGCCGCCGAAATGAAGCCATACCATGCACCAACTAGATTACTGTTTTATCAATTTCAAAACTCCTACGAATGCCTTATACTTACGTCCAACTTTGATTGTGGTAAATGGGGGTCGTTATATTAAACTTGTTTAGTTATTGAACTCCTTCAAGCATTATCAGTCCACATTATGTAGTTGTAGTAAAGTTTATGAATTTAAAATTCAAATGTTAGAGAAAGTTTTATATGTCCGTAAGTATTTTGATAAAATAGTAACCAGAAAGTTCGACACATGGTAATCCGATTGTTTTGATACCTGGCGACTTTCCAGCTGTTCATATAAAACGAACTCCTATCGAGATTCGAATCTTAGACCTCTCACGAACAAAAAGATAATAGAACATTGAACTGGCCCCAATTCCACGAAAAAACTTAAGTTATTGCTCAGCTGAGACTGCTATTTTAAAAACATATTTTGTGGGTTAAATGACTCAAATGTATACTTGTGTATATTGTTTCATCACAGTTAAATGCCAATTGAATAGAGCAATACATAATAAGTCTGATTTTTACAGACAATAGTGTTTTATAGTTCTAAACATCTAAAGCAAAAACTTAAGTCTGTTATAACAGGCTCAAGTATGACATTCTTTATTATTCAATACTGTTGGATTTCCATGAGCATTTCATACAAAAATCACCTACTATATCATTATTTAGCAATAAATACACAGTTCAAGGTAGAAATCTACATCACAAGACTATAATTGTAGTCATATAATAAATTCAAAATAGCAGTCTCAGCTGAGCAATTACTTAAGTTTTTTCGTGGAATTGGGGCCAGGAAATGCAGCACTCCACTTAACCAGCCGACGACAGAAAACATAAAAACATCACATGTCACAATAATTACACGACACAATACCAATCACATAAATGAACGAGAAAACCGCTGAAAGCCCAAGCTTCAGCTTCCAAAAGCTTTATGCCCTAGTTTCAAAAATAAAGATGCTGAATGACATAGTCTCAGCTGTGTAAGAAAGCTGAATGTCCCAGTTTCAGCAATAAAAACGCTCAATGACTTAGTCTAGTTTCAAAAATTAAAATGCGGAATGACCTAGTCTCAGATATATTAAAAACCTGAATGCCCTAGTTTCAAAAAAAAGCTGAATGCCCTAGTTTCAAAACTAAAAATGCTGAATGACCTAGTCTCAGATATATTAAAAAGCTACAAGCTCTAGTTTCAGCAAAACATCGATAAATGATTTAGCTTCAGCTATATAAAAATTCTGAATGCCCCAGTTTCAGCAATATCACGCCGAATGACCTAGTTTTAGCTGTAAACAAGTGGAGCTACTTTTGAAACCCCTCTACGGGTGGTATCAAAATAAATTAGCAGAAATGTACAAGCGTCACGACCTGGTTAAAAAATTAACATTAATATTATGTATTTATAGAAACAATTCTAACATAGCACGTGAGATTTGCCTTCTTTGTGTATATTGAGCTTACCATATTTCATTACCGCGATAAAATAAAGCTGATTGGTGACGTCACGTTTGACGTCATATACTATGACAAATGACGTTACGGTGACGGTAACGTTCTTAGGAAAGAAAGTAGTTTGACGTCAGCCTGTCTTTGTTGTGCTATAATTGGCAGAGCATTGGCAATGTTAGAATCGAAATAATAAATAGGAGCTGTGCTTCGTTGTGTTATAAAATAAATTCACTCGTTCGAATGCTTACATTAAATCACTCGTGCTACGCACTCGTGATTTAATTACTACGCATCCAAACACGTGCCTATATTTTATTACGCAACAAAACATAGCTGCGTATTCATTATTTCTTAATTATAATTGCATTTAAAACTAAATATTTACCATAACAAACCAGACTGTTGCTGATTGCACTCATCCCTTCAGAACACTTCGTACAGACGGACATTGATGCATTAGTACATTCATACACCAAGCAGTTATCTATTTGTCTACACCCTGTAATACATAATATAACAAAGTTCAAAGTTTATTGGTATAATCAGCAAAGAACATTGCATTTTGATCATTTCCAAATATCATACAAATATGGCAAAGTATTTTACAAAGAAATCTATACAAAGAAATGTACATAAAATATACAAGAACAAACACAATGACACAATCACAAATAACATGATATAATTAGGAGACAGTCATGATGTTAAGGGTGTTAGTACGCATATACACACACTTACTCACATTCCCAACGCAACACCTACATTTTTCATCATTTCTTAGCTATTTATGATGCGATTTGATTAACATTTAGCATATTAATAGATACATGTTTAACCGATGTGTCTATGATGGCTTTTATAAAATTAATTGATAGTAAGATGAAAAAATGTTCAAATAATGACTGCAAATCGTAAAGTCACAAAAATAAACCAAGTAGAATATTACCAAGGTGGGTGCAAATTTTACTAAACAGTTTATAACAAGACAAAAATAAAAGAAACACATTCTGATCCTTGTTAATTAGTATCTAGAATGTTCTTCCATGTATTTTATGATATATTGTTTCTTCTGTCCTATCGAGAGCACATAAATCGTCCCCATTTCCCAAAAAAAACGATATTGACGTTATTTCTGGGTTGGTGGTCGTCTCGTTTGTCGCCTGCACAGCTCGTCGCAAACAAAAAATCCAAATTATCTTGAAATCCGAAGACTTTGATGATAGCGACAACTGTTGATTTTCTTGGTCGGTAGTGTGTTGGGCATATTTTCGTTTTAAGATATCTTACAGCTAAAGCGGGGCATTATAGACCTTTTGCTGTGGAAACTGGGTCATTCAGCTAGTTACAATTTATTGTACTTTTCGATAGCTTGGACTTGGGCGGATCTGCGCTTGTCTAGTTGGGCATTGTGTCTCTATGTGTTTTATGTTTCCTGTGCTCGGTTGGTTCAGTTGGGCATTGTGCTTTGTGCGTTTTAATGTTTTCTGTGCTCGGCTGGTTAAGTTGAGTGCTGCCTTCACTGTCTGACTTAATATAATCTTTTTGTGATTATGCAGAAATGCTTGATGTACACATGCTATGTGAGCTAGAGCTACGTCGTGCAGCTTTTTTACATGGTGCCATTTTTGTGTCTTTTAGTTTTGCACTGACGCTCATTGGTCGGTTTAATTTTTATCCTTCAATAAACTGATTTGCATATAAATTTTAGGAGACATTCAAGGAATACGTGTTCATTAACATTCCAAATTTGAACAATATCCATTGAAAAATAGTTGAGAAATGATGAAAAATGTAGGTGTTGCGTTGGGAGTGTGAGTAAGTGTACATTGTAACATGTTTTGTACAAACACATTAGACAACTCGGTTTTCGCAACAGTCACAGACAATGTTGCGCAAAAACTGGTCTTTTTCATAATAAATACAAAGCAAAACATGAACAATGGTCCTAAACATCGCGTTATTACTTTAAGGTAGTCTTACTTTGAAAACATTTATAAAACCACAAAAAAAACATTAAATATCACGTACTATTATATTACTGTATGAAAAACATAAATTGCACAATTGTATGGAAACATCGGATATTCTCATTGGCAGAAACAACGTTAAAATGTCTGAGGAATCCTATGTTTTTTTCAGACGTCGCTGCGGCCAAGACCACTACAATTACAGAAAGTGTAGCATATAACAAGATCTAATGTTTCCAATCAAATAAATTCACCTACCTAAGCAGCCTTTACCTAAACCATCAGCGAAATAGCCGACGTCACACTGTGAACATTGATGCTGGGACTGAGCGGGACCGGTACAAACCACGTGACCAGGTAAACAATGGGGTATGTTGTTGCATGCTGTAAAAGCGTAATATAAAGTTTATTATTCTAAGGTACACACATTTTAATCAGCAAAGTTTATTTTTGGTGAAAGATCAATTTTATTTCACCGAGTGATCACAGAAAATCAATCACGAGTGAAAATGTAATTTTCTGTGATCACGAGTGAAATAAAATTGATCTTACACCAAAAATGAACAAATTTTCTGTTTATTATATGCCTCAATTCCTCTTAAATGTGTTCCGTAATTGGCTTAATTGGAAAAATAACGTCGAAATTAGAACGTCACGAGGTGAGAATTATGACGTCATGATGACGTAACGCATATTTTAAAGCCCGGCGCCGTTGACGTTACGTTTCTTTTTCTGCATGATACTGGAACCAGCTTCTAAAGCAGTGAAAATAACAAAGTGGTAATTTCACTGTTATTTTCACTGTTATTTTCACTGAAAAATGTCCATAATCCATTGAAAGCAAATAATAAACATGTATATATATACTCCTTTTTGGTGAGGACATTGGCTAAAATATCCGTAATTATAACCATTGTGGTGAAATTACAGCTGACAACATATCTCTATGTAGCATTATTACGTGACACAATTTCGATAATTAAAAAAACACCCAGTTCCTTTTTTAGATAATTCAGTATTTTTGGATTTAATTTGAAGCATTTTGCATCATCAAGTCATGTAATAGACACGCCTACAGCAAACTGACACATACACAACAACCTAAATGTAATTGGAATACTAGTATGCTAACCAACATAATTATAGTCTTGGGGTTCCGCTCTCAACTAAAAAGTAACAACGTGTTTTGGATCGATAAAACTTAACATATATAACTACAAAATGAAAAAAGAAATAGTGATTTCAGTAGGCTATTTTTATTTAAAAAGAGAAGAATAAAACTACAAATAATGATCTATGACTTTTGTGAGTTTGGAAGAATACTTCTCCCAGCTCTGAAAAAGAAGCTTACCTACGCATCCTTTTCCTAAGCCAGCGTTAAAGTATTCCACGTCACATTGTGTACATTGGTGATTGGATTGAGCGGGACCGGTACAAGTCACGTGACCCGGTAAACAATGGGGTAAGTTGTTGCATGCTGTAAAAAGTGTAACGTGTATTATTCCTAAATACATTGAAGTACTTACAACAAAATTATGCATGATACTTGCTACTACAAGAAAAATGTAAATACAAATGTACAACTACTTCACTAAGTACAAAGTGATACGCCAGTTTTCTCCATTCGGGTTCATGTTTAAAACTGTTTTATTGTCAGTCTTTTATTTTCAGCAGAGGTCACACAGAGCAATGATTATAGTGTGTCAACACATAAAAAGTTTTATTGCTAATATGGTTCAAAACTTAATTTCTTCTACCTAGAATTATACGAAGAAGATGCTGAATGAACAATTTCGCAGAAACTGCACATCTGAGTACTGTTTTATCAAAGCACTTACGAAATCTTAAAGTAACGCTCAAATTTAAACCCTAGATCTATATAATTCATTTACAGTTGCAAATTGTGATAAGGGGGTCTGTAATATTAATGATGTTTCAGTAAATGCGTTCCTTCAAACCACTTACGTTTCTAATGTTTATTTGTTCAAGAATTATGAAGAATTTAAATTTGTGCGTAACTTTACGATTGCCGTGCTTTGATAAAACAGTACCCTGCAGTCTACATATTAACTGAAAATCACAATTGCATGTCGACTGAATTTAATCAATAACATAATTACCATTAAACTAACGACAAATAAATATTACAATAATATGTTTCAAAATTTTAGTTTCTCAACTTTGGAAATTTACGGAACTGTCAAGTAAAAGGACGATCAAAGTAAATACAGGGAATTGCATACTAACAAATCCATGCCTCACCACACAATATTTCACATAACATTTGACCCCTTTATAAAAATACTTCTAGTTTTCAATAGTATAGTCATGTAATTAATGTGGTTAAACAAGCATAAAAGCGAAATTATTGCCAAGAAATTCAGAGTTTGATCTGATCAACATAACGTACGAACAAACAAAGTGGGAAGTGTCTACCAGATCAGACTATTTGCACCGAGATAAGAACACAAGGAACCAGGTTCATTCAGCCTGCCATCTCATTCAGTCGTTTCTACTTCATGCTGAGCGTCAGACAAGGTCCAGTTCTACACAACCAAGAACTCCATGGGCGGCAATTATTTACGGGAATTGGGTAGTTAACCATTATCATCTCGATCCTAGTCGTATACTTGCCTACACATCCTTGACCTAACCCGGCGGCGAAGTATCCGGTGTCACAATTAGTGCATTGATGTCCGGATTCAGAAGGCCCGGTACACGTCGTTCGACCAGGTAAACAGTGTGGTATATCATGGCATTCTAAAGAGGATAACACTTCATTATTGTACGACGATATTCCAATAACAATTATATGAGCCGTTCTACAGGAAAACCGGGCTTAGTGACATTACATAGGTAATTATGTAATATGATTTAGAAAACGTTCTGAAATGAGAAAAAAGTAATTTTCTTTGGTTTAATTTTAAGTAATTGAATAATATAGTACTATCCCTTAGATTTAATTGTTCACATTAATTATGTCAAAATAAGTTCTGTCTTTGCTATGGTGACCAATTTCTGAAAAGAACCCATATTGAGAAAAACAAGGGGTTAGTGGATAAAAACAGTAGCTACTTTTCTGTAAAAGCAAACACTGACAATTTATATACGTATATGCTATTAAAACAAGAATATAATTCTAAGATGTGATACAGTTTTGAAAAGTTTACGTCAATAATTGTTCAAATAGTGGATTTCTGAAATGTGTGTTAACGTTACGTCATATAACGTCTGGGTGACGTTTGCGACGTCACTCAAAAAGTAGGCGGAAGTGGTTGGTTTTAAAGGTATGTAACTTTGTGAAATGACGTGAGATTTTGCTCAAATTTTCAGAAACAGTTTATAAGAGTCTTGTCTTTCTAACGCAATATTATCATGTGATTCATAATTGTGTCACTAATCCCGGTTTTCCTGGAGAACGGATCATATATAGACATCCTATACATTCAAGCAAAATATCCGTTAGATTTTGAAATTTAAGCCGATGTGATTACTCACGTTATATACATGTACATCAAAGTATACCTGAAACCAGAATTACAAACATTGTTGCTACGAGTGAGTAACATGCTACCGGAAGTCTTGACTTACTTTCACATTGTAGTTTTTCTCGAGAATTGTTTGTCATGTATAAGTTATTAGCACAATTTCATGCCAATGTTTGAAGGTTCCTAGCAACCCTAACACACCTGTATTCTATAGAAGTTATGTCAATGGAGTTTATTCCAACCATGATGGTCATTTATGTGTGTGTTTACATAATAAATTCAAATACATGTGCATGTTTATAGCAGTCATGCTCATATTGGTTTAATTGATTTAACTAATTTCTCTCGATTTGTTGTCGGGCATGTGCCCAAGACACCGTTAAAGTATGACACAATAATGTTTAATGAATTAATGACTGTAAATTTATTTGATTTTAATGCGACAAAATTTCGTGGTTTTGTGATTAAGGCCCTTTTCAAGAATTTCGGATTTCAGGAAAAAATGGCAAGGTAAATAATCACACAAATTATCAGAAAGCTTTCAGACACCAAACACATACAATACTTGTTTGATTACATACATGTTGATATATGCAAGCAAACGTCCCAAAAACCTAGTCTTATCATTGGCTGTACTTAAAGCAAGTACAGCAGCCACTGTAAACTTGACATATGTATTGGTAAAATTATTCATTGGTGATTTAATTTCGTGGTTGAAATTCAGTATACTACACTATTTACCGGCTGCTTGGCAAACAAAATTAAAACTAGCGGAGCAAGCTCCATCATCGAAGCCAATATTTCCACTGGATGTTTGCCACATGTCCAAACAATGTCCGCTACCATCGGGTTGTCTCGGCGCCCAACGGTTTGGGCAACATTGCAGACCGTTATTCCAAACAAACGTATTATCATGGTCACTATCACTTGCTCCTAGCCATATTAACTTCAGCCCTGAAATATTACAAGTAAAGGAATATAGCAATAAAACAGGTCACTGTCAACTGGTACATGTATCTATAGTTTTTGACGACAAAACTGTAAACTTTGTATGAGGATCACCCAACAACTAATTTTGTAAGACTATTGATATCTGGCCAGTGATATATTTCGTTTAAAGATTTTCCAACTGGTGGCCTTTGGTTGGCATAGCCATAAGAGTTCTGCATGCATATCAATGTTTTTAGCTGCTTAGAAAGGACCTTACAATGAACTGTAAAGTATGGTGAAATTGGCCTTGTGATTAAGAGGGAGAAGTTGTTTCAGTGACTTAGTGAGAGATTGACAAACCACTGACAAAGAGCGATCACAATAGCTCACATAATCACTATGTTCTTAGCAGGTAGTTTCCGCCGTTCAAGTCCACACACGTCTCTTTACAGAGAATAACGTGGATTCATAGAAGTCACCGAATAAATATACACAAAATGATTATATTAAGTCAGACAGGGAAGGCAGCACTCAACTTAACCAGCCGAGCACAGAAAACATTAAAAACACACAAAGCACTGAATACACGGCATCCCGTCCCGAAAGTCTGCCGCCTAAGCCAGTCAAACCAAAACGGAACGAGAGCCATGTGACGAGAAAACAACAACTGGACACCACACACCACAAGGACAATCTACAACATACATATAGTGTGCATGCAATTTTGAAAGATACGAAGCAGCCTGTGCTGGACAACAAAATTGCAGAATGGCACATACAAAATGAACAAAGTTCAACAAAGTTATACATCTAACACATATGCAGTTACTTGTATGTTATACAGGTCATTCAGGGCGGGGATTCAGCTTTTGATTGTTGAAACTAGTTCATTCAACTGTGAATTGTGCCTTGTATTTTTATAAGTCATTCAGCGTGGGCATTCAGCTTTTTGATTGCTAAAACCAGTTCATTCAACCTTTTGACAGCTGGGACTTGTGCGGTTCATTTACTCGTTCGATTGTGTGTTGTGTGATGGGCATTGTGTCATATATGGTTTTCTGTTGTCTTTGCTCGGCTGGTCAGGTTGAGTGTTGCCTTCCCTGTCTGACTTAATATTATCTTTTTTTGCACCCTGAAGTCTGGCGAGTCTCAGTTCAGTGTGGTTGTGAAGTTTATTGTCTCGTTCAGCCGTGTGTTTGACATTTGTGCCGTGCAATTGTGGTATGTGATATGTTTTCTTTGCTCGGCTGTGCTGCCTTCTCTGTCCGATCATCTATTATCTTATAATACTGATTTCACGGTCCTTAATTATAAAAAAGAATGTACTATCAAAATATCTTTTGTAGACTGTGTTGAAAAACCAGACAAGTGGGGCCAGTCTATCTGCGGGTGGTAAAGTACAGTACTTTTGATATAAATTTAGTACGAAACAAATGTCTGAGGTTAACGACATTAATCAAATTAATAGCCACGTGACCACCATTTCTTGACTACTATTCCTACATAAAGTATACGACAACGTTAAAGTATACCGCGACAAAAGAGAAAGTACATTAATTTTAAAACAACTAGGATAATGACTCTTTGAGCACAGCAAACGAAAAACGGAATTTCACCATCCATCGACGGTAATTGATGACCCAGAGGAGGTTTTCTGTCATTGTTGAAATAATTGTCACCGTGATATAGATCTTAATAAACGCCAGCGAATGGTAAGCAGCTGAAAAGCAAGACTATTTGCGGAAGAAACCTACGATACAGTTTCTAAAATTGAGAATAACGTTAGTAACAAGTTTTCAAAATGATCTTGTTGGTTGAAATTGAATTATTTGTATATGTTCCATGTGAGATTGTTAGTTAATAAAGACAATACTACATGATTGCATTATGGTAGGGTTTCAAACACGCAATAATTAAAAATAATCGTTATGATTGTTTTTATTTTACAAATATTTTTATTCTTCATTTATAACTAAGATATTGGAAAGTCGGACAAGAAAGGCAGCACCCAACTTTTAAAACAAGCCGATCACAGAAAACATAAAAACCAGTTTATCCCTTTTAGTGAGCGTCAAAAATGAAAACACTGATGCATGAGCCATTCTTATTTCGTGTTCGGTCTTGCAATGATGTAAACAATTGAACGGGTTAAGTACTGGAAGAACTAAATAATAATTTTGTAAGTAAAAAGGTTAAAGGTTATGGGGCAAAGGTAAAACACTTCGAAACACGCTTATACATGCTGTAAAGGAAAAGAGTGAAAATTGTTACCTGGGGTATTCTTCATTAAGTTTGTTAAGAGATTAAAAACATTGGCATTGTTTATGACTACCAACGATCCACCGTACGTAGTTTTGCAAAAGGTGTTGGCGTCCGACCATGTTTTGGATACTGGATGGTACTTATAGCATATCCCTGCACTATAAACCATCCCATTAGGACAGGTTATGCCTGAAATATGAAATGTACGCAACAACAATGGATATTGTATCATAGCTACGGCAAATAACATTCATTTGATGTTAAAGGGGCATGCCCAGAATCTGGAGTTTCTGGTTTGCATACAACAAAATTGCGTTTATCACATGTAAAACCAACTACATGTATAACCGAAAAGTCAAAGAAGAATTTGACTTAAAAATTTACTCTATAACGCACTTCGATATTTTGTATTTCGCTTTGAATAAAAGACTGTCAGTCTTTTATTGACGGACAGTCTTTTATTGATGACAACGATATTTAGTTATTCTTGAAATATATATTTTTAAAACTAGCTGGATATTTTGTAACTTTTTTACAGGTTTTCATTATTTGATTTAGGTTTTAAACTGATACAAATTTGATTGCTATTCGAGACACTTATGTTACAGGGCATGCCCCTTTAACGGAAGAGGCGTGGCTTAATGCAATGATATATGATGGGGATGGGTTTAATTGTCAAAGGAAATCTGTGCAACAACTACAGTGCAGTATCGTTTACTAAAGTTATTGCACACTTTGTTTTCCTAGCTAATATCGAAAGAAACATTATGACTCACGCCCTAAGACACTTTGTACGAGCATCTAGTTTGCGATTAGTCACGCCCACCGACAAAATATGACAATATTTGGTTTTCTATATATCAACGTATCCATGTGCATGCTGATGTGTACAAGCGTATGTGTAAATTGCATTAGACTACGTATCGGCTCGATGGACAATACTAAAAGCATAATAATATACAAGGATACAAAACGTACGATGAAACGATAAAAGCGTATTACGGGGAGATATAAGTGATATGATGCAACACCATAATTGGTTGTTACGAAAGCATGATTACACGATACGAGAAAAAAATCGCAAGAATGTATGCTGAACATGTACTTGTACCTACTTGATACAAAATTAATCACATGTACCAATATAACAAGCAGTACTCCTGGTTTATATATGGAATATGGCATAATGTACACACATAGTATAAGCACTGTGTTAACTTTATGACATTAAGTGTAATCAAACTTTCAAATTGTAGAGGTTTTATCGTTTAAAGCACTCTGTGCAACGATGTCTAGTTAAGTTTTCCAGCCTGGAGTAAAACATTGTACATCCAACACAAAATTGGCATTTCACGAGGCTAAAGGATTTGCGGAAAGTAAATTTTACATAATAAATGTGTTTATTAAAACAATTTATGTGTATGCATGCTTGAAAGCGGGAAAATATTTTAGGAATACAGAAAATGTACTTGATTCCAATCGTTGTAGAATGCAAAAAGATGTTTACTAAAATAATGTACATGTATGAATTATATTGACATTAGGAAATATTATAAATCGGACAGGGCAGGCAGCAATCAACTTTAACAACCGAGCACAGAAAACATAAAACAGTGCTCAACACAAAACTGAACTTGAAAATGAACTTAACCGATGAGTCACAGCTTTAAAGAATGCTACGAAAAAGACATAATTTCATCTATAAACAAGACTGCGTTCAATAAACGCTTATGCCCCCTTTTGAAGCCTTGTCCATAAATTAGCCTAAGTCCAAAATAAGGTCAAGGTGAATGTCAAAATGGGGTCAGGTGATACAGGTGTGTGGAGAGTGTTCATATACAACATCCATGCAAGTTTGGAAGCTTTGTAGCAAGCCATAATGATGTTAGAAGAAAAGGTCAATTTGGGTTAACCAGGACGGACGGACGAACGGACGGACGAACGGACGGACAGGTGAATCACTATATGCCTCCCGATCTATCGATACGGGGGCATAAAAAGGTAAATGACCTACAAAGTAGTTTCAGCTATAAAACACTGAAATATTTAGTTGCAGCTATAAAAAGGCTGACGGGCCTAAACATGTTCCGCTTATCAATAATCAATAATATCAAAATTGTTGTTTATGACTGTTTTCACCCGAATATCTGCTTCAGGTGTTAATATGCATACTTTTACTTGTGTAATTTAAATTATGTATTGTTGTAAATATTGTCATTGCATAAACGTATACATATATCTCTATTGTTATTGTGGACCATTATGAAAATTGGTTTGCCAATTATGTTATCCACAGAAAATAAAGACGATAATATTATTATTAATATTATCAATGAATTGCGATATTATATATTTATCTGTGGGAAAGCCTCTTTATACTATCATACTTTCACTTTATAACGCATACAGTTTATGACGAGATAAGGGCGTTGGTAATCTTTATTTCAAGGAAGGCACACTATATATAGTACATGACGTATTATCCGGCCACATTAAACAGCTCTATATATAGTACATGACGTATTATCCGGCCCTTTAAACAGCTCTATACGTCTATATAGTACATGACGTATTATCCGGCCCATTAAACAGCTCAATACGTGTATATAGTACATGACGTATTATCCGGTCACATTAAACAGCTCTATATATAGATCATGACGTATTATCTGGCCACATTAAACAGCTCTATATATAGTGCATGACGTATTATCTGGCCACATTAAACAGCTGTATACGTGTATATAGATCATGACGTATTATCTGGCCACATTAAACAGCTCTAAACGTGTATATAGATCATGACGTATTATCTGGCCACATTAAACAGCTCTATACGTGTATATAGTACATGACGTATTATCCGGCCACATTAAACAGCTCTATATATAGTACATGACGTATTATCCGGCCCATTAAACAGCTCTATACGTCTATATAGTACATGACGTATTATCCGGCCCATTAAACAGCTCTATACGTGTATATAGTACATGACGTATTATCCGGTCACATTAAACAGCTCTATATATAGATCATGACGTATTATCTGGCCACATTAAACAGCTCTATACATAGTGCATGACGTATTATCTGGCCACATTAAACAGCTCTATATATAGTACATGACGTATTATCCGGCCCATTAAACAGCTCTATACGTCTATATAGTACATGACGTATTATCCGGCCCATTAAACAGCTCTATACGTGTATATAGTACATGACGTATTATCCGGCCACATTAAACAGCTCTATACGTGTATATAGTACATGACGTATTATTCGGCCACATTAAACCGAGACTCTCAAGTCTGATGTGTATCTGTTTAAAATGATTCGTTCTACGTCTGCCTCTTGCGAGGGTGGCTAGTCGCTGTCGTCGTTTCTGTGTGGCTTTAAATTGTGTCCTTCTATATTTACTTATATAACTAAATACGTGTTTATATATTACAATTAACTCCCTTTATGGTAATAAATACCAACTAAAGGGAGTTAATTGCAATATATGTATACATGTATTTCAATTAACTCCCTTTATGGTAATTTATTCCAACTATATATATATTGCAATTAACTCCCTTTATGGTAATATATGCCAACTATATATATTGCACTTAATTCTCTTTATGGTAATATATGCCAACTATAAAATCATGCAAAGTGTAATACAGCGCGGGGACAGGGTAGAGTCTTGCTTGAAATGTCCGCTTTTAGCTCACCTGTCACAAAGTGACAGAGTGAGCTTTTCTGATCACTCTTCGTTCGTCGTCCGTCCGCCCGTCAACAATTTGCTTGTGTAGACACTAGAGGTCACAATTTTGGCCCATTTTTTATGAAAATTAGTCACATGATCATATCAACAAAATCTATGTAAACTTCGATATTGGCTTAGCCGGGGTAAAAACAAGGTCACAAGATCAAATCATAGAAAACCTTGTATAATCTTTAGAGGTCACAGTTTAAGCCCAATCATTAATCTTGGGCTAAGAACTAGGTCACTAGGTCAAATCACAGGGCTTGCGTGCACTGCTACAGGTGAGCGACATAGAGTCCATTTGGCCCTCTTGTTGGGTAGACGGATATGGAGAATAAAAGGTTAGTGCCGTGGATGAAAAAGTTTATCTGGCAAGGCGGAGGAATTTATCGGGTGAGCCGTGGGCAAATCTGATAATTTCCGTAGCCGAGCCGGATAAAGTTTTACTTCATTCGCGGCACTAACCTATTATTCTATTTATCCAGTCGCTTAATCTGCTCAGTAATGGGATCAAACTCGGGACTATATTGTCACTCGTTCATTAACTAGCGCGCAACGTCACGTTCGTTCCGTGACGTCATGATAAACAACGACGTCGGACATCTTGATAGACGTCGTGTAGACGCAGGTAAGACGAAGAAATTAACCGATCAACCACCAGCTCATTTAGGATAGGATAACATCACCCTCGGGCACGGAATTGCAAACGGCAACTCCATATAAGAAGAAGTGCGTCAGATCACGTGGTAAAGTGGCGGATCATCACTAGTCACATGATCAGGTGACCGATTATCGCTAAGTTTATCAGGCACCCCGTTAACAGGCAGATATTGCCGGAAGTGACTGGATAAAGTACGTTCTATGTCTATCTCCTGCCACTCGGAACTACTCGGCCATTTCTACGGAATCTGGCGTAACGTTAGTAGCGATAAATGCCGTACGGACCGTTCCGATTGATATCCTGCATGATTGGATAGGCGCTGCCGCCGCTTCTATGTCTTCTATATGGAATCTGGCGTAACGTTAGTAGCGATAAATGCCGTACGGACCGTTCCGATTGATATCCTGCATGATTGGATAGGCGCTGCCGCCGCTTCTATGTCTTCTATATGGAATCTGGCGTAACGTTAGTAGCGATAAATGCCGTACGGACCGTTCCGATTGATCTCCTGCATGATTGGATAGGCGCTGCCGCCGCTTCTTTGTCTTCTATACGGAATCTGGCGTAACGTTAGTAGCGATAAATGCCGTACGGACCGTTCCGATTGATATCCTGCATGATTGGATAGGCGCTGCCGCCGCTTCTATGTCTTCTATACGGAATCTGGCGTAACGTTAGTAGCGATAAATGCCGTACGGACCGTTCCGATTAATCTCCTGCATGATTGGATAGGCGCTGCCTCCGCTTCTATACGTAACTTGTACATTACAAATCTGTACATTAAAGTCACATTAAGCCTTGAATGGCTATTTTCAAAAAGCAATAACTTGGCAATCTATCTGCAGAATGATGCATTTTGAGCACTTTAGTTAAGTCCCAAAGGTGGAAAACACAATATGATTGAAGACAACGAAATAAAGCCCTCCGTTGGTTTTTAAACTAAATAACGAAATGTAAACAATAAATCCATAATTTAAAGTCTAAGGGGAGCAAATCTTGCCAAATTAGTTTTTTGTCATCCATACATTTTTACTAAATGTGCTTTTTGGCATACATGTACTATTTCGACAGATATAGCTGACATTCTGTCAAAAATTATAGGTCATTTGTGAAAAACATCCTAATTCTTTGAAATAAGTCTGTATTTACTGGATGATCAGAAAAAAAGTTTTGGGAGAGATAATGTGACTTTCAATTATGTACATTGTATAATATACATTTGGGTAAAGTATACGATGTAATTATGTACACTTAAATCACAAAGTGGATATTGAATCCATGTCAAGAATTAACTGTAAATACGTTCTGAAAGTTAAGTATTAGGTTTGACAGTTTTAAGCATATACTATACAGAAATAATTATCGCCTTATAATGATGTTTATTATCAAATCGTGGCGTTTCTGGCATATTTGTAAGTTATCCCCCATAAACAATTTCTGCCTTTTTCGGCACGATTAAACTGTTAAGTTTCGCATATACATCTGTTAGAAAATGACCTTGTCATTGCACTGATTAACAATCTCATATCTTATGTAAGTGACATATAATTGAGGGTCATTCAGTTTAAGCTTGTAACAGCATTTGACTGACATTTTGACAGCTATAGGTCTTTATTTAATGCTAACTGATGAGATATGGAGTTCTATCAGTGAAATAAAACCTATATCAGTCACTGGTTATCACCTACAATGTGACTGATATAAGCTCTGCCCCCTCACGGGGACTACTTTAATTTACCAAAATCTCAACACTAAAATGTCTGTAACTTTTTTATTACTGAACGGAAACATGTCATGTGGGGGTTTTTATTCTTAGTTAGACCATTTCCTACAAGTTGGTGTATGATTTAATGCAAAATTCTCAAAAAAGTCGTTTTCACCTATTCACCATAATCCAAGATGGCGGATTTTGAAGAGAAAAATATGAATGGAATAACATATTCATACATAGCCTAACCACAGTGGTATTTTGGCATAAAAAGTACCAGTTTTGACACCATAAAAGCATTTAATAAATAGAATATTTGTTTGTTTTGATTATATATGGTTAATATCTCATCTTGTAGTGATAAAATTTTAATATTTTCACTCGCGCTACGCGATGAGATATAAACCATATTCAATCAAAGCAAACAAATATCCACTATTTAGTGGATTTTCTTCCGGTTGTCGTATTTCAAGTCAGCCTACAGACAAGGCAGCATATGATACACGTACATGCGATCACATTATTTACTGTCAAAACGATATCCTAAAATAAGTGATCTTTTTATTTCTGTACCTGTTTTGGATTCATAATTTCGACGACAAACTTAATGTATATACATTATTATGTAAATACCGATAAACTCCTTGACCTAAATGTGCCGTCTTATATCAATCAGAAAATGTCAGCAGAAAGTGTGTTTATCGTCAAGAGACATAATTTATATCTTAACTGACCGCGGTTTGGTCGTCAATTGTCCATGTTTCGTCAACAGACCGCGTTTGCCCCTGTGTTAGACTGCGTTTGCTCCGCCTGAAGACCGCGTTCTTCTCAGGCGTTGCTAATGTAAGATAGACCCGTTGCTAATGAAAGGTGGGCGTACCCGCGACATAGAGCGGACTTTTTAGTTTTGGGATTTGCGTGTTACTGCCGATATAACGATAACAAGACGAACGATCTATACCGTTTAAAAGGCATGTTCTAGAGCAAAGGTTAATGTTCAGCGTAAGATTTGTCAACGATTGTTATGAATAAGAACGTAAGAAAAAGTTCACGTTATGATGACGTCATGTTGACGCCATGAAAGCGAAATATTGATATAAACTCCAATTTTCTCGAGTAACGTAGGAGTAAAGTTATGCATCATGAGACAGTCGATGTAGGATAAGGATATCTCACCCTCGGGGTCGGAATTTTAACCAAGCCTTGTCCCTGGTTAAAATTTGATCTTTCGGTGAGATATCCGGATCCAACATAGAAGCTCATGATAGATTCTTATATAGAGGATCTTGCATGAGTGCTCATTACACAAGAGTTTTATTAAACGAAATGACAAAATGATAAAGCCTCGTGTCATATTGTTTTTGTCGACGAGTTTAATAAAACTCGTATGTAATGAGCACGAATGTAAGATTCTATTTATCACATAACCTTAGAAAACGCTTGTTATTGTTCAAAAGGATGATGTACGCTGCATGAGTTTCAGCCAAAATTCAGCGGTACAATTAGCGCGACGTCATGGCGACGTTGATATTATCCTGACGTCATTGACAGATCAATGCATGGATTGGCTAACGCCACGTCAAGCTCATTTACATATTTATTGCACAGTCTGGGAGTGCCGAACGATATTTACGGCACTCCTGGACCGCAGGTTATGTGATAAAGTCTTACAGTGAACCGTGTTTGTCCGTCAGTGGACAGCGTTTGGCCCGTAAATTACTGTGGACCGCGTTAACTCTGTCAAGGGATCGCGTTTGCCCGTAATAGGACGGCGTTTACTAATTTAGTAGGCCGCGTTTGACAATTTGCCAACCAATGATATAAATTCGAAAGATTACTTAACACGTGGTTGCCTTATTTAGTCACAGGCTACGACCTCGACAAACTAAGTCAACCTCGCGTTTGTGTATTTTTTCTATAACCAACGACTAGCAGTCTGCATGCATTTGTGATAACGTTTTAACTTCTAAGAGAATGGTTATTATGCCCCCCCCCCCCCAATTTTTAATGTAGGTGTTTATTGCTCTGTCGGTCGGTAGACTAAAAGGGTTTCCGAGCAATTTCCGAAGAAAAAAAACTTTACATGGAGGTTGGTCATGAACAGTATATGCCCCTATTGATTTTGAGGTCAGTAGGTCAAAGGTCACTGTGACCTTCACAATTTCTGACAATTCAAATGATTTCCGTTCAATAACCTAAGAACGCTTTGCCCTAGGATATTCACACTTTACAAGGTTGGTCATCAACAAAAGATGACTCCTATTGATTTTGAGGTCAGTGGGTCAAAGGTCAAAGTCAGTGACCTTTAGCATTTCTGGCTATTGGGCTGCCAGAGGGGCATACGTGCTTTACAAACATCTCTTGTTTTCTAATTGTTTCGCACAATGCATGTTAAATAAAAACCTAAATGCGTCATTCATTTAATAGCACTTTTTGTTTACATGTACGAGATTAGACTGTCTAGCGTTTTTTTTCTTCTGTTTAATGCAAACACGATATGCACCTGACTAAAACAGTGTTACAATATCACGTGACTTTTGGCTACAATTACAAGAAGAAATTTGTAGGCATTGGAAAATAAAATAGCCATAAGTATTTCCATGAAATATAAGATCTTTTTCAGCAGCTATACGGATATTTTCATTACCCTGTGAAATCTACACGTTCCACGGTTGCACAAGGTGATGGACTAAACGGCACATCCACTGAAAAAGAGTTTATAGTTCATGGAAAGCAAATAATTTCTCCCTTAGCGTGGCGTATATTTCATAGAAATCGATGCAGAAATAAAATACTTATGGCTATATATTGTCAAATGTTTACAAATTTCTTCTTGTAACTGTAGCCAAAATTCACGTGGTATTGATACACTGTAAAACATCAGAACTTTGTAAGTATAAACAAACGTATATGTAGTCAGGCCAAGATATATATAGTAGTTGACGTATAGAAAACCGTATTTAGGAATAAATGTGATAAGACATAATTTTATATAGTAATGTTGAGTTCAAAGGACATTAGTTCGGCATTCCGAGTCGTTGAAAATTGGGAGAAAATGAATGTGTACTTGTTGTGTGAGTAGAATTCTCTTATCGCTCTAACAATTAAAATTATTGGACATATTCTATGTTTTATAGTACATGTATTTGTAAAATGGCTTATGCCCGTACTGAGTGTGGATTTTACGACGTTACTATTTTCAGTGTAGCAATAACACGTGACTTTTGTAATTTGTAAACATTGGACAATAAAATAGCAATAAGTATTTTATTTCTTCATCGATTTCTATGATATATACGCCACGCTAAGGGGTGAATTATTTGCTTTCCATGAAATATAAGATATTTTTCAGCAGCTTTACCGATTTTCCATTACCTTGTGAAACCTACACGTCCCTCGGTTTCACAGGAAAATGGACAAAATGGCTCAGCCGCTGAAAAAGATTGTCTATTTCATGAAAAGCAAACACTTTTCCCCTGAGCGTTGCGTATATTTCATAGAAATCGATGAAGAAATACACTGAAACATACTTATGGCTATTGTATTTTCCAATGTTCACAAATTTCTTCTTGTATCTGTAGCCAAAAGTCACGTTTTATTGCTACATTAGTTGTCAAATGAACAATTAGAACATGGAAGATTTGCGGATCGCCTAGTATTGTTTACTATCAATTTTTGTTTGAGGTTGAATAGTTCAGACCAGTGTTCCGGGAGGGAGTGCAGTGGTCCATTGCATGATCTGGCCCCAATTCCACGAAAAAACTTAAGTTATTATTGCTCAGCTGAGACTGCTATTTAGAATTGATTAAATGACTACAATTATAGTCTTGAGATGTAGATTGCTACCAGAAACTGTGTATTTATTGCTAAATTATGAGTTAATAGGTGATTTTCGTAAGAAATGCTCATGTAAATCCAACAGTAAGGAACAATAAAATACTTCGTATTTGAACCTGTTATAACAGACTTAAGTTTTTACCTTAGACGTTTATAACCTTAAAGCACTATTTCTGTAAAAATCGGACTTATCATGTATTGCTCTATTAAATTGGCATCTAACTGTGATGAAACAATATATACAAGTATACATGAAGTTAACTTAACCAACACAATATGTTTTTAAAATAGCAGTCTCAGCTGAGCAATTACTTAAGTTTTTTCGTGGAATTGGGGCCTGCTGTGAACGGTTGGTGAACCGCCATCAAATTCAATAATAATGATTTACTGCAATAGGTTGATCATAAAAATTAGTGAGGTCCAAACGTATTATAAATATATCATATCTTTGTTCAGGTATTTGGTCTCTCTGAAACTAGAATCAGCAGGCCTTTCAGCATGAACAATTATTTTATCCAAAATTCGGTTACCCAAAATATGTAAACTATTCATAGATTAGTGATACTATTGGAAAAACGATGGCCTACTGGTTAGCGCACTCGACTACAAATCCGGACGTCCCTGGTTCGAATCTCGGCCGGGACACTGCAAATTTCAGAAAAGCTTTTCAGTGTTTTCCACCAAACTAGGAATGAACTGGTTGGAAACCCAGAGGTTGTATCGTAGATATACGCCGGCGAACGGTAAAGAACCATGGACCTTTGCTATTCGGAAAAGAGCTTGGCTATCACACCCGGATTCCTTGTATCAATCGGAACGGTCCGTACGGCATTTTTACGGGATAAAATACCTCGGATGTATCAAGCGTATGAATCCAGCCGCTTTCTTTCTTAAATCCTACGCAGAAGAAAATGGGCCGAAGAAAATAGACCGTAACTTATCAGCAGCGGAAATATCAAAAGATGTTTTATTGATTAAACAATACAATTTCGCTACACTCCTTGAGCATAACACGCAGCTACGCAGCGCTTGCTTGATGGGCGTGTATTCCATTGAAGCACTGTTTAAATCTGTCATGATGACGTCATGGCGAAAGACGTTGAAAAATGGCGACGTTCTATTTACACCCGAGAGATGATTCGTAGAGATTGTCCGAGGTGTCCCGGTTGTCCTTGTATGCCACAAACGTTCTGCCTCTTCCCTCATTGTCCAATAAGACAGGAATAAAACCGAATTGCCACGCACTACGACTGTTTCAGTCGAACGAAAATTTGTTTGTACATGTACAGTAAAACCTCGGTAATACGAGCAGCGATTATTCGAGCAAACGGCCTAATTCGAGCAAATTTCAAAGTCCCGACGAATTTGCTCTATATTGTACATTAATTTATCCCTCTAATTCGAGTAATGTTATTACGAGCATCCGGTCTAATTCGAGCGCAGGTGTCGGTCCATTCAACAATTTTCAACGATAATTAGTTACTGTATTTAATAAAATTATTTATTGGTTTTACTTGTTTTGTTCTATATCGATTGGTTTAGTTTGCTGTATCCTGGCAACAGTTTTGTTGGATGGGGTAAATGGAGCGTGTGAAGATATTGATACAGGGGCTTGTCATACCATGATGACAAAAGATACGAACTTATGCAGTGATTCACATCTGGCTAATGCAGCGTGTCCACGTTCCTGTGGTCTCTGTCGTAAGTACAACTGTATACAATCTTATTGTTTTATACTGAGCAAATCTTCCAACAAGAACATTTTAAAATTTCTACCAGTACATGTATTAGTATTTAAAGGGACTACCTCACGTATTGGTGTTTTGCAAAAATAAAATAAAGTTGTCAAATATTCATGTAATTTTGGTATAGTTTCCTGTATATGCCAATAACAACTACATTGACATAAAAAAAAACTTGGGAAACATCGGCATTTTGTAGTAATTTAGCATATTTACACCCAAAATTCTATAGGTATTAATACAGTTTGATCATGTCTGAATTACATAATTCATAGAACAGTTTGGAAGGAAACTCTGCGATATTTTCAAACAGAAAAATACTGAGTGCCAAATATCAAGAGTGATTTAAATTGCTTATATGCCATAAATCTTTCATAAAGCAACCACCAGTAACTTTCTATTATATAAATACTTGGTTAGGTAGGAAAATTACGTCATACAAACATTTTAGCCAGATACGGAGGCAGCACCTATAAGGTTTTAGATGTGAACTATGATATGTGTTAGGTACAGTGTATGTTTTTTAAAAAAACTAGTTCATTAAACCATACAATGCACGTATAATGAGATAAAAAAAAATTGGAAATGTTTGATTGATTTCGGTTGATTGTATGTCTATAAAGGAAGTATAAGAAAACCGACGGGTCCATTTGGAACATTTGCTCAGTATACAGGGTGTCCCAAAAAAACGGGGACTTCCTAAAATGTCTTATCAAATGATGAAATTTTCCACGTAAGTCAGCAAAAAAACACACAGGAAATAACACCATATGTAAAATGATGACATCACTTCCTGTTTTAAAGCAAAACATATTAATAAGTACCAATTTTAGAAGTAGAGTTCACTTTTACACTCTCTCACAAAAAATCAGTCAAATTCATTATAAATTAAATAAGTTATAAGGGTTTTAGGCAGGTCCCCGTTTTTTTAGGGACACCCTGTAGTTGCTAAACAATGAAAATGCCTTTTACAAATGAATGAACAACATGCCTTTCTATCCAAACTAAACAATTTCGGGTGGATATAAGTGTATGTTAATTGCATATTGTAGTGCATCTTGTTCTGTTTTCCATATTCTATTATTTGGCATGTGTAACAACTGTTTTACATTGCATATTAAGGTACTTAGGACGTTTAGTTGTTTTCTTGTGTATTATTATCATTATCATAATTAGTAAATAATATGCCGTAGATGATAAGTGTTGTACACTTACCTCTATTAATATGAAATAATACATCTGTTCTGTTCTGTTTATATTTTTACAAACTCCTTAACAATACAAAAAAGATTGGCGAACAGTTACTATTATAGCTCTATCTAACCCGGATAAAGCGGATTTAGCTCAGTGGTAAAGCGCTGGACTGTCAATCCAGAGGTCGTGGGTTCAATCCCTGGCATCGGAACTTGACATTTCTGAAATATTTATAATATTCCCGCTATATCTGGCCGTGTGGTCTGCAAAGTATCTGGAAGTGCAAGGAAGCTGTGTATCGGTGCTATACACCGGGCACATTAAAGAACCAGGCTGTCAATTCGAAATAAGAGCTAATGTATCTCTCTCCCTCCAGGGGCTTTCTCTCAGTCTGTCCCTCTGGTCAGATCATGCTGTATCTGCACTGGTAGAGGATGCACATGCGCCCTTGTGGCTGCAACACAATTATGTAAAGTGCCTTTGAACGTGCGTTCACATGAAAAGGGCGCTATATAAATCTGGTACATTTATATTGATTTATTTATTTGTTTAAACCAATGGTATTCTTTTTATAGCACAAACATGCTACAGTTGCCATGCAACCATGTCCAACTACAGCTCGTGTTCTATATCAACTTGTTCTTCAAACGAGGTAAGACTCTTAGTTCTTATGCTAACACACTGTGGTCGAGTAAATATTGGGGCTGATTTATGCCATGTCATATTTTCGCTGTTTCGCCACAACAAAGCGAAAATGCGAAAATGTAACAATGCGAAAAAGTCGATTTGTCGTGTTTTCGCATTGTTACATTTTCGCTACAAAGAAGCAAAGATATGACATATGTTTAGTGTCGTATTGTCGCCCTTCATCTGCTGTATTTTCGCCACAACAATGCAACAATGCAAAGATACGACAAAGTCGACATTTTGGCATTGTTACATTTTCGCATTTTCGCTTTGTTGTGGCGAAACAGCGAAAATACGACATGGCATAAATCAGTCAACATAAGTAAATATTCTTAACTAGGGATCGAGATTCCATTGAACAAATCTCGGTCGAGCATTTCTGGAAAGCTTTTTAGTGTTCCCCGCCAAACGCAAAGGTAGCCGAGCGTGTATCGGTGTTCTTCACAAACAACTAAATACTCTGTTCCGAAAGAGCTGGTATATTGCTCCCAGAATTATTGTACCGTACAATTGAGTGGACATTTTGGCAGGGTGACCACTCACTTACTGTTTCATTCGAACGCCAAACATTCGAACTCTCGAACACTTTTGTCAGTAAGTAAGTGAGTAAAGAAAAGCCTTTGTTAGACGAGTTTAACATATTTACAATAACGCAATTTAAGACTTTCATTATGTGTCTCAAATAAACATTTTAAAGTGTTTAAGTCATGTATTCCACTGACAAATATTCCGACCAAGGCTAATGTGATAGGCTGGCAACTATTCCAAGCGTAGTGTCTGTTTGTTTCCGTGATTTTGGTGCCGACATACATGTGTCAAATTACGTGAATTTGTTATTTTGATGTTGCTTATGATAGACACACATTGGATACATTTATACAGTATGTAAATATTTATTAGTGATTGTTTTAGATGTGTTTGTTGAAGACGAAACAGTCGCCAGGTGGAAACATCGAATATACGATGGGATGTGGACCGCAATTGGTAAAGTGTACATTTTGACTCCACTAATTTTCCTTTATTTCTCTGACTACTAGTATGTCATGTAGGCTAGCCTTTTTAATTTCTTCGTCATAGGTGGGCAAGATTCGGGGAACCATCCGCGCCACACCTTACAACTATGCATATATACGTTTATTAGTCATGCATTTGGCCTTTTTGACTGTGCTGTTTCGTGAAGCAGGTTATAAGACTGGTTTCCGAGCCCAATAATTATTACTTACTGTAATAGTACGGTCCGATACCACACTACATTGTAAACCCTGCTTCACGAAACAGCACAGTCAAAAAGTCCTGTTTGGTGATAATCAGTGATGAGATAAGCTTTTTATATTGGGCAATAGAGTGTCAAAGGTGCTATTAATTTTTGGTCAATATCGCATTTCACAGTTTTCGTACCTTTTAGCTCTGAAACATTTATTACATAACATGTATATAGTGCGTTGCATATCTGAATCGCCACATGTCATTGTCGATATTCTTAACATGCAAACTTAAGTCGCGTAACGGCGATAGTATTGTTTCCTCGCCAGTAAAACTTGCTTACGCCAGAGGTTAGTGTTTCATATTACTTTGCGTCCCTCCAGTGGTTGCACTGTTGCTTCTTGTCGTCAGCAACATGTATCCGTTGTACGCGACGATGTACAAAATACATTTAACTCCGAATAGTCTCTGTCCAAGAAAATTTGTTAATATGAATTACTATGTAAATATACATATATGTGTGTAGATGCTTATCGGCGGACTATATACATGTACGATTATTAAATCTCTAAATACATGAATGCGTTACGTCACTGTACGAAATCAAGTCATGTTATGATGTTCTTATTAGGACGTGACTTTCCCAGTTATGGCAATTACACTATCTTTTGTAAGAGAACTTGAAGCATATTTATAATAAACGGAATATTTGCTGATACATCAAAAGTTATTTTATATTTATAGTTTTATATTGATTTCCGTGAACACTCGGGATACAATTCCAGATCTTACACCAAAGTCAGCATATACCTAATCCTCTCCGGGCTGATTTGCCCCTAAGGCCTGGCCCCAATTCCACGAAAAAACTTAAGTTATTGCTCAGCTGAGAATATTATTTTAAAAACATATTTTGGTGGTCAAATGACTCAAATGTATATTTGAAAACAATGTTTCATCGAAGTTAGATATCAATTTAATAGTGCAATACATAATCAGTCCGATTTCTACAGAATATAGGGCTTTAAAGTTATAAACATCTAAAGTAAAAAATTAAGTCTGTTATAACAAGCTCAAGTACGAAGTGCTTTTTTGTCCATTACTGTTTGGTTTCCATGAGCATTTCATACAAAACTCACCTACTAAATCATTATTCAGCAATTTATACATAGTTTCTGATAGCAATCGACACCACAAGTCTGTAATTGTAGTCATATAATAAATTCAAAATAGAAATTTCAGCTGAGCAATGACTTAAGTTTTTTCGAGGAATTGGAGCCAGCAACCTCAACCAAAGTCAGCATATACTGTGACATTATTTGCGGTGAATTCTGATCATTCCGCGGACGAGCTGTATCACGAATTAAATCCCCTTGAATAATTGACCCCAAAAATACGTAGCAAGATATATTTCCTACCATATTTTTCATCCACGAATTTAAGAAACTACCAAATTTAATGCCCGCGAAATGATTTTACAGTATCCTTTATTTGTTCCAGATTTGTTCCAAGAAACGAGATACTGATACTCATGAGATGGAAGATAGAGATATATCTATCACGTGTTGCAGCCAGGACCTCTGTAACCTACCTAGCTTTGCAACAACACAACCAACAACTACCAAAAAACGAGGTTAGAAATATACACATTTAAATAATATTTTATGGACACGATGGTCGAGTCGTTTAGGGGAGAGAAAAGCCACCGAAGCGCAATATAACAGTTTTTAAAACATATTAACGATATATTTTGTTATTTACTTCGATAGTCAATGTATTTTTCAAAAACTTCATTTCTTCAATTTGAAATTTGGTGGAATCAAGGAGCATATTATTTACTATCTATACCCTGGGGTTAATTAAAAATATTAATAAGCTAATCTATCGAAACATGACAGTACATTCATAGCAATTCCAGAGTGTTCCTCACTCTTGAGTGACGAACTGGTTGTCCGTATATGTACACGTATCTATCATAGGTATTCTATCAATAGTCCTATTTTTAGAAAGTGTTATTTAAAAATGGTTCCTCGGTGCGCAAGAGCATACACATATATCGAGAACTATATATCTCTTGAACGTCCGAAGAGCATTAAAATAATCATTTTCTTTTGTGATACACGTTGATGATGTCAGTCTGTGCATGGCCATGGGAAAACTGGACATTGCATACATGTACAGTAAAACCTCGATGTCACGAGCATCGATGTCGCGAGCATCCGGCCTATTTCGAGCAAATTTCAAAGTCTAAGCGATTTTGCTCTATGTTGCATATCAATTAATCTCTTTCAGACAAAAATGTATATGATATAGAGGATCTTGTATGAGTGCTCATTACATACGAATTTTATTAAACGAGTGGACAAAATGATATGACACGAGGCTTTGCCGAGTGTCATATTGTTTTTGTCGACGAGTTTAATAAAACTCGTATGTAATGAGCACGAATGTTAGATTCTATTTATCACATAACCTTAGAAAACGCTCATTAGTGTTAAAAATGATGATGTACGCTGCATATATTTCAGCCAAAATACAGCGCTACAATGAGCGCGACGTCATGGCGACGTTGATATTAGCCTGACGTCATTGACGGATCAATCTATGGATTGGCTAACGTCACGTCAAGCTAATTTAAATATTTATTGCACAGTCTGGGAGTGCCGAACGATATTTACGGCACGGCTTTACGGCACTCCTGGACCGCAGGTCATGTGATAAACTAAATTACAGGATGTATCAAGGATTTCATTATGATGGTTGAAGATTCAACTTCTCTGTCTGCATACTATCCGATCATCAAAGTTGCAGTAAAGAATGTCCTTAATCACATGGACTTAGAAACAGACGGAACTCGAGTTGCCATGGGAACGTTTCATGGTTCAGAGTGTAGAACAAGATGGGAACTCGATAGGTAGATATTGTTTGTGTTTCGTCATTTTGGCATAAAGTATACTAATGTATATTTGACCAGACCCATGAGAACGCACGGCCAAGTTGTTTGCCAAAGGTTATCTAGCGAAACAAGCAAACATGTGCAATATGTTTTACGAATAGATCTTTTCGTTTGTCAACTGAATTCTCAATTAATGTACGTAAACATCTGGCAACTGGCAAATAAGTACATGTTGCCAAGATTATCGAGCGAATCAATTGGATTATTCAAACATATGCAATATGTTTTTACAAATACATCAATTTCATTTGGTAACTAAATCCTCGACTTATGAATGTAAATAACTGGCGAATGGCAAATAAGTACTCGTCTCACAAGAGCGGCATGTATGTTCAGTTTAGAGTCTTCTTACTAAAATTCATTGTAAAACAGCACCGTTTGCAAATGACAAATCCATGACAATCAGGTCTTGATAAGTGGCCATTAACTCTGCTAAACTTTCAAGCAAATTCAAACCCAAAGGTACAAAATGTAGCACAAACTGATTATGACCACACCTAAAGTACATAATATAAGGGTACACGACACAAACACATGTCGTGGCAAGGACAACCCGCGCTACATACGAATATACTAGTAACTACAAACCGAATTTAAGGTATTCCTATTAGGCAAGAAAATAGCAGGCAAGAAAAAAATTGAAAAGTTTAAATGGTCCGCATGCTTCATAGAATGCATGTAGATTCAAAATATGTTACACATTGATATATAATGACATTGACAGTTTAAATATGAAACAATTATTACGTTAAACATAAAACTCAAAACAGCACTTACATTTCATATTTCACACAAGTTCATATTCGCGTTCTGTTTTGAGTTGGGCATCGTGCCGTGTAATTGGGGTCTGTTTTTTATGTTTTATTGGCGCGGCTGTTTCAGTTTAGTGCTGCTTCCCTGTTCGATGTTTTATAGTGTGCCAATATTATCATTATTTTACGCTTGTGTTGAACAACACTTGTTTACGCCGTAGACAAATAACTTTGCCAATGCCATTTTCTTCACACACAGATACAATAACAAGACGGAATTATATGGAGCGATAGATGGAATGTATCCAACTCCAGATGGTAACTCAGATGGCTTCAACACGGTTGCTGTGGAGTACATGGTAGACAATTTCAAACAAGGGAATAGACCAGATGTTCCTGATGTAATATTGTTTAATTCCCAAGCCAGTATGGACATGGCTGAATCCAATTTCCTGCTCACACATGGCCATTCTCAGACTGACGCCATTAACTTGTTGCACCAAAAGAGCAACAATGTTATTGTAATTGCATTTGGTAACGCGGACGTGCAAGAGATGCAGCGCATTGCCACTGACAATCACCATTACATGTATATTCCGAGTATTGTCGAAATGAGTACCACTGGCTTCCAACAGAGTCTTGGTGCATTGATCCAACTAGTGTGTCATACCTAACTTACGTGGACAAAATAAAAGTTTAAAGTTTTATAGTTTAGAGTTGACTTTTCGCAATGTCACTGTGATGTTAATTATAAACAAAACCGTATAATTTGAGAAAACTTTTATGTATGGTACGAGCAATCGAAACTTAGAATCATTAAAAGGTTTTTGTTTAGTAAGTCCATAAGATATGGTTGATGTTTTTCAAATTCTTATACATGCATAAAAACATGTTCACAATTATTT
This sequence comes from Spisula solida, assembly GCA_947247005.1. NCBI lineage: Eukaryota > Metazoa > Mollusca > Bivalvia > Venerida > Mactridae > Spisula > Spisula solida. The sequence continues at coordinate 21,780,669 of OX365960.1, read as the reverse complement.
TAATTTAATCTAACAAAGGACACGGTGCCCCAATTATAGCACATATCATTTAAAATAGGAAGGAGAGGGTAATAGCTGTTTCAGGTATTATCATTATTCAATTTCTTTAGCCTTGTTGATATATTCTATTAAAAATATCAAAGGTCCATCACATAGTAAAAATAACGGAAACGTCCTATTTGGCCGGACCGCGATTAACGCAGTTTCTTTGTTTAACCCGCTCATCCTGCTCAACAATACGACATGTAAGGCCACTACTATTTCATTTCTTGGTTTACAATATTTTTTTGGAATTCTTTATGTCCAATGGTCAGTCGAATTTGTTTTAAATGTAAAACGACTTTGAACGCGTCTGTCGCATGAAAAGGTTGCAAAATAAATCTGGTATAGATCTACTATTGTTTTTTATTGTTTACATACACCATCATTTACCTACTTCAAAAATTTGCGACAGACGTTGCCGACTTATGTCGGGCAATAAAAGGAAACAGAGGGAAAACTCACATCAAAGACATTTAGCCGAACTTGATGCACATGAGAATCCTAACTGATCTATAATTAGCTCGCTTTGGCACAGTCATATTGAATATCGTTCATTTAGTAGACTTCACGTAATTGACGTCTGTTGAATCGCTGTTAGTGGAATAAGTCATCATTAAATATCATTTCATTGAGAAAAATAAATCGTATGAATAATGGATAAATCCTTGAAGGTAGGGGCCTAATTAAAAACGTCCCGTCTTCGCATCAAATGATTGTTGGATTTATATGAGTTGTTATTAAAATCAAGAAGAGTAATTAAATCATTTTACAGATTTTAAACATGTTTGATCTTTTGACGATTCGTCCCGTCGGCAAAAATAAAAATGTCACATTGCAGTATTTGTTTGCACTTTCAGAAGACAAAAGTAGTGTCCTTAACACGATAATTTGAAGTAAATAGTCAAATGCTTTATGTAGTTCGTCTAGCTTCAAGGATAAAATAGAGCAGATGAAGCATTATGTCTATCATATCCGTTCACTCATTTATAACTAACACCATCAATGCTGACGAGACGTATTTATTTGGCAACAAACGAGAGGCATGATATATAGAGCATAAAAAGCAAAAATTAACTCACATGTCTAATGTATCTACATGTACATGTACCTGAACAAGTCATATATGCACTTTTAACTCCGCTCTCCTGTAATTTAAAATTAATTAAGTATCAAGCCTCTTTAACGTGCATGCCACTATCTCATCTCCAGTTCTTTGATTAATATCAGTTTACCAATAGATAAGATCGTATTTATATTTGTGCTCCCCTGTCAATGCAGTTCATTTGCGTCGTAGTGAAATACACATACCTGGTTGGAAACAATGAAAAGTAAAGTACAAACACAGGTATGGAATGAACATGTCTGACAATGTCAGACGATTTATTGACAAGTGTAATAAAATAATGTTGTCAAAGTATAAACTATGACGTAAAGTTGGACACAGCAAAGTCCACATATACAACAAAAACTTATTCAAATAAATAAAACCAAAATACATGTACATATGGTGGTGGTGGGGTGGATTGTGGAAAAGAAGTAATTAAACTTAAACTTAGCCTAATAGCGCTGAGAAGTTTGTTGACGTTCTCGAGCAGGCGGGTTCTCATACTAAAGTTTTGACTGTGCCCAAAATGAGTCAAAGATAAGTAATTACAATAAAGTATACATTATCGACCCAGTCGATAGTATATATAACAAAGTTATAATACACTAAGTTAATCCCACACTAAATATAAACTACTTTATAATGTATGCACTTATAAATTATTGTTTTATATTTGTGCTCCCCTGTCAATGCAGTTCATTTGCGTCGTAGTGAAATACACATACCTGGTTGGAAACAATGAAAAGTAAAGTACAAACACAGGTATGGAATGAACATGTCTGACAATGTCAGACGATTTATTGACAAGTGTAATAAAATAATGTTGTCAAAGTATAAACTATGACGTAAAGTTGGACACAGCAAAGTCCATACACCAGTCTGGTAATCCACAAACCATGGTCTGTTCCATAACAAATAATGGCAAAATAATAAACTTAAATGGTAAACCACACAAAATGTGGATTCTGCTATAATGTTTTAAAATACCATATGTGTGTGATCCACATACAAAGTGGAACGCCACTACAAATGATGATGAATACTAGTAGTTAATAAATTCATGGCCATTCATAAAATGGAAAGTGGAAAATAACTGCATATAATGTTGAAACTCCACTACAAATGCGGAGAAAATTAAACCCAAAAAGGGTAATCCACACTTAGGTGGAAACCGCTACAAATGCGGAAAATAACCACATATAATGTGGAACTCCACTACAAATGCGGAGAAAATTATACCCAAAAAGGGTAATCCACACGAAGTGGAATCCGCTACAAATGCGGAAAATAACCAAATAACCACATATAATGTGGAACTCCACTACAAATGCGGAGAAAATTATACCCAAAAAGGGTAATCCACACTTAGGTGGAAGCCGCTACAAATGCGTAAAATAACCACATATAATGTGGAACTCCACTACAAATGCGGAGAAAATTATACCCAAAAAGGGTAATCCACACGAAGTGGAATCCGCTACAAATGCGGAAAATAACCAAATAACCACATATAATGTGGAACTCCACTACAAATGCGGAGAAAATTATAAACCCAAAAAGGGTAATCCACACGAAGTGGAATCCGCTACAAATGCGGAAAATAACCAAATAACCACATATAATGTGGAACTCCACTACAAATGCGGAGAAAATTATAAACCCAAAAGGGTAATCCACACAAGGTGGAATCTGCTACAAATGCGGAAAATAACCACATAAAATGTGGACCTCCACTACAAATGCGGAGAAAATTATACCCAAAAAGGGTAATCCACACTAAAGGTAGAACTCAACTACCCATGCGGGTAAATAAATGTCAAAAAGATAACCCACCCATAAGGTGGATTCTGTAACATTTAAATGTTACCGACACATTCTACAAACCAAAGTGATACTTCTGTCCTTGAACATAATTTTTTCCATATGTATATTGCGTCCATTATCTGCTGCTGTCATTATCATACAATACAACTTAAACAAGGTCGTGTCTGAAATGTAAAATACATGGTAGTATATCTACACAAAAGTACTACGATGATAAACACAAAATTATTAGCCTCAATTTCTTCATACCCATGTTACAATGATAAGTACTATATATATCAGTTGTTAAAATGCACTGTAAATGGGGGACATAACTAAAATTGAGTTTATAATAATATTGAATACTTATGCAGGTAGATTTTTATAAGTGTATTGTTTACATTAATCATCTTAGGGTATGAGTTCTGTTATTGCTGGAAGCCTTATGTTGAAACCATGCCTCTCATCAATCAATTGCGTTCTGTTATTGCTGGAAGCCTTATGGTGAAAACCATGCATCCTAGCAATTAATTTAGATGTAAAAATTGAAGATATCTTCACCCAGAATACCAAATTGAATGTATCTAAACCCTATTCTAATTCATGAAACCAGTGGTATCGGTAGAACAGCCGGCCTGTTAACCTGTCACCAATGTATCGGTCACTGCGCCAACCTTTGTGACAAGGCTGTGAATACCACACGCTTATCAAATGCGATTGGTATGTCACCCCCTCTTTAACTTATATAATATTATATATTGTTCCTTTTGATTAATCCAAAATCAACACAGAGCTCTGCTCAATAATCATAAACCAACTAGTATATTTCTCTCATGCACGAGTTCAACTCACTGTTCTTATCCTTGCATGGCCATCCTGAAATACCCAAAACCACTACTTTTTTACTCAATATACAACCTGAATACTGCCTAATCCATCAAATATCCATGGAACGTTGGAACCTCTGGACGGTCGTCGGGCAGCGCACACTTGAATATCTGTAGGTAGGCTGTTTAAAGCATATAACGCTACTACATGTTGAATGCTGCTGAATGTGGTTAACCATAATAATGTACCCTACCATCTCTTGTTGGACCTCTATCAATATGCGTATATCTGTGTAATGGTTCTGAAAAAACTATAATAATAACCGTCTAAATATACAAGTACAAAGTGATTATTCTTAGATTGTAGGTTTAGACTAAAAATTTTTTAATAATGATAATATTGGCTAGTTGCATCCTCATTTAGTCATTAATTAACTAGTACAATAACCATATTAATAAATTACAAACAACAGTTACATTAATATGATTTGAGATATAATCTAATCTTATATCGAATAGCTTGTCATTATAAGCTCCTAAATTAACTGACTTAAAATATTAAAAATACGCCGGTACGAATAAACTGGGTACGAATGAACTGAGTACGAAACCGTTGTAAACAACGTCGCCCTGAACTGCGCATGAATGACTAATTAACAATTGGCTTACATGGCTGTGTACATTACAATTATATATATATTCTATCGACTCCGATTCTATCTGAATAACCAGAAACCCTCATTTCTCTGTTTCCACACATGCTTCATCGAGCCGCGAGTCGAGAACATGTCTCCAGACAAGACTGCATAAATTGTTAAATTTCACCCGATACCTTTATTTTCCCAACTAATCATTCTAAAACAAATGAATACATCCCTTCAATGGATAGTATTGTCACAATATATATGTTGTACATACAAAAAGAAGTAATTAAACTTAAACTTAGCCTAATAGCGCTGAGAAGTTTGTTGACGTTCTCGAGCAGGCGGGTTCTCATACTAAAGTTTTGACTGTGCCCAAAATGAGTCAAAGATAAGTAATTACAATAAAGTATACATTATCGACCCAGTCGATAGTATATATAACAAAGTTATAATACACTAAGTTAATCCCACACTAAATATAAACTACTTTATAATGTATGCACTTATAAATTATTGTTATATCTTCATCGGGATAATGGCCGTCCAGGAAAAACCTCCCTAGTATTCTAGGAAGGAAACCTGTACCCGTAACACCTGCCGAACTCACCCCTCCAATATACTAGATAACGGATTGATCAAAGCATGCCTATACAAAATTATACCCACACACAATACATAAGAAAAACGTTTGATTATGCTAATAATAAATATCTAAACGAATTTGAATGCGTGTTGTTGCCGTGAAATCTCGATTAGAAATCACCGCTTTTTCTCTCTCGTCGGTCAGCACCCCGCCAAAAACCTATTGACCAATCAAAACTTGTTTTGTCAAAGGTAGACGACTGTTCTCAGGCTATACTGCGTAACGCTGAGAACAATATTTTAACGAGCGTAATTCGAACCATGGGTTCAAAATAAATCAGTTGCATAAACGCCAATTTTCATCACCAACTCGAAAATAACGATCGCCAATTTGATATGAAAACTAGACGTGAGTCCATAGGACACGGATGCCTCTACGCCTTGCAATTTGGCCACGTCAATGATCATATTCATAAGCACATGTCGACTAATATTCCTACTGTAGTACCAAGTCAGCTCACAATTTCTGTACGTACAATGTGTTTTTATACATGTACTATAATAATAATAATAATAAAGACTTTATTTTACGAGGAAACTCATTTGACAATTAAATTAAATGACAATCTTCCATGAGATCCTCAACAATAAACAGTTGAACAAGAACACTAGTACATAAAATGAAAAAAGCATAATGGCAATTTGGCCCATATGACGTCCACAATATCATAATTTTATATATAATTGGGGAATTTCATAAAAGAGTTTCAGTGAAAGGGTGTGCGAAACCAATATGTATGGAATCTACAATAAAAGGAAGGTATAAATCAAAATGCTAATCAATTAAATTTATAATTAATCACAATAAAGCTTAATTAGATATAGGGACATCATAAGAGCCAGATCATATAACAGCATGTAAATTAAAACAATGGCACTCAATGCCTTACACAGGCTTACACAACACTTACATAACCTAACAATTATTTTGCATATATCTATTTCTGTGTCAAGCACATTATCAATTGCACCAACAACAAACACTAGTGTGAACACCGAGTCACATGTTAACCCACTATTTATCTAAAAACAACTGAGACATATTCGTCGTTTGAGTCATACGAACTCTGTAAATTGCAACTAATTATTTACCTTCCTTCACGCTTTACTATGGTAACGTTACACAAGAAAATAAACGGGTTATTAATCAATTAATAGTCTTTATATAACGCAACATTATGCAAGTAGAACTATTGTCACGCGAATTTTAAAGCGTGTTTTATTTTTCGGCTACATCATCATTGGATCCGATATACGATTTTTTGACAGTTGAAAAAAAACTTTATTTTGCAGTTTTATTAATTTATCGCCACAGTTCTTCGCCAAATATGCAATTTAATAGCCATTTGAATAACAAAATCGCAAAATGGCGATAATTGCGGGTCACAGCTCGAGCCCTGATCATGTAGACCATTTATTAACCCCGTCATAGGAGGGAGAGGGTCGGGGCACTATCCCCTCTCCCACCTTACACTGATAGCATGAATATACGAAACAACTAGATTTTCATACTTTATAATATATTACAAGATTTCACTCTGTCAATTGAATTATTCCAGATGAATTTAGAGCAAAGATTTTGAATTTTATTGATTTCTTCTTGAGGTAGGTTTGGAATTCCTAAAATTCATTGATTTATTTTGGCTAGAGCTAAAGTTTTGATAACAGTGATTTTTTCAATAGGCGATATGATTTTTTTGGACCAGGAAGAAAAAAGCTTATTGCTTTCTTCTATTTTACTGCTATAATTGATTTTAACATTGTCTGATAAATTCGCGATAAACTTAACACCCAAAACGGCGAATACTGCGTTTTCCCGAGTTAATTTGTACTAAGGGCATAATATCATATTACTGTTCTTTCTAAAACCGAACCAGGCCCCGATCTCCCGAAACATCTCAATCTGAGCTAAATCTAATCTCAAATGTTGTCATGTGTCTTTGAGGTAATTTCCAAGCAAGGCTTGTCTCCAAATTGGCACCACAAAGCAAGTTGAATACAGTAATATTTCATGAGCTCGAACATCAGATTTATCTCACATTTAGACTCTGGTTTGAGCAAAATCTCAATTTGAGTTGAGATTGCTTCTTGTGATGTTTCTGGAGACCGGGGCTTGATTACTTTTGTTTTGTCCGTATTCATAGTAAGTCCTGAGATATTCCCATAGAACTTTAAAACTTGCAGTCTGTGTTCTAAGGATTCTTTGTAGCCGTCAAGAGTTAGACTTTTGTCGACGGCATATTGAGATACTGAATATTCTATTCTGTTTATTTCAATGCCTTTTATAATACATTTAGACATGCCTAATGTTTACAAAGTGTCAGTCAATTATATAAGTTAGAAAGAGATACTTGAAGCTCGGTTTTTTATTTTGGCTCGGGCTATTTTGGTTCGGACTATTTTGGCTCGGGCTATTTTAGTTCGGTCTATTTTGGCCCGGGCTACGCCCTTTGCTTACGGTTCTGTTTCTATAACGTAGCAATTTTGCTTCAATAATATGTCTACTCTGATTCATATCCGTAAGGAAATGTGAATAAACATCGCTTATAAAGTTTATACTCAGTATCGGCAAAAAGCTTGTTCCAAAGATATTCAACTTCATTTTTTTGTAATATTGCAGCCATTTTGAAACTAATGACGTCATGAGAGATATGTTCAGCTTCAATTTATCGCATTGGTACTAACTACGGATATTTTAGCCAAAATTATCACAAAAAAGATTAAATATTTTGTAAGGAAATGGTTCAGATTGGCATAGTCTACCTTGATGTGACTAAATAAGTGTCTATACTTACTTTATTATGAATTCTCAAATAAATATTCCAATCGTTTTCACTGTAATTATTAACTACGGTGTATCTAAATGACTGAATGCCGTACCGTAGAACCATATACATCAATAATAAGCTTTTTAGTTACATCATTTAGGAAGCATTTTAGAAGCATTATGTTCCATTTGGGATGAAGAGGTAAAAATAAAATTGAGTAATTCAGGAAACATTTGTCAATTCAGACCGGAACAAAAATATTTACGAATTCTAATGGCAAATGCGAGGTGTTCTCAAGATTTCGTTCTAGATACAATGTACTAGACAAGCCAATTTATAGCGTATTCGTCTTCATGACGAAATTGTTTTCACCACATAGACTTCTATAATATTAGAATACACATGCTTTGATGACGAAATACTCAAATTTAGTATGCTCGTGCACGTGCACATTTAGTTTCACAATGATACTAAGAATGTTGATGTTGTGAGTTCATTTTTTACGCGAAAACGTTTGTAACGTTTTTTACGCCAAACGTAACGTCATCTTTTATGACGTCATAACCCATGACGTTGTTTATTTCTTTGTTGTTTATTTTTTTTATTATTCCCGATGAAGACAATATAGTCGAAACGTTGAACAATCCTGGAGTTTGTCTTGATTTACTTTATTGATGTTGTGAGTAAAGTGTACTTAAATTTCAACATAAAAGTTCGCGTTACCTTAAAGGGACTGCCTCACAGTCATATTGATGTATTGCAAAAATAAATTTCAAATACTCGCGTAATTTTGGAATAGTTGCCTGTATATCCCATAAACAACCACACTGACATCTAAAATAAATTGAGAAACTTCGGTATTTTGTAGTTATTTAGTATTTTTACATCAAAAATTCTATAGGGTATTAATACCCTATAGAATTAACACTACTATTACTTAAATTGCCTGAAATTTGTTCGCATTAGATGATAACGAATCGAAAAACGCACCAAATACCTCACTGATGTTTACGCTGTAGTTAATTGATGTTACAGTTTGATCACGTGTGAATTGACCTTTCTGCCGATTTTGATTGACAGGTGGCGTTAGCCAATCAGATTGCAGCATTTGGGCAACGATTTATCGCTTCCATCTTGTTAGACAACCTGGACATTAGACAAGCTAAAATCAATGTAAATTGTGCAATATTCAATTAAGCGTTATTTCATCAATATTTACCACATTTTTAAAGTTCTGGTATGTTTAAAAACTAGAGAACTTAAACTTTAATTTGGTAGCAATGTCATGAAAGTGAATTAATTTATTAAATCGATAAGGCCTCAGAAGTAGTAGCTATATATGTATATTTTGTCTCAAATATAGTCTGATTTAAAAGTTTAATATATCATTGATATTTACATCAATATAATTCGAAATAATTACATGTTGTGAAACTAGAAAGCTTCGTCTTTAATTTGATATGAATGTTTTAAAAAATATATACTTTAAACCATAGACTCGTGATTTTATTTTATTATTTGATATAGAATAAGGACACATAACCCCCAAATAACGAGAATGTGTGTATTTCCCATCAAAAATGATTGTGAAGTGTTTTAATAATATTGAACATTATGTTGTTTTGGTCTATGTAATAGTTAAAGCGCTTTTCAGTTGATATCCTTTAGGTGCTAATTGCATTCAATCTCCAAAGCTTATAAATTATTTTTAAATATATGTACTGTATGGTCCGGACAGCTATTGTAAATCATGATAGATCAATGCATGTACAAATTTATTTCAAAGTATCTATAGGTCAGAGACCTGTCGAATATATACACATTACTACAAAACATTAGCAATTATGTATAAAACTAACTGACCCCATACTGTTCCCCTGTCCTGACGGAAACCGCTATGTGTCACATTGATTATTGACAATTAACAAGACACCGCGGTATATCACTGGTCCCCGACTGATGTCCGAGATACGAATCTAAACGAGATCATCAAAGTATATAACACATTGGAATGTTAACTAACTTATAATCTAGGGCTTATTTATTTCTTGTATGATGGTGCATATAAAATATGTGTAGCCCACATTATTGCACTTGACCCGACAGTTTTAACGTTATGTTAGAAAACGATATTTATTTACTAGATAACGCGTGATTGTACATTAGAAATTTGTTGATATGCTGACTGTCAATGACAAACCATGTATTACGTAGCGATGTGGGATTTGAAAGATTCACTTTCATCTATGTTAACGTAGCACTAATTTTTTTACAGAAGTTGCAATCAAATACAGACTCAGTCGTAAGTAATCAACAAAATGTATGTCCCCGCTATAAGCGGTAGATCACACGGAAGACATCAATAAAAACACGACGCAGAAAATCAGGAGGTCTTGTAACTTTACTTAAATAATATTTTACGCACATTGAATTCGATTATTTATTAAACACACGATCATACGAACGTATACGGAAGATGAAATGCTATAGTGTATGGAAGATTCCATTATACTGTGTATATGTAAATATATGCATTAACACTGAATGATTTCTTTGTTACAATAAAGGGTGTATATTTCAAGCCAGGTCATTCCCGATTTGCGCAAACACTATACATAAATAGCTATTTAGATAAAAAGAAACATTCTGATTGAGCGGCAAAATTACGCTTGTGAGTGTCTGCTTGGCTCCGTTTAAGTAACTGTTTACGTAAAATTCTTCGATTAAAAACCATCGATTTCATCGAGTTTTAAGTAGGCACATAATTATGTTTCACAAAACTTTCAAAACATTGGCTAAAAGCGAAATATTTAACGGAATTGTATCAAGAGCATCACACGACATCTCCGTATTAGACGCCATTTTAATGAAAGCTTGTCTTGCGTAGCAACAACGAATACCCGTAACTATAGGGGGCGTGGCTACGAAGCGTCTGCAGAAAGGTCAATTACATAATTTCCAAAGCATGTTAGAAGGAAACTTAGTGCTTATTTTTCACGAAAACAATACTCAGTGGGCGATATCGAGAGTGGTTAAAATTGCTTATTTGCACCAAATCTTTCATAGTGCAACCGTCACTGGCTTTCTATTACATCAATACTTGGTTAGGTTGGGAAATCACGATATACAAAATATTAGCCCAATCTGTAATAGCCCAATCTGTAAGGCAGCACCTTTAAGTGTCCACTTGAAATGATTAGTACTTATCACTGTGTCAAAACATTTAGCACACGATCCTGTTTGACAAATGAGTGGTGTGTTACCGCGCCATGATCTTTGCTACGGTTGTTCGGTCTTGGGGCTTTAATGGTGTTGCAACACGCTCTGGAAACCTCATACTGTTTTGAGCTCACCTGTCACGTAGTGACAAGACGAGCTTTTGTGATCCGTCTTTGTCCGTCGTCTGTGCGTCTGTATGTGCGTCCGAACGTATGGGCGTACGTCAACTATTCATTCAAACGACTTCTCTTCCTAAACCAGTTGTCCAATTTCACATGAATGTTGCTTGGGTGGTGCTTTCAAAAAATAGCCAACTGCCATGAAATATTTAAATAACTTTGGTTGCCATGGCAACCTTATGGAAACCGTTTAAAAGGTCCTAAAAGTCAACCCCGTTCAAGATTTAGAAATAAATTCACAGATATAGTCGATAGGTGACCATCTTACAAATTGACATTTTTGTTTTGATTGGTAAAACAATTGACGCCGTATGTTGGGGCGCGTATATCTATAGTAAACTCTTTAAAAATGTTCTTGTCTAAAAGTACTGGTTGGTTTTCTTGAGGGGGGGGCGGTTATTTCTAAAAATAGCTAAAAGAAATGAAATTGATAAATAACTATCAATAATGGTTGCCATTGGAAACCGATTGGAAACTTTTAAAAATCATAAAAACTGGCCATATTTCAATATAATTTTACAGAAATGGTTATTGGGTGACCCTGTTACAAAAATGACAATGTTGTCTTGATTCACTTGGCCACCAGTGGTAGGGACCGGTTTTTTTCCTATATATCTATACATGTAGTGAAATCTTTAAAAAATCTCCTCGAAAAAGTACTAGGTTGATTTTATTATTTATTGGTAACACTATTACAGCTAAAACAATGTCGTCCATGCAGAACTGTGGTTGACATAGCAACCGCTTAGAAAATATTTATAAAAAGCATAAAACATTCAACCACTGGTCGTATTTCTTAACGGTGACATTTTTATGATATTATTGTCATTTCTGATTATTTTTCTGTCATTATAAGATGTTTCGGAGAAAATTCGATCGTTAGATAAAACGGCGCCCGTACCTCCTTAAACACAAATATTGTAGTAAAGGAAGACAAATGAAATAAAACAATACGTGAGTAACACGTTGGTTGTCGCCCCTAAAAACCTACACCTAACGATCAAAACCACTGATATGAAAATAGCAGTCATCTTGCATGAGTGCTCATTACATACGAGTTGTATTAAACCGATTTCGATAATCTGACCGTTTGTTTATATACGAAGGCTATAACATAAACATAATACAGGTGATCCAGCTTTGATAACACGCATACACACTCTTTATTAGGCTATAGACGATTTGATAACAAAACATGCTCCCCTAAACGCTTTGAATGCGCTGAACCGAGAAATCCATGTTATCGAAATCGGTTTATATGTAATGAGCACGAATGTTAGATTCTATTTATACAAAGATAAATGTCAACAACAACACGTATAGAAATTAATTATATAGTATATTTAACGTTTCGACATTTTGCCTTCATCAGGAAATACATATAAATGAAAACAACGGACGTGACGTCATGCACATTAGACGTTACGTTTTTTTTAGATTCTATTTATCACACAACCTTAGAAAACGCTCATTATTGTTCAAAAGGATGATGTACGCTGCATATGTTTCAGCCAAAATTCAGCGGTACAATGAGCGCGACGTCATGGCGACGTTGATATTAACATGACGTCATTGACTGATCAATGTATGGATTGGCTAACGTCACGTCAAGCTAATTTAAATATTTATTGCACAGTCTGGGAGTGCCGAACGATATTTACGGCACGGCTTTACGGCACTCCTGGACCGTAGGTTATGTTATAAAAGCAATATAAGACATGAACTGGATGACAACAAATAGTGATGAAAACAGGTAACGCCATATGGCTATGCAATATGCGGAATAATAGGGGTGTTCAGTGGTCAGTGAATAAAATGCAAAATGTACCAAGGGGAATGAACCATATTTTACTCAGGCTGCGGTGTGAGGGCTGAACCGGAAGATTAGCCGATTTCTGACGTTTTGGATATGTAAATTACCTTGTCATCAAATATTAAGGGAATAATAAACCACATAAAATAGAAACAAATACACAGAGTAATAAATCAATGCACATTCGTAACTGCACCCGTGAAATATTTCTGATAACCAAACCAAATAACTAGAGAGTATTAAATCTCGACTTTAACTTCCGCGTAAACTTTGCTAGTTTACCTAAATATTTTCCACCAAAAAGATAATATTAAGTCAGACACCAAGTAGTATCTATAAAATGTAGTTGTTATCTATAAAACGGGGACGTTTATATTGTTTCAAAATGGACTATCGTTACTATTTAGTTTTATATATTGTGTCCACGGAGGCAATAGGTACAGGTAAGCGTAACTCGTTTATTTGATATCTTGCTAATAGTATTTTGAACAATCGACCTATACTCATAATAATAATTTTTTATCTGTACTGACACCAGCTTTTATAAATACGAGTAACGGGTATTCCATCGACAGGACATTATTGAGAGTCTATGGGCAGGTCAACCGATGGCCTATCACCGATCTATATGAGAAAAATAAGTTTCACGAAGTCGGTTATGATTTTTGATTAAAACGAACCGCTCGTTTGTCCAATGCCAAAACTAACGCGATAATCGGCACGCAACCTGTAGGTCAGCACCCTATTATCGATAAAGTATACATAGACATAACTATCTGGCTAGTATTAAACTCGACCATTTGTTCGGTCTTTCTTTTAAGATTAATGATTATATCACAATTGAATAACACTTCCTGTTTCATTTTAAATAACAGTATATTACATAGTCAACATTTATTTCCTTAGATGAAAGCTACTTTATTTCGGAAGATATCTCCACTTGGACGAGTGCTGATAAGCAATGCCAGCTAGCAGTACCAGAATTGGAATTTTCATATGCCACAATAACAGCTAGTGTGCCTGTGGATATAGATGTTGATGAAGACGTTTGGGTTGGGTATCATCAAGCAAGAACTGCACTAGAATATTTTGGTAAGTTGTATTAAAAAATGATCGGATAATTAGTCCTTTTTCATTTGTCAGGTCTGTGCATTTTGTTATGAATTTCCAACTTTAAATTCATATGTGTATTCCATCATTCCATCATTCCATCAGTACACAAAACAGTCAAAGTTTCCACGAAATTGGTAAGGTGGGACCAATATAAACGCCACCTGACTGTATAAGTGTCATGGCATCCAAGGCATACACAGGCATATTCAATGAAGCAATTTCAAAAATATCCTCCATAGTAAAGACTTCAGAGCCCTTTTCCGGGAATTTTTTATCACCCCTGGTACTTAATTAGTTTGTATTGTTTACAGGCTGTGCAAAAATGCAACACGAACCAAATTTCCGTACGATGCACGACCCGGGGCGGTGTATGACAGCATGCGGTACAAATAAACATATTGGTATATATAAGAGAGATGTAAGACTATTTGAAACAATTGAACATTTGTGAATATAATTATGCTAAACGTATGTCTTTTCCTGTTATAACATATGCGGTGTCTTGAGAGACTGTTTATGCCCGAGCCCACGAACCACATAATTTATATATGGAACACAACCTTCAGATTGTTTTCATTTTGTTGAAGCTGTAAGCTATTTCTATTGATTTGTGGATTTTGATTAGGACTTGGACATTTTACGTTTACACTTGCATATTATTTATATGCAAAACAAGCATTTTGAATCAAACTAATGATAGCTGATAACGGCCCCTAGATCTGGGCTGGTATTCACAAAGCTTCTTAGATATTTTCGTAAGATTTTCTTATCTGATAAGAAATTATTTTAGCTAAGAATAAAATTTATTTTTGTCTTAAGTTGTATTCAAGAAGCATCTTAGAAATATCTTAGCTAAAATATTATCCTAAATCTAAGAAATATTTTAAAGTGGTTGCTATGTAAAACGGGATTTTCTCGCTCTAAAAATAGTAACGGAAATGAGCACTCCTTCCGAGGGAGGGATTAGTCCTCGATCATTTTCGAACCGCTTTTATTATCATTTGAAATCATGCATGTATATAAAAAAATTAGTTGTGTTTCATGAATATTAATTTGTGTAATGTAAAACCGGGTGTCTATTATAAATAATAATTTCTAAATTATATTCACGTACAGTACATTCTGTTTGAATTACGTGTTTGAAGAGTTGTGTATATAGAATACATGTAGTTTGTTTTTACTGAAGTCATGCGTGGATCCGGAGGGTTCCGAACCCCCGTGGAATTATGGCAAAACATGTTGTTATCATGTGTATCTTGTATATATCTTGTCAGGGGGCTTAGAGTGTAATTACGGCACCGCTCTAAGAAAAATAGTAGCTGATAGACCCACTGAGAAAAATGTTAGTCGAATATCTTACAAAGTTACTTATGCACCAGTCAATATTATGCCCGCCCCGGGGGAATTAGACAAACGAATCTTCCCGACAGTCGGAAATTTGATAATCTTATCGACTCCGAGTCCCGTGAAACAGACTTTGGTCCGGGAATGTTGACATCACGAAAGGCGACATCGATAGGCCTACTTTTATACGTGTTTTTATTAAAGTACCTGGATGAAAAACTATGCCCCACGGTGGAGATTTAGACAGTGAGCATTGTCTCCAGGGTGGGATTTATACATCAATAAATCGAAAATGTCTAATTCCCCCTGGGTCGCCCACCGCCTCCACTCAGAGAGACAAATAATGGATCACTGTTCTGATTTCTTATATAATGTACAAATGCTATATGCAGTTGTATTGTAGATGTCAGCCAGTAATAGTTGTAAGTTTTTACATACATCTTATGTGGGATCTCTTCTTAAATGTCACTGTTAATGTAAGGAACAAGTATCTAGAAGGAAGAGGTTAAAGCCGTTTTGCGAGTATTTTAAGCTGTATAAGGTATAGGTGAGGCAGTCATAACTCTCTACAAAAGTTTAACTCCCTTTCACAATTGTCCTAGGAATTTCTTCATCTCCCGACGCTTCCGAATCTACATCGAAATTCATCGGCATATGTCTTGAAATTGTAATTTTGTGGTGCGGTCACAATAGTTGTACATCGGACGCACGACGGCTCTGCGTTGACACACAGCATCCCTACGATGAACAGTTGTCGAACGCCATATTTTTACGAGTGTCGTGCAAACGTCGTACGTGCGTCGTGCGATTGTCGTACGATAATGAATGTCCGCAAGAATGCCGTGCGTATGACATGCGACAATCGCACGACCATCGCACGCCCATCGTTCGTCCATCACATGAACCGTTTTCTGGTTCAATACTATAAACGTTATCATAAACTTCATCTAGTGCATTATGAAAACTTATGAACACTGAACATAATCGACTTTCTGCCAGAAAAAAAACATGTAAGAATATAAGCAATGTATCTACAAAACCAATGATGCCATCAACAATGTCATCAACATTTCTATTTCAGCCTTGTATGGCACTTGTATTAAATTGTGGCAACTCATTTGACCATGTATGTCTATCAATCACATTATATATCACAGAAACATTATTATGTGACCATTGTAATACAGAATTATAAGAGACTAATAAATATTCACAACGATATTACAAATCATAAATAATAATAGTAATAACTTTATTTTCCGATGATATACCCATTATAGGGCTATGCACCTATATACATGTGTACACATATTATTGATATATTTATCATTATCAAAAATGTAATTATACAGTACAAGTAATTAAAATCAAACTTTAAACAGACGATGAATAAAGGAACTTTTAAGTTTTGCCAATGAAGTGTAAACTGTGAGCTATGAAGTGTGAACTATAAAGTGTGCAATGTGAACAATGAAATAAGGACTGTGAACTAGTAAGTGCGAACTGTGGAGCATGGAGTGTGAATGTGGAGTATGAACTGTGGAGTGTGAACTGTGGAGTGCGAACTATGGAGTGTGAACTGTGGAGTATGAACTGTGGAGTGTGAACTTGGAGTATGAACTTTGGAGTATGAAATATGAAGGGTGAACTATGTACGGGTGTTTACATTTAACATATGAACCATAAAGCAATATTAGACATGCAGTTCGAACTATGAAGTCACCGCCGCGCCTTCGAACAATAACACAGCCAAAGTGGGCGGAACCCGTCCGGAGCTTTTCGGTTCGTAAAGCACTTGCAAGACACTCCTATGATAGCCATATGGTGGTCACACAGTGTCCGTGTGAGTAATTTTCGATAAGGCATGCGAGCATAGACAAGCCTATTAGTGTTCAAATCCGAACGGATATCATACTTAGCTTGTTTGATGTCGGTATGAGACCCGTATGAGATGTTCCCGACTTCGAAAGCCGCGCGAATACGTGTACAACTCGGGAGTTCGGTGAAACATTTTCACTGATATACGAATTAAGAAAACTGTAAGATGATCGGTAGTCTACCATATCCACATTGGCTTATGGACGTCGTAGGCTTACTAGTTTGCAAACGTCAGCTCGTGTATATCTCGTAGCATAAATGTGACCAAGGTATAAGTGTTTGCTGACAAAATTGACATGTTTGATAATATAATGCAACGAAAGATATTGCGTTTTAAAATGCGTAATAAAACATTAGTGTTATAGATCTACTATAGGCCTACTTTGTGTTAGCCAGCTATTATTGTGGCGTGATTATCCTTATATACTTATTTACACTTTGTAAATTACATATAATGCACGATGAATTTAGCAACATATCTATTTCTGATTAACTGGGTGTTATAAATGCAAATTGTGGATATTTGAGACTATACATGATTAAACATGTATGCATCAATAATCCCGAATTCCGAAAACCTGTGTCCGGAGTTTCCACCTAACCTTCTACTTTCGCTTTAGGCGGATGCGACACCGGGTTATTTCCCTTGAACTGGGCGTTTGGATGACGTTTTGATAAATTGCTAAGTTTTTTGGTCTAAAAGAATGATTTAATACGTATATTAGGGCGGTTCTTCATTGTTACCCATTGCTTGATGATTTCCAAGCTTTAAAACCGGTTTTAAACACATAATAAAAAACTCCTATTTTCATCTTAGAAATTTCTTAAATAGTAAGATACCTATGTACGTATCTTAAATATAGGCACATTTCTTAGTTGAAAATGGATATTTATGACGAAAAGTGGCTATTTAAGAAGATCTTAAGTTTAAGATATGTTGTGAATAGCGACTTAGAAATAAATTAAACTTAAGACAAATTTTATCATAACTAAGCAATTTATAGGATATTTAAGATATATTTTTATCTAAGAAGCTTTGTGAATACCAGCCCTGGTTTTTAATATCATAACCTATTGGTTTGGCATGGCATTAGCATTGTTAACACAAACGTATGTAAGCGAAACATATAATAAGTAATATACTGTATGCCACAAATAACACAAACATTAACAGTTGAAACGTGTATTTTCAGTGCTTCTGTTTCGATGAAGTCGAAAATGATTTAAATACAACATTTCCACATTGCAACAATGAATGCAAAGATATAGATGGACTCGTATGTGGTGGATTGGACAGAAATAGCGTTACGAAGTACATATCCCTATACAGGCTTATAAGAACGGGTAAGAATTTAAGAACGTTTTTGTCAATTCGAACAGAAAATGTAACTTGATGAGTTTAAACAATGTCAACGAGCAAAGTGTTTAACAAACAACAGCGTTATAAGCCAATGACAAATCAAATCCATTCGATTTTATGATCAGTTGACATAGGGGTTTCGGAAAAAAGTATTTCAGACATTCCCAAATGTGGAAGTAGTACCCTACTACCGCATAGTCCTCAAGGCAGAATTGTACTATAACCATTGTACGAGGGGCGTTTTTTAAGTTGCAGGAATAGTTTTATAGAATTTTCAACATTTGCTAAAACTCAATGAGATTATGCAGGGATACAAAGTGACATATTAGCCACATATTCTTAAATTTTCATACGATTTCATAGTACGGTGTCGTTCATAATTGTATCTATGGTAACGTCAGAGCTACCCGGGGCTAATTTGACGTCACTTACAAGAAATTGTCAAATTAATCAATACATTGTCCCCAACTAAACAGCTACCAACTATCTACGACCTGAAATGACTTCACAAAACGTTCGCGTCGGGCACCATAGCATTATTTTGGTCAATTTACGACATAATTTCAATATTCTCACACATATGCTGCGATGTTGTTGTCACCGTGTTAGTTGTTTTGTCAAGAAACTGTACTGTTTACGACAATAAACTGTTCTGTTCTGTTCTGTTAGAATCACCGGTCAAAATGTCAGAAGATCATTGGAATTTGATCAGTTGTAGTCTTTTGACTGAACCATCTAGACTAAAATATTCGAATTGATGACTGCTGCCTGTAAGAACGTTGCGTTTAAATGAGTACGATATATGAATAATATAAACGCTTCCAGACTTCCCGTTGTTGTTTTGCAGATAATCACAGGAAGGGACGGCCAGTTGTGATTCAGACGCATAACGTTGTGTCGAATGTTTCCGCTTGATTTTGTGTCGCTTTCGAACGCTTTGCAAAGCGACACCGGAAGTGTTTACCTTCAAGCGATGCATATTTTGAGAATAGAAAACATTGTTACTAGTATTACTGTGACAGGTGAATTGTATGTGTCATTTAACTGACTGGGTGAGATATATTCAGAACAAATTCGTAACGTATGTTCAGTGATAACGTTGCCCCGAGTTACCATTTCTGACGTTACTACTACAGCAGTGTCATTTGGTATTATTCCCCCCTTACGTGTTCGGTTCATATAATATATATTGTTCTATTGAAATGACAAATACATGTATGAAGTCATTTGAACACACGATACACATTATAAGGCACTTTTCCTGATACTTAAAAACGCCTATAATATTTGCCCCAGACGTTCTTGTGTCGCTAGAACTCACCAAATGTCAGTCAATTATTATAATAAATTTATCATCACATACATTATATACTTGGTTTCAGATTATATCAGTCTTTCCGACAGTAACGACTCTAAGGAAACCAACTGCATGTGTTACGACGCTAGATCATTACATTGGAATGAATGCTCTTATTCTTACAAAACTATATGCGGAAAAGGTACAACTCTATTATTTCTTAGCGAATTGTCACAGTTCATTTATCGTATATCATGGTACAGTTCTGGGTCTTGTATATAGTTACAAAGTAACATGTACCAATCTGAGGTGTGGATTCTTACCGCAGCCTTGGTCACTCACTAATATCTGTCTATTGTTATGGTAATTACCTTAGTGAGTGACCAATCGATATTGGAGAGCGGCTCATTTACAATTTTGAATGTTCACGTTTATTTCAATAATAATGACATCCTTGTATCACAGGCTTACCGTTTGAGAAACAGCAAATTGTCAATAACGTTGCTGACTTTAAAATATGCGCTGCGAGGTACTCGCGGTTAGGTGGCAGTTTTATTTTAGCCATATTTTTTTAACGTGTTTATTCGTGCAATATAGTATTCACATGTGTCCGAAAGTCTTTACTTTGATGTGATGTAGTTTGTGTTTCTTTGTGCCAATGGAAAGTATTAATCTAACCTAATGGTATATATTGGACAACAACCGTGCGAATACATAATCACCATGATGGTTCATGACTTCTACTTGACTTTCGGTTCATATCCAGTTAAAATATCGCCTGCACACATGTGATAAATCGTTGCGTGGAATTTCATAGTGTGTATCCACTCGTATAAAATATCTATATACATCTTTATATTTGTGTGAACATATATTGGCATACTGTTCAATGTTTATTCAGTGTTAAATGCCATATGTATGTGCTATTTATTTCTTGTGTATAGGCCGGTGGCCTGTTTTGCGCAATAAACTTTGAAACTTAAAAAAATGATGACAGGAGGCTGCCATTTTCTATTCATGTGAATGAAAATAGTTAAAACATGGCGCCTTGTTATGTCAGAGATCTATTGCAATGCATAAAGGCCGAGGTGATCAGAATGAAGTAACCTATGAGACCGACTAGTTGACATTTTATAAAACATGAGTGTGGAAACACTGTTTTGGGGTATGTAGTTTATGCGATGAAATCCCAGTCTCGAGTTACATAATATATAACTATGATGAAAATGTCAATTATATCTTATTCAAATATGATTCATGTACCGATGTTTCTCTTGCATCAACACTTTGCCTAGGTGAAAATAGTTGGATTATGGAGCACTACGATAAATGGGCCGAATCAACAATCACTTGTTTCAAAAACAACTCACGACCATCTACATACAACAACACAATATCTGTTCCTACTTCTGATGCGTCGCCAACATTATGGACAGGCATTGTTAGAAGTCACGTGGTTTACAAATGTAAGATTGATCATTATTTTCCAGCGAAATATTGTTAATATATTAATACGTAGTTAACTTTTTCGAACTAAATGTATCATTGAGCACATGTACTAGTATAATTTATCACATAACCTACGGTCCAGGAGTGCCATAAAGCCGTGCCGTAAATATCGTTCGGCACTCCCAGACTGTGCACTAAATATTTAAATTAGCTTGATGTGACGTTAGCCAATCATGCATTGATCCGCCAATGACGTCAGGATTATATCAACGTCGCCATGACGTCGCGCTCATTGTACCGCTGAATTTTGGCTAAAACATATGCAGCGTACATCATCCTTTTGATCAATAATGAGCGTTTTCTAAGATTATGTGATAAATAGAATCTTACATTCGTGTCATATTTTTGTCGACGAGTTTAATAAAACTCGTATGTAATGAGCACTCATGCAAGATCCTCTATGTATGTAATCTACGAGAGGACAACCATGGCTATGCTACTTTTCTGATAAATTAACAAAGTAATCAGTGTTCGATATTGTGTAGCATTTGTTTTTGGATACAGAAGAGTTTTACCAAGTACACTTGTTTTTATCAAACAAAATTCACCGTTAATATCTGTTTTGTTACGATACGAGTAAGTTTTGTCTCAACGCCAAATAAAAAAAATGTTTAAAAAAGCAAGTATGATTATCTCGACCGAATTATGTATGGTGTCAGTGACTTGTCTTGAAAAACTGAAGTTGTCTGTGCCCAAAAGACAGGAAATATGTATCGCGATAATCGCATAATTGTTTTAATTATTAATTACTAGTATTAATATTTTGATTTTAACTACTGATAATACTCAAGTCATATGTTTAAGACTTTAGCCAGTTTAAAAACATATTATTGTTACTTAAAACAGCCATACCAGACAGTTGATTTTAAACAAACTAGAATCATACTAGGGAGTTTTGGGGAAACAAATGACTTTCGGAGGAACTTTGGGATTTGTTTCTTGGGGAAACTGCCGATATTCGGCACGAAAAGTAGCCAACTACTGAGTCCTCGAGTCGTCTCTCCAGTTCTAATTGATTTTAACGGACTAAATAATTTTACAAAGAATTGTTGAATTTCACACCATCGTTATGATGTATATGAATGTGTATGTATAGATGTTTTAGGTGTATATGATATTAATAATTAATCGCCTTTCTATGGCAGTGTATTGAAACTTATTTTGATAAAATAATACCTCATGTTAGCATTGGCATTTAGTAATTCCTGTAATTATAGACTGTAGTAACATCAGCATTCCAACTGTCCATAATCCTGGCAAAATTCAACATTTTGATAAAAATTAGTCACGATCATGAAATTAAAAAAAAAATTGGTTTAGACATTCTCACTTATCTATCTATCTATCTTCCTGATAGCCAAACCCCTGCTGGGGACTTAGGCTTTGACACGCGTCAAACTGACAAAGAATGTTAATAAGGATAAGAAATAAAAGTATAAAAGATGTGAGAAAGAAGAAAGGTTAAAAATAGGTTAAAACAGGGCAGGTATTATTTAGGGAGAGGCATGTTCAATACGGCTAACAGCCGTGCTGAACTCGGGTGTGGGAAGGTCAATGATGTCAGGGGGTAGGGAGTTCCAGTGTATTATTGTTCTAGGGAGGAAGGAGAATTTATAGTAGTCTGTTTTTGCATGTATCTGTTGGAATATCTGAGAGTGTGGTGTGCGTGAGGACCGGGTGCTAGGGATGAGACAGTTTGGACGTGGGATAGCAACCCGGTCATGTAAGATGTTGTGTAGCATAGTCAGTCGTTGGTCGAAACGTCGTTGGTCAAGGCGTCTCCAGTTTAGGGTAGTCATCATGTCTGTGACACTGGACGTACGACTATAGTCTCGCTTGGTCCAACGAGCAGCTCTACGCTGTATGGCCTCAAGTTGCTCAATGAGGGTAGCTGTATGTGGGGACCAGACAGTAGAGCTGTACTCAAGTTGGGGCCTAACAAGTGTTTTGTATGCTGTTGCTTTTAGTTTTTCTGAATGAACTTTTATGTTTCTTCTGAGAAATCCTAGTGTTTGATTTGCTTTCTTTGTGATGTTGTTTATGTGTGTGTTCCAAGTGAGGTCATTTGATATTGTAATTCCTAGGTATTTTGCTGATGTTCTAATATTGTTAACTTTCCATTTAAAAATATATATTTTGTTTATCATGTATGTATATATGTTATTTTGTTATAGTGATGAGCTGTATATGCTTAAGCTAAATTAACTGTTTGTAAACTGTTTTGTTATTGTATATTACCGTTCATGATTGTTCCTTCAACGTTTATTAGTTGCATGTGTTGTTTTTGTCAGTTTGTATTAACTCATATAGAAAACAGTCAATTGTGTTAACAATGAACTTATAATATGTTTTAGATAACGATATTCCAAATCATTTGAATGAGGCGAGTATGTTCGGGTATCTTACAACCGACCTGGGTGGTGATACTATACTGAAATTTACTAGCAATAAAAATGACACAAAGAAAAGCTTGTGTTTTAAAGGTAGGGTTTTATTATACATGTAATTCCCAAATTAACAAATACTTAATTTATCATTATACATTATATGAACACACATATTAACATAGAACAATGCAAAACGTTGTATCATCGTTCGAAGTTTAGTCGAATTGTGACATTATCGGTATTTAACAAATTTATTGAATGCGTTAGTGTAAATAAGCGTAGTTTAATGTATAATATGCAATGTTATCGATTTAACCAATACACGAAGTCAAATCCTTTCCCTGTCGACTCGCAGCATATCGCATATTTCTGTTTCGTGTAATAGTCATGTTAGCTCCGCCTTTCTTTTTCATGATCAGGTATTCTAATATAGCACGTGAGATTCGCCTTCTTCGTGTATATCGAACTTACTGTTTTAGATTATGCGATAAAATGTGGTTGGGGAAATTAGGTGATAGTTCGTCGTCAACTGTGTGTAATGTTGTGCTGTAAAACACAGAGCTTTGACGATGTAAGAATTGAAATAATCAAAATATAGCTATGCTTTGTTCTAACAGAATACTTATCCTTTGGACGGTGATAGCAAGACTACTTTTCTTCCTTAACTTTATAGCTTAGGTAATCAATCCGATTTGTTTCTGTAACTAAGTTTTATATCAGGTCCAACTACACCAACACCTAAAGCCTCCACGACAACAGGATCAAGAACGACAAATGGCGCAGTAGCCACGCCCTCAATGTCACCATCTGTACAAACCGAGAGTAAATCATCCCCGGGATCAACAACAGACATAAACCACGATGCAACACAGCACCTGGATAACGAAGGTTGTATTTAGACATAAATTTGTATTATGTATCATAACGTTACACATCTATAAACATCTAAATCAACATCTAAATTATAAGCACATATTAACCAGTCAGTACATACCTCGTGATCGTTGCCAACATTTTAGTTACCTCATTAAGGTAACATTTTAGTTGTCTTAAGAGGAAAAGTAAATAAGTAATTAAGGAAACATTTCTCTTTTCAGACCCAAATGTCGTTGCAAGAAAATTGTTGCTTCACGAATTATAATGGCACATGCGAGGTGTTCAAAAGAGTTCGAACTATATACTCGACAATTCAATTCATCATGTATCCGGCTTCATGACGAAATTGTTTCTACCACATACAGATGTGTCTACATGTAAAACTGAATAATATTAAAATTTATCCAGTCACTTCCGGCAAAATCTGCCTGTAAACGGGGTGTCTGATAAACTTAGTGATAATCCGTCACCTTATCACGTGATCTGACGGACTTCTTCTTATATGACAGTCGCCGGTTGCAATTCCGTGCCCGAGGGTGAGGTTTTCCTATCCTAAATGAGCTGGTGGTTGATCGGTTATTTTCTTCGTCTTACCTGTGTCTACATGACGTCTATCAAGATGTCCGACGTCGTTGTTTATCATGACGTCACGGAACGAACGTGACGTTGCGCGATAGTTAATGAAAGAGTGACAAGATAGTCCCGAGTTTGATCCCCTTACTGAGCAGATTAAGCGACTGGATAAATAGAATAATAGGTTAGTGCCGTGAATGAAGTAAAAGTTTATCCGGCTTGGCTACGGAAATTGTCGGATTCGCCTACGGCTCACCCGATAAATTCCTCCGCCTTGCCAGATAAACTTTTTCATCCACGGCACTAACCTATTATTCTCTATATATATCGTGGCTCATGCTGATAACAAGCAAGATACTTACAGCGATTCTGTTAGTTTGAAACGTCAGACCAACTTAAAATTCACAGCCTTTCACTCTCAAAGTTTGAAGTCTAAATGAGTGTATAATGACCATAACTTTTTCGTTTCAGGTTCATCAGATGTTGGGATTATTGTAGGAGCAAGTGTATCCGTTGTTGTTTTGATCGTCATAGTCATTGGTATTGTTCTAATCATAAGGAATCGGTAAGCAAATAGTTATAGAAGAAGGACGAGGATTGATACCTAGAAATTTTAACAATTCACCATCGCTTAGTATCAAATTTGTTGCACATATTGTAAGGGAACATTATTTGAGAAATTTTGTCAAGTTTAATAAGCATATTTTTCGCCTGTTTGCAATTTTGCCGATGAATCTTACAGTTAGGCTTCTATCCCTTCAGTCATGTTTGCAACGTTAGGTACAGTATATAATATGACACTTTTTATTTAACTTTCAGAACTCTACAATTGCCATGTCGTAATATAGAAAAGACAACAAGTTCAAGCATTGATCGAAACGCCCATGTGTATGTAAACTCCCAACCTGACGAACGTGTGCATGAACATAGCTCAGAGGACAGGGCTCGTGTAGAGTACGCTGAAATTGATGATATAACAGCGGCAGAACACAACACTCACAATGCAATGTCTAACAATGATACGGGATCTACTGCAGATTATGCAAATAATTACTTTACTATCGACAAGGAGGTTCGTAATGCTTCGAACCACGGCAATTCGAATTTCAATCCAACTCAAACATATGAAAAACTTGACTTTGAAGATAGTCCGAATTATGTCAATTATGGCAATGGGCAGCCATAAAATGTTCGAAACAATACATAATTGTCTGAATACGCAAACTGAAAGGCGCGTGACGATGCAATACATGCCATGGTTTATGATACAAAAGAAGTATATAATATATGAGCCAAAATCTGATGAAAGGGCCCTTAATGAAAATGTTCGAAATTTTGTTTTTTGGCATTTTTTGTGGAAACGTTTTTTCTTGTACCCAATAAAGAAAGATTTGTGTAACACACCCAAATATTAACAAAGTTATGTCCTTGCAATGGAACCAATGACGTGTATGTGTTCTGCATGAACGGAAATCTCAAAATTGACTTATTTTGTAACTGTTTGTGTTTTAGTGGTATTATCCAACAAACGTTCATCTGCTATGATTCCACTTATCATTTGAATAATAGTACTTATTTGTGAGACGTAACATTTTATTGTAAAGGTTTTATGTTTTATTCAATTATTTGTTGTCTTAGCAACCATTTCTTTAACGACTACTATCACTCCAATGCAATCTTATTAAAGTGCACATTCTTCCTCATGCGAAGCATTTATTGATATGATGATTTCAACGAGATTGATACTAACATCGATAGGAAATATACTTAAATATACCAGATTTATATAGCGCCCTTTGCATGCGAACGCACGTTCAAAAGCACTTTATCCATGTTGCAGCCACAAGGGCGCGGTCCATCCTCTACCAGTGCAGATACAGCATGATCTGACCAGAGGGACAGACTGAGAGAAAGCCCCTGAAGGGAGAGATAAACATTAGATACAGGCATGTCCGGCGCTGCAGAGGTGCGCCTAGCTCTTATTTCGAATAGACAGCCTGGTTCTTTAATGTGCCCGGTGTATAGCACCGATACACAGGTTCCTGGCACTTCCAGATACTTTGCATTACACACGGTCAGATATAGCGGGAAATATTATAAATATCTCAGAAATGTCAAGTTCCGATGCCAGGGATTGAACCCGCGACCTCTGGATTGACAGCCCAGTGCTTTACCACTGAGCTAAATCCGCTTTAGATAGCATGTACGACACAATATACTGTTTAGCTTTTTAGTAGCATTTTATTTCCATTCTTTCACCCAATCATTCTCCTTGTTCACAAACATGAAATCAATCGGAACGGTCCGTACGGCATTTTTACGGGATAAAATACCTCGGATGTATGAAGCGTATGAATCCAGCAGCTTTCTTTCTTAAATCCTACTCAGAAGAAAATGGGCTGAAGAAAATAGACCGTAACTTATCAGCAGCGGAAATATCAAAATATGTTTTACTGATTAAACAATACAATTTCGCTTTACTCATTGAGCATAACAAGCAGCTATGCAGCGCTTGCTTGAAGGGCGTGTATTCCATTGATGCACTGTTTAAATCTGTCACGAAGACGTCATGGCGAAAGACGTTGAAAAATGGCTACGTTCTATTTACACCCGTAGAGAATATCCGAGGGGTCCTGATTGCCAGCTGCAGGGTTATTTAGTATTTTGGTTGCTGAAACTATTAATTTATTATACTTTTCGACAGCTTTGATTTCTTGTTTAGTTTGGCAACGTGCCTTGTATATGTTTTATGTTTCCTATGCTCCGTTGGTTCAGTTTGGCATTGTGCTTTGTGTTTTTTTTAATGTTTTATGTGCTCGGCTAGTTTAGTTGAGTGCTGCCTTCCCTGTCTGTCTTAATATAATTGTTTATACCAATTGCAGTGATTTGTAAACCTTTCAGGATTGTTTTACACCTGAAATTAGGATTTGCTTGTGGTCCGTGTTTTTTTTCTTTTTGTGTGTTCCTGTTACATGTAGTGCCTTTCGTGGTCGGCTGTTTCTGTCTAGTACTGTCTTCCCTATCCTAATTTTCACTATCTTTCAGCAATTATACTCTAACTAGTATTTGTATCTAGAAACTTTACAAAATAATATATCACAGATACAGTCATGTGATCGGTGTACGTGTTTTGTGAGCTTCGTACCGTACCTTATAATGTCAAACCGGTGATGCGTAATGTATGCATACTATCGCTAGTATACATGTACAAGCATTTCCTGATACAAATAATGGACTGAAATAGATCGAAAACGAGTATTGAGTCCTGACTGCACTTTTAACTACTGTAGATTGTATATAATATATATTCAACGGTTACGGCTCTGAGATAAGATTCCATCTGTACAGATAATCATTTTAGGTGTGATGAAACCCCAATCTATAGAATAATATTATTGTAAATGTTTTTTGATACCAGCTCGTATGTGTGTTAGTGTGGCAGCTTGCAGTGTCAAGAACGTTGTTATTTCTTGAAGGTTGTTGCTACCTAAAAGGCGACATGTTTACACTTTAGAGAATGGTTCGGGGTTTAGGGAAATACAAATGTACTACTCTGAAATAGAATGACGATGTACTTGCGAGTGTTTCAGTCTCTAATTACTAAGTAATAGCTTAATTATATATACCAACATTAACCCCCCTCATAGAGTGAATGTTATGTTTAAATATATTTCGCACTTTCTGTTTTCGTATTTTGAAATAAAATCTCTAATATCTTAACAACAGAAACTACTTCATGTTCATGAACTAAGACTTGAATTTTGCAGGATAGCATTTACCTATTCGGGGTCAAAACTCCCCTCCACTTACTGTACGAACTTCTAACACCTTGCACACCTTTAACAGTAATTACCTAAAGTGGTGGTACTCTATTCAATAAAATGTCATAATACTATTATCAACCATGCACATATTTGTGTGTATTAGTTCTTAAAAGTGTTTTACCCATGTATTTTTGTACTGTAAATTGTTTTTGTTATCCATATGTTTATTTTGAAAGAGGCTCTGTAATACATATGAACTATATGCTTGCAATATGTGTGCTTGAAATTGTTTACTCGTGTATATTTGTTATGTACATAGTTTGTTTGATTTATATAACTTTTGAAAGAGGTTCACGGGGTATAATACCCAACTGTGTTATCCTTATGAATACAGCATTTAATAATATCATCATGATTACTATAATTAGTTATGCTTTATTTAATAAGGTAGGTTAGGACCGATATGCTAAGGGAATATATATATAGTCCGTTAGCGACAAGGCTGGACCCCCATAAACCTTAAATTTATATCTTTTAAAGTAAGTATACAATTTGATTGAAATTTGGTATGGTACCATGAATAACCTTAACCAACTCTGTGTTTAAATTTCAGAATTTGTTACGAACTCATGAATTTTTTCCCCATTGTGTCTAATGTATTGAATTTTGTATTTAATCGACAAATGGACAGGGAGTAAAATAAGCCATTACGATCAGGTAGTTAGACTAATGCTATTGTATTTGTAATAACTGTAACGGGTCATCAATGGGTATATAGTTGAGGCCCACCTTCTGATTGTAATGATCATTTGTATAAACAAAATGTTGAGTCTTGAGGTGAGCTTAAGCATAAAGCACATACACTTTGATGTACGGGCCTCATTATATATTTACAATCGTCACTGATGTGCTAGTTAATGAACAGTTTAATAGGACCAAT
Source organism: Spisula solida (assembly GCA_947247005.1). Lineage (NCBI taxonomy): Eukaryota > Metazoa > Mollusca > Bivalvia > Venerida > Mactridae > Spisula > Spisula solida. Next base: position 21,750,586 of record OX365960.1, on the reverse strand, counting down.
TCGCTTACCTTTGCTGTTCCAGTCACTTCAATCACCCATACGTATTTACCCTGTTTTAGACTTAAAATTTTAAGTTGGAAGTAAATGCAAAGTACACTTTTCTGCGGACCAAAAAGTATGTTTTAATTTATGAGAGTTGGTGAGGTTGATCTATGAAGATATACCAATTTTTATTCTAATTGGCATTGTACTTTGTAAGATATTTAAGGTTTATGAGGGTCCAGCCTAGTCGCTAACTATACATACGCATTATTTTAAAGATATTGGAGTGGTTTGGGATCCCACATTCAGATTCCAAATTTTACCAGGAAGTAAAGTAATATATTTTGACACACACTATGATGAAACAACACAAGGTCACGGAATTCGTTTATCGAGTAATGAGCTACCTGATATAATATAGCTCACATACATTATTGTCAAAGTGACTGATGCATTTACGTGTTTTCAATCTGATGTGTCAACAAGTCTACTAATTAATAGACGATGTACCTACACATATTCTAATTTAATATACTAATATGTCTAAAACTTTGATATAAACAAATCAGATGTATAAACATGTATTTTTGTATCAGTTGTGTTATAAATTGTCTTCCTGTCTTGGGTGTTTTTTTCATTAGCTGAATGTATTTTTGATGCATTAGCGTGTATTAAAATTAAAATAAGTAGTAAATAGCTACATTTCTTAGTTCCCCACGTCAGCACATATCAACGGATTAGAACATCGATATATGCATATATACATGTAGCTGCTTTTGTTAATATTCTATGTATGCTTATACTGTATGTGATGTAAATGTATGTATATATTTTGTCTTGACGATCTTTTTTGTATTATGTAAATGGTAAAAGGCATTTCAAATGCCGATTATACCAATTAATAATGTATGATTTTTTAATATTTACATTGAAATTAGCAAACTGGTGGTGATGTTTAAATATTACATTTTTATGCCCCCGTATCGATAGATCGGGAGGCATTATAGTGATTCACCTGTCCGTCCGTCCGTTCGTCCGTCCAATTCTTTTCCGGGATATTTCTCAAGAACCACTGCTCATATTTTAACAAAACTTCATGGATAGCTTCACTACCAAGTGGATATGCGCATATCGTCGGCACGTTCCGGATCGCTGATTATTCACACAGTTATGCTCCTTGGAAGATCGCACTATAACTATATACTAAATTCTTGTCCGGGCTATTTCTCAAGAACCACTGATCAGATTTTAACAAAACTCCATAGAAAGCTTTACTACCAAGTGAAGATGCGCATATCGTCGGCACGTTCCGGATCGCTGATTATTCACACAGTTATGCTCCTTGGAAGATCGCACTATAACTATATACTAAATTCATGTCCGGGCTATTTATCAAGAACCACTGCTCAGATTTAAACAAAACTTCATGGAAAGCTTCACTACCAAGTGGAGATGCGCATATCGTCGGCACGTTCGGGTTCGCTGATTATTCACACAGTTATGCCCCTTGGAAGATCCCACTAAAACTATATACTAAATTCTTGTCCGCAATATTTCTCAAGAACCACTGCTCAGATTTTAACAAAACTTCATGGATAGCTCCACTACCAAGTGGAGATGCGCATATCGTCGGCACGTTCGGGTTCGCTGATTATTCACACAGTTATGCTCCTTGGAAGATCGCACTATAACTATATACTATATTCTTGTCCCCAATATTTCTCAAGAACCACTGCTCAGATTTTAACAAAACTTCATGGAAGCTTCACTTCGAAGTGGAGATGCGCATATCGTCGGCACGTTCCGGTTCGCTGATAATTCACACAGTTATGCCTCTTGGAAGATATCCAATATAACTATATACTTTATTCTTGTCCCCGACTTTTTAGCTCACCTGTCACAAAGTGACAGAGTGAGCTTTTGTGATCACTCTTCGTCCGTCGTCCGTCGTCCGTCTTCAGTCCGTCCGTCAACAATTTGCTTGTGTAGACACTAGATGTCACAATTTTGACTTAATCTTTATGAAACTTGGTCACATTGACCATCTCAACAAAATCTAGGTCAAGTTCGATATTGGGTCATTCAGGGTCAAAAACTAGGTCACAAGGTCAAATCATAGAAAAACCTTGTGTAGTCACTAGAGGTCACAATTTTGACCTAATCTTTATGAAACTTGGTCACAATGATTATTACATCAAAATCTAGGTCAAGTTCGATATTGGGTCATCCGGGGTCAAAAACTAGGTCACAAGGTTAAATCATAAAAAAACCTTGTGTAGACACTAGAGGTCACAATTTTGACTTAATCTTTATGAAACTTGGTCACAATGATCATGTCAACAAAATCTAGGTCAAGTTTGATATTGGGTTATCCGGGGTCAAAAACTAGGTCACAAGGTCAAATCATAGAAAAACCTTGTGTAGTCACTAGAGGTCACAATTTTGACCTAATCTTTATGAAACTTGGTCACAACGATCATCGCAACAAAATCGAGGTCAAGTTCGATATTGGGTCATCCGGGGTCAAAAACTAGGTCACAAGGTCTAATCATAGAAAAACCTTGTGTAGTCACTAGAGGTCACAATTTTGACCTAATCTTTATGATACTTGGTTACAACGACCATCGCAACAAAATCTAGGTCAAGTTTGATATTGCGTCATATGGGGCCAAGAACTAGGTCACTAGGTCAAATCACAGGTCTTGCATGTACTGCTATAACAGGTGAGCGACCTAGGGCCCTTTGGGCCTTCTTGTTTGGTTTTCTTTCCATTCAAAGTAAGTATATTTACCAAGTGGAGATGTGCATATCGTCTGCACGTTCCGGTTCGCTGATAATTCACACAGATATCCAGTATAACTATATACTTTATTTATGGACAAGGCTTCCACGGGGGCATAAGCGTTTATTGAACGCAGTCTTGTTATATGTTGACTGTGTTCTTAAAGGGACAAGCCCAGAAACTGGAGTGTCTTGGTTTGCATACAACAAAATTGCGTTTATCACTTGTAAAACCAACTATTACCGAAAAGTCAAAGAAGAATTTGACTTAAAGATTTACTCTATGACGCGCGCTTCGATATTTTGTATATCGATTTGAATAAAAGGCTGTCAGCCTTTTATTGATGACAACAATATTTAGTTATTCTTGAAATATTTTTTTAAAACTAGCGGGATATTTCGTAACTTTTTGACAGGGTTTTCATCATTTGACTTAGGTATTAAAATGATACCAATTTGATTGCTATTTGAGATACTTCACTTCCAGGGTATGCCTCTTTAATAATAAAATTTATTCCAATATCCATGTAGTTGAGTTGTATGAAGTCCTACCAGTAAGAAAATGACATTACACTAACTGTGCTGAGTATATATACTAGGTTACTATAATAGGGTGGTTTCACACATTGCTGCTAATACATATTTCACACCAGACACTTGACAAACACAAACAATAAAGGATGGGAACGGGCACATGTAACTGGTATAGTTCATATCGGTCTGATATATATTACTCTTTTACCCCACCCACTTCATATTTAATGTAGCAAAATAGCTCCCAGGTAAAATCCTTATGACTTTTTCCCACATTAAACTTTATTAAATATTTTGTTAAATAATTTTAGTGACATAGATCATAATTATGCAATAAAAAATACATGTCACCGAGGTATCTTTTTCGCAATTTTTATTTTTATTTTGGTTAAATTTGGCTAAAATGCTGAGAAAAGCAATGAAAACGCTTAACATAAAATTTAATGAACATGTAAATATCGCAAAAACACATAAACACACAATAAACAAACATTACCAAACGAACGTGATTCGTGAAAATGTCATTTGGCATAAATAGCAATATTATTATTTTTCCCCACCCACCTATTTTGTAATGTAATATTTTTTTCGGAAGGTCAACCGTCATTTCGATTAGTATTTTTTAATTTAATTGCATAATACATCCAAACGGTTCAATGTGATTTATTTTGGATTATGTTGACACAATTTTACATTTATAAGGCTCATAACGTACGTGTACTATGACAAATGGCGCATGAGCATTAAACCGATCCAGCATCCTTAACAAATCTTGTAAGTGTGCATGTATATATTTACCCATAACTTGGTCAAAATGTGTTTGATTTTGCTGCATTTTTCAACATATGCAGCTTGGGTATGTGGAATTACAATTTAATTGCTTTTATTACAATCTGATAAATATTGTTACAAACAGAATATTTTATAAAAATGATGACACCAGCTAAAAGAGTATATTAAGTCAGACAGGGAAGGCAGCACTCAACTTAACCAGCCGAGCACAGAAAACATTAAAAACACACAAAGCAAAATGCCCAACTAAACAAGCGCAGATCCGCCCAAGTCCAAGCTGTCGAAAAGTATAATAAATTATAACTAGCTGAATGACCCAGTAGAAAAGATACAGCAACCAAAAGGCGGTATGCCTACGCTGAATGACCTAGTAACAACAGTAAAACTGCTGAACTACCTAGTTATAGCAGCCTTTAGTCTCAAAAGTTAAATAACAGTATTAAAACGTTGAAAGGCCCGTATAGTCGGATGACCTACTAACTAGCTGAATGACCCAGTTTCTACAGCAAAAGGACTATATTGCCCCGCTTTAGCTGTAAGAAATCTTAAAACGAAGAAGTGCCCAACACACTACCGACCAAGAAAATTAAACGCCCCTAGTCTCATTGTTTAAAAACTGAATAGAAAAGATTCAGCAAACAAAAGGCAGAAAGCCCACGCTGATTGACCTAGTAACAACAGTAAAACTGCTGAACTACATAGTTTTAGCAGCCTACAGTCTAAAAGTTAAGTAACAGTATTAAAACGTTGAAAGGCCCGATTTCAGCAACAAAAAATCTGAAAACCTTAAAACGAGTGACCCAGTTTCATTAAGTAAAATGACGTAATTGAACAAATCGAGATATGACGTACTGTATTGCAAGCAATACAGAAGTCCCCTACCGGTTTAAAGCTATTGCCAATGTGTATGTTGCCACATCAACCACAATTACCGTCAGAACCAAAACTGACGGACAGATGGCAAACCAATAGTCCCCTCCGGTCAAAAACCGGTAGGGGACTTAAAACTACATTAAATGACCTCAGGGGACAGAACACTACATCCATAACTCAACAGCTGTACATAGACTCATGAACGAACCCGGTAGGATGCGAATCGCGGGGACGAAATAGTTAGAGGATAACCGGCAAATACGAATAAATAGTTAACTCCTAGCTCCTTTTGGCCCCGGTCAAAAAATTAAATACTGAGAAATTATGGCATATTATCGATTATTTAAAAATGAAAAACTCGATTGTAAACGGAATTGGCGTTTAATCCAGATACCAACCCATATTATAATAATTCAACAAAATACGAAACTACTGGAAGTAGCACCGACCCCAACAGAAACCGCGGGACACGCGAGAACAAAAAGGCACAGAAAATATACAACTTCACTCGAAAAGGCGCGGAACATACATAAAAAACTAGCACAGGAACATGTAATACAAAACCGGGCATCCAATCCCGAAAGTCTGCTGCTTAAGTCAGTCAAACTAAAACGGAACAAGAGCCAGTTGGTAAGAAATTAACAACCGGACAAAACATACACCACAAGGACAATCCACAACAGACACTGTGTATATGCAATTTTGAAAGATATGAAGCAGCCTTGTGCTGGACAACGAAATTGCAGAATGGCATATACAAAATTAATAAAGTTTAAACAAAGGCACAGTGGCCAAATATTTTTGTTTTTTTCCAATTATACTATAAAGTGGACAGTACATACACAGAGGAAGGTTGACTTAAGGGCTTCCGCCTTGGAACGGACAGTGACACTTGTCACTTAGGGCTTAAACGTTTTACAGTGCACCAAACCTCACACTTACCCAATAGACAACCTAATAGAACAGGACAGTGTAAATAAATGTTTCCCGCCATGTAATGCCCCCTAACAAAAGGCCACAGTGACCGGTAATAAAAGAATGTAAAACATGAAAAATTATATGAAATACAACCATCGAGTAGCACAGAAAGTACTCAATGACCTATCAGAAGTCAGAGCAACAAGAGAGCAAAATGTCACAGGCACGTTTTTGCCGTGTGTTCATCGGGTGTTTATCAGGTTGTTAATGCAGCTATGTATCCTCTTTGCTGACCAAGCTTATGTTCAAGTGTATGTACTTATCACCCGAGACAAAATAAAAAAACAATGCTAAGAATAAAGCCCAATTTAAGTTTATAACTACTCACTTTTTGTGTTAAAATTCAATTTTGGAGGAGTTACCTCCCTTTAACCATAACATTTAAAACGTACTTTTAAAAGTTAAAAATCACCATTTTGTTGAGTGAAAAATCGCATAATTTTGTGGGTTTTAATGTAATAATGTATCTAAAATTCGAATTGACCATAAATAGAAAAATTGCACCTACGCGTAAATTTCTCGTGTATTTTACGTGTTTTGATGTTTTATGGTTCAGTGATCCACAGTATTAAATTTTGAAGACAAAACTATATTAATCTTATCTTGTGTTATTCAATACCCTGTACACCAAATTTCATGCAGAAATATGTATCAATAAAAAGTTATACGGTAAAAACACGTGCCCACTTATAAGATTTTAAGTGTATACTGGGTATAGAGTGGTTCCACGCCTTACTGCTAATATATATTTGACACAACAAGACACTCGACAAACACAGACAACAAAGGATGGTAACGGGTAACTGAGTACATGGAGTGGCTAATACTAAATAATAATAAAGGCTGTTCCAATAGCAAATATAGTTTGGGTACACATTGTTATACATGAAAAAGAAACCTTAAATGGTATAGTCCATGTTGGTGTAATATATATAACTCTTTTACCCCACCCACTTCATATTTAATCCAGCAAATAAGCACCAAGTTAAAATCCTTATAACTTTTTTCCAACAATGATTTTTTTATGTTAAGTGAGTCTTGTGATATAGATCTTCAAAACTATGCAATACAAAATATGTGTCACCGAGGTATCTTTTTCGCAATATTTTGTTATTATTTTGGTTAAATTTGGCTTAAAAGCTGAGAAAATCAATGAAAACGTTTAAAATAAAATTTATTGAACATGTAAACAAACCTGACTCTCCCAAAGAGTCATTTGGCATAAATAGCAATATTTTCATTTTACCCCACCCACCATTTTTGTAGTTTAAATGTAAACAGTTATTTCGATTAGTATATTCGACTTTAAATGCAGAATACTTATCGAAACTGTTCAACTGTATTTTTTTTAGATTATTTTGACACATTGTTACCTTAATAAGGCACACAACATACAAAATGTACTATGACAAATGACGCATGCGCACTAAACCGACCCATTATCCTTCAGCTCCACTGGCAAACATTATTTCAGGTATGTCGCGGAGTGTCTTATTTGTAATAAATGGACGGTACATTTTTAGGCGAAGCGCTTGTTACATGATAAAATTAACTAGTAATTTCTAAAAGGTTAAATATCTAACTTTAATATTGGTCAATACAAACAAACGCATGCTCTTTAAACGCTTTATTATCGTGCAGAATTTTCAACTCAATGGATGGAACTGAGCTAATTCTAAGCTACCATTCTAAGCTTGCACTGATTACACCCCTTTAACATGTTTAGCTTTTACAAGTGAATGTCGCAATTGTATAAAAACATATTCAATACACCACATTGCAGTCTAACAGTTGTACTGTCAAAAAAGTGCGTTAACAAGATAATAGAAAATCGGACAGGGAAGGCAGCACTCAACATAAACGACCGAGTACAGAAAACATAAAAAAATATCATACAACAATTACACGGCACAATACCAAACACACAACTTAACAAGAAAATTAACTTAACCGTTGGATGTCCAAAAAGCTGTCAAAAAGCTGAAAGTCCTAGTTTCAGCTATAAAAAGCTGAATGATCTAGTTTCAGCTATAAATAGCCAAGTTTTTTTTTAGCTATGTACGTAGTAGACAATGGTAATTTCTTACCCTAATGGCTTCATTTAATGCCAGAGAGATTAGAACAATGGAAGAACACTCTGGAGTTCAACCTGGAAATAATACAGTCTTCTGGGGTAAACAAAATAAAATATAGAAATTCTAACATTGAGAACAAACTTTTTTAACACCCTGTATATCTGACATCTACATCACAAGGGGCTTGTTATGAGCCGATTGTCATGAAAATCGGAACAGGTCATGTTGACCAAACTGATGTGGAAAAGCCTGTTTTCCATTGTTTTCAGACAGTTTGTTCTCGTTTTCGTAAAACGTCAATTTTGTACGTGCGACCTTCTCGTTCTAAGCCAGCAAAATGTCGTAACGTTACATGTCTGGGCAAACATGTAGTCCGACGATGGTGACATCAGGCCAATGTAACGCCCTTTTCTATTTTACAACGTCATGACCTCAATAGCGGAAATTGCGTTTGTTATAGTTATTTGTAAAGGTATGCTATGAGCATGATCTTCTAAACTGTTTCTTTAAATAATCTATCTAATCATGTTGATGATCAGATTGATGAAATTGTAATATTCGCACATTCGAACCATTGCTGTTCGATGTTACATTGTTGTAAAATGTTAACTAAATCAGTTTTATTGTGTCGCATTTTTACGAAACAATACTAGCAAAATACTGTTTTTAACATTTTTTATTTCCATAAGACACATTATACAGCTGTACACATATACAAAATATACAAGTGTGTGAAATAAATTCACGACTCTTTATGATATTATTCATTAATGTCATTATGATTTTTGTTGTATAGATAGGGGAATAGTAAGAGTTATGAGGACAGTCGCTTAGAAGAGATGTTGCAATTGCAGAGAGTAAGAAAGGAATGTAAGAGAAAGAAATCGTTATGGGTTCGGGTAATTTACACAATATCACTAGTTGAGTTATGCAAGTTATGAAACTTCTGCCATTTTCTGTTACAGATTTGTAGTTTGTTTCTGAAATGTGCGATTGTTTGTTCTAGTTTTTTTCAATAGTTAATATATTCTTTAAATTGTCGGTGTGTGTTTATTGCATTTACATTTAAATATGACATATTTGAAATCAGTACAATATAGTTAGTATTAAGCCCATCTTCTTCTGTATTCTTTATAATGTTGCAAACTGAAATATTTTGAAATGTGATATTTAAGTCTTTAGAAAGTTTTTGTACTAGATATGACCTAACTTCAGCCCAAAAACTTTTAACTAGCAAAATACTGTATTTGTTAAAAAGATAATATATATTTTGTTTATTGGATTGATTAGAAGTTTTATCATGTAATAATGCAGTAAACAGAGATACTTTAAGTGGTCGATCGGAACCATTTGTTAAACCTTGTTGTGATCACGTGGGATAGAACCATCAAATTGTGATAACATTGCCGCTGAAAAATATCTATGTCGCATCCTTAATTGCCTCTGTAACTCCCGTCTTATCTGGAGTACCATTGGTTCAAATACGGGTAGAGGCACTCATATGCCTACCATATTTCAGCTGAAACCTGACTTTTTTAGCAATGTGTTGCTAGCGTTGTCAATTAATAATGCGACACACACAGATATTTCAGCTGCAATTTGTATGTTTTACAAATGGTTGGAGATTGTGTTGTGTACACGTAACAACGACAATGTGTACCTGCTGAATAAATCATACAATTTGTTTTAGTGTAGTTATCAGATTTAATTACCTCCCTTTATGGCTAATTATGCACATAATTCGAAGTCCACAGTGTGTCATCTATTGCGGAGTGAGTATATAGGCTTGCTTGAGATATCCATTTTTGGGAATATGGATGGTGCGTTCTATGTATGACTCGTGCGGGGATGGTTAGGCGCTGCCGTCGTTTCTGTGTGGCGTTGGATTGTATGTGCGCTACAGTATTTACTCATACCAAACGTACATTTATAAGAAACACTAAAACAACAACAGCATTGTGAAGTAATACAACTTTAATCAAGTTATATATTGTAAAATATAAACAAATATGGCGTTAACAAACATAACATTTACAAAATTGGCTTTTATAAGTATAGAATAACGATCATGTGGCTTTCGCAAACAGTATATCCAAACATGGCTTTGGCAGCACAACATTTACAGACATGGCGTTTAGAAGAATGTGTTTCACAAACATGGCGTTTACAAGCATTGGGCTTACAAACATCTTTACCAAGTAAAGCATTTATAAACTTTAAACTGTTTATTGACAAATATACAATCTTTATAAACATAGGTTTGCAATCATATTATTGAACAAAAAGACCTGGTGTTCAATGGCATATTATTAACACAACTCGTATACAAGGATATTGTTTACAAACCTGGCGTTTACAAGCTTACAAACATAATTATCTTTAACAAGTAAAGCCTTTTCAAAGACATTTTTACAAATGTATTATCTATAAACAAAGGTTTAATTTTTCTGATACGTGAACACATCCAACGACATCTTTATCATCTAAGCATACAATTGCTTTGGCGATGAGTCTTTTTTTCCCAAACCTTTGATATTTGTACCAACGGCATCGTAAACTATGCAAATGCACATTTTCAAGTGCAACGTTTTTAAAGTACATTTCATGATTAAAATCAATAGTTTGTTTACCTCGAGAAGGGCATGTTTTCTGGCACCGGTGACCTTCTTCTTTGGTCAAGCTTACTTTGACGAAAGAAGTTTTAAGTTGATTGAACAATTTGTGCTGGCAGTTTATGTTTTCAATGGTTACTTTCAATCTCTGGGTGATAATTAAATATTGTATTTTCAAGTTTAGTGTTGCCACCTTTCCGGGACTGCCAATATTAGTATCATATTTCATTTCAACGCCGCCTATAGTATCCATGTATTGTCCAGCTTGAGAGTGTGGGTCTATCTTAGAGTTCGTAAACAGACGTTTGCGCACGTGAGGTGTCTGTTTAAAATGCTGCTCCGATTCAGGGACCGTATTTACAGTTTTTGTGGACCATTCCATTACATGATCAAGCAAATGTTTTTCTCGAGATAAAACCTCAATTAGATTTGACATATAAACACCCTGTTGTTGCATGGCGTCCAACTCGGCAATGACGTCTTTGATGGTTTCACGAGTGTTATTGCATGTGTCAGCCAGTTGGTCCTTGCTTTGAGCAATGTTTGGCGTGCGCTTGAAACAGTAGTTAGTAACATCATCAGAAGTGCCTTTCTTTATGTTTACGACATTCTTAGGTTTTCGTTTACCTGATGATTGATTTGAAGTTTCTACCAAACTCTTCTCTTTGTCGTCTTCTTCTTTCGTTAATGAGTTTTTATTCAGAATCCCGTGCATACTACCGACCGAATCAGTTGTGCACTTAGACATGTATAGTTCAGTCACATCTTCTCGTCGTTTTCGTAGGTTGTCCAATGACCATTTACTCTCGCTCACAAATATTTTGGCAATATTATTTTTCATGTTTACAATCTCATCGCCTATCGCTTTTGCCGTATTAGTTGTCTCACTTTTCATTGACACTCGAATATTAGACAGCTTAGATATAATGTTATTGCTCCATCTGACCTTGGAATCCGAACCTTTCGGTATTTTATGCTTTATCCAATTGAATGCATCCATTATCAAGTAAGTTGTGTAAGTCAGATTTCCACTAGTTGTATGAAGTGTCACCAGTAAGAACTTGATATTGCACTGACTGCGCTGAGTATATATACTAAGTATATGATGGTTACACACCTTGCTGCTAATATGAATGTCACAAAACATGACACTTGCCAAACACAAACAACAAAGGATGGTTAAGGGTACCGAGTACTCAGAGTGGTTACCGAATCTTCCGAATGGAACCAGTACATCGCTCGCCCGAAATTAGCCTGCTCGTATAATGTATTTAACCTTTTTTATAAACAGGCAAATCGTTTAAGTGGTATTTTTGTGCAGACTAACTTTTTCACAAGTTAACATGTGGCCTTTGTTTTGAACAAATGTGGAGAAAATTGACTTATTTTGTCGATTTTTTACCGTATTTTCTTAATCATATGCTCATTTTTAGTTAACGAGAATTGTCAACATCTCATTGATTGGTGCAATGCATGCCAAACAAAATGATGGTGCGTTGATACCATGTTGTAGTATTGCAAATTCCGTAATCTTTAAACTTATTGCATTGCAGCGTTAATAAATATAATTATTACCTCTACATGTCCATTGTGTAGTGCGCGTTTGGTGAAACGAGCTCAGATTGTAACTTGTATACCGACGAGTTTGGGAAGCTACGCGTAGGTTATTCCCCACGGGTTCGATTGGCAACCTATCTTATGCTAGTTTTGCCTTGTAACAATGGCATCACTCGGACATCATATCACAGCTCGAATAATTAGATACGTAACGGACATGCGCCTATAAAATAAACTGAGATCTATCATGGTTTAATAGCCGAAACGTTGAGTGCTGATACAAGCAGCTAAATAAAGGGCTGACAGGATACCGTGATTCATATATGTAACTCCTTACATAATTTTTAATTTTTTAAAAGTAATGTACAATGATATCTATTATTAGACACAAGCTCGTCAATGTCTAGACGTTCTACTACTTAAATATGTTTAAAAATTCGAATATTTGTAAAGAATCAGAGTCTTAAATTAAGAAGAAAACGTTATTGTTTGGAAGTACTTTTTTCATACCCAAGAGGACAAGGTTCATTTATTGCTTAATTTGGCCCCGAGTTTTATCGAAAATAAGATGTTGCTAAACAATGACATATACCTCATATTCTTGACAGTTTTGTCAACAAATTACAGGAGAAATTGGAATATGTATGCTAATTTTTTCTACAGGAAATGTTAAGTTATTTGAATTATTGGACAGATTTATAGGAACATGCATTATTATTTTGTGAAAAATCACAGGGCCAAATTAAGCTATTAGTGAACCTTGCCCTTTATTATATTGACGTAGTCGACCATGTGACCTTTCTGATACAAAATAAGGGTCATTGTTGACAACGCATTGAAATGGTGTTATAGTCCGCCCAGGATAATGTGATATTTACAAACATGAATCGGTTTAATCAACTGTGGAAAAATTGGTTTTACAAATCACCTAAATAAACAGATAAGGTCAGTATTGTACTCTAAACAACACGGATAATTGGTGCACATAATTGTAATCCACCTTTGTGGACCATACCAAATTTTCCCGCCTTTCACATTATCCTGGGCGCACTATAATACAAATGATTCGTAATGTTTCATAATATACACTCGCAAATTAATTAAATTCCAACATGTTGAGTTATCGACTTGAATGAAATTATTTTCGTTGTTAGTACGTGTAACTGTTAATATGTGTGTTTTGTGTTGCAACTGAAGAATGCCTTCTTGTTCGATTTTTTATTACCGTATTGTCGTTGTTAATTTTACTGTTAATATGTATGTTTGGTGTTGCAACTAAACAACGTCACTCCCTTGCGAAACATTTCTAATAAATGCTCATTTTGTATTACAGTGTGTTTTAAAGATTGCTACCCAACGACATCTGACGACTATTACGGAAGTCGATCAGTCACAGCGTATGGACTAACGTGTCAGCGTTGGGACTCACAGTCACCCCACAAGCATACTTATTATACATATTCTCCTGGATTTCCTGACTCGACGATAACAAATGCAGAAAACTATTGTCGTGATCCTGATAACGATGGACGCCCATGGTGTTACACGAAAAATACTAGCGTAAGGTGGGAATTTTGTGACATCGACAAATGTGGCTTAGGTTCGTATAATGTTTTATTACGTATACTCTTTATAACAGCTGCCCTGCGTTCAACGAAGCTAGTTTACATTTTACGTTATAGTCCGTTAGCGACTAGGCTTGACCCCATAAACCTTAAATATCTTAAAAAGTAATATGCCAATTACATGTAGAATAAAAAATGGTATATCTTCATAAATCAACCTTACCAACTCTCATAAATTAAAACAGAATTTTGGTTCCACAGAAAAGTGTACTTTGCATTTACTTTCAATGTAAGATTGTAAGTCTAAAACAGGGTAAATACGTATGGGTGATTGACGTGACTGGAACAGCAAAGGTAAGCAAATTGGACCAATATAACTGTACATTAAGTAACACACCAGTGGCGATTGCAATATAAAATGAGGCCCATACATCAAAGTGTATGGGTTTGATATCTAAGCTCACCTCAAGACTCGACATTTTGTTTATACAAATGATCATTACAATCAGAAGGTTGGCCTCAACTATATACACATTGATGACCAGTCAAATCTAGGTCAAAGTTATCCATATATGTTCCGTTACAGTTAGTACAAATACAATAGCATTATTCTAACTACCTGATCGTAATGGCTTTTTTACTCCCTGTCCATTTATTGATTAAAATACAAAATTTAAAACATTAGACAGAATGGGGAAAAAATTAATGAGTTCGTAAAAAATCTGAAATTTAAACACAGAGTTGGTAAAGGAATTCAGTGTACCATACCAATTTTCAATAAAATTGCATAAGTACTCTGAAAGATATTTAAGGTTTATGGTGGTCCAGCCTGGACGCTAACGGACTATAAATAATCACGAAATTTGTCGCTTTACCATTCTACGTTGAACCAAAGACCTAAATATTGGAAAAATCTACCAAATCTCACAATATCTCGCGGCAGTTTTCTGAAATCTCGCGAAATCTCGTTTGTTTTTGTACCTTATATCTCCTATTTTAATATACATAGGAAAAAACTAATACTTTTATGCAATATATTTATTATTCTGCTTTAAAATGATACCTAATTTACTGAAATCAGTCAAGGAATAAAACAATAGACCTCAAAGAGCCAGACCTACTATCATATTAATGGAAATTCCAATTTTATGAGAAAATAGTTCAAAATACCCAATTTGCCTCATTCAAACAATAATTTTCTAAATTCTACAAGAGATAGAAAAAAATAAGTTACATCATGCAGTAGAAGAAACTTAGCTCTTCAAAATGAGATATTAGTCATTAAAAATGAATGACAAACAAAAATGTTTATGCAAAATATCTAAGTCTGCTGCATGCTAGTTTGCATTTTCTCTCGTTTTCAATTAAGTGTCCAATCTGTGTATATTTAGGTTTTTGGTTGAACGCTCTATTTGGCATATACAATTTGAACGCGTAAAACTCCGTTTTTCCATTCTCAGTTCGAAATATGCACGGATGCACGGGTTTTACTATTCACGTTTTATTGTTTGCCTCAGTCAGCCATTTTGGTACGATATGTCAATTTAGGCACACCACAACAGTCTATGTTATGCCAAACTTTGCTCACGTGACAAACCTATTTTTGTAACGTATCGTTCAACGAATAACTGATTCGAAATAGGTCCGAAACTTACGAAATATATCCTTCGTTGACGCAGGGCTGATGTCGACGATATATTGATTCCGATGACGATACTGATTAAGATTATGTTGTTGATTGTGGTGCTGTGATTAATCCTGGTGTTACTGTTTCTACTGGCGAGTATAAAAGATAACCGGTGGTTTATGCCTTGTTTGTTTTTATGTTTTCTGTGCTCGACTTGTTAAGTTGAGTGCTGTCTTCCATGTCTGACTTAATATTATCATTTTGTGTTGTAGCAGCATGTTTGAAAAGGAAAGTGAAAGTTATCATCATTATTGCGAGTGTAATGTCGCGTTTCTTTCTCTGGAAAGCGAAGGATGATTCGTTCCTCTGAAGATCGATGAACACGTGCTTTGGTACAAATAAATGATAGAAAAGTAAATGTGATCAGAGTACTAGTATAATATATACACCTTGAATTGTTGTACTCTTATTGTATTGATATATTTTAACCTTCCAGAATTCACTCATGAGAGATGCTATAATGACGCTCTTACGTCCAGTGAATATACAGGGACATGGCACAAAACGAGGACCGGAAAAGTGTGTATAAGATGGGATATGTAGACTCCATATCAGCACAACTACACTTCCACGACATTATTTCCTGACGTCACGGTATCTGCTGCTGAGAATTACTGCCGGGACCCAAGTGGCGCAGGATATACTTGGTGCTTTATAACGGACCCGAAAGCCAAATGGGAAGCATGTGACGTCACTTCCTGTACAAAATGTAAGCAAATCAATCCATTTCGAACTAACGTTTTACAAGTAAATGAATGAACAGTTTGGTCGATTAAACCAGTGTAGCAATACCACGTGGCATTTGGCTACAGTTACAAGTTCTTCTTGTAACTGTAGCCAAAAGTCACGTGGTATTGCTATACTGTAAACGGTGCTGCCTCACAGTTCTGGCTAAAATTTTAGTATGACGTTATTTTCCTACTTAACTAAGTAGTTATGTAATAGAAAGCCACTGGCGGTTTCTTTATGAAATATTTATGGCAAATAAGCCAGTTAAACCACTATTGATATAGCACGCTCGGTATTTACATTTGTATGCGTTGTGAATTGTGTATTTCACACGATATCGCACTGTAAACAACTACAGCGTAAACATCAGTGAGGTATTCGGTTCGTTTAGCAATTCGTTTTCATCAAATGCAAACAAATTTCATGCAATTTAAGTGATAGTGCTGTTAATTCTATAGGGTAATAATACCCTATTTTATTACCCTATATCCTATAGCATGTTGGATGTAAAAAATACTAAATAACTACAAAATGCCAATGCTTCGCAAGTTATTTCAAATGTATGTGTGGTTGTTTATGACACATACAGGCAACTATACCAAAATCACGAGAATATTTAATGTTTGCAATACACCATTGATACGTGAGGCAGTACGTTTAATCTGGGTTAAATCTTACACATGTTTATTTGAATTCGACGTTAAATCCATACATATCATGTTATTTTTATGTGAATTCCAAAATAAAATAAATTTGTAAAACTGAGCCACAAAACACATGTTGATGGTTATCAATATTAGAAAAAGAGCTTATTTATAACGTCACGTGTTTCACATGAAGAAAAAGTTGAAAACTACTACATACACTAACCCGTTTGTGGATGTTCGTGTTTTGTTCTGACTTGATCAATCCATCAATCTCTTTAGCTTTGTAAGTAAATGTTGCATTTTGGTCAACGTCTCCATCAACAGATTTGCTGGACAAAAGGTGTTACCGCACAAACTCTGCCAGTGAGTACGCCGGATCATGGGACCTCACCGCAGATTTGTTACCGTGTCAACCCTGGGTCTCCCAGTCCCCACATGCGCATAATCATACTGCGAATAGTTTCCCGTACGATAATGGCGTTACTGACGCTGCAAACTACTGCAGGGCAATAGATGACCCTGATCCGTGGTGCTATACGATGGTCAAGGAAGTTAGATGGCGATACTGTGGCTTGCCGAGGTGTAAGTAACTTTTGTTTGATGCTTAAGAAGTAGGTCCAAAATGATAAAAGTTATGCAGCATAGACTAAGGATAACTTGTTGGTATATCTTTTGGGGTATTAGTCCCGTATTTTAACAAGGAATCTTTTTTAATTTTCTCTTCATCTTTAATCACCCATAATGCAGTAAACGTCCCTTTTATCACACATGATGTAGTAAAACGCCCCTTGATTCACACATAATGCAGTTACACGCCTCTTTTATCACCCAAAATGCAGTAAACCGCCCCTTTAATCACTCATCATACTGTTATATGCCCCTTTATCATCCAGCAGTAAAACGCCCCTTTAATCACTCATCATACTGTTACATGCCCCTTTATCACCCAGCAGTAAAACGCCCCTTTTATCACCCTTAATGCAGTTACACGCCCCTTTAATTAAGTGCATTACATTGACCAACCCGCGTATCGTATACATTGCTGTTATACGCCATTTAGTCCCATATAATGTAGTTACACACACCCTTTATATTGTACAATGTAATAACACGCCTCTGTGATCAAGTGTATTACATTGACCAACCCGCTTTACCATAAACATTGCTGTAACACGCCTAAATTCCCGTATGATGTAGTAACACACACCCTTTAGTTTGTGCATTGCAAAACACGCGCAATAAATTCCATGTATTGCATTAACACGTATTCAATATTGCTTTAACGCTCCAAATTTGACTCCAATATTAAAGTAACAAAGCAATATTATCCCGTCCTATGCAGTCACTCGTCGCGTTTATCCAGGGTACTGTATTCACAATTTCCAGTTAATACGATAAGAGTTCAAAAAGAAATGCAACGCCATGTATTCATAAGCGGATTTAGCTCAGTGGTAACGCGCTGGGCTGTCAATCCAGAGGTCGTGGGTTCAATCCCTGGCATCGGAACTTGACATTTCTGAAATATTTATAATATTTCCCGTTATATCTGGCCGTGTGGTCTGCAAAGTATCTGGAAGTGACATGAAGCTGTGTATCGGTGCTATACACCGGGCACATTAAAGAACCAGGCTGTCTATTTGAAATAAGAGCTAGGCGCACTTCTGCAGCGCCGGACATGCCTGTATCTAATGTCTCTCTCTCCCTTCAGGGGCTTTCTCTCAGTCTGTCCCTCTGGTCAGATCATGCTGTATCTGCACTGGTAGAGGATGAACCTGCGCCCTTGTGACTGCCACACAATTATGTAAAGTGCCTTTGAACGCGCGTTCGCATGAAAAGGCCGCTATATAAATCTGTTACATATATGTATAGCTTTGTAATTTCTGAATTTAAGCGCGTCAAACTAGGCATGTGTACTAATTATACGAATTGTCAATCGAAAAATGTATATTATCTTATAACGTGTAAGAAATGTCAAATGCAATATGTTGGGGACAGACTACGCCACAGCAGTAAAACGCCCCTTTAATCACTCATCATACTGTTACATGTCCCTTTATCACCCAGCAGTAAAACGCCCCTTTTATCACCCTTAATGCAGTTACACGCCCCTTTAGTTAAGTGCATTACATTGACCAACCCGCGTATCGTATACATTGCTGTTATACGCCATTTTGTCCCATATAATGTAGTTACACACACCCTTTATATTGTACAATGTAATAACACGCCTCTGTGATCAAGTGTATTACATTGACCAACCCGCTTTACCATAAACATTGCTGTAACACGCCTAAATTCTCGTATGATGTAGTAACACACACCCTTTAGTTTGTGCATTGCAAAACACGCGCAATATTCATCGTATGAATAACCATAAGTTTGATATATCACAAATGCAATATGTTGGTGACAGACTACGCAACCAGTGTCACGTCGTATGAATAACCATAAGTTTGATATATCAAACTTTACTGATGATACATTTTCTACTCTTGTTGCTAGCCATTTTAATGAAGGAACTCATAATATGTCTAATTTTTCTTTCATGCCAATTGATGTTGTAGATAACAATATCAATCGTTTATGCAAGGAAACATTCTGTGTACATAGGCTGCAAACGCTTCATCCCAACGGTCTGAATTCAAAAATATTGTTCACTGTATGGTTACATGTATTACTTAATTATAACTGTTTTAGTAAGAATACGTTATTTGCTACTGTTGGTGTTTATGTATCGTATTGCTATAGGAAATATTTGTATTTTATATCCGTATAGTACTAAACTTTGAAAGTTAATTACGATACAATTGTTTGTACAATCTAACATACTTTATAAAATATTTTCGGCCAATAAAGTAAGGTCTATTGTGTAGGACGTCACGTCCGTTGTTGTCATTTATATGATTGTATTTCCTGATGAAGGCGAAATGTCGAAACGTTGATCTATAATACAAGCTAAATTATTTCAATATGTTTTGGTGTTGGCATTTACCTTTATAAAGTGTCGAAATGATAATGAAATGTAACAGATACTTATAAAAAAAAGTTTAGCAAGTTGGACTATTTTATTTGTTTACGAGAAGTTGCATGATATTTAACAGAAGGAAAGTTTTTCAATCTTAAATCATTTCATTCCATTTGAAATTCAACCATTTAAGTGAAGGAAATTTTCATCCTGACAGAAATTAGAAAAATCACAAGAAACGTAATGTCGATTATTCCCTCCTTAAGGAGTCATTACAGTCGAACATGTCTGTCTCTTGCTCTTACGAAGCTTGCAAACAACGGTTAGGGGAATGTTATACCAGTTTTGTTCAAGGTTTGCTCAAGGTCATGCACCTTGGATGGCATTTTGCTCCTCATCTCCTCTACTCCCGAGAAGGACAAAAATTGGTTAAATCAGCGAAAATTCTAGTGTGTTTGTTTAATCCGTACGGAGATGGTAATTTTATTGCCTACGAGTCGTCATGCGATAAAAATTGCCGAGGCAAATCAACACTGCCAATGACGTCGTGTCAACGGTATGCCAACGTCAGCATGACGTCCATAAATTCTAGCGTTGGATTGTCTATTCTGGGATATTTTGTAACAAACAATAGTGCCGTTTGCGTTCCTGACATGAACAGCTAGCTGATGACTTCACATGAATCTGTTACGTTTTGACGTCACTACAATTTAATACTCTTCTTGTGACGTGGTTATTGTTAGTCTGTCTGAACACGGCCCACCTTTGACGTCTCCTGTTAGCGAATATTAAGTCTTTAGGCGACTTATGATCAATTAATTATCATTAAAATGTATTGCTTTGCCTCTTGCCGTTTTGACATCATTGAACATTTCAATAGCCATTTGACGTCGTTCACTGTCATTCTTGGACCTCCCAACCGTTGAATATTTTACAATTTTAACACCGGTTTATTTGGTTGTGACATAAGACTGACAATATCGCGTTTTCATCCTTAACACGGGTCAGATTTTCTCCTGCACGTGTTTCACGTGTTTTCTGTATAAATGACGTCATGGCTTTTCAAAACAACGAAACACAAATTGACAACTGAAAGTTTGACAATTAGGTCAAGGCCGACATGTTAATAACATCACGTACGCATACATCGATATACAGTTAAAAATAGTAGTACCCTGCAAAACTTGCTAAACTGTTTTATCACATGGAAATGCCCATTCGCACAAGGCATCTACTGTAAAGTAGTTTTTAAATGAAAAGCACACAATATGAATATGCTTGATAACCAAGTCTGCTCGTTAGACTAGTTTTAAGTTCCTAGACTAAAATCGCAGTTAGTAGAGTGTAGGTACGGTACCAGTAAACATATGCTGTCGCTCATATTGCAGTACTAGAGATGAAAGTTAAATAAGTGTGCAATGTGTACAGGAGAGTTCATTTAACGTTTCCTTTGAGTTTCATTGTAAATGATCTCTGTCAAGAAAAAGTTATGGAGTCAGTTGCGTTTCTTAGCAAGCCCTTGTATCCAAAATTTACTATAACTAAAATGTGCTGATTTGTAGATTTGATACATTTAAAGGCCCACCAAACCGACGGACCTGTTATGACAGTCAAACTGTTAGGTCATACATGGGTACATGGAGCAAGACAATAACAGGAAAGGTTTGTCAAAGATGGGACAGTCAGTGGCCACATTCTCACAGTCTTACAGCAGACTTGTTTAAAGAAGATACGCTTTCTCATGCTGAAAACTTTTGTCGAGATCCAACTAGAACCGGAGAGCTGTGGTGTTGTACAACCGATCCTAGTACCCTTACTGAGAGATAGGAAAATAGGGATAGGAAAATGTCCTATATGTAAGATAAATGATTCATTATAGTATAGTTGGCACCTTTCAGCTTATGCATATTCATATATTTCATACATACGGGTACATTATTGTATCAAGGTCACTGTACTTTTAAAAACAAATATAACATGCATGTAAGTTCACACCGCGATAAATCTGACATAGAGATAAACTTTAGTCTAAACAGTACAAGAGGCAACTCAATTGTTATTTTTCAAGTTTAAAATCAATATTTGGCTTGCATTTTTGCAAGTCAACAATAGTTAAGTATGGTAACTTTTTGTTTGCAAGAGATGCCTTTATCGATGTTATTCAAGTATACTATGTTTGGCAAATTAGTCCTTTATATATCCTGTCTACTGGCAGGCGTCCTATAGTCGGGAGTCCATACGGAGAAAATATGACGAGCCATGGCATCGGAGAGTAGAATGTGGCATCCATGCTATATGTTATCTTTGATATGTGTGCAATCTGAAACGGCCGGATGCCATCCGTGATTTTTCCTCGTTTTCTCAGAATTAGGTCAAAGGTCAAATGAGTGCATTTTTTATATATCTCCCTCGAAATATCATTATATCTCTGTCAGTTTTCGGTCAAAAATTTTACAAATGGTATCAAAATGAAGCTAATGCACTGGGCTATTAATAAAAATAACTTTTTATTAATTCATGCATTTGTATACTCATGAATATCGATGAGAACACCTAAAATTAGCAATATTTTTCATAAAAATTCAACGATTGTGAACCATCTATTTGTTATATGTCGTCATTTTTGCTATTTGAAAGCCTAAATGATTCTTATTTAATGGTGAGATACTAAGCTATTGATATGTTAACTTGACACTTACCTTCTCAATGATTTAAGGGCACACGTTTGCTTAAAGTGGATGGGGGTTAAAATGACACATGAACCCAAACTAACATAATAGCGTCAACAGTATTATAAATAAGTAATATTGTGTTTGCATTGATTTAAATGGGATTACAAGTAACAACTATTATATTGGTTTTGAAATGTACCAATTCATTTAAAATATGTCAACATTCGTTTAAGGAGGAATGAGCTACCTAAACGTAGGCATACACGTGAGCTGCAATTAGTATTTTCGAGTTTAGTATGATAAATAAGAACAAACATAAAACTAGGTTCAAACTATGCTTTAGGAATATAAAATGATGATGATAATCAAAATGATATTGCAAATTGTTCATACACTTTTACTTGTTCCTTTGTAAAAGCTCAAAATAGGTGGGGAATGGTTCATTTTAAAGCATGAATACTGTTACATTATATTATATTTCCATACAGCACCAGATTGATATTTTAATGCATGTCTTGTTTAAATTAGAATGAATATAGAGTTAAAGCATGCCTTTCGTGTTATAACATCTACAGAGTACCGAGAAACAGCAGGTACCAATGCCCGTCCGTGGGAGCTTTGATCATTAAACACAAGGTGCATATACCCCCTTAAGTGCTTAAGACAATAACGTTCTTGGCAATTTTAAACTATGAATCTATACAGAAAACGCCACAAATCATTCATGAAACAATAGTGTATATATGTACAAATAAGACAAGTTACAATGTCGCTGTTTAGTTTTAGATTGATTGTGAACATTTACTGTGGATATATTAGCACGTGAATTTACAAACACCTTCTCAGTTCAATGCAAGTAGTACGAAGAATTAGTAGATCACATCTTGATTTCTGTATTCATTATGGATGCATCGCGGCTTGTATCCGTATACAAGTGCCTGGTTGGTAGTTTGCTCTTGCGGTGTGCAGTTCGAGCGCATCACTTCACATCACTGGGGGAGCAGTGACCTAGAGGTAGGGAGGCGCGCTTCGGGTCGAAAGGTCCCGTGTTCAATCCCCGTCTCGACCACTGCTCAAATTTCTCTGAGCAAGAATAACCCACATGCTCCACTTAACCAAGGTGTGAATTGATGCCTGTTAGGGCGATGTCTATACACGTTCGATAGTTCTGGGCGCCGCTGATAGATGTTGGCTACACACTCACCAGGAGAGAAATAGTCTCCCCAGGGAAACTCGAACACAGGGTGCCTTAGGTGGTCCAATGGCCAGGGAAGTTAAAATGCCAAAGGGTGGCTGAACAGCTGAACTGCTGAAAGCAGCCCTCGAATATTAGTAACTTAACTTCTTTTTTAACTTCTTGGCGGAAGTATTTCAAGCCTTGTTTTATAGAGCTTTAACAAACAGGAGTCATTAACAAGTTTGTACAACTCTCTGTCTCATCTGAATGTACGTCTCTTCTAATATCCAACAGAAGTTCATATCTTTTCAAGCAGAATAATAGTTTCACATCCCGTCAAAGAGAGAAACCCAACAATGATACGGTAGTCGTTTGGGGACATGTTCTGAGAATTATATGTACAGTACACAGTTTGGTTTTCTATGATGGCACAACTTTCATACAGACTTGAATATTTGAATGTCCCAGATGGTGATTCTATAAACATCTATATCATGCCATCCGATAATTATTTTAATACCCTTCATACTCTTCTTTAGCAAGTATGCAAACTAGGTTTGACTTCAAATCAACACCAGACAGACACAAGTCGTACTTCAGACCTTTGCTGAAGACTTATATATTGATCAGGTTGACAACATTATTACACTTAATAGACAAACATAGCGAACCTTTTTTGATCAACATTATATAGATTACGTCAAATTTGGAAAATCTAAACAGTACAACCAAACAACAAAGTTGCAAATCTGCGAATATATCAAGCAAATTTAAGCTAACATGAAAATACGCATGTCAAGTTTCCACAACGGCTACCTACGACAAATCTGAAAAATATTTTGGCCCAAATATTTTTAACATATTATATCTTGACAAATTCTACCTGTCTCATTCAACTATTATCAGACGTAGGCTTCCGGTAACTGGGACAATTCCCCAGAACATATGTCGGGGCTATGCCAAGGTACACGATGCGAACTTATCAGAGATAAGGAATTACACATTTGTCTATGTCTCTCGATACTACCGATTTTCTTGCAGAACCTGATCCCAACACATCCCGAAGTCCCTAATTTCCATCGGGAGTAAATCATCAAGGCAGTTGGACAAACGTATAACTTCAGGACAACTCGGGAGTCATCCGATGTCTACCGATACCCCCACCCGATTACTCACGATGACCCAAAATGTCTCATGACATACCCGAAGTTTCCATTCAAAATTGTAATCCCGAGACCGAGAATGTGTCCCAAATATCACTGGGATGCCTAGCGCATAAGTTAACATGGTAACTGGTATTCCCGAGTCTCTGGTGCGCTTCTGGGATGCCTTCCCGGGTTATTCCCGACATGACAGCGCGAATACATCGGGTAAAAATATGCATGCATTGAATTTCCCTGACGTATGTATATGAACTCGCGTTTTGACAAGATGTCTCCAGATTCCCCAAAACATTCATGAAGCTTACCCGAGACACCGGATGCCTTCTCTGAGATAAATAGGATCATAGACGCCTGCTAAGCTCTTAAATCCCCGAGGAAGAAGAATTGACGCATAACGTCTCGAGCACATCGAGAGTTTTTGCAATGCACCCCGATACTCCTTGATCATCATGATTCCTCCTGATGTCACAACTTGTCTGATGACCTCCCATATACTTCCCCTAGACCACGAGCGACCTGTTTACGATGCCTCCCAAATCCATATTGGGAGTTCATCCCCTAGACAAAGACATACGCAGTGGGAAATGTATATGTTTCAAGCGTCTCAATTGATACCTCGTGGCATTAAGAGACCGAGAGTAAGACTGAAAACCGTAAGGCGAAGAACAGTAGAGGCCGAACCTGAGGAAAAACGGAATCAATGAAGAGAACTGAATAATAAATAAGGAAGGCATCCTTCGCTTGAAGCACCCAAAGCATAAAATGACCCTCGCATCTTTTGGATAACATTTGGCAAACTTCGCGTCTTTTCGTTGTCTTCTGTACATTGTGGTAGCTTTCTCTTACAACAAGCTCGTTCTTTCTTAGTAACGTCTCTGACTTTGTTCGCAAACTAAAGGAAAGTAACTTAGCGAGTATCGACTTCGGTTTAACTCATTAGGAAGATATAATCGTTTGATTGTGGGTATACTAGTATCAGGACCAGATATAATTCGACGCATCGGGCGACTTTTTCTATCTCGTTTGAATCCAAGTTGTGTAGTCTTTATTGATAAGCTTATGATTTGTAAAGTCACAATAGAAACGTTCAAAAAGGAAATTACTCATATGTGCATACTATACCGTCCTAATCATCGTTACTTACTACATATTGCTACTGATTAAAATAGCAACAAACTGTATCAACTAAGCCTTTATAAACATTGTGAAAGTACGGACAAGTCAGGGTACGAAAGAAATGAACTGCAATTGGCTAAGAATAACGTTTTCTTGTTCTCCAATACGACTCTATACATGCAACTAAAAGAACATACGTATACCCGGTAGTTTGTTAAAAAATACCAACTTATTAATTAAAAGGTTAATATACCAGGCGACATTTTACGTTGACGGCACTACATGTTTTCTTTGATTGGAATTGGTATAATTTGTATAATAACGGTAGAAACTACTGTGGTTTGCCGATGATTATAAGAATAAATAATACAGTTCTACATGTCATGTACAAACATATATTGTGTAATGAGACATATGTGTTGCATTTTGTATAATTATTAAAAGGCACTGCTTGTTTATCACTCAGATATAGATCCTTATTTGGACGCTATTTGTCATACATGTTCAATACATTATCAATATTCATAAATATGCAAATGAGTTAATTAGCAAAATATTTAAGTAAGTTAAAATCAATTTCCACGAATAAATCATATTTTGATATAAGGAATATGTTTAATGAGTGTTTAATGTTGATTCTGACTGTATTGAGATTTTTACGTTCTGTTTAAAATTTACCCCCACCCACCTTTGGCGGTTATTCTCGGTGGAATTAAATTATATTTATCTATAAAAATATACATTTAACGAAAGCCCTATGTCTTCACATGATTTTGGTACAATTCGGATCTTAAAATAATAGAAATAAGGAAGATATGGCATATATTTGTCAACTATACTAGTAGATTTTTAACGAAAATTTACAAATTTTTTACTTCCTCATTAATATTCATGAGTATGCAAATGTGATAATTTGCATAAAATCATTGCAAATGATGAACCAATTAATTAGCTTCATTTTGATACCATTTTGACCATTCTACCTGTAGAATTGACCAAGATATGGTGCAATTTCAAGTTGATGTATGCTATTTATGACCTTCACAGAGGGTTTTGCGCATGGCATCCACCCAAACCATATACAACTGGTATTGGGCAATTCAAATATGGTATTGAAACACTTCTACTAAAAAATGCCATGGACCATGAAAAATAAGCGACTTTTGTGCTGATGGACTCCCAACTACTACATCCGGACACTTTTGGCATAGTGTTCACGATAACTCGAGAAATGTGTAAATCAAGTCATTGAAATTTCACCTGAACGAAGCTAGGTTCGTCTCAGAACTGAAGAGCTAATTTGTTTACTTCTAAAAATCACTCAAGTGCATTTTTGAGGACCGTTGTAGGGGTCACTACATCACCTCATTTTTAAGTCCAACAGGACCATCAATCCGGACACTGTATTGTCGAGTTTTTTATTACGAAAAATGCGTTAAATATTGAAGTAAACTGTGCAATAAATCAAGGGAGAGCACAAGTAAACGGTTTGTACAAAATTTGTACGAATTATCTCCCGTGAATATTGGAAAAATATCGACCGAAACTTAGCGGTAAAATTTTAAACGTTCACTTTTCAAAGCGGGCATTTTGTGTATCATGACGTTGTACGATGTTTTTGAAACTCTGCACGTACTTTACCAAAGCTATATTCAATGGGGATAACGTATAGAACGGAAGTGATACCCCTGACGGTTTTTCGAGTGTAAATTTCGTCGCTTCGGTATGTAAATCTTGATTTTTCTTTGTTTTGTAAGACGCTTTCAATGAAATCCCCTAGCCCACCGTACCCGGCCCTATGGATTCTTGCAGACCCAAGCCCATTTTCCATTCAAATACCTGTAATTAAGGAGAACATTCGATTCTAGTGCGGTTTTGGTTACTGCACCCCTGACGACCCGTCTACATTTTTTCCAATTTCTGCCGATTTGCATGGTGTGTTGCTGTTTTATGGGACCAACTTCATTGTTTATCTTATTCTATGTATGCATTTTGCAAAATTAGTTCGATGCAGTCAGGTTATGAGGCATAATAGACGAAAGAACCACTATGATACCCCTGACGGTTGCTGTCCCTCACTGATACCCCTGACGCCTCAAAATACTATTATGTTGTTATACGATGTCGGTCGGCTCTGTACACGTTCAACCAATTAAAAAATCAAGATTCTAATCAATACAGTTATTGCGTAAATACATGAAGAACTTGATAAACAATTCCAATAGACAAAAACAGTTGCATACATAGATTTGGAATCGTACAGCAAGACAAGTTGTTTGAGCTATAACAATTCATATCACAAATTATTATAAAGGAGTCCGTATTAATTTATTTATTAATCTTACATTTCGACGGCTCATTGTTGAATATTGGAACCACCGTAAATGGGTTGTTATTAAGCTGCTGTTTGTTGTGCGGGTGCCTTGATACTTCAGTAAGTACTACTTAGGAAGCTCCACCAATCTAAACGAAATGCTTGTTCATAATAGGCAATATTTGACAAGCATTTTTATAAATTAATTGTGATATATCGTTGTTTCGTATCGAATTGTGTTTAGGAAATATAACTTATGTGAATATTCAGACTTAATAATTCAGATCACCTCACGATGTGACGCGGACATTATTTTATACACGCGTTCGTTTCAATTCAAATATGACATTGTATTACTTCATGACATGTACTTGTATTACATTTCTTATTCTTCTTTCTTTGAACGCTTTACTTATTACTTACATTTCTATTTATTTACATCCAGTTCTTGTTTACTTTGACCAGTAACCACCCATCAAATTAAAGTCAAGTGTGACTGACATGATGTAAATTATAGAATGATGTAGTTTAACTTATACAGCAGATTAATATATTGTGATCTGAGGTACCTTGTACTGCCCTGCATTCAACGAAGCATTATGTGAGGTGTGTTACGTACCTATGTCGTACCTGCCCTGCGTTCAAGGAAAGTTACCTGTAAACATGTTAAAAATCAGGGTTTTTTGTCGCTATAATCCTTCGCTGTACGCTTCGTTTGCGGCAAACAGTTTGAAAGTATAAGTCCCCGTTTTTTTCGTTCTCAGTTTTGAAATATGTACGCATGCACGGGTTTTGCTATTCATATTCTTTTGTTTGCCTCTGTCCGCCATTTTGTTTAATTACACCAATACACGCACACCACCTCAGGATATAGTTATTGTTCAACGAATAACAGGTACGTACCAGTTAAAAACGTGCGTCACTTTATATTTTCTTTGAACATAGGGCTGTTATTCATTGAACGTTATGTTAAAAAAACCTGTTCGTCACGTGAGCGAAGTTTGGCTAACCATATCCGGCGGTTAGAGGAAAAATGGCGGACAGAGGCAAACAAAACAATAGCAATAATGCAACCCATGCATCCGTACATATATCGAAATGCCCTGCGTTCAACGAAGAATTACGTGACGCACGTTTCGACACGTTATTCTTCGTTGAACGCAGGGTGGTCGAGAAGGGAAAAAACGGGGATTGATACTTTCAATGTGTTTGTCGCAAACGAATCGTACAACCAAGGATTGTAACGACAAAACCCTCTTTTTTAACATGTTTGCAGGTAACATTCCTTGAACGCAGGGATGTTTTGTTATGCTTGTTCAAGTGAATTACACAAGTTAATAACATTATTTAATGTTTGCTTATCGTTCGTGTAATTATATAAGCGGAAACTCGCAGGCACTGTAACTCGGTATCATTTCCGGGTCGCGGAAACTTGTGACAGTTCACTCAATAGCCATCGACCCAGAAACAAGCAATTCAGACGTTGCAGGTATCGATGCATGTCAACAAACTCTTTAAATTGACAGACCTTTCTATGTCTGAAGTATGCTTATTTACATGTGCGTTTGATTTGAACGATCAACGCTGTGTTTGCTATAAACCGGTGTAGTTGTGAACGTAATGTACATGTGTAGAATACCACCAAACTCCTGGCAGTAGCTCACTACCTTAGTCCTTACTTAAGTATAGAAGAAAATATAAATAAATCCGTAAACTAGTTCCTTGCGTACTTATAGTTCTAAATAGTAAATCGGCTTTTAAAAATAATGTTAACATTAAAAAATAAATTCAGTTTATACTTCTTCACACCACAAAGCCAATCAAAATGGGTCGCTTAAGATTTCTGTTGATATTTTATATTGCCAGTCTTTGTTTTGCCTGTGTCTGATTATATTATAACGTCTATTTTATCAATAAAACAATGCGTAGGAACTTCTTTTAACGGTTTGTTCTACATTGGTAGAGAAGTGCCAGAACTATGAGTTCTTCATGTATCTACGCAATTGATTAGAATCTTGATTTTTTAGTGGTTGAACATGTACAGAGCCGACCGTCTCGTATTACAACATTATAGTATTTTGAGGCGTCAGGGGTATCAGTGAGGGACAGCAACCGTCAGGGGTATCATAGTGGTTCTTTCGTCTATTCTGCCTCATAACCTGACTGCATCGAACTAAT
The DNA here is from genome assembly GCA_947247005.1 of Spisula solida. Lineage (NCBI taxonomy): Eukaryota > Metazoa > Mollusca > Bivalvia > Venerida > Mactridae > Spisula > Spisula solida. Next base: position 21,720,189 of record OX365960.1, on the reverse strand, counting down.
TTTGCAAAATACATACATAGAATAAGGTAAACAATGAAGTTGGCCCTATAAAACAGCAACACACCATGCAAATCGGCAGAAATTGGAAAAAATGTAGACGGGTCGTCAGGGGTGCAGTAACCAAAACCGCACTAGAATCGAATGTTCTCCTTAATCACAGGTATTTGAAGGGAAAATGGGCTTGGGTCTGCAAGTATCCATAGGGCCGGGTACGGTGGGCTAGGTGATTTCATTGAAAGCGTCTTACAAAACAAAGAAAAATCAAGATTTACATACCGAAGCGACGAAATTCACACTCGAAAAACCGTCAGGGGTATCACTTCCGTTCAATACGTTATCCCCATTGATATTGTCCTGGTTTATCTGTTAGAAAACATTGCATCGGCTTACCTCATATTTAGCATAAGGACCGTAGTTTACATTTCGGGGCTGCGCAGAAGTATTGCGCATGCGCAGTTATACGATTTTCGACTTCCCCCCGTACTGTAAACAAGCTTCGCGAGTGCAGACGAAAATAAATGCGACATTTCTTGTAAAATATTTAAATTTAATCGTTGCTACTTCGTTGTGTTGACAAAAATCAAGCGTCTAATTGATTGACAACCGATGATCAAAATTAATGGCCGCTATAAAGCGTTTTTGAGTCTGTCCGGATTTGGTGGTGGCCAGCCAGTATAGAACAAACATATTAGTTTGTATATCATACAGTTTCCACACAGGTATAGAAAGTGACCTAGTTTGATCATATTTGATTGCTTGAATTTGAACAATAGAACAAAAGTTACGGTTTGCATGCAGGCCCCAATTCAACGAAAAAACTTAAGTTATTGCTCAGCTGAGACTGTTATTTTGAATTTATTATGTGACTACAAGTATAGTCTTGTGATGTGGATTGCTACCAGAAACTGTGTATTTATTGCTAAATAATGATATAGTAGGTGATTTTTGTATGTAATGCTCATGGAAATCCGACAGTAATGAATAATAAAGAACGTCATACTTGAGTCTGTTATAGCAGACTTAAGTTTTTGCTTTAGTTGTTTATAACTTTAAAACACTATGTTCTGTAAAAATTGGACTTATTTTGTATTGCTCTATTAAATAGGCATCTAACTGTGATGAAACAGTATATACAAGTATACATTAAAGTCATTTAACCTGCAAAATATGTTTTTAAAATAGCAGTCTCAGCTGAGCAATAACTTAAGTTTTTTCGTGGAATTGGGGCCAGAATACTAATTAGATAGAATAGTAGCATCATTTAGTATTAAAGTAAACCAGAAAAACATTGTAATACACGTACTTGATTCATTACAAATAGATCGGACCACAAGTTAGATATAGGACATCTCCATTTGACGTTGACCTCGACGATTACATAAAATATAAGTACGTAATGTGTGATCCGATTTAATAAAACCTGATTGTTCATAGTGTTGTCTCCACAACAAGTATTGATCATTTTAAAGAAGAGAAATATTTTGGATGATTTACATTAAATCTACACTCATTCCTTCCGGTGGATATTTTAGAACTACTTTTTTGCCGTGTTCCAATAACACGTTTTAAAAGAAATACAGCATATGTGATGTTATTTGGTTTCTATTACGAAACAATACTTAAGTATATTCCCTTAATTTTCTTAATTTTAATTCTAACACGATCCGCGGATTAATCCTATAAACATAGTGCAAATAAGAGCATGTTTTATTACCCCCATAAAACATACCTCTCAAATTGGCTGTTACTATTTACGCCCCGTATCACGTGACATATTTATGAATGAATGAAGGTAAACTTTATATTAAAGCATCATCTGCATTTGTTTGTAGCCACAACTGTATCTAGTACGACTAATAATGGGGTTGTCACATCCGTATCAGGAGAGAGCATATTAGACCCGAGACCCAACAACCGAAGCAATCCACCATATTCAATCAACACATAAGCCAAACAATGAAGGTGGTATTAGTTACTAATGAACTATATTTTATGATTAAATAGTATAGTTATGTATTTATAAAACTACATCTAGTTAATACATGTATCACAAGTAAGTTATTCATTTACCACTAGGCCTGTGTTCTCGCTTTACATAGCTACACGTGTATAACAAGTGACTTTGTAAGTTATATACCTCATCGAATATTTAGACGGCGTATAAAAAAGATTATATTAAGTCAGACAGGAAAGGCAGCACTCCACTTAACCAGCCGAGCACAGAAAACATTAAAAACACACAAAACACAGTGCCCAACTGAACCAACCGAGCACAGGAAACATAAAACACATAAAGACACAATGCCAAACTAAACAAGCGCAGATCCGCCCAAGTCCAAGCTGTCGAAAAGTAAAATAAATTATAACTAGCTGAATGACCCAGTTTCCACAGCGAAAGGACTATAATGCCTAGTTTAAGCTGTCAGAAAACTTAAAACGAAGAAGTGCCCAACATACTACCGATTATAAAATACATGTATAATATATATACGAGTACTTACATGTAGCACGAGCTGGTCGGCTGATACGTTATTTAAGAAATAATGAATACGTAGCTAGGTTTTGTTGCGTAATAAAATATAGACTGCACGCGTTTGGATGCGTAGTAATTAAATCACGAGTGCGTAGCACGAGTGATTTAACGTACGCATTCAAACGAGTGCCTATATTTTATAACACAACAAAGCACAGCTCCTATTTATTATTTCGATTCTAACATCACCAATGCTCGGCCATTTATAGCACAACAAGACATGTTGACGTCAAACTACTTTCTTTCCTAGGAACGTTACCGTCACCATTACGTCATTTGTCATAGTATATGACGTCAAACATGACGTCACCAATCAGCTATATTTTATCGCCGTATTAAAATATGGTAAGCTCAATATACGCAAAGAAGGCAAATCTTACGTGCTATGTTAGAATCAAGATTCAATTGCAGTAAAGCACCCGTTTTTTAAAACACTTTATATTCGAATGCATGTGTACACTTTTGTTTCTTATCTACTACTTTCAAACAATTGAATCTTCCGTTTCAGGTTCATCAAACGCCGGAGGAAGTACTGGAGCAAGTTTATCAGTTGTTACAGTGATTGCCATAGTTGGTGGTCTTGTTCTATTTATTAGGAATCGGTAATCAAACATCTCTAGTAGAAGGTTCCAAATCACCAAAAAAATGTGTTCTTTAACTCAATGCAAAGTGACAAATTGCCGACTCAAAAAATGTCACATTTTTGTCCATGGGGACATCTCAAAATCCATTAATCAATAGAAATAGCTTAATGCCTCAAGAAACTGAAAGAAAATCAGGGTGTGTGTATCATATCAGAAAAAGTTGGTTCGTCAAACGCGGTGAACATATTTTCTCACTCGCGCGGACTGAGTCCAAGTCCGTTAGCCCCAACCCTACTTTTGTATTTAGGCCAGAATGTCAAATATTTCTAACTAAAACAGTTTTACTACATCACATACAGGTGTACAAAGCATTTAAACCAAATTTCATTATTCTAATGCAGATTTATTAAGACCTACCACCATTTCCAACCAAACGATAATATTAAGTCAGCCAGGGAAGGAAGCGCTCAACTTAACCAGCCGAGCATAGAATACATTAAAACATACAAAGTACAATACCCAACTGAACCAACCGAGCACAGAAATCATACAACACATGCAAGGCATAATGCCCAACTAAACAAGTAAAGATCCGCCTGATAAGCCTTGATTGGTATTGTTCTATTTATTTAATCAAAGTTTTTAAATTCAATTTTTGTATATTATGTTGATAGTAGCAGAAGCAGTTGACGAAATAAAAACATATTACAAACATAATTTTGATCTGATTGCATGGCTTTCAGATTTGTTTGATAAGGCATAACCTGTAAATTGCATGCTATTGTGATTCTTACTTCCATAGAAAACTACCATGTTGGACTCTCTATAAAACTATTGAAGAAAATAAAATACTTTTCACATCATATGAATGACTTGATTATAGTGATTTTTCAAGATGATATATGACGTTATTTTAATCTGTACTATAGATACAAAGCGAGACATGCCATTGTGTATACTTGCATTTGCTACTGTGTAAAACATTACATAAAATATATTACATTTTTATTGAACTTTCTGAGGTTTTTACCTACCGTGCTTTAAAAACGAACAGCAAGCAAGTACAAGCGTTGATCCAACTGTCCATGAGTATGAGCATTCTAAACCTGTCGCAAGTGCACATATCTCCAAAGGCACGACTCGTGTAGAGCTTGATGAAAATGATAAGATGACGTTAACAAAAACGCTGCTCCAATAGCAGTAGTAAACAATGATACGGGACCTACTGCTGATTATGTCTTCGTAAAGCTTCTGGTGGGGGGGTGATCTGAGCCACTTCACAACTCGCTCCGGGTTGTGACGTTCGCTTCTTTGCACGTTTGCATTCTGTGTCACACGGACAGGTCGGTGACGGGGCCAGTCTGTATTGTTTGTTCATGCGTGCATTGAGTCGTTTGTGTCTGAATCGGAGTCAGTCTGGTCATTACCACGTGTGCACTGCTTAGGAGATGATATGCATTTGCATCTTGTATCGGCGACTAGTTATGACTTGATGACTTAAATAAATGATACATATTCATAAGTATATCCCACATTATCTATTGAAACAAGAGATGATAGCTTCAGCTGTCATTAAGTTCATATGAAAATGTTGACCTTGTACATGCATGTGATTTTAGTTTTTACGTGTTACTTATATTAAGCTGTTTAAAATGTAAACGTGCAAATCCCAACGCAGGCTCAATTGTTCATCTCTAGTGCTAAGTTTAAAAAAAATGTAACATACGAACATTATTTCTTTTTAAAGGATACTAAAATAATAATATGAGCAATGTGTTATGTTTTAGTGAGTATATCAAATATTTCTTCGCCCACTATGTAGATGGGAGTCGATGACATCGGACAGTCTTCTTCATAATACTACTACCGTCAAATCTGGCCACCCGGTTTCACATGCCTGCCATTTTTCAGCAGAAAGCTGGCCGGCCAATAAAGGATATGCTCGGCAGTAAGAAATATCTTTGAGCTTAAATTCAGATCTCGCACAATTCTCTGGCAAACTATGTTGAAATGTAGCACGCAGTAGAAACAGCAGGACACACAAGGCACATAAAGCTGACATTAACGGTGGACATATTGACAAAGTTAATAAGAAAACAAGAGCAAAATAAAACAGACAATGGAAACAAACAAGAGCTGTCCACGAACAGCACGCTCCACTATTCTCATTGCGATGCTAGGGTAGTATAATCATTATATCAGTGTAGCAATACCACGTGACAAAATACTACAGTCCAAAGAAGAATTTTGTAAACAAAACCTCCACATCGAATAATAGTGGAGAAATCATTAAAATTATAGGTGTTGCATTGGGAGTGTTAGTAAGTGTACTCGTATGAGTGTAATGTTGACAAAAATAGCATCAAACGCGTCATGTTGCTTAGTATTATGGTAAATTATGAAAACTGCTTTAAACTGTAATCTTAATTTTTGTTCTTGGAATTGTAGTCATAATTGGAAACTAAAGGAAAATGTTATATTATTGACATACATTGTTACAATATGTATTTGTTTGTTGCGAAATAGCCTCCGGTGTTCCCGGAAAGTGTAAACATGACTCTTCAATCACGCATGGAGTAGATATTACCAGGAAAACGAAAAGGCTTGACACTTGAGTCCGCTCTCACACACAAATTTTCCAAGGTTTCACAGGGTAATTGAGAAAACGGTCAAACTACGGAGAGATATACAATATATCGCGGAAACCTTATATTTTTTCGCTTAGCGTGCTCTACATTTCATAGAAATTGGTGAAGAAAAAAAATACTTACACCTATTTTTCTTTTCCAAGTGGAGGTTTTGTTTACAAAATTCTTCTTTGGACGAGTATGTTAAGTGTAATTCAATGCAGGATAAACGTCTAAAACATTTTCTCAGGTATTTTAAGTACACCTACCAAAAGAGACGGATATAAAATACAATTCATATACCGGGCTCTTGTTTCGAAATATCGAGACAGGTCTTTTCTTCCTTATTCCTTTCAATAGAAAATTATTACAAATGCCCTACGTACAATTGATTTGTTTACCATTACCTGAATAAATATTTTGTGCATGAGATGATAAAATGAGGTTTGTTTACACAATTAATTTCTTAGTATTCTAACTATCTGACACTCCAATGGACGAGGAAACTAATAGACAAACATCATCTCAAATTTGTATACGAATTCTCACCCGGATGCATAATATTATAGCGATTTTAAAATGTAATCCGGGTGAGGCTTTTTAAAAAGTACAATGTAGTTTAAATTACAGAATTCAACAATAGTGTTTGGTGATTAATGCTAAGGTCACATTTGCCCTACGAGCTCCTTACGATGTCCGTACGAGTTGATTTTGGTAAACTCGCACGGCGTCCGTACGGAGCCCGGACGGACACCGAAGACTCGTACGAGCATCGTACGGATTTTCTTAACTCGTACGAGTATCGTACGGATATCTTTCCAGTGCATCTCTATAGATCGTTCGTGGTCCGTACGAGTTGTGACCAGACGCTACGAACACACAAAAACCGTTAGGATTTCAAAATTATGAACTCGTACGAGTTGATAAATTCGTACGGATATCGTACGAGCTTTGTGACCCTAGCATTAGTGTGAAAGAGTGAACGAGATGACTGTATATGAGCAGCTCAATAAATCCGTTTCGCGACAATGTAGAACTAAATTAAAATTTTCATTAGCAAAGAAAGTAATATAAATGACTGTTAAAAAAGCAATGTCATAAAAAGGTTATGGATGCAGGGGAAAATCATAAATGGGGTTTATTCATATACATTTACAGGGGTTTCACACACTTCTGAATCTGAAGGGTCATTTTGATACTTTTGATTATATTTTACCATTTTAAAGGCAAAATACCCATGCTTTTAAGAGAAATTAATCCTTCAAACAAACATTTTGTTGGTCCAAATGTGGCTTTTTGGAACTCTCAAGAGTCAAGCCCCCTACACCCAAGTCAAATGGAACCCAATTAAACAAACCAATCCTGATAAACTTCAAGTTTATGAAAAAGATTTATGATCGCCTAGCGATCGGTTTACATGTAAATACCCGCATTTAAATTATGTAAAGATGCGATGTAACTTACCCGAAAACATTATTGCCGTCAGCATGCTTGAGTGAGTGTATATGTTTCAGTTTAAAACTTCCGCATTTGTTGAGCATAAAGCTACTGATTTGATCATTGAACAACTGAACAGTTACGTTTGATCACATTACTATCATGGAGTTATATCGTTTTGTAGTTGTGATTTTTTTATTCAAGGACACAGCAGGTAACATTTATTTGATGAAGTTCAATTTGTGTAATTAGAATTTAGTGGAAGAAATAATTAACAAATTTGTAAAACCCCTTTAGTTCTTCTCATAAAATCAAAGTGTTAGACGTATATATACAGCTTTATTTCCTCCAAATTGTTGAATAGTTACATACATGAGAATAGATTACATACAATGATACAAATATACAGGTTCAGATTTCAATCGATAGAACAAATATATAGTTTCACATATTCACACAGACAGTTACAACTTTCACTCATTCACTCACACACCACAACATGTTACAAGCAATGACATATTTAATTACAAATTATTTTCAGCAGTTTAGCATTTAAACACATGAAATCGGGGTATAGTTCTTTGTTTACCATGTTCACAATAATATCATCAGTGTATCCTTTAAGAAATTCAAGCTGTCTCGTGGTAATTATTGTTAAACTATCTGGTGTTACTCACGCTGTAGTTGTAAGTTACTTTAATATTTTCATGTCAATGTTTTTACCAATCAAACAACAACAAAAACATATGAGCCGTTCTCCAGGAAAACCGGGCTTAGTGACATAATATAACACTAATGTAATAAGAGAAAGTGTCTAAAATGAGGAAACAGTTCTTTGATTTAAGTTAAAGTAATTGGACAATATAGTACTATGCCTTAGATTTTATTTTTCTCATAAGTTATGTTAAAATAACTTCTGTCGTTGGTATGGTGACCAATTTCTGAAAAGTACCCATATTGAGAAAAACAAGGGGTTAAAACATAGCTACTTTTTAATTTTGTCACTAAGCCCGGTTTTCCTGGAGAACGGCTCATATGGTTTGGTTTGATAAGAGTTTATAAGGTTCTCGTATCGCCCCATACTACGTCTGGTAAACACGATGTTTCTTCCAATCCCAATAAACAAGAAAGAGGAATAACGCTTTTTTGTATTTTTCAATTAATTGTATTTCCTGTCTGGTTCACTTCTTGGTAGATACTAAGGTTATAATAGTTTGGATATCTTGAAGTGCTACTTAGAAAGTATCGAGCAAATATTTCTTAAGAATACAAATTAAGATATACCAATATAATGATTTCAATTAAAACGTATGAGAATTGGATACATAATTATGGTAAAAAATTATTTCTCATAAAGTCAAATGAAGCATATTTTGGTCAACACACCAATCATCTTAGATTGTACATCTCTCATGAACTAAAATAGGCGTTACCAACTGAGTGGGCGGGTGGGGTTTGTAGATTGGGCGGACCTTTCTATGAGTAGGGATTTTTTCTACTTGACGTATTCAAGTGTTTCGTGGTAACATAAGTGATCATGATACACGCACTTATATGTTGTATAGTCAGGAGAATTTAGGCCTTTTCGACTGGGCTGTTTCGTGAAGCAAGTTTTAGCCTGGTTTCCGTTCACACAATTACAGCACTACTACAGTAATACAGCTGTAAAATTAGAACGGGAACCAGGCTGTAACCTGCTCCACGAAACAGCCCAGTTGAAAAGGCATATTGTCTATATTAATCACCCCGGTAGTATGTCTTTATAAGTGGAAAGAATCACGTAGACACTTGAGGCGTGATACAAATGTACAAATACAAATATAAAGGATCGATATTGCACAATTTTCTCGCGGAAATTTATATATTCAACATAATATATGCATGCATAAAGGTCAGGATTATGTCAAATTCTCTGAGCTATAATATGTCAACCATACCAACAGACTCTTTTAAAATAATTACTGATATTTACTTAAAAGATATACACAACAATTGGCAAATCTTTATTAAACTTAACATTGACACATGTAAAAGCCCTAGATATAGATTTTATGAAGCTGATAATAATTATGGCTTAGAAGAATAAGTTTGTAAGTGCAAAAATATAATGTGACTTTGAGAAAACAAGAATAAAACTGACTAACTACTACTCTTTACCTACTAGGGAAAAACACACTTTTCTTGCTTAAGTATGGTCAACATAACCATTTCCGAATTTCATGAAAACAGGCTCATAAGATGCGCATTGCAATGCAGATTCCCAAATCAAATATGTATGCTTCTTATATGGTCGCAAGTAGCACTTACGATCTTACCCTTCTAAGCCTATGATATATACGTACCTACAGTTAGGCAAATATGCCTGATATCATTTTACAGGTGTCTGCCGATGTGTGGCTGTATAAATAGGAAGTTATAGTTTCAAATCGCATATGATTAACATATTCATTGTACGAAACGTTTAAAATTTCAAACATTCATCTTAAAAGCTCATTTACTTCTTTCGATCGTAAAACATATTAGTAAGTCCGTAAATTCACCACTTGTATCACAACAAATATTGCTCTGTCAACAAACTAAACACAGTGCTGGATTGCGTATGCTTCAAATAAAAAAACAGTTATTTACAGCATATACTTTTATTGTACATACCCAAGTTACATTAAACTCGAAAGACGAACAAATCGCGTAAATTGAATAGTTGAACATGCCAATCACAATCCCGACAATAAATATACATACTACGTTAATCTGTAAATTTGAATTGTTCGCTTGCTTAGAATTAGAAGGTCGTAAGTTCAAAGTCAATATATTGAGAAAACGAGAAAAAGCTGTCTGTAAACTGCTCTTTAATTATGGCAAAACAAGCTTCTTAAACTTCAGTTTGGTCAACATGACCACTTCCGATTTTTATAAAAAAAAAGCTCATAAGAAGCTCCTTAAATGCAGATTTCAAATATGCATGATTCTTATAAGGTCATAAAACCTTCTAATTCTAAGCCAGCGAATTGTCCCAACAGGGCGGTAAATGACATTAAACGGTGAAATAATCCGTATGATCATTCAATTGTGGACACCTACTGTATACACATATGATCCGTCATGAGTTGCCTTTGGAGACAAATATTTCTTAAACGAGTCTAGAAAACACAGGTTATTGAGCCTTTGACGAGCTAAATAATTGTTCCGTCATTTTTCTCAACTGGAATATCACGGTATGTATGTGAAAACAACCTGTACTAAACTGCCTAACAATGTGACGTACGAATGTATTAGACCATACCGCTATCGTACATGTATCCCCAAAAGGTTGTGCAATTAACCGGTTTCTACGTGTCTACACCACACCAATAATTGTTGTTGTGAAATAAATCGTATACTATATGTAGTACGCGGTGATCTTTTGAACCCAATTAATATCATTTTTAAGGGTCATAGTCGTTGTCACACTCGTATTGGAGTTGTAGTGTGTTTTAGAGCGATCCCATTTTCGTTTAACAGCACTATTAAAAAAGCCTCGCCTTTTTAATTTCATCGTAATTACAATAAAGAAAGGCAATTAAAGACAACGACAATTGATAGGGTGGTATATTTAAGCATATGGCCAGCAAATACCCTTTGAACCATATTTATATCAAATCATTCACATCCTCGGATTCCTACACATGAACTGTGTATTGCTCTACCTGGATTCACACTTTAAAGCGTGTATTCTTTAGGTGAAGACTTCATCATTTCCGATGTTGAAACAGACTGGAAATCTGCATCTACGAATTGTACACTTGCCACCCCAGATGTAATTCCTTCGTCAGGCAAAACAGCGGTTCAGATAGATGGTGTTACAGAAGACGTTTGGGTGGGATATTATCAAACAAGAACTGCGTTGGAATATTTTGGTAAAAGAGCTTTTGAATTTCTTATTATATTTTTGTTTAGCATAGATGTTTGCGCGTGCCAATGACAACACTGGCCAGTATGTCTAACAGCTTTTCTAGTTGTTTTAAATCTCACAGCGTATAAACGACTGTATGTAAAGTAGGCTGGTGTAATTGGATTTAGATGGTTGGAGTAAAAACACTACAAGATTGGTTGAATAATTTGAAATACTAAGCTTATATACGAAAACATAATGACAAGTTGTACATATTTATTATAACGATTAAATTTCCTACCGTTCGCATACACTTTATTCCTAAATGTTTGCTCATGTTACATAAAATCATTGAACTTCGTTTGACTTTTTGTGAGAAAAATATACACCGGCTACTTTTAAACATCATTTACATGGTGATTGGCACGTTTCTTTCAATAAGTGTACATATTATAATAATAATAATAATAAAGACTTTATTTACCGAAGGTGAAAACACATTAAGTTACATACATAATATATACACTTATTTCCAATGCGGCCTTCGTTGAAATAACATTTTAACAAGAATAAAACAAAAGCAAAACAAAAACATACATGTATACATTTCCGACAAACACTCACTTGAATTATATTACTACGACTCACATTCATGCATAATAACATACATTAACAATGAACTATTCGTTTGATGAAGAGACTAAATAAAAATATACAATGTACAAACAATACATAGTTTTACGAGTCTCAATTATTTTGTCTTTCTAGGAGCAATTTCTTATATTTGGTTTTAAATGTTTTTAAAGAATAGCTTTGTCTGATATTGTGTGGAGTATTATTCCATATTTGATATCCTTTAAATGCAAATGTGTCCTTTAAATAGTTTGTCCTTGGTCTCGGTTGAACAAGATCATTCCGTTCAATAGAGCGCAAATTGTACGTATTGTTAGATGAAAAAGTTACAAATTCAGACATATATTTAGGTACTAAACCATGTCGACATTTAAAAACAAGTTGCCCAATATGATATGCACATCGGTTCTCAAAATTTAGCCACTGTAAATCATTAAACATGACGTTTGTATTTGTTCGAACAGGTTTTCTTAAAATAATTCTGGCTGCTCGTTTTTGAATTTTTGTGATTCTGTTGATTTCTATTTTAGATCTAGTTCCCTTTCCCCATATAGTACAACCATAATCAAATGTTGGCATAATATAAGAATTATAAAACATTTGTTGCATCTCATCAGTTAAATAGTACCGTATTTGTTTCAATAAAGCTAATTTAGAGCTCAATAAAAAGTAATCTTGGGTGTGTTGTTTACGGTTTCACAATCGATACAAACTTAGTTTCAAGTTTTATACATAAATGTAAATTTCGTTTTGAAAATGATTAGGTACAATATTTAGGAAGTATTTGACTAAATAATTTATTGAAATACATGTACACTGAAGATTCCTAAGAAAAAACGCAAATCACTGCATTTCAATCACAATAAACATACAAATCATTTTTCAAAATTATCAGTAAACATACAGTAATGAGACTACATAGATGTATCACTTTTGGCCCCTATCTCAGTAAAAACACAGTTTGGAAATATTTGAAAACACGCCAATTATATGTTAATGTTATATCTGTTATAATGTGTACAATTATTAAACTGAAACGTGCCCGATCATGATATAAGTGATGTGTAGAAGTAGTCGGTGTATATTTTTCTCACAAAAGTCAAACGATGTTCATTGATTGTAGATAATATGGGCAAACATTTGGCGATAAAATGTATGCGAACGCTAAGGAAGTTAATCGTAATAATAAATATGTACAACTTGTCATTATGTTATGTATATAACCTTAGTATTTTACATTATTCTACCAACTTTGTAGTGTTTTTTACTGCAATCATTTAAATCCAATTACGACATCCTAGATTGACGTACAGTCGTTTATACGCTGTGAATCAATTAGAAGCATGGGAAATGTTCACCGGTCTTGAACCAATGAGTCGAGATAGTAAGGTAACTTTTATAAAGTATATGTTTATGTTCTGTTTGAATAGTTTCTGTTTGTCATTGTTTTATAACTATACACACAGGATGTACAGAAAAGGGTAATAGCAAACCGAGGTTTACAACAAGGGCAGACCCAGGACAATGTATGTCAGCATGTGGGACCCAGAAGATAATTGGTATTTATGGGAATGAGGTATGCATATAACGTTCTTACTAAATAATTAAATATTATGACACATACGGGGAAGATAAAAAAACGTACGCGGAATTCGGTCATAACTGTTTCATTTCCAGTGTTATTGTCGTCATATTCATACTAAATGAATACACTGGTATTTTCTGTACTTAGACATATGAAAAATGTTAATAACCATTTAAAAAATATCAATATCTTGAATAAGGTTCATTACATATTTGAAACGTGCAAGTGTATTACATTGAATGAAAAGTACAATGTTGTATAAAAGGCACAAACGCTTTCGTAAAGATCAAAAGAGTTCTTTTCTTATGTTCTTTCAAAAATGTTGCCTGTCAAACTCGGGGGAAATCAGTGTTCACCAGCCCAAAACAAAACATAAACCAAAATAAAAAAGTTTTTTATGCTACTACAGAACGGTAATTGAAATAACGGTGTTACCTCTGACGAGACAATGTTTTATCATTGATACTTTATTGGAAAGTAACAAACTGCTATTTGAGAAAAGTTCACAATACAACAATAATATACTAATAAATTGGAATATGTAATCGCCATGTGTTATCGGCCGGTTGTATACCATGTGGTGTTGCTTGTGATACGTTTGGTAAAAAGGAGCTCATATTTATTAAGTGAACAACATCAATTGAATTATTCGGCTTTCAAAAAGTAAAACATTAATGAACCAACGAGTTGATTATTTAATGTTCTAATAAAATTGCAAAAGTGATTATCGGTGATGGTATACGTTTCTTGGTACATTTCACATACCTCGTGTTAGCACAAAAATATCGGATTTTCAAGCTGTTCAAATATAAACATGTACCTACAATGCTGTGTTGTATGATGTTGTGCAATGTAATTTCTATTCCATTTTTTATCATTTTAGTGCTTCTGTTTTACTAATGGTGAAATTATAAACAAACAAACAATCCATCCACATTGCAACAAGAGCTGCAACAATCGCGTTGCAGGCATCGTATGTGGGGGACGAAACGAAGGAGCCACTTACATATCTCTATATAGGTCCATTGGAACTGGTGAGGAAAATTATTTATATACCTTTTAGAGAAATAATATTTTTCTGGCTCATTTCGCGACACAGCTTTATTTTAACCCAACATGAATCTTAAATACAAACGTATACGATCTACATGTGTGTGAATGGACATCACCGTATCATTATATCGTTTTATTATACCTTACTTGAGCTCTCATGTATTTTCCCCATAGGCCTGTCGTGTGATATTTTGTTTGATCACTATGTGATATTTTGTTCGATCACTAGTAGTAAAAATGAGGCTGGGCTATTTCTAGAAATGTGTACTATTAGAGTCCAGAAAACACCCTGCTAGAGAGTATCAGTATGCTATTTACATAACAGTGTATATTTCACATGCTACTTTTAGTAAATCTTGTCAATTTCAATCATCAAATTATTAGACCCTTTTACGGACTGAGATTGTACATGCAAAATTATCATAACGGCTATCAAAGTGCTGCTTACATTTGTTGATATTATATTTTGTAAAATGTTTGTAATATTGGTAAAAGATCAAACTTTTTTGCAATCGTGATCACAGAAATTATTTTTTTGTAAAATTATTGATTTCTATGATCACTCGGTGGAATAAAATTCGATATCACACCAAAACAAATGATAACCCTTTATTGCTCCCGCTTAAAGAATTCAACGATTCTAAAACAGGACAATATTTGGTCAGTAAAAAGTGACATTTCCTCAATAGTTTTAGCATTAGTATACGCGAGTAGATGACAATGATGTTAATCGGCCAATTGTCACTGGAATTTAAAATGTGAGGTATCAACTAAAACCTTATACAGGCATCTATACTATTAAGTTCATTAGTTTTTAACAAATCAGTAGAACAAAGAAGATATAGCCCTACTTGCATTTGAACACCCCTCGTATGGTCTTCATCTTCAAACCATTTGCTTCGCACCACTACCACTGATTAGTGTCGCAGCTATCTTTAACAACTACATTGTATTACAATACGTGGCATTGACATTTACATATAGTACGACCTTCAAAATAGGTCTACCATTCTACGATTAGAATTGATATTTATCTTTAGATACTGTTATTGGTGATGCTGATGAAAATAATGTTGATGATGGTGTTTGTGATGGTGATGATGATAAGCTATGCAACTGCCTTTTTTACCACTACAAAGGATTTAGCTGGCAACAATGTTCATTGGCATATATAACTGCATGCGAAAAGGGTACATTTTTCTTCTAGCATAGTCACACACTATTAGACAATAACGCTGCAACCATAGGGTCTAATTTCAAATAATGGAATTAATATATCATGGTATACATGTCGCATTTCAATATTCCATCCGCCATCTGACGCAACAAAATACACACGTCGTTTCAAGCAACCACAGGTCATTTATCTTCTACATAGAGCAGGTTTATAAAGTATTTATGGAATTGGACGTACTGGCTGTAATGTTCATGAATTTTGAGAGTTTGTAATAGTTGCATTATGAAACTCCCATCGTACCATTTACTGTCCAGTATGATTTAGTGATAAATGTAACTTGAATTAAGCAAATTCATGTTTTAATCTACAAAACTATTTCAATTCAACTACAATATTTACACAGTCATTTACTAGTGTGAAATGCACCTGTATTAAACGACCGCTTGTTTTTTATACCTTGATTGGTCGCAAATGTCAGATTTGACTGTACATGTATTAGTATGTGTTAACTTCGTATTGCATTGATACAACACTTACACGTATTTCGATTTATGTAGCTACTTATAAAATCGTACGGAGTGAGACTGGTATCATATGTTGTGCTTATTTTGAATAAACAAATTTCTTTTAATAGACAATGCTGTTTGGATTGTACATAAAAACGGCGTTATCGACAAAACGTGGATTGTGTGGATAGCATCAACTATCAGATGTTTTGAAAACAATACCAGACCACCTACTTACAATAGCACACGGCGGTCTCTCAATATAACAGACTCGTCGATATCAATATGGACTGGGGTGGTGAGGAGTCAGATGATATATAAATGTAAGACTTTCTTCTTATTATGACATTGTATGACATTTATTCTATGTATTGTTATTGTATGTTAACATCAGTACGTACAGTAATCGATTATACATTTGATATGGATTTTTTACACATCTTTTAATTATAGCTCTGTACGATTCTTGATGGCGGATTGTAACGTATACATATATATATATATAAATAACTTATATTTATATGCGTGAACCACTCAGTGTGCTTAACGTTGTTATTTAACAATTTAGTCATACATGTATACAGCGGTCAGTGGACTTAACTTCTTTGTATTGAAATTGTCAACTGACAATGTTTACAGTGTTTAAAAACGATTCTGATTAATTCGAGTAACCTTTTTTGCCTCTCTTGATGGAAATTTATAAATGTCCTTCATCTAGTTGACATTCATACAAACAATACAAACAATGAAGAAATCTCGATGTTTAAGGTCTTAATACATGTGTTGTAATTTAGGATAAATTGTAAAGCATACATGCACATATCTACATTATATGTGGTCATGTATTCATACTAATACTATAACGAATGACCATAAAGTTTGTCCTTACTTCATAGAAAAAAAACCAACGAGCAGCGTTTCTAATGTGGTATAAACAAACACTCGCATGTAGACATGTTCTCGTATGCGACAACAAGTGTGAGAGCCAGGTGTAGTCTCTTATTTGTAAAAACAACATTACTATTACTGTCATTTTTTCTCATTTTAGATTTCTGACCGACAAATAATGATGAAGTTATAAGGATATATTTTTAAAGTTACTAAATTACTCTTGTTTCTGTAGATACCAATGATCCTAGTCATTTGCATCACGCCAGTAAGTATGGGTATCTCCATACCGAAAATGGTACAACGGCTTTGAAATTTGCAAACGCCAGGAAGGAGAAAAAGTTCCTCTGTACAAACGGTATGATACTAAATCCAATGTGCTCAATTATGTTTAGGATTATTGCAATCAACGCCTCCAATACCTATACACCAAATGTATATGTACACAGTACTGTTCATACGTTAATGCATTCGAACATCCTTTTTAAATCGGTTTAACTATCGTATGGTTGGCTAGAATTTGTATTATTAGAATGCAAGAAAAACATTTTGGTTTGAGGGCACTTATATCATCGAAGGCAGGCATCTCATTGAACATCAAATATCTTTTTCCAATGTAGACTCCGTCACAAAAGACGAAAGCCATGGATATTCCGAACACAATCAAACTGATAAATTTACTTTAGTATTGATTTCAAGTTCCCTGATTCAAAAGTGATTTCACTACGTCCAGAAAAAGACTCGCTGTTTGCAACAGGTTCACATAACATCAATGTCACTTTCATTGTTAGACATAGTATAACTACTGGATACAATTACAATTTTACAAATTTTAGCACATCTGCGTTTTGTCCATCGAACATATTGCACGAGATATTCAAGTCAGTCAGTCTGACATTAATTCTTACTACGTGTATTCCATTTTTCAGGACGAAGTGTGAATGAGGGCAAAACCGGAGGTAAGCACGACATGAAAACATTCTGGGTAATGGCTAAACAGGAGTATTTTAGACTATGAACTGTCTTTTTATTTCTACTATCGAATTGCTCTTAGTTATTGTATTCAAACAGTTCAATGATGTTAATGATTTAACTTAACTCATTTTATAGTCTTTATGTAGCATAATCATTTTCTACCTTCACACAATGTCGTAACTAGAAAACAATGTCTTCACCTTTAGCACTTCCATTATAGCGAACACCTTCATCTACGTAAACACGTTCATCGACTGAGATATCAACTATATACAGGACAACATCTTAAGTTACCAATAATGTTCAACAACGGCACCTATACTCGCGAAAAACGTCAGCAAACAATGATACTGGTTCAACTTTCAGTGAAACGGCAAATGTGGTACATGATGTATGCATGTGCCTAATATGTAAACTATCCGATCTTGGTTTTGTTCAATAGGGCCATTAAAGTCTAGTGCAACCCATTCCATTACCTGTCTCAATCATATATAGTACGTATGTTTGACCGAGGATCTTCAATACTGCACTGACAAAGCGTGCGATAACTGTAATACTGCACTGATATTTTCTTGTATACATGAGAGATGAGACAAAATGTTCCTAATAATAGAATGTGTTCAAACTATTAAAGTCCCATCATGCCTTAAATGCCTATTTTCAAAAAGCAATAACTTGACAACATGATGCATTTTTAGCCATTTAGTTGATTCTCAAAAATAGAAAACACCATAATACGAAAGAAAACGAAATACGAGGGTCGTTCATTTAATACCCGGACTATCTCCATAGCGCTTGATTGAAACATGTAATGTTAATTAATTTTCGTTTAATAAGACTTACACACCAACTTGATTATTTGACAAAATTTTGTTTAATTTCATCCAACCGAATACAAACTCTGGTTACTATAGTAACCCAACAAAGGGCTACCCGGCCCAACCCAAGTTCTTTATGAACTTTAGAGTGTTGATGTGGCAGGGTTCGTGGTAAAGTTCCCTTTTTTCAACTGAAACATTTTGATAACGTTATGTCTACATCTACGTAACGTTTTTATAACGTTTGTTGTATTTTCTGTACTGTTACTGTTTTTTAAACGTTGTTTAGTGACATCGGGTGTTTTTCCGTAAATAACGCAATGGATACGAATTCTTTAGGAAAAAACGGATTATGACACAAATTCGTAAAAGTATTGGTCATACACCTATAAATCTATCTTAGAGAAGCCTTATGGAAATATTTGTATCGCTGGATTTCTGCTTTTAAACGGTTCCGTGATGACAAGAATCATCCCGCGATGATCCGAGACCCGGCCAATCTTACATCAGAAACGGAAAAGTGTCGTCGGTTAAACACCTGTTAGATGATAAACACTACTTGAAGAAAAACTCATATAGTGAATACGAGATCATGCGAAATTATCGTGGATATAGCATTTAACATCACTACCGAACATCTTAAAATGTTTAATTGGTGTGCTCGCATGACTTTATTGCTCCAAAACGATGATCAAATGGAGAAACAGTGTCGTGTTTTAGGAGCGAAAATGGCGTAACGTCACAATATTTTGACGTCGACTTGGGCCGACTCGCGTAACACGTCCTTATTAAAACACTAATAGTATGTAAAGCCTTCGTCGCAACAAGTTGAAATTTCGTATGCTAATAAAAGACTGGTGTGAATGAATTCCTGTAAGTTTTCATCAACATCAGTCCATTAGTTCTCCAGCCACAACGATCGTCCGGGTATTAAATGAACGGCCCTCGTAAAGCCTCCATTTGGTTTGTAAACAAAGTAACGAAAAGTAAACAATAAATGTATAATTTAAAGTCTAAGGGGAGCAACTCTTGCAAAATAAGTATTTCGTCATCCATACATTTTACTTATGTGATGTTTGGCATACTATTTCGACAGATACATATAACATTCTGTCGTCAATTAAAGGTCATTTG
The DNA here is from genome assembly GCA_947247005.1 of Spisula solida. Lineage (NCBI taxonomy): Eukaryota > Metazoa > Mollusca > Bivalvia > Venerida > Mactridae > Spisula > Spisula solida. The sequence continues at coordinate 21,700,368 of OX365960.1, read as the reverse complement.
TGAAAAACATCCTAATTATTTGTATTTAGTCTATTTACTGAATGATCGGGAAAACAGTTTTTGGGAGAGATAATGTGACTTTAAGACAGTTTTATTGTAGAACAACGTAAATAACACCATTTGTCTTCGGACTTATTCTGAGTTACCTGTCCTTGAATATGCAAATAGGAAGAAAACACAATTTTAAAAATGTTATTGGAACAAAGTTGCTCAGTTTATGAATGCATTTTTCGATAAACTTAGGACTGTTTTCTTGCATTCAACGTAACTCATTGTTCTGTTTAAGGAACGTCTGATGTTGGTGCAATTGTTGGAGCAATATTATCTGTGGTAGTTATGATTGCTGTTATCATTGGTGTTGTTTTATTGCTCAGAAAGCGGTGAGTCAAAACGTAGTACATCAACTTTAATTCGTATAATTCAAAAACAGAATCTAAATTATGTACGTGTATTAAATCGCCAGTGTATATTTAATCAATTTTAAACCATTTCCCAAGTAGAGGAACGTGCATTAGAAAAAAACATGAATTTCAGCTAATGAAAACGCCTCTATGAACTGGATAAATGCTGTTATTAAAGACATAATAAATATGTATGTGCGTTTAATAGTATAATAAAGCATTGTCTGGGGTTCGGATGCGTTATATTTAATTCATAAGTGCGCGATTTAATGTTCGCATCAAACAAATGACCGTGATTTTTATCTATTTTATTTGCCGTAGCATTTCAAAGACGGGACGTAATGTGTAAGCGCCGTTTACAGTCGGCCAATCAAAATGCGACTTGTTATTTTCTTCGCTCACCCCACCTTTTAATATTTAAACTTACATCATACAATGTGTCATTTCGTGTATGTCAATCTGTTTAACATAATTTCAGAGGTATCCAATTGCCATTCCTCATGAAAGGAACACAGACACAAATCCCTAGGAAGGGCCATAACAATGTTGGCTATGCGACATCCCAACCAGAGATAATAACACAGAATATGTACGAAAGTGATCGAAATGAATATGCAGAAATTGATTTAACAACAACAACATCAGAAAACGAGGCTAACAATGGAGTCCAAAATGGTGCTACTTGTACGGATACCTCTGATTATGCACACGATTACTTTACACTTGAAAAGGTAGAAGAAGCGCCTTATGATTCAACAAAATCTGAAGATAAGAAATCTGACCCGAAAACGTTCAATCCATACAATAAACTAAGCATTGAAAGAAGTTCAAAATATGATCATATTGGTATTGGTGCTGGACATGCTGGAAGGAAAGTGTCAGACTCTGAGAACACTTATAATACAACATCTCTTGGGAATTCTTGTATGAAGACAAGTGTGGGTGAACCAAACGGGGCTGATAACATGATAGAAGACACTGAATATACATATAATCATACTAACAATCCAAGGCATCAGATGGGTCTGAGGGCTTCGGAAAATAATTACAGTTCTATATGATGTGTGTAGAAACATTTGACCGTGATGTGACACGTAACGTGTAAGGTATGACATGTGTGAATAACCAGACGGTGCTTACAACATGGCTAAATAATCTGAACAGACGTTTTTAATTTCTAATATTCCAAAGCATCATATGCAAGTGGGGGCTTCGGAAAACAATTATCATGTCATATAGGCACATTTCATATTATTGTTTATGTTCTAAAAATAGTAACACTATATCATCAAGGTATGGATTATTGATTTTATCCGGATCGCAGGAAATATACGGTTGATATCGACTTAAAACTAGTAATCTTAAACTTGAAACTATTAATTCAGTTTTCGTACAATTTTCAAGTATCTTATATCTATGGAATGTTCTTTAAATTCATATTTTGATTATGTAAAAAATATTTTTCTAATCTGATGTTCCCCGTTTAAACAATTTTTTAAACTTGACATCTGTTGATGGTAAAGCGGATGCGTAATATTGGTAATTAAAATCATTTTTTTTTTGAAAATTTAAACTGTAAACATATTAAACTGATAGCATTTTTAAAATATGAAAGTCAAGCGCTTTCCATGGATATAAATATATTGAAATTCGGCCGAAAAACGAAAAATTTATTTAGAAAACAAACTTCATGTGCCTATGTTTGTTTATAAATGCTGGCCCCTTTCTGTCATCCAAACAGATAAACAGGTAAACAGTTACAGGTGCTTGTGACGTCACACTGAAATGTCACTATGGAAATATTTATGAAACACATCTGGCAGCGATGTAAAACTAACGTTTATTAGATTAAATATGATACATGTACCTTATCTAACGAGAGCTTGAATGACACCTCAGCAAAAGACCTTGTGTTTACTACATGAAGTATCCAATAAGACAGTAACCGTCCGAGAGAACGTTAGAATATGTCTTAGTTTGTGTTGTGTTTCCGTTGGAACTGTTTCAGCAATCATTTTGTGATGGTGTTCACCAATATATATTTATAAATACTCCAGTATTCCTACCATATATGCTCAATATTAATACTATTATTTTTGCTTTGTACGCATGCTGTATCAAATTGCTCATATTGTTATATACATATATAGCAGAAAATGTGTTACATAAATTCATTAAAGTCCCATTATGCCTTAAACGGCTGTTTTCAAAAAGCAATAGCTTGGCTACCTATATGCAGAATAATGCATTGTGAGTACTTTAGTTGAGTTCTAAAGGTGGAAAGATGGGAAAAAACGAATTAAAGCCTCCACTTGGTTTGTAAACAAAATAACGAAATGTAAACAATAAATGCATAATTTAAAGTCTAAGGGGAGCAACTCTTTCAAAATTAGTATTTTGTCATCCATACATTTTACTAAATGTGTTTTTGGCATACTCTTTCGACAGATATAGCTGACATTATGTCGTCAATTATAGGTCATTTGTGAAAAGCATCCTAATTCTTTGTATTATTTTTTTACTGGATGAACGGGAAAAACATTTTGGGAGAGATAATGTGACTTTAAAGTGTAGTGTTGTTAACGACTAAATGGTTATCACCTGTGGCCTGACGAAAGGTACAAAACAAACTTTACAAGTTACAACATACGGATGTATGTCGAACTTTTTTTTTACAACACAACTTTATACATATGCCTTTATATTTGTGCATCATTATCATTTACAAATGCATGTTTATATCATTACAGTACTGACTAGTTATTGTAACAACATTTTAGTCGACGAGTTGTTTATCAAATTAACAGCATGCAAGCATGCAATTTTGTTATCGATAGGGTTTTATTTATAGATTAGTTTACAATGTTTTTTGCTAAACAACCATTTGTCAAACTTGTCACTTGATGCATGTAACAGGTAATAAATATGGGCACACTTACACGGTCATAAAATCTTGGTTAGGGGGATTTAGTTTTTGAAGAAGTGAGGTTACTTCGTTTGCGAGGCCAAAGATAAATTTGAAGAGGAACTTAATAATTGTTTTTTCCTGATCGAGCTTCTAAATGACATGCCGAAATAAACCAAAACAGTTTAAACCGATACCAGCGTATCCTTGACTAACCACTGATGAGCATGTAAGAGAATAAACAGGAAATTAATTCACTATAAATGAGGGCGTGTGTCAAGCTCGCTTGACTATGTGGCGCTTTGTTTGGCCCATTTCGTTTTCATTGAACTCTTATTTTATATTTTGTCTTTTAGGCTCTATTTGTTAAAGCCTCTTTTTCATATATATACTTTGGTCGAGCCTTATACTGTGTATAAGGTCTCTGGCTTTACAAAATAAAGCCCTCTTTCAATTCATACTTGTGTCGTTATATTTCAAACATGCAAGCTTCACCAGTCACCAACACCATGAGGATGATAATCAGAATAACTACAATAAAACAACTAGAAACGTGAAACTTGTAAGTCAATACAATGTATGTTTGGGGTAAAATATGCCGCAGAATTATTTTTGTACAAAATGTGTACTGGTATTAGTAAACCCCTTTTAATCGAGGCTCGACAGACTTAAACAACGTAAGTTCGGAGTATCAGTTTAATCTGGTCAGATAATTACTTAAAGACGCACAATAAAGGCAAACACTCCATAGAGGGAGAATAATCCAAACAAAGGATGAAAAAGCCATAAACCAAGAGAAGCACTATTTATCAAAGTAACAATGCTGAAACAAGGGGAATAACTTTAAAACCATGGATCAATACAACAGCAAGACAATGGACTGTAAATCAAGGAAGAAAACCTATTACCAAAGGAGATGGATATAACTCACAACCAATCCCTTGACGATCGTGTGCATGGCCTTTATCTACAGGGTGATCCATTAATTCCGCACATTCCGTCTTTTCTTATAACTTAAACATCTTTAAAGTTATTATATTAAAACAGGCATTTAATTGCAGAGTATGTACATGTGTAAATTTTGTTCTGACCTAAACCGAATTTTCAACGATAGAATCCTTATCTAAAGCAGATGCTAATGTGACCACTCATTTGTTCTGAAACGAGTTTCGAACGTGGTTTTAAATTCTGTACATGACGTTGTTGCATGAACCTAAGATAACCAGTATCTTTTCCTGACGAATTGGCTGTTTCATTTCATTGCACTTTTTCAACAATATTCCTTCTTGAAGTATTTGGACACATTTTACACGTTTTTTTCTCACTAAATTCGCAGATTTTCCCAATTAATAACAAAGTTTTATCATTTCTGAGTTTCAGACATGTTGGAAATACTGACATTATATGACGTCATCGATGACGTCATAATGTAACTTTGACGGCGCAATGTCAAATACTTTTTCCTTTCAGCAGAAATGTTCATTTATTACATTTCCAACAATACCAAATTTTTTAGTGTACGTAAAACAATAGTGAAGTTATAGCCATTTACTAATGAGCGGAATTAATGGTTCACCCTGTATGTAACCATGTTACGACTATCGAGTATTTTGTCAATCACATCTGATAAACCCACCTTTGTTGGGAATACCCAATGTTCCACCTTTATCATTATCGTGGGCGCTCTATCATTAACTATTTCCATTCTGATCACCTCGGCCTTTATGCATTGCAATATACCTCTGACATAACAAGGCGCCATATTGAAACTATTTTCAGTCACAAGATTAGAAAATGGCAGCCCCCAGTCTTCAGAACACATTATCACCCTTGTTACCCTGATAAAACAACATGATTGGATATTCCCAACATGATTGAAAAATGACCGACGTGAAAAATGTGATAAGTGCAATGTTTTTGCAATATTTTCCATATAAACTATCCAGATTGTTTATTTCAATATTACATAATCAACATATGAAGAAAATGTACTATTTGCACTAAACAATTTGCATATAGGTAATATTTTTCACTATGTAAAGCCTTAAAGAATGTGTGGATTTTGCATTTGAGAATGAGTTTTGTACTTAAAAACGTTGTAAAACTCATTTATTGGACTCTATGTAATAAATATCATTTGGGAAGTATCGGCAGTTGTATAAACTATGATTTGGACGTTTCAATTTTTTAAAATCTTAGATAAATTAACGCTCACCAACAATAATTCAAACATGTGTAGTATTTTTTGGATACTGACCGACGTAATTGTTAAATTTATTAGGATACTGGCCAACATGATTGCGGATAAAAACCAACATTACAAATTGAAATCTTGCCAATGGGATTCTCAAGGTACAAATAATTGTACATTAAAGAAGTGTGCTCATGAACTGTGGTAGCAGGTTTATGAGCATACCCGATGTAAGGCATTTCACACCCAGTCTATAGCACATGCTTTTAGGACATTTAATAATCAAAGCACTAAGAGTGCTGATGGGAGGCGATCTGGTTGCTGCTACTAAGGCTTAAACGACTTAACACGTTTAATGTTCGTTTTCTTACTGCCGATTTTGTCTTGAATGTCAAAATAGGCATATGTGACTATACATGTATAGGCATCTAGGGTATCTAAATAATTGTAAAAAGGGGCATATTGATGTATATGTAATACGTGTATTGAATGCGTATATCAATAGTGGCTTTAAAATAATACTGCGCGCCTATTTATCAGATTATACAGTACCGTCTTGTAATCACTTCCATCACAGCGTTAGACATCTCTAGAAAGTGGCTAGTATAGCCACACCATATGATTGCATAACATAACGATATACGATTAATTGATAAAACCATCACGTGACCCTGGTCTGAAGTTTCTAAAAATAGCTATACGGCTGGGACATTTGATGCAAACTTCATTTTAATATTACGAAACAAGTTCGATATCTCCCCGGCTGAGTGATTATCTGCAAACATATCGATTCAACGAATAGTTTCACAATAATTGTTGATCGTAGAATAAACAATTGTTGCTGATTGAATTAAATAAGTTTAAAAATTTGAAGAAACATATGTTGCAGTATTGGGAATGTTGACAGTTTCTGGAACTGCTTGAATGCGGATTCACATAGCAGCCTAAAGGCGGTCCATGTTGCATTAAGAAATGGGCAATGGTAGTATAGAGAGGCTTACACCTACCAAAAATGGGTACAAATGTTCACCACATCAAGACGATGTGTCATGCACAAAACCCAGGTCCTTAGCTTAAAGGTCAAGGTCACACTTAGAGGTCAAAGGTTAAAAGTCTCAAATAGGCATGTGATTCGTGTCCGCTCTGTAATTTTGTCATCTCCTATTGGGTATTTATAATATTTGGTACAAATGTTCACCACATCAAGGTGATGTGCTTCACCACATCAAGGTGATGTGCCATGTGCAAGACCCAGGTCCCTAACTTAAAGGGCAAGGTCACACTTAGAGATCAAAAGTTAAAATTCTCAAATAGGCATGTGATTCATGTCCGCTCTGTAACTATGTCATTTCATTCTGGATATTTATAACACTTGGTACAAATGTTCACCACATCGAGACGGCGTGTTATGCGCAAGACCTAGATCCCTTGCTCAAAGGTAAAGGTCACACTTAGAGATCGAAGGTAAAAAGTCTCAAATAGGCATGTGATTCATGTCAGATCTGTAACTATGTCATTTCTTATTTTATATTTATATTACTTGCCACAAATGTTCACATCATCAAGACGAGGTGACATGCGCAAAACCCAGGCCCCTAACGCAAAGGTCAAGGTCATACTTAGAGATTAAAAGTTAAAAGGCACAAGTATACGCTTCTGGTCTGCTTTGTTTTTTTTGTTATTTCGTTCTGGATTTTAAAATTACTTGGTTACATTCGCATTTACACCCTGACCCAAATTTAAAGGTCACACTTACAGACCCAGCTCTTGTCTGCTGTTCAATGTCACATTTAAGCAATTACAAACTTGTTTCAAGTTATTCCATTTGCATAGCTTTATACTTAGGTGTCTGATGACAGCTTTTAGCGGGGGCATCCGTGTCCTGTGGACATATTTCTAGTTAAATACTTTTTTGCCAAATTGCATTTCTAATTTAAAAAAGGGGACATAATTTCAACATATATTTGATAGAGTTGCCTATTCATGTGGAGGTCATGGCGTCATGATGGTGATAAAGTATGCAAAGTATCAAAGATACATGTCTTAGAGGTTAAAATTGTGTACATAAACTGTAAACTTTTGTATTTCTAAGTACATTAGTCCAAATGGGGCATAACATTCAACAACATGCTTGATGGAGTGCAGATGTTGTGGTCAAGACGGTTGACAAGTATGCAAAGTATCACAGCAATATGAACATGCACTTAGATATTATAGGTTAATACCTTGAATGTAAACTTACAAATTTGCACGAAGTTGAAAAAAGGGACATATTTTCCGATAAATACTTCATAGAGTTATCTACTCCTACGTACGTGTTGGGGTCATCCCATTATTCTTCCAATAGTGAAGCTACATATTAAATCCGCACTGCAGTGCATCAATGAAAATTTAATGTTGGTCAGTATCCACTTTAAAAGATAAATCATGTTGATCTTTATCCTCAATCATGTTGGTTTTTATCCATTTTTCACACATGGGTTACTTTAAATAGTTATAACGTAGAAACGGCAAATGTAAATAACTTACTCTAAACTAAGTCTGATAGTGAAATGAATGAGCTGTATAAACAAAAGATCTTAACCCAAAATAAACAACAATATATATGTTTTATAGACTGTCAAATAAATCCAACACATATTTTTCTAACTTTTTATCGTATTGTGTATCACATTCACAAACATACGGATAAATAGTTTTAGTTTCATGGAAGGAATGTACAAGTTTATCTTCATACAGCATCAGAAGGTGGTTAAACCCGTAGATTTTTAAGAATTTGCCGAAAATGCGATGAATATGTAAACATACATCCGCCATTTTTCAATCATGTTGGGAATATCCAATCATGTTGTTTTATCAGGGTAACAAGGGTGATTATGTCAATACATGTTCACACAAATATATAGATCTATATAGGTATATTATACCAGTAAATACGCACTACAAAATTCCACGGAACGATTAATCACATGTGTGCCAGGCGATAAGTTAACTCGAAATGATCCGAAAGTCAAGTAGTATATTTTGTAAACAAACCCGCTTAAATATGGGTCATGTTTGTTGATGTTTTCGACACGTGTTGGGAAATATAAATTATGAATAATATTTAAAGATATGGGTTATTTCTTTTATGATATGTCTTCGTATGATCATAAAAATAAGAAAACTGTTCGGGAAAGATAAAATAACCATCTTATTGACGGATACATAATTTGTTACTTTTACGCGTAGGTAGCGACTTTTAACTCACGGCCTGTTGGCTTTGGTGTATTACTACAGTTAGACACGAGGTTATTTACCGAAGATAAACGGAAATGGCCGAGCTTTCACGATTGTAACTATTTCATGTTAACAAAACGTGTTAATCTTGTTTATAGTGCACCACGATAATGAGAAAATTTGGAATATTCCTCAATGGTGGATTTATCAGATGTGCACGATTTATCAATGTTGTTTATAGTAAAACATGACCATGATTTCTCTTTTAGTAATTTGTAAAACCAATTTTGCAACAGTCGTTATTATTTCATATTATCATGGGCGTTCTATAGTGTTTATTATTAAGATGTTTAACTAAAAAGGTGATTTAGACGTCAATTGTGCCCATTGGGGTACTGTTTATCAAAGCACTTTTTGCAATTTAAAACTTCAAGTTCAAATTCATATTCTCTGTAGCTAATTAACAGCTCTACATTTTGTTTAAGGGTTTCACAACATCGATTGATATTCAGTCGAAAAGTTTCTACACACCATACCAGTTCCTTATGTGTAGGTTTTAAAGAATAATCAAGAATAATTATTTTCCATTCCTGATTCCTATAAAAAATAGAACATGTAAAGGTTACTTCAAACACGCATGATCATTTGACATATGACGTCACGGAAGAACATAATTAGCAAAGTACACGATTTACTGGGACACCCCTCTTATGTTTACATATACGTAAGGGCTTCGATAAACAGTACACTAGGGTGTACAACATATCTTTATGTTGTTATATTTAATTTATAATTATACGCATGTACTTAGGTCTCTTAAAAGAATGCTTTCTTGTTTGATGTATCACTATTGTTACTGTTGTTTAGTATCCTTGACTTCAATTTTATGTTGTAGATTGTCCTTGTGGTGTCCGGTTGTTGTTTTCTCGTCACATGGCTCTCGTTCCGTTTTGGTTTGACTGGCTTAGGCGACAGGCTTGCGGGACGGGATGTCGTATTTTCAGTGCTTTGTGTGTTGTTTGTTTTCGTTTTCTGTGCTCGGCTGTTTGAGTTGAGTGCTGCCTTCTCTGTCTGACTTAATATAATCTTATTCTGAAAAATGTGCAATGGACAACACTTACTATTTGGTGATATGTATATATTTGTATTTTGGGGCCTTCTGCCTTTATTTGCGTAATAATAAACTTGTAAACTTGTAAAACTTGTTAAACTTACAGTACAGATAATCGAGAATCGGTTTTACAATGTATTCTAGTTTCAAAATGTTTAACCCTAAATTAGGCGGACACCTAACAAGAAAATCTTCTTAATAATTAAAAGCAGGAAAATCGCAACCAGCTATAATAATTATGGGTTTTTTTAACAAACACTTATAAACACCGCTCTCCCGTCACACTTCAAAATCAAGTTATTTATAGATGATAAATGGTTATTTAGTGATAGCCGAATGTAGAGGAAGTTTCGATACGATAACTATACCTGTTAACATTCCCTTTACACTACCCCGACTGTATATACAATTATGTTAAACTACGTTTAAAACTTCCGCATTGATAGCGCATACAAAGTAGCATTCAGATTCAACGACTTACAATCAACTTGTTTACATGCAGTATGAACAAATTACTATGGATGTACTTCGTTGTGTAGTTTTGATCATTTTATTCAGGAATACTGCGGGTAAGATCCATTTGATACTACTAGTATTTAATACAAAACGTTCAATATTACATAAATTAACTTATATTGTCAAAAATGATCATTATAGCTTAACTGTTCAGTCATAACAGTGTAGCAATACCACGTGACTAAATACTACAGTCAAAAGAAGAAAATCGTAAACAAAACCTCGATTTCGCGACGGAAAATGGGCGTTAGTATTTTAATTCTTCACCAATTTGTATGAAATATAGACCACGATCAGGGAAAAAAGTGTAAGGTTTCTGCCATATATAGTATATGTCTCCGTAGGATGACCGTTTTTTCAATTACTCTGAGAAACCTTGAAAAACATTTTGTGAGAGCGGACTACAGTAAGCTTTTTCGTTCTGGTATTATCTACTCCATGCGTGATTTAAGAGTCATGTTTACACCTTCCGGGAACACCGGAGGCAATTTCGCAATAAATAAAATACATATTACAACAATGCATGGCACTAATATGACATTTTCTTTTAATTTGCAATTATGGCTAAAGTTCCAAGAAAAAATTAGGCTACAGTTTAAAGCTGTTTTCAAAAGTGGAGGTTTTGTTTACATTCTTTCTTCCTGGGACTGTAGTTTTTAGTCACGTGGTATTGCTACACTGATAATAATAACCAATTATATGTTTGATGTCAGTGACGAATATACTATATTTAGTGAATGTTATCGTCTAGGCCAGTATAGACAATTTAACGTTTTTGAGAGCTTACTAGACTAATTGGGACCCCCTTTTCATTTACCTTACTGATGTAACTCGTGATTTTGTTCAGGAATTCTATGTGTATACATTTAATTTAGTCATATTATCAGCATCGAAATATTTCTACACTAAGATAAGCGCATTAATGCGTCTACTTAACTTTCGTACATTCTTACTTTTGAAAAACTCATCTTTTGCCCTTATTTCTATTTGTTTGTTTGAATTCTTCAGTTTCTAATTGCGGGGTTCAGCTAGTATACCACCCCATTCGCAGTTGAGTGACACGAGGGATAATACCTTCTAATTTTGTTCGTTTTATCATGGTACACGCCATTTATCCGCAGTTTTCACCGAATTACGACGGTCATTTGACTTCGGAATCACCACGTGTAGTACTACAATGTAACTCGCATTTCGAAAAACACACGACAACGTCTACACATGTTGAGGACATGTATTTAGACAACAGCACGTGACAGTTGAGTTAATCAGTTATCTAGAGTTAACAATTATCTTCCGCTAGCAACTCACAACTTCGAGATCTCTTCAATAAATGTGAAAAGTATGGTAGTAAAATTAGTAAATTGGAGGTTGTACAATCGAACAATCGAACCCGTTAATACAAGGTTATATTTTTTCCAACAGCGCTAGCTGGTTGGATGGTCGTATTATTAGTAATGGTGTTTAAACACACATGATTTTGATTGTAAAGTAAATTTCCGCTAATTAGACCACTATGGTTTTTTCCGGCAATTTGAAATTTTTAACAATTAACGAATATTTAGTTTAGAAAAAGTCCCGCAATTAAGAACCGAATTACTATTAAGACCACCATATACTGGTCTTATTAGCTGAACTTGGAGGAACTTGGGTTGTACAGTGTCCTCGAAAATCATATTCTGGAACCGTTTAGTATGTCTAAACTAAATCCAAGGTTTCTTCGCAAATGAGGGTTGACATGCCACTATACTTATATAGACATAAATCGAACTGTTCGTGTACGTGCAAAAATGTGTTTACTTTCTCAAATACCGTGTTTATGTTATTCGATATAGTCAAGTCAAGTTATTCAAAAGTTTCACGTACGTATAAACACCCGTTAAGATGAGGTGACTATTGTAGGTGACGCTGTATCTAACCAACCGAGTCCATTCAAACTCGTGTGTATATTAACATGTATTACAAACCCATGTTAAGCAGACAAATGTCACCATATATCCCATATGGAACACCCGATTTAAGCAGCCACCTAAAAGCCCAGCTTTAATATCGCTGGTTAGAATGAGAAAGTCGTGAGTACAAAATCAATATTTTAAGAAAACAAGAAAACAACTGCCTCAAAACTACTCTTAACTTATGGAAAAACTAGCTTTATCAACTTCAGTTTGGTCAACTTGAACAGTTCCGAATTTTATGAAAATAGGCTCATAGAAAGCGCCCCGTGTTGCAGATTTTAAACATGCACACGTCTTATAAGGGGGTAAGTAGCACTTAGGACCTTCTAATTCTAAGCCAGTGATGTATCGATTGACGTGCTGCTTACATCAGTTTTAACGGTAAAGACAGGCATTTCTGTTTTGTGACTTCTGGATGGTCGATTTACAGTACATTCATGTGATGGTGTATCATGAGTATACAAAAATGTACATTCATTGTGCATATTTGGTATCAAGCAGGAAGTAGGAATAAAACCATTATCATCCCATCCAGTGTTACTGATTTAGCAGATACGTTATCAACTTCGCGTGGTCAATGTCACTTAGGGAGAGGAAATGAAACATGTTTCTGTTTCAATTCGAGGTGTGTCCACTTTGCGTTGTATTTACATCGCCCGTCCTTTTTGCTATTGTGTAACGAGGCTTTAAGTAACGTGATCAATCGAGGTTAAGTAGAGAAATATATCCGCTATTAAGACGGTGTGAGAACCTTGACGGCTTCTACCATTATTTCCCAGGGAATATGCTAGCAGCACCGGGAACCCTTCGAAGAACAGCTGGATAACGCCTTCAAGTACATATTTCACAAACCAAACCGAGTTTTCACGGTAAAAATGTAACTAGTTTGTGTCGATATTTTAAACAAGGAAGTCATGTTCATATTTTTATTACAAACTCTATAGTTTAAAAGAATATTGCACAACATCACTATACGGCGTTTGAACAGTGGTTTTCGACGAACGGACAAAAGTCCCCAACTGCTTAAACGAATGGTTACGCTGACTAACAATCGTTGAGCTTTAAGCTTAGTTCACACTGCGGCGTTTGGACCGACGTTTTGGTAAACGTTGAACCCCTCTAATAAAAGTTACTAAATGTTTATGTTCGCTGGCGAATGCTGACGAACGTCATGTTCGTTGAAAGTTTTTAACATACAAAAGTGTAAAGATAAACGTTGGTGTAAACTGAACTCTATGGAACGCCATAGCTGTCTTTTGTTGATGCTTGTCATGTTAAATTGTTATAATATCATTTGAACATGTCTATACGACATGTTAAATTGTTACAACAACGTCTTAAATTGTCGATAGGGCATATGGACTTCTCAAGTCACACTGTTAAACTGTCCAAGTATCTTGTGAACATGTCTATATGCCATGTTAAATTGTTAAAATAGCTTCTTATCATGTTCATTGGGCATGTGAACTTCTCAACAGAACGTGTAATAGTCTTAAACGACAGTGATTGATTGTTAAAAATCATTTGAAGATGTCTATAAGCCATGTTAAATTGTCAAAATAGCTTCTTATTATTTCCAATAACCATGTGAACTTTTCAACAGAACGTGTTATATTGTTAAACAACAGTGGTAAATTGTTAAAATATCATTTGAAGATGTCTACATGACATGTTAAATTGTTAAAATAGCTTCTTATCATGTCCAATAACCATGATAACTTCTTTATAGAACGTGTTATATTGTTTAACAACAGTGGTAAATTGTTAAAATATCATTTGAAAATGTCTACATGCCATGCTATAGTGTTAAAACGATATGTTAACATGTCAACGAGGCATGTGAACTTCTTAATATACAGTGTTGTTGTTGTTCAAATTTGTATGACGTCATCAATAACGTAAGTTCCTCCTGTGTGCATATTGAACAAAGATGGCGGAAATGGTTCAATATGCACGCGGGAGGAACTTACGTTACTGATGACGTCATACAAATTTGAACAACAACAACACTGTCTATTAAGAAGTTCACATGCCTCGTTGACATGTTAACATATCGTTTTAACACTATAGCATGGCATGTAGACATTTTCAAATGATATTTTAACAATTTACCACTGTTGTTAAACAATATAACACGTTCTATTAAGAAGTTCACATGCTGAATGGACATGATAAGAAGCTATTTTAACAATTTAACATGTCATATAGACATCTTCAAATGATATTTTAACAATTTACCACTGTTGTCTAACAATATAACACGTTCTATTAAGAAGTTCAAATGGTTATTGGACATGATAAGAAGCTACTTTAACAATTTAACATGTCATACAGACATCTTCAAATGATATTTTAACAATTTATCACTGTTGTCTAACAATATAAAAAGTTCTGTTGAGAAGTTCACATGGTTATTGGACATAATAAGAAGCTATTTTAACAATTTAACATGTCATATAGACATCTTCAAATGATATTTTAACAATTTACCACTGTTGTATGACAGTATAACTCGTTCTGTTGAGAAGTTCAAATGGTTTTTGGACATGATAAGAAGCTATTTTAACAATTTAACATGGTATATAGACATGTTCACATGATATTTGGACAGTTTAACAGTGTGACTTGACATACAATAATGTTGCACTGAGAAGTTCACATGCCCTACCGATAATTTAAGACGTTGTTGTAACAATTTAACATGTCGTATAGACATGTTCAAATGATATTTAAACAATTTACCACTGCCGTTTAACAGTATAACGAGATGTGTTGAGGGGTTCGCATGCTCATTCGACATTGTAAGACGTTGTTTTAACAATTCAACAACGCATATAAACATATTCAAATGATAGTTTAACAATTCATCATTGTAGTTAAAGTCTAACATGATAATACGAAGCTTTGAGAAGTTAACACGTTCTTCTAACATTATCAAGCGTTTTTCAACAATTTAACATATAACGTAGACATATACAAATGGTGATTTGACAATTTATCGATGTGGTTTAACAGTATAACACGATGGCTTGAGATATTATTGTATTCTTTTAACAATTTAAGACGTTGTTTTAACAATATAACAGGGCAAGTTGACATATTCAGAGGATAGTTTGACAAGTCAACAATGTGGTTTGACATATTAACACATTGTACTAAGAGGTTCACATGTCCTATCGACAAGTCAACATGACAAGCGTCAACAAAAGACAGCTATGGCGTTCCATAGAACTCCGTTTATAAACGTTCCCGATCGATGAATAAAGGTGTGCTTAGTTTTCTAAAGTTATACTCGTGTGCAAGCGTGTGCTGAAACGCTGATGGTAACGGTGAATTAAGCCGAACGTTTATCTAACGGAGGCAAACGAGGCCAACGAGTATCCTACGCAGTGGAAACGCAGGGCTAGCGTAAGCGAACTTTCCCCTGTATAGCTGTAAGCTTGTCCAACGTTGGTCATCGGGCCTCAGACGCAAGGAACGCAAAAGTAACGCAGGAGGTTGGCTCAGGAGAACTTTCCACAATGTCCCCATAACTTTTGTTTACGTTGGTGTTTTTGTATGCGTTACTGAACGCTGGATTACGTTGTAAGAAGTTTGCCTATAATAAACATTCAGGCTTAACATCTTAGGTGCTAAATATTTGATAAAACCTTTTCCACAAAGAGGGGTCTGATATGCTAATACACAATACACAGTTATATTTGTGCGCGTTACGATATTTGGTAAGCGTATACCCGTACAATATACCCGTGTTTGTGTGGTCAGTGGCCTTACATTGCTCTTCTGATAATGGTAGATGTACTACATTTTGTGTTTTACACTAAACACGTTCTGGCTATTGTGTTTAAACGTACAAATGACGTAGCACACCTTTACCAGTCTCACTTCAAAATACCAACAACAAGTTCAAGTACAAACTTGAATTGTGTTTATATTTTTGCTAACATACCGCATACTATCTCGTATCATAACACTATTCACATTACAAGTGTACTGCGTTTAACATACACGTAGAATGGATGTCTCCCGTTACTTAGGTCTAGTTATTCTGTTTAGAGAAATTAAAGGTAGTATCTGTTTTCTAAGAACACAAAGAATCATTGGTTTTATGCCTAAAATATCGTTTGAATACATATATGTATCAAATTTACAAAAACTATCATAAAATGTTGAAAATCAAATGTGGCTGCTAAAAATGATGCAAGTCGCTAGTTTCTATTTGATACACGAGGTTTATAAATTGAAATATTTGTCTTCCTTCACATAGTTTGTCTATTCTATCTTACTGTAGTACGAGCCCGTATTTACGCGGAAGTCTCGATGTTTTTCAGTTACTCCAAGACGCCTTCTACCAATGCTTTGCACGTGCGTTTGTTTCTTTAAGTGTGGGTAATACATTCTATTTTGATATTTCAGGCGATGATTTCATTATTTCTGAAGAAGAGTTAAGTTGGAAGGATGCATCAAAGCAATGTGAACTAGCCAAACCGGACTTAATATTTCAGGAAAACCAAGTAACGGTTAATACACATTTTGATGCAGATGTCTGGGTTGGTTATTATCAAGCAAACACTTCGTTTGAATATTTCGGTAAGGCATCAACGATGTGCTCAATCTTTGACAGAAAAGTAACGTTTATAGCATGTCTATCAATTTTCAATGTCGTTCTCATCTACCTAGTGTCGCACCTCTTTTCTTAGTAATCCTTTTAGGTGACTCAGTCGGTGATATTCCTTTGTCGCATAATGAATGAAGCGAAATCGAAATCACGGCAATATAACTGTATGTTCAATACGTCAGTAAGACCGTTTCTCGGGATTGCTTTCTTAAGTTCCTTAATGGTCTCCCAATGATATTCATTTTGTCCAGAGTCCATGCATCTTATGATAAGTAGCGTTGTTTCAAGTTAAATAGAATCATCAACATGTTTTATTATGTAACCGTATAGTACACAAGGTAATAGAGAGGTCGCGAAAGTCAACATGTAACGTGTACGTGTACGTCAATACTACTTTTGAGTATAACGTCATCCGGGTATGTGTAGTTTCTACAAGTTACCGACGTGTGACAGACGAAAATATATTGTGTACTTTGACACACAGGTATGCGTATGCACGGGAAACCCAATAATTCATCGTCAATGGTTTCATTGAGTTTATATAAACACTCATTATCGATTCACGAAGAATCCTGCTACACCTGTCAAATTATGTTACCTGCACGCGATGTCTTTCGCAAGCAGATTTTAATTGCAACGCGTACGTATACATGTACGGGTAGGTAGACGTACACGTAGTCGTACACGTTCGCATCGCAACCTCTCTATTGACATATATCATTTTTACGTGTGTGCCATTGCCTTATATCTCACAAAGGAAAATAAAATGCCTCAATACCCGATGGTATAGTAAGAAAGAATCAATTGTCATCTTAGATTGATAATCATAGAATTATATAAATAAGTATGTTTGAAACAGCTCAATTTTAAATAATCAGCAAAACAAAATCATTTATCATCATTATACATGTATGGATTTTTACGGGTAATCATGCCTTCAGGATGTACAAGAAAAGATTCAAACGAACCGAGGTTTAGCACAATGGAGGATCCAGGACAATGTATGTCAGCTTGCGATGCCGGGACGATAATTGGTATTTTCGATAATGAGGTATATACTTTAAATTATTAAACCATAATGTATTCTTTATTTAGACTATGTTTGTAATTGTTTTGAAGAAAACACACAACAATCTTTAGAAATACCATAGTATTATCATTGACAGTTATCTAGTTCGGTTTTACATGTACATTGTACACTAAATAATACAAATATAGACAATGACGAAGGCTTAATTGCACGTTTCGGTGCGTATTCTAGTAGTATTGCGTTGCCAATTACCAGACTGTCGTCAGAATAACAACTCCATTTCGTAGTGTGAGTGCATCACATATATGCTGGCCGAGCCGAATGCTTTAAACTGTTGTGTATTTATTCTTACAAATACTCCACGTTACACTAAAACGGAATGCATGCTGAGCCCTTGCGTGTGGCAAATTCCATTTATTTTCTAAACAATCAAATAGGATACAAGAATGGACCCTACTATTTGGATGCACTCAGAATGCACGTAGGTTTGCACATTACATATCTAGTAATTGTCTTTGGATTTTAGCGACCATCTGATAGCACGGTGGCTCATTCTTCCTTGTATTGCAATTGGGCTTATATACCCGGAATGTGCAAGAATAATTCAAGACCGATTAGAATCGCATTATAAGTGTACGAACGGACGTTCTACGTAGATGTGAGAATTTCGCTTCCGAATCAAAGAGGTTCGACCCGGGTGAAAAATCAACCATTTCTACACTATGTTATACCAAGGGGAATTACTTTATGACTGATCCTCAAATACCCTCCTCAAAATTATATCCAATATCTTAAACAGGTCGATTGCAATCATTTAATTTGTACTGCACAAGTCAAGGACATATAACATCATCAAACTTTTTCAAAATCCGTACACAATGTTGCCAGTGTCGTGCATGGAATGTTCGCAAAATGCGTAAAAACCGGTTTGATGACATACGTGCGCGTCGTCAGAAACTAGAAAACGGCATCTGACAAAGAAGAAAAATCCTTATTTACGCGTGATCTCAGGAAATAAGTACGACAATTTGATAGCAGAATCTTTTTGGCGGCAACTAATTACAGCCACCAAGTGAAATGTAAATATTAGAAATTGAAAAATAAATTCTCGTTTAAGGAGGTACGCGCACCTTTGATCTAACGATCGAATTTTCCTTGAAACATCTTAAAATGACAGAACAATTGTCTAGAACAACATTGAAATCATAAAAATGATCTGTCACCAGGCTCGTTTTTGACATACATGGCTTTCTAATGACCTACCATTGTATTTTGTTCATTTTATTTATTTCCTGCATTTAATATATATATGTTCTTGTAAGATTTTTACTATATGAAACCACTTTTAAGCAATGCATGAAATTTTATGTGTTCAATGGTCATTCCTATTGACATAAGTCACAATTCCGGCTGCCTGGTGAACAAATTCAGTATTTGAACATGATAAACAGTTACCCCACCCATTTGCATAAAAAGTGCAAAAAGTGTGATTTTCAAATGAACGTCAAAAAATATCTAACGATCGATTGGATATAAGTTGAGTACTCAATAGAAAACCAGTTTAGTCAAATAAAAAATAGGGGTCACCAGCCTTTTTTGGGAGCTATTCATCAAAAAGTACTCATTATGAATAAATTTGCATAAAATTAACCTAATTTGCATATTATAATGAAATAAAATTTTATTAAAAATGTTTCAAAATGTGGCTACCTTAAATAACTAAACCATGCACTACATATTATATATAAGCATATCAATTTGAACCATTGCAGGGACTTATTGTGAACCCATATTATTCACAAGTTTACCGTACCCCACCCACTTTTCATGCATGCAAATAATAAAAAGTTAAACAATTTCTATTTTGTGCAATAGTATTATGTTTATTGTCATTAATCATCATTCATATGCGATCATTGAAACTAAAATTCATGTTTGTTCTTAACTTATACGATTTTGAAATTTCGCGCATGCGCACAAGGCAGCTCGTACCTCCTTAACTCTGATTATCGTATGTAAATGCGGTTCGGAAACTAACGAGTGTCGTAGAGTAGCAGAAAATATTATTCTGCGTTGGACCGTCGCATTATTTTCCGGAGGTTATGTGTAAATAAAGAGTTATATTCTTTATTTTATGTTTTATCAATTTTTGTAGGCTCAGATGTGTGTCCTCAAAACGGGTTTAACGTATTTTGCGGACATTCAGTGCCCGAATTTGGCGACGCTGTGTACGGGTATTGATAAAAGTTGGGTTTTGGCCTGTTTAAGGCCATAGTTATAATATCAGTTTTCTCAGCCTGTCCGAATTGACAGACTGCCAAATCAAAATTCCCAAAACGCCCAATTACATTACATGCGCATACATGCGAAATAAAAGTAGTTCAACTCAGATCTCACTAACCCGCGTTCAAAAATGCAGAACATCACTATTTAACATGAGAGGGAGATAATTGCGTAGGAGTATAAATGCCTATTTCATCATTCATAGACTGGATAGATTATCTCCCTTATCACTACGTTTACATTTTGTGAGCTTCGCAAATTAGTATGATGAGTGTACATTATTATTCTTTTGTCAACGTTTAAACATGAAACACATATAAAGCAATTATTGCACATTATCCATTTAGCATTTTTTATACTTTAGCAAGAATTATCCTAAAAATACTTTATATTTGAGGTATTGCATTTTATGATACACTGTCGCTTCCTTAGCTCGATACCGGTGGCAAGAAAATATACGCATTTTTCAAGTTAAACATATAATTTAGGTGAAAATATTGTCTGCGAGGTCGTAAAATAATGTTGTCATTGTGTTCAAGTAAGACTTTTTACAAATTCTTATAATTTGGCTAAAATAGTCGCGATTTTTGTACCTAGTTGCTATGTACGCTTTATGCAGCCACCACCCTGATGTATATTCGGAATATCTCGCATGGTGTCGCTCAATTAATTCCGTAATCCCGGAAAACGGGTTTCTATTGATCCGTTTACATTTACTTCAGTTTAGTCAGTAAACTGCTTGTCAAGCGAATAAAGTTTAGCCCTTCAGCGCTTGCAGCGCTTTGATTTATGTATGGTATTATAGTGTCGTGAAGTGTGCAGTACAAATAAAATTATTGTATTCGGCTTGTTTAAAATATTGGACATAATGTTGAGTTGTGTATTTGTGGGCCAGTCATATAGTTATTCCCCTAACTAATGTAGAATTGTTTGCTTTTTATCCGGCTCTAATCCCTTTATCCCGAATGTGTGTGTATCTTTCGTTTCAATTTCATTCGGACGGGTTCCGACTCCCTTTTGCTGATTTGAGTTTCGTGTGGCTGGGAAATAGAAGTCCTTTTACTTGGTTTTTCAGTGTTTTTGTTTCCAAAAAAACTATTTAGAAGCAGCATCTACACTTAGTGGTGAATGCGATAAGAATTGCGAAGATCGACCTGGCATCGTATGTGGTGGACACAAGGGAAAAGATGATTATATTTCCCTATATAGATCTTTAGAAACGGGTAAGGACAAATATTAAGTAAACCTGTTGTATCATATACAAGACAACCTTTATTGTGTAATAATACTGGTATCCCAATGAACAAGCGTATTTTTCATAGTAATGAATAAATGTGTCATGTAAAGTACAATATGAACTAAATAGAAATCCAACGTCTATAGCATTTGACACGACACAAATAGTTGCCATCATGGAACAGAACTATAATACTCATTAAACACTAAAACGTTGAACAAATACAGTGCCATTAAAAGTACTTCTTGAGCAGTACAGCCGAGGTGATATCTAGCTATTAGCTCAGGTGGACACAGTGTACAGCAAATATGAGGATATATGCATTATTATCCCGTTTTGCTTCCAGCCAAAAGGATGTCGTTGATGCAAAGTAGACAACGGTTACTTTTCCAGTCATACTTGTCTTAACGACTGGTTCATAACAACAGTGCTACTACACGACACAATTTAGGTCTTTCAAAAGCATAGTGCTAAACTGTTAAAAATATCTCGTAACGGCTTATGCATCCATATCGTATCATTATTGAAACAACAATATATAGAGAGGATCTTACATGAGTGTCTTTCCATATTGAATTTATTAAACGAGTTAAATAAAATGATAAAAGCGAGGCTCTGTCAATGTATACTCCATTATGTTTCAATTTTTCAGCTTTTAAAGAATAATATTTTCAGAATATCTAAAATTCTGCAGATCTAAAATTACGCTTTTTCCGTGTTCCGTTCCGGGTTTTACGTGTGATTTTATTCGTCTGAATAGACGATATCAGTTAAATAACTTATTACACTATGCAAGTACTTGGTAAGCAAGAAGAAATGTCTATAATACTCAAAATTAACATCCGATGCCGTGTGTAGTCAGAGGTATCGTAAGTACATTTCGTACCTGATGTTATTCGTACCCACGGTTAACGGACGCTCAGTCATGTTTATTTACGGTTATATCTCTTATGTTCTTGTACATTGTACATCTGTTATTTAGAGGTTAATACACGACACAGCCGGACAGGGAGGCGAAAATCCGCCCGGGAAATGAATAATGACCCCGAGGGCTTCAGCCCGAGGGTGATGATTCATACCGGGCGGATTATCAACTTCCGGCCAGGCTCTGAAGTGTATTAAATTGTTTACAATTGTTCGATTTCAGAATATCTATGAAGAACAAATAACGTATTATATTGCTGATGTAGATATAATCTAAAGTTGTAACCAATAGTATGCGCTAAGAGTAAATAAAATTGGCAAAGAAATATTGCATATGAGCAACGTAACGTCATTTTGGCTCCAACGTTACGTCATGTTAACATGGATAACGTAACGTGCGCCCGTTCAGCCGGTCCGAATATGAATATGCGATTGCGGACCGAGCGGATAGGCGATAATCAATCACGTGATGGTCATAATCAGCCACAAATAGGCTCTTTTCTGTTACTATATATAGTAACAAGTGTATTAATGTGTTATTATATATGCCCGAGATGCCCAATAATTGGAAATTGAATTTATTATATTCTAAAAACTTATTCTGTTCTTTTACTTTTTTGACTGCATATGAATACATAAATAAAGTGACTCGCCCTTCATTTACCTCATGTGCATATTTATTACACTAGTGTAATATCATTTTTATGTAACACTCCCGCAACGTAGTTTATGTGATAAAAGAACCTAAAACGTGTCCTTAATAAAGTGGGTGTGGACATATACTAAATGTCCGTCCCACAATCGTTTTAAGACGGACATAATTATCTCCCTTTCGCAAAAAAAACCTGATTATACTGTGGATACATAGCTACCAGAAATTAATCCCAACGTATAAAGAGGATAATGAACGTCATTCAGAGGGTCAGTCTGCTGACATAGTGCAAGACTCTGTAGCTGTGCTAACTTTCATTTGTTCCTTGTCCAATTTGATTTTGTCGTTGTTCAATAATACAGAAAGGGGTGTGCCTTACGATTTTGATGATAAACCATGGAATATGGAATATATCTTGATATATGGTCAGTCAACTTTCAACTTCATGGGAATAGTTTTCAAAAACATACTTAAGTGCAAGTTCTTACATGCCATATCATGAAGATACGTTGAAACGTCGATGATCCGTTTTGTTACCAACATCCTAGAAACTGGTTCTTCGGTCCCGGCAATAATCCATATGGTCAATACTGTAAAGCAGTAGATGTCTAGATCTAGGTCGAATACTCGAACTGAATTGACGGTCCCCCAACTATGTAGATAAGTGCACCATACAAATGTTCGGCCCTTCATTTGACATTTCGACACCTTCTTGTAAGGCTCAAGTAGTCGTCGAAATGTCGTAATAGATACAGAACAATCGTTTGTAAGAACTATACACTACAGAACTATTTTTTTGTTAAGTTAAAGACAGCCTTCGAAGAATGACTCATTTTAGTCCATATGCCATTTTATAGTTTGTAGATCTTGTCAGTGACTTCAAACACTTCGCACTTTATCACATTCAGTTAAATGCAGATCACGTGTATGTTATCATACACCTATTACGGAAAACAATAAAGCCGTTATCACTTGGCCCAAAACTATTACATAATAACGTTTAAGATATAGATGTACTATATATATTATATCATGACTTTACTTAAAAACGTTCTTATATTGTTTATATATACAGATACTCCTTTCATTGGTGGCACAGGGAATTGCATGTATTATGACCATACTGGATTTGACTGGGGCGTTTGTGGTTTAGAGTATGGGTTTATTTGTGAAAAAGGTACTTTACAAATGTTTTATATAATTCGCAACTTAGCTGTCAATATCAAAATAACACAGAATGCATAAAGTCTATCTTAAATTATAAAGCGCCTTCGTGTTAAACGGTTAAAATGAAATAATTATTTAATAAATATATAGTCCGATTTCAATAATTATTTTTACTTAAGTGTTAGCCAATGGTACGAAATGGGACATAATAGATTTCAACAAAAATTTGCGAATGGGCAATATATACCTTTAAGTTGAATTTTCAATGAGCCTTAAGTAATATTCACCTGTGCTTCGTTTGGTTGTCGTTAACTGTTATATAACATTCTTCAGACAAATACGTATCAAGCTTATCACTGACAATGATGTATTCAACATAATACCAAATTAAGCATATAGGTGATTGATCATCTCTAATTTTGTAAGATACATGAACGCCGTTTGTGATACGTTTTACTTCCAGTGCTGAGAGACGTTTGTTATGCATGTATGATGATTACAAATGCTAATATTGTATACTTATTATGTAAAAAAGATTCTGATTGGCTTAGACGGCCTGCACGAGAGGTGTACGAGGGTCATTCAAAAAATACGTAGACACATCAATGTATTAGTTTATTTTGCACGAAAAGTAATCAAATTATTAGTATGCTGTAGCTGCATCTTTATTCATCTAAATGCCAAAGTTTCGTTAAAATCGGCTAGACCGTTAAGCGAGGAACATGTTCTATAGGTTGTATCCATGGCGACTACGAGGCAAGTCCCGACGTCGTTGTTGACGTCATCAAATTTGGTTAATTCACCACTTTTCTAAATGCTCCGCATAATACACTAAATATAACTTTGACACTAACCCCATTCTGTATAATCATCTATGTACCATGCCCGAATAAACTGAACAAAAAGGATGGTATCCGACCAACTCACCCCCTACCAACTCACCCCATACCAACTCATCCTGGATTTGAACAACTCGCCCGATGTCAATTTCGAAATGTCCAACTCACCCCCCCCCCCCCATCAAATTTATATGTAGAATATTATATTTATTTTTAAACTTAGTGTTAATTCATGATTATAAAGTGTATTTATACACAAATAAATTAACAGATCTCTGCTTTCTCGAATACTTGCGAGTTTGTTAGTTATTTACCTTCGTTATTTTCAAAACTTGATCGTTCGGAAACTATGATTTTCTATGCAGTTATCTAATTTTCCAATGTTTTTTAACAAGGTATTTGACTATTGACAATTGATATAATAGATCTTATTATAGTCCTAATTTTTTCGATCATAATGTTTTTTGACAAATTGTTTTATTTTTTTCCTTTGTTTTTCGCTTTTTTCACTGTCATTACAGCGTTTTCAAAATGGCCACTGTTTGAAAATACTGTTAATTTTACAAAAAAAACGCCTCCAGTATCACATAATTGAACATATTAATAATTTCATAATAAACTATTACCAATTCAAAGTGATTTTTTCCAACAAATCTATTAAATTTAATAAAAATATCTTTAGGGGGGTGAGTTGGTATGTTATTTTTTTAAGGGGGGATGAGTTGGTCATTGCGTAGGGCGAGTTATCCAAATCCAGGGTGAGTTGGTCAGGGGGTGAGTTGGTAGGGGGTGAGTTGACTGTAAATCAAAAGGATGAATTAGAATCCTTAATTCCATCTGTTATTGCCAGTCTTCACACCACATACTGAGGATATACCGTAGGAAACGCCCAGACGTTTATAAAGGCCGGAATGGCAATGAATAGACCATGTTTGAGTTGATTAAGTCAAGAATTATCCATTACCAGAGATGTTGATTTAACACGATCTTTCCACTATTTGTTTTGATGAAATAACCTATTTATCAAGATGATTCAAGGCAGTATTTTGGTTTATCCAAGCGCCAAACCCAATTTTATCATTAATTGCGTTGCCCCGTGGTTTCACTGACGTCTCGTTTTTGTACTGCCAGTAAAATAGTGGCTTGGTATGATAACCAAGATCTCCTTAACGGTTTTGAATACGACTTCATAATTTGAAACGTATAACTGCATAGTATTAAAGTATACACACAGAAAGTATTGACATGATTCCCCCCTGTGAACGGTAATTGATAGCACAAATGTATCAACACAAATTTTCGACAGGAAAAATCGACGGGTTGCCCCGTATGCTCAATCTTTCGTTGCTATAACTACCCTATTTTAGAATATAACATATATATTTCTTTATTTCCATATGGATTTAATTTGTTAATGACAGGACATTATATCTACCAAATTTGATGAAAATCTGATGATAGATAGTTAAACAACCAATGGTGTCTGTGTATTTTTTGAATGGCCCTCGTATAAACTTTAATAATTCCAAAGTGCCGTTTACACATCAGTGAACGTACGTTTTCACTAATCGGGACCCTCGGACATTACTGACGTAAACGTTACAGACGAAGGTGTGTTGAATAAGTCAAACTGCAAAGGCCCATCACAGCTGTACAAACTGTTATAGCTTAATTTTGACATAGAATATTACGTACATGTATGTTCATCCCCTGATTTAGTGTTTACGTAAGGAACAAAGCATCTAAACACGTTTTGCTTAGCTAACGTTATTCACCAAACGTCACGTTATAGTGACGTCACGTTTACGACGTCAATATACACCTCCCGAAACCGAGGCTGGGTGGATATAACTTTTTATGACGTGACGTCATTTCCTGCGCTATAGCGTTCCAAACAACGTAACGTTATTTCCTGTATTATTTGGCCTACAGCTGCTCATACCTATTTATACGGTTTAACCAAGCCATTAATGATAATGCCGTTAATAAATACGTGAATACTCTCTCATACATATACGTAAGAAGAGCATTGTTAGCTAAAGCATTTGAAGAATCGTCTTTTGTTTCTTTTACATACACTTTCCTAAAAAGAGACTGAAGTTGATATGATTTAAAAAGAGTCAATAGGTTTTATTTCTTTGACTTTTAACATGGTATACAATATAACAGTTGTCGACCTATGTTTCGATGAATATGATGTCATCGGTCAATATCACTTTTTTCAGGTCAACAAAACATCATAATCACCTCAAAATAAGTCAATAACAGTATAATATCATTTCCATTTCAATTGGTAATATTGTATTTACACTAAATCTTTTTTTGGCAGGCAGTAGTGCTTGGATTGTGAAAAACAAACACAACGATTATAGCTGGAAAAATTGGAAGGATGCAACAGTCAATTGTTTTAAGAATGACACTAGGCCATCTACGTACAATAAAACAGTGTCTCTACAAACAGAAATGACATCGACACAATTATGGACCGGGATTGTAAAAAGTCAGGTGATTTACAAAGGTAAGATATTTTCCCATTTCTATCCATTAATAAACTGAGTGAAAGTGTTGAATATGATATTTAAATTAAAAAAAGTTTTTTGTGATTGTAATTTTGAATTGAATAAGGCATTTATGCAGATTTTTAGTTCCTACTGTGACTAAATCTGAATTGATTTCGATTTAACTTCACACGAGTGGTACTGGAAATGTTAAAAGTTGTTGATTATCTATAGATAATAGTAAACATAATGGAAATTACATAGCCCTAACACCATACCCCGACGTTAAACGCACTAAAGGAATGACCAGAAGTTGTTCCTCTGTAAAAGTAAAAGCGTATAGCTCCAGCCCATGCTGAATTTGTATTAATGAAGTTACAGTAAACATAAACCAAAATTAGGCATTCTTCAACAGACATGACAGAAATTACCTGTAGCGGAGACACTGTGGGTAACCCACGTGACCAGATGCTAATTAAAGTTCGGAGCCGATTTTGTCAACAAACCGCCTCGATTCAGTGAACATTGTTGCTTGTAACTTTCTTAATAATTGACCAATCTGGATGAAATATAGACGAGCGCCGTCTCCTTTCAAAAGCAAATCATCAATGCTCTTACCTAAGGGACAAAATTGTGTACTTTTTGTTATTTGGGCAACGGCGCATTTCGTAAACCGCAATATGCTATGCTACGGTTCGGAGCAATTCACTAAAACATGTCCTTAACAAATTTCAGCTTCATTAAAAGTTACAATTTAATAGCGATTATGTGTGTCGCAAAATTTAAGACCGACAAGCAAAATATTTCTGATAAATATGAGCAACAGGCAAAATGAGACGACATAAACAAAAATGCTACAGTTCGGAGCTGAAATGAAAATGCTACAGTCCGGATCTTTTTTCAGAAAATGCTACGGTTCGGAGCTAAGTTTCAAAGTATACCATATGTAGGAAAAGAAGCAGGGCTCTATGCAGTCTGACAAGTGTCACATGCTATATAGCGTATAATATGCTATTATATCAATGTATGGGAATGAATGAGAAGGAATATAACATGACAGCCGAACACATTTTAACAAAACCACGTACACATAACGACACAATGAAATAAAATTAATAGAACAACTAAACCCTGCGTCAACTCGTGATCAATACAGCTAGCTATAAGCAAAACACTATGATTTGGACATAACGTTTTCTAACGTCTCTGATCCAGAGACGACTATTTAACCATCGTTTTGCACAAAAGTGACCAGTGCCAACACAAAGGGGCCGATATGCATATACACCATGATGTACATGTTAAAGGTTATAAATATTTTCAGAAACATTGAATTGATTATTACTATATTTGAAATACTTAAAATTATATTTTACCAAGACAACGAGCACTGTTCTTTGTAAACAGGCTGTGTGTGACCAATAGTCTCACACGTTAATTTTTGTGAATCATGTGACGTGAAATATGTACATACATATATGCTCCACCAAAAATATACTGAGTGCATCTAGAAACGCAACACGGAGTCTACTAACAACTTTAACCTCAAATCCTCATTTTTTCAGAATGGTCGTTCTAAGTGAATATGCAAAATATCAATTAATAATGGATTGATTACTTTCCCATGACGACCAACATGTTGTCTAGCAATGTCGGAAGCGGTTGTGAACCTGTTTCGGATGATGTTCATGCGGGGTTACTGATCCTGTCGGGCAGTTTTTAAACGTGGAAGGCCTGAACAAAGATGGTCGCGAAAGGTTACAGTGTGCTAGTAGCGTGACTCAAGACGCAACGTTGCCAAACCATGACAATTAAGGACATTGTCTATAGTTATTTTTCTTCCAGTTTTTTTTAAACTCACTTTATTTTATGGGAAATTTTATTCTGAAAACAGTTAGCCAAAGAAAAACAGGGGTTTCCGATTTCGTTTTCTCAGAAAATGAGATTTTGCAACATCACTTTTCTATAAAGATGACAAAAATCATGAATTTTCAAACATTTTTATTTTTTTTAAAACATCACTATTTTTCTTTAGAATTGTCCAAGATTTTTTTTTATTTTTGCAAACGATGTTGATGAAAGTGTGCCTCATCAGAATATTAAGAAAAAAACATAGATCACCGTGCTTATTTTTGTGCTATTTAACCAGAAGTGTCTCCCTTTTTAAAGAAATTGCATGAAAACGACCCAAAATAGTACTCTAGAGGCCAATAAAAAAATCTGGTCCAAGATTTTTTTTATTTTTCCAAATGATGTTGATGAAGTGTACTCTATTACAATATAAAAAAAAACATAGGTCACCGTGCTTCTTTGTACAATCATCCCAATGGTGTGAATATGCACATGTTTGAACAATAAAAGAAAAAACGGGAATAAAGACGTTGCGTTTTTAAGGTACTGATCATAGTTCAAACTCCAAGAAACGCGTTGTTTGTAAGCCTCTACATTTGTCACCACATGACAAAATGGTGCGGAAGATGCCTACACGAATTCATTTTATAAGGGGTCTCCGGCATCGACATGTGTGTGTTACAGTACCGTCAGCGTGAAGGATCCGCGTGAAACCGTTTGAAGCGTTAAACGTGAAGCTGCTCTGCGCATGCGCACCGTGTAATTGTGTATTGGGGTAAACGAGATTATGTTTGTGTTCCACGAACCTGTTAAAATATTGAATGTTCATACTTGGTCGATGGTCTTAATAGTATTGATATTCAAAAAGGCATATTATAACGCCTAGTCTTAGCTCTGAGCCGTAGCATTTTCTGAAAATAGCTCCGAACCGTAGCATTTTCTGAAAAAAGATCCGGACTGTAGCATTTTCATTTCAGCTCCGAACTGTAGCATTTTTGTTTATGTCGTCTCATTTTGCCTGTTGCTCATAATTATCAGAAAAATTTTGCTAATCGGTCTTAAATTTTGCGACCCACATTATCGCTATTAAATTGTAACTTTTAATGAAGCTGAAATTTATTAAGGACATGTTTTAGTGAATTGCTCCGAACCGTAGCATAGCATATTGCGGTTTACGAAATGCGCCGTTGCCCAAATAACAATAAAACCACAATTTTGTCACTTAGATAAGGGCTTTGATGATTTGCTTTTGAAAGGAGACGGCGCTCGTCTATATTTCATCCAGATCGGTCAATTATTAAGAAAATTACAAGCAAAAATGTTACCTGAATCGAGGCGGTTTGTTAACAAAATCGGCTCCGAACTTTAATTAGCATCTGGTCACGTGGGCTCCCCACAGTGGGAGAGTGTTCATTTGTGTTAAACATTTGACCATACTGATCCATTCGTTAGCATGATGGAACCAGTCCATGAGCAGGCTTTGTTCTACGAAATAATTAAATCATGCACTTTTTAATAACAGTTCATCTTCATCTCATCATGTACACGTAGGCTTTCAACCAAAAAAAACAACAGTAACATCTCACGAGTGTACATGTAATGGGAAAAACATATACTAAAATTGCACTTCAATTTTTCTCTAATTATGCCCCCCATCTTTGATGAGGGAGTATATTGCTTTGCTCATGTCGGTCTGTCGGTCGGTCTGTCGGTCGTATAAAATGGTTTCCGTTCAATTACTCAAGAACGCTTTGACCTAGGATCTTCACATTACATGGAGGTTGGCCAGCAACAGTAGATGACCCCTATTGATTTTGAGGTCAGTAGGTCTAAGGTCAAGGTCACTGCGCTTTCACCATTTCTGACTATTGTGCTGTCATGGGAGCATACGTGTTTTACAAACATCTCTTGTTTAGATTGAGTACGAAACGTTTAGAGGTTGAAACTATTCGTATATTGTTCTATGCATGGGTTTGACAACAGGTAACTGTATCATTGAAAAAGTTTAAAAAAGGAAAATCATGTTTTTAAAACATTTGTACGTCTAATATAATGGCACAATTGTCGGGAAACTGACCAGACAAACACTGAGCATTTTGTTTTTTTATAATTTCGGCCAATCAGTTTGTTTATACACTAGTCTAGGAGCTGGTGACCAGAATTTCAATTTTCATTTACCCCATCTGGTAGAAAAAGTCTGTTTGGTATTTTTAAATAATATAGACATTCAGGCTTTGGAAAAAGGTGGATGCCAGATCTGAAAGTGGTGCAGATTTTTTAACAGGGGCAACAACTCTTGCTTCGGAACAACTTTACGAAAACACCCGATGTCCTATGTTCTGGTTTTAAATTTTTGTTTATGTATGTATTGCAACATAATAACATGGTTATTGTTCATTTGATAATGTGCATCAAAAAGACATAAAACATGGACCAGTTTGAGTTCAAGGTCAAGGTCAATTCAAGGTCAAAGTCTGAAAAATAGCTAAAAATGAATATTTGCTCTCTATCTTTCTTAGTATAGCATGTTTTTTTAATTGAATTATGTTATAAAAATATTGGTTGTGTTTGTTAGTACATATTCTCTCATTATAAGCCATTTGTTTGATTAAAAATATAAAACTATTGTCATAACAGCCATTTTATGCATTTGCATGTTGGCCGAGATGGCATTCTTACGAAGGCCCCTAGCATTCTATGATCTAATGTGATTTGTTTGTTTAAGTATTTAGTGTCTCATATTTACATGGATATTATTCATATGATTATATACATCAAATGAACGTACACCTTAGACAAATTTGAGGTCAAGGTCAAGGCCATTTCAAGGTCAAAGTGAACAAAATAGCTGAAAAAAGTAAAATTGATATTTCCTCTCAATTTTTCTTAATATAGCATATATTTTTAATTCAATTTGGTTATGAAAATGATAGTTGTGTTTTTTAGTACATATGCTCTGATGAAAAGCCATTTGTTTAATTAAAAAAGAATCATTTTTGAGAAAAAAGCATCCATTTTGCTTGCCAACATGGCATTCGTACGAAAATCCCTGTAATATTATTTCTAATATGATTAGCTTGTTCGTATCCAGTGTCTCAAATTGGTATGGATAATGTTAATTTGATAACATAAATCGAATTTATACACCTACAGCCAATTTGAGGTCAGGGTCAAGGTCATATCAAGGTCAATGTGAGAAAATAGCTATAAATGAAATTTTCCCCTATTTTTCTTATTTTGACATATGTTTTGAATTTTGTTTGATTATTAAAGTGATAAATGTGTTGGTTAGAACATATACTCCTCTCATTATAAGTTATTTGTTAGAAATGTTATTAAAAAAGCTATTGCTATGTATCAGGGTGTTGGCAGGGACGGCTGCTTTCGTAATATTAATCGTTTTTATTCAAAATTGACATGCATTTATAATGATAAATAATTGTATAGATATTAGCGACTATATCATATGTAGAATAGTCCCTTAAAGTATTGACATGTTCAATGTCATCTAAGGTCAACAGTACATTTATGTATGTGCAATTTTGATTTGTCTCACTTTGTATGAAAAAAGATTATATTAAGTCAGACAGGGAAGGCAGCACTCAACTTAACCAGCCGAGCACAGAAAACATTAAAAACACACAATTGGCTTTACATAAACCTGACTAAACGACCATTTGATGAAGTTCACGAATGTATATACAACGTATACATGTTAAAACAACAAATTGTCTGTTTTCGTAACAGCCGTTGATCGTTTATATACACCATTGCCTCAGAGGGGTAATTTTGTTTTTAGGGGTCTCATACGTGATGATGCAAACTACACGTATCAATAAAAGGATTCCTTTACCCTTGAGAAACCCATCACCATCTACTAATCGTAGCTCTCTAGAAAACGGTTGCCATTAATAACATTCACACAGACCCCGGGCGTACTCACCACCACATAATACAGCAATCCCTTTGCACAATGGTATATTCATCGTTGCAATATGCAGACATATCAAGCATTATGTGGTTTGCACCACAACATAATTCAGCTACCCATGCCATACAGGGTATCACTGGTAAGTATGGAAGTCATATGCCTCATGAGGTAAACGTCAATGTCAAGTACATCTCAGACCCTGTGCGGTACAAATCTCTGCCAGGTACCGACATCCCAATGCATATGTGGTACACATCACTGCAGGGTACAGGTATCAACGACGCTATGTTGTACGCTTCACTGCACCATACAGGCATCACAGGTTCTATGTGGCATGCATCCTTACAAGGTACGGGCATCAGAAGCCCTATGTGGGTACACATCACTGCAAAGTACAGGTATCCTATACCAAAGAAGGTATTTACCGCATGAGAATATAATATTCACAGACCCTATATGTAAAATACAACATATCACTGTAATGTAAAGGCACCGAAGGCTAAATAAGATACTCATTAAACACAAGAAAGTATGCCATAAGGTACTCACCACCATATAATTCAGTCATCTAATGCCGGGCACTTAACCATCATTGAATCCAGCTATTACATGCTCAATGGATACACACCACATTTAACATCAATTTTGCAGTGATTGCATCCCAGTCCATGTTTGGTAACCAACATCATAGAGTACAGCCATCCATGGCCCTATGATGAACTCACCGCCACGCTGAGCAGTCATATTTACTACACCACGATTTTGTGTTACTCCTCACAAGTACAGATCATCCAGGTCCTTTGGAATATACTCGTACAATCCAGTTCCTAACCACTACTAACCACTGCAATGTACAAACGATGTCCCAGACGCTATGTTTATTCGATGCAACGGAATATAGTCATCCCAGAATAAGTAATACCAAAGTTGAGTATAAGCATCTCAGGCTTTATGGGGTATTCACCACGACATAGTATTCTAAAAGCCATCTAACATCGTACGTGGGGCACACATCACCACATAATTATGCCATCCCTGGTCCAAGTTCAGCTATCCAAGACCATCATATGTACCACAACTTTCACAAGGTACAGATACTCAAGGCCCTGCGCGATAGATACCGCAACCATGTAGGGCCATACCAGGCCGTAAGGGGTTTCCAACTCGGGGTAGAGTCAATTACATGTCATGTTTGGTACTCACAATTTGCAAGTACAGATATTCAAAGTCATGTCGGGTACTAAAAATGGACTGGTATTGCCTTTCATCGCCAGGCATAGATCCTAATATTGTTTGATACTGTGTTAAAGTTAACATAGCCTGGTATATGCAGGGTGTCAAAAGGTACGTTAACAGTTCCCATGCCTATTTTTCAAATTCCTACGTTCTCCTTTCACAATGAAATCTTTACTATCACTGGTACAGTCATTCTGAATTTTACGTACCACCACGTAGTTCAGCTATGGAATGTCAAATGTGAAATGGAATACCCACCACCAATTAGCACAGTAATATCTGGTCTTAGTGGAGATGCATCACTGCAAAGTACAGGCACTTATGTTCTATGAGGGTATGCACAATCACTGGGTAGAGCTATCCAATGTCCTAATGGGTGTTCACTACTCACCAACCAGTACAGCCAAATATGATATATTCTAAGGGTTACTTATCGCCACTAAATGGAAATATCCCATACCCTATGAGATGCTCACCACCATCGAGTACAGTCAGCCATAGCCCCCATCGTATACACACCACCATCTAGTACCGACAAATCCATACCAGGCCTTAAGGGCTTCTCGCCACCACAGAGTACATACATCCTGGTCCCTATAGGGTGACTGATATCTCTTGTCACAGCCATTCATAATTCCTGGTACAAAGACCATTACTTTGACCCCCTGACCTCATAATCAATGGAATTCAACTACTGACGGTGACCACACATTCTATTAAGTTTGAAGATCCTAGTTCCAGAGTATCAAGGGTGAGGATTGTACTACTAAGCATTGGTAGGGTATTACTCGGAAACCATGTGATCTACCGATAAACCGACACATAGATCGACCGACTTTGATTAGTTAGTTTGTCCTTGAAATGTCATTGACCTTGACCTCGAAGTGGTCAGCAATTTATTTCCACTTAGAGAAAGACATTGAGTTAACAATGTTCATACAACTATTCGATAATACTGAAATAAATTAAACTCATATTAGTCCAGTCATTCTAAAGTAAAAATAGGCTTAACCTCAAACAAATTGCAAAAGAAACGAATTTGACTGTTTTGGCATCAGAAAACATTGACAAATAACATATCAAAAGTCTAGAAAAAACTAGGACGGGGAAGTTTCCGAAAAATTAACATATCTAAGGTCACTATTGGAAACACTAAAGCTGCTTTTATGACAGTGTTAATTTTCATTTCCATGTAACCTAAGTGCACATATCCATAAAGTACATAGTAAAGTAATCGGAATATGAACAATATTACAAACAGATGAAAATAACGTGGCATAGATAACAAATAAAACCATTTTTGATTTAATATAGATGCTTAAAAAAGAGTACAAGTGGGTGGGGTAATGGAGTGTGACAATCTCAGAAACAAGTTCCGGTGTAACCTCTAGATCAACAAGGTATACTGTATACCGAAATAAATTGTTATATGTGAAAGTTCTGACATTGCAAGCATAAATTGGAAAAGTGATGTGGTCTGTGAAATTCAAGATGGCGTCCAAGATGGCCGTCTTTTTTAGCATTACCAGTTAAAATTGAAATAGATACATGAAAATAGCAGGAATATACATGACAAAATTCATTGAAATTAATGTCCTTAAATGATGTACATGTATTTAAGAAACCACAAACATCGTTAAACAAATATTTTAGATACATTATTTATATTAAAAATCTTCAAAAAGCAATGTCAGTCAATGTAATTTGCAGGTAAAACATACGAAAAACAGGTACAGAGGCAATTTCACCTTTCTAATCTCTTATGTCTTTGGTTATGATTTATAATGTTGATTAATACATATCTAAAATACATTTTTATGAATAAATGGTATAATATGTTAAATAAAAAAACACTACTTTAATTGGAACACAGTGCATCAGTGCAATCTGAGGTGTAATAAGTGGTTTTATTACCCCACCCACCAATTTCACACAATGAATGTGTAATCGAGTATCTGTGAAGTTTCACACACTAACTTCGTCGTGCATGAAGTTTATTAAATCATAAAGGTAAATTGGTACACAAACAAAACTTTTATGCCGGAGATTACTCCGAGAAATCCAAGATGGCGTTCAATATGGACGTCGTTGTGTAGGAAAAGTCATTAATGTGGCTATATAGATGATACAGGTAAATGTATAATACTTCCAACTTTGTATCCTAAATTAGTATCGGTTCTTGACAACCCGGCGTGTTCTATCAAATATTTCTGTGAATCACTGGTTGTAAATGGTATCTCTACTTCATTAAACCCTCCGCACAACGAGTTGTAAGGGGGTATACTGGATTCAGCTTGTCTGTCTGTCGGTCGGTCTGTCTGTCTGTCCGTAGACGCATTCTTGTGTATATATTATAGTGAATAGTTCTGATGTGCATAAAGAAAAGAATTACCTGCAATGATTTTTGCCACGCGGGGGTATATTAGTCTGTCGAATGGAGACAGTTCTAGTTATCCTTGGATACAGTGCGACTTGAAACTACTTCATATGTATGTAAGAATCCGAGATCAAACTAGCAATAAGGTATAAATAAAAGCTGGCTGGTAATCATAGAATATATCGCACATCCATTGCATGTACAGGCCTGTGTATACGGGTCCATTACATGGACATGCCTGGGTATGTGATCAGGTACTTGGTCGGTGGTCCATTTGGCTTTGTTATGGACATTGTTGTTAGGTGTGTTGCCTTTTAGGCACAGTTTGCGAGATGTTAGACGGGCTTTCCATGTTAACCAGAATTGGTTCAGGATTACAGAGCTCGATGTTTCGCTTAATTTTCGCCAGCATAGTAATACTAGTTTCATAAATGCAAGGCTCAATACTAGATCGCCTGTGTTTATACTTGTCGGAAAACTTGTTAACATCTAGGAGTTCAATGCCCGACCTTAGGCCTGCGTTCAATGCTTGCTATAACATGTCCATAGTAGGTACACGCTCGACATTAGATCTAAACCCAATGCTGACTGGAGAAGGTTCAGTTAGACATTCTTACTAGTGTATGTCTACAATGCAACACTCGACCTTAGATCTGCATTGAATGCTGCAGGAGTAGGTCCAATTAAACATAAGTTCAATGCTTACTAGATTATGTCAACAGTACAATGTTCGACACTAAACATACAGGACAAGGTTCAGTTAGACTTGCGTTCAATGCTTACAAGAGAACGTCAAGAGTGCAGGAACCGATTTTAGACCAAATTGGAATAGGTTCAGTTAGACTATACGTTCTATGCTTGCTAGAGTAGGTTCAAGTAGACCTTTCATTAAATGCTTGCTTTGGTTTGTTAAGAGTACCGGACTCCTAATGCATACCTTAAATACTTGCTGTAATACAAATGTAGGGCCAGTTCAGATCTACGTTCAAGACTTGTTAAAATGGGTCCATTTACACTATCGTTCAACGCTATCTATAGTATGTCCTCAGTGCAACGATCGACCTAAGACCTGCGTTCAATGCTTGCTAGAGTTGGTCTACAGTGCATAGAAGGCTAGATCTAAAACTTAAGATCAATGCATACTTGTAAGATTTGGTTAAGTGAGACCTACGTTTTGAGTTTGTTTGAATAGGCCAAGAGTATGTGCAGCCCTAAATCTAGACATGTGTACAAAGCTAGGTTAACGTAAGTATGTAGACTCTACATGTGTATGATATCACTAATTTAATTCGTCAAAGACACAAACAATATCAATAGAAACATACACAAACTGTATTGTTACCCGTAAGGGCGATTAAGACAATGTCCATAATGCGCTTCCGTAGAGAGGAATTGTATGCATAATCTCAACGTCAAAATAACGCCGATTTATTTTCATAAACCATCGTAAAATATTTGACTTTTGTATATAACATGATTATTACAGTTCCTATTTTTAAATAATCAACTGAAATGGTTGATGTGTACGTGTTATTTAAGTAACATATTCACGGAAATATGACGAGATTATGCCTTCGTAATGACATAGTTCATTGCACGCGCTAAGTTGATATGACGTCACTATGGCGAGTTATATTTGCCATGTCGTAGTTCGAAAAAATGAACAAGTTTAAGGTTAAAATTCATCGTTTTCCCCACCTTAGATTTTCTAGACTTTTTGTATGATTATAAGCATACATTTATCTACATGATTATCGAAAAAATAATTATTTTGCAATTAGTTTGAGGTTAAATCGTAGAATGACTGGACTATATCTGAATACTAGTATTATTGGTGGCAGCTAGCAATTTAAGAACCCCATCTCGACAAGCATGCATTTGCGTAAAATGGCAGTTTTACCAATTATTAGTATTTGTTATTAAACAAATCACTTACAATGAGAAAATATGTGCTAACCACTACATCTATCACTTTCATAACCAAAATTGAATTCAAAACATACGAGAGAATAAGGAAAATAGAGAGGAAATATCTAGTTTTACTTTTTTAGCTATCATTTCACATTGACCTTGAAATGACCTTGACCCAAAATTGGTTATGTCTATTTGGTGTATATAATCAACCTAATAATATTCATACAAATAGGAGACACTTCATACGTTAACAAACTAATCACGTTAGATCATATTATGCCATGGGGTTTTCGTATGAATGCCAACGCGCCAAGCATAAAATGCCTGTTTATTTAAAAAAATGATACATTTTAAATTAAACAAATGGCTTATCATGAGGGAATATGTACTAACCAACACAGCTATCATTTTCATTACCAAAACGAATTTGAAATATATGCTATATTAAGAAAAATTGAGAGGAAATATCATTTTTTACTTTTTTCAACTATTTTATTCAATTTGACCTTGAAACGACCTTTACCTCACATTTTTCTTAGGTGCATGTCCATTTGATCTATATAATCATATGAATAATATCCATAAAATACTACACACTACATACGTAAACAAACAAATCACATTAGATCATAGAATGCTAGGGGCCTTCGTAACATGCATATACATAAAATGGCTGTTATGACCATATTTGTATATTTTTAATCAAACAAATGGCTTATAATGACAGAATATATACTAACAAACACACCTATCATTTTTATAACATAATTCAATTCAAAACACATGCTATTCTAAGAAAGATAGAGAGCAAATATTCATTTTAGCTATTTTTCTGACTTTGACCTTGAATTGATCTTGACCTCAAACTGGTCCACGTTGTATGTCTTTTTGATGCACATTATCAAATGAACAATATCCATGCAAATATTTTGCAATACAATTATAAACAAAAACTTAACACTAGAACATAGGACATCGGGTGTTTTCGTAAATTTGTTCCGAAGCAAGAGTTGTTGCCCCTGTTAAAAAATCTGCACCACTTTCAGATTTGGCATCCACCTTTTTCCAAAGCCTGAATGTCTATATTATTCAAAAATACCAACATAATTTTTCTACCCGATGGGGTTAAGGAAAATCCATTTTAAGGCTCTTTTGAAATCTGGCTCCTGGACTACACTATTTAAGGTACTAACTTAACAAAACACAAGTTTGCATTTAAAGCATGCGATAATTCCCTAATTAGCGCTAATCCATCATTTTAACTTCGATTTTAAAAGTTCATGGAGGCGGTATAAGGGTAAACAAAGGCCCGTGTAAAATAAATGTTTATTTACTAAAAATAACACTTCTCACCATTGCTATCAACGTTAGTTTGTTTAAACAGTTGAATTCTTCAATTTGCCCATTTGTTAAATTATTACACAACGATAAGTGCAACTTTTATTCCATTTCCACTTTTATGTCTGTATTGATTGCACCTCAGCGATTGACTCAAAACAGAGATTTACACTTTATGGCATCATCTTAGATGAGTCAAAAACAAGTTCGTGGTTTAGATATTTTATACCTTATAAAATGTGCCCACTTTTGTTGAAATATACATTTTGAAGTACATGTATATATTAATTTCTGTAAAAACAAATCTTCATCGATGATACATTTACCCTTGGGTTCTTCGTCGATATTAGAGCTATGGTCATTTTCATCATATAAAGAGAAGTTGGCAATACTAGTTCGCGTAGTTATTGTTATAGCAAGATTATTTAATCAAGCATATTCCCTTTCACAATTTGCATAGGAATTTCATCGTCGTACGATGCTTTCTAGGCTACGTCAAAATGTACTGTCGTACGTCTGGAATATGGTTTTGTTTTAAGCGGTCACAATTGCCTCGTCGAGCGATGGTAACTCAGAAATTGTGAAAT
Source organism: Spisula solida (assembly GCA_947247005.1). NCBI lineage: Eukaryota > Metazoa > Mollusca > Bivalvia > Venerida > Mactridae > Spisula > Spisula solida. The sequence goes on along the minus strand of OX365960.1, from coordinate 21,659,591 downwards.
AATCAAACGACATTCGTACAACTGACTATGATGCTCGCTCGACACACAATTATTTCACAACAGTTGTTAATCGTGCTTCCATCAAGCGCACCTCGTATTTCCTTCGTACGTCGACCTATGGCATGCGGTAATCAAGTGACCATTGAACATGTCCAAAACTACTTGACGTATAATGCATACATTTCGTACGATGGACGTACGACATACTATAGTACCTAAAATTTGTATCGTAGATCCGTCGTACGTTCGTCGTGCGACGTGTAAAAGGAGGTTTACTATGCAACTTATTTTCTCTTACTATGATGACCTACTGAATTAAGGAGGATTCTATCAAATTGCTTACAAAAACATCAACCTTTGAAGTACAACCTATCTGCTAGGCTAATTTATAACAATTTATAAGATGATGTGTCTTTGAAACGTTACTTTCTGAGCCTCTATGTATGTATTGTCCACTTCATAGTAAAAATACAAAAATATTTCGCCACTGTTAAACTTTGTTCATTTTGTATGTGCCATTCTGCAATTTCGTAGTCCAGCACGCGGCTGCTTCGTATCTTTCAAAATTGCATGTACACTATATATATGTTGTAGGTTGTCCTTGTGGTGTGTAATGTCCGGTTGTTATTTTCTCGTCACCTGGCACTTGTTCCGTTTTAGTTTGACTGACTGAGGCGGCAGACATTTGGGACGGGATGTCGTGTTTTTGTAGTTGCTAGATTTTTACGTTTGATATTGTCTGTGCCGCTTATATGTTTTCTGTGTTCGGCTGGTTTAGCTGAGTGCTGCCTTCCCTGTCTGACTTAATATTATCTTTTTATATGGACGAATGTACGTATTATATTTACTTAACATCGCGATATACAGACCTTATCTTGTCGAAACGCCGTTAAATCCAGTCGATCCGATTATTCAAAATGCATTTGTTTTGTGTTTTAGATACCATTGATCAAAGTCATTTGAGAGTACCAAGTATGTACGGTTACATTGAAAAAGATGAACAAGGTATCGTTTTGAAATTCGCAAACGTAGAGGAAAAGAAGAAATCCCTCTGTGTAAATGGTACATATTTTAATTCTATTGTAATACATTCCATTGCATCTGACATTAATACGACTTCTCACAGTATATGCAACATAAGTTAATAGTTAGCAATTACATTAGAGGGATGGTCCCAAATAAACAGGATTATTATTATAAACTCGAAATGCTTTTAAAAAGTACAATAAGTTATGCCTCAACCATTGTCGGACCATTATGCTTCCCTTTGGGTTGCTTATTTTGACACGTCTTGTGCCAACGTGTATTATCTTCTATATATTAATGCGAAGATCAAGATCAGTATTTATAAGGTTTCTCAGTAGAAAAATCAAGCTTTTCCGTAAATTCGAAAATTTCGGTAAGTGTGTCAGCTAAACAAGAAAATCAAGAAAAGTTTTTTTTAAAATAGTTCCAAAGCACAATTTTTATGCTTCAATGAGAACGACGAAACTTTTATTTCATCTGTGAGATATATTTTATGTACTTCACAGACATTTAACTCTAGTCTAAATATGTATGTTTTCTACTAAAATGATTTATAAATACCGGTCACTCTATTGCATGTGTTACACTTGAAATACACGCCCAAAGTGGGCATTGTTCCTTGTGTGTTTTTGTGTTTTCTGTGCTCGGCTGGTTAAGCTGAGTGCTGCCATCACTGTCTGACTAAATATTATCTTTTCGTTTCGTTAGCGACCATTACCTTTGCAAATTATCGAGTGTGTATGTCGAGAATTGTTTCAACTATTCTTTACAGGTAATTAAGGCGTATGTAGTTGTATCCAAATTGTACTTATCTTCCTTATTATCGTATTACGCTTGAGAATTGTTTGTTTAGCTTCTAATGATACGCCAACGCAGTGAGCTTCTTGCCTAATTGTAAATATGGCATGAGAACCAAACTATATTTGTAATTTAAGACCAATTTAGAGAATGTTGTGACATTTGGATGGCGTGCATGATGCACATTTCAAAATAAGATTTTTTTCTGTTTTTGCTAGATTAAAGTCTTATGAAATAAGTGCAAAAGATGTTCAGGATGCCTTTTAAAACATATTGATACTTTATTTTAATTTTGGCTTTGGTGACTGATATTTTGTATACGTTGTAATCAGTGTTTGCCAGTATTGGTGACTAAAACATTTGGAATACATGATCCGTTAGGTTTCAGTTACTGTTTATTTTGTATGTTTATAATAGTATAAAACGTTTATTACAATATGGCACAGTGGTGATTATTTTGACATGTGAAGATGCTGTAACATCCATTTAATCAAGGTAGTTACATGCTTTCTATACGTCTAAGTTACCCCGATTTACAAATTTCCTCTCAACTGAAAACCCAGGAATAACATTAAATAGGACCGTATTTGGTCAGTGAAAAATGGCGTTTTTAAACCACGTTAGCTTCTGTGTACACGAGTAGACAGTGTTTATATATTACAGCTCGGCTAAACGGTTTCTAAAGCACGAGGTATTAATTTCAAGCTAACGAAAGCATCGTTGGTACAAGGGAGATATAATGATTATCCCTTTTCGACACAATGTCTTATTGGCAGTACCGTCGTGCACTATATAATTCACAGGGTCAATAAAACCTCCATCAACGGAGACATCTACCTCGCCGAGTAAAACACTATCAACAGTCACAAAACCAAGAACAACAGCTGCGCCAGTAACTACGCTTTCTTCAAGTAAGGAATCTACAACACTAACAACAACACCAAATAACGAAGCCGGTTCAACTGAACAAGTCAAAGGCGAAAATGGTATGTATCGCTCTTATCAATGTACATGTACCAAAATTTAATATTTTACGTTGTAGCATAGCTAATTTGTTAGTTGTTTTTACTAATTTAAAATAAATAACTGCAATTCGTTGTCTACGTGAATTATATTACTCATATACCTGATATTAAAAATGATTTATTCAATCGTGTAATTGTAATGCATCAAACCACTTTCCATGAACATTTTAGGGGAGATTGGAAGAATGTACATGGTTGTAAAAAAGTTATTAAGCACGAGCTTTTTGCGATACACTAATTGGTTGGCAATTTTTAATAGCCTAACATAGTTTTTATATCGTTTTTAAGGGTCATCCAATGTTGGTGCAATTGTTGGAGCAACATTATCTATTGTAGTTGTTGTTCTTGTTGTTTTTGGTGTGGTTCTAGTTCTCAGGAAACGGTAAGTACACATTCCTTACTTTGCTAGAAACAATACATATGGCGCATTATTACATCATCTCTCATTACTATAAATTAAAGCATCGTATTCAAGACGATTGTTGATATGTTCTTATTAGTCTGGTATCAATTGCATGTATTCGAGAGCATGGAACCAAATGAAAGAACAAGTCGACAAAAGAGTGTTGTTGTTTTATAATCATTACAATTTGCACGACGGTGAACATGAAAAATCACAAGTTTTATTTATACCGACATATATTGTGTGCATGACAAATTAATATTTTCCAGGGGCACCCAACTACCATTCCTCAAAAAGGAAAAGCCAACACCAGTCCCAAATAATGTTAAGATCAATAACTCTTATGTAATATCCCGACCAGTGGAAATTCTGCAGAGCACTTATCAAAGCGACCAAGATGAATATGCAGAAATCGATTTAACTACAACTACCGATAACGAAGCTAGAACTGGTGAACCAAACGGTGCTGCAGAGTATTCTGATTATGCGCACGATTATTTTACACTTGAGAAAGTTGAAGAAAAGCCAAAAGATTATGCAAAATCTGAAGGTCAAAACGGTGATCCAAATACATTTAATCCATACAATAAACTTAGCTTTGAAGAAAGTTCCAATTATGATCATATTGGTTCTAGTGCTGGGGCTGGAAATGCTGGTAGGAAAGTGTCAGATTCTGAGAACACTTATAATACAACAGATCTTGGGAATTCTTATCTGAAGACAAGTGTTGGAGTACCAGACAATACATACAACATGACAGAAGGAACTGAAGACACGTATAATCATACTAATCTTTCAAAGCATCAGATGGAGCTGAGGGCTTCAGAAAATGATTATGACGCCATATGATTTTTAGTGGAAAAACATTTGTATTTGGTGATTATATACATGTAACACTCACGTTCATCTTATTGTGCGATATACTAATACCATGGCGGTCACTAACCTGGATTTTCACGTGGTTACACTGTGGTTTCACACGAAGAAGAATCCGTAAATAACTCTGTGTTTTAACAGTTAAGTGCCTGTTTCATATCTTAGCTGTTACGTGTCTGACTATATGAATGTATACGAAGTAATGCGTACCTCTAGTGGTATAAATAGTGTCCGTGTTTGCATACGTTCGCTCGTAACCCGGGCAAACCGTAATGTTTCTACACCAAGCATATTTTAAGGACTTCAGCGACTGTTGATAAACGAACAACCATTTTTCTCAATTTAGTTTTAAAACGAGAAAACGACAGCATGGCGATTTAAAATACCGGTAGTACTTTTTGTATTAATCTAGGCGATTTCGGCAATACATGAAGAAATAACACCCCCCCCCCCCCCATTAACTGAGCAAAGCCCCTTCCAAGTCAGTTTAAGATATCAAAGTTGCCATGATAAACAGTTAAACCTTATCAAAGGTCAGTCGTTGGTTTTAGAATTCATCGATATTGAAAAGTTTTGATGGGTAAAGATTACTAGCAAAACTACATGCTATATCACCGGTGGTCCGTGTTGATATAATAACCCACGTACATTCGGGTGTAATTTTACTAAAATACAGCTATACACAATTACCTACAAAACACTGTTAACGGCTTGATACCAAAATTGACGTGATTGTGCGCAGCATAGCATGCATGCACATTTCTAAGATATTGTATATAAGAATAATATTGTTTGACACAGGCTGTATAAATTGTATCATTATTCATTACGTGTAAGCATGCGAGAATGTTCGAGACTTAATAGTAAGTGATGTGTTGCTGTTGGAACTTTTCAACAATCATTAGTGTTAACCAATATTCAGACTTTTTTTAGTATTCCTTTCATACAAGTATATGCTCAATACTGCTATTTCTTTTGTTTCGTATGCCTGTTTTTTATTTTTTATGCTTTTGTAACATTGACGTACTAATTGACATTTTATATGATTGCTCACTCTACTTGCAATAAAATAACCAAACAATTAGTATATTTTGTTAGCGTGACGATCGTAAGTCTGAATGTTTAATGTTTACTGGAATCATTGACTTAAACCGGCATCGGAATAAATACGCAGTACTACAGAAATACAATGTACATTGTACTAATCTAAATCACTATATCGCTTAATATCCTCAAGAAACAAACAAACTCCTCACACGAATATGTACCGACATTCGTTGAGGTTTCCTGGGGTACATTTGAGAAGATCTATACACAAACTATAGACAAAGATATCAACATATAGGACGGACAGGCCAGGGGAGGCATTATTCTACAAAAACAGCAGAGCATGAAAGACACAAAATCAATACATGGATCACATGTCACAATTAATGACCAACAGTTTAATACATTCTTTCTAGCGCAGATATACGAGAGTTGTCCAAATGCACATTTTCAAAGGAGTTATTAATATTTTACTTCATCACATGCTCCACAGCTATAACAAAATGTAATCGTGTTTGTGAAACCCTATCTGTATCTTCATCAGTACCGTGTGAATAAGCATTAAGCATTTGAATACCAATCCAGCGTTTCCACAAGTTTCGATTATTACTATTTGATGATTTGCAAGCAGCAGGTATCGTATGTATCATTCATTCGTTCGTTCTGCATATTGCGGCGACATGCATATGGTATTGTTATGGAGATCAATAATAATACTAACTTCAGAGCAAAAGTTTTGAAAATAAAATACTTAGAAAAACAAGTCTAGTAGAAAGTTTGCTCAGTGTTTGCCATCATGACGATCAGTTGCATATATGTATGTATACCACACTGTAACCACTTAATGTTAATATACATTGTACATATATTATGTATTTTGTGTATGGGCCGGTGGCCTAAAACATTTTCTGAATAAACTGTAAACTGTTGATATATCTATGGTGTACTGAAATCACTGATTTCATATAGCAACGGAAAAGGCAGCATTAATCCTAATTCCTACATAGTCGGACTCGATGTTGGAGGTAATTGGCCAAAAAGACGTGGATAAAACCGAACAGCCACGCACTACGACTGTTCAGAAGATATTATAAAGTCGGACAGGGAAGGCAGAATTATATACTTTGCCAGCCGAGCAAAGAAAATATAAAAATATTTAAGGCACAATGGCTAACACACAACCGAACAAAGAAAATGATCCAACCAAGTTCCAGCTGTCAAAAAGCTTAATAAACTTGTTTCAGCAATCAAAAATCTAAATGCCGAAGCTGAATGACATAGTTTCATTTGTAAAACGACTGACATATCTAAGTCGAACGTAAAGGCAACTACATAGACTGACTTGATGCAGTATAAAATCCACCAGACACATAAAATTCGTCATACACACGTGCAACGACATTAGTTAGAGGTTTCTGCAGGTAAATCTTGTTTTTACAGAGGTTGTTGGGTCAATAATTAATGCATTGATAGTTTTGAACATGCGCACGTATTAATTAATTCATGCGTTACGTCATTATGACGTCATAATTCGTTGACGTGATTTTTCCAATTAAGCCAATTACGGCACATATTTAAGAGAAATTGAGGCATATAATAAACAGAAAATTTGTTGATTTTTGGTGTAAGATCCATTTTATTTCACTTGTGATCACTTTGTTGATTTGCTATCCTAAAACATTTGATTCTTAGATGAATCCAGGGGCCGAGATTACAACGAATACTAATACTCAACACTCAAAATTTTGAAAAATGTAATATAATGAGCTATTATTTGTCATTGATTGCAAATATAAATGAGGAAAATGTATAGAATTGTTATATGAGTGGTAAAAATAGCATTTGACACATATTCCATGCCATTGTGTTCTAATTATGAGGTTTATATGTAATTATTGAGTCTGAGTGCCACACTCGACACTCAGACTAATAAATAACATTTATAGCTCACAAATACACTATATTACAATATGAAATGAGCTAAAAATAATATTTAGTACCTATTTAACATTATTACAACTTCTGGCTGTGATGAAATGTTGCTATGAACCTCAAAAGAGTGAATTTCAATATTTGAGTGCTGAGTGCTGAGTGTAAGTATTGGTTGTAATCCCGGGCCCTGGTGTCGGGTGTGTTCTGTCGGAAACTCATAAGGAATGCGTTTACTAGTACATGTAGAATAGAAAATGAATCGAACTATAATACGCAAAAAGGAAATTCTAGCTTGGACTCCACTAGTGTGGTTCTTTACCATCTTCACAGTAAAGCTACAAAATGTAATATAATGAAATCTAATGTAACTACTAATCACGGCATAACACGGCATAAAACGTGATTACCATTGACAACAAATGCGTATATTTTATTTGTGTTTTACGAAAGCTCATCTTTGAAGGAATGATCACCAAATATTGGTTTATATCATTTTATCCAGATCAAGTAAGGAATATTCCTTCTTGTCATCGATAGTTGGGTAAACATCATGTTATTGATTTATTAGCGGACAATACGCAGGCCACAAGGCCTGCGGATGTCGTTCCGCTTTACGATAACACGTTGGCACGTGGTTTGGTCAGAGTTTGAATTCACTAATGGATCTAAAAATTTGTGTTAAAATCCCGCACTGAAGCAAAGATACTAGAAAATGGCTGCTAATAGAATAACAAAAAAAATTAAAATGCGATATTCGGCAGCTCATAAATTTTCTTTTATTTTTAATGATGTTTAAAAATATTCCAAAAACTAGCGTAGGCCCCTGTCTAGAAAAGATAATAATTATCAGTCTTCCAGGGTTGCTATGCAACCAATCTTTTTATATGGGGAGGGCTATTTCCTAAATGTTTGGACACAAAAAAGGCAGCCATTTTTTTGCCCACTTCGGAAGGAAATTTTAACATTTTCAGTGCATAAACGATGATACAAACTGTTATGAGACACATGATTACTCTGAGATAATGAATTAAGTCGAGCGGGAATCGTTCATATGCACGAAACATCAACCAATCTTAAGAAAATCTAATGAAAAAGACACAAGTTTCGGTTATTTCCCATCGCAAAGTTTGCAATACAATTAATTAAAGTCCGTTTCGGGTATTTATGGGGAGGGCTATTTCCTAAATGTTTGGACACAAAAAGGCAGCCATTTTTTTGCCCACTTCGGAAGGAAATTTTAACATTTTCAGTGCATAAATGATGCTACAAACTGTTATGAGACACATGATTACTCTGAGATAACGAAGTAAGTCGAGCGGGAATCGTTCATATGCGCGAAATATCAACCAATCTTAAGAAAATCTAATGAAAAAGACACAAGTTTCGGTTATTTCCCATCGCAAAGTTTGCAATACAATTAATTAAAGTCCGTTTCGGGTATTTACGTATCTAGACCGGACGGTGATAATCCACATCGTAGTTGTAGGTTATTGTTAAGAAAGTAAAACAAATGCATTTTCGTAATTCCTCGCCGAGATGCAATTAAAAAATCCCTCCAAAATCGTCAAAAAATATTCGCGGGATGAAGGTCTCGAAAACTATTTACATGTTGTTGTTGTCGTTATTGGATACAATAAAACTCGTAATTTTCCGTCTAAATCTCTTTTATGTTGTGACGATTTGCAGGGTTTATTCAACAAAAAAAGGTGATTAAGATTAAAGATGTTTGATATTAAATCGTAATATGATTAATTGAAATGAAAATAGCATTTTCTTTTGAACAAAAGTACTATCTGGTATGCTCATGCAACCCATTAAAAAAAGATAAAATATCAAATAAGGCCTAGAAATCAGTTGTTATGTGTGTTTATATCTAATTATTCATTTTTAAATTAGTTACCCCTGAATTAAGTAGACCTAGAATTAAACAAATTGAAAAACGTGTATTATTCGTGTTCATTCGGACTGACAAACGATAGCAGGTTTGTATCGTCTTTCGTTACTTTGTACCCAATATTTCGTATCAAACCGCTATCGCGCGCTTTCTTGTGCAACGAACCGCTTCGATAGATTGCATAGACGTAGGAAAGCGCTCGGTAGCGCCTTTTGGAAACGGCTTGCTCCAGATTTGTAACTTCGTTAATGCTTCACCAAAAAATCCAGTATTAGATGAGCATGTTACAAATAATGTAGGACAACTGACATAGTCCGCTACATATGCTGTGCATTAGTTCATATTAATCGAAGCAATATTGTTTCTGATGACAGTCTGTTCATTGTTTGTCTTTACACACTTGCTTTTTTTAAGTACAATCATTCTATTGTTCTATTAAATGCTTCGTCAATTGCTTCTAGAAAGTATTATCGCCATAAACATGCATTTGACATGTTTGTTTTATGCAGACAAGATGTCCGTCTTATATTCAGCTGTGCTTAATAATAGTGGTTAGTTCTGTTATTCTTCAGGATCCTCATTTCAGGTATCAAGTACTTAAAGACATATATCATCTTTGACGACAGTAAAGACATACCTCATATGTACATCACTCGATTTAAGGACATAACTCACACATGCTACTCCATTTTCTTTTCATTTCGAAATTTTATTCAGTCATGTTACTTGCTAATGATGTATAAAGCTATATTTTCTCTAATTATCTGTCAATTTCGGAAACCAAAAATCACATTTCTGTAATGAAAATTGCAAAACTAAATGAGAAAGAAATTACCTTACAGCAATATTTTTGTCTCAAGTACTGCAACCAATCATCGTGGCTTTGTTACGAGAAATGACATCCAATCTTCCGACGCTCTTAAATATTTATAGTATTTCCTGAATTTGTGTTCTTACTTATTGTTTGTCATATCCTCAGGGATACACAACTGATACTAAGCCCTAATGGACTTCATATTCTGATAAAACACTGAAAAAACCTTCATTCTTAAAGGTGCTGCCTCACAGATCGGGCTAAAATTTTGGTATGACGTAATGTTCCTACCTAACCAAGTATTTATATAATAGAAAGTCACTGGTGGTTGCTTTATGAACGATTTATGGCATACAAGCAATTTAAATCACTCTTGATATTAGGCACTCAGTATTTTTCTGTTTGAAAATATCGCATAGTTTCCTTCCAAAATGTTCTGTAAATTATGTAATTCACACAATCATGTTACTTCAACAAACTAAAGCCGAAATATCTGTGAGGTATTCGGATCGTTTCGCAATTCGTTTTCATTGAATGGAAACAAATTTCAGGCAATTTAAGTGATAGCAGTGCTAATTCTATAGGGTATTAATACCCTATAGAATTGTGGGTGTAAAAACGCTAAATTAGTACAAAATGCCGATATTTCCCAAGTTATTTTTTATGTCAATGTGGTTGTTAATGGCATATTCAGGAAACTATACCAAAATTACATGAATATTTGACAATTTAATTTTTATTTTTGCAATACACCAATACGTGAGACAGTCCCTTTTAAGGCTATTAATATACTGATTGAAAAAGGATACTAAAAACTCGAACAGAGCACATAAACACACCAATTACCACAATGACACGACACAATGGCCATCACATAACTGAACGGGAAAATGAACTAAACCGCTAAGCCCATATCTCAGGTGTTAAAAAGCTGGATGACCTAGTTTCAGCTGTAAACTGAAAGCGTTCTTAGAAAGTGTATCACTGTTTCCGGTATCAGATACAAATTACACAGATTGTATACGAATGGATCGCAAGACGCACAAACTATTGATGATAATGTACGAGGTCAACCATCAATTTAGGGAAAGAGGAACCATGATAAGTAAACTATTTTTTTATTAATAAGATAAAAGTGGGAGATTCAGGACTAGATTAGATATGGTTGATAATGATAAGCCAGCAATTGGCCGGTAATACACATTACATGTTCTGTCTTAGGTATTCACTAAGCAGATTATATACTCAGACGTTGATAACACTCTGATAAATTCACTGTCTGTTTCAACATCGAACACTGGTTCCAAATGAGCCTTTAGTAATTTTAATGATAGTGAGAGGCTATTAAGTGACCAGATATATTGTTTGTCATCTTGACTGATACATTGAATTAGTGAGTCTTTGAATTGGCTATGGGGTGTCTGGGTACATGGGTATTCACTTATCACGTGTATGAGTTCTTTGTGGAAAACGAATTCACATTTGCCACATATTTGATTTTCAAATAAAACACGTCTATATATATAGATAAGACTGAACGAAATGAGAACCGCTGTAAATATATTCAGTTGATGCGACAATTGACTCATTGGGCATTGCCTGTGGCCTTTTGTTATAAAGCCGTCTATTTAAGTGGTGTACATTGTGCCGTGTGATTGTGGTGGGTGATGTTTTCTGTGGCCGGCTGTTTAGGTTGAGTGCTACCTTCCATGTCTGATTTTCTATCATCTTGTCACGCAGTTTGGAGTTTTGGGTTCATATTTGTTTGTAAGAAACGAACCGTATATGCTAGTTATACCATATCAAATGTACTTTGTTGTTGCGCCTTCAACTCGACCAATAATCATCACATATTGCCCATTGTTGTACATTGTATCATTTCAACAAGAGCGTGTTTATTGTTACTGGTAGAATATTTTGTGGGAAAAGAAATGTCTTTGCGCAATAATTTAATTATCTAAAAGCTTTTTAAGTGCGACACTTAAAATTGAATTAGTTAAATAATTAACATGTCCGCAATTAGTATTGTCTTATTAAAAGCATTGTTCATGGTTTCATTAAAAATGAATTCTTACAGACACCACTTCCAGCAGACCTTTAGACCTAATTTCCCGCATTGTTACACATTGAATACTTGCACAAACATTTCGAAAACATTAATGAAAATGGGATATCCGGCTGGGCGTTGAGATTTTTTATGGCTGAAACTAGGTCATTTAACTGAAACCTTTACATTTTTCTACTTTTAAGAACTTCTGACAGCTTAAAATAGGTATTTCAGCCATTTAGAATTTCGACAGCTTGATCATGGGAGGATCATAGCTTATTTAGTTGGGCATTGCGCCTTGTATGTTTTTAAGTTTTCTGTGCTCAGCCGGTTCAGGTAGGCATTGTCCCTTGTATGTTTTTATGTTGTCTGTGCTCGGTTGGTTAAGCCGAGTGCTGCCTTCCCTGTCTGACTTAATATTTTCTTTTTGTATGTTTTTATAGGTCATTCAGTTGTGGGCTTTTTGCATGGTGATTGCTAAAACAGGTTCATTCAGCTTTTTGACAGCTGGGACTGGGGTGGATCGTTTTGTCGTTCGGTTGCGTGTTGGGCATTGTGCCTTGTATGTTTTTATGTTTTCTGTGCTCGGCTGAATAAGTTGAGTACCGCCTTCCCTCTCCGACTTAATAAATTATTATCCTTTTGTTCTGATGTTAGTCAATACAATGTCATGGAAACAAGGAAAGAACTTGCATGCACAAGCAAGCTTAAAATGTGTCAGCTTGCACAATATAATTGATATTCCATCTTAAATAATTGTTGTTCCAACCATATGTTTCACTTTAGACAATTTACATTTTAGTGCAAAACACTCGAATTTCAGGAGCTTCCAATTCCCATTTCTCAAGTCAGAACATAGCCCATCGAACCCAAAAAATGTTCTTAACGCGCGCGCAATATCCCGACCAATGGAATAACTACATAGCACCATATTTATAAGCACCATATAATTCTACAAACCTTGGCTATTTGAAATGTGGCCCAAATACATTGAATATCAATCCATACAATAAATTGAACATTGCAGAAAGTTCCAATTATGATCATATTATTGCTGGTACTGCTGTTGGTGATAGTGCTGTATATAACATAACATAACATAACATAACATAATTTATTCGGCATGATACATATCATATACATATATAGCCAGAACAAATATAATAATACATGTAATGAGTTATATAAACAGTGTGTATGTGTCAGTATGGGTATAAAGTGACATTATCAATTTCGATTAAGGAAAGCATAGTAAATATATTAGCAATTTGCAAAAGTGTGCGGGTTGAGGTTGTGGACATGAGACATGTAAATTTGTGTATGGTTGGCCAGCTAGAGAAATACGTTTTGAAATATATAGGAAGATAACGTTCGACGAGACTGCGTATAATACACATCTACTGGACATTACTGCGTGACAACGAGTGCCGGTGTGCCAGACAACGCTTACAACATGACAATAGACCCCGAAGATACCTATAACCAAACTAGTATTCCAAGTAATCGGACGGGACAGAGTGCTTCGGAGAATTATTATGATTTGGTAGGGAAGATATACTAAGCACTCATCTTCAATAATTTCAACAAGAGATTGGTGTTATGCAGTGTCGATAAAAGAACACTTGAATATTACGTGTAACAGTTTATATGAACGTTCTTGAATCGAATGCTGACGTTGTTCACCAATGTTCAGAGCTATTTCATTATTTATATCATACATGTTTATTGCAGATAGTATGTTTAAAGTGTTAAATTACTTACTTTGTATTTGTTTTGAACTGATGCTCCTTGATGATTATGTCACGTTTTAATAATTCAACATTATTAGTGCTCAAACAGAAAATAAGTTAGAAGCACAATTTCCTGTCCAATAATTTTTTTTTTATATTTCGATCACGATCACCAGCTCCAAATATCCATCACGAGTCAACAAAACCTTCCTTGACGTAATCGGTGACAACAACTTCGAACAGATTGTGAACTTCCCCACACGTCAAGACAATACATTGGATTTAATCCTAACTACTCATCCAACTTTCACGAACCGCTGCAAACCCATGCCCTCCATAGGTAACTCTGATCACGACATAGTGCTACTCGATACCAGCTTTGTGGCAAGGCGCCCTAAACCATTGACACGAGAGATCAACTTATGGGAAAAGGCCGATACTAAAGGAATTAAGACAGACTTATCCACTCTACCTGATATGATAAAAGATGAAACAGACATCAATAAAGCTTGGACCCTGGTTAAATCTACCATCCTAGAAGTTATTAAGAAAAGAGTACCATCTAAAATGACGACAAGCCGCTACACCAACCCATGGATGAACACTGAAATTAAAAGGATAATCAAGCGGAAACAACGAGCATACAAGAAAGCCAGACACGCAAAGTTAAAGCGTGACAGGGACAGATACAAGAGGTTGTAACAGGAGGTGCAGTATCAGACGAGGAAAGCACACAGAGGATATCTAGCAGACACTGTGAGCGGTGACTTCACAGACAACAACAAACGTTTATGGATGTACGTGAAGAGCAGAAGACAGGAAGCAGTTGGAGATGCACCATTGAAGAATACGAACGGATTCCTACAAAGTGACCCAGCAGCACGGGCAAATATACTGAACGATCAGTTTCAGTCTGTCTTCACTGAAGAAGACAGATATGCCCGACCTTGGCACCAGCCCTGTACCTACAATGCCTGACATCATAGTTGACTTGAAAGGGGTACACAAGTCACTTGTGAACCTTCGTTCCTTCACAGCAGCAGGACCAGACTCAATCCCATCCTTCATCCTGAAGACGGCTAAAACAGAATTAGCACCAACCCTAGCGAAACTGTTTAAGCTGTCTCTCAACCTTGGTAACACACCTGACGACATCAAACTATCGCCCAGTATCGCTTACCTCATTAGTCTGTAAACTACTGGAGCACATATACACAGTAGTATAATGAAGCATTTCGGCCAGAATGGCATTCTATCTGACGGTCAACATGGTTTTAGACGGAAAGGGAGTTGTGAAACACACCTGATCACCACCGCCCATGAAATCGCCTCCAGCATGGCTTCAGGAAAGCAAGTAGACGCCATCCTGCTAGATTTTGCCAAAGCTTTTGACAAAGTGCCCCATAATCGCCTACTCCTGAAGATGAAGCACTACGGGGTCAGGAACAATACCCTCGCCTGGATCAAGGCTTTCCTCCTAGACAAGAACCAACAGGTCGTATTGGATGGAGCTAGATAGGTCAGACCGTGCCAATGTGAAGTCATCCACATCCAAACTGTTGGCGGACGACAGCCTGCTTTACAATACCACCAATAGCCAGGAAGACAGTAAACTCCTTCAAGAAGACCTGACCGCCCTAGAGTCCTTGGAAAGTAGATGGCAGATGAATTTCCATCCGGCAATGTGTGTAGTCGTGCGAATCACACCAAAGAAGACCAAGCTCATTGAAACCAGCTACCAACTACATGGTCATACCCTGGAGACAGTCGAAGCCAGCAAGTGCATAGGGGTGACACTATCTGACACATGGAGCTGGGACACCCATGTTCGAAACATTGTCAACAAGGGTAACCAGACTGTGGTATTTCTACGTCGCAACCTGGTGGAGTGCACACCAGAAGTCAATGCGGCCGCCTACAAGACATTAGCAAGGCCCACAATGGAGTATGCTGCTACAGTTTAGGACCCCACTACACAGAACAACATCAGAGCCCTTGAACAAGTACAAAGGCGTGCGGCAAGGTTTGTCACCAACGACTTCTCAACGAAGACCCCTGGATGCGTCACGAAGATGTTAGAGGACCTCTAGTGTGCATCTCTTGAAAGCCGGCGGAGACAAGCCATGTTGCAGATGTTATACACGATCAATCGCGGAATTGTGGACATCCATTCGAGCCAGTTTCTGAAACCAGGAGACTCACGGGCAAGAGGATGCTTGAAGTTTTACCAGGAGCGTCACCACAACACAACACTGGGAACCTCCTTCATACCAAGAACTGTAAGAAACTGGAATCAGCTTCCAACAAAGGTCAAGACAGCAAGCACACTGGAGAGCTTCCAGAATCCTCTCCGAGCCTGAGGTATTTAACTGCATTGTATATAGTTTTAACAGTTTTTAAGGAGCGAAATCTGAGACAGTTTTAGTTTTACGTATGTTGTAATTAGTCGCTGAGCTTAATACAGACTGTTAGGACACCTGCTCTGTACAAGGAAGAAGAAGAAGAAGATAAGCATTACGGTCTTGTGGTTTTATTGGTATGGTTAAGACCGTCGATTTGGGATTTTGTATTTAAAGGTGACCATAAATCAAATAAGTGCAGACAGCATGACAAGTACTCATTAACATCATCTGTAATGCATACATAATTATAATCAAATATCATCTAACAATGACGATAAAAACTGAAATTAAAAAGAGCGATAGGTGCGTATACATGTTGTAGATGATAAGCCATAGATGATAACGTACCATGTTCACAAAAGAGTGTGATCAAATGACTGCTTTAATCAATTTAGCACGTTATATATCCGTCAGAGGCGTTAACCCCATCACCACGAATGCGCATCCACGTTAGCACAAAAATGTAGATGTTTTCGCATGAAAATGTGGTATTGTGTGGAGGTTTTCCTATCAAAACTTAATGTGTTTATAAATGATTTTGAACGTGCGTATGTATAAATTAATCAACAGATGTCACACGAATGGAATTTCCATTTGATGGCACGTTGTCTAATTGAACACGAGTGTTCATTTAATAATAATGAGCAATGTAACACAGGAAGCCAGCCTATTAAGTATCTTGTTAAGTATGCAAAACTACGCAAAACCATATAGATATTTCCATAATTATTTAATATTGTATTTACGTATTGGTGATGGAATAAAATACAATAATTTAACAACGCAAACTATTAGATGAATTTCACGTTAAACTTTCATATTTCAATTAAATGAGTTTCCTATTACCTGAGCCAATGTTCACGTACCTTTTGTACGTAGGTACAATGCATTTTAAAATCTAAACGTTCCCTAAAATGTGTTACGTGAATACCTTACGTGCCATAAATATCTAGGTCAGCATTCTCATGAATAATTAACTCAGAAAATGTCGAAATTGGTTTCGCGAGTTTACCAAAGTATTCTTGTATTCTAGATAAAATTCCTTTACTAATACCCTAGTGGTACCAATCATTGCTTAGGATCGGTGTCATAAATAATTTACTGCATTACACTAATTCTTCAACCGTTGATCATGTTAATGAGTGTCATGTCGTTATCTTACTTCACTTCCGTGCTTTGTAACAATATGTTGCTAAAGCCATTGGAATAGTGATTGAATTTTAAAAATTCAGCGTTTTAATATTGTTTAGTATTGATTATGAATTACAATCGAGCATTTGCAACCAGCAGGCATTTTGATGATAGTCGGTCTGCAAGTTGCGTTGGCGACTTGCATTTGGGTTTGCGCAACAACGGCTAACCCATTGTACACCAATATTAGATTTATTACCTAAATTAATAGATGGCCTTATGAAATATGTACGACCCTTTGACATATTAATGTATTTATATCTGTGCAATTGAAACACAATATATCGTATTCAGTTTTTACATATTCAAATGTTAATTATTTTTTCGTTCAATTCTCGTCGTTTTTACAACCGGATGTCCGTTAATGTACCTAACCTACTTTATTGAGTGAATTATTAATCAATTTATTCTGTTTTGAAAATGACAATCGAGATATCTGAGCGTTTTGTCTAACCCTGAAGCGACTGCTGGTGTTGATTGTATCCGCCTTTTAGTAAACGAAATGACTAGAAGTCAGATTTGTTAAGTCGACATAATACAAATATAGGGAGATGTGAATCTTGACGGGCCTCATAATCACATGGCCTCATAAAATACGTATTAGCTCAATGAAACAACTAATCACGAGACTAAACGTGATTATCGTTGACAAGAAAAACATACAATTTTATTTGTATTTTATGAAACTCATCTTCGGTAAATCATCAGCAAATGTTTGTCCACGATTTTTTTATCCTTAACAGGTAAGGAATGCTTGTTGTCATAATTAGCGTTGAGTAAACATAGCGCTATTGGGTTCATAATTCAAGGACATATCGTTTTTTTATGACGTCAGTATGTTTACTTTTGTTATTACGAACATTATTATTATTATTGTACTTAATCATTCACTTGTCCAATAAAATGAATCGTCAATTGGTTCAGAAAAACGTCATTGTGTTCTATTTTAAATTCGTAAGGGGTTTACTATAATTACATTTTTATAGAAATCGAATCAAATTATAATACACGGAATGATATCCCTGAACCTCATTACATGTTATATGATAACTAATACATAAACGCAAAAAGACCAATGAAACAACTAATCATGACACGTGATTACCATTGACAACAAATAACACAAATTCCATTTGTATTGTATGAAACTCATCTGCGAAAATAATCAGCGAATGTTGATCTAATTAGTATTGTCCTGATCATGTAATCAACGTTACCATTATCAAGATATCTTTCCTTGTTAAAACAAGTACTTCGATGTGTAATCAGTGATTACCGGCTATTTTAAATAAGATTTTATCAAAACAAACCAAACATCCAGATCCAAAAATGCTTGAACTCGGGCGAAAAACTACTTCCGCTCTGACTCGGGCTATCGCAACGGCGCCGGTTTTTAACTGTTTTGTTAAGCGTATTCGTAAATTTACACAATTTAAGAAATCCTAAATATTGTGAAATAAATTTATAAGCTGTGAATTATAGGTATTCAACTAATTTGAGATTATAAAAAATTCCTCGGACCAATCAAACCTACTCTCGTTCAAGTCGTTGATGTCGTGTTATTAGGTTCACGGTTGTGTTGTTTTTCATGACGTCAGTATGTTTATTGTTACAGTGTCGTTGCGAACTTAATTATTAACCTAAATGATTCACTTGTCCAATAAAATGGTTCGTGAATTGTTTCAGGAATATATAATCGCTATTCAAACCATGTGGTTCTAGAAGCCTAGACTATGTCACTCTTGAATTCATCTATTCTGTCTGATTGGGTCTTGTGTTGGCATTTAATTTGTTCGAAAGTTCAATAGCAATTACCTAAAGATCTATTGTTCGGATACGTTAGTTGCACAAGAAAAACGAAATGAATACAAATTAACAAACTAATCAACGAAACTGTCAAACAATCGAGAGAAAAAACATTCGAATTGCGTTTTTGTGAAGTGTTGAAACAGTTTTTTTCGAGTTATTTAGTTTGTATCACAATTGTTTTCTGCCTTCCTATTTGTGTATTTAGACGATGGCGCACGTCCTGCTCTACTTTTAATATAATTTCCGGTTCGATATCAACAAACATGTGTTTGTTTTCGAATCAAAGTGCATACTAATATTCGGTAAAAATTAACATTTACCTAAGAAATCCTTGCTGTTTATAGCTCGTTTATATGTACTTGACAATCGATGTAAACAATCGTCGAGGGTGTTGACAAATGCAAACCAGTGTTTTCAAACAAATGACAGACACCAGTTGTGTCGAATCGATGTAACTGTTTGCCTGAAGCTTAGATACTTCCGAAACCAACCTGCAATAGAAATGTGTAAAATATTATATTAAACTATCAAACGCACGATGACCCTTTGCTTTATCACCAACAGTCAATGATGGCCAACTGAAATTAGACATAAAGAAGAAACGGAAATTATTATTGGAATAGTCCGATAGCAAAGCAATCCCACAATATGTATCTTACCTAGGTTGTTTCAGATTTCTGACTTTATTTTGTTACTTAGCTCGTTGACAATAATGAAGACACAAGTCAAGACAAATTGAATTAGCGATGATATACTTATTCTAGTGATTAGATAGCGTAGAACTTGCTATTCTACTCGTAGGCAACGAAATGTAAACAAGCCATACAAAATATGAAAGAGGGAAGGAAGCACTCAACAGAAACAGCTAAAATGCATAAAAAGGAACATTGTGTATATTACCAGCTCTTCATGAAAGTGACACCGGTCAAAATGACGAATAATAAGATTTGAATACATTTGATTGATAATTTAAATTTGAAAAATGTAATAACAAAGCATTTGAACACACGAGCATATAATCTTTTACTAGAATACTATTATAGGAATCTGCAACAGCAACCAAGTTTTATACATTGCACTAAAGAAGAAATAAGCATAGTCTACTATTTTACCTTAGATCTATACTTAACGGATTTAAAAACGCGACACTGGGGTATGTTGTTTTGTAGCAGACAATTCAAGTTTATGCCGGTATTAGACTAGTCAATGTTTTGGCGTCATTTTGGTACTAAGATGATAAAAATAAGATAAGCATTAACAATCCAGAAAACAAAGGCGCATTATGACCAACATTTCTTACAGGGTTACCTACCCTTGACCATAAAAACATTCTGCAGGTTAATGCGACAACGGTGTATGTTTCCTGCTACAATGTTTCCGTGTCATATAGACACATTTTAAATAAAAGTTGGATATGTCATTTATTATATTCAATTTAATTTAGAATTTGTTTATAGAAGTTAGACTAGCCTTACGTAAACATTCGATCAGACTGGTCATCTTCAACGATAAAACCAATGCGCCGGTAAACATGTTACTGTTGTTTTCTGTACCAATGTCTTATTCGTGCGTTAATTTAGTTAATACTCGTTGGTTTTTATTAAGTATGTAATCAAAATGACTATATTTACCAACACATCCAAGTGTCGCGTTTTTAAAGCTGCTAACCATATGAGCAAAGAGATTAAACCAGGGCGATACGCTCCTATACTCGAGTCAGCTTGTCAAAATACTGTAAATCAGGTATTGTTCCCGATTCGTAGACACATCATTTCGCGTACATATACTTTAATAACATAAGACATATCCAACAAAATTATTTTTCAAGGGAAACTTAACCACATTAAAAGGTCATTTTTGGACAAAAATATTATTTTATTATAGATTATTTGCTTAACTTACGTGTATATTCTCAGCAACCATGATGTAAAAAACTAGTACACTGTACCAATATATTCATGCACCATCAAATTTAATAGACTATCATTGCTAGTCATCAATGGTAAATTGTTAATCACTATAACAATTATTCAGTATTGCGTTCCCTGCCCGATTTGTTATTATCTTTTTTAAAATGTCAACACTGTACTGAGCATCTGGTTAAGGGATATACCAAAGTGTTAAATACCAATGTGTGTAGTATTTCCCAAGCTTGTGTTCCGGATTTTAAAAGGAAACTGGCCTTTTTTCCATTACCTTAAGGCGATGATTACAAATGTACTAGCAGGAGCGATGTCTGTTTCTCTCATTACTTTATTATACTAATCATTAGTTAACGTACAAATCCGATTTTTGCGATGAAAATTGCAATGCTAAATGAGAACCAGATGACATATAACTTTTTTTGTTTAGAATGCAAAACAATTTTCTTGGAACAGTTACGAGAAATGACATCTTATCTTTAAACGCACTTAAATATTGATAGTGTTTCCGAAATTTATTTTCTTACATATTGCTTGTCATTACCACAAGGATACACGGCATAAATCTTAATTATATGGACAAATTGTATTAAACAAGGCATGACCTTTTCTAACACATTTTCCAGCCATATTGAATAATGGTTTCTATTTTGAAATGTAGCAGCATTTCTAACTCCATGTATAACCGTATTAAATATTAAAATTCACCTACAATTTCCATAAAATTCCCCAAGGTTTAATGATTATTTCGCCAATACAACGTACACATTACATGGAGCTTGCGTCATGTCATTGTTCACAACACGAGTCAAAGGCCACCGTTCATGTGGCCTCTGAAGCACAATGGTTAGCGCGGTTGCCGTCAAATCTGGCGACGGGTGAAGGCACACACATAGTTATGCCTGCGGAAAGTTGACTGGCAAATAAAGGCTATGCTCGGCATTTTGTTTGTAAAATGTCACAACTACCAAATATACGTTCGTGTCGAATGTTGTGGAACGTCTTAAACGTTTAAAACATCTTTCCAACCCGTTTTGCAATGCATTTTCAAATTGCTATGAACTTTTGGCATATCGTTGCAAATGTACACAGAAATACAAATCAGCTTAACATTAATGCACATTTCATTTTGGATGTAACAAGTTATAACTACGTGTCTTTTTTGACAAATATGATCACAAAAAGGTGTTTAATATTTATTCTAAAAAACTGTTCTGATAGGCATACCTACCTACCTAATCCTGTGCAAGGCCACATCAAAGAAAATCAAATCAAATATTTTAGTGTAGAAACAGCCCATATACAAAACATCTGCACAAAACCTACAAAACTATTCGATGGTCATAGTATACTTTAAATAGTCTCTGACGGATATTAAAGATAATAAACAATCGAGCATGGTAGGACACACTCAACTGACACAGCCGTGAAATACACACATTGATATCTTCATAACCATTATATCCTGGCCCAGATCTCCCGAAACATCTCAATCTGAGCAAAATCTCATCTCAAAAATTGCCATGTGTCTTTTATATAATTTCCATGGGAGGCTGGACTTGCATCACAAAACAGAAAAAAATTATTGTGAGCTTATTACATTAAAATTTACATTGAAATTTAAAGAGCTCAAACTTCAAATTTATCTCAAATTCACACACTGATTTGAGAAAAATCGCAATTTGAGATGATATTTCTACTTGGGATGCTTCGGTAGATCGGTGCGTGATATAACTCCGAAGGCTTAAGCATTCTAATATTTTTCTAGAACACAAGGAAGTTAAATGTGAATGTCAACTTGTTTTGTTACTAGTAACACTACACTAGTAATACTTGTTTTATTAATATTATAGAGCTTTAGTTGAACTAAAAATATAAACACACCACTGATAAGCATGGTTAATTTAAAATTATCGATGATGTGTGCGTATCTTATAACACAAGACAGGAAATGAGATTGACGTTATACAAGTTATAATACCGCCTTCGTGCAAACATGGCAAAATAGCCAATTTCCGGCCTTTCTTGTGTCGTTACTCGGGAATCCATTGTTGGATAATCTGTTTGAGAAAATGAATGAGATCTTTTGGTAACACAAATTCACAATGAGTGTGCAAGTTTAGGTAAAATCGATACATTATAAAACCACTGTCACTCAGACAAGGCCAAACAAGTACCAAACAACAAACAGCCAATTTGGTAACTGTGGTAGAATATGGCTGGTTCAAAAACGGAAATGATACTTTTGAACAGCAGAGATAACAGAATATTAAAATAAAGATTCTTTTGAAGCTTAAGCCTTTAAGAGTAGATTCTAATCTAAACAAAAAAATATATTAAAGATCAACTGACATTCAAACTTGCACTCGACCGACTTACGTGTACTGTACATGTTTTTGCTCAGGAAGGCATAACCTATCACTAAGTTAACCATATGCGTCACGAGACATAAGGGTCAAGTTGGAAACATGTTATATTTTAGATTGTTCTATGAGTAGAACTAGATGGTGGCTTTCTGCTCATTGTTGTCTATCTACGAATATTAGGACTTCATGTTCAGCTAATGAGCTTATAGATACTCGATATTGAACTTGTTTGCAGTTATTGCAGGATTCGTTAAAGTAGATTATTATGACGTTGCACATGAACTTCAATTACAGTGCTAACTGTTTTGACATTTTACAGAAGAGAACAGCAAGGGAAAGTGAAGTTTAGGGCTTACACATGTACATGAATAACAAATAGAGTGGACATTCTGCCTACGACATAATGTACGATCCAGAGGACGATGCTTTTGTTAATGATGAACATGCAAGTGCTTTGCTAGAAGAAATGAACAATAAACTAACTAGCAGACTTCTTCCCGTTACCATATTTGTTGGTATTGAAGCATCTATTGGATTCATTGGGAATACGTTAGTTGTGTTGTTGTTTGCCTTTCACTACAAACCTTGCAATTACCGAACATTCAGCATTTGTTTAAGCTTGATCGACTTGACGTGCACATTCACAACAATGGCCGGAGAAATGGTAACCCAAAGATATTGGTTTAATTACCCTGTGAAAGAAATCTGCAAGGCGAAGGACTTTTTTAACATTTGTACGGTTTCCGCAGAGACGTTTTGTTTGTTAATGATTTCAATAGACAGATACCGGAAAATATGCCGACCACTTGAATGGCAAATTGGTTCAAAGAAGGCGGTTGTGTTATGTTTAGGTGTGGTAGTCGCCGCTGCGGTCATAGCTTCTCCTGTTGTTGAATTCTGGGGTGTAAGGACGTACACTAAAGAATACAAGAATACCACAGTTCTGATCACCTCTTGTGAAAAGGATGAAAAATATGAAGATACTAATTTTCCATTTGGTTACGTTGCGGTTGTTGGTGGTATAATATGTGTATGTCTCGTTGCAATGTTTGTTCTGAACGTTGCGGTCGCGAAGCAACTTATCTACGAACGAAGACGCGGGTTGTTATCAAAACAACGTCCAGCAAAGAAGTCCAATAAGACGAATCGAATAGCTCCCGGAGACGAAGGTGTCAGAAATACGACTAAAAGTGTAATTGGAACACCTGAAAATTCCGATGGAATAGGTTCAGAAAGAAAGCTGACCAAGTCGGAGATCAAGAAGCAGAGAATCCGACGGAAAGCTCTGATCATGTTTATCTTAACTTTCACCTTTATCTGCACGACGATTATGTATATCACTATGATTAGCATCTTAGGAAGTGCCGGGAACATCGTCAATGGTTTGACTGCCGCTGGTAAAACAGTGTTCTTCTTCTTTCTGAGGTTCTACTTCATCCAACATATAATAAACCCCATATTGTACGTGCTGCTGGATCCACAAATCAAACGTGGCTTGCTAGCATTTTCGTGTAGAAAGACGTGACATTCGATGCTTTATTGCTGACACTAGGTCATTTCGCTGAAACCATGGCATTTGGCCTTTAAATACTGTTATTCTTTCATACAGCTTAAACAACTAAGTATTTCTGCCGTAACGGTTTTACTGTTAAAATAAGGTCATTCAGCTTGGGCATTAAGCTGTTTGATTGCTGAAACTCGTTCATTCATCTTTTTGACATCTGGGACTTGGGTGGATCATTTTTTCATTCGGTTGTGCGTTAGTCATTTTATGTTATTTTTAAATTTTCTTTGCTCGGCTGGTTAAGTGCTGTCTTCCTTGTCCGACTTAATAGTAACTTTATATAACGTTTTCATTGCAAAAATATGTGTTAAAGTCAATGAACGAGAAGTCATGTTCATACTTTTTTATAATTATTTACATTCATTTGCTCTGTTAATGAAAAAGAAATAGTAGTAATGCATGCTTACTGTGTCAAAAACCTTTTGAACTGATTATATTCCAATTATATAGACCACCTCTCTCGAAGTCGGATGTAATTAGTGAAACTGGCCGGGAAAATAAAAATGTCACGCACTTACGACAGTCAATGTAACACACAAACAAACAAAGACACAAGGGCAACTCCGGTCGTCAGATGTGTCTTTTCAAACAAAATAAAGGAAGGAAATGAATTGTACGAAATTAACAATTATACAGAGAACACTATATTCACCAGTTAGAGTCAGTCTACTCGGATTCCACAGAAACGCAACCTAACAAATCATTCATGAGAATGCCTTAGGGAAACCATTACATTGTACATTTATTATACATGTAAGGAAGAGAAAGCACATAAAGTAAGTATGTTCGATCATTTTCTTATAAATGATTTAAAGGGACAAATTCGGATACACCATTACAGAACTACACGTCAATTGCTGGTCATTGTTTTATGAGCGGTCTATGTGCAGCTTTGCTTTCGTAAAGCCAACCGAGTCAATATTTCACTTCGCTGTCTCGGAGATCAGACACGGCCAAATTATTGAACATTCCGAGAACAAAAACTAAGAACTACGATGAAAGGCGAGCTGACAAATGTGCAGCCAGCCACCCAGTGGAACAGTCCGCCAATTGAAATAAAAAGCATTGACTCTCTGCTGGTTTCCAAAAAGACACTAAGAGCTCACCTGTTTTAAATGGCATATCAGTGATCAGTGATCAGTGAATGTTAATTAGATTTCCAAGACACTTACCAACTTTCAAGGAATTAACTTTCGCGTGTACAGCGCTTTAGAGACTTGTTTTATAAGGCGCTATATAAATATTTTCAATTACTATTATTATTATTATCTAAACAATTTTAAATTACAGGGAAAATGCAGGTTTCGGTCTAACATTATATGGCAAGCGTCATGTCCTCCATATTTAAGAATTTGTAAGAGTACTGAGTGTAGTTATCTTTTCTAGTTGTCCGCTATTGCACAGTCCGCTAAGTGTAATTATGCCCCCATCTTTAATGACGGGGTACATTGCTTGGCACATGTCTGTGGGTCGGTCGGTCGGGTGGTCAGCATGTCATTCGGTCGTATAAAATGGTTTCCGTTCAATAACTCAAGAACGCTTTGACCTAGGATCTTTTAACTTAACAAAGAGGTTGGACAGCAACAGTAGATGACCTTTATTGATTTTGCGGTTTACCATTTTTGACTATTTAAATAGTTTCCGTTCAATAACTCAAGAACGCTTTGATCTAAGATCTTCAAACTTTCCATGGAGGTTTGTCAGCAACAGTAAATGACCCCTATTGATTTTGAGGTTTGTAGGTCAAATGTCAAGGTCACTGCGACCTTCACAATTTATGACTATTTGGCTGCCATGGGGGCATACGTGTTTTTCAAACATCCCTTGTTATTATTTGAAATTACCTCCATATATGGTAAGATGCTATTTTAATGATCGTGTAGTATGAGTGTCAGTATGCAGGCTAATTTGAAATAATTTTTTTAAAGATACGGATGGAACGTCCTGTGTCTTCTCTTGCTTGCATGTTGGATAGGCGCTGCCCATGTCAATGAAAGACTGTATTTTAATTTGATAACTTACTAAATGCCAATGTCAACTTTCCACCATACGCGCTCGATAAACCTTTGAAATGACAAAAGGTCCCATGAAACGTATCATGGTTCCAAACATAAAATTAAGCAAAACAAGGCTTTTTGTTTTAATGACGTCAGTATGCCAAATTGTCCTGAATATTTCATTAGGCTTTTTATTTTACGTCATAAATCTTCGTTTTGTGGGCAACGGGATATGCGCATTTGGATATACTATAATTTTAAACTGTAAAATGATTATTATATAGGGTTTGAAATATATCGGAATTTTGTAAAACGGGAATTTAGTGGGTTCGTAATTTCTTAATGTTTCAGGTGAAGTATTCGTAAGGATTTAATTTTGCGATCTAGTTCATCCATGAAATTAACGAAAATTGATCCACCACTGATATGAATGATGTAAGGATTTTACAGCACATTAAACTTATGCTGAAATTGCCACTGGTGATTTGGAACACTGCTCTTTTCCCTGGCATCATTTCGTTGACGTATTTACTAAATTGTAGCTTTCCGATAATGGCAAATTGACAATATGGTTAATAGTCTGGCAGGCGTAAAACATTATTTCTGGTAATAACAAATGCCATGCAATAGAGATATTACTGGCGTAATAACTTGTGGTAATCTTGTTTTGAACAGCAATTTGTCAAACGAAATGTTTAGTTTTTGCAATGTTCATACTGTCTGGTTATGTGATAATTTATAACCCTTGCATCTGTAGGGAGCAGCACGCATTTAGGGAGATGTATTTTAGTCACACTGTCTGTGTATAGACAAATTTGTTGTCAGCGGTATTCCTCGGTAAGCTTAATTACGTTGGATTTTAACCATATACGAGGGGCATTCTGAAAGTTCAGATAACTGAGAGATAACTTTACATTGGACGGTCAGAATTATTTTAAGGTAACATTTTCTGAAAGATACAACCTCCCGCCCCCGAAAACATGTAATGATATAAATATCAGAGAATTTAATATTCACCTATATGTCCTTTTACATGTAGGTAAATAACCCAATGTATTTTCGCCAAAATGAGTCATATTAGCCCTTGGAAGGGATAACATTCTTGTTAATAATTTCTATAATTTCAATCCGATTTGTTTGGAATTTACACATATATTGTATTATATATCTGTGCATCTATTGACTAATGGAAATTAGTGTTGTGAGGGTATAAATAACTTAAGATGTACAGGGAAAAGACCACGTCCCAATTGCTCTTGAAAATAGCCATTTTACCGGAAATACACACTTTTCCTGTTATTGCGTTGTACTGCTAGACGTGTTACATTAGAATATAAAACGTGTGGCCGTTTTGTGCATACATATGCTATTTTTATTCCCATAAAATACGAATTCTTAAATATTCATAATTTCAAGTGTACATCAGCTTGAAGAATATGACCACGTGGCCAAAAACACGTGGTTTAGATTTATGACGTCATATCCTCGAAATAGCATTTCCTTGTATATTTCCTTCATTTGAAGTTACTACAATTAATTTAACTATGAGAACAATGACTATAGGCCTTTTTATTACATGTATAAGGGTATTCCGTTACCCCATCCACTTTCTAAAACCAAGGGTAGGGCATAAGATTTTCCTCCAAAAACCAAACTTTATGAAAAATACATTTATAATATCCCCCGAATGAAGATAGACATTCAAATTTAGACAATATGACTTGTTTAGGGTATATGATAGTCCATATAGGTATTGTATGTCTAGAATTAAGTATGGGCTATATGTCGTAAAATGGGCTCCTATATGGGTTGTATATACTGCTGTTATTTTATTAATAACTCAAAGATATTTTCAGTATCTTAATTTTATTCGAAAGTACTGTTAAGCATATTTCAAATAATATCAAATTTATTTCAATCAACCTGATCGATACTTCCGCAGTGCGCTCTGAAATAAACATGGGTCCAATACAACGTATTTCTCTCGCGTATTCAAGAGATATTTCAGTCAATACCCCCAAACCATGTATTGTTTGAATACAGGAAAACTTAACATTCTCAGAGATAAAATAATGAATTCGCTATGAATGTCTCGCTAAAAGATTGATCTTTCAGAAAATGTTCACTTTAAAAAATTCTGACCAACCGATGTAAAGTTATCACTTAGTTATCAGAACTTTCAGAATGCCCCTCGTATCACAAGATTCATGCATAACCTCCCGAAGACAGGCAGTATCTGGGGAATTCAATACCTTCAAAAAAAATAATATAGGTCGGACAGGTAAGGCAAGCAATCAACTTAACCAGACGAGCGCAGAAAACATAAAAACATACAAGACACAATGCCAAACACACAACCGATCGAGAAATTGAACTTCCCAAGTCACATATGTCAAACAAATCGCTGAATGAAACTAGTTTCAGCAATAAAAAAGCTGAATGCCCAATCTGAATGATCTAGCTTTACCTGTAAAACTGCTGATGAAGCTGTTGGAGCCATATACAGCGTCTACGAATTTATTGAAACTTTTCGACACAAAGTTGATTTTATGTGTTTTAGTAATATGTTATTTAGCTTCAGTAATGACTTATTCTGATTAAGTATGTTAAGTTAATGAAACGGTTATTGACTCAAGAAATATGTCATTGCTGATTGCAATAGTGTTGACGGTGTTTTCGTAATGGTTTGTAGAATCTTCTGTTGTTCGATCGTATGTCACCGTATATGGTCGAGAAAAATACATCGCAAATACAGATGACACTACCAACAGATTTCTAGTTCTTGTCCAGGGGACAATTGACTTAATGGATGTGTGGTTTCAAAACAGAACATACTAATTCCTTAGAATCATAGACAACTTCCATACATGGATTGAGCGAAGGCTTATCTGATTAATATATCTGATTTCATTAGCAAACCAACGACTAAAAAACCCCGGTGGGATGAAACACCATCTACAATCACGAAAACTTTATTTCGTTACTGTAGTATAGATTCGATCATAACATTCAAGACATCATGTTTTCTGTGTATGTATTGTTTTGTTGAAGTCAGACCTACCGGGAAAATATTAACCAGATTGTAAAGTGAGGACTACATGACTGATATAGTTCACTGCAATTTTCGTTTATAAACGTTTTAGTCGAGTAGTTTAATTGTCTGTCTTGAAAACGAAAGGTTAATGGTTATTGATACGGTATTGCTCTTATTGCCGCCCAACATTAAGGGAAGTTCTAGTATTGCTAGGTGGTGACCCAGTGTCAAGGTTACGTAACTATGTACTTTATAATGGTGGGAGTTTAACAAAACGTAAAGTTTAACACAAAATGTTACTGCCACCATTCACATAATGCAACTCGATCACTAACTGTTTCAGACTATGGCAGCAATGACTTTAATGCTGACGAATTTTAGATAATTAAGACATAACCTTAACAGTGCATCAATCAGAGCGTGTAATAACAAGTTTTACCCTTTGGCGATTTATATAGTGATTTACATTTCCGTTTTGGTGACCTAGCTAGTCGTTGGATTAGTAGAGTCAGATGTTGCACTAGAAAAGGTAAATATTGGAAAAATTCGCTGAGCAAATCGAAAATACAAAAATCGCCATGCCATGAAAAATCGGTTATTCGTTACGGGGAGCGCTCAGTAAACCTGAGTTGCCAGAGAATTGTGTGTCGATAATGGATTGCAGTTTTAAGGTTTTAGTTATCATTGGATTATTTGTGACAGGTTTGTAGAATTATAAAAGGTTTACATACTATTTTTATGTGGCTTTACTTTTGTAGATAGTATAAGTCTGAAACTACATGTAGTTCCTTATAGTTGTTATAATTTATTATGTGTGTGCGTTCGTATGAGAGTAATAATTCTTATTCTTTTCTCAACCAACTAAGTATTTTTAATGTAAGTTTTAAAATGATGTCGCGGCATCTTTATGAGCTTAATTTTTCCGTTAGAATTGTGATTTGATTGTATATGCATCACAAGTGTACATATTTACGATTAAGAGAAAATGCAGATGAATCTACACTCACACCTAAGATTCCTTTCCCTTTATTATATTCCGATGTGTGTGTGTTATAGTAAAAGTCGTATTAGTGTTTACAAAAGTTGAAAATATTTTGATGTCAAGCTGCTCATCCACTATTAATAGGCTTTTAAATGATGTTAAAATAAATGTATTTGTAATGGCCATTTTTATTAACCTTAGTCATGAAAACGAACAATACATCTTAAGCCCAATTGACATTAATTCAGTCACATATATGAGACAACCCAGTCACATAACATGAACTCGTATTCACAACATACCTAAGACGATGTAGATAAAATTCACATGTTTTCGTCTAAGACAATCCATACAGTTTGCATAGATAAATATTCAACTTACGAGATAGATAAAAAATAAAATGTTATCAAACATTCTTTAACCAACGTAGAATTTGTTTGTTAGATTAAAAAAAATCTAAGAAGCGTTGTGAACACGGAACTTCTACACTAGACAAACCAGTCATACTGTTAACTTTGAATTTTGGACAAGAAAATACACTTAAATCTTGGTTATTTCGTATGATATAAAAATATACCCGGATGTGTCTTGATAGCATGGCAGGGAAAGAAAGTAGCTTGTAAGTAAGGTAACTAAATCAAGGGTGTGGTTTTCAACAAACATCTAAATTAACATGCAACTCTGATATCAAATATCCAATTAAAACTAATGAAGTCAATTCAGTTTGAATATTAAAGACAATTGGGTACAAATTACCTAAATACGTACTTTGTGCTTCATATGTACATTGTAACTGCCCTAACTAGACATACAAACGAACAAATTGGTAATGTGATCGGTAAATTAGGCGGACTAGCGGATGTTGAACGTACATGTGTCAACAGTTCAGCCATTGTCATGACAACGACAATGTAACTTACAATTATCATCCTGCAATGCCTTCAGGTAAAAAGATAATACTAAGATAATAAGTCAGACAGGGAAGGCAGCACTCAGCATAACCAGCCCAGCACAGAAAACATAAAAGGCACAATGCCCAACTAAACAAGTTATAATCCTCCCGTCATCGGTGATGTGCAAAGACATTTTCTGCCGATTGTCCCGAATGTTCCGATTAGAAGTTAACTTCAACAAACAAAATATGCACTATTAGAAATGGTACAAGTTTATTAACACATAACCTAGTACATAATGAGACTGGTCAACAGAACGAAATATAAAATGTACTGAATGCAATATGAATACTAGTACAATAGTAACAGAAATAATTTCCCCGATGCAAACAAATCTTCAGTTGTGCGAAGCCGTAAGGTTGTGTGCATTCTGTTATTATATTTGTTTAAAAAGCATGTTTCGAGGGATTCCCATGCTTCGGATTTTGACAGCGTATCATTTCAAATGCAGCTCATGTTATGTCTATAGTGAATGTAGTGATTTTAGGAATTGTTTTGCTATTTTCGTTCATTATGCAATTGTACGATACAAACTGATTAATCACTGATGTTTAAACACTGGTATTAATTGGCAAATATGTGATATTCATAAAGGGTAGTCCGTGCCTGGATACAAAAGTATTTAACAATAGAGTGGACAATGATAACAATAGGTAGCAATGACCGTGCGAAATATAACTGTGCACTAGTAGTACTGTTAAGCTTACTTATATGGATAGTTGAGTAACCATTAGCAGTTTATATCATAAACAGCCCTTGGTAAAATTGACATCGCACGAGTTGTAGCACTGACGTTACTTGTCAAAGTTACCTTGGCAACTAAACTTAATTGGTTTGTAGTTCATTAATTTGTTTGTTAACTTTTAAAAGTGTTTGAAATCGATGTGTTTGTCATTTTGCTGCGCCTTGTACGCGTAATGTTCGCTTTTGTAGCATCACATTGTTTCTTCAATGTTAGACATTTTGCCTCAATTCCAAATCGCTTACCAAATATAACTAGCATGAAGATAATAAATTATCGAGCAGAGAAAGCAGCACTCAACCTAAACAGCCGATAACACAAAACATGAAAACCATCACATGCTTAATAACAAAAAGGCACAGACAATATCCAACGCAACCACAAAATCACGATATCCCACGCCGAAAGTTGTGCACACATAACAAGGACAACCCATCCCAGACACAGACAAGTTGTCAGTGTATTGTCGGACGATTCATGAACATGCGTTAAGAAATAAAATGTCTGCTTACATTTTTATATCACATGGTATTCTTGTGCAGTGAGAGCGACGTCAAGGTTCCGCGAAATAATTTGAATCCTTCTGTAAGTGCTGTCCATTGTATAGTCCACCTGAAATAAAGAATACTTACTAAAACAGTTATTACCGCAACCAACGGACACTTTTGCCAAAATCATATTCAGGACACGTGGATTGTGAACTATAATCTTTCATATCGTAAATTATTTCTGGGCGGGTAATGTTCTTCCATGGCATTATACGTATAATGAAATTACCAGCTGGTTGCGTCATAAGCTCATCAAATAGCTGTTGTTCATTATTGTTAATTAATTCAAGTAATATTACCGGGGGCAAATGGCCGATGTGTATCACTGAACGCGTGTTGAAAACGTACAATACATGTAAATAAATATAATTCAAAACAATCAAATTATTGTGGAATATTATGTGAACACATTCGTCTTTGAGACGTCCTTTGTGACTCTCTATCTTCCTCTCTCATCCTTGTAGGTATTATCTAAATTCATTAGTTCACGGCATTACGCGAAATCCGATTACTATGAGTAAGGTTTCATTAGATTATAACAATATATGTTTAACAAACGCCTGCGTGATTCAGTTGCTTAAGGAGACATAAGACTACACAACACTCATAATAAATGACGGGTAAAAGCCTGTGTGCGAATCATTATGAGTTAATAAGTATCAAGGCAAACACTCGATTTCTGGGACAATGACTATAGTCAGGTTCGGTTGGAAATTACTTGTGCATGGCCACTGTAGTACTGGAACTTGGGATGTGATTAACCGTGGATATTTTAAAGGGACAACTAAGCTAGGATATACCAATAGATTAGGGTAAACATTTTGCAAGTTCGGTAGAAACATTGAACACTCCTTTGGGGAGATCAATACACATGGACATTGGTTAATGAAAAACTATATTGAATTCCATGTTCCATAATTGATGTATGATTCGTTGAAATATTGATAAGGCAAACAATTACGTTCATGTCAAGCGAGCATAATTTATCATTCTAGTATCACTTAACTTGTAATTAAACCGTTACCAAGGGAACATCTAAATGAGAATATTCTAAATATGTCGTGATGATCCGTAATCCTTCTCTATCCCAACGTCGAATTTATCATTTCTTTACGCTTCTTTCCGCTTGCTTGTTTTATTGTTGTTTCAATCGAAGCGTGAACTTGTGAATATTGCATGCATTGAGGATTAAGAAATGATCGGGTTTTTGGTAAAATTATCTAGGGCGGTGGTGAAACAAGTTCTACACGTTATAAGTTCTACTCTTGACACCGAATTCCCGATGGTATTCGTTGCCATGCCACACATGTAGTGTGAGAGAACGGCAAACATGTTATCTTCAGCACGGTTAAGTTATTGCAATTATATGAGACAGTTTAAATACGATTTCGTAGTATAATTTGTCTGTTTGTACTACTTTTGCAAGGTACGCAGACCGGTTACTGTATCTTTGATAAGGAAATTAAAAAGATAAAAAAATATCATCAACACAAAGGCTAAGGATTTCCCCCTGGGCGTGTCATACCAAAGTCGATTTTCGAGAACATATGGTATCAGTGTTCCCATTGCTTTTTGTTGAGATTTACTCTTCCCTCGCGTCCTCGTGGAAATATCTTTAAAAGGTACCAGAAGTATGAGCACTAAGCTCAGCTTATATAAAGGTTTCATATACTCAAAGTAGTCGCTTGTATGACGTATGGCAGTCAAACGCAATATTTTAATCACTATTAATGTGACAACACACACTTTATGGGATATTAATGAAATAAACTACATCACCATAAATACGCAAACAACGGTCAGAAATAATCAAGGTACGTAGTGTCACAAAGGTAAATTGTAGGGAATAAATACTGAAGTCTGGAGTCTTGCTTACATTAAAAGAATTAGTAATGTTGACATTGTTGAAACATCGCATACTCATCCTAACGACTGGTAGTCTACGCATAATATTTTGTGATACGCTTGAGGATAGATAAATCGTTTAGTCAAACACATAGCTGATGTAAATTAAAATGTCAAACCTTAGCTGTCGGCCTCATTGAATAATTTAACCAATTATATATAAGGAATAAAGTAGAAGGCGTCTTTGACACAAAACGATAATAGAAAGACAGACAGGGAAGACAGCACTCAATTGAACCTGTCGAGCGCAGAAAAAACATTGACATATCACATACCACATACCACAATTTCACAAAACAATGACCAACACATAACCGAACGAGAAAATGAAATGCCCAAGTCCCCAAAGCTGAATGACCTAGTTTCAACAATCAAAAATCTGAATGCGCTAGCTGAATAACATAGTTTTAATAATCATATGTCTGCTTTTTTTTACCATCAAAGTGACTTAACTCCGGGCTTTCCAATCATTCACAACCATCACCCTCCTAAAACTTAAGTATAATATAACTAATATTTTATAGCGTTAATCGCATGTAACAGTTAAACAGTGTTTGTATTGTTGCAGTACAACTATGGTTGAAAACATACCTAGTTTTAAGAGATTAAAAAGGTTCTATGACTATGATATGATTTTGCAATATGTTAATGCCTAGCCTTCGGCCCGAAATTGTTGCTGTCTACTGTGCTCTAAAATGGGTCCTAATGTTCTTTCCAAACTTTAATTCACAGTACTCTTTGCTTTTTGTGTAGTTAGTGCGTAGTTGGGTACTATTGGCGATGGTTTTTCATCTCACCAACGGTTAAATGTACCCATTCCACAATGTCATTTTAACTATAAGTGCTTCTTCAGCCGGAACATACGGTTACCGGGTTACCATATTACTGACTTGGGTGCATGGACGTTAGAATGGTTGTTCGAACAATGGTTGGTCATGTAATATTATAATAATTTGACCCTCGATAGTCATCATATGGTTGCAATACTGTCAGAGGTGCGTTGAACCTAACATAAATTAAACAAAAACATACTAGTACGTATCTCTTAAGTATTTTACACAATAATTTGTATGACTCTGACTCAGTCTCTACTAATCAGGTTGAATGCTGCCTTTCTTGTTGGTTTCGTGTAATCTTTTAATAGTTCATATAACTTTTTCTTACTTCTGGATGCTTCTCGTTAAGTCTAGCAAATGTTCTTTATTGTAATAACTGAATAATAAAGAATTGTACAGAACGATTCCTCGACATTGTAATGATTGCAATACACGCTATCACTCTATTAAGATGTTCCAATGCATTATTAATAACTTATCGACATCTACACCAGTTCAAGATATTGTGGTACCATAGTCTAGCAAAACCCGAAAGTGGATACAGACCACATTCACATCACATGCCACAATGACCAAAACCATAACGTTGCTATCGGCCCTGACAAAAAACACACACCCACAGCGCCTAGACATACTCGTACATACTCATGTTGATCACTGCGCACTGCTGTAGAAGATGACAACAACCAATGCTTCAGGGAATATAGCATGTAGAGCTTCTGTAAAGACTCAGACGTATTATCAGTTGTATGATGTATATTTATTACACCACCTTTCCACTTTCTTAGAAAGCTGTTGTATTTCCCGTGGGGATAAGCTTTCATGTTACTTTATTCAGCACCACTTTCATTCAACTTCATAAATCCCAGTGTACAAGTGCTACTGCGCCTAACAAATAACCAGGATGTTTTGTTTTGCAT
Source organism: Spisula solida (assembly GCA_947247005.1). Taxonomy (NCBI): domain Eukaryota; kingdom Metazoa; phylum Mollusca; class Bivalvia; order Venerida; family Mactridae; genus Spisula; species Spisula solida. Next base: position 21,622,828 of record OX365960.1, on the reverse strand, counting down.
CTAAAAGAACAAACATCTTCTTCAGAATATGTCACGTCCATTGCATCCATTAAGCAAAGCTTCAAATGTTTGAAAAGCATATAAAAATCGGAAGGGATAAAACTTAACGAAAGATGGAATAGGGAAAATAAAAAAGGAAACACAAAGGGTTTCTGTCTGACATTGGCTTTTCTGCGCTACAGTATTGAGTTGCATTTGCGAGTTTCGTGCTTTAATATAAACTATTGTGCCGTTGAAGAAACTAAAGTAAATTTTAGGACTCGAGCTAAAATATTTCATACATTTGGTCAGATTCAACAACGTGTAACAATAATAAACAAAAATACAAAACATATTAGACTCAACGAGGTGTGATAAGGGTGGTGCAGAGATAGTCCGGCGAGTGTGTGTGCGTTTACGTAAATATTTTTTTTGGTACCGTCTTGTTTCTGTAAGGTAAGCCATTTTGTCGCAATCCCAAAATGTTTGCCAATATAATTAGCGAATGATCAGTGGTTATGAGTTGTCGATTGCGGTTGCTAAAATTGTTCTTATTTTCATCTGGTTTTATTCCATGTTTTATTTCAATAAGTGTAACGTAATTGTTCTTTGACTGGCGACTGGTAACGGAATCATATTTATTTTGGAAGAAAGCCATGATTATCCACGAGAGTTACCTTGGGTCCGTTATTTTGCCCACGGATAAGTCCTCAATATGCGGAGAAGTTATCAGCTGATTATCACAAAATTAATCCCAGCCAATATTAACTAACTACTCGTATTTTCCGTTATCATGAGAACGCAGTAGATCTCTATAATCGCTATCTCTTAGTTTTGTATAATCCAAAATCATTAGTTTATGGCATTACACATAATCCGATTAGAATGAAATATATTGCATTAGATACGTGAAAATATTTGCTTTGCAGTGTCTGTGTTGTAATGACATTTGATGTCAGTAGAATACCAAGATACAAGCTCAAGTCAGGTTCCTCTGGGGCCTTGTCTGTGATTAAGTTCCGTCGGCAGATACACGTGGTAGAAACATGGACAGTAATTTGGAGTGTCCTATATATACGGTCATAATGAACGTGAATTCAATTAGCTGCCCCTTAATTATTATATGATTCGTTGAACTATTGATAAGGCAAACAATTACGTTCATGTCAGGCGAGCATAATTTATCATTCTAGTATCGCATAATTTGTAATTAAACCGTTACCTAGGGAACGTCTAAATAAGAATATTCTAAATATGTCGCGATGATCCGTAAGCCTTCTCCATTTCAACGTCGGTGTTATCATTTCTTTACGCTTGTTTTTTTTGTTGTTTCAATCAAAACGGCAACTTGTGAATATTTCATGCATTGAGGATTAAGAAATGATTAGGTTTTTGGTACATCTTTCTAGAGCGAGGGTGAAACAAGTTCTACACGTTATAAGTTCTACTCTTGCCGCCGAATTCCCGATGGTATTCGTCGCCATGATATACATGTAGTGTGAGAGAACGGAAAACATATACTCCCAAGCACGGATTTGTTATTGAATAAATATGAGCAAGAATAAATACGATTTCGTAGTACAATTTGTCTGTTTGTCGTATTTTTGTAATGTATGCACACCGGTAACTGTATCTTTGATAAGGAATTTAAAAAGATAAAACAAATCATCATCACAAATGCCAAGACTTCCTCCTGGGCGTGTCATATCAAAGACGATATTCAAGAATATATGGTACCTGTATTTCCGGTGTTCTTTGGTGAGATTTACTCTTCCATCGCCTCCTGGTGGCAATAGCATTAAATGGTGTCAGAAGCATGAGTAATAAGTTCAGCTTATATAAAGGTTGCATATACTCAAAGTAGTCGCTTGTACGACGTATGGCTGTCATACGCAATCATTTAACCACTATTAATGTGACAACACACACTCTGTCTGATATAAATGAAATAAACAGCACCACTATAAACACGCAAACAACGGTCAGAAATAATCAAGGCACGTAGTGTCACAAGGGTGACTTGTAGAGAATAATGTAAAGAAGTCTGGAGTTTGTAAATCTTAAAAGTATTAGTAAGTTTGACATTGTGGAAACATCGCATACTCCTCTTAACGACTGGTAGTCTACGCATATTTTGTGATACGCTTAAGGATAGATAAATCGTTTAGTCAAACCCCTAGCTGATATTAATTAAAATGTCTAACCTTAGCCGTCGGTCTCGTTGAAAATTATAACCAAGGATAACTCACATTATATATAAGGAATACACTAGAAGGCGTCTTTGACACTAAAACGATAATAGAAAGTCGGACAGGGAAGGCAGTACTCAACATTACGAGCTGAGCACAGAGAACATAAAAACCTCACATTCCTCGGTTGTACGGCACAATGCCCGAGTCCCAGTTGTCAAAAAGCTGTATGCCCTAGCTGAATGACATAGTTTCAAAATTCGTCTGTCTAATTTTTGACAATCAAAGGACCATAATCTCCGGCCTTTCCAATCTTTCACAACAATCACCCTCCTAAAAATAAAGTGGAACGTGACTGAATGTTTATAGTGTTATTCGCATGTGTAACAGTTTGACAGTCTTTGGATTGTTGCAGGAGAACTACAATTCACACCTTCACCTAGTTTAAAGAGATACATGCATCGGAGGTTTAATGATAACGATATCATTTGCAATGTGTGAAATTCAATGTTTACCCTTAGGTCCCAACAAAGTTGTTGTATAAAATGGTTCTTTATGTTTGTTACCAACTTTAACTCAACATTTGTATGACACTGACTCTGCTATTTCGGTTAAATGCTGTCTTCCCTATTGATTTCATGTTATCTTTTAGTAGTCCATATAACTTTTTCTTACGTCTGGATGCTTCTCGTCAAGTCCATTAAATGTTCATTATTGTAATAGTGGATTCGTAATGAAATTCACAGCGGAATTCCTCGACATCCTTATAATCGTGATACATGCCATTACTCTAATGAGGTGTTCCAATGTATTCTTAATAACTTATCGACATCTACGGCAGTTCAAGATATCGTGGAACCATAATCTAACAAAAAGCAACACCCACAAGGAAATATATCACATACCACAAGCACAGCACATGACGCAATGACCAAAACAATCAAGGAAATGTTTTGCGTACATGTTATAACGTGTTTAACTGAATGGTTACAAGTAGTTATAAAATGTACTGATTATGTTAATTGTGCATTAAATCTTCATGTAGACATAAATATATTTACATGTACCTAGGGTTTCGAAATGTTCATGGTGTACAATATTACATGACCTTTTTTTGTATATTACGAGTATATATTTATTTTGTTTAAACAATGTCGTCATTGCTACTGTTTGTATTCAATTACCAAAAACAAAGGAGGCGCTAACGACGCCACAAGAGAAAACATAATGAAATATGTGGGAATCGGTCGCCAAAGAAATTACTGGCAATCCCTAACGTTCATATCGGCATAATACACACTGTCACAGCGCCTCGACATGTATACTCATATTTGCATACGTTTGTTATATCTTCTAGTTATAATATGTATTTTCTCTTTAACTTTTACTCTCTTTTTTTCCAATATTAATAACGTCAAATTAATCCTATCTCCCATCATTTTATAATTACGGCTTTTCAAGTGCATGAAGGGAGGTAGGATTCTTTAGACCTCTAGCCTTATTTATTTGTGTTACCAAATCAAAATCAAGCCTTATTTACTTTTGAAATTATTTGTTATATTATTTTTGTTTCAACCCATTTTGTTTTATCTGTGAATCATATGTCATGTTATATGACCCTTGATTGGTAATAAACGTTATCTTATCTTATCTGTTGATCACTGCGCACTGCTGTAGAAATGGACAACAACCAATGCTTCAGGGAATATACCATGTAAAGCCTTCTGTGAAGACTCAAACGAATTATCAGTTGTATGATGTATATTTTTACACCACCTTTCCACTTTCTTAGAAAGCTGTTTTATTTCCCGTGGGGATTAGCTTTCAAGTCACTTTATTCAGCACCACTCCATTCAACTCCATAAATCCCAGTGTACAAGTGCTACTGCGCCTCACAGATAACCAGGCTGTTTTGTTTCGCATATAAAACAACAAAAATCTTCTTTAGAATATGTCACGTCCAGTGCATCCATAAAGCAAAGCTTCTTTAAAATGTTTGAAAAGCATATAAGAATCGGAAGGGATAAAATTTAACGAAAGATGGATTAGGGAAAATAAAAATGGTGTGTAATTGGTACATTACAATAATTCAGGAAACACAAACTTAAGGGAGAATATGTTCTATATTTGTCGGAAATTGACTTGGATCTGACCCTTGCACGCGTGGATAGTCACTGCCGCCGTTTCTGCGCGAAGTTGGCTTGTGTTGATAAGAGACACATAAGTCCACCGTATGTCATTTATTGCGGTTGAGCATATTGGGTTGCTTGAACTATCCTATTTGGGGAATATGGATGGTTAGTTCTATGTCTGCCTCTTGTGTGGGTTGCTTGTCGCTGCCACCGTTTCTGTCTGGCATTGGCTTTTCTGCGCTACAGTATCGAGTTGCATGTGCGAGCGTCGTCCTTTAATATAAACCATTGAGCCGTTGAAAAAACTAAAGTAAATTTTAGGACTCGTGCTAAAATGATTCATACATTTCGTCAGATTCTACCGATTGTAACAATAATAAACAAAAGTACAAAAAATATTAGACTCAACGCAGTTTCGCTGTGATAAGGTAGGTGCAGAGATAGATCGGTGAATGGTGCGAGTGTGTGTGAGTTTACGTAGTTGGACAGTAGACAGAGCATTGAATTATGCGCGCTAGAAGTTGTTGTTGTTTATTCATGAAACATTCGTTCACTCTCTGCATATTTTATCTTTGTGTGTTTGTAAGTTTAGTATAGCACAAATTTATTTCCTGGTTCAATATGACATTTACACTATGTACGAATATTTTGTATGACTCCCTTGTGTCTTCTCCGTGTAGTACATTTAATAGGTTAGTAAAACAATGACAAGGATACACGTATATCGTGGAAAATAACACAAATACATACTGCTAGATCAACTAAGATCGTCTGGGTACAAATTATGTTGACGTTGAATGCAGGAAACACATAAACGTTGTATGATTCAAATCAACTGCAATGTCGAAAATGGTCTGTATGAGTTTGAAATCCTGCTAATGAACTATTTTCTGTATGTCAGATATGTCTTTTGAAATATAATTTAATTATTATCCACAGTGCCCAGTTAAATGCAAGCGTGCGATGATCGCAATGTTATTTCTACGAAATATCATAATCAATGGGTGATTCATCTTTCCGGTAAACATTTCGGCGGCAATAAATCGACAATAAACTGACCAAATTGACGTTGTCTGAACTGTAACAATGGATGTACATCACGCAGCAGTTCCTGATTGTTGATATACGACGACGAAACACGAACAAAAGGCAACGCTTTTATTGCCACTAAGCATTCTCGGATGTCACGGCATTGTCATTCAAAGAGGAATTTCGACCTGTATTATGACCGATGTGTCGTCTTGACATATCTGTTTTGGCAGTGTTATCGTGACAGAACTAGCCCAGACGCATATGCATATCCTGTCTAAGAGGCATCCCTGTAGTTTTCCCCCGACATATCGTTATATTGCAATGCCATGTGTCTCCAAATTAATGACCATGCCACTTTGCAGAAATGTTTATCATCGTGCGATGCATTTGTTAAAAAAGCATAGATGATGTGGAAATACACCCAGTTTCTCCTGAACGTTCCCGGTGATTCCCGATTGCATCCGATGGTCATAGATTATCCCAATGTTTACCTCAACAAACCGAAGAGGACCCGTTAAACAATAGAAATGACACGAGTTGATTATAACATAACCTAAATAATATAGAGACTGGTCAACACAGCGAAATAGAGTATGCAACTTAAGAAATAAAAATCTGTTCGCGTTTTTTGTCGGTGAATAAAACACGGGCAGGAGTTCGGATGTGGAAAAAATTAAATCACGAGTGCGTACAGAGTTTTTATTTCGATTCTAAACACGATAATATCCCGTACTATTTAACTGCGCGCATTCCATTTTCACCCATTTGACATTGAACATAATTCCACGCTGAAATTGAGTGGCTTATTAGCTTGTACAATTACCTCCCTCAGTAATGAAAACGACCTCCGTAATTTTCCGAAGGAAATAACACATTTTAAACATTGGATCAATTTTAATAACACGAGTATAGGGTATCTATTTCATGAAATGAAAAATATAAATGAATTGATTATCAGAAGTTTTTATGAAACTTAGTTTCGAGATTATATTGGAGTTTCTAAAAATAGATGCGTCATAGCTGTAACACTGGATACTCGTGCAACTTGTCTTGTCATCGCGTCTCGTTGAAGTTTTTACTATAAAGTTTACGTTCATTCATTCATAAATATGTCACGTGATACGGGGCGAAAATAGTAACAGCCAATTTGATGGGTATGTTTTATAGGGGTTATAATACATGCCCTAGTTTGCACTATGTGTATATGGATTAATCCGCAGATCATGTTAGAATAATACATAATAAACACAATATGAACTTAAATAATTTCCCCGAGGCAAAAATTATCATGAAAACCTTGCCTTAAGGTTGCGCGCATGCTGCTATTGACTTCTTTAAACATTTTCTCGTGGGATTACCATGCTTCGGTTGAATTGGCGAAGCATGTCAAAGGTAATGCATGTGATGTCTATAGTTGATGAAGTGATTGTAGTAAATTGGTTGACATTCCTATAGCTCGATCCAAACGGAATTAAATTAACTTTAATTTGTAAAGGATATTCATAAAGCGTACATTAGTAATCTATGCTTGACCACAAACATATTCTAAGAACGAATAATGAAAACAATAGGTACATTGTAGCAAGGATAGTTAACATTACACACTATTATAATTAGCAATGTAAGCGATGTTACTTTGGATAACCCTGTTAAGCATACTTTTACCGATAGTTAATTGACCAATAACGCATACAATTTTTCAGAAGAGCTTCCATGGTCTGTGAGTGTTTGTGTGTTCCTTTCATACTAAGTTGTTGTTGTCCAATGCTGTCTTCCCTGTCTGATTTGCTACTATCTTTTTACAAACACCTCTTGGTAAAGGGACATTACGCGTGTTGTTAGACTGACATTACGTTACATAGTTACCTTGGCAACAAAACTTAATAGCTATGTCGTTGATTAGTTCGCTTGACTTTTAAAGTTGTTTAATGTTTGTGTATACTTCTGAGTTTTCATCAAATGATATTTTCAACCCATCCATCCAGAAAATCAATGTATGTTTCTGTCATGTAGAAGCGTCTTGTGATGTTCGATTTTTATGTGACTGCCTTGTTTCTGTAAGGTTGACATGTTGTCTAAATGCCAAAATGTTTGCCATTATAACTAGCGAATGATCAGTGGTTACAAGTTGTCGATTGAGGTTGCTAAAATTCTTTTAATTTTTATCTGGTTTTATCCCAGGTTTTATTTCAATAAGTGTTAAGTAATTGTTCTTTGACGAAATATATTGGCGTAATCTGGTATACACAACCAGTATTACCACGGGCTTTATCGCAACCAATGACAACTTTAACGGAATCATATTTAGGACAGTTTGGAAAAGAGCCATGATTGTCCACGCGAATTACGTTGGGTCCGTTATTTTGCCCACGGATAAGTCCTCAATCAGCGGAGAAGTTATCTGATATTGCAAATTAATTCCATCAAATTACTTTGGTCATTTAATTATTCGACGTATATATCTCTGCACTCATGTTGGAAATGTTGTTTAAATAAAGAAGCCATAATTAACTAACTACTCGTATTTTCCGTTATCATGAGAACGCAGTGAATCTCTATCGCTATCTCTTAGTTTTGTATAATCCAAAATTATTAATTTATGGCATTACACATAATCCGATTAAAATGATTTATGTTGCATTAGGTACGTCAACATATGTTTCGCAAATATCTGTGTTTTGACGTCATTTGATGTCAGTAGAGTATCACGATACAAACTCAAGTCAGGTTCTTCTAGGGCCTTGTCTATTATCATGTTCCGTTGGCATCTTCATGTGGTAGAAACATGGAAAGTAATTTACAGCACCATATATAATACGGGTAATGTAAACGTGAATTCAATTACCTGCCCCTCAATTGTTTTATAATTCGTTGAAATATTAAAAAAGCAAACTACTACGTTCATGTCAAGCGTGCATGATTTATCATTCTAGTATCACATAACTAGAAAATAAACCGTAACCAGGGGAACGTTTAAGTGAGAATATTATAAATATGTCGTGATGATCCGTAATCCTTCTCTATCTTAACGTTAATGTACCATTTTTACGCTTCTTTCAGCTTGTTTTTGTTGTTTCCATCAAAACGTCACGTTGTGAATATTGCCATCTTTGAGGATTAAGAAATAAACCGGTTTTTGGTAAATCTATCTAGAATTATAGCGAAACAAGTTCTACACGTTATATTAATCCCTCTTGACACCAAATTCCCAATAGCATTCGTCGCCTTGACACACATGTAGTGTGAGAGAAAGGAAAACATATTATCTGCAGCACGGATTTGTTATTGAAACTATATCAGCAAGTATAAATACGATTTCGTAGTACAATTTGTCTGTTTCATATTTTATTTTTGCAATGTATACACTCCGGATACTGTATCTTTCATAAGAAATGTAAAAAGATAAATATAAGTATCATTTACACGGATATCAAGGGTTCCTCCCGGGCGTGTCACACCAAATTCGATATACGAGAAAATGTGGAATCAGTGTTTCCATAGCTTTTTTTCCACGTGGCAAATATAATTAAATGGTTACTATAGATATTCACATACGCTTCAAAGTTGTCCCCTGTAAGTAGGGCTTTCCCGCTCAATCATGTAATCACTATTAATGTGCCATCATACACTCTATGAAATATAAATAAAATAAACAGCATCACTATTAACGCAAACAATGGTCAGAAATAATAAACGCACACGGTGTCACAAAGGTGACCTGTAGGGAATAAGAACAAGAAGTCAGGAGTCTTGCTCATCTTAAGAAAATTATTAAAGCTGACGTTGTTAAATCATCGCATACTTCTCTAAACGACTGGTAGTCTACGCATAATATCGTGTGATACGCTTGAGGATAGATAAATCGTTTAGTCAAACACATAGCTGATGTAAATTAAAATGTCTAACCTTAGCTGTCGGCCTCGTTGAAAGTTATAAACAAAGACAACTCACATAATATATAAGAAATACACTAGAAGGCGTCTTTGACACAAAAACGATAATAGAAAGTCCGACAGGGAAGGCAGTGCTCAACATAACGAGCTGAGCACAGAAAACATAAAAAAACTCACGTTCCTAAGTTGCACGGCACAATGCCCGAGTCCTAGCTGTCAAAAAGCTGTATGTCCTAGCTGAATGACATAGTTTCAAAATTCGTATGTCTAATTTTTGACAATCAAAGGACCACGATCTCCGGCCTTTCCAATCTTTCACAACAATCGCCCTCCTTAAACTAAAGCGAAACGTGACTGAATTTTTATAGTGTTAATCGCATGTGTAACGGTTTTTAACAGTATTTGGATTGTTACAATTGAAAACCTATTTTTAAGAGATACATTTACTTGAGGTTGTATGTTTTTGCACATTTGTGAATGTCTTACATTAGGCCCCTAGGAGTTGTTTTGTACTCTAAAATGGTTCCTAACATTCTTAAACCCACAGCATCCTTTGCTTTATGTGCAGAATGTGCGTAGTTGGGTACTGTTGGCGTCCAGTATTTTACAAGTGCATAATTGTTTTGTTCAACCAATGTTGTCATTGACATTGTTTGTATTCAGTTATCAAAATAAAGGAGGCGCTAACGACACAATACTAGTAACAGAAAACAGAATACAATTTTCGGAAATCAGCCGCCGGTAATCCCTAACGTTCCTATCTGCATAATACACACAGTCATAGCTTCTCGACATATATACTCATGTTGATCATTGCGCACTACTGGAGACAATGACAACAACCAATGCTTCAGGGAATATAGCATGTATAGCATTCAGTGAAGATTCAGACGAATTATCAGTTGTTGATGTATATTTATTACACCACCGTTCTACTTTCTCAGAAGGCTGTTTTATTTCCCGTGGGGATTAGCTTTCAAGTCGCTCTATTCAGCACCACTCTCATACTTCTCCATAATGCCTAGTGTACAAGTGCTACTGCGCCTCACAAATAACCAGACTGTTTTGTATCGCATATAAAAGAACGCACATTTACTTTAGAATATGTCACGCCCATTACATCTACAGAGCAAAACTTCATGCGTTTGAGAAACATATAAGACTCGGGAGGGATTAATTTGAAGGAAAGCGGAAATGGGAAAACAATGAATGGTGTATAATTGGTACATTACAAGTATACAGGAAACGAAAAATGTGGGTAACGTTGTATTGATTACATGAGTGAGGGTTGTCCTTTTATATAAACCAACTACCCGTTGAAAGAAAAACTATAAGATAGTTAAAATAAATCTAAGGACGCCATATTTGTCGTCGTAGTAAACTATCAGTCTATAATAGGGTCAGATTCAACCGTGTGTAATATTGATAGCCAAAACAAACTCAACGCAGTGCCCACAGTGACAGGGGTGTAGGGTGTAGCAGAGATAGGTCGAGGGAATGGCGAATATTTGTACAGCTTTAAATGGGCGATAGCCACAAAGTTGTTGTTGTTTATTCATGAACGATTCGTTCACTATCTGCCTATTTTGTCTTCGTGTCTAAAATAATGATTGAAACGGCACGGGTCTGCTCCCGAGCACGCCTCAATATTAGAAAAGTAGGTTCTGTTTAGAACACACGCACAATGTGTACAAGGAGAACGAACATTAATGACAAAATCTGAATGTAAAGATTAAACATAATTTTATTCGCATACAATAAGAGTTACACATCAATCAACAATACAATAGATGGATCGCCTTGTTATTTCCACGTCTACAAGGGATACTTCAGCCTCGTCTGAAAGGGGTCTTCAGTCTTGTCAATAAGGGGACACCAGGGGACATCGATCCTCGTCTTGGTACGGATATATAGGTACATATATGTACGATGACCTAATATGCTATATAATTATATTTGGCAATAATTGTATGTATATGATAATTGAGATCATATAGGAAGCTTGAATATACTGATATACTGAAACTGGAACTATATCCGGATGATACTGACAACCAGAACGCCGTGTTAGCATGGTAGATATAGTACTTGACTTCGCCCAACGCTACGTCACTAAGTTAATGACGTCATCTGTCTTCACTCCGAGGTGGGCTGATATTTAGACCGTATCGGACGTCTATAGATATAACGATAAAAACCGCGGTTTCCTAAATATAGCCTGAAATTCGACTGAACGTCGGCTGATCGACTTGAATGGCGGAAAATAACACGAGGGTCACTTCTGGGATTGTTTGTATCGTCAATAACGGCTCGAAACTGACTTCACTGTACTGTCAAGTTTGACTCGAATTTATGAAGACGTATAGCGAAATGAGTGGTGGCTATGTCGATATACATTTTGTATTTATTTCCCAATTCAATATGACATTTACACTGTGTACGAATAATTTGTATGACTCCCTTGGGTCTCCTCAGTGAAGTACTTATAATCTGTAAGTTAAGCGATGGATAAAATCTGGATACATATTCCATCGACGTTGATTGCAAGAAAGGTTTTATTATTCAAATCTATTGTACTGTCGAATATGGTTTGTATGAACCTATTAAAGTCAGGTTTACGAACTACTTCCTCGTTGACATATACGTCTCTTCAGATATAATGTAAAAGTTTCTCTAGTGATCAATTAAATGCAATTGTGCTACGAAGTCAATGTTCTACCAAATGTCATACCGATAGTTTATGGCGGATTTGGCGGTTCTTGGTAAACGTCGCAGCAACAATAAATCGACCAAATTTACGTTGTCTGAACTGTAACAATAAATCTACATCACGCAGCATTTCCTCATTGTAGAATTACGACTGTGGTACACGAACAAAAGCTTCGGAGATCACGGTGTAGTCATTCAAAGTGGAATTTCGCCCTGTATAATGCGTTATGTGTCGTTTTGACATACATGAATCTGTTTCGACAGTTTTTACGTGGCAGAACTACCTCATACGCCAATGTATCTCCTGTCAAAGAGGCAGCGCTTTAGTTTTCCCCGGCATATCGTTATAATGCAATGACATATACACATGTCTCCAAATTAAGACAGTTCTGTCATGGACATGCCACTTTGCAGAAATGCAAACATCACGCAATGCATTTGTGGAAAAATCATAGGTGATGTTAAAATACTCACAGTGTCTCCAAAATGCTCCCGATGGTTCCAAATTATATCCGATGGCCATAGATTGTCCCCCATGTTTCAACAAACCGGAGAGGCCACATGAAGCAATATAAATGACTAGAAAAGTTAATAATCACACATTTTAAAAATATCGATTCTGGTCAACACAGCAAAATAAAACATGCAACAAATGCAAAATAAACACATTAGGAACTGAAATAATTTCCCTGAGGCAAAAATGAACAGGAGGACATTGCCTTTTAAAGGTCGTGCGAATGTTGCCATTTTCTTGTCTTGTTACGAACATTATTCCGTGGGATTACCATGCTTCGCTTTTAAAGACGTAACATTTCAAAGGCAACGCATGTAATGTCTATAGTGGATACTTAAATCCTTAAATTGTTTCCAATATGCACGTTACAAGTTTCGGATAATGAAAACAAGCAATGTAAGCAATGGTACTTTGGTTTACAGATATTTTATTGACCAGTAACGCATACTATTTTTCAGAAGAGCATTAAGGGTCTGTGGGTTTTATGTGTGTTCCTTTCGTACTTTGTTATCCCTGCCTGATTTGCTGATCACGTATGTTGTAAGACTGGCATTACGTTCCATGGTTAACCTGGTAACTAAACTTAATTGGTTTGTAGTTGATTCTTTTGCTTCATTTCAAAGTTGTTTAATGTTTGTGTTCATCAAATGTTATCTTTCAATCCATCCATCCAGAACATTAATGTTTCTGTCATTTAGGAGCGTCTTGTAATGTTAAATTTTTGTGATATTGCCATGTTTCTTCAAGGTTAGACATTTTGTCTCACTGCCAAACTGCTTGCAAATATATAACTAGCAAATTGTTAGTGGTTGTCACGTTGTCGATTTGCAAGGTTGCTAATATTGTTCTTGTTTTTCATCTGGTTTTACCCCTGTTATATTTCATAAATTGTTTTGTAATTTTGCCAACGGACATGTCCTCAATATGCGAAAATGTTATCAGCTGCTGTTATTTATTAATTCCAGCAAATTGCTCCGGACAATTGTTTGATTATAAATCGCTGAACGCGTGGTGTTTGGATAACAAAAGCCAAAATAAACTATTTTCGGCTGAGACAACGCAGCCGTCTTTAGATGTCCTCTGTGAATCTCTGTCTCTCTTTCTAAGTTTTGTATAATCCAAACACATTAGTTTATGGCTTTGCACATAATCCGATTAGAATGATATATTTTGTATTTGATTAGGCAAAATATATGTTTTGCTAATGTCTTCATTCTGGTGTCATTAGATGTCAATATAGTATCAAGATAAAGAATTGGGGTTCTTCTGCGAGATTGTCTATGAACATGTTCCGTTGGTAACTACATGTGGTAGAAACATGGAAAGTAATTTGTAGGGTCCTATATACGTATACCGTTAATGTAAGCGTGAATTCATATTTTAATTGTTACGTACATGATTCGTTGAAATCATGTCAAGCGAGATAGATTTATCCTTCTTGCATCACATAACTTGTATTTCAACCGTAACCAAGGGAACATCTAATTGAGAATATTCTAAATATGTCGTGATGATCCGTAATATTCGTTTATCTCAACATCGATGTTATAATTCATTTACGATTCTTTCAGCTTGATTCTGTTGTTTTAATCGAGTCATCATCTTGTGGATGTTTCATACAATGAAAATGAAAAAATGATCCAGTATTTGATAAATCTATCTAGGGCGATGGTGAAACCAGTGTCACAACTTATATTAATCACTATCGACATCAAATTCCCGATGGCATTTATCGCAACACTATTGCGAGAGAAAGGAATAAATGATAATCTCCAGCACGGATTTGTTATAAAATAATATATGAGCAAGTATAAACCGTTTGCATTTTGACACTCTAGGTAGTACAATTTTCATAGTTTATTTTTACACGGGCAACTGAATCATTGATAAATAATTTGACAGCAATAAGGTACAAAAACATCTTTATTAAATGACAAAATTACCTGTGTGTATGCACAGCAAACGTGTCAAATGTTGTAAAGCGACCTCCTTTCCATTACTCTCCCATCGCGTCCTCGTGGCAATACCACCAAATGGTGTTAGGCTAAACCTCAATAAGGTGCTTAAAATTGTCGCAACCCCTCCCCATGGTAGAACATTTCACAACTTATTTTTTATTGAAGAGGAAGGTCTCGGGGCTAGGTAAACGGAGGTTGTGAATCTGAGATCAATTTAGGTCATTATGAAAATCTGCTTTTTATTTGTGTTTTGTAGTGTTTCGAGGGGCAATTTTACGACTTACTTTTTCCATAGCAACACTTGTATTGTCACAACGTACCGTCTTACTGACTAGGGTGCATGAAATGGTGGTTCTAACAATGGTTGGTACTGTTGAATGATAATATTATCCTGGATAGTCCCCCAATGTTTGCCATCCTGTCAGAGGAGCGTTAAATCAAACACATAGATATATTTTACCCCAAACATTTTTATAACTCTGACTTAGACTCTGCAATTTCTGTTGAGTGCTGCCTTTCATGTTGATGTCATTCATCTTTTAAAAGTTCATAAAATTTGTCTTCCATCTGGATGTTTCCAGTCAAGCTCATTAAATGTTCATTATGTAATAGCGGAATTGTAAAGAAATATACAAAGCGATGCCCTCACAATGATTGTAATTCATGCGATCACTCTATTAAGGCCTTCCTATGCATTATTAATAACTTATCGACTTCTACAGCAGTTCAAGATATTTTTGAACCTTAATGTAGTAAAAAGCAACACACACAAGGAAACAAGCCACAGGCCACAAGCACAACACATGCTACAATGACCAAAACGTCCTATACGTTATTATATGCTCAATATGTTCAACTGAATGGTTACAAGTAATTTTAATATGTATTGATCACGTAATTGTGCATTTGATTTTTATGTAGACATAAATCTATTAACAGGTTTCTAGGGATATCGAAAATTTTCATGTAGTACAATATGACATGTATATGACAAATATATCATTCAATGTCGCCATTGACACTGTTTGTATTTATGTATGGCCTCCGTAGCTCAATGGTTTGCGCGCTTGCCGTATACTCTGGCGACCTGGGTTCAAATCCGGGTGTGGGCACACATATATGCCTGCCATATTTCAGCAAAAAACTGACTGGCAAATAAAGGCTATGCTCGGCATTTTTAAAAAACAATTTACCAAAACAAAGGAGGCGCTAACGACACTATACCAGTATAAGGAAACAAAATAAAGTTTGCGGAAATCAGCCGCCAAAGAATATACTGGCAATCCCTAACGTTCCTATCGGTATAATACCAAAGTCATAGCTTCTCGACATGTATACTCATGTTGATCACTGCGCACTGCTGTAGAAATTGTCAACAACCATTGCTTATAGGAATATAGCATGTATAGCCTTGTAAAGACACAGACGAATTATCAGTCGTATGATATATATTTATTACACCACCGTTCCACTTTCTCCGAAAGCTTTCTCATTTCCCGTGGGGATTAGCTTTCAATTTAGGACCAGTCTCATCCCACTCCATAAATCCTAGTGTACAAGTGCTTCTGCGCCTCACAAATATCCTGACTGTTTTGAATCACATATAAAATAACAAAACTCTACTTTAGAATATGTCACGTACAATGGTTCAAGCGTTTGTGAAACATCCAATCATCGGAATAGGACAAACAAATAATGGTATAACATTGGTATTGAATACATATGTACGATGGTTGTCCTTTTTGATATATAAACAAAATTGCCCTAGAAAAACTTCACTCCCCTGGATAGGACATATATGTGGCAATATTATTATTCAACATCGGATAAGCGAATCAGATGAATAATTCCGCTATTTGGTCAAATTCGGCCATTGAAAACAATATTTATATAAGTATATTAGATACAACACAGTTTCCCTGTGAGTTATATGACAGGGCTGGTGCAGAGATAGGTCGGATAAAAGTCTGTTCATTCAATAGCTTTACATGCTCAATATGCAGAATATAACAATATGTAGTTGTTGTTGATAAACGCTTCGTTCGCTGTTCTGTTTGCATCATTTGCCTTTTTGTATAAGTCTTGCATAACAAATATTTTATTTCCTGGTTCAATCTAACATTTTCACTGTGTACGAATATTGTGTCTCATCAATATAGTACAAATAATATGTCAGTAAAGCTATGGCAAGGATACACGTAGATCGTAGACCAATAAACAAGCAAATATATACTAGTAAATACTGCCAGATCAACTAACATCGTCAGGAGACATATTCCATCGACGTTGATTGCAAGAAACACCTAATTGTTTTATTGTTCAACTTTATTGCACTGTCGAATATGGTTTGTTTGAACTTATTAAATTAGGTTTATGGACTCCCTCCTCTTTGACCGATATGTATCTTGCAATATAATGTAAACATTTCCCCAGTGCACTATTAAATGCCAAAGTGCTCCGATGTCAATGTTATTTCTTCGACATGTCATACCGATAGTCTATGGCTGATTAGGCGGTTCTTGATAAACGTCGTAGCAACAATAAATAAAGAATAAATTGACCAAAATTAAGTTGTCTGGACTGTAGCATTAACTCTATATCACGCAGCTTTTTCTGATGGTTGATATACTACGATGGAGCACGTACAAAAGGTTACACTTTCATTGCCACTGAACAGCCTCGGAAGTCACGGCATTGGCATTCAAAGAGGAACATCGTCTTGTATTACACCCGACATTTGGCAGTTTTATCGTCAACTATCTTAGAGACCACTGTAAAGCCTGTCAAAAGTATTGTTCTAATGTAGTTAGTGTTCTCGAAATACAAAATGACAGGTCATGTTACATGCAATACATGAAATAGTTTTAAAAAGAAAACAACAAAAACAGATTTTTTCGTCATGTGGTTTTGTTTCTTTTGAGGTATATCATTGAAATGTGGAAGCTGTTTTTTGTGATTCGTTAAGTGTTTGTTGGTTTCTCCTCCTCCAGGTATTGACTAACTGGTGCAGCATAGTGGATGGCGTCTTTTTGTCACCGTTCCTATTGATCTGAATGCTCGTTATGTTTGTTGTTGCTCGTTTGTTATTGGGCATCTTTGTGCTTTTTTTTTTTATTGAGTATCTTTGTGTTTTGCTGTTTGTTATTGTGCACATTTGTGCTTTGCCGTTTGTTATTGTGCATATTTGTGCTTTGCTTTTTGTTATTGTGTATCTTTGTGCTTTGCTGTTTCAGCTGAATGCTAATTTTCATATCCGTTGTATTATTATCCTTTAGCTCTATTGGGTCTTATTGGAACTTTTAACAGTTTATAACCAAGTTTTCCATGGTAACGATTTATTATTTTCTAATGTATTTATTTTATCTTGTCCCGCAACGCATCACCCACTTTTAGCCCTATAATTATATCAGCTTGAATTGTAGATTGTTTCGCTTGTTTTCGCGTTCACATATTGAATAATTGACATTTAGATTTTGAGGCTTTGTATCTATAATTGATGTATGTCGTTTAAATGTCGAGTATGTCGAGAAGAAAGCAAAAGTGTATAATTTTGCAGCATGTTTCAGAATCAATTTCAAGCACAGAAAAGGGTCAAAAGCTGATATGTTGATGGAAAACAAGTTACACATATAGTGGCTGTACTTTAAACAAGATTTGTTTACTTTGGAAAGGGTGTGGCATTGATACAGACATGGTCATGGGAGCAACACATCTTCTAATGGTGGTGAATAATTGTGCCAGTTATTTCAAAACCCCACTATAGATGACATAATTATTGTCCTTGCAAACTAAATAGTGGTCATATTTTACATTTTAAGAATGGTAATGAGTAATAGAAAATGGAAACAAATAACAAAGAATATAATCGATCGACTAAAATATTTACTATGCAACTATTATTACTCAGAAATAATTGCAAAGGGAATTAAAAATTATAATTTGAGAGGCAGATGGAATGCAGTTGTAACATTCTGTACATGTTGCCAGATAATTCCGATTTCAAAAAGCATGTTCATTTATAGTGTGTCTCCAACATTGATCGTTATACAGCAACATTCTATGTTATTTCTGAACGTCCCTCGTACAAAGTAAGAAATCAATAAAACCGAATTAATTGAACAACCAATCTTCTACAATCCCGATATCCTTAGATATTAGACCCATCATTAACAATTAGATAATAATAGGTCAGACAGGGAAGGCAGCACTCAACTTAACCAACCGAGCACAGAAAACATTCAAAACACACAAGGTACGATGCCCAACTGAACCAACCGAGCACAGAAAACATTCAAAACACACAAGGTACGATGCCCAACTGAACCAACCGAGCACAGAAAACATTCAAAACACACAAGGTACGATGCCCAACTGAACCAACCGAGCACAGAAAACATTCAAAACACACATAGTACGATGCCCAACTGAACCAACCGAGTACAGAAACCATAAAACACAAACCAGTCACACTGCCCAACTAATAAGGTAAAAGATCCGCCAAAGTCCTAGCTGCCGAAAGGCTGAATGAATAAAAAATCTGAAAATATCGAAAATATCAAATACCTGCTAGATAATCATGGCAACTTTTACAGCTGTGAACAATTTAAAGAAAGAAATAATCTTATGACCAATTCTATATAATATCAAGGCATTAGAATGTCAGTTTCTGATTTCTTAAAACAGAATAATTTTGATAGAAAAGAAACCAATAATCAGATCAATCGCTTTTTAAAGTATTGTAAAGTTTAAGCAAGGAATTCAACCAATGTATCAAAAGACGTCTAACCAGTATTAAACTGGAATGACGAAGTATGCTTGCAAGCAAGTTACTGATCAAGATTGAAATATCATAGTGTGCTTTACGGTATTTACGCTATGTGTGCAAAACATAAAAGACAAACATAAAATGAATTCAAACAGCTTCAAAAACACATTTTCTCTATAGTCTATTAATACGTAGAATTTACTAAGCGTTTTAGATAAACATTGAATATAGCGTTCTTGTCTTTGTCAGTCATTGTTCATATTCATTCATCCTCTGTTAGTCTTTCTATTGTGTTTCAACATAAAGTTTACTTAAACCGGCAAAAGTCATATATCACAAACTGATACATTTAACAATATGTCCTCCTTAACTATGAACCTAGTTAAATTGCATACATCATTTGACGAGAAATAATCTCAATAAGCTTTTGAAAGCTTCCGATCTGGGTTATATTCAATATTGATCTTATTTAACCTAAGGATAAGGATAACCAATCAGATCACACTATATTTAGCTATTGGTCAGTAACAGGCGATATGATTGGCAATCCTTATTCTCCAATTAGATAAGATCAATATTGAATACCACCACATATCTCGTTTCTGTATTACAAGCATATTGTTTGTATTTAATATAATGTCAACATATGTGAAATAAAATATGTTGAAGCTAAACCAAGTAAAACATTAACGGAGCAAGTGTCAACAGACTTGAACGCATCACACACAAACACAAACCTCAAATTAACTATCAATAGAAACAGTTTACAAATCACTCGTTGTAATTTTTTGTCTAGAGTAAATAGGATTGGTCGGAAGACCAGTTGTTAGATTAATTTGATTTGTTTCACACTATAGCATGGAGAATTAACATGGTTATGAACTTTATGCATGAATATATAACAAGGTTCTTGCGTTGAATATGTAAATTTCCGCGAGCATTATTGCAATACGGTCCTTTTGATTTGTGTTGGTATTACACCTCGGGCGTCTTCGTAATACTTGCCGTAAATGAAAACATACAACCGGGATTATAAATATAGACACTATATCAACTGTTTAATTATGCAAATAGAAGGTCGAGAATCGTGTTGAATTGTCCGTACTATACTCTGAAACAAATAATTTTCGCGTGTGGGATACTTCTAGATTTAGTAATACTCAGCTAACATTGCCGGAAGGAAAAAGGCATTGCCAGTAATGTTGTTACATTTCTGCGTGTGGTATACGACTAGATTAAGTCATTACTCCGCCAACATTGCCGTAAAGAAATAGGCAAACATGTGACGATGTGCCAAACAACAAGACCGTAAAACCTTATTATTTCCTGCATACTCTTAACTTAACATGATTAATGTAACATAAGTTGTTGCAAAAACACTTCCGAATGAATACATGCAATTGTCAGTCCGCGTAAAGAGTAATGAATAATTCTGTTTGCAACTTACATTGTCGACATACAAGGCAGCATTCAACCAAAACAGCCGAACACAGAAAACTAAACAACACATACATGTATCACAATTAAACGTCATACTACTCGACACACAAGTGAACGTGAAAATCAATTCAGCTTATTAGTGGCCAAGTTTCAGCTGTCAAAAAATGGGAAGTCCAAGTCCTAGTAATCAAAGCGTTGCGTTGGAAGACGTAGTTTCAGCTATAAAGAAGCTGAAAAACTAGTAAAAAGTGGTATGTATCATGAAGGTGATATGGTTATGTTAGCTTTGGGTGGTCAAGTCCCATCTATATTAAACATGGATGTAATGTATAATTTAGTAAATGTTACAACATTTTGAAAACTTGAGTAAGAGATATTATTGTTTTAATTTAAGTTTTCAATTATTTAAAATGCGTAAGCAACGTGACAGAGGCTAGTAAAGTATTAAACGTACCTTTTGTGAGGGGCGCGATTATCCATCGACTTCGTAGCTCAGCTCAGTTTCGAACGTGTTATGTAAGGAGGCCATGGACCACAGTGATTGGCTCTGAGGGTAAATCAAACACTATATAAGAATATTTCATTAATTTAGTTAAAATAAGTACATGTATATACATTTAAAACACTCGAGGACGTGACTTCTTTCATTTGTTAAAAATCAAAGTGATGCGTGGTCTAATATTTAATACGATTGTTTAGATGTTTATGTTGTAGTTTTCCTCATTTTCAAATTGTTCATTTAGAATGATCCATTACCATCACGGAGTTGACCGTGGTAAAGTTTTGGAGAACATTTTTGTCTTTTAATCAATACAGTTGTATTCACACCTCGAGATAAAATTGTAAACGATGGAATTGAACAGACGAAATACAGTATGGAGTCGACGTCTCATTTTACAAATCGATTTAATCGTCGCTTACAGTTTTGATGTTTGTGAGAGTTTAAATTATCAAAAAAGAATGAACTATTTATTCAATGAACATCAAAGACAGAGAGTTTAACAATCATCATAGCAACTATCTGTTTAGAGCCTGTCTGATCTGTTAATGTTTTGTAAAATGTCCCGAAGGTGTGAAATAATTGATTTTCAGAGTTTTCATGTTCAACGTCTAGAACATGCATGGTATGTGATATTGCGCAATGAGCTGGAAATTCTTTGCCTTTGATTGTATTAAAGAAAGACTTTGAGGCCCATATTGAGGATTGCATAATTGTTAATATGTAAGCCTCGTAAAATAAAGACTTTGCATACTTACTTACTTACTTACCTACTTTTGACTCTAGTGAAGGAACACCGCGGTAATGTTTATGCGTGTATTTTGTTTACTAGTATCAATGGTATGTCATACATTGTGAGTATAGCTTAACATGCGAAGTAGTTATGTCAATTAGTCAGAAGCTTCGATCTTTAAAAAATGATCACTGTTCTAAAACAATATCAAACAGTGTATTGTAAATTTTGATATTTCAGGATGTAACATAGTTTATTTTGAAGTATCAAAATGTATCACCATGCACAAAAAATCAATTCATACCGCTGTTGGTAGTAAACTATGCCATAACTAGTAACCAGTACGTCTAATGATCTTGCATGAAGCCCAGCTACTTAAAGTTACATTTGTTTTAGCAGCCTCTGGCTTGGTAAACGTAATCCAACGACACTCTTTTAAAGCCATGATCGTAGTTGAACCGCCAAATTCTCATGAATCTCCTGAAAAACTAATCATTGACAAAAAAACATTTCAAATATCACTAGGAAAATAGTATGTGACTTGTGCAATTGATATAATCCCAAAGGACCAGGCTGGGAGAAATTCGCTTGAAAAATATTCTAATTACAAAAGTTAAAAAAAAATATATTTCTATGCGGCACGTTAGTCATTTAAAAGGTATCACACGTGGGGACGTGATATATGTGGGTTGTAATTGAAAACTTCCATTTAACTACGCAATGTATTAAAAAATCCATTCTGGGAGAATAACTTATTTTACCATTAACACTATCATGTCAAAAGCTGTCCCGACGGTATTTACATGAAGTGATAAAACGTTACTTGAATAAAATTATTTATCTGTTGATAGATGTGTATTTATGTTAGTTCCCTAGGGCTGGCTTAATCACTTTATTGAGCTCAGTTTGATGCTACAGGCAATGAGAGACTCATTGTTTGATCTACGTGTGTCATTTAGTATTTTAATTACGAATATCAATAATTAATATACAGCAGATAAAGCATAATTATCTAATTTAAGTGGCTATGGATTGCAACACCTTTTCGAATGGCAAGTGCCATGGCAGTAATGATGACAAATAAAATAATTCAAATATTCTGGTTGACCTTCCATGTATTATAACATTGTAGTTGATGATGCAACCTACTTTAGCAATAATACTACTTGTCCAACTTTATGTCATAATTTGCTTACATATCCTTAGTGCGTTATCAATAAAACGTCTGGCATTGTCAGACACCTTATTCGCCTGACATTGTCAGACACCTTCAATCCACTTTGGTGTTAGTGTGTATATTTATTATGACATAAATGAACTGCATTGCCTGAGGAACAAATGCTGTTATTGCACTTCATCAGTGCCAAGACAACACAAACATAAACAATTCCACCGTGTTTTCACGTTTTTAGTGGTTATAGAAAAAGATCGTTATACAGTTGCAGAAAAAGCTATGGCCAAATCAACACATAATTGCTTTCTTTTCTAGACACATTGAACTGTTTAATTATATACGTGTAATGCAATTTCTTGTTACAATATTTTGTTTTATTCTCCGGTGAAGATGGCAAGCAGACGCACGTTTTAAGGCTAAAAACTGTTGAATCATTCATGTAAATTCATCAGAACAAATGTCGTCTGATTCCAAACACTAATATCAGTTTACAAATGTAGGAAACCTTAATTAAAGTATAATATGATAACATCTGTAATGAAATTTGTGAAGTTATATTTGAACACCGTTGATTATCCGATATTTTCATGCTAAGCCGATATAATAGAAATAACTCTTTTGAACCGCGTAAAGTAATGTGCCAGGTAACATATGCACTCACTGTTTGGTCAGTTTGCAATATGATTCGAGCCGAAATCAGCAGTTCTGTAATAAGTGGGTCACCTCACGTAGTCGAATTTTATACATGTAATATTTGTAAGTTTTCGAATTCGAAATCAGAAGTATCGTACCTGTCTCTTTTGTAACTAATATGATCCGAGATAAAATCATTCCTTGCAGCTTATGTTAATTGTAGACTCGATGTCACTTATCACGCATGCTCCCGAGTGACGATGGGCGGGTTGGATCTCTGTATATAGTCGCAATAGATCAGTCAGATACGGGTCACTATTCCTTTATTTGACAGTGTGCACGTATATTGTAAGTAAGTCCATCTCATTAAAATACTCTCCGCAGTATACGCGACGCTAAGCTGTGAACTTGGAGTCCAATTTAGTACTTCAGTTAGTTTGATTGGAGGTATGGATTACCTAGCCCTTACATGATTGTGTCTGGTATTAGCAATTAATAGCACCGGTCATAGATATATACAGCAACACCAACAATCATCAATCGTGAAAGCTCGGCCATTTCCGTTTGTCTCCGGCAAATAACTTCGTGTCTAACTGTAGTAATACACCAAAGCCAACAGGACGTGAGTTAAAAGTCGCTTCCTACGCGTAAAAGTAACAAATTATGTATCCGTCAATAAGATGGTTATTTTATCTTTCCCGAACAGTTTTCTTATTTTTATGATCATACGAAGACATATCATAAAAGAAATAACCCATATCTTTAAATATTATTCATAACTTATATTTCCCAAGCACGTGTCGAAAACATCAACAAACATGACCCATATTTAAGCGGGTTTGTTTACAAAATATACTACTTGACTTTCGGATCATTTCGAGTTAACTTATCGCCTGGCACACATGTGATTAATCGTTCCGTGGAATTTTGTAGTGCGTATTTACTGGTATAATATATCTATATAGATCTATATATTTGTGTGAACATGTATTGACATAATGTGTACTGAAGACTGGGGACTGCCATTGTCTAATCATGTGACTGAAAATAGTTTCAATATTGCGCCTTGTTATGTCAGAGGTCTATTGCAATGAATAAAGGCCGAGGTGATCAGAATGCAACAATCATATATTATATAACAGAAGGGACAATACGTAAAATGTTCTACACATTCCACAACCCATTAGTAACATAAGGAGTTATGATATTCTATCTACATTTTTTTATCAATAGAGTTTTACGTATGTGCTGTCCCTTCTGTAGCCATTTTATTGTTGTTGTTGTCGTTTGTATCGTATGAGGGTATCATTAATCGTTTATACCAGACACATTCTTACTATCACCGCCTGGAAGCAGACTAGTATATCCATCCGCTGTTGAACGCTTTATGTGCCCACGCACAAACATTCTACAAAACTACTGAACTTGAGTACGCTACGTTACAAGGCTTTTACGAAATGACAAGATAATTAGGTTTCCATTACAAATTTAACACTTTCAATTCACCAATGTCACAAGAAATGCATTATGTCATGTCTCTGAGGTATTCATGTTGCATGAATATTGAACACAATATAACTTTCTAATCATACTTCTCGCTAGGCGTTCAGATCATTTACTGATTGCACACAACTGTTGGATAACTTGCACATATATGTAAATGTTACTAAGAGAATTATAAATTATTACGATCCATTCACAGACATTTAAGGTAATGTTAAAGTTAGACATCTTTTAACAGATGTTAGCTCTTATCTTAATAGTTTGCAAGTGCGTTGTTGGTCTGTATTTTCCTGCCCGATTAGCCTATGACTTTCCACTTCGGTGGAGCTCTTAGCTTGTGCTTTCTCCAAAATATCCTACGCAAACTAGAAATGAAACTGTTTCTACCTGAGTTAAACTGAAACTAGGTCTTTCCCTCTTTAGACAGCTTGGACTTTGCCTTACGGCGGTTAAGTTCATTTATCGTTTAGTTATATGTTAGGCATTGTTTCGTGTAATTGTGATATGTGATGTTTTTTTTATATTTTCTGTGCTCGTCCTCAGATGTTTAACTTCAGTGTTGCCTTCCCTATTCGAGTATTTATTATCGTCTTTAAGCACATGGATAGGTACACATGCGATGTTGAATGTTGTATACTGGTGATTTATTCTGATATATTTCATGGTTCGTCGTATTCAATTTATTTATCTTTTTTGGCGTTTGTCTGTTTTGTCACTTTGAGAGATCAGCATCTCCTTGTCGTTTGCCCTTTGCTGTCATTTACACAAATGCACTTTAATGTGACACAAAGATTTGTCAACCAAAGTCATGAACATCACCTACTCTATTACTGTTTCTGTCTCCAAATCCCATTTGCGTGCAAGTGCTTTCGTTATCTCGTCAACTCTCGATCTCCATCGCTCAATTATTTTGTCAATCTGTTTGCGTGCAAATGTCACGATGGCCCGTACATGTTCCTTTTGATAATCACAATTTATTTTGTCTAAGTTACGTGACATTTCTGAATAATTTCGTACTATGTAGACATTCGCAAGAAACATATCACAGAACTTTCGACAACGTTTAATCAAATTTTTGTCAAATTAGAAGTTGCGCCATCCAATATGACACTTTCCAAACTATTCACAATATGGATGTACATCGCGACAACTTTCGTTTCCTAAAAATAGTATACATCTGTAGTAAAGATTCAATATACCCAAAACAGTTCCGATTAAAACAAGGTGTGCATGATTATATTTCGTCCCACGTTGTTTTACTAAAATGGAAATGGCCGAAGAGTATATAATGCCACGTATCAATAGCCTAGTATCATGATTTGGCGCCCGCATATATATATATATAGTACTGGGAAAGACGATACGTTTCCTGACCTAAAGACGAAAATGAAATGGTGATATCATTTCACCTGCTTAGAGCTTGGGATTCAAATCCATGTCCTTGAGTAGTGTATGGTGTTAAAGTAACATTTCCAAATATAGTACATATACAAGTACATCTAGAAATTCAATTATGCTATAGAAAAGTTATCTTCCATTTAGTGATTCTAGCTTCGACCATTGCAAGTACGAATATGTTGTACAGTGTCACTAGATATTTTGCTAATTCTCAACTTCACACAGTTTGGTCAGGTTACCCAGATTCCAGTAACTGAAACAGCTGCGTGTTACAACAGTACTGAATGCGCTGCAAATATGTATAGTATTTGCAAGTATCACTATCCATATCAATATTAAAGCCCTTCTTTTATGTATGTATTGTCCTTTTCATAGTAGGAAAATTACAAAAACTAATATTTTTTCACTGTGCCTTTCTGTTAAAAACTTTTCATTTTAATTGTTGTATCTAGTTTGTTTAAGGCTGCTGCGTTAACCTCGTGTTTCAGTTGAGTGTTGCTTTGTGGATTTTCCTTTTGATATGTGATCCACCTTGTGGTGTGTTCTTGTCTGGTTGCTGTTGTTTCAGGTATGTTTAACCTTTAGCATACTGCCGTCGGATATATGTTAAAGGTTAGCTGACTGATGCAACAGACTGACGTAACAGGCTGTCGTGTTTTTAGTTGTTCAGTTCTATCCGTTTGTTCAGTTTTATGTCACTTACATCATGGAATTATATCTCGAATATTTAACTCCGTGCTTACATGTATACTCTAAGCTATCTATTGTATGTGCATGTTCGGTCCTTTCGTCTTAACTGAATATAAATTGCATATCGGTAAATTGCTATATTTATGATACGATATTGTTGTATTCTGTTTCTACTTACAGTTTACCAATCTTTACGCGGTATATCCTGTGTTGTTGAATACACTTGCCTTACGTTGGTCGCATAATCCATAACTCTACGAGTAAATCTGATTAAAGGGTTGTAGAAATTGTTATATGAATAATTAAATAGCTTCTGAGGAAGCATATAAAACATTACTTTATGTCAAGCGGGGACAGCGACATCATGAATTTCAGAATATCACCACATTACCGATCAGTGGAATATTAGAACGAAATATTGATAGTATAAAATAAATTGACATAGTTATTTAGTTGAGGCAAATATGTTTGCAAGTTAATGAGCACTTTCTTTGCTGACGTCAATTCAATCACTAATGACTAAATGATTTTACTAATTGACGCAATAATAATTGCCCTGCCGCCCAATTAGCATAATTTATGTTTAAATCTTTGCATCTCAATAAGCAATGCATGTTAACCATAGAACGAAACGTGTGTTGTTACTTGAAAGATTATACCAAATTCTAAAGTGTCCGTATCGTGGAGCATGTTATCTGTAAACGATAAAACCCGATGACTTGTAAAGTGACAAAACTCTGCAATGGAACAAATCAGCTATATGACATAGACCATAGTTCTTTTCAGAAAACACGGTCGATGATTCATAAAATCATATTATATGTCTGTATATGTGCCATGTGCCAAGTAAACCAAATTAATGACGATTAACTATCGATATTTCAATGACAGAGCATGTATCTGCTACTTCGTGGCTGTTTTGTCTCAATGGTGATATATATTCTCCTTTGTGTTACATGTGACATGCCTAATCTCTGTAAGCCTGTCATATTTATTCCTGTACTGAACAGATCTGTCAATACTAATTTCTACATTTCTACATTTGTACTCGCTCTCTCATAAATTCCCACATTTGTTTTAACCTGTTTTCGCATGCGATTTTCATGTAAAAAGTTTGAATGAAGAAGACCTTTTACA
Source organism: Spisula solida (assembly GCA_947247005.1). NCBI lineage: Eukaryota > Metazoa > Mollusca > Bivalvia > Venerida > Mactridae > Spisula > Spisula solida. Next base: position 21,594,450 of record OX365960.1, on the reverse strand, counting down.
CACTCTCTGTAACGGTTATATGGTCGTCAAAGACGTTTGTTGTGCCTGTTCTCGCAGCAATCAAATTAGGGAATGTTGGTCATGAACATAATATATATTATTGCCAGTTATAAATATTATGAATACTACTTGGGCTCTTTATAATTTTGTTGATTTGATAGCATATTACGCCATTATGAAATTGTATTATACTGTATCCCCATATTACATTGTCTTTGTAGTATTCATGTCTTTGTGTTTGTCATATCATCCATACTACGTCAACCTGTTGAGATATCACACTACCAATTTTGTTTCCCTGTAATTTACACAAATAATAATGGTGATTACAATTATTATAAATGTTCATGATATTAAGAAACCTGTCAGAAGTATTGAAGGTTATAGGTAATTCCCTTTGAAGTTAAATTTGGTAACCACAGAACGTAAAAAAACGAAGCGGTTTGCTTTTTTATAGCTGAAACTAGGTCTTTCAGCTTTTAGACGGCTGGGACTTTCAGCAGTTTCATTCATTTTCTCGTCCAGTTGTGTGGTGGACATTATGTCGAGGTCTGTGGTGTTGTTATGGTTTCTGTGCGCGGCTGTTTCAGTGGAGTGCTGTCTTCTCTGTCGAAGTTTTATTATCGTTTGGCCGTCGTACTGTGCTATGTTACATTCAAGGTTATGTATGCACAATGTATCACAACATCAAATTATCAATATAATTTGTCTCTTCAATCGTATTGGCTGACATGTACTGCGATATATAAATAGTGTTTTCCGAAGTTTCGTCAGGGATATACGGTAGTTTACCTTATCCGTGACCAGTCTTTATTTGTACAGTAGTTCGCACATTTATTGATACGGCTGTAGTAAGTATACAAAATTGGGGAACCCAAACCGCATATAATAGCATTCATGAACAATACGCATTATTTATAGCGTAAATCCTACCATATTTATAGTAACTAATTACGGCTAATTGGCTCTATATCAATATTATTGCATACATAAATACGAATATGTATATATTATTTTAATTATCGTGATACTAATGAAGTACGATCGTACAATCATAACAACATACGCATGTGTTAGCATGAAGCAATCTCATTTAAATCAGACCCTAATTAAGCTTCACTACTTTACGCTGATATAGGATCTGACGGCACTCTGTGTGGGGTCTTGTCAGTGTGAACTTTACCTTATCCAATCAAATCGCTTCTTTCACAAATCTGAACGTGCAGTAAAACACTGCCGAACATGACCTCTTACGGAGTGTAGTCAGACCAGTTTTTTTTTGTCAGACCTCTAACGGCGTAAAGAAATGGAGCAAATGTAAGGGTCTGATTTTAATGAGATTAAGCATGAAGTTTAAGGTTTCTGTTAGCTCTTATTTACGAGTGGCGATATATTGGTTTATCATATGTTTGACGTCGCGGCAGCGTAATAAAGCCATTATTTATTTTTGGTAATACACTAGTGTAATAAAGCTTGAACGTGACGTCACTCAAAGGATAGGCGACGTCGTCTAAGTTGCGCGTTTATTATAGTGAAAATAAGTACCTATTTTTATGTTTCGGCTAGAAATGGCTAACATATGATAAAAAGAACATTACATTTGTGACTTTCCACTTTGGATTTATTAAACTCGTTAAATAAAATCGATAAAATGCTGGGCAGAGCCGCGCATTTTATTATTTTATTCAACTCGTTTAATAAATTCAATATGAAAAGACACTCATATAATATCCTCTATATGTTAGTTTACAATATACTCGTTTGTTCGTATATAGAAGAATCAGACAATCGAATAAATATACCCTTTTATATGAGCCTGTCTGAAGGAAAACCTGTTTTTCTGATAAAAATAGTGATTTTGAGATTTTCTATAGTTTTCAAGAAAACATTTTATGAAGCAAAAATTAAAAGAATTGTGTTGATTTCTTGAGTTTTAAGGAGGTTTTGTAGAGTCCATATTCGAGGGGTTTTTGTTACGTCGCAAACTTCATTCAAACGTTATTCGACGTTACTGTAAAAAGTACTTACCACACTTTTGCCTGTGGTGAATGTGCTTGCAGTATCCTCAGTTAATAAAAAGATATCGTGTTTTACAAACTAAATTGAATTACAAACAATATATATGCAGGAAATAGCAATAAACACTTACGTAAAATTGGTTTTTCAATAAAATAAATAATTTTAGCGATATTTGGCTTTGAGTCAGGTGAGGCGTTTTTAAAGTCCCCGAGTGCACTTGCAGAGGATTAAAACACTATTTATTACCATTACAATATGTTCATCATCACCATTTTTTAACAAATCTGTATACTCGATCCTAATGCAGTGTATATGGCAAGATGCGACTAAAGTGTCAAGGATATCGCTGTTGATACGCAAACATTTGATACGCGAACATTTGATAAGCGAACAAAAATGTAATTCACAGTATTCTATCAAACATAGCGAATGTCTAGTCACCGAAAATTGACATGCTAGTATTCTCAATTATTATAATATAATTGGGATTCAGCTATTAAAAAACAATTTTGTATCACATTCACCTCACATTGTATTTTAGTGTTCCATCGACTGAACAGTTTTATATGGAAGATATGTGTTGGACCTGATGTGATACAGTGGCATAATTATATCCGTATCATTTGACTGGAGGGAAATGGCGCTTAGTACATGAATTTATCTTGACTACAAGATGTTAATCTTTCTTTATTTCCTTGCCTATTCCTTCTTTATAAGATATTGCTCTTCATCTAGTGTATATACTGATGTGTTAATAGTATCTTTGAATGTATGCATTGTCCTTTGAATATTGTGATATCTATAATATTGGTGAATGTCTAGTATATATATTATTCACTTACTGCGTTGCAATTTCCAGTCCCCTCATACAGATGCTGTACTGTTTTGACTAAATGTCAATCATGTTACTAATTTAAGTTAATTGTTATGGTTACTATAGTGCAAGTATGACAACCAGTCATATTAACCAATAACTTATCATTACTTAGCATTAAACTTAGAACGTTCGTGAAGTTTCCATTGTCCTCATATCAAGTATTGCCAAAAGATCCAAATATGGAAAATGTCAATTTGTACTTAATGAGCTCCCAACTAAAACAAATGCAAGTATACTACATGTATGACAGATATACACTATATTTCACTTCTATATACTTTATCACTATATTGGTCCATGCATGAGTATATTAAGAGGCTGCTCGTACATGCATAATCAATCCATAATTAAAGTAATTAATTATACATGTAAGCCGTCTATGTAACAAAGGCATCTCGGTAATTCACTAAAACATGTTATGTTCCTACGCATTTGCAAAAAATGTAGAAAACATCATTGAACTTAGCCCAGATGCAACTAATGTAAGGCTTTTACGAAATGACAAGATAATTAGGTTTTCATTACAAATTTAACGCTTCCATATGACAGGTCACTTATTGGCATGCACCAATGTCACCAGAAATGCATTATGCCATATCTCTGAGGTATTAATGTTGCATGAATATTGAACAAAATATAACTTTCTAATCATACCACTCGGTAGGCGTTAAGATCATTAACTGATTGCTGCAAAATGATTGAAACTATCTATAATTGTCATGATGTAATTATCTCTCCTGAGAAAATTACTAATTGCTGTCGTCTATTTACAAATATCTGCGAGAAATAATATTAGTATTTTTATCCGAATCGACTAATCAAGTACCGATAAAATTGATTATAATTATACATCGTAGAATCAGTAATGGTTAACCTGTCAACCAATTTGCATTTGGTTACATCTAAAATAGCACATCATGTTGAGTGCTGCCTTCCCGGTCCGACTGATATCACCGCGTATAAACCAAATCACTGTACTCATTATTGTGATACTATACAATTCAACATGTACTCATTATTGTGATTGAAACATTCGGTGATTTTCCATCACTGTACTCATTATTGCAATCCTATACAATTCAACGTGTAATCATTATTGCGATAACCGGAAGTTGACTCGTTAATACACTGTGGATATTATCATATCTCTTAACTAGATAACGTAAAGGAGCAAATCGACTTGTCGCTTGCCGATGTACTGTGCTTTGTTATTAATGGTAAACCGTTGTATCACCATATCAACCCCCCAGTATCTGGTGTCTTATAACCTATAAACGATATCATTGAGTGACTTGCAAAGTGCTGTTCTATCAGAAAATACGATCGTTGACCTTTACCATTATCGGTCTGTATTTCTACTCCTATGTGGTTCCAAAACAGAACTAAAAATAATCGCTTACTTAGAAATAACACTCATAAAGTTTATAATCATGTGACTGCTTGACGTGATAGAACTATTCGACCCAATAATTATAAATGATTTACTCTGTGATAGAAAGGACAGCCCAGTCATCCGTAATGTTTTGAAGATAATGCGTGCTGCGTAGATGGACGATACGATACGTCATGTTGTTTGTATACCTCGATTGATTTGCTCTAATCTTTCGGATCAATTCCAGTGTAAGATTTGGTGTGTTTTGTAGTAATTTCTACTACGTGTGAGTGACGCATGTCATCGTTATCATAGAAATACAGTTTATCTGCCTCATTCACTTTCAACAGATTGTACGCAGAAACTATCATATTGAATCGGGAGGATGTCAATCCACAGACAATTGTCAAAGTTTTAACCGTTTTAAAATGAAGCACCAATTATTCGTTTCTTCTTTTTCATGCTGAAATCGATCGAAATTCTGTCTGGACCGCACAGATGTCAACTAATATTAATATAAACCAATAAGTTTAAAGTTATCAACTGCTCGCAATGACAAGTTACTTGATAGAGTGGCTGTTAAGTAAGTCTAGGGTATCTGGTTAGTTGCATTTAAAAATGACAACAAACCAGACAGTGATGGCAGCAATCAACAGAAACAACATCAAAGCACATAGGACACAAACAAAACAGTGTACACATAGCCAACTCTGCTCTGCTAGTTCAAATGAGATTTTAGAACTTCTGACAGCTAAAACTAGGTATTTCAGCCATTCAGCAATTTCTAGGTCATTCAACTTGGGCATTCAGCTTTTTGATTGCTGAAACTGGTTCATTTAGAATTCCGACAGCTTGGACATGGGAGGATCATAACTTGTTTAGTTGGGCATTGTGCCTTGTATGTTTTTTATGTTTTCTGTGCTCGGCTGGTTCAGGTGGGCATTGTACCTTGAGTGGCTTTTTATGTTTTCTGTGCTCGGCTGGTTAAGTTGAGTGCTGCCTTCCCTATCTGACTTAATATTATCTTTTTGATGAATTGTGTTGGTTAATTTATATAGTTTGATAGCTTCAGTTAACTCATTAAAATAAGGCTATTAGTTCAAAGGGTAACCCAATAATAATATGGTGCTTGCTAGGCAGGTGACACTTCCTATATATCGACATGTTTGCCATGACTGGTTAAACATGCTAAACTGGGGTGGTATTCAATATTGATCTTCCTTGACTTCAGGATAAGGACAACCAATCAGATCACACCATATTAAATTCTTGGACAGTAACAGGCGATATGATTGGCTATCTTTATTCTCCAATTGAATAAGATCAATATTGAATACCATTCCAGGTGACACAACCTATACGTCGACATGACTGGTTAAACATGCTTAAATTGGTTAGCCTTAACACGGTTAAGTAAAAAGCAATTGTTAAATTGGTGTGATATCGTTGAAGGTTATCGAGGGTGAATCACAGGTAACTGTATCACTGTTAAACAGTACCTAAAAATTGGCTTTCGATATCTTCATAAAGTAATTATATTCGTAAAAAACATGACTATAACTACTTTCATGCGAAATCCCATCGAAATTGGTCAAGTAGTTAAACAGTTATGCCATAAATACGTATCACGGTGTCCACCCAGTCACTGGGGAGGACTCAATAAAAACAAAAAAAAACGGAAATATTGAGGAAATCACCAACATATGTCGAATTTACCGTTGGGTAGAAACATAATAATGCGGTAAAATTAAAGAACGAAAAAGTTGGAACAGATTTACCTGGTTGACACATGTTCACTTCAGTGAATGTATACGTGTAAGACGAAAAACGAATCGTTGGCATATTTAAATGTCAAAATGACTCCATGTTAGTCCGAATGTTCCGAATGATGCGCGTGATTTCCTTTTTGTAACAACGATTTTCATTGGTTGATTTCATTGGGGTTTCCCAGGACTTGGTTACCAGCGTACAAACGATGTATACTACGCCAATGAAAACGACCGTTATAAAATACGTTCGAAATACCCGTCAGACACACTAAAATCCACTACAGCCGTCCCTACAGCGTTAGAAGCCCTCGAAAAATAAAATCAAAGTTTAAACAATGAATTATATCGTACGAAGGTAAATTTAAGCATGTTTTCAAATGCTTTCGATTCACAAAGATGTTTTTGATCACCCACAGCTTTAAATAGATGACTAATGCCGTAAATGCTTTAAATTATGAAAAAAATAAAATACACCCAGTGACTGTACGATCACTTCTTCGGGAAATACACCTGTATAAGAATTCTAAATTTAACAGAAACATTTATTTTTTTTTTTTTTTAGGTACTGTTTATTAATGATACAGTTACCTGTGGGGTGAATAAAAACAATATACACAGCAATGTTTCAACACAAGTATAGTTGCCATTTAACGGATAAGAAACGTTATGTAGATGAATATCATTGTGTTATTCTATGTTATAGTTAGAACATATTAAGTAAATTTTAATGATTAAAAAGGGCGGAGCGAGCGAAGCGAAGCGAGTCCTTTTTAGTCATTAACATTTACTTAATATGTTCTAACTGGCTTAGAATATAACATTCTGCATTCTGATTGGCCGATAGAAATTAGCGCCAACGCATGACGTCAAATCTGTTAAGAGAAAATTTTAATGATTAAATTTTCATTTAACCGCCAAAATTCGACGTTTTCATTGGCTTATAATGTAGGTTATATTCTAAGTAATGTTGATGTTTAGAAAAGACGTAATAATAAATTTATATTATAATACTAACGACTTAGTTGATTATGTATCTGAAAATGTATGCTTTAATGCTAGTAAGAATATAATGTTCATGAGCCATGAAATAAAATGAGACAATGGGCCTTTTCGACTGGGCTGTTTCATAGAGCAGGTTATAGTCTGGTTCCTATCCACACTATCACTGTAGTAGAACTGTAGTAGTACAGTAAGCCTGGGACGGGAACCAGACTTTAACCTACTCCACGATTCATCCCAGTAGAAAGGGCCAATTGTCGCCAAAACTGTCAGATACCTCAGACTAATCATATATATGTATAATTATATGTGATATATCTAGTTTAGTGCACCTATCAATGTTTCCCCCAGGAGGAGATCGGCGGGCATACACGGGACTTTTGACAGAAGGCTGTTCCCGATAGGTGGGAATTTGACAGACAGAATGGTGCCGAGTCCCGGGAAATTTTGACTTTGGCCGAAATTTTGATCCCTGGGGGTATGTAAAGCATCTCCCAGTGAGGGGATTTTGACAAATTGCCTTGCACTAGGGTGGGAATTTAGACTTTGAAAAAGTAAAAATGTCAAATTCCCCTGAGTCAGCCCGCCGCTCCCCCCCCCCCCCCTGGAGGGAAACATTGATTGGTGCATAGGACTGGATTGGTACAGGCTTTTTGTCATCTTTGTTAAATAGAGGAGTTATTTGCTGGATTCGGACATGTTAGTGTGATTAAAATAAAAATATCATGACTAATAAGATGCAATATCAACTGCAATAAGTTATAATCATTGCAAATTCAGAATAAAAGAAGTTCCGCTCAAGAGTTGCTTTGACTGTTCTATAAGACAACGATGGTTCTAGTGATCACTTAACTTTATTTGTATGTGCGCTACCGTATAAACTTTTCACTACAGCAGGTGTTAAGTGCCGCGTGGCGGTTGTAAAAAGTCTACCCGTACTTCAATTCAGTGTAGTAATCATTTATAATTACCTCCCTTTATGCCTAATTATGTACATAATTCGTAGTCCACAGTGTGTCATTCATTGCGGAGTGAGTATATATAGGCTTGCTTGAAATATCCGGGGTTTTTTTGGAGATGTGGATGGTTCGTTCTATGCCTGACTCTTGTGTGGATGGCTAGGCGCTGTCATCGTTTCTGTGTGACTTTGGATTGTCTTTGCGCTACAGTATTTCAATTACCACGATCCCACATTGCGGCCACACACATCTGGTTCGTAACAATCATGCCCTGAGATAAATATGTAAACGATAGAATTTGACAGGCGAAAATATGTAGTCAACATCTCGTTTTTACGAATCGATTACATCGTCGGTGAATGTCCTTATCACTACAAAAATAATTATTGCTTTTGGCGCAACAAGATTGTATCCCGTTATATCGGAACTGTAAAAATCTTGTGAACGTTGCAATTCGACTTTATAACATTGTTGTGACTGTTTGGTGACTGCCTTGTTGTAAGCAAGATGTAGTTTTTGTTGCTGCTCTTTTGAGTTCATGTTATCACAAAATTACGGTGATCTTCCTTGTGAGAACAAATCACAGAACAATGTTCTCCAACTTGAGTGATAACAAATGCGTGACGTCACCATCTTTTCGACACGGAATACAGCACTGAACTGAAACATTAACGCGCAAAATACACAAAAAGTTTGTTTCTAGATCCAAATGAATTGACTCAGTGTAGATATACTAGTAATTGTTTGTCGGTGAGAAACTGGCAAACAATGTTAAGGCATTACATATTTTACAAGGTATTAACTTAGATTGTGCCTCCGTAGCTCAATGGTTAGCGCGCTTGTCGTTCAAATACGGGTTGAGGCACTCACATGCCTGCCTTATAACTGGCAAAAAGGCTATGCACGGCATTCTTTTAAGATTCGTTTAAACATGACAATTATCAGCACACTAGAATAAAAGAATAAGAGAATGTTTTCCGTTACAGCAGCATTCATGCATTTAACAAAGATTAAGAATAGAATGTCCCTATGGTATCCATGCTGCCTGAATATGAAACAAAATATAACTTTTTCATCACACCATTCGCTTTGCGCTCAGAGAATTTAATGATTGCAGCAAATTGTTTCAAATACCAATAGTTTACCTGCAACGCAAATACATGAAAATGTATGCAAGCGAATGACTAATTGCCACAGTCTATTGACAGACATCTCACTGGAAAGATCATAGAGTGGCATGATGAACAAGTCGTTAAGAATTGCAAGCATTACAGAAGTCCCCTACTGGTTTTAAGCCATTTTCAATGTTTCTGTTGCCATAGCAACCACAATGTTTGTCAGAATAAAAATATTTTTAAACGTGCATAATCCCCTTATTGCCCCCTATCCACATACCAAGTTTCATAAACCTAGCTTGGAAACTGTTCCAGTTATGTCAGGGTCCAGATATTTTGACGGACGGACTGACTGACGAACGGACGGAGGGCAAACCTATAGACCCTCCGGTAAAAAAACCGGTATGGGACTAATAAATTTCATAGTCAAGAATACGTGGCACCTTTGCAATTTTTAAAACGTATGCTCGGGCATTGGTCAACGTACCTGCATGCATTTGACAATTAAAATCAAATGATGACAACAATATCCTGCCAATTACAAACGATAATAGAAAGTCGGACAGGGAAGGCAGCACTCAACTTAACCAGAACACATCAAAAACAGCAAATACTACAATTACATGGCACTGTGCCAAACACATAATTGAACGAGAAAATGAACTGCCCAAGTCCCAGCTTTCATAAACTGATTGCCCTAGTTTCAGCATACAAAAAGCTAAATGCCCTAGCTGAATGACCTAGTTTAAACAGCGATAAGGCTGAAATACCTAGTTTCAGCAGTCTGAAGTCCTAAAAAGGTTATATCGGAGGTTGTTTGGTGCCTTGGTGGGTTGGACATTAAGACATTTTGTACCTGGCATATTCTTTATGACTGTAGTTCCATATCACATCTAACTGATATGTGTCTTTCTTACTGTGTTTGACATATACACAGCATCTGCTAAAATGTTGTCTTAGTGGAGAGATTACTTCGTATCTCATCTAGTTCTTGTTAGTTTTTCATTACAATCTTCTCGTATGCAGTTGTGACAAAACCACGTACGTACCATACCATAGAGATTTAAAACAGCATCGTCTCCATTGTTGTTCTGTCATCAAATCACATTTGCTTGATCCTGCTGTTGTTGAATTGTCGTGGAATTTTCTATCACTCAATGATTTGTCAAAACATTCGCAGAGAAAATTTCAGGATGATCCTTACTTAACTCTACACTAACACGATGGTCTATTCGGCAATACAGTCTCGTTTAAATTACACACATGTCATCAAACAAGATACACAACAATTCTCGACAATGTTACACGATTAATAGAAACACTAGCTGTGAATTGGACTCTCCGTGTATGTATGTCAGAGTTAAAATGGTTTTATAAATGGTATATAAATGAATAATTCTCCATTGATCATAGAGTACGTATTAATATTTATACTGAATTTATAGCCCATAAATAGTTGAAAAGTATGGCAGAACAAGATAGCGTTATCGCGATGTTGTTTATAATGATATACACCTGCTTGACCTGCATTCCAATAACACATCATTCTGCCTTTTTGTAAATGACCATGCACCAATCGCAACTTCTTGCACCAATCATCTGGATACTGTCCGAAATATCCCGAAATAAGTCGCAGTTTAAACTGCGGATCTCTGCGGGGCTATTTGCGGGCCTATATGATTATCCGAAATATACGCGCCATTGATCAAGAATCTTGGTTAGCACCCAATGATAACCTTAGAGAGTGTGGAAGCAAAACGATTTGCCGATGTGATGTGGCTTATCACAATATCAAACAATAAACGATACAAATGGATTACTTATAAAGTGTCATATAGCTCGTAGTTTGTCCGGAAAGTACAACCGTTGAACTATTCCACTCACTAGGTCTCCATAACTCCCTTGAGATGGCAAAACAGAACTAGAAATTATGGACTTAACATAAACAGAACGTATTAATGCCACTCCTTGACATGATAAAGCATTTTGACCCAATATATACAATTGTTAGGTGAATGGGCGCATACATAGGAGATCCCTAGAGGTGCCAAAGCAGAACTAGAGATAATCGACTTTACATAAACAGACATTCTATCTATGCCAATGCTTGACTCGATACTCGTTGTACCTTTTGATCCAAGAGTTATATATTTTAAGCGGATGGACTTAAGAGAAGGCGCGTTGTGAATATTTCAAATTATTATGGATAGCATATATCAATTGATTTGCCCTTAGCTTTGTGCTTTATTCCAAAATAGCATTTAGAAGCATTGCACCAAGGCCTGTGTTAGAGGTATAAGTATTGTATGTATAATGGAAATCACAATTTATCTAATTAAATCCAATCTGTTATCCATGTTCGTAACATGTTGTTTGTTTTCAATCTCAGCTACGTATTTCGCTGATAATTGTCAAAATATCTTTAATTTCAAAAGAGTTGTTAATTGTTTATATCCTACTCAGCTATTTCTACATTTTATGGGCCTCGTGTGTTTCTGCATCAACATCGTTTTCTACCACGGTATTGACTTATATTGTATTCTTAGACTGTACTAGTTTATTCTGACCTTTATTCATTGCCCTGTATTTTCCTGTTTTCCACATCATTCCCAAAACCAAGGGTTTGTCGGAAATGTAACGGTTTATTAGGATTTGATGAACATAGAGAAATAGCAAGCATCGTTCGAAAAGTTTCCAAATGTTTCGATAAGTTTCGTAAGGGTTTAAATATTGATCAAATGTCAATCATAATTGAAAACTATCAAACGAAAGCTAACTTGCCCGTCCAGTTTTTACTTCGAAGAAGTCGGATACATTGCCGAAAAATATCTGGTTGTTACTGCTTTCAGACTACTAGTTGATATGAAGTTTTAAAAAAGCATTCTTGTCAACTCTAGTTCCCTTCATAGCGTCAACTTTGTCATGAAGGCGGAAATGTGATATAATTAACGATTTATTTCATGGTTTGGAGACATTTCCTAGAGGTACCGGTACATCAGAGATCGAGCTAATCAAATTTCCAGCCAATAATTAATGGTAATTAATTCTGTTCTGCACAAAACCCAACTTGATTATCAAGGAAAGGCAAATTGAATCCAAACTCCAACAACTAGAGCGACATGATTAGCTTGAACTAGAACAGCATAATTAGCTTTAACTAGAACAACATAATTAGCTTTAACTAGAACAGCATAATTAGCTTTAACTAGAACAACATATTTAGCTTTAACTAGAACAGCATAATTAGCTTTAACTAGAACAGCATAATTAGCTTTAACTAGAACAGCATAATTAGCTTTAACTAGAACAACATAATTTGCTTTAACTAGAACAGCATAATTAGCTTTAACTAGAACAGCATAATTAGCTTTAACTAGAACAGCATAATTAGCTTTAACTAGAACAGCATAATTAGCTTTAACTAGAACAACATAAGTAGCTTAAACTAGAACAACATAATTAGCTTTAACTAGAACAACATAAATAGCTTTAACTAGAACAACATCATTAGCTTTAACTAGAACAATATAATTAGCTTTAAGATCTGTAGTATGGTTGGTTTCCTAACGCGAGTCGGACTGTCCTTATTTTTAAAACGACGTCATCTTCGGAAAAAAATCGTAAAAATAAAACAATATATGTCGCAAAATCGAATACGTAATTGATCATGTACGAGAAATTATTTCTTATACACGAAATTAAATAAAACAAAACAAAATCTGAACATAATGGGATGTGTCAACCAAAAGCCAACATTTATCTCCGTCATGAAAATAGGAACGCAAATATGATACTCAACTTTTCTAAATACCATTGAGTAGGAAGTAAGTTTTCAATATGTAATTATTCAAATGTCTTTATTGATAAGTAATGTATCTAAGTTTCGTGCGATATTGAAGCATTGTATGTCCCTTTATGGCGAAGAACACGTGTTGTTTCCAGAGATAACTTATACGACCAAATATATGCAATAATGTAACTATTGTAACTGGACAAAGACTGTTTTGGTACGATTTCCTAAGGGTCTCCTTAGCACGTTTTCACGAACTTAGTCAGATTTATTTTTATTATTTGTGCCTTTGAATTTTGACTTATTCATTTTATGGTTGTCATTTGTTGTTGTACGAAACAATGAACTCAACCGCCGCTGAAAGTTCAAGTCCCAGCTGTCAAAAAGCTGGCAGACCTAGTTTTAGCTATAAAAAAAGCTAAAGGAAATAGTTTCAGCTATAAAAAGGTGAATGGCTCTGATTCAAGTAGTACCAATTGAGCTAGCCAGATTGGATGTACGTATGGTGATATCTCATACACGCAGTACCAATTGAGCTAGCCAGATTGGATGTACGTATGGTGTTATCTCGTTATGCCGACTTATAAAAACATTGCCCTAAATTATTGTAATTGTGACCTTGTCTGTGACATTCATTTCTGGTACGCGTGTGCTATGCATTGTTTTATTTTTCTTGTAACCTTTGTGATACGCGAGTACTTCTTTGTGCTGTGTTATTTCTGGTGAATGATACTTTCCCTGTCTTATTTGATCATTATATTTGAACACAGTTCCAATTGGGATAGTCAGATAACATTGTGGCATCTCGTTTAACATGCTACGTATATAATGATTATATGCATTGCGTATTGACGCTAATTATTAAAATTGTGTACATGGTGTTTCAAAGTACATTTGTAATATAAAGTCAGACAATTTTAGACAAAATACCATTCACGAAAACATCCCTAGTAATATTGGTTAAATTAATTTTCTTGCTTAGTTGTGTGTTGCAAATTGTGCCGTGTAACTGTGGTATGTGTTGTCTTATGTTTTCTGTTATCGGCTTTGGGGTATAGTTCAGTTTAGTGCTGCCTTTTTAACTATTTTTTGGCACATACGCATTCTGAAACAATGATCCACAAATCTGCCATGAATAACTTCATCCTTCAACTTCAACCGTAGTAGTGTCGCCTGAAGAAATACCAACAGTTAACGAGATAATTGCCTACATTTCCAAATCGATTGAATCGTTTCGTACTGATGACTTTCCTATGACAGTGACGTTACTTATAATTTGTTCTGTTTGCAGAAGGCAGAAATAGTCACTAGAGATCTCCAACATAACGCAAATAAAAAAACATGCCGAGTGAGTTCGTTTCCAAGCATTTTATCAATAAACGAAAGTAGCGCCATGTATTTGAATTACTAAATTTAAACATTTAATGGATATTGCAGATTCGCTAAATGGGCTATTTTCAAAATAATGGCTAGAAAAGTTGAAAAGGTCTCAAAATTTAAACCTTCATAAAATACAAAAAAGCTGGCCTGAATTTTAAGACCAACCATTGAAGTTAACAAAATTGGTAGGGTATAAAGCTAATAACAAATACTTTTTTTTTATCAAGTTTTAATTCAAGTGAACGGGCAAAAAATACAAAAATACATTAACGCATTCAAAGTCTATTATTTTCTTAGTTAAATGGTTCTTTACACTTTTAAAGTTTATATTTACTTATTGTTATATCATTATACAGAAATAAACTGTTGAATCTCTCCGACATTAAAAAATAACACGCAAATTCATATTATTTTGCTTTTTTCCAGATAAAATTAATATCCATACAATAAAAGTTTTATTTTCAGATTAAATGCTCAAACTATTTTTGTAAAACAGGGTTGTGCATGAAATTTTAACACTAACTAGTAAATCTTAACAAAAATAATAAAAGGCATTATGATTTTAGCGCAAAAGTATCAACATTAGAACAATACAATTTTTATCAAAATGTGTTACACTCCTGACATATGTAGCTGTCACTTATAAACTAGCTTTCACTTACAAGTTACAATCTCCTGAACTACCAATAAAAAGCAACTGATACACAGTGTAAAATTTTAAAACAAATATGGCAATAACATAGATCCAATTTGGATATTGTTTTAGAAATTAATTGGAAACCATACGGGCGTCTACATGCAATATTGGCTCAAAACCTGAAGCAAACATCAATACATGTAAAATGTCTCAATTAACAATTGAACACTAAAACAGTTAAACATTAACACATTTCAAATTGATCCTACTGGAATCATGAACCTTTAAGAGCTGTTTAACACGTTTGTCAAAAGTGTTACACTCCTGACCAAACAATATAACTTAAGTTTTAAGCTGGTTTTCAGAAATTTCAAGTTCCTTTTCATTAAACATCAGTTTCAATCCCTGACCAGGCATTTATGTGGGCATTGATAATTTAACAATGGAGACTGCCATGATATGTCATCATTATTATTATTATTATTATTATTATTATTATAGTCTTAGGTTAGGTGTACATCCCCGGGTGTAAATACATTATGAGGCTCACAAGGAAGACTGGGTTGCCTATTTAAGACTGTGTTGCCTATTTAAATGAAGTATTTATTATTAATATCATTATTATTATAACCTCAGCTTTACATCTCCATCGACCTTCAAAACATGTAAACAGGTTTATTAAGAAATACACATAAAACTACATGCATGCATATATCATTGGTCAAATATTGCTGAATAGCTACAATGTTGGAAGTATCAAATAATTTCTAAATCTACTGTATTTTTTATTTACCTTTGCTACACTTAACTGATTCAGAACCGATTTTAGGTGCTGGTATTGTGTGTATAAATTATTATTTGAAATTTGTAGGGTTTAAATTAATCAGTGGTACTAAAGTCGTATGCCTGGTATGCTTTTCCGCGAAAAGATATATATCAATTTAACCCTATACTTCATATTGGCATCATTTTCATAATTTACAAATGCTGCTAGAACAAAACCACTGGGCGTGATGATTTAACCTTCACATTGTTGGACAACGATACCCCGACCAAAAACAACGTCAATTAAGTTTAGAAGTGCGTTGTATACGGTGCCACGCTTTTATGTTACAGAACATCCTGACGCTATTGACATGCTTTTTAAAGCAGAATGTGACGTTTGGCCATGACAAAGTAGTTTAACTGTCGTCTGGCAATGATATTCAGGCTTGCACAGTATTTTCAAGAAGCTGTTACCTCTACGATTGGCAGCGTCTAGTAAGCTGACAATAGAAGCACGTAAACATGATAGCACCATTTGAATATTTTTTTGAAGACATCACTTCCGGTCAACAAATTTTGGTGCTATACGTACAGTTTAATACCATAATGCGTACAATTTAGTTATTTTGCATAACATTGTGTTTAATGTTTACTTGACCCAAATTGGAAATCACTTATTTCTTATTAATATTTACCCTTACATATTCAATTAACAATGTCGGGTTACGGGTTTAAGATGCCATAGATCTTGGAAAGATATGATCATAGCCATAGGACACAATACAGCGTATCCATGATCGTTAAAAAGTACTGACAGCTCATGTTGCGACTGTGGAGGGCATTGAATTTGTTCTCATGAAGCTGAATTTAAAGGCCGACGCAGATGGTCATCAAGATGTGCATCATCAAGCAGAAGCTTCAGAGCGATGAGTGTTACATGTTTACCTTATACATAGAAGTGTGGAACAACATTGTACAACCCCATATTTTCTGTAAATGTGGCAGAGACGCCTGATTGGCATAGCCTGATTACATTATTACTTTTGCGAATTTGATATTGTCAATAAATAATTTTCATGGTTTGGTTTTGTGACTATCTAAACCTTGATTACAATCATTATTATGGTTTTTGCACATATTTGACCTAATGTTTTGATTTTATCACATGCAAATTTTCCATAAAATTGAAGCACCTTAACTAATATCAAACACCCACTGTTGCATTTTAAAATCAGTTAAGTGTAAGTGTAGAAGCTTCTTCTTTCATTTGTTTTGTCAAGGGCAGGATCTGACAGTCTGTCCTGTTGTATCTATTCCTTCTAACATAAGTTTTTATTTTTTCTCTCTTATTTTCTCCTTTTCAAGCTTAGCACTGACATTCAATTAAATGTTCACAGTATTTTCTAGCTCGTTCTGGTGATGTGCTAGCAGTTACAATTATCTTATCTATATTGGCCCTTTTCATATGTCTCAATGACCTTTAAATTGCTGGTAGGCTCACAACTAGCATGTCCATGCTTGTTTTGGTATTAGTTCTGTGTAAGATGAATGAATAATACTTCTTACCATTTTTGGTCAGGAGTGTAACACGTATTTGTACATGTAAACAGTTCTGGTAGAAGCACAACTTGGTATCTTTTATATAAATTTCAATTTTAAAATGGCTATCACATAGTATAGCATAGCAAAAAAGTACTTGTTGGTCATTGGCAAGCAGTTCGAAAAAAAAATTGCATTTTTTATTTAAATGTCTAAATTTTAAATATGAAATGGACAAAATTTAAAGACTTCTGTCCAATTTAACTTACCTTATTTGCACCAGATCAAACAATTATCATTTACACTTTGTTATAACTTTAAAATACAGCACAAAACATCTGTAAAGCATTTCAGAAGGCTATACAAAGAATATGCATACAATCAAGAAACTATGTTTCACTCCTGACAATCACATGATGTCCATGTGCTCAATACGCAAACATCACCTTTACTCGTAATTGTTTTTTGTGATCACTCTCAGACTCTGACTTCCCGGAAAAGCATATAAAATGTACATGTGTACAGTTTTTGGCATTACTATTACTCCCTATATACCAAATGTTTCACTCCTGACGGATTCAGGCCAGCTGCTTTCTATGAAGCAAACCAATAGTTATATTAATAACATAAGAAACATATTTTACCTATTTTATTATGACATATTTCTCTTCACTCTGAACAACAAAGAATGTTAATCATTTAAATGTTATTGAAGCTGTATCTCAATACACATTTTTTTCATAAATATTTTAGTGATTTTTTTCTAAGCACCCACTTAAGTAATCGCTTATTTTTTACGTCTTGACATGACAATAATACTTAAAATTATACACCATCTTAAAGGCGATATATTTAATTTATTCTTAAAAACAATTGTAACTTTGAAACTCATCAATATATTTCACAGGAATGTCCTGAATTATGTGATTGATGAAAACTGTCACGTTTTTTTGTTTCCCTCCTGACATTTTTGACATGTTTTTTTATCATTACTTTTTTTTCTGTAATGCTATTTCTTTCAAACTTCACAGACTATTTTATGACATCAAATGATATGTTTAAGGGTAAAAGATATAAGAATAATTAGTTTAGAATATATTTTATTGAGGAAAAACCTTAACTAGCCATTTTTTTGAAAACAGCCCAAATGCATTTGGGCGTTTTATTTCAATTGTGTTTTATTTAAAAGCAATTTCAACGTCAATCACATTTGATGAACCATTTAATTTCCGGTATTGCAATTTACGTTTTCAGTATAGCTAAATTCAAAAGGATTGTTTTGTTTATGGGTGTTTATCACAAGCAAATCTCAATGCCCTTTGAATTGATTTTAAATCAACATGGGATTTAACCATTTTACGTTCATGTATCAAAATGTTTAAAATTGCATAATTATTTGAATCTCTATTGAGCAACGTTTTGACACTAGCAATCAAAACTCGCGTCTCTCGACGGGCGAGGACACATTTAGGGCCTGCCGATAACCGATATGATATTTTAGACATTAAACATAACAAACTGTACTACAACGGTTTGGAGCTCTGCAGTTAAAACAATTGTATCAAAACAACTTTTACCCATAGGCAGCCAGCACGTACCCTACTATTTTATACTTCCTCAGTCAATTCAATCTTCTCATTGTTTACCTATATTAAGAAAGGCGAATATCGGAAAAGTGAGTGCGTGTCACATAACCTCTCGTATTTTTTTATTTATTCGCTCAAATGCTATATTACGGGTATCAGCGTGTAGCGAAGATATTTCACTTTCCGGATATATAAACAGTTGGTTTGGTCACCAATTTAGAAGTTCAGTATATACACCGGAAACAAACGGAAATGGCCGCGCTTTCACGATTGAACAACTATGAAAGACGCGACACACAGTCTAGCCAATCACATCTTTAGAACTGAATAAACTATTGTATCGAGTGTGTTGATTTTGCATTTTTAAAGGTCAAAAACCTCCAGGTGCTGATGCTTACAATTCGCTTCTCTAATCAATGTTTCAATATTCTCCAGATTTAAATTGTATTGATACTTCATCAGGAGAATTAGGTATCCACTGTTTTGGTATAATATACTTCTCAGTCTTAATGACATATTTTGTAGGGTGACAAGAAATTCAGTTTTGGGAAAACACCCTGTCTTTGGCAGGTTACCAGGAAAAGAACGTGTCACATTTTTGTCGAAAAAAAAAACTTAAAACATTTTGCATGAATAAAATATGCGTTCACTTTCGTCCCCTTTTCAATCTTTTTTAGTTCCGCTTTTCCAAAATATCAAACACAATCTCATGTCATAAAATCGGCCACGAATAAACCAAGCTTAACTAACCCCAACTTATGTCTATCATCATGACCTTTCCTAAAATAGCAGACTCTGTCTATGTAATACTTTCCTGTAAGATAGAACATTAACTCCCCAGGAACGATATTTTTTTTTCAATCACTGTTCCGTAGCCGCATTTGCAGCCTCCAAGGCTTTTGTCTGTGCTCTTTGTTTTGCTTGGCATTGAGCTAATGAACACTGCATTCTTCTGAAATTCTGCATCTACCATTTTCGAAATAATTCGATTGAAAGTTGCTACTGATACTAACAACTTCGCTGCCATAACTTAGGGTTATTGGTTTGGTCCTAGATATCACAGAACCAATGGACATGGCAATTGCAGGTTTCGACCATTTTTGGTGATTTTTAATATTTGGTGCTATTTCGCCAAAACAAGCAGATGAACGCATATCTTCCTTCATATGACAACTATTACTGATCATCTTCACTGACATGGGTAATTCATAACATACCAACCCTTTGTTATGCTTCTATAGGGGCAATTTGTCTTAAAAAGCCAAAACACAAAGCCCTCTACAAAATGGTGGATTTTGGTAAGAAAAATAATGCAAATATGAAACAAAATTAGTGTATTTACTACTTAACACATTTGCTTACATGGCTCAATAGAAATAAATCGAGTTTATTGTGTTAGTATGATAAAATCCGATGTTCAGCTTTGTTAAAATATACGTTGAACACCTCAAGTACTTTATAATAACCCTGCGTTTAAAAGTTTCTTGTATTATTGATTTGACACTTAAATGAGTTTTCTACGAGATTGTTGAATTGCTGTCTGGATTCGTCAGTTTTTATTAAATTCATATGGCATTCCTAACTTCTCGTTTTGTGTACTGAGGAATACAAACACGTCAATAGGGATGCATTGAAAGTGTATTCCAAAGCGATAAAAATGCTAAATACTTCACGAAATTATGCAAGCAGGGGACCTTTGCAACTACTGTAAATTGATAAAAGTTAACTAGCTTTTCTTTACCTTAGACCATGTCATTCAGATTTTTTGTAACGGAAACTAGGTCTTTCATCGTTAAGACAGCTGGGGCTTAAGCTTCAGTGGTGAAGTTTATTTTCTCGTTTAGTTGTGCGTTGGGCATTGTGACGTGTAACTGTAGTATGTTCTTATATTTTCTTTTACAGACTTTCATACCAATGCTGCCTTCCCTGTCCGATATTTGCTATATTTTGTACATTTGGTCACATGCGCCTGAGCGGCCTTTTCAGTTTTGCTGGAAGGAATATTGTAACATTCGCATGACCTTGAATTATTTCATGAACTAAACCCAAATGCACTTTATTTTTAATTTAATTACCCTTTGATGAAAGGTTTTCACGATGTAATGATACTGTAACAATAAGCTGTATTAATCAAAGATAATTGCGATATAAGGTATCGATCACAACTTAAAGTTACCGCGAGGATCTGTTTTGAGGGAATATCATGTAGAAAAAAACTTTGATAATTTATATTGTCAGTCAATACATGTCCGTGCTCCGACAAAGCAATAGAAATGCAATATGCGATGTCGATGTCCCAATGGTGCGAATGAACAGAATGCCGATTTGTGACAAAATAATCTCAACTTGCATAATGATAGTTGCCGATCCGATCATGCAATATTTAAGAAAAAGTTCACATCACTGAGGGCCCTATGGCATTACATGTATATGGACTGGCTAGTCAGCCCAAGTTTTGTATATGGACCCGAAATGATGAGAACTATTTCTTATATTATACCGAACATTCAATTTTGATTTCGAACTAGATAACATAAAACACATTTGGTTTTAATTCGTAAACTACAGATCATTATGGGGTGACCTTACATATACGTTTGGTCTTCCTAGTTCCGTATTTACAAAATAACCCAGAAATGTGAAAAATGTTTTTTTTATATTTGTTATTCAAAATGTACATAAACTCGTAGCATATGATCTAACCAAGAAAATGAATACCCACATACCATGTTTCGGTTTAATAATAAAAAAGTTACAGTAGTTTTTGTAACTGGGAAAAGTTTAAATTCTATTCCAAACATAGAGCGTTCCGTGCCACTACCATAGTTACCTGCTGGTCCATATATTTTTTACTGGTCAATATATTTTATATGGACCGGGAGCTGTATTTGGAACAAGCAAATCAGCCAGTATATCGCTGGATATAATGACTGATTGGAATAACAAAGAAACAGTTTTTAGAGTAAGGTATAATGTATGTCAATAATCAGCACGACAATGGCACTAATAAAATCAGTTCGATCTGTCTGGAACCAACTTTGTCGGTGACCTAGAAATTTTACAAGTTATGTTCAAAGTCAGTAAGTGGTTGAGGTGGCGAATCTATATGAATGTGCCAATTTTTTGTTCAGCGTATAGGTTGCACGTCGTCAAGAAATATGGATAAGCAGAAACAGAAAACACAAAGCACGACAGCCGCAAAGCAGAGAAGTTGTTAGCTCTGTATTAAAGTGTCACCAGTCCAAAAGACGTATATTGAGATTTGATGATTTTTAATTGATTATTAAATTTTAAAAAGTATTTCTGTTGACGATAGTGGAGCTTAAATTAAGATCGCCTAGTAATTAAATTCAAACAGATGAATACAAGGACAGCAATGGAGCAAGGAGGCACAATGATTGAGCTTTCCGGCCAATATCAGATAAGCTTTCATCTTGGTAAGCACCACATGATAATCATAGAGCGTTAGGAAGCGAAACGATTTGCCGATATGATGTGCCTTCTCACAATATCAAGCAATAAACGACACAAATGCATTACTTGTTAAGTGTCATATAACACGAAAGTTTTGTCCGGAACGTACAACCGTCGACGTAATCTGTTCACTAGGTATTCATAACTCCCTTGAGATTCCAAAAAAGATCTAGAAATTATCGACCTAACATAAACATAACGTATAAATACCGCTCCTTGACATGATAAAATATTATATTGTTATGTTACTTGACAAATACATAGGTGATCCCTAGAGGTGCCAAAGCAGAACCAGAGATAATCGAATTTAAATAAAGAGAATGTATCTATGCCACTGCTTGCCTTGATACTCGAAGTACTTTTTTGATCCAATATTTATAATGGGAATTGGATTGACTGAGAGGTTAATGCCCTCAAAATACGACCGTTGACCTATTCCATTGACCAGGTCTTCATAATTCCCTTGGTGTGTCAAGTGCTAGAAATAATCGACTTTACATAAACTGAACGTATTAATGCCACTCCATGACATGATAAAGCATTTTGACCCAATAGATAAGATTGTTAGGTGAATGGACAACTACATAGGTGATCCCTAGAGGTGACAAAGCAAAACTAGAGGTAATCGACTTTACATAAACAGAATATATCTATGCCACTACTTGACTTAATACTAGAATGTGAATTGGATGGACATTGAGGTAAATGTCCGTAAAATACACCCGTTGACCTATTCCATTCACCAGGTCTTCATAACTCCCTTGGGGTGTCAAGTGCTAGAAATAATCGACTTTACATAAACAGAACGTATTAATGCCACTTATTGACATGATAAAGTATTTTGACCCAATAGATACGATTGTTAGGTGAATGGACAACTACATAGGTGATCCCTAGAGGTGACAAAGCAAAACTAGAGGTAATCGACTTTACATAAACAGAATATATCTCTGCCACTACTTGACTTAATACTAGAATGTGAATTGGATGGACATTGAGATAAATGTCCGTAAAATACACCCGTTGACCTTTTTCATTCACTAGGTCTTCATAACTCCCTTGAGACTGCAAGCAAGAACTAGACATAATCGAATTTACATAAACAGACATTCTATATGTGCCACTCCTTGACTTGATACTCGTAGTACTTTTTGATCCAAGAGTTGTATATGTGAATGGACTTTAGAGGATGCCCTTTTTGTATAGTTAACATTACAGTGGATAGCTTACATCAATTGTTTTGCCCTTAGCTTGCTACTTTATATTATCCAGTCACTTCCGGCAAAATCTGCCTGTTGACGGGGTACCTGATAAACTTAGCGATAATCGGTCACCTGGTCATGTGACTAGTGATAATCCGTCACCTTACCACGTGATCTGACGCACTTCTTCTTCTATGAGAATCGCCGGTTGCAATTCCGTGCCCAAGAGTGAGGTTTTCCTATCCTAAATGAGCTGGTGGTTGATCGGTTATTTTCTTCGTCTTACCTGCGTCTACACGACGTCTATCAAGATGTCCGACGTCGTTGTTTATCATGACGTCACGGAACGAAGTTTAGTTAATGAAAGAGTGACAATATAGTCCTGAGTTAGATCCCCTTACTGAGCAGATTAAGCTACTGGATAAATAGAATAATAGGTTAGTGCCGCGAATGAAGTAAAAGTTTATCCGGCTCGGCTACGGCTACGGCTCACCCGATAAATTCCTCCGCCTTGCCAGATAAACTTTTTCATCCACGGCACTAACCTATTATTCTCTATTTAACATCGCATGTTTGTCGCTAAACACTGTTGACTTAATCCTTTTTAACGATTTCGCGGTAAAATATCAGGCTTCTTACTGTATTTATATAACTAGTTGATATGGTTTGGTTAGTTTTAAAATCGACCGTTGTTGTAAAAAATCATTCTTTTGAACTCCAGTCCTTTCAATAGTAGCAACAATGTTTGTATGACATGATGGAATATTTAATGATTTGGCTCGTAGTTTGGAGACCTTTCATAGAGGTATCGGTACATCATATATCTAGCAAATCTGATAACGAATTCTATACTTAACAATTAGCTTTTATTAATGAATTTATGTTTTACACAAGAACCCAATTCGATTTTCACGGAAATAAAAATAATCTTAAAGTTAAAGAAATAAAAATAATTAAAGTTAATTATGTTGTTATTGTTGTTGGAGTTTTTGGCTTTAATTGGTATCACGGAAATACCAATTAAAGCCAAAAACTCCAACAAAAATGAGAACAACATAATTAACTTTAAGATTATTCTTTGTAGGATTATTGATAACTAAATCCTTATTTTGTGACGTGACAAATGTTACTTTTAACAAACTGCGTGCTCTTCAACCAAAAGCCATAATGTATCTCCATTGTGAAAATAGGAACGCAAATTTTACCTTTCTGAGCCACGGTCTGTTTCTATATTATGTGCAATTGATTACATGAAATAAGTTTCCATGATGTGGTGACTTGTGAAATGTTGTTTCTTTGTGCGTGTATTGAGCCTTTTCGTTTTTTTGTTGCCGTTGTGGTTTGCTTTTTTGTACATCACTGTTTCTGCTGGATGCGGCTTTCCCGATTGTATCAGATTTTATTTTATCTTTTTCCCTGTCTGATTTGATTCATATTGTTTACCTCGAAAGAACAGTCTGTGCTACCTTGTTGAATTGGCTAAAAGCAAAATGAGAACCACGCAAAAGGGAATGCCATAAAAGAACATGGTCATCCCCATTTAGGGATCATTCCCGAACCCGTGCCAGTACTACAGTCTAGCGCTCCTTAAGCAGTTGTACCCGGGACATGTTTCTATTAATGTCTCACTGCAACCAATTTAGAGTATCAAACAACTTTTTTTAATGCAAAATATTTATTATTCAGTGATTATGTCTTCAAACTCTAATACATATATGGCTATTTTACAGCACTTGTGAGAAAGCAAATATTTATATCTAAAAGGCATTTTAAACTTAAGTATCGATCAATGATGATTTTCTAACTGAAATTTCATGCCGCCAGAACCCTTATGAGCTTTATGAGGTATCAAGTTATTTTTATATCTAAATAATGAACGAAGACAATGAAAACACGATAATTGTTATATAATTGGATTGATTCAGTAATCACATTAAAAAACAAATTATACTATTATCATTGTAACCAGTTGTAAAAACAAACGTACGGTCTGTGATGTGTTTGGCCCTAATGACTCATGAGGTAGGACTTTGTACATGTAGCTATTCAGAAACATATAAATGTTCTTGTTCATTTTATGTATGCCCATGTTGGTGTACTGTGTTCGCTCGGTTGTGCCTTTCGCTTTCTGTGACTTTTGTTGAATGCTGTACTCCCTGTTCCGATGTGAAACATTATAATTTCGATTTACCTTATAATCAAGACCTTTCTCTTAGGGATCATTTCTATAGTAAGACTTAGTGTCGCCAGGACCACAGTTAAATTACAATGTTAATCCTCTTTTTTGGTTACCATGGCAATCGAGTCATGTACGATATACACTCATGGCATACTTTACAGTTTGTTTAAACGTTTACAGTTTGGTTTAATTAAACTTAGCACATTTAGCACATCACATAATTATGTTATATATCGAGAAACAACAGACGTTCAAATTGTATGACTGAATGCGAAGAAATAATTATCATTGTATATAACACAATTCATGCAAAAATAGCAATTTCTCAATCTCTATTGTACTCAGTGACTTCTCTTTCCAACATCAACAAGAGACACGTGACAACGTACGTTCCGACATTTGGAGGATATGACCGTAGCCATTGTCACCATAGAACATAATACCACTTTACTTCTTAAAAGGCCACTTATTGGCACTTTGCTGATCTGCCATAACCTACACAGTGTGGTAATCAAACTTACAAGTTTCTACGAGACAGCAGTTATTAATGCAGTACCATTGAGTTAGCAAGATATGTTGTACATGCTGCATGGTGTTGTCTCCTTATGATCCAATCTCCAATTAAGCTAGCCTGATTGGATGCATGTATGGTGGTGATATCTGATACACGCAGTACCAATTAAGCTAGCCTGATTGGATGCACGTATGGTGATATCTGATACACGCAGTACCAATTAAGCTAGACTGATTGGATGCACGTATGGTGGTGATATCTGATACACGCAGTACCAATTGAGCTAGCCTGATTGGATGCACGTATGGTGTTATCTTGCTTTGCCGACTTACACAAACTTTGCCCTTGATGATTTTCCTTGTGACTTTTGATAATTCTTGTCGTGTTTTGTTGTTCTGGCATGTATGTGTGGTGCGACTGTTCATTTTGATACCTTTATCTTGTGTATATCGTATTTCCTTTTTGATGCGCGAAAACTTCTTTGTCTTCTGTTATTTATGTTAAATGATACTTTCCCTGTCCGATTTGATTATTATGTTTGTTCAAATTGGACTAGCCAGTTTAGTTTACATTGTGTCATCTCGTTTAACATGCTATGTATATTATAGTGGTAGCAACAACAGTTATGTCAATATGCGCTGTGAATTGATGCTAATTATTAAAAATGTGTACGAGTGGTGTTCAACTTATATTTGAACAAATATGAAAATCCAGTAGTTTTATGATGTTTACAGTGAAATTGAAAAACGTTTATACTGTTGTGTAAAGTAATGTGTCAAGAACTATATATGATAGTTTATTTACATTTCCAGAAGATCACATACCCATGTGGACAGAACTTACGACAACCGTAGAACATTGCATATACGCTAATTTGAGATCATAATCAAAATTTGAGTAGAGGCCGTTGTTTGTTTCCTTTTTAAGGTTCACCTCCCATCGTTAATTGACGTTTTCGTATCACCCATATTACGAATTCCATTGTTACATCATCGGGAGACATCGGCATCGGCTGTTTGGTTATAATATATTTCATAGTACTGTTCGTAAGTTATGTATTGGTGTTTCGTATGGTGACTTGAAGCTAAGTCTTGATGAAACAATACAGTCTAGGCTCGGTCAACTTCTATCATAGTAATGTTGCCTTGGGAAAACAAACAGCTAACAACATTCACTTCCAAATCGATAGAATCGTTTCGTACTGATGACTTTTCTACGACAGGGACGTTGCTTATCTGGAAACTGGGTCATTCTGCTAGTAATAATTTATTTTACTTTTCGATAGCTTGGATCTTTGCTTGTGTGTGTTTTATGTTTCCTGTGCTCGGTTGGTTCAGTTGGTCATTGTGTGTTTTAATGTTTTCTGTGCTCGGCTGGTTAAGATAAGTGATGCTATTCCCTGTCTGACTTAATACAATCTTTTTTTATAATGTGTTCTGTTTGCAGAATACAGAAACAGTCACTTTAAAGAGATCGCTAGCATTAAGTAAATAACAAAACATGCCGAATCAATTCGTTTCCAAGCATTTTATCAATAAACGAAAGTAGCGTCATGTATTTAAATTACTAAATTTAAACATTTAATGGATATTGCAGATTTGCTAAATACATTTGGGCGTTTTATTTCAATTGTATTTTATTTAAAAGCGATGTCAACGTCAAACACATTTGATGAATCATTTAATTTCCGCTACTTCAATTTACGTGTTACATAGTTTCGTATAGTTTACTTCAAAGGGCTCGTTTTGTTTGTAGGAGTTTTACATAAGCCATTCTCATTGCGCTCTGAATTGATTTTAACACCGCATGGGAATTAATCTTTTTAAGTATCAACATCGTTTAAAATTGCATTATCCATTGAATTTCTATTGAGAAATTGTTTGGCATCAGCGTACAAAACTCGCCTCTCCAAACCTGCCCGTTAAGGGATCTGACGATAAACCATTGGATATTTTAAATATTAAAAACCTGTGGTACAACGTCTATTTTACAACGGTTTAGAGTTCTGAAATTAAAACAGTTGTATCAAAACTTTTCCATATTTCACTTCGGTTCTATCACTACCAAGTCGAGCCGAGTCGAGTGTAGCCTCTATTTGCCAGTCAGCTTTCTGCTGAAATATGGCTGGCATATGAGTGTCTCCACCCGTATTTGAACCCGGGTCACTAGATTAGACGGCAAGTGGGCTAACCATTGAGCTACCGTAATAATACGTTACCTGTTTTACAATTACTTTTTTGGTCTACGATATACACATATACATACACAACTGTAGGTCATTTTAGAATTAATACATATCTCAACACACATCTACTTTAAACGAACACTTACTACTTTCTATCTATCCGAATAACACTGTGTTTAAACAGTTCTTGTATCGTTGATGTGACGCTTT
Organism: Spisula solida; assembly: GCA_947247005.1. Lineage (NCBI taxonomy): Eukaryota > Metazoa > Mollusca > Bivalvia > Venerida > Mactridae > Spisula > Spisula solida. The sequence continues at coordinate 21,565,879 of OX365960.1, read as the reverse complement.
TAAAAAAATTGTTTCTATTAGATTGCTTTCTGGATTCGTCAGTTTTTATTAAATTTATATGGTTTTCCTAACTTCTCGTTTTTTGTACTGAGGAACACAAACAAGTGAATAGGGAGGAATATAAAGTGTTTTCCAAAGCGATCAAAAATGGTAAATACTCCACGAAATTATGCAAGTAGGGACTTTTTCAGCTACTGTATATAAATAAAAGTCAATTAGCTTTTACATAGGTTAAACTACATGTATGTCATTCAGATTTTTTGTTACGGAAACTATGTATTTCAGTCTTTAGTCAGCTAGGGATTGAGCTTTCGGCGATGTAGTTCATTTTCTCGTTGATTTGTGTTTTGGGCATTGTGTCGTGTAACTGTGGTATGAGATGTTTTTTATGTTTTCTGTGCTGTTTCATACATCCATTTAAGTGCTGTCTTCCCTGTATGATCTTTTACTATCTTTTGTACATTTGGTTATGTTGTGGAAGTAGCTCTCGCGCCGCCTTTGGTGCGGTGACGTAACGTTCTATAGTTGGCTTAGTAGGAGCTTGCGTGTAATGCAAATAATAGTTTCTGTATGAGAAACTCAAAGTACAGTCAGATTTACTGACACGTCAGGATGACACCACTCTGTTTAATAAAACAGAGAAAATATAACGAAAATGATTTAAATTTATAAACCAAACTAATTTTTAATGAACTAAACTAAATATGCAAACATCTAAAATGCAATTGAGAATAAGCAATATGTCATGATCTAAAAGTAACAAGATAAAATCAAATAGAACAACTAATACAAAACTAACCATGACTTAAATATGATGTTAAAGTTAAACAATGCTTGCAAAAATACACTAAAGCTATTATGATCAAAATACAAGTACATGTACCAAAATGTATTACAAAATAAACTAAGTTATGACAAAATTAAACAGATTAAATACAATATTCAAACTGCTAAATAAACAAATGCGTCCATTTGCCTAAAATCAATCCCAAATATTCTATTTAATGATTCAGTATTTAAAAGTAGCTAGCCTAAGTACTCGAAAATGGCTACTGCTAAAGTATTAATTAATTACCAAAAATACAATTAAATGTAAGTATTTAAAATAATCTAACTAATTTACTAATAATAATAACCTAATTAATTGCAAAAATATTACATAAATAATTTCAACAATTTACTTAAAGCTCCAAGATAAATGCCTAAAGTACCTAAATAAATAAATTAATTATTAATTAATAATTATTATCTTGGAGAGAGGATTTAAGATCCTCATATTTCAAAAATAAGCAACAGAATGAGGAAAAATGCCAGTGTGTCCATTTATATAGATATCACTACTAGATGGCCACTAGATGGCACTACCAGTCTCTTAATTATATAAAACTAATTCTGATTAGTTATCTTACCATCGGTTAGCCAATCAAAAAGTATCTAACATAACAGTATCTTCATTAAGTAAGATAATTTAACCAATCAAAAGATACCTAACATAATCATCTAGGCAATTAAGATTCCTTTGTTTACATAAGTCTGCAGACACTATTATATAACAGGGTCCAGTCATATCTAATAATAGACTGATCATGCACTAAAAGGCTGATAAGTACAAGAGTACCAAAGCATGATGATTATGAAATTTGACTCTAACTAAAAATTATCTATGGCGCCTAATATTTTAAACAATGGTTTAAAACAATATAATGGGATGGCAGTATTAAATCACATAAAAATGTAAAACACACATAATCATAAATACACAAAAGGGGTTTAAATGCATGTAAATAAAACAATATAAGCAATACACATATATCTACAGGTGGTTTAACTGTATGTTCTGATCTCTTATGATTCCTATTATACATGTAGACTAGCTAAAGCTTGGCTTGATGGCTTACAAATAGACTAGTCTTAAACTTCAAATATGTAGGAGTTTAAAAGGTTAAATCATTATGCAATCTTAGTAATATTATGTAACATGCTGGAGTAAAGATCCAACTTTACAACAGTTACATGCGCCTAAGCGGCCTTTCGGGTTTGCTGGAAGGAACATAGTAACATTCGCATGACCTTGAATTATTTCATGAACTAAACCCCAATGCACTTTATTTTTTATTTGATAACCCTGTGATGAAAGGTTTTCACGATGTAATGATACTGTAACGATAAGATCTCTTTATCAAAATTAATTGCGATATAAGGTTATCGATCACGACTGAAAGTTGCCTCGAGGATCTGTTTTTATGGAATATCATGTAGAAAAAGACTTTGATAATTCATAGTGTCAGTAAATACTCTGACAAAGCAATAGAAATGCAATATGCGATGTCCCAAAGGTGCGAATGAACAGAATGCCGATGTGTGACATAAATATCTCAACTTGAATAATAATATTTGCCGATCATGCAATATATGTCAATAATCAGCACGACAATGGCACTAATAACATCATTATGATCTGTCTGGAACCAACTGTGTCGGTGACCTAGAAATTATACAGCATTATGTTCAAAGTCAGCAAGGGGGCGAATCTATATGAATGATCCAATTTATTTCAGCGTATAGATTGCACGACGTCAAGACACATGAAGGATAGATAAACACCATCAAATAAAAAAGTTAGTGTAAAAAGATAATAACAAATACGGACAGGCAGCCTACAACACAAATAGTAGCACGCGCAAGGCACAGAAAGGAACTCCCAAACCAAAAAAAAATTGACCAAAAGACACAATGACACATACAAAAATTAACAAGAAAATAAAACCTAATATAAACAAAGTCCATCTTACATGTGTAAATTTAACTAGGGAAGGCACCACTTAAAAGTAACAGTAAGAAAAAAAAGAAACTTACCAGCTACGAAGTTCTTATTTCATGTGCCCATTTGGACAGCAAATACAGCATTCAATAGAAACAGTAGTACACACAAGGTACAAAAATACACAAACCAGAAAAATACTTCAACTTCGTAACCGGATACATGGCATATAAGACGGTGGTCATAATTATAACAACTTCATGACGATTACTATAGGTCAGACGACACTAAATTGTATACACAAAACACAACACTCCTTCCTACTACAAGTACAAGTCACGATGAAAAAAAAACACAAAAATGAACAAGAAAAAGTTCATCAAGACAAAATAAAACTTAACAGATACAAAGTCCTTCTTTCATGTGTATATTTGCTTTAAACAGTTGTTCATGTGTCGGATTAAAGTACATTAAAGGTACTTCAGATGGCCAACAAAATATAAAGTATTTTAAAATCACTGCAAAACCGCAGGCAACTGTATCATTGATTAAGACTTCTTGTGCTGCAAACGGTTTGAAAAATGTTTGAAAATTAATACTGATTGCAATACGCTTGAAGTCTCATTTATATAATATTGTGTTATACATTGTTTTAGGTGACAATTTACATGGTGCCGCCCAACGTAGCAGGTCTGCTACACTACTTTTTTTATTTCTCCTATTTCTATTTTTAATATTTGGAAGGTTATAAAAGCACATTTTCACGATGAAGTATCTTTTGCAAGCATGAAATAAGTATCTATTACAATTTGTTTGTTTATCATTTCAGTATCCACTGTGACCTGTATTGCTGCCGTTATTGACGCTAAAGATTTAACAGATATCGAACAAGACGTCGTGAGTGACGCTAAAGATTCAACAGATATCGATCAAGAAGTCTTCAGCGACGCAAAAGATTCAACGGATATCGAGAAAGATTACAAAATTGAAATAGCAGAGACGAAAGATAATGTGACGACGTGCCACCTACGACAAACAATGGCTTGGAGTGAATGTCGCCATATTGAGTGTCCAGTAACATGTCAGGGACAAGATGATTGTACATTCCCGTATTGTAACTCTCTTGGTCAATGTATCTGCAGACAAGGTATGTAGTTATAATTTGTAATTACACCCCCTTCCTGGTTTACGCTAATTTAAGAATTTAAGAAGCCAATCACTGTGTCATTCATTGTGAGGCTTACTTTAAATACCTTTTGGGGGGATACAGATGGTACCTTCTGTGTATGTCTCTTGTGTGGGTAGCTAACGCGGTCTGTGCATTATAAGATTTCATAAATTACACTACTATACTTTGTTGTTTCTTGCCGTTTTTTCTGGATTTGTGTCCGAAAGGCTGTACATAACATAAGGTGATGTCGTTTGTATTTTTGTGTGGCATTGAGTAATAAAATGTAGTTTATTTTATACAATTAATGAAACAAGTTTTTTAGTTTAAACAGTATTTAGTTCCGTAGATATGCATTACTATGTGTCACATATATAGACACGATTCTTGATGAAAGGTGGTACATATACAAGCATACTTACCGAGTAGTTATATGGTAACTTTAGATTGGAATTGGATTTGTAAACAAGTCTTTTGGGACTTATATAAATACATTTCCGGGGTCCTTTAGCTTAATATATAAATCATTCTCGTCAACTCATTCCTGATGTATATGATAATTAACGAGATATGAAACACGGTAAATCCATGGTTTATTTATTACCTAGAATAGAGACCACATACCCATGAGAATATACATAACACCATGTCATATCAACAAAAAACATATCGCAACACGAGTAAGGACATTCAAGTTACACGTTCATACAAATTTCAGATTCTACCGTAGATAGTGGATATCAAATGAGCGTTAATATAATATTGTATTTATCGAATTCGTTGAATAAAATGATACTGGGGTTCATGTTCGTGTTATTTTACGAGTTTCATTAATTAAAAACTAAACACAAATTTAATATGATAATTTGAAATCACATATCTGACAAAATTAAACAAATAATTTATGAAAAATATTAAAGGATACTATCTGATTTCGCTATTATAGATACAATAAAGTTCCGTTATTATGACCAGTCAGAATATGATCTTCATTGCGAATCGGTCCTAATAGCGGGCCGGTTTTTTGTTCTACATTAAATACGGTGAAGTTCCGCTAATAGGACCACTTCAATTATTTCGATATCATGCAGATTTTTGCAATGTTGTGGTCCCAAAGTATTAAATTTAAAACAAAAAAGGTCCGCTATTAAGACCGATCGCTAATAAGACCACTTTTTGACTGGTCTTATTAGTGGAACTTCACTGTACTTTCGTTCTCTAAAATTGCAAAAATCCGCATGATCTTACAATAACCAAGGATTACTGTTAACATGTAATTGTACGTCCATGTCGTAATCGTTTAAACAAAGAACGTCATATGACGTCATAATTATGCATATTATATAATCTATGTCATGTGTATGGCTACGGATGTGTGATAAATACATGCATTGTATAGGGATAATAGTCCCATGATATACATGCACAGTATATATTGATATCCCCGTGCAATAACGGTCCGAAGTGTTTTGTTTATACATACATTATGCCAAGAAACCAATATTATCATAAGTCATAAGCTATGGCATTATTATATAAGCAGTCTTCATATAACTGGCATGCTGTTAACAAGCGAGACTTAAAACAAAATTCGAATTTATGAAATGGTTCTTGTGTTTTGTTCCGCTTATAAGGCGATCCCGAACAATAGACCGGTATGCTGGTTCATCGCATATACCGTCGTATACTCAGATCGTCTTCTATGCGAAAATGTACGGTATAAAAGAAATTATCAAATATGTTCTGTTTCGTTTCAGCCTCATGTCAGACCGCGCGAACGTGTAATTTCTTCAGGATCAACTGCGCCGAACAATTCACTTGTAAAGAAGGAAGTTGCTTCTGTGGAAAATGAAATACGTTCAGAAATAGTTGTCCAAATTTATCATTTACTGTAAAATCATATGTTTTCGCGAGGTCCAATTTTCGCGAATTTGATATTCTGATACAGTTCGTTAGGTTAAATGTTTGCGATTTTTGCGCTTCAGTGTGAACTAATGTTAGCGTTTTACTGCCCTTGTCATAATTAGCATAACATTTCGCGAACTTTTCGAATTCGCAAATATAGTGAAAATAAATCCCTCGCGAAAACATATGATTTTACAGTATCTTGCATTAGAAATACTATTACGTTGTACTAAAAGACAAATGCTTGAAATATAAATCAACTTCTAACATTTAATAGAGCTGGTCTCCTGCAATCATGGTTTCTTTTGAAAAGTTTTCTCAGAGGATTTTGTAATAACAAATAGTTCGTTCGAATTCCTGTAATTGTTATCAATTATCTAAATAAAAGTTATAAACCTGTGCAAGTTACTTGTCTTTTACAGCAAAGAGTTCAGCACTTGAGTGAATCTTCTAAAAGTCTGCATGGGCGATTCCTATTTTTCAGGTGTCCAAACCCGTATTGCTGGAGTGGTATTTATAAAGCATCTTAGTAGAAAACTAAGAATTTTCTTGAAATCTTAAAATTTCTTTTAGTGCAATAGCTAAATAATATAAGTCAGATTATTTTATGCATTTTGTTGAGAGCTACTATAATCACTAAGGAAGTATCCATAGGCTATTCGTCAATGTACGGGAAATATGCACATCGCAAAATTTTACTGAAGTTAAAATATCTTAGTTTTCCACTAACTAAAGGTGCTTTATGAATACTTTCGTGAATTATCAACCGGTAGTAACAATATCATCCGTAAGCATTTTACTTACTGCAACGTTCCGCTAATTATGTCATTTCCCTCATTAGACATGTAAGTATATGTTTGCAAATTGTAAATTGCCAAAGTTTTTCATTTGGAATTGAAGTATTTGTAAACCACATTAAACTGAGACTCGTCAGACAATATAACACAATTGGAAAAGGTGGTGATTGCAACCACATGACCTAGCATATAAAAACAACGGCTACAGCAGGAGGGCAACACGAGCCTCATGAAAAACAACGGCTACAGCAGGAGGGCAACACGAGCATCATGAAAAACAACGGCTACAGCAGAAGGGCTACACGAGAATCATGAAAAACAACGGCTACAGCAGAAGGGCAACACGAGCATCATGAAAAACAACGGCTACAGCAGGGAAGCAACACGAGCATCACGTAAAACAACGGCTACAGTAGGAGGGCAACACGAGCATCATGAAAAACAACGGCTACAGCAGAAGGGCAACACGAGCATCATGAAAAACAACGGCTACAGCAGAAGGGCAACACGAGCATCATGAAAAACAACGGCTACAGCAGGGAAGCAACACGAGCATCACGTAAAACAACGGCTACAGTAGGAGGGCAACACGAGCATCATGAAAAACAACGGCTACAGCAGGAGGGCAACACGAGCATCATGAAAAACAACGGCTACAGCAGAAGGGCAACACGAGCATTATGAAAAACAACGGCTACAACAGGAAAGCGACACGATGAACAGGAAAGACAGTGATAGCGGGTAGCAGCAACACTATTGAACAGCGGTAATTTAACAGGTTAATGATATTTTAAGAACTGGTTTACATAGTAATTAAACAAAGCAATGTTGCACGTTCTACCAATTTCGCTTGGAGATGTTGATTGAGTGGGAAAGGGAGACAATCGAATTATGGAAATTAGACTTAACGAGAACTTTATCAAGGGAGATCAGTCTCGATAATTGTCACTAAAAGCTGTACAGAATGTTAGCTAAGGGTGTCATGTCATTAAATCACAATGGTTTAAAATAATTTGCCTTCGCTTAACTAACCAACGAGAGTGATTTCTAAATAGAGAAGACGCATGGGACCCATTGCATAGACATCTCCTAAGCTAAGATTGGACTTTTTCATATGTTATTTTAAGAAAACTAAGAAAGCCAGTACATTCAAACAAAGTTATGTGAACTAGAAATATAGAATAGAATAAAGTTTATTTGCATATTTAGTCCTGAAAAGGACTTTTTACAAAGCAACAAATAATACAATTTAATAAATAGCACAGTGATATATGGCGAGAAAGTATGCGATATGATATTATACCAAATTAGAAAAATCCTTTATATATGTAACACGTGAGACGAATTTAGGCCCGGGTTCGGGTAATATATGTATGATAAATAACTATTTTATTTTTACAAAAATGTATTGGTTCAATTTATTATAAAGTACGCTCTAAATAGTAAACGGAAAAAAGTCGATCTTAGCTAAGATATGTCTATGAAACAGGCCCCGGGCTCTTGCTTATGAAGAGTCCATGCAGAGGGCAATTGTGATTCTGTCTGTAGTTTTCGACCTGATTGAATGTCAAACATGGAAACAATGTAATAAATAGCTCTGCTAATCCGAATTACGCCTGCCTTGTAATTGGTAATATATCGAACAGACTTGATTCGGTGTCTGACTCTGGCTGTCGACTGTTTGTAAAATACGAGCGATTCAAATGGACTATGTCTAGGATCTGGCATGTTTTAGTTGACAAGATAGCAGATACGTCACGCAATGCTACTTTTAATAAGTTTATACTAATTTATTTAGGTTGATTATGAAACAAGTTTTTACAACTTCTATTTATAACTCTTGACATCTCATTCCTGATGTTATTCATTGCCACGAGGGTATGAGAGAGAGAAGCCAGATTCCCTTTTATGCTGAGTTTCTATCAAGGGAAATGCTGGTACCATTTTAATTTTGTCTTCGGTATGCTACTTTTAATCACCGAGTATATCAGCAAGGAGACCACAATTTAAGTTCGAAATCCTACGTGTTAAGGGGATGTTACTCTCAATATACCGATCATTGAAGTTGAACACAACTTACCTCCCTTTGGTAAAAAATGAATCTCTCATCCAACACAGCGCCAACAGTGAGTTGCATTACATTATTTTATGATAAATTCAATGTTTCAAAAGAACACATGACATGCATTGCTGAACAATAAGATGGGCCTGAACGGAATCTAAATGTCTAATCATTTCTTAAAATTAAATAAAGCATTTATACATTGCCGCATGTAGGGTGTACAATAAAATGATAAAATATAATAACGAATATGACAGGAAAGTCTAATAGAAACAACAATGCGTGAAAAGTACCTTTAATAATACATTATACTACATATAATCACATCGGCATTTATGCAGTGCAATCGACAATTATTTACCGGAGACAAATATCAAATAAATCCCGTATTCTTAGCCGGAGACAAACGGAACTGGCCGAGCTTTCACATTATCTGCTTAGAGCAATGCTGCCTCAGCAAGCTTTGACATCCAACCGTCTATACCCCTCTATGTTGGACAGGTTATATTTGGAGACGTTACCAATTGCTTGCGGAAGAGCAAGCTAGTAAACTACTTGTAGTTAAAATACACCTAAGGGATTAAGCCATTCAGTAAGTCTCCATTATTTTTCAGGAATGGAGACTTTATTAACAATAACTCTCCATTACTTTGTTTACACATTTGATTGAATGTGTAACAAAATAATGGAGAGGTATCCACTCTGTGTATACACACACATATGTAGTACTAAATGTACTTGTTGTACAATATAACACAACATATTCATACTGTACAGTACGAGATCAATACAGAAAAAAACAAGGTTTCATGAATTCATCGATCTTGCATTACACACATTTTTATGCAGACAATATAAAATTCCGTTAGATCATGCAGCGCCTTTGAATTTGATTATCTGTAATGAGACACAAGAACATAAATGTATATGATGACGAAAACGCGAGATCTTGAAAGCAGGATGGCGAAAGCACGAACGTGACGGTGTGATGACGAAAACGCGAGCAATAAGTATGATAATATGCTATAATAATAGGCCTTTCCCGAAACTAGGTAACCTCCCTTTGAAATTGTCTTCCCTTGACGCCTATGCGCATGCGCCAGATTAATATCTCAACGACTGGGGTGTCCGTATATCGATTCAATCGTTATTCAGCCATTACTCCTAGCATTAGCGATCCGTTATACTTGAGATAAAAGTACTTTGTTGACGATGGTTTTGCTTTTCTTTTGTCGTCAGTTGAACGAACATGTAGGGAAGTGATTACATGGCCTAAAATTCTTATTGGGATAATGAAATTTCATTAAAATTTATATATATATTTCTCAGTAAAATATCTTATTTACGAGCGCTTTCAATATTTATAAGTTGAGAAGACTATTCAATAATAATTATGATTATACAGCAATATTATTAAATATTCGTTCAAAAATTTTTTTCGGTAACATTATAAAATACGAATTAATCTACAATATTTTTATGAAGATACTCACCAAATAAATTATTTTGACAATCATCCATAACACACGTAGACATAAACTTGCACTTATCAGTGCTAAATAAATCCACCACCACGCAGACATATCATTGCATGCTTATTCACAATAGTGTTCGTGGTATTAAATACAAAAATTAATATTACACTAATTATGTTAGATTTAAACAATAAGTATTTTAATAAAAAGGCTATAATGAGGGAAATTTGTAGCGAAAATGAACGCACTGGTGTTTGCGTTCTGAAAATATTAAATGCCTAATTCATGTATAAAGCGAAAATTAAATGACAGTCCGGTATTCGTTTAAAGTGCCCCTATAAATACCCATATTAAAACATATTTTCAAAAGCAATTAAGTGTCATAAAACTTATAATCTAAATAAGTAATCAGTGGAAAAGACCCCCTGCTATGTAATTGGTCAGTTACGTGTCTGACACATTGTATAATGCAACATATGTCACCGCGGTGACTCTTTAATTAGACATATAGATGCATCCCTTCTGATGTAAGATCTGTATAATATCAGCGGGAGATTAATATTAGGGTAATAAAACAGCTCTTATCCCAATGACTGTAATTTAAAATGAGGGAGCAAAGATCTTATAAAATCCAAGTATTCTTTGGATGAATATATACGTCCGTGCAGACACTTGTATACATGTATAGTTTCTGGTACGTTGCGTTCGTTGAAATTCATGTTTTGTACTTCCCGTTTGTTTTTAAGTATTGACAGTTGATTTTTTTGTTCAGTGAAATTAATTTAACTTTAAACATGCGCAGTCGCAGCACATTTTCTCTGGGGAAGGGAGGGGGGGCATCCTAATAACTTATTCTCAAGAAAGATCGAGTTGGGCCACCATTTGCTCAGACGGATCAAACCAGTTTTGTGATCTCAGTGGGATATCCTGATCAAATTCCAAGCCCTGCACAACTCATGTATTTATATTTACAGGACACCCAAATTGAAGTGGGTCTGAACAACCCTCTTGAGCCACGCATAATTTAATACATGCATTGTGTGACCCATTCGCTGGATTGGGGGTACTATGCCAACACCCTATCACACTATTTTTTTTACAAATTCGCGGGTATATTATACGAATATGTCAACATCTTACAACCACATTGACAATGTATATTGTACAATTTCACAAATATCATAATATAAAACTTAACATATATCAAAGTAGAAGTACGCTAGAGAGATTGACATTGAATAATTTAATTACTTCACTTTTAATTCAAAAAAACTATGGAGCACACGAAACATAAAACATTTTGCTTAATTTTACCAGATACTTTCCAAGATTATTATCGTGATAAGCGAATAAACAATATCCTTCGTTCGTTTTCTTTAATTTCAAAAATATTTTTTTGTTTACCGCCGCAGATTCTATACTTTGTTCCGTATAGATTTAATTATTTCGCAGTATTCTAATGTAATACAGCAGTATGGGATACAAAATTAATTTTTCTAACAGTTAAATACCAAAAACATAACAAAAAAGAACACTTTTGTAAGCTAAATACTTAAAATAACGGCAATTTCTTCTATGTTACTATATACCGATCTTATCAGGACACCCCGGAAGTGGAATTATTGAAAGCAGGGGACGTTATCGAGGATTTACCAAGGGAGGTAACCTAGTTTCGGGAAAGGGCTATACCGTCCTTGAAATGATCGTGTTTTCGTCATCGTACAGTTGCGTTTTCGTCATCAAATTCACGAATTTAAAATGCAGCGTCTTTATGATAAACATAATATATGTCCACCATGTTTCATCAAGTTTTAAATATCAAGTTATTGTTTATTCACGGAAATATATTCACTGGCACTGAAATATTAGAACACTACTTTCATCATAAACATTTTAATAAGTCCATCATGTTATTTCATCCAGTGACACTGAATAAGTGACCACATCGTCATGGCTTGATAATGTGACACACAAATAACTACACAATCATGCTTCATGGACTACACTCCATTACTAGAGTAATGGAGAGTTATTGTATTATTCCACTGGTTTCACGAAAAAGCATGATCTACTCGGTCTGGCATGGTCAAGTTTGGGTTTTGATTATCTATAAGAGGTACATGAGGGACGACTTGTTTTAGTAAACATATATTTTATAACAATTTTGAAATTTACTCCAAATTTCCATAAAATAAAATAAGATTTGACAACATGATGTATTTTAAGTCAGAGAAAGTCCGCGTATCTGTCCATTCGTGAGAAATAATGGAAACTCGGCCCCTTCGGGGCCTCGTCTCCATTATTTCTCAGGAATTGACAGATACTTGTACTTTCTCCCTAACATAATTATCTTATTCTAGTTGAAACGGTGACCGATTGTTTAGCGCTGTCGACTACCAATCCAGAGATCTCTGTTTGAATGTCAACCGGGGCACTAGAGATTTCACAAAACGCTTTTCAGTTTTTCCCACCCAACTAGAGATGAACTGGTTGGAAACCCAGAGGTTTCTCGCGTTTATCAGTGTATGTACACCGGACACGTCAAAGAACCAAGCAATCGGAACGGTCCGTACGGCATTTTTACGGGATAAAATACCTCGGATGTATCAAGCGTATGAATCCAGCAGCTTTCTTTCTTAAATCCTACGCAGAAGAAAATGGGCTGAAGAAAATAGACCGTAACTTATCAGCAGCGGAAATATCAAAAGATGTTTTATTGATTAAACAATACAATTTCGCTTTACTCCTTGAGCATAACACGCAGATATGCAGCGCTTGCTTGATCGGAGTGTATTCCATTGAAGCATAGTTTAAATCTGTCATGATAACGTCATGGCGAAAGACGTTGAAAAATGGCGACGTTCTATTTACACCCGAGAGATGATTCGTAGAGATTGTCCGAGGGGTCCCGATTGAGAACCAATGGGGTCTATTCGGCAGCGCGTCCGGATTCCTTGTATCACACAAACGATCTGTCACTTCCATTGGCCAATAAGGTAATAGTACTGCAAAATGTCGAAAAAATATCATTAGTCTCGATGAGGAAACTACGCCCCATTTCAACAATACTGTAGGGTTAACGCATGCTTTTTCGTGCTATAACATCTGCAGAGTCCCGAGGGACGGTTGGTGCCCAAGGCCGTTAGGGCGAGGGCACCAACGCTCCAGAGGGACTCTGCAGATGTTATAGCACGAAAAAAGCATGCGTAAATGCTATTATAGCATACAAAACATCAATTTATGCGTTTGTATTTGGAAATAATTACATTTTGGCGGGAAATTTTGTGGCGACGTCGCGTAAACAAACGTAACGTCGCGAATATAAACGTTACGTCATAACAGTTTTTTTTGTTATGAGCGTCGACTTCCGAGATCGGCAAATACCAAGAAAACATGGCCAATGCGGGTTTGTTTAAATTTATTAATTAGATCTTATAGAAAATTTATTAGTAGTTACAAATAAAATGGGAATTGCAGTTCATAAGACGCTGTAAAACGTTTATTTTCCCCGGTTAGGCCCTGAAATGAGCATACGTAAAACTGGACGTTAACAGCGCGTTCTCGCGTGAATCTTTATGTTTACGCATGGTTTTCGTCCCGTTAACGTATGGGCAAAATCACCGTTTTTATGCTATAATCATATTTTACCCATGTAATTGCTTAAGTAATATTACACATTGAAGTTGATTGACGGGAGGCCACGTGTCTTTCAATCTACTTAGAAAGTGATGTCTATGTTTATAGTTTGAGCAATTAACAGTTCATAGATACGCCCGCATAGTGTTGTATTGGAAAAGGAAGGGATAATGTATCGGTATGTTATACCACCATCGACTTAAATTCAAATATTCAATCTTGTCTGAATCCTATTTTGTCTTAGATAATAACCTACATTATGAGCCAATGAAAACGCCGAATTTTCGCGGTTAAATGAAAATTTAATCATTAATTTTTTCTCTTAACATACTTGACGTCATGCGTTGGCGCTAATTTCTATCGGCCAATCAGAATGCAGAATGTTATATTCTGAGCCAGTTAGAACATATTAAGTAATATTACGCTCGCTCCATCCTTTTTAATCATTAAAATTTACTTAATATGTTCTAACTATAACGTAGATAAAATATAAACATAGTTGTTCGATTCTCGAACAACTAAAAATAACACATCGGACAAAGAAGGCAGCACTCAATTATCAGAAACACCAGAACACGTAATCCACAAAAACTGCTATTTCTGCATAAAAGAGGGCTTAAGACGAGTTCTGATGAATGATGATTCTGTCTATACAGTCCCTATGATTTAGATGTTTATAAAGATAACTCTTTTTCATAACACCATTTCCTTTGAACAACCACTGGTTTAGAATAAGAAGGTCGTAAGTTCTACTTAGAACCTTATAAGATACATGCATATTTGAACTCTGCATCTCAATGCGCTTATTATGAGCCTATTTTCATGCTCATGTTGACCAAACTGAAGTTTGAAAAGTTTCCGTAAGTAATTGTACTCTATATAGAGTAGTTTTCAGACAGTTTATTTTTTTTCTCAAAATATTGATTTTGTACTTACGACCTTCTCATTCTAAGTCAGCGATAACACGTAGATATCAAGTCCCAACAATCTAGCTTTTAAAAGAATGAAAAAAAATGTTAGCATAATTAATTGAGGGAAAATATACTCTAGTTGGTAGCCAGACAACATTGAATTGTACCTATCAACGGCCCTAAGATCGTCACCATTTTAAGCCTTACTATTAAGAACTAGAAATCAACGTGTGGAAATTGATCCGCCACACTATTACAAATCTTAGAGAGTGTAACAGTTGTAAAAACAAAGTACAGGGTGTCCCAAAAAAACGGGGACCTACCTAAAACCCCTATAACTGAATTATTTCTTAATGAATTTGATTGTTCTTTTGTGAGAGAGTGTAAAAGTGATGTCTTCTTCTAAAATTGGAACTTATTTATATGTTTTCCTTTTTAACAGGAAGTGACGTCATCATTTTACATATGGCGTCATTTTCTGTTTTGGGCTGACCTTCGTGAAAAAGGCATCATTTGAAAAGACATTGTTGTCTGAGCGTTCATTTTTTTAAAGAAAGCAATGTTTTAAAGTCACAGAAGTGGTGATAATCTTGTGAAAATCAAAGAACTTTGCAATGAAATAATGAAAAAGGGGAGAAAGTGGTGAGTTTACTAAATAAAAGGGAAGCAGGCAACCTTCCAAATATTCATTAATATCACCGACGAAGCAAAACATGAATATTAATGTATTATTATTGTGAACAATCAACAAGAAAGCATAGTAAGAAGCAAAAGGTAATAAGGTGAACTTTTTTCCAAATCAACAGTTCATATGTATATACCAGTGTCATTTACTGTGTCAGCATTGGTATGAAAGCTGAAACCAATTATAACAACAAATCAGCAGCAAATACAGGATATGTTCGCAAGAAAGTACTGACATTTGACCTCATACGTTAGGGCAAGTGGTCTAGATATAGCTCGGATAATAACCCTATAGTGGATCTGTTTGCCATACAAGATGAATATTAGTGTATGCAGGTCCCTTGTCCTTGACTATGGGACACTTGAGATGTCATTTGGCGTCAGCATGTAAATTTTTTTCTATGAACACACTCAAATTCCTTGTTCACTGTATGCTAATATACAGAAACATGTGTTTGAAAACAAGGGAGGTAACTCTGGGTATTGGACATAATAATAACAATTATGATGCTGGCATTTTGAACTGTGTTTATCCTTCAATGTATTCTCATATTGACAATGTGTTATTGATAAAAGAGGCAAAGTTACGAATGTTTAACCTAGGTCCCCGTTTTTTTGGGACACCCTGTAGGTGATGAGTTCCATTATTTATTCTAGAATGATTCCACACAATTATGAAACGAATAAAGATTAGTTTAGCAAGTCCGCAGCACTATTACAAATCTTAGAGAACGTAATACTTGTAAATACTAAGTAGGTGATTTGTTCCATTATTTATTAGAATGAATATACGGGATTCTGGAACGAAGAAATAACATTATTGTAGCAAGTGCTTTCTTGACCAAACTTGAATGCATAATACGTGAAGGACACAAGAAACAACACAATGTGACATTCGTGCAGAATTATCAGACTCGGTATGCAAATGTGTTGAATTTATTATGCGCAACATTTAGTCGTCTATTGTGGTGGTAACAGAAGGTGGTGAGATGTATAGTCCAGTTAGGATATTGTGACAGTGACGTTGCAGTTTATGTGTACGCAAAAAATCACTTCCATTGTCTAAACAGGTAGAGCAAAGTTTAATATTATATGTTAGTTTAGCATTGAAATTATAGTTGTTTGTACAGTATAAGCCTTTATAATTGGTTTTACTCCGTTATAGTGGACTCGACCGCTGCGTCACTGGATTTTTATCCTGACTGGACTATATGTATGTTTACCCTATGTGGATCCTCATAGTCTCATGCTTTAGTAGGCTAAATCCGCAAGAAATTCAAATTCGCAAACCTCCTGAATCCTCGTAAAGAAAGCAGTTATTGTATGTACACGCGGATATTGAATATATATACAGGTATAGTATATCCTTTAATTACATTGTATGCAATGAAGCAATCAAAAGAATGCCTGTATCGTATTTTTCTGAAGTTGTTCTGTAATATTTTCCGACAGGTGAACCCCAATGAAAAATGATGAAATAAAACATCAGACGAAATTGAAAGTAGGCTCGCTTGAAAAGGCATATGTTAATTGAAGTGTACTTACTATACGTACGCAAATAACTACCCGTTACTACAAGAAATATAACAGTGCAGAAAATCGCTTGATGCCCAGGTAACTTTGCCACTGAAACAACGGTAAGGAATTTGAAGCGACATTTTACAAAACTTTACCATAAGAATGAGTACCTCAAAGTTCTCCGTTCGTGAAAATACATCCTATATATACCGATGATTTGTTCGCAGTCGTTTCGTCACGTGGAATATTCGTTTGGAAGACTTTGCTGTACCGTACACTTGGGTATTGGAAGTAAATGAGTAATCTTTATACTCAGTATGTTCAATAATCCGTACACAAACGAGAGACTTTGCAATATTCGGTACACTAAAAATTAATACTCTGTACAGTTACAA
Source organism: Spisula solida (assembly GCA_947247005.1). Classification (NCBI taxonomy): domain Eukaryota; kingdom Metazoa; phylum Mollusca; class Bivalvia; order Venerida; family Mactridae; genus Spisula; species Spisula solida. The sequence goes on along the minus strand of OX365960.1, from coordinate 21,548,567 downwards.
GTACAAAATGTCTTCATTTTTTCTGTAATTTGGACTTAACATATTTCGAGTCAAAACAAAAAGAATGTTCAAATCAAAAACAATTATACCTTGATAATGCAATAATTCCAAACACATTTGCAGTATCACGATCAACATTGGCGAGTTAGAGGGCGTCTATTACAAGGAAATGTAAACACGTTAACGAATATCTGCTATTCTTTGATATCTTTTATGGCTACAAAAATATCTGAAGATGCTTAAAACCATTTGAGAAATGTTAAGGATTCAGTCGTTTTGGAAAATATTGTGACTGAACTTACACTCGTTCCTAGTTCAATATCTCGAAAAGTAATGATGTATCTCAAATTTAGTTGCAATATCCAATGACCGGTTACCGCAGTGCTGCTTATAGGTCATTCGGCTTGGGCATTCAGATTTTTGATTGCTGAAACTGGTTCATTTAGAATTTCGACAGCTTGGACATTGGAGGATCATAGCTTATTTAATAGGGCTTTGTGCCTATGTTTTTATGTTTTCTGTGTTCAGCTGATTCAGGTGGGCATTGTGCCTTGTGTGTGTTTTGTGATTTTTTTGTGCTCGGCTGGTTAAGCTGAGTGCTGCCTTCCCAGTCTGACTTAATATTATCTGCTTATATACTTTTTTTTAAAAAAATACGTGCACAGAAGTGCCATGGGGAGAAATATTCTGAAATTCTAATATTTACTTAATGATACATTTTAACCTCAAATTCTCGACTTTATTCATGAAGTCGGTACATTGTACATGTAGTTCAAAATAGAAAAAAATTAAACCTAGTTCTTTATTAAATAATATACTAATATACCGGAACTTCGCAATATATCGTTCATTATCCTTTAAGTTTATTTGTATTTCTAAATTGATTCAATGATGATGTATGTTTACAATAAGTGATAATTTGACATCAATGTTGATAGAATGATCTCATATCTCTATGTATATTTATTTAATGCTAACTGATGAGATATGGAGTTCTATCAGTGAAATAAAACCTATATCAGTCACTGGTTATCATCTACAATGTGACTGATATAAGCTCCGCCCCCTCACAGGGACTACTTTAATTTACCAAAATCTCAACACTAAAATGTCTGTAACTTTTTTATTACTGAACGGAAACATGTCATGTGGGGTTTTTTATTCTTAGTTAGACCATTTCCTACAAGTTGGTGTATGATTTAATGCAAAATTCTCCAAAAAAAATTCACCTATTCACCATAATCCAAGATGGCGGATTTTGAAGTGAAAAATATTAATGGAATAACGCGCTCTTGAAAATATTGAATTTTATCACTGCACGATGAGATATAAACCATATTCAATCAAAACAAACAAATATCCTCTATATATCACTGATGAAACAATCACTAACTATCTTGATTTCAGGTGTTTCGTATGCCAACACATCGTGTATTATTCAAAATTCCGTTAGAGACTGAAAATATCGGAGAATCCCGAGCGATGCCGAAAAATGTCGAAGTTTCATAAAAAAATCTACATCGGACATCTCGGATAATTCCAAGACAATTCCATTAGTGTGTGAATTCCTTAATAGTAACTGTTTACTCCTTGAGTAAATGGGATATAAACCAAGTGGATACTTAATATGTGGACCATAATGAAAATTGGTTTGCCAACTTTTATGTTATCCACAGAAAATAAAGAAGCTATTATTATTATTATTATTATTAATTATTATTATTATTATTATAATCATTATTATTATTATTATTATTATTATTATTATTATTATTATTATTATTATTATTATTATTATCATTATTATCATTATTATCATTATTATTATTATTATTATTACATCATACGCCAGTCACATTATAGACAGAATACACACAGTTTTAGAAATCATTCAGACAACAACTTGGCTCACTCTGACTCTAGCTTGACAGCCTACAGTCCAGTTAGGCTATTGTGACAGTGACGTTGCAATTTATGTGTACACAAAAAACAACAACCATTGTCTGAACAGGTAGAGAAATATAGTATGTTACAGTCCAGTTAGGATATTTTGACAGTGACGTTGCAGTTTGTGTGTACGCAAAAAATTACAACCATTGTCTGAACAGGTTGAGAAATATAGAATGTTACAGTCCATTTAGAATATTTTGACAGTGACGTTGCAGTTTGTGTGTACGCAAAAAATTACAACCATTGTCTGAACAGGTAGAGCGAATATCTAGCATGTTAGTTTAGCATTGACATTATAGTTGTTTGTACAGTATAAGCCATTATGATTAGTTTTACACCGTTATAGTGGACTCGATCGTTGCGTCACTGGATTCTTACCCTTACTGGACTATAGAAGTGGTATATACCCAGAGAACAAGAAACATTTTAAGCCGAATCGAAGTTGTACGGAAATTGTCGGAATTAACCGAGATGTTTAGTACGCTTTATATAAACCGTAACACTATCTAGATTGTTAGAATTCTGTTGAGCAAAGATGCCAGATGCTTAACAGTTAACGATACACAATTTCAAAGAATTGTTCCATTCAATGTAAAAGAATATATAAAGAAGTACTTCAATCAGTCTATGAATCACGTATCTGGCGTAAGCAAATCTTTAGAAATAACATTTCTCAAATTTATCGGGGCAAACAAAAACGTTATCAGAATTATCGGCTATAGATAAAGGCATTTGTTACGCGTTTCCTTCAGTCTTATCAATCAGCAAGTGTTTTTTGTCTGAAATCCAATATCTGAAATCTTTATTATTACAAAGTCAAAGTTCCGGTATAGATCTACTACATTATATGTATCTGTATTGCCTTAGTCGTGATGGATAAATGCCTGTATTTCAATTCTACACTTTACCAAAAATGGAAGTTACCAATCACAGTGTTTCTCCTAACGTATACACGGAGGTAACAATAAATTATCAACTATTACTAACTTATCCTTCCACAAGCAAATGACATGTTTTCAAAAAGGTCTATGGTATGCCTATAGACTGTATGAAGCTAGCCCATGTAATAGAAATTCCTAACATGGCAAGTGTTTGCATTGAACCCGGTTCACTCGTGTAAAAGTCTAGCACTATACCGTCGGCACTCAAAACAGCGGCTTATATGATTTTTTACTTGTTATGATTCACTGAATGCAATTTGCGCAAGGTCTGTCCATCACATTTGAAACCAAGATATATCACATTTGAAACAAAGGTCATGGTACAATTTCGCATGGAACTGCATGTTTCGTAATTACTGGTAAAAGAACTTTGACATGTTTTTCATCTGTTACATGTGAATAGGCTGAAGCTGCCCCAAACATTTGAACAAAATACCGAACATGTTTTTTTTTACCAAAGTGTAAAACACTACCCATATTTTTATAATCTCCACCGGATCACTAATGCTACGGTCACAAAGCTCGTACGATATGCGTACGAATTTATCAACTCGTACGAGTTCACAATTTTTGAAATCCTAACGGTTTCTGTATGTTCGTAGCGTCTGGTCACAGCTCGTACGGACCACGAACACTCTATAGAGATGCACTTGTGCGATATCCGTACGATGCTCGTCCGAGTTAAGAAAATCCGTACGATGCTCGTACGAGTCTTCGGTGTCCGTACGGGCTCCGTGCGAGAGTGCCAAAATCAACTCATACGGAGCTCAAAAGGAGCTCGAAGGGCAAATGTGACCTTAGCATTAGTCATAAGATTTCTGAAACGTTTTCCATGAATATGAAACGCAATTATGATGGAGTCATTTTGATTAAAAACCTTGTCAGGAAACGTTTAGATACAATGAAATACATTAATGATATATATTATACAATCTATTCCCTTGCTGGATAAAGCTCAATGAACTGTTAAATGAGGAATGTTTGCATGATCAAAATTTCGCGGGTTTTTTTGTTAATGTTAAACCCCAGGAATTTGTATAAAAGGAAGAGGGAGGAGCCTAATATCAAATGGTGGCTGATTTTTGCAACATTCTGTATTCAGATACATTTTATGGAAATAAAATGATTATTGAATTTATGCTTACATTTAAAATTGCCACTGTATAAGACATTTATATGCACTTTAAAATTGTGGTAATATTTTGCTTAAATCACTAGATTTATCTGAACTATGAAATATTACAGCAATTGGGTTGAAAATTTGAATTTGACATAACCGTTGACACCAGTCACATGGTGTAAACAGAACTATACTATTGCATGGTGTTAATACCAACAAGTAAGCATCCAGGCTTACCTGTGTATTTACTATCGATGGTGGTAGGTCCTACCGAACGCTGGGGTTTAAGTAGATCATGAGGTTAAACGTTCGAGATTTTCATTTAAAAAAGAACTACTTTCTGTCGTTTAACCGCCGTTGTTAAAGTTTACGAACATTAATAATCACGAATTAATCCGACGATTTCGCGAATAAAGCGAAAATTAATCCCTCGCAAAACATTCTGATTTTACGATAGACTGATTGGATTATTGGTTATAATTAATTGGAACCCTCTGATACAGTGTGGCAATTCCACGTGACTTTTGGCTACAGGTCCAAGACGAACTTTGCGTCCTTTCACAGAGTGCTGGAAAAAACGGCAGTGCTGCTGAAAGAGATCTTATATTCCACTGACAGCCAATAATTATCCCTTAAGCGTGGCGTATGTTTCACAGAAATAAATGACGACATAAAATACTTATGGTTATTGTTGTAGCCAAAAGTCACGCGGTATTGCTACACTGTGATTTATGGTTTTAATAATGTTTCTCATAGAGATTTGCCTGCTATTTAATGTGATAAATCTCAATAAGCCATAAACGCGACAATAGCTAATCTATCATAGTTATGGAACCAACAATAAGGAAATCATAATAAACTGCGTGTGTCTAATTGCAGGAAAATATTGGACATTGTCACGACACGAAATTTACGGCTGTAAAGCCTAGATCCCACTAAGGAATACCACATCAGCGATGTTCTCCCGATTTCTTCCAATACCAACCGATTCATCACAATTCCTTCCGATATCACAAACTGTCTCATGACTTCCCCAAAGCTTCCCTTAGGAACCTGTACCTGATGTCATGATAGCTCATTTATTTCAATCGGGAGTACATCGCCGAGGCTCAGTGTGACCTATGCTTAAGCTTACCTGATTACCCTGGTACAACGGACGCAATCAACGTGTACGCGTTTATCTTGAAAGAGACTGTTATTACATAATTATATATAGCTCTAGTTCAAAGTTTATTGAAATAATCAGCAAAGAATATTGCTTTTGGCCATTTACAAATAACAAAAAAATATGGCAAAAACATATTTACACAGAAATATATACAAAATATATACATACAAGTACAAATTCAATGACATAATAACAAGTAACAAAATATTTAAGAGACAGTAATGACGTTAAGGGTGTCAGTACGCATAGACATAGCATGTTTGATGAATTTAGCAATATTTAGCATTTTTGATTTTCTTTTATTCGACATAAAGGAAATAAATGTATAGCAATAATACAACGTGGTCTAGAGAAGAACCATTTTCAAAAAGGTTTTACGCAATTGTCATCATTTTTTATCAAAATTATGCAATTGACTTAGCCAGTGTATAAGTTTGTGGTCTTCTTTATAAACCAGTACTACCTTGTTCTGTCGTAGGCAACCGTGACAACTTCTCCACTTGTGGAGGCAAACATAAAATTAACATTTTAAACAAGACAAAAAGAAATGAGAAAGAAAGAAATTAGATACATTCCAAAGCGAAGCAGTCATATGCCCCTAATTTAGGAAACGGAAGCTAGTGCCTCGATTGGTCAGATACTAAGGAGAAAAAAAAAAGTTGTACGACCGAAAAACATATGGAGACGAACACCCGAATAGAAAAGAAAACAGGCTCGATGGAACAGTTGGACAACAGCCAAGACTGTTGCAAAAAAGGAAACAATTGAGACGTCGCATCAAATCCTTATACACCAATGGTGCCATCGGAACCCCTCGGACATTACTGAGGAACATGTTTTCGGATTCATGACGGAAAGACCCGAGTAGTTACGATTGCATTGGGGTGGAGAGGACTAGGTGAGGTAAGTAAGGTGACACGGTGACTACTAAATACCAAACTAGTTTTCCATTTATACCACACATACCCCAGTTGCCGATGCCAAGGAAAAACAAACGTTCTACTAATCCGTAATTTGAATCCGCACCTGACATGCAACAGCTAACCAAACATACTAAGAACGTATAAAAGTATACTATGTTGAATATCCTTGTGGTGTGTGTGTTGTCCGGTTGTTAATTTCTTACCAACTGACTCTTGTTCCGTTTTAGTTTGGCTGACTTAAGCAGCAGACTTTCGGGATGGGATGCCCGGTTTTGTATTACATGTTCCTGTGCCTTGTATGTGTTTTATGTTCCTGTGCTCGGTTGGTTCAGTTTGGGCATTGTGCTTTGTGTGTTTTTAATGTTTTCTGTACTGGGCTGGTTGAATTGAGTGCTGCCTTCCCTGTCTGACTTTATATAATCTTTTTGGAAGTTATTGACCAGTGTTTTGTAACGTGCTCAAGTTTTTGGATAATCAACAACATCGTTACCTTTCTATAGACATTCTTGCAAAATGATGCCAGGTCCAGTAGTGGATATTAAGTTTATTACATCGGAATCTAAAAATCCGGGAAATCCAAACTAAACGCTCAACATAGGTTCTACTTTTTCAGTGTCTGTTGCGATTTTCACATTGCGTATAATTTGTGGCAGTGATAAAACACCTCTTTAAAAATCCACGTGAGTTTTTTTATCGCGATCAACTCACCAGGTGGCGTTGATTGTTATTCTATTGGAAGTATTTTTTTCAAGTAACACATATTAAATAGAGGTGATGCGGGGAATATTCGTTTAAAGATATCGGTGCTACTTCATTGAATACAACTGTGCGCAGTGTTTTAACACCTAGGTATAGATTTTATGATTCAAGTGAATTCCGTGCATCTCCGCTTTTACCATAGACGGATGTTACAGAGGGCTCAATTGCTTTGCATTGAAAGCACATACTAGTGTGCGGATTGATACATCATTGTGTACGGATAACACATTTAACGTAGGTAAATATATTTTTAATATACTTGTTTTATAATTTAATTCAACTAGATACGTAATTCTCTTGTTAACAGTTTTTCATATTTTCACTCGCATGCAGTAACTAAGTTCAAGCAGGAACTTTACGCGACTTACTTAAAACTTTCAATACAACTACGTGTGCAATGTACGTGTAGTAAATATTCGTTCCCTTTCCCACAACGTCTCCCTCTCTACAACAAACACTGTACTAAGACTTAATTGAAACATGTACGATGTATATAATAAGCATGTAACAACTTGTGTTCAAAATATATTTAGACTATATGATTCAGAACATGGTCATTCCAGTCCTGCTCATTAGATGGAGACAGTGGATCCGAAATCCTAACAAAGGTTATTATTGAACAATTGTAATACATGTACATGCGTGTTCACAAACTCTGAAATAGCCTCTACGTATGAACTTTAATTAGGTTGACTGGCCGACGACAGAAGCTTAAAAACAAATGACAAATACTCTTTGCATTAATTTCAACGATTCTTTCGTACAAAATATAATTAAGATCGATGCTACATGTAGTTACAACTTCGAACTTATCTAACCATCTCCAAGATCCCCAAGAATTAATGTATACACTAGAACTAACTTTCCCTTCGACAACCAACTAATGTGGAAGACACGACCATTGGAAACCAATGTCACGGGATCAAACATAGGTCTGTTAAACAGTAACAGTTGATTACGCTGCTCAATGACCTTATAGTCGGTCCAAAAGCTTACATGAGCTTATGTTTGCTTGTTTTATCAAAATAAATATTACCTCATCTTAATATTGAATGCGAGTGTTCTCAAATACAATTAAGAGAGTAAATACAAATACTTAAGATATGCAATTAGAAGATGGTATCTATATATTATACACTTAATCCAAACTGGTCATTTGAGAGGAAATTGCAACTATAAACTACTTCAGAATCTTGTAACTAGTAGTTAGCTCCGTGTGTATAATTAGTAGGGCCTACTTAAAAGCAGGAGGAAGATCCGGGTTCGTGTCCCGGCGTTAGGTCGGTTCCGTTCGGACGGGACTATAGCCTCGGTCATGTCATCGACATGCGAACTCTTTGTCATAGGCACATGGTTTCAAATTGTCTGAGTCAAAATTATCTGAGTGTACCCTGTATATAGAGAAGATTGTGCAGCGGCCATGTTTAGCCGCAACTGATATGACGTTTCGAAAACTGGTACCCAGTTTTTCTGCAATTGTCACAGCAAACACGGATATCAGTTCCAATGACGCCATATCCGTTTCGGCTTAACCTTCTCCCTATATAGGGTACACTCAGATAATTTTGACTCAGATAATTTCAAACCATGTGCCTATGATTTTGTCATCAATTGTAATTATACTATGACTTATTGCCTGTGAAATGAATAGTTTGAATGAATAAGTTGTGCAATTAACCAGTATCAATCGGCCTTTTCGACTGGGCTGTTTCGTGGAACAGGTTATAGTATAGTTCTCGTCCCAAGTTTACGGCACTAATATTACTACCCCTGCAATATTGGGGACGAGAACCAGACTATAACCTGCTCCGCGAAACAGTCCAGCCGAAACGGCATACCGTGACAACATCACACACCCAGTAATCGGGTTGATATATGGATGGTCCAGTGGTAAGAGCTACTGACTGCTGATCCGAAGGTTGTGGGTTCGATCCCGCATCCAGCCGGATTAAAACAGAAATGCTTAAATGTTATGTTTTCCACCTAATATAACTAAAACTACTAACAGTCTTTCGGACGAGACTATAAAAACCAAGGTCCCGTGTATGATGCCTTACACCAAGCACGTAAAAACACCAGGGATGCTTCTGGAACTAGGGCATCTTCTGTATCATGCACTATCCCCCAAAAACTAAAGTGACCAACGTCTTCTGGGGGCCTCGCACATATGGATTTCAGTAGGTGAGGATAAATAAAAGCATATAATCGAAAAATCGGATTGATATGGACAACAGAACAGAACATTACAACACGGCTTTATACGTATATCATCTATAAAAGATGGCATAAAATACTGATGATGCGTCAAGTTTCTGACTGCTGTTCATAGACGTTATAATAGTATAAAACCCCGCTGCTTGCGTATGTTATAATGGTTCATAATAACTGGGCGATGAATGCTGTATTATTATGGAAATATTTATGTTATTAAGATAATTGCCAAGTAATTAACATGTTTATGCGTGTTTTTTACGTATAAATTATACTTATTATTTCTTTTTATGTAGACAATGCCTCAATAAGCGTCTGAATCAGAGATTTAAGCACTTTTTCAACTGTACAGTCAAACCTGTCTAAAAAGACCGCCCGTTTTGGGTACAGGACAAAACACTTGCAATGGTATTGAGAGATAACATTGTTGGTACTTTCAGACAGGTTTTAGAAACATTGGTCGTTATTCGCAGGGGCTCTTTAACACATGCATGAGGAATTGGTATCAAAACGATGCATTTTTACTTTCGTTTCGATTTCGACTGAAGAAAGGAGGCCTACTAACTTTGCAACCGTCACTAAAATTTGCTAATGCAGTTCAGTTGTCTTTAGCAAGGGATCTATCAAATATATCTATTGAAACAGACGTCTTTTTAATAGTAAAGGTTCGGTTACTTTAAAAACAAATTTGAATTTTACCGCATGTTATGCGCGGATCCAAAAGATGGAACGACGGTCTGGACCCCCTTCCTGGAATTTTGGAAAAACGCGATTATATACCACGATTTTATCGGTGCTTTAGAGTCGAATCAGGACACCCCTCTAAAAATAGCAGGTCGAACCCCTCTCCGTAGATAAATAGCTGGATCCGCGCAAGTGGTTGTTTAGTGCAGGCGGCCAGGTTGTAACACAGTAACAAAATAATATATTTTACCAAAACTTTGAAAAACTTGTTTATTTTTGCAGGTGAAATAAATTGTCGAAAAGTACTCTAACGCAGATTTATCAGTAACAAAGCAGAATGTTTACGTACACAGTTCATGTTAATGTCTAAAATGTACAACATATGTCTGGTAGGATCTATGTCTGGATCAAGGCGGATTAAAAATAACTGAGAATTGATTAAACAGGTTTTAACTGTTTTGTTAATGGCGGTATTATTGGATGAATTATATTTACAGAGAGAAGGAAAATAGTTCCACGAACACATTATACCAGAGTGTTACCTCCTAAAACTACCCAAAACTTTGTACCTATTCTATAACTGCTCTATATAACCACGCCTGGTTATGTCCGGTAGCCATAAAATAAAATATATCTGTTTTCCCTTCCCGCTATATTGCCACCAAAATTGCTTCTACCCGAAAAAAATGTATTGAGGAAACTAAATACTGTGGAACTCTTACACAGACACATGTTATTCTAAAAATGTGTTTTCTGACATCTCCAAATTGTTCTACAGAAACATAAAAAGAGATCGGAACTCATTATTTATTGCAGATAATACAAGTTATTATCGTTCTCGGTCTGTATCAATGTTTTGCAGGTCAACAACACGTCATACTCACCTCAACATAAGTCAATAACGGTATAATATACGCCCACTTAATAGACGACCTCTTTTATAAAACGCAGCGGACAATGGACCGGCATGTTGGGAATTTAGCATACACCATCGTTTAATTAGCCGAGTCGCCTTATAGACGATCATATACGATATGAAAGAAAGTTTTCGATTAAGGAGGTGGAGTGAGATCAAAAGTGGGAGGGGTGTGGTTAACAATCATTCATAACTTTAAAGAAATAAAAGGGCTAAAACATACAGACTTGTATTGTATGTTTAATATCACTGTAACATAACACCAATTACACGTTAAAAAGTGTCACCCTTTTAAAATAGTTTGTTTCAAAGAATGTGTGTGCCTTTCAGTACAAATGTCACGAGCCAAAACACAAACCATTCTTACATTATAACGCCAGTGAACAAACTCTTATTTAGTTTTTGACTGAAAAATGTATACTTTAACAGATTCATAATATGTTTCATAATTATTTCTTTGTAAGTGTTTGTTCCTTATGCTATTGACCATGTCTCCAACAACAAACTTTGATGTTATGTTGACTTTGTTTGTCAACGAGCTAGATTTGCAATGAAAGTGCTGTCATGTTTCAATAAATTCACTTTATTGATATTTATTTTTCGTTTAACTTCAAGGGTAAATACACATATAGTGCATCATAATACTATGCTTACTGTTTCAAACACATTTCAATTTTGAGAATAAAATGCTTTTGAAAAAAACATGCTTAATCTCACTAAAAGCCATACTCTGTTACCTTAATAAAACGCACCGGACAATGGACCGGCATGTTGGGAATTAAGCATATACCCTCGTAGAATTTACCGAGTCGTCTTGTAGACGATCATATACGGTAGGAAAGAAAGGTTTCGATTAAACAGGGGTTGGACTGTACTTGTACACTATATGTACTGTATATATCTTCCTCGTTAACTTTAGTGGCTTCGTGATAACCTTTGCTGTACATAAACAAGTGTTCATTTCCTGTAAATATAATGAAATGTCTGTTTCTTGAAAGTTTAAACAGAAGTAGCATCACAGTAACACCATACATGTACGTACACACTCGAATACATTTCTGTTGTTGTTTTTTTTTTTGGAATACCGGTGGACGACTTTGGTAAAACCGAAATAAACGTTCAACATGGACAAAGATACATACAGGTCACCCTGTAATACGGATGGATAACATACAACACAGGTAATTGGCGAATGTAATTTAATTAACGCTATAATAAAATCAAGCAAGTTTTTAAGTAAAATGAATCGGGAAATGTTTTTTTCTGTTTTTTTTTGTATTGGTTATAGATTGTCACCGTTTTCCTTCATTTATATAATTTGAAAATAGCGAGTGTATAGAAAAATTAGCAAGACTCATTATACTTATACCTCGATTGCTGTGTGATATGAGAGATTTTTTACTGATATGTATAACCTCATCTCTATGTACATGGTAATCACAGATGAACAGTTGTTTATATAGCTAGCTATCAGTGAAATACGACCTATCATAAAGCATGAAGACCCTCAGTGTAAAGAACACTTCATAATACAAAAAAAAAATGTACAGTAATTCGTGTAATTTGTGTTTTCTCGAATGAATAGATAACCTGTCTTAAGGTAACAAACCACCAAATAGATTTGTTCTTTAACTTAATGTAAAGTGACAAATTGCTGACCCAAAAAATGTCAAACTTTTGTCCATGGGGACCTCTCAAAATCCACCAATCAATAGAAATAGCATATAGCCTCAAGAAAATGAAAAAAATGAACATATTTTCTCACACGCGCGGACTGATTCGAAGTCCGTTAGCCACAACCCTACTTTCACTTTCATATTTAAGCCAGAATATCAAAATTTTCTAAATAAAACAGTTTCACTACATCACATACATATGTACAAAGCATTTTAACCCAATAACATGATTCTAATGCTGATTTGTCAACACATACCACCATTTCCAGCCAAATCAAAGTTTTTTACAGGACTACTTTTTGGTCCGCGTAGCCATTTGGTGGTTTGCTACCTAAAGCAGAAAGTCAAGGTGGCAGGGGATATACTATTTGACAATTTTCGGGTTCCGACAGGCCGCGAACAGTCAAGCCTATTTCTTGAAAACAGCCAATGAGACAATAAAGTCTTTTTGTGTCAGTCTCAGGACCTAGACAGCATGCCTTGAAAACAGCATCCAAATATAAGGCTGAATCCTTGGGTTGAGGAGTTATGGCCCTTTGTTTTTCCCCCTACCCCTCCAATTTTAAGTAAAAAAAATACAAAAGTGATCAATTTCACAGCATACACAGTATTTTTAAAGCCAATGCAATCCTATATTTGGCTCAATTTTACATAAATACAATACCTGAGCAAGGTTATTTCAGCAAGAAAAGTGTCTCCCATACAAGTGGATTTTTTGCTATTTGCTGTCAAACTTTTTCGCGGTTTCTAACGACGCTAAATTTGCACTTCCGCCAGTGGTGGTAACCTCCATTTTGAAGAGTAGCAAATCCTTCAGAGCCAGCTTATATTTAGTTTCTATGATTTTTCAAAACAATAAACACCTTCTTTTTACAAAATAAATACAGATTTGAGTCTTTAAAATACCAATTTAATTGTTGGTGCCCATAAATAAGCTCTACACTAAATATTTGTTATTTTCAGGGACCCCCCTCACCCCAGTATATCCCCTGCCACCCAATGTGTATATATAATCACAGTACATATAAACGAGTCAACTTCCGGTTGTCGCAATAATGAGGACACGTTGAATTGTATAGGTTTGCAACAATGAGTACAGTGATAGAAAATCAACGGATGTTTCAATCACAATAATAAGTACACGTTGAATTGTATAGGATTGCAATAATGAGTACCGTGGTTTTGGTTTATACGCGGTGATAATGTGACTGCTAAAACATGTCCACGACTGCTTATTAAAGACGAATTGGATGTAAAATGATTATTGTCTTTTAAACCACGAAGGTAGAAACGCGTGATTAAATCTGGGATATACAAAATGTGGCTGTTTAATTAGGATGACCAGTGGAACATTAGTACTGAGATTTTCGTTATAACGACGATTTGGTAACTAACAGTGTCGTTGTATCGAGATCTGACTGTATATCGGTTTGGGTGTGCTGTATGGGAAATTCGAAACGTTTGAATTACGAGGACCAAGTGGTTTTGTAATTATATCAAAATTTAATACTAGTTTGTTTATTATATACATGTTTGCAGATGATATTTTATCAGTGTAGATAACATAAAGCACTGTTGTATATAGTATGACAAGGAGTGTGCAATGTTTAAGTTAATCTAGGATTACTTGCATTACAGGATGTGCATTTTGTAAGTTTATCTATGATTATGTGCTTTTCTGGATGTTTATAGATATGAATTGTATTAATTAACGATTAGGATTAATATATACCGGTATTTTGAACAGGTATGCTATATTTAAAAACTTCGTGTTATCTTCATTTTATTTTTGGTTGCGGTCCTAGACCATAATCGACGATTGTTTAGCCCTAAGTGTCGGAGCCTACAGAGTCCTATATCAGGACACTAGCTTATCAGTCTAAGGAACAACCAGGGATATTTTATCGATAATGACGTCGAACCCAAAACCTCATGTTTCAAATGTGTACATCCTAACCACTCTAGACAATCTCGGACCCACTCGTACATTGCTTGGGCGCGTTCGGAACGCTGTTCCGCACATGTTCCGCACATCCCGGACAGTGGAACACACTTACGAACAAACCGGAACACTGTTCGGAACATGTTCTTTCTGTGCCCGCCACAGAGGTGGTGCAGCCAGAACAGTCACGTGGTTACAGCAAGAATATTGGCCGCTTGTGTAATAAAATATAATATAATAAATATAGTTTCCAATTATGGACCATTGCGGGCAAACAGTCGCACTTAAATATATCCACATGCATATTTCTTCCTCCAATAATACGGCTGCAACTACAATTTTGGTCATCTTTAACATTTTACTTTCTGTTCCGTTTTGTTCGTAAGGTGTTGGAGTAGAACATTCGGCACACTGTGCAGGACAGTTCCGTTTTGTTCGTAAGTTGTTCGGAGTAGAACATCCCGCACATGTTCCGGAACAGACGCTACGAACATGCCCCTTGTGTCTGATTTCAATGACGCATGACTCGAGACGACCAACGAAATACACGTATGCGTTACCTAAACTTGTGACCGCTTCAGATCGCTTTTAAAATGTTTAAATATCACTCTCTGATTTAAATATACTTGAAAGTGTATTACAAAAATCTATTAAGTCATGAAAAGTGTTCAGTAAGGAAAAGTTTTACTCAGGTACAAGTGATTAATTCCTACGCGCATGAACTCTAAAATCGTGATTTATTCACCGGTAAATCATGCAAAATTAAAATCTATTTCCTAATTAAAAAGTTTCAAAGAATTTTTAAAGTTGTGTGCGTAAGGGTAAGCTTAAACTGCTTCGATAAAACATTATCCAGTCCGATACCAGAGACCAAATGATAGGGGATGGGGGCAGGGAGGAAAATATACTAAGAAACGACAGGTTTCAGTTGAGGCCAACATCATCAGACAATAATGTAAATGCATGTACGCAATAAGGGGCCCCGTAACTCAGACTAGCATATACCTCTTGATAAACCATACTAAATTATCAATTGCCTTTACAATGTACAATAATACATTATTTGTGTATAACTTGCCTTGCTTCGAAGGTACACGAACGGTAAAAACACCTTTGGCTTATTTTCTTTATGTTACATTTTGACATAAAGAACACGGAGAACTGTAGTTAGTTGTACATTCTTCTTCTATATGTCATAACAGTATAAATAACTTGCATTACTGCAGTTGAAAGATGAACTTGAAATAAATTAATGTCTACGTAAAGTACGGTGCCAACTACATAAAGTACCCGGTGTAACAGAATGGAGCCGCATTAAGGCCATTGTAGCACCACCGTCTTGCCAAACCACACACAACGCATGTCGCAAACACCATTAAAATGTATAGCGATATTGTCTGACAATGTTTAAAGACATATTGTGATATTTGCCAACAATATGCAATATGTATTCATATATTGCGATATTTGCCTGCAATACCCGATACGTATTCATGTATGGCGATATTTACCTACAATATCCGATATATATGCATGTATTGCGATATTTGCCTACAATTCCCGATACGTATTCATGTATTGCGATATTTGCCTACAATTCCCGATACGTATTCATGTATTGCGATATTTGCCTACATTACCCGATATGTATTCATGTATTGCGATATTTGCCTACATTACCCGATATGTATTCATGTATTGCGATGTGTGCCTACAATACCCGATACGTATTCATGTATTGCGGTCTTTGTCAACACTACCCGATACGTATTCATGTATTGCGATGTTTGCCTAAAATATGCGATACGTATTCATGTATTGCGATATTTACCTACAACGACCGATATGTATTCATGTATTGCGATATTTGCCTACAATATGCGATCTGTATTCATAAATTAACACCTCACCACGATGGACCGAACTATACTCCATAATTCTGTATCACGTATACCTAGAAAATCAAACCGATATGCAAGGTGCATACAAACACAATGTGCGTTTGATAGTTTATAGAGATTTGATCCGAATTCTTGGTGCAGGAAGAATCATAAAACCGTATGCCTTTTATTAAGCAATAACGCACATTATTCAAGAAAAAACTGCTTTTCGTTGGCGTCTTTAGATGGGAGGTAAATTAGATTAATCTTTGTTTTTACCTATTTTTCTTCACCAAATTATGATGAATCAGAAATAACCTTTATTAAATTATGTAATTATCAGAGAGTATGGTGTTAATTAACGGTGGAGATAATGAGCGACTACATGACTTCAAAGATACTCAGCAAAATAATGATATTAGCCAACGCTATGAACTTTTTGATCGTCCCCTCGGGATTATTTACTTTTTCAATTATAACTGTCTAATTACTGTTATTTTTCTGGCTTCTTTTCAATTTCAAATGATGTACCAAATACACCGGTTTTACAACGTTTGCGCGTGTACACGTTTTATGTATTTATTTCCAACGTGTTTTAAGGGTTAGTCAAAACAAGTACAGGTCCGGACAGCGGACTGTTAAACTCGCCACCAGAGACAAACGGAAATAGCCGAGCTTTCACGATTGGCAACAATTTGACGACAAGAATGAGACAACGCTATAAAACTAAAGTTTCTGGTCTCTTGACCGTCCATCGTGTTTAATAGTATACTAATTTATTTAAAAGTCGAATGTGAAACAAATTTTTCAAACATATACGAATCACTCTCGACACCTCATTTTTGATGTTATCCATCGTCAACGAGGGAGATGAGATAAGAAAGTTTCCCTATTATGCTGAGCGACCAGCAGGGGAATTTCTGATACCAGCTTTATTTCGTCTATTGTATAACGCCTTATGCAAAATAAACGCCGCCATTATGTTTCGTAGTTTACGCAAGGTACTCACCTGTCGTAGACTTACGAAGTTGAGTTTACTGAAACGCTCTTTTGGGCCTACGAAGTTCGTACGAAGAACTTACGAAGATTTCTTGCGTACGAAGTTTAATGAAACGGCCCCCTGGAATCGAACCCGGGACCCCTGATCTTGATGAGGACGCTCTGTCACTAGCGGCTTTCGGGTGGTTTTTAAAGTATATCGAATAACCTTACATAAAATTGAATCATGAAAATTAAAGGGGTACGACTCTCACAATGACAAAATTACGTAATTTGTATGAAATACCATTTTAATCGGTGAAAACCATTGATTTTGTTGAAACCGGCTTATTTGAGATAAATGCAGTCTTTTTAGGCCTTTAATAATAATAATAATAATAATAATAATAACTTTATTTTCCGATGATATACCCATTAAGCATAGGGCTTATCTCCCATGGGGTCATCTAACAAAACAAGCATAAATATATACAAACATTCAAAAGCATCAATAAAATGGCAGTAAATACTGATATATACCTACATTAAAAAACATTGCATATGTTACTAAATATAGAAACATAATGCACTACATTTTCAATGGATTTTTTAAACTTGTTCGGTGTCACGGAAGTGTTATACATGTATAGTCATTGAATGACTATACAACACTTCCGTGACACCGAACAGCATAACGACACCGAAATGGCATAAAAATAATAGAAGCTGAATTTGGCATACCATTCGGGTAGACTGTTTGTAACAACATCTGAAGGATATACGACATACGTGCGCGTGCACGTACAAAATATTACGAAGTCCTATTTATCGTACAAAAAACTTGTTTACGCATTTGTAATGGAATCAATTACTTCATCAGTCCGCTTCTTTTATTTTATACATTGATCGTTGTAATTAAGAGGAAATATGCAATTTCCGCATACAGCATGCGATGTTCAGGAAATGCACACAAACAGAAAAGTGAATTAATTGCTCTCTTGCAAACTTGATTGCAGAACAAGTGGCACCAGTGTAGTGTATATTTAATTATCCCAGAATCTACGAGGCAGAGAGCCAACTTTTATCATAAAATATCAAACATAACTAAACTTTTACTACTGAACTCGAGTTTAAACGCAGCAATTTACATATAAAACGCATCATTATTAATTGAGATGCTGTGTATCACTTATTTTAAACAGACAGTTAAAAAAATAAAAACTCATGTTCGAATGCAATAATTTACATTTAAAACGCAATTTTGTGATTTGCTAACTGAGATGTTACGTCACTTATTTAATCTGCCAGATAATAAAACGCATTCATTCGAGTGCTTATAAATGTCATGCAATACAGATGGACGAACGCTTCTTGGTTTAGGAGTCATTTGCTGAGGATTGGCATTATTATGCTCCGTGTTTAAGAGTAGTTCTAACAGGTTATCAATTACTAGTATTAGTATGTTCTAAACCTTTTCTTATTTTTCGGCTGTATCATGCAGCCTACATACTCTTGTTAGTTCTGTGTAAAATGTCGTTTTGCGTTGTCCGGCGTGCGTCCTATCGCGTTGTCGCAATGTCGTATTGGCAATGTCGTGTTGCGTTGTTGCTTTGTCGCGCGTCGTATCCCGTTGTCGTGTGACGTATAGCGTTGTCGCGCGTCGTATCCCGTTGTCGTGTGACGTATAGCGTTGTCGCGCGTCGTATCCAGTTGTCGTGTGACGTATAGCGTTGTCGCGTTTCATATCCCGTTGTCGTGTGACGTATAGCGTTGTCGCGTGTCGTATCCCGTTGTCGTGTGACGTATAGCGTTGTCGCCTTTCATATCTCGTTGTCGTGAGACGTATAGCGTTGTCGCGTTTCATATCCCGTTGTCGTGTGACGTAAAGCGTTGTCGCGTTTCATACCCCGTTGTCGTGTGACGTATAGCGTTGTCGTGTGACGTATAGCGTTGTCGCGTGTCATATCCCGTTGTCGTGTGACGTATAGCGTTGTCGCGCGTCGTATCCAGTTGTCGTGTGACGTATAGCGTTGTCGCGTTTCATATCCCGTTGTCGTGTGACGTATAGCGTTGTCGCGTGTCGTATCTCGTTGTCGTGTGACGTATAGCGTTGTCGCCTTTTATATCCCGTTGTCGTGTGACGTATATCGTTGTCGCGTTTCATACCCCGTTGTCGTGTGACGTATAGCGTTGTCGTGTGACGTATAGCGTTGTCGTGTGACGTAAAGCGTTGTCGCGTTTCATATCCCGTTGTCGTGTGACGTATAGCGTTGTCGCCTTTCATATACCGTTGTCGTTTGACGTATAGCGTTGTCGCGTTTCATATCCCGTTGTCGTGTGACGTATCCCTTTGTCGTGTGACGTATAGCGTTGTCGTGTGACGTATAGCGCTGTCATGTGATGTATAGCGTTGTCGTGTGACGTATAGCATTGTCGCGTTTCATATCCCGTTGTCGTGTGACGTATCCCTTTGTCGTGTGACTTATAGCGTTGTCGTGTGACGTATAGCGTTGTCGTGTGACATATCTCGTTGTCGCGTTTCATATCCCGTTGTCGTGTGACGTATAGCGTTGTCGTGTGACGTATAGCGTTGTCGTGTGACGTATAGCGTTGTCGTGTGACGTATAGCGTTGTCGTGTGACGTATAGCGTTGTCGTGTGACGTATAGCGTTGTCGCGTTTCATATCCCGTTGTCGTGTGACGTATCTCGTTGTCGCGTTTCAAATCCCGTTGTCGTGTGACGTATAGCGTTGTCGCGTTTAATATCCCGTTGTCGCGCGTCGTATCCCGTTGTTGTGTGACGTATAGCGTTGTCGCGTGTCATATCCCGTTGTCGTGTGACGTATAGCGTTGTCGCGTTTCATATCCCGTTGTCGCGCGTCGTATCCCGTTGTCGTGTGACGTATAGCGTTGTCGCGTGTCATATCGCGTTGTCGCGCGTCGTACGAGTATTCGCAATTTCGTGTATGCAAAACGTAAACAACCCTACTTCGAATTTTATATTTTAGATGACATAACATGTAAATGGTTTAAACTTTATCGTAGGCCACATTATTGAATGGCGATAAAATTTAAGTTCTCTATACTCCGTAGCTGGCCTTTAAGTGAAATTTAACAGGCATTTAACATGGTTTAAAAATAATTGAGACGTCATAAATAGCACAGCCTCTTGGGAATACATTATCACATCGACAACAGTCGGGATATAATGGATTCCTCATGTTGTCAATGTATGATGTATCCCCAAAAGGACGTGCTATTTGTTTTATTAAATGAACATGGTATATTATAGATATCAATAACACACTCCTGGGCGTAGTTGAGTTATGTTCATCATGTAAAATTGAGCATATTATGGATTGAATTATTGCTCTCTTCTTGAGCACAAAGGTATGTGGCTTTTTGTAAAACCAAGTTTTTTTTGGTGGAATCGCCATGTGTTTTGTTAAATGGATGTTTAATGTATGATATTTTTATTTTAAAAAGATACCACATTATAGTCTTACAAATTTTATGATATGACCCAAATGGTCATACCGTAACGTCACTTTTTACGTTATTGCTAACGAAGGCATGACGTCAAACATTTACATGACTTATGCTGGGTACAGCGTTCAGCCGAGTATCCAGTATAAAAGGGGCATGCCCAGAAACTGGAGTGTCTTGGTTTGCATACAACAAAATTGCGTTTATCCATTGTAAAACCAACTATTACAGAAAAGTCAAAGAAGATTTTTGACTTAAAAATTTACTCTATAACGCGCGCTTCGATATATTGTACATCGATTTGAATAAAATGATGTCAGCCTTTTATTGACGTCAATAATATTTAGCTATTCTTAAAATACTTTTTTTATTAAAAACTAGCGGGATATTTTGTAACTTTTTTACAGGGTTTTCATTATTTGACTTAGGTATTAAAATGATACCAATTTGATTGCTATTCGAGACACTTCAGTTCCAGGGCATGACCCTTTAATTTATGGTTGCAAAGATATTAAAGAAGTTTGTCTTATTAACGGAACTTGTTCCTGCATCATATGAGACCTGCTGAGGACAAATTTAGTGTTGGGAAGTTGTATGATATAAACAAACGTGCGTAGGTGTCTGTGTATACATTTACCGATTCTCAGAAAACAAATTCCACATTCGTAGGCCTACTTTTCTTATCATGTTCATACATAATTATCGTAAATATAATTATAATTAATCTTTCTTAGCTTTACATAAACAACCAATATAATATAGGTGTTATAACTTTGTGTAGTGCCGACTGATGAAAGATAGGCGCTTATCTAAGACATATATATAATATTTTGTATATACGTCTTGTCTAAAACTTGTGTCCCAAACCCAATCCGAACGCCAACTGACGATCGATCGGCGTATGTTTTGGCTCATCGGGCCGGAGGATGGGTGGTCATCGGGGCATTATTAAGCGTCGCGCGCCGACCGGAGATGCTTAAAGTCTCACTTGATTAAGTCTGTGTTACTCATCCGCCAGCGTTCCACTACAGTGTGTACACGATGCCTAGGCATCATCGTCCGGCGTCCGAGTGATATGTGACTCTGGTAATAAGCCGCCAATTTTCTAAAAACTCAACCTGCCATTTTATAATAAATGCAGGTATCCCTGTTTCTAAATGTCGCCAGTTTTTGACCCACGCTTTAACATGTTGCTTTAAGCCTAGGTCCCACTGAGCATCAAGTTTTGTCTCGGGGATGCATGTTCCCGATTTAAAATAATCAGCTATCAGGACATCAGGAACAGGTTCCTCATGATCTAGGAAAAGTTTCGGGGAAGTCATGAGACAGTTTGTGATATCGGAAGAACATCGCAGATGTGGAGTTCCTCAGTGGGACCTAGGCTGAAGACAGGTTAGACTGTACCCTAGTATGAGTACAATGCAGAACATACTTGCTGCTTCGTGGTAATAGACATATGTTTAGGACTATACTAATCCCATAATCCATAGTTTACAACAGATCATTACGTTTTATTTCCAGACCATCCGTATTTAAATATTAATATGCAGTACCCATTCATTAAAGTCATATGGTTTTTTTGTAATTAATTTGTTAACAAATGTTACGATTCGAAATTGTTCGGCTGTTACTTATAAGCACATTGGCTTTTAACCAATAATAAACCCTCTCGATAACCAATTAAACACCTCGTAACAGTGGAGCGTTGTGAGTTATTCTTGCTCAGAGAATTTAAACAGTGACATAGACGAGGTCCGGAACCCAGGACCCCTCGACAACAAAGCTCCCCGTCCTACTACTAGCATACCTCTTGGCCACCGCTTCCCCTACATGACTTAAAATGACGAAAAACAAAATACAATGGAAACTAACAAAATCAAAAACTTAATTTGATCTGAGCTATGTGCGCAGTGTACAACTTTAATTTCTTACTTAAAGAGCTCCATGCTCAAAAGATTAGAACAATGGTAGAACCCTCTGGAATTTAGCCTGACAATTTTGCATTCTTCTTACGTCAGAAAAATCAACTATTGAAACTTTAACATTGAGAACGAACTTTTTTAACACCCTGTTTGTAATACGAGTATACATGTATATCTTATAGTTCATTGTACCGATATTTGTCGTAAAACATTTTTAATCGAATTATGCATGTTTAATAGATGTTTACTGTATGCCAGTTTCCTAATATCGCCGACGCTCAATCGAGAACATTATTCTACAAATAATATTAAACAACTATTACGCTCGATGCTGAATATGAGAAGTAAATTGAAGCCTTAAGTGAAAGCTTCCGGGTGATGAAATTATATCACAAGGGTTCTAGTATCATTTATATGGTATACATATAACTTACCGACCTTGAACAATTTAAAACGCGCTATGTGTTAAAGTATACTTCTCAAAATTTAATAAGGGTCGACCAAATTTTCCTTGTAGATATTTTGCAATTTTATCACTAGTAGGCAATGATGGATTTATGGAGTTTTCAGAAAACTGTATGATTACATGCGCAATATTTTAAAAGATTAAATTTAAGATTACTAAAAAATGTAGATGTATATGATTGTACTGATAAGCAAAGTCTCATCACAATGTTTGAGCTGCATTCAAAGAACTGTGTTAGCAATAGGTGGCTCGTATCAAGTTTAGCAATTCGGGTTCTACACAATATGAGAACGAAATTCGAGACAAGGTTTTCCAATCAATTCTTGCCACTTGTGTGACAGCTGTTTGGCTTACCAGGTGCCTCCGTAGCACAATGGTTAGGGCGCTTACCGTCTAATATTGCGACCCGGGTTCAAATACGGGTGGAGGCACTCATATGCCTGCCATATTTCAGCTGAAAGCTGACTGGCATATAAAGGCTATGCTCGGCATTTAAAAAAAAAACAATAAAAAGGTCACATTGTGACAATGCATGTCAAATGAGTCACATGAACTGTTCTAGATTTAGCAGCCGGCTAGATGATGTCTAAATATTTTAACAACATTTTCTTCAACGATTAAGTTTAGCTAACGCACGACAAGTAGGAATAGTGGTTACTTGACACTTATCAAATAGCGAATAGTATAGTATTTACACTACCCCCTTCTCCTATACAATGTTACTATTTTACTATCTTAAACGTGTACTTATGTTTATATATTTTAGGTTGTGTTGAAAATAACTTAGATGGTAATCCGGAGAACAAATTACGTGTAGATCCCTCCACAACAGAGATGCGTTTTAACAGTTCAACGCCGCAGTATGGGCCCGTGCAGGAAGACACTGCCTTTTAATTAAACGTTTTCAAACGAGAAATTGATGAGGGCGTATTGGAATATTTTATTAAATCTGTTGGAGTTTTGTTAGATCAGTTCGCTGGCAAACTATTATTGAAAATGAATACTACTGCTGCGTCTGTGTTGCAATCAACTGGGAGCAAGGAGGTGATGGGAAGTGCAATGAATGAAACCATTCTATGGGACTTGAACGAAAAAGAACGGAAACTTGTGACTGGTACTGTGATCTTTCTGATAATTACAATGCTGATTGGAATAATTGGAAATATTTTGGTTCTTATAATATATAAAACTAAATTTAAACGAACCAGTGCACGTGTTTATATTCTAAGTTTAGCAATGGCGGATTTATCCGTCTGTTTGATTGGATTACCGTATCATATACTGGATCTGACGTATATTCTGACGTATGAATTTACATACACGTGTAAAATATTAAGCTATTTTATAGGAACATGTACTCTGAGTTCCGTGTTCATCTTGCTGGTTGTCGGTTTGGATCGGTACCTTAAGGTTTGCCGACCGTTAAAGAAACAGATAATAGATTTCGGTGACAGGAAAGCCTGTGTTATCGCCGTCATTGTTGCCATTATCGTGTCCATACCGAACGGTCTGCTGTACGGACATAGTACAGTCCAAACAAATATAGAAAACATCACCGGCGTTGAATGTTTCATTGACGACGAGTTCCAAGACAGCGGACTGGCTTTTGGTTATTTCGGATTTAATTTATTAATATTTGTAGTATCTGTGTTGTACCTTGTAGTTATTTATGGATTTATTTGTCGAAAGATTTATAGACATGATCGAATGTCGGGTGAGATTGCTTTGAAAACGGGGAGAAGGATTTGTTGCTGTAGAGTGCCCGACAAGGACGAGGATGATGGTAATGAGGAAACTGAAGAGGCGGACATGTCCAATAAGGACATGGAACTTGTTCGCATGAATGCGGGCGAACCTGATCCTAGTGCCAATGAAGAGAATGATGTTGATGTAGACAAACATGATTTAAATGATGTAAAATCAAATAACAGAGCTAGTGTACCGATAGTTACGCCGGCAAAGAGTAAATCGTCTAGTGTCTCAGGCTCGACTATGGTTCGTCATCGAGCGCCAGGTTCAAAGGTGAAAGAGAAAAACACGAGGAAAATAAGCTTAATGATGATGACAATTACTGTTGTTTTCATCCTGTCTTACCTTCCATTTATAATCATGTCGATACTAGATACACTAGACCCAGAACTATGGTCAGAGGCATCACAAACACACGCGTTTGTGTACGATCTTCTACTGAGGATTTATCTGATAAACAATGCTGCTAATCCGATTATTTATGGGTTCTGGGACTCAAGATTCCGGAGTGAGATTTGGAATCTTGTCAAGAAGATTCTGTGTATAGGGACTATGATGGACACGACATCTACAACAAAGAGTAGAACTATTGTTTCAACTTCCAGCACTTCGTCTCATTGTTGCACAGAACATACGTTAAAGTGAGTTCAGAAGATTTCATTTGGTGTGATCAGCCTCTTTGGTCAAGTCACTTAGTTACTAGTCCGGTATTTGGTATTTAAAAAGCGTCAAAGATACACACGAAAAACTCACACGCGTGTTTAACATACGGTTCGTAAACCGTTTGGTTTCCACATGAAAACGCGAACGGTTTTCATGCGTTTAACATACGTGGAATATTTTTCTGTGCAATCAAGATATATGTATTACCATGTTTCCCGGTGAATAGTTTGTACATGTTTGATATATTGTATTTGTGTGCACAGGTGGCTGTATTCTTTACATTTTGAATACAATACGTACATGTATATTTAAAGTTGCCAGCAATCGATAAGACCACATGTATGTGTACCTTACATAAGAAATGTTGATGAATTTGCTAATGTTTTACAAAAGTTAGAAGATATACTTCTTTGCTATATACGCTTTCCATTTGTTAAATGATCATACTCCCCACAAAAATGTTTTAAAATGTGCCCTGTATTATTTATTAAAAAACATGTCATTATATTCGGGATATTGATATCTGTGATAAAAATTTCTATGTCAAATTAGTAGTACAGTAAAACAACGTTATGAAGAGCATTGATCAATATTACGAGCACACGGCCTATCTCGAGCAAGTTTTAAAGTACCGGCGAATTTACGCTATATTGATAATTATAAATTTACTCCTCTATCCCGACCATCGGTATAACGAGAACCCGGTTTATGTCGAGCATTTTACCTGTCTCGATCACTGCTCAAGATAACGAAGTTTTACTGTATATGGAAATATGCTTGAGCAAACTTTTATAGCTTTGACTTAATGTAACGTCACTATAAACTCATTTAATTTCGTGAGCATGAAAGTTTCGTGGAATTTGGTAAAATGCAATTTCCTGGCATAGAAGTTCGTGAATTCAAAGCGTGAACAGTAGGGGAACCCCTTGGTCTGTGTTTAGGAGGTTGATTCGTCGGGAGGATTAAATTTCTGTGTATACTTGTTTTGGGTGATAGACCAGTGTCTGATATTTCAGCCACTTGTGCAGCTTTGTAAGAAATTATCATTCTTGTCATGTTAGTCCATATACCGTATTTGGATTGTCTTCATATGAAAAAATTGGTTCGTCAAAAACAGTGCTCATTTTTCTCACACGTGTCCATTTGGCCCTTAACCTACTTTCACTTTCATATTTAAGCCAGAATGTCAAAAATTCTCAATAGAACAGTTTCACTACACCACATACATGTGTACAAAGCATTTGAACCCAATTTCATGACTCTAATGTAGATTTGTCAAGACTTACCTCCATTTCCAGTGAAACAAACTAGACATACTTGAGTACCGCGACAGGGACACCGGGTATCTGATTTTGGCTTACATATTTGTCCATAAAACAATCAGTTCATTTTTAAAGCACCCCTCCTACAACATAACTGAAGACGATTCGTTTTCACATAAAACAAGGACATTAAACTAAAGAAGTCGTACATTAGTAGAATATAATACTTATACAAACGTTATGTAATAGAGTTTTAAAAAATGCTGTAAGCTCTTAATAAAGACCGTTTATGTCGGAATAATGAATACCAAAGTGACTATTATACTAACGAAGTCAGTTTATGAATCAAAGACATGTGTTTTGTTCATTTTCTTGGTATAATTATATTTCGAGTACTGTAAAATTAGAAATGTTCGCGAGTGATTACTTTTCGTTTTACACATGTACTAGTTCACAAATTCAATAAGTTTGCGAAAATGTATGCTTGTTAACTTAAACAACAATATAACACATCTCACGTGGACATGGTTTCAAATTATGACATTACGAAAGCTGGTAACCAGTTTTTTCTCCAGTTGTCATAACAAACACGGATACTAGTTCCAGTGACGTCATATCCGTTGCGGCTAAACATGGCCGATGCACTACCTTCACTTACTACGGTAGTTACTAAAACCCGGAACGGAACAGAATACGGAACGGAACAGAATACGGAACGGAACATGGTACACGGAACAGAAAGAAATATGGAATACGTCTGTTCCGTATATTAGTATTTTTTCTGTTCCATAAATTCGCGAATTTTTTACATCGCGAAAACATGTGATTTCACAGAACTCATAAGTTCTTTACGTAATCACGAGTTATTGTACAGGCAGAGGTTGATCATACATCATTCTTATAGTGATTTATGGATGGAAATTTCTCTGGCGTCTTAGGTCTGAATTTTCTGAAAGTGTGCTTATGAAAAACTGCTCAGGTGTTTCGTGTATAACTACCTACTTGCACAATTTTAGAACGCTCTATAAAATTAGTTTGTTTTACAGTGTAGCAATACCACGTGACTTTTGGCTACAGTTACAAGAAGAAATTTGTCAACAATGGAAAATAAAATAGTCATAAGTACTTTATTTCTTCATCGATTTCTATGAAATATACGCCACGCTAAGGCTTTACCGATTTTCCCATTACCCTGTGAAACCTACATGTTCCACGGCACAGCCGCTGAAAAAGATTTTGTATTTCATGGAAGGAAATAATGTTCCCCTTAGCGTGGCGTATATTTCATAGAAATCGATGAAGAAATAAAATACTTATGGCTACATTTGTGATCCAACGTTTATACATTTCTACTTGAAACTGTAGCCAAAAACCACGTGGTATTGCTACACTGTTTTACATAAAATTAATGTTCAGTCGTTTCTCGTTTCCTTTGTCACATTCTCTGAAATTCTGTTTACCAGCGTGACTTAAAACAATATTTATAAAAAAGAAAGAGAAAAGCAAAATTGAATAAATAGGAGGTCACTAAATATAGCATATCGTAATGAAGTTACCATTTAGCCATTACCAGTACAGTGTTATACAATGAAAAGCTCTTCTGAAATCTCCCTTGATACCGCTTAAAACGTTTTAGAGTAGGGGGCATTTTCACGGTTATGTATGGTTGCGCTAAACACATATTTTTCAATAATGGCCTAGTCTGAGAAACACATTACAAAACTCCAAACCACCAGGGACAGATAGAAGTGTTGCATCTAAGTGCGCTCTTGGGGTACACATTGTCGTTTTTACGATATGACTTATTGCTAATAAAAGGTAAACTATAAAACAGACTGGTGATGACATTTTAATGTCAACATTCCACGATTTCAATGTCAACATTCCACGAGTTCAACGTTAATATTCCACGATTTCAACCTCAACTTTCCACGTTTTCAACATCAACGTTACATTATTTCAACGTCAACATTCCACGATTTCAATGTCAACATTCCACGAGTTCAACGTTAATATTCCACGATTTTAACCTCAACTTTCCACGTTTTCAACATCAACGTTACATTATTTTAACGTCAACATTTCACAATTTCAACCTCAACTTTCCACGTTTTCAACATCAACGTTTCATTATTTCAACGTCAGTATTCCACGATTTCAACGTCAACATTTCACGATTTAAACCTCAACATTCCACGATTTAAACATCAATATTTCATTATTTCAACGTCAATATTCCACGATTTCAAAGTCAATATTCCACGATTTCAACGTCAACATTTCATTATTTCAACGTCAATATTCCACGATTTCAACGTCAATATTCCACGATTTCAAAGTCAACATTTCATTATTTCAACGTCAATATTATATTATTTCAACGTCAACATTCTACAGCTATCAGTTCAATTTCGTGATTTCATTTAAATTAGACTGTGGAAATATCACAAAAAGGTCAAAACGGGAAATTATTTATACGTTCATATCAGGATTCAAGACGAGAAAATCGTGAACTCATAATTAGGGAAAAGTTGAAGTAAAAATCATGAAATGTCACCATGACCCATATTTCGTATATATTCTGCAGATCAACCAAATGACTATTAAAACACCGTCTTCCTCATAGTTATAACATATGTTGAGCCTAGGTCCCACTGAGGAATTCCTCAACAGCGATGTTTTCCCGATATCTTCCGATACCACCCGATTCATCACGATTCCTTCCTATATCACAAATTTTCTCATGACTTCCCCGAAGCTTTCCCTAGAACGCGATGAACCTGTTCCCGATGTCCGGATAACTCATTAATGTCAATCCGGGACTATGTACATCGCCGAAGCAAAAAAAATGCTCAGTGGGACCTAGGCTTTAGTTTTTGGCATATGCCTAACTAGCACCTAGCTCAAAACGTATAAATAATGAT
Organism: Spisula solida; assembly: GCA_947247005.1. Taxonomy (NCBI): domain Eukaryota; kingdom Metazoa; phylum Mollusca; class Bivalvia; order Venerida; family Mactridae; genus Spisula; species Spisula solida. The sequence goes on along the minus strand of OX365960.1, from coordinate 21,518,947 downwards.
AATATCAATACTCGTAATAACAACAACACAGGAAGCAGATGTCTACCCGGAACTCGGTTTGTTATACTGATTGGAAATGCGGCACGAAATTTGCAAGTCTGAAGAAAAAACACGCCACCATTCAAACGTATATAAACACTTTCTAGTATATATCGCTGGCTTAGAATTAGGAGGTCGTAAGTGCTACCTTATCAGACTCATACACAATTGAAATCTGCAGCACAAGGCGCTTCTTATGAGCCTATTTTCATGAACATCGGATCAGGTCATGTTGACTAAACCAAAGTTTAAAAAGCTTGTTTTCCATAAGTAAAGAGTATACAAATGTATATAGTTTTCAGACAGTTTTTCTTGTTTTTTCGAAATAGCGTTTTTGTACTTACGACCTTTATTATGACGTTACGTCAAAAGTTGAGACCCATAAGCGTAACACAAAACGCTTAACGTCAAGATTGCAAAAATTATAATTTAATTATGTTGTAATTAGAGAATACCGTATAGCGGTTATTTCTGCGGGTAGAAAATTTTGCGATTTAGGCCTAAAATGGGTAGGTTTTATTTCTGCGTTTTTTATTTCTGCGACCTACCAGAAAATCGGAAATTAATTTCTGCGGATTTCAGAAACCGGGTATTGCTATATCGTTAATACAATTATACACAAACCACAGTGTTGCAAATTGAACCAGTTGTCAAACTTACATCAACGTATATTGAGGGTCAATACCGATATAACACATACCATTCATTAATTGTTAAACAAACAAGCAAACAAAGACAGTCGATCACTATTATACGTGTGAAAAATACGACAGTTACAAAACACTAGAAAGATATAGATTAAATGTATATTACCAGTATATTGAAGCAAATATGGAAGTTAAATTTTGCGAACAAAATTTTTACGGATGTTTAATTTTGCGGAATTTAATTTTACGGGACAGCCTCAAACCGCAAAAAACGCAGAAATAAAAACCCGCAGAAATTACCCGCTATACGGTAATAGGTTAGTGACGTGGATGGAGTAAACGTTTAACCGCACTGCATGACATCCTTAGTTCTAATAATTTCAGATTCCACGAAAAAGCTTGTTTTGCCATAAGTAAAGAGTAGTTTTCAGACAGTTTTCTCTTGTTTTCTCAAAATAGCCTTTTTGTACTTACGACCTTCTCATTCTAAGCCAGCGATATGTATTCAGCGTATTTATAAATATTTAGATTGGTCGATCAATTTGAGTTTATTGCTGACCACTGCATTTTGTTTCAGGTCGATTTGTTGAACAATTTAAACAGGTATTAATAACAACCAATCTCGATACCTCATTCTCAGTGATTTTTTCCTTCTTTATATAAACGGACCCTTTCCCAATTGCAAATAGGCTATGATTTTCCCAAATTTGAGTGGAGAAATTCCCAATAAACAATTTAAAAAAATAATTTTCAAAATCAGACATAAAATGATAAAGTTAAGCATAAAAGTTCAAGGAAACCTGTCATCCACATATAAAGTATTTTTCTGTTTTATTTGGCCTTTTTGCTTCATGGAATTTCCCAATTTCAAGTTGTCACGACGCGAATATTCCCAATCTGAGCGGACCCGGACCCTTTCCCAAAGAGGAAAAAAATCACTGAATTTCTTACGTGGTTCCATCACGATGAAGGTTTTGAGAGAGGATAAACTATGATCACTAGTTTGATACTTTGTACCAAGCGAGAAAAAACTAGTATCTCTGGTATAGTAACGAAGAGATGTTTGAAATATGTGTAGTGCAACAAAAGTACACATTTTCTGAGCAAGGTGTTACAACTTAACCAATATTCCGATTGCATGTGTAAACGTAAGTTGACTAAACGTTGGTTCACACTATTAATCGCTTGTATCGTGGTTGGCTAGCATTTCAAAAATGCTTATTTTACAAGTATTTTTTTTTTTTTTGTAATTATTTATTTCGTTGCTGATATAAAACATGGTAAACATAAACACAAACAAAGCATGAGATGTATACATATGGGTGCAAAGCAAATTACAAAGAATAAATAAAATCTTATAGTGTGCCCAGGATAACGTGAAAGGCGGAAAATCTGGTATACCGCAAAGGAGGATAAATCAGATGTGTACGGTTTACTAGACTAAGTGAAGTTTTGAGTACAATACTGAACTTATCTGTTTACTCTAGTAATTTGTAAAACCAATTTTGCATCAGATGGCCAAACCGATTCATGTTTGTTGGTATCACATAATCATGGGTGCAGTATAGTTAGCTTCACTTCACGAATGTATAATAAGTATTGATAAAAGTTTGTCTTGGTGTTCATCACGCCAATGTCAGCAACATAAATTACAAATATAATTTTAACAAAATATTACTGTATGTCTAACAAGAACTTTTGAAATAAGGAAAAGAAAACTAGAAAAAAATAAATAAAAGGCAAGGGTTAGGTATGGTGTTGTGTTTTCCATTGCTGTTAAAATTGGAAACACACAAAAAAAACAACATTTAATCTTATTGTAGTACAGTTTGTGTTATTGGTGGTGAGGAGATTAATTTATGAGGGGTCTCCCTCCAGTGCTGCCATGTAACAGTTCCATTTCTTATTGAAATTGTGTGTAGAAAAGGACTTTTTGGCTATGTATTGTTCTACTCTTAAATGAGATAGTAAATAGGTTTTGTAATTTGTCAGGTTAGGTATGCACGATTTCATTTTACATGTATAGATATACCTTTTTGCTATTAATAATATAGTATTTAATACGACATTTGTAGCTGTCTGGATATTTGGGCAACCAAGGAGAATGTCGCACTGTGTCCAATTTATTCTTATTTCTGGGTTAGTATTGTTTGTCCATTGTTTTAGTAATTGCCAAAATTGGGACACAAAATGACATTCATAAAATAAGTGGTTTAAAGTTTCTTCTTCTTGATTACAAAAAGTGCAAATATTATTATTACAGAGATTCATTTTAAATAACAATGAGTTAGTGCCTAAAATCCTGTGGGTAATTCTGTATTGGAACCATTGTAGGTTAGAATTATTAGTAATTTTGAAAGGGGACTTAAGAATGTATTTCCATCCAAATTGTTCTGGTAGATTTAACTCTGTTTCCCATTTTGATTTTGATGTTATGGTCTCATATTTGCTGATTAAGGAGTCATATATATTTCTACAACCCTTCTTGGAGCTTGTTATAAGTTTAATGTGTAAAGGTTGGTTAATATATACTTTTTCAGTTTGTTTAGGGATAATTGCTAATTTGTTACAGCCTGCCTTTATGGCATTGATAAGGCTGTTATATTGTAAAAAGTTTGTTTGTACTTGCAATTTTTGTCGAAACATTTCATATGTGTAGTAATTTCCATTTGAATCTAGAATGTCATTTATGAGAACTATTCCTTTATCAAGATATTTTTTGTAATAAACACTTTGCCCTCCAATTTTAAAAATGTTATTACGCCAAATTGGTAGATGTATAAAGTCTTGCCAAGAATTTATTGCATTTTTTTCTACTAACTGTGTGTAGCTTTTTAGGACATCTTTCCAAAATTGGTTATGTGTATTTGTAACAATTTTCGTTCTAAAATCACTGCCAAATACACTAAAAAGTGTAATATTAGGACACAGTTCTTCGACCAGTTTATAATATTTAGTGGAGTTTGTGAGATATCTTCTAAGCCAGGTTATTTTTAAGGCTTTCATAAAGTTTTCTAAATCTAGTACCCTTAAACCTCCAAGACTGTAGTCTTGTACAATACAATTTCTCTTGACTTTATCTGGTTTATTGTTCCATAGAAATTTAAAAATCATAGTTTTTAATTTTTTTATCGTGTCAATGTTAGGGTTAGGTAGACTGAGTATTAAATGATTTATTTTTGATAATGCCAATGTTTTAATTATTACATTTCTTCCAATTGGAGTCAGTATTCTTTTAGACCATATTGTAAATAACCTTTTAATGTCATTGATTTTATTCTGATAGTTAATCTCGACCATTTCTTGGAGATCTTTACAAAATATTATTCCGAGTAATTTAAAGCTATTCATTTCCCAATTTATACCTAAGTCGGGGCAAATAATAGTATTTCTATTTTTAAAGGAGCCTATCCAGACAGCTTTTGTTTTATCAATGTTTATCTTAAGGCCTGAGATACTAGCATAAAATTTTAACACTGACATCGTTGTTCTTAGTGACATTTCTGTACCATCTAGTATAAGAGTAGTATCATCTGCGTATTGTGAAACTAAAAATTCTGTTCCATTTACATTTAAACCCTTAATGTTGTTGTTTTGTCTTATCAATATAGATAGAATTTCTGCACATAATATAAACAGGTAGGGAGATAGAGGATCACCTTGTCTGCAACCTCGGTGTAATGTAAACCATTCAGACAGATGTCCATTGACTATAACACTCGATGAAATATTTGTATAAAATAGTTTAACCCAATTGATCAAGTTAGGTCCAAAGTTAAAGAAAGACAATACTTTATACATGAATTTCCATGATAGCGAGTCAAAAGCTGTAGCAAAATCTAAAAGTAGCAGCATTCCAGGTTTGTTATTTTTTTCAGCGTAGAACATTATGTCGTATATAACTCGTATGTTGTCACCTATAAAGCGTCCTGGAAGAAACCCACTTTGATCTTCGTTAATGATATTTGGTAATACATTTTTTAAGCGTGCCGCAATAGCGGACGATGCAATTTTATATGATATATTTAGCAGTGAGATTGGTCTCCAGTTTTTTAGATATAATTTGCTTTTGTCACCTTTTGGAATACATGTTATGATACCTTGCTTGAGTGTTACAGATAACTCTTTAAATTTAAAAGCTTCATTGATTGACCTAACTAAGAAATGTCCAATATCATTCCAAAAGAATTTATAAAATGAAGTTGTAAAGCCACTACTACCAGGTGATGTGTTGTTCTTCATCTTTTTTAAACATGTGAGCATTTCGTCATAAGATAAATCTTTTTCTAAATTTCCCTTTTCTATTTCATTTAGTTTTACAAAGGTGTTATCATCAAATAAAGAGCTTAAATCTACATTATCGGTGGGTATATCTGAATAAAGTGATTTGTAATGTTCTTTGGTTTCCTTTAAGATTTCAGATTGATCCTGCAATAAGCTCCCTGATTTAGAGTAAAGTTTTGACATTGTTTTTGATACATAGTTTCTATTCTCTAAGTTACAGAAATAATTAGTCGGTTTTTCACCTTCAGTGATCCATTTTGCACGTGATCTTACAAGTTTACCATTTAAATACTTTTTTCTAAGTTCTAATAATTCATTATTTTTTTCCTCAATTATTTGTGAGTTGTTTCTATTTTCATTTTGTAGATTGTTTATTTCATCAACTAACTTTATTTGTTTATTTGTGTCGAGTTTCTTTTTATGAGAAGCATAAGATATTGTTTGGCCTCGAATCTCCATTAGTAAAGTTTCAAGAAATAATCTGTCATTTATTATTAACTCAATATCTTTTATGTGAATGTTTTCTATTTCTATGTTTAGAGCTCGATCTTCCACAACGTATTGAGCTTTCACCCTATTGATAGTTTCCTTTACCTGGGTTATATATTCAGTATCTTTTATTTTTACAAGTATTGTAATCAATTATTATTTGCGTAGATCAACCTTAATTTGGCAAACGCAAAGAAGTAGATTTAGTCTAACTTAGACGAACACTTAGTCTAGTTGGTTTTCCTCGGGCTTCGATAGGACACGTCGTTTAAAATTCATCTATGTTATAAAACTTTCGCCAGCGGCGTTTGACGTTAGCTAAAACGTCAATAAACACCGTAGCTTCACGAGTGTACTGTGAAAACTTCGTCTTCGCTAATCCCTATGCTACCATTGCTTACCCATTGTCCTTTGATGAAAAAACATCCATTTTTCTGTGGAAAGTTCACATACGCTAGCCCCTTGTGTTACTATCGCGTTGATTGCGTCAGATACCTGTTGGTTTCCGTCGGATAAACACTCGGCTATATGCACCCCCACCACTACACCAGCAGCAGTGTCTCAGCAGATGTTTATCGACGGAAACACGCCGTGTCGAATGTCCTAGACTATGCTGAGCGCGAAGCAAGGGAGATGACTCGATCCTCGAAGTCGGGGGGGGGGGGCAATAGGTAATCTGGCAAGCGAAACAAAACGGATGGTCATGAGCTCACATGTTAGTCGAATGCATACACAAACAACATCGTCAGCATCTAAGGGTAAATATACATTGTATGGACACAAACCACACCATACTCGGCTTAGCATCGGACAATATGCTGTTCGTCCTTGTGAAATGCACTTGTAAAGAAATACGACTTCTCCGGTCATGTATTGGCGGGTGGGTATACACGTAGAAATAAAATGTAAAGAAAATCAGTTACATGTTAAATAAACAGTATAAATTTATGAGCATAGCGAAACTATAGCATTAGAAAATCTACTCCCATTAATTCTAGATCAACCCTCTGGTACATGTATAACACATGTACAATGCTCTAGATGGATAAGAGACAATACTTTCTGCCTAAATATAGGAACCAATGACATACAACAACTGGGTCGTATATCGAAGCACACTTTCTCTGTTGCAGTCATGCCTCGTTTATTGCAAATTATCACTAGTACGTACATGTATATCTTTAAGTAATATAAGTCAAAATTTCGCGATTTTCAACGGTTATTTTGAAGAAGTTTAACCTCTGAAAGTACCACTTACTGTGTGCTCACTGTCGTTATTCGCCGTACATTCACGTCCAAAAAGGACAAGGTTCACAAAAGACTTAAATTGGCCCTTTGGTGTGTTTTTTTCAAAAATAAAAATGCCCATTCCTATATTTTTTAATATCTATACACTATCTTTGAAAAAACTAAGCATGCATATTCAAATGTTCATCGTAATCTGCAATATATCCGTTACAAATATGTCATGTTTAGCACAAAATGGCATTTGTAGCCATTCTCCTGAAAATATTTGGCGTAAAATATTCCCAAAAATATTATGACAGTTATGCTACACTTTTATATTTTTACATAACCAGTGTTCTACACAATTATGTATGTTCTAAATGGGAAAGTGTAGCAAAAATGGCATCATACTTTTTCGCTATGAATTGCCAGGAAAATGGCTAAAAGTGCTTTTTTGGCTAAATATGACAAAGTTTCGGGGGATAAGTCTGCAGTTATTTTACATTTTTGCAACCTCCCTAATATTGACAAGCTACGTGCATGTATGTGTGGTGTATACGTAAATAATGACCCCAAAGATTAATTGGGACAAGGCTCCTGGAGTCATCGGTTTAAAGTACACTGAGCGGCTTTGAAATCGCAACATTTATACTTAAATAGCTTATATGTATGTACATGTACATGTATTTACCAATAGCTCCGGCAATATGAGTTTGATTTTGCTGAAATTTTCTACATTTGTAGCTATGTCGCATTACAATCAAATTCATTTTATTAAGATCTGATAAGACCCTTTACACCCAAATTAAACAAAAGAATATTCGATGTCGTGTGGCCTTCTGTGTTTTTCAGATTGTTTATGCTGATATGTACTTATTTTTCGGATAAAGTTTTCGGTTCGTGAACAAGTGTCCGTGCTAAGCATGAAGACAGAAATCAAGCGAAACAAAAATAAATATAAAGCTCAATTTAGATTTAGAAAAGTTGAATTTATTCACTCAATCTCTATCCAGAATTACTTCCCCTTGACTGTAAAATTAGTCGCATTTTTCGGTAAACCTGAATAATTGCTATTAAGCGTTTTTAAACTCTATTTTGCGGAGTGGTAAACCGACTATTTTGTGTTTTTTGAATTTGTCGATGGATTGACTATTCCTATTGGCCGTACATTAAAATTATTAGCACCAACCCATCAATTCCTCGTACATGTTTCGTTGTTTTCCGTTTCGTGGATCAATGCACAATTGAAGTGAATTTAGATGGAAAGAACATCGAGTTAAAATACATTGGTAGCCACTAACACGCACGCAAAATTTCATAGAAATATTTATAAATAAAAATGTCATCTTGATTTTCATTAGTGTTGCGTTTTAAAGACGCTCAGTGTACAAACTGTACATGGTGTCCCTTAAAGGTGCTGCCTCACAGATTGGGCTAAATTTTTTGTATATCGTGATTTTCCAACCTTACCAAGTATTGATATAATAGAAAGCAACTGATGGTTGCTTTATGAAAGAGTCGGTGCAAAAAAGCAATTTTAACCACTATCGATATCGCCCACTGAGTTTTTTTTTCTTGAAAAAAAACCCACTAAGTTTCCTTCCAACATGCTTTGTGAATTATGTAATTCACACGTAATCGAAATGTAACATCCACAAACTACATCGTAAACATCAGTGAGTTATTTGGTTCGTTTTTTCGAATTGTTTTCATCAAATTCGAACAAATGGCAGGCAATTTAAGTAATAGTAGTGTTAATACCCTAAAGAATTTTTGATGTAAAAATACTCAGTAACTGTAAAATGCCAAAGTTTCTCAAGTTATTTTAGACGTCAGTGTGGTTGTTTATGGGATATACAATCAACTATACCAAAATTACGCGAATATTTGACAATTTTATTTTATTTTTGCAATACACCAATATGTGAGGCAGTCCCTTTAAATTGACCCAAGATTTAGGACAGGTTGCAATCCTATACTATAAAAACACTTCATTTCCACTCCCTAGCAACACTTACCTTGAGATATATTTTCGTGTCACATCTACAAACATGAAAGTCGCTGTCTGGGCCTTGGTGTTGTTGTCTGTCATAGGTAAGTTTGTTTTCTTAAAGCTGTGCAGAAAATGTTAAAACAACTGTGATTCTTATAATTAAGGAAGTCCGCTGCCTTCGGCCGAAATTTCAAAATATTCAGAATTTTCTAATTCTTTGCACACGTTAAGAGCATTCATTTACCAGCTGAAAAATAAATTAGGTGTCGCCATGCTTGTTTTTAAAATATACCCCTTTTTATGAGGTGACCCCAATATGTTTTACCAGCAAAAACGCACCTAAAAACGTGATTTAATTTTTCCCCATCCGAACTCCTGTCCATGTTTTATTCACCGACAAAATACGCGAACAGATTTTTATTTCTTAATTAATGACAATGAACATAATACTAGTGCACAATATATTGAAAAGTGGGTCGGGAACGGCAAAATTGTGAAATAGATATATGGGTGTCGATAAATCACTACAATTGTTCAAATGCATATGCCTAATATTTATTTGACTAAACGGATGTTCTATTTGATTACATATTGATTGACGTCCATTTGAAAATCAAACTTTTTTGCAAGTGGGTGGGGTAACTATTTATCACGTGCAGATACTGAATTTGTTCACCAGGCAGCCGGAATTGTGACTTATGTCAACAGGAATGATCATTGAACACGTAAAATATCATGCATTGTTTTAAAGTAGTTTCATATAATAAAAATCTTAAAATGAACATGATGGTGTCATACATGCATTAAATAGTCAAAATGAACAACATACAAAGGTATGTCACTTGAAAGCCATGTATGTCGAAAACGAGCCTGGTGACATGTCATTTTTCTGATTTCAATGTAGTTCTAGAAGATTGTTCTGTCATTTTAAGATGTTTTGGGTAAATTTGATCGTTAGATCAAAGGTGCTCGTACCTCCTAACATTTCCTGTGTAAAACATGAGCATACTTATCCCAATTTGCCTTGTAATTTGTTGACAAAACTGCCAAGAATATGAGGTGTATGTCATGATTAGCCCAAAATGTCATTTTTGGTCATTTTCACGACTTTTAATCACGTAAAACCTTCCAAAAAACCATGATGGCATTCTTGCGACACTTTTATATATTTACATAACCAGTGCTCTGTAAGTTTTTATCTATGTACAAAATAACAAAGTGTCGCAAGAATGCCATCATGGTTTTGGGGAAGGTTTTACGCCATAAAAAGCCCTGAAAATGGCTAGAAATATCAATTCTTGGTAAACATAACATATTTCTAGTAGATATGTCGACATATTACGAGGGAAATTTGAAAAAGTATGTTTATTATTTTTAAAGACAGTGTTAGGTTATTAGAAACCTAGAACAAATTATAGAAAGATGCATTTCTATTTTTTCGATAAAACTCAGGGCCAAATTAAGCTATAAATGAACCTTGTCCTTTAATACCCGCAAAAATTAATGATTGTGCAGTATTTTGCTGAGGAACATATCAATAATGCCCAATGACTACATAAGGTATTATATATATGGATATTGGTAAAAACTGAGTGATTGAGTAAAGTGTAGAATCTAAGTACTAACTCATATTTCAGTTATGGCGAAGAGCGAAACTTGTGGAAATGATGGTAGCTGTAGTCATGTGAATTGTCGTGACAACGATTCTGGTTCTACTCTTCAGTGTGTGTCTGGTCAATGTATATGCACTCACAGTAAGTAAGCTGCATGTCTAAAACAATATCTTAGACAATCTCAGTCTGGCTTAAGGTTATAAACCACTAAACTAAACCAACGTTTCGACCAAATGGCTTCTGCAGTTAATGAAATATAGCATAGTGTATTCGTTAAAATTAACAACGTTTCGCCCTGATGGCTTCTTCAGGTTTTGAAAACTACTTATATTCATTAAAATTAACAACGTTTCGCCCTAATGGCTTCTTCGGGTTTTGAAAACTACTTATATTCATTAAAATAAACAACGTTTCGCCCTGATGGCTTCTTCGGTTATAGTATATTCATTAAAATTAACAACGTTTCGCCCTGATGGCTTCTTCGGTTATAGTATGTTCATTAAAATTAACATCTTTTCGCCCTGATGGCTTCCTCGGTTATAGTATGTTCATTAAAATTAACAACGTTTCGCCCTGATGGCTTCCTCGGTTATAGTATATTCATTAAAATTAACAACGTTTCGCCCTGATGGCTTCCTCGGTTATAGTATGTTCATTAAAATTAACAACGTTTCCCCCAAATGGCTTCTTCAGTTTATGAAATACAAAACAACTTTTTTTTGTATTACAGGTAGACACACGTGTGGTAGTTCTGCGGACTGTCCTGATGACTCATATTGTGGCCATCAGTTCTGTATAGCCAATATTTGTAGATGTATCTTTTAAATAATTGACAAAATATATTATTAGTACATACATTGTAAATAAATTTTACCAAAAAAGTCTGTGATTCCGAGAACCTTAATTTTAGTAAACTTTATGTTATATTTAGCCTTTGTTGTGCTTGGTTTTAATGTTAAAGTGGCATTTCAAGTACATATGTCAAAAATAAGCATGTCCATAATGCGCATAGAAATGGCGAAACTTGTTCATGCTTTTTACTAAGAGCCATGGTAGGTCTCTAAGCTAGCTAAGTGAAGGAAAAGTCCTAGTGACAAACTTCAACGGCGATGTATTTGATTAAGATTAATGGTAACAACAAAGGCGTCAACATTGACAGCTTAAGTAGCTAATACTTAATAATGTAGTGCACGGTCAATTCAAAAAGATAATAGAAAATCGGACGAGGAAGGCAACACTCAACTGAAACAGCCGAGCACAAACAAAACATAGAAAACATCGCATGCCACAATTACCCAACACAGTGCCCAACACACAACTGAACAAGAAAAGCCATAAAGAAACGGTGGAAGCGCCGAGCCACCGGGCCACACAAGAGACAGACATAGAACGTATTATCCGTATCCGAAAGCGGATTTAGCTCAGTGGTAACGCGCTGGACTGTCATTCCAGAGGTCGTGGGTTCAATCCGCGGCATCGGAAATTGACATTTCTGAAATATTTATAATATTACCCGCTATATCTGGCCGTGTGTAGGCTTCTGTAAAGTATCTGGGTAAAGGTGCCAGGTCGCTGTGTATCGGTTAAACACCGGGCACATTAAAGAACCAGGCTGTCTATTCGAAATAAGAGCTAGGCGTACTTCTGCATCGCCGGACAAGCCTGTATCTTATTTCTCTCTCTCTTCCTTCAGGCACTTTCTCTCAGTCTGTCCCTCTAGTCAGATCATGCTGTAACTGCACTGGTAGAGGATGCACATGCGCCCTCGTGGCTGCAACACTATAATGTAAAGCGCCTTTGAACGTGTGTTCGCATGAAAAGGGCGCTATATAAATCTGGTATCTTTATTTATTTTGATCCCGGTGGTATGTAAAGCATCTCCCAGTGTGGGGATTTTGACAAATTGCCCTTGCTCTAGGGTGGGAATTTAGACTTTGAAAAAGTAAAAATGTCAAATTCCCCTGGGTCAGCCAGCCGCTCCCTCCCCTAGGGGAAAACATTGATAGGTGCATAATTCACATACAATGATAACTCCACTGAAATTGTGTATGGCGAGGCAGACATAAGGTTTGCTAGATATAATGAATAATAGCATAATTCACATAAAATTATAACTTCACTGAAATTAGGTAGTGAGAGGCAAACATTAGGTCTGCTAGATTTGATGTACATAGCATCATTCACATATGATAACTCCACTGAAATTAGGTACGAAGAGGAAGACATTAGGTCTGCTACATGAAATGAAGATAGCATAATTTACATACAATGATAACTCCACTGAAATTAGGTACGAAGGGGCGGACATTAGGTCTGCTACATGAAATGAAGATAGCATAATTCACATACAATGATAACTCCACTGAAATTAGGTACGAAAAGGCAAACATTAGGTCCGCTACATGAAATGAAGATAGCATAATTTACATACAATGATAACTCCACTGAAATTAGGTACGAAGAGGCAAACATTAGGTCTGCTAGATGAAATGAAGATAACATAATTCACATACAAGATAACTCCACTGAAATTAGGTACGTAGGGGCGGACATTAGGTTTGCTAGATGTAATGAAGATAGCATAACTCACAAACAATGATAACTCCACTGAAATTAGGTACGAAGAGGCAGACATTAGGTTTGCTCTAGATGTAATGAAGATAACATAATTCACATACAATGATAACTCCACTGAAATTAGGTACGAAGAGGCAGACATTAGGTTTGCTAGATGTAATGAAGATAACATAATTCACATACAATGATAACTCCACTGAAATTAGGTACGAAGAGGCAGACATTAGGTTTGCTAGATGTAATGAAGATAGCATAATTCACATACAATGATAACTCCACTGAAATTAGGTACGGAGAGGCAGACATTAGGTTTGCTAGGTGTAATGAAGATAGCATAATTCACATACAATGATAACTCCACTGAAATTAGGTACGGAGAGGCGGACATTAGGTTTGCTAGATGAAATGGAAGATAGCATACTTCACATACAATGATAACTCCACTGAAATTGTTACGAAGAGGCAGACATTAGGTCTGCTAGATATGATGAAGATAGCAGAATTCACAGTATGCATGTACAGCAACGAGCATTTCTTATGTTTGTTCGTGCATGAGCTCATTTTCTTGACTAACATTAAATGAATGAACAGTATCTTTTCGGTTGCGCAATCTCACATTTTTCAATATCATAAAACGAACCGCGGTCAATAACGACCTCAAAACAACGAGGCTTGTTACGTGAACCTCGCTTTCAACATTTATCAGGGGAGCGTATTCATAGCACGTACAAACGATGTCTTATTACTCAGAAATTCTTCTTTGTTGTCACGAGTTCTTAATTATCTTCAAAACATTTACGTAATTGTTTTTTCTCTTGAAGTAAACATTCTCAGGTATGGGAGGCATTTTCACGGTTTGTTCTGCCTTTCACATACGAAACAATGATAGCTATCATATTAGTCTTGAGGAAGACTTAATTGTTTCTTGTTTGTTGTTTCTCCGATGGTATTTGCGGGGCAATCTATGAGTTTAGCTGATTTTTATCATTGTTTCAAGCTTGACTCTACTGGGTCTCGATATACGACTAATCTTTAAACATTGGTGAAAAGAAGACTTCTAAAGTTACATTATCTCGCCACAACTTATGAAAAGGACCGAATGGTAATTAATGTATACATTGTAATGTATAATATTCAATATTTAATCAGAGAATAAGGATAGCAAATCATACCGCCTGTTACTGACCAAGAGTTTAATATGGCGTCATCTGATTGGTTGTCCTTATCCTTAGGTCAAGTAAGATCAATATTGAATACCACCCCAGTACTAGTTTTTTAAAGTCACATTATCTCTCCCAAAACTTTTTTCCTGATCATCCAGTAAATAGACTTACTACAAAGAATTAAATTGTTTTCACAAATGACCTACAATTGACGACATAATGTCAGCTTTATCTGTCGAAATAGTATGCCAAACATCACATTTAGTAAAATGTATGGATGCCAAAATACTAATTTTGCGAGAGTTGCTCCCTTTAGACTTTAAAGTATGCATTTATTGTTAACATTTCGTTATTTTGTTTACAAACCAACTGGAGGCTTTGTTTCGTTGTTTTCAATCTTATTGTGTTTTCCACCTTTGGGACTCAACTAAAGTGCTCAAAATGCATCATTTTGCAGATAGGTTGCCAAGTTATTGCTTTTTGAAAATTGCCATTTCAGGCCTAATGGGACACTAAAAGCATTGAATGCAAAAAACAACGCAACAAATGGACATTTTTGACGCTGCTCGTCAATCGTTAAATATAATTCTGAACAGGTGATAAGATCGGGCATATTTATATCTATTACACAGGCATTCATCAACATTCCTGTATCTCTATTGTCAAGACTCTCATAAATTAATGGCGCATAATTATCGTTCATAGAAATAGTGCTAAATTCTTTTTTCTTGGAGAAACGAGCGATACTTTACTTTCCTCGTCTATAGGTATTTGTGGGTCTTGAACATCCAAGTTACAAATAATTGATATCAAAAATATGCAAGTGCATATACAAAATATAAATAAGAAAACAATCAAATGACATGCTAAAGTTGACAGTTATGTAAAGGTTGTTTCAGATTCTAACACGATCTGCACTCGTGATTTAAATTTGCCGCATCCGAACTACTGCTTGTGTTTAATTTACCGACAAAATACAAGAAAATATTTTTATTTCTTAAATAAACGAGAATTTAGTTTTTGTACTTTGATAATAACCGAAGAAGAACGAAAATAATTAAGCAAGGTATCATCCAAACTGACAACAAAACACTTAAAATGTTGTCTCTATCTCAAAGATACTAAGATACTAAAATTCTTTCAAAACCTTTTCTGATTTCTAAATTAACTCAATGGGGCCTCCGTGGTCTAGTATAGTAGTAAATGTCGACAAATTCAGGTCACCAATCTACTGTTTTATGGAAGCACTTACGGAAACCGTTAAGTTACGTTCACATTTGAATTCTGACTTTTTCTTTAAACCCTACTACTGTATACGCATTAGAAACATGTATGGTTTGTAGGAGTTCCTTGAATGAATAAATAGAGGATATTTGTTTGTTTTGATTGAATATGGTTTATATCTCATTGTGTAGTGATAAAATTCAATATTTTCAAGAGCGCGTAGCGCGAGTGAAAATATTAAAATTTTATCACTACAAGATGAGATATTAACCATATTCAATCAAAACAAACAAATATTCTATTTATTTAATGCTTTTATGGTGTCAAAACTGGTACTATTTATGCCAAATTACCACTGTGGTTGGGCTACGTATGAATATGTTATTCCATTCATATTTTTCACTTCAAAATCCGCCATCTTGGATTATGGTGAATAGGTGAAAACGACTTTTTTGAGAATTTTGCATTAAATCATACACCAACTTGTAGGAAATGGTCTAACTAAGAATGACATGTTTCCGTTCGGTAATAAAAAAGTTACAGACATTTTAGTGTTGAGATTTTGGTAAATTAAAGTAGTCCCTGTGAGGGGGCGGAGCTTATATCAGTCACATTGTAGGTGATAACCAGTGGCTGATATAGGTTTTATTTCACTGATAGAACTCCATATCTCACCAGTTAGCATTAAATAATAGTTGATATTTAAAAACCATGTATCACAATGTGTAGCTGTTAAAAAGCTATAAAGAATTTAAATTTGAACCTAGTTTTGAGATTCAGTAAGTGCTTTGATATAGCAGTACCCAGTCTCATTTGCTGATCCAAAGTCCATCGGAGGAAGCAGAATGTGCATATGACAAAGGAAGATATCCAAATCATGTCCAACTTTGGGTTCCATGAAGAGCGACCGATGAGACGCTCAGATCTACATGGAGTTATAGAGGGGAGGTTTAGAAAAACGCTTTTAAATTAAGCGTCTTGCTGACGGTCAGTATTTTTAGCAAGGAACCCAGAAACCTACGTCCAAGGCACTACTAGAAGGAACCTCATCACGGCATCTTCATCCACAATACTAGCTATAAGAGTCACTACAATTATGACTCTGATTGTTATTGCGGCCTAACGCTTAAATAGGTTATTAAGATACAAAATTACATTTTTTTACAGAAAAATACAACTTTTTTACAGAAAAAAATACATTTTTAATTTTTTATCTACACAAAAAGCAGCTATTTCAGAAACACATCACGCTATGTTTATCCACGAGATTTCTTACAATGAACGAATAATTTGTTAAAATTTAAAACATATAGATTCTAACTCCAACATTCCAATGAATTAAATAAATATGTTTCCATAGTAACCAAGATCTACATCTTAATGAAATATCAATGCACTCTACAAGAAAAACAAAACTAGGGCATGCATTGTAATTATACTCGGGAAGCGAAGGAACAGGCTAGATGTTATCTTCAATATGTTGTTTTTGGTTTGGTTGTTTGTTTTAGCTTTTTCAAATAATAATCTCCCGCTTGATATTATTCTTAACAGTACACCTGGCCCCGATATCCAGAAGGATCTCAATTTGAGCTAAGTCTCATCTCAAATATTGTCATTCATATTTGATGTAATCTCTGTGATAGGTTGGACTCAAAATTGACATAAAAAACAGACACTATGTTCAGAGTTCATTACAGTAAAATGTCAATATCACGTACTTTATATGTATCTAGAATTCTGGCTCTGGTTTGAGCAAAAATTCAATCTGAGCTGAGATTTCTACTCGAGATGCTTCGGGAGATCGTGGTCTGATTTGGACAAAACGTCAAACTGAGCTGAGATTTCTCACCGGAATGCATTCAGGAGATCGGGGCTGGGTATCGAACCCATATCTGGCCTGTATGGGTGTATGTCGGTGTGCAACTTTCTGAAATACACATACTTAGCATAAATATCGGCATGCCAAAACAAAAACGTAAAAATAAGTGTTCATTCTATATGGGTTTTTTTCTGAGTGAGTTTTAATGAACTGTAACTATGCTATGTGTCAGAATTGCTTTTAACAACTGACAGGTAGCAGTTTGGCATGCCTAGATTTTAATTGATTGTTGTTGTTATTGTGGCTATTAAGAAAAATATAATCAGCGCAATGCAGATTTTCTCAGTGTTTTATTACGCACTATACTGGAAATACGAAAAGTGTATTCGTAAACGATGGTGTTTAAAATCTTCGTAGTAGATACTATTGCGCACAGTCAATCCAAAGCCACACAGAAACGACGGCAGCACCTAGCCATCCACGCAAGAGTCAGACATATCCCCAAAAAATAGATAATTTATAAGTCTGGTTCCCTCCCTTTAAAATTTCCAGAGGCCCGGCGTCAGTCAAATAATGGATACATCCTGTGATAAACTAAAGATGGCTTCTTCATAAAGAAGATAGTAAAGACCGGGGTCCAGACGACATGCTCGCTGGTATCAAAGACCATACACACTATCGTATTCTGTGCTGGTATGGATTTAGTTTCAATACACAAAGTTGCGTTTATATTTACAAAATCAGAATCAAACATACGTTACAAGAGGTTTTCTTTCAATATTTAAAATCCACGAATTTAAGAAACCACCAAATTACATGTACCATTTTACCAAACTCCGCGAAAACAAATCTCGCAAAAATTAATTATTTTACAGTACAATATTATCATTTTAAGTTCGTTAAGAAGGTCTTCACTCCTGAGGGTATAATCTGGCGCTGTGAAAATAATTAGATACAGAAAGAAAAACTTTATACAGGTAATGGGTTTTCTAAATACAAATCATCGGTAACACGCGCAAATTACAAAAACGTTTTCTCTGAAAATCGGAATGCTTTTCGATGGATGAAAGCGAACACATTTTATTCTTTTTTGAATTCATATGAAGATGGGTTAGCTTAGTTTTCACGCAACTTGTGTATGTTCGCTAAGTTGCATTCCACCATCTTGTAAAATCATCACTATTCTGTTCATATATATAGATATATAATATGTACATGTATAACGAAATTGAGTATATTTATAGTAATGAACAAAGAATTTTATTAATTATGAAATTATGGCATGTGCTATCACACAGGATCGGCGGGCATTAAGTCGATAGCACACAAGGTTAGGTATTGGCTCGAGGTTTTTTAAGGAATTTTATTACACCGAAAGAGTGTCAAATATCCATATTAGGCACACTAGGCAACATCACCATTCATATCTATATATCTCATATTGTTCATATCTGTTCAAATGCCGTGCAGTTGTGTTACTATATCTAATAACACATGTTACAATAAATTGGACAGTGAAAACAGCCCTCAGTAGAAACTTGAGGAAGCACAAACTTGAGTCACTACAACAAAATAAGCAGTGACAAAACACTACTCGACGATTCGACACCATTCAATCAAAGAATGCTGAAGTGAAGTCATCAAACAATACCTAATCACAAGGACAACCACGCATCACAAGAATCAACCCTCAAAAAGTGACAAATATCGCCGGGTCTTTAACAAGTTCTAATGCACAAACTTGCCCAACAGTCAACCAACCAACTAAGAAACCAGCTTTTCATTGTTCCGTGGTCGAGCGTCAAGCAATTAAGAGTATAACTGATACCGTTTTCGAACTAACAATTGCAACCTCTGACACTCGAAGAGGAAGCTCTACCATTATTCTACAGGTAACTTATACAATTGATAAATCCCTGTGGTATGCCACATAGTCAGACCTGATCTCCCAAACCATCTCAATCTGAGCTCAATCTCAACTCAATTGTGTCACCTATCGTTTGAGATAGTTTCCGTGCGAAATTGTACTCTAAATTGGTAGAACAAAACTGAATCATTATTCTGAGTTTATAACACTAAAATTTCGAGAGCTCGAGCTTCATATTTATCTAAATTCAGATTCTGATTTGAGATAAATCTCAATTTGAGTTGTTATTTCTACTCGAGATGCTTCGGGAGATCGGGTTTAGATCTACTCACATGGGAACGGGGTTAACGGGATATGGGTCATGGCCGCGGCATACCAAAATCGTAAAGTTGACAAGTGTAGCGCCATTTTTTGTGCTAGTAATTAACTGGTACATTGCTAATTTAACGATCTGTGTTTGTGACCATAGCAAACCATGGACCTGAACACACGCTATACGGGTTAAGTTTCTGGCGCGCTATAGATCAACTCTACAATGCAAACTTCCGCGCAACTTGTCACAAGGGAGATAACTGTAGAATATAAATGACACATTTATGTACAATTATCTTCCTTTAACCAGAAACCAAACAGACTGGGTACCTCAAGGAAAGAGGAAAACAGGACAACCGAGACAGGGCGGAGTCTTGGCGGAGAGTATTGGATAAAAAATGACAAACAAGGAATATTTGTCACGAGGTACTAAAACTGGAATACATTGCAACAGCTGACAAGGAACAGAGAGAGTTGGCGTGGAATTGTCTGTGGATTTCCTCATAGAGAGTGACAAAGGTTTAAGTCAAATACGAGGGTCAGTCAAGAAAACTGCGAGTTGGTCATTTAAGCCTTCAAAATCTGTTCGCAGTTGTACGTTCTGTTATTCATCGTCAAATGTTATCCCCTGCGGATCTTCTGAAGAATTCGTTCATCAGATATAGGCTTATAGATATAGTTGTCAAGCAACCAAAGAACGTCACTAACTTTTTTCTACTAACAGTGTGAGCGCTTGCCCTGGAGTTGCCTCCTTTGGTTGCTTGGCAACAAGAATCAAATTGTCATAACCCATATTGGTATTCACCATAACATCAGTGAGATACCATACTTCACGATAATTCATAGAAAATATACGAACATATTTCGCCCATGTAGTAGCTTATACACCTAACTTGTTTCCTGGAATTCATTATCAACTCTTTCGAAAGCACAATTTCCAATACATAACTGAACGAGAAAATGAAACTAAACCGCTGAAAGACCTGGTACCAGCTGTAAAATAGCCATAATGCCTACTTCCATAATGCCTAGTTCCAGATTTTACAGCCATAATGCCTAGTTTCAGCTGTAAAATAGCCATAATGCCTAGTTTCGGCTGTAAAATAGTCATAATGCCTAGTTTCAGCTGTAAAATATCCATAATGCCTAGTTTCAGCTGTAAAATAGCCATAATGCCTAGTTCCAGTTGTAAAATAGTCATAATGCCTAGTTTCAGCTGAAAATAGCCATAATGCCTAGTTCCAGTTGTAAAATAGTCATAATGCCTAGTTTCAGCTGAAAATAGCCATAATGCCTAGTTCCAGTTGTAAAATAGTCATAATGCCTAGTTTCAGCTGTAAAATAGCCATAATGCCTAGTTTAAGTTGTAAAATAGTCATAATGCCTAGTTTCAGCTGTAAAATAGTCATAATGCCTAGTTCCAGTTGTAAAATAGTCATAATGCCTAGTTTCAGCTGTAAAATAGCCATAATACCTAGTTCCAGCTGTAAAATAGTCATTATGCCTAGTTCCAGCTGTAAAATAGTCATAATGCCTAGTTCCAGTTGTAAAATAGTCATAATGCCTAGTTCCAGCTGTAAAATAGTCATAATGCCTAGTTCCAGTTGTAAAATAGTCATTATGCCTAGTTTCAGCTGTAAAATAGTCATAATGCCTAGTTCCAGCTGTAAAATAGTCATAATGCCTAGTTCCAGCTGTAAAATAGTCATAATGCCTAGTTCCAGTTGTAAAATAGTCATTATGCCTAGTTTCAGCTGTAAAATAGTCATAATGCCTAGTTTCAGCTGTAAAATAGTCATAATGCCTAGTTCCAGCTGTAAAATAGCAAGTTCAAGTTCAAAGTTTATTGGCATAATCAGCAAAGAACATTGCGTTGGCCATTTACAAATAACAAATAGATATGGCAAAAACATATTTACAAAAAAATATATACAAAAAAATATATACATGCAAGCACAAATTCAATGACATAATGACTAGTAACATAAAATATTTAAGAGACAGTAATGACGTTAAGGGTGTCAGTACGCATAGACATAGCATGTTTTATGAATTTAGCAATATTTAGCATTTTTGAAAAAGCCATAATGCCTAGTTACAGCCATGGAAATATAGTATAATTCCATGTTTCAGCCAGTTCAAATATTGATATATGTACATATATATAGTGAAGCTGCGAAAGTCTGAAAGACCTTCATTCATAGGCAGCCTGCACGTACCCTACTACTTCACAAGTCATATCAACCTTCTCATTGTTTACCTATATAAGAAAGGTTACTTTCAATATTTCCGATTATAAAAGTGCCTATCACATTTGTAGCCGTGTAGGTTTATTATTCATTGAAATGGTATATTACGGGTATCAACGTGTAGCTACTATATTTTACTTTCAGGATATATCAACACTTTAGTCCTTAGATACACACCCGTTTACACACCGAACGTCAGAATCAAGAATACAATTCCTTAATTAGGTCGCTAACTAAGACGTTCAGCAAAACCCAGATTTTCACGCTTGTAAACGTGAATTTTGCCTTGAAACAGAATGTATGCTTCACAAACGGGCCTAGCTAGTCATCCTTTCAGTTAGTGTAACTAAATAATTTACCTCACATGCCAATTAAACATCGCAATATTTCACTAGATCGATAATTAAAAAAAAAAATACGAAATTCGCCACCGTCAATTTCCAATTTTATTTAGTATTCCGATAACCTTTCGACCTCAACAGATTTCGAAGCGATCGTTTGATTGGCTAGAGTGTGTGTCACGTCATTCATAGGTGTTCAATCGTGTAAGCTCGGCCATTTCCGTTTGTGTCCGGTGTATATACTGAACTTCTTAATTGATGACCAAAAAAAATTCGCGATTTGACTTATATTGTGTTAAGGGTGTGTATTTAAGGACTAAACTGTTTATATATCTGGAAAGTAAAATATCTTGGCTACACGATGATACCTGTAAGATAGCATTTGAGTGAATAAATAAAAGAATACGACAAGTTATGTGACAGGCACTCCATTCTTCGTGATTCACCTTGTCATAACATAGTAAACAGTGGTAAAATCCGATTTGGCCGGGGTAGTATTTGGGTACGTGCTGACTGCCTATGCCTTCATTCAGTTAGTTAAATATTGAAGTCGTTAATATATCTATCAATTTATACTGCCCAATGCCTCTTTTCGATTATTACCAAGGGCAGACTTACATTCAATGAAGAGAAAGAGGTGTGATACAAGGAATCCGGGTGCGTTACCCTAGCCCATAGACTCCTTAGTTCTTTAACGTATAGCACCGATACACCCGAGACAATGGGTTTCCAACCAGTTCATCTCTAGTCGGGTGGGAAACACTGAAAAGCGTTTCAGAAATGACCAAGTGCCCAGGCCGAGATTCGAATCAGGAACCTCTCGATCAGTAGTCAAGCGCGTTACCACTCGACCACTGTGCCACCACTGTAAAGAGGAATAGCACAATTGAATACTAGATCTATTTAACGAGACCATAAGGGCGATTTCAACTTTAGTAACATTATTTTTTGGAGTGATCGTTCATTCTTGGGCTATTATATCATGACTAGATTTTAAAATGGCCATCCTCCATCTCGTGAAATAACGCAGTTGTAAAATAATTATGTGTTCATATGATTTGTAAAAGCATTGCAGAAATGGAAATGAAACTGTAAGCCAGCGGATTATATTGTGGTAAAAGGGAGGTAACCGCTGTGAGTTTGGAAAACTATGAAAACCGGAAAACGGCCTGTACGGTATTTAAACAGTCTGAAATTAGAACGAGGCTGTCAAAAAATGGAGTTCGATCATGACCGCTGTTCGTGATCTGTCATAAAAATAAATTGGTGATCTTCTTCAATGAGTCTGATTCAGGTATGATATTAACACTTTTATGATTAATATTTCACTTTTACCGTTTGTCGATTAGGATTTATTGTTCATTGTTGTGCTCTGCGTCTGTTGTCGTTCGGTTCACGTTTCGAGACGTCAAAATCAGAAAATTCATGAAATTCTTGTCAGATGCTTATCAATTCATGCTTGTTTAATACCTAATGTAAACAACTTGGATCCTTGTTCTCAAGCCTTAATCATTTACATATGAGTAAATCTGTGTCAGTATTGAAACTATTCAGGAATTACTGGCTACAGTACTTCAGTTTCCAACAAATTGGGCTATTCCAGAAAATATCCGCACCCCCCCTATGGAAGGCACTTTTTTTTGTCCAGGGGGGGGGGGGTATTTCTAATACCCTTGTCCGGGGGGGTCTCGTCCAAGGGGGGGTCTGAACGAAGTTTGTCCAGGGGGGTGTTTTCTCGGAAAAGTGCCTTCCGTACCCTTGTCCGGGGGATCTTGTCCGAGGGGGGGTCTGAACGAAGTTTGTCCAGGGGGGTGTTTTCTCAGAAAAGTGCCTTCCATACCCTTGTCCGGGGGGTCTTGTCCAAGGGGGGGTCTGAACGAAGTTTGTCCAGGGGGGTGTTTTCTCGGAAAAGTGCCTTCCATACCCTTGTCCGGGGGGTCTTGTCCAAGGGGGGGTCTGAACGAAGTTTGTCCAGGGGGGTGTTTTCTCGGAAAAGTGCCTTCCATACCCTTGTCCGGGGGGTCTTGTCCAAGGGGGGGTCTGAACGAAGTTTGTCCAGGGGGGTGTTTTCTCGGAAAAGTGCCTTCCATACCCTTGTCCGGGGGGTCTTGTCCAAGGGGGGGGTCTGAACGAAGTTTGTCCAGGGGGGTGTTTTCTCGGAAAAGTGCCTTCCATACCCTTGTCCGGGGGGTCTTGTCCAAGGGGGGGTCTGAACGAAGTTTGTCCAGGGGGGTGTTTTCTCAGAAAAGTGCCTTCCATACCCTTGTCCGGGGGGGTCTTGTCCGAGGGGGGGTCTGAACGAAGTTTGTCCAGGGGGGTGTTTTCTCGGAAAAGTGCCTTCCATAACCTTGTCCGGGGGGTCTCGTCCAAGGGGGGGTCTGAACGAAGTTTGTCCAGGGGGGTGTTTTCTCGGAAAAGTGCCTTCCATACCCTTGTCCGGGGGGTCTTGTCCAAGGGGGGGTCTGAACGAAGTTTGTCCAGGGGGGTGTTTTCTCGGAAAAGTGCCTTCCATACCCTCGTCTGGGGGGGGGGGGTCTTGTCCAAGGGGGTCTGAACGAAGTTTGTCCAGGGGGGTGTTTTTGTCGGAAAAGTGCCCGGGGGGTCTTGTCCAAGGGGGGGGGGGGTCTGAACGAAGTTTGTTCAGGGGGGGGCTTATTCTCGCAAAAGTGCCTTCCATACCCTCGGTTTTGTGGAATGTTATGTTGGGGTGAGTGTGTGAGGGGTGTCTCCTCCCAGCGAAGTTTTTCACTCCTCGAAATTAAAATCATGCAATTTCCTGCACTTTTAGCTTTTAAATTCAGAAGTTAAGGTATTAAAATTGTACTGCTATATCAACAGAAAATAAGATGAGTTTAACAATAATTTAAAAATAATTTATTTAACAGGGGGGCACATTTTATTGCACTCGATTCCTCTTTACGTAATATCTAGACTTTTATCGATCCATAGCCAGATCAATTGGTAATATTTTAATGATTTTACCATTTTTGGGATGTATAAAATGTTCACTCAGAGGCCAACTGGGGGGGGGGGTCAGTAGCTCTTACCACTAGACCACTTGTCCACCCTGTATATTGGACCACAGGAACTTGCATAATTTAAAAAAAAAATGAAGAATTCAATACAGAGAGCCTGTATTAAAATATAGACAGGATTGCAATGCGAATGTATCCCACGAACTATTCTTATACAAATATTTTCTCTATACCAACTTGACAGTTAAAACATATGGTCTAGGCAGTTAAAGGGGTTATAAACAATACAGAATCCATCCGCACCTCAACCGATTGGTACTGACAATCGTCTTATATCGGCTTTCAAGCCAATATTTATGGAGTTTTGAAATGGCGTCGACTCCACTGAACGGAAGGAGCGAAAGTCTATACAGATTAAGAATTGAGTGTCTATACAGATTTGAATGTCGTAAAACTGATATAATGTTGTAAATTATATAGGTGCTACTGGACAAGATCAAATACCATATTAAGATTTAAAAGGAGTTATGTCTCTTTTAAACTTTGACTTTTCTTGGCTAAATTTGTCTGCTTAGGATCCGGGGACGATCAATGCATTTTGGGAATGGTTGAACCAGCTGTCTAATGCCAAAGTTGCCGCAAGCAGGAAAAACGTAAATTCAATGCATAACATTTTGTCAACTTTTACTTTTCCAAGTTGATTGTCTAAATTAATCTATACTAGTAGTTTCTTAGGAAAATATTAATTTAAAAATTATGTATATAAAAAGAAAGGGCATAGTATGAAATACATGTTTAAATAGAAATTTGCGAAATTTAATTTAAGGCAGATGTATATTTAATCTTTTTCAGTGAACCCATGACTTAAATCTCTCTGGGATTTGTTATTACTGGCTCACAGACAGACATGTCCCTGGTATCATTTGCTGACCTTTGAATTGTTCAGCTGAACCCTTTATAGGAGTTTGTACAAGTTCTGTGGTCTAATGTTAATAACTCCCTTGGGGTTTCCTGTTGACAGGTATACAGCCATTAGTGTCCAGTCTCTTAAAATGTTACTCCAGAAGGACACAAGTTGAATGTTTGTAGGCGGAAAATTGTATCAGGCTATTGAATACTAGGATGAAACATATGATTTGTTTCAAATAGCTTAGCCAAATTTTATCTGCAACGCCTTTAAAGTCCACAGACACTTGGGGTCTGGACCTCACCCCCCTCCCGCTACGCGCCTGGAAATATATCCAGACCTATTTAGTAATCACACAAACATTTGTTGGGTGTATTTGATATTAATACAAAAATCTAAGAAATTCCTTTGCTTGAATAACACATTATTGTTATTTAAGCTAGAGAGGCATTAGCGAATATTTTTCATTTGTCCCAGATATGTTTAATAATGTTTGTGTTATATTTGTATGGGTCTGGGTATACAATGTTGATGATTAAAATATATATAATATATGTGCGTAGATTTACAAAAAGGCTTTACAGTACTACGGCTTTTTCGTGCGCCGTTGAATAACCTTGAAATTCTGAGAGGGCAAAAACCTGGTTACCTGAGGTCAAATATCTGCTTCCATGAGTCCAGTCCGTGAGTCCAGCCCACAAGTCCAGTCCACAAGTCCAGTCCAGTCCATGAGTCCAGTCCAGCTTTTCTATGCTGCTATTCTATAAGACATCCTGTGATTGTATTGCCCCCAGGCATGAATAATTAAGCAATCAACAGGTGGTCAGCCAGAGCTTACATAATGATGTCAATGGTTATCACCATTTAATGCCATTGATAATTAAAACATAAAGTTTGACTTGAAGAATTGATAGCTTAATGTAAGATGCATGTAATCATTGACATAACAGTGAGGAAATTTTTTTTTAAAAAGTTTGCTTGTTGATGTGATTAATTAAGATTTCTATAGTATTAAATGTTTGAGTGGAAAGTAATGATCACCATATTATTGTAATCATTTTAAATATGCATTCATTTCATTAAATTTGTTTGATAAATTAAATATACTAGTACAATTTTATATCCAAACATTAAAGTTAAACTGTATATAGTGTAGGAAATCGCATTACATTAAAAAAAAAATGATTGTATAAATTTGGATTTCTTAAAATTAATGTTAGAATGGTAAAACATGAATGGTCAGATCATTAATATTTTTTAAATGCTCATGTCGATTTAATTAGTAGCACTATTTTATAATTATTTTTAGGTATGATTTTAAAGTTAAAAGTGCAGGAAAATGCACCATTTTATTCAAAGATTGATAAAAAATCTTGACAAATTAACCAAATACCCACAGGGGATCTATAATGGTTAATTTGTATGTGTGCTTTTTCAAGATTTATAAGTACATCAAGATCAGACTCTAATCAGATTGCACAGTGGGATACCATTATACTACCAATCAGTTTATGCTCTCACTATCTGTCATATACAGGAGTTAACCTTGACCATACAACCAGCTATTCTTCACACTGATGTATGAGAATGACCTTGATTTAATAGTGTCTTACTTATATTATTGACAAAATACATTTAAAATCAATTATAATTATTGTATAAAAATTTCAAACATCAAAAAAATATTGATTTTATAAACAAAAATATTTTAATTATTTAAATGGTATTGTATATATGTTTATACTAGTAAGATTTATTAATCATGTAGATGTTATGACAGATATTTTTAATGCTAATTTTAGATAGTGAATAAGAAGTCAAATGATGAAATAATGAAGAACTTTCACTAAGAATTCATATGACAATTGAAATCCAATCCTACCAAGAGGTTGGAGATTTCATTTTTCCCCAGAATTTCTAAAAGAGTGCTAATGATTGCCGTGAAATCAGAATGAAACGGCATGTCAGAGAGTTACAAATTACTTCTTTAGATTGGCCTTTAATAGCCCTATCAGATTACAAGAACCCTTCTCCAGGTGAATTGAAATGGACATTAGCAGTCTGTTAGGGTCAGATTTGTGTTTCTTGGTTTCTCTCTATGAGAAGTAACAAACGTGGTTTCCAGAAAACAGTTTTGGTTTTACAGTGAAATTTTATATTTGAATGAAATGCACTTGGAAAGGAATTTAAGTACTAGTATATAGCAACAGTTACTAGACAGTTATAGTATAAAGTACTCTGTACATGAACAACACTTAAGATTAACAAGTTGAAAGTTAAATAAGGTACACTGTACACCCACCACACCCAAATTAACAATATTTCTAGTTGGATAAAGTATTTCATGAAAAGCTCATTGGCTCTTTGAATGTAACAATTACAAGTAGCATAACCTAGGAAAGTTATGTTAGTACAATAGAATATGCCTATCGTTTCAGAATGAGTCTGTCCAAGGGGGGTATTTTGGAGAAAAATGCCTACCATAGGTTGTCCAAGGTGGGGGGGGGGGGTATTTCGGAATGAGTCTGTCCAAGGGGGGGTATTTTGGAGATAAATACCTTCCATAGGTTGTCCAAGGGGGGGGGGGGTCTTTCGGAATGAGTCTGTCCGGGGGGGGGGGGGTCTTTCGGAATGAGTCTGTCCAGGGGGCGTTTTAGAATGAGTCTGTCCAAGGGGGATATTTTGGAGAAAAATGCCTTCCATAGGTTGTCCAAGGGGGGGTATTTCGGAATGAGTCTGTCCAGGGGGGGCGTTTCAGAATGAGTCTGTCCAAGGGGGGTATTTTGAAGAAAAATGCCTTCCATAGGTTGTCCAACGGGGGGTATTTCGGAATGAGTCTGTCCAGGGGGGGCGTTTCAGAATGAGTCTGTCCAAGGGGGGTATTTTGAAGAAAAATGCCTTCCATAGGTTGTCCAAGGGGGGGTATTTCGGAATGAGTCTGTCCAGGGGGGGGGTCAGAATGAGTCTGTCCAGGGGGGGGGGGGTATTTTGGAGAAAAATGCCTTCCATAGGTTGTCCAAGGGGGGGGGGGGTATTTCGGAATGAGTCTGTCCAGGGGGGGGGGGGGGGGGGGCGTTTCAGAATGAGTCTGTCCAAGGGGGGTATTTTGAAGAAAAATGCCTTCCATAGGTTGTCCAAGGGGGGGTATTTCGGAATGAGTCTGTCCAGGGGGGGCGTTTCAGAATGAGTCTGTCCAAGGGGGGTATTTTGGAGAAAAATGCCTTCCATAGGTTGTCCAAGGGGGGGGGGTATTTCGGGATGAGTCTGTCCAGGGGGGGCGTTTCAGAATGAGTCTGTCCAAGGGGGGGTATTTTGGAGAAAAATGCCTTCCATAGGTTGTCCAAGGGGGGGTATTTCAGAATGAGTCTGTCCAGGGGGGCGTTTTAGAATGAGTCTGTCCAAGGGGGGGTATTTTGGAGAAAAATGCCTTCCATAGGTTGTCCAAGGGGCGGTATTTCAGAATGAGTCTGTCCAGGGGGGCGTTTTAGAATGAGTCTGTCCAAGGGGGGTATTTTGGAGAAAAATGCCTTCCATAGGTTGTCCAAGGGGGGGTCTTTCGGAATGGGTCCGTCCAAGGGGGGGTATTTTGGAGAAAAATGCCTTCCATAGGTTGTCCAAGGGGGGGTATTTCAGAATGAGTCTGTCCAGGGGGGGCGTTTTAGAATGAGTCTGTCCAAGGGGGGGTATTTTGGAGAAAAATGCCTTCCATAGGTTGTCCAAGGGGGGGTATTTCGGAATGAGTCTGTCCAGGGGGGCGTTTTAGAATGAGTCTGTCCAAGGGGGGTATTTTGGAGAAAAATGCCTTCCATAGGTTGTCCAAGGGGGGGGTCTTTCGGAATGAGTCCGTCCAAGGGGGGGTATTTTGGAGAAAAATGCCTTCCATAGGTTGTCCAAGGGGGGGTCTTTCGGAATGGGTCCGTCCAAGGGGGGGTATTTTGGAGAAAAATGCCTTCCATAGGTTGTCCAAGGGGGGGTATTTCAGAATGAGTCTGTCCAGGGGGGGCGTTTTAGAATGAGTCTGTCCAAGGGGGGGTATTTTGGAGAAAAATGCCTTCCATAGGTTGTCCAAGGGGGGGTATTTCGGAATGAGTCTGTCCAGGGGGGCGTTTTAGAATGAGTCTGTCCAAGGGGGGTATTTTGGAGAAAAATGCCTTCCATAGGTTGTCCAAGGGGGGGGTCTTTCGGAATGAGTCCGTCCAAGGGGGGGTATTTTGGAGAAAAATGCCTTCCATAGGTTGTCCAAGGGGGGTCTTTCAGAATGAGTTTGTCCAGGGGGGGCGTTTTAGAATGAGACTGTCCAAGGGGGGGGTATTTTGGAGAAAAATGCCTTCCATAGGTTGTCCAAGGGGGGGTATTTCGGAATGAGGGGGGCGTTTTAGAATGAGTCTGTCCAAGGGGGGTATGTTGGAGAAAAATGCCTTCCATAGGTTGTCCAAGGGGGGGTCTTTCGAAATGAGTCCGTCCAAGGGGGGGTATTTTGGAGAAAAATGCCTTCCATAGGTTGTCCAAGGGGGGTCTTTCAGAATGAGTTTGTCCAGGGGGTGGGGCATTTCAGAATGAGTTTGTCCAAGGAGCCTTCGTTCAATGTCTGTCCAGGGGGGGGGCTCGAATATGGTTTGTCCAAGGGGGTACTTCAGAGGGTATGTCCAAGGGGGGGTATTTTGGGTTAAAGTGCCTTCCATAGGGGGGGTGCGGATATTTTCTGGAATAGCCCATTATAGCATGCGTAGGGCTCTATGATCTATCTACAATTGCTGGCTCCACAACTCAGGTCAGGAGCCCGTTGCCTCAACCAAAATGCTACCAGGACCAAATAGGGCTATCAAGTTTTTAAAAAGTCTACGCAAGGACACTTTACCAGCGAGCGTGCTCGCCCACGCTCGCCGATAGCATACAGTTTCTCAGCAGTTTGCTAGGCGAGCGTTACCTAGCACTTTGTTATGCAACAGACTGCTTCAGTAGCGCCTGCTCAGATTTTGCTCTGCAACTGTATTCTCTCAGCGAGCGCTCGTCAGTAGCATATAAATTTTTCGCTTCGTCCCTACACTTTTTGAACCAAATCGTTTCCTACCATAGCGCTCGGTAGCGTTTAAGTTGATAGTAAAAGGGCTCAAAGAGTCCAGTCCATCTATCTCCTAGAACTGGCAACAGAGATAATGTATGAGCAAGTATAAGCGTCACATATTATAATTTATAGTGGATTTGTGGTGGTAGTGATTGATTCCGTGGATATCACTTTTGTCTAAGGATCAAGAGGTCCCTGGTTTAGTTCTGGCAGTTGTTTCCAAAATGATTTTTTTTTGCGTGAGACAGTGACAGTCATAGAACATTGTCATTCGGTTTTATCCGTGCCTTATTTACCTACGACCTCCGGCTTCCAGTGAAGAGTTAGAAAGTTTGTGTGATTCTGTACAGGGAATCTTGATGCACTGCCCTAGCTACTTTGGAGTAGAATCCTTGGTTCTTTAACATGCCCATTGTGGCCGGTAATAGCACCGTTGCAAGACTACATATTTATATATGGTTTTTCAGCAAGTCTTTAGTTGGGTGGAAAACACAGAAAAGTGTTTCTGAAATATCCAGTGCTCTGGCTGAGATTGGACAGGGCTTTTTTTCGCTGAATTGTGAAGAGGCCCAAGCCCTTTTGTTTTGTGAAAATTTAGCGCGAAAATTCTCAAAATTGTGAAAAAGTAGGCGCGAAACTTTTCAAATTGTGAAAAACTTAACGTGATAAACCATTAAATTATGATACAAAATTTTTCAGACGTTATTCCATTTTTGTAAACTTTTCCCAAACATGCATGTATCTATGATATAATACTTTATATCAAGTCCTGTATAGGAATATATGACTGTTATCTGTGATTTGTTTGTTTGGTGCTTTGTGAAGTTGATTTTACAAAAACCATGACGCAAATTCTAATTGTGAATTAAGGGGCCTTTTAGGTTTGTGAAAGGGGCCTATAGCATATTGTGAAGGGGCCTAATATAGGCCCCTCGTATATAGTGAAAAAAAGCCCTGTTGGAACAAGGGTCCTCTGGATTTGGTTATCAAGAGTGCTAACAACTCACCCTCTGTAGCGCCCTCTGTAGTCTGCTCCACCCAAGGCTAAGGTGTATATCCTCTTCCTCCCCAATGGGACCAAAGGCTAAGGTGTATATGCTCCACTCAAATTTATGTCAGAAGGGGACTCCTGGAGGATTTTTGTGGTTTGTCAATGTGTGGTTTTAGTCACTGTCAGTCTGTCACATGGGAAATAGCTCAGTTTGTAAACCACAATAGTGAAGAATATTCTTGTAATGGTGAACCTGGTTTCTAGTCTGGGACTCCCACATCTTTATTATGATTATATATATATTCATATGATTTGACTACTGTCTTACACAGTCTACATGTACCTGTCTGACAGATTTTGATGTGAATTCCTGACCATTAAATCTTTGACTAAAATTTCTCTTCGGCTGGCAAAAATTATGAAAGTCTCTGACCAAGTGTCAGGCAGTGGCAATCCTATTGTGTGGTATTTTCAAGTGCATTTTCAAGTGTTTACACTTTAACACTTATGCACAGGATACATTTGATACTTGCGGTGAACATGACATAATCATACTTTCTCAACATTGTCAGGCATAGGAAAATATTGTTTGTGTCCGGTATACTCACAAATCCTACCATAAAAAAAGCTGTGATACTAATAGTATTAATATATTATTACTAAATATTTCAAAAAATGACATTTGAAATAAAGATCTATGTTAATAATTATTATTTTCCGTGTAGTTTACACTTTTTGAGGCTACATGTAGTTAGTCTATCTGTTAAAAAAATGAAAAGGGAAAAAAATTTGGTGGGACATTTTACCGAAATCTGGAAACAAATTATTTTTCTTAAGCCTCATCATTGTATGATCATGCATTGTTTCATGTTATTGCATATTAAATATGTTTGTTTTGTCTGGATCAGGAATTTTGTGTATTTTTAGATACTTTATACTGGATGGTCTATCATTCTTATGGGTAACTTGCCCCCTGGACTTGAAAGTTGGGGGTATGTCCAGTTTTTTTTGGTGTACCAAATTATGCAATAGATGAAAAGCTACAATGAGCTTCGACTCAAAGTTCAAGGACCATGGCGCTAGTCCATTTTGCGAAACACTCGGGGCTGAACAAACCCCCCTCTTCATTGTAAAATCTTAATAAAAAGAGTTCTGATAGCCATGATACGGTAGCCATTTTTGAATATTAACTTCAAAAGTACTAATCTATCTGTGTCTGTCAGACTTGGGTTGTTCTATTTCGACCAGGGACGGTATTTTCGGCATACATTACCAGTGATTTTTTTGGCCTCCTTGGGAAAGGGTCCGGGTCCATTCAGATTGGGAATTTTCGCATCGTGACAACTTGAAATTGGGAATTTTCATGAAGCAGAAAGGTCAAAATAAAACAGAAAAAGAGATTACATGTGTCTGTTTACTGGTTTCTGTAAACTTTTATGCTTGACCTCTTGTCAAAAATGTTCATAACTTCATCATTTTATGTCCGATTTTGAATATGAAAGAAGGAAAAAAATCACTGATTACAGATCCATTATGATCGACCATCAGTGAAAAAGTTTGATCTTCCTGGCTAACTTCCCCAGCTCCAGTAATAGCTATAAGAATTATGTGTTCCTAAAGTACATTTGGTTGGAAAGTGACATAAGTAATCAGTGTGACATTGATATTGTAATAAGCAGATTTAGCTCAGCAGTAACGCACTGGACTGTCAATCCAGAGGTCGTGGGTTCAAACCCTGGCATAGGAACTTGACATTTCTCAAATATTTATAATATTTCCCGCTATATCTGACCATGTGTAATGCAGAGTATCTGAGTAAAGGTGCCAGGAAGCTGTGTATCGGTGCTATACACCGGGCACATTAAAGAACCAGGCTGTCTATCATCGAAATAAGAGCAAGGTGCACTTCTGCAGCGCTGGACATGCCAGTATCTAATGCCTCTCTCTCCCTTCAGGGGCTTTCTCTCAGTCTGTCCCTCTGGTCCGATCATGCCATGTATCTGCACTGGTAGAGGATGCACCTGCGCCTTGTGGCTGCAACACTATAATGTCAAGTGGCTTTGAATGTGTGTTCGCATTAAAAAGGCGCTATATAAATCTGGTATATTTATTTATTTATGTTTATAGGTCAGACTGCTTTCGAAATCAATCATGCTGATGAAAGGTACATGTTCGTTATATCACTGTATAATACATTAGATGGTAATTAACCTAAATAAGTTTGTCTCCTCCTTGGTACAAACAGATTAAGGCCTGGGATTCTCATTAACCTATCGAAAAAACTACCTAGATTTTTCTTTTTATTGTGTCTGTGTAGTTGTATTGCAATCTATTATCTGTCCCTGTCTGGATGTTTGGAACTGAGTGGAAACATGTTTTAGTTAAATTGTTATATATACCTCTGTGTGTGAGTGTAATTTATATTCATCCATTTGTTCAATTTATCAAATACTTCTGTGTCTGTGAATACAGTGATATAAAATTGGATTTTCTGTGCATTAAAATAGGACATTTTAATAAGTTTCTAGCCATTGGTACTACTTAAAATGATGTTTATTGTACCGAAGAAGCAGGTAAAAAATTTAATTTGGACTTGAAAATTAATAATACTCTGTCATCATCATGGACAAAAATATGTTGACTCATTCAGAGCTATAGATAATTTGGTCGCTGATTTTCTTTTTTCTCGCAGCAGTTTAGAAAATTTTTGGAAAAAAAGGACCATTTTCAAATCTCAGTTGTGACCACAACTTATCCAGGTTTTCAAAGTATTACACTAATTTTCCAAAATGGAAAGGCTGCAATGTGGTTTTGAAATTTTAAAAAAAAATGCTGACAATGGACTTTTTTGTCCTTGATTTACGAGTATGTTTACTGGTACCATTGTTCAGTGTATGTGCTAAGCAGCTTATCCCGGCTCAATGTCTGATATCATCATAATCTATTTCTTGGTGTTGGTTTTATAAGTAGTACTTGCATTTCTTTTAAAAAAGCGTGATAAAAAATTTATGATTAAAATTTAAATGCTGTGAGATTTTTATGATAAGAATTTAAATGCTGTGAAAGTGAATTGCGATTTGTTAAATATGGTTTTAATCTTGATGATTACGAATTCTTAACATTTTTTCAATCATTATAATACTATTTATTATTAGTGTTACATGTAAAAAGTGTACCGTTACCACCTGACTGACACTTGTATGGAATGATTGTTTCTTAGCGATGCTATCACCATGATATAAACATGAATGGACGGGTGCAGTCTGCGTGTTTTGTGTTTTTTTGTGGCGTGAAATCGGAACTGTTAGTATTTGCTTCCTACCTGAATCTGCTGGCAGTATATCAATCAAACTTTATAGGAGTGTTTGGTACAGTACCTTACTAACTACCTTAGAACAGAACATTTCGTCAGGTAAAAGTTTGCAAAGTTGATTTTTGTAAGCAGTTTTGTGAGTGGGCTTAAAGGTTTGCCATATTAAAAATTCAGAAAGAACTTCTTTCTCTTGTTTTACGGATACCGTCATCGTTTAAGTTCATGAACATAAATATTTTGCTAACTTATATTTGATCAAGACTCTTGGAATTATAATATTCTTCCCTATTGAGAGACAATACATAATTAAGAATTTATTTTGTGAATTTAGCAAAAATTAATTTAAATATCTCAAGCAAATTCCTGATTTTACAGTATCAAGTATCACAGCTATGACTGATTGTGATTATTGTGTATGACTGATTGTGATTATTGTGTATGCTGATGACTGATTGTGATGATTGTGTATGCTAATGTACACACGACCGTGGTGTGAAAAGGGCACTTTCATGACACATTGCGCTAATATACAGATTACAGGGCATCATGGAGGGTCGAAATAGGGGCATGGCGCTGCGCCATGCTATTAGGGTCTGGCTAAAACACTAATGATGACTGATTGTGATTATTGTGTTTCGAGGGCTCAGTGCAAAACTATTGTACATGCCTCTATAAATTGATGTAGTGACCATAGTTTTGCACCGAGCCCTCGGTATGCTGATGACTGATGGTGATTATTGTGTATCAGGAGGAAATCTTAAGTTTGGCCCCTGGCACATTGACTGTTAGTTTAAATGACGATGAAACTGTTAACTATAACATATCATACACTTATCACAGCCTAAGTGACATTATCTCAACCTCATCTGTGAATCTTTGAATAGATTTGTAATGCTAGGCTGCTTAGATATTCTGTATGTATTTAAATATTAGTCTTTTTAGGGGTTTTCTAGGGGAGGATATTCTGTATATATTTAAATATTAGTCTTTTTAGGGGTTTTCTAGGGGGTATTCTGTATATATTTAAATATTAGTCTTTTTAGGGGTTTTCTAGGGGGTATTCTGTATATATTTAAATATTAGTCTTTTTAGGGTTTTCCTAGGGGGGGATATTCTGTATATATTTAAATATTAGTCTTTTTAGGGGTTTTCCTAGGGGGGGGGGGATATTCTGTATATATTTAAATATTAGTCTTTTTAGGGGTTTCCTAGGGGGGGGATATTCTGTATATATTTAAATATTAGTCTTTTTAGGGGTTTTCTAGGGGGTATTCTGTATATATTTAAATATTAGTCTTTTTAGGGGTTTTTCTAACGGACTACATCTGATGCCTCATATCACAAAATACATGAACTTCGAATCCAATAAAATTTACACATCACAGCATCAGTCCTGAGGTCATTTGGTTGATTTTGGAAATTTAAGCTGTCAAAGGTTAATTCAAGAGTCAAATGCAATCCCGTTGTCATAAGCTCATGCATGTCAAATTATAGCTCATGTCCAATATTTGCGTGTCAAACTGTGAAATAAATTGTAAAAACTCACTGATATTCGGTGATGTAAATGATGTCATTTCTCTCGCTAAAATTGGTTCAAGGATACAAACTAAAAATTTGCCTTCAAGATATTATGTAATATAAGCAATACTTACTGGAAGCAGTGAGGCTGGTATATACTGGTAAAATATATAAATGATTGTATCACAACTGCAAATAAACAGGCTATTTTTATTTGGCCTAAATAGCGGAAGTAAACTACATACTGTGGACTTGTTTACAAATATATTATTTATATCATGACCTTCTGGTAGCCTGGTTTTTGTTCCAGATTATTATATAGTACTACTCAGGCCAGAGTTCTTTGATTTTTCGTTACTCGGACCCTCCTGTCCTATTTTTTGGCATTTTCAAAAAAAATAAATTGGAAATCTGAAATTGTACAAATATGTTGATGGTAATGTTACTATACACCTTGTTTTATTATGTATTTCAATATTTTACTAATGATAAGTAGGTATAGTGCTCTCATTTACCACTGTGCCATAGGTATCATTGAAAAAATTAGAGTTGTCAACCGGAGTCCGGACATCCGAACGTTCGGATCCCGTTCCGAAGTTCGGATCCAATTTTCGTATTCGGACGTTCGTATAAGAACATGATTTTTTTGTTGAAATCGATAATCATAAAATATTATCTAAGTGTCGAACAGACGGGGCGCAATATAGACTACGTCGTCAAGGTGATGACACGTTTACACATTATTCAGTTACTACGCTTACAATAAACTAGTAAAAAGTGTCACTGCATACGACTTACATGTATGTATAATGGGATTAAATCATTAAATGTCAAAGCTGAAAAGATCACTTGATCATTAACAATAATTTTCGCACCTTCGTGGATTATAATAATTATCGCTCATCGAGGTAAATAAATCCGATGCCGCGGGCGCTAGTAAATTAGCGACTGTCTATGGGATCAGTTCGACACAGTATCTCAGTACATACCTTGCACTTGATGAGACGCATAAAATTCGATTTTTTTAATTCAAAGTCGTTATTAATAATTGTAAATGACATAAACACGCTTATCAATCAGTACACGCAAATATCGTGTTAATGGTTAATCACATCATGTAAAACTGTCAATTTCAGCATAATTTATGCACTGACCAAGTTACACGCGAGAGGTAAACCAATTACCTATCAAGTGTACAAATTGTGTAGTGAGCGATATGACGTTATAGAGATTTTACCACTTTGAAGGTAGACTAAACAATTCAATTTAATACGGCATGTGCATAAAATAATGTGGATTCGGTTTGAGAGTCCTGTTTAATAGCCATAAATACTTGACTTGTGGATTGTACGCATTTTTGGATCTAATATACGATCTTTATTAAATAATCGTAGTATTATATCGAAAAAAAAGCGACAAACATATCAATTTAAGATTACCGTGATTATGTACACTCAAAAGTCTATGAACGACGTTCTAAAACAATCGACCTCCACAGAGCGGCAGTTTTTTCTGTCTCCGCCGGATGTCGCTTTACGGAGGATATACTAAAGTCGCGAAAACTGGTTACGATGGAAAGGTATTATCAAAAAGCAATGTTACGATTGATCCGAACGTTCGGATCTATCCGGATGTCTGATTCGGATATCCGGATGCTTGATTCGGTCGATTTTGACAACCCTAGAAAAAATATCTAACTGAAATTTATTTTTAAATAAAATGTACATGTAATTAAATTGCTGTAGATTTTTTAAAATTCTTTATCAATGATACAGATACATGTGCGCTGTATTTGTTGTAAGATAAATTTGCTGTTAGAACTATCATTGTTGCTTTCAATAAAGGACCGTCATTGACTACATTGTTCACCAACTAAATTTTGGGAGTTTTTATTTTTTCCCTCCTCCCTCAAGAATGTCCGAGTAACTAAAAATTAAAAAACTCTGGCCTAAACAATGCAATAATATAAACAGTATGAAATCAGCAGTATATTTAATAAGCTTCTCAATGACTCAGAGTACTATATTAGTCAGTCAAGCTCCTGGCGAACCAGATGGTTTTTGTGAAGTATTACTTGATTAGCGATTTAATATCACCAGGCTGAGTCTGGTTTTATGTAGCTGTTACATTTTGTGCATGGAATAACAAGGTTTTGGATGATTATAAAATAATTACAAGGTTTTTATATTGATTTATTTGGTGATTTTGAGTCATAGGTTTTAAGGACGACATGACAATAAAGTGAACAGTTGCAGGGCATTTATTTGACCTGCGAAATTAAAAAACACTCTAAATTTGCCTTTGATGTAATCAGTTCAATAATTTCTTAATTTAAAAGTTTAATTTAAAATACATTCTACTGTACAATAAAACCTCAACACTTGAAGTCCACCTCAACATTCAGAAAGCAAAATTTCCAAGGTCATTTTGATTTTCTGAGTTTTTAATCTACCTGAATGTTTATAATCAATGCAGAAAGACCAGGGTACTGTTTTATCAAAGCATTTACGCTAGCGTAACTCAAGTTTTCCGTAAATATTGCGTACATCGATAATATTTGCAAATGCGTTTTACTAAGATATTTTTTCTCATGTTCTGTCGTAAATATTGGCGTTACTGTACGCAAGGTCGGAGTAAGTGTGAGTAGCAAATATGAACGTAGTGAGGAGTTTTTGATAAAGCAGTACCCAGTTACCAAGGGTCCCAAGTGTTGTCTTATCATTTAAGTTTTACTGTATATTTTCACTGTGATAATGATTGTACTCTTTCTTAGTAGATAGTACATGTTACACAATCATGCGCATGTATATTTATAAAACACTTTACCTCAGGTGTCCTGCTATCATAATGTTTCAGGCCGAACTTAAAATATTCTTGGTTTCCCCTTCCCGACCCTTAGTAGATTTAGAATGGGTAGGTAGGTAGGTAGGTAGGTAGGTTAAGTATTTCTTTTTGGATTTTTTTCGGTGTGATAGTTACATCAGCGACCTAAATATAAATGTATATTGGTTAAGACATGCTAATATAAAAAGAAATTTTGTAATAACTCGTAAGGCAGAGCAACAGATAAGGTTTTAATCCATTGGGTATTTTACCCCCCCCCCCCCCCCCCCCGAGTTTCAATTTTGTTTGGGTTTTGACAAATTTTAATTGGGTATTTTATAAAACTTATTTACTACTTTTCACAATAACATTGTTTGCTATTTGGTTATTTCAGATTGTCTTTGCTTTTTCTTACTCCCTCCTCTCAAAATCTATTGGGTTTTTAAGAAAATTAATTGGGTAATTACCCCAATATGCAGCTTATCTGCTGCTCTGTAAGGTGAAAACCAACTGTCTTAAATTTAACATACCGGTAGGTACCAAATTTAATGGTAATTTATAAGAAACAAGCCTGTATACAAAAAAAAACTTTCATTTCCAATTTTTCATAAAAAAAATATTGTTTCAATTTGGGCAATAACATATTTTGGGTAGGGCCCCTTTTTATCGAGAAGGTATGGGAAGGGAGAACAAACAATATTTATTTAAGGCCGCATCAATTAATCATGATTATTTGATGGTTTGACATTTGGATGTTTTTATCTGTGATGTTATCAGTCAATTAGGATGTACATGCAGGTGTATATACATGCAAGATCAAAAGATATCTAATGATTATGATCAATTATCTGTTGTATATGGCGGGGGGGGGGAGGAGCACAGATGTTCAACATACTTGTATTTTTCAATGTATTTAAATTACAATCTCCCCCCCCCCCCGGCCCCTCCTCCGACTGTTTAATACATAGAGGATATTTGTTGATTTTGGTGTAAGATCGTATTTTATTTCATCGAGTGATCACAGAAAATCAATATTTTCACGAGTAAATATAATTTTATGTGATCACGAGTGAAATAAAATTGATCTTTCTCCAAAAATCAACACGTTTTCTGTTTATTATATGCTTTAATTTCTCTTAAAAGGGTACCGTAATTGGCTTAATTGGAAAAATTACGTCGAAATTTGAACGTCACGACGTGACAATTGTGACGTCATGATGGTGTAACGTACATTTTAAAGCCCGGCGCCGTTGACGTTACGTTTCTTTTTCTGAACGATACTGGAACCAGCTTCTAAAACAGTGAAAATAACAAAGTGGTAATTTAACTGTTATTTTCACTGAAAAATCTCAGTAATCCATTGAAAGCAAATAATAATCTGATATCATTTATACAATGTATTTATGATCACATAATTTTATGTAGTATTAAAAAATGCAATTTTTGTAGGGTTGTTAAAAAATTTTTCGAGAAGGAAAATTTATCAATTAAGAGGTATCAGGCCCCAATCTCTCGAAGCTTCTCAAGTAGAAATCTCAACTCAAATTTGACATTCAGGCCCTTTCATACTCAAAATTCATTTTTTCGTCCTTTTCTGACTCTGAACTCACAAAAAAAATTGTGTTTTGAACTTTTTGCTCTTCTTGACATAATAGCTCTTTCTTGATAGATCTTTCGAACTTTTTCTGACTCGAAACTCACAAAATAGAAATACTTATAACGATTTGAGTGTCACATATGTTTGTCACTATTTAAAGCAGGGGTGTCAATATTCCTGATTTATCTGGAATTCCGGATTTGTCTTTCCTTAAAGAGCTTTGATTTCTGACCCAAAAAAAGTTATTTGATGAAAATGTGTCAACAAATGGCAAAGTTATGGTCAATTTAATGTGCACTGAAGGATTTTATTCAATAAAAACTGAGTTTAATATGGAAACAAAGTGGTTGAAGGCCTCTTGTTTGGCAAAAATGTTTGGCCGCATATGATTTTCAGGATTTTTAATTTGGCTCTGTTGACACCCCTGTTAAAGGGGCATGCCCTGGAACTGAAGTGTCTTGAATAATAATCAAATTGGTATCATTTTAATACCTAAGTCAAATAATGAAAACCCTGTAAAAAAGTTACGAAACATCCCGCTAGTTTAAAAAAAAAAATATCTCAAAAATAACTAAATATCGTTGTAGTCAATAAAAGGCTGACGGCCTTTATTCAAATTGATATACAAAATATCAAAGCACACGTTATAGAGTAAATTTTTAAGTCTAATTCTTCTTTGGCTTTTCGGTAATAGTTGGTTTTACAAGTGATTAATGCAATTTAATAGTATACAAACCAAGACACTACAGTTTCTGGGCATGCCCCTTTAAGTTAACTGCTCCATGATTTATAGGTTACAATCTGACTGGTTGACAACTGTTCTCTGTTTGACACCTCTAATGTCCTCTCGCTCCATGTGTCATCATTTATTTATCTTTCTGCCGACCATTACATTCCTTTCTATACTCAATAATGTATGTTGTTGTGTCCAGTAGGGGATGTTCATGTAGTATGACTGTTAACGTGATATCGTCATAATACTGGACTATATTGGATTGCTTCAATTACGGTAAATAGAGTTGTGGTTTCATCTTTGGACATAATTATAGTTTCCGATATATATTGTTATTTGACATAGACTTTTCAGCCGTTAAAACAGACAAATCTTAAAAAACTGACAATTCGGCAATCTGAGTGATGGGATTGAATTATTTGTCATTATATTCATGTGTCAGATGTGTCGTACATATGTATCATAGTAGTGTGTTTCCAGGTATTTACAGGGGTTTCCTGGTTCTTTTGGAAAAAGGACACTGGCAGTCTGGAATTGGGAATTTTTAAGGACTAGAAGTTTAATTTTATGTCATCTACATGTATTGTATGCCAAAGATAATATTTAGTCAGACAGGGAAGGCAGCACTCAAGTTAACCAGACAAGCACAGACATTTGCTAAACTAATAAAGTGTGTTGATATGCTTGTATAATTGAAAAACAATGAAATCACTGGTGATTGAGCTTCAAAGATGTCAATGTCAAAAAATGAAACATGAATATTTAAACAATTTGGAAAAATGGAATACCCGGTAACTCCTCAGTGAAATTTTCTTATAATTTGTTGGAAGATTCTGTAAAGAACTGAAATGAACTGTGTAAGCATGTCTGTTTTACATAATAATCGGAACGTTACATATTACGAACTGCAGATGGCATTCAATTAGAGAAAACATTTGCGAATTTCTGCGTTTGTAACGTTCCATTAATGTCATCTGCTATCATTTTGTGTGAGGAATTCACATAGTATGAAAACTGTATAATAAAACTTGATATGAAGTCAGAATATATACCAGGAAAAAAAACTTCACCTGCATTGTAGAATAGCATTCATTGAATGAAAAATGTTTACCAAAACTTTTCAATTTTTTGAAACTCCAATATTCTCTAAGTCGATCAAGGCATTGCTTTCAAACTTGGCATACTTGATTATCATTGTAAACACATTATCAACGCCATGTTACACTATCCAACATTTCAGCAGAATTATGGCCCCTGATTGACTTAGCTTATTATTATGGGCAAGTATTTCACCAGGGTATTTTAGCGCTTATTGAGCAGGTCTTGTGAAAAAGGTAGTTTTTGCTACAAATAAATTTAAAAAAAACTTTTTTTTAAAATTGCCTAGCATAGCCTTTATTTGCCAGTCAGCTTTCTGCTGAAACATGGCGGGCATATGTGTGTCTCCACTCGGATTTGAACCTGGGTCGCTAGATTTGATGGCAAGCGCGCTAACCACTGAGCTACAGAGGCCATGTAATTATATCATGGTTACATTAAGCATGTCATTGTCTTGTAGCCTGCGTTTTCTTCACCTGCAGTCTATTGCCAGTAAAAAACACATGGCAACATGACCATGCATCAAAGAAATTAAACGCTTCATTTAACTGTGAAGTCATTAATGATAAGTTCTTCTCGTTAACAATGGGTGTTCCTATCAGCCAGCAAAAAAATGAGAAAAATTAATTGTATACAATGTACAGGCCCTTCCCAAGAAACTTTTTAAGGCGATGGACAATGCTGGAATTTGTGCTAAAGGAAATCAACAAAAATGGCTCAAATGTTTAGATGAGAAAACTGCATGGTTTCAATAATTACAAAATAAAGACCATGATCTCCAAAGATACAATATAAATGACCCAAAATATTAGCTCACATAGTGATTGAAAGACGCCATACATTCACTACATGTAGGATTTAGGCGCTGGGGGGAAGCCAAATCTAAATTTAAGGCGCTGGGGTACCACAGGGCCTTCTGCCCCTTGGGAAGGGTCTGATGTACATTGAGTTGAAGCAAGTGTAAAATTAAACAGGCCTTGACACTAACTATTTTGGCCACTGGTCCGACAGGGCAAAAGCGCCCAATTTGTAAATAGGACAGTTACCGGTCCTCCAGAATTTTCACTGGTCCTTCTGGATTTTCACTGGTCTCGGACCAGTGTTAGTGTCGAGCCCTGTTAAAGTAGATGTTTCTTTTTGCCTGCTATATATTTGACTTAGAATAAGACATCGGAATGTCATTTATTATAACTGTCCTTATTTCTTATATTTTCAGATATTTCTGATTGAGGCAAGGAGATTGTGACAGGATATTTGAATTCATGAGAAAAAGAAGAGACATTTTCACAATAGCAGATAATTCCAGCCTCGTCTTTGGCGTGACAGCCTGAATGTGAATATTTTCAGTGTCTATCAACGTTTATTAGATCAACGTTTATTCGATCGTTTGTCACTTGAAATCGTAAACAAGATATGTTCATGTCAATGGTGTAAAATCATTTCCATTTAAATGTTGTGACTGGCTTTCATCTTTCAAAAGAAGCTTGTGTTACTTTTAATTGTTAAT
This sequence comes from Spisula solida, assembly GCA_947247005.1. NCBI lineage: Eukaryota > Metazoa > Mollusca > Bivalvia > Venerida > Mactridae > Spisula > Spisula solida. The sequence goes on along the minus strand of OX365960.1, from coordinate 21,474,576 downwards.
TTAATTATTCTAGAAGTGAGGTTTAATTGTAACCATACATTGACAATTTAGAAAAATGTTGGTTAACGTTTATTGAAGCGTAGGAAGGTATTCTGAGATTTATATGATAAATTTATCATTTTTTAAAAAAGGTGATAAAAGTTTTCTTACGGTGTCTGTGTAGGCAGTACATAGTTGTGTAGGCTGTGTGTATATTTATATATATCTTTACCGTGATGAGTAACTCAAATGGATATACTGAACGTCACCATGTGACCACATTGAAATAATTTTGTCAATTATGGCAAAAAACTTTCGCAGTGAAGGCGATTTAGTCACAACTCAGCCGAATTCTCACGGGAGTATATTCTCATTATCAACAGGAAACATGGGGAAAGGTACGGACACTGGTGAGAGGGAGGTCAACGGTAACTACAAGCTCGGGAATGCTAGTAGCGAGGAAATGTACAGAATGAAAACCAATACGTATAAATCTGGATCGCGAGTTAGTTTCGCCGACTTGGACGGAGATGGAAATTTAATAAAAATGTGTAGTGAGTCGGAACTTAATATTGACCAATCGATACCGATGAATATAGGTCGTAGTTTATCATATTCGGCAATCGAACGAACTAACCATGTTGATAGTCCGGAGTTGTTACTAAGTGCATTTTCTAAGGCTCAAGTGTGTGATACATACTCTATTAGTTCAATGGACCGTTTGTCAACTTCTAGTCCGATTCAAGAGGAAATGCCGGAACATGGGGCGGAGTCATGTGACGGAGAGGAGCCAAGTGTTAGTGAAGACAATGTGAGTCAAACTGAGGACAATCAAAGGACTGAGAGCCCTCCTCAAAGTTCGGAACCGGTTCGGGTTTCGAGCCATTCTGATTCTCCACCGCGGTGTTCACCGACAGGAAAACCACCTTTACCGAATGGTAAATCAAAACCGAGAGCCGGTTCAGGCAAACAAACATCATGGTTACTGAGATTGTTTGAATCTAAAATGTTTGACATGTCCATAGCTATTTCATATCTGTTCAACTCGAAGGAACCAGGAGTCCAAACATACCTAGGTAAGACTTGTATAATTGTATTATGATTAGTGATTAGGGGTTTGGTTTCAAGGGTCTTTAACCTGGCTCCAATCTCCCAAAGGATCTCAATTTGAGTTAAATCTCATCTCAAATATTGTCATTTATCTTTGAAGTAATTTCCATGGAAGGCTGGACTCAAAATTAGCATCACAGAACAGACACATTATTCTGAGTTTATTTTTTACAGTAAAATGTCAAGATCACAAACTTTTGATGTATCTAAAACTTATACTCTGATTTGAGCAAAATCTTAATTTGAGTTGAGATTTCGACTTGAGATGCTTCGGGAGATCGGGGCCAGGTTTTCCAAAGAAAAAAGATTTCGGTGACTGGGCAGGCATGAACAATGTTGTTTCCGTTTGTTAACTTCGTTAAAGTTATTCATGAAATATCTGTCTGACATGATGAAACTTACTGTGTTGGTAGATGGTTTGAAAATGCCAGTGAGTGTTGAAAGTGGGCCAATGGGGACAAGGTCACTGTTAAAAATAGAAGAACATTTCTGCTCAATATTAACCTTTAGTAAGGTTTTAAAATTAACCAAATGTCCCCATTTTCACTCTAAACAAACATTCCCAAATTCTGTTCCAGGAAGGCTTGGCTATTCTGAATAAACTAACTATCCGGAAGCTATACCGAAAGTTTGAATGAATTATTGATCATAAAATTTGAAGTACATGTAAACGGTTTTATCCCCTAGTGCAGTGGGATTGTCTGACCATTATGTACTGTTGGAGATATACAACACAAATTGGTGACAAGTTATCTATATGAAATTTGTGTCGTCAAACCTTTTAAAGTATGTCATAAAGTTCAGTACATGTCATGTTATATAATGCTGGGTACATTTATTTGGGATGATATCTCCATTACTTATTGATGTTGTCATTCCAGTTCAGATCCCTGCGGGCAAAGTTGTCAGATCCCTGTGGGCAAAGTTGTCAGATCTCTATGTGTATTATACAATCAAGTACATGTACTTATCTACTTGGTGTGAAATTATGATAATTAATTTGTTTAAAGATTTTTTTTATATTTAAAACCTATCACAGATCCACTTTTATTTTAGCAGGGGTTTCATCTGACTCGGGAGTAGGGGTTTTGATTCTTGAAATTTCAAAAAAGCCACATTTTGACCCTCAAGATTTTGGCTCAAAGGGTCATTTTCTATTTAAATTGTGGGTATTTTGCCTATAAAATGGTTCAATTTTGAAAATTGGTCTAGAATTACTTAAGTGATTCACTATGAATAAAGTCGTTATTATTATTATTAAAAAGTATCAAAACGACCCCTCAGATTCAGAAGCTAGTGGAACCCCTATTTTAGCCTGTAAAAGTATACTGCTATCCTGATGTCCAAATTAAACCAATGGTACATGTAACCATATATGCCATGAGCATAATTTCTAAAATTGTGTAATTTTCTCACAGGCTGCAGAGCACAAACTTGATTAATACTAAATTTATATAGTAAGTAAGTAAGTAAAGTCTTTATTTTACAAGGCTTACACATTTACAATAATGAAATCTTCCATATGGGCCTCAACAGTAAAAAGAGCCTTTTACGTATTTTGTCTGTCAGTCCGTCAGTCAGTCAGTCAAAAAAATCTGGATCCTGGCATAACTCAAACAGTTTCCAAGCTAGGTTTATGAAACTTGGTATGTGGATAGGGGGCAATAAAGGGATAATGCACGTCTAAAAATATTTTGATTCTGAGAAACATTGTGGTTGCTATGGCGACAGAAAGAGTGAAAATATGCCCAAATCTGGATCCTGCCAAAAATCAAACAGTTTCCAAGCTAGGTTTATGAAACTTCATATGTAGATAGGGGGCAATAAGGGGATTATGCACGTCTAAAAATTGTGGTTGCTATGGCAACAGAAACATTGAAAATGGCTTCAAACCGGTAGGGGACTTCTGTATTGCTTGCAATTCTCAATTACTTGTTCCTCCTGCATCTGCTTAGAGAAGTTATAAGTAATTGCATGTATCACAGTTTGTAATATTATTGAAAAAAAATCCCATAATTCATTTGGTTCTCCTAGTCCTAGATAATTCTATGATTTATTGTATAATTAACGTTAAATTAATTAGTCGTTTTTTTCCAGCAGCTGTCCGGGTTTATTATACATATATGGCAGCATTGATTTTGTACTTGTGGCGTTTTATTATTTCTTTGTTATATATGATATGTTGTAAAGTAGGAAACATTATATTCCTTTTCATACTTTTTATGACGTATCTATTGATTTGATACCATAAAGTTATTAACATTCGCGGAGGAATTATCAATAATTTTCGTTAATTTTGCGGATGCACAAGGTCACAAAATTAATTCCCCTCGAATAATTGACTTATAGTGCTTAACAAGAGATTTTTCTTTCAATATGTTAATAAACTAATTTAAGAAACCACCAAATTACAATTTTACGAAATTCCGCAAACTTTTATACCCGCAAAAAATCTTGATTTTACAGTATATATATATTACTACAATTCGTCGGCTTGTTCTAAAAAACATAAAACATGCACGCTACGTAGTGGTTCAAATACTGGACTTTGAGCAATGCATTACTGACAAAAAGCACATTGCACTTGAAATTATGACGTAATTTTTTCACAGGACATTGGGCAATGTCAAATTAGACAGAAAGTGCAAAAATCTCATTTTTTTAAAAATGGACATTGGAGACTATCAGAGCCAGCTGACGACATGTATGCATGTATACATAATGTGGATGTTTGCTAGATTCTAATCTTAAGGATCATTTTGACGACTGCAATGATGGATTTTAAGATTTCATAGCAAATGGTATTTCAAAGAGAAATCAACCCTTTAGTCAGAATTCTGAAGTCAAAATGAGGCTTCCTGGAAATGGAAATTGCAGGAGTCCAATAGTCCATATAGTTTCTGTTAAGTGTGCTGCTTTCCCTGTCAGATTTGTCATAACCTTTATTAGCCTTGTGCCTCTCTGGCCTTTGGCCCAGTAGTAAATATTTCTTTTGTTCGACGCTCAACCCCAATTTTGCATTGTTCGTGAATTTTAATGATTTCCGCTGATTAAGCAACAATTGCGAATGTTTGTGTCATCATTAAGTTACTATAAGTGTTTATATTGTGTTATGTTACAACTTACAGCGTTCAAGTAGTATGGACTTTGTTCACGTAATCATAGTTCAGACATCGTTCGTGAATACATTGTTAATCTACTAAGTACTAAAATAATTGTTGCACTTTCGTCAGTAAATGGAAAAAAATTTCTGTTTGTAAACAATGTTGACCTACTTACGTTTTCATAGGTGTTTGCCAGGTTATCTCTATGTAACTTTGTAAGCGCTAGACCTTAATGATAACTGTGTGGATATCAATTCTAGAGTATAGATAACTTGTCAACAAGTGCCCCCCCCCCATGTCGATCACTCACCCTTTTTATGCTGCTCAAACCTTAAGATAAAACCACAGTAAATTAATGAGTTTATCAAAATAGTGAAGCATCAATTTGATGGAAAATTAAAAACTGCAAGACCAGTCATAACTTTTTTCAACAATGAAGCCCCCATGTGCAGATTGTTAGTGTGTTATGTTAGTGAGTTAGGTGACTATGCACCAATTCAGAGGAGACCCGAGGGATTCCACTACATGTAGCTTCTGAATCTGAAGGGTCGTTTTGATACGTTTGACTAAATTTTACCATTTTATAAGCAATACCATGATCTTAAGAGCAAATGACCCATCAAACCAAATTCTTGAGGGTCAAAATGTGGTTCTTTGGAAATTTCAAAACCCTAAGTCTAAGTCAAATGAAAGCCCTGGGCCGACCCCCCCCCCCTCCCCCTCCGAAGAAAAACACCTTGTTTGAACCCCCTCAGAGCAATTTCTAGATCCACACATCTGCCCCGCCCCCTTTCTTGAGACAAGTATGGCTGATAACCTGACAAGGTTAAAAGATTTGTGAACATTCAGGTAAAGGTAAAAATATATGTTACGATGAATTGTTGATATGTGCTGCCTCAGCAGATATGGTAATAACCTAATCAGTTATAAATGTAAAATATGACTACTGATGCATACTGATGTCTTATTCAGATGAACTCATTTACCGTATTCCCTTGCATAAACACTCCTGGGGTTGATGCAATTTGCAAAAATGTGGGCGTTTATAATTTGAGGGTCTTTTTCCAAATAATTTTAAGTGAATCATGTTTGCATATGATTTTCTGTAGAATAAACTACCATTCATTTCATAATTGAAGTCTTTTTTTCTTCTTTAAAAATAGTAGGGTGGGGGGGCGTTTATTACAATAATTTGCAGTGTACGCGTAATATAACAAATACTATACTTTGATTTGAAGATAGACTTCATATTTATGAAGTATGCCATCATGTCTATCAAATATTATGTATATCCCAGTACTACTATATAAATGTATATTGTTTATAAGATTTATAGTCCCAAGGTTGTTCCTTAAGGCTTAAAATTAAATATTGTTTGTTTCCCCATCCCCTACCTACCCGATTAAAAAGGGCCCTACCCAAAATATTTTATTGCCCAAATTGAAATAATTTTTTTTTATTAAAAATTAGAAGTGAAAAATATTTTTTTTGTTTACTGGCTTCTTAAATCTTACCATTAAATTTAAGACTGTTGGTTTTCACCTTAGGGTTAATTCTAAACTTCATTATTTGTATGTCTTAACCAATAACTATCATACTGAAACAGTTAAAAAAAATATTTACCCTACCTACCTACCCATTCTAAATCTGCTAGGGTCGGGATGGGGAAACCAAGAATATTTTAAGTTCGGCCTAACAGACCCCTTGAGTCACATGGTAACATCATCACTTTGGTAAACCTAGCAGCAGCAGTACCGTCTGTCAAGCAGTAACTTACTGTGTGACGTACCCATAAAATAGGATTTCGAACTCAGGGTTTGGCAAGTCAAGTTCCTCTGTGACATTGGCTACGGTTAAGTTCCCCATATGCGGAGAAGTTGTGGAACTGAAAGTTAGTTCTGATTGATCAACATTTTCAGTAAAACTGGTTAGATCACTGTCAACTGCCCTTGGGGCATATGATTATCAAATGGTTCAAAAACTGCTTAAAACGGTTAACCCCAATGTAAAAATGGTTGCAGATGTAGTTTCTTTCCCAGGCCGTGACATACTTATACCGTAGTAGAGTAAACAGGGGTGTCAATATTCCTTATAAATCAGGATTTCCGGATTTATCAAACCTGAAAGAGCTATTATTTCTGACCAATATAATAGCATGGGTGAAAGTTTTCAGGCATATGCCTGAACTTCAGGTTTTTTAAAGTGCTAAAAAGCCTGTTTTTCTTTATTTTCCCTATATAAATTGTCAATTTGTGAGGATTTCAGGTTTTTCAAAATTTCAAACTTTCACCCATGTAATAGTTATTTGATGAAAATTTCTCTAGAAACGGCGAAGTTATGTCTAATTTAATCTGCCCTAAAGGATTTTTGTGTGGCGTAAACGCCATACAATGATATTACCACTTTTCAGCTTACGACCAATTTAACACATTAGGCCTCGGCAAATAAATAGTTCTATGATTTGAACAATATTACAAGCATGCAACACAGGTTACACGTATCATTGGACCTGATTTGTTTACATCACCAACATTTACTTATATTAAGACCAACAATTATATCAGACTTTTATTTTTAGAGGATATTTATAGCAAATCATTCCGCAACGGGCTATATTTTTACTACCAAAGAATGTTCTCACTGGTGGCGGGAATCCAAACTAGTTCCCACGGTTTTCAATCGTATACTGTAACGTATGTAAATCACTCCGCCGCTTCACATTGCAGACGATTAACTAATTATGTTGTATACAAACATTGATGCTATTTATAACTGGTGGGGGGAACTGAAATAGTTCTACGTACATATCGATCGGCCGATTAACAATGTTACCGCGGTAAGCGTTAAACGCACTAGTCAATTTCTACCCTGCTTTATATAAGACCTCATAATTTTCGTATCTATAATCCGATTTTGAATATTTAAAGCTTGTAATGAAGCAGAGATATATGTCTCTCTTTTAGACAACATTCAACACGATACCCTAATTATTAAATCCACGGCGACGAGTAAGAATCCGTTCCGCGTAAAAGTAAGTTTAAAATATCCCGTTTTATACCAAATAAAAATTCAATCAACGGTCGAAAATCATCAATTATTAATTTAATATTCGATCGATTTTGTTCATTAAAGCTTGTTTTAAAAGCTAATACTTTAAGGTTTTATAAAATGTAAAACTTGTTTTTAAAGCATTAATCGGCCGATCGATATGTGTGAGCGACGCCATGTTTACATACGTTAATATAGAGTGTCATATACATTTAATTAACATGCGTGGTCATACGGAGAATAAACAGTCACTTATCTTGACACTGGTCGAATTCTCCAAGTCGTTAAAAATGGTATTTGTAAATATCCCTTCATTGATGCTCAGCATAGTTACTTAAGTAAGTTCCAGGTAACTGCTGGTTCTCTTGGTGTCTTTAGCAGCACAAATGTTTAAGTAAGGGTGGGCTTATCAGAACTGGGACATAAAATTATGATACAACCTGGATTCGATATTGGATTTAGTGGCATCAGTACGCCACACACCAGTACTTTCAGTGCTTTGATTTTAATACAAACTGAGTTAAATATGGAAACAATGTGGTTAAAGGCCTCTTGTTTGGCAAAAATGGTCAGCCGCGTATGATTTTCAGGATTGTTAATTTGTCTCTGTTGACACCCCTGAGTTAAAATTGCTACTGACTGTAGTGGTATAGCTCCCTTTCTTAGCACTGAACATTACAGGATAAGTTTCAGGACTGGTCAGCCTTAATGGTCAGTTTGGATTTGGTATTAAATAAAGAATTATCAAACAAATACATTAAATACTAATTCATTCTTTTAACAGTACTCTTTAGGCTTATAACTTTAAATGGCGACATATATTAAATACATTATATATAAATCATATTAAGTGTTTTAAACATCTCTTTAAAGCTGTGTGCATGTTGCATAATCACCTTGAACTTTTATGTCTAGTATGTATGTGCCTGGATGTAAAAATCTGTGCAAACGTGACAAAGTGTCACAAGGTTTCCTGTGCAAAATGTTGCGTAATATATGCATTGAAACTGAATATATTATTGCATTTAGTTGTAGCCTACCTTACACCATTTTGTTTGTTAGAATTGGTAACCTCTTTGATATGTGCTTGAGTGGTGGAGTGGTAGAGTGTGCGCTTCGAGTGCGAGAGGTTTTTGGTTTGATCCTTGGCTGCAATATTCAAAAAAAGAAATAAAAGTGGTACCAGGAACTCCCTTGCTAACGTTCAAAACAGGCTTTCTATCTCTTAAAAAACTGGTCAATATAATGCCCTCGGTAAAGATGCTCAGCATGAAAGGAAAAGCTAGCTAAACATGTCTCATATCCTTGTGGCAATAGACTGATTACATCAGTAATGAGGTGTCGAGAGTGATCAGATTAGTATAAATTAATTAATTACCAACCTAGTGAGTGCTTACTAAGTCTTGTCCTTATACAAGCAACTGATAAGCCTCTCGGCCTGGAAATTATGCTGAAACAGATAAATAAAAGGAGGAAATCTTGTCTAAATGATAAGTTGGTCAACACAAAGACCTAAATATACACAGATTGGACACTTAATTGAAAACGGAGAGAAAATGCAAAATAGCATGGAGCAGATTATGATATTTTGCATGATCTTTTTTGTTCATCAACCTTTTTTAATGACCAATATCTCATTTTGAAGAGCTAAGCTTTTTCTACTGCATGATGTAACTGATTTTTGTCTATCTCTTATAGAATTAAAAATAAATTGTTTGAATGAAGCAGATCGGGTATTTTCTGATAAAATTGGAATTTCCATTAAAATGAGAGTAGGTCTGGCTCTTTGATGTCTATTGTTTTATTCCTTGACTGATTTCAATAAATTAGGTATCATTTTAAAGCAGAATAATAAATCTATTGCATAAACTTATTAGTTTTTCCTATGAATATTAAAACAGGAGATATAAGGTATTAAAAACAAATGAGATTTCGCAAGATTTCAGAAAACAGCCGCGAGATATTGTGAGATTTAGTAGGTTTTTTCAATCTTTGTATATTTAGGTCTTTGGTCAACACTATGACTAATTGAAGTAAATACTTCATTTTGACTTGTTGACATAGAAAACCACCAATACTATCTTAGTCATCTTAATTATAGTCCTGTATCTTCCTGGTTTAAATCATTAGAGTGTCCTCATTTACACGTATTGTTGTTAGTTACATGTGACCTTCCTTGTTGTACTTATTACATGCCCATCCCATGTACAATTTCTATTTGTCCTCGGAATTGACCTTTTGACACCTGAAATTTCTTAAAAGTCACATTTTAACCTAAATTCTCAATGAATGCGAAAATATGCCTTCAAAATACAGGTATTTTGGCTAATAATAAATAATATTATAATAAAAATTAATGCTAATTATAACCCAGTAAAACACTATAAGAAAATTATGCTCCCCAGTGAGTTGCTTGGAAGAGCCAGTTATTTATCTCTGGAAATAAATGACTATTCTTTTGATCTAAATTACTCCGACTAATGACAGGATATATCTATTAAATTTAGATTTGTTAAACATTGAAAATATTGTGCATCTTTGCATATTTTAAATCCAATGGATGAATTCACAAAATCACTTGCAAACATCTTAACAAGCAAGGTCTCAAACTTTGAGAAAACAACAATGAATATAGTGCTTGATTTGCATATTTAATGGATTCACGAAATCACTTGCCAACACACAACAAACAAGGTCTCAGACTTTGAAACTAATAACAAGGCGTGGTTAGGTCCATTTGGTTGTGAGGTCAATTTAGTTAAGTCACGTACATGCCATGTTTTTGCATGAGATTGGTGATGGAAATGCTGGAGATTTCATTAAAATGCAGGAGATTTTCCTTGCTGAAACTTTAGACTTAAAGTATTGAAGTTTATATGCTGTTTTCACTTATATTAATTTGATGACAATACCATGCATGCTTCATGTAGCAATTTAAACTAATATTTGTCATCATTTTCATAAATTAATGTAAACAAAAAATGTCAGATTCCAGTTTGTCCATGAAATGCGTGAGATTTGATAAATTGGCCTCTGATCATGCAGGAGTAGAATCTCAAATGCAGGAGACTCGCACATGATGAAGGAGATTTGGCATGTATGATTTAGTCAACTGGTCACCTTGACTTTTTCGAAGAAAAAAAAGTTGAGCTTATGTTGTGACGAGGATTGTCTGCTTATTTTGATGCACAGATGACCATGGGCACTATCAAGTACAAGAAAGGCCAGCACTCGTAGCAGGGGTGTCAATTTTCCTGATTTATCCGGAATTCCTGATTTATCACTCTTGACAGAACAATGGCTTCTGACCAAAATAAAAGTTTTTTTATGAAAATATCTCCCAAAATTGGCATAGTTATGGTAAATTTAATCTACTCTAATGGATTTTCTTTAATATAAGGTGAGTTAATTACAAAAACAATGTCATTGAAGGCCTCTTATTCGGCAAAAATGGTTGGCCGCATACAATTTTCCTGATTTTGAACTTGGCCCATTTTACATCCCTGTTGTAGGTAATGATGTAAAGCTGATGGAAAGAAACAACTACATTTTCCATCCAGTGATTTTTTCCTTCTTTATTAGGGTCCGGAAAACGGACCCTTTCCCAATTGCAAATAGGCTATAGTTTTCCCAAATTTGAATGGAAAAATTCCCAAAAATAATTTTCAAAATCAGACATAAAATGATAAAGTTATGAACATTTTTGACAAGAGGTCAAGCATAAAAGTTCAAAGAAACCAGTAAACATTCACATGTCATTCACATGTAATCTCTTTTTCTGTTTTATTTGGCCTTTCTGCTTCATGGAAATTCCCAATTTCAAGTTGTCACAACGCGAAATTCCCAATGTGAACAGACCCAGACCTTTTCCCAAAGAGGCAAATAAAATCACTGCCATCTATCTTGTATAAAAATTCTCTTGTTTTACCAGTATTCACTGATGATGTATTATGCTCATACAATGATGTATCATACTCTAGCATGCTATAGAACAATACAATCAGTGAATAAGACATATTAATTTCCCCTGTGTATTTATTTTCAGCCAATAAGATGTTCAGTTTTATGGAGGGTGATGTAGATTTCTATTTACCACAGTTGTTAAACATGTACATACACATGCACGATGTTGCTGAAGCAGTTCATCCCTATGTTGTTCACAGGTAATTCTATGTTCTATTGTGTATTATGTACTTAACAAGGGCTGGTAAAAAAGTATTCAGAATTATAACTCAGGGCCCTCATCGTATGCCTCGGAAAGTCAGAGTCAGTCCCCACCTAAATCCCTTTGTTGTTTGCAGGCAATTTGTTGTTTCTATTATGCATTTTGTACTTAACAAGGGATGGTAAAAAAGTATTCAGAATTTTATCACAAGGCCCTCATTGTATCATATATGCCTCCGAATTTCAGGGTCAGACCCCACCTGAATCCCTAATGTTGTTTAGGGGTAATACAATATTCAGTCTTCGAAATTAGGACTCGCCCGATCGCCATGGCGGGTAAATTTCGATTCGGGCGTGTAACATTCTCCATTTACGTCTCCTGACTTGGCGAGTAAAAAAATCCCAATGCAATTTGCCTAAATACACTCGCGAAAAATCATTATCTTTGTCGGAAATCCGGAATCTGTTTACGAGGCTAAAAATAGCCTAAACAACATCACCAGCTATATGACGTATCGTCTAAAAATAGTTCCCACCAGAGGCCAGACGCTTGTTTTCGTAACCACATTTCCGTCGATTCGACTGACTTTCCGTTTTAAAAATAATTTCTATTCGTAAATATTTATTTTATTTTCGTTTCCGGTAAAAAGTAAACAAATACTAAAGTAAAATGTCGTGTTAATTTGTAAAAAAATTGTCGTGCGGATACTTTTAAATTTGGGTGGGTGTTTTTCTGCAAGTAACCCGCCCAACTGGCTAGTACAATTGAAAAGCTAATTTGGAAGACTGAATATTTCTATTATGTACTTAACAAGGACTGGTAAGAAGGTATTCAGAATGATAACAATAAAGACCTTAATATGGCTAAAATTGTTGTTCCCTGGTACTGAAAATACTTGAGGGCCAGTGAAAAAGTACTCAGATTTATTGTTTATTAATTGTTTAAAGAATCAATATTATATTAAAACTAATACATATAGTTTTAGAATTACTGGTAATACAAATTGACTTTATTGAGGTCTTTAAAAAGATTTTGGACTGGTATAAAGTTATAACGAGATTAAGGCCAGGCTCTGCGAAAACCGTCGGTCCTCCAGTCCTTACTGACAAATTTTGGTTTGGACTGACAGAAAATCCTGTACATATCTTTTAGACATAAAGGAAAGTTCACTCATTTTAGTTTTTTTACCCATTTTGACTGACAAGTTTAAAAACATTTGGTGGAGCCTGACTAAGGCTGGTCAAAAATTATCTTAAAAAGAGTTAAGATTACTGCGGGCTGATAAGAAAGTGATAGGTTGTTGATGGTTACAATTTAAATGTGCCCTTTTCACTCCATGAACGATAAAGGGCCAATGACCCTCGTGATTTATTTGGCCTTCTGATTGTAGTTTGTACTACATGTGATATCCTATGATTATCATGTAGGACAATGTACTGGAGTCTTGAAAATGTGGGAAGAAAAAAAGTCCAGCTATTGTCATGACAGAATCGTCTGTGTGTCTGTTGGTTAAGTCAGAGTTACCTGCCCTTTTTTTATGCCCCCGTATCGATAGATCGGGAGGCATATAGTGATTCACCTGTCCGTCCGTTCGTCCGTTCGTCCGTCCGTCCGTCCTGGTTAACCCAAATTGACCGTTTCTTCTAGCATTAATATGGCTTGCTACAAAGCTTTCATACTTGCATGGATGTTGTGTATGAACACTCTCCACACGCCAGTATCACCTAACCCCATTTTGACCTTCACCTTGACCTAATTTTGGACTTAGACTTATTTATGGACAAGGCTTCCACAGGGGGCATAAGCGTTTATTGAACGCAGTCTTGTTCAACTTTGTACATAGAAATAGTGACAAATTTTACATACAAACTGAATATTCTCGAATACTACTAAAGCTTTTAACTTAAAAGTTGTTGAATAATGATGACCTACATCTACATGTACTGACAAACGGAACAAATCTATCCAGCATTTTATAACAGTTATTCCCCTTTTCTGACTTTGAATTTTACACAAAAATTTTAATTTCTCAAAGTCTATCAAACGAATCCCTTGAAATTATGCATTATGACTCAGAAGGACCCCAGAAAACAAGATTCAAGGCTGGTTGAAAATGATTAAGATAACTACAGACTAAGGGCTTTTGAAGGGACCTATTCTTTGACTTTTGAGAAAAATAACTCAAAAGGGGAAGAAGAAACTTGATCTAAATTGGATTTTAGAGGAAAACTGCTTGAGTTTAAAGCATTCCTGAAAAAGCCTGTAAATCGGCCCCTGCTATAGAAGGAAAAAGCCCTGAGGCTGATAAAACCTCTGTTCCTTTTCCAATTTTCTTTGATTTATTTGACATGGATAGATCAACGGCATTACTAATTACACTATGTTTTGTTGTTTATTCTAGGTGCCGAAATAGTGTAGAGTTTTCAGTCAAGTGTGTCTGGTTGTTAAGTGCCTTCAGTGCGGATGTACTAAAACCTACATGGAAAACATCGCAAGGTTTAAAACTCCGAAATATGCTCGTTAATGAAGAGCTAGTGTAAGTTAACTTATGACTGATCTCAAAATTATCACAACAGCGCCGTAGAATGATAAACTTTAGTTTTTCATACAATAATTTAATAATTGTTATTTCTATCATTGTATTGTATAAGAAAAAGCCATTACATTAAAATAGCAATATACTGAATTGGATGGCGGCCATTTTGGATGCCATCTTGGATTTTTTTGCCTGCACCAAAAATTTGCAATTTATGCTGACAGTCTGATAATTTTCAGACAGGACCAGACTGTCCCAAACATTTTGGTATATAACTTGTTCTGTTACTTTTTGGGTCCATCTTGAAAATGTGGTTTTGCTGCTCTACCAAAAGTGCCAATAGGTAATAGTTATCTACATTGTGAGGCGTCATTACTCTGTATGAAAAAATGATGTTTATTCTGTAGAATTGGTCACGAAAAGTGAAAATCGGTACAGAGCTTTTTGCAATTGGGAAAGGGTCCGTTTTCCGGACCCTAATAAAGAAGGAAAAAAATCACTGGTAGTGTGAAACCTTTGATCCACCCCTTGGTCAATGTTATGTATTTTTGTTTTCTCATTTTCTAGAAATCATAGTCACAAGCATGGACACCGACGTAACCAGTCACACCATATCAACATGGGAACACCCAACAGTCCATTAAATACGAGTATGAACAGTACATTGTCACCGTCAGGCAAGAAAACACACACTAGATCAAGATCAGATGCTACAGGTAACAGCCATGTTTAAATGTTAAATATTTTTATTGTTTATTTTGGCTAGTCTAAAGCCAAACCCTACCTGGCTAGCATTGACACACATAAGGTCTAGACACATGCTAGACCAAGATAAGACACTACAAGTAACACTAACAGAGATTTAAATCTAAAATCTTATAAGAAAATTTTGGCTAGTCTTTAATGCTGTCCCCCACCTGACTAGCATAGACAAACATTAGATCAAGATCAGACGTTACAGGATGGGTAACCGCCATTTTAAATCTTAAATTATTTTTTTTTGTTTAGCTAGTCTTAGGCCAAACCTTGCTGGCATAGTTTGACTGTTTGTCGTGTGTTACACTGTCACCTTACAGATCAGGTCCAGCTGCAAGGTTGTCTTCTCCTGTCACCTTGTCATGTTTCAGACAGAGCAAGTAAAAACAATACCATTGTGAGTTTGTCAAAGTTAGTTTATGGCAAGAATTACTAGTAAAACATGTCTGTGGCAGAACTTGTGTTCATTATAAAAGACAAAAAAAAGATGAAAAATCTTTTATCAATTACCAGGGGTTTGTTTCACTAGCTTCTGAATTTGAAGGGTCATTTTGATACTTTTGACTAAATTTTTCCATTTCACAGACAAAATACCCATGCTTTTAAGAGAAAATAACCCCTTCAAACCAAAATCTTGATGGTCAAAATGTGTCTTTTTGGAAGATTCAAGGGAGTCAAATGGAAACCCTGATTACAAACATTTTTACGGAAACTCTAGGATCAAATCTAATATATTTTACTCTTGACATAAATAAACAGGACTTCTTAAATCATGAACATATCATTCTGGTTTCAAGTTATCGAGTGATAAGATTTTATTGCGCATTTATAGCGTTGATTTTCCTGATGTAATCAAACAACTGCTGTGACATTTATTGACTTCCCTATGCAAATAAATCCTGATTTATCGTCAGATCTGCTGCGGATCTAAAGATTTAAGAAAGAACGTGCCAGCCCATTATATAGTCTAACCTGTCTTAAACAGCCAATCAATACATTAAGGACCAGGGGTTCCAATTGCATCAGGAGTAGGGGTTTTGGCCCTTGAAATTTCCAAAAAGCCACATTTTAATCCTCAAGATTTTTGTTTGGAGAGTCATTTTGTCTTAAAATCATGGATGTTTTGCCTATAAAATGGTAGAATTAAGTCAAAAGTATCTGCTCTGTTCTGTTAAACTAAATGAAGGATACACTCAATTGTCCACAGCAGGTGTTGGTGATTGACATAGAGATCATAAAATATTCACTGTAAGCATTCACCAATGAATGTCTGGTGTGATTGAACCAATGAGAACTCTAGTTGTGATATAGTGAGGGTAATTCTGTGATATATCTCATCGACCCATCCAGTTTAAATTCAATGGCACGATGCATGGGACAGGTTGAAAAAATCTACTTATAATATTGTTATGTTTTGTTGTTATTCCTCTGACTGTTTATTGTTTATGTCATACTATTTCTGTTCACATGTTTTGCCATAGAGGCTCTCAGGGAAGACTGGGCTTGCCCAACTGTGTTGCCTCTTAAAATAAAGTCGTTATTATTATTCTATAGTGAGGGTAATTCTGTGAGGGTAATTCTATCTTGTTTAAAAGGATGATGTTCAACATATTTGTCTTAAATATGAGAATAATCATATATTATAGGGGTAATTTGTCCAGTCTTTAGCTGTCATCATGACTTATTGTAAGGGTAATATGTGTTTTTACAGGAAGATTCTCGAGATATTTTGTTTAAATTATATGATAATCGTAAATTTGAGATCATTATATTATTGTAATGGTAATTTGTCTTCATTTTGAGGAAGCTTGTCAGAATATTTCAACTTTATTTCATTATTCATAAATATCAGAATGTCACAGGTTTCTTGTCAACAGTGATGTATTCTATATCATTATAAGTGATATTGAAACTGTAATTGTCTCATTTTAACAGATTGGCTATGTTTGAAAAAAAATAAGTAGACATAAATATAAGAATATCATTATTTATGCTTTTTGATAGACCATTATTATATTTATTTCTTCATCATTAACGGGGGGGGGGGGGGGGGATCTCACAAAATTGAGAGAAATTTTCTAGGCTTACTGGTGGACAGTAATTATTTATTATTGTTGAAGTTTGGTAATTTATAAATATAAGAGAGCATCATAAGATGAATGTGAAAAACGATTTTTAATACCAGTAAAATGTTGACAGTTACTCAAATTATGTCTCCAAGACATTAGTATTAAAGAAAGACATATTGATTTTTTGCTGGATGTCTGTAACAAAGTTTGTTGCCTTAATCATTGGTCAGATTTCAATGAAATTTTGCATGAATATTTGATACCAAGCCTAGTTGTGGGCTCGAATTTAGCACTTGCTAACTTGCTAAATGCAAGTAGATTTCCCAAAATGCAAGTGGATAAAATCATCACTTGCTATTTTTTGCAAGTACAACTACAAATAATTGCCGGGGTCTCGGGCGCATAAAGATGCCAACAAACTTCTGCTAGATGAGGTCACAAATGACTCCAACAAATTTACAACTTGCTGAAATCCTGTAGTCTGATAGATGTATAACAGGTTCACAAACAATATGATTATAGCTCTAACTATGTTACCTAGGTATAATACAGGTGGATATTGTAACGTTTTTAATTGAATGGCTAAATTTGCAAGTAGATTTTCTTATTTAGCAAGTAAGAAAAAAAGCTACTTGCTAAAATTTGCAAGTGATCAAAAAAGTTAAATTTGAGCCCTGTTATAATGTCAGGAATATTAGGTTAGATGATTATGCCAAAGTTATGGCCCTTTGTGAGAGATATATGTTTTAGTGTCAAAAACCTTTCTAATTGCATTGTTAGTCGCCCACTGGTTTTTGACTGGAGGTGACTATAGGTTTGCCCTCATCCGTCCGTCAAAAAATCTGGATCCTGACTTAACTGAAACAGTTTTCAAGCTAGGTTTATGAAACTTGGTATGTGGATAGGGAGCAATAAGGGGATTATGCACATCAAAACAACTATTTTGATTCCGACAAAAATTGTGGTTGCTATGGCAACAGAAACATTGAAAATGGTGTGAAACCGGTAGGGGACTTTTGTATTGCTAAGCAGCTTGTAATTCTTAATGACTTGTTTATTATGAGTTATGATAAGGTTAATTTTCTTTCAGCACATGACAGTATAATAAATGCTCTAAACATTCAGATCGGTGAGTGGCATCTCGATGTCATATTGATTTGGGGCTTATAAGGTTTTCTGTGTCTCTAAATTCCTTGCTTTTACATTCCATTATTCCTCTACTTCTTGTCTTGTGGACAATGAATTTTTTATACCCCGGCATCTACTGATGCGGAGGCATATAGTGATTATCCTGTCCGTCCGTTTGTTTGAAAATGTTAACCAATACTTTCAAGTTCTTGAAACTCAAATATTTTCCAAGTCCATCAATGCATTGCTTTCAAACTTGGCATACTTGTTAACCATCATGAACACCTTACATTGTCAAAGCCATGTAATACTATCCAACATTTCAACAGAATTATGGCCCCTGATCGACTTAGCTAGTTATTATGGACAAGGCTTTCACCGGGGCATAAACGTTTATCGAATGCAGTCTTGTTTATGTTTAAATTATAAAAAGATAATTTAGTGACCATATTTTGAGATAGTTTAATTTATTTCTTCATTCAATGGTTATCAGAGTCCTTTGGATTAATTAGAATTTTATTCTTTGTTTTATTGAATGAAATTCAATGAAGATTTGCATGCATGTTCATGGTGATTTGGTCTATCTCTTTTAAACCTGTATTTAAATCAACCTTGTCCTTGACTTCTGTGTACCAGTACTGTATTATAATTACATGGTTCTAGTAACATGGTCAAAAAAATTTAGGGTCGGTCGGTAGGAAAAACATTTTATTTCTTTAAATTATTTTATTTTCCCATCTGAGCTCCATGGATGAATCATCAATGGCGGTAGGTGAAAATAATACATCCGTAAACATGGATATTGGAACCACTAAATGCCTTAGTTTTTCGTACTGTTCCGGAAAACCGCAGATTCCTCAAAATATAGAGTCGGGCCAGTTAGGGTCGGCAGGTTACTAGAACCACATAATTAATTTGTTTTTGCCTAAATAAGAACTATTTTATCATTTGAAATCATTTTTTTCCCTTTACTCGGGTTTGTTGGTAAAAATGACCTGCTTTCATAAATTGCTTGATGACACATAATTGTATGAACACGTGAAATTTTGGTTGCTATTAAGATAATTTGGTAACAACGGGGATGTAATTGAATCGTAAGGTTGTTAAGGTTGTTTGCATGAAGCCATTGTGACCTTTCTGTTTTCCCTGGTACATTGTATAACTTGTTTTTACGTTTACATAATTAGGTTATTAGCAAATTTATATCCTGCTGCAAAACAATTTTAACCAATTATTACGCCTTACATTACTCTATTGGGTTGACTTTGTTGGTTTTGTCTAAGGGTAATAAACAGGTTGGGTTAACAACCTCTGCTTATCCTAGGGGTCCTACTATTTCGGAAAAATCCGAAAACCTGGATTTGTTGCGCTAGAAAGAAAAGTTCTGCTGAAAAGAAAAATTGATAAAAATATACCAAGTATTGACTGAGTTATGGTCATTTGAAATTCCGTAGGCTGAATTTTAACAATTGAACAGTATTTGAAACTGAGTTTGGTGGAGAGATGTGTTCTTATAGCATCCAAACATCATTTATGTCTGATTTTCAGGATTGGGCATTTATGCCTCAGTAGAGCCCCAGTTATACTCACCCGATAATGTAAGGATTATATGGCTCAGTCCAAGCCAAATAGGCAAGTCCGGATGAAAACTTAATAATACAAAATTAATGTTACACTGTTTAACTCGGTTGTAACCAAGTCAGTTGCTGAAATTACTGTAGAACTTTGATGTCTCGAATAGCTTTGGACTGGGAAAATGGTTTGAGCCATCTACCTGTTTGAGACATCTACTGTACACTAATGCAGCAGCATTTTGCTTGGACTGAAAAACCAGTTTGAGGCTTCTTATAGGGTGTTCAAGGCAAATCTGTTAGAGACATCAAAGTTCTAGTGTGCTTTGTATCACTTTTATGTCCAAGCAAGCTACATGTTTCTAAAAACAATATGATTTAAAAACTTCTATCCTTGATCCGTAATCACGGAACAACTTAAGTTTCTAACCAATCTCAAACTCAATTTTCATTGGTTTTTTTAATGCAACAGTTTGATAATTGAGTTTGATAATGTGTGTTGTGTCAGGAAATTATATGTTTTAGGCCTTTAAGGCTTAGTTGTCAATTGTTTCAAGAAAAATTGGTTTGATCATCTTAATCACCATATATTAAAGTCACATTATCTCTCCCAAAATGTTTTTCCCGATCATCCAGTAAAAAGACTAAATACAAAGAATTAGGATGCTTTTCACAAATGACCTATAATTGACAACATAATGTCAGCTATATCTGTCGAAATAGTATGCCAAAAAACACATTTAGTAAAATGTATAGATGACAAAATACTTATTTTGCAAGAGTTGCTCCCCTTAGACTTAAAATTATGCATTTATTGTTTACATTTCGTTATTTTGTTAACAAACCAACTGGAGGCTTTATTTCATTTTTTCCCATCTTAATGTGTTTTCCACCTTTGGGACTCAACTAAAGTGCTCAAAATGCATCATATTGCATATAGGTTGCCAAGCTATTGCTTTTTGAAAACAGCCGTTTAAGGCATAATGGGACTTTAACTTTACTGTTAAAGAATGCTGTTCATCGATAAAATCTAAATGACTCTATTATTACTCTATATTTCAGGTATATACATCAAGCCAGGTGCCAGCCATTCAACTGGTATGTTACACAATTATTCATGTGGTGATCTGGCGTCCGGAAGAGCGTTTGATAATGGTTGCATATGTCATACGAGTACGGAAGGAGTGAAAAGCGACCTTACTGGCAAAGAAGTTACATGCCATTGTGGAGTAGGTTTCTATTTATTCACCTTTAGAAATTATTAAGTTCTATAAAGACATGGCCAGTATGTATGAATTCGAGTATAGTACTAATATTTTCCAATAAATTTCAGGGCTTAGAGCCCCATCCTCGAAGTTGGTCCTATTTTTTGGCATTTTCCAAAAAAAAAAAAATTGAAAAACTGGAAAAAAACAAAATTGCATACTATGTTTTGATGATAAATGGACCAGCCTTGTATTATTATTTCATTAATTTGTAAGTAATAAGTTTTATTATATTAGTGTTTCACTACAGTGTCCTAGTCTTAAGATAAATTGGCTGTTTTCTTGAGAACTAACACTGTCAGGGTTCCCACGGTCAGGGAAAAGTCAGGGAAAAACATATTTTTTTCAAGGTCAGGGAAAAGTCAGGGAATTATGAAATCAGTCAGGGAAATTTGGAAATTTAGCAAAAGTCAGGGAAAAGTCAGGGAATTTTTCATTGAAGCTGTTGCTAAGTGTCATTTCCTATGAAGCAAATACAACTGAAAAAGATTCTCGCTCGCTATGCTCGCTCAGAGTATTTCTAAGTTGTATTAAATTAATGTTAATCAACATACTGCTAACCTAAACTCTTTTGTTCCATATAGAGCAAATATAGCCTCCTTTTCTCCATTTTCTTGCCATATTTTGCTCTAACAAAAAATGCCGATGTCGCCCGATTGCTCTAAAAAGTCAGGGAACACTGCTCTGTGGTCAGGGAAAAATCAGGGAAAAGTCAGGGAATTTTGTCTTAGAAAATTTGTGGGAACCCTGACTGTTGGTGAGTGTTGATTGCTTTAAATTGGACCGTCATGGACTATTCTACCACCAGCAGCTTGTGGAAGCTATATTTTGGGAGTTTTATTTTTATATTTTTCCCTCCTGTGGACTTTTTTCTGAAAATGTCCGAGTAATAAAAAATTTAAAAAAACTCTGGCCTTATTTAACATAATTGATGATTGCAACTATTGTATCACAACACAAAGTTGTCTGCATGAAATTTTAGAAATATTTTTAAATGAGTCAGTATTGAGATGGGTTTGTGGTGTCTAAGTATATACCAGTATGTCTTTATTGAGAGAAGGGTTAATTTCAATATATGATTGTTATTAGTCCCCTACTGGTTTTTGACCGGAGGGGACTATAGGTTTGCCCTCCGTCTGTCCATCACAAAATCTGGATCCTGACATAACTCAAACAGTTTACAAGCTAGGTTTATGAAACTTGGTATGTGGATAGGGGGCAATAAGGGGATTATGCATGTTTAAAATATTTTGATTCTGACCAAAATTGTGGTTGCTATAGCAACAGAAACATCTAAAATGGCTTCAAACCGGTTGGGGACTCCTGTATTGCTTGCAATTCTTAATGACTTGTTATTCTTGTAGGCTGCTAGATTATCACCACAGGTAGAGTTTGTGAAAGCAATGATGAGCATAGGAACTAGATTACAACAACTACCTACTAAAGAGTTGAGAAGTATGTATGCATAGTCTATTTTACTTTAAATATCTTCTATGTTACATTTATATTTTAGAAATTAATTATGATATGTAAAATCCTATTAATGAGATGGTCTTGTAGTTGAGGTAGTCTTAAGGTGAGGTTTCACCTTGCTGTACTTTTACAGTGCTCCCATCTTTTAAAATCATTTACTGAAAATCTAAGATAAATATTTAAAACTAAATTTAAGTAAACAATCATTTTAAGTGTATTAGTTACTAACATAAACCGAAATTCTTTGTCCAACATTTCTTAACAGTAATTGCCCTTGGACTTGATTACATCACATTCAATTTGTCCAGCTGGCCCTTTCTCTGATTTTTTAAAACCAAACACATTCAGCTGTTAATGACATTATGGTTCATGATATCCCTGAAGTATAAAACAATGTATACTGTTTCAGGTTCTCGACTCATGGCAGAGTTAGCGATGTTAAACCTCAATCTACCAGCTAGAGTCTGGTTACCCACAGTGCAGTTTGACCATCATGTGGTCAGAATACCTCATACACAGAGTGTTGTACTTAATTCCAAAGAAAAGGTTGGTTATATAATCTGATTCAGACCTTTATGCATGAATCAGGGGTCCTACTATTCAGGAATAATCCGGAAATCTGGATTTGCTGCCATAGACAGAATGGATTTCCTGCAGAAAATAACGTTATGGTCGTTTGAAATTTCATAAGCAGAAGTTTAACAATAAATAACTGGTTTGGTGTAGGGGTGTGTGGTAATGGCTCACAAAACTGACTTGCTACTTGGTCTTCAGGATTGGGCATGATGGCGTTGTAGGACCCCTGTTTTAACATACTTAATTACTAAAATGATAAAAGCCATTTCTATCATACAAATATAGATATGATATGCATAGGTAAAGGGTCGAAGTTCAAAAACTTAGTTACGGCTCTCCCCTTAAACCATTATCAATTACATTATAACATGTTCGAGAAAATATATCAAAGAATAATAATTATAAAAATGCAGGTATTTACCTGTTTGATTAGAACATAATGGTTATATAATTTTAATATAATCGGGAGATATTAATCTGATCCTGCCCTTTATGCATGAATAAATTTCAAGGTTCATACCAATTTCTCCGAGCTATGTACATTATCGGTCTTGTAGTACACATTATCTATATTCATAATAATGGTTAACCGTGGTGATCCGGGTTTGATACCCAGTCATGCCAATTGTACCCTTTTGTGAAAATTTTACCACAATGTTGCTTGTTCCTGATAGGGTAAGTTAAGTTATGGTTAGAAAACAGCCCAAAAAACTTGTTTAGGTGGATTAGGTATATAACTGAAAATTGTTGAGACAAATAAACACAAACCAAGCCTAGTTGTGTTTATCTTATAACAAGTAAATACAGGGGTGTAGAAATGTTTTCATGTAGCAGGTTCATCTTCAAAAGTAGGTGGTTAGTTTGAAATCATACTTAAAATAAATAACAAAGAAGAAAATGACAAAAATAACTGGCAAGCATGTTCAAAAAGCCTACCAGCTTATTTCTACACCCCTGGTAATAATATTGTTTCAAAGGTCTATATTACATTGAATTCACCGTACTGGTACTTGGGATTAGTATTAAACTTTGTTGAATTATTTATCATTATGCAGGCTCCGTACTTGATCTATGTAGAAGTATTAGAATGTGAGAACTCACTGACAAGTCAAGTGCCTAATAAGATACTTGAGAACACGTTACGGTACACACGTTCCGAGGAGGATCTCACCACCTTTAGTCACCATGGTAACACATCACCAAGAGATTTCAGTGTTTATGGTAGTATGAGCGACTTCGACGATGCTGATTGCTGGTCCCAGGAGGACGATGAGATCATTCAGGTATGTAGACTTGAGATTATGATAAAATCTCAAACTGTAAAAAAGACTGACAGATAGGGTCTAAAAAGCTGAATTAGTGGAAATGCTTGTTAAATGAATCTGTTATTTTAGATGTTCCAAGAATGGAAATGTTTGATCATTCAGGTATGTAGACTTGAGATTATGATAAAATCTCAAACTGTAAAAAAGACTGACAGATAGGGTCTCAAAAGCTGAATTAGTGGATATGACATTATTTTAGACATTCCAAGAATGAAAATGTTGCTTGATGTCACGAAACTGCATATTGTTAGATTTTTTCAAGGAAAACTCTGATAATTACACTACTTGATGTCTGCAAAAAAATTTAATTATTTGATGGAAAGATTTAAAGTTTTGACATATGAAATTTCATAAGCCGAATTATAATTATGATATAACAATGTTTGAACAGAGATTTGGTGTGGGGCACCAGAAACCAACTTGCATCTCATTTTCAGGATTGGGCATTATTCCTCAGTATAACCCCTGTTATGTATACATACATATTTGTTACAGTTACACATGTCGATGAAGAGTGTGAAATCATGTGATACCATCTCACAATTCTCCATAGAAAGTTCCACCAGTGGCGATAGTAAGGACCCTGTATATATAGCTGCCGGCGATATCAGACGACGGCTATCGGAAAACATCTCTGCACCAAAAGGAAAATTTGAGGTATAGTACTTCACTGACAACTAAATTTCTGACATCTTGGAATATCATTATATTGGTTGGCATGAAATTTCTTTGATTAAAGTATTAATGTAGTTGATGTAATCCAAATAGGCACGCTGTCAATTTTAACATTCATTATTGTCCCAACGTTTCAGCTAACAAAAGGATTATTAGTCCCCTACCGATTTTTGACCGTAGGGGACTATAGGTTTGCCCTCCGTCCGTCAGTCAGTCAGTCCGTCAAAAAATCTGGATCCTGACATAACTCAAACAGTTTTCAAGCTAGGTTTATGAAACTTGATATGTGGATTGGGGGCAATAAGGGGATCATGCACGTCTAAAAATAAATTGTGGTTGTTATGGCAACAGAAACATTGAAAATGGCTTAAAACCGGTAGGGGACTTCTGTATTGCTTGCAATTCTTAATTACTTGTTATAAATAACAGAAGGCCACAAAATACTAAAGTCAGTAAAAATGGTACTGGTATGTCTCCCTCGCTTGATTCTCAGCATAGTTGATTCCAGGTAACTGCTGGTTCACCTTTGTCACTGTCAGGATAATATGACTGGGTAGTCTCCATATGACTGAAATTTAATACTGTTGACCGGTTGAAATTAAAAACAATATTTTATAAAAACAAAACTTAGGTTGTTGTTTTGCCTGGAAATTTAGGGGTTACTTAGGGTTAAAAATATCATTAACATTTTTCAGCGAGATCCGGAAGACCCGTCAGCGGCAGCAATGAAGGAACCCTGGGAGGAGAAAGTTAGGCGAATACGAGAGTCGTCACCGTACGGACATTTGCCTAACTGGAGACTAATGTCTGTGATAGTGAAATGTGGCGATGATTTAAGACAAGAGTTGATGGTTTATCAAGTGTTAAAATCTTTACAAGTATGTTCTATTCTGTTTAATTATTTTACAGCGTAATCTGAGAAAACTGATCACATGTTGGCCTTCATATTTTGTTATGTTTTAAAAAAAAATTCTAAATTTTCAAAATACTTTGGTGTATATCTGAAATTTATTTTGAGAAATGGCGTTAAATTCAAATGAATGAATAAACTGTAAAACAAACATTAATTTATTAAGAAAATTTGTTGCTTAATTATGATACAGGTGATTTTTATTTACATTAATTAATTAAGAAAATTAGTAGCTTAATACAGGTGACTGTGGACCATATTGTAAATTGGCTCTGCCAAATATGTTATTCACTGTAACAGGGGTCCTACTATTCCGGAATAATCCGGATATCCGGATTCGCTGCAATGGAAAGTAGAAACTTTTCTGCAGACAATAAAAGTTATTTGATGAAAAAGTAACAATTATTGACAGAGTTATGGTCATTTGAAATTTCATATGCTGCATTGTAACATTAGAACAATATTTGAAACAGAGTTTTAGAGTAGGATGTGTGCTAATTGCACTAGAAACAAAATTGCGTAAAATGTTCAGGATTGGGCATTGTGCCTCAGTAGAGCCCCTGCTATAAATAAAGTTGTTACTTACTCATCTTTACTTTTAACACAGTTTCTCCAGTATGTTAAAAACTAAACTTGTCTATTACAGACATTCTGGACGGTAGAACATGTTCCGTTGTGGATACGACCGTACAACATTGTCGTAACATCAAACAACAGTGGTATGATTGAACCGGTCCTTAATGCTGTCTCTCTGCATCAGATAAAAAAGCAGAGTAAAATGACGTTGTTACAGTACTTTGAACATGAGTTTGGTCCACAGAATAGTGAGGAGTTTCTGACAGCTCAGCGGAACTTTGTACAGAGTTGTGCTGGATATTGCCTAGTCTGTTATCTTATGCAGGTCAAAGATAGGTAAGTGTATTCACGGTCCTGTTACTAAACTTAAAGTCAGGGGGTCATACAGTTCCGGGACAATTGAGAATCCGGATTTGCTGCAATAAAAAGAGTGAACTACGGTAATCAGCAGGGAAAAAAAGTGATTTGATGAAAACTTCAAAATATTGACAAAGCTCCAGTAATTTGAAATCTATAAGCTGAATATTAACAATAGAACAATGTTGACACTTAGTTTTGGTGTGTAGATATGTGTGCTAATGGCATCCATAACAGACTTTATTTTCAGGATTGAGCATTATGCCTCAGTAGGACACCAATTTAATATAGTAGCCACGGATTGCCTCCCTTGGAAAACGCTACAGAGCTTTTCTTGAACAACGAACCCATATTCTTTGAGAGACTTGTGGTGACAATATTCCTGGTTTATCCGGAATTCTGGATTTATCAATCCTAAAAGATCAGTGATTTCTGGCCAAAATAGGTCATTTGAGGAAAATATCTGAAGAAATGGCAAAGATATGGTCAATTAAATCTTCCCTGAAAGTGTTTCTTTAATACAAATTGACTTAAATATGGAAACTTTGTGGTTTGCAAAAAATGGCTGGCAGTTCATTATTTTCAGGAATTTTAATTTGGTTCTATTGACACCCATGTAATTAGCAGATAGAAAAAGCAGTTTATCTAATAGGGGGCTAATTTCAGAGAAACTGTTTACATTCTTTAATACCAAATTTTCTATTTCAGGCACAATGGTAATATCTTGTTAGACTCACAGGGACACATTATTCATATAGACTTTGGTTTTATCCTCTCCACATCACCCGGTAAAAATCTGGGATTTGAGAACTCCGCATTTAAACTTACTAATGAATTTGCTGAGGTGAGTGACTGTTTGTACTTTTTGCTAACTTTGTAAAGGTTGTGCATATACAGGGGGTGTCAATTTTCCTGATTTATCCGGAATTCTGGCATTACTGAAAGAGCAATGACTGCTGACCAAAATAAAAGTTATTTGAGGAAAATATCTCGAGAAATGGCAAAGTTATAGTCAATTTAATCTGCTCTGAAGGAATTTCTTTAGTACAAACTGAGTTAATTGTGGAAACAATGTCATTGAAGGCCTCTTGTTTGGTTAAAAAGTTTGGCCACATACAATTTCCTGATTTTTAATTTGGCCCTGTTGACACCCCCGGAATACAGTAAACTTGTGTTGGTGGTCAGCTTAGTTAAGACTGAGACAATCTCGTGCAGCCAATATCGATGTTGGAGTCCTACAAAACAAAAACAATCTGAAAAACTGTGTTTCAGTTTGCTGCATTGGAAAGAGTAAACCTTTCTGCAGAAAACAAAAACTTCTTTAATGATAGAATTTAAAGTTATGGTAACTTGAAATTACATGAGCAAAATATTTGACTTCTATGATTGGGTTTGATCATGCACTCGTTACTTACTTGTTAACTCTACCAAAGGACTTAGCCGGAATGGCTATTGACTTAAATGAATGGTTTTGATTGTATCATATTAAACATTTACCATGTTTTATAGACAGAGAATTTGACACGATCCTGACCTTTATGCATGAGTATATTACAGGTTTCTTGCATTGAATAAATAAATTTTCCTTGAGCAAATCATGCAAAATCGGTCCTTTAGATTTGTGTTGGTATTACACCCTGAGTGTCTTCGTGATACTACCTGCTTATGAAAACACACACTCAGGATTATAAATATAGACAACAAATCAGCTGTGAAATGATGCTAATAGAAGTTTGAGAGTCGTGTCAAATTCTCTGAACTATACTGCCAGTTAAGAGTGTGAGAGGTCTCAGGTTGGGTCCCAGGCCACCAAAATCGTTACAAATGGCACGGGTATGATTTCATAGTTATTTCCTAGTAATTGCTGGTTCACCCAGTGTGACTGTGTCACGATAAGGTGACTAGTAGTAGGATCCAATTACCAATGACTAATAGGACTAAAACAATATTTAAAATTTATAATTGTGTTATATTAAATGTTGACCATGTTGTTTCAGGTAATGGGTGGGGAAGGTAGTGATATGTTTGAGTATTTCAAGATTCTCATACTACAAGGTCTGGTAGCTTCTAGGAAACACATGGATAAAATTATACCACTTGTTGAGATCATGCAGACAGGTATGCTAAATATTAAATATGTTACTATAGGTTTGCCCTCCGTCAGTCCGTCTGTCCATACTCACCCACTTTGAGTTGCTGGGTGTGGAACAAAAGGCTATATTTAGATTCTATTCATTCCGTTGCTTATGGGGTACAAAATGTTGCTTATGGGGTTTTACAAACAAAAGGATGAACAAAAGAAAACCCCACAGCGTCAAGTCAGTGAGATCGTCTGTCCGTCAAAAAATCTGGATCCTGACATAACCAAACAGTTTCCGAGCTAGGTTTATGAAACTGTGTATGTGGATAGGGGGTAATAAGGGGATAATGCACGTCCAAAAATATTTTATTCCGACCAAAATTGTGGTTGCTATGGCAACAGAAACATTGAAAATGGCTTAAAACCGGTAGGGGGCTTCTGTATTGCTTGCGATTTTTAATGACTTGTTTTCCCTGGCATCTACTGATGCGGGAGGCATATAGTGATTGTCCTGTCCATCAGTTCATTCCTCTGTCCTATTGAAAATGTTGACCAAAATTTTCAAGTTCTTGAAACTCAGATATTGTCAAAGTCCATCAAGGCATTGTTTTCAAACTTTGCGTACTTGTTTACTATCAATAACACCTTGCATTGTCAATTCCTTATAACACTATCCAACATTTCAACCGAATTATGGCCCCTGATTGAAAACTTTCAATCTCAGAATTAAGTCCAATTTAGGGACATTTATGTCATAAATAACACTGTTCAATGTTTCACTCAGTCTTTAATATTTAGCCAAAAAGATTTTACCAAAATTACAAAGATATCTTCTTAACTACATGGTATGTTTGTTTTATCACAAACAGAAAATGGCGCAATTTCAATAAACATGATATGACGTCAAAAAACGTTTTTCTGTTTATTATATGCCTCAATTTCTCTTAAAATGTGCCGTAATTGGCTTAATCGGAAAAATCACATTGAAATTGGAACGTCACGACGTGAGAATTATGACCTCATGATGACATAACACATATTTTAAAGCCCGGCGCTGTTGACGTTACGTTTCAATTTCTGCATGATACAGTGAAAATAACAAAGTGGTAATTTCACTGTTATTTTCACTGAAAATCTCAATAATCCATTGAAAGCAAACAATAAAATTCTTTATTTCTATGTATACTGCTAAAGCCCCTTTAATGTATGTACCTTTGTTTTTCAGGTTCACAATTACAGTGTTTCAGTAAAGGTGTTAGTACAATACGGGCATTAAAGGACAGATTTCATCTCACTAAAACTGAGGAACAATTACAGTTACTGGTTGACAATCTTGTTGAATCAAGCTTGAACTCTCTCACCACGAAATTGTATGATGGATTTCAATATCTAACCAACGGAATTCTCTGAGGATTTCAATATTTAACGAATAAAATTCTCTGGATAGAAACAAGTTGTGAACAAAACAGTTTTCGTGTGCCATGAAGATTAAACTGGAATACTTTATTCAGAATATGTCATAGATTAAGATAGCTCTAACACGCAAACGTGCCTGCGCGCAGTACTCCCTAATTTTATATGGTAATGGAAGTTACCCGGCAATCATGGGGAAGGGTGGTCAGTGTTCAGAATATGTTAATCTACATGTATGAGAAAGAACAGCCGAAACAAGGCTTCTGGACCTGAGAGATATAGAAATTCTCCTATAAAGAAAGAGGATATCTACTTCTTAAAGAAAAGGATTTTACAGTTCTGTAACTTACTAAGCACTATAGATGATACGACTCCAGCCATAAACATCCATCAATTGTTGTATACTATTAGAACAATATAAATAATTATTATTTGTAAATACTTCTATAAATGAGAGTCTATAAGTCATTATTAAGGTTATTATTAGTCCCCTACCGGTTTTTGACCGGAGGGGACTATAGGTTTGCCGGTGGTCCGTCAGTCCGTCAAAAAACCTGGATCCTGAATTAACTGAAACAGTTTCCAAGCTAGGTTTATGAAACTTGGTATGTGGATAGGGGGCAATAAGGGGATTATGCACATATAAAAATATTTTGATTCTGACAAAAATTGTGGTTGCTATGGCAACAGAAACATTGAAAATGGCTTCAAACCGGTAGGTGACTTCTGTATTGCTTGCAATTCTTAATAACTTAAATAAGTTAGTTTGATGTAATTCAACGCACTCATTGATTCATAGCTTAAGTTCTTCTCAATTATAAAGCAATAATCATGATTTATCGATAATTATGTCTCGTACACAATGCTAAAGTCCGCCGATGACAACAAGAGCCTGTGTTGACAAATAAAAATTTTAATTTTTGGTAAAGTTTATGTTAATGGGATTATGTTATGATTCTTTGATATGGGCCAGATTTCTAAGTGTTTCTTGGTGTATTGTTAAACTGTATATTATCAGTTGGTTTGTCACGATTTTTTTTGTAATGAAATGTCATTTTTGTTGTGTCTGTGTTTTGAACAATGGCGCAGATTTTAATGTATTTGTGTTCATGGACCATTTGATCAATTTCTGATTGTTTTTATATCTTCGCGGATTCAGTGTGATACATTTAACGCTTGTCATATTTGGTTTGTATGTTGTTCTAAGAGATGGGATAAGTACTGTATTTAGTACTCTGCATACACTTGAGTAACTGTTGGGAAAAGTACTATATTCAGTACTCTTTCCCATTGAGTACACGTGATTGAGGACAAGTACTATATTCAGTACTCTATCCCATTGAGTATTCGAGTGATAGGGGAAATGTACTATATTCAGTACTCTTTCCTATTGAGTACTCGAGTGATGAGGGACAAGTACTATATTCAGTACTCTATCCCATTGAGTACTCGAGTGATGGAGGACAAGTACAATATTCAGTACTCTATCCCATTGAGTACTCGAGTGATGGGTGACAAGTACTATATTCAGTACTCTATCCCATTGAGTACTCGAGTGATGGAGGACAAGTACTATATTCAGTACTCTATCCCATTGAGTACTCGAGTGATGGGGACAAGTACTATATTCAGTACTCTATCCCATTGAGTACTCGAGTGATGGGGTACAAGTACAATATTCAGTACTCTATCCCATTGAGTACTCGAGTAATGGCGGCAAGTACTAGATTCAGTACTCTATCACATTGAGTACTCGAGTGATTGAGGACAAGTACTATATTCAGTACTCTATCCCATTGAGTACTCGAGTGATTGAGGACAAGTACTATATTCAGTACTCTATCCCATTGAGTACTCGAGTGATGAAGGACAAGTACTATATTCAGTACTCTATCCCATTGAGTACTCGAGTGATGGAGGACAAGTACTATATTCAGTACTCTATCCCATTGAGTACTCGAGTGATGGGGACAAGTACTATATTCAGTACTCTATCCCATTGAGTACTCGAGTGATGGGGTACAAGTACAATATTCAGTACTCTATCCCATTGAGTACTCGAGTAATGGCGGCAAGTAGTAGATTCAGTACTCTATCCCATTGAGTACTCGAGTGATAGGGGACAAGTACTATATTCAGTACTCTATCCCATTGAGTACTCGAGTGATAGGGGACAAGTACTATATTCAGTACTCTATCCCATTGAGCACTCGAGTGTGGGACAAGTACTATATTCAGTACTTGATTCCATTAAGTACTTAAGTACTATATTCGGTTTCGGTATTCAAGTACTTAGGTACTTTTCATCAGAGCGAGCAAGTACTATTAAAAGTTGTGATAAGTACCGTGTGCCAGTAAAGAAAACATGCAAGTTTGTGATAAAATCTCATCCAGTGTATAACATTAAACATTAGTTCATTCCTCATCTATTGTATAAGAAGTAGTGACCCTTTATTCCATAGTATTCACTTTATCACACAGGCCCTCCCTGTCAGTATACATGTTGCACCCTAATTCCAGATGCATATAACTTCATTTTTTTAGTTTGAGAAATTTATAGATTGCGATGTCAATGGACTTCTGTGAGTTAGATGTTTGTGGCAAAGTGGTCCTCCTTTTTCATCATAAAGCTGCATATTTGTAAGTTAGTGTATGCCATTTCTTGATGAATCGTAAGATACCAAAAATTTCATTTTGTCAAAAATGAAGCTATATGGTCCTGGAGTTACCGGTAAGGAGATGCTGATGTGTTAATGATGTGTTAATCACCAATTATTTTCCAATAACCAGTTTGAAGATGATGGGCACAATGTAAGTGATAAAAGTGTCTGTGGAGTAAAGGGTTACAATATGTTTAAGTGAGTTTATCCACTGTTCATCAGATTCTTCATTCATTATTTCATATCACATGTGATCAACATTTCATATACTTGTAGATAATTATACATTCTCAATTCTGTGATTTAGTATGACATCAATATTCATAATTC
The DNA here is from genome assembly GCA_947247005.1 of Spisula solida. NCBI lineage: Eukaryota > Metazoa > Mollusca > Bivalvia > Venerida > Mactridae > Spisula > Spisula solida. Next base: position 21,441,470 of record OX365960.1, on the reverse strand, counting down.
ATTTAAGACGATCATGAAGATTGGTTGAAAAAAAAGAAATGTTTTATGCCAAAATGAATTTGTATTATTTCATTTCTGTATTCCACTTCTGTTGTTAAAATTGTGACTGTTGTCTGTGTTTGAAAAACTTTTTTTTTTCAAAATTTTAAAAAACTTTTTTTTCAAAATTTTAAAAAACTTTTTTTCAAAATTTTAAAAATACACATGTGCTCAATATGATGCATGTTAGAAGATTCATAATCGAAGCATTTTTTGATACACAACGTTGACTGATTCCAATCTAAGTACATTTCATCCAGACCGGGACGATTTCGAAATACTGAAACACGTTTTTATTATAAAATTGAATCTAACTTGTTAATTTGCTGCCATTTTGAAAATGGTATCCTGTATTGTTTCAAAACAATTACCGGTTTTGCAAAATTGAGACCAGTTTCGCCTTGCAATCCAATCGTATCTGATTAAACGAGTAATCGTCCCGGTCCTAATTTCATCTATTTGCGTGTCATTTACCTGCTTGTATAGTGCATAGAAGGTTGTTAAAAGGTTTGTTTTCACATTTTATTAGTAAGCTAAGTCCCTATTATCAATGCAATTATGTTTACTATGGTATACAATATACGCTGTATATTATTTTATTGATTTTATGCTTTAAGCAATTATCAATGCATGTGAATACATTTTATTTAAATTACATATTAATATATAGAACAATTCAACGGCATATTTATCAATGCAATATATGTTTGTGTATGACGGTATAAATGTATTATATTTTGTATGATTGTAGTTAATCATGATTATGTAGGAAGAGTTAAGACAATGCATATTCATCGAATACTGTAAAATCATTATTTCTTGAGGAAGTTGAATTTTAGTTTATTTCGTTGTTGCACTCAACCACAAAATATAATTCCCACTACTAGGGGTGACTATTGAGACCAATTTTGACTATTGCAATACTATTGCTATTGCTGAAAGTACTATTGCGATACTATTGTATTGCTGGAAACTATTGCGATACTATTGCAATAGTTATTGCCAAGCTTTGAAAACCAGAGATTAACTTGTAAATGCAAATTTGCACTGTGTAAGATATCATTTTGTTGTACAACATAGAAATCTTTTATTTTTGGAAATGATTTAAAATGAATTTGACAGAAATAGATTAATACAATTAAGGCATTATTGGTCCATTGTGGCTGTTTTGATGCGAAAACGGAAGTTATTTTAAATTAATAATAAACTTTATTTATAAAAAGCAAACTATCGTAACTATCGTTAGTTGAGCTAACTATCGGCGATAGTTATTGGATCGAGACTTTTACTATCGATCCATACTATCGGGACACTCGGAATCGCAATGCATCGATATTTCAATGCATCGGCCCACCCCTACCCACTACTAATCGACCTCTCAAGTACAGGACATTGGTTTACCCCTATGTATTTTGTAATCCATGAATTTATGACCCCTTGTAAATGCATTTTTATCAAAATCCACAAAATTGAATAAACACGAAAGTATGTGATTTTACAGTATAATGGTCAGGATTTTAGGGTTCTGAATAGTGTTCAGGGACCAGGATTACAGCGAATACTTACACTCAGCACTCAACACTCAAATATTGAAATTCACTCTTTTGAGGTTCATTGTGGCATTTGTTTAGAGCAAGACATTGTAATAATGTTAAATTGGTACTAAATATTGTTTTTGGCTTACTTCCTAGTTTAATTTAGTGTATTTGTAAGCTATAATTGCAATTCATCAGTCTGAGTGTGGCACTCAGATTCAATATTGACATTTACACTTCATAAATAGTACAGAAGGGCAAAGAAAATTGATCAAATGTTATTTTCAACACACATTAACTATCTAATACATTTTCCTCATCTAAATTTGCAATCTAGGACAAATAATAGCCCATTATTATTACATTTTCAATATTTGAGTGCTGAGTGTAAGTATTCGTTGTAATCCCGGCCTCTGGTCATGTGAGCGTAAAATTAGGAGTTTTAATTGTTTAGACAGATTTTAGCCGGTCCTTGGTCTACCTCGGATTTCATCTTACAAGGGAGATAATTTAAAATGTCTCGAATGTCTCTCATTCTGGTGCTGCTGAATCCTGAAAATTCTTACATCAACAAATGGCAGCGGTGTCAATTTTCCTGATTTATCCGGAATTCCGGATTTATCATGCCTGAAAGAGCAATGGCTTCTGACGATAATAAAAGTTATTTGAGGAAAACATCTCCAGAAATGGCAAAGTTGTGGTAAATTTAATCTGCTCTGAAGGAATTTCTGTAGTACTAACTGAGTTGATTATGTAAACAATGTCATTGAAGGACTCTTGTTTAGCCAAAATGGTTGGCCGCATACAATTTTCCCGATTTTTAAATTGCCCCTGTTGACACCCCTGAAATGGGCAGATGTTTTTCTTTCCATCTTAATTTCCCCATTTCTGGCCCTGCTACAATAAGACCACTCAAGTTTAATATTAGTCTCAAACTCACTTAACACACTCAACTTAAGTAATTTAGTCAAGTTTATTACTTAAATTGAGATTGGTATTGAACTCGAATTGTTGCTTGAAACCAAGGCCTGGATGCCTTTTTTCATGGAATTCAAGTTACCTAAAAATAGAAATTGTTTTCATTTTTGGTTTGGTTGTTATTTATTTTTAAAAACATAATTTTTTCTCACCATATTGGTAAAAAATTGGGCCCTGTTTTAAAATTGTGGTTGACAACTTAGTGAAACCTTGAAAATGGATTTAAAAATTTTGTTCTTAAGGTCACAAACCACTAAATGAAATTGTTCTTTAGCTCAATGTAAAGTAACAACTGTCAACCCCAGATTATATCAGGTTAAAGTCTATGGCCAGTTCACAGACCTATATCATGGAAAAGCAGGTATATATATATATCACCATTTCCAGGCAAACAGAAGTTTCCATAAGGACTATTTGAGTGTATCCGATTTTGGTTCGTGTATGCATTTAGTGGTACATAACCTTAACTGTTAAATGGTCATTCTGTAGACTGACTGTAGACTGTACACTGAATCTAATGTTTTTAGATCAATTAAATTTATTTTTAATGGAGAATCAAGTCTGAATGATTGAATTTTTAAATGAAACATTTGTGACATTTAAGTCCAACCATCTAGTTATTATATTTGTATATGTACATGTTAATGTTACACTTGTGCAATTGGTAATCCAATCTCATGTATTTATGTCTTAAAATAAAATTATAAATTGTACATTTTGTTTGTTTGTGATTTGCAACATACTTTCAATAGAGTTGGTACAGCACTGGGCTGGTATTCACAAAGCATCTTAAGGGAAAACTTTAAAAAATCTTAAAATCTTAAAATTTCGTTAAGTGTAGCATCTAAAAAGGAAAATCAAGAGTATCATTGTTTTACATGGTTCAAAAGCATTATGTAAAGAGCTTCAATAATCACAAAGAAACCATGGATTATTCTTCACTTCTTGGGAGATATTTCAGTTCCATTTTTCCACTTACTAATAAGTCAAAATATTTAAGTTTTCCCTTAAAGTGCTTTGTGAATAACAGCATTGGATTTGGCATGGTATATCAGTTGTCAAAGATTGATTCTCATGCCGTCCTCTGATACGTGGTTCACCTACTGGAGCTTTCTATACAATGGACACCTGCTCAAAGTATGCAAAATATTCTGGCCGAGTTAGTTATTAAACGGACAGTTTTTCGAGAAAACTGGTTGATGCAACAAAATAAAACAGAAGGCTAAGGTGCCAAGGTCGTGTGTTCAGAACGGACCAGTTCTGACTTGCAAAGGTTGCTTTTCGATGAAACAAACATTAGTACAAAACCAGCTGATGTGGGTTGGTCAATGAGGTGAGGCACAGAAAATGGCCAAGGATAGGTCCAAAAGAAAAGAGATCATTGCAGCCTTATGACCCCCAGGGGACAAAGAGGAACAAATAAGCAAATGCTGCTAGTATATGACATTATGTGGAGTGGTGAGCAGCTTGTCTCTGAGTTACTTCCCCTTATCACTTTGTTATTGTACCACTAAGATTTCGACTAGTCAGCTGCTTGTCAGACAAATTGGTTACTATTAGAAGCAGGGGTGTCAATTTTCCGGATTTATCATTCCTTGTTGAGCAGTGGCTTCTGACCAAAATAAAAGTTATTTGATGAAAATATCTCAAGAAATGGCGAAGTTATGGTAAATTTAATCTGTTCAGAAGGATTTTCTTTGATACAAACTAAGTTAATTATGGAAACAATGGCATTGAAGGCCTCTTGTTTGCCAAAAATGGTCAGCCGCATATGATTTTCCTGATTTTTAATTCGGCTCTGTTGACACCCCTGTAGAAGTAGCACACATAGAGGTACCGTACATAGATAAAGTATGACTACAAGTATAGGAGCACAAAAATCCAAACAAAAGAAGTCTGACAGAACTGAAAAAGTATGCAGCTTCCCATTGGTTTTGGTTAACTTAGATGGTCTCTTAAGTCAAAGGGAGAGAATTCAAGTTCAAATCTGATGCTGAACTATAGAAAACTAAAACAGTTTATAATTTGGATGTTCTCTCTTTGAACTACAAGTTCCAAGGACCATTCATTGATTCACTGACTAGTCTTTATAGCAGATTTAGCTCAGTGGTAACGCACTGGCTGTCAATCCAGAGGTCGTGGTTCAATCCCTGGCATCGGAACTTGACATTTCTGAAATAATTATAATATTTCCCGCATATCTGGCTGTGTGGTCTGCAAAGTATCTGGAAGTGCCAGGAAGCTGTGTATCGGTGCTATACACCGGGTACATTAAGAACCAGGCTGTCTATTGGAAATAAGAGCTAGGCGCACTTCTGCAGCGCCGGACATGCCTGTATCTAATGTTTCTCTCTCCCTTCGGGGGCTTTCTCTGAGTCTATCTCTCTGGTCAGATCACATGGATTTGCTCTGGTAGAGGGATGCACCTGCGCCCTTGTGGCGCAACACAATTATGAAAAGTGCCTTTGAACGTGCGTTCGCATAAAAACAGCGCTATATAAATCTGGTATATATATTTTCTGTTGATATAGCAATCTTTAATTAAACACATACACATTAAATTATACATATAGTGTGGTAGAGTAGTCATTCCGAGTTTGCCCACATGGCACTCAAATAGTTGTACATGTTAACACTCATGCCGAGCATGTCCCCATTGCAGTCAAATAGTCACACATGTTAACAGGCATGTCGAGCATGTCACCATGCCAGTCAAATAGTCACATATGTTAACAGTCATGCCGAGTATGTCCCCCATGCCAGTCAAATAGTCACATATGTTAACAGTCATGTCGAGCATGTCCCCATTGCAGTCAAATAGTCACACATGTTAACAGTCATGCCGAGCATGTCCCCATTGCAGTCAAATAGTCACACATGTTAACACTCATGTCGAGCATGTCCCCATTGCAGTCAAATAGTCACACATGTTAACAGTCATGTCGAGCATGTCCCCATTGCAGTCAAATAGTCACACATGTTAACACTCATGTCGAGCATGTCCCCATTGCAGTCAAATAGTCACACATGTTAACAGTCATGTCGAGTATGTCCCCATTGCAGTCAAATAGTCACACATGTTAACAGTCATGTCGAGTATGTCCCCATGCCAGTCAAATAGTCACACATGTTAACAGTCATGTCGAGTATGCCCCCATGCTAGTCAAATAGCCACACATGTTAACAGTCATGTCGAGTATGTCCCCATGCTAGTCAAATAGTCACACATGTTAACACTAATGTCGAGCATGTCCCCATTGCAGTCAAATAGTCACACATGTTAACACTCATGTCGAGTATGTCCCCATTGCAGTCAAATAGTCACACATGTTAACAGTCATGTCGAGTATGTCCCCATTGCAGTCAATTAGTCACACATGTTAACAGTCATGTCGAGTATGTCCCCATGCCAGTCAAATAGTCACACATGTTAACAGTCATGTCGAGTATGCCCCCATGCTAGTCAAATAGCCACACATGTTAACAGTCATGTCGAGTATGTCCCCATGCTAGTCAAATAGTCACACATATGAAAAGGCAGGACGTGTGTGTCCCAATGACAGTCAAATAAGGCATACATATGAAAAGGCAGGACGTGTGTGTCCCCATGACAGTTAATTTTAAGAAAGTACGTCACGTCACGGATTTATAAATCACATGTGTGAAATATAATGCCATGATCTCGTCAACAAGTTCTTAAATATCAGAAACTCTCTAAGAACAAAGTTTCTAGTGTGTATATCAAACAATTATCTTGACCACCTTTTCCTGGTCACACCAATTCGCTCTTTTAAGATTTCGTATGAAGTATGCACATATGGGCCTCTTTATTTTTTCATTGATTTTCTTTCCACAATATTGGTTTCGAACTCTCCAATGGATGTAGGTTGAAGTGATCAGATGCAACTGTCCTTCAACCGTATCCTCATAGATGCCGAGCATACCCTTAATTTGCCAGTCAGCTTTCTGAAATATGGCATATGGTCATATGATTGCCTCCATCCGTATTTGAACCCGGGTCGTCAGATTAGACGGCAAGCGGCTAACCATTGAGCTACGGAGATGAAAGTCAATAGGATCGACATTTCACGAAAACAAATGCCAAATAACTTTTTCGATGTTCAAAGAAACCACGCGGGTTCCAAATGTCTGCTAAAATACACTATTTTCGTCTAACTGTTCATGTCTGGTTGGTACTTAATATTGAGACTAACAACTATATTTTCAAGGAAATGTTCCTGAATTTACAGTTGTTGTTGATGGACTCAGTTTGCCAGTCCATGTCCGGCTGGTATATACTAGTATAGCAATGTATCAAAACCTTGCATTGTCCTTAATCAAGTTAATGATCATAGTTTATTAAAGTAAAGTTTATCTATATAACATTAAAACCTAAATAGTGCGTTTATATTCGTTCGTCTCAAATAGCTTTTAAAAGTTCGGTAATAAAAACAATATTGTTTTGGTCGGGTGGGTAGGTTAAGTGACGATGGGACGTTGATTGTCATTTGGGCATTTTGTCATTTACGAGTGCTTTTGTTAGTAAGGCCAGAGTTTTTTAATTTTTTGTTACTCGGACATTTTTGAGAAAAAAGTCCACAGGAGGAGGGAAAAAATAAAAATAAAAACTCCCAAAATGTAGTTGATGGTGGATTGTAGTCAATGACAGTTCATTATTGAAAGCAACAATGTTAGTTCTAACAGCAAATTTATCTTATAACAAATACAGTACACATGTATCTGTATCATTGATAAAGTATTTTATAAAAACTACAGAAATTTAATTACATGTATATTTTATTTAAAAAAAAATTCAGTTACATATTTTTTCAATGATACATATGGCACAGCGGTAACTGAGAGCACTATACCTACATATCATTAGTAAAATATTGGAATACATAATAAAACAAGGTGTATAGTAACATTACCATCAAAATATTTAATATAAAAAATATGTACAATTTTAGATTTCCAATTTTTATTTTGAAAATGCCAAAAAATAGGACAGGAGGGTCCGAGTAACGAAAAATCAAAGAACTCTGGCCTAACCCTGATTGTGTTATGTAACGTGTCACAAAAAAAACGAAAAAATAAAATGTTTAAACGTTAGTTTTTAGTTATGTTCTATCTTAAAGCATGGCGTAAAAATATCGTCATGATACTCTCAAATGCCAGGGAATCGTTTCCCTGCAAAAAGAATTTCTGACGGGGGAGGCATGTCCCAGACCCCCCTAGCATTGGGAGTACAATCAAATATGCTCCAGTTACGCCCCTGTTTGTGCTTCTATCTAAATAACACGTGAAGCTGCCATGTCTGATATATTTACCGGAGACCAATGGAAATGGCCGAGCTTTCACGATTGGGTTCGCGGAAATAAAGGGTAAAAGAAGGAAGTGGAACAAGTAAGAGATACGGACTGTTGCAATAAAGAATCAAAGCGCCGAAAGCATTAAAGTTTTTCGAATGAATGCATGATGTAGCTTTATTTTTCTACTGATTTATTTGTACATTTATTGCTAGCGTATATTCTTTAATAATACATGCTTGAATGCCTCGATATAAACTCCTATCCATATATACAGGGTGTTTCATAATATCTGACCCCATTACAACCGAATGCCATGAGCAAATGCTTTTTATATACCAATGGAAAGCTAACATTTGGGATTTTTATTCAATATATACCATGACCATGTTACTATCGATGCAACCAGGGAATTTAGAATCTTGTAAAACGTCATTTTTTCAATAAATGTCAAATTGACGTCCAAATTGAATTTGTTACAGAGTTCAATTATTTAGCTTGTAAAGTATTGCACAATGTAACCAGTTCAATAGTGTTATTAAACAAAATAGGTCATCTATATGACTAGATATTATTCTTTTCTTATTAAGATCTAACAAAGAAAGAGTGTTTTGTTATTCGCCTCTCTCATTAACTTCTTAAATGTTTCTCTATTAACAAAATCGTCAATAAATTATGTAACATCATATTACATATGTGACTCTCCACAAATAACCACACTTGGTTATAATATTAATAACTATATTTATGTTTATTGGTAACTAACCCAATGTTGTCTTTGTGTATTTGTATTTTCAGGTGTGTAAAACCATAATTATGAGCCTTGATAATGTCGCTACATTTTGTAAACCTCATTGTTTTCATGTAATCATGAAATGAGAGAATTAAAGGTAGATTCTATTTGACTATTTGAAAAAATGTTATTGCATAACGATACAGGATTTTACTTCAATAGTTAGTTTTGCTTTACAAAGTTTATAAGATACATAAAACGAACGTTTACATGTATTTGTCTAGAGGGCGTTAAGTGTGGCCAATCTAACTAAGTACACGCTTTTGACATGTTTGAGGGGAATGATTTTAATCAGTGATCAAATATCGGGGATTCCAGATTTATATACAAATCATTTAGTGCATTTTACTTGTACAAGTCTGCAATAACGTATTCATGCGGAAAAAAATATGTACACAGTTACAACGTAGTCTTGGGCGAAATTTATGATACAATCATGTATACTATTTATATTATAATACAGACAAGTCATCAACGAATGTACAAGGTTAAATATTAGTCATCGACAGATTTTAAAGTTACAGTTTGGTCTCGTTCCAGCACATAAATTAATGTCCCCTTATGTCGGATCAGAAGAACCTTGCGGGTGCCTAGGGATAATAATAATAATATCTTTATTTAGAGAAAGTAACATGTACAGACATATGCAATAGACGAATTCACATACATCTTAATTTAAACAAGGCCTTCTATAAAACAAACAACAACAAAACATGTTATTTTGACAATCACTCAAAGGTCACACATACTATTAGTAAACAATTTAAATATTCAATTTCGTTATTTCCAACATAGATAATTGAAGTCAAACATATATGGTATTAATATTTTTGTTTGCGTAATAAGAAATGTTTTACTGCGAAGAATACAACATGTTTAGTCAAAAATGTCCTTTTTGCCATCTTCACGATGACGAATTACAATGTTTACCTCGATATTTTTGTTACTGGCCTGATATAGGAAAATTTATTTCTCTTATGCAATCTACGAATACACATAACATGAAAAAACTCGAATGACCGAAGACTCGTACGAGTACCGTACGGATTTTATTAACCCGTACGAGAATCGTACGGATATCGTTCCAATGCATCTCTATATATCGTTCATGGTCCGTACGAGATGTGACCAGACGCTAAGAACATACAAAAACCGTTAGGATTTCAAAGATTGTGAACTCGTACGAGTTGATAAATTCGTACGGATATCGTACGAGCTTTGTGACCCTAGCATAAACATGACACATTTTCAGTATATTTGTCAACATATTACGAGGGAAATTGTGACAAATATGCTTAATGTTAGAAAAACAGTGTTATGTTATTAGAAATATAGTAAAAATTTGTATGGTCATGCATTCTTATTTTTTTACAAAACTCAGGGCCAAATTAAGCCATAAATGAACCTTGTCCTTTGTAATACTCGAAAAGTCACGTGTTACGTATTCCTTTATTAGGATATGCAATAAAAGTTTCACGCGGACGTTAAAAACTTGTAAGTGGTAAAAATTTCACCATCAGCTTCTTTAAGGGATGAACTCTAGATGAATTAGTTTCCGTTCATTAAATACTGTATTTATAGTATGTGACATTTTTAACAATTGCATACTTCATACAAAAACCCTCATTACGTTACCACCGCTACTTGTAAATCTATGCGAAAAAAATCATTTCCAGTTTCGACCATCCGTTTCCTAATTCCGAAGAAATTCATAAATAAATTTGCCGAATTTGTCCCAGTGGGCCAGGGAAATCAAAGCACTGGAATGACTTCCGGATTACACTGTTTGTACTTCATGTTGCCATAGACATATCAGAAATTTTTGGCCATTTTCAACTTGTGGCTTATCAGTCAAATTTGACTATTGACAAAAATACTATCAATTTTATCTCTATCGATCAACAACCTCTGTCAAACAACCAAACATTTTGTTCGCAATGAGTGTAGCTCTAGATAGGAGTTACACGTACTTGTTTTTAATGAAGGCCTTGTTATATCTACATGTATGGATTTCTTTTGTCATACAAAAATGAAGTATTTCATAGCATGTTACCTTCAAACAAAACTGATTTTATAACAATTGTTATTATTATTTGCTTTTTGATAAAACAAAAAGCATTGTTATTAAACAGCTATTGACTGAAGAGTTTAAATGATAACATTTAAATCCATATAATATTTATGGTTAAATATAAATGTATCTGACGAGTGACGTGACTTTACAAAATTTATAGAACGACTACTGTCAATATTATTTATAGACAACACATGCATACACGCACATAGATACGCGTAAACTAGAAATAGGTATGATTTATAAAATTTAATGATATGCGTACCAATGCCATATTAAGGTATTGCCACCTAATGCTCTATTTTTAAAAAGAAACTTAAAACCTTTATACAGTTTTACATTTGTGAACTTGTGGACTTGAATCCAAATGTTAAACTTTGAACGTTTTACCATTCATTACAAAAGTTATTTGCGGTTTATTTTGCATACCCCCTTACTTTTAAGGACAACCCAAGAATGTACATACAGTCGGGACTCGTTACAACGACACCCGATATACCGATAATTTCGTTATAACGACACCAATTTCATATCCATTTGTAATTGCAATTATTTTACACTTCTTATAACGTAATTAAAATCAGTTTATTCATATTCGGGGTGTTAAAAAGGTTTTTACTTTAAATAGGTTATTTTTCTGACCTCAATATAGGGATATTGCATTTTAAATCGATGTTTCCTCTATATCTTTTTTATTTGTGAATATATTTAAATGACAGTGGATGCAAATGAAAGCTATAGGTTTGTAGAATATGACACCACCAAAAATAATGAAGATCTATGAAATATTGATCTTTTTATCAAGGTTTAAAAATTAAGATTTTATTGGGATCATTGCTTTATAAAACCCGACAACACAAATATCTTTTTGCCTGTAAATATTTTTTAATGACAGTGGTTTTAACCTTCAGATATATTTCTGTAGAAAGGAAAACACCAATAGTTTTGAAAATCGGTGGAACAGAAACATTTTTATGACTGTTTAAACTCGATAACTTCTATAACAACACAATAAAGGGAATTTCGGTGACTCATATAAAACAGCAAATAGGAAATACCCATTACACGTAGTCAACTGCATATAGTAGTAATACTAGTTTTATCAGTGCAAAGGTTTAATCGATCATGGGAAATAACCGCGGTAATATCGGGTATTAATACTGCTGAGTTTCGAGAAACGTTCGGTTATTATTCATTCTAATTCTCATATGAGAGGAATTGAAATCTTGAAAAACACTAAGGGAATAAACTACTGGGATTTGGAGCTATTTCCTTTGTTTTGTGTATATATATATAACCAACGTGCAATATTTAAATAATATTCACTATTTATCTCACGTTTGAAAAGGTTGGACTAGAGTAGATATCTGGAACTATTAAGTTTGGTAACGCCGGGATATTATTTGTATAAACTTACATTTGTATTTATTCAAAACGTTTGTTTAAAAGTTTTTTGGATAAAGGCATACAAAATGGCAGACGACAGTGAAAAGTGTCAGTCATTTTTCGAAACCGACGGCTGTCCTACGTCACACAACATGAAGACGCCAAACTTCGGAGAAATGGACGTCTGTACTGAAGATGTATTCGATTCGGGACTGGCTAGTATGAGCGGGGGTTTAGAGTATACTTCCGGTTTTACACGAGTGCGCTTTGACGACATCAACAACGCGTCCGGTGTGATTACTAAACAGCGTGATGAGAGGGTTTCAAACTCTCGGAATATTTCAGAAGATTTTGGTAAACTTTGCGTTGACGATGACGTTGACGATGAAGGGGTTGAATGCGAGTCAGTAGGAGCAATGCCGAGTGTTAGTCTTATTTCTGAGACGCATGAAAATGAACACATTGAGCGTCTTGAAGATAGTTTTGATCATTTAGAAGTTGATTTGAGTCAAACAGACGATGATGGTGACAGTATTCTCCATGTTGCGATTATAAGTGAAATGAAACCAGTAGCATTAACTTTAATCGAGGTCTGTACCCAGTCATGTTGGCTCAATATTCAAAATTATCTTTTACAAACGGCTTTACATATTGCCGTTCTTACAGGCCAGACTGACATTGTTGAAGCTCTGGTAAAAATGGGAGCAGACGTTACACTTCGAGATCACCAAGGAAACACTGCATTAAATATAGCTTGTAGACTAGGTGATCTGTCGTCTGTAAAAGCGATTGTCAAACAATTGAACCTCGACATTAACAAGCGCTCTCAATGTTTTAATATGAAGAACTGCGATGGAGTGACATGTGTTCATATTGCGGCTATGAACAGAAACTCTGAAAACCGTGTGTTAAAATATCTTCTTGACAACGGTGCGGATATCAACGTTGCTGATGCAAAAAGTGGGAGAACAGTGTTACACAGTGCTGTGGAAACAAACGATATACAATTAGTCATATTTCTTCTCTCGTTTTCTAAACTGAAAGTTGACAGTGAAACCTACAGTGGTGAAACACCATTGGTTGTGGCTTACTGGCGAAACCACAAAGAAATCATCAAATTATTAAAGAATCGAGGCGCTTATTTCAGTTACGACAAAGTAGAACAAATATTTAACGATAAATCGTGAGTCTTCAACAAATGTATACATGTGCGAGATCAAACACTTGATTTGTGGACTCAGGATGTGACAAACGGATTCCCAGAAGAGGAATGGACTGAGTAGTTGGCACTGATACGATACTCGAGCAGCCAATGCATACATGGGCCAGGTTCCCAATTTCTTTTCATATGTGCGTAGTTAGGTGGCGGCAAAAAGCACTGATATGAATGGTGACGTGGCACTTTGAACATTTATTTTGTGAGAACCGGTGACATAAAAGGAGTCTCCTAGTCTGTTGAGGAGGAATTTCAACTATTTTTTTACACAGCTGAAGTTTTGACGATCAATATATAATATTATGTACATGATCATTGTTTATAAAAATTGAACCGTAAAGTGATAAACTATGTACATTGTATCTCAGAATAATGTTCAATTTAGGGACAATTATTTCATAAATAACACAGTTCGATGTGGATAAAGGAATTAATTTGTAATTTTACTATTCACATTCGTGAAGACTGAGTGTAACATTGAACTGTGTTATTTATGTACATTTTATTTTAATAATTTATATACATGTTTAATTATGTTTAACTGAAAAGAAATACATTTGTAATAATGTTCTTTATGTTGTTTATGCTATTTATGTTCTTTATGTTCTTTTAGTTGTGCCGAATTTTACATTTATATTAAATTTTGTACTTACCTGCACTACGCTTGTACATCAAATGTGTGTATGTGTATTGTCATTATTGTGTCGAATAAAATTATAAATCAATGTAAATTGTGTTCTGTTATATTTTCTATGTTATATTTTTATATGTTCTATATATTTTGAATGACAAAAATCACGGCTGGAAACAGTAAACAACATAAAGAATGGTATAAGTCTGGCGATACATACAATACAATACTACAAAATGTACATGTATTGTGTTTGAGTTGTTTAATGTCACATGGCTGAATCAGTAAGAACAGCACATCGTTCTTGTGTTCTTGTTGTTATTGCTTCCATTGGTGCGTGTGGGTCGTAGGTTCGAAGCCCCGATGTGAGGCGAGTGAAAGGATAAAAACATGACGCAACATTCATGGCATAGAATGGGACAGGGAACTGACTGCTATACTGAAACGGTTCAAATCTGGCAGTAGAGCAACTCTAGCTGACCACCTGTTCCATTGTACAACAGCAAGGGGCATGCGTACTTGTAATAGTCAGTCCGGGTATTTATTTGTCGAAAATAAAGATCATGTGAGTATCTCGGAAAAGATACAGCCTAGCATCGGATCTCCGGTCTTCCAGAGAACGCCAGCCGAGGGAAGAAAATAGTGCTGATACACTTGCTTGTGTAGGTACCTGTAGTCCATCTGGCTGCGCGTTTCTGGACCATCTCAATTTTGTGTATGCTTTTTTTTGTGTGTGGGGACTCCAAACTGGTGATATTACGTCTCAGGAATCCAAGCGTTTTGTTTGCGCCTGCACATACTCGCTGGGTATGGTTATTCCAAGTGAGACTGCTGTCTATGTCAACACCTGGAGCTGCTCACTGTTTCCAGTACTTGACCGTGCAGGACATACTGAATGGGCAATGTAGTTTTTGTACGTGTTACATGTATTACGGTGCACTTACTAGGATTCAACTCCATGTCCCACTCAACCTCCCATTTTTGAAGCATATCAAGGTTGTCCTGGAGGATGTTAGAGCCCTGCACGGCAGCAACTGCCATGTACAAGGCTGTATCATCAGGAAACAGCCTCACCTTAGATCTGGTCTGCTCATGAAGGTCATTTATGTAGCATAAAACTAGTATCGGCCCAAGGACAGACCCTTGGGGTACTCCGGATGTAACCAATCCTATGTCAGACATTTCATTTTCTAGGACAACTGTCTGGACTCGGTTTGCTAGAAATGCCTTGACCCAGGCAAGTGTGCTACCCCTTATTCCATACTGATGAAGCTTGTCTAGCAACTTTGGATGGCTAACCTTGTCAAAGGCCTTACTGAAGACCAACAGTACTAGGTCTGTTTGGAGGCCGTTGGTGCAATTCCTAGCCAGATCTTCAACAAGCATCACAAGCTGTGTCTCAACAGAAACATCAGCATGGATGGCAATAACTTGTAGTCTTTTCTACGGGCTTGTTCCCAAAGAACATCGGATCGGAGTACGCCATTAACGCTTCCCGACGCAATTTCTTCACGATTTCGCCCCTTTACTCGTATGCTGGCTGGTGGATCTAACGAAGGGTCCCTGAAAATAAAGCAAATATATCATTATCAACAGGTCACATGAAAACTATGCTGTTATAGAATCAAATGAAAAAGCTGTTGTCCGCCTGAAAAAAAAGAGTTAACAAGGGCGTGAATAGGAAGAATAAGTTGTGTTGTACGAAAGAGATTTGGATGGGTTATTGAGAAAACATGACTTGGCTAGGAAAATATAATATATTATGCATTAATGTATTAAGCATATGTTAAAACCTAGTGAGGGGGGTATGTTCCTCTTTGATATTTTGTTACAGGTATGCAACATATTAAAATAATAAAGTTTAAACAGTTTTTGACGGGTGGAATTTTTGCAATTTGTCGAAACGTCTTGAATTTTTTAAAATCTCAAAAATGCCAGACTCGATGTTTTGTTCACTTTGTTAGCACGCGATGAGATTAATTGTATGTATTATTACCTGACCGGATTCGGAATTACATAATGCGTCGAATGGTACCCACTTCTTACCTGACGTGTAATAATGAAGCCCTGTATTGGCTATTTCTTTACTCCGTTGCATTCTGCGGAACGACGTCAAAACGCGTTTTCCATGGTAACTACATTACGTCATAGTGACGTCTTAGGAACGCGCACGGAGATATAAGACGCGACATTGAATTGGGAATAAATCAAAGGATACTATGCTACCAAATTTGTATATGGGCAGGCGCGTAGCTACCTATACGCGAGTACGCGGCTGAATCCACATGATTCTGGTCAGGAAATTTCAAACATAATTCACCTTAAACGCTTTCCTTCTTTGTCGTTATTTACGCAAGACTGTTTGTGTTTCTTTTGCTTCTTTTGTAAGCTGTACTTGTGTCTGACACTACCAACCTACCATACTGAAGTTGTTGCAGTAGTCTTTGACGCTAGCAAATTAGTCCAAGTACAGCCGCGTATAGGATTTCGATTGGTTTAATCAAGAGAGAATCTCTAGTTATGAAGTTCATTGAGAGCCATTAAGACATGTGACCAGGCAAAGGTGCCAGCAACTAGTTTTTTTACAAGCAATGTTCACTGCAAAGTCCATACATATCCAACTATTTGTCCCATTTGTATTCGCACATGTGACAATTTTTTTACCATTGGAAGGCATGGGGACTCCACGTAAAATTGTCCATATGATAATAACTATTTGAGATATTTCTTATGTGCAAACATATTTTGTAGTTTGATATGTCTACAATATAATGCACTAAATTTCATAGTTGTATCTTTATGGGATCAATCCCCTTTTTAAAGGTTTTTAACATGACTATCACTCACATTGAACAAAGAAGGAAATGAACGGATTTGATATCAAACTTGGTTACTTTCTTGTCCGTAGTTCTTTTGTTTCTCGGGGAATATATTTTGTGCAAACTTGATTAATAGTTTAATTTCTTCCCGCCAGATTGGTGTTTTGATATAAGAAATGTGATAATTAGATCTGCCCCCTTTTTACGGTTTTTTAAAACAGGTATCTTTTTTTTTTTTTAGTATAAAAGTAATACACATATTTAATTGGCAGTGGCTAGCCGTCCGGCACCGGACGACTAGACAGCGAAATTAGTCGTCCGTCATCGGACGACTAGCAAACGATACATGCATTGGCTAGGTAACTGTCACTCTATTTCTATGCATTAGGCATCCATAATTTCAGTTATTTTCTTGTGATAAGTATCACATATGTTTCTACCTTGTAATAAACTACGAATTAAGCAAGACAAGTTAGTGCATTTATCTGCATCCATTTTGTGACCGGCCGTGTATCTCCGTATAATGTCCGCCATATTGGAAAACAAACAAAGTACGCACGTTAATTTGCCGAAGTAACACAAACAAGGATATATGGCAATTAATTACTTTTCATTCGCAGTTTTAATAGCACATATATACAAAACAATACAATTGTATTTTTTGTAAATTTTAAATACAATATACAATCAGGGAGTTTAGAATAGGACCTACCATGATACGATTCATAAACGGTAACATTGTTTTCACGCTATTATAACCAGTGACATTCCAAACTGTCAATTACCTAACACAGCTATTTCATTTTTTCAGCATGAAGTGAAGTCATATACTATCCCCATCCTCATAATACAGTAATTGAAACTTTCTATGTTCCATTACTACTTCTATTTCTAATGCCGGACGACTAATTTCGCTGTCTAGTCGTCCGGCGCCGGACGGCTAGCCACTGCCTATTTAATTTGCACATTGTTAATTGTTTTATGACGCGCCCCGCTGCGATTGTCACAGCATGTGGGTTAATAAAAGTGGTACATTCGCGTGACGGGTTATAACCGCTATATTTCTATAACGGCTATATTTCCTGTATACATACTTTATTATGATTTTAGAGATTTGAAACTTTGACTTTATTGCCGATTTGGAAAGTAATACATGCATTAAAATAATTAAAGTGAAATGTCATAAGCTCACGCATAATTTAAAATTATAATAATCGAACAGGTGAGACATAAAAATGAAGAATCATGTTATTCCTATGACACTTGTTAAATAAACTGGTTAATTGACACGTTGTACCACCTAATTGAATATATACGAATTGTAAAATGAAAATTAAACGTCAAAAACGGTGAGAAAAAATCCGTATACTTTTAGAGGCATGAATTCAGATGTTGAAATGTATGTTTTACACTAAGGCAGATTAAATACATGTGCATTATAGCTTTATGGTTCATTTACAGTATACATGTACTTGCTTATATATTGCTAATAATATGCGTATCTTTTAATGATAATCACTTAACTATTATAGCCCGGCTAGAGGAATAAAGCGCGTCTGCTCTGACCAGACAGATTACGAAGCCAGTTGGGATTCGAACATTCTATATATTAATTAATCATATATATTAGGTTTTTTTTCTCCTGAAAATTTATGTTTTCCATCATTGTTATTTGTTATAAGCATTGTTTTATGCTTCATGCAAAGTAAATTTTCATATTCGTATAATAAGTATCATAAATATTTTTTTATCATACACGTATGGTCGCATCGCTGATACCTATAACCACAATGTAAAAATAAAACAGTAAGTATCATTCAAGATGCGTTTATATACAGTTTCTATCTGCCTTCTTTTTTCATTTGTAGATACAGCCTTTTTGCTATAATAAGACAATACATGTATTCGTAAACAAACCCCTGTAACTTTTATTGCGGGTGTCACCGGAAATTCCACGGGCATATAACGCATCATAAATCAAGCCACAGTCTACAGTCTATATATTATAACAAGTCTGATAAAAGCACAAATTCATATTCAGATATAAATTGCCGATGTGATTAAATCCATTTTAAGTATTTTACTCATTATTTTAAAAAATCAGGATGATGAATTGACTAGCATAATTTAACAGTCAATATATTATCACAATATATTTCATAATCGGGGAGTATCACGAAGTAGCTCGAGATGTAATAGAAACACAAATTTGAAATACCGATATCGCACGACTTGCTTGCGGAAATTGATATTCATGTATTCAAAGCAAGAACCTTGTAATATAGTCTTGCATAAAGGTCAGGTTCAGGTCAAAATAGCCAAACTACATTTTGTGATAACTTGAAAATGAATATATGACTTTGTTGGTTATATGATTGATGTTATGATTTGATTAAAACAATGAAAACTGATTAAGTATTTGTTTAACATTTCAACTCTTCATAACTTTGAAAGCACTTGTCCAACATAAGTGACTTGTATCAATGGATTATATGCGGGTACGTCTGCGAAGAAGTACACGCTAGAAACAAACTTGCTCAACTCAGTGCAGCAAATCGGTAATCGGCAAAAGTCTTTCAAGAAGAGAAAGGAAAATACGCTGTTGCGAGAGAAGAAATGATTAACCGATCCCGCCTGCAATGTCTATGTGATGAACAAGTCGTGCGGACTCACTCTACACTACAGCTACCCCACTATACATAGCCTACCATTGAAGTGCCATCTAGAGCGAGAAGGCGATTCCATCTATAGTTGAAACATCCTGAGGTTCACCATTATCGTCTCTTTGCATAGTTGCTGTTGGGTTTGTAACCACTAAATAAACTGTCACAGAAGCAAAACATCGACTTAGTTGAAGCAGTTACGGAGCGCTAGGTTGCCTGCATGTGAGGGTAGCAGGCGCCGCCGTGATGGGTACGGCAAAGCTGTGGCCATGGCCGAATTCCAGTATATGGAGCCTTCAAAGCAAAAGCAGATCGCCACGAACGACACTGTGACAACGTTCCCATGCGCCCATCGCCTCTCGGAACTGTCACTGTACTAACAGTTTCTATGATTTGCTAATCACCATGCGGGTCTCTAGAGCCTGAGCTGAGAGGTAGTTTTAGTATTATAAGAAGTGTAAAATATATGCGATCTATCATAACCACTGAACTTCGGTCTGGACTGCCATTTTCGCTTACTAGTAGCTTCAGATATATGGACATTGGTTGACAGTTTTATCATACAGAAAGAACTTTGCAGTTCTGAAAAGGGACGGGCAAATAGACTTCTATGAGCATACTAGTATCGGAAGCTTGTGTCAACATAATCATTGAAAATGGGACTCGTAGATGTACCTTTGTTTGATTTATGTTTTTAGCTTTATTTTGAACAAAGAAGTACTCGGCCAATTTGACCAGTTATCAACAAATTAATGATCATAAAAATTACATTGTTAGAACTAAATAAAGCACCTCGAGAACGCTCCAAATGCACCAGATTACACCATAGTTTTCAAAATTTTCCGGGGGACCATGCCCCCCTAGCATATTAGTGAATCCACATTATTATGGGCTAGCTACGCGCCTAATGGGTAAGAAACTGTTTTTGTAGTGTGGTTCCACCTTAATGCATCGCAAGATGGTTTGTTCACAGAATCACTAGAAACGACAAGTAACTGCATACGTTGACATGTTTTTGTGTTGGCTCCCCAACAAAGCATATCGCTTTCACTTTTCGAAATTCGCGGTAGCACTTTATGTGTATCTCTCTAAGGAGACGATCGAGTTATACACTTGAAAATAAACTGGACTAATGTTACCAAAGTCGATGGATTTTCATTTGATGCCGATCGTCTCACCAGACATATAGCATTTGGTCACGTGGTATGGCCACAGTGAAAAAAAGATATTGTAATGTATATTCATCAAATGTGGTTCACGATAGAATATAATTTTCAATGGTACATGTGTCAGAGTTATGGTGAGAGTACAACGACCTTTTTATAAGATACAAGATACAATCATTGAAAAACTTTGGCATTTTAACTGATGAGCAAACAGTTGTATAGTTTGGCCACTTTTGTATACAATTCATATACAAATGTAAAACGAAATAAAGTAAGGAATTTAGGTCTAAGTGAATTTTTTGTTAGATCCTTAATGGCTGATGGCTCCCATTTTGATTTTTCTTATTTAGTTTATGCTAATCCAAAGATCTATAAATATAAGTTTAAAGATATTTGGCTATTCAGTTTTTACGACATTGACTTCTTTTAGTGTGTATTAACTAATTATGAATGAAGCCTTTTCTACATCCTCAATTTATATGTCTCTTTTTGTTGCAACTGTTGTTGTTTCCATCTGTACATTTTATATTTCTTATTATTCATTTAATTTTATTTGTTTTGATAAAATATTCTTATTATTATATAAAATTATTAAAAAGTGAAAAAAATAATGAGGGCAGTTGTGACCATATGCACATTAAATCATCTATAAAACTGACATAAATCTATAGGAAATGCACACAGTTAATTTTGATTAAACTTCGTGATTTAACTAATTTATTAAAAAAGTTACTTAAGGGATAAGTTGAAGCCCCTGTTAACCCGAGTCTGGGAATGCAGACGGTACGCGTACGTGTTAGATTTTGTTAACGGTTTTTAGCCAATACTTCCTTCAGCCAATCAGATTGTTTGTTACATATTACCTCGGTCGTTGACACACACACGATCGCCGGCGAGGACATTTCCACGAATTTCCTCCAAATATCGCAGTTAATAGATACAATCTACCTATATAACTTACAGAGCGGTAAGTTTATTTATTTTGCAAAAGTTTGTCTGGTTGACATTGAAAAATGCGTCGTGGTTTTTACAAAAATGACCGACAAAGTTTGCTGATGTGGCAGCCGGTTCCAAGGGAGGCAACTCGGCTTTAAAGTTTAGTACGTGGCTACCAAGATCAACAAATTACACATTTCCCCGGTTTTTACCAACTGCTTTACATACTGCATGCTAAAATAGTTATACATTATTTAATCAAACCCTTCAGAACATGTTATGATTACTTTTCAGTAATGCACCAGTCAATTTTGAAACCACTGCCCCCTCAAGTCTCAACCCGGGGAAGGGCGGGGATAGCGGGGAACTGTCCCATGTTTTTATCTCTAATGTCCTCCACTGCTGTGTGAGTGCGGGCTTTCGTTTCGCGCCAAATTAGCAGCACAATATAGAAGAAAGTTGAAACCCTGGCAGTGTTTGTTTTGACTTTTGGGGGAAAGGGTCCGGGTCCATAGGAGGGGGAAAATTAACGCGTGAAAAAACTGAAAGGGGAATTTACACCTATTGTTAAATTCTCCTTAAATGTCTTGTACATTTGTATGATAGTTTATTGTAGGTATTTTAAGCATGGGAGGTCAAAACAACAGCTCACGATGTTCTAAGATCGTGCACAACGAAGTAGACATCCCACCTGACAAGTACCTCCAGACAGCCAGATCCATGCCTAGAGCCCCTCACACCAACAGATTTCTCCAACATCACGCATCTACAGATACTTACAAATTCAGTTTCTTCCCACGGACCATCCCTGTGTGGAACAACTTACCAGCCCCTGTGGCTGAGGCTCCTTCTTTGACATCTTTCAAGAAGGAGCTCGATAAACTCTCATTCTAAGGGGATTACTTCGCTCAGATATGAAGTACAACCATGTGATAGGTGTTGAGCTATGTCAGCCGGGACTCAGTCCCTGTCACCGCCACGGAAGCTGGACAGGTCAAGTGCCTTGATGGTCGAAAAATATCTGAGCATATCTTTTCTTATATTTCTATCCTTTTCTATCATGCATATCTCCATCGTCTTGAACGAATCTATTATTCCATACCTTTTTCTATCACTCTCTTTCCTTTTCTATCTAAGCGCACCGTTAAATAATTGTCAAGTCTGACAGCTTAACGTGTTATGTAGATGTAGATGTAGAAAACATACTATTTCAATCCATACTCAGTTACTGCATTAATTTATCAACACAATTTGCTTCATTTATGTGGAAAAAAATTGAGTAAGACTCCAAGGGGAAAATTTTGAAATATTTGGGGAAAAATATATACTCTGCAGAGAGGGGAAAGGGGCCTTATATCTCCATATATTTTAGCCAAAAATAACTCTGCCTGCAGTCACTTTAATTTCAACTTCAGACTTCATTCAATTCCCATGCATTGCCATACAATGCACGCCTTGATTATGTTTGTGAGCGAGTCTAATCTAGCTAAATTCCCCATAAAGCTATTATTGCCCATATCTAGACTTAAATCTATGAGTAGAAATGAATATTGTAATCTTTCAACAAATATGATTGCTCTCAGAGAGTTGTCAAAGATAAAAACTGGTTTGCAGAAACTTTCTAAAAACATCGAAATGGTTCAACGGCATGCTGCTAGATTTGCTACAAACAGATACAGGAACACAAGCAGTGTAACTGACATGACTGACCACCTGAACTGCGAGAGCCTGGAATCAAGACGTCAGAAGCAACAACTTACGATGTTCTACAAGATCGTTCACAATGAAGTAGACATCCCTCCAGACAAGCACCTCCAGAAAGCCAGGCCTATGCCTAGAGCCCCTCACAACACCAGATTCCTTCAACATCATGCATCTACAGATACCTATAAATACAGTTTCTTCCCACGGACCATCCCTGTGTGGAACAATTTACCAGCCCTTGTGGCTGAGGCTCCTTCCTTGGCATCTTTCAAGAAGGAGCTTGAGAAACTCATTCTAAGGGGACCATTTTGTTCAGATATGAAGTACAGCCATGTGATGGGTGTTGAGCTATGTCAGCCGGGACTCTGTCCCTGTCACCGCCACGGAAGCCGGACAGGTCAAGTGCCTTGATGGTCGAAAAGTATCTGAGCTAATCTTTTCTTATTTTTCTTTTCTATTCTATCATGCATATCTCCATTGTCTTGAATGAGTCTATACTTCCATACTTTTTTCTATCGCTCTCTTTCTTTTTCTATCTAGCGCACCGTTAAATTATTGTCAAGTCTGACAGATTGACGTATTATGTAGATGTGGTCAGAGTGCTAACATTGCTGATGACATATTGAATGTCCATGATGTTGTCAATTTTAAATTTAAACTTGATGAAGTCTTTTTTTTACTACAAAAGCGCTATTATCTCTAATCTAACATTTACAAATATAAAATTGATAAAGGCTTAATTGTGTCAAACCAGCTTTGAGAACACTAGGAAAGCCAGACATGGAATGGAAAGCATTTGAACCGACTATTATTAGGTTGTTTTTGCAACAAGGGAAAAAACTGAACATTTTGCACTTTCAAAAAATTTTAATGATTCAAATTGAAATTTGAAAGCAAGGTAGTCCTACTTAAATTAATGTGGATATACTAGGGTTGATCCAGAATTACATGGACTTTTGCTCTAGTTCAAAAACCATTATACTTACATTTATAAATCTGTGGACAATCTAATATTGATACTTACTGCACAAGTATACCAAATTTCATGTGGATTTGATATTAAATAACGTAAATACAGCGTCTGTAAGAGGGTATGGTTATGAATGGCTGGACAGCTCAGAAATGACGTGCGACGTCGCCTTCACGCCTGTTTCGTGTCATGATGCTTTTAAACACTGTTAATCAACTGTTCTTTATTTTTCCTAACCCATTATGCTCTTATTTTATGCATATTTAATCGTCCTGTCAATATTTACCTAACTGTACTGATACCAGCCTCGCAAGATAATATTTTTCCACTCATGTCTCGAATGGTTGATTCTGACCAACGTAAGCACCGATTCAGTCAACGTCGGGTTTTTACCTCTACCCGCATGGCCTGTCACGTCATCCAGACCTTCTTTAAAATCTTTATGCCATTTAAAAACAAGGGCTTGTGATACAATATGTCTAATACTGGATTTCTCCAATATTTCTTTCGTCTGTGTTGCGGTTTTTCCTAGCTGTTTACAAAGAATTACTTGGTTATGCGAGTGTAAATGAAATTTGTGACGTCATTATTGACGTTAATTATTATATGACAACAGTTACATATATATTCCTAATATGACGAATACACCGAATTTTACTTTGAAATTTCACTCAGTTGTCGATACAATATTAGACAGCATGATGTTATATTTCTGAGGTTCTAAATGATGAAAAACAGTAACAATCAGCAATAACGTAACACATTTTACTGAAAAAATCTGTGTTGATCCGCGAAAGCATTTATGTGTTGCCATGGTAGCTTATAACTGTTGATGCAAATAATTGTTTTCAGACATGTGTTCCGTTTTATTTCAATAATAGATAAATGTCGCTTGTGTGTAACTTTCATACTGATCTGACCTAAAATAAACTTTCTAGAGCAAAAGTTGCTGGATCACCCCTCGTATACCCATCATGCTGTCCGACTATTTACACCAAGACACCCTAAACTACTCCATCATGGCCTTGCATAAAACTATTTCAAATAACTAGTTATTGTTTTGTAATTTTAGATCAAAATGAAGACCGCTTCTGGATATGGACCCCAGTGGTTCCTGAAGATGAGCTCAGACAAGCAGGACACTCTTCTTAAGATGATGATCCTAACTATTGCTGCTGTTCTTTGTAAGTTGTTATTTATGAGATGATACTGATATTTACAGGGGTCCTATTATTCCGGATTTGCTGCAATGGAAAGAAGGAACTTTTATGCAGAAAATAAAAGTTATTTGGTAAAAAAATACCAAGTATTGACTGAGTTATGGTCATTTGAAATTTTATAAGCTAAATTTTGGCAATAGAACTATGTTTGAAACTGAGTTTTGGTGTAGGTATGTGTGGTAATGGCATTCGAAACAGACTTGCGTCTTATATTCAGGATTAGGCATTATGCCTCAGTAGAACCCCTGTATTTACTACATATGATTTTATTTCAATTAACAAAGTTGTGTAGGTGTTCATGTTAGTCTGGTACTGTTTTATACGCCCAGGCTGATGAAATGTCATAAATAAGCTCTGTCTTTGAGACCCAAATAAAGGTAAACAAACAAAAATTGCCAGACATTTAAACAAATCTTGTTCATTCCAATTGAAAATGTGATCTCTTTTTTGCATCTATTGGAAACGTCCTTCAAACAATAATTTTCTAAACTCGAACATTTGAAGTGAATTTTGTAATTTGGCTTTATCCATCTTTAAATGTTAATGTTTGTTAAAGATGGAATATAAATCTAGATTATAAGAAAAATTCTAACATATGTAGTATTATCTATTACAGCATTTTCAACACGTTTGTTTTCTGTGCTGCGATTTGAGAGTGTTATTCATGAGTTTGATCCCTACTTCAACTATAGAACAACAAGATTTCTTACAGAGGAAGGCTTTTACAGCTTCCATAATTGGTTTGATGATAGGGCATGGTATCCACTTGGTCGTATCATTGGTGGTACAATTTATCCAGGTGAGTTGGATTGCATATCTACATGCAAGCGTTCTATTTGACTGTTGAAATGTCCTTTTGACCCCAGACAATAGGTTATTCTAAAAAGTCACATTTTGACCCTCATATTTTCTTGAAATGATTGGTATTTTTGCTATAAAGTGGTAAAATCCAACACAAAATTTTCAAAAAAATTACCTTTTATTATCTGCCCCTTGTGGAACCCTGATAGGTTGGTTGGGGCTGGATACAGAAATTCTGTATTCTGTATCAATTGACCCAAGGGTCTCTTTTAATCAATATAATTTATTGTATTATATATCAGCAATAAATTGTAACACATGTTTGCCTCATCCATTGTATTCATTTGTAAACCTTTGAGGAACATCAAAAACGTAGTAGTGTGTAAAGGATTTAATAACTAGTAGGGCTGCGTACCGGTTTCTGATATAAATCGAATACCGGTATTTTGCGTTCGATTGATACATCGTATCGGACGTGTCCGTATCGGTCAAAAAATCGATCAACAAAAATACACATGTAAATCAACACAATCCCCATCTTCAGTAAAGTTTTTTCGTAGTGTATTTGTTTCGTCTTAACATGGTCAGGTCGTCGACGCAGCTTACGTCCGAGTGAATCTAATTTTCAAACAAGAATCTGCTAAGCAAACCACTTGACTCTTGCAATTTAACACATGTGCAAACAGATTGTTTATCACATCTCAGGCCGGACTTGATAGTGTTCTGCAAGTTAAATGCATGTTGTTAGTCCGCCTATTTACAGTATTTAGATATTTTATTGTCAAAAGAAAAAATCAAATGATATATCGAATATCGACCATTTTGTATCGATACAAATATCGAATCAATCATTTTTACTGATACGCAGCCCTAATAACTAGTAGGGGAGAAACTTGTGAATGCCGACAGCTAGCTCAGTAAGTAGAGCATTTGCTCTGTAAGCAAAGGGCCCTGGGTTCGAGCCCCGGTCCTCTGGCTGCACATTTATCTCACCCTGTTACAATAAGATGCAGCAATCGCTACACTGATTATGCTATCTCAAGACATTTGGTGCAAGACAGTTACATACATCTTTGAAAACACTTCAGTGAATCTGTTTTGTGAACTATCATTCTAATGAAAGAATTTCTTGTTATTCATTCAAAGTATGTTTCGAAATGTTTTAGCTCACCATTGTGATCGCCTTTGTCCGTCCGTCATCAACAATTCATTTAAACAACTTCAGAAAAATGATTAAAAATGATTGAAATAAATAAAACCCAAACAAAACTATGATTACTATTGTCTTACGATATATCAAAATCGTCAATATGCCTCTGACCAAATCAATGACAGCTCTAAATAAACATGTGATTAACTTTCAGGTCTTATGTTGACGTCTGCAGTCTTGTATCACTTTGCTTGGCTTCTCAATATAACTATTGACATCAGAAATGTGTGTGTGTTTCTGGCCCCGCTCTTCTCCAGTCTTACTGTGATGGTGACTTACCAACTTACCAAGGAGCTCAAGGTAAGCATACTTCCACTTGTTTATGTATCATCCATCCTGATGGTCTTTTCAGGTATTTTTCAGGCCCGATCCTGATTTCAGGTTTTTGAATCCTGATTTTTCCTTCTTTATCGATATTGAAAACAAGAGTTTCAGACCTCTACTATTGATTCAGACCCTTTCCCCCAAAAGTAAAATAGAAACCCAAAATCTTGAAAATTGATGGCCTTGAAAAGAAAATATTTTACGTTATTTACCATTAAAACACACCTAGCAGCTTTACCTATATACACCAAGGAATCGAAGATGTACAAGTTTGAATTAAGGTTAAAACACCACTGATTGGTTACATCACTTTTGTCATCCACTCAGCAAAATGACGTAATGATCCGATGAAAGAATGTAGGTCGACGTCAACCGTGTCTTATTTTGCTGTAAAATGCAGAGCATTTGCGTTTGCGTGTTAGAATAAAAATAATATATATATAGCTTTGCTTTGTTTGAACAAAACACAGGCACTCTTTCAGATACACACTCAAGGTTTAATTACTAAGCATCCAAACTTATGTCTGTTTTTATGCCCCCCTATCGATAGATGGGGGGCATATAGTGATTCACCTGTCCGTCCGTTCGTCCGTCCGTTCGTCCTGGTTAACCCAAATTGACTGTTTCTTCTAGCATTAATATGGCTTGCTACAAAGCTTTCATACTTGCATGGATGTTGTGTATGAACACTCTCCACACGCCAGTATCACCTAACCCCATTTTGACCTTCACCTTGACCTAATTTTGGACTTAGACTTATTTATGGACAAGGCTTCCACAGGGGGCATAAGCGTTTATTGAACGCAGTCTTGTTAATTCTACAACAAAGCACAGCTACATACTAAAGTCCATATTTCTTAAATACCCATGTGCATATAAATCCTCAAATATAAAATTTGATGGGTTGGCGGAAAACTATTGTAACTCCTACATAAAACATAAGGAGATACAATAGTTTTCCGCCAAACCATCGAAATGCTTCTGTAGTAAATATTTGAATATTTTTCTGTATGATTGTAGGATGCGGGTGCTGGACTTATTGCCGCCGCCATGATCGCCATCGTTCCAGGATACATTTCTCGTTCCGTGGCCGGTTCCTATGATAACGAGGGTATCGCTATCTTCTGTATGCTGCTGACTTACATGTTGTGGATCAAGTCAGTTAAATCTGGCTCCATCTTCTGGGCTTCCCTTTGCTCACTTGCTTACTTCTACATGGTATGTGGGCTGTCGTGTAACATTTACATACTCTAGTTATGTCTCCCACATGTCTGGATGGATTTCTAAAAGTTTGTCTATGCTTGTTCTTAACCATGATTCAAATTTTAATGTAACTTCACATGAATAGTTGGTACCATACTGTCAGGAATTTTAGGTAAGACAAATATTGCCTAAGTTATAGCCCTTTGTAGAAGGTTTAAGCCTTTGTATCATATTCTCTCTAGTTCATGTACTAACTTTATCTTTAGCCTGAAATTTATGTTTAATCGTCTCACAGAAATACCAACTTTATTCTTTGATGAACAATTAATAATAATCTTGATTTTTAACATATAGTTTCAGTGATTTTTTTGGGGCCGAATACAGGCACCTTCCCCTAGCAAAAGAACCTCCATTTTTCCCAAAAAATCTTAACTTTTTCCCAAAAAGTATGCTTTTTTTCCCCTTTTGTGCTCACTGGTTTCAAAGCAACTACGGAATAGCTGTTTTAAAGTCAAAACAATAGATTTTCATACTTGCAAAAGTCACTGCCACATATGACTAGAGTATTATCAGTAGAAAATAGCAAAATATGATCAATCATTTTTAATAATTCCCAATTTTGCAAATTGTTGCGCAAAATTTCCCAATTTTAAAGGCACAGGCTGTTAACTTTTGAACAAGAAAAATCACTGAGTTTGTTCATACAAGATTAACATACCTTTACTATCTTTTATTCGTATTTCAGGTCTCGTCTTGGGGAGGTTATGTGTTTCTCATCAATTTGATCCCTCTGCACGTACTTGCATTGATGTTGACTGGCCGATTCTCACATAGAATATACGTTGCCTATTCTACAGTAAGTATAGCACGGTGAATTTGACATGATCCTGACCTTTATGCATGAATATATTACAAGGTAATTGCGTTGCATATATAAATTTCCGCGAGCAAATCATGCAATATCGGTCCTTCAGATTTGTGTTGGTATTACACCTTGTGCGTCTTCGTGATACTGCCCGTTTATGAAAACATACGACAGGGGTTATAAATATAGACAAGATATCAGCTGTTAAATTATGCAAATTAAAGGTCGAGAGTTGTGTCAAATCTCTGTAAAATATAATGTTGATGCCTCGAAGACCCTAGAAACTTTAAACAGGTAGTATCTTGTGAATGAACATTGGGCTGTTGGGGTCAACGCCACTGTTATTTAAAAATCTGTTTTTGCTCAAAACTTTAGTTAGGAATGAGATATTAGTGATGTTAGGCAGCTTATGTGAAGACCCTGCTTAGGAATGAAATCAGGGCTGATGGGGCATACTGTTTTTAAAAATGGAAAATCAGTTTCTGACAAATGCCGTAGTCAAGCATGGTACCCGTCTTGCTGCGTTGACTTTTTAGATTTTAGATTTGTTTACTCTGTACTTATATTTAATGTGTATTATTTTCTCTTTTACAGGTATACTGCCTAGGAACCATTCTTTCTATGCAAATTTCATTTGTTGGTTTCCAACCTGTACAATCCAGTGAACATATGGCTGTAAGTTTGGTTTCAGTTCTTTAATTATGCTCCCCCAGTAGGTGAAAGGTCAAGGTCACTGACATTTACCATTTCTGACTATTGGGCTGCCATGGGGGCATACGTGTTTTACAAACATCTTATTTAATAGTTTACATTTAAAGATTGCGATATGAAACTTGTCATTGGTTGATTTAGTTAATATATATACACTCAGATGACATGGTAGAAATAAAAGAACTTCAGAAGCGAACATTCCTGTTCTATAACTACAAAGTAAAAGGCTATGTTCTTTGAATAAATGATTATATTCTGTGTATTCTTTGGTACCTACAAGTAAAAAGAGAAATTATATACTAGTATTTGTGAGTCCTTTGGATGTATGCCGATTAATAAATCTGGGTGCTAGGACAAGACATTGTAGTTAGCTCATTTGTCAGTTCATTTTTCCATTTCATTGTGCGATTGTTCATTCATAGTTGCATTCATTCATTTATCTATTTCAGGCTCTCGGTGTATTTGGTTTGTGTCAGATCCATACATTTGTTGATTACGTGAGATCCAAGCTTACTGGTGAACAGTTCAACTTACTCTTCAGAAGTATCGTACTTCTTGTCGGCTCCGTCGGAACATTGGCTGTTGCTATAGCAACTGCTCTTGGCAGTATCCTTTATAAAAAACATTTGGATTTTTTACAGGAAGCATCACTCAACAAGGTTTTCATTTCAGTCTGTGAAATTAGCACTTGCATACATGAAAAGGGTGTCAGAATTTTTCCTGAACTTCTGAATTTTTTATTTTCTTTATTTTTATGCCCCCGTATCGATAGATCGGGAGGCATATAGTGATCCACCTGTCCGTCCGTCCGTCCGTCCGTCCGTCCGTCCTGGTTAACCCAAATTGACCGTTTCTTCTAGCATCATTATGGCTTGCTACAAAGCTTCCATACTTGCATGGATGTTGTATATGAACACTCTCTACACACCTGTATCACCTGACCCCATTTTGACCTTCACCTTGACCTAATTTTGGACTTAGACTTATTTATGGACAAGGCTTCCACAGGGGGCATAAGCGTTTATTGAACGCAGTCTTGTTTCCTACGAAAATTGGCAATCTTACAGGATTTCTGGATTTTCAAAATTTGTTAAGTTTACCCATGAATGCACTTGTCTTGTTGTCCTAGACAAGTAAGTATTGTTTCCGACATGTAACACGAATTTGGTATTGAATATACAGGAAACCAGGCCTCAACAAATATTTTTAAAAGCACTTGTCCTGCAATATAGAAGAAACCTCCCAAAATCTTACTCGTCCTGCTATATGAATAAAGAAGGAAAAAAAATTGCAGGACAAGCGGATTTATTGAGGCCTGGAAACGTTTCACTTTTGTTGATTAGGACGAGTTATTCTGAATCCTAAATACATAGACTGTTTTCCAATTGAAAAATATTGTCATTGAAGTGGCAAATTTGGTGGTTCAGTTGGTTGTGTGGGGTTATTTTTTGTATCGCTTCATATCTCTTAAAAGTATGTGTAAAGTCATGAAAGGTTACAGAAATGGTGTTCGGCATGTAAAAGTTTTGCAGTTGGGGATTTTGTTTTCAATGCAACCAAGTTTCAGCTTATTTACAAATCTGTAATTTCAAAAAATTTATCCTTAACCGATTAACTAGAAATCTCACCATGGACTGGACGTTTTTACTCTCTATTGGATCCCTCATATGCCAAGAACAACATCCCTATTATTGCCTCTGTATCAGAACATCAGCCGACTACCTGGTCCTCATTCTACTTTGATCTCCAACTTCTAGTCTTCATGTTTCCAGGTAAGACCAAAAAAGAATTCATCCTTTTAGTGAGCATTAATCATTTTTGTGGAAATTCGTTAAAAAAATTTGCATCATAAAATATGTTGATTATGTTTTTCTCTGTGGAAGTTTAATAACCATAGGGATTTTATAGTCAAAGTCTTGCACACATCTAGCTAAAATGAATCTTATGCAAATCGTGTTTGCCCTCGTAGACGGAGGTAATTTGCTAATCTGGCAGGGCAAACCCCAATGACCCCACACTAAAGACTGTTTCAGTTGAATGCACACAAACAAAACTAATGACACAAATATTGATTTTACAGATCCATGTTCGAAACTGTTCAGGAAAATTTTGAAAAGATGAAAATTAACTACAGAAATGATTGTTTCTAATTCTATGTATGTTTTCTTATGTTTCAGCTGGGTTATATTTCTGTTTTAAGAAGTTAACAGATGCCAATATCTTCATCATTATGTATGGTGTCACGAGTATATATTTTGCTGTAAGTTTATTCTCTCAATTTAATATCCTCTGAATCGAGTGTGTGGAACCAAGTTGTAGACAGTTATGATCCTTATTTTAAAACCTTGGTATTTGTGGAATTTCCATACTTTATATTATAATTTGTTGGCCCCTTCCCCATGAAAATTATTTTAAAAGCATGCAATTTACCTCTATGAAATCAGTTCCCCACATTACCAAAATTAGAAAACTATCAATATGTTTCCAATAATAATAGGTCTAAGGCCCCATTCCCGAGGTTTGAAAAAAACTCTTGGACTTAGTTAAACAGTGATTATTGATATTTTTTCAGGGAGTGATGGTACGTTTGATGTTGGTTTTGGCCCCTGTGATGTGTATTCTGGCTGGTATTGGTATCTCTGGGGTACTTTCAACATACATGAAAAATATCGACAACCCCACCAAGAAGGATAAAAAACCAAAGAGACAAGACCTTTCTTATCCTTTAAAACATGAGGTATTGTATTTGATTATTCCTCTTTATTATTCATGAGCAATCCAAGTGATATGTGATATTATGTGTTATCTTGACTAATATATTTGCACCGATCGTGAGATTTGAACCTCTACTGTACCATGCCATTGCCTAGCAATGTGAAGTACCAACATATTAGACCACTCGGCTCTCACAGTATCCCCCAAAATAAAGGTTTTGGAAGTAAGGCCAAACTTAAAATATTCTTTGTTTCCCCATCCCGACTCAAGCAGATTTAGAATGGGTAGGTAGGTAGGTTAAATATTTTTTTTTTCTTTCAGAAGTTATTGGTAAAGACATACAAATAATGAAATATAGTAATATGTGTAACTATAAGGTGAAAACCAACAATCTTAAATTTAGAATATGTATGAAATGTAATAGAAAGAAACAAGCCTGTAAACAAAAATTAACATTTTCATCCCCAATATTTCATAAAAAAAAATATTATTTCAATTTGGGCAGTAAAATATTTTGGGTAGGGCCATTTTTTTCGGGTAGGTAGGGGATGGGGAAACAAACAATATTTTATTTTAGGCCTAACCGGTATCGGTGTAACTACACCTGCCTTCAAGTTCATCAAGCTGAATCTTCAATTGATTTAAACTCCAGTCCCTCGGCCCTTATTTGGAAATGTCCTGGGTACTGTTTTATCAAGGTACTTGCGGAAATCGTAAACTTACGATCAAATTTAAATTTGTTATCATTTGTTTACAATGATAAAGTGTGGAAAATGGAGCTGCAATACTAATAATGATTCAGTTAATGAACACCTACAAACCATATCCGTAACTAGTTTGCAGTTGTTAAAGAATTACAAAGAATTCAAATTCGAGCGTAACTTTAAGATTTTCGTAAGTGCTTTGATAAAACAGTACCCTGGAGTCTAGTTATTTGTCCATACCTTAAATTTGTCAATTCTATACACAAATGTTGAAACAAGTTATTTTTACTTTCAATTTCAGATTGCTACTGGTGTAGTATTTATGATAACAGCATTTTTGATAACATACGTATTCCATTGTACATGGGTCACATCCGAAGCCTACTCCAGTCCATCCATCGTTCTTTCTGCACGTGCTGGGGATGGTGGTAGAATTATATTTGATGATTTCAGGGAAGCATACTACTGGCTCAGACATAACACACCCGAGGTAAGTCGTATACATGCAACAGTTTTGGGTTAAGCGTTCTATATTGTCCAGAAGACACAGGGCCGAGAATAGTATAGAAATTCGGATTTGTTGCACTAGGAAGAACACACTTTTCTGCAGAAAATGAAAGTTATTTGATGAAAGAATTCAAAGTATTGATTCAAGTTATGCTCAATTAAAATTTCAAGAGCTGAATTTTACAATAGATCCAGTATTGAAACAGAGTTTTGGTGTAACTGAAAGAAATGTAGGACCCCAGAAAATAAATCCAGTCTACATTACAGGAATCATAACCAGTGTCTTCAGGGCTTTTTTTCACTATATACGAGGGGCCTATATTAGGCCCCTTCACAATTTGCTATAGGCCCCTTTCACAAACCTAAAAGGCCCCTTAATTCACAATTAGAATTTGCATCATGGTTTTGTTAAATCAACTTCACAAAGCACCAAACAAACAAATCACAGATAACAGTCATATATTCCTATACAGGACTTGATATAAAGTATTATATCATAGTTACATGCATGTTTGGGAACAGTTGACAAAAAATGAACTAACATCTAAAAAAATTTGTATCAGAATTTGATGATTTATCGCGTTAATTTTTTCACAATTTGAAAAGTTTCCGCGCCTACTTTTTCACAATTTTGAGAATTTTCGCGCTAAATTTTCACAAAACAAAAGGGCTTGGGCCTCTTCACAATTCAGCGAAATAAAGCACTGGTCTTGTTTCTCATGTATGTGGACCTTTTTGATGAATATTGCATATAGCACTACCTTTCCATAATGTGTTAATACTACTGTTAACACCCAAGTATTCCACACAGCCATGTATTGGACGCAGGAAAAAATGGGAGATGATTCAAAGAGAAAGTCAATTGTGAAAAATCATGAAAATATGGCAAAAGAATATGGCTGTTCCAAATTTGCCCATCAGGGACTTGGAAAATGTCTAAATCTGTGTAAACAGGCCTGTGATTCTTCCTTCTTTAGGCTGATGTTCTCCTTTTTGTTTTAAAATCTTTGAAACAAAATGGTTGAACAGTGATTTTTCTTGAAGAAAATTAAGCAGCCTGTGCCTTTAAAATTGGGAAATTTTAGCGCGTCAATTCGTGAAATTGGGAATTATTAAAAGAGTTTGTTGGGTTAAAAGTGATCATATTTTGTATTTTCTACTGATAATACACTAGTCATATGTGGCAACGACCTTTGTAAGTTAGAAAATGTATTGTTTTGACTTTAAAACAGCTACATGTATACTGTTGTTGCTATGCAACCTGCGAGCACAAAAGGGGGAAAGTATGCATACTTTTTGGGAAAAAAATTAAGATTTTTTGGGAAAAATGGAGATTATTTTGCCAGGGGAAGGGGCCTGTATTCGGCCCTAGAAATAGCCAAAAAAAATCACTGCGGTTCATATTCAGTCTGACCTACTCAAAATAGTATTTTTTGCAAGGATGATGGGGTTGGGGGTAGGTGTAGGGTATTTCAACCTTTCTGCTCTTGAAGCAATCACAGGCCTGGTAAAGGAGGCATGTATTTTTGGTTACAATACTGGGTTAATACATGGGAAGAATATGGTAATTTGAATAGACTGTGTTGGTGATGACATACCAACATGTGAGTGTTTACTATACCAGTGTATTATATTATTATTATGTTTCCAGGATGCCAAGGTAATGTCGTGGTGGGATTACGGTTATCAGATAACAGCGATGGCAAACAGAACTATACTTGTAGACAACAATACTTGGAATAATACACATATATCTCGTGTCGGACAGGTAATTACTCTTATGTGTTTACATTGTGCCCGCAGAGGTGTCAAAATTACTGATTTATCCGGAAATCTGGATTTAACTATACTAAAAGACCGAAATAAAAAGTTATTGGATGACTATATCTCAAGTGATGGCAAGGGTGTCAAAATTCTTGATTTATCCAGAATTCTGGATTTAACTATTCTAAAAGAGCTATGATTTCTGACAAAAATTTCATGAAAATATCTCAAAAAATGGCAAAGTTATGGTCAATTGAATTTGCTCTGAAGGATTTTCTTTCATGAAAATTCAGCTGCATACGATTTCAAGGATTTTAAATTTGGTTCTATTGACACCCCTGATGTAAATTTGGTTAAGTTTGGTTGATAAGTTGACATTCATCAGAGTAAAGAAAAAAATTTAACCAGATTTTTAAAAGGACAGTTTGGAAAGAGTATTAAAACAGTATTTAAATGATTTGTATTTCAGTTCAGAAATCACAATGTGATAATTTTACAAAAAAAAAATTAAAAGAAACAACCCACTATTAAGAAATGATTCACTATTAAGAAATTAAGAAATGATCCACTTTTAAGAAATGATCCACTATTAAGAAATGACCCAAATAAGTCAATGTCTTGTATGATTTCACATTTATCTATAATTATTTTTTCTCGTCTATTTAAGGCTATGTCGTCAACAGAAGATAAAGCTTACGAGATTATGAGAGAATTAGACGTGAACTATGTACTGGTTATATTTGGTGGTCTTACCGGATATTCCTCAGATGGTAAGTCCTCCTGTTTAAAGTCCAATTATGCCTTAAATGGCTATTTTCAAAAAGCAATAAATTGGCAACCTATCTGCAAAATGATGGATTTTGAGTGCTAAATTGAGTTACAAAGGTGAAAAACACCATAAGATGGAAGATAACGAAATAAAGCCTCCAGTTGGTTTGTGAACAAAATACGAAATGTAAAAGATAAATGCATAATTTAAAGTCTAAGGGGAGCAAGTCTTGCAAAATTAGTATTTTGTCATCCATACATTTTACTAAATTTGATGTTTGGCAAACTATTTTGACAGATATAGCTGACATTCTGTTGTCAATTATAGGTCATTTGTGAAAAACATCCTAATTATTCTTTGTATTTAGCCTATTTACTGGATGTCGGGGAAAGAAGTTTTTGGAGAGATAATGTGACTTTAAAGTTCTAGATACTAAATCAGCTGCTGACTTGAAAATTCCCGCACCCACTGAAATAAATTTTTCTGGCATTTTCCTTCTTGCACCCAGACCTTTTTCTCTGTAACATTTATTAGTTTCAATATTTATGCACTTGCCAGAGTTTAACAACAGCCACATGGCTTTCAACTAGCAGTCTGCAAAGTTTAATAACACTAAACAATTAATTGTTTTAGACTAGTTAAATTTACTGAAATTAAACATAGACTATAAAGGAAAGCTATTCTCTATTGTTGACTTAGACAAGTAGTTTTAAATCCTAAATTCAGACGGAACAAACCTTGAAGTGTTTAAACTGAGATGTATCGTCATATGGAACAGGGGTCCTACAATTCCGGAATTATCCGGATCAGATTTGCTGCATTAGAAAGAATGACTTTTTCTGCGCAAAATAAGTTATATGGTGAAAAAGTTCAAAGGATTAACAAAGTTATGGTCATTAATAGTTCGTAATCGGAATTTCAAAAAAAAAAAGTTTGAAACCTAGCTAAGGTCTTGGGATGTGTGCTAATGGCACCCGAAACTCATTTTCAGGATTGGTCATTTTGCCTCAGTAGGACCCCCCTGTATGGAAAGAACCTTGTTCAACAGGGTTCTGTTGGCGCAATGTCTACATTGGTTTATTTCAAGATGCCTAGTGATAAAATCTGTTCAAAATTTTGTATGCTGTTTAGTGATATGTTTGAATCATTACTTTTGTCATCTCTTATAACTCACCTTGGATGAGTGGCAACACTGTTTTATTGTCATATTTTACAGTGTAGCAATACCACGTGGCTTTTGGCTACAGTTACAAGAAGAAATTTGTAAACATTGGAACACAAATATAGCCATAAGTATTTTATTTCTTCATCGATTTCTATAAAATATACGCCACGCTAAGGGGAAAAGTATTTGCTTTCCGTGAAATATAATATCTTTTTCAGCAATTTAACCAATTTTTCCATTACCCTGTGAAACCTAATATTTAACGGTTTCACAAGGTAATGGACAAAACGGCAAAGCCGCTGAAAAAGATTTTATATTTCATGGAAAGCTAACAATTGTCCCCTTAGCGTGGCGTTATTTCATAGAAATCGATGAAGAAATAAAATACTTATGGCTTTTTTATTTTCCAATGTTTTCAAATTTCTTCTTGTAACTGTAGTCAAAAGTCATGTGGTAATGCTACACTGTTTTATATGTATGTATATTTTTTAATGTGTTAATGAGATGTTGATAAACTATTTATCTTATCTCTTTTTAGTCCCTTACCAGTTTTTGACCAGAGGGTACTATAGGTTTGCCATCAGTCCGTCCGTCAGTCAAAAAATCTGGAGATAACAAACAGTTTCCAAGCTAGGTTTATGAAACTTGGTATGTGGATAAGGGGCAGTAAGGGGATTATGCATGTCTAAAAATATTTTAATTCCGACAAAATATTGGTTGCTATGGCAACAGAAACATTGAAAATGGCTTCAAACCCGTAGGGGACTTTTGTATTGCCTGCAATTCTTAATGATTTGTCTTGTATTGTATCTTATCTAATGTCGTTCGTTATTGTAGATATCAACAAGTTTTTATGGATGGTGCGTATTGGTGGTTCCACTGATCGAGGTAGCCACATCAAGGAACATGACTACTACACACCTCAGGGTGAATTCAGAGTTGACAAAGATGGTTCTCCTATATTGTTGAACTGTCTCATGTACAAGATGTGTTACTACAGATTCGGTCAAGTTTACACCGAGCAGGGTATGTAGCAAATAAACAAAGCTCAGTTCTATTCCATTTCAAACACGGTTCCTACTGGAAAAACATAAAAGTCATGGCTGTAACTTTTCAGGCACATGCCTGAACTTCATGTTTTTGAAAGTGCCAAAAAGCCTGTTTTCCTTTATTTTCCCTATATAAATTGTCAATCTTTGAAGATTTCAGGTTTTTCAGAATTTCAAACTTTCACCCATGTAAAGTTTTCATGGTCAGGGAAATTTGGAGTGAGTCAGGGAAATTTTCATTATAGCTGTTGATTGATAAGTGACACTTCCTATGAAGATAATATTATAATGTTTCTTGGCTAGGAGTGCCTCCGTAGCTCAATGGTTAGCGTGCTTGCCGTCTAATCTGGCCACCCGGGTATTCAACTACGGGTGGAGGCACACATATGCCTGCCATATTTCAGCAGAAAGCTGACAGGCAAATAAAGGCTATGCTCGGCATTTACATTATTCTGATAAGATGCGAGGTAGAATGTGTTCACATCTCATGTGCTTATATCAAGAATTATCTCCCTTATAATGTCTCTCTGTCTACTTGAATGACCCCCTACATAATCATTATTTTACTGGTGATAAGGGCTGGGATAGGGACGTGATTTGATCAGTATATACAGAGTAAAGGGTTAATACTAGAGAATGTCCTCAAACTTGGTAGGAAAGCTGATCATGGCTTGTCAATAAGTTCTGCTGCGTTTTGGGGTCTCAGTCAATCTCGGTCACCTCTAGTCTATCTGACACTGATAGAATGTAGCATTAGTTTGTCCGAGCTTGCTCTCCATAACCTGTTGTCAGATTTTAATAAAACTTTGCATGAATGCTTGGTATAAAGCCTACTTTGCATATTGTCAGGAATTTTAGGTTGGGTGATTTTTGCAAGAGTTATGGCCCTTTATCGGAGACATAAGTTTGTGTCAAAAAGCCTTCTAGTCTTTGTTTAGCATTTTATGATCAAGAAAAGGTCATATATTTGTATTCTTCATCTTTTACAGGAAAACCAACAGGTTACGATAGAGTACGAAATGCTGAGATTGGAAACAAAGATTTTGAACTTGACGTTCTAGAAGAAGCATACACCACCGAACATTGGCTCGTTAGAATCTACAA
This sequence comes from Spisula solida, assembly GCA_947247005.1. Classification (NCBI taxonomy): domain Eukaryota; kingdom Metazoa; phylum Mollusca; class Bivalvia; order Venerida; family Mactridae; genus Spisula; species Spisula solida. The sequence goes on along the minus strand of OX365960.1, from coordinate 21,401,140 downwards.
AGTTAAAGATTTAGATAACAGAGGACTGTAGACACATAAACTAGAAGACAATAGATTTATCCAATGTAATTATTAGTGAACTATTTTAATATTAACGTCCAAGATATCATGTTAGTGTGTTTGTTTGTGCGACAGTCTCATGAATAATTATCCATTCTGTGTGAAGGTGAATGGTCTTACTTGTAATATTGACATTTTGATGTCGGATGAATTCTTTAGTGCTTTAAAGTTTTTACTGTGCCAAGTTAATACTTACTGTTGGTATTTATGTCATTTTTAAGTCACAAATAACTCGTCAATTTCTATCACGTTTATTTTTTTTATCGAGAACCCGATAGAATTTTGGGCGAAATATAACTTGCGTACCAATCTGTTTACAGAGATTAACAATTTACAATTTAGTAAGAATAGATAATGGAAAGTACAATTTCAGCTTACGCATGCATTTACTATAACTACTGTGTAAATGGTTGAGTTAGAGACATGGCAATAGAACTTTTCGGATGTATAGCATGTAGTTTGGCCTACAAAGAACACTTCATTTCCACATACCAAATTCTGAAATTCATAATTCGCCAACTTTTTTGCCTACGGAGACATCCACTTGCACTGTATTTTTAAGCTTTAATACATTATGTTCTTGTGTGTGAGAAATTAAAATTATTTATTGACATTCTTCAACATTGTTTAATATCAAACTTGCCGATATTTGATAGACAAACATGACATTTTTCAACATTGTGTAATTTCTAGCTGATATTTGATAGACATGTAATAAAACACACATGATTGTAGATGTTGTTTGTTATTTAAATATCTGCTGTGGACCTTTGAACACATCATAGGTAACATACAATGCAGGTAGCAATTGATCAGACATTAACATTTGTAAATCGAGAATTGAGTTGACCAATGAAAGGATTTGACTTTGGTTGTAAAAAAGCATTGGAAATATTGCACATGTTTGTATAATCACATGGATTTGTTTGATAACCTTCGACAAACAAATAGAAGCATTATCTACACTGGTGTCAGTAATTTAATTGTAATCTGTCGTCTACAGCACGGAGAATTTAGCCTGACCTTGGCCTGATCCTGACCTTTATGCATAAACCTTTTAATAAATTTCCGGAAGCAAATCAGGCAATTTCAGTCCTTTGAATTTGTGTTGGTATTACATCTGGAGCGTATTCGTGATATTTCCCGTTTATGAAAACATACTACCGGGATTATGAAAATAGACATCAGCTGCTCAGGATATTGTCGAATTCTCTGTACTATAACAGTTTGCTACTCTGTCCTTGTTGCAAACTTAAGGCCAAACCTTGAAATGGATTTGGACTGTTCATATGCACGTTATTATTGCATTTCACCAAGAAAGTGAGCTTTTAAAATCAAATCTATCAAAATCTCCTGCCACAAGGTGGATTATAGGAATGGTCTGTGCCGTTTGTAACAAAATCATGCCTGTTCCACATTGCATTTGAACATGGACTGAACAGCCAACTACCAGTATAACTTATAGGAAATGTATTACTAATGAAGAAGAGCGGAACATGCTTTCCAACCAAGCCGGCTGAAAAAGAAAGGTTTGAGCCTTACATTTCCAGTCTACTCCATAACACAATTGCATCATGCAGCAAATGTGTAACTAAGGAGATGATGTGCAGAAACCATGTACCAACTATGCTGGTGTAAGATCAAAGTCGCAGTATTTTATACGGCAAGAACTTGCGATAAGTTGTGGCTTGGGTTTGAACTTTAAGCTTGGTAAGTTGTGGTCGGGGTTTAATCCTAAAGCTCCTGTTCTGAAGGTGGATGCTGGAAATACTGGACATCTGGACCACTTCAGGTTTAAAGAAAACAATACATTTTATGGAGTTGCACCAATATTTAATACAAAAATCAACAAACTTTATATTATTAGCCTTCCAGTATATTTACAACAGCATACATTTAAATGAATCAATTTATACATAAATTTGCTTAATCCTAATGCGATAAATTGCAATACCAAAACAAACTGCCTACATTTTTGTTATGACTTAGCTAGGACAGTGATGTTCATCCATAAAAGTATAAGAACATAAATCAAAACATTACAGCTCCAGACTATTCAAAAATGGTGTAGTCAGGAGAATTTGACACGACCCTCAACCTTCTATTAGCATAATTTAACAGCTGATATATTGCCAATATTCGTAATCCTGGTTGTATGTTTTCATAAGCGGAAAGTATCACGAAGACGTTCTAGGTGTAATACCAACACAAATCTAAAGGACCAATATTGCACTATTTGCTCGCTGAAATTTATATATTCAACGCAAGAACCTTGTAATATATTCATGCATAAAGGTCAGGATCAGGTCCAATTTTCCGTGCTATAAATACAATGCAGTTTGTTTTTATATGGCAATTTATTGCGCTAGAGTTATTAAAGAATGGTAGAACATAACAAGTATCAAACATTTAGTCATAAAACTATACTTCAGGTAACCAGCATTTCTTGGCAGATACATTATTACAGCCAAAAATACTTCTACAAATCAGTAATTGCTTGTCCGGACAAGTGCTTATTTCGCAGTCTGCTTCGTCAGTTATAAGCCATTAAAGTTAGAAGTCCCACAGCGTATAAACCAAATCACTGTATGACTTATTGGGAGACTATACAATTCAACTTTAAGACTTATTGCTAGCAAAAACACCTGTAACTTTCGGTCACTGTATGACTTGTTGGGAGACTACAATTCAATCTGTAAGACTTATTGTGAACAAAAAATACCTGTAACTTTTGGTCACTGTATGACTTATTGGGAGACTTCAATTCAAACTGTATGACTTATTGTGAACAAAAAATACCTGTAACTTTCGATCACTGCATGACTTATTGGGAGACAATACAATTCAACCAGTATGACTTCTTACGATAACCGGAAGTTGACTAGTTTGTCCCTGTGAGTCCTAGCTGTTAAACTGCACATATTTATTGATCATAGGCCCGTTATTCTCTCACCTTCACTAACCAATTTACCATGGCGAGTAGTTTCAAATCAATCATTATAAACTGTTCTCATTGTTACTTTGATACAGACACTTGTGGTTTAATACATGTTTGAATATGTCCCCAGGCACGATCCACATACACACCTCGAACAAAATGTTTATATACATGTTGATTGAAATAGTAATTAGTATTTTCAAACTAATAAATAAAATTGTCAATAGTAAGTAGTAAGAATGAAAGAAGTATTACTGAAACAAATCAGACTGGTTCTATTGCCTTCTATTCGCATAATTTATCACACACGCATACACTTTTCGACAGTGCATAAATTTCCGTCATGCACAGTGTGCATAATATATGCAAATGACATCATTTGAAAATCTTTGTTTAATTGATGACATCAACTTATGTACATGAAGCGCTGTATATAAGAGAAGTCAAGTATAAATGTCTTAAACTATCCTCTCAAGTCATATTTTTTCGTTTTTGTGATAATTAGAATATTAAATTTGTATTAATTTATTACTGAATTATTGAAACTTGTTGAATAAAACGATTATGAAGCTCGTAAAGGCTCGCTCCATAGAATTTAATTCAACATGTTAATTAAATTCATTAATATACCAACACTTATTCAATATCCGCTAACAGCTGATTTATTGCCTATATTTAACTTGAGCACTTGTTTTCACAAGGGGGCGAGTATTATCCTGTTGTTCCCTATTTTTGGGCATCTAAGCACAAAAATGATCTTAAAAGCATTTTAAAAAACTTTTTGAATTATTTAAATTAGAGGAAAATGGGACTTAACCACTTAAGCAAAACATGCAACAACAAAAACACGAAAAAATTAACTTGTATGGTCTATTTTTAGCATCACATCACGTGACCTCTATAATCTGAGTTCAAGAGCACTTTCTCGTATTATCGTCATTTTCATATTGTGCCTCGACTGGTACTCTAATAAACTTTATATTGGGCCAAATTTGTAGTATTGTCCATCAACCACACGTGTAAATTCTCATTTGTGGTTGAAAACCATTCAAAAACAAGTTTGAGCAAGAAAAATATGGGTTGTTTCCTTTTTTGAAATGTTCGCCATTTTTTTTATTTTTCGAAAATTTTCGTTTTTTGTCCAAATCTGATGGATTTTTTTGTGGAAATCAACTAATATCTGTTAAAACTATCAAAATCATAACTCAGAAACGAAGTTTTGATGTTTGCCAGAAATACGAGAAAGCACGACAATACGTGAATCAGGGATACAATGTGTACTATCCACACTAAACTAAATGGCAAATAACGTATGACTTTCTAACAGAAATGGACAAGTTCCGCACAAGAAGCTTGTAATATATTCATGCATAAAGGTCTAGGACCAGCCCATTTGTTTGAGTTTTATTAATATGACAGAAATTGCCATCTTAATGTACAAAACCAGGAACATGTAAGTTCATTCAGACCATAAACAATATTATTTTATTGGAATGTTTGACAGGAAATACTGAACCACATTGCAATAAATGAATACACATTGGTGAAGTTCAATCACACTCTTTAAAACCTATTCTTTGAAGGATAAGTAATTAAGAATTGCAAGCAATACAGAAGTCCCCTACCGGTTTGAGGCCATTTTCAATGTTTCTGTTGCCATAGCAACCACAATTTTTGTCAGAATCAAAATATTTTTAGACGTGCATAATCCCCTTATTGCACCCTATCCACATATCAAGTTTCATGAACCTAGCATGGAAACTGCTTGAGTTATGGCAGGATCCAGATTTGGGCATATTTTCACTCTTTCTGTTGCCATAGCAACCATATTTTTGTCAGAATCAAAATATATTTAGACATGCATAATCCCCTTATTGCCCCCTATCCACATACCAAGTTTCATAAACCTAGCTTGGAAACTGTTTGAGTAATGTCAGGATCCAGATTGTTTGACGGATTGACTGACAGACGGACGGAGGGCAAACCTATAGTCCCCTCTGGTCAAAAACCGGTAGGGGACTTATAAGAGGATTTTACGGCATCAATAATTAATAACCCAATTTTGGGGGTTAAACGTCTGTCTAAGTAATTTTTCAGCTATATACAGCAGACCATTTATCAAACCAGCCTTCCAGGACGTGTATTCTTACCAGTTCTAACTTGCTTTTCAACCATGAGCTTCGTCACATGTGGAGGAAAATCAACATTGTGGTCAAACTTACATAATTATAAGGGTATGACCTGCCGAGACTGGTACATGTACCATAATTGAACCTGAAATGCTGGGTCACAAATCAAGCACACTAACCACAGCCTCAATCCAAGGGATTTTTTTGGGCTATTTTTAGGGCCCAATACAGGCACTTTCCCCTCACAAAATAACCTCCCATTTTTTTTTCCAAAAAGAATGCATACATTCCCCTTTGGTTCCTACGGATATAAAAGCAACTTATTTGTATAGCTGTTTTAAGTAGCGCTAGTTTTAAGCCAGAACAATAGATTTTTTTGCAACATATCAGTTCAGTATAATCAGTAGAAAAGGCAAAATATTAACAATTAATACACAAAACAATCTTTTTAATAACTCCCAATTTTGCGACTTGTCATGCTAAATTTTTCCAACTTAATAGGTACAGGCAGTTTACTACCAGACAGAAAAGATCTATTAGTTCAATATAAAATTTTAGTCTTTAAATTCCACAAAATTGCAGTTCACTCGTAATAAGACCCATATGCTTGATACCAGCCATAAATTTTATATGTCAGAAAATTTACAGTTCAAGTGATTTAGGAGTATATTTACAATTGAGCCGTTTCTGATCATCACAAAGAAACAAACCCAGCGATTTTTTTTGCTTCTTTGGGAAAGGGTCCGGGTCCGTTCAGATTGGGAATTTTCGCGCCGTGACAACTTGAAATTGAGAAATTTGATGAAGCAGAAAAGCCAAAATAAAACAGAAAGAGAGATTAAATGTGATTGTTTACTGGTTACTGTAAACTTTTATGCTTGACCTCTTGTCAAAAATGTTCATAACTTCGTCATTTTGTCCGATTTTGATTTTTTTTTTTTGAAATGTTCATTGGGAATTTCTCCCTTCAAATTTGGGAATATTATAGCCTTTTTCAAATTGGGAAGGTACCGTTTACCGGTAGCAAACAAAGAAGGAAAAAAATCACTTATTAACCCTATATCATGTTACATGTATTATATCCCAATACACCACGACTCAGTTCCATCTCAGAATTGTCCTGTTTTTATATGGCTCTCATGGAAATGAATAGAATAGAATATGTTTATTCAGAAAACCACATGAAATGGTGTCTTCCATACATAGCTGGGTATTGTCGAGACAATTCATGCTATGGGATAATACATATATATATAACAATACAATATACATTGAAATAAACATTCAAAGTAATATAGAACATTAGTGAACATTAGTGAAACATGAAACATTATCGAAACACTAAAACACCTAGTAGTTATCTGGTCACCATGTTTTTTGAAATGAAATTACAGATTTGTTTGCATTCTCCGGGATTGATTGGATTAAGAAGCTTTCTAAGAATGGTTAAAGACTTTTCTGAGTCTGGTTCTATATCATCGATAATAGATCCAGTGATATTATAAAACAAGAGGATCACACGCCTACTTTCTGTAAATTTTGTACAATGTAGTAAGAAATGTTCTTCGTTTTCTATATAATTACAATCATTACAAATTCTCAATTCCTTTGGAAGTTTAGGCCTTAGGTAAAACCGATGTAACGCTCCAGCGGAAGTTCTGTCAGAGCGTAAAATCATTTTCAGTTCCGTCGGAAACATATAGGATCCGTCATGAATTGTCTTTTGAGATCAACAATTCTTAAACGAGTCTAGAAAAACACTTAATATAATTTGTTTTCGTGACGAGTTTAAGAAATGTTGATCTCAAAAGCAACAAATGACGGATTCTTTTTATCACATTACCAAGTTACCAAGTCAATAAGAACGTATTTAAGCCGGCGATGTTACGTTTTCGCGCCGAAAATCTGATGACGTCACCCATTTGTCATCACATGTGTTAGAGAACATTGTTCCGTCCTTTGTTCTCATATGGAAGATCACAGAATTAATGTGATAAATATGAAATCAGAACAATTCTCTGACTGAACTGAGAAGCTGTGTATTGGGATTACTATGTGTATAGCTATATAACTACATGTATGTTTTTTAAACAAACAAGACTGCGTTCAATAAACGCTTATGCCCCCTGTGGAAGCCTTGTCCATAAAAAAGTCTCCAAGTCCAAAATTAGGTCAAGGTGAAGGTCAAAAAGGGGTCAGGTGATACAGGTGTGTGGAGAGTGTTCATACACAACATCCATGCAAGTTTGGAAGCTTTGCAGCAAGCCATAATGATGCTAGAAGAAACGGTCAATTTGGGTTAACCAGGACGGACGGACGAACGGACGGACAAACTATCGATACGGGGGCATAAAAATATGAATGAGATTCACAAAATAAATACTAAAACATTGTAAGTCACTATAGGTTTTAAGTTCTTGTTTTAAAGGGTTGAAGACTTAAGTTCAAGTCAGTTGTTTTAGAACTAATTAGGTTTAATTATCATTACTTTATGAAACTTTTAAGTCACTATATTGATCACAAAATCCAATTATTAGAATTTTTAGATAAAACCAGCATAATTCTCGGACGGAACTGAGAAGCAGTGTGTCACGATTACTATCATGCTCACAGGTTTCTAGATTCCTAATTTACGAGAGGTCTCGGGTTTGATCCCTGGCCGCGTCATACCAAAGACGAAATAAAAATGGTACCAGATGGTAGACGCTCAGCATAAAAGGAAAACTAGCTTCTCTTCTCTCATACCCTCATGGCGATGGTTAACATCAGGAATGAGGTGACGAGAGTGATTAATATATAATATAAGTTGAAAAAAACTTGTTTCACAATTGACCTCAAATAAATTAGTATATACTAATGTTCCTCACATATTCTGGGGTCATTTAATGGTGTCAGAAGTGAAGCAAAAATATCAACACTCCCCAAGCTGAAAAAGCATCCCAGTTTGTGTTTCTGCAAAATATATTTTAAAATTCATTTCATCAAATTATAATCAATTAAATTGATTTTAAGGCTGTTAATTAGCAATCAGTCTCAGGCCTAAAAACTCAAGTTCCAAAGTCTGAAGTTTTCAAAATAAGCAAGAAGGAAATTTCAGGATTCAAAAACCTGAAATTGGACACAAGTCAGAAAAATATCATTATATCAATATATAACGATTGGCAAATGGTTGACATTTTAATGCCCAGTCAATAAATATAGTCAATAAATATAGATAGAAAACATAAGGACATGGGTCTTAAAGTTTTCAATCCAAGGACCCTGTACACAATGTACCTTGCTTACCACGCCACACATTTGTTCCCATGATGAATCCAGTAAGTATAATGAACCAGTCAATATTATGCCCGCCCGGGGGAGCTGAGGGGATACACTCCGATACAGGAGAAATTAGACAGAAGAATCTTCCTGACAGGCGGGAATTAGACAACCTTATCGACTCCGAGTCCCGGGGAATAGACTTTGGTCTGGGAATTTCTACACCGCTAAAGACGACAGTGATACTTTTATTTGTGTTTTTATTAAACTACCTGGATGAAAAACTATGCCCAATGGTGGGGATATAGACAGTAAGCATTGTTTTTATGGTGGGAATTTAGACATAAAAAAATTGAAAATGTCTAATTCCCCCTGTGTCACCCGCCGCTCCCCCAGGCGGGCAAAATATTGACTGGTGCATAATGCATATTACTATACACAAAACAGTCAAACATTAACTCCATAGATTTTAGTTATATAAGGCCAAGTATAAATATACATCTAATTCCTGTCACCTGACGTTAAAAGGGTCTGACGCTATTAAGGCTAAAACAAAAAATTGTTTGTTAACGGTAACAGGTCCAAAAAATATTGCAGATAATTTTTTTAAACATTATTTTACTGTTCAAAAAGTATAGAAAATAACAAAAGTATAGATTTTGAAAACACCATAAAAACATTAAAGGTCCTGGTATTTTTAGGGTAGGTTGAGCTACCATAAACCAACAATTTTTGTATGCCCAAGATGGAAACACAAACTGACAACAGCGACAGCTGTGACATTTTTGAAAAGTAAATCATTTGATCAGTAATTTGTTTGTTTGTTTTCGAGTGAGACAGTCATAGGTGTGTGGTCACTTGTGTCTTTCCAGAGCTTCGAGGAAGATTAGTCAGTAAAGTCACTAGAACGTTCAGACAGGAATAACAGACATATATTTGTATAGGCTTAAGTACTTTGTACGTACATTGACTTGCAAAAATGACACATGCAGTCAATAACCAAGCATATATGAATATTTCAATGACAAAATGTTGAAGTATAAATGAGTCCCACCCAAATGTACAATAACCCAATGAATTATTGTCTATCAGGAAAGCCTAACAGCTGATAAATGTGGTTTTCCATGTTTATGTTGTTGTTGTTCCCGCTCTTGTTTTTTACGTTGTTGTTGTAAATGTCTCTGTTGACGATCAGCTTTCCGTTTTTCACGTATAACATTATCTGCCTCCCACGATAGGTCCTCATCGGCCTCGGCTTCCCACGCATTATTCTCATCTTCCCAGCTGCCTAACTCCGACGACTGAAAATAAAAAAACTAGAATTTTGGGGTTTGGTCACAAAATGCAGGCCTCCAACAACTAGAGCTGTCGCCATTCGGCAGACTAATATACCCCTGCCAGCAAAGGGCCATAATTCTGCCAAAATTCATCGCAGCGCAAATTCCTTTCTTCATGCACATCAATATGTTGAGGTTGTTCATCTGTGAAAGTTTGAGCGAAATCCTGCCAAAACTGTAGGAGGAGTTGCATCCACAAGAATGCGTCTACGGACAGACAGACAGACAAGCTGAATCCAGTATACCTCCAGTATAAAAAGGCCTTACTTGAATAACAAACATTATCGGGCCATAAAATTGTTGAAAATACTACACAACTAGACTTGGTACCAACTATTTATATGAAGTTTCATTGACCATTTGTGAAGGCGAACAAGCGCAGACATGAGTTGTGACAGACATCCAGCACAAAATCAATGTCCCCCCACTATGAATATTGGGACAAATAACCTAAAACATGGGAAGGTCAACAACAGTTAGTGAAGATTTGATCATTGGAGGCTGTTTAAGCACAGACAAACTATGTAACATCTAGACAGACCAGACAAACTTCAATGCAGCACAGAAACAGTATGTCTCCCCCACTATATATGGTATGGCAGACATAACAAGCCATTAAGAATTGCAAGCAATACAGAAGTCCCCTACCGGTTTGAAGCCATTTTCAATGTTTCTGTTGCCATAGCAACCACATTTTTGTCAGAATCAAAATATTTTAGCCGTGCATAATCCCCTTATTGCCCCCTATCCACATACCAAGTTTCATAAACCTAGATTGGAAACTGTTTCAGTTATGTCAGGATCAAGATTTTTTGACGGACGGACTGACAGACGGAGGGCAAACCTATAGTCCCCACTGGTAAAAAACCGGTAGGGGACTAATAAACGAAGAGATATAATCACCTGAAAGACGGGAATGTCTGTAGACATCGCTAACTTGTTGGATATTGCTGATGATGATGGCACAAACTCATCTTTCTTCTTCAACAAAATCTGCAGACAACGAAAAGTAGTTTAAAACATAGAATATAGCAACATGAAATATTTCAAAATTATTCCAACTTTACGGAAATGTTACAGCAATTGTAGAATGGCGTATAAGTATGCATTGAGGCAGCAATGGAGTAAAGGAAACCGTAATTAGAAAATTCTTGTATAATGAAACTTACTTTTTTCTGTCTTTTCACAGCTGGTGTCATATCTTGGAAATAATCGGGCTCTGGCTCCATATCCTGTGATTGTTGTTGTGATTGTTGTTGCCGCTGACGATATTCTTCCACCGATCGAACCTTCTCAGACTGTTGTTGATCTTCCCATGTGTCCCAGGGGGATAACTCTTGTACCTAAATAAACAAGTAATTAAGAATTGCAAGCAATACAGAAGTCCCCTACCGGTTTGAGGCCATTTTCAATGTTTCTGTTGCCATAGCAACCACAATTTTTGTCAGAATCAAAATATTTTAGACGTGCATAATCCCCTTATTGCCCTCTATCCACATATCAAATTTCATAAACCTAGATTTGAAACTGTTTGAGTTATGGCAGGATCCTGATTTGGGCATATTTTTACTCTTTCTGTTGCCATAGCAACCACAGCTTGGAAACTGTCTGAGTTATGTCAGGATCCAGATTGTTTGACGGATGGACGGACGGACGGACGGACGGACGGACGGACGGACGAACGAACGAACGAACGAACGAACATGACTGACTGACTGACTGACTGACTGACTGACTGACTGACTGACTGACTGACTGACTGACTGACTGACTGACTGACTGACTGACTGACTGACTGACTGACTGACTGACAAACCTATAGTCCCCTCCGGTCAAAAACCAGTATGGGACTCACAAGTCATTAAGAATTGCAAGCAATACAGAAGAACCTACCGGTTTGAAGCCATTTTCAATGTTTCTGTTGTCATAGCAACCACAATTTTTGTCGGAATCAAAATATTTTAGACGTGCCCCCAGTCCACATACCAAGTTTCATAAACCAAGCTAGAAACTAATGTCAGGATCCAGATATAATCATATTTATTTGGACAGACGTTCTAACAAAACGGTATTTATGTGGCTACAATACGGAATGAAGAGTAATTATGTGTCTAATTTTAGCCACATAAAAGAAATTTTAGCCACGTAAGAGAAAATTCTACTTTGGTTTTAACTATTTTCAACTGGTTTGTCCATAAAAAGTAGCCACCTAAGTACCCGTTTGTGGGCACGGACAGACTGACTGACAGACAGCAAACTATAGTCCCCTCCGGTCAAAAACCAGTAGGGGATTTATCACAACTTGGTCTAAATTGGAACGATCAATTCATTAGTATTCAATACCCAATTTACCACTTTGTCAGCTGACTAACACACTTTTCCAAATATTCTTTTCTGTTAATATTAAATAAATGTAAATACTGTATGGTAGTAAGCCTATTCATGATACATCAAACAAAAATACCATTTATCAAACATATGCAGGGGTTGAGTGGTCATAGAAAGTCATATCAGTTGATTCCTGTGAACTTGAGACCGCATATAAACACATTTGCTGGTATGTTCAGGTGCATAGAAATGAGCCGGTAGGCGAAAAAATTCACAGGCTATTGGAACATGCTTGCTGGCTACTTTTTGTCATTTTCTTCTTTGTTAGGCACTTTAAGTGAGATTTTAAACCAACAGCCTACTTTTAAAGATCAACTGCCTACATGAAAACATTTCTACACCCCTGTATGTTACGACGTTTTTACCAAGAATATTGAGCAGGGGTTTCACTAGCTTCTGAATCTGAAGGGTCAGTTTGATACTTTTGACTAAATTTTACCATTTTATAAATTATAGGGAAAATATACATGATTTAAGGTGATTCCCAACTCTTGAGTTAGAGCGGAAGTTTAGAAATCAGTGTAAATAAGACGTATTGAAAGTGTCTGACTACCATGATGAAATAGTAAGAAAAACTTAAAATTGATTTGTCAGCATGTTCTAATGTCTTAAAAACGCAAATTTACTGTATAGTTATTACTATATTATACCATAATAAGCTTGCAGAATAAAGCTATAGCTGAAATTTTATGTACCATTTATTCCAAACGTTGAAACACCAACACTCGCGAATACTAGCTACAACGTATGTGAAACGTAATATAATGTGCCCACACAAAATTTTATCCAAGTTTTAATATTTGTTTAGCAAACATCCTGACTACTTTAGAGGAAGGTTCTTTTGCATTTATTTCCTAAGAGTATAGACAAGCTAATGCAAAAGACCATTGGCTCATCTTTAAATATACACATTTTTCAAAAACAAATTATCGCGAAAACTGGATACAACGTATTCAAAACGTTGATGTATTTTGTAAACTCTCCTGGTTTTCGACATTTCCGAAATCACTAAAGTGTCAATTAAAAAAATCTAGCCGAGCAACTGCCATGAAATTTGGGACAAAACTTCTATAATATTTACTCTACTTGTTGCATGTACGAAAACAGTATGTTGTTCAAGTTTCAACTACCTTTTCGTATAACTTAAAAATTTACATATTTTAAAAGATCATTTAAAAATACATATAACATACATAGTCTAAAACAAACGTTATTGTGTGATTCTGTATATATTATACGAAATTTCGTGCATGCCAAGTTTCATGTAATTAAATGTCAAACTTTATCGGTGAAATGCAAATATCAGTTTTTAGGGGGGGGGGGGGGGTCCCCAAAATCTAAAAATATTTTAAAACTTAGCTGAGTGAAACTGTTATGGGTTTGCATAGTCACTATCATGAGTGTGTTCTTCATAAAAATCAGGTGTTTGATACCTCTTGTACAGAAAAATTTAACAGTTGGGAAAATGACCCTTCAAACCAAAATCTTGAGGGTCAATGTGTGACTTTCTAGAAATTGGAAGGGTCAAAACCCCTACTCCCGTCTCAAATTAAAACCCTGATTGAGTGCATATTTTACCTGACTAGATCCATTGATGGCAGGATAATGTGTTGATAGATTTTCTACAGATGGATAATGGTTTGACATTGGCAGTAATGTGTCAGAATTTCGTCTCTTCCGCCTACACCACAATCGTTTCAATGGAGACAATATGAAGGTAATAATTCCAAACAGTTTTTTTATGACATTCCAAATCACCTTGATCATCCTGAAAACATAAATTATAGGGCCAACTTGATAACAATTACTCATTATTAATTTGCAACGATTTCATCTAGTCCCAACCACGGGACCCAACAGTGATTTTTTTCGCTTCTTTGGGAAAGGGTCCGGGTCCGTTCAGATTGGGAATTTTCGCGTCGTGACAACTTGAAATTGGGAATTTTCATGAAGCAGAAAGGCCAAATAAAACAGAAAAAGAGATAACATGTGACTGTTTACTGGTTTCTGTAAACTTTTATGCTTGACCTCTTGTCAAAAATGTTCATAACTTTGTCATTTTATGTCCGATTTTGAATTTTTTTTTTTTTAAATGTTCATTGGGAATTTCTCCCTTCAAATTTGGGAAAATTATAACTTTTTCTAATTGGGAAGGTACCGTTTACCGGTAGCAAACAAAGAAGGAAAAAAATCACTGCCCAACTTGTATAGACTGTTGGGTTCCGAAGGCAAGCTCTATGCCCTCTTTAGCATAAGGTATCGAATTCGCGAATTAAACAACGCATTCTGTATTAAACAGTTGAAATGACCGTAGTAAAGCTTATTTTAATCATCAACTACAAAAGCAGCATTAGATGAAATGTTAATCCGACACCCGTTGCGTTTCACATTCAGTTTACATCATTTTAGTTATCTACAATTTGGATTTACCGTTCGAAAGTGGCCTAACGTATCACATATGTATAATTGTAATAAATTTTATGTTTTAAGATTCAATTACACTACCGCGTCATCTCAGTCACGGCCACTATTTCTAATATAATATTTACATTGTCACTTTGCTAGGATACCGAGCGTTTTTTGTGCAACGGACTGCTTCAGTTGCACTCGATAGCACTTTACTGTGCAATTGTCTATCAGCGAATGCTCGAGTGTAGGTAAAATTTACACTTCGTGTTTTTGTAGCAAGCCGTTACCAAGCTCAGAACTTTAAGCACTGTGCTCCATATTCTTTGTATCACAAAATGTTCGTCCCTTTTCTTGAGGCTGAAGTTCTTGGGCAACACACTTATGTCTGTCTCAATATAACGCAAAAAATCACTTTAAAACATTGAATCTTTATAGTAACCATGTATGCGAGATGTAAACAAATTAGGTACGAATATGCTCAGGTACGAACTGGCCTTGGTACGACTTGCCATGATTCTACCGGCAATATTTGTACAGTCGCAAATTGTTAGCCACATTAAAGCGTGTTTCTAGGTTGAACCCTTTACTATAATATATGGTATCCACTTACTTGAGGTTATTATAAGCTTGTCAACATGTGAGATTAACACATCTGTGTCGTGTCGGTGCCGTCTCGCGAGAATTTTGTCCGGAAATACGCAAAATCTCGGTCACAATCTTGTAGGGTTGATGACAGAAGAATTCCAAATGAAAGGTCACATGATTTGTCAAAATGGCAGATGGCAGTGGTTTGCTTACTCCTAACTTGAATTCTGAATACAGTGAGACACCAACAGAAGGAAGGAAACGCTGCAGTTCATGTTCAGGCAGTTATCATGATGAAGCCAAGGAGTATGTATTTGCACATAAATTACATAACGACAACTTTGCAGAACATGATTTTATAAAATTTACAAAAAATGTCTAAACCACAACACAGGAATTTCGCTAAAGAAGAGAAAAAAATCAAAGTCTATCACTTATATATGTACATAGTACTGCCCATTTCATTAAAAAACCTTTTAATGTGTCACTTGTCATCAAACACACACATAACATTTCCCTAGTCCCAACAGAGACCAAACGTATCATTTCATTACATTACATGACGTTAGGTCTCAACGGGTCCCGAGTATCCCCGTGGTATTGGAAATGGCGCACTTAACAGTTTACGTCGTTATTTTGTTATAAATATAAAACGTTTATAATTAAAGTGATTGAGCAATGATAGGGCAATTCAATGGGAACATTTTGACACTAAATATTAATAGTCAATTCCATCAATGCATGTTGTATGACCATTACAATGAAAGACACGCTCAGCTTATTATGTCAGGTCCGCGTGATATGAAATGGCGCACCTATCCTGTAGGTCCCTAGTGGTAAAAAAATAAAAGGATTCATGATGTAGTTGTTTCCAATTTTATTTTATGGCTATATAGTCCATTTTTATATAATAATTAGCTTACTTTGTATACTTCTTCTTAGATAATAAATCAATAATTAGTATCGAGACAGAATTGCACTGGTTACTAATTGCCATTATACTTTTTGAGTCACCAAGACAACTTGAAGATGTCCAAACAAGTGTTAAATCATCTATTACTGTCATGTAAGAATCATTCATGGCATCTGCATAGTCTGATCTGTCACCAACTTGACTTGGGAATGCCGAAAATATCAATGACAGTTAATATTAACAAAATTTTCGAAACATATTATTTCAGATTTTGACTAGTTTTTTCAGTTTTTCTTAATAAGAAAGTTACATCCTTCTGGACACCATTTCCTGTGTTTGACAGTGTGTAGGACATTTTAATCATGTTACATGGTGTTAACATGGATGCCAGTGCTCTTTACAAAAAAAATTTGAAGTTAAAATTTCATTTTACAAATTTGTGGGATTACGATATTTGAGGAATAAAGTGACATAAGAAAATAACAACAAATATGGGTACAGCATACCTTTCGAGTTCTAAAAGCACCAAATTTTACTTTGAACATTGTTTATTTGCATTACAGACCAAAACCATACATCCTTCCAAAAATATACTGGAAATGTATGTCATTTTGGGTCTTAAACTCAAGAAAAGACCACTAATCTCAGGTGCGCCATTTCTGATACCGCGCCACAACCCATACCACCACGATACTTGTATGTAGCAGTTTGCGACACGATTCTTTGTCGCTGTTGGATGACTGATTATGAGCCCTAAAAAGCAATACAAAGTAAAGGCACACCACACATTCTCGATATAGACATTACTCAATAAAACCCGTTTTTCCGGAACCGAAATTTCACGGTCAGGGGGTTAGCGGGAGTGTATATAATTATTCTTTTTTCAACGTTTAAACATGAAAACATTTAAAATAATTATTACATATTATCATTAAACATCTTTGTTTTTAAACTTTAGCAAGAATTATCCTAAAAAATGCTTTATATTTGAAATATTGCATTTTATTATACATGGCCGCTTCCGTGGCTCGATACCGATAAAAAATACACATTTTTCAAGTTAAACATATCATTTAGGCGAAAATATTATCAGCGAGGTCGTAAAATTGTGTTGTCATTGTTTTCTAGTAAGACTTTTTACAAATTCTTATCATTTGGCTTAAATAATCGCGATTTTTGTACCTAGTTGCTCTATACGCTATATCCGTTCCCCCCCCTGACGTACATTCGGAATATCTCGCACATTGTCGCTCAATTAATTCCGTAATCCCGGAAAACGGGTTTTAAGTTGTAATGTCGATATGGTGAATGGCTTCATTAACAGGTTGGAGACTAGACTAAATTTAGTAACGCCTTCGTGTAACTAAATTTAGTTACATAACTGCATGAATCGTATTGGTTATATAATTTAGCTTGATAATTGCAAGAAATTGACTGGGCAGTTTTCTTCAGTTACATCTATACTGGCATGCGAGGTATTACCGGACAGCAGTAATGACCGGACAACTGGTCCTAGACGCTTATTTTCTGGAGCTATGTATTGAAATTTGTACCTAATCACTCAGAAGCGTGTTTTGAATAAATCTAGAAGAAAAAAAATATTCAAGATTAACAAAACATTGTCTATTAATCCAAAATGTCGTACGCGGCTGCGTGTTTACTTTAGCGGCGCTTGGGGAAATCACCATCGTGTGCGCATGCGCAAAATAACACGAGCTGAGCGCGTGCGTCATTGATTTTATACGGTTAAATTAATTAGCTTCATTTTATGTAAAGAGTGAATAGTAGAGTGGTTAACGTCCTAGGTTATGAAGCGAGAGGACCCGCGATCGGTTCCTCGCAGCGTCAAAATTTTTATCTTTTTTTTTTTTAAATTTAATTTCTTCCATTTATACCAGCTCTAATTTCAGCAGGATATTGTTAATTACGAAATTTGTCAACGGATATCAGTTGAGTAACCCTTTTTAAGATCTTATCCATAAGTCTGAAATACTTTGAGTTGATTTTTAATCGTTTTAATCGACTTTTGATCGGTATGTTATGTACGGTATATTACGGCATCTGACCTACCACAGAACGCCACCTGGCGGGAAAACATGGCGCGTCACGAGTTGTTATTACGAAAATCGTGACATATTTTCGCATAAATAGGAAGTACGAACCCTGTTTAAATCATTTCCTATAATAAGTTTCCAAATTTTAAGTTAAAAATGGTTGAAACCGACTGTCCGGTAATACCTGCTGAACGTCGTTGAAAAAAGCGTAAAAAGTGCCCCTTTTTGGGCCCCTAAATTTGGATGTTATGGTGACGTCATTTTTCGGGAATTCTATTTTTAGGAAGGCCTTGAACACAGGTATGTGTCAGCACCAAAAATTCTGGGTAAAAATCGATTTTTAACTTGACATGAAGCTTTTTATGCCATTTCTGTCCGGTAATACCTCGCATGCCAGTAATGTAGAAAACTTACAAAAAAATAAAATTTCACCGTTGCATTTTTTGCATCAACTTATTTTAATTAAAAGGGAGATAACTCATATTATTTTCCAAATTTTATTTATGCAATAACTTCGTTGTTTTACGTCCGATTTCAATCAGATTACCTGCAAAACATTTTAATTTATTAATTGTAACAACATACAAAGCAACTAACTAAAAATATTTTGATAGTGAATGGTAATATCACTTTTTTACAAACGTTACTAAATTTAGCGTTGTACCCAACCTGATTAATGCCTTTTCTATCATTGAAAACGAATGATTGCAAGAACACTAACCTCATTGATACATAAATTATTCCTGTTTCATTTCACTTCCAAATTTACTGAAATGTCCTTATTTACGCCATTGAAGCCGTCGAACAGAGCCGATGTATTCCGAAAGTTGTTGTTCGGACATTTGTACGAATTTCGATTGGACGAAAAGTGGCAATAACTAAAACCCGGTATCCGGACTATAAGACTACATTATAGTCGGTCAAGAACGACTACTCCGTACCGAATAATTATTTTGTCTACGACGAATTTGTCAACTGTAGGTAACTTTCGTTTTTAAAACGGATGTGAATCGCGACAGATGTCAGACAAACATTTCATCTAATATTGGTTGTGTAAAGGTGTGTTTAACGCTGTGTTTGTACTTTATGATTGAAATATGCTTTACTGTGGTCGATTCAACTGTTTAATCCCGAATAAGTCGTTCAATTCGGAAATAAAATTTTGCTAAAGACAGCTAAGTTCAATACTATGAGACTCTAAAGTACTGTGGAACGTACATAGAGACTTATTTATGGGACTAAACATTTCCCGAACTATTCAGGCCTAAATTGATAAACTGTTTGTCTCCATTCTTTACATACATTTTCTAGGTTTATCTTAGCACATACATCCTTTCAAAATATATATTCCTTTCACGAAAACAGAACAGTTCGGGAAATGTTATGTGTGTGTTTCATGACAAGTGACCCATTTATTGGTTTTTGAATGAAATCGGCATTACTATGTTCATATATGAAATTTATTTGTGTGTATGATGTTATGTTAGGCTCATTAGATTTATGGAAGGCAAACTAGGTAGTGTACTAGTTTTTGACCCTTGTGTTGTTTAGTCTTTGCAGAGTTCCTGACCTTGTATATAAACACTGTTTAGTCTATTGAAGGGAGGTAATTGTGAATATCATACGACGATTGCCTGTGAACCCCAAGGCCAAACACACACACCCTTGAACCTGCCCTGCATTCAACGAAGAATTATGTGACGCATGTTTCGTACCTGTAACATACCAGGTACAAATGTGCGTCTTGTAATTCTTCATTGAACGTGCAAGGCTCGAGAGTTGCCTAACTATGGCGCTACCGAGCGCTTTTTGGTAGTGCCACAGGGTATTGACGCATATTATTTTATGCGTGTGCAACCGCCTTATATCTCATATACGAATTAAGGGAAATAACGCTACATTGTAGTGGTCTTTGATTTCAACGTAATAAACACACATAAACAAAGATATGGGGAAAATCCTCTTGCTATTCGATAGAAATATGATTTATCTGCAAGCAACACCAAATAAAATGATCGTCAGGTCTAAATTAAGCGAGAAATTAACAAAACTGTCACAGAATCACGCCATTTTTTTCGCCGATGTCAGTTGGTCCAGCCACCGTCATATAAAGCACGACACTCCCTCGCCGGTTTTTCCTCTAATTTCAACTTGCGTTTAATATTTCTTTTGTGAAATGTTAGTCCAATGGCATATCTATGGTTAACATAGAAAAACTTTTTTATTATTTCGCATTTTTGTCGCAGAATTTAAGGAAGTTGTGTAAAAATTAACACAATAGAGCTTTACCAAAAAGCTTACTTCCAATATACAACTTACTAATTTATGCAAGTTAAAGTTGTTGTCACAATTGCAAAACACAAGATACTACAAAGATGTTGGTTTATAAGGCGAAATATACCATTGTACTTACATTTCACGAAATAATTACGAGTTATTAGTGGAGAAACGCCGAGGATGGGTCGTTCTTCGTGTGGCCGGACCAACTGACATCGGCAAAAATTTACGTGATTTTGTGACATTTTTGTGGATTTCCGACTTATTTTAGACCAGAGGATCATTTGGATTTGTGTTTTGCATACAGATAAATCGTATTTTTATCGAATAACAAGCAAGATTTCTCCATATCTTTGTAAATGTGTGTGTTCCACGTTGTAATCAAAGACTACTATCAAGGTAGCGTAATTTCCCTTTATTCGTATATGAGATATATATATGCGACAATACCCTGTGGGTAGTGCTTAACTATGTCTATATGCAACGACAAGCATACCATTTCTCAGGACTTTGCTAAGGTTTTTCTACGTAGCGCAAGCCGTTTCCGAGCATAGCGCTATTGCTTTCCTACGTCTAGGCAACAACAAGATAGCAGTGCTTGCCGATAGCATACGGTTTCTCAGCACGTAGCTAGGCGTTCACTTTGGTAGCGCTTTATATCGCTTTGCTGAGAAACGGTCTGCTGTCCACTAGCACTCGCCATTAGCATATAATTTTTAGCTTTCCATGCCTCCATCATGCCCATGGTCGAGTTACCGATACTCGTATTGTTACTGGTTTGCACAGCCCGGAATTGCTGGTTCATGTAGTGTTGAGATACCGGTTTTGTTGAGTAACCAGTTTGCGTGGCATGGTGTTTGCACTACGCAGAGTTACCCATTTGTGTTACTGCAAAGCTAGTTTGTATTATGCGGAATTGGACTGGGATGATTACTGACGATTTCACATTCTACAATGCCAATAAAATGCATGTCATTGCATGAATACATAATAGCTACAAATAAACGCAGGTAACAATGTTAAACATATATATATATATATAGCTGGGATGTTAGGATGTATAGGGGTAACCTGTGATACTTGAATCCATATGTGATTGTATCGGTATGTAACATACATATATCTTATATTAATTGATATTTTATACCATCAGATGCTAAAATCAAAGATCTAAACACACAGATTGGACACTCAATTGAAAGCTGGGAGAAAATGCAAAATAGCATGCAGCAGATTCTGTTATTTTGCATCAAAAGTTTTAAGAGCTAAGTTTCTTCTTATGTATGGGGTAACTTGTTTTTTTCTACCTCTAATATAATTCAGAATTTTTTTTTATTTGAATGAGGCAAATCGGGTATTTACTGATAAACTTTGAATTTCCATGATAAACTTTGAATTTCCATTAAAATGAGAGTAGGTCTGGCTCTTGGGGTATATTTTTTTATTCCTAGACTGATTTCAATAATAGGTATCTTTGTAAATAAAAGCTGAATAATATATCTATTGCATAGAATTATTAGTTTTTGCCTGTGTTCATTACAACAGGAGGTACAAGGTTTTGAAAACAAACAAGATGTTGCGAGATTTCAGAAGATTGCTGCGAGATATTTTGAGATTTGGTACATCATTCAAATCTTTGTATTTTTAGATCTTTGATAAAATGAACAAATTAATTCAGCTTCTAAATGAACATCAATACGGTTTAATGTCAGGAAAGGAAACACCATTTTAGATATGGAGGCCAATTAAATGGTTCACTTCGATTTTATACGAACGATTAACCAATTTCAGAGTTACCAGTTTGCAGGGTAGTGCAGGGTAACTGGTCCTCATAATGTGGAGTTACTACATTTGCTATTTTACACACATACATTATATTACATGTAATTCTGTAATGGCTTAAATGCATTACCGGTATGTACAATATATTTGTATGTGCTATTAAAGTTATGTCACCACTCGAACATGGTTTGTTTAGCTGTTAAACTTTGCCCACTTAAGTTGAGTAGCACTTAATATATACTTGAGAAATTGTTGTAAGATGTCATTGTTGAGTTGGTATTTCTGATAATGGAGTTAGAATACAAAGGGTATGATTTGTATATTAATTTGCTTGATATTTTGTCACGCCAAACAATTATACATGTAGTTAATGATTCTATTAATTTTGTGGTACTGCCGGGAACATGAGATAATGTGTAGGCCCGGCACGATTACTCGCTTAATCAGATACAATTCGATTGCCAGGTGAAACCGGTTTCGATTTTGCTAAACAGCTTATCGTTCTAAAACAATGCACATC
Source organism: Spisula solida (assembly GCA_947247005.1). Lineage (NCBI taxonomy): Eukaryota > Metazoa > Mollusca > Bivalvia > Venerida > Mactridae > Spisula > Spisula solida. The sequence continues at coordinate 21,378,490 of OX365960.1, read as the reverse complement.
CTGCAGTATCAATGAATTGTTTCTTACAGCTTGTATATATTATATCTTTGACAACGACATGTTTGAATGTGTTGATCGACACATAAACAAGCAAACTAGCTGGATGTGTTTGGGTAACATGTCATACATTTATCCATTATTATCAGGGGTGTCAATGTTCCTGATTTATCAGGAATTCCAGAATAATTATTATTCCATACACACTGAGTTAAACATAGAAACAATGTAGTTGACAGCCTTTTGTTTGGAAAAAAATGGACGGCCGCGTATGATTTTCAGGATTTTTAATTTGACTCTGATCATATTAAATACATAAATCTTATATTGATATTATATACCTCAAAGGATAAAATTAACACACATGAGTTCATCTGCTGAAATAACCTTGATATGGTCATCATGAAATACCATTTTCAATATGGCCGCCAATTAACCGATTCTAAAATATTGAAATCGTCCTGGTCCTAATAATGTGTGATATCTTTCTTTGATAACAACCTTAGCCTGATAGTGATTCATTTTTGTCAAAATGGCTTAAAGGGGCATGCCCAGAAAATTGAGAGTCTCGGTTTGCATACTACAAAATTGCGTTTATCACTTGTAAAAATAACTATTACCAAAGAGTCAAAGAAGAATTTGACTTAAAAAATTACTCTAAAACGCGTGCTTCGATATTTTGTTAGCTCACCTGTCACAAAGTGACAGAGTGAGCTTTTGTGATCACACTTCGTCCGTCGTCCGTCCGGACGTCCGTCAACAATTGGGTTGTGTCCTCTCTAGAGGTCACAATTTTGGCCTAATCTTTATGAAACTTGGTCACAATGATCATCTCAACAAAATCAAGGTCAAGTTCGATATTGGGTCATCTGAGCTCAAAAACTAGGTCACTAGGTCAAAATATAGAAAAACCTTGTGTAGTCACCAGAGGTTACAATTTCAACTTAATTTTAATGAAACTTTGTCACAATGATCATGGCAACAAAATCTAGGTCCAGTGCGATTTTGGGTCATCTGGGATCAAAAACAAGGTCACCCCAGGTATTGTTTTGTCTTTATAGCATGTATTTGTACAGTTATATGGAAAAAAATATTTTTTCCAAAATATTTTGTTTAAATTATAGGTCAAATCATAGAAAAACCTTGTGTAGTCACCAGAGGTTACAATTTCATTTTAATCTTAACGAAACTTTGTCACAATGATCATGTCAACAAAATCTAGGCCAAGTTCGATTTTGGGTCATCTGGGGTCAAAAACAAGGTCACAATGTCAATTGACATTTTCCTGAGGGTCGTGGGTTCAAACCCCACTGGAACCATAATTTTTATTTTTATTTTTTTAAGTATTTAGGTATTGTTTTGTCTTTATACCATTTATTTGTACAGTTATATGGAGGAAAATAATTTTTTTCCAATATATTTTGTTTAAATTATAGGTCAGATCATAGAAAAACTGTGTAGTCACCAGAGGTCACAATTTCGACTTAATCTTTATGAAATTTGGTCCTAATGATCATCTCAACACAATCTAGTATAAGTTTGATTTTAATTAAGTCATCTGGGGTCAAAAGCTAGGTAACATGGTCAAATCATAAACTTGCAATAGAGGCTGAATTTCCTTAAATCTTATTCAGATAATGTGTAGGGTCACCATAGGTGTGTGCATGCACTAGTACGACAGGTGAGCGACCTAGGGCCCTTTGGGCCCTCTTGTATATCGATTTGAATAAAAGGCTGTCAGCCTTTTATTAACGACAAAGATATTAAGTTATTCATGAAAAAAAAATTTTTTAAAACCCAGTGGGATATTTTCGTAACTTATTTACAGGGTTTTAATTATTTGACTTAGGTATTAAAATGATACCAATTTGATTGCTATTCGAGACACTTCAGTACCAGGGCATGCCCCTTTAACAGGTTTGATGAATAAGTAAATAGTTTCTTCTCTCTATTTCAGCCAGCATAACCATGGATCCCATCCACCTTCTATTAGTGAATCTAGATCATCATCACTAGGTATGTATATCGCCCCTCTAAATCTGGATTTGCTACTTCTTTCACAAACAACTTTTTGTCTAATTCATTTATTCATCTCCTATTTATTCAGGTTCTGTATTTACTTTCATCTTTTTCTGTTTTGAAGCCTTTTCTTGTTTCAGATCATCCTCATTGATGCTAGTATCAACTTCACTTATACTTGAAGTTTCACTTCGTTTACGCTTGTCATGATCTGAATTGCGATCCGCCATATCTTTTTCGATCAGTATACTTGATCAAAAATTTTGGCGGGACACTGCTTGTTTTTCCTTGGTTCAAAATCACTTTTTCAAAGTTCTCCGAATATGTTTGTTTGGATATTTCAGTTCTTTATATTTAACCTTACATGTCAATGCTTTTTTCTGCCACCACTACTGCATCAAAACCTTTTATTTAACATATTAGTTTTAGCCGAATTGTTTACATCAACCGGAAGCGGTGTTACCATTTTATTTTAAATCTGGATTTGCTGCACTAGATTAGAAAGAATGAACTTTTCTACAGAAAATACAAGTGTATTAAGTTATTTGATAAAAAAATTCGAAGTATTGACTAAATTTTGTTCATTTTATATTTCATCTGCTGAATTTTAGCAATAGAGCAATATTTGAAACAGTATTTTGGTGTATCTATGTGTGTTAATGACACCCAAAACCGAGTTAGGCCTTGTTCACTAAATTGGGCATAATGCTGCAGTAGGACCCCTGAATATATGCACATATTACAAGGCTTTTTTTCGCTGAATTATGAAGAGGCCCAAGTCCTTTTGTTTTGAGAAAATTTAGCGCGAAAATTCTCAAAATTGTGAAAAATAGGTGCGGAAACTTTTCAAATTGTGAAAAACTTGACGCGATAAATCATCAAATTATGATACAAAAATTTTCAGATGTTAGTTCATTTTTGGTCAACTTTTCCCAAACATGCATGTATCTATGATATAATACTTTATATCAAGTCCTGTACAGGAATATATGACTGTTATCTGTGATTTGTTTGTTTGGTGCTTTGTGAAGTTGATTTTACAAAAACCATGACGCAAATTCTAATTGTGAATTAAGGGGCCTTTTAGGTTTGTGAAAGGGGCCTATAGCAAATTGTGAAGGGGCCTAATATAGGCCCCTCGTATATAGTGAAAAAAAGCCCTGTTTTAATAGAGTAATACATGGCTGAGCAGTGCCATTGAGTGATAATCGCCCCTGTAGGCGTCGGCCACTTTTCAGATGCAAATGACATAACATTGCGCGTGTACGTCTTCCAAGGGCTATTATCAGTGATAAAAGCCCTGCGCGAGGCGGGCCAACAGCTGATAATACTTTAAAACGGCGCATAATACATTTTTTTCAATGGGAATTTGTTACTTTATATAGTAACATAAGTATTATACATGTATATGTCACACATATATTGGTTTTGTATCTTAAGTGTCAACCTTGCATGGTGGGTAGAATGCTTGTCTGGCAGATCTGAGTTCTATTCAATTTCATACATTTGGCAGTTTATGTTCTTCCTGTCTCTGACACTTGCATGTCAACTGCCTGAAACCTATTGGACCAATTGACACTCTTCCTAAATCTGGCTTGTCCAGTTCCTAAAGGAGTTTGTCCATGCGACATGTCCGACACTTCCCTGACACTGGCATGTCCAACTGACTTGGCCAGCAATATCTCATTCTGGCTTGAAAACTTTTCAACCAAAATCAGTCTGTGCCCAGCATTTCTTAGCATTTTGTTTATTCTAATTTAACAGATTTATAGTCCTTATCAGGCCAATTAACTTACTGGTATTTTAAATTACCTGGAAGTGTGTATGGTTGCCTTCGACATCTGTAGAAGTTTTCATTTTATTTGTAAGAGTTTGTTAGTATCACTGCGGTATACCGGTACACCGGGTATTGCAGTAAATGAGTAATGTATTGATTATGTTATTCAATACTCCGTACACAAATGAGATACTTGGCAATACTCGGTACAGTAAAAATCAATACTCTGTACAGTAACGAAAGTACATTAAAGATACTTACTAAATAAGTATCTTTTATGTACTTTCGTTATTTTTACTGAAATTTGAACTAAACATATTTTGGCTCATCACAAAATGAATACTCAATTAAAAAACAATCATACCTTGGTATTACAATCATTCCAAACACATTTGAAGCATCACTATCAACAATTGAGAGTGAGCAGCCGCCTATTTCAAGGAAATTCAAGCACTTAAACGAATACCTGCTTTCGTTTGATGTCTTCTATGGCTATGTAAATATCTGAAGATGCTTAAAACCATTTGGGATGCGTGAAGAAATCAGTCGTTTGGAAAATATTGTGGCTCAACTTATATCGTTTCCAGTCCAATGTCGCGAAAAGTAATGATATTACTCAAATTGACGTGCAATATCCGGTGTACGGTATACCACAGTGAGTATACTTGGTGATAAATAATTCCATAATTTCATTTCATAGTGCTGGACTTTTGTTTTGCCAGTGCTGTTTTGCTTAAAAAAAATTCTGCTCTTAATTTTCATTTATTTAAATTATTGTATTACAAGGTACGGTATTGTGATTTCTCTCTTATTACAGATGGTCACTGCCATGTCACAAAGGAGCACCCAGACATTGACAAACGAGCCAGAAGAAAACTTATCATAGCTTGTGTCCTATCACTTTCATTTATGATTGCTGAAGTCTTAGGTTGGTTGTTTTTTGCTTTCGACTGTGACAGTCATAACATAAGTGTGTTGACATTTAATTTTATCTCCGCTTAATTGGTCAATGACCCCCTGCTTCGAAAGAAGAGGAGGTAGATTTTTTTAACTTTGTGAGATACAAGTAACGTTGGTGTTCTGTACTAGCTCTTTCCAAATAGACTCATTGGTTCTTAAACGTGTCCGGTTAGGTATGTTGTGATAGGGATAATTTCATTATCTCAACAATCATTAGAACTACTGTAAACCAATTAAATTTCGCGATTACTAACTTTCGCGTTTTGCTGATCTTAGCGTATTCGCGACTACAAATTTTCGCGAAGTTTCCTGCAGTGTCCATAGGAATGTTTTTATTTAGCACTTTAGCGGCAACTTAATTTCGCAAAATTCTACCATTCGCGAACTCCGTGAAACTAAATCGCGCAAAATAATTTCTAGGTTTACAGTAGATCACAAACCATAGAAGACTAGGTATAATTAAGTGTGGGGAGTGGGGGTCTAGAGGTAGGGCATGCCGTTTGGGATCAAGAGGTCCTAGGTTCAATCACTGTCTATCCCAATGCTTATTTTCTCTGTCAGAGCGAGAAATAACCAATAATGCTCCACTTGACCCAGGTACAAATAAATATGTACCTGAGAGGACTAAAAACTTATGTGCTATACTATTCCAAAACTGTAAAACTCGCAAATAGCCAATTTACAGCATAGACGAGACTTGGCCAAAGATGCAATGCTGTATAAGATCAGACACGGCCCAAGGGCGGGTTAGGAGGGGGCGGAAGAGGGCATACAACCTACCTAAAATCGTCAGAGCATAGGTATTTTTGTCTTTTGTTCTAGATGAAAAACTGTAAAATATTGTATTTTTCGCACTGACTCTTTGCTTGCATAATTTTTCATCTGAGGGGGGGGGGTTATGTTAAAATTTAACAAGTTGCCAAGCTGTATAAGATCAAACACGGCCCAAGGGCAGATTTAGAGTGGGCGAAAGAGGGCATACACCCCCCTAAAATCATCGGAGCATAGGTATATTTGTCTTTTGAGTTGTAAAATATGTATTTTTTGCACTGGCTTTGCTTGCATAATTTTTCCTCTGGGGGGGTATGTTAACATTTACGCCCCCCCCCCCCCCCCAAACACCAAATCCTGTATCCGCCCCTGTGGCCTTATTGACATTTATCAAGATCAATATATACGAGGGGTGATCCAGAATTACGTAGACTGTTTTTCTAATTCAAAAACTGTTATACTTACATGTACGGTAAGTTACAAATCTCTGGACCATGTAATATTGAAACTTAATTACTGCACAAGTATACCAGATTTCATGTTTTTCTGGATCAACCCTCATACTATACAAAATCTGTAAAATAATCCATACATTTCAGGTGGTATCTTTGCTGGAAGTTTGGCCATAGTTTCAGATGCCGCCCATTTATTGACAGATTTAGCAAGTTTTCTAATCAGTCTGTTAGCACTGTTCCTGGCTTCTAGAAAAGCTACAAAGAAGTTAAGCTTTGGATGGTACAGAGCAGGTAATTTTGAAAAAACACACATTGAAAGCACAGGTAACCGTATCATTGATTAAAGTAAAATGGAAAATTTGTGTATGCATAACTTATGAAAATACAAATTTTCCAAAAAAAATATATATTTTATTTTTACTCTTAAGGCCAGAGTTCTTTTATTTTTCGTTACTCGGACCCTCCTGCCCTATTTTTTGTCATTTTCAAAAAAAAAATTGGAAATCTTCAATTGAATATAATTTATTATGTCAAATATTTTGATGGTACTTGTTTTATGAAATATACATCATGGTTTATTGTGTATTTCATTATTTCACTAATGATATCTTGGTACAGTACTTGTTAAATTGTGTTCTCATTCACCACAGTGACGGTGCCACAGGTGTCATTGAAAAAATAGCTGACAGAAATTTATTTTTGGATAAAAATATTGGACTGCCATTGACTACAGTCCACCATCAACAACATGGTAGCTACATTTTGGGAGTTTTTATTTTTATTTTTTTCCCTCCTCCTGTGGACTTTTTGTTAAAAAATGTCCGAGTAACTAAAAATTAAAAAACTCTGGCCTAAGCAATGATACAGTTACCTGTGGTTGAAAGTTGTGCCACTAGCACATGCTAGTGTAGCAAGACCATGTGACTTTTGGCTACAGGTTCAAGACGAAATTGGCTTAACTTCGAAAACCTGTATTTGTCCAAGGTGTCACAGGGTGCTGGACAAAACGGCACAGCTGATGAAAAAGATGTTAAATTTCATAGAAAGTAAATAATTGTCCCCTTAACGTGGTGTATATATTATAGAAATCGATGAAGAAATAAGATACATATGGAAATTTTGTTTTCGAAATTTAGCAAATTTTGCCTTAGACCTGTAGCCAAAGTCACATGGCAGTGCTACACTAAAAATGATGTTCCCAAAATATGGTAGGGGGAGACATATTGATTTGGTGCTGGACTGTACATCTGAATGGATGACTATCAATTTGGATTGATGTCACAAAGTTTGTGGGTGCTTTTTCCTTAACCACTGGATGGATTTCAATGAAACTTCACATGAATGGTTGGTACCAAGTGTTATTGTGAATATTTTGAGGAAATTTAGGTTGGAAGAGCTTCGCTGGAGTTGTGGCCCTTTGATAGTTTTGATGAGTCTGTGGGAGACATACCAGATTTGCACTTGCAAGAGTTGTCTTACCAGATCAGCTAATAAAAAATTAAGAAACTGCTTGTAGGCGGAGTTATGGAAAAGATGCAAGAGTTGAGATTGTCATTTGTGGAAGTAGCGTAGTCGGTGTTATGGAAACGATGCATGAGTTGAGATTGGCATTTGTGGAAGTAGCGTAGAGGTGTAGAATCGGACTGAAATCATAATTGATTATTGAGTTGAATGGAGCACGTGTAATCAATTAAAATGGGTAAATAATCAAAACATATTTTCACAGTCTGTACGCATTAAGGCGATGTCATCAATTTCTGTAGCTAACAAACAATTATCACTTATTAATTGGAGTGGACAGCCTCCTGGAAAATTGGTTTAAGTTCATTGCAGTTCATGTTAGCGACATCAATTTACCAAAAAGAGAATCAATCATATTTCGAACCTGCAAACTTGTATACTTCCCCAGATGATGTTTCTTGACATCTGTCCCGATTTCATAAAGTTTTACATTACATTAAGCATTAGTATGCTATGGTAGCAGGAAGGATAAACCAAAGAATTTGACAGGATCCTCGACCTTCTACAAGCATAATGTAACTGCTGATATATATTATCTATACAGTAAAACCTCGGTAATACGAGCAGCGATTATTCGAGCAACCGGCCAAATTCGAGCAAATTTCAAAGTCCCGACGAATTTGCTCTATATTGTACATTAATTTATCCCTCTAATTCGAGTAATGTTATTACGAGCATCCGGTCTAATTCGAGCGCAGGTGTCGGTCCATTCAACAATTTTCAATGATAATTAGTTACTTTATCTCGAGGCAATCATCCAAGCGAAATTTCACACCTCCGAAAAATTGGCAGATTTAATGTTGCTGTGGTTAGTGATTTTCACACATCGTGATTATCACATTTTATGACAATAGCGTAACCCCCAACACTGAAATCGGTTGTTTGTCTACAATAAAGGTGTCAAGGGGCAAGATTGAATAATACAAATCAATTACGAGGCGTTAATTATGAGAAATTTAATGACGAGTCAACATTTTTATAGTGAAAGTAATTTTCACGCCGCGTGTAACTCTTATGATTCACCAATCTAAATGTTAACCTTATCCAAATCAGAGAAACAATCACAAAACAATAAGTATTGATCACTTAATGGTCGTAAATCAACTCAAATAGAGCATTATACATGATTTCACCTACAAAGGTAACATTCAACGAATGTCTGCACAACTCAAAATGCGTGTAGACTTGATAAACAATGACGATATTCGTAGTTGCAACCAAATACGCGCACCAAACACTTACGTGGTAAAACACAGTTACACTTAGTCTTAACAACAATTCTGATAATTCGAGCAACTGGCTTAACACGAGCATTTGGCTTGTCCTGATGGGCCTTCGAATTAACGAGGTTTTACTGTATTTATAATCTCGGTTGTATGTTTTCATTTGTGGGAAGTATCACGAAGATGCTTGAGGTGTAATACCATCACAACTCTGAAAGACCGATATTGCATGATTTGCTCGCGGAAATTTATATATTCAACGCAAGAACCTTGTAATATATTTATGCATAAAGGTCAGGATCAGGTCAAATCGACCGTGCTGTAACAATAAAAAATGTTTTTGAATTGTTATTTTATTAATGATTCTTTCCTTTCCCTTATGTTATCACTGTGTGAATCTTTTGTTTTAGAGATTTTGGGAGCTTTGATGTCGATACTGTTCCTATGGGTAGTTACGGGTGTGTTGTGTTATATGGGCGTAGAGAGGGTGATCAAGCAGGACTTTGAGGTCAATGCAACCATCATGTTAATCACTGCAGCTTGTGGTGTATTGTTTAATTTAGTGTAAGTACCCTTGATTAATCCTTTAAACCATACTTTCACCTTTTCACTTTCCAATGAGAAACATGAGTGAGTAATCTCCCCTTACTACTCTCTAAAACCATATTTATGAGCATTTTCCTATTACCAACTCGGGTTACACGAGTTGTAAAAGGAACGAGTCGGGTAAATGCAGTGCGCATGCATATAATCTCTAAGCTACTCGACCCAAGTAACATCCAGTCCTTCGTGGGTTCTCTAGAGTCAAAATGGCGGAAAGCGTGAGGTATGCGTATAATCTCTAACCTAAATTTTGAACTTTGGGAACATTACGTTTTGTTGCACATATCAGACAGTTTATTATAATACAGTTGTTTTCATTCATAATGTCATCCTCCTTGTCGCTGTTAAACATTTCTTCTAACATCATAATTGCTGGACCTTTGGTCGCCATTTTGAACTCTACTCGATACGTACTCGATACGTACTCGATACGTTCTTGATATCACTACCAAGTTATCCGAACGCGCATGCCCAACTTTTTGACTCGGGTTGCTAATTGGAAAACGCTCTATGTGGTTCTATCATGTAGATTACTCTGTTTTTATCCCTGTTTTAGTTGTTGCACATGGTAGTAATTAGCCTTTCCATGCCTCAGCTCGACTGGCTATTGCTGTCCATCAATGTTCTACCATGACATTACTTCAGTTATTATACCCCCAGATACATAGTATATGGGGGCTATATTGGAGTCTGTTGGTTGGTTGGTCCGTATAATTTTGTCCGCGCTACTGTATTCCTAGAAATGGTTTCGCGCATTTTAAGTTAGCGACTTTCGCGGGAGGTATCATTTCGCGAAGTTTAATAGCCGCGAAAATGTTCCCTCCAACGAATCCGCGAACGTTTCTAGCTTCTTCATACTAAACATGCTAAAATCGCAAAACATTCGACGAAGGATAATTGTACTTGTGCATACATGACGTGGGAACTTCTCTCAATAAATCCATCTTTATAAAATCTAAGAACTAATTTTCTCAATATAAACATCAATTTCGATCCTCTAAGAATCGTGCATATTGTAGCTTGTGTAGACATAAACACTGTTATGACGTAGCGTGTAATGTGCCCAATGTAAACAAGCACAGGGGTACATGGGTGGGGTGTTAATGAATCAGTTTACTTCTACGTAGAATGTTTGTTTTTGTCATGATTAAAGTCATTGATTCCTGTACAGGTATTTACAATAATCATTTCACATTTATTTGTTAAACATGTATGTTTGGTGGTTAATTCATAATTGTAACTATTTACCGGTTTATGTTGATAACACCTAGTGAAAACACTTTATGAAATCCTTTGTTATAAAGAGATTAATTGATCATCGTAATTGTTATCAGGTCAGCTAAGGTCACAATCAATTGAATTTGATTTGTATATACACGGATGGTGGTGACAAACAGTCCTATTGAAATTGCAAGATGTGTCAAACATACCTTTATGCCGTAGCGACTTTAGTTTCGCGGAATTCGCGGGCCTTATGATTCCGTGAAAATTTGTAGCCGCGAATATGCCGACGGTATGAAAAAACGCGAAATATTGTATCCGCGAAAGTATCTAGGAATACAGTATTTCTCTGTAACCAATGGTCGGATTTCAACGAAACCTTGCACGAATGATCAGAACCATGTCTAGTTGTGCATATCGTCGGCACACGTTGGTCGGATAAATTTTAAGGTAGTTATTGCCCTTTAATTTTTACACTTATAAATTTTGTCTGCGCTATTTCTCTGTAACCATTGGTCAGATTTCAACGAAACTTTGCATGAATGATCAGTTCCAAGTCTAGTTGTGCATATCATCGGCACACGTTGGTCGGATCAATTTTAAGGTAGTTATGGCCCTTTGTTTTTTTACACTTATAAATGTTGTCCGTGCTATTTCTCTGTAACCATTGGTCCGATTTCAACGAAATTTTGCATGAATGATCAGTACCAAGTCTAGTTGTGCATATCGTCAGCACACGTTGGTCGGATCAAGTTTAAGGTAGTTATGGCCCTTTGATTTTTACACTTACAAATTTTGTCCGCGCTATTTCTCTGTACTCATTGGTCGGATTTCAATGAAGCTCTGCATGAATGATCAGTCTCAAGTCTAGTTGTGCATATCGTCTGCACACGTTGGTCGGATCAATTTTAAGGTAGTTATGGCCCTTTGTTTTTTTACACTTATAAATTTTGTCTGCACTATTTCTCTGTAACCATTGGTCGGATTTCAATAAAACTTTGCATGAATGATCAGTACCAAGTCTAGTTGTGCATATCCTCGGCACACAATTTTAAGGTAGTGATGGCCTTTTGTTTTTAGCTCACCTGCCACAAAGTGGCAAGGTGAGCTTTTGTGATTGTTTTTTGTCCGTCGTCCGTCTGTCAGTCTGTCCGTTAGCTTTTTCACCGTTAACACTCTAGCAGTCTCAAATTTGCTTTGATCTTCATCAAACTTGGTCAGTAGTTGTATCGCAATAAAATATAGGTCAAGTTCGAAGTTGGGTCATGGGGGGTCAAAAACTAGGTCAATAGGTCAAATAATAGGAAAACCTTGTTAACACTCTGGAGGTCACATTTTTGCTTTAATCTTCATGAAGTTTAGTCAAAATGTTTATCTTGGTGACTTTAAGGTCAAGTTCGAAGTTGGGTCATGTGGGTAAAAAACTAAGTCAATATGTCAAATAATAGCAAAACCTTTTTAACACTCTGGAGGCCTCAATTTTGCTTTAACCTTCATCAAGTAAAGTCAATATGTTTATCTTGATGACCTTAAGGTCAAGTTCAAAGGCCATGTTTAGCAGGTGAACGCCCAAGGATCTATGATCCTCTTGTTTAAACTTGTAAATCTTGTCTGCACTATTTCTCTGTAAACAATGGTCAGATTTCAAAGAAATTTTGCATGAATGATCCGTACCAAGTCTAGTTGTGCATATGGTCGACACATGTTGCTCTTATCAATTTTAAGGGAGTTATAGCCCTTTGTTGTTTTACACTTATAAATTTTGTCTGTGCTATTTCTCAGCAACCAATTGTCGGATTTCAATGAAACTTTGCATGACCAATCAGTACCAAGTCTAGTTTTGCATATCTGACTATGTCAAGCAGTTTCTGGGGGTATTCATCACATTCAGTGATATTTCTTGTTGTATAATAATTTTTTTCGAGGGATTTGAATGTTTGTTAATTTCGTTGTTGCACACGACCACGAAATCTGATCCCCACGATCAATCAACCTCTCTAAAATCGAACATGGGTTTATCCTTTTATGTTTTGTAATCCCCAAATTTATGACTCCATGAAAATGCTTTTTTTTCAAATTCCACAAAATTTAATACCCACTGAAAGTATGTGATTTGACAGAATATTCTCTAATTGTGGAGAAGTTGCCTGTTAGTACTGGTTGAGCCTTCTTCAATCTACTATACACATACATGTATGGTAGGAAAGCAGAATTTTTGCTTTTTTTCTGTGGGAAATATTTGTAATTTTCTTCTCATTGATTTCTGCTACTCTTCTTTTTGAAGTCTCTTCACTCTATTGCAGCATGGGATTGACTCTTCACCCTGGAGGTCATGAACCATCTTTTTTTTCCTTGGACAATATTTGTAATTTTCTCCTCATTGATTTCTGCTACTCTTCTTTTTGAAGTCTCTTCTCTCTGTTGCAGCATGGGATTGACTCTTCACCCTGGAGGTCATGGACATTCACATGGCAACAGTAACCATAGTAACAGTAATGTTTATACAAGTCTTGATGATGAAGAAGAGAAAATCGGTTTATCTGGTGCTGAGAGATCAAACAGTCATTCTGGTAGCAGATACGGAAGTCTTTCTGATTCTAGTCTAGGTAGGTTAATATAGCAGATACGGAAGTCTTTCTGATTCTAGTCAAGGTAGGTTAATATAGCAGATACGGAAGTCTTTCTGATTTTAGTCTAGGAAGGTTAATATAGCAGATCCGGAAGTCTTTCTGATTTTAGTCTAGGTAGGTTAATATAGCAGATACGGAAGTCTTTCTGATTCTAGTCTAGGTAGGTTAATATAGCAGATACGGAAGTCTTTCTGATTCTAGTCTAGGTAGGTTAATATAGCAGATACGGAAGTCTTTCTGATTCTAGTCAAGGTAGGTTAATATAGCAGATACGGAAGTCTTTCTGATTCTAGTCAAGGTAGGTTAATATAGCAGATACGGAAGTTTTTCTGATTCTAGTCTAGGTAGGTTAATATAGCAGATACGGAAGTCTTTCTGATTCTAGTCTAGGTAGGTTAATATAGCAGATACGGAAGTCTTTCTGATTCTAGTCAAGGTAGGTTAATATAGCAGATACGGAAGTCTTTCTGATTCTAGTCAAGGTAGGTTAATATAGCAGATACGGAAGTCTTTCTGATTCTAGATTAGGTAGGTTAATATAGCAGATACGGAAGTCTTTCTGATTCTAGACTAGGTAGGTTAATATAGCAGATACGGAAGTCTTTCTGATTCTAGTCAAGGTAGGTTAATATAGCAGATACGGAAGTCTTTCTGATTCTAGTCTAGGTAGGTTAATTACCATGGTATTCCAAAAAGATAATATAAAGTCAGACAGGGAAGGCAGCCCTCGGCTTAACTAGCCGAGCACAGAAAACATATAAGCGGCACAGACAATTTCCAACGTAAAAATCTAGCGACTACAAAAACACGGCATCCTGTCCCGAAAGTCTGCCCCCTCAGTCAGTCAAACTAAAACGGAACGAGAGCCAGGTGATGAGGAAATAACAACCGGACATTACACACCACAAGGACAATATAAAACATATATATATAGTGTACATGCAATTTTGAAAGATACGAAGCAGCCTTGTGCTGTACTACGAAATTGCAGAATGGCACATACAAAATGAACAAAGTCAACAAAAAGGCACAATGGCGAAATATTTTTATACTATAAAGTGGACAATACATACATAGAGGAAGGTTGACTAAAGGGCTTCCGCCTTGGTAAACTTTCTTAGACTGCTCCCATTTAATAAGACTACAAAGCTAATTTATAGAATTTGCTTACTGTACATCGGATATTATTTGCAATTACAAATATATTCATATTTTTCCTAACAGTACACAATGTGACACTTACACAGATAGTGGACCCAAAATGCCCCCCAGAACTCGTAATTCTGGGAGTCAGTATTGCGGAAGCTTTTTAAGTTGACTTGAAGAGAATACGGGACCTAAGAAATTGTCCGACATTATTGGGATTCCCGTTTTCAGAGAGTCCAGTTTTGAGGGAGTTTACTGCATTTTATTTTTGCTATTAATTGCGAATTGAGTTTCTTTCGAATTCATAAATATGTGTAAGTAAACTTTGCAGGAACCCTCAGCCACAAATATACCAAAACCCCTTCTAGTTGATGCATTAGCGGAATAAAGTGTAACTAAGGCCAGAGTTCTTTGATTTTTCGTTACTCCGACCCTCTTGTCCAATATTTAGTCATTTTCAAAAAAAAAAAGTGAAAAATGGAAACAAAATTGCATATATAATATTTTGATGATATACATGTATGTACCAGCCTTGTTTTATTATTTCATTATTTTGTTAATAATAAGTTGTATTATATAAGTGTTTCACTGCAGTGTACTAGTCTTAAGATAAATTGGCTGTTTTCATGAAAACTAAAACTAATGTTGAGTGTTGATTGCTTTAAATCGGACCATCATTGACTATTCTACCACCAACAGCTTGTGCAAGCTATATTTTGAAAGTTTTTATTATTTTCCCTCTTGCCGACCTTTCACACAAAAAAGTCTGAGTAACAAAAAATTAATAAATAAAAAAATAAAAAAAATATAAAAAATATAAAAAAAAAATAAAAAAAAATATAAAAAATTAATAACTCTGGCCTAACCATATTCTTTTATTTACCTCTAGTTGATACACCGGTCACTGAAATCAAGGGTGATCGTCACAAAGCAAACATCAATGTGAAGGCAGCATTTGTACATGTTGTGGGAGACTTGTTACAAAGTGTTGGCGTGTTGATAGCTGCATTTATCATATATTTTAAGGTAAGTTTTATTTTTGCATGAAATTTTAAGTTGTGATATATTAAACACTTGTTATATAAAACTTTGATAATAAGACCACCATTGAAACCCTTGAAATTGATGATAAACAAGTCATTAAGAATTGCAAGCAATACAGACCGGTTTGAAGCCATTTTCAATGTTTCTGTTACCATAGCAACCACAATTTTTGTCAGAATCAAAATATTTTTAGATGTGCATATTCCCCTTATTGCCCCCTACCCACATACCAAGTTTCATAAACCTTGCTTGGAAACTGTTTCAATTATGTCAGGATCCAGATTTTTTGAGGGCAAACCTATAGTCCCCTCTGGTCAAAAACGGGAAGGTGATACTCTGCCCAGAAAATTATGCACCGTTCAATGTTTTCCCCCAGGGGGGGAGCGGCGGGCCTACCCAGGGGAATTTGACATTTTTACTTTTTCAAAATCTAAATTCCCACCCTAGAGCAAGGGCAATTTGTCAAAATCCCCTCACTGGGAGATGCTTTACATATCCCCGGGATCAAAATTTCGGCCAAAGTCAAAATTTCCCAGGACTAGGCACCATTCTGTCTGTCAAATTCCCACCTATCGGGAACAGCCTTTTGTCAAAAGTCCCATGTATGCCCGCCGCTCCCCTCTTGGGGGAAAACATTGATAGGTGCATTAATAATCACCTTGAGGGTTTCATATAGTGAAGAATGTTAGGTCGGATAGCTGTTGCTGGAGTTATGGCCCTTTCTGGGAGACTTGAGTTGTTTATGTAAAAAACAAAACAAAAACCTTTTCTATTTTTTCAGCCTGAATGGAAACTAGCAGATCCAATCTGTACGTTCCTGTTTTCTGTGATAGTTCTAGCTACAACACTTACCATTATGAGAGACATACTTGTAGTCCTCATGGAAGGTAACTTCTCATTTCTACATCAGACTAGATTTTTACTCCCCCCACATCCTATTGTAGACAGGGGTGTCAATTTTCCGGATTTATCCGGAATTCCCGATTTGTCTATTCTTGAAGAGCTATGCTTTCTGACCAAAATAAAAGTTATTTGATGAAAATATCTCAAGAAATGGCAAAGTTAAGTCAATTATATCTGCTCTGAAGGATTTTCTTCAATAAAAAGTTTGAAAAACTGAGTTATATATGGTTGACGGCCTCTAGTTTGTCAAAAATGGTCAGCCGCATATGATTTTCAGGATTTTTAATTTGGCTCTGTTGACACCCCTGTGTAGATGAGGCGGTATTTTGCTCTGCACATGTGGGGGCAAATGGTGACACTTAAATAATTTAAGAAGGGTTGGGCCTAGGATCTTCAAACTGCATTAGGAAGTATTTATAATCAATATTGATTAGAGGTTGATGTTGTTTGAGACTATTTGGTTGCCATTGGGGCCTACATGTTTTACAAATGTTTCTAAATGTTTCGGATTTTGTTTCCTGGCCACATTAAGTCAATTAAGAAATCATACAAATCATCTCTACCTCCAAATTTGCAGTTGTTGAAGAATTATAAAGAATTTAAATTTGAACATAAGTTTACGATTACTGTAAGTGCTTTGATAAAACAGTACCCAAAAAAACAGGTCACTATCACTAATAAATCGGCCAAGATAACAGAAATATTGTGAAGAAATATTGAATCAGAATAAACAATTAACAAATAAACAAACCAAAATGATTGCTTGAGTTTTGCTGATCTTAATTTTCCATAATTTCAGGTACTCCTAAGTCAGTTAACTTCAAAGCAATATTACATAGTTTGAAGAATATTGAAAATGTGAGGGAAGTACATGACCTTAGGATCTGGTCATTGTCCATGGATAAAGTGGCCCTGTCTGTACACATTGCTGTCAGTAAGTATAAATGTAAACTTGTAGAATACATGATCTCAGGATCTGGTCATTGTCTATGGATAAAGTGGCCTTGTCTGTACACATTGCTGTCAGTAAGTATGATTGTAAACTTGTAGAATACATGATCTCAGGATCTGGTCATTGTCCATGGATAAAGTAGCATTGTCTGTACACATTGCTGTCAGTAAGTATGATTGTAAACTTGTAGAATATATGATCTCAGGATCTGGTCATTGTCCATGGATAAAGTGGCCCTGTCTGTACACATTGCTGTCAGTAAGTAAGATTGTAAACTTGTAGAATACATGATCTCAGGATCTGGTCATTGTCCATGGATAAAGTGGCCTTGTCTGTACACATTGCTGTCAGTAAGTATGATTGTAAACTTGTAGAATACATGATCTCAGGATCTGGTCATTGTCCATGGATAAAGTAGCATTGTCTGTACACATTGCTGTCAGTAAGTATGATTGTAAACTTGTAGAATACATGATCTCAGGATCTGGTCATTGTCCATGGATAAAGTGGCCCTGTCTGTACACATTGCTGTCAGTAAGTAAGATTGTAAACTTGTAGAATACATGACCTTAGGATCTGGTCATTGTCCATGGATAAAGTGGCCTTGTCTGTACACATTGCTGTCAGTAAGTAAGATTGTAAACTTGTAGAATACTTCTCACCGATCCCCAGTGGTTTTAGTGCCCAGTTAGCAATAGTTGAGGATTTACCGACTGCTGAAAGATTTGTTTCATTCAGTTAGCAATAGCTGAGCGATTTACCGACTGCTGAAAGATTTGTTTCATTCAGTTAGCAATAGTTGAGCGATTTACCGACTCCTGAAAGATTTGTTTCATTCAGTTAGCAATAGTTGAGCATTTTACTGACTGCTTAAAGATTTGTTTCATTCAGTTAGCAATAGTTGAGCGATTTATTGACTGCTTAAAGATTTGTTTCATTCAGTTAGCAATAGTTGAGCGATTAATTGACTGCTGAAAGATTTGTTTCATTCAGTTAGCAATAGTTGAGCAATTAACTGACTGCTTAAAGATTTGTTTCATTCAGTTAGCAATAGTTGAGCGATTTACCGACTCCTGAAAGATTTGTTTCATTCAGTTAGCAATAGTTCAGCATTTTACTGACTGCTTAAAGATTTGTTTCATTCAGTTAGCAATAGTTGAGTGATTTATTGACTGCTAAAAGATTTGTTTCATTCAGTTAGCAATAGTTGAGCAATTAATTGACTGCTGAAAGATTTGTTTCATTCAGTTAGCAATAGTTGAGTGATTTACTGACTGCTGAAAGATTTGTTTCATTCAGTTAGCAATAGCTGAGCGATTTACTGACTGCTGAAAGATTTGTTTCATTCAGTTAGCAATAGTTGAGTGATTTATTGACTGCTAAAAGATTTGTTTCATTCAGTTAGCAATAGTTGAGCAATTAATTGACTGCTGAAAGATTTGTTTCATTCAGTTAGCAATAGTTGAGTGATTTACTGACTGCTGAAAGATTTGTTTCATTCAGTTAGCAATAGCTGAGCGATTTACTGACTGCTGAAAGATTTGTTTCATTCAGTTAGCAATAGTTGAGCATTTTACTGACTGCTTAAAGATTTGTTTCATTCAGTTAGCAATAGTTGAGCAATTAACTGACTGCCTAAAGATTTGTTTCATTCAGTTAGCAATAGTTGAGCGATTTACCGACTCCTAAAAGATTTGTTTCATTCAGTTAGCAATAGTTGAGCATTTTACTGACTGCTGAAAGATTTGTTTCATTCAGTTAGCAATAGCTGAGCGATTTACTGACTGCTGAAAGATTTGTTTCATTCAGTTAGCAATAGTTGAGCATTTTACTGACTGCTTAAAGATTTGTTTCATTCAGTTAGCAATAGTTGAGCAATTAACTGACTGCCTAAAGATTTGTTTCATTCAGTTAGCAATAGTTGAGCGATTTACCGACTCCTAAAAGATTTGTTTCATTCAGTTAGCAATAGTTGAGCATTTTACTGACTGCTTAAAGATTTGTTTCATTCAGTTAGCAATAGTTGAGCAATTTATTGACTGCTAAAAGATTTGTTTCATTCAGTTAGCAATAGTTGAGCGATTAATTGACTGCTGAAAGATTTGTTTCATTCAGTTAGCAATAGTTGAGTGATTTACTGACTGCTGAAAGATTTGTTTCATTCAGTTAGCAATAGCTGAGCGATTTACTGACTGCTGAAAGATTTGTTTCATTCAGTTAGCAATAGCTGAGCGATTTACTGACTGCTGAAAGATTTGTTTCATTCAGTTAGCAATAGTCGAGTGATTTACTGACTGCTGAAAGATTTGTTTCATTCAGTTAGCAAAAGCTGAGCGATTTACTGACTGCTGAAAGATTTGTTTCATTCAGTTAGCAATAGTCGAGTGATTTACTGACTGCTGAAAGATTTGTTTCATTCAGTTAGCAAAAGCTGAGCGATTTACTGACTGCTGAAAGATTTGTTTCATTCAGTTAGCAATAGTTGAGCGATTTACCGACTGCTGAAAGATTTGTTTCATTCTAAGTATGGGACTGCCTTATCTACAGGTAACTGTATCATTGAAATATAAAAAGAATTGAAAACATTTGTAAATCTAATAAATAATCTAATAGAACTTTATATCAATTTCTTTAAAAACAATAATCATCAATATTACATTTACCTGTGGTCTTAATCTCAACGTTGGTACAGAAGCTGTAAGTTTCTTGCAGAAAAGCATGTTACTGTAAAAACTCAATTGTGCATTGCATGATTTTTATCTCTGACTTTTTTCTCGAAATCTTCTCTACTGAATTTTCTTTTTTACCTGGGTGCAATACACAAACTTTTTTTACCTGCTTGCAATTCATAAACTTTTTCACCTGCGAGCAATACACAAACTTTTTTACCTGCGTGCAATACACTAACTTTTTTACAGTAGTGTGAACTAAATTAAACAATCAATTTGATTAGAACAAATAAAAGAATGATATGTATTTTATAGATCGACCCTCGGATACTATTCGCATTCTACAAAAAGCTTCCTACATGATCCGATCACAATTTGGAATTTCCGAAACTACGGTACAAGTTGAAGAATATGTTGACGATATGTTGGATTGTACACACTGTAAGGATCTCCCGGACTGAAGAGTTCCTTCACAACTCCGACCAAGTGTAACCATGACAAGGACTTATTTACAATGCAGAGATATTCAGCGCTTTTGCAACATTTTACCTTTTACAAAATGCTGATGTGAGTGCTACTATAACAACGACCTATTTATGCAGGGGTGTAAATTTTCCAGATTTATCCGGAATTCCGGATTTGTCTATCCTTGAAGAGCTATGATTTCTGAACAAAATTAAAGTTATTTGATGAAAATATCTCAAGAACTGGCAAAGTTATGGTCAATTATATCTGCTCTGAAGAATTTTCTTTAATAAAAAGTGTAAAAAACTGAGTTATATATGGTTGACGGTCTCTAGTTTGTCAAAAATGGTCAGCCGCATATGATTTTCAGGATTTTTAATTTGGCTCTGTTGACACCCCTGTTTATGCCAGCATACAATGCAGAAATATCCAACAAAACAATTGTAACATTTACATTTACAAAATGTGCTAGAAATCAAACTTAGCTTGATGTATTTAACTTAGTAAATTTTCATGATTTCTTTTGTTCAAATACAGTGCCCACCAAAAATAAGTATACAGTAAATAATTGTGGTAAATTAAACTTGGTTAAATTATTCAATATCTGTTTATCAGATGGTCATAAGTATACTCGTTTCTGAAACTACAGTTACTAAATGAGTCAAAATAGAGATAAAAATAAAAATGAAGATGTTCGGAACAAAATAACCATGTGATCAAAAAGGCTGTATTTTCCATCTTTTTGTGACCAAAGTTATCATTCAAGAGGGACAAAGAAACTTTAGATTTTGCACCTAGGGTACCAATTAATGTATGGCCTTTCCATTTAATTAACAAAAGTATTCAATTTCTTCAAATCTATTGTTGCTTTACAGTTCTGCAAATAGTATCATTACAGGCAAGTAAGTGGGCAAATAACATATGTATACTTATTTTTGGTGGGCAGTGTATATGTAATTTTTTTCACACTATGAAGCACATATTGTTGAAAAAGGATTAGATGCAAAAGTGTATTATTGTATTCATTTCATATGAACGTTCATGAATTTTGTAAAAAATTACCATAAAGTTTCGGTCATTTTCTGTCAAGAGAGCCAAAAAACAATAAGCATATCCAAATGTATGCATATCTGAAATTATATTACATGTACATTGTATATTGTACTAATTTTCATTCAGGGCTTTTTTGTACTGTTACTTTGAGCTTCGTTCATGTATACCCTATGATGTTCTCAATAATCAAGTGGTTGAGTGTCTGCTTCAAGTGCAGGAAGTCTGGGGTTTGATCCCAGGCTGCATCATACCAAAGACAAAATAGAAATGGTACATGTACCAGTAACGACGTCTGAAAATCCTAATGTTCATAAATATGGGCTGTCCAATATGTTATGCCAAAATATACCAAGATATTATTACCAGGTTGTATTTAAAATGCTATGCTTTGTGCCATTCAGTTGTTGTTTGTGAACTTGGTTTACTTTATGGTTCATAATTGCTCTTCAAATATTTTTTTTCGCACCAGTTGATTCAATTTTGGAGCCAAATTTCAGCTGATTGATGGATTGATTGATTGACTTGTTTTTTTTTAATTTAACATTTCCTATTTTGCTAGATAGCTACTTTACTTCAGTTGTTTCAATGATATTACCACATTTGTTAATTGATATGAACACATTCATGTTCAATAGATATCTACAGTGCTGCCAGGCATTATGTATGTACATGCAGGGCTTTTTTTCGTTATATAATAGGGTCCCAGGAAAAAAACTTTACATTTTTAGCTCACCTGTCACAAAGTGACAGAGTGAGCTTTTGTGATCACTCTTCGTCCGTCGTCCGTCGTCCGTCCGTCGTCCGTCCGTCCGTCAACAATTGGCTTGTGTAGACACTAGAGGTCACAATTTTAGCCTAATCTTTATGAAACTTGGTCACAATGATCATCTCAACAAAATCTAGGTCAAGTTCGATATTGGGTCATCTGGGGTCAAAAACTAGGTCACTAGGTCAAATTATAGAAAAACCTTGTGTAGTCACTAGAGGCGACAATTTTGACTTAATATTTATAAAACTTAGTCACAATGATCATCCTAACAAAATCTAGGTCAAGTTCGATATTGGGTCATCCGGGGTCAAAAACTAGGTCACAAGGTCAAATCATAGAAAAACCTTGTGTAGTCACTAGAGGTCAAATTTTTTACTTAATCTTCATGAAACTTGGTCACAATGATCATCTCAACAAAATCTAGGTCAAGTTCGATATTGGGTCATCCGGGGTCAAAAACTAGGTCACAAGGTCAAATCATAGAAAAACCTTGGGTAGTCACTAGAGGTCACATTTTTGGTCTAATCTTTACAAAATTCGGTCACAATGATCATCTCAATAAAATCTAGGTCAAGTTCGATAATTGGTCATCAGGGGTCAAAAACTAGGTCACAAGGTCAAATCATAGAAAAACCTTGTGTAGTCACTAGAGGTCACAGTTTTAGCATAATCTTTACGAAACTTGGTCACAATGATCAACACAACAAAATGTAGGTCAAGTTCGATATTGGGTCATCTGGGGTAAAACTAGGTCACAAGGTCAAATCATAGAAAAACCTTGTGTAGTCACTAGAGGTCACAGTTTTGACCTGATCTTTATGAAACTTGTTCACAATGATCATAACAACAAAATCTAGGTCAAGTTCGATATTGGGTCATCTTGGGTCAAAAACTAGGTCACATTGTCAAATCATAGAAAAACCTTGCATAGTCACTAGAGGTCACAATTTTGGCCTAATCTTTATGAAACTCGGTCACAATGATCATCTCAACAAAATCTAGATCAAGTTTGATATTGGGTCAACCGGGGTAAAAAACTAGGTCACAAGGTCAAATAATAGAAAAACCTTGTGTAGTCACTAGAGGTCACAGTTTTGGCTTGATCTTTACGAAACTTGGTCACAATGATCATCTCAACAAAATCTAGGTCAAGTTCGATATTGGGTTATCTGGGGTAAAAAAGTAGGTCATTAGGTCAATCATATAAAAACCTTGTGTAGTCACTAGAGGTCACATATTGGCCTAATCTGTATAAAACTTGGTCACAATGATCATCTTAACAAATTGTAGGTCAAGTTTGACAGGTGAGCGACCTAGGGCCCTTTGGGCCCTCTTGTTAGCTCACCTGCCACAAAGTGGCAAGGTGAGCTTTTGTGATTGTTTTTTGTCCGTCGTCCGCCTGTCAGTCTGTCCGTTAGCTTTTTCACCGTTAACACACTCAATTTTGCTTTGATCTTCATCAAACTTGGTCAGTAGTTGTATCTCAATGAAATATAGGTCAAGTTCGAAGTTGGGTCATGTGGGGTCAAACACTAGGTCAAAAGGTCAAATAATAGGAAAACCTTGTTAACACTCTGGAGGCCACAGTTTTGCTTCAATCTTCAAGAAGTATGGTCAAACTGTGTATCTTGATAACCTTAAGGTCAAGTTTGAAGCTGGTTCATGTGGGGTCAAAAGCTAGGTCAAATAATAGAAAAACCTTATTAACACTCTTGAGGCCATATTTGTGCTTTAATCTTCATCAACTTTGGTAAAAATGTTTATCTTGATGACCTTAAGGTCATGTTTGAAGTTGGATCATGTGGGTAAAAGACTAGGTCAATATGTCAAATAATAGCAAAACCTTTTTAACAATCTGGAGGCCTTAGTTTTGCTTTAACCTTCATCAAGTTTAGTCAAAATGTTTATCTTGATGACCTTAAGGTCAAGTTCAAAGTTTGGCCATGTTTAGCAGGTGAGCGCCCAAGGATCTATGATCCTCTTGTTTTTAATTTAACATTTCCTATTTTGCTAGATAGCTACTTTACTTCAGTTGCTTCAATGATATTACCACATTTGTTAATTGATATGAAAGGGATTCGACCCGATAAAAATATCTTTCACATCTATACTATGAATATACTATCCCTAAAAACTAGAAAACAGCCTTCGATAAAGAAGAGAAATCATTATTTACGCACGATCTCAGGAAATTAGTATGGCGATTTGAAAAAGGAACATATTTGGAACAACTCACCGACACTCGTCCGTTTCTGTACCGCTTAGCTAGACGAAAGCAGCAATTCAATTGTTACGAGTAATTTGATTGGCTGAAGAGTTGCATGGTATTACCCGAACACCAATCATTTTCTATATTGTCACATGATCCGTCACGTGATACTACAAAACGAAATTAATGTAAATATTAGAAATTGAATATCAGTTCTCCCTGAACTCGGATTATCGTCTGTTTAAGCGGAACAGAAACGTATAGGTGGCGGTAAGTTGCAAAAAATATGTCCCACTATCAAATCGTCGTATTAATATCCCGAGATCATTAGTAAATAATGATTTCTCTTCTTTATCGAAGGTCGTTTTCTAGTTTCTGTCTGTGCAGGGTTATGTCGTCAAACCGGGTTTTACGCATTTTGTGAACATTCTATGCTCGACACAGGCGACATTGTGTCTGTGTATTGATAAAAGTTGTATTTTTTAAGTATAATATTATATTGTCTTGAAGTGTCAGTACAAAGTAAATGATTGTATTCGGCTTGTTTAAAATATTGGACATAATGTTGAGTTGGGTATATGAGGGCCAGTCATAAAGTAAGATCCCTGTCTTATATATTCATAGTATAGATGTGAAAGATATTTTAACGGGTCGAATCCCTTTGGCTTCTATATGATTTTCATAGGTATTAAGTCACAAATGTTTGTTGTATGTAAGAATTATGCATCTGTATTATATAATTGTACCATGTTCTATGTCAGCATTGAATGAGATATGGCACAATATGTATTGCATTTAAACAGTTTATATAATGTATGCATTAAACAGTGTTATGTTTGTTCTTCTTGTTCTTAGTTACTCTCAATATGCTTTTAAAGGGACTGCCTCACGTTTTGGTGTATTGCAAAAATAAAATTAAATTGTCAAATATTCATGTAATTTTGGTATAGTTTCCTGTATATGCCATAAACAACCACATTGACATAAAAATAATTTGGGAAACATCGGCATTTTGCAGTAATTTAGCATTTTTACACCCAAAATTCTATAGGGTATTAATACCCTATAGAATTAGCACTACTATCACTTAAATTGCCTGAAGTTTGTTTCCATTTGATGAAAAAGAATTGCGAAACGAACCGAATACCTCACAGATGTTTCGGCTTTAGTTTGTTGAAGTTACAGTTTGATCATGTGTGAATTACAAAATTCACAGAACATTTTGGAAGGAAACTCTGCGATATTTTCAAACAGAAAAATACTGAGTGCCAAATATCAAGAGTGATTTAAATTGCTTATATGCCATAAATCATTCATACTTAGTTAGGTAGGAAAATTACGTCATACAAAAATTTTAGCCCGATTTGTGAGGCAGCACCTTTAATTGAGTATCATTTGTATTAATAAAATAAATAATAAACCAGCTTTATAAAGCGCCCTGTTCAGGCAAAACACACATTCAAAGGCGTTTTACAAATTGTGTCGCAGCCACATGGGTGCAGGTGCATCCTCTACCTGTGCAGATACAGAATGATCTGACCAGAGGGCCAGACTGAGAGAAAGCTCCTGAAGAGAGAGATATTAGATACAGGCATGTTTCGTGCTGCAGAAGTGCGCCTAGCTCTCATTTTGAATAGACAGCCTGGTTCTTTAATCCCCTTCCCTCGCAAACACACTGGAGTCACCATATTGGTCTGTTAGCAAAATTGTGTCCGCCCTGTAACTTTGTCGTTTCTTACTGGATTTTAAATTCATTGGTACAAATGTTCTCCTCATCAAGACGGTGTGTCACGCGTAAGACCCAGGTCCTTAGCTCAAAGGTCAAGGTCACACTTAGAGGTCAAATGTTATATAGTCATGCAAGTCGTGTCCGCTCTAACTTGGTCGTTTCTTACTGGATTTTAGATTTGCTTGGTACAAATGTTCACCACATCAAGATGGTGTGTCATGCGCAAGACCCAGGTCCCTAGCTCAAAGGTCACACTATTATTCTAAATAACATTCTTGTGTCAAGGCAGTGCTGCGGGGGTAAGATTCATCACTCCAGTGTTAGCTCTAGTTAACATTTTGACTTGTTGCTTCATCAAAAGAACATCCTCATACATCAGTGCACAGGAACTTTCATAACTTAAAAAAAAAATTTTTTTGGAATTTTTTTTTCACTAGGCCTACTGTAGAGCCAGTATCAATAAATATATATTTTAATAGATCTACAGAAAAAAATATTTTTTTTAAGTTATGCAAGTTCCTGTGATCAGTGGTTAGTCAAGTTCCCTGACAGGTGAAGAATACTCTGGTGAACGAGAATGTATAAATAGAAATGAACGAAATGGATTTCTTTGGTTGATTTTTCGTTCGTTATGCTCAAAATGTGTGGTTTTGAACCAGAGTGCGATATCACAGGTGAAGAATTCTCTAGTGAACGAGAATTTCAAAAGAATGACCATCATAATAAAATTTGAATTTGTTATCTCATTTATTAAGAAAAACAATTAACTCATGCTATTGCATTTGGCCTAATTTTGAGAATTCAGTGAAAATTGAAAGTAGTATAGTATTTAGCAAGTATGTCACTTGGGATAGTGTCCATTCTTATCTCTAGTTGGCCACCATGTAAGTAAACATTTAAAGACTTTAATTTGTTTATTTGAGTTTAACTATGTTTCTCAACTAATTTTCAGTTAAATATGGCAGCCGATTCACTTATTAGTAACCAGTTTTCCTGGACTGTATTCTAATCAAACCCTTCACAATAAAAACAGCAACTCCACATGTGGAGGAAAATCGTCATTGTTGTCAAAATTTCTTGAAAGGTCGACAGCGTCAAGAGGGGTCTGGTCAGCGAATAGATAAGATTATGCTGTTTTTAAACTCTCACACTGTAAATACTTGCTGCACCGCTCATACAATTTAAATAGTATGATATTGCCAAAAGGAAAAATACTGAGTGCGCGATATCGAGAGTGGTCTAAATTGCTTATTTGTCATGAATCTTTCATGATAAAGCAACCGTCGGTGGCTTTCTATTACATTAATTCTTGATTAGGTAGAAAAATTACGTAATATAAAACGTTTAGCCCGATCTGTGAGGCAACACCTTTAAACAGTCTCATACCTAAACAGGGGCATATTGTGTAGTGATTAGAGAATCAACCTAGTAATAGGAAATTGTGGGTTCGATCCCTGTGAGTCATAATTATGCTAAAACTTAAAAAAAGTGATTTGCTTTGAAGTAAAGTATCTGTTTTCAAATACAGGTTGATTACACTTCTTGTAGTGATCTTTCTACCAGAAGTGACGACACAGTTATCTGCCCATGGTCCACTATGCTTATCGTGTGAAGCAGTTGCCTCCCCTGATCAGTGTTTGAATGTGGTTCAATGTAAAGAAAATGAGGTATGTATAAGCACTGCTGGCAGGACTGGTCTTGGTAAAAACTATGGTGATTTTTCATTTACAGCCAAACCTTTTAAGCGGCTCCTTGAATTAACCAGTCATATGTCTTAACCAGTTTCAAGCCTTAAACATTCCCCTGTTTTAACAGTTGCCTGAAATAGTCACCTATCTTAAAGTAATAAACAAACTCCTACATTTAACAGCCAGCTATCTTAAACATCCATTTATCTTAAATATCTAACTACCTTAAACAGTCACCTACCTTAAAACAGTCACCTACCTTAAAACAGTCACCTACCTTAAAACAGTCACCTACCTTAAAACAGTCACCTACTTAAAACAGTCACCTACCTTAAAACAGTCACCTACCTTAAAACAGTCCCCTACCTTAAACAGTCACCTACTTAAAACAGTCACCTACCTTAAACAGTCACCTACCTTAAACAGTCACCTACCTTAAACAGTCACCTACCTTAAACAGTCACCTACCTTAAACAGTCACCTACCTTAAACAGTCACCTACCTTAAAACAGTCACCTACCTTAAAACAGTCACCTACCTTAAAACAGTCACCTACCTTAAAAAATGCAAATGTCTATTAAAATGGCAACTGTATTAAACATCCACTTTTCTTGAACACCAGCCTGTCTGTAACAGTCATCTACCTTAAAAAGTCTACATTAGGCAATCATCTACCTCAAACAGTTATATAGATGAGGAAAATATATGGCATTGTTATATGAGTGTAAAAAATAACATTAGATACATAGTCTATGCCATTGTGTACTAATTATGGGGTATATTATATGTAATTATTGAGTCTGAGTGCCACACTTACATTTATAGCTCACAAATACACTATATTACACTATGAAATGAGCCAAAAATGCTTCTTAGTACCTATTTAACATTATTACAACTTCTGGTTGTGAAGAAATGTTGCTATGAACCTCAAAAGAATGAATTTCAATATTTGAGTGTTGAGTGCAAGTATTGGTTGTAATTCCGGGACCTGGTCTTTTTTATGCTAAATGTAAGGTAACACAGAATAAAAATATGCAAAAATTTAGCTGTATTTCCAAGAAAATCTAATGAAAAATAAATTGATTAATTGGCCTGTAGGAGCGAATAGTTGCTGGTAAATAGGTTTGATCAAAATTCTATGGTCGCTCAAAATGTAGGACTTAAAATTTGTTGAATGAAAACGGAGCAAAAATATTTGTTTCAAGTTGATCTTGTCCTTAAACATTTTCAGCAATGTTACACACAGAGAATATTGCATAACCATCGGAATATTTTCTACAAACTTGGATGCATGCAAAAAGATGTAAGTTTTCCAGTAAATAGTTTTATTTTAAATTCCTACATCCGATTATCATGTATTTTAAATTTATCAGGCCAGAATACTAAATACTTACAAGTTGATGCTAATGCACCAGTCAATATTTTGTCCGCCCGGGGGCGGCGGCGACCCAGGGGGAATTAGATATTTTCAATTTATTGATGTCTAAATCCCCACACAGGAGACAATGCTTAATGTCTAAATCCCCACCGTGGGGCATAATTTTTCATCCGGGTACTTTAATAAAAACACGAATAAAAGTATTACTGTTGTCTTTCGCAGTGTCGAAATTCCCAGATGAAAGTCTATTCCCTGGGACTTGGAGTCGACAAGTTCGTCTAATTCCCCCTATCGAGAAGATTGGTCTGTCTTATTCCCCCTGTAACCCCCCCCCCTGGTGCATAATTATCCTTATGGTTATTTTGGACCATCATGAAAATTGGTCAGCCAATTATTATAATTATATCATCCACGGAAAATAAAATGGTTATTATTATTATGGTGAAAGTACCCGGTATAACTAGTCAACATGACCACTTTACCGTTGGTGACAGAACCACAATCTAGCAACTTTTGGTGCAACCTTACGTAAAGTTTCCACTTCTGCAGAGCCAAATTGATGCAGGAAAGTATACGACTTTGTATCCATGTACCGTAATTCAGTTTCATAATTTTTTATTGTTCAATTTTATGTACTTGTGGCTTGTAATTTGTGTGGTGTTTTTTTTTGTGTTATTCATGCGCACCGTTTTCTGTTGAACGCTGCCTTCCCTGTCTGATTTGTTAGTATCTTAGCAACTTTTTAGTGTAAACTTGTCATATGTAGATAATAGTCTAGCATGTTCAAGCCTTATAAGGCTGTGGTATATGCCAAATGTATTTTCCAAAAGAGAAGTCTTTAAATTTTAAGCAGCTTTCCCAAAAGGGAAGACTACCTAAACAGAACTTCTTTCCCAAACTAAGGGCTAGGAACCCAATGCCCAAATGTGAAAAAGCTCTAATTTTCAATGATTAAAATGGGAAGAGCTTGCAAAGCATTTTAACAGGCCGATAGAAATTCGCACCAACACATGTCACGTCTGTTGAGAGCAAAATTGTAATGATTCAATTTTCATTTAACCGCCCAAAATGTAGGTTATATTCAAAATAAGATGAAACTCAAATGCTAATATGATAATCATGTACCTGGCTGATCAGTATTGCCATGTTTATAACAGGAGTGTAGCTTAGTCAACAAAATACTGGGTCCAGTTGGTAGAAGCACATCAACAAATGAGCTACAATGTGCCGAATGTTGCTCTGACAATTTCTGCAATCTACATCGATGTAGCAACAACCATATTG
This sequence comes from Spisula solida, assembly GCA_947247005.1. Lineage (NCBI taxonomy): Eukaryota > Metazoa > Mollusca > Bivalvia > Venerida > Mactridae > Spisula > Spisula solida. The sequence goes on along the minus strand of OX365960.1, from coordinate 21,348,021 downwards.
CTGGTAAGCTCCATTTACATGCTAGATCTAAATTATTAAAAACTAGAAGGGATACTGATACAGAAATATACATCTTGTTTAAAGGGCCACAACTCTTGCAAAAAATAATCTGACCTTAAATTCCTGAAAAAATGCATCAACAAGATTATTTAGGGCACCAAGTATTCATGTGAAATTTCATTGAAATCCAATCAATGGTTAAGGTGAAGTCATTACAAGCACAGACGAACTTTGTGACACGAAATATACCCTATTATATAATAATGTGATTGATTTTTTTTTTGGAGTCACATAAATAAATGACTATTGCTCAGTTGTTTGTAAAACCTGTTTTCATTGGATGATAACCTCAAAGTATGTTTTCTCAAGTGAACATAAACTGATTTGATGTGTGTCAAGTTACTATTGGTCAGTTATTTGTAAAACCTGATTTCATTGGCCGAACTTCACTTGTCTTCAAATATATTGTAACAGGGAATATTTGATCAGCTTCAGGCTTCATAAATTGTATGGACTGCCAACACATCACAGATGCTGCAGAACATTGTCATGCGGTACGACCATGTGGTCCAGGAAAGGTACAGTAAGGATGTCGTCATGGTTACAAAATGTTCGTTGTACATTATTTGTGTTTAATTAATTTAACGCCAGTTCCAACAAATTTTCAGTTAACTTATATACAGCAGCAGATTCACATAACCAGTTTTCCTGACTGTACCATAACTTGCCCTTCCACAAGGAACCAGCAACTTCACCACACGTGGAGAAAAATCAAGTGTTCTCGAATATTCATGGACGGGTATGACCAGCCGCTTCATGTTTGTATATTCCGATGGATTCTCGACAAAATTCTGGGCATAGCATTCTCTACACGAGCTGGTCAATTCTCTTTCCATATTCCACAAACTACCAGGATAACATCTAAAACATGAATGTCTTTCAGACTATAAGACTTTACAGACTATGTGTATTGTATATTTTAATATATTCCAGGTGTGCTACGCTCGGCATACAGGTGAATACAGATTTGTTAATGGAGTCCGAGAACACGTGGTTGATATGGGATGCTGGTTATCTAGTGTAAGTACAGGAAATTGTCTGCATTTCTTACCTTTTTGTTGCTAAACATTTCTTGTGATTTAATATCATCCACCGTCTACAGCATTCAGGACCCGATCTCCCGAAGCATCTCAATTTGAGATAAATCTCATCTCAAATATTGTCATTTGTCTTTGAGGTAATCTCCATGAGAGGTTGGTCTCAAACTTGGCATCACAATACAGATACATCACTCTGAGTTTATTACAGTAAAAGTTCAAGACCTCAACCTTCAGATCTATCTCTAATTCCGACTCTCATTTGAGCTAAATCTCAATTTGAGTTGAGATTTCTACTTGAGATGCTTCGGGAGATCGGGGCCTGATTGTCCAAAAAAATCAAGAAGTGTTTTTGACACAAAAATGTGTGTCTTCCACAAAGCCTTCTACAAATTCTGTTTTTCAGGGGTGTCAATTATTAGAGCCAAATTGAAAATCGTATGTGGTCGACCACTTTTGCCAAAAGAGGGGCTTTTAATAACATTGTTTACATATTTAACTCAGTTTGTATCAAAGACAATCCTTCATATCAGATTAAATTGACAGTAGCTTTTCCAAATCTCGAGATATTTTCATCAAATAACTTTTATTGTTCTAAGAAAACATAGCTCTTTCATAACATAAATCCAGCTATGCGTTCAACGAAGGATTACGTGACGCAGGTACGAAGCGTGTGTCACGTAATCCTTTGTTTAGCGCAGGGCAGAATTAAACTGGAAATTTGACACCCCTGGTTTTAACTTCAGGAATGTGATGCTAAGAATACAACAACTACTGGCTGTGTGGGTTGCTGTGATACCCCATTCTGTAATATGCATTTATGCGATGTAAGTATGGGTGGTATTTTCTCATTCCAGAAGTTTGATTTAAGGGTTTGAAACCCATCTCGGGTGAGGTTGAAGTGTGATATTCCAAATCAATGAGTTGTTAGTAAGCGACAAATTTCTAACTTTCTAACTGAATAACTGCTCCTATTCAAAATTGTTGAACAGCAAGACCTGCGTTCAATGAACGCTTATTGAACGCTTATGCCCAGGTGAAAGCCTTGTCCATAAAAACTGCCTAAAACAATCGGGGACCAAAATTCTGTTGAAATGTTGGATAGTGTAACATGGCTTTGGCAATGTAATGTTTATGATTGTTAACAAGTTTGCCAAGTTTGAAAGCAATGCCTTGATGGAATTAAAAAAAAATTGAGTTTCAACAACTTGAAAGTTTTGGTTGACAATTTCGAACAGCAAACAGAACAATCACTATATGTCTCCGCATATGCATCAGTAGATACCGGGGCATAAAAAGAGTGTGAAAAATTGTCCAACTAGACAATTATGCAACTACTTGTATTGGTATATAAATTATATACCATGCCCGCCACCGGTTTCACTCAATAAGTTCGGTCTTTTCACAGGCGTATAATAATTTGTAGGCATTATTTCATTTAAATGCATTAATGAGACAAGACAATAACCATGGATCTTTCTATTTCAGCGCAACATTCTGGGATAATGCCCTAATACATGTATCAGGTGTGTCAACAGAGCCAAATTAAAAATCCTGAAAATCATATGCGGCTGACCATTTTTGACAAACTATAGGCCGTCAACAATACATCTCAGTTTTTCAAACTTTTCATTGAAGAAAATACTTCAGAGCAGATATAATTGTCCATAACTTTGCCATTTCTTGAGATATTTTCATCAAATAACTTTTATTTTGGTCAGAAAGCATAGCTCTTCAAGGATAGACAAATCCGGAATTCCAGATAAATCCGGAAAATTGACACCCCTGATGTATCCTCACAGTTATGTTGAAACATGTGATACTAGTATGTTATACAGGGTGTTAAAAGTTTGTTCTCAAAATTTGAAATCATACCTAATTTTATCTAAGGTATGTACGCGGTTAACACTTTAATTTCCTACTCTAATTGCTACATTTAATTCCAGAACAATAAGAACATTTGTAGAACCATCTGGAATTTAACCTGGAAATTTTACATTCTTCAGACATCATAAAAAATAAACTATTGAAACTTAGACATTGAGAACAAACTTTTTATAACACCCTGTATATATACAGGATGTCAGCCATGTCATTCAACATTGTACACTAATGTATACAAATACATATTTAATAGAAGTATGTTTGTTGTTGTCTCTTACCTACGTCTGGAGGTTGGAATTGATTTAAACTTTCTTATCCCTATCTATCAACTGGACAGCACCTTTAACAAGTAATTAAGAATTGCAAGCAATACAGAAGTCCCCTACCGGTTTAAGCCATTTTCAATGTTTCTGTTGCCAAAGCAACCACAATTTTTGTCAGAATCAAAAATATTTTCAGACGCATAATTCCCTTATTGCCCCCTATCCACATACCAAGTTTCATAGAGTGAGTGACGGACAGAGGGCAAACCTATAGTCACCTCCGGTCAAAAACCGGTAGGGGACTAATAATAACTAGAGCTATCACTGGAGTAATGAATCATACCCCCGCAGCACTGCCTTGATACAGGAATATTATTTAAACCTTTGACCTCTAATTGTGGCCGTGACCTTTGAGCTAGAGACCTGGGTCTTGCGCACGACACACCGTCTTGACGTAGTGAACATTTGTAGCGGGCAATTTTAAAATCCAGTAAGAAACGACCAAGTTACAGAGTGGACACGATTTTGCTGACAAACCAACAGGGTGACTACCGTATACCTCCTTCAAACTTTGTTTGCAGGGGTATCATAACATCCAGACAACACCTTTAATATTGTACAGGTAAATAATAATAACAAACATATGCACTTCAATGATTTCATTTTTAATACAAAATGTACAAAAAATGACTGTATACATTTCATCAACAGTCTTAAAAACTGTATACATGACATTCTATAAACAAGACTGCGTTCAATAAACGCTTATGCCCCCTGTGGAAGCCTTGTCCATAAATAAGTCTAAGTCCAAAATTAGGTCATGGTGAAAGTCAAAATGGGGTCAGGTGATACTGGCGTGTGGAGAGTGTTCATACACAACATCCATGCAAGTATGAAAGCTTTGTAGCAAGCCATATTAATGCTAGAAGAAACGGTCAATTTGGGTTAACCAGGACGGACGAACGAACGGACGGATGAACGGACAGGTGAATCACTATATGCCTCCCCATCTATCGATAGGGGGGGGCATAAAAAAGCTTACAGTAGCAACGCTGTGGTACATTTGACATCATACCTTCAGAAAATTTCATAGACTAGAGCCATTTTAAATTAATAACAAGAAATGATTGTAAAAATTTAATGCCCAACTTCAAGTTTGAGGATCCTATATTCGAGTGTTCTCGAGCTAATTAGCGGAAACTATTTGTGACATACTGACAAATACACAGACAGACCAACTAACATGAGCAAAGGTATGTGCATTACATGATTAATTCTATCATAACATTTTTCTCAAAATTTATTTCAAAATTATTTAACATTTCATTTTTCGCCGATATCCTTACCATAATTTGTTCAACTATCTTGAAAAATAATTTCTCTAACTGATTTTCCCAGTTTTAAAGCAGAAACAACAATTTCATGTACAAATTTTGACTAAAATATCTTGGTAAAATACTGAAATAAGTATTATGAGTTGATTCATGTAAAAACAAAACATAACAGCAAACAAAAATTTCTTACATTATAGAAATGTCAATGCTTGACTAGCTGAAGGTATAAGAAGAAGAAACAAGGCAATACCAGGCCCCGATCTCCCGAAGCATCTCATTCTGAGTCGAGATTATTCTCAATTACTAATAATTTCCATGGGTGGCCAGACTCAATGTTGGTACCACAAAACAAATACATTGTTCTGAGTCTATTACAGTAAAACATTTTAAACACAAACCTAAGAATAATCTCAAATTTATACTCTTGACTTGAGCGAAATCTCAATTTGAGTTGAGATTTCTACTAGAGATGCTTCGGGAGATCGGGGCCAGGTTGACAACAAAACCAGGTCCTTGATAAGTCGTTTTTTACAAACATTTTAAGACTCCATAAAATGTTACATATATAATTATATGCCATTTTTGCTGCCATGTTTTTACTGCTTAATTTGGTGAAAATACACCAAGGGTAAAAACAATCATACAGACAAAATTACAGACAAACTTCATCCAAAGGAAAAGAAATACTAGAAAATATGTGTTTTAATTTGTGCAAGTTTGAATAGGTAACACCCGAAACCAACGGCCCAACAAGTTTGCCTATCTTAAAGCCTACGTTTTTTTCATTGAAATTGGTAAAAATGCTAACAATGCAGAAAAGTGAAGTAAGTCCGCATACACTTGTTGTCTCAATAGATATGTTAACTCACACCCCTATCACATTTTTAATTATCGAGTATGGAGGGAGACAATCCAATTACGGAACTAAACTTAAAACATCTAATCAAGGGAGATCACTCTTGATATTTGTCCCAAAAAGCTGCACTTGAGATGTGTACACATTTTAGCTCATCTCTTATCAGAATAGTGTAGAGCATTTGCAGTAATGGTATATTACACATTTGTAGATAATCAGTGTTTATATCAGAAAGGTCGTGGTGGCATTCCGTATGACATGATATTCTGCGGAGCATTCTGAAACAATATGGTACCACCCATTCTCTGTTGTTGTTGTTGCTGCTGTTGTTGATGATGGTGTTGTTGTTGTTGTTGTTGCTGCTGTTGTTGTGCCATTTGTATAGGGTATATGGTTTGTAGAACATTCTGAAATGAAAGAACCAACAATAATTGACAAGACTTGGAAATAAAAAAACGAACAATGATCAACGAGGCTTGGAAATTAAATAACAAATTTGGAAATAAAATAACAATGTTTACAAGATTCGGAAATGAGATAACAAATTTGGAAAATACTTAGAAATAAGATTTAGATATGAAATAACAAACAATGTTCACAAGATTTGGGAATGTCTTAAGAAGAAATGTTTACCAAGATTCTTCATGTATAATGTTTTTAAATTGCAAGATTGTAATGAAATAAAGATTACAAAATTCAGCAATAAAGTAAAGAATATTTTTTCCAGATTTGGAAATGAACAATGTTAACAAGATTTAGAAATTAAATAATGAACAAATTTAACAAGATTTAGAAATGAAATAAAGAACAATAATTTACAAGAGACAAACAATAGTCAACCAGTTTATGAATTGAAATAACAAACAAACAGTTCTTTAAATGAAATAACATACAGTTCTAGAAACGAAATAACGAACTATGTTTACCAGATTTTAAAATGAAATAGAGAATAATTTTGTAAAAGACTCTGAAATGAAAGAACCAACAATGATCAGTAAGATTTGGGAATGAACAAACAAATAACAATAATTGTTACCAACATTCCTCACTACGAATTATAATGATTTACAAAAATATGTAATGATCGTAATGAAGTAATAATGTTCACAAAACTCAGCAATGAAATAACGAACAATTTCACCAAATTTGGAAAAAATGATTTATAAAACTTGGAAAGGAAATAATGAACAATGTTAACAGGATTAGGAAATAAAATAATGAGCAATGATGTGGAAAGGAAAAACAAATAATGATTTATAAAATTTGGAAAGGAAATAATAATAATGAATTTTTACAAGATTGGGATAAAAATATTAACAAAATTTGGATAGGAAATAATGAACAATGTTAACAAGATTTGAAAAAAAAAGACGAATAATGCTTTATAAAATTTGACATGAAATACCAAACAATGATTTACAAGATTTGGAAATGAAATACAAACACAGTGGCAATGTAACAAACAGAAAGTTTCCTACCTGCTGCGGTCTCATGAACCGCGCTCTGTGGTATTGTTGTAAACCTACAGCTGGTGACTGCATATACATCATATTGGCTTGGTTTGGATTTGGCTGCAATCACAACAAATACAACAGTAAAGTATCATTTTATCGGGTTTAACACTAATTTTCCCAGAATGACAGTTGTATATAGGAGACATCATGTTTGTATACAAAGGGATTAGTACCGCCAGCTAGCTATTGGTGAATGACAGGTTTTTATTGTTTATTCATCCAATAGATTGCTGGTAGGCATATTACATATGAATACGGTGATCTCTCCTATACACCTATCAGTTAGCTTTGTCAATCATCTAGCACTAATTTACACTTTCATCAATTTCACAGAGGAATGATAACATGCCCAACCCAACTAAGGGTCAAACCTTGGCTCCGATTTAGCTTTGAACAATTTGTGTTGAATTGCTAGAGAAACTTGCGGTTTTGCTTATTTTTCAAGTTTTGTAACTATAGCAACCAAAAACCATATTCGAGAAAAAACAATTTCCTGTCACAATCACAGAAACTAATGTACCTTACAAACAAAGGGCTTGCAACAAACTGGAGGATGCTCTATCTTACAGACAGAGGGCTTGCCATACACTGGATAATGCTCTATCTTACAGACAGAGGGCTTGCAATGAACCAGAGAAAGATCCAATTTACACACAACGGGCTTGCAATAAATTTGAGAATTGAAGTTAACATTATTGATAGGAAAATCATTTACTTCTTCAGAGCTTGGGGTAAAAGATCCATGGTAAAACTTCATCCTACATTTGTTGCATATTACATCAGTTTCTGTGATTGTTACATCCAATTGTTTTATTATTTTTTCTTTAAGCTGGTCGTTGATTTTACGCCTGCTATTTGGTGTTGTACGCTGGCTGCAAATCATGCATTCTATGCTTTTCTGTAACATAAAGTTATAAGTCTGTGAAATTAATGGATTTTATTGTACATGGTCCATAGGCCTTCATATCATAAATAGGATGTTGATATTATCAGATAACTTTATCTGTTCTTTTTTAGATTAAATATGTCTTATTCTAACACAACCAGTAGTTTCAGCTGTATACACACAGAAGAAACCAAGCTGTGCTAAAATTACCGATAAAATACAGCTATAGCTGAATAAATTCAAACTGCTAATAGGCTTCCAAGGATGAAAATAGTGCTGTGGTTACTATGTCTTAATGTGTTGTAAAAAGCGGAATATTGGCTATGTTACAATCAAAATAATGAAGATCTACCTGTCTTTTATCTATAACAAGTAATTAAGAATTGCAAGCAATACAGATGTCCCCTACAGGTTTTAAGCCATTTTCAATGTTTCTGTTGCCATAGCAACCACAATTTTGGTCGGAATCAAAATATTTTTGGACATGCATTATCCCCTTATCCACATAACGAGTTTTATACACCTAGCTTGGAAATTGTTTGAGTTATGTCGGGATCCAGATTTTTAGACGGAATGAAGGACGGACGGACATTCTCACTGACTTGACGTTGTGGGGTCTTCTTTTGTTCTTTCTTTTGTTTGTAAAACCCCATAAGCCACATTTTGCACCCCGTAAGCAACGTCATGAATAGAATCTAAATATAGCCTATTGTTTCACACCCCACAACTACAAGTGGGTGCGTACGGACGGACGGAGGTCAAACCTATAGTCTCCTCCGGTCAAAAACCAGTAGGGGACTAAGCACCGTCACTTGTTCAGATGTATACATTAAATCATTTGTGCTACGCACTTGTGATTTAATTACTACGTATCCATACTTGTGACTGTGCTTTATTCTACTATTAAACACAGGTACATATTGATTATATCTGAAACAAGAAGGCCCTGTGTTGCTTCTCTATTCCATACCAGGAAATGATAATTTAGTTGTGTACAAGTTAGGTAAAAATCAAATCATTTATGAAACCCCTATCTTTCAGACAAGAAAATTGCTGATGGACAGATGAAAAATGATCACAAAATATCACCTGTCATAAAGTAAACAAATGCAGATAAAAATTGTAGACACAAAACGATTTAGTTTTGTTTTATATGAGAACAACTCTCGCACTCCGGAGCAAAGATGTCAGTTTATCTATCTAATATACCAGTACCATATCCAGGCCTGGTAATTTCATGTCTGAAAATCCATGTTTCAAAGTCTGAAATTCCACTTTTCAATATAGACAAAGAAGGAAAATTCAGGATTCACATACCTGATATTAGACACAAGTCCGAAAAATACCAGGCCTGCATATTTTAACGACTGAATTATCACAGTCTAGGGTTAAACATGTGACCTCTCGCACTCTGGGCGAAGATGTTCGTTAATAATTTAATAAAATGTTTACCTGTCTAATGTTCTGGAATATAGATGAAGGATGCGGGGTGTTAGGTTTAGCACCGACACCTGGTCGGCTTTCCGGTCTCTTAACACCGGAGATATCATGAAGCATCTGCATATGGTTAGGTTCCTGAAATACAGCAAATCAATCAATTATGTTTTGATGCACAGGGTACTGTTTTATCAAAGAACTTACGAAAATCATACCAGAGGCTCACCTGCTAAACATGGTCAAACTTTGAACTTGACCTTAAGGTCATCAAGATAAACATTTTGACAAAACTTGATGAAATTTAAAGCAAAAATGTGGCCTCAAGAGTGTTAACAAGGTTTTTCTATTATTTGACCTTTTGACCTAGTTTTTGACCCCATACGACCCAACTTCAAACTTGACCTAGATTTCATTGAGATACAACCACTGACCAAGTTTGATGAAGATCAAAGCAAAATTAAATGTGCTAGAGTGTTAACGGTGAAAGTCTAACAGACGGACAACGGACAAAAAACAATCACAAAAGCTCACCCTAGCCACTTTGTGGCAGGTGAGCTAAAAATTATGCACAGATTTAAATTCTTCATAATTCTTGAACAAATACACATTAGGAACATAGATTTCATTGTTTGAAGGAATGCATTTACTGAAACATCATTAATATTACAGACCCCCTTGCCACAATTTGCAACTTCCTGTTAATGAATTACATTGGGCTAAAATTTGAGCGGAACTTAAAGACGGGGGTTCTACTAGATATAATGCCCAATCATGAAAATGAGTCGCAAGTCTGTTTTGAGTGTAATTAGCACATACTCCCACACCAAATCTCAGTTCAAACATTATTCTGTTGTTTAGAGTTAGCTGATTAAATTTTAAAAGACAATAGCTTTGTCAATTCTTTGAATTTTTTCACCAAATAACATTCATTTTCTGTAGAAAAGTTCATTTTTCCTAGAGCAGCAAATCTGGATTTCCAGATTACTCGGGATTGTAAAACAATCCTGCTTTAGAGTTCTTGTCAAATTTTGAAAGTCGAATGATATGTTAGTGCATTCTTGTTTGTATGTTGATGGTTGCATTTGACTGAGACAACTGCGTGTGGTAATTTGTTGTTTTTTTCTGCCAGATTGGTCAATGTCATTCAGGTAAGAGATAGTTGTGAGATACAAGAAATCCATGTGCAATACCCTAGCTATCTAATGTACAAGATAATTATCATAGCCAAACTTATGTCAATATATAAACAGCACACACACTAACAGAAACTGGAGTGTTTGATACAAAAACCTATGTCTCCAATAAGGGGCCATAACCTCCACACCAATCATTCAACCTAAAATTCCTGAAAAATGCAAAACTATGTTTGGTATCAACTACTCATGTAAAGTTTCATTGAAATCAGACCAGTGGTTAAGGTGAACGTAGCATGAACAAACTTTGTGACATCCATCCAGACAGACTTCCAGCACAAAATCATGTGTGGGAGAAATTAATACTAGTAGAACAAGATATATGTACAAGTATTTTACTTACATTTACTGGTGGAACGCCGGCCCCTGATGGTCGAGAAGCCATGATTGGTACTGATGATGCAACCATGCTGACAGCGGGATCATTTGTCATTTGTCCTTGACCCAATATATTCTGACCTTGACCAATCACATTCTGACCTTGTCCAATAACATTCTGACCTTGACCCATTACATTCTGACCTTGTCCAATAACATTCTGACCTTGTCCCATTACATTCTGACCTTGACCTGGAGCTACATAGATATAAAACATGAAATTTTTTTTATTTTTAAGATTTTGTCAGGTTGGGTTAAGCCAATTAAACCACAGATTCACTAGAAAACATAAAACAACTCAAATATGAACAGTTTAGATTGGAGAGAGAAAGAAGAGCATTGGGCCCAGGAAGGGGCCAAAACCACCCCAGAAGCCTTTAAAAATATGGGGTTTCTATAGGTCTCACTTTTGAAATTAAATTAAGAACAAACCAGTGCAATGCTTATTACTGAGATGGCCTTATTACTGGGGTGGAATTTAAGAGAAATACTGTGAAAACTTGCCTAAAGACCACCTCAAAATTAAGACCACAATAATCAGGTCCATTTTCAGGTTCAACATTTGGCCACAATATTAAGACCACCTCAATAATGAGACCAGTTTTCAAGGGTCCAAATGTTGGTCTTACTCAGGGGGTCGTACTGAGATATAATACTCCATCCAGAAAATAAGACATTATAAGTCTGCTTTGGGCGCCATTAGCACACATCGCCACACCAAATTTCTGTTTCAAACAATGTTCTGTCATAAAATTCAGCTACCGTAAAATCCCATGTAAAAGTCGCGGTCGTGTATTGCACGCAGGTAAAAAATGAGAGAAGAATCAGAGGAAAAAAAATTTGAAGGAAATCGAGCAATAATTGTGAAAATACGAGCAAAAACAGTAAAAAAACGTATTTTCGGCCGCCATTTTCGTATTTTCGGCGCGCCGTAAAAATTACCAAATTGTGATAATTACTAGTTAACTGGTGTCAAAATAAAATATAGAAAAACTGCAATTGTTTTTATTCATTGACAACCTAGAATGGTGAAAAGTGTTGTTAATATATTGACAACAGAGAAGCATGTTTGTGACATGTGTCAAAAGTGTATGAGTAATAAATCTTCAAATGACCAAAACATATTTAGTACTTCTGAAGATTTTCTGCACAAAAGTTTACTCTTTCTACAGCAGCAAATATGGATTTCCAGATTATTCCGAAATTGTAGGACCCTGTTATTATAAATGAGGTTTTATTATACACATACAGTATAACCTCCCAAAACGGCACCTCTGAGAAGCAACAACCTCGGGGAAGCGGCACTTTTATTCTTACTTTATGCGACAAACGACATCAATTTAGATTACCGTGATTATGTACACTCAAAAGTCTATGAATGACATTCTAAAACAATCGACCTCACAGAGCGACACCTCGACAGTGCGGCAGTTTTTTTGTCATCGCCGGATGTCGCTCTACAGAGGTTATACTGTACCTTGTGGAGTGGGTGTATTTGATGTAGATTTGTCTTTATTTGTCTGTAAACAGGTCAACATGTGTAGCGGCCAATGAGATTGTTGACACGGATAGTCACAGTAACTTGTATTCCAACAACAGTAGAATATAGCTTCCTTTCCACATTGTGCACACTGTAATAACAACAACAACAACAACATATTGATACACTGCCACTACACTCCTCCCGACCCTATGATTTTGTAAATGTTTTTAAAATATTTTTAATATAATTTTTTTTAAATATTTTTAAAACATATTTTTTTTTAATATCGTTTTTTTATATTTTTAATAAAAATTTTTTTAATATATTTATTGTTTTAATGTTTTTTTAAATATTTTAATATCTTTTGTCCCACTGGTCAACAGTATTTCAGTCATAATTGGAGACTTTCCAATCACATTAGCCCGACACTGGGCAAGACAGAAGTTACCTGGAACTAACAATACTGAACGTTGTGCAAGAGAAACCATCTTTAAATACTTTGGTATGTTTTGGCCTGGGATCAAACCCGAGACCCCTTGCCATTGAGGCGCGCTTTATAACCAACAAATAATTTTAATAAAGAGATTGAATAGAAAATAACAGATAAAACATTCTCTGTTGTTTTTGCAACCTCAATGGAGAGTATTGGCATGATCTACAGGAGTGGAAAATTGTGTGGAATTGGGGAAGGCAAGGGAAAATTGTGTGGAATTGGGGAAGGCAAGGGAAAATTGTGTGGAATTGGGGAAGGCAAGGGAAAATTGTGTGGAATTGGGGAAGGCAAGGGAAAATTGTGTGGAATTGGGGAAGGCAAGGGAAAATTGTGTGGAATTGGGGAAGGCAAGGGAAAATTGTGTGGAATTGCGGAAGTCAAGGGAAAATTGTGTGGAATTGCGGAAGTCAAGGGAAAATTGTGTGGAATTGGGGAACGCAAGGGAAAATTTGAAAATCATTGTCATGTGCCTTGAATTATTATCATTACAACTACAGTGTAATATTTTAGTCTAGATTAAAGGGACTGCCTCACATATTGGTGTATTGCAAAAATTAATAAAATTGTCAAATATTCGCATAGTTTTGGTATAGTTGCCTGTATATCCCATAAACAACCACATTCACATCTAAAATAACTTAAGAAACTTCGGCATTTTGTAGTTTAGTATTATTACATCCAAAATTCTATAGGGTATTAATACCCTATAGAGTTAACACTACTATTACTTAAATTATCTGAAATTTGTTCGCATTTGATGACAAAGAATCGAAAAACGAACCAAATACCTCACTGATGTTTATTTGCATTGTAGTTTGTTGATGTTACAGTTCAATCATGTGTGAATTATATAATTCACAAAGCATGTTGGAAGGAAACTTAGAGATTTTTTTCAAGAAAAAAAAACTCAGTAGGCGATATCGAGAGTGGTTAAAATTGCTTATCTGTACCAAATCTTTCATAAAGCAACCGTCAGTGGCTTTCTATTACATCAATACTTGGTTAGGTTGGAAAATCACGATATACAAATATTTTAGCCCAATCTGTGAGGCAGCACCTTTAAAACTTGATTACATTTTTTACCAAATGATTACTTTTCAAGGAAGCTTGCACACATTTTTTATACAAACAGGAAAATTCCAAAAAGTTAGATGTGAATCAAGAGCACATGTAATTACCCATTGTTTCTTCTTAGTTTCTTTGATAGCTTTCTCGATTTTAGCATTGTGTTTTATCATCATCGCTTTCTTCAATTGTTCTTTTTCTGTTTCCCATGTTAACTTCAATTCATGAAGAGTTAGTTCTAAAAATAGAAATTGGAATCTTGTCAATTCATGAAGAGCTGAGTACTCATGAAAATTATATAAAGTATCATTGAAAATACTCACGAAATTATATAAAGTATCACTGAAAATACTCACGAAATTATATAAAGTATCACTGAAAATACTCACGAAAATTATATAAACTTTAAAAGTATCATTGAATACTCACGAAAATTATGTTTAAGTTCATTCACTTCAGTTTCATACATCCATTTAGCTTGTGTGAGTTGGTTCTTCCATGTTTCTGTATTTTCATTGTCTTGGTGTGTGTTAACAGCCTCGGCACACATCTCATCCATCACCTTCTGTATCTTCGACATCATCTGAATTATTTTATTTATATATATATATATATATATAGGTTCATGAGCTGTCTTTGGAGATCAACATTTCTTAAATGAGTCCTTCAGCGAACCTTGGCGAGCTTAGTAATTTGTTTTCTGATGAGTGAAAGGTAGATCACAACATCTGAATTATTATGTATAGTTTAACCTCTTTAGAACAAAACCTGTTTGGAAGCTGCAAATATTAGCCATTGTTTAGAGGTTATCTACAGAGGTTTGTAACACATATGCTGTGATTGTATAGTGATAGTTTTTTAAAAGCTCATTTGACAACTGTATGAAGTGTTGGAAAAATTACCTTTTTGGAGAATTTCTCTGTCAGCGAGCTGATGGAATTTGTGGTACATGGTGAGTGTATGGAAGGATCCGTACTAGATCTAACGCTACTGGTGGAGGTACGGTAGTTTTCATCCGGAAGGCAAGATCCAGCATCCTCCATATCTTCATACTGACTCCTGAAATAAAAATTTTAAATGCCACTCAAGTTACTTCAGGCATGCTTAAATTCTGGCCCCGATCTCCCGAAGCATCTCAAGCTGAGTCGAGATTATTCTCAAATACTGGTATGTGTCGTTTAGATAATTTCCATGGGAGGCCAGACTCAAAGTTGGCACCACAAAACGGATACATCGTTCTGAATTTATTACAGTAAAATGTTTGGAACACAGACTTAAGAATGATCTCAAATTTATACTACTGACTTCAGCGAAATCTCAATTTGAGTTGAGATTACTACTTGAGATGCTTCGGGAGATTAGGGCCTGGAAGATTTTGATATGGTCCACTGTTTTTTATTCCAGATTCAGACTGACTAACCAGCCTTTATCCACAATGGTCACTAATCAAAATGGTGTATTTTCACGATGCTTAACCTCGTAAAAAGGTAAGGTAAGCCAATTTTATTATTTTGTGATATAAGTCAACATTTCAACATCACTAACTTGACCAATTATACAGTATTAACAAATCACTAATCCTTTATCATAACTTAATTTATTTATGTTATTGAGAATAGACATTAAACCAGATTAAAGACAACAAACAAATAAATGACCCACCCTATGTCTCCTAGCAACAAAGACGGGTCCATTACTTGACTATCATCCATAGCATCATCAACTTCTGATTCTTTTTCTTCTACTTCACACATCTCACCAGTTAGAGGATCAAGCGATCTTCTTTTCCCAGTTGATTTGGTTTCACTTTCCGCACTAGATAATGCCACCGTACACGCGCTGGTCGGACTTTTTGCAGTCCTATTCACTAACCCGGTTCGACTTTCTGCTGTCATATTTACTGTCAAGGTCGTACTTGTTGCGGTCTTATTCACTAACCCAGTTGGACTTTCTGTGGTCTTATTCACTAACCCAGTTTGACTTTCTGCAGTCTTATTCACTGACCCGGTTGGACTTTTTGCGGTCTTATTCAATGACCCGGTTGGACTTTCTGCGGTCTTATTCACTAACCCAGTTGGACTTTCTGCTGTCTTATTCACTAACTCGGTTGAACTTTCTGCAGTCTTATTCACTGTCAAGGTTGGACTTTTTGCAGCCTTATTATTACTAACACAATCCTTTGAAATATTGATAACATTACAGATAACATTTTTAACAACATGCTTGTCAACTTTACCTTCATCAGGGTTTGTTACCACAATGTTAGAGTCATTTTTCACTGTATCTTTCACTGGACTAGCTTTTTTATTTTCAGTCTGTTCACCTCCAGTTTCAGGCAGTTTCATTGGCACATTTTCTGTTTCAGATTTTTGACTAGCATTATTAACACTTGCCTGTTTAGCATCACCATCGTTGGTTTCAAGAATTTTACAGTCATCATTAGTGTTATCATCATTACCTTCAGACATCTCATCATCTGAATACCTGAGGTCACCATCCATTGGTTCCTCAGGAGTTTGACTGTCTGATTGTGTAGTCTCCTTGGGTTCCACTGAACTACTTGGACTTATAACTTTTTTACTTAAATCATCCTCAGTCACTTCCATCATATTTGAATCTACTTCAGTATCCATTACTGTTAATTTCACTTTTTCACTAGCACTAAGGTTTAATTTTTCTTTTTCACCAGCACTTTCTGTCATATTAATTTCTTTTTCTTTCATTACTTTATCGCCTTCGTTGTCATAAGAAGAAGTTGTTTCCTTATTACAATCGGCTGAAACACTCTTCCCTTGATTATTTGCATTATGATTATCTAGATTATCCAATTCCTCTGTTTCCATAGTTTCGCTATCTTTGCCAATATCACTGTCAATCACAAGCCGACCATCAGCGTCACTTTCATCAGAATCAACACTATCATAATCCTCCTCCTCTTCCACCTCTTCATCGTTACTATCATCGTCATCTTCACTATCTGTACCTCCATCCAACACCTCATTCTCCATTCCAAGCTTTTCCTTACATGCATTTATAGTCGTTTCTAGTTTGGTACGGAATACATCTAGAGGTCGGTCATTCCTTAATTCACTTTTAGAACTCACACTGTCAGATACTTCAGAACTTGGCTTTTCAATTGAACAACTTTCAGTGACCTCTGAACCCTGAGTAGTATCTAAAACCTCCTCTTCAATTTGTTTATGTTCACACACTTTTACTTTATTTCCAGTTTGTTCCGTATCACCCATTATCCCAGCCTTACTAGCTTTATCATCAAGCTTACTTTCCGCACTTTTCTTATCACCAGTCACTTCATCTTTATCTACATTTTGTTCAGCAGTTATTCCAACAACTTCCAAGGTTTTATTAGATTTCGTTACATCTATCACTACTGTTTCCAACTTAGTGTCTTCTTTCATTTCGATAGATTTTGTTCTCTTGTTCTCAACACCTTTCACTGTTTCTGACTTACCAGTGTCTTCATTGATTTCAATAGATATTGTTCTCTTTGTACTAGCACCTTTATCGTTATCACTATCAGAATCCTTAGCACCACCACCACCATCATTATCAGCACCATCATGATCATCAAGAGCTTTAAGTTTATTTTCTAATCTTTCAATCAGACTAGAACTGACATAAGTCTTCTTAACCACTCCCTTTTCAGCACTTGCGGTTTTTGTTATTTTTGTTGGTTTTGGTGATTCTGATGCATCAGGATTTTTCGTAGAACTATCACCAAGACGATCAGTACCAGTCTCACTAACACTACCATCGAGTTTCTCACCCTCTTCAGGTTCTGTTCCCATATCTTCATCAGTGTTTTCAGCAGCGCTTTCAAGCTTATCACCAGCAGCGTCTACTCTTTTCAGTGACACCATTGCATTATATTTACTACGAACAGCTGAAGCAGTCCTGGCTGTTGTAGATTTGCGTAGAATTCCAGGTCTATTGCGTGTAGCAGAAACTATCTTTCCACTGTTATTAGCAGTCAGTTTAATCTTCATTGTATTTATAGGTGATCTTGGTTCGGGTGTTTTAGGGTTGAATGGTTTGTAAGAATCAGAGAGATCGTAGGGTGTTCGGAAAGGGGCATACTCATACTTCCCATACATGTCCCTGAAATAAATGTAACATTTACAATTATTTGTTTCAGAAAATTTACATAATTTTTCATCAACATTTCAGTCATATATGGAGGCCAGTTGATCAACCAAGTTTTCCAACTATTAACAAGAGATGTTTGTAAAACATGTAGGCCCCCATGGCAGCCCAATAGCCATCGATGGTAAAGGTCGTAGTGACCTTGACCTTTGACCTACTGACCTAAATATATACATGCATTATCTACTGTTGATGACCAACCTACATGTAAAGTTTAAAGATCCTAGAGCAAAGTGTTCATGGGTTATTGAACTGAAACCATAAGGTATACCGACATACAGACAGACTAGTAATAAAGAAAACCCTTTGAATACAAAAGATATTTGTAAAACATGGTACGATGATGTAAGCCCCCATGGCAGCCACATAAGTGACCTTGACTTTGACCTCAAAATAAATAGGGACCAACATACCTATAAAGTTTTAAGATCCTCAAACCATTCTGGATTATATACAATTTTAGAATGATTCCCAAACAGTTCAATGAGAACTTGTGGATAAGAAAACAGAATATGTTCAACACTATGTCCACTGATTCTGAGCCTAGTATTTTCTTCAATTACAGGTATGTTTGCAGGTACCTTTCCTTATCGTAAATAGTACCGGGTATCTTCATGTCCTAAATTTCCTAAAGTGCAATAAAAGATAAGTGTGAATACCGTACCTCAATTTTTTCACATGAATGTTTAACTCTTTTATTGCCATGTCCAAGCCATTGTTCTTTTTGCCTTTTTGTAATGATGTCGGAATGTTCTTTGACAACAGGAAGCACTGTGATACTGGTACCCAGGATCTAGAAAAATATAATAGAATGTGAACATTACTGAGCTGGTACCCAAGACCCAGAAAAATAGAATAGAATGTGAACATTACTGAGCTGGTACCCAGGACCTAGAAAAGATCATAGAATGTTAACAATTCTGAGCTGGTACCCAGGACCTAGAAAAGATAATATAATGTGAACATTACTGAGCTGGTACCCAGGACCTAGAAAAATATAATATAATGTGAACATTACTGAGCTGGTACCCAGGACCTAGAAAAATATAATATGTGAACATTACTGAGCTGGTACCACGGATATACACAGAACGGATACGCAGGTCTAAAAATAGCCTAGTTATGACCTGACTACCCATAATGCATTGCGCGCTTCGGTAAGCATGATAATTGTGAACATGACTTATCCAAAAAAATATTTTTTTCGTGTCAAAACCACAAAACTAAGTGGTTTGATCATTTTCAACAAATAGAAGACACCCCAAAGATCACAAAAAATATTGATTTATAAGAAAAAAAGTCGTAAATAAGTTTCCTTAGGGATTTAAAAAAGTAAATATCGGAAGCAATCCAAAACCCGTTGATTGAAAATTTATCGATCAGGATAGGTCACAGAAAATGTGGTCTATGTCACAATTGACAGATGAATCGTCCAAACTATCTATACAAAAACTTTCCAAACACATAACGGAACAAATAAATTCCCATCTTTGCTTATTTTGACGAAGAGTTGCTTTAAATGAAAACAAATATCTCATTGACAAATCAGGCTGAATTGGTGAAATAATCCAAGATGGCGGCGGCTAGTGGGAAAAATAGCGCTAACTTGAGAATCTCGTCAAGTCTCGCTAAGTTTCGTACAAGTAAGCCGATCGCGATATTTCATTCCAGTATGGCGGCCTATATAAGAAATATACTGGGAGTCGAATGAGTTGCTTTTCCGTCTAATGTATTTCCGTGCTGGTACCGACCTAGAAAAGACCATAGAATGTGAACATTATGAGCTGGTACCCAGGACCTAGAAAAGATCATAGGATGTAAACAATTCTGATCTGGTACCCAGGACCTAGAAAAGACCATAGAATGTGAACAATTCTTATTTGGTTGGTACCCAGGACTTATTAGATGGTAACATACATGTACTACGGTAGTAAGCTGAGATTATGTTGAAACTAAACACCAAAGTAGGTGACATTTTTGTTGAAAATCTGTCATATTTGAATGGAAATAGTCACTATGCAGTTACCCATAGTCACTATGCAGTTACCCAACTGCTCTCAATTACTACTGCATTTTTATTTGCGTTTAATGCCCTTTCTCAACAATTTTTCAGTTATATAATTATGGTGGCTGATTCGCATGTTTTCCAGGACTCACTGTATCCTAACCAGTACTAACTATTCTACAAGGGACTGGCAACTTCCGTATATGGAGGAAAATTAACATTGCTGTCAAGGTTTTCGAAAATATGTATGACCTGCTGTGGCAGGTTACATAGCCAGGCCCTGATCTCCCAAAATCATCTCCATTTGAGATAAATCTTGGCTCAAATTTTGTCGATTGTCTTTTGAGTAAATTTCCATGCGAGATCAGGCTCAAAATGGGTATCAGCAAAATGAAAACGTTGTTTAGAGCATCATATCAGCAACATTTCAAGTGCTCAAACTTGAGATTTGTCTTAAACTCAGATTCTTATTTGAGCAAAATCTCAATTTGAGCTGAGATTTCTCCTTGAGATACTTCGGGAGATTGGGGCCTAGCACTAACCATGGCTTAACAACTACCAGTATCAATATATAAACACCAATCTCAAAATTGGGTCTTGGCAGACGCATAAATTGTGGATTACCTTGGAAGATTTTTACTATTTTAACTTGTCTTCATGTGTCCTTTCTTGTCCCACTGTTTCTGTTGGGCGTTGCTACCGGCAGTAGTTTCGTATTTTATTTAATTATTAAAATATTGGCTTGGATCTGGACTTGAACTCCAATTCCATTTATAGTGGATCTTTACTTGTTTAGTTGAGCATTGTGCGTTGTATGTGTTTTATGTTTTCTGTGCTCGGTTGGTTAATTCAGTTGGGCATTGTGCCTTGTGTGTTTTTATATGTTTTTTGTGCTCGGCTGGTTAAGTTGAGTGCTGCCTTCCCTATCTGACTTAATATGATCTTTTTACCTATCATGAGCACCGAAGAATCGTACGTCAATCTGTCCCTGTGACTCACGTAAAGCTTTGGATGGCCAGAATGGATAACCTTTTAACTTGGCCCACACTAGTGTATGAGGTACTCTCTACAAAACAAAGAATACGACTAAATTCGTGTATGTAAGCGATATTGCAGAAAAGGTGTACATGTACTTGAAAGATGATTTTTTTATTAATGATCAAATGCCTAAAAATCCATACAATTTAGGTCAAAATAGATAAAGTCAATGATGATTGAGCTTTAAACACTTAAGAACACTGCTTCATAATTCAGGATTCAATTGTAACAATGGCTACCAGCATTTGTCTTAAAAATTCCAAACATCTGATCGGTCGCTCATTTATTATTATGCCTTAACAATTCCAAACACCTGATTGGTCGCTCTTATATTTGACAAATGATTGGCCTGCATTTGAATGGAATGTCTCAAAGCATCTGATTGGTTGTTTCATAGTTCATGGTTATAATTAACCAATGGCTAGCCAGCATTTGAATGAAATGTCTCAAAGCATCTGATTGGTTGCTCTATAGTTCATGTGTATAATTGTCTTTATATTAACCGATTGCAGACTCTGTAATTCAAACACAATAATGATATAACCTGAGATAACTTACACAAATTTCTGCGAACCAATAATCATTCTTCCTGTCGCATGAGTTGAGATAGCAATCTGGACATAGTTCAATCTCGTTCATCTGAAATCATATACCATACCCTACATTAACAGAGGTCCTATCGAGGCATAATGCATAATCCTGAAAACAAGTTGCAAGTCTGTTTCGGATGCCATTAGCACACATCTGTACATCTTTACAATGTTTCAAACAATGTTTTAGTACTAAAATTCAGATTATGGAACTTCAAATGACCATAACTTTGTCAATTCTTTGATTTTTTTAACATTTATTTTGTGCAGAAAAGAATTCTTTCTAATGCAGCAAAGCCGGATTATTTCGGAATCGTAGGACCCCTGTTATCAATCATCATACCCTACACGTCAATGATACAAACAATTTGATTAAAATCTTCGGATCAAATTTGGTAGCACTTTCAACTATGGATCGAGAGGTCCCTGGTTCGAATCTCATTTCTGAAATGCTTTTCAGTGCTTCAAACCCAACTAGAGATGAACTGGTTGGTAACTCAGAGGTCATCTCAAGTATATCTGTGCTGTACATGAGGGACATAAAAGAACCAAGAAGTCTATTAAAAAAGAGCCAGGGTATCCCACCGGGATTCTTTGTATTACACAGATGACTCTTTTCATTGGACAATCTAGTCTCAGTGGAATACACACAAAATATCATGAATAATCAATTTAAATTGAGTTAATAAATTACGTTAAAGTTACCAGTTTTCGAGGGCCGCTTTCAGCAATTCAGCAGGCCACCCTTTGATATTTAACTTTAACCAATGTAACCTGCGTTTGAGTCTCCCTGGGGAGACTATATCTCTCCTGCTTTGAATGCAACCAACATCGAGATACCGCACCCTGAACTTTCAAACAAGTACAAATATTGCCCTCACAGGAACCAATTCACGCCCTGCTCGAGTGGAGCATTGTTAGTTATTTTTGCTTAGAGAATTCAAGCAGTGGCGCAGACGGGGATCGAACCCAGGACATCTCAATCCCAAGCACACGCCCTACCCCTAGGCCGCCTCATACAACAAATAACTAGTAATTAAGAATTGCAAGCAATAAGCATACAGAAGTATATTACCTCATGTTTACATATTTTGACAATCATTTTGGCATATGCAGTCAAACTGTGATGTGCTGAAAAGGAGAGAAGTTTTAATATAGATAATCTTAATAATAGAAGTACAGTCAACTCTCGTTATCTCGAACTCGCTTATATCGAATTTTCCGTTATGCCGAAGTTTTTTTCAAGTCCCGATTTTTCTCCTTCTTTGTCTATATGAAATCTCGAGACCCATCTCGAAGTTTCGGCTCGAATTCGGCTCGAATGTTTCGTTATGTCGAATTATTTTTTGGTCCCGATTAACCAATTTGCACTTTAAATCTATTGTTCATCTCGAAGTCGGGTCAAAGTCTGATCATATTCGACTAGCGTCGAATGTTTTTCACACTTCGCCAGTCTGAAATCTTCGATTTACCTGTATTTTTCGCGCCTTCCATTGTTGAACAAATATTTGTTTGCAACAATTTGCGCAAACATGTCATAAAGCTTCGGGTTACGTACTAACATCAATAAACATGTCATCTCGAACAATTGTTTGTAAAAATAATAATTAAAATAAAATGCATTTTCTCGAGGAGGAATACATGTACATAAATATCACAACAAGCATTTCTCACGAATATGTCGTTCTTACGACCGTAACAATATGGCGGCGTAAAATGACAGAAACTGGAAAACTTGCAACTTCGATGCCGAAAATTCTATCTCGAATTTTCGTTATGTCGAAGTAATTTCCACGGTCCCGTGAAATTCGAGATAACGAGAGTTGACTGTAGTTAGCAAAACTTATCCAGCGGATCAAAAACAGACACAAGTCTGACTGCTTTCGTGAAATAATATTGTTCCAAGTCGACAGTATTTCAGTCACATGGAGACTACCCAGTCACATTATCCAAACTTCAGGCGAACCAGCAAGATGCCTTGAATGCAAGGGAGCTATACCATTACCATTATTAACTACTTTGGTATGTCATTGCCTGGAATCGAATCTGAGACGTCTCACACTTGAAGCAGATTTCTAGAAGGTCTCTGCTTTTTCCTCAAGCATATCAATGTTATCAATAGTTTATATAGCTTCCATGCATTATGTAGAGAGCTATTGTAATCACTAAAGAAATAAAGTAACATTGGTTGTTTATCAAATTTCGGAAAATATGAGCAGCTCAATATTTTTACTTCAGTCAAAATTTTTAAGTTTTCCCGCAAGATGCTTTGTGAATACCAGCTAAGACCTGGAAGGAGAATCTTGTGGGAACCTAACGATCGAACTCAAGTAAGTAAGTAAAGTATGTTTTATAGATTCAAATCTATACATACCTCCGTTATATATTACACAATTATGTAAGATCCATTTAGTATCTGCCAGAAAAGCCTCCGTACATCCATACATTTTCTTCTTTATATTCTACAAATAGAAACCAAATGTTTTACTGTGCATCCTCACCTAAAGACCACTTCAATAATAAGACCATCTTTAAAAAAAAAATTCTTAAAAATTCACACATTTTCACGATTGTGCTATTTATGTAACATATTATTAATATAACACCAACTCAATAATGAGATCAATTTTCAATAGTGCTTGTGAGTTTGCTGATGGATTAACTTGTCAATGTCCAACAAACAAAAACTGACAAACATTAAGGAGCAGTTACCTATGCTCTGTCATAGCATCAATTATGCAAAGCAAAACAATTATTCTCAATTCTCAGAAAACTGGACATAAATTTGTCTTTCATCTTATGTGGTATCAAAAAGTTAATAACGAATCAGCACTCAACAGAAAGAGCAGGGCACAAAAAAACAGTTTACAAATTTCTTACTCTGCATGATAGTAGCCTCAGTCAAGCAAACGTGATAACGATGTCCCAGGCACTAAAAAGACAAAACCTCTAAATGAAATCCTCTCTTACCCTGAAGCCCCAGTCTGGTTGCACATTTTTTCTCGCCCTGTGACATATACACAACTAGGTTTGGATTGATTATTTAAGTGAGAAAATCAACTTACTTTCTCTATCATAGATAAATCCATGGGATGGAAGACATAATCTGTGTAGCCAGGTATCGTTTTCATGTCAACAGGATTTAGAAATGGTTCACTCTGAAATGTAACATAATGAAATTATATTGGATCTTCTAAATACAGTAAAATCATAAATATTCATGGGGATTTAACTGTGCATTTTTATGGATGACCCCAACCACGAAATGAAATCCCCAATGAATAATTATACCATAAAATATGTCAAGTTTACCGCAGCTGCCATACTTGCTTTCAAGTTCAGTCAGGTATAAGACTGAGTTTTGGGAAGTTCAATGGATGATTATATCCGTTATATGTTTGAATAATTTCTGATAATTTGTGTGAATTTTGACCTCGGCATTTTTTCTGAAATCTGAAATCCTTGAAATAGCGTTCACCAACACCACAAGATTTAGTCCCATTGAAATTGAATGATTTACAGTATACAAATTTATAAATACAAGATAAACATTGCTGCCCAAATCAAAGACCTACGAGTCTCTGGAACTAAAGACAGATGAATAATGCCAAATACAGAAAATAAGATGCAAGTCTGTTTTGGGTAAAGTCTGGATGTTTAGATCATTCCGGCCTCGAAAAACACCAGCAAGGAATGGCATAAAACAATAGAAAGTCAAACCTTATTCACCAACAGGGCCTCCGCTGCCATTCGCCAGTGTAGCCAATTGCTACAAATTCAGAAAAGTGGCTACAAATTTTTGAATTTGGCTACAAGAATTTTGTTAAAATGATGCAAAATTTAAGCAATTTGACTCTTATTTTCCATTCTTCTAAAAAAATGGCTACAAAACCCAAAGACCCAGAGGAGGCCCTGACCAAAGAATGGCTCTAAAGAATGGTAAGTCTGTAGTACTTACACCGGTGTGTTTCATTCTGTCCAAAGCAAATTTCAACAATGTACACAACTGATCAATAGACAACATTTCCATGGATTTAGATCTTGTATCCACACACTCCGCCCTCATCACTTTCTGAAACATAAGAACAAACAAGACTGCGTTCAATAAACGCTTATGCCCCCTGTGGAAGCCTTGTCAATAAATAAGTCCAAAATTAGGTCAAGGTGAAGGTCAAAATGGGGTTAGGTGATACAGGTGTGTGGAGAGTGTTCATATACAACATCCATGCAAGTATAAAAGCTTTGTAGCAAGCCATATTAATGCTAGAAGAAACGGTCAATTTGGGTTAACCAGGACGGACGGACGGACAGACGAACGGACAGGTGCATCACTATATGCCTCCCGATCTATCGATACGGGGGCATAACAATAGTAACAAATAATAGTTATTGGACGGACACATGGACACAATTTTACTTTCCAGGTTAAAAATTCAATATGGTAGCCACATAATTATTGTCTGTTAGAACGGACAGACAGTGGACACATGGACAAAATTTTCTTTTATGTAGTTAAAATTAGATACATTAGTATCTTCATTCCATAAGGTAGCCCCATAAATATTGAATGTTAGGATGGTGTTTTTGTAAATTATTTTTGAAAGTAAATTGAATTTAAACAAGAGGGTGTTTAAACACAAAAATGATGTTTCCGAAAAAGGGCCATAACTCAGGAAGTACTCATCCTATCTAAAATTCCTGACACTATGCACAACTAGACTTAGTACCAACTGATGTGAAGTTTCATTGAAATCTGACCAGTGATTCAAAGAAGAATCAGTGTGGAAAAAAGTCTCCCCCCCCCCGTGACTATATGTGGCTGAAAATCTTAGTAAGGGAAGAAACTCCAGAGGCTGGGTTATGCATCAACTCACCTCACACTCAGGACAGACCCAGTCATTTGGTAATGTGTCATTTATACCTAGACACTTTGTATGATACACACGTGGACACAGCTCACAACACACCAGCATTCCTTCTTTATGACAAATCCAACAGAAATAATCATTCCTATTGTCCTGAAAAATACATACAATAAATACAACCTCAATAACAGATCACCTCAAAAATAAGACCAACTCAACATTAACAACTTGACTGTCAAGTCCATTTTCAATGTTTCCCTCTTTATCTGTGGGCTCCACTGAGGCACAATGCCCAAATGCTGAAATCAAGATGCAAGTCAGTTTTGAGCGCCATTAGCATACATGTGATGATCCCTTCACAAAAACTCATGTTTCAAACTTTGTTCTATAGTTTAATAGTTCAGGTTGTAAAAATTTCAAATTATCAAAGTCAGCGATATAAGTTACTTAGCCAATTCTTCAGAAAACATTCATCAAATAGTTTTTCTTTTATGCAGAAAGAATAATTCATTTCCCCCTTTAGCTACAAAAATTGCTCACAGCCATTTATTGATATTGAAAAACGCGAGTTTTACAACAAAATTGTGTAAAAGCTTTCTATCTGCAAGCCTGTTATGCTACCTGATTTGTTCATTACTGTACATATACTCAGCGTCAATGAAAAGTTACCACCCTATTCACTCTTATACTGTAAAATTCACATTACACTGTGTTAAAAGTCGAACACGACTATGTTTTGACCTCACTGTGTAGTCACATCTATCCTATTTTATAATATTCAAATGCACACACTATAAAACTTTTGTACCAATAGGTCATATTGTATATAAAATACAGAGGTATATATAAGTGGTAACTTTTCAGTGACGCCCAGTATATTATAAGCAAACTGTAAGCACCTTGTTATTTACTTTGTATTTATGGTGTCTGGCATTTATTGATTTTGTCTTCACCGTAATATGGCTTCCCTAACACAAGATCTTGTCATTTGAGACAGTCTATACATAAGCCCCATCACACATAACAAAATACTATTCGACATCAACTTACAAATAGGACTCCCGCTAAATTAGTCCTTTTTAGTATGTATATGTTGTCTATCATTGGCGTTTGTGGCTGTTGGGATTACATTTGTTCGGTAAAATATTTGTTAGACATCACAAAATTACAGTTTGTCAGACTTCATTGAATAGACTTGTTATGTATGTGTGAGGGTCCTTTCAATATCATTACAATGGCCTATGCTACAGTGGACTACTTAATAAAGAAATTTTAAAGAAAGTATCACAAAACGGCTGTCTACTGGCAACTGTCTAAAACTAGGACAGCCGGAATGGCAGATTGGACTGCAGTCATCTAAGAAGAAATCTAGTTTTAAGCCTACCTCACCACTGCCATCATTTCGACCTATTTTTCTTCGTTTAGGAAGCGGGTGACCCTGTAAGCCCTCATGCGGGGTGCCCTGTGCAGCTGAGCTTCTTTTCTTGGCCTTTCCATCACCTATAAACACACAGATTAAAGTAAGAGGACAAGCTAAAGTGATAAAGAATTAACATATCCCCTTTTCATCAGCCATACAACCCCTTTTTGGGACTACATGGGCAGCAAAGCCCCTTTTTGACCCCAAAATAATTTCTATCTCCAATAAATATACAGAAATACTTTCTGCCATCACAAATTCAAGGTCAATTGATATCACTTGTCATTACATTACTCTTGGCATTGAAATACTGATCAGACATCGAGTTGACTGTAAAAATCAATGCCAAGAACAGGGACAAGTAAAGTAGTAAACTCAAAGATACACAATTTAGCTAGATTCAAAACCATCCGCAGAAAGTCTTACCTAGTTTATGCTTTTCACAAATATATATTTTCTAAACATCTAATATAAAATTATCAAAATGACCCTTTGAAAATCAGTCCCTATTTAACTCCTGTTTCTGAGCTATCAATTTCCCAAAATAATTTACTCACTTTTAGCAATGTCCTTAATTATCTGTTCCATTTCTGCTTTCTCCTTGGCCGTTGATATTGTTGCCGTACCGTTCATATGTATACTTCCTGTAGATAGACGTGTACGTATCTTCTTTGGTGCAGACTGGTTCCCAGGTCTAACCTGCACTTCCTGTGGTGACTGTGAGGTAGTACCCGGCTCTGACACTGAGCTAATATTGGATTTAGTAGTGCCTTGTTTTGGGGTTACCGCAGCACCTGCTGAATGAATTAAAGCAATGTTAAGAATTAAAGATAAGGGGGTCAAAATATTGTTTTAAGTTACACTCGTCAACTGTATTTCAGTCATATGGAGTCTACCAGGTCACATTATCCTGACGCCGGGGCAACCAACAGTTACCTTGATTTATCTATTCTGAGCATCAAGCAAGGGATATACACCAGTACTAATTACAGGGTCAAGGACTCAAGGTGAACCTAACTCTCACTACCAGTGGTTTCATTTTACTCAGGAGTAGGCGTTTTGACTCTTGAAATTTCCTGAGAGCCACATTTTAACCCTCAAGATTTTGTTTTGAAGGGTCATTTTCTCTTAAAATCATGGGTAAAATTTAGTCAAATTTACCCTTCAAATTCAGAAGCTAGTAGTGCCTCTGACTACCATGTTGAATTATCCCTATGTAATCAGGTTGAATTATCCATATGTTATTATGATGTTGAATTATCCATATGTAATCAGGTTGAATTATCCATATGTAATTATGATGTTGAATTATCCATATGTAATCATGTTGAATTATCCCTATGTAATCATGTATGCTATATGTTATATGGCATGATCAGTATTGACCAATCTGGTAAAAACATTCTAAGCATTCCTTACAGCTTACATGTAAACACTGTTTTCCAGATCAATGATTGATCATGATTAAGCAACCAACAACTTCTTCTGGTATGACCAGCGGGGAGATACCACAGTGCTTGAAATAACATGATCTATTACCAGATTAGTTTCATGTGACTATTAAATTTATCCTTAGACCATAAAATTTCCAAAAAGCAGTCAGGGGCATAGCCAGGCTGGAATTGATGCTATGCACACAAGCCTTGAAGTATACCAATAGGGGATAAAGGGATAGGTTGAGGGGGGTTACGCCTCTCGTAGAAGATTTTTTCAAGCTTTGAATGAAAATGGTGCAATTTGGTGCATGGGGATCGGACGTTAATTAAGAAATCAGAATGTAATGCCATGAATGGCCCTATTTTTATTTCTGCTTTTCAAATTAATGTTATGCATGTGCATACTTTCGTATCGATGTCTACGCCCAAGGCAGTATTTTCACCATCAGGATTTGGATTTTTAGATTTAGGCTAGAAAATGGTAAAATCCCAAGACAAAGTTACCAGAATGTTCCACAAGATTTAGTACATAATAAACCACTGCCTAATTACTGGGCCTACTAATTACCTACAATATATATCATCCGGTACATTGATTGATCCAAGTAAATTGATTAATTACTTTAGCCCAACATTGAGCAACTCAGCTACAGTGCAACTTGTACTAGCGACCACAGGTATTAAGCGACCTTTGTCTTAAATGCCCAGTTTAAACTCCCCCAGTTGTATTTGTTCTATTTTCCTATTGTATTAAGCAACTTTTGTCTAACGAAACTAACAACCACTATAATTGATTTGTCAAATTTCATATCTGTTAAATGACCATTCGGTATAGCGACCATTTTCAGACTTCCCCAAGGGTGCTCGCCTATTACAAGTTAGACTGTAATTCAAATTACATAATTTTATAGTACTAACCTTTACTCTTTTCGGTTGATAAACGTGTAGTTTTGTTGGCAAAAGCTGAGCCTCTTGGCGAACTTTTTCTCGGACTTAACTTCATCCTGGCACTTGAGGTAGGGGTCAAACTTTGCCCTGAAAATAGAACATAATCAATTAATACATGTACATCTCCCATCAATCACTACTTCATAATTAGCATTAAAAATTTCTACTGTAAAATCATTAATTTCCGTAACGGTTTATTTTTACTATATTTACAAGTTTGATAAATTTGCGAAGATTTATGCGGAAAGTAGTTTTTCTGAAGTTATAAATTAGCAATCAAGCTAAAAAGAATTTCAATATTATTTTTTTTACAGAAGTAACAATCACTAAGAAATATGGCTTATTCTTACATTGCGAGAAACAATTGCCGTAAGTACAAATTTTTGATTTAATAAGTCAAATTCTTTAAGTTTTTTGCTAAGATGCTTTGTAAATACTTTAGCTCTGACCTTAAATGTATTTTTAAACTCACTGAATCGTCATGTATTAAACAATAGCATGACAGCTAGGATCAATACTGCCTTTTAAGCAACATATAAAGTCTTACATAGATTGTTCTCCGATCAATTTCTAATCACAGTGAAACCGCCTCGGTAGCCGAATGTGTACACTTGAAGTGCAAGATGCCTCGGTTCGATCTCAGGCAACTGACATACTGAAGTCCCACTGGTCACCAGTATTTCAGTTATATGAAGACTACCCAGTAACATTATAGGAGAGATCACCGTATTCATATGCAAAATGCCCACCAGCAATCTATTGGATGAATGAATAATAAAAACCTGGCATTCACCAATAGCTAGCTGGGGTATGCATCTTATTTCGACACCAGACTAACCAGCAGTTACTTGGAACTTACTATGCCGAGTGTCAAGCAAGGGAGAAATACCAGTACCAATTTTAACAACTTTGGTACGAGTATGTCATGGCCTGGGATCAAACCTTAAGACATCTTTCATTTGTCAAGCGGATGATCTACCACAAGGCTATCGAGCCTGACTGGAACGTTAAATGGGGATGACACTTAAAGCATGTGATTGATCAAGAAGGGACTACAGACATTTCTTTTGCCAAGTCGTATATTACACTAACAATAACGTCTATATGACTTATCGTTACGCTTGATGAAATACCATTATATACCATGAGAAGTTAATCATTGTTAACGTCAGTTACCTTCCATTGTGATAAATTTGAACAACACATCCATCATATTTGACCTAATGAAACTTTATGACTTTATTACTAACCTTACTATGTAACAATATGGGACATTACGTAAACAGGGCCCGGAATTACAACCAATACTTACACTCAGCACTCAAATATTGAAAATGTGATATAATGAGCTAGTCTTTGTCCTAAATTGCAAATCTTGATGAGGAAAATGTATAGAACTGTTATATGAATGTTGAAAGTAACATTTGATACATTTTCTTTGCCATTGTGTACTATTTATGAGGTATAGATGTAATTATTGAATCTGAGTGCTACACTCAGCACTCAGACTGATAAATTACATTTATAGCATACAATTACACTAAATCACATTATGAAATAAGCCAAAAATAATATTTAGTACCTAGTTGACATCATTACCACTTTTTACTCTAAAATTTTTTGTTAATTAACCTCAAAAGAGGGATTTTCAATATTTGAGAGTTGAGTGCTGAGTGTAAGTATTGGTTGTAATTCCGTGCCCTGGGGTCCTACTATTAGGCATAATACCCAAATTATACACAAATCCAAACACCAAAACACCATTTCAAACACTGTTTTACTGTTAAATTCAGCTTTAAAAACCTCAAATGACCATAACGTTGTTAATACTTGAATTTTTTCATCAAATAACTTTTATTTTCTGCAGAAAATGTTATCTTCCTATAGTGCAGCAAATCCGGATTTCCGGATTATTCCGGAATTGTAGGACCCCTGTGTAAAGAATGTATGAACATGTTGCCATGGCCGTGGTCCAGTGTGCTAGATTTGTAACCCAAAGATCCCACAGCGTATAAACCTAATCACTGTATGACTTATTGGGAGACTATACAATTCAACTTGTATGACTTATTGCAAGCAAAAACATCTGTGTTTTCAGGCATTGGGAGACTTAACAATTCAACACATAGGACTTTTTGCCATAACCACAAGTTGACACGTTTATACACAGTGGATCTGGGTTCAAACCCTGGTTGTGGCTAGTCATCATCCCTTCCATAAAAATTTGACAACAATGTTGATTTTCCTCCTTATGTGTAGAGAAGTTGATGGTTCCTAGTGGGATAGTTAAGACTAGTTATTAGACTAGTACTGGTTAGCATCAGTTCAGGAAAACTGGTTAGATGGACTAGGCCAACTGAACAATTGGTGAGAAACAGGTTTACCAGAATCTTCACTAGTTTCAATGTCTGTAAACTAGTTTCAATGTCTGTAAACATATGACAAGTATTAAACAAGGAAAAATCTCTATTTGAGAAGATATATAGCACAGAGAAATTGATGTGACCCTGTCCATTATGCATGAAGATATTACAAGGCTCTTGCGTTGAATATATAAATTTCCGCGAGCATTTTAATTGTGCAATATCGATCCTTTAGATTTGTGTTGGTATTACACCTCGAGCGTCTTTGTGATGCTTCCCACTTATGAAAACATACAACCAGGATAATAGATATAGACAATATACACCTGCTTAATTTTGCTAATAGAAGGTTGAGAGTCGTGTCAAATTCTCCCGACTATAACAAGGCAAAATCTCCACTTGAGAGCTAATACCAGACAGACTGAGTGCCAATTTAAATTTCCCCACTGAGAGCCCCACTATAGTACATATGCATTGGGTCGGTATGTCCTGCTATACACATATGTGAAGCAATTATCAATAGATATTGTGAAACTTTACTACTGGCCCATATACCTAATTAATTTCTCTAGTGGGCTGTGGCCTATTTCAACTTTTAACAAAAATTCAATTCCAGACTTTAAAAGCTGAGAATGGCTGAAGGTCATGAATATAGTTTAGAATCATAAACCTGTCTGTCCTTTTGACATGAGTGTATAGTTTAATACATAACATTACCTGTCCGAGTGTATTTTTCACCTGGTTATGTTATTGTGTTTGCATTTAAATTTATTTGAGAATCCACGAAAAACCGGCCACTAAAAAAAAACCAACTGCATACATATACCTATATCTAGAGCGCTGCGGCCGTGATTAGGGCGCTGGATTTGTAACCCAACAATCCAGGTTCAATTCCCGGTCACGAAATTTGTTAAAAAAATAAAGTGTTGATATTCCTCCACATGAAAGTAGTGCTGGGCTCAATCTTAGATCTACCAGTATAGGTCTGTAGTGCTGGGCTCAATCTTAGATCTACCAGTGTAGGTCTGTAGTGCTGGGCTCAATCTTAGATCTGCCAGTGTATGTCTGTAGTGCTGGGCTCAATCTTAGATCTGCCAGTGTATGTCTGTAGTGCTGGGCTCAATCTTAGATCTGCCAGTGTATGTCTGTAGTGCTGGGCTTAATCTTAGATCTGCCAGTGTATGTCTGTAGTGCTGGGCTCAATCTTAGATCTGCCAGTGTATGTCTGTAGTGCTGGGCTCAATCTTAGATCTGCCAGTGTATGTCTGTAGTGCTGGGCTCAATCTTAGATCTGCCAGTATATGTCTGTAGTGCTGGGCTCAATCTTAGATCTACCAGTGTATGTCTGTAGTGCTGGGCTCAATCTTAGATCTGCCAGTATAGGTCTGTAGTGCTGGGCTCAATCTTAGATCTACCAGTGTATGTCTGTAGTGCTGGGCTCAATCTTAGATCTGCCAGTATATGTCTGTAGTGCTGGGCTCAATCTTAGATCTGCCAGTGTAGGTCTGTAGTGCTGGGCTCAATCTTAGATCTACCAGTGTATGTCTGTAGTGCTGGGCTCAATCTTAGATCTGACAGTGTATGTATGTAGTGCTGGGCTCAATCTTAGATCTGCCAGTGTATGTCTGTAGTGCTGGGCTCAATCTTAGATCTGCCAGTATATGTCTGTAGTGCTGGGCTCAATCTTAGATCTACCAGTGTATGTCTGTAGTGCTGGGCTCAATCTTAGATCTGCCAGTATAGGTATGTAGTGCTGGGCTCAATCTTAGATCTACCAGTGTATGTCTGTAGTGCTGTGCTCAATCTTAGATCTGCCAGTATATGTCTGTAGTGCTGGGCTCAATCTTAGATCTGCCAGTGTAGGTCTGTAGTGCTGGGCTCAATCTTAGATCTACCAGTATAGGTCTGTAGTGCTGGGCTCAATCTTAGATCTGCCAGTATATGTCTGTAGTGCTGGGCTCAATCTTAGATCTACCAGTATAGGTCTGTAGTGCTGGGCTCAATCTTAGATCTACCAGTATATGTCTGTAGTGCTGGGCTCAATCTTAGATCTACCAGTATAGGTCTGTAGTGCTGGGCTCAATCTTAGATCTACCAGTATAGGTCTGTAGTGCTGGGCTCAATCTTAGATCTACCAGTATAGGTCTGTAGTGCTGGGCTCAATCTTAGATCTGCCAGTATAGGTCTGTAGTGCAGGGCTCAATCTAAGATCTACCAGTGTGTGTGTGTAGTGCTGGGCTCAATCTTAGATCTGCCAGTATAGGTCTGTAGTGCTGGGCTCAATCTTAGATCTGCCAGTATGTGTCTGTAGTGCTAGGCTCAATCTTAGATCTGACAGTGTATGTCTGTAGTGCCGGGCTCAATCTTAGATCTACCAGTGTATGTCTGTAGTGCTAGGCTCAATCTTAGATCTGACAGTGTATGTATGTAGTGATGGGCTCAATCTTAGATCTACCAGTGTATGTCTGTAGTGCTGGGCTCAATCTTAGATCTGCAAGTATAGGTCTGTAGTGCTGGACTCAATCTTAGATCTGCCAGTGTATGTCTGTAGTGCTGGGCTCAATCTTAGATCTACCAGTATAGGTCTGTAGTGCTGGGCTCAATCTTAGATCTACCAGTGTATGTCTGTAGTGCTAGGCTCAATCTTAGATCTGACAGTGTATGTATGTAGTGATGGGCTCAATCTTAGATCTGACAGTGTATGTATGTAGTGCTGGGCTCAATCTTAGATCTGCAAGTATAGGTCTGTAGTGCTGGACTCAATCTTAGATCTGCCAGTGTATGTCTGTAGTGCTGGGCTCAATCTTAGATCTACCAGTATAGGTCTGTAGTGCTGGGCTCAATCTTAGATCTACAAGTATAGGTATGTAGTGCTGGGCTCAATCTCAGATCTACAAGTATAGGTATGTAGTGCTGGGCTCAATCTTAGATCTACAAGTATGTGTCTGTAGTGCTGGGCTCAATCTTAGATCTGCTAGTATGTGTCTGTAGTGCTGGGCTCAATCTTAGATCTGACAGTGTATGTCTGTAGTGCTGGGCTCAATTTAAGTCTAAAGAAGTAATTTAAAATCATTGCCTGAAAGTTTCATGAATTCCAACTTGAGATCTATCTCAAAATGAGACTCGATTTGAGCAAAATCAGGGTTTTAGCAAAGATTTCAACTACAAATGTTCCCAGAGATTGACATGAGAATGGCCCAGGCATTTCAAAACAGACCCAAGTCATGTTATTAAGTACATAAAATTATCATCATAAATAACCAATGAAGATAAATCTATGTAATTAATCATTGATTCATTCTTTGAAGTACTAGTATCTAGTCTATATTTGACTTCTGGATCAGCAAATCAATCAGGTCAAATTGATCATTATCATGTGCCTAATGCAGTGTGAAACTTGAATTTCTATTCTACACAGGCAAATCAATGGCAACATCTGTAATACAATACCTGACAAATAATTTATTGCAAAAATCTGGGGTCAGTATGACCCCTCAACTCCTTAAATACAATACAATGTTTTATTTCAAGTTTTCACACAAGGTCATTTGTTATTACGATCCACTAGCTCACACCTATGTAGATCAGCAGACCACCCATTAACACATTCCATAGACTGATGGCAGAATAATAACAGGACTGTTTTCCCTTATATAATAGGGGCCATTTATAAGGTAGCTTCTCCCAGTGTGCCAGGAAACTTGTAGTGAAATAATGGGGGGGGGGTCATTAGTACACACTCCTACACCAAAACTTAGTTCAAACATTGATCAGCTTCTAAAATATCAATGACCATAACTTTTTCAATACATGTACTTATTTTCTGCAGAAGAGAAATCACTTGATTTGCCAGAATACTTTAAAACTTCATTCTTTGATCTTAATGCTAACTGTGCACAAGGCATGAGGCTATTTATATAGTATCTTCCCCCAGTCTGCCAGGAGAATAGTAGGTGTTATAATGCACAGGGGTCTCACTGAGGCACAATGCCCAATCCTGAAAACAAGCTGTAAGTATATGTCTCACTGAGGCACAATGCCCAATCCTGAAAACAAGCTGTAAGTATATGTCTCACTGAGGCACAATGCCCAATCCTGAAAACAAGCTGTAAGTATATGTCTCACTGAGGCACAATGCCCAATCCTGAAAACAAGCTGTAAGTATATGTCTCACTGAGGCACAATGCCCAATCCTGAAAACAAGCTGTAAGTATATGTCTCACTGAGGCACAATGCCAAATCCTGAAAACAAGCTGTAAGTATATGTCTCACTGAGGCACAATGCCAAATCCTGAAAACAAGCTGTAGGTCTATTTTGGGTACCATTACTAGTATACACGCTTACACCAAGAACTCAATTCAAACATCCTTCGTTATTAAAATTCAGCCTATATGAATTTTCAAATGACTATAACTTGTAATTTTTTGAATTTTTGGAATTTTCTGCAGAAAAGTTCATTTTTTCTAATGAAGAAATCTGGATTATTCCGGAATTGTAGAGCCCCTGAATGCAGTTGTCCTTGCCATATTGTGTGAACCCTCTACTCCATACATCTAACACTACTTTAGAAAAGACCAAAAGGTGTAAATATCTCATGTGCAGCTTTTAGGAAAATATCAAAAATGATCTACCTTGATTAGGCAATCAATTAGGTCTATTTCTGTACTTGTCTCACCACAAACTCATCAATAGAAAAGGTATTAAAATTGGTCTTGTATTTTAACTTTAGAGTGTAGTGTTGTAATCTTAACTAAAATGAAACTTAAAATAATTAATTCATTCAATGTAATCTTTTCATTCCATATAGTGTGGGAAGCGGTGTCCTAGAGTAAAGTAGGGCATGCGTTTCGGGATCGAGAGGTTCGGGGTTCAACCCCCATCTGGACCACTGCTTAATTTCTCTGGGCAAGAATAACCCACATGCTCCACTCGACCAAGGTGTGAACTGGTACCTGTGAGGGCTGTGTCTGAATCTCATATTTATATGTAGTAGTCTGTATAGGATTTAATTACTAATAGGGGAGGAACTTGTGTAGGCAGCCGGCTAGCTCAGTCGGTAGAGCATTCGCCCTGTAAGCGAAGGGTCCCGGGTTCAAGGCCCGGTCTGGTTGCACATATTTCTCACTTGGTTACATTTGGCGCCCAACGTAAATGACCCACTGCACCATTAGAACGTCCCAGAGGTTCTGGTACTCCATGAATTTGACGATGAATTCCCGGAAGGAAGGGGTGTATGTAGGCAGCTGACTAGCTCAGTCGGTAGACCATTCGCCCTGTAATCGAAGTGTCCCGGGTTCGAGCCCCGGTCTGGTTGCACTTTTTTCTCACCTGGTTACATATACACACTGTCAGGACCTAAAACAAACATGGCTGACTACAAAACAAATTTTTGCAGGATACAAGTGACAGGAGTCCTTTTCTGCTGATTCACTTCATGGAGTTCCAGGAACGTGTCGCTATGCCAGGAACGTGTCGCTGTGCCAGAAATGTGTCACTGTGCCAGGAATGTGTCGCTGTGCCAGAAACGTGTCAATGTTTCTGGAAACTGACACTGAATGAGGTACATATGGACAGATGCCTTCTACTTATGCTAAGTAAAAGAAAATAATTCTGACTACCAAATGAAATACCAAGCAAGAACAAGATTGAACATGTGTGATACACTTCCTATGAAGCTTAAGAAAGTCACAATTCTTGTTCAGAGGTCCCTTGTTGTTGCCTTACATGCCAGAGAGCGTAACAGACAGCAAATTCATATAGAGTCAAAATACACAACCAACCAAGTAACTGAATAGTGAATACAAAATATTTGACTTCTGATTATGTGTGTAGATCTATATGTGTAGCGATATTGATCTATATGTGTACCGATATTGAGTAATATGTTAGATCTATATGTGTACCGATATTGAGTAATATGTCATCAATGCTGTTTCTCACAAACACACAAGATTCGTCTGAAAGAAAAAAAATGGAAGTAAAATTATGCACAATAACATACCTCTTCTCCTAAGACTGGCACTGCTTCTTGTCTGCCCGGATATCGCATCGTTCATACTGCTTCGAGTGCCTGAAAAAATATTTACATTGTACTACAGAAGTCTATATTTAGAAAATATCAATATAGCTGAAGTCTGAAGAGCATGAATTCTGGTACCAGTCTATATCACTTCTGTTCCAAAATATGCAATTGGTGCACAATTTATAATATATATACTGGTACCAGTCCAAATATTAGTACCCATCTAATAATTCTACACAAAATATAAGAAATTTAGTTCATACAAATAGTTCACTTGCCTATGTATGTTTAAGGTGATAGAAATAGCATATGTGATCCAATTATAAAGGCTGTGCTGCAAAAATCAATGAAATGAAGACTTGAACTGTTGGCAAATAGATGCAGCTTTTATATGCTAATAAGTCTAAACCGTGAGGAAGAAGCTGGGGTGTCATGGACACCCTACATGTCATGGACACCCTACACACACCCTCAAAGACCTTTTTGGTTCATTTGTTTATAATTGCATGTGTTTAATAATCAAATAAAGCGGTCAGTTGATCGTCAGGCGCGTAACTTCCTATAGGCCGTATAGGCCGCGGCCTTCACTTTTTTCACAGAAGTCGAAAAAATAAAAGTGCCAAATACCGGTATGCAATAAAAATCAATGGGGTATTGGATAATGAAGTGTCAAACTCACATATACGACAGTTTATATTTTGAAATAATTCCGGACCCACTACAATTAGGAAGTCTATAAAAACCATTATAGTTATTGACTTCAGACTTTAAACATAGGCTTACAACAACAGTACGTTATTTTATGACAAGTTACATTACTCTTGATACAATATTGGAAGAGTTATGGTCCTTCGTAAAATTCAAATTTTTTCCTTATCTATACATTGCTGTAGAGTTAAACGTGTGTGTTTTTTCATGTTTAGATGTATTCATGAATTAAAGTTAACCTATCACAATTGAGAGTTGTAATTGTTCTTGTTTTTTTGTCCGAAAACTGCTAAAAATGCACCTGCGACAATATAGAAATTAATTTTTTTTCGGGGGAGCATGCCCCCATCCCCCCTAAAATAACGTGGCCTACACATCGATTTACACCAAGCTACGCCCCTGATCGTTGACCTAAACCAGTTTACTTTAACCAGTACTAATTAGCTCTTCCGCAAGCATCAGACAACTTTTCCACATGTGGTGGACATGGCCAAGCCCGTAGCCACTCTAAGGAAGGCGCCTCGGTGAAAATTGGAGAAATGACCAAAATGAGCATGTATTTGAAGAAAAAAATGCCTCAAATACAATATGTAGACCCTAGAAAATATTTGCCTTGTTGCTTTTTAGTCCCCTACTGGTTTTTGACCGGAGGGGACTATAGGTTTGCCCTCCGTCCGTCCGGGCACACGAATGGCAACTTGTTGGGTAGGAGAGAACAAAAGAAATACCCAATAAATGTCCATTCGTGAGAACATTCTATTCATTCCGTAAGTCTCTTATTGGGTATTTTTTCTCTTGTTGGGTCCTTTTTAACAAAAGAAATACCCAATAAGTGGTCAATCGTAAGGACGCCCGTCCGTCCGTCTAACAATCTGGATCCTGCCATAACTCAGTTTCCAAGCTAGGTTTATGACACTTGGTATGTGGATAGGGGACAATAAGGGGATTATGCACATCTAAAAATATTTCGATTCTGACAAAAATTGTGGTTGCTATGGCAACAGAAACATTGAAAATGGCCTCAAACCGGTAGGGGACTTCTGTATTGCTTGCAATTCTTAATTACTTTTTTATCTGTGGATACGGCCCTGATGAATACAACCAATGTAACGACAGAACATAACATGCACAACAAGTATCATACACATAAACAGGTCAATATGCATATATCAGTACATAGAAGTTTGCTTTTGACAGTCTGATCAAAAATCAATGTTTGACACACTTAGTGAGTTTTTGGATTAATGCATGCAGCTTGCATACAGTATGGGATCAAATGCCACTGTAAGTGCAGAGTACTATTAATAACACATGTTTACAAAATAAAATTAATACCAGTCCTGGACGCTTGACTTTCATGTACTTGATAGAATGCTTGCTCATCATTCTTTGAGTGAAAATTGTAAGAGTAACAAGGGAAGATAACTCATAAATATTGGTCACAGGGATACCAGCTTTGTCAGTATGGACTCCCCTTGTGATGGTGAATAACTATGTTGAGTGTAGTGGATACCTTTAACAGCCTTTGAGAAATTGACACTTTTGTGTTAAGTCAGAAAAGGAGAATAACTCTTATAAAATGCTGGATATAGTTGTTTCCTCCAGTCAGTAGATTTAGGGAATCACATTCCACAAGTGTGTTGACTTTCAAGTAGAAAGCTGTGATAGTGTTTGAGAAAATTCAGTAATGTGTAAAATTTGCCACTATTTCTATGTACCAAGTCCAAACAAGGGCAGGTAACTCAATAAATAAAGGTCACAGAGTTATCAGCCTTATCAGTATGGACTCCCCTTGTGATAGTGAATAACTATGCTGAGTTTCAAGTTGATACCTTTGATAGTCTTTGAGTAATTGACAAAGAAAATGACTGACAATAAACTTAACCAACGCACACGCAGATGCACATGATTCCATCACGACAATAGCTCAACTTTTTTTCTTCAAAAAGTCGAGCTAAAAAGGCAATTTAGTATTTTATCTAACAATACATGTTTCTGTTATAGAAATCAATATTACTTATTTTAATTTAATCAGTTTCTAATAAGTTACATGCGTTTTAACATGCGTCAGAAAATATGCATGTCAACACCGTTAGGAACTCCAGCCATAATATCTCGGTACAGTAAAGAACGGTGATTTTCATTGTTGCCCCTCAAGAAACATCCTTTTAACCTCTATCGGCTCATGTGCACATCTGAATCGTGGTTTACACACATTAGGTTTGAAAATCCTTAGTTGAAGCTTTCCTGAATTATTGATCCGAAACAGATTTTCATGCCATAGCTTTCCAAATTCTTTATCATTTCAAGGTCACTGACCTTGTACTAATAACCTCAAAATCAACAGGTGTCACCTACAAGTCCAAACCAATCCACAAATCCAAGTTTT
The DNA here is from genome assembly GCA_947247005.1 of Spisula solida. Lineage (NCBI taxonomy): Eukaryota > Metazoa > Mollusca > Bivalvia > Venerida > Mactridae > Spisula > Spisula solida. Next base: position 21,306,189 of record OX365960.1, on the reverse strand, counting down.
TCTTTCAAGGTCACCTGACCTTGACCTTAGTGACCTCAATATAAATTAAGTAAATGACGAATATCTATTTATGTAATGTTTGAAAATCCTGTGCCCAACTGTTATTATATTGATCCGAAACCATTTTTTTATGTTAAAGATCACAGCGAACTTAACCTTTGACATACTGACCTCCAAATAAATATATAGGGGTCATAGATCTACTGTTGATAACAAACTACCATGTAATGAGGGTCCCTTAGGGTCAAGTCATCGCGAGTTATGCACCAGTCAATATTTGATAATGATGCCCGCACATTTACAGTAGAATTCTGTGTTGAAACGTAATTTACTCCAGGGGTGTCAACAGAGCCAAATTAAAAATCATATGCGGCTGACCATTTTTGTTAAACTAGAGGCCGTCAACCATATATAACTCAGTTTTTTAAAAAAATTATTTAAGAAAATCCTTCAGAGCAGATATAAGTAACCATAACTTTGCCATTTCTTGAGATATTTTCATTAAATAACTTTTATTTTGGTCAGAAAGCATAGCTCTTCAAGTATAGACGAATCCGGAATTCCGGATAAATCCGGAAATTGACACCCCTGTTACTTACATGTACAAGTACTATTTTATGCATCATGCAAAACGGAGTGATGGTACACATAGATCTGCCTCTTTCTCAAAATTATTTTAAGCATTTCTTGATTATAAAATAAAACTAGAACTGCCAAAGAGTGACTAATGATACCCCCACATACCGCTTTGTCACAGACGTCGCATGGTGGACAACAATTGAACAGTTATTTTTAATTTCACCAATATATGATGAAGTTATGGTCCAGACAACATAAATTATGGTCATTTCTGACATTTGAACTCTTAATTGTGACCTTGACCTTTGTGATATCAAAATAATTGTTTTGTATGACACATCATTTGATAGGGGTGAACAATTGTACCAGGTTATTTTAAAATCCCACAATAAATAACTTAGTAACAGCCAGGACACAGCCATTTTTGACCGTTGAATTCCAAGTGTGACCTCGACCTTCGAGATATTGATGTTATTGTTTCGCATGAAACCATCATCAGCTATAGGTGTATTTCTAGGTTATGCATGTTTATGTACTTTAACCATAGAGTTTATACAGTTAATCCCCCCGTTTAGCTACTTGAGTTGAAAATTTACCTATAGTAGTGAGCATTTGTGCCCAATTATTTTCAAATCTCATAATAAATGACTTAGTTATGCTCCAGACAAGCTCAATTATGCCCATTTTTGACCTTTGAACTCCAAGTGTGACCTCGACCTTTGAGATATTGACATAATTGTTTCGCATGACACACCCTCCGGTAGTAGTGAATATTTGTGGCACATTATTTTCAAATCCAACAAAAATCGGACAAGCTCAATTATGCCAATTTTTTACCTTTTAACGCCACCTTTGAACTCCAAGTGTGACCTTGACCTTTGAGATATTGACATAATTGTTTCGCATGACACACCGTCCGGTAATAGTGAACATTTGTGGCACATTATTTTCAAATCCAACAATAAATGACTAAGTTATACTCCGGACAAGCTCAATTATGCCCATTTTTTACCTTTGAACTCCAAGTGTGACCTTGACCTTTGAGATATTGACATATAATTGTTTCACATGACACACAGTCTCATCAAGGTGAACAAATATACCAAGTTATTCAAAAATCCTTCAATGCATAAAGTGGGGAAATAATAACTGCCAAAATGTTTTGTATTTAATATGCAGATATATGGACTAGTCGGGTTATTCTCAAATTATATTCTGTATAATTATCTACCTTTAAAGCCTAATAAGCAATGTAAGTTACTTTTATTACGCAAACAATTATATTCTGATGCCGAGCATAGCCTTTAATTGCCAGTCAGCAGAACGCTGAAACATGACAAGCATATGTGTGCCTCCACCCGGATTTGAACCGGGTCGCCAGATTAGACGGCAAGCGTGCTAACCATTGAGCTGCGGAGGCCACACAATAATACATACTGTACATAATAATTATATAATACAGTACACTTAGAAACAAAGGTAGAAAATCTGGTTGTTTGCGAGTTTTAAATTAAGACACATAGTCTACATTATTCCTGATTATTAGTCATCAGGATTTTAATTAAATAAAACTAAGCAGATCTACTGAATAGACTTTCCTCCTTAAAATATATAGATTCCTAATTATATATAATATTATATATTACAATAAACATTAATGGCATTCTATATAGACTTTACACAATAACATACAATAAAGTTTTCTGTACTCAACATAGTATAAACTACCTTACAATATTCTACTCTATGTTCAATTAACCCTCAATACACAAACTAGACCTCTAACATTATCTGCAAATATAATAGCTTTAAAGATCTTCAGACTTTACAAAAAAATGAGTCCTTAAAATTCTCTGCATTCAACATTTATAATGTTTGATAACTATTGTACATTAACTCAAAGTTAACATCTAAATTTCATACAGGATTATAAATGAAAGATGCGGTAAAATATACCTTTCATTCTTGTTAAATTCGTCAGTCTTTCAGAACGATATCTTCAAAACATGTGAGCGGCCATATTACTTTCATGTACAATATTCGAGTTCTATTTTTAGAACGAGGGTCGAGAGCGGGCAATCCCAATGCGCTTATCAAAGCACACAGGGCGGATTACAGTCACATGACTTCACTGTCATGGCAACTGGATTCTGATTGGTTAATCGATTGCAGATGAGTGTGCGATGTATTACTGTACAATGAGGTTCGCGGTGGGGTTTCTTGAATATGATGGACAAGTTGGTGAAAACATGTGTCATTTTATATCAAACCAATTAAACTCCAATTAAATTTAGTTCTGTGATGAATTTATTGTCAACATATGCCAGCAATAACTGCTTATTAGCCTCTGAGTCAGCAAAAGTTCCTTTTTTCCAGTTGTGTTGCAATATTTTGTGATGACTTTGACACATGTATACATGTAATATAGATCTAGATTCTGTTAATGAATTATAGATGGACTAATTATTTCAACTTCTGAAGAAATCTGAAATTCACTTTTTGATGATGAAAAAGATTTAACTTTAAATGAGTTAATTCTCTCAATAAGAGATTATAAGTTAACATACAGTTGCAGACATCTTTCCTTTTCAGTGGTTTATATGGTAAAATGGAACATAAGGTTTTAAATACAATATTAAATCATTTGGACTGGCACATATGTGCATATATATAGTGCGGCTTTGAAAACTTGATTTTTAAATATTTTATAGATGTATGGAAAAGTTAAACTTGTATTTATAGATCTCCCATGCTTGTTATCAGTAGACTAGATCTTGAGCAATGTGAATAGTCTGCTCAGATCAGCAATGTGAAGTATTTGTCTAAGGAGTCTGCTTATATATATCACACAGGTACACAGCATGAAATAAGTAATTAACTCAATGGATCTGAGATTCCTGTAGTGAGACCCTTACATTATACACATCTTACCCCATGCACAGATTTTATGTACTAGTAAGCTTATATGTGTTATACTACCTTTTAATATCCACCAGGTGTTTCATATATCATACAGTGTTTACAGTATTAAACTAAACAAATTGGTACTTGCTTTACAATTAAACGCTATATTCCATAGGCCCCTAATTAATATATTTTTTTCTTTGTAATAAAGTTCATATTGTGTTTAACATAATAATCTCCATACTTACAGGTTGTTTAAATGTACGTAACTGGTAATCCGCCTTGATAAGCCTAGTGGTAGAGGTCCGTTTCGAGTGCGAGGGGTCTATGGTTTGATCCAAGGCAACAACGTACAGGGTCGTTCAAAATGGTACAGGTATATCCGCAATTCTTGACTCTTGTTCAGAATGTTGCAAGGTAGGAATTCTGACCCGGGCAAACTGTAATGTTCTGCAATTCATCTGTGAGGGTTGCAAGCTGGGAAAAGTTGGGAGTTGTTCCGCAAGGCTTTCAAGGCTTGTTTGAATTTTTACTTGGGAGACCTTGAGTTTTTCCGCAATGCCTCATCTCTTGTTTTGATTGGATCCTTATTAAGTCTCTGTATAGTCTAGTCAGGGTAAGAATAAAGAGACGCAGCAGTCGAGTCCTCTATTACAGTGTAAAACCAATTATTAAGACTTATACAGACAGCTATAATTTCAATGCTAAACTAACATACTATATTCACACTACCAATGGTTGTAATATTTTGTGTACAAATAAACGACTACATCACTCTCACCATATCCTAACTGGACTGTAGTTTGTGCATTTATACATATTCTGTATGAAGGTCATTTTAGTTTGTTACATCAAATTTGTCTGTTCTTATATAAAACATAAAGTCTGCATCAAATCACTCAATCATAGATGTATGTAATCCTAACTTAGATGTCACTCGCAGTCAAATCATAGATGTATGTAATCCTAACTTAGATGTCACTCACAGTCAAGGAAGATGTCATCAGGTCCTTAATTAGCTTTTAATACACTTGTAAGTAAGTAACAACTTTATTTTACGTGGATAACATATTTGGTAGAAACCAATTTTCAATATGGTCCACACAAGAAGTAAATACATAAATATACGTCATTTTATGCAAACAAAATACTTAAAATCAGTTTGTTTATTCGTTTTTAAAGCCATTTTGTCAACAATTTTTAACTTACATATGGCAGCTATTTCACCTACCCAGTTTTCCTGGACTATATCCCAATCAGTACTGACTTACCCTTCCGCATGGAACAAGCAACTTCTCCACATGTGGAGGAATATCAACATTGTCATGGAAGGGTTATGACCTGCTTAGGTTGGTAAATGAAACCTGATCGCCAGGTTACAAATCAAGCACACTAGTAAGCCCTGCCACAATGATTAATCAAACTGAAAACATTGATCTCAAACAGCCAATGAAAGTAAATGCATCAAGTGACCATTAAATGATTAATAAAAGCAGGTGATTGTTTTATTAGTTAATTAAGTGGTGCATTAAAAATAATTTAGGGTAATAATAAGACCATTGTAAAGACCGGCTTAATCCTCTACTCCATTTGTCATAGAATACCAGGTATTCTGATGAGACGGGTTGAAATGTTTACAAATCTCATGTGCAGCTTTTTGTGACAAATATCAAGATTTGTCTCCCTTGACAAGTCAATTTCTGTAATTAGATTGTCTCCCCTCCATATATCCATTATTGCAAAATAACTGGTGGAACATAATATGAGCATAATATGACATGTCAACATGGAGCAAAGGTTTAAGGCAGGTGGCTGTTTATTTCAGGCAAATGCTATCTTGCGCTCAACTGAAACTAGAGATCTTCGTAGAACTCAGCTGTTTCAGTTGAGTGTTCGTTGCCTACCCCGTCTGATTTTTTACTAACTTTTGTATATCACATGACAGCCAAATAGTCATTAAAGTTAAATGTTGTGGTGGCCTTTGACCTACTGGTCAACAGGGGTCATCTACTGATGGTCACCAACCTCCCTTGTACAGTTTGAAGATCCTTTGCACAACTGTTCTAGAGTTATTGATCAGAAAATGTTTGGTATAGTCATTCATTTCAAAGGTCACGAAAACCTTTAACCTGAAAATCAATAGGGGTCATCTAATGTTGCTTCACCAATCTCCATGTAAAGTTTGAGGATCCTAGATACAATTTCCTAGATTCATTAGACTAGTGAACAGTTGATGAATTCAGACGTATTTGCTTACAGCTACACTGCAAATGGACAATTTGCTGGTCTTGAATTTAAGCTACGTAATAAGGTACACTAGGTACTGTGTATCATAGGCACATGGTTTCAAATTATCTGAGTGTACCCGTTATAAAGAGAAGGTTGTGCAGCAGCCATGTCCAGCCGCAACAGATATGACGTTTGGAAAGCTGGTACCCAGTTTTTCTACAGTTGTCACAGCGAACACGGACACCAGTTCCTGTAACGTCATATCCGTTGTGATTATCATGGCGGCTGCATAATCTTCTCTATACATAGGGTACACTCAGATAACAGGGTACACTCAGATAACTTGAAACCATGTGCCTATGCAATGTATTTTGGCTTGTTTCATAAATCAATTGTTAAAGAAAATTGATCAGGTATTTCACAGAATTTAATACTATTTATTAATTTCAATATTTTGAAACAGTTAATTGTTGCTGTGAAATCGATTCATACCGGTTAATCAGCCGCCATATTGAAAATGGTGTTTTCTTTTATGATGACCCTATCGAGGTACTTTCAGCAGCAGAATTCATGTGTTTTTATTTTATCCTTCGAGGTATTAGATAAGATTTGTTTGTCAAATATGATCAGACTGAGTATATCGATTAATGTATCACATGTTACCCAAAGACACCCAGCTAGTTTTATGTGTCGATCAACACATTCAGGCATATTCTTGTCAAAGATGTTGTATTCACACAGTAAAATACAATTTATTGGCATTATAGGATGTGTATTGTTTTAGAACGATTAGCGGTTTTGCAAAATTGAAACTGGTGTCACCTTGCTATCGAATCGTATCCGATTAATCGTCCCGGTCCTACCATTTATCCATTGTTTTATATCTCCTACCAAAGTTATTTTGACTAGTATGGTAGCTTTAATAAATAAACCAGACACCAGATATTTGCATATGCAAATTGAGGTGACCAATGGGATTTAATTTTGATAGCCTTTGACAAACTAACAGAGCATTCTTTACTCTGGCATCTGGCCAATTGTGATTGTTAAGTGCCTTTGAATGTGTACTTGTCTGATAAAAGTATAAATCGATTATTCAGGTTAGTCACTTTGTTTACATAAAATTGTGTACATAAACATTGCAATTTCTCTTATTAAAGTCTGATTTTAATAGATATTTTGTATGAGTATCAGTATGATCTTAGTGAATAATATATTGGTTTTCACTGCCTTTTTTCTCCAATCAGAATGTTTAAAACAGTACAACTACAATGTTATGGTGTTACAATGTTTGTATACAAGTGAAAGACCTGATTAAACGGACTGTACCAGATGGCAGTCAAAATACTCCTGATTGCTGCAAGAGGGACCCCACTTTTGATTATATAGCTATATCTTGCCTGATCAATAAACAAACATTGATAATATCAACAATTTAAAATAATCCAGTTCTAGTTGGGAGGTTCATTCCCTGGTTGTGCTATTATACTGTGATCTACGCTACTGCCATCTCCACCACAAGTGAAGAAGATATCAGTTGCCGAGTTATAGTACTGAGAGTTTGACATGTCTCTCGACCTTCTATTAGCATAATTTAACAGCAGATAAATCGTCCATATTTATAATCCCGGTTGTATGTTTTCATTAGCAGGAAGTATCACTACGATGCGCACGGTGAAAATCGACACAAATCTTAATGATCAATATTGAACGATTTGCTTCCGGAAAGAACCTTGTAATATATTCATGCATAAAGGTCAGGAACAGGTCAAATTCTCCATGCTATAGCTAGTTAGTACTGGTTAATATGATTTTATATCCCGTCGGCGACAGATTGGGAGGAATACTCAAATAACTGGAGAAAATGGCTTCCACCAGGAGACAGGAGATACAATATGTTAGTGATGATCCCTTATATTACAGCTAAACTTATCAGTTGAATATGACTCCAATACAGTTTTGTATATTTCAAGTATAACCAATTTCCAGCCCGTACGAAAAATGGGCACATTAAAAAAACACCAAGCATATTGTTCAAGACATGAGACGTAAAATAAAACTTGTACAAATCCTTTTAACTGCCAATTAAGCGGAATTTTGCACTTTGTCATTTTTTTGGCATTATATGAGGCATACTTTTAAACTTAGAATATTTGTGTATGCATTGATTCAAGAATGAGTAGATGTTGTTTGAATGTTTGTAAAATTAGCTTAGTATTTTAACATTTAATTCCAATTTGAATAAAGGGTGAAGCCACCGTGGCCACATGGTTATTGTCGCTGACTTCTCTTGTCCCCAATCAAGGGTCTGTAACAGGATTTATACACCATTCTCCTTGGACAAAACAGTCACTTTATTCACTAACATTTTAAAACTGAAATTCTGGGGGCCTGGGGAGGTATTCAATAGTGATTTTACTTGACTTGAGGATAAGGACAACCAATCAGATCACACCATATTAAACTCTAGGTCTGTAACAGATGATATTATTGGCTATCTTTATTCTGCAATTTAAATTTAAATAAGTTCAATATTGAATACCACCCCTGTTTCATAGACATATCTTAGCTAAGATCTTACTTTTCTGTATATCATTGAGTTAGCGTATTAATAAACTCGTACATTTTCGTAAAGTTAAATTAAATTTTTATGATCATTCTAGTACACATAAATTTGCTTGAATGTATTATTTGGCTTAGTTTGCTCAAAATAGCGTATGAAAAAGTCGAATCTTAGCTAAGATATGTCTATGAAATGGTCCCAAAAGTTGGACTTGAAAATCTTGTTCTTTTTGCTCCCACAGAGGCCACAGTATTACTGATTTTGATAATGAATGGAGGAGTTTTTAAATGGAACAAATAGAACAGCTTATTTCCATACAATATATTCTTTAGCATGAATGTCTGGTGCCACATAATCCAACATACCTCCACAAACATGATACAGACATACATATTCTTTACCACAAATGTTTGGTAATACATAATTGTACATAAATCACATATCTATGCACTAACATACTGGCTGGTATATATATTATACTGTTATTGACTTATGTTGAGGTGAATATGATGTTTTGTTGACCTGAAAAAAGTGATATTGACTGATGACGAAGTCAGAGGTCAATATCACTTTTTGAAGGCCAACTAAACATCATATTCATCGAAACAAAAGTCGACAACTGTTATATTGTATACCATGCCATAAGTCAGGAAATAAAACCTATTGACTCTTTTTACATTATAATAACTTCAGTCTCTCTTCAGGAAAGTGTATGTAATAGAAACAAAAGACGACTCTTCAAATGCTCTAGCTAACAATGCTCTTCTTATGTTATATATGCCAGAGTATTCACATATTTATTAACGGCATTTATCATTATTGGCTAGGTTAGAGCATATAAATATGTATGATCAGCTGTAGGTAAAATAATACATGAAATAACATTACGTTGTTTGGAACGTTAGGTCGCAGGAAATGACGTCACGTCATAAAAAACGTTATATCCACCCCAGCCTCAGTTTCGGGAGATGTATATTAAAATAATACACCTCTCGTGCAGGCTGTCTAAGCCAATCAGAATCCTTGTTACATTATAGGTATACAATATATAATGTTATTTCATTGGCTGATTTTTTTGATAAAAATAATTCTGAATTTTTACATCTGTGATATGTAACATGTTTCATTGGCTAAAAAACATTTTGTGAGGTCTTCATCATAAAACCAATTGATTGTCAAACTGATATGAATATAAACCCACTCATAAATAAAGTACAAAATCCAATGTATAGTGGGCAAACATTAGTATCAGACATGAATATCACAGTACCCACTGCCGAAAGACATCCACCATAGGGTCCTACCGAGGCAGGCCCATGTCTCAACATTATTCTGTTTTTAGTCAATCCTTTGATTTTCTTCTTCAAACAAGAGATGTTTGTAAAACGCATATATTCCCCCATGGCAGTTCAATAGTCAGAAATGGTAAAGGTCACAATGACCTTGACCTTTCACCTTCTGACTTAATTTTCAGAAAGAAAGTCCATTCTTTCCAGGAAATGTAAAACCCCATCCTCATAAATAGGTGGTTATCCTCATACATCAGTGGTTATCCTCATACATCGGAGGTTAGTTAAGTTCCTAGACACAATGATTCTGGTGTTAGAATAATACACCGGAGGACGAGAATGGTAGGACCCGTACTAGCAGGTTATGACATCAGGCATCTAGCTGTATATAACACCAGTATTATTATCACACAGTTAAGTGAATGATGTACACATTGCAACAGTATGGTCCACTCCACATTCTACATTGTGAGCCAAAGCTGGCATTGCAACCTGCAAGATATATAAACAGTGAAAATAAATTTAAAATACCGATAGTGAGAAAGGGGCTTGGGGACTTCAATCGGGTGAATCCCGATCCAGTCGGGAGGGTTGGACAGCATGTGAAAATAAGGTTTCAGTCTGTTTCAGGTACCAAAAGCACTCTTCGATCCTACACAAAAACTTAATTTATTTCATAAAAATAACTTTAATTTTCTGCAGAAAAGTTCTTTCTGGTGCAGCAAATACAGATTTGTAAGACTTCCTGACAAGTTACAACAAAGCCCTGCCGTCTGGTTACTATGACTTTTCACTTTACTTGCTACCAAATTTGCCAAACAATAATTATTATACAAGATAAGACAATCATAAGAGTCAGCGCCCTAACTGGCATTTCAGACAGAAAGATTCTCACTGTTAAAATTTGTTCTGAGCACTTGTGACCTACCGGTATCAATGCAATGAAAACAGGCAGAAATAAGCGACAAGCTTATTTTTTTGTCTTTGGTTTGTGCTATTTCTTCTACAAGTACACATGCTAACATGTTGACTTAACCAGTTACCCTCAGTTACAAACCAGTACTAACATACTCTACAAGCAACACACAATTTCTCGGCATCAACAAGAGATCAGAGGTGGAGGATATATGATTTTTGTGGTGTTATCTTCACACAAATTGTCACAGAAAACACGTCTTGCCCAGGTTTAAAGCCTACAAACTATAACCATAGGCTTAAGTCAAGTGCTCTCTTTCACCCAAACTAGGTCCCATGGTTATAAAGCTTTTTTATACTCAACTCAATTTGAGCATAACACTTGATTTGCTCCTTGACAGTGTCAGAATTGAATCAGTCGTACTCCATCAAAACACAATGTACCGATTAACTAGTATTTAAGGCTATCCATCGACAGGTAATAATAAGGTTTCAGTTACATACATGCCAGATCTCCTGCATCATGCGTGAGTCTCCTGCATTTGAGACTCTACTCCTGCATGATCAGAGGCCAATTTATCGAATCTCACGCATTTCATAGACAAACTGGAATCTGACATTTTCTGTTTACATTATGAAAATGATGACAAATATTAGTTTAAATTGCTACATGAAGCATGTATGGTATTGTCATCAAATTAAATGAAACAGCATATAAACTTCAATACTTTAAGTTTAAAGTTTCAGCAAGGAAAATCTCCTGCATTTTAATGAAATATCCTGCATTTCCATCACCAATCTCATGCAAAGGGGTCTGCGGAGCATGGCATGTATGCAGTTAAGCACAAAAATACTGACATTTCACAGAAATTCTAAGTATAGGCATTTCAGACCCTATGTGATACTCACCCTAGCCGGTCCCTATGGAGAACTCACCATCTCTGAATAAAGCATTTCGCAGAATTGAGTTCAGCATGATAAAAAGTTTTATAATCAAGGGGCCTGAACTTAATCACAAGGAACAGAACTACTACCTGGTTATCATATAGAAGACACTTACCTTTAGAGGAAAATACTGGTCTGAAGTTTTTGGCAATCCAAGACAACCATACTTTCCAGTTCCCCAAGTATATACATCTCCAGCATCTATATGTATGTAAAACAGTAAAACAGAATAATATCTTCATCATCAACTGACAAAGTTGCAATGCTTTTATTTTCACAATCCAGGGTGGCCACAGAAATTGAAGAACGGAGTTCCCTGATAATTCCCTGACTGAAAGGTGACTTTCCATGATTGTTTGCAGTGTTCATAACTCAGATACAGCTGAAAGTATGGCCTCCAACCTCCCCTTATAGCCAAATTTACCACCAAACTCATTATTTATACCTATCTTATAACAAATAAATGTTGATAACAGTTTGTTTGAATAAATACATCTATTAAATGAACAGAAGTCATGAAGAGAAGCTACCAGTACACACATTTGTTCACCCAATTTTTTCAAATTCCCTGATAATTCCCTGATTTTTGCCCAATTTTGAAATTTCCTGATTTTTCCCTGCAGGGAATTTGTTTTAGTCATTTTCCCTGTTTTTCAGAGTCTGTGGCCACCCTGCAATCATTCACAAATTGAGTTCCAAACTTCATAAATATACTTCCATAACATGAAGAACCTTCAACCACTTATTAATAAATCACAGTAAAGTTTGTTACCACAAGAGATGTGTGTAAAACATGTATGCCCCCATAGCAGCCCTATAGTCAGAAATGGTAAAGGTCACAATGACCTTGACCTTTGAACTCAAAATCAATAGGGGTCATCCAATGTTGATAACCAACCTCCATGTAAAGTTTAAGGATCCTAGAGTCAAGCAGTCATAAACAGAAACCATTTGGTCTACCGACGGATGGACTGACATGTGCAAAGCAATATACCCCTCATCAAAGATTGGTGGCATAAAAATTTAAGTTATTATGAAGTGATTTATGCTTATTAATTTTCATGGACATGAATACACAAGTTATAATACTCGAAAGAGGCGTTGGGCAGTATATCTAGATAGATAGATACACCGATCATACACTAAGGCCCTGTTTTACTAACATGGGGCAAATATTTCGTAAATTGCATATACATGCAAATATTTGATATATATGCTAATCTGTAACCATTCGTAAGTTTATCAACATTGCAACTCTTCATTAGAGGTTTTTCCTAGTTCTTAAAATCCTGCTGTAAAGCATTTTAACACTTTACTCCATACATCCTACATTACTGGTATAAGAGATGAACTAGAATGTATACACTTCTGAAGTGCAGCTTTTTGTGACAAATATCAAAAATGACCTCCCTTTATAAGTCAATATCTCTAATTGGATACTTAATAGTCTCCCCTACATACTCATTATTGTAAGATAATAGGTTATAGACATGAGCGTGAATTGATATCATTATTCATGGAGTAAAGGGCAAAGCATTTATAATAATAAACAACTGTCAGTCAATCACATACCTGTAATTGCAGCAAAATGGGTCATTCCACATTTTATGCTAACTACTTTAACATTAGGTTGAAGTTCATTTCGTCCAAATAGGGGTGGCGGGAGTAATCCAGGTGCTTTCAAAAATGTTGCTGCTGGCCCCTTTCCTAAAATACCATAACCCCACACATATACCTGTCCATTCTCTGAAAATACAACATAACTGGACAAGATAACTTTACATAGGAATACAGTATCATCATATTAATCTTTATAAATTTTACTTAAACATTTGTAAAGAAACATAATTCATCCCACATGTACGACATACAACTTACAAACATGCAAAGGAAATTGCCCTTCGGTTGAACTTGAATTTTTGACAGTAAAATGCTCAATTATATTTATATATCAGTCTACAGAAAACATACTAAAATGCTGGACCTTGTAGCTGTCCCAGTATAAAACACGTGACCCAGGGATGAATCGACTATTGACTTTAGGGGCAAAACATAATAAGAAAAAACCTTTCCTTCTCTGCAGGAAAGTTCAATCTTTCTTGTGCAGCAAAGCCAGATTTCCGAATTATTCTGGAATTGGAGAACTTATGATTTAGTATTCACCAATCAGACCATGAAACTGACCAATCAAAGAATGAGGCTTTTCTGATGTAAAACTTAATTAAAACTTGGACCACTCTAAACAACATACTAACCATTTAATATCGCACATACAGTTCCGCCAGTGGCCACTTGTTTGATCTTCCCACAATCCCGGACTGGAAGGTGTTTAGGAACGTTCACTTGTGTATCGGATGTTACCATTGACAACTGACCATATTCTGAGTTACCCCACCCAAACAGCTCGCCGGAATCTGACGTAGCGAGAACACAATCGGCCTTTGAAGCGATGTTGACTATTTTCACACCATCAATGTCACCCTTCAACCTCTGTGGATTTCCTACTGACTTGAATGTCTCCAAACCTGCCAAGAATAATACGAGAAACATGGAAAATGGGTTTCCAATCCAGGACCATACAGTTTATACATAACTTCCCAAATCAATACTTATATAAGATAAATTTTCGCTTTTTAAATTTTAACTTTGTTAATATTCAAACATTCGAGAAAAACAAAAGTTGATAAATATTCTTCCTTAGTTTCATATCCATTGCGGCTAAATTATTTTTGGAGACTCGGTACTTTTTTTATTGCAATAACACTTTTCAAGGAACTATAGTGCTTATTTGTACTTCATTTGTACTTCTAAATACATACATGTATAATGTCTTTTAATAACAGTTCACAGTGACATAAGCACAATTTCATGGATTTTTTTCAATTTTTATTTCTTTGAATCTTCTCTCATTTTTTACCTGGGTCCAATACTTCGTAGTCGACCTTAACTTATACTCGGGGAATTACGATACAAGTATAACAGGTTTCTCAACCTAATCCAACAAATATAAACAACTTACCAGTCTGACCGTCTGCTCCAAGTCCACAGGAATAAACTTGTCCATCTTCAGTAAGAAATAACGTATGATCTTGTCCACAGACAACCTGAATTAAACAAGCCATACAAATATCAGAACTTAATGAGTCAGTATTCTATTGTTTGTGAACACACTAGAGGCCACAGTTATGACCCAATCTTCATAGAAAACCTGTTCACACTCTCGAGGTCACATTTTTGGCTTAATCTTTATGAAACATGGCCATAATGTGTGTCTCCCAACGGGATCGTCTGCGGTCAAAAACTAGGCCACCAGGCTATATCAAGAAAAACCGATCTGGGTTCAAATAATTAGGTAATATCATATAACAAATAACTGATTACCCTGCTCCCTTGGAGGTTATGTGCTTTAACAAATATAACATGGCTTTAAGGAAAGAATATCATTCAAGAATCATTCTAGTACAAGTGAAGTTTAATCAAAACTAGAAGGGATTTTGACACAAAAATAAGCTCCCACAAAGGGCCATAACTTCGGCAAAAATTTTCTGACCTAAAATTCATGACGATATGCACAACTAGGCATGATACTAAGTGCAGGGGTTCTACTGAGGCATAATGCTGAATCCTGAAAATAAGATGCAAGTCTTTTTCGACAAGTCTTTTAGCACACATATCTACACCAAAACTCTGGTTCAAACATGGTTTTATTGTCAAAATTTAGCATATAAAATTTCAAATAGCCATAACTCAGACGATACTTCGTATTTTTTCATCAAATAACTTATATTTTCTGCAGAAAAATTCATTCTTTCTAGTGAAGCAAATCCGGAGTTTTGGATTAATCCGGAATTATAGGACCCCTGTAAGTATTCATGTAAATTTCTATTGAAATCTGACCAATGGTTAAGGAGAACAAATGCGGACAAAACTTGTGACATCCATCCAGCACAAAGTCAATATGTCTCCCCCACTGTATGTGGGAGACACAATCGGTCAAACGTCTAAGAGAAGCTTACCTTAGTAATGTTATCAGGAATGCCTTCAATTTTCTGAATATTTGATACTTTACTGAAAGCAAAAACATGTATATAAATGAAGTTGAGTAATTTGTTATAAAGTGGTGTCAAAAGTCCGGATCAAATCTAGAACTCTGGGAAGATACAATCCGGATCATATCTAGACTTCTAGGAAGATACAATTCGGATCAAATATAGAACTCTGGGAAGATGCAATCCGACTCTGGGAAGATACAATCTGGATCAAATCTAGAACTCTGGGAAGATACAATCTGGATCAAATCTAGAACTCTGGGAAGATACAATCTGGATCAAATCTAGAACTCTGGGAAGATACAATCTGGATCAAATCTAGAACTGTGGGAAGATGCAATCCGGATCAAATCTAGAACTCTGGGAAGATACAATCTGGATCAAATCTAGAACTCTGGGAAGATACAATTATGAGTCGAAGAATAATTAATATTGGGATTAATAGTAATCCTGTGATAAAATACTACATATATGTAGGGTGTCCCAGAATAGCGTATAATTCTTGCTTTATTTAGTCCAGCATGATGGCACAGTTTCGAAATTTCGCATGTGCATTTCTACAACTATTCCACATATATTTTAGAAGTTTATTTTATATCAGCATACGTTGCATATGATAAATAGAAGAATTTCTAACCCACGGTAACAGTATGTGCGTCAGCAAAAAATATATATATTTCAGAAATAAATTCAAATATTTAATGGCAATACTACTTAAGAACTATTTGCCACATCCAGACAAAAAACATATTAGCGTAATTGGCATGTTTTGGCTAGTTGCCGTATGACGATTCATGGTAATGCCCTCGTGTATGGCGGGTTTATGACGTAATATGACAACATTGTTATGATTAGAGTATAAAAAAAAACGACGTCAGACGACGTTATCGAGCGATCGTCGTTTTCTAAGCAATGCGCTATACTGTGAGTAGTGTAGTATACCACCAGGACAGACGATTAATGAGGTAGAATCCACTGCACAATGCAGCAGCGTAATTAGACAGCTGTTTTTATTTGACACAAACGTTTTATTTGGCACATGAGGACAGGGAAATGAAGTAGAGCAGACCGACCGAGCTGAGCAAAAACTTACGTCAGAGTGTTTCCGACACTATCCGCACAAAACGTCAACTCAAGTTGTCCATTTTAAAAAGCGATTAATGAAATTTTGATAGTATGTAAAGAAATTAATTCTCAAATGGTTTATTACAACATCAACATAAAATATTAAAAATGTGTTGCTCACGAAAGGAAGTACTTTGGAGAACTGTGCTAACCTGACGTCGTAGGCGAGTGTTGACTTTCTGTGACGCACCCGGCTTCACCCGACTTTGGTAAAATGTACACAATTTGTAGGTTTTTAAATAATTTGTAATTAAATTTTGCTAGTTTGTCAAGAAATAAATTCTCTAAAGGTTTATGATAATATCGACTTACAATACTTGATAGTTCTCATGATATAACGTGATTATACGCTATTCTAGGACGACCCACGTATTTATCCATTGAATCAAAATAAATATCAGTACAGATTATAAGTGTTCACATTCATGTACAAGGACTCAACAGCTACAGGGTGTTCAAATATATGTTCTAAAAATTTAGATTTACATATTTTTTATCAATGCTCAGTACACAGTAACACAGTACACAGTTCTAAGTTCGAATGGCATCATTTAATGGGATGTGTGAGTGCATGAATGCTGCCATGTGATTGGCTGGCACCACCTGTCAATCAAAATATATATGCAGAAAGGTTAATTAATGATTCACTCTGTCGTATAGATGGCGACATTATATCATAATTATATGTCAAAGAAATTTGAGACCAATATTTGACCCTCTGGTTAGTTACCTGTTATGTATTTATTCCTTTCATAGACTAACAATATACACTAGGAAAAAACACCCTGTACTCTTAGAAACAAGACTGCGTTCAATAAACGCTTATGCCCCCTGTGGAAGCCTTGTCCATAAATAAGTCTAAGTCCAAAATTAGGTCAAGGTGAAGGTCAAAATGGGGTCAGGTGATACAGGTGTGTGGAGAGTGTTCATATACAACATCCATGCAAGTTTGGAAGCTTTGTAGCAAGCCATAATGATGCTAGAAGAAACGGTCAATTTGGGTTAACCAGGACGGACGGACGAACGGATGGACGAACGGACGGACGGACAGGTGAATCACTATATGCCTCCCGATCTATCGATACGGGGGCATAAAAACTTTTAACACCCTGTTCTTTTGGATAAATCACCCTGTACTCTTGGAAAAAAACTTTTAACGTCCTGTTCTTTTGGATAAAAACCCCTGTACTTGTGGAAAAAAACTTTTTTAACACCGTGTACTTTAGCATTAACTTAATAGGGGCACCCATGGGCTCTAATGGATTTTATACAATAATCATACATACTGAAATACTTCCCCTTCTACAGAGGGTCGACCACACTGACCATATGCATTGTTTCCTTGTGAAAATACTGAAACAACAATGAATGAATACCGGTACAATATAAATACACAGTCCTTAAATTGTTTATACTTCACTATTTAATGTTGATTGTTAAACAAGTTTTTCTAACTTATACTAATCACTCCTGACATCTCATTCCTGATGTTATCCATCGCAACGAGGGTTTGAGAGAAGAGAAGCCAGTTTCCCCGTTTATGCTGAACATCTAACAAGGGAATTTCTAGTACCATTTTAATTTGTCTTTGGTATGAAGTGGCCTGGGTTTGAGCCCAGGACCTCCCACACTGAAGCAGACGCTCTATCCCTAGGTTATTGAGGGGAGTTGAATACTAGTCCATGGGGTTAGCACTGTGGATGGAGTAGTCACTTGTCCCGAGTGATTTGGATTAATTTAATAAATACTGGGTCAAGTTGGTAATGTACATGTACTTCGTTGATTTTGGCTACTTGACCCTCCACATGTAAAGGAATTGTCAGTTGGTTTGGAAAAGCTAGTTAGTTGATAAATAATGCTAGAAAAATGGTAAGGCCAACAGATCGCTGTATATGACTGAAAAATAGAAAGACACATTACAGACGAGATCCAGTTGAAACTGTGACCTCTATTTAAAGTCTAAACAAAACAAAATTTTGGACATTAAAAATTAAAATTTTTCTTCATAGACACATTTTGACACATTTCATGATTTTCATCAAAAAGTCTGATGAAGGTGTAATCCGAAATGTAAATTATATAAAAATACGTAACAGTGCTGTTTTCGAATTATTTTCATATTTCATTTTCATGACAAATGAGTTACGGGCATCAATTTTTATGTGTTCGAATAACCAGTATGTTGATGATGATTAAAATACAGCAGGTAAATGTAGATTAATAGGTTGCTATGGTGAGAAAGTAAAGGGTTAATATTTATATAAACTGTATTTAGTATTTACATCCAAGTTCTGTTTGTATCACACTATGAGCCCGACCAGCAGCCACATGTATCACAGATCTGTTCTCATCCTGGTTCAAGCCTGGTATATCTACACCAACAGGTTCAATGATGTAGTCTAACACTCTACCTGCAATATCCACATGAAGTAAGTAAATTCTAGTGCATTTTATCATTTTCAGGGGTGTCAACAGAGCCAAATTAAAAATCAGGAAAATTGTATGCGGCCGACCATTTTTGACATTGTTTCCATAATTAACTCAGTTTGTACTACAGAAATTCCTTCAGAGCAGATTGAATCGACCATAACTTTGCCATTTCTTGAGATATTTTCCTCAAATAACTTTTATTTTGGTCAGAAACCATTGCTCTTTCAGGAATGCTAAATCCGGAATTCCGGATAAATCAGGAAAATTGACACCCCTGCATTTTAAACCCATATTAAAACAATTAACAGAATATTGAATTTTTACCACACAGACAATGCAGTCCAAAATACGGCAATAATTCCCCGCCCCATTAACGGATAGTGAACTGACCATGACTGTATGCCAGCCAGCTTGATTGAAACTTGACCCGACAAGGTAGAAACATGGGTTCCGCACATCACCTTAATTAGTTAGACATTTGATGTAAATTTCATACAATTTGGCCCAGGCGTTAAAAAGTTATGGAGTGGACACGATTTTGCTACAGACGGACAGATGCACGGACGAACGGACGGACACAGTTCCTATAATCCCCTGTAAGAGGTCTATAATAGAACAAGACTGCGTTCAATAAACGCTTATGCCCCCTGTGGAAGCCTTGTCCATAAATAAATTTTAAGTCCAAAATTATGTCAAGGTGAAGGTCAAAATGGGGTACGGTGAAACAGGCGTGTGGAGAGTGTTCATATACAACATCCTTGCAAGTATGAAAGCTTTGTAGCAAGCCATATTAATGCCAGAAGAAACGGTCAATTTGGGTTAACCAAGAATTTGGCCCTTCAATAAGTCTAAGTCCAAAATTAGGTCAAGGTGAAAGTCAAAATGGTGTCGGTGATACAGGCATGTGGAGAGTGTTCATATACAACATCAATGCAAGTATGGAAGCTTTGTAGTAAGCCATAATGATGCTAGAAGAAACGGTCAATTAGGGTTAACCGGACGGACGGACGGACGAACGGACAGGTGAATCACTATATGCCTCCCGATCTATCGATATGGGGGCATAAAAAGAGGGATAAAATAACTATTATATATTTTACCAGTATTTCTAGGGAACTCATGGTATCCAAGCTGAGAGTCTGTGTTGAGTCCTGTAGCCATTATTATGTGCCTTCGTCGTCGCTTAGCAGCAAACAGTGTGAAACCATACCCACAAGCAACATCATATACCTAGTACATTAAAATAACACAATTTAACGTAAAATTCTTCATATAAATCACTGGCTTAGAAGGTCATTAGTGCTACTTATGACTTTATAAGACTCATGATCATGCTTATGAGCCTATTTTAATGCAAATCTGAACTGGTCATGATGACCAAACCAAAGTTTAAAAAGCTTGTTTTTTACCATAAGTAAAGAGAGTTTTTTCTTGTTTTCTAAAAATATTGGTTTTTTACATACGACCTTCTCATTCAAAGCCAGCGATATATGTCATAATGATATATATGGCTGGGATCTTTCTGTTAAAAATTTCTGTAAGTTAATCGTTTGTATCACAAGATTTTTGCAATTGACAAATCCACTGACTGACCAACAAATGACTTGTTAGTCCTATCGACCACTAGTCAAAAAGTGTTCACAGATAGAAGTCAATCTTTACCTCTATGTCATTTTCATCCATAAACCTGAGTCTAGCTGGTCTTCTCATAACTGGCATTGGTTTTTGTCTCTTCTCTGGTCGTAAATACGATCTCACACCTAGAATATATATAGCAAGTTGGCAACCATTGGCAACCAAGAAAAGTAAAAATAAAATATATATGGTGTAGTGGTCAGTGAAAAGGTAGCCCCGCCCTCCATGCTTATCAGCGAATAGCGTTGACTATGAGTATCTGTATAGAATGTATGCATGTACTTTTATGAGTTGACTGGCTGTGTCAGTATGTGTCTGTATGAATAAAGTATAATAAATAACACACCGTCTTCGGTCTTGAACAATCCCTTTACGGGTCAGAGTGTTTTAAATACAAATAGCTATACACTATCAGAAACATTACAAATGGTAACCAAGAAAAGTAACAATATAACAACCAAGAAATGGCATCTAGAACCACTTATATTTGGTAGCCAAAGGCAACCACAAGAGAGGAACCAAAACACATGCACATTGAGAACTAGTAACAAATAGCATCCAAGAAATGGAACCAGAAAAGGTAAATACATCTTGCATGCAACGCATAATTATCTATATGGTAAAAAGGACAAGGTTTATTTATGGCTTAATTAGGCCCCGAGTTTTATCAAAAGATAGAAATGCATCTTCCTACAAATCTGTCCTATGTATCTTATAGCCTAACATTGTCTTTCAAAAAATTAAGCATACTTTTCCAGATTTCTCACGTAATATGTCAACAAATCTACTTGAAATAGGTTATGTTTACCAAACAATGTCATTTTTAGCCATTTTCATGGCTTTTCATGGTGTAAAACTTTCCCAAAAACCACGATGGCACTCTTGCGACACTTTGATATTTTGTTCATATATAAAGACTTGCAGAACACTGGTTATGTAAAAATATAAAAGTGTTGCAAGAATGCCATCATGGTTTTTCGGAAGGATTTACGTCATTAATAGTCGTGAAAATGGCCAAAAATGACATTTTGGGCTAAACATGACATATACGTCATATTCTTGACAGTTTTGTCAACAAATTACGAGGGACATTGGGATATGTATGCTCATTTTTTACACAGGAAATGTTAAATCATTTGAAATATAGGACAGATTTATAGGAACATGCATTTTTATATTTTGAAAAATTACAGGGCCAAATTAAGTCATAAGTGAACCTTGTCCTTTGAAACAAGAAGTTGGAACCAGAGCACATGTTATATATTCAGGTAACCACAAGGCAAAGTTCTACAAATATAAACAAGACTGCGTTCAATAAACGCTTATGCCCCCTGTGGAAGCCTTGTCCATAAATAAGTCTAAGTCCAAAATTAGGTCAAGGTGAAGGTCAAAATGGGGTTAGGTGATACTGGCGTGTGGAGAGTGTTCATACACAACATCCATGCAAGTTTGGAAGCTTTGTAGCAAGCCATAATGATGCTAGAAGAAACGGTCAATTTGGGTTAACCAGGACGGACGGACGAACGGACGGACGAACGGACGGACGGACGGACAGGTGAATCACTATATGCCTCCCGATCTATCGATACGGGGGCATAAAAAATAACAAGATACCCTTTGGGGCCCTAGGTGGCAACACAATAACAGGTGAATCACTAGTGCCCTTTTGTTATATGTTCAGTCTGATGGCAAACTGTTTAAAAAAATTGCAGTTAACCAAAAATAATACTGTGGCCTTATCTCCAGTGTGTCATACCTTTGTTTGGAAAATGGGGAGGGGGTGTAACCATGTAACCAGGTTACAGAGTACAAATTCTCAAGGGAAAAAAGGTTGTATTCTAGACGTTTATTGCTGGCTTAGAAAAAGAAGGTCATAAGACAGTGCTACTTACAACCTTATGAATCATACATATTTGAAATCTGCATATCAAGGCGCTTCTTATGAGCCTATTTACATGAAAATCGGAATAGGTCATGTTGACCAAAATGAAATTGGAAAAGCTTGTTTTTCCATTTATAAGTAAAGAGCAGTTTTCAGACAGTTTTTTCTTGTTTTCTCGAAATAAAAAAATTGTCTTATTCCCTTCTCATTCAAAGCCAGCGATATGTACCTAAAGCTCCAGTAGCAGCGTGTCCCCACACATAGACTCTCTCAGCAGCCTCAGCATTCACACTCTGATATTCTACAACAGTTTGTTTTCTTATCTCCCTTCTTTCATGACGTCTAGTAGACCCTGATGCATACCGTATACTTTGACAAAGACGACATGGTCTCATCAATTTAAGACTCAATCGTAACGTTTCCATGGTAACTGGTGATTGGAATGTACATGTATATCAAGCCTGAAATATATAAGAAATCCAACTTTTTAGAAAAAATGTATAACTACATGTATATACATGTACATGTCATGTTTTTGTGTCTTCTCCTGAAATCTGTGCTTGGTTCAATGAACTTTAAATACATGCGCTACATTGTTTTTTTTAGTAAACTTACCCAAAATTGTCCCTGCGAATATAGCCTAGATATCAAATGAGTCATTTGGACAACTTCCCAAAGTTGCCACCTTCAAGATGAGGTACAATGCAAGGAGTAATAATTTAAATTAATATTTTCAACTTAATTGTGCTAATTGGTTTTTAAACCATTTCCCATCATTACAGTCCATAACAACAAATATAAATATTTTCGTATAAATATAATATATAGGTCTTTTTATTTGTATTTGATTAGTGGTACTACTCTAATTTACGTTACTTAAAGCCGAGTCACAAATTCTCCCCACATTGGGCGCCAGAACAGGTAAGTTCCAAAAGAGGAAACACAGATTTCAACAGGATTCAGAGTACCAAACATTTCTCGTTCAGTTTTGAATTGGGCATTGTGACGTGTGCTTGCGAGACAACCAGATACACAAATGACACACAGGTTTTTTCGATTAAAAATCAATTGAAATGTCATTTTTTACTTTTAGCAATTGGAGCATAAAAACTCAGATCGTTAAATTTCAGCTAATAATCACATTTTACTGCAATCTTGGTTATATATTCTTTTTCTTGTCAGAATCATTTCGTACATATCACAAGTAAGAAAACATACAAAATGTCGTCGGTGCGAAACGTCCAGGGGCGAAACAGTATGAGTGCAAAACGACGGGTTTCATTTCATCACACATGTTTCGCACGCTATAACAACAAAACTGGACAACTAGTTTCAATTGTTGAATTTGTTCATGATGAAATTGATAACGTAGCACGTTTAAGTTGAAATAAAACTGATAGAAAGTGATCTGGACTGGAGCAAACAATACCTGACAGAGAATCTCCTTCAACGAGCCCGACATGCGACGAATTTCGGGTTTTTCCCTTTCTGAATGACGTTTAATTTCAAAACGAGGCATTCCGCGCTAGTGGTTCACGGTGTAAACATGTCAGCTGTCAATCCAGATTTGCAAAAGGAAAGAAATTCCGCTACATTTGACGCGGAGAAGCTGACCACATTATTATATAACGGGAAAAGAGCTGTCAGACGTCGACGGTATTTACGTAAGTTTTTTTTATTGGCATTTAAGTCTAGATCGAATGTTTTATGCCTTTTAAAGGGTCAGGGTCACTAATTAGCACGATCAATAATGTTAAGTAGCTTTAAGATGCTGGTCATATTGTCTTATTTCTACCCTTTTATGAATGATATGTTATATAAATAAATGGTTGAATGATATAAGGTGGCAAATGTCTGTAAATGGAAAGATAAAATACGTCAATGAAAAATTTGGTTCACGAATTAGAACGTTATAGATTATAGGCATCCTGTTTTATGCCCCTTAATTTATACCTGGGTCACACATCCAATCTGATGGCTTCCCCATGATCAACTGGCATACGTTTTGGCTAACCAGGCCTGTATTCAGAAGGATACCGACTGGTCATACATCGGAATTGCCTTGCAACCGACCAGCAACTTCTGAGTACAGGATCAAACCCTTGCCAACACTTTCTGAGCACAAGATCAGTTCCTTGCCAACACCTAATGAGTACAGGATCAAACCCTTGCCAACATCTTCTGAGTACAGAATCAAACCCTTTCCAGTACATTCTGAGTACAGCATCAAACCCTTGCCAACACTTTCAGAGTACAGGATCAAACCCTTGCCAACACTCTGAGTACAGGATCAGACCTTTGCCAGTGCATTCTGAGTGCAGGATCTAACCCTTGCCAGTAACTTCTGAGAACAGCATCAAACCCTTGCCATCACTTTCTGAGAACAGGATCAGACCCTTGCCAGTACCTTCTGAGAACAGCATTAAACCCTTGCCAGCACTTTCTGAATACAGGATCAAACCCTTGCCAGCACCTTCTGAGTACAGGATCTAACCCTTGCCAACATCTTCTGAGTGGAGGAACTAACCCTTGCCATCACCTTCTTAGTACAGAGTGTAGCCCCTGTAAGCACCTTTTGAGTAGAGGATCTAACTTCCCTTGCAAGCACCTTCTGAGTAGAGGATTTAACCCTTGCGAGCAACTTCTGACTCTGAGTAAAGGCTCTAACCCTTGAAAGCACCTTCTGAGTAGAGGATCTAAACCTTGCAAGCAACTTCTGAGTAGAGGATCTAAAAAGATTATATTAAGTCAGACAGGGAAGGCAGCACTCAACTTAACCAGTCTAGCGCAGAAAACATTAAAAACACACAAAGCACAATGCCCAACTAAACAAGCGCATATCCGCCCAAGTCCAAGCTGTCGAAAAGTATAATACTGTAAAGTCACATATTTTCGTGGGTATTAAATTTCGTTGATTTTGATAAAAATGCATTTTCGTGGGGTCATAAATTGGTGGATTACAAAACATGAAAGGATAAACACATGATCGATATTTGAGAGGTCGATTAATCGTGGGGATTATATTTCGTGGTCGAGTGAAACAACGAAAATCAACGAAAATTAAACCCCCTCGAATAATAATGATTTTACAGTAAATTAAAACTAGCTGAATGACCCAGTAGAAACCCTTGTAAGCCCCTTCTGAGTACAGGATCTAACCCTTGCCAACATCTTCTGAGTGGAGGATCTAACCCTTTCCAGCACCTTCTTAGTACAGGGTGTAGCCCCTGTAAGCACCTTCTGTGTAGAGGATCTAACTTCCCTTGCAAGAACCTTATGAGTAGAGGATCTAACCCTTGCAAGCACCTTCTGAGTAGAGGATCTAACCCTTGCAAGCACCTTCTGAGTAGAGGATCTAACCCTTGCAAGCACCTTCTTAGTAGGGGTTCTAACCCTTGCAAGCACCTTCTGAGTAAGGGATCTGAACCTTGTAAGCACCTTCTGAGTAGAGGATCTAACCCTTGTAAGCACCGTATGAGTACATCATCAAACCCTTGCTAGCACATTTTGAGTACAGCATTAAACCCTTGCCAGCACTTTCTGAGTTCAGGATCAAACCCTTGCCAGCACTTTCTGAGTCCCTTGCCAGCACTTTCTGAGTACAGGATCAAACCCTTGCCAGTACCTTCTAAGTACAGGATCAAACCCTTGCCAGCACCTTCTGATTACAGGGTGTAACCCTTGCAAGCACCTTTTGAGTACAGGGTGTAACCCTTGCCAGCACCTTCTGAGTACAGCATCAAACCCTTGCCAGCTACCTCTGAGTACAGGGTGTAACCCTTGCCATCACATTTTGAGTACAGGATAAAACCCTTGCCAGCACCCTCTGAGTACAGGGTGTAACACTTGCCAGCACATTCTGAGTACAGGATCAAACCCTTGCCAGCACATTCTGAGTACAGGATCAGACCCTTTCCAACACCTTCTGAGTACAGGATCAGACCCTTGCCAATACCTTCTGAGTACAGGATCAGACCCTTGTGAGCATCCTCTGAGTACAGGATGTAACCCTTGCCAGCACCCTCTGAGTACAGGGTGTAACCCTTGCCACCACATTCTGAGTACAGGATCAAACCCTTGCCAGCACCCTCTGAGTACAGGATCAGACCCTTCCCAACACCTTCTGAGTACAGGATCAGACCATTACCAGCACCTTCTGAGTACAGGATCAGACCCTTCCCAACACCTTCTGAGTACAGGATCAGACCCTTGCCAACACCTTCTGAGTACAGGATCAGACCCTCTGAGTACAGGGTGTAACCCTTGC
This sequence comes from Spisula solida, assembly GCA_947247005.1. Lineage (NCBI taxonomy): Eukaryota > Metazoa > Mollusca > Bivalvia > Venerida > Mactridae > Spisula > Spisula solida. The sequence goes on along the minus strand of OX365960.1, from coordinate 21,279,377 downwards.
CAACACATTCTGAGGACAGCATCAAACCCTTGCCAACACCCTCTGAGTACAGGGTGTAACCCTTGCCAGCACATTCTGAGTACAGGGTGTAACCCTTGCCAGCACATTCTGAGTACAGGGTGTAACCCTTGCCAACACCTTCTGAGTACAGGATCAGACCCTTGCCAATACCTTCTGAGTACAGGATCAGACCCTTGTGAGCACCCTCTGAGTACAGGGTGTAACCCTTGCCAACACCTTCTGAGGACAGTATCAAACCCTTGCCATCACCCTCTGAGTACAGGGTGTAACCCTTGCCAACACCCTCTAAGGACAGTATCAAACCCTTGCCATCACCCTTTGAGTACAGGGTGTAACCCTTGCCAACACTCTCTAAGTACAGGGTGTAACCCTTGCCAGCACATTCTGAGTACAGGGTGTAACCCTTGCCAGCACCCTCTGAGTACAGGGTGTAACCCTTGCCAGCACATTCTGAGTACAGGGTGTAACCCTTGCCAACACATTCTGAGTACAGAGTGTAACCCTTGCCAGCACATTCTGAGTAATGTGAGTACAGGATCAGACCCTTGCCACCACATTCTGAGTACAGCATCAAACCCTTGCAACCACATTCTGAGTACAGGATCAAACCCTTGCCAACACCCTCTGAGTACAGGGTGTAACCCTTGCCAGCACATTCTGAGTACAGCATCAAACCCTTGCCAGCACCCTCTGAGTACAGGGTGTAACCCTTGCCAGCACATTCTGAGTACAGCATCAAACCCTTGCCAGCACCCTCTGAGTACAGGGTGTAACCCTTGCCAGCACCCTCTGAGTACAGGGTGTAACCCTTGCCAGCACCCTCTGAGTACAGGGTCTAACCCTTGTCAACACCTTCTGAATACATGATCAAACCCTTGTCAGCACCCTCTGAGTACTGGGTGTAACCCTTGCCAGCACCCTCTGAGTACAGGACCAAACCCTTGTCAGCACCCTCTGAGTACAGGGTGTAACCCTTGCCAGCACCCTCTGAGTACATGGTCTAACACTTGCCAACACCTTCTGAGTACAGGATCAAACCCTTGTCAGCACCCTCTGAGAACAGGGTGTAACCCTTGCCCCACATTCTGAGTACAGGATCAAGCCCTTGCCAGCACATTCTGAGTACAGGGTGTAACCCTTGCCAGCATTTTCTGAGTACAAGATCAAACCCTTGCCAGCACCTTCTGAGTTCAGGATCAAACCCTTGCCAGCACTTTCTGAGTCCCTTGCCAGCACTTTCTGAGTACAGGATCAAACCCTTGTCAGCACCTTTTGAGTACAGGATCAGACCTTTGCCAGCACTTTCTGAGCACAGGATCAGACCTTTGTCGGCACCTTTTGAGAACAGGATCAGACATTTGCCAACATCTTAGTACAGGATTATCCTATTCCTTGCCAACATCTATTTTTGTAAGATTTGATGAGATGACCTTCACCTTTCAAAAAATGGTAATAGGTACTAGTTACCGGTATACATGTATGTATTATTTTCTGTTTCAGAAAACATTGTATCTCAGGACAAGTATATCAACTCATTTACACCATGGTGGAACAGGGAGAGAGAGGAGATGTTCGACACATCAGTGAAGAAAGCTGTCTATGTTAATAAACTTATAGAAGAGCTGAATATTTCAGATGGACTTGAACAGCACTACATTAGACAGTAAGTTTCAGAATTTTAAATAAGATGCATGCTTGTTTCAGGCTTCATATATCTTAGCACACATCCCTACTACAAAAACTTTATTGTTAAAATTCAGCTTCTAAAATTTCAAATAAACAGCTAGTCAATACTTGGAATTTTTTTCTTAAAATAACTTTAATTTTCTTTAGATCTTCGGAACAGTTCCTTCTTTATAAGCAGCTATCCGAGTTTCATGATTATTCTGGATTTGTAGGACCCCTTGTTTGCTGATCAAGCAATTTTTGTGTCGCCTGAAAAGGCGACATATAGGTGTTACTTTGGCGGCGGCTGCGGCTGCGGCGTCACAAATTGCTTGTCCGGAGCATAACTTTGTCACCTTAAGTTCAAATGACTCAAGATTTGGTATGCATGTATCTTACAATATGCCGAAGTGCAGTGCGCAAGAACCATAACTCTACCTGTCATAGTTTTTGAATTATTCCCCTTTGATTGATTTTATTAGCGCATTTCTTGTACGGAGCATAACTTTGTCACCTTAAGTTCAAATGACTCAAGATTTGGTATGCATGTTTCTTACAATAAGCCGAAGTGCAGTGCGCAAGAACCATAACTCTATCTGTCATAGTTTTTGAATTATTTCCCTTTGATTGATTTTATCAGAGCATTTCTTGTCCGGAGCATAACTTTGTCACCTTAAGTTCAAATGACTCAATATTTGGTATGCATGTTTCTTACAATAAGCCGAAGTGCAGTGCGCAAGAACCATAACTCTATCTGTCATAGTTTTTGAATTATTTCCCTTTGATTGATTTTATCAGAGCATTTCTTGTCCGGAGCATAACTTTGTCACCTTAAGTTCAAATGACTCAAGATTTGGTATGCATGTTTCTTACAATAAGCCGAAGTGCAGTGCGCAAGAACCATAACTCTACCTGTCATAGTTTTTGAACTATTTCCCTTTGATTGATTTTATTAGACCATTTCTTGTCCGGAGCATAACTTTGTCACCTTAAGTTCAAATGACTCAAGATTTGGTATGCATGTTTCTTGCAATAAGCCGAAGTGCAGTGCGCAAGAACCATAACTCTACCTGTCATAGTTTTTTAATTATTTCCCTTTGATTGATTTTATTAGAGCATTTCTTGACCGGAGCATAACTTTGTCACCTTAAGTTCAAATGACTCAATATTTGGTATGCATGTTTCTTGCAATAAGCCGAAGTGCAGTGCGCAAGAACCATAACTGTGCCTTGCATCGTTTTTGAACTATTTTCCTTAGATTGATTTAATTTGAGCATTTCTTGTCCGGCGGATAACTTTGTCACCAAGAGGTTGAATGACTTGAAATTTGGTATGCATGTTTCTTACCAAAAGTCCAACTGCAGTACACATGAATCGTAACTCTACCTTGTGCCATTCTTTATTTTTGTCCCTTTGATTGATTTTATAAGCATTTCTTGTCCGTGGCATAACTTTGTCACCATAGGTTTTAATGACTCCAAGATAGGAATGCATGTTTCTTGCTGTGACATTTTTTTGTCCAGAGCATCACTTTGTCGTTTTTAGTTCAGATGACTATAGAACTCTTGTGAGTCGATATGTAGCCCAATAGTGGATAGTTTTCCATGACAAATGTGCATGTCGTCGGGCGACACATGCGACTCGCGGAGCTTTTATTTCAAGCAGCGCCCAGTCAGATATTTTTTCTCAGGAAGAGGTCCAACCTGCTAAATTTACTCAGATGGGGTCCAATTAGCTTATTTTTCTTAAAGGGTGGTTTAGGCCCTGACAAATTTGTGTAAAAATATAAATAAACCCAATTTCTTACCAAAAATGCAGAGAAATCCATCTGCGCATTATGACTGCTGGTAAGAGTTACAAATTGCAAATTGGGTTTGAATTCACTTTTTGACACTTCTATAATTGTTGTTTACATAATGTTTACAGGGCAGCATCTTGCCAGGAAAGTAACCCACTTGGACTCCACACCGGAATGTTTATGCCTACAATTGAGATGCAGGGAACCAAAGAACAAATTGCTAAATACCTGGTACCAGCAAAACAATACAAGATCATTGGAACGTATGCACAGACAGAACTCGGCCATGGTACCGTAATATTCTGGTTATGACACATTGAAGCATTGGCCTTTTATCTTAAATTCTAGTTTAATTCTATTTTAAAAATATATTAACAGATCAAACAGGGTATGCAGCATTTACCAGAAACCATTGTTCAACTTCAATTACTTTCCAATAATGAATTTGAAGAGAGACAATCAAATTATGGAAGGAGACTCAACATTAGACACCTTATCAAGGGAGATCAATCATGATTTTTGTCCAAAAAAGCTGTACATATTCTAGCTGCTCTCTTGTCACCGAAAAGTATAGAAAAAAGATATATATAACTTTATTACATGCCAGAAACTTAGTAGATTACAACAATGTCTATAGATATTATAAATATATATTAACTTGTAGTTTTTACATTAATTTTCCTGTTGAGGATTAAAAAAATGTTAAAATGTGAAAAACTGTGAATAAACTTTTTGAACACCCTGTACTCCATGTATTATAGGAACATTCATTCGTGGATTAGAGACTACAGCTACATACGATCCACAGACTGAGGAATTTATCATCCACAGTCCCACATTGACGTCTATGAAGTATTGGCCTGGTGCTTGTAAGTAAATAAATAATATATAATTATTTAATATATCTATTTGATAAGAATTTACTAAGTCACTTTTTAAAACAACAAACACAACTTCTTTACTTCTTCTGATTACAATTTTTTCAGGCCCTTCCCCAGGGGCAGAAGGCGCGGTTCAAAGCCAGAATCTGCTTTCCCCCAGCGCCTTAAATCCTAGAATGGTGTCTTTAAATCAGTATGGGTGTAAATATTTTGGCCTGTATTGTGTTATTTGAGTGATTATGGCTTGTATTATATGAAAAAAGTTTTTAAATTAGCCTTTACATTAAGGATCCCCTTGCAGTTTTCACTTTTAAATTTTTTAGTAATTCTCATGGATCTGTGTTAGCTCAAATTCTAGCAATGCCCCAGCGCCTTAAAAAAATTCTGGGGAAGGGCCTGTTTTTATATATATTTAGAATTTACCGTAATTTATTTCTTTAAGGGTCGAAAGCCTTGAATCATTAATCTGGATTGTTCTATCCGGTCCATATTACGGTATTCATGCAAGTATTGCTCGCAGCAGCTGTGTATTGGACACGGGTCAAAGCACCAGAGAAGATTCAATGAAAAAAAAATTTGGATGCAAAAATTAATTGTACAGACTAGTATTGAATTTAAATGTTGGGTGGTCTTTCATTTTTCAGTGGGTAAAACATCCAACTTTGTGATATTGATGGCACAACTATACAGTCTAGGCAAATGTCACGGTCTTCATGCGTTTGTTGTCCAGATAAGAAACTTGCAAGATCACAATCCTATGCCAGGTAAGGTCAAAACGAATAAATAGTGTGGTTCTAGTAACCCAACCTGACCCTATTTGTTGGCCCCTTACCTAAATATGTTATTTGCATTTGCTGAAAGTCATTTTCGATCTAAACCTCCAGTCAATATAATCTATAAAATAATATTAGAGATAAAATGTTTTTCTTACCTAACCGTTTTCTGCATGTTACCAGAACCACAATATTAGTTTGTTTTGGCCTAAGTAAAAGAAAATTTTTAAATACTATTTCATTGGTTATATTGTCTGTGTGATAGCTTGCCATGAAAATTATTTCATGATATACAGATAATCAAAAAACAGTTACAATTTGGCCACACTGAGTACTGCACTGCGTAGTTAGATTTGAATGGATGTTACGCACACAAGCCTTGAAGTTGGTGGTTATTGTTTAGGGTCCTCATGATCGTGGAACATTTGACTTTAATGCCATTTTGGCCATATTTATACTTTTCAAATTAATGCACAACATACAATTCCGGAATAATCTGGAAATCCAGATTTGCAGTATATTTAAAAAGAAGTAACTTTTTTGTAGAAATAAAGTTATTTGATGAAAAAATGCCTATAATTGACACCGTTATGGTGTCATTTGAAATTTCATAAGCTGAATTTTAACAATAGAACAATGTGTGAACGGAGTTTTGGTGTAGGGATGTGTGCTAATGGCAACGGACTAACATTTCCGACTCATTTTCAGAATTTAGGCATTTTGGCTCAGTAGAACTTGAACCCCAGTTAATGTTTCTCACGTATCGCTGGCTAGGCACCTGCCTGCACACCCTGCCTAAGTGTCTGTAGCTATCCCCTAGTTTAGGATCTTTTCATAGTTACCGGTATATCAACCCGAATAAATAGTGGACACATTTAATTTGTACTAGATTGTAATCAGTACTGGGGTGGTATTCAATATTGATCTTATTTATTTGGAGAATAAAAATAGCCAATCATATCGCTTGTTACTGACCAAGAGTTTAATATGGTGTAATCTGATTGGTTGTCCTTATCCTTAAGTCAAGTAAGATCAATATTGAATACCAGCCCTGGTTCAAGTTTTGTATTATATATTTATGCTGCTGGTTCCAGGCGTGACTGTTGGAGATATTGGGAACAAGCTGGGATATAATGGTGTTGATAATGGTTTCCTAATGTTCAACAAATACCGGGTACCAAGAGATGCCTTGTTGATGAGATATACTAAGGTTAGATTTTTACAGGGTTTGCTAAAATGCTGATTTAGCATCCAGTTTTGAAAGCTCTTCGATTCTAAAAATAGCGAAAATTGGTCATATGCGGATAACATCTGTCTTTATTGCATTGCAATAGTTTGTCAGTTACCAGAAATAGCCTATCAATGCCATGGTTCATTGCATATCCAATCTACTACTCGGCAAGCGGTACGCGGAAAAGTAATAAAACCGAGTACCACTGTACGCAAACTGTCTTTCACTATGGCTGGTAATTGTCTAACCTCAGGAACAATAAACCAAACTCGGTTCTTCCAGCACTATCAGAGCTTTTATTGTACCTATAATGTAGTAATTTCAGTCCTCTTAACCCTTTAGTCCATAGAATGATATAGTATGGAGATTTTAACATGATCTTGGACTTTCTATTAGCATAATTTAACAGCTGCTACCATGTCTATATTTATTACCCGGCTGTATGTTTTTGTAAGCGGGGTATGAAGAAGACGCTCAAGGTGTAATACACACACCAATCTGAAAGACTGATATTGGATTATTTGCTCGCGGAATTGATATATTAAACACAAGAACCTTGTAATATATTCATGCATAAAGGTTAGGATCATGTCAATATCTCCGTACTATACATCAATTTATTAACACACCTACCCCATGTCTTTGACTAATTATACTCCAATTAGTATGAAAGGGAGACAATAAAATTTCACTATTTACTTAATATGACACCTTATCAAAGAAAACTGTCTTTTCCTGATATGTCTAATCTGTCTTCATCAGGAGGTCAGGGTCCTACATGCAGTTCAAGAAAAATTTGGAATTTCCTGATTAACTGCTTTAAAAAGAACATTTTTCTGCAGAAAATATAAGTTACTTGATGATAAATTCAAAGATTTGACAAAGTTATGGTCATTTGAAATTTTAGCATAATTTTAGCTGGATAAAAATGTTTAAACTGAAATTTGGTGTACATGGTGTGCTAATTGTACCTGAAACCGATTTTCGATTGGCTTTCAGGATTGGGCATTAAGCCTTTGTAGAACCCCTCAGGCCCTAAGGAGGTATTGACTTCAAACTTAATTAATTGTACTTAAAGTGAAATTTCCTTGAGTTACCTCCCCTTGTCTAAATTTTGTAAAATGGATTTTCATACGTAGGTGGAGAGGAATGGCGAATATAAACGATCTGGTGACTCCAGGATAGCGTATGGTTCGATGGTGTATGTACGTGCCACCATTGTTAGTTCATGTGCTTTCGGCTTGTCTCAAGCTGTTACCATAGTTACCAGATATAGTGCTGTCAGAAGACAAACAGAAATAAGGCCGGGGTAAATATGAAGATTTTATTCCAATTATTCAAATGACCTCTCTGGCGCACAATGACGTCACATAGTTTGTCCAATGAAATTATATCTAGCCGCCTCAGTCGACTTTCACTGCACTTTCAGATTTTTGAAAAAAAAGCGATTTGATTGGATGAGGTAAACTTCACATCGACATGACCCGTTACGGAGTGTCGTCAGATCCTATATATCAGCATAAAGTAGTGAAGCACAATAAGGGTCTGATTTAAATGAGATTGTGGTCTTCAGCTGATTGTTTAAGGTGCTGGGGCAATGCTTTGATTTGTGCTTAAGGAGATGGCTGAGATGTTTTTAAAAAAAGAAAACTGCATGGATTTCTATCATTTAAAAGTTAATTTAGGCTCATTTTACATAATACATGTAAAAGCCATAATCTCCAATAACACAATACTGACCGAAAATGTAAACACCCAGCGTGATTTAAAGACACCATACTAGGATTTAAGGTGCTGGGGAAAAGTCAATTCTGTCCCTGGGGAAGGACCTGTAGTTGTGGTCTTTGTTCACTGGTCATCTGAAAACAAGTTTTTAATTATGACCCCATATCGATAGATTGGGGGGGGGGCATATATATAGAGATTGACCTCACTCTGTTCGTCTGTCTGTCCATGGTTAACCCAAATTACATCTATATGACTTGCTACAAAGCTTTTATACTTGCATGGATGTTGTATTTGAACACTCTCCAAACACTTATATCACTTGACCTCATTTTGACCTTCACATTGATCTATTTTTGGACTTACTGACTAAACCAACATTTTAACTGAATTATGGCCCCTGATTGACTTAGATTATGGATAAGGTTTCCATTGGGGCTTAAGCGTTTATTAAACGCAGTCTTGTTGTACATAAAATAATCATGATTTTATTAGATGTGTATCTGTTTATTAATCATGTGATATTATTGAAGTGGTGAGGAGCCGCAAGTTCTTGACTATCAGACACAACAAGAGAAGATATTTCCACTCCTTGCGTCTGCTTACGCCTTTCTGTTTACTGGGAACAAGATGATGCAGGAATTGATCATGATTTCATGTTATGTGTATCTATTCATTGAACATTTTATTATTTAAGTGGTGAGGAACCGCAAGTTCTTGACTATCAGACACAGCAAGAGAAGATATTTCCACTCCTTGCGTCTGCTTACGCCTTTCTGTTTACTGGGAACAAGATGATGCAGGAATATTATCGTATTACATCTGATATGGATAAAGGATTGTTTGCAGAAATGCAGAGTGTATGTTATATATTTTATACCATGTTATACTGTATTATTTTTAGCTCATCTGATTTTTTTGCGAAAAAATGATGAGTTATTGTCATCACTTGATCATCATTGCTTGCTTCAATAAACTTTTCTCATCAGCTATTATTTTAATGACATCGCTTCGAAACTTGTAACACTTATTCACCATTAATACCTTACTCTGTAAAACAGGCACAAATCTTTGTCCTACTTTATGCATGGGTATGCATCTTTTTAACAATTACCAATATCAGATAAGAATCTGCATTGCAAGGCAGTGCTCTTGTTTTACCATGTACTCATGTTTTAATTTTGTTACTGCATATTCATATTTCCTTGTACAGGACAATCACACATGCCAGACATATTGGTATACCAACAACCAAAGTGACTGATAGAAAAAATATTTGAGAAATTGGAAGTTGAGCCTTCTATTCTTAGTATTAATGAATGGTATTTTTTTTTGCACCTATCTGTCATGTTCATCATTCCGTTATTTCAGCTACATGCCCTAGCTGCAGGTTTAAAGGCTTTCTCCTCGGAAATAACCAACAGTGGTATAGATAAGTTACGTATGGCATGCGGTGGACACGGGTATTCACACGCTAGTGGTATCCCGAAGATTTGGCAAAATGTTACTCCAGCTTGTACATATGAGGGTGAGAACACCGTGATGTATCTACAGTGTGCCAGGTTGGTAAGATTGCGTACAGTACCGTAATTCCCTGAGTATAAGTCGTGGTTGTGTATTGCACGCAGGTAAAAAATGAGAGAAGATTTAAAGAAAAAAAATTGAAGCAAATCCAATAAAAATTGTGAAAATTTTAGGAAAAACAATAGAAAATGTACTTTCGGTCGCCATTTTTGTTTATCAGGTGCTTTGAAAAAATGACCCAATCGTGATAATTACTAGTTAATAGGTGTCACAATAAAATAGATGACAACCTGAAAGCTATCCAATGATTGCCCAGCATATTTTTTGGGCTTAAATTATGAGTGCTACTGATTGGCTGGTGTCGAACTCTGATACTTACACTGTGTCTAGACAGCAGATAAAGTACTTTATCCAGTTTGATATTTATGACACGTTGGTATTCTATAGGTACATTATACAGGTATTAATACACTATAATAATGATAATAATGATTTACTTTAAGAAGCGACACATTTGGACAAGTCCAGTCTTACCTGTGAGCCTCTACAAAGTAGAAAATACACACACTTGATAAAGTTTTACTACTAGAGGCACAAATAAACAAAATGGGTGTATTTCCTCATTTCAACTGCATGTAAAATACACATAATATATAACGAGGCATGTTTAATTTTAAGAATTTGTTACAAATGATTAAAAAGATTATGGTCTGCTACAGTGTGAAGAGTCTTAGGATGTTATTTTTGCCAATATTTTTGTGTATTTATTTTTGCCATTTATTATTGTGTAATTCAGATATTTAATCAAGCAGTATGCTGAAGTTGTGAAAGGAACAAAACTGGCTGGATTTATGACCTACTTGAATAATCCAATACAACAGAGAAGTGAATTAAATGGAGAGTTACGATTGGACCATTTGATAGCAAGTTATGAACATGTTGCTGCTAGGTAAACAAGTTATTAAGAATTGCAAGCAAAACAGAAGTCCCCTACCGGTGTGAAACCATGACCCTTTAAATAATTTTCAATGTTTCTGTTACCATGGCAACCACAATTCTTATCCAAGTAAAGAAATATTAAGGCGTGCATAATCTTCTTATTGCCCCCTATCCACACAACAAGTTTCATAAACCTAGCTTGGATACTATTTGAGTTATGTTAGGATCCAGATTTTTGACAGACAGACTGACAGACACAGATGGAGACCAAACCTATAGTCCGTTCCGGTAGAAAACCAGTAGGGGACTAACAACAGCCAGCCAGTCAGTCTTATACACTTGTGCTTCTGCATGGTTACGGACCAGCATTTTCTATGTCTTTTTTTTTGCGTTTGGCTGAGACTGTCATAGTACATGGTCATTCGGTTGTATCCTTGCCTAATTGGCCAATGACTTCTAGCCTCGAGGGCTGAGACAGAAAGTTTGTGTGATACAGGGAATCAAGGTGTGCTGCCCTAGCTCTTTCAGAATAGACTCCTTGGTTCTCTACCCTGCCTGGTGTATAGCACCAATACACATGAGACTAGCTGAAGGAGGTTTCTGAAATTTCCAGTGCCCCGGCCAAATTTAGAACCTGGGACCTCTGGATTGATAGTGAAGAGTTCAACCGGGCTGTATTAATTATGTTTGTAAAGCAATAGTGACAATGTCACTATGAGAGCCAAAGTACCATTTCATCTGAAGGACGAATATAGACAATAGTCTTTCTATCTGAGGAATGCTATATATTATTTGAATATCAAAAACTTTGGAGATTCAAAGCTTTATAATATTCTATTATTTTGTAATTGTAGAAATAAAAAAACAAATTCTACTGTAAATCTTCTGTTTCTGTGTTATGTTATAGGTTAGTCCGTGCAGCAGCTACGAGATTCCAAGCTTTATTGCAAGGTGGTGCCCCTGTAGAAGTAGCAAGGAACAACTGTGCTGTACCAATGGTTAGAGCCGCCAAGGTGTGTAGGCCTTCTTGTTTACAGTGTACAGATATTTGAAAATAGTGTTAAACATAATGTTTGTTTGTTTGGGTTGGACTGAGGCAGTGGTAAGTGCATACCGGTAGTCCGCTTTTTACCGCTTGGAGAAATCTTTATGTGATACAAGGAACACAGGTGCGCTACACTAGCTCTTTCCAGATAGACTCCTTGGTTCTTTAACGTGCCCAGTGCACTAAGCACCAATACATGCAAGACTACCTCTGGGCTACCAACCTTTTCATTCCTAGTTGGCTTGGAAACACTAGAAAGCATTACGGAAATTACCAAGGGCACGGCCGATATTCGAACCAGGGACCTGTCAATCTGTAGATAAGAGCAATACCCACACGACGTCGATGCCCTGTGCTTCATTAAACATGATGAAATACATACAATATATTTCCAGGCACACTGCCAACTTTACGTGGTGAAGACGTTTAGAAGTGTGATAAATCAACCAGATATGGATCCATCGGTTGCTATGGTGATGAACACAATGTGTAAGTTGTACGCCGTTTGTGGAATTCATGAAAGAATGGGAGATTTTGTACAGGTAAGTGTGGAGTAAAACGTCTGTTATCATTACTGCAACAACTTCTGTAAACCATCGATATTTTGAGAAAACAAAAAAACGGTCTAAAACTACTTTTTACATATGGAAAAAAAAGCTTTTTAAACTTTGGTTTGGTCAACATGACCAGTTCCCATTTTCATGACATTAGGCCCATAAGGTGCACCTCGTGATGCAGATTTCATGAGTCTTATAAGGTCATAAGTAGCACTTACGACCTTCTCATTCTAAGCCAGCTAAATGTTCCCTATAATATTATAATCAATATAGTCTATTATCAGAAATGAGGCCTTTCAACCTATTGTACATTAACTCCCAATCATGCAGTCGCAAATCGACTGTTTAAAACACTCCGCGCCGCTGGCAGCCACAACATATTGACTTTTGACACTCTCAGGTACCATTTCATTCACCTGGGCAAAGTGGAGTATTGTGGGTTATTCTTGCTCATAGAAATTAAGCAGTGGCCCAGGCCCCGATCTCCAGAAGCATCTTAAGTAGAAATCTCATTTTGGTCAAATCAAAGTCAGAATTTTAGATTCATCAAATGTACCTTGAACAATGTGTCTGTTATGTGATGGTAATCTTGAGTCCAGTCTCAAGTGGAAATTACGTAAAAGATAAAATTTAATGGCAATATGTGAGATGAGATTTAGCTCAAATTGGGATCCTATGGGAGATCGGGGCCAGATGTCAATCAAACCGGGACCTCTTTTGAAGATTACTTAGAATTGTCTTGGTCCTACTGTTCCACTTTTTGCCACTATGGTTTTGTGTTAAAACAATTGCATTATTTGTAAAGGCTATGACCAACACAAGCCCTACTCAGATTTTATCTAAACACTAAAGTATTTTATGTCTTTATTTTCAGGATGGTTACCTAAGTGGACCCCAGGCAGAGATGGTGTCAAATAAAATGTTAGAACTGTTCGCCGAGCTTCGTCCTAACGCTGTGGCTTTGGTAGATGCTTTCGATTATCCTGATCAAGTATTACAGAGTTGTATCGGTCGTTACGATGGTAACGTATATGAAGCTTTGTACCAATATGCCAAAGGCTCCCCACTTAACAAGAAAGAGGCGAGTGTTTTTTCTGTTAAATTTTATAGAATGTAGATATTTAACTAAAAGATTTGTCATTACTTTAGTCTATAAATGTGTTAAGTTGCTTTATTTCCAATTACACACTTCCCTATATCAGGAAAAACAGGCTTTGAATGGATATTCAGTGCTGACAGTGACATATCCTAGAATGAGCTTTTGTTGCATATGCCTCCAAAAACAGCCATAACTCTGGCAATATAATATCATTGGTCATAAAATTATTGACAATACTGTAAAACTATGTACAGTGAAGTTCCGCTAATAAGACCAGTCAAAAAGGTGTTCTTAATAGCGAATCGGTCTTATTAGCGGACCTTTTTTGTTCTAAATTTAATACTTTGGGACCTTAAACTGGCAAAAATCTGCATTATTTCAAAATAATCTAAGTGGTCTTATTAGCGGAACTTTACTGTACAATAAAGCTTGGTATCAACTGTTCATGTCAACTTTCAATTTACATATTTTTAACAATTATTTTCTCTTGCAATCACCTCAGATTTAAACCTACACTAAAAATTGCGAGTAAAAATCCTATCGAATATCGGTATTAAATATTGCTAATTTGCTATACCGTATATTGTTCCTGTTTTTTGTTGTTGAAAAAATGAGTCATTAAAGTGATATTTGTTCTGTTGCAGGTGCATGATTCATTCCACACTACTTTGCTACCTTTAATGAAAGGAGAGCTGAGTTTTGGTTCGCTGTCTGCCAAACTTTAAATAACATGAATACTTGCATAATATACATCATAGACTCACCATTTGTTAAACAACAGCACCAGCCGCTGTAATATCACAATTCGTTGGTTTAGAATGAGAAGGTCGTAATTGCAAAATTGATATTTTGAGAAAACATGAAAAAACGATCTGAAAACTACTCTACTTATGGAAAAACAAGTTTGTCAACTTCAGAATGGTCATCATGGACTGTTCCGGTTTTCATTAAAATAGGCCTATAAGAAGTGGCTGGTGATGAGTATAAGGTCCTAAGTAGTACTTACGTGACCTTCTCATCTAAGCCAGTAAATTGTGCTTAACTTTTAATAGTCTTGCAGTGTGCTTTTAATTTTAAACATTTCTACTTCATTTTAACAACTTTACTGAATTAGCACATTGACTGTGAATTGTGTCGTACAACTGTGAACTTCGACATTGTTGGTTCGGAAATTATTTGAAAATTTCTGGTTGCTCATGTCTATCAAATGTGAAATTGGCACATCAAAGGTCAAGGTTACCTTAAATTAGTTGCAAGTTGAGGGCATAGCTACGCATGTTTTAAACCCATGTTATTAAGTTATGATATTAAGAGAGGTTCTTTTAACGGTTTTAGTGAACATACTGTTATTTCTGTATTTTTTATTATTTACTAGATTTTGCAATAAAAAATGATTTTTGGTTGGCGGCTGGACTGTCAATACTTATATCGAAATCCTGGTTGTTATGAAATAACTATGTTACTAGGTGAATGTTCATTTTGCATTACTGTTTTTTAAAGAAATATTAGGAACTATTTATTATTTGTACATATTATAGATAATAATTATTGCTTTAAATCATCGATTGCATTTGTTATGAGTACATTTGTATATTGTTAATTTGATATTAGTTTTTTTCAAAACGAAACATAGCAATTCCATCAAGATATATATGCTGAAATAAAATGTCTTTTCATAAAAAGCATACTGTGCCCACCAAAAATAAGCATACTGTAAAAATAACTGTTGCAAAATTAAATTTGGTTAAATTATTCAATACCTGTTTATCAGACGATCACAATTGTACTAGTTTTTGAAACTGCAGTTACTAAATGAGTCAAAATAGAGATAGAAATAAAGATTAAGATGTTTGGAACTAAAATAACCATGTGATCAAAAAGGCTGAATTTTCCATCTTTTTGTGACCAAGTTACCATTCAAGAGGGACAAAGAAACTTTAGATTTTGCATCTAGGGTACCAATTAATGTATGGCCTTTCTATTTATTATACAAAAATATTCCTTTTCTTCAAATATATTGTTGCTTCACTGTTCTGCATATAGCATTATTACAGGCAAGTAAGTGAGCAAATAACATATGTATACTTATTTTTGGTGGGCAGTGTATATATATTTATGTTGTTGATGTTTAAGTACTCACTAATGTAAACAGCAAATATTTCTGTTTGCGTATGTAAACAAGTTATTTAGAATTGCAAGCAATATAGAAGTCCCCTACCGGTTTGAAGCCATTTCCAATGTTTCTGTTGCCATAGCAACCATAATTTTTATAGGAATCAAAATATTTTTAGACGTGCATAATCCTCTTATTGCCCCCTATCCACATACCAAGTTTCATAAAACCTAGCTTGGAAACTGTTTCAGTTATGTCGGGATCCAGATTTCTTGACTGACGGACGGAGGGCAAACCTATAGTCTCTCCGGTAGGAGACTAATAATATTCATTTGTCTTTCTGTCGACATACATAAATTGTATGGATTTAGGGTTTTCTCTTGGCATTCATTTATGTCATTTTTGTCATTATAAGTAAAAACTAAATCATAAAATAGCATACATTAATATCAATTTCTATTTTGACTGGGTGCTTGTTACAATGAAATAACCAGAATATTTAACCAGTGAAAACTAACAAGCTGTATAAACTTATCTACATCGATCATAATTGTGCCCTTTGACCCACCTTCATCCCATGGCCATCATCAGTTATTTAATCAATACTGAAAAAATCACTTATGTTTGTGGGTATTAAATTTCGTGGATTTTGATAAAAATACATTTTTGTGGGGCTGTAAATTTGTGGATTACAGAACATGAAAGGCTAAACCCATGCCTGAATTTGAGAGGTTGATTAATCGTGGGGATTAGATTTCATGGTCGAGTTCAACAACGAAATCAATGAAGGTTCAACTCCCTCGAAAAATAATTATTTTAAAGAAATGCGTATTGTGAATATTTGAAGCAAAAAGCATACAAGCTACAATTCCTGACAATATGCACAACCAAGTATTCGTGTGAAGTTTCGTGGAAATCCAATGATTATTGAGAAAGGCTGTTCAAAAGCAATAAAATAGATAAACACATAAAATGGTGCTTTTGTTTGTTCCTTCCACCAAATCATTTTACTAGTATATATTTTAAGCTCCACTATTCTTGGAATAAGGGGAGGTATTGCAGTCACCCGAGCGTTGACGTCAAGTGTCGGCCTAATGTTAAAGTTTAGGTACAGGTTTTTTAACTTCTTCAAATCCCTTTGAGATATTGCTTTCAAACATTGCATACTTGTTCACCATCATGACCCCAACCCATACACAGGGGTAGGTAACTCATCAAACATTTTGGTGAAATTATGCCCCCTTTTTCCACTAAGTGCAAATGTTAAAGTTTAGGTGCAGGTTTTTAACCTCTAATATCTTCATAGTGCATTGGCATATTGCTTTGATACATTGCATACTTGTTAACCATCATGACCCTAACCTCTACACAGGGGTAGGTAACTCTATCAAGCATGTTATTGAAATTATGCCACCTATTTGACTCGGAAATGTTAAAAGTTTAGGTACAGGTTTTTAACCTCTAATATCTTCAAAGCGCATTGATATATTGTTTTGATATTTTGCATACTTGTTCACCATCATGTCACCAACCCATAACAGGGGTAGGTAACTCTATCGAGCATTTTATTGAAAATATGCCCCATTTTTTACTTGGAAATGCAAAAGTTTAGGACACGTTTTTTAACCTCTAATATCTCCAAAGTGCATTAACATATTGCTTTGATACTTTGCATAATTGTTCACCATCATGACCACAACCCTACACATGGGTAGGTAACTATTTCAAGACTCGGAAATGCAAATGGTAAAGTACAAGTTTTTTAACCTCTAATAGCTTCAAAGTGCATTGATATATTGCTTTGATACTTTGCATACTAGTTCAACATCATGAGCCTAACCCCTACACATGGGTAGGTAACTATTTAGCATTTTGTTTAAATTGTGCGCCCTTTTGGACTTAGAAATTCTTATTTGTTCACCTTCATGACCCAGAGGACCTACTCATGAGTTGTTGGTTAGGAACCACCAAATAGATGTATTATGTTGTGCAGACTACAAACAAACCTTTGTTGCAGTTCTGAATGTTTGGCATTTCAACATGGTTTATTTACTTCTTGTTAACATATAAAACCTGAAACAAGATCAGTTCCTAGGGCTGTATGAGGCTGGGGCTGAATATATTTAAAGGGACTGCCTCATGTATTGGTGTATTGCAAAAATAAAATTAAATTGTCAAATATTCATGTAATTTTGGTATAGTTTCCTGTATATGCCATAAACAACCACATTGACATAAAGAATAACTTGGGAAACATCGGCATTTTGTAGTAATTTAGCATTTTACATCCAAAATTCTATAGGGTATTAATACCCTATAGAATTAGCACTACTATCACTTAAATTGTCTGAAACTTGTTTCCATTCAATGAAAACGAATTGCGAAAAGAACCAAATACCTCACAGATGTTTCGTCTTTAGTTTGTTGAAGTTACAGTTTGATCATGTGTGAATTACATAAGTAACAGAACATTTTGGAAGGAAACTCTGCGATATTTTCAAACAGGAAAATACTGAGTGCCAAATATCAAGAGTGATTTAAATTGCTTATATGCCATAATCTTTCATAAAGCAACCACCAGTGACTTTATATTATATAAGTACTTGGTTAGGTAGGAAAATTACGTCATACAAAAAATTTAGCCTGATCTGTGAGGCAGCACCTTTAAACCATTGAAAGAATCATATTTGGTTTTAAGTCCAATGAAATTATTCCAAGTCATAAGTCAAAGGATTCACTAGAAAATGTCTGCCATTCAATATCAGATAAACAAGTAATTGAGAATTGCAAGCAATACAGAAGTCCCCTACCGGTTTGAAGCCATTTTCAATGTTTCTGTTGCCATAGCTACCACAATTTTTGTCAGAATCAAAATATTTTTAGATGTGCATAAGCCCCTTATTGCTCCCCATCCACATATGAATTTTCATAAACCTAGCTTGGAAACTGTTTGAGTTATGGCAGGATCCAGATTTGGGCATATTTTCACTCTTTCTGTCGCCATAGCATTGAGTTATGTCAGGATCCAGGACGGACTGACTGACGGACGGAGGGCAAACCTATAGTTCCCTCCGGTCAAAAACCGGTAGGGGACTAAAAACAAGGGTGTGGTTAACTCTACAGGTAACTGTATCATTGATAGAGTTAACCACAGGTAACTGTCATTGAAAGAGTATTTTATTTTGTAAAAATATATTATTTTTCTTTTCACTCTATCAAATATCAATTAGCCTTTTCAATACATTGTATATGATTTGTTAATGCACAATAACTGTAATTTCTTAAGTTAACATTATTAACAATTCATCCAATACATGCATATGGTTATTTACATCAAATTACAAATGCACTTGATTTTATGATAAATGCAATACTATTAGATACATTTCGCTGGCTAAGAAGAATACGTTCATCAGTGCAAAAACTGTCTGAACACTATTTATGTATACTCTTTACTTAAACAAAGCAAAACAAGCTTATTTTACAACTGTTTGGTTAACACAACCTCTCCAGATTTTGATGAAAAGAGGTTCATAAGATGCACCTTGTGATGCAGATTTTGAGTATAATTATGTATTCGTCTCATAAGTTTGTAAGTAGCACTTACGACCAAATTCTTTAAAGCCAGTTATGTGTTAACAATTGAAATGTAAAGATATAGTTTACTACATCATTTACATTACTATAAAGAATAAATAAATATAATTATCAAGAATATATATGAGCCATTCTCCAGGAAAAACAGGCTTAGTGACATTGTATGAGTTTTTATGTTAAGAAAAGCATCACAAATGAGAAAAAAGTCACGCTCTTTGATTTAATTTTAAGTTCTTGGATAATATAGATATATACCTTAGATTTTTTTTTCATGAATCATGTTGAAATTTATTCTGTCGTTGTTATGGTGACCAATTTCTAAAGAGAATCCAAATTGAAAATTAGAGGGGTTCGCGGTTCAAAACAGTAGCAACATTTGTCTAAAAGCTAAAATTCTCGATTTAGAAATGTTTTATCAAAAAAGGAATATAATTCTAAAATGTGATACAATTCTGAAAAGTTCATGTCAAGAACTCATCAAATACTGGATTGATGATCGTCTTGCTAACGTAACGTCAAATAACGTTTGAATGACGTTTGTGATGTCACTAACAAAGTAGGGGGGAGTGGTTAGTTTGAAAAGTCTGTAACTTTATAATTTGATGTTATATTTTGCTCAATTTTCAGAAACTGTTCATTAGACTTTTGTCTTCTAACACCATATTTTCACGATTTTCATACTTTTGTCACTTAGGCCGGTTTTCCTGGAGAATGGCTCATATGTAATTCAAAGTTAATCACTATTATCATAAGTAATAATTAAGAAAGGTACATAATACTAACTGCGGATGAGATTTCAGAAAACTGACGTGAGATATTTTGAGATTTGGCAGATTTTTCCAATGTTTGTATATTTAGGTATTTGTTTTTGGAGATCAGGGCCTGATATTCAGAGATAAAAGATCTCCTAACATTTGAAAAGAACTGTGACCTTAGCAATGATATGAGCTTGTTCATGTATTTGATCTAGAAACCTAGTTTAGAACCAATATGAGGTATTTTTAACTCACCTGTCACAAAGTGAGCTTTTGTGATCACACTTGGTCTGTCTCTCTGTCAACAATTTGATTGTGTAAACACTAAATGTCACAATGATCATCTCAATAAAATATAGACCAAGTTGGATATTG
Organism: Spisula solida; assembly: GCA_947247005.1. Lineage (NCBI taxonomy): Eukaryota > Metazoa > Mollusca > Bivalvia > Venerida > Mactridae > Spisula > Spisula solida. The sequence goes on along the minus strand of OX365960.1, from coordinate 21,259,279 downwards.
GGTAATCTGGGGTAAAAAACTAGGTCACATAAACATAATCTCACAAAGATCATCTAAAAAATATGAAAGTTAAATTTTATTATGGGTCATCGGGTGTCCAAACCTATGTCACTAGGTCAAATCATGAAAAAGCCTTTTGTTTGCTATAGAGGCTGTATATATTTTTTCACTAGATCTTCATGAAAAGTGTTTGTCTAAATGGAATCAAGGTCAAGTTTCAATATCAGTTATGTGAACTAGAACTGTCGCCATTCGGCAGACTAATATACCCCTCACATGGCAAAAATCATGTTATATATTGTATCGTCCATAAAAGTACAAAGGGCCATAAATTTGTCAAAAATCGTTGCAGCGCATATTCTTTCCTTTATGCACATCTACATGTTGAGGTTGTTCATCTGTTAAAGTTTGAATGAAATGCTGCCAAAACGGTAGGAGTTGCGTCCACAAGAATGCGTCTTCGGACAGACAGACAAGCTGAATCCAGTATACCCCCCCCCCCCCTTACAACTCGTTGTGCGGGGGGTATAATGACAAGGTCACCAGGCCTCAACAAATATATTTAAAAGCACTTGTCCTGCAATATAGACAAAGAAGAAACCACCAAAATCTTACTAGTCCTTCTATTTAAATAAAGGAAAAAAATCCAGGACTTGCGGACGAGTAGATTTATTGAGGCCTGGTCACTGATTCAGACAACAAGAAAACTTTGTACTTCAAATATAGACTGCATGCTCTTGAATCTTCGTTAGAAATTGTAAATGGTCATCATAGGGGCCTACATGCATTAAAACGACAGGTGAGCGACCTAGGGCCCTTTTGTTTTTATAAATACCTTACAAATATATACACAATAATCAAAATTAAACATTTTTTTATTTAATAAATACATTAAAATTTTGTTTTTGTATTAATTAATTTTAGTTTCCCAGGTCCCATCAAAATTCTTTGAAAATAAAACTTGACATACTTTACTATGGCATGCAATTTTATTTTTACTAATATACAATAATCATACACTTTTTCTTATTCTCCAGAATGTATTCTCATATGATGAATCATTGTGAATGCATTTAAAAAGGTTTCTCACCAGAATGTCTTCTCGTGTGCTTTTTTAGGTTACTATTATCAGTGCATGCAAATCCACACACATCACATTTAAAAGGTTTCTCACCAGAATGTATTCTCATATGATACTTCAGACCACCATTCTGTGTGAATGCATCTCCACATACATCACATTTATAAGGTTTCTCACCAGAATGTATTCTCATGTGCCTCTTCAGAGGACCATTCTGTGTAAAAGCATCTCCACATACATCACATTTATAAGGTTTCTCACCAGAATGTATTCTCATATGATACTTCAGACCACCATTCTGTGTGAATGCATCTCCACATACATCACATTTATAAGGTTTCTCACCAGAATGTATTCTCATGTGCCTCTTCAGATGACCATTCTGTGTAAAAGCATCTCCACATACATCACATTTATAAGGTTTCTCACCAGAATGTATTCTCATGTGACTCTTCAGATTAGGATTCTGTGCGAAAGCATCTCCACATACATCACATTTATAAGGTTTCTCACCAGAATGTATTCTCATGTGCCTCTTCAGAGGACCATTCTGTGTAAAAGCATCTCCACATACATCACATTTATAAGGTTTCTCACCAGAATGTATTCTCATGTGACTCTTCAGATTAGGATTCTGTGTGAAAGCATCTCCACATACATCACATTTATAAGGTTTCTCACCAGAATGTTTTCTCATGTGACTCTTCAGATGATGTCTCAGTGTGAATGCATCTCCACACACATCACAATTATAAGGTTTCTCACCAGAATGTATTCTCATGTGCCTCTTCAGATCATTATTCCGTGTGAAAGCATCTCCACATACATCACATTTATAAGGTTTCTCACCAGAATGTATTCTCATGTGACTCTTCAGACTATTACTATGTGTGAATGCATCTCCACATACATCACATTTAAAAGGTTTCTCACCAGAATGTATCCTCATATCAGTCTTCAGATCACCATTCTGTGTGCATGCATATCCACATACAGCACATTTAAAAGCTTGCTCAACAGAATGTTTTCTCATGTGACCATTCCGAGCCAAATCATTTTTAAATTTTGAACGTTTTTCATCGGAAGGTATAATCATGTGCTTTCCTGTACTGTGTGATGTCGAAACAGTACATTCACTGATCTGATTTTTGTGTTTTTGACAGTGATTGTATCGTTTTGTTTCACTTTCATTTCTTGGTTGTTTTATTACTTCAACTTCTTCCATATTTTTCTGTTTGACATTTATTAAATTCTGCTTTTCATGGAAGATGTAATTTCTTTTTTGCTTTTTCAATGATCTTTCCAAATATCTTTCCTGATCATTTTTTCTCAGCCATTCATCTAAGGCCTGTACATCTGTTTTGGTCAACTTGTCGTGCCGATGTTGTTTTATTAAATGACGGACATTGTAAACCACTGTAGAAAAACATGTCTTGCAGAAAACACATGGAAAGCATTCTGAAAAATCAACATTTTATGCAATATAAATACATATTAATGTCAACATTAACAGAATTTGTTTATACATTTCTTTTCAAAGTGAAAGAATGTAAGCACTAAGATCATTAGATGACAGGCAGTAAACAGATTCGTAGCATGAACCCAATTTTGGTGATGTAAAACTAGATTTATAATAATGTGGGTTGTCCCAGAATAGGGTATATTCTTGTGATACCATAAGAACTATCAAGTACTGTATACAGAAATAATAATTGTTATTGACATGCTAGCAAAATTACATTACATATCTTCCAAAACCAGACACATTGTGTACATTTTAAGAACACCAGGTGAAGCCGGGCAGCCCACCGAAGGTCAACACTCGCCTACGATGTCATGCCGTTTTCAAAGTACTTCCTTTTAAGGCTTGGTACCACATTCATGTGAAGTTCCATTGAAATTGGACCAGTAGTTAAGGAGAAGAAGCACAGAAAACTTTGCGACATTCATCCATACAGACGTCCAGTGCAAAATGTACCTCACACTTTATGTTGGAGATGTTATTACCAGAAAATGGGGCTAGATCAAATGTTTAAGTTCCAAAACTGTCAACAATAATAATTTCACACTTAATTAATCATTGAAGTCATTATATTCTTTATTAGTCGTTTCTGTTGAATGCTGCCTTCCCTGTCCGATTTGTTAATAAATTCTTGTAAAATGCTGTACCTTCTCCATTTACCATCTTGGGCCTGATCAGCAGATTTTTATCTCTCACCAATCCCAATTCTCGTCCATACTCATTTCCATACCAACATAGAAGTTCTGAGCTGCTAGGTATAACTTTATATGATCGATAATAAATGCTCCCTTTGTATTGAAAAGCAACCAGATTTTGTTCATTTTCACTAGGAGCACAGTTTACATATCTCATCCAATTAGATGTGGCTTTATTTTGAGCATCTACAAAGTGGCTTGGTTTTCCTTCTGCATGAATCTGTTGATTAAACATGATATGATCATTATGAAACATGGACAAACATAACAAGGTCAAATAACTCAGTAGAAGAGGGGTTCCAGCAAACAACAGGTACATTTGTGTAGGGGTGACTATTGAGTCCATTTTTTACTATTGCAATAGTTATTGCCAAGATTTGAAAATCAGAGACTTGTAAATTGACAAAGTGATATATCTTAGGGCGCTTTCATAACGCTGTTCCGCACATCCCGGACAGTGGAACACACTTATGAACAAACCGGAACACTGTTCGGAACATGTTCTTTCTGTGCCTACCACAGAGGTGGTGCAGCCAGAACAGTCACGTGATTGCACCAAGAACAATGGCCGCTTGTGTCATCAAATAAAATAAATTTATTTTCCAATTATGGACCATTGCGGGCAAACAGTCGCACTTAAATATATCCACCTGCATAGTTCTTCCTCCAATATTACGGCTGCAACTACAATTTTGATCATCTTTAACATTTTATGTTCTGTTCTGTTTTGTTTGTAAGGTGTTTGGAGTAGAACATCCCGCACAGTGTGCGGAACAGACGTTCCGAACATACCCTTAGTTTGTTGTACAACATACTAATCCACTATTTGTGGAAATTATTTAAAATGAATTGGACAGAAATGGATAAATAAAATTTAACCAAATACTGCAGATTATTTAAAACAAGAGAATTGCAAGCAATACAGAAGTCCCCTACCGGTTTGAAGCCATTTTCAATGTTTCTGTTGCCATAGCAACCACAATTTTTGTCAGAATCATAATCCCCTTATTGCCCTCTATCCACATGCCAAGTTTCATAAACCTAGCTTGAAAACTGTTCGAGTTATAGAAGGATCCAGATTCGGGCCTATTTTCACTCTTTCTGTCGCCATAGCAACCACAATTTTTGTCAGAATCAAAATATTTTTAGACGTGCATAATCCCATTATTGTCCTCTATCCACATACCAAGTTTCATAAACCTAGCTTGGAAACTGATTGAGTTATGTCAGGATCCAGATTTTTTGACGGACGGACAGACAGAAGGACTGACTGACTGACGGACGGAGGGCAAACCTATAGTCCCCTCCGGTCAAAAACCGGTAGGGGACTAACAAGTATTTAAGAATTGCAAGCAATACAGAAGTCCCAATCGGTTTTAAGCCATTTTCAATGTTTCTGTTGCCATAGCAACCACAATGTTTGTCAAAATCAAACTATTTTTAGACGTGCATAATCCTCTCATTGCCCTCTATCCACATATCAAGTTTCATAAACCTAGCTTGAAAAATGTTTTGAGTTATGGCAGGATCCAGATTGGGGCATATTTTCACTCTTTCTGTCGCCATAGCCACCACAATTTTTGTCAGAATCAAAATATTTTAGACGTGCATAATCCCCTTATTGCCCCCTATCCACATACCAAGTTCTATAAACCTAGCTTGAAAACTGTTTGAGTTATGTCAGGATCCAGATTTTTTGACGGACGGACGGACTGACGGAGGGCAAACCTCGGTAGGGGACTAATTAGTTTTTAATGAAAACGGAAGCTAACTATCGGCGATAGTTATTGGATCGATACTTTTACTATCGATCCTATCTATTGGGACACTCAGGATCGCAAAGCATTGATATTTCAATGCATCGGCCCCCTCCTAACGCCAGGTGCATAAATACTTCATATGTTGATGACCAAACATTCCAACTAAATGTCAGGAATCTTCAATACTTTTCTAGGTATGCACAGCACATCACATACTTTACAATTTTAGTCTAATTGGAACATCTGAATAGTTCATGGATGCCACACCTCAGACTAACATTATTAGACACTGAAGTTCAGTGTAATTTATGAGAATAGTGTTGATATTGTCCAGCGATGTTACAACCTAAACAGGGCCATCTGTATGAAGCCCTCATGACTTTTGTACTCTAAGTGTGACCTTGACCTGAGAACTACAGACTTTGAAATGTCTGCATGATCAAACACTACTCTTTGTGTCCTATTCATGCACCTTTGACCCCAAAATGCAACATTGATTTTTAAGCTAGGAAACTTTTTTACAAACATTGTGTAACTGCCTCATGAAATGATAAAACTGCTACGAGGGGTGATCAACAAATACGCAGAAAAGTGCTGTCATTTCTGTTTTTGTCATTGTAAGTAGTTGAAACTTTCTAAACATGAAGATAACTTTATCTATAATTGATTCACCGCTGACCATCAATATTAACCAATATCAGAACGAACGCAGTTTCTTATGGCAACGTCAATCAACGTCATGCGGCCCAAATTTTCGTGTTTTCCAATGTTACACGCAGCAAATGATGATGTATAATTTGTGCGTTTGTAATATTATAATTTTTCAAAGGGTAGTTTATGAACATGCTATGATATAACATTCAGGGGTTCTACTGAGGCCTAATGCCCAATCCTGAAAATAAGACGCACATATATTTTGGATGCCATGAGCACACATTCCAACACTAAACCTCTGTTTCAAACATTGTTCTATTGTCAAAATTTAGCATATAGAATTTCAAATGACCATAACTCAGTCAATACCTGGTATTTTTTCATCAAATAACTTTCATTTTTTGTAGAAAAGTTCATTCTTTTAAAAGCGGCAAATCCGGAATTCCGGAAGTGAAGAACCCCTGAACATTAGAATCATTATTTCAAAAAAATGTTTTAACACCAAAATTCCATTTTAGAGCTATTTGCTTCGAAGTCGTCTGAAAATGAGTGTGGTACAGAAATCGGCGACGAAAAGTTGTGTTGCGAATGAAATGCCATAAAATAACAATGGCAATATTGCAAGATGGAGCAACTATGTAATAACATACAAAACAGATGTCTGTTTGGCATATTCTCTCTTATATAGCCGTGTTAAATCAATGCAGACATGCAAAAGGGCAATACGCCGTCAATAACGTCAAATTACGTCATCAATATTAATGTGTTCAGCAGCTAATACTTGTAATTTACATGCAAGTTGGAGAGGAAACAAATTGATTTTCGGTTGACAGGTCTATGAAGTGTATCTTGTTGTACAGCTATTTTTTTAGAATTATTCAATGCGTTATACGTTATGAATTCTGCCACGAATAAGTATGTACACTGTTATATGAAACGACGTCGCGATGACGTTTGGTCGGTGTAGCCATAGTGACGTTACGGTTTCTATGATTTCCGACCAAATATTTCCTTGAGTTTAATGTGTTTATAGTTATGTATTTGCAATACGCCAATCTATTATCTGACCAATTTTGACCATAATTGGTAACGTAACAAAGATTTCGGAGCATTTTGCGCGAATTTGTTGAGCACCCCTCGTATTTCAGTTATTTCACCTACCTGCCAACAATACCCAGAATCATGCGCTTTTTGATGATCATAGCTCTTCACACCCCCATATGGTCCAAACATCACCCGAGCTGGAATTTCCGTGCTTGCAAAAACACCTAGTCCTGCATTAGGTATACTTGACTGTTTTACAACTAATCCTGGGGGTAAACTGTGTAAGGCTCTGTCTGCACCAAACTCAGCAGATACCTTAAATGGAAAAGTTATAATATGTACGTTTCACATTATGGCAGGGTTATACCATTTACACTGATTCATTTTTAAATTCTTTAGGACAAATTGACAGCTAAAACTTGGGAATTTCAGCTATTTGACAGCTGAAACTTGGAATTTCTGCAGTTTAGTTTCATTTTCTTATTCAGTTGTATGTTGGGTTTGTGCCATGAAATTGTGGTCTGCGTTATTAGTTTTCTGTGCTCAGCTGTTACAGTTGAGTGCAGCCTTCCCTGTCAATGTTTTCATCATCTTTATGCAAAATGATCATATGCAATCCATCCAAACTCAATTGGTCATTCACCAAAGTTGTACTTTCCAACTCAATACGATGAGATTATGAGCATTTAACATGGTTCATACAGAAAACTCTCACTTTTCAAGACAAATTTTTTTTTCAAGTAACATTTTCCGAATGCTAAAATGCAAACAATAAACAGTTGTTAATGGTAACTCCTCAAAATAACCACAATAACAATGTTGCTTAAAAAAGTATATCCTGATTATAGCATAGTGATGAATTTAACAAATATTTAAACTTTTGTTATTATTTTGTTCAGAAAGCACATTTTAGGCTTTAAATGGTAACTAAACTTTCCAGTTTTACGAAGAACATGTCACTGTTAGTGTATGGCAACAGGATGTTTTATATGATGACAAGTTTGACTCCTGCGATGTCCAAACCCTAGACTTTTGAAAAATCGTCTGTCCAACAGTCCTGACCTACAAATGTTTACCAGGTCCGACACAACCTTTCGAAAAATACCATACAAACCAGATCTCGTACATCATGCGTGAGTCTCACACATTTGAGACTCTACTCACGCATGATGAGAGGCCAATTGATTAAATCTTGCACATTTCTTGCACATACTGAAACCTGACAGCTTTTGTTAAAGTTATTAAAATATTTCAGCTTGGAAAATCTCCCTCATTTTAATGATCACTGTATGACTTATTGGGAGACTATATATACAATTCAATGTGTATGCCTTCTAACGATAAACGCAAGTTGGTTTGTTTATACACTGTGGTCTCTACTAAGAACCTTTTACTGCCAAGTTGGATAGTGTCTAGATTGAAATCCTAGGTACAAGCAATAGTTTTCTAGATGTACGAAAGAAGCTAAGAGTAAATCGATGTTGGTAGCATAGTATCAACGTTTAAAGACCTAAATGCTCAAGTTATATTTTGAAAATACCTCAGAATCTTTTATATGCTCCAATGGTCCATGCACAGGACAGTCCATGTCATACTCTTTGTCACATTCCTCACAATCTGTAAATAATACTAAATATCAGCAAAACATTATCATGTAACAATGTTCAGTAAAACATGCATCTGCAACACTGCAGCTTATTGTATAGATTGTACTGATATCCTGAGCCGTCAATTTTTTTCCAAAACCACAATGCAGGGCTCGACACTAACACTGGTCCAAGGCCAGTGGTTTTCATGGAGGACCAGTAACTCTTGGAATGCAGGTGGTCCCATTGACCACAGAGCATATCCAAGAAAATATTTTTTAAACAGGATCTAATCACTCTTTGAAGAAGAGTATGTATAGTTATAATTGAAATTTCTGGATAAAATCTCATTAACTATTCAAAATAAAACAAAGTAAATACTGTTGTAGTTGCACTGTATGAGAATAGTTATTGCTGAAAAGTCAGTAGGACCACCTGGAATTCTGTCGGACTAGCATGTTTCACAAGCTGCTGGTCCTTCAGGTCACTATGAAAAATAAGTAAGTGTCAAGCCCTGCAATGATGTTGATTTTCCAAATTTTCCAGACTTTTTCATGATCGTTGGAAACCATTTTATTATGTTTGAACCTACTATCACTGCAGAATCCTGTGAAACCAAAGCTGATCAAATCACCACAGATATAAATAAACAACATTCTTCAAGAGACCAGTACTCAGTATTACCCTTAAGTGCTTTTGACACCTAGGATTTTGTCATAGATCAATGTGAAAAAATTTTGAGCAGGGTTGATTTCCCTTAATTTTTTTTAAGTAGGAGGTCAAGGAACTCCCACAGAGTCCTTTTTTCAAAGCAAGCTTTCATCTTCAAATAACTGCACTCAATCCAAGTCAGGAAGATGGACAGAAGTTTGCATCCACAAATTTAACGAAGAACAAACTGCAAAAGATACTTGCTGAATCAAGATGTTCTTCTCGGAGATGTTTCGTAAAATAGTTCTTGAATAAGTTTATAAATGTACATTGTTTCAGACCTTGACACTAACTATTTTGGCCACTGGTCCGACAGGGCAAAAGCGCCCAATTTGTAAATAGGACAGTTACTGGTCCTCCAGAATTTTCACTGGTCCTTCTGGATTTTCACTGGTCTCGGACCAGCGGACCAGTGTTAGTATCGAGCCCTGTGTTTAACTATTTACAGGCAAGCCCATCTTACATATATATTCAAAATACGCTTCATGATTAGTGTTAAGCTAAGAGCCAACAATTACTAACAACTTACATATAAAGTGATCATCATCTGGAATCTCCAACATCATACAGTTTGCTTCAGTTCTTTCTCGTAAATTGTACTGTTTACTAACTTTCTCAGTGCTAGCAGCTTTTAAATCCTAAAGGAATAATAACTATGAATGAAATACTTCAAAATTTAAGTTTTATGATGAAATGCAGAAATATGGTGTTGTCCATGTTGAGCTCATTAATAAGGCTTGTGAACAGCAACTAACATTGACAAGAAGTTGAAATGTTCAGTTGGAACAATTATTTAAGGACCAATGATATTAATATGCACTCATAAGAATGCAAACTCTTCAATAGGCAATGGATGAAGACCTGTCACTGCATTTGGACCAAAATAGAGTTACAGTGTATGATGCATTACAAACAACATGATTCCCTCTGTAGCAGTCCATGTTGATATCAATTTAACTTGAATTGATCCTAAAAGTTATACAGCTCATGATTGGGACGACCCATTGAAACAGCAAAGTGGTCTTTGTAGACAGTTATCTTCCTTGAAAAATCATGTTGAAAATAGTCTTGGGAGATAAAATAGGGTCTCAGTTCATAGGTGGTCTTTTAAGTGAATTAACACAGGCTTAACTACACTCCCTGCTGTTTTATATATGAAGTAAGCATCTCGTTCATTGTCACTATATGTCATGGCATGCAGTCTCAATGATTTCCAAATAAGCCTCCTACATGTTCTTATCCTTATATTAAACACATTGCTGCAGCTTGTTGTTAAAGAAACTTTACATTAATTACCTTTGGTTTCTTGACAGGCGGCTCTTTTACTTTCAATTTAATTTTTTTTGCAGGAGGAAAGGATGGACAGGACTTTTTTACTTCTGAAATAAAAAGCAAATAACTCAAATAAATGACTGTCCACAGGCTGTATTTAAAACTGTGATTTGACAGCGAACAGCACTGTACAAATGGTTCAATGCTAATTTTCACTACACTGATATATCCAGACAGTCTTGAATGCTTTTGACCATGGTATTAGTAAACTTTATATCCACATCAAACAAAAAGATATTTAGTAGCTCAATTTGGGTAGGAATATTTTATTTTACTGCAGTTTTAAAAGTCCCTCTGTGTATGTCTTGTGCTGCTGATAAAATGGTATTGCTAAACTACAGGGGTTTGTTTTATTATTTCCCAGAAATGTATTAATGATTTGCAATCATTGTTCTTTTCAAATTTGAAATGGTCAATATTTTCAATAATGTGATAGTGAAATGAGACAATATTAGGGTTGTAACTAGGGATAAAACAACAGTGATTTTTCTTGAACAAAATTGAACAGCCTGTGCCTTTTAAATTGGGTAATTTTAGCACACCAATTCGCGAAATTGGGAATTATCTAAAAAGATTGTTTTGGTTTAAAGTGTTCATATTTTGCAATTTTCTACTGATAATACTCTAGTCACATGTGGCAACGACTTTTGCAAGTTTGAAAAATCTGTTGTTTTGACTTTAAAATAGCTATACTGTAGTTGCTTTGAACCAGCGAGCATAAATTTATAATATTTCCCGCTATATCTGGCCGTGTGGTCTGCAAAGTATCTGGAAGTGCCAGGAAGCTGTGTATCGGTGCTATACACCGGGCACATTAAAGAACCAGGCTGTCTATTCGAAATAGGAGCTAGGCGCACCTCTGCAGCGCCGGACATGCCTGTATCTTATGTTTCTCTCTCCCTTCAGGGGCTTTCTTTCAGTCTGTCCCTCTGGTCAGATCATGCTGTATCTGCACTGGTAGAGGATGCACCTGCGCCCTTGTGGCTGCAACATGGGTAAAGTGCCTTTGAACGTGCGTTCGCATGAAAAGGGCGCTATATAAATCTGGTAAAAAAAAAATAAATAAAAGGGGGAAAATATGCATACATTTGGGACAAAAATATGATTCTTTTGGAAAAAATGGAGGTTATTTTGCTAGGGGAAGGTGCCTGTATTTGGCCCTAAAAAATCACCGTCTACTGATAATACTCTAGTCATATGTGGCAAGTTTGAAAATCTGTTTTGACTTTAAAGGGACTGCCTCACATATTGGTGTATTGCAAAAATAAAATAAAATTGTCAAATATTCGCGTAATTTTGGTATAGTTGCCTGTTTATCCCATAAACAACTACACTGACATCTAAAATAACTTGAGAAGCTTTGGCATTTTGTAGTTATTTAGTATTTTTACATCAAAAAGTCTATAGGGTATTAATACCCTATAGAATTAACACTACTTTTACTTAACTTGCCTGAAAATTTGTTCGCATTTGATGAAAACGAATCGAAAAACGAACCGAATACCTCACTGATATTTACGCTGTAGTTTGTTGATGTTACAGTTCAGTCACATGTGAATTACATAATTTACAAAGCATGTTAGAAGGAAACTAAGCACTTTTTTTCAAGAAAAAAATACTCAGTGGGCGATATCGAGAGTGGTTAAAAATGCTAATTTGCACCAAATCTTTCATAAAGGAACCATCAATGGCTTTCTATTACATCAATACTTGGTTAGGTTGGAAAATCACGATGTACAAAATTTTTAGCCAAATCTGTGAGGCAGCACCTTTAAAACAGCTATACTGTAGTTGCATTGAAACCAGCGAGCATAAAAGGGGGAAAATATGCATACTTTTTGGGAAAAAATTATGATTTTTTGGAAAAAATGGAAGTCATTTTGCTAGGGGAAGGTGCCTGTATTCGACCCTAAAAATAGCCAAAAAAATCACTGAACAATGATCAAGTATACTTGATAATTGATCCAATTACCCAGACATTGTCAATCATCAATGTCATTTGTCCATAATCAATCAGCATTATTACTAAGGGAAGTAACTGCTCTGAACCTTGACTTTTTTCTAAGTACATGAAAAACATTATTTCTGGAACTTCCAATGTAAACAGTTACCATGAAATACTTTATATATAGAAATGAGGCAGTTATACACTGCACATTAGCTAGAATATTTCCTTAATATAATTATGCCTTGCCAGTGCCTGCAGGACAAACAGTGTATTAAAGGAGTCAGATTAAGCCTCAATGCAATTCAATTATATAGCCAATGATTGATCGAAACTGACTGTCCAAAAAATTACGATTATTGATTGTGTTTTCTGTCTGATTAGGAAACCCTTGTTCAATGTTGTAACCCTGTTGTTATTAAAAATCTGAAGTGTAAAGTTACTTGCATTCAACTATTAAATATTATCTGGTACCTGTTCCATCATATTTTGACCATTTTAAAAGAACCATGATTGCAAAGCCTGCTCACAATTCACGTTTATTTAATACAATATATATTTGTTTTTAGATTACCTTTAGCTCTTTTTCTTCTTTCTAAATCAGGTGTCCAGGTTTCATCATCACTGTCAGAGCTACTAGACTTTTCTGTAATCATTTCAATCTGTTTAACTTCCTTCAGTTTTTTTGCTCTATGTGCTGGACCTTTCATGAAGTCAGGCTTGATTGCCGGAAAACCTGTTATATAGAGATTAATTTCATCTGATTCTGCAAGTTATTATTAAATTTTGTAATTTACAGGTCACTTGTCAATCTATGTGAAATGTCTGTCCCTAAAGATGAACAGTCCGTCTTCAAAATTGTTTAATTACTAATTACCAACTTAATAGCTAATGAAAGTTGTTGATGGCTGGTAATAGACCTCAATCCTGCACTCCTCACAGCGTATTTACCTAATCACTGTATGCTTTCTTGCAATGCTATATAAATCAACCTAAATGACTTATAGCGTGCAAAAATACCTATAACTTCCTTTACTATCTGACTTATTGGGAGACAACAATTCATTGTAATGAATGTATGACTTCTTGCGATAACCAAAAGTTGACTCGTTTATATATTGTGCTCCTTGTTCCTTGGGATGTTCATTGAAATAATTTTGTCAGCAACAGTTTTCAATGATACAGTAAACAGTACTAAATACCCAATATTCATAAACGGTTCTCTTACCCATATAGACCATAATCTCAAAGTTCTGAGCAATATTTTTAAATCTTTGCTGCTCCCCAACACTCATGGCTTTCAACTCTTCTTCGTTAAAGAACTGTCTCAAATTCACATCACTCTCCAAAAAATGGTCAAGGTCCATATTTTCCATGTTTGACTGAAAAAAGGAATACAATTTTGAATCCGGGAACTCAGTGATTTTTTTCCTTCTTTGTTTGCCACCGGTAAACGGTACCTTCCCAGTTTGAAAAAGGCTATAATTTCCCAAATTGGAAGGGAGAAATTCCCAATGAACATTTAAAAACAAATATCAAAATTTCAAAATCAGACATAAAATGACAAAGTTAAGAACATTTTTGACAAGCAGTCAAAGTCAAGCATAAAAGTTTACAGAAACCCATATAAACAGTCACATGTAATCTCTTTTTCTGTTTTATTTGGCCTTTCCGCTTCATGAAAATTCCCAATTTCAAGTTGTCATGACGCGAAAGTTCCCAATCTGAACGGACCCAGACCCTTTCCCAAAGAAGCAAAAAAAATCACTGGCTGAACGCTCATTTGAACATACTTTTGAATGAGAAAATGAAGCCAACTGTTGAAAGTCCAAATTTCAAAAATTTGCAAGTCACAGGTGTCAAAATATTGACTGGTGCATTATGTGCCCAAAGCGTGCATGTTTTATGCTTATGGTAATGGGGCTTTACGCTCACCTTGTTGAGACTGGCACATTCAACTTTTTGAAACTAGTCATCCGGCTGGGGCTTTTTTATTGCTGAAACTAGGTCATTCAGATGAAGCCATGGCATTCAGCTTTGTAATAGATCTACTTTTATTTGTTTGATTGCTGTTCAAAACTACTTTAGCAAGTCCATTCAGCTTTTTGACAGCTGGGACTTGGAAAATAATTTTCTCGTTCGGACTCAGTTGTGTTGGGCATATTGTGTCTTGTATGTTTTCTGTGCTAGGCTGGTGACTTCCCTGTCCGACTTATTATCTTTTTAATCCACTATGAACAGTAACTAAGGTAACAAGGCTGTTTGAGATCCAGGGACGCAGTGGGAGTGTCCCAGGCTTTTGAAAGTTTTGTTTTTAAAATAAACTTGCACAATACAGAATAGCAATGACGGGCAATTACCCATCCTAAAATTACAGGTAGAAAATATACGTAAAACGGTAAAAACATAACCTTTTAAATTAAAATTGATAACTCGTACGCCTAGCTTCTTTCTGTTTAAATTTGGCGCGCTTGATCGCAGACGACAAATCAATATCTTGAAACGCTTTCATATAAAATTCTTCTGACTATTGTACATATATATCGGTGTCGTCACCAAGAAAAACTCGTTCATAGTTATTTCCCTTGCACCAGCCTTCAGTAGATAAAGTAGCGACGTACGTGTGTGGGGGTATGTAATTTGACAATTGACACGTTCATTCATCTAAACATTTTTTTATCATTTATTAAGAAAGAATCAACAGAAAACACGACAAACGTTCGTCGAAAGTTTATTGAAGGCCTATTGCATATATTTACAAACCTTTTTTTAAAAGACGTGCATCATGGTGTAGTATTATTTATTCAAAAATATCTATTCCGCAAATATTAAAAAATGCACAGGTCTCTTATCTTGGATGAATAGTGGTGATTTGACCATGTTGAACCCATAGTTCATAGTCAAGCATTGGTCCAAAGAACATTATAATTATACATGTTTAAAGCAGCGTTGTCGATCCCAAAGCCTTGCGTTCTTCTATAAAGGCTTCCATGACATGGTCCCAATCTCCCGAAGAATCTCAATTTGAGCTTAATCTCAACACAAATATTGTCATGTGTCTTTGCGTTAATTTCCATGCAAGATTGCACTCAAAATTTATTCTGAGTTATTGTAAACAAGCGCTTGTACTTCAAATTTGTTTTAAATGCTCAGACTTTAAATTGAACAAAATCTCAATTTGAGCTGATATTTCTACTTGAGAAACAGGGGCCTGGTGGTCGACACCGCTAAAACATACACAAAGTATAGAAAGAGCACAAAATGCACATAACCCAATGCAACATAAATAATAAATCTATCATCCAACATCGAGGCACAAGGGCAAACATTAAAGCAAAAGCATAGCCTATACGTTTGTACATGTAAATTGGAAAATAGTCCTATGTGTTTCACTTAATCATTCAATCACGGTACTCTGTAATAGTTTATGATGCATTTTGATTTTCTGTGATATTTCAAACTTATTTACCATCACAATATGTTGTAATACTTTGAGTATAAAATACTGACCAAATTTCTTCGTTTGCATATACATGTATATATACTGTGGACCATGGTGACATAATAATGTCATGCGAGTGAAAAGATAGGAACACATCTGACTGGGGAGTCAACACTCAAAAGGAATAGCAGAGCTCGAAAAGAGGCACACAAAGAATATGGCACAAACTGCTAGAGATCTCTGCATGACCATGGTGAATCAATGGTGAATCAAATTCACAATGACACAAAATTAACAAGAACAAACAGCAGTTACAATGTCATACATAGTTTAATGTGTCAATTAGGTCCAATAAACGTGTTGCAACAAAAATATAATGACAATTCGGACAGGGAATACGTACAGCACTCAACAGCCGAGGCCAAAAACAGAAGTGACACAAACCACAATTACACGACACAATGTCCAACACACAACTGAATTATAAAATGTGAAATTAAGCCGCTGAAAGTCCAAGTTTCAGCGAATAAAAATCTGAAAGACGAAGTTTCAAAATTCAACTGTCAAAAAGCTGAAAGAAGCTCTTCTTAATTTGGCTGGAAGGTCATGATGAAAATGCCATAGCTCTTAATTTACGAAGAATGTATATGTGTAGACTAGAGTAGCAGCAGTATTTAGCAATCGTGAATATACATGGTAAGTTAATTTCGTGATCCTCTGAAATGCACAGATTGACTTTCATGGATGAAATTCATTTTCTTTATACATGAATACGATTTTAACAATGGTTCCAATTCTAGAATTGAGCTAGACACACTTCGTTTTAAATGGGGCTTGTATACGGCGATCGACATTCTATATATGCCGCGTACGTGAGCCAATATTGCTTTGAACATTTTCTCTTTATACACCTGTACATGTTTGTATGTAAATGTATGCTCTGTAACCATCACTATGTGTCTTATCAATGATCATGTGTTCCTTATACGTTGTTCTGATGTGGTATTCAATCTTACTTGACTTAAGGATAAGGACATCCAATCAGATCACACTATATTAAACTATTAGTTAGTAACAGGCGATATGATTGGCTATCCTTATTCTCCAAATGAATAAGATCAATATTGAATATTTTCATCTCTGTTATGTGTATATATTTGTCATAAGCCATGCATTATGCTTTATCAATATAATTTTTTGTATTCGTATTAGAATACCACTCAGTCAAAATTTAGTGAAAAATAAGCACACACTATATAGTTATTTAGAGCTTTTAGCTAAATTGTAATATGAACGTTATGAAACTATACATTGTGTAAAATTCGTCTACTCAACAAGTTCCTGACATTATAATCGCCCCTCAAAATACTTTAGTCATTATATAGCGTGTAGGAATTCATTCGCATTAATAACAGTTACATAAAAAGTTCTTAAAAGGGTTGTTAAATTACGATTTTGATTGATATTTGCTGGCACTCGTTTCTTGCTCGGGTGAATTGGCTGTGGAGAAAAAACATGATCAAAATCTAAGGCTTCAAAATTCTGTAGGTCTATTGCAAAACTAGACCACCAGTAAAAATAAGTAGAAAGATAGACATTCATACGTGATTCACTAATGATCTTTGAATTTACGCACTGAATGGGGTGTGCTATAAGTCACCACGATTGTTCAAATGCATATGTTTATATAAAATTAATATGTAGTAGTGCATGATTTAGTTATATTTAAATACGAAAAGCTACATTTTGAACTAATTTTCATTAAACTTTATTTCATTCCAATATGCAATTTTATTCAAAATGAGAATAGCTCCCAAAGAGGCTGGTGACCCCTAATTTTTATTTTACTAAACTGGTGTTCGATATGATTCTCATCGTTAATGCAAAATTTTGTAAATTATTTTCGATCGTTATATAGATATTTTTTGTCGTTCAGTTAAAAATCACATTTTTTGCAAAAGGATGGGGTAACTAAATAATATTCTAGATCTACTTGTCATGAACAAATACCGAATTTGTTCACCCGCCGCTAGAATTGTTACTAATGTCAATAGGACCAGGGCGTTTAGATACAATTTATAGAACAGGTCCTGATAGGACAGACCTCTGAACAAATAAATTACCAATGAATTGTTTAAAAGTGGTTTAAAATAGATCTAATTATAATTTTAAAGTGAACGTGCTAGTCAGACTATAGGCTAGGAATAGATGAAAATGAACAAAAGACAATGGTTGGTCATTTGAAAACCGTGTATCTCGAAAACGATGCCGGTGACATACATGTATCATTGTGTAACTTCATGAGAGTAGAATGGCATATATAAGGCCAACAAATCACCCTTAGTGGTGAGCTAGCTTTTCACTGATGGGATTTGTTGGTGTCCGCCCGTCCGACACGTTACAAATGGTGGCAGCGGTGGGATGAAGTCAACTGCCCGACCGGAGTTGCCTTACCCACGTATTTCCCAGGCCAAATCTCGGGACGAGATTTCTCGAAGGGGGAAGTAATGTAACGGTTGTTGGGTGCATAAAGGGAGGTAATTGGATAATTATGCACAAAGTAAACTCTGTACGTTGTCATGAGAGTAGAATGGCATATATAAGGCCAACAAATCACCCATAGTGGTGAGCTAGCTTTTCACTGATGGGATTTGTTGGTGTCCGCCCGTCCGACACGTTACAATTGTTTAGTTTTAATGTCGTTGCGGATGATTATTTTGTCATTTTTAAGGTGTTACGAGAAAATTCGCTCGTTTGAAAAAAAGGCACGCGTACCACCTTAACATCCGTGTATTCATGACGTCATTACAATGATCAAAGCACGTCAAATGACGTCATTTGCATATTTACATGCACACTGTGCGTTATCACCGTGTATATTAATCACGAGTTCTATATGACACTGTAGAAATGTGCACGGGTATATGGTAAAATCTAAAAATACATTAAAGTTGGTTTGCGAGTGAAGCGATCACAAAAACATGCATTTGTAATCATTTTAGATATTGCCCCATTGGACCCCCTTCCAACGCCCATGTCAATTCTGGATAATGGATTTAGAAATTGAATGATTATATCTAATACATTGACATCTCAGCTATTTCTTTGGTCAAAGATCTAAAAATTCATAAAATTATTTTCTTTAGATATAAAATGAAACAAAAAAGATAGATTAATTATCATTTTATTCGCCCAAAAGTTTCCCTATGTGGTGCCTCACAACATTTTACTCGTGACGTCACAAACTCATTACTTCCGCCATGATACTTGGCTGGTACGGACGTTCGATGTCTGCAATTGTATTTTGAGGTCACCTACTTCTAATCACCTGCTTTTAGCAGCCTGTGACATTTAAAAGGATTTCAATAAATGAACAGAAATATTCTGGTAAGATTAAAATGTTAACTTTCATTGAAAAAACCCTAAAGTAAACGTTTTTTTCTGACGAAAGCGTGTTGAAATTCCTGCCTGGCTCTGCGTATCAACGGATAAACACTGACGGTTAGACATTTTCTTGTATACGACTCCATATTTTAGTTGTAAATGTGGTCTCCCGGTGTTTCGTGACACTGAAATCATTCACGATTCATTCAATCGCACGTTGTTTTGTCCTTCCCCAATTTGATGGACCATATCGTTGACAAAACATTGGTGTCGGCCAAGTACATTTTCGTACGTCTTAACAGCTCAACGCGCCGATTTCACTACAAAATGAAGCATATTTTATCAGTATTTTAATACGGTAGTGTACAGAAGAAGTAGGTGTTGAAGATGAAATGTTCAGTAAGTAAGTCAGGCCTAGACACTAACTATTTTGGCCACTGGTCCGACAAGGCAAAAGCGCCCAATTTGTAAATAGGACAGTAACTGGTCCTCAAGAATTTTCACTGGTCCTTCTGGATTTTCACTGGTCTCGGACCAGTGTTAGTGTCGAGCCCTGTAAGTAAGTGACTGTGGTGACTGACTTGTGACACTTGACAGACCTGAGGCACTACAGTGGTGAGCAGGACAGAGCGGACCATGAATTGGATCGAAGCGGACCATGTCATATAATATTGTAATTAAATTAATGTGTGCAATAAAATGAAATATATACATTTAAATACATGTTATACTAGTTTTAAAGCATCCATACATGGGTATAAAATTGACTATTTTAAAAAGAACAACAAATATTACAAGAAAAACCCAATGTGTTTTACGCCGTTTTTAGGCCGAATCTGACCACATTTTCCGGCACAAAATGTTATGCACCAGTCAAAATTATGCCCGCCTGGTGGGGATACAGAGGGAATTAGAATTTAGGCCGTCAAATCTTCCCGACTGGCGTGAATTAGACGACTTTTTAGAGTCCCGGCCAATAGGTTTTCGTCCGGGAATTTCGACACCACGAAGCTTTTTTCGTGTTTTTATTAAAGTACCCCGATGAAAAACTGCACCACGGTGGGGATTTAGACAGTTAGCATTGTCTCCTGGGTGGGGATTTACACATCAAAAAATTTAAAATGTTTAATTCCCCCTGTTTGTCCGTCAGGGGTGTCAATTTTCCTGATTTTTCCGGAATTCCGGAATTAAAATTCCTGAAAGAACAATGGCTTCTGACCGAAAATAAAGGTTATTTGATGAAAAAATCTCAAGAAACGGCTAAGTTATGGTAAATTTAACCTGCTTTGAAGGATTTTCTTTAAAACAATCCGAGTTAATTATGGAAACAATGTCATTGAAGGCCATCTGTTTGGCAAAAATGGTCTGCCACATTCGATTTTCCTGATTTTTTATTTGGCCCTGTTGACACCCCTGGTCCATCCACAATTGCTTGTAAACACACTAGAGGCAACAGTTATGGCCCAATCTTAATGAAACTTGGTCAGAATGTTTTGTCTCTATGAAAGTTGGAAACAGGGTCATGTTGGTCAAAAACTATGTCATAAGGTCAAATCTTAGAAAAGGCTTGTGAACACAATTATGGCCAAATCTTGATGAAACTTGTTCAAAACTGGGGTAAAAAAACTGGGTCACTAGGTTGAATCTTAGAAAAAGGCTTGTGCTTCATTAGATGACACAATAATGGTCCAATCTTCATGAAACATGGTCATAATCTTTATGAAATCTAGGTCAGGTTTGAAACTGGGTCATATGAGGCAAAAACTAGGTCACTAGGTCAAATCTTGCAAAAAGCTTGCAATAGTTGCTGAATTTTCCTTAATCTTATTCATAAAATATAAATGATTACTTAGGTCACCATAAGGGCTTTAATGTACTACTACGACAGGGTCTTTGGGTCCTCTTGTTTTCTAACCTTCGGGATTGGACATTTTAATACAGGATGAAAAACTGATATTTTGTAACTCGGGGAACTGGTTTTTATTTGTAAAAATGCATCACAATGTTTCCCAAATATACTGGGGTGCATATATGTATTGATTTTGTGCTGTACGTCTCAGTTGGATCATGATGGTTTGCTGTTTATCATAAATTTATTATCACCTCACATTGTCATCGCCATGTAACACTATCTAATATTTCAACAACAGAATTATGGTCCCTGATTGACTTCATAGCTAGTTATTATGGATAAGGCGTCCACTGGGCATAAGCGTTTATTGAACAGGCCCATATGGAAGATTGCATTATTGTAAATATGTTAGCCTCGTAAAATAAAGACTTTACTTACTTAGTACTTACTCGCTCGCTCACTTACTTACTTACTTACTTACTTTGGACGATTTTTGTCAGAGCCGATCGCCCTTTAATGGATAAAATTAAGTTTGTCTGTGCTTGACAATTTGTTCTCCTTATCCACTGGTTGTATTTCAATGAAACTCCACATGAATATTATAGTTGATATAAAGCCTTGTTACATACATATATTGTCAGGAATTTTAAGTAAGATAAATATTACAAGAGTTATGGCCCTTTCTGTGTCAAAAACTCTTCTAGTAAGTTTAAAGATTTGTAACAGTATAGACTAATAGAGAAATCTTTTTTCTTTGAATATACTGCATGGCCTATCAGCATTGATATTTTTGTATGGGGTATCATCTAGACATTCTTGACCAAGATTGTTTAAAAGAATCAAATTGTGGCCATAGGGTCTAAACTTAGCAATAAACTAGGGACACCACATGGCTAACTGCACTGACATTTAACGACACGTGATCATCATTTGTCAAGCATATATAAGATCCTGATTTTGGTGTCATATGTGTTGAATATATTACATAGCGTCTAGTAATTCCTGCCAATTGACTATAACCTAGCTTGGTCCTGCTGGTTGGTACTGTGTAGACTTATCTAATAATCTGGTAACTGACTGGTATTTCAGTTATGTAGGCAGGGGATTATGTTCTTTATGTGTCTGTAGTCAATGACCTTGGTAATTCATTAACAGTGAAAGTATGAGGCCTAAAATATTGTTTGTTTCCCCATCCCCTACCAGGCCTAGACACTTAACTATTTTGGCCACTGGTCCTCCAGAATTTTCACTGGTCCTTCTGGATTTTCACTGGCCTCGGCCCAGTGTTAGTGTCGAGCGATTAAAAAGGGCCCTACCTAAAATATCTTATTGCCCAAATTGGAATGAAAATATTATTTTTTGTATATAGGCTTGTTTCTTACCATTAAATTTGGTACCTTATATGTTGGTTTTCACCTTAGGGTTATGACTAAATTTAATAAGAGTATGTCTTAACCAATACATGTAACTGTCATTCTGAAAAATCCCCCCCCCCCCCCAAAATTTAACCTACCTACCTACCCATTTTAAATTTTCTACGGTCGGGAAGGGGAAACCAAGAAGAAATTTTTAAGTTTGGCCTGCTATCTGTTAGCTAAAATCGGAACTCACTGGTATTTGATTAGGGATTTATAAATGGATTACAGAGTGTGCCTCAGGTGCATTACATATGTAGACAGCTTATTAACTTAATGGTTTATCCTTAATGTTGTCCGAGTTTGTGGCCTTATATATTTTGGAAATAAACTATGTATACCGGTATATAATCCTTCAACATTATCAGTTCTTGAATGTTATACTCAGTATAGCAATACCACGTGACTTTTGACTACAGTTACAAGAAGAAATTTGTAAACATTGGAACACAAATATAGCCATAAGTATTTTATTTCTTCATCGATTTCTATAAAATATACGCCACGCTAAGGGGAAAAGTATTTGCTTTCCGTGAAATATAAGATCTTTTTCAGCAGTTTTACCGATTTTTCCATTACCCTGTGAAACCTACACGTTCCATGCTTTCACAAGGTAATGGACAAAACGGCAGAGCCGCGGAAAAAGATTTTGTATTTCATGGAAAGCAAATTATTGTCCCCTTAGCGTGGCGTATATTTCATAGAAATCCATGAAGAAATAAAATACTTACAGCTTTTTTATTTTCCAATGTTTACAAATTTCTTCTTGTAACTGTAGTCAAAAGTCACGTGGTATTGCTACACTGATACTTTTCTAGAATTAAAATGAATATACATGTAGGCTTTGTTTCTGTTGAGTGCTGCTTTCAGATTCGCGTACCAATTAGCTATAACTTTACCTTTGAATGGACCTCTTGCTGACGAATACCGGTAGCCATTAAACATACCTTATAATATTGTTTGTTGGACCCATTGGTTTTAACTTTTAAACATTTAAACATGTGCATTGTTGTCAATGATTCCTTTTATTGGTCGACCAAGTTCTACAGGTAAAAAAGCTTGACTGGTAACTAAGGTACAGCTCAGTCTGAATAGGAAAATAGTCTGTCTGGTAAGGTAAAGCTCAGACTGAATAGGAAAATACCGGTAGTCTGATTGGTCAGGTAAAGCTCAGACTGAATAGGAAAATAGTCTGTCTGGTCAGGTAAAGCTCAGTCTGAATAGGAAAATATATGTCTGGTCAGGTATTTCACTACTTGTAAGCAACTCAATTGTGTTCACTGTACAAAATGTGCTGACCGCCATGATCATCATATAAATCAGGGGTCCTACAATTCCGGAATTGCGAATAATCCAGAAATCTGGATTTCCTGCATTAGGAAGAATGATCTTTTCTGAGCAAAATGAAAGAATTCAAAGAATTGACCAAGTTATGGTCATTAATTTGAAGTTCCATAATTTGAGTTTTAACAAAAATGTGTTTGAAAACAAGTCAAGTAGTCAAGGTGTAGGGATGTGTGCTAATGGCTCATAAAACAGACTTTCGACTCGATTTCAGGATTGGGCATTATGCCTTAGTATGCAGAAATGGATATAAATTGTAAGTTAGGTTAAGGTCAAAGATCAAATACCTGTACCAGTTACTTCTATAAGTACATTCCTACTCTAAAACCTGATAGTACTGGTTCATTTAACAAATGGTTTAGGAAACATGATATTTTAAGATGACATGTCATTGTACTAAAATTTGGATCTATATAGAAGATTTAAGATAAATACATCTTACAAACATTTGTACAAGTTTTAATGTGGGCCCAGGTTCAGTTGTCTGCTTATTTTTTCCTGGTCACCCTTCCCTAATTATATGTTCTACAACAAATCTACTTTTGTTACAGAGAAAATTTCTTCCAAAGTAGTCATTCAAATTGAAATCTCTTCAGTTTTGTAAATTCATTTTGTAAATCCAATTCATTTTGTAAATCTGATTACATAGACAACCAGAATGTTTTAAAACCATTACTCCATAGATACAGCAAATCATGCACGCGACCCGTCCCATGTCTGCCATTTTCATATAAAGGGTAGTGGGAAGACAAGGGTATTGGGGAGACAATCCAAAAGGGAGATCATTCTTGAACTTTGCTGCAAAAGGCTGCATATGAAATGTGTACACTTATCTCTTACATATCAGGGGTCACCGTGTCAATATTCCTTATTTATCTGGAATTCCGGATTTGTCTTTCCTGAAAGTGCTATCCGGAATTCCGGATTTGTCTTTCCTGAAAGTGCTATGATTTCTGACCAAAATAAAAGTTATTTGATGAAAATATTATTCAATACAAATACAAACTGAGTTAAATATGGTAACAATGTGGTTGAAGGCATCTTGTTTGGCAAAAATAGATAGATAGAGTGAAGGCACACATATAACTATATTGCTCTCTTCATTAACTTCCAGTGGTACTTATAACTATGAAATATGTTGTTAGTTGAAATGATTTAGAAATAAAGCGATGTGTATTCTCTAAATTATTTATAAAGACCCTATTTATGTATGAAGTTGATTGTTTTCCATGAATTTCGTTTTTTCTTAGAATAACTTACAGTTTTAGGAAGTAGCTGTTGTGACATATGAAGATTTATTGCATGTCAGATGATGTAGCTTTATTATACTACCACAGTTACATAGCTTAATTACTTTATTACAGTCATGGCTATTTATAGATTAATTGCTTAAAGCTAAATTGTATGTTCACCTAGTATGTCTTTGTTATGTTACTTTACAATGTAGTTTGTTTTCTTGAACAAGCATAATTATAAAATAATGATAACAAATGTATGTTGTAAAATATCTATCTTTTCATTCAATGTCTGTTATTTTTGTCTTTAATAACTTGACTACCTGTAAAAAATGTCTCCAAGTTTCACGACTATGGCCCCATCCGTAAAGTTGGATAAAAGCCCTTAAAACCACCGTACATTTATTATTGTCATTAGAAAAAGAGACCATGGATATTCAATGAATGGAATACTATACCAGTTCATTGCGCTGCGGGTGTCATTGTAAAAACCAAATATTTGCTACGATAAGGACATTTAACATTTTGTCATTGATTAAAGGTGGTCGGGTTTAAAGTATTGGTTGGTTAAATATGTCTGTACTCTATGTGGAGCAGGTCATTATGTTGAATGTAAAATGTAACTGAAAAATTTAAACCGCCTCAATTATATGCCTAGTGGTAGACAGGTTTTCATTATTCACCAATTACTGATAGAAATCGTTGTTTAAAATTGTGCTTCAGGTGGTTGTTTTTTAAAAAAAAAAGATTTGGTATTTAAAGGGACTACCTCACATGTTGGTATATTGCAAAAATAAAATAAATTGTCAAATATTCGCATTATTTTGGTATAGTTGCCTGTATATCCCATAAACAACCACACTGACATCTAAAATAACTTGAGAAACTTCGGCATTTTGTAATTATCTAGTAGTTTTACATCAAAAATATATAGGGTATTAATACCCTATAGAATTAACACCACTAATACTTACATTGCCTAACAGTGCTCCAGCTAGGATTTGAAAAGGGCAGGGTGGAACTTTGTGAAAAGGGCACTTTGGGGGAGGGTGCGGGAGGGGGTGTTCCCCGCCCGCCTTAAAGGGGGATTGGGGGTCCTCCCCCAAGAAAATTTTGAAGTTTTAGAGTCTGCTTATGGCATCTCCTGTCTTTTCTGACAGAAATTGTTGTGTTTCTCAAATAAGCAAACAATTCCTTAAAAGGTAAACAATACTTTGTTTAAAATGACTATAAGTAAATGATCACAATTCATGTCACAAGTGCAGTTCTATGCCAAATTATAGATTTACTTTTATGTGTAATCAGCACTTATATAATCAACTCTGATTGTTCTTTCAATTCATAAACATCATAGTAGTTAATGTTTATTCTTTTGACATAATTCATTAACTTGGATAATCGTACGATGTAAAACATTATAAAAAAAATCTCACAAAATTTTTCCAACACCACGGATCGGGACGGTGTGTGAGTTTTATCATCAACCCGGAAACGAAAGTAATTTCCGTGCGATCTTTGTATAGGAACATTGAATCACCGATTTAAAGAAGTGTTCAAATAGAATAAGTATGCCAAAGAAGTTTTTAGATCCTACTCGAAGAGATCGAAATTCGGCAAACTTGCGCGTATGGCAATTATTCGACGTCGAGAATACGAAAGTTTAGATCCTGTGGCTGTGGATCTTCATAGATTTCTATCTATTTTCTTCATCGATACATGATGTAGATCTATGTAGTTGATATCTAGAAGGATTCTATTGTCTTTAGGAAGTATGACTTTTCACGTCAAATAATTTATTATCTAAAATAATCATTGAGGATTGAACTAGAATCTAGATTGAAAATTGTCCAACTTACACGGGCATCGTTCACGCTGGTGAACCTTGTCAAAATCCACAACTTTCCAATGGTTAATACACGTACATCATCAAAGACATTTCATTGCGCGAATAATTCATTAAGATTAATTTTAACACCATCCAAAAATATAACGTGTACGCCGTGATGTTTACAGTACTCCCAAATTCTCCCAACGCGCGAGTTTTACATAATTATGACGTCACTGTGTAACTCACGGTAATATGTATACACGTTTCCTTAGTAAATTAACGCGTTATATGGCGAGGAGTTTGTGCTCTTGGACTTAAAATTCTTTTTGGAATAACCAAATAAATTTTATTATTTATGCTAGTCTACGGATTACAATGGTTAATTAAGGTAAGTTAGAGCTAGCATAATTAGCCCGCGTTTAGTTCCCGCAAGATCGATCCTGGGGCAAAAATGTGCGTTTAAGAATCAATTTATAAATAACTTACGTTAAACATTTCTGTTGAAATTGACAAGTGCCCTCTCATGTTTTTACTTGACTAGATCGAATTCTCGGACAATCTGTGATCTAATTTACTTTGATGAATGCCAATTAGCTATTCACACGTTGCTAATGCATGAACGCGAGACACGATCTCATTGGTTGATTGCCACGTAGTAACGCCCTAAATTGTCACTCATTGTTAGTTTGGCTGTGATTGACAGTCGGTAAAGGTCGAGGCTGATTAATGTAAACCGACTCGATGGGCACAGGGGGTCGTAGGATTAGCGATTTAACAGCGGTATGTGTCATTATCTTGTTTATTGCGATAGCGGCCTTTTAAAAGAAGAAGGCACTCGTATGATCGACATAAAAGGGCACGGGGCGCTTTCAAAAAGGGCAGGGTGCTTTCAAAAAGGGCAGGGCGTTAGTAAAACGAGGCAGGGCGTTGCGCCCTGCTATTCCGCCCTAGCTGGAGCACTGCCTAAAATTTGTTTGCATTTGATGAAAGCGAATCATTAACCAAACCAAATACCTCACTGATATTTACGCTGTAGTTTGTTAAGGTTACAGTTCGATCACGAGGGAATAACATAATTCACAAAGCATGTTGGAAGGAAACTTGCTGCTTTATTTTCAAGAAATAAATACTCAGTGGGCGACATCGAGAGTGAACAAAATTGCTTTTTTGCACCAAATCTATCATAAAGCAGCTGTCAGTGGCTTTCTATTACATCAATACTTGGTTAGGTTGGAAAATCACGATATATAAAAATTTTAGCCCAATCTGTGAGGCAGCCCCTTTAATACTAATAGTAATACTACAGAAAGGGCCTGACCTAATTGATGTTTTTTTTAGTAATAACAAAAAGCCCTGGGTAGAGTGTCCGCTTTGAGTGTGGAAGGTCCTGGGTGTGCTGTGTGGCCATGACATACATGTACTATACACAAAAAAACCCTTGATGTTACAGTTTTAAAGCTGGCTTCTGAGATTTCTTAAATTGTTACAACTTGTTTCACAATCGGTCTAAAATAAATTATTATAAAAAAACTAAACATTCAGCATGTATTTTCCTCCAATTTTGACATAAATTTTGTGACACAAATTTTCCCTATATAGATCACTGGGGAACGGGGACCATTCTCAAAATGCTGAAAGAATAGCCCGGCTGCTTTGATAAAGAGATATATAGACCATGGAATCATTTTAAAAAATGTTGAATACACTTGCCAACTTGTGTTAAGCTCTATTGGGTCCGTGCAATATAAAATGATTTTATCAGACAATTTAAAAAAAGCACACTTTAAGGACTTCCAGCTGTTTGTGAAATTTGTTTGTATTAAGGCCTAAAATAAAATATTGTTTGTTTCCCTATCCCCTACCTACCCGATTAAAAAGGGCCCTACCCAAAATTTTTTATTGCCCAAATTAAAATAATATTTTTTTATTAAAAATTGGAAGTGAAAATTTTATTTTTTTGTTTACTGGCTTCTTTCTTACGATTAAATTCAGGATTGTTTATTTTCACCTTTGAGTTAATTCTAAATTTCATTATTTTTATGCTTTAACCAATAACTATCATACTGAAACAATTAAAAAAATATTTACCCTACCTACCTACTCATTCTAAATCTGCTAGGGTCAGGATGGGGAAACAAAGAATATTTTAAGTTCGGCCTAATATAAAATATGACAAGGTTCGTTGTCCTGCTAGGTTAGGCCACATTGTAATACCTGACATACGACGTGTCACATGATACTACTGCATTGTCTTTGTAATGTTTTGATATGTACTACTTGTAGGTCACAGTATAGGTGATTCAGTTGTCATTTTGTTGTTTTTACTGTTTTTACCTGCTGGAGTATGGTATAGTATCCTATAGTCAGGTGTATGTGGGCCTGTACGGTATTGCGTTATTTCATTTCCGCAGTTGTTGTGACGAGATGGAAATAGTAACACTCAGATTGTGATCCTGATCAAACAAACAAGGAAGACCTAAATCATTAGAGGACAAATTTTGAGGTTTAAACGTTTACAGATTTTTATTGTACATTTTTCGGATATTATGGGCTTGGTTTTGAGACAGCCATTGTGTGACATTTAGAAGGTAATCATTTCTTGCTGTATGAATGTATGTGGTTTTATTGGTTAGTATGTTGTAGTATCGTCTGTGGTTAATTTGTTTACTGAGTATGGCTCTCTGTATGTTGTTAACAACTACAGGTTACAATTCAATGATGAATAAATGGACAAAAAACAACTGAGTTGAAAATCAGCCTGGTGCATTTGTTCTTCAAATGGGACACACAAAAAAGCACAGGGCTCTCACTACACTTTTGGGACTGGGGCCAGGGGCCCTCAGGAAGGGGAATTTCTCGTTGTTTTGAAGAAAAAGGGAAATTTTGTCTTCTATAAATATCAATACTATTATAAAAGCAATACATACATGTATTAATTGAACAAAAAGCCAATTCCAAGCTATAACAACAGCTACAGCAACTGCTAAATGTGGAGGGGATTTTTTTCAGGGGAAAAATGTATATTCATTTAGGAGGGGAATGGGGCCGATATTCGGCCCGAAAATGGTGAAATGAGAGCCCTAGGCTCCACCAACTTGGGTTGTCAATCTCTGCTGTCGCATGGAGGTCGTAATTGATGTGAGTATCAAACTTGCGACCATATAAACATGGGTATGGTGCTCCTGGCAGGGAGCTTACAGAGCGGTCATCTTACTAGACTCCAATACTTTGGTATTACAATTGTATTGAATTGTCAACTATTTTGGACTTAAAATAGTCTGTTCAAATTTGTCAGCATTATTTCTCTGGATTTTGATGAAATGACGCAAGGCACATAAGTACCAAGCCTAGTTTTCTTATTTTCACACCGAGAAAGTATTGCGTTTTATTTTTAGAAGCATGTAATATCTGGAATGTAGACAAGAGAGTCGCATGAAGGGATGTATTTTCGGTACAGTTTATCTGAGGGGTTTATCTGATGGCACATACCTTTTCATGGTGAGGTGATGTCAACCTTGTATGACTATAGGCTTGTACTGTATTCAACCACATCATGTGGGTGTTTACTGAATGGAATAGTTTGCATACCTCTACCTTACATATATCACACAGGTGAAAGTAGGTCAGTTCAAAAATATATCTTTACTTTAATGGGACTGTGGTCTAGTTTGCATAGTTCACATGCATCATGTTCACATGCATTTACCAGGTATACCGGTAAATAGATTTTTTCGACCTGTCGCAAGTATTTTTGACATTTTGGGTGCTGGACAAAAACGGCACAGCTGCTAAAAAAGATCTTATATTTTGCAGACAGGAAACAATTTTCCTCTTAGCTGGCATATACTTCATAGAAATTGTTATAGATATCAAATACTAAAGGCTATTTTTGTTTTCGAAGTGAAGCAAATTAAGTCACATGGTACTACAGTAAACTATCTCAAAACCGGACCCTGTTCGGACCGGGCCAAAAGTCCGGTTTTATGGGAGTTCCGGTTTTATGGGAGATGTGTATAATGTACACTTTGATATGTTTTCAAAGGGACACGGAAATAGATACATGAGAACTATGTTGCGATGCAATAGAAATCAAAACTTGTTGATAACACATTTTATTATGAACCCATCTTTCAACTAACAATTCACAATGTGACATGTGTCACTTTCATTATATTAAATGTACATGTCCAGTATTTCGAAAGTAATTATAGTTAAATATTTTGTAAGCGGACCCAAATTGCCGTCCGGTATCCGGAATTCTGGGAGTCCGGCATTGGGGAAGCTTTTTTAGTTGACTTATTAAAGAGAAAATTTGGGACCTAAGAAATCGTCTGATTTTATGGGGATTCCGGTTTTCAGGGAGTCCAGTTTTCAGGGAGTTTACTGTACTATTAAATCTGTATAGGGTTTATGGTACTGGGTGCTCCTCTTTCACCTGTTTCTTTAAAAGCAATTGATATCATATTCCTAGGAGAAAATATTGATAAAGGGTCATCTATTTGTTGTATATCTGAACGATATTCTAAGAAGAGACAAATATTTCTTTAAAAATGTTGGGAAACCATGAGGAATTTTATCAGCTAAAAATCTTTGGGAACACTGTCTGTAAATCATGTTACTGATTTAAACTAGCTTTATGTCATCAATTGTATGAATGTAATTTGAGGCTTTCCCATCCTACGTATTTCAAGTGGAGAATTATCAGTTTAAGGTGAACGGTCGCCATTGATGTTGTTGATTATAGTATTTACATACACTAAAATCTTGAATGACTGAAACACTTTTACTAACTATATATAGACTTGTCACCCCATATTAAGGCATAACCTGGTACGTACATACCTACAGTCGACTAGGTGACATATTTTTATCGGATTTGTCCTGATATGTAGCCAGTTTTGTTGGCAGTTATTTACATATGTGCGTGTACCGTATACACCCAAGTATTGCACGCAACTTTGTATTGGCCGCATGTAAAAAAAAAATTTTGTTCAGTGATTTTTTTTTGCTATTTTTGGGGCCGAATACAGGCCCCTTCCCCTAGCAAATTAACCTCCATTTTTCCCAAAAAATCGTAATTTTTTCCCAAAAAGTATGCATGATTTCCCCCTTTTGTGCTCGCTGGTTTTAAAGCCACTATAGTATAGCTGTTTTAAAGTCAAAACAATGGATTTTCAAACTTCCAAAAGTCGTTGTAACATATGACTAGAGTATTATCAGTATAAAATAGCAATTTATGAACAATTTTAACCAAAACAATCTTTTTTAATAATTCCCAAATTGCGCTAAATTTCCCAATTTTAAAGGCACAGGCTGTTTAATTTTGTTCAAGAAAAATCACTGTAATGTTTCAAAGTTCAAAGCAACCGATGCAAAAAATCATGAAAATAGGATAAAGAAATACGATTCTTCTCAACTTCCCAATTCGCCCGTTCAATGTAGGAGACTTGGAATATATGTTTAAAGCTGTGTTAAGAATGCATCCGATTTTTGTTTCTGAGTCTTGGTTGATGAAAGTATCGACCAATATATGGACAAATACAGTATGTTCTACTCAATATTGATTAATACTCACTTCTGTGTCTGATCGAGTTAAAAAATATAGGTAGGTCTACTGGTAGGTTTGTTTAAGTGTATTTTAAGATTTTTTTTCTTGAAAAATCCAGATTTGTTAATTATATTTATAGTGTACTTCATTAACAAACATTCGTTCCTTGGATTGATAATCATCAAGTACTACATTATCCATGCTTAATTAACTAAATTACCTAATTAATTTAACAATACAGACTATCGTAAGTCTATGAGTAAAACCTAAAAGACATCAATTGAAAGCAGCTGGGGCATTTAAATTAAACAAGACATATTCATTATATAATCATATATGTCTTTTAGATCTTGAATATACAATGTAGCAGATCACCCGTATTGCTTTTTAAGTTCTAAGGTCGATGTTGCAGGGGGGCCATGGACTGCAAAATGGTTTCTTGGAAATTACTCATAAATACTATTTTACCTAGAAAAGTACTCTAGCAAAGTAATTTGATATTTCTGTTTATTTACCCAATGTAGCGATATTTTAAAATGTGAATTGATTGGCTAAAAAATATTGTTTATACATGTACATCAATATCGCTTCTAGCGAATGACAGCTTTCAGGATTGTACGGGTTCCACTGTATGCATACATGTGTGTGTGGCATTATGTTATATTATATCAGGCCTGGTATTTTTCAGGCTTGTGCCTGATTTCAGGTTTCTGAATCCTGAATTTTCCTTCTTTGTTTATATTGAAAGTGAAATTTCAGGCTTTGAAACCTGGATTTTCAGGCTTGAGAATGATTGCTAATTACCAGGCCTGTTATATAGAGAACAAATGTGTGAGACGATTGTTCGACTTCATGTTGGTTTTTGTCCATTGTTCACCTTTAAGTTGTTGACGGCAATAGTTGTGTATCAGGTGACATAAAGAGAGGTTGTGTGTTGTGTCTGATGTTGAGGTTAGTAGGTCATGACAACATGTTTTATTGGTTACCTTATTTGGAGTTTTATTTCGATGGGTTTAATATATCTTCTTCTTCCGCGTTCCATCTTTTACGGCCTTTGTCGGGGTCCCACGGTCAGGGAAAAGTCAGGGAAAAACACAATTTTTTCAAGGTCAGGGAAAAGTCAGGGAATTATGAAATTAGTCAGGGAAATTTGGAAATTGAGCAAAAGTCAGGGAATTTTTCATTGAAGCTGTCGTTAAGTGTCATTTCCTATGTAGAAAATACCTAAGACTGAAAAAAATTCTCGCTCGCTGTGCTCCCTCAGAGTATTTCTAAGTTGTATTAAATTAATGTTCATCAACAGCCTTAAATACTGCTAACCTAGACTCTTTTGTACCATTTAGAGCAAATATAGCCTCCTTTTCTCTTATTTTATTGCCATATTTTGCTCTAACAAAAAGATGCTGATGTCGCCCGATCGCTCTTAAAAGTCAGGGAAAGCTGCTCTGTGGTCAGGGAAAAATCAGGGAAAAGTCAGGGAATTTTGTCTTAGAAAATTTGTGGGAACCCTGTTTGTCGTTGATCAGGGGTTCTTTGACTTGTAAGTCAGGGTTTGACCTTTGAAATTTCCGAAAAGTCACATTTTTGACCCTCAAGGTTTAGGTTTGAAGTGTATTTTCTGTTAAAATCATGCCTGGTAGAATTTGGTCAAAAGTATAAAAATGACTTCAGATTCTGAAGCTAGTGGAACCCCTGGTTTATTTATATCTTCAGTTTGGATGTGGTGATGAACTGCACCGTCATCTGTAGGTTGTTGGCATCTCCCCTAACAGCTTGGTAAGAATCAAATGGGTCAAAATGTGGCTTCTTGGAAATTTTAGGGGTCAAAGGGTTGATTTAAATGAAAGCACTAAGTAGAAATTTATACATTGTCTACAAAATTCAATTTTCATCTGGTGGTTTATATACATGCTTTTGTTGTTTCCCTCGAAGCTGGAGGTCATTGGCTTATTCAGGTGTCCTACGATTCTAGAATAATCTGGCAATCTGGATTTGCTGCATTAGAAAGAATTATCTTTTTTGCACAAAATAAAAGTGACTTGATGAAAAGATTCAAAGAATTGACAAAGTTATGGTCAATAGAAGTTCCATAATCTGAATTTTATCAATAAAACATTGTTTGAAACCTAGTTTAAGGTGTAGGTATATGTGCTAATGGCGCCTTAAACGGACTTGCGACTCCTTTTCAGGATTTGGCATTATGCCTCAGTAGGGCCCCTGCCAATGGGGAAAAATAGTAAATTATCCCCCCTTACTACTCTCTAAAACTCTACAGGTCCTATCATGCGGATTACTCTGTTTTTATCGCTGTTTTGTTTGTTGTACATGGCAGTAAAGATGTACAACGACCTTCGAAATATGACCTTTGGGCGAGTTCATTTGCTAAGGTTGAAACGATATTTACCGTTATTTTTCTAATATATTAAGAATATATCTTATAAATTCACGTCATCTGTCCAGTTGACAGCGTGGCCTAGTGGTTAAGATAATCTATACTCTACACTAGTCTGTACTCAGAACGTTCTTTTTATATAGGCTGTGGGTTCCAGTCTGCTGCTAAACTTTTTTTCAATAATTTTAATATGATAATACATGAGTGTTTTTTTCATATTTTTTATTACTTAATGAATAATAAAATAATGTTTAAGTATAATACAAAGTTGCTTTGTTTCGTTTATTTTACGAGTTTAGCCTGCCCTGGATATTGTATTTATTCTTCATATGACAATCGGGTTGAATTACAAACTATTTTCATCATTGGTTTCCCTGGAATTAGAATTGGAATCATCACTCTAAGAATATTCTGTAGAAACTTCAACATTAATAAGCGTTTACTCTGGTAATACAAGGAGCACAGATTGGGTGACAGTTGACCGATATCTCTGTTCAACAGTCTTGACATGGGAGTGTTTTCAAGGATTAAAATACAGAAAAAATGTACGAAGGAAATAGATATATTTTAGAAATACATGTATATTTAAAATAGAAATGCACGCGAATTTATTATTTGGCAAAATTTAAAAAATAATTCAAAATGGGTGGGATTCGAACCCAAACAAAAAATCTATTTAGTTTCATAAGCATTAGCTTAGCCTACTGCGCCATGGAGGACGATGTAAGCTACAATTTCAAATAATAGATTTATTTTCCGAATACACCCCTTTAACCTGGATTATTTCATTATTAAAAGTACAGTTACGCCCGAACGATTGTGGTTTATCTATAATTAGGCTGAAATATTTGCAACATTAATTATCAGATCAAATAATAAATTTGGCTACATGTTGTTTACACACCATGGTGTATAACTTTTTATGGCCCTAACATATTAGGTAATACACAAGTGAGAAATTTCATATCTAAAATCAATGATATTTCAGTTAAAAACAAGGATAAAGTCCGAGGATCTCAACTAGTTAGGACCTGTATGCTAATTGGTCTACATTGTACCTCAGGCTTTATCTTACAAGGGAGATAATTTATATGTCACTTATGTCTCTCATTAGGCAGGCATAAAACCGAATGGCCACACACTACCACTGTCTCAGTCGAATGCAAAAAAGTAAAATACATGTTTGTTGATGGTCAGTCATGT
Organism: Spisula solida; assembly: GCA_947247005.1. Taxonomy (NCBI): domain Eukaryota; kingdom Metazoa; phylum Mollusca; class Bivalvia; order Venerida; family Mactridae; genus Spisula; species Spisula solida. The sequence continues at coordinate 21,223,306 of OX365960.1, read as the reverse complement.
GATCATGTATGGTACAATGGTTGAACATGGAGTCCTGGTAAAATTGACTTAATAGACATGTTGACAATTTGTCCACCCATTCATTGCCATTTTATAGCTTAGCATGAAAGCATTATGTACCAAAATTTTATGTGATTGAGAGTTAGGGTTTGCTGAACATCATAAAGATCTTTATCTTGACATTGCTACAATGTTGCCAAAAGGTAATTGAAAAATGGAAAAAGTGTGCCATGATTTGAAGAAGTGGGAGACATCAACTTTATACATGTTGGTCTGGGGTGATATTCAATAGTTATCTTACTTAATTAAGAGAATAAGGATAGCCAATCATATCGCCTGTTACTGACCAAATGTTTATTATGGTCACTTTGGTGTGATCTGATTGATTATCCTTATCCTTAAGTCTAGTAAGATCAATATTGAATACCACTTTCTATAGTATTGTTAATAAAAATTCTTTTATGTAAAAAACCCTGATCAGATCATAGTTGTAAACAATGTTTTCAATCAACAATCAGATAATAAACAAAAGTCTGTATTTAGTTGTCATGAATATAGGAACATATTACATGTATAAATGTGTTGTATTTAGTTGTCATGAATATAGGAACATATTACATGTATAAATGTGTTGTATTTAGTTGTCATGAATATAGGAACATATTACATAAATGTGTGTAATGCATATATAGAAATTAATATGAATATTCCACATATTTTCATATAAATTACACGGAACTCATAAATACTTAATAATTGCAACACATTTTCACCGTATAATATTATCATGTATAGTCTATTATCAGCTAACGTCAATCATTTCTATTTTTAGATACATGTGTGGTATGGTTATATATAAGCGTACTATAAATACCAAATAAAACATTGTCGTCCTATATAGGATAATAGTACCATAGATAATGCATCAATATTTTAGTAATGCTTTCTATTTTATTCTAATGGAATAGCCAACTTTGATGGACTATGATTCATTGAGAGAAACGGAGAATGACTCAAAATTGTGCAATACTAGTATGTGACAGTGTGTATTAGTGATCGAATGACAGACCGTGTGGTGTAAAAGTGAGAGGAAACATTGTCAACATTGATTTTATATTGCTACCAGAATCTATAGGCAGTAACTGGTGATGATTCAATGATTGGTAATTTTCTATTTTCATTTTCTGGTGTTCTGTAAACAATACCTAAGCATGTTTGGTCTGAAATTGTTGGCTTCTGGTACATGTACATTCCCACAAATACACTAGAAAATTTATGTGATCTTAATATGTTTTATGGTGATAGAAAAAATGTGTTTTCAATAATTAAAACAGAATTTTTAAATTAAACTTTTTAAAGGGGCATGCCCTGGAACTGAAGTGTCTCGAATAGCAATCAAATTGGTATCATTTTAATACCCACGTCAAATAATGAAAACCCTGTAAAAAGGTTTCGAAATATCCCGCTATTTTTTTTTTAAATATATATATATCAAGAATAACTTAATGTCGTTGTCGTCAATAAAAGGCTGACAGCCTTTTATTCAAATCGATATACAAAATATCGAAGCGCGCGTTATAGAGTACATTTTTAAGTCAAATTTTTCTTTGACTTTTCGGTAATAGTTGGTTTTACAAGTGATAAACGCAATTTTGTTGTAAGCAAACCAAGACACTCCAGTTTCAGGGCATGCCCCTTTAAATGCTTTTACTCATTATTTATTTATAATTCTTTAATATTGTGTACTTTTCAAGTAGTAGTTGGCTCTTACTGTTTCAATTTTAAAAAATTATAGACCTATCTAAGACAAACCTTTTATGCCCCCGTATCGATAGATGGGGAGGCATATAGTGATTCACCTGTCCGTTCGTCCGTCCGTTCGTTCGTCCGTCCGGTTAACCCAAATTGACCGTTTCTTCTAGCATCATTATGGTGTGCTACAAAGCTTCTATACTTGCATGGATGTTGTATATGAACACTCTCCACACGCCTGTATCACCTGACCCCATTTTGACCTTCACCTTGACCTAATTTTGGACTTATTTATGGACAAGGCTTCCACAGGGGGCATAAGCGTTTATTGAACGCAGTCTTGTTTCTTACCTTTTCCCTTCTCTATTTTTTCTGGCCTATTTGAAAATGTATACATGTACATTTTATCATGGCCCTCATTTGTAAATGCTGTTCAGCATTTGTTAATGTAACTGTTATAGCTTGAAATTGGTTTCTTTACAGTAAATATGTATTACTTTTATAAATATCAAATTATCAATACTTTTATTAGTCCCCTACCGGTTTACCCTCTGTCTGTTCGTCAGTCTGTCAAAAAATATGGAATCTGACATAACTCAAACAGTTTTCCAAGCTAGGTTTATGAAACTTGATATGTGGATAGGGAGCAATAAGGGGATTATGCACGTCTAAAATATTTTGATTCTGACAAAAATTCCCCTTTTTCTTCAAAACGGCCAGAAACTCCCCTGAGTGTCCCTGGCCCCAGTCCCCAAAAGTGTAGTTAGGGCCCTGTTTATAATGCATGAACATTTTTAATATGTTGAAATAAATCTATCTATGATAAGTTCTGGAAACAAACAATTCGTTTTTTTGGGCCTAAGTGATGCTAATAATATTGTGTGAGAGTGTGTGGGTGTATATATACACATTATACAGAATACCTTGATGTTGTATAGGTGGAATACCTATGTTGCTGAAGGTTATATTCTCTGTTGTTGCTCAGATCGTTACAGTATTTATTGTTGTGAACTTGTCAGGGACATTTCGATGGATAGATTCAGTTTGTTTACCAATATTTCTTGAAAGATTAATTTTGTAACAATATAGATTTAAGATTCTATTTTTCACTGGAAGTTATTGGTGAATACTGAATAGCTAATACAGGATCCTGTTTTAACTAGAATTGGATTGGGTCGAGCTTTAACAATAACGAAATAAGCACTATTTATAGCTGTGAAGTATATTAGTGACTGAGCTGTTGTTGTGAAAGTCATTTAGCCTTGATATTGTAACCCATCGCAATAGTTGGATCTTGCTGTTGTATCATATGGAAGCTTATTGCCTCTGGGATATACCAGTACAGGTTGGTTGTGTACATGTTTAATAATAATAATGATTATAAATAATAATAATGATAATAACAATAACAAATAAATAATAATTAAAGTAATAATAATAATAATAATAATAATAAATTATAAAAATAGTCATGTTAAGTCTTATTTAATGAAGGAAACACATTATGTTATGTACACATGTATGTATATAAGTTGTTATGTTCATTATGTTGTCCTATGTCATCCTTGACTATTTCTGTTGATCATATGGTATCATTTTTGTTTGGAAAAAAATACTATAAAAATGGATATATATTTACATAGGCGATTTATATAATGTTCTAGGAACAGTTGATCAGCTCTTTATCTCTGTTGCATGAGACTGTTAACATGGGCAAGCGCCACATAGCGCTTTCCATGGGAGGTAATCCTTGCCTTCTATATTTAATTGAAAGGAAGGTAACTGAATAAAGGCGCTCTGTAGCGCTTTGCTTAGGCAACGGACCCCAGGTTTTACATGTATATATAAACATTGAGAGCATAATTATAAAAATAATGATGAATAAATTTAAAATCAATTATTACATAAAACAGTGATAAAACAGAATGTCACAGTCTTGCAACCTTGAGGTACGATTTACCAAATAATCAGTGATTACATGAAACAGCCATAAGACAGCCATAAAACACGTAACAGAATGTCACATAGTCGCGACCTTGAGGTACAATTTTTCTTATGATAAACTGTCTGAACAACCTGAATGTATGCCAGGAGTTTGCATTGTGAGGCATTCCATTCCATGTGTGAATATTAAATTACCCAGTCAGTGCAGGAGTACTGAGTTGAACAGTTTAGCTTATACAGTATTGATTTCTAAAAACAATTATATAAAGATAGGTGCTTGGAAGAGGTATCTATCTATGCTCTGCATCTGATCTTCATTTATGTATTATAAATGAAGATCTATAGATGGTGTTAGACATGAGAAACTTTGATTCCAAGATCAAGTAAAAGAAAACACCTGGTTTATGGTCTAGAGTAGAGGATGCATTTATTTTGACCACTTTGAAGAGGTCATACCCAAGAGTATAGGTCACATTTTGACCTTTTTAAGAGCCCAGTGGCTTCATTTGCCTAGGGTGATCTTCATTTGCCTAGGGCTGCGTATCAGTTAGAATGATCGATACGATATTTGTATCGATACAAAATGATCGATATTCGATATATCATATGATATATTCTTTTGGCAATACAACACTTAAATACATTAAATATGCACTTGCAGGCTGACAACATGTATTTAATACAATCAAGTCAGGCCTGAGATGTGATAAACAATCTTTTTACATGTTTTAAATTGCACGAGTAGTTAACATAGCAGATTCTTGTTTAAAAATTAGATTCACTCGAACTTAAGCTACAACAACAACCTGTCAATTTTGAGACGAAACATATAGACGACGAAAACACTTGACTGAAAATGGGTATTTTATTAATTTACATGTGTAATTTTGTTGATCGTTTTTTTTTACCGATACAGACATGTTCGATACGATGTATCGATCGAACCTAAAATACCGGTATTCGATTTACATCGGAAACCGGTATGCAGCCCTACTGATAAGTACATAGAATCCCTTGCCCCTCACCACTGAGTTCAAATCTCACCAGGGACTCAGAAGATGTAAATGTATGTGAAGAAAGCTGCATACGGATTTGCCAATATTTTGTGCTCCTTTCCAGGTGCCCGAGGCTAAAATTGGTTCAGTATGAGTACTAATCTCAACTCAAATTAATCTCAACTCATATTAAAAAATTAACTCAACTCAACCTTCCGAGTTTGAGACTTGGGGTACTTGAAACTCAGGACAATGTTTCTGTTTTGTGAGAAATGTTATGCGTCTTGTCATGGCTGTTAATTACTAGAATTCTAAAGATATGTGTAACAATTTTTAGAAGCAGCTCAGATTGAGAGCTGGCTTTGGGAGATTATGACCTTGAGTCCTCCACGATTTGACGAAGAGTGCAGTCGTACTTATTAAAAACTAATAAGTTATGTTTTAATTTGAAAGTAATAAATTATCTAATTTTATCTTGCTTACCTGGTTTACTTTCTTGTATTTTCAGTTCTTTGGTGAACTTGGCCATACTTTTATGGAGTTTCTGACAAACAGTGGCGAGTACTGCTTGGCACAGCACGTGCGTCTGTGAATCACCCTGGATAAAATACGCTGTAATCAGTTTTTAAGGTAAGTACATAGCGCCTACAGTACAGTTCTGTAAACAGTGTGGACCATGTGGTATGTGACGTAATTAGTCTCCTTCCAGTTTTTGACCGGAGGGGACTATAGGTTTGCCGTCCGTCAGTCAGTAAAAAAATCTGGATCCTGACATTACTGAAACAGTTTCCAATAGCTAGGTTTATGAAACTTGGTATGTGGTTAGGGGGCAATTAGGGGATAATGCACGTCCAAAAATATTTTGATTCTGACAAACATTGTGGTTGCTATGGCAACAGAAACATTGAAAATGGCTTAAAACCGGTAGGGGACTTCTGTATTGCTTGCAATTCTTAATGACTTGTTTTTATCTACTATTCATGCCACTTAATATTTTTGTGTGTATACATGGCAGTTGAGTCTGTTTTGGCAAAAACTGTGACCTTGTGTGGCTTGAGCGTCAAGGAAGTCTTGTTAAAATTGGTCTAAGCTATTGTCATCACTTGATCGTCTTAAGTGTTGCTTGGTTAGGTTAGGTTTCATATTTAGGTCATCTTCTCTCTTACACTATCAACACTTTTGGTTTGAAATTTTCAACTTGTTCACATCAATATTAAACTGACTGTATAAAAAAGGCACATAAATTGATTTCAGTTATTGCCCTTTTTTGGACTAAGAAACTGTCTTGGTTAAGTTTCATGTTAAGGTCAACTTTACTCCTAAACTCTCAGAGCTAAATATCTTGGTTAAGTTTCATTTTAAGGTCAACTTTACTCCTAAACTTTCATAGCTGATTATCTTGGTTAAGTTTCATGTTAAGGTCAACTTTACAACTAAACTATCAGAGCTGTTACTTTGAAACCTTCAACACCTATTTACCATCAATACCTTACTCAGTAATGCAAGCCACACAACTCTGTCCTACTTTATTGTCCTACTATATGTAAGTGTAATGGGCCTTTTTACAGTGACAAGTAATCAGGTGAGCGTCTGCACAGTCATGCAAGGCGGTGCATTTGACTTGCCATAGTGTGTGTGTCTTATGGGTATCCAAACACATCTTGAACGTATTAAAATAACTGAGCATTACTGAAGTATGAGACCAGGGGTAGTATTCAATATTTATCTTACTTGACTTAAGGATAAGGACAACCAATCAGATCACACAATATCAGACGTTTGGTCAGTAACAGGTGATATGATTGGCTATCCTTATTCTCTAATAAAATAAGATCAATATTAAATGCCACTCTTGTTCTGCTTTTTTTTCAGCAAACAATTATACGTTTTTTGTACTATTGGAATTTTTATTTAAAAAAAAATCTGCTATTTCAGGTGCTAAACATTATTCCTTTTGGATGCGCAACCTTGACCTTGATCCCCCGTGACCTTGCTACAGGTATTCTAGATGGGGTAAGGTGGCTTTGGATGGGCAAACGTGCTCAACTAGGCGAGATCCCGCAGTTCGGGGCCCATAAGTCTTTCACTGTAAATTTAATCATCCCGTTGGAGCAAGGTGTTAATGCTCAAGTTCGTGGAATAAATAACAAGGTGCGGAGATTTGCATCGGATTGCTCATCACAGGAACTTGTTGCAGTGCGACCACAGGTGCTTGCAACTCGACCCAAGCAATCGGTGCTTGGTTTCGGTACGAGTTTGTGGCAGAAATTACTAGGAAGTGGTCAGTGTTCAATCCAAAACTTGTCCTCTACCAGGGAAAGTTTGGTGACAGCGGATATTAGAAGTGACAGGTGTAGAAGGATCGTACCACCCTCAGCAGTGCTATATATAGATAGACATAGTAATATACTTTGGTTCTAGATTAGTTCAACACGTCGGAATTTAGTGCAAATAGTTTTTTTCTATTTATTTATTTGTTCCTTAGATATTTTTGTCTTTGTTTCTTGTTGGAAGAGCAAAATTTAGTACATTTTTGTTGCCAAGTTGTACATATATAATTACGCTGTATCTTTAGCCTGTAAGTTGTATTTAAACTACTTGCGCACTGTGCTAAGAAGTGTATTCAATTTGTGCAAAAAAGGAAATTAGCGAAAATTAGATCTGAAACGGATAAGTTCAGACCTACCCGAAACAAGTCACGAAGATTAAAAATTCCATACTCAACAAGAACAGCAAGGATTACATGTTGGTCACACATCTCTAAAAGAAGAACCACTGCCAACCCTGGTTTGAAGAATCTGTTCGTATTTGTGGATACCTGTTGCCAATGACAACTAACGTAATGAAGAATCGTCGCCCGGAACCCGCTGAAATCGAGTATAAGAACATGAGGTTCTTGATCATGGATCGTCCAACTGATGCGAGCATGGACCGATTTATAGAGGTAGGGAAATCACCCTTAAAAAGTTGGCCACAAGTACCGTATATAGTCGCCCATGAGTCGGGTAAAATCACGTTAAACAAATTCCAAAAAGTCAACCAGACTTTGACTAATGTAAAAAATTCTATATAAGAAGTACAACTTATGCCTTATTATGCCCATATCAAAGGATGGGTCATGATAAATAAGTAACTTTTTGAAATATTTTTGACACCTTTCACCTGACTAATGGGCGAAGATATATGGTAGTTGCAAGTAACATGAATTTCAAACTCATTTCAAACTGATAAAGTTCTATTTTGAAACTTGGTTAAAACTAACAGGCAATCCTGTGTAGAGATCATGAATAGGAACAGCTAAAAGTGGCCCTTGTTGATTGCATGCATAAAGGTTTCTTAGCACTGAAAATAATCTGATGGGAGATAAAATTGGTAGTCATGGTCCTTGTTGGTGGTCTTTAACAAATGTTTGACTTTAGACAGGGGTGTCAATATTCCTGATTAATCCAGAATTCCGGATTTATCTATCCTGAAAAAGCTATGATTTCTGACCAAAATAAAAGTTGGTTTGATGAAAATATCTCAAGAAATGGCAAAGTTAAGGTCACTTTAATCTTCTGAAGGATATTATCAAATAAAAACTGAGTAAAAGATGGAAACAATGTGGTTGAAGGCCTCTTGTTTGGAAAAAAATGGTCAGCAACATATGATTTTCAGGACTTTATTTGGCTCTGTTGACACCCCTGCTTTAGCCTTTAGATTAAAACTGAGTCACAGTGAGTCATGTTATTTGGTGTAAAAATCCGTGTCACCCATCAGAAAAAAGCAAAATCTTGTGTACATTATCAAAGCAACCCTTCAGGCTTGTGTATTCCTCACCCTAATAATTGGTCATAACTGATAAATGGTAAGGTTCGAAACAGGGGTCATGTCACTCATTGTTGGGTCAATACAATAAAAACCTCTTACTCATTTTAACCAATATGCCCTGAATACATGGCCGGGGTGGTATTCAATATTGATCTTACTTGACTTAAGGATAAGGACAACCAATCAGATCACACCATATTAAACTCTAGGTCAGTAACAGGTGATATGATTGGCTATCCTTATTCTCCAAATAAATAAAATCAATATTGAACACCACCCTAGAATGTAGAATAAGCTCTGTACATATCTGCCAAGTTTGACGCTGGTTTACAGACTTGTCTATGGTTAAAGTCTAAGTTATCTGTCATCTACTAGAAAAAACATGTGGACTAGGGGCCATATTAGAAGGGGGTCATAATTTTGATGGATATATGAAACTAGCTCAGATTTTCAGATTGCTTACAATCTTTTTGATCAGAGTGACAACAATTGTTTGTATTTATTGCCTTTGCATGGCTGATACATAATATTGGAAAGGTTTCAAGTTTGTGTTTCTGCAAACATTGGTGGGTGTTTTTGTAGAGAATGCGTGGGATGGATCTCTTGTTTATGTATTGGTATACGGTTACTATGTCAAGAACGGAACATAATGTTGCAATCGTCCTCTGTGTGGGGTGATGGGGGTGGGTGTGTAGGTATGAAAACATTCACTGATTGTTTCTCAAGAAAAACTGTTCTGTAATGCTGTTGGTGTATTTGAATACAAAATTATATTAATTGTGAACCTAGAAAAACCCTTCTGGGTTCAGTGGGTTGCTAATGCTAGACGGGTTTCATAGAACTGTTTGAAATCCCCCAAAAAGTCATAGTTTGACCCTCTGAAGTCTTGACAAAGGCCAAATATTCTTTGAAGTATGAGTGAAGTTGTGGAAAAAAAGGCGAAGTTACAAACATTAATGCGACTTTTTGCTTATTTCACCTAGTATTGAGACTGTGATAGAATTTTGCTAAAAAAAACTGGTAAATCCAGTACAAAATTGTCTCGTAATTACCAGTGAGAACTCGTATGCTATTGTTACAAGATTATGTTTTATGTAGAGGTTTAGAACTATGTACGTATATATATACATGTTCAGGAGAGGTTTAGATCTGTGTGCATATATACATGTATGTACTAGTGATGTACTGATGTAATACCCATTTGGTTTCCATGTGTTGTATAGATGTTGCGCAGATCTCTGATGTATCCAATGCCATGTCATTTATTCTACGTAATTAACTTCTTACACAGTGATTCCTGTACTTGATAACATGTGAAAGCTACCTACTGGTATTCAATTAGTATGATCCTTTTTAAGCTATTATCAAAGATTGATTTTTGCTACGTAGGTAACGTTGTGTTGTTATGTCATTTTGTACGCACATATCTATAACAATTGTTAAATTTATGACTCGATTGAGGAAAAATTTATCTAATGATATAGCCCCTTAATTATCACATGCATTTGCTCAAGATTGTACATGTATACTCTTGTCTTTATTTTCCATATTAACTTTTTAAAATAAGGCCCCCATGCAAACATACATCTGTCCCAAATAATTGGAAATATATCTCGACATTCGGCCATTTTGGATTTTGCCATTCTATATCCAAAAGAATTATATTTCAAGGAAAGAACACTTCTTCCATCTGAATCCTGAGGTTGAAAATGTGACCCTTAGGAAATTCCAGATGTCAGACTCAAAGGGTCAGTTAAAGGGTTAGATTGAAACCCCTTAATCTTGCGGCACCTTTAGCTCCTTACCATAGTCTGAGTCATGTGTTGACATTGATAATTTCCAAAAAGGGTCAGGGTTCTAACTGAATGATCAATTGCCATTTCAAATACAGGTATTTAATTTTATAAACTGGTAAAATCCCGTAAAAATTATCAAAATGACCCTTGACCTTGAGCACTTAGTGAACTGGTTGAAAACATTGCACTATTTGAGTACCATCTAGAGGTAGACCTTTAGTTTAATCCCATTCTGTAAAGTTTCTTCTATGTTTTTACAGGAGTTGAAGAAACGAGGTGCTAAGGATGTTGTTCGTGTTTGTGAACCTACATACAAGACTGACAAACTCGACCTTGAAGGCATCCGAGTTCTGGTAAGTTAATTCAATATGTTTCACTTTCTTTGCCAACCTACCTAGACATTTCTGGGTTGGGCAGCCCCAAACAAAAATTGTTAATGCCCCCGTCTTTGATGTCAGAGGGGATACATTGCTTCGCACATGTCGGTCTGTCTGTAGGTCGATCGGTAGACCAAATGGTTTCCTTTCAATAACTCAAGAACGCTTTGCCCTGGTATCTTCAAACTTTACATGGAAGTTGGTCATCAACAGTAGATGACCCCTATTGATTTTGAGGTCAGTAGTGACCTTAACCATTTCTGACTTTTGGGCTGTCATCAGGGCATACATGTTTTACAAACATCTCTTGTTTAAGGTTAGCCTTACACCTAGGTTGGCAGTTTATAAAAAAATGTCTATAATGTTAATGGATACAATATGGATCACAGGCTAGAGTTGATTTCTGGTGGTTTTCTGTATCGCCGAGGCTTAAGAGTCCAAAGTCCATTGATGCAGATGTAAATTAACTTAAAATATCCATCTTTAAACCATAGTTATGGCATCCTATCACACTTTTTTCCTGCCATCTGATATATTTACTGTACAATTGTTTTGCTGAGCTGAACAATACAAAATGAAATCAGAGCTTTTTACTAACCTTTGAGATGGGACATTAGACCTTTAATTTGAGGAAAAAGTATTAACATGGGGAACAGATTTTGTTGAGGTAAACATCATTCGTGGGGAAAACTGCCTAATTTGCCCGAATTTTTATGCCCCCGTATCGATAGATCGGGAGGCATATAGTGATTCACCTGTCCGTCCGTTCGTCCGTCCGTCCGTTCGTCCGTCCTGGTTAACCCAAATTGACCGTTTCTTCTAGCATCATTATGGCTTGCTACAAAGCTTCCAAACTTGCATAGATGTTGTATATGAACACTCTCCACACACCTGTATCACCTGACCCCTTTTTGACCTTCACCTTGACCTAATTTTGGACTTAGACTTATTTATGGACAAGGCTTCCACAGGGGGCATAAGCGTTTATTGAACGCAGTCTTGTTTCCTTGGGAATGGAGTTAATATCAGCCCCTCCTTCTATACAAGGAAAAAAGCCTTGAAAAGAAAGTATGCATGCATTTGGTTTTACTTGCTTCCTGCTTGACGTTATATTGACATATATATAACTGTTCTATAACTTCCTTATAGGACTGAACAATGCTAAATATCTTTATTATCTTTCTCAAGCATCTTTAAATAATGTATGGTTCTTAAAACTAAGATAACAAAGAATGTGTTCAACGACTTGTATTTTAGCAGTTTTGGCATATGTTGTATCTTCCACTTATAAATTTTATATCTCTTGAACTGACAGTACAAGTATGTTATATTTGAACTATGCTGTTGCATTTGGTGCATGCATTCTTAGAGGCTTTTTTCGTTATATAATACTAAAAAGGGGCCAACTGTTTCATTTGGTGCATGCATTGTAAAGGCTTTCTTCGTTACATAATACTAAATATGGGGCCACTATAAGGCCCCTTCCCCAGGAAAAAATCCTTTAAAATACCAATGTTTTTCCCCCTAATTAAAGGTAAGGCTCCATCCCAAAGATTCGAAAAAAGCCCTGATTGTGTTAGATTGATATTCATTTAATAATGATTATGAAGTGGTCCGTCTCGAAAGGCAGGGAAAAACCCAAATGACCAAACAAACAACATTGCCACATAAAACAAGTTGTTACAAACATGGATGCTTCTGGAACTGGGGCATGCTCTTAATCATACACTTTCTTAAAAACTAAACAAATAAACAAAAGCTTCATTAGTGAGACTGAAGAAAAAATAGCTGTAAAAATGGTTGTAAAACAAACGCAAAAAAAACCACACCAAAAAAACCCTTTAACAATGATAAGTTAAAATGAAAATGGCTATAAAAATAGATGAAAAATGGGTATAAAAGTTGATGAAAAAAGGCTATAAAAATGGATGAAAAAAGACTATAAAATGGAAGAAAAACAGCTGTATGTTGTTGCCAACTCATGTTGTTCTATTTGTCATCTTGTGGACATGAACAGATGCTGTCTATGTAGACAAAAACCACACAGCCTGAAGAACAACAGTATGCATGTGACAGGCTTTTCTCTTAATCACAACATTACTTTACTGTAAAATATTTATTTGCGGTATTATCTAGGACTGGCTTCTGGTAATTTCTTGGACTAGTTCCTTGCACTAAATACCATGTTCAATGGTTCCCAGCAATGTTTTGGACTGGTTCCTGCCAGTATCATGTAGGATGGTTTCCACCAGTTCTTTGGACTGGTTCCTGGCCATATTATCTAGGACTGATTCCTAGCAATTTCTTGTACTAGTTCCTTGCACTAAATATCATGTAGGATGGTTCCCAGCAATGTTTTGGACTGGTTCCTGCCAGTATCATGTAGGATGGTTCCCAGCATTTCTTTGGACTGGTTCATGGCCATATTATCTAGGACTGATTCCTAGCAATTTCTTGGACTAGTTCCTTTGCACTAAATATCATGTAGGATGGTTCCCAGCATTTCTTTGGACTGGTTCATGGCCATATTATCGAGGACTGATTCCTAGCAATTTCTTGCACTAATTTCTTGCACTAAATATTGTCTAGGTTTGGTTGCCAGCAGGTGTTTTTTGAAGCAATTGTTTTGTATAATTGTTGACACGGTGTTGTATGTAGGCTAGATATGATATCAGCTTGCCTTATTGACCGCAACCTGAAGGGATTGGAGAACTGACTAGAAGTCTGAGAAGCTTTAATATATCTAAGAGGTTTATATTTATCTGTTTAATATCAAGGTTTTGTTGGCCTGACTGCACTCTTTGTACAGTTCAACCTCTGTTGAGCAACACCCTTTGGGTGCTGCAAATATTGCTTGTCATGTAGTGGTTGTTGCCAGTGATTTATTTTGCTTCTTTGGGAAAGGGTCCGGGTCCGTTCAGATTGGGAATTTTCGCATTGTGACAACTTGAAATTGGGAATTTTCATGAAGCAGAAAGGCCAAATATAACAGAAAAAGAGATTACATGTGACTGTTTACCGGTTTCTGTAAACTTTTATGCTTGACCTCTTGTCAAAAATGTTCATAACTTGGTCATTATATGTCCGATTTTGAATTTTATTTTTAAATGTTAATTGGGAATTTTTTCCTTCAAATTTTGGAAAATTAGAGCCTTTTTCAAAATGGGAAGGTACCGTTTACCGGTAGCTAACCAAAGAAGGGAAAAAAATCACTGGTTGCTCTACAGAGGTTAAACTTAAATATTAGCTTAGGCAAAGTTTGAATGTTTTGTTGTAGAGAGGTTGTTGCTCGACAACAGGCTAATCTGGAGTGGCTGTACTGTATGTTATCATTTGTAAACAAAAGATGGTTGGAAATGCTTCATATTACATTACAGCCCTTTACTTTGTGGACTCTTGGTTTTAAAAAGGCTTGAATTGTGTACACCATGACCATCTCAGAGCTACAGATAAGGTTTTAGTCACTTGGGTATTTTACCCCCGAGTTTCAATTTTGATTGGGTTTTGACAAATTTTAATTGGGTATTTAATAAAACTCAAAGGGTAAATAAGCTTTTATGTACTATTTTTCACTATAACATTCTTTTCTATTTGGGTATTTCAAATTGTCTTTGCTTTTTCTTACTCCCTCCTCTCAAAATCTATTGGGTTTTTAAGAAAATTAATTGGGTAATTACCCCAATACGCAGCTTATCTGTAGCTCTGCCATCTTGTTTCATAATACAGGGGATCCTACAAATCCTGAATAATCCGGAAATCTGGTTTCCCTACATTAAAAAGAAAATGTACTTTTCTGCAGAATTTTTTTTTATTTAATGATAAAATTCCGAGTATTGACCAAGTTATTGTCATTTGATATTTCATAAGTTGAATTTTGACAATAGAACAGGGCATGAAACAGTCAGTGTACATGTATGTGTGCTAATGGCACCTGAAACAGACTAGCACAGTATTTTCAGAAATTGGGCATTATGTCCGGTAGGACCTCTGATAATAACTGTTAATTGACCCAACCCACACCAGGAATCTGTATAGAAATTAACAAAAATCAAAATGCATCCCATACCAAGGGTGTGGAATTCCTATGTCCGACTTGCCTGACTTAAGCTTTTTTGCCTGCGGGCAAGTAGATTTTTCCATCCAGCTTGCCCACGGGCATGTGCAAAATTATCACAAGAAAAATAATATTAAGTGCCCTATTTTACCTTAACAATGACGAATCCCTAAATTACTGACCAATAATGAATTACTGAAGGAACTTTGAATAACATCTAGTACTCTAATCCTTTACATGATAAATAAATGAATGAAACTGAAATTTGGGTGCTTTTTGTGTTTTTCTTGGCTAGCAGATTTAGTTTTCGGGCAAGTAGATTTTTCAATCCAACTGGCCCAGGGGTAAGAGACAATTTTGAGAATTTCCACACCCCCGCATACTGACAACTGGCTTCAGTCAGTCACTAACAATAAATAAGATGAAGCTTTTCTTGTCTTGATGGAGTAACAGGTTAAATGCACACAACACTTCGAGGCAAAACTAACAGGTTAAATGCAAAACTATTGTGAACACTTCGAGGCAAAACTAACAGGTTAAATGCAAAACTATTGTGAACACTTCGAGGCAAAACTAACAGGTTAAATGCAAATCTATTGTGAACACTTCGAGGCAAAACTAACAGGTTAAATGCAAAACTATTGTGAACACTTCGAGGTAAAACTAACAGGTTAAATGCAAAACTATTGTGCTGACAGTACAGTTTTTAATGTGCATTAACTACCATACAAGAAATGATTAATACAATGCATATCCGTCTGCATGCAAATGTCCAAAAAACAAATTATGCCATGTTTAGGGTATAAACTTGAAGCAGACAAAGCCTTGACTTATAATGTATATAATTCATTATGTTGTCTGTGGTGTTTGTCTAGGTTTTGTCTAGATCTTGTCATGTCATTTTAGTAATGTGAAGATTTGTAGTCTGGCAGATGTGTGCAGAACACTTATAGAGTGTTGATTTGATGTTTTAAGTTCAGATTTTCTGTCTGAGGTATCTGTGGCTGGTTGTTTATGAAGAAAACATTGTACTCTATCAAATTACTTGCAATGTTTGTGGGTTAAATAGTTTCGTTTCTTGTGTCAAATTAATGCCACTTGATTGAACTTCTGAAATTACCCTGTGACAGGGAATTTGACACAGATCCTATTGAGGCCCTGTTGGGGACTAGTCTAGACAAGGGTAGTTTTAGATTTTTAGTGATATAAATTTAGTCGTTTTTTTTAAAGAAAACGGAAGTTTTGGTGATCTATCTTTCTCACCTCATTTGCTGGTGTACAATGAATGGATGCACACATGAACAATACTTCCTGATAAAATGTTTTAAATATCTGTGAATGAACGATGATCTACAACTTTTATCGAACGATGATCTACAACTTTTATCGGTACTCAACTTGAATAATCTTTCTGATTAATTATGTATGGGGAATTTTATGGGTGAAGGATAGGTCCTGCTGTGGGGGGAATTTTATGTTGAATTAGAGGAAAATTGTACTACTTCAGTGTGGGATTGGTCTTATAAATGATGTTTGCGACTGAGTGAGTCTACACCCAAACAAGTTAATGGATTTTGACCATATTACACTTGAATGATTCTTGGTTTATCCCCTTTTCCAAGGTAAATAAGTCGTTATTGTTCATTGAATAATTAAGAAGGCCATGTGAGTTAAAAATGGATTTTAAAGAAGTGATTTTTTTTCAAATCTCGGCCTGCATAAAATTGACTTAAAAAAGGTTAGCACCAACACTCTGACAGGGCATCAAATAACAACAGATGCTTTGTAATTTTAAGTACTTGTCCTACTTAATATAATTGTGTCAGTAGGGTTGACTACATGTTAGTCGTACTTGATGTATTTTCTTGGCTGGACACTAGATGATAATGTAGACCAGCTGTTTTGGTGATTTATATAATTGCTACTGTTGTTGACTGGTCATTCCCGTTGTATTATGCCACTAATGATATGTGTGACCTACATGTACAGGTAAATAAACATATCTGTGCATTTTTCTGTGTATTTTTTGAACATCCCTTTGTATACTAGTGTCAAGCTGAAGGGCCTTTTAGGTCCACTCATAACATACCATAGCATGTTTATGATGCAGTGTTTCTTTTGACTTTCGAGGGGGGAAGGGGTCCAGCCCCATAGGAGGGGAGAAAATTAACTCGCGGAAAAGCTGAAAGGGGAATTTTCACTTACTGTTAAATTCTCCTAAAATGTCAATTATGATTGTTTATTGGTGGTATTTTAAGCATGGGAGGTTAAAACATACGATTTCAATCAATTCAGCATTCATTTATCAACACAATTTACTTTATTTATGTGGAAAACAATTGAGCAAGACTCCAAGGGGAAAATTTAGAAATATTTGGGGGGAAAATATATACTCTGCGGCCTAATATCTCCATAATATTATATTTTAGCCAAAAAAAACACTGTGATGATTTTATTCCTCCCAGTCTTTATGAAACTTGGTCATAATGTTTGTCTCTATGAAATCTGGGTAAAGTTCGAAACTGGGTCATTAGAGGTCAAAAACTAGGAAACTCAAATCTCAGAAAAAGCTTGTGAACACATTAGAGGACACAATCATGGTCCAATCTTCATGAAACTTGGTCAGAATGTTTGTCTCTATGAAATCTAGGTCAAGGTCATCTGGGTCCAAACCTAGGCCTCAAGGTCAAATAATAAATAAGCTTGCAACAGAGACTGAATTTTCCTGAATCGTTATATTAATAAAATATAAATGATTACTTAGGTCACCATAGGGGCTTGCATGCACTTATATGACAGTTGAGCGACGTAGGGCCATCTTGGAATTATTTTAAACATTTTTATTTGAGAAAAGGGCAGTGTAAACCAAAGATCTTATTTATGAAGCCACATACTAATGCACAAAATATCTTTTAAAATATTGATAAGATGAAATTAATGTTTATAATTTATGTACATGATGTTATGTAAACAAATGACTGACCTCAATAATTGATTTATATAATCTACAGGTTACTAGTGATTTAAATTTTGTCGGTCGCTTAATGTAATTTGACCAACCAATTAAAGTGCTTAAATAGTGGTCGTTGGTCGCATTAGACAAAAGTCGTTTCATACAATAGACAAATAGAAAAAATATGATCGGGAGGAGTTTAAACGGTCATTTAAGACAAAGATTGCTTAATGCCAGGCCTAGACACTAACTATTTTGGCCACTGGTCCGACAGGGCAAAAGCGCTCAATTTGTAAATAGGACAGTTACTGGTCCTCCAGAATTTTCACTGGTCCTTCTGGATTTTCACTGGCCTCGGACCAGCGGACCAGTGTTAGTGTCGAGCCCTGATCGGTGTGGACACTAACTATTTTGGCCACTGGTCCGACAGGGCAAAAGCGCTCAATTTGTAAATAGGACAGTTACTGGTCCTCCAGAATTTTCACTGGTCCTTCTGGATTTTCACTGGCCTCGGACCAGCGGACCAGTGTTAGTGTCAAGCCCTGAATGCGTGTGGTCGCTAGTACAAGCTAGACTGTATGAACAATAAATGAGAAAAGAAGCAACTAAATAAAATCTTCACAAAGCAGTGATTTTTTTCCTTCTTTGTTTTCTACCGGTAAACGGTACCTTCCCAATTTGAAAAAGGCTATAATATTCCCAAATTTGAAGGGAGAAATTCCCAATGAACATTTCAAAAAAAAAAATCAAAATCGGATATAAAATGACGAAGTTATGAACATTTTTGACAAGAGGTCAAGCATAAAAGTTTACAGTAACCAGTAAACAATCACATTTAATCTCTTTCTGTTTTATTTTGGCTTTTCTGCTTCATCAAATTTCCCAATTTCAAGTTGTCACGACGCGAAAATTCCCAATCTGAACGGACCCAGACCCTTTCCCAAAGAAGCAAAAAAAATCGCTGCAAAGAATACCCGATGTATAGTAGTTGGCCTGTCTGTGGATCCAGGTTACATTGTACAGTGTTGATAATAGTTAGAAGTTTGTTATTGGCACCTCAAGATGTAAGGCTTTGCCAAGATTTACCTGCAGCAACAATGAATGACTTTCCTAACATTTCTAGATCATGTTTTTGTTATGTTTGTCTGGTAAACCTAGTAGACCATATTGTGATAGTTACTGGATTATCATCTCGCTAAAACTCTATTTCACATTTCTGTATTACTATAAATCCGAAATTTTCGCGAGGACTTTATTTATGCTATGTTCGCCGAGTTCAATATTTCGCGAAAAACCTTATTCTTAATCCTGTAGGTAAATAAGTTCTGGGTTCTATGGACGAAATGGTTAAATATAAGTTAAGAATGTCAATCAAGAATTATTTTAAAGAAAAAAACAGGTATGGAGATTTCCTACAGTAACAATCCTTTAGGTAAATTAGTTCTGGGTTCTATAGAGGAAATGGTTAAAGAAAAGTTAAGAAAGTCAATCAACAGTTATTTTAAAGAAAAAACTGTTATGGAGATAGTTTACAGTAACAAGCCTGTAGGTAAACAAGTTCTGGGTTCTATGGAGCAAATGGTTAACGGAAAAACAAACTGTAACAAGCCTGTAGGTTAACAAGTTCTGGGTTCTATGGAGCAAATGGTTAGAGGAAAAACAAACTGATAATCTAGTTGTGCATTTATATTGTCCTAACTGACAAGAAGGTATGTGTGTTATATATGTGGGGTTGTTTACATTCACTTATCTTTCTACTGTATCCTGAGTGTTAGATAATAGTCCACAGATCATCCTGTACATTAATATCTTATACAGCCGCCTAGATACCATACCTTGTAGCATCAAAAACACATTTAGCCCATGCATTCAAAACACTACATTTTTATCCTTCTATAGCAGTGGCTGTTTACAGGCGTCTTCCCCTCAGGAAAATTCTTGAAAACCATGCAGTTTTCCATTAAAATCCAATTTACATCAAGTTTTTTCTACCCCTTTTGCAAAAATTATGAGCAATTTTCCCCAAATTCAAAGAAAATGCACCTTCCCCTACTTTTGAAAAAAACGCCCTGTGTCCTCTGTATAGATACATTTTAATGCATATTCCATATTTACTTGCAGATAATCTGACCTGTAGTTGGAATCTGTCAATTGGTATACCCAACTGTTAACTGATTAATAAATACAACAATTTTTTTATTGAAAATTCCCAACACTACTTAAGAGAACCATGTTCATCATATCAGGATCTTGGTCAAGTAAATAGGACAATGTGAACAAGTACTCAGGGGTGTCAATATTCCTGATTTATCCGGAATTCCAGATTTCGTCTTTCCTAAAAGAGCTATGATTTCTGACCAAAATAAAAGTTATTTGATGAAAATAACTCAAGAAATGGAAAAGTTATGGTTAATTGAATCTGCTCTGAAGGATTTTCTTTAGTACAAACTGAGTTTATTATGGAAACAATGGCATTGAAGGCCTCTTGTTTGGCAAAGAAGGTCTGCCGCATATGATTTTCCTGAATTTAAATTAGGCCCTGTTGACACCCCTGAAGTACTTTGATCAACTTCTTATTCACAAGGGCTGTTGCTGAGTGACCGCCATTTAACTTTTCTGTAAAAGCCATTAAAATTGCAAGTTTTTTTAAATATCGCAATATCATTATATCTTGTGTGTCAATTCACAAGCTACAGTAACACTCAATTGCCTTGACAATAAATTCAGCGAATAGTACTCGTGCCATTTCCATTTTGTTAAAGTGTTTGTTTATTTGTGTTTAAGTCATTGGTGTGTTTAAATTTAGACATGAAGGTATCTTGACAGATATATCTCCCATTAGATATGTTTGTTCCATCTGTTACATATGTTAGTATTATTTATGTTACCTTTTTGATGTTGGATAAGAAATCCTGTGAGAATGAATTTACTTGAAATCTGCAGTAGTGTACGTACCATACTTGTTCTGCTTACCATCTCCCTTCTATTAGACGCACTTTACTTTTTTACTGAGGTGTCAATATTCCGGATTTATCTATCCTGAAAGATCAATGATTTCTGACCAAAATATAAAAAATTGATGAAAATATTTCAAGAAATGGCAAAGTTATGGTAAATTTAATCCGCTCTGAAGGATTTTCTTCAATACAAACTGAATTAAATATGGAAACAATGTCATTGGAGGTCTCTTATTTGGGCAAAAACGCATACGGTTTTCCTGATTTTAAATTTGGCTCTGTTGACACCCCTATATATATTAGACAACCTTTGCTATTTTAGGAATGCACATGTCGATAAGAAAATATGATGTATTTTCACTATGAAAATTTGAAGAATTTTTTAGAAGTTCTTTCCCATAGTCAATCTATGGATCAGTAATACAATTCAGTATGTATATGATTTCAGGACTGGCAGTTTGATGATGGTAGCCCTCCACCCAGTAAGATCGTTGATGAATGGTTTAACTTGCTCAAGACACGCTTTAAGGAAGAACCTGGCTGTTGTGTAGCTGTCCATTGTGTTGCAGGTCTCGGAAGGTTTGTATAATCAATATCATGATATGCCTATGTTACAGCCACTGTTGATTGGAAAATATTCGAAAATTAGTTTAAATCATGTTCCTGGCTCACATCCACATAAATCCAGTTGTGTAATGTAAACCAAAAAATTATTTCACGCGATTTAATTTCAAGTCACTGCGAAAGCACTAAAAACATGAATATGGACATTGCGGGAAACTCAAAAATGCAAAATGTGTTGTAGTCACGATATGCCGACGATCAGCAAAATGCTAAAGTGAATTGGTTTACAGTAAATCAGGGCTTAGAGTGGTTAGAGCTCCTGAAAACAATATCTTTGAGAAAAGAGCTGGAACTGCACATGTAAATCAAATGCCAGTTTAATTATTAGGTTGAAATATTGAAAACATTTACAAATATGGAAAACATATTATCATGCTAATGACAAACACTCAGTGCAGGTTTGTTCATATTTGCTACATTGGTTGCATAATCGTTATACTTATATCATTATGCATTTATCACTACTCTCCGATGTAAATTGTAACAAATAGATCACACTGCTGTGTTGTTGTAGCAATTAGGACCAGCTGGTAAGGAATACCTGTTCACCAGGTTTTGTCAAAGAAAAATAAAGATTATTAGATTGGCAATTTGGCTGGCAGTTTGTCAGAAAGACGTATACAATTTGTTTTGTGTGGCATGTATCTCCCAGAAGTATTTGAGTTATGGTCATGACTTTGTTCAGGAATGTTGTTATAGCAATGAGTCAGTGTATGTTGGGGGGCTGTATGTTGTCATAGCAATGAATCAGTGTATTTTGGTGACTGTATGTTGTGATAGCAATGATTCAGTATATTTTGGTGGCTGTATGTTGTCATAGCAATGATTCAGTATATTTTGGTGGCTGTATGTTGTCATAGCAATGAGTCAGTGTATTTTGGTGGCTGTATGTTGTCATAGCAATGAGTCAGTGTATTTGGTGACTGTATGTTGTCATAGCAATGATTCAGTATATTTTGGTGACTGTATGTTGTCATAGCAATGATTCAGTATATTTTGGTGGCTGTATGTTGTCATAGCAATGATTCAGTATATTTTGGTGGCTGTATGTTGTCATAGCAATGAATCAGTGTATTTTGGTGACTGTATGTTGTGATAGCAATGATTCAGTGTATTTGGTGGCTGTATGTTGTCATAGCAATGAATCAGTGTATTTGGTGGCTGTATGTTATCATAGCAATGAATCAGTGTATTTGGTGGCTGTATGTTGTCATAGCAATGAATCAGTGTATTTTGCTGGCTGCATGTTGTCATAGCGAAGAATCAGTGTAATTTGATGGCTGTATGTTGTCATAGCGATGCGTCAGTATATTTAGTGGCTGTATGTTTTCATAGCAATGAATCAGTGTTTTTTGCTGGCTGCATGTTCTCATAGCGAAGAATCAGTGTATTTTGATGGCTGTATGTTGTCAAAGCGATGTGTCAGTGTATTTTGTGGCTGTATATTGTCATAGCGATGAATCAGTGTATTTGATGCCTGTATGTTTATTTTACAGAGCTCCTGTGCTGGTTGCTTTAGCGTTAATTGAATGTGGACTCAAGTATGAAGATGCAGTTGAACTGATTCGTATGTAAGTATAGTTTGGTATGTGCGGTATTTATATACCTCAGGTTTGCTCTGTATTAGAATTATCCATACCTCAGGGGTGTCAATTTTCCTGTTTTATCCAGAATTTCCGGATTCATCATTTCTGTTAGAGCAATGGCTACTGACCGAAATAGAAGTTATTTGATTAAATTATCTCAAGAAATAGCAAAGTTATGGTAAATTCAATCGGCTCTGGAGGATTTTCTTAAATACAAACTGAGTTAATTATGGAAACAATGTCAATGAAGGCCTCTCATTTAGCAAAAAAGGTTTGAGGCTGTGTTATATGCGGTCAGTGCTATGTAACAAACTAATAAACACATTATGTAGAATACAAATTTAAACATTTATATATCTTTATATACACTACCCCATCCACCTTTACTTTAATGTAGCGAGGCATCTTGTAAGTGGAATCAGGGGTTCCACCAGCTTCTGAATCTGAAAGGTCATTTTGATACTTCTGACTAAATTTAACCATTTTATAGGCATAATACTCAAGATTTTAAGAGAAAATGACCCTTCAAACCAAAAACTTGAAAGTCAAAATATGTTTTTTTGGAAATTTCAAGGGTGACCCTTACTCCCGAGTCAAAATGGAACCCCTGTGGAATATACATCAATGATTGTGCTGAAATACATTTATCATTGATATAAAAGTATGTTATATCAGGCCTGGTATTTTTCAGGCCTCTGCCTGATTTCAGGTATTTGAATCCTGAAATTTCCTTCTTTGTATATATTAAAAAATAGAATTTCAGGCTTTCAAACATGGATTTTCAGGCATGAGAATGATTGCTTATTACCAGGTCTGTATATACAATCACTGACTTGTTAAATCAGCAGGAATTTTGATGAACTGGAAAATGTATTTTAGATTTGCCATATTTAGGACGAGTGATTTATTTTATTGTTTCTACTACCGTATATACTCGCCCACAAGTCGGGTAAAATCTGCCATATCTAGGACGAGTGATTTATTTTATTGTTTCTACTACCGTATATACTCGCCCACAAGTCGGGTAAAATCTGCCATATTTAGGACGAGTGATTTATTTTATTGTTTCTACTACCATATATACTCACCCACAAGTCGGGTAAAATCTGCCATATTTAGGACGAGTGATTTATTTTATTGTTTCTACTACCGTATATACTCGCCCACAAGTCGGGTAAAATAAACAAATTCCAATAAGTCTACCATACTTTGTCCAATGTAAAAAATCTTCTATAAGAAGTACAACTTATGACTTAATATGTTGATATCAAAGCAATGGGTCATGATGAAAAAGTGACTTTTTGACATTTTCTTGACTCATTTACCTGACTTATGCGCGAAGATATACGATAATATGGTATTTATTTGATATGTGTATATATATATTGATGTTTTCAGGAGACGACGTGGTGCCATCAATGCAAAGCAGCTTTCCTTCCTGGAGCATTACCGTCCTAAAGCACGCCTAAAGACCAAGGGTAACGGACACAAACAGTGTGCTGTCATGTGATCGCATATCTGAAACGTCATGGTGTCGTTCATGGAGACTTAATCCCCCTTTTAATCCCAGTTGACCTCACTTGACCTCGATTACTACTATTCTATAGACTAGTTTGTTTGTTTTATTCAGGGTTTGAAAATTCAACCAGTTGCCATGGAAAATGATTACTGTAAAATCTCTTGATTTTTGTGGGTAATAAATTTTGTTAACATACTATTTGGCTGTAATTTCATGGATATTAAAACATGCATAGAAAACCTTTTGTTTACATATTTGGGAGATCAATTTAATGTGGAGATGATATGTCATTGTCGAGTTCAAACCTGGAAATAACCAATGAAAATTTATCCTCCACAAAAATCAATGATTTTACAGTAATTTTATATTATATTGCGATAATTTCTAGTTTTTATTTTAACATTTATAGGCATGGAATATTGTGAATGTTCTATCAATTTCATGGTGCTATATTGAAATTTCAAGTCTTGATTAAGGACTACTCTTTGAAACAAATCATCAATCATTGCAGAGTAGTCTAGACTGTCAGATTATCTCTGGTCTCTTTAACTCATAGGGCTGGACTACATAGTGGGAGGGCGGGACTACATAGAGGGGTGGAGGCTACATTTGCTTATTTTAAAATAACTGACTTAACTGCTTAGATTTAATTTTTTTACAAGCCTTTACTCATTGAATCTAAGCAATCTTTTTGTTGTTAATTGTATTAAAGGTGTACTGGAATTATAACAGATGATTAAATATTTATGAACTCAAGTTTCTGATTTTAGTATGTGCAACATTTTTCATTTACACTTACACCATTCTTATATATATATGGGTAGGGAGACTGGAGATTATCTGTCGCAACATCATACACCAACAGTATGTGTGTCTCAATGTCATACACATGACACTACGAGTGTCACATGTCACTATTTCATTCTCTATCAGTATGTCTCCGTTGATTATTCTACCCTATGCTAAGATTTTCTTGCCTCAAAAAATAGCATTGTAAATCACTACATTGCTTAAAAACCTCCTCATTATTTTACAGCGCTCTAATGCACTGAATTAAATCTCATATGAAATCAACACTGTGGTTAATTTTGATACAGATGCAGCGTTCTATAGAGAAATAACAAATGTTTTGACGTCAGAAGATGTATTTTGTAGTCACTTTGCAGTGAGACATGTTTCTGTAAAAAAGTATCAGATATTGGAATAATTTGGTGTATCACTTGGTAATCTGATAATGGAAAAACTTGGGTATTGATTATTAACTAATTGGCAAATTCGGCAAGTGTTTGGTTAATGCAGGGGTGTCAATTTTCAGGATTAATCCGGAATTCCGGATTTGTCAATCCTTAGAGCTTTCTAACCAAAATAAAAGTTATTTGATGAAAATATCTCAAGAAATAGCAAAGTTATGGTCAATTATATCTGCTCTGAAGGATTTTCTTCAATAAAAAGTTTGAAAACTTGAGTAATGTATGGTTGACGACTTCTAGTTTGTCAAAAATGGTCAGCCGCATTTGATTTTCAGGATTTTTAATTTGGCTCTGTTGACACCCCTGTTAATGGGCATCATTATTTTTTGTCACATCTAGATCTATCACCTGGAAACCTACTCTCAACCACTTTTGTAATTGGTCACCTTTCAAACCCCTATACGTTTAACTGTGATCATAATGTTTGATGATATTTTGCACACAAACGTTTAATGCAATTGTCCTAACACTTAATTCATTAAAGATGCTTACTTTTGCATGTGATTTTGAATTTTTAATGATTCAGGTGTTGAGTCAATACACATATGTGCGCAAAATGTCGTCAAATAATATGAATGCAGTTAAAGACATTTTGGGTTTTAAAGGGACCAATTAGAAAAGTGGTTAAGTGTAGTTTATGAAGAGTTTACACCAATTTATGTGGGGAGATTTGTAGGAGTTCAGACCAGTTTTTGTGGGAATTTTCATAGGAGTTCAGACCTGTTTTTGTGGAGAGTTGCATAGGAGTTCAAACCTGTTTTTAAAAACCTGGGTTTCGTGGAATGTTCACGCTTCCTGTTTTCCTGAATATGCATTATAGATGATTAGTATGTCAATAATCACTATGCATCAATTCTATTATTTCATTCATTTGAATATCATTTTATATCATTGCTTCTGATTGGTTGAAATTTGAATTTTATAGACATTTCAGCCAATAAAAATTGCTCTTAGTGAAGTGCTTCATGAGAATACAGATCTGTTCTGAATCCATTTCATTTCACTTACAACTAGTCTTTTATTTCGATGTTTTGTATTTTTTGCATAAAATCATAGATGGTCACATAGACCCAAGTTTTCTGTTTATGAGGCCTTTAAATTGCTCCCATGTGCAACATTCTTTCTCTAGTATGCTAGTCCAGCCCCTTTTGCGACATAATTACTTACTCAAGTATGTCACAACTTTCTTTTGTGGCAAGTCACTTTCTAGTGAAGTGGTTTTCCTTTTTTACCCGAATTTAGAAAAAAACCGAAATAACTTCAGTATTTGCCAAAATATTGCACACAGATTTATATTGGCTGCTGATAAAGAACATGGGAAAAGAAGTCTGATGTAAAAATTCTTGAAAACAGAGCGAAAGAATATGGCTGTTCTCAATTTGCCCATTTGAGACTTGAGAAAATGTCTGAAGCTGTTGTTATAGACTCTTCCATGATGATAAACGTGGAGGCAATACTTGGAAGCATACAGTATTTAAATTGTCAAAAATGTGTTGATTGAACTGAATAAAACACAATGTCTTAAGTTATTGAATGTTATACATGGAAGCAATCGGACAGTGGCCTAATGATATATTTGTATGTTTTGTTTCATAGTTTTAAGACAGATATATACAAGCATTTTTTGGGTCCCTCATTTATTATCCCTGGTGTACACAACACTGCCTTAGTATAAAACACATTCTATTGTCTTAGCGAGTCTCGTCCACGTGTTAATATGCTTCTTTGCTATTGTTTGATGCACGTAAAAAGAATACAGAATGCAGTAGTTGTTCATGAATACCAAATTTGCAATGAACTGAAAATGTCTTGTGATCTCGAGTAAAACAATCATTTTAGTAAAAAAAGGGTCAAAAATTACCCTTAGAAATGCATAATGACTGTGTATGTAATGATATCTGTTTCAATAGTTTGCACCTGTAAGTGGGATTCAAACCTATACAGAATGCCACCATCACCTGGCAATGTAAAGTATGGATGCATTAAGATTACTAGGGTATTGCAACAAAGCCAAACCATTTTATCCAAACAAAATTGGTATAATACACCAAATTGAATGTGAACAACATATGAGTGTGAAGATGCCTGACCTCATATGATGATACAATGATGCGTACTATGGTACACAGTTTTTTTTCGATATTATACACTAAAGTTATGCTGATCAAAGTATCAGTATACTCAAAAGTTGAATGTATCTACAAAATAAAAAACTAGGATACAGACTTGGAAGTTTTCTTTAAATATGCATTTGAATTCGTATTATGCATGTTTTTATTTATACATCCAGTATGTAATTACTCAATTTCGAAAGTTGCTGATAGCAATAAATTTGAAATTACTCAAATTGTTATAGTGTGAACAAAGTAACTTGGTCCGAAACTTTTACATGACAATTTTACTGTGGATTTATTGTCTATGATCAGCGACCTTTCCTTTCATTGAGCAAAGAGGATTATAAACAGTAGGAGATGTAGTATAGACACTAACGGAAATCACCAACATAGCTCGACTTGCTAGTGGAATTTGATGTTTTCCGCACAAGAATCTTGTTATATATTCATGCATAAAGGTTCTGGACCAGGTTAACATGTTTGTACTATACCCCCTCATACTTTTTTGTTGTCTAAGACTTTTTATACTATCTTCAGGATATGGCTTTTACTTGCCAATACTTATAAGGCATTGCTATGCATAAATATGCCTGGTATACTTGTATACGAATTGGAACTTCTAACAACCCCATGTTATATATTGCTAAGTTAGTCAACTACACATAGTACAAAATGAGGTGTTCTGAAAATGAGAACTTTTTGAAGAAAACCAGTAAACAAAAGGGTCTAATTAATTGTTTAAATTATTGGATTTTCATTCAAATGCATCTACAGACCATTCTAGTGTTCTACATTGTATAAAACCAATATATTCAGTATTGAACGAGAGGGCGTTAGAAGTTTCGTTTCCTATCAATAAAAATCATTTGGTTTCCTACATGTGAGGCAATATATTCCAGATAATTTTTTTTAATGTGCATCAATATTAGTGATTCCAAACCTTTGCCTTTAGGCCACAGTTATTTTATTTTTGGTTTTACGGGAATTTTTGAAAATTTTGCCATTGGGAGCAGGCTGTGCAAAATAACCAGAGAGCCATAAGGGACCTAGGTTGCTCACCTTAAAGTGTCTCTTGTTATTTTCTATTCCCTCCCTCTAGCAAAATAAAATAAAACAATCATGTAAACCTAAAAATAAAATGAACTGGCCTTGTCACCCCTTCATCTGCTGAATGTTTTAACGATGTACATACTTTCTGTAATTACTCAACATATTTTTGAAAACTATTTGTATATTTCGATAAGTTTGAGAATTGTCAAGTTATATTTTCTGTTGTTTATTTTTCAATGTGTTATACCAGACCTGTGTGTATTCTTATGTATTTTAACTGTGTTTGTATTTTTAGATGCAAAGTTTTTACTGTGTTTAAAATCATTAAGAACCACTTTGCGTGTATTTGTTTGTCCAATTTACTTGCGTATAATACAATGACAACCCTTTTTACTTACACCTTATATACCTGGTTATATTACTCAAAATGTTTCATGCTGTATTAACTCAACTTGAGTTCCAAAAGTTGTGCACCATTTTCGGAAATGGGAATGTTATAAAGAAGGATGAAACACAAAAGTATGTATACTTACAGCAACATATTGTTTTGCAAAAATGATGCTCAATGCCTAGATCAATATACTTAATTTGTTCTCCAACTTTTTACTATTTTTTGTAAACTTCCAATTTTAAAAAAGGTGCCACACTTCAGGAACACAGTATGTTATGAAATTTTGTATGAACTTTAATAAAATTCCAATGTGACGCAATATTTGTGCTTATTTAGGGATAAGAGCAAAACTGATGTACAGGGTGTTGAACTATATTTTAGTATTTGTACATTCGAAGTATATAAACACAACTGGTTAATGTCCAAAGGATTCACTATTTATTGCAATCAATGGAGCTGTCGGTGAGCTAAATCTTGCATGTGCACTCTAACTTCAATAACACCACCCTTACGACTCTTGAAAACTGGTATTACCGAGTTGGTCTTGATACTACGGTTCAATCACAAGCAATACAGTGAAATAAATTTTATGATAGAGGTACCTACCATGTACCTAGCTGAAGTAAAATTTCACATAAACTTTTGTTAACAAACTTTTGCAATAGCCTGTATTATTATTCTCGTCTGTACATGAGTATTTTGCTGTTACCCCTCGACTTGCACTTATGTATCAAACTTTGCTATGTAATATACCGTAACATGACATGGTGGTGTATTTTAATATAAAATCTTGTATTGATATATTGGTGCAGAATATTGTATGAAATAACAGTCACATATTGATTATGTTGTTAATAACACACGACAAGTATTTTGCTAACATGCCAAAATTGACAGTTTTTATTGAGGATTGTTTAAATGAATTTCAGTCATTTTTCTTGCACTTTTTGTGAATATTGACTGTTGCATTACAATTGTACATATACATTATACACACATCCATAATAATATATTCAACATGCTCTTTTGTCATGAAGTCTATTTTTGTGATGCTTGTCTTTAATTTCGTTGGCATTAAAAGAGTTGGTCAAGAGAATGACTTTAATCTTGACATACCGAGATGAGACGGTCAACCTTTCAGTTGATTCCAGCGTCTCTGACTGCCTATCATTCTTCAGTCAAACCAAATAGTATTTTTACAAGGGGGTGGGTACTGTCAGCTACCTGATGGGTACATCCTTGACATCTTGAATGATAATGTAAGGCTTTCAATATACGGTAAACAACATTACAAGTATCTATATTTACACAATAACCTTTACTCTATAAATATGTCAATTCACAAGCCTATCCCATGTCCATCACAATGTACAATTTCTAATAATGAGTAAACTATGGAAGGGAGACAATCCAATTAATGAAATTGACATAAATATACATCTTATGAAGGGAGATCACTTTTTGATACTGTCCTAAAAAGCAGCATATGTAAAATGAGATGTGTACACATTCTAGCTGACCTTTACTCGGAATAGTTCCTTGGGACTCTGCAGATATTAAAACACGATGAAGCATTCGGTAGCCTTCAGTTACACCACAATAATGAATACCAGCGTATGTGTCCATGGAGTATGGGGTTCAAACTAAATCTGTTGATATTTCTCTGCTCACATTTGTCCTCGAATTTAAAAGTTTTTTGCTTCATGTAAATATTGATTGTTCTGTTGTTATTAGTGTGGCTTTCGTCATCATTTATCATATAGCATTACATCCTGTGCCACATAATTATATTATCTGATGATATCATAGAATCATTTGTCTCTCGTTTGATATCAATTATTGTAATTATAAAAACATGTCGTGATAATTAATTTTAAAAAAGAAACATGTTGTTATTCAATATGCTTGAATAAACAGTTACGAAATGAATAACTGGAAATTTCTGCCAATTAAACCTTTGCAATTATTATGAAATCGTGCACAGACATAGCCTATGTATTAAATTTAGAACAAAACTGGTTTTGCCTGGTCTTATTAGGGGAAAATAAATGTACACCAACATATACAAATACATGTATTGCATTTCTTTCCGAGGTTTTAATTAAGTTCTAAATTATTTTATAACACAAAACAATACTTTTGTGAATTAGAAAGCTTGTTCATTTTGTTTAAATTCTATCAGATATCCAATACACGGTCATACTAAACTTGTTGAAATAGACCAACTTAGAAGAACTGCATACTTAGAAGCGTGTGTAACAAGGTTGGGTATATGCAACTTCCGTGATGAAAAATAGAGTAGATTTAATAGGCGGCTGTTGGTGGATCTAACCCTGTATTCCATGGTCACATCTTTTTATGTACTATCAGTAGTATGTTTCCTACATCCTGAGTGTATACAATCAAACTTGTCCACAATTGGGATATTGGGATACGGTTTGCAAATTGAACCATTTTCCAAATCACCCGTGGCGTTGAACCCGATCTTGATCAATCGACCATCTTGATACTGCCCATAAACTATTTTCCAACTAGTTTTTTATCAATGAATTATATATCTATGGAGTACTGGGTTACTGTTTAAAGAACAGGATGACCGTTGTCACAGGTCGGACTGTTGACTGTTTCTAGACTCTCATTTATTGGTGCTTTCTCATTGGACATGTATAAGTCACATGGTGATCATGTGACCTATTACGTAATGATGCTAGCTCTGTTTATGTAATATCTGACACACAATTTTTTTATGGGTCAGGTGTCTAGTAATACAATTATAGTAGCATCGTCTGAAGTGTATTTTATCCTGATTTTGCCACAGTCTTTTGAAGGAGGTAAAAATTGCGCTGCGCATGTCTGTTGGCAGAACGAAATGCTGAATGATTAATAACTAACAAATACACATTTATATAACATTTCAAGGTTGGTCACGTATTGACCTTGAGTTCACAAGGTCAAAAGTCAAGGGGGACATCTGCATCGTAGCCACAACTTTTACTATATTATCATTGTTAGTAAAACATGTCATGTATTTATTTTTCAATATAGATAAAGCATGTTTATTGAATGAAATACTACTTTATAAAGTATGTATATTACTTTTGTGCCACGTTGTTGCCCTCTATGAGATGTTGTTTGTTCTTTTATCACTTCAGTTCACAGTTTTGATTGTCATGTATACTGGACGACAGACATATTTGTACACGATACAAACTGTTTAATAAAGGTTAAATGATTGAACTTGTTTACTCCATACACCAGTTCACGCCTTTACCCCTTGTTCATCATCAGTTATGTTCCAATAATGAGTAAGGAGGTAAGCATATCAGGACTCCCCATCATGGGAGATCATTCTTGATATGTGTCACAAAAAGCTGCATATAAGATGTACACACATTAGTTGATCAATTATCAAACTAGATTAGGGTGTATGGAGTAAAGAGTTAGAATGACAACATTGGTGCAACACTTAATCTGTACTTGCGAGAAATGTTCACATGATGTTTGGGTAGGTCTAAACAGGAAGTATCCTGTGGACAAAACTGTAGTAATAAAACCAATGTATGTGTTTTTGCATTAAGTGTATTTGCGAGCTCAGGAGCAATATTGTAACCATAACATGAGAGTGTACTGTCTCGGAGCTTCTGAATCAAATCAACAACTATTAATGCAAGTATCTATTTGAATACTGCAAGGTTGGCTATTGTACTGGGACATTATCCACAAACTTTTTAAGACTGAAACTCAGAAATTTTCCTTTCACTCTATGCTGTTGTAAAGGTGTCAATTTTGATATAAACAAAGTGTGCAGTGGGTCACAACAATTATACAACTGACAAAATGTCATTGGTTTAGATCCATTGTAAGAGAAATGCTAATAAATGGAACTTCTGCAAACTTTCTGTCCGAGTTCCAGTCTTAAACTATTTGTGAACAAGGCCACCAGATGTTACAATTGTGCTATGATTAGCTTAATAGTGATTACCCCTAACTCGTGTAATTCTCCAGCAGCAGCTGCTAACTGGTGCATTGAATATGTTAACATTTGTCTGTGTATTGTTTTAGCATTTGGTTGGGCCTTTTAATTTTGAACCTATCAATATGTGTACTTGCATTGTGTATATATACTAGGAGGAGGCAATAAAGTTATGAATATGTTCATATGTTCCGTTTGGTGTTTTATATCTAAGTCCATCCTTTTACCTATCATGTCATTGCCCCCATTCCAAAATGTTCAAACTTGTTTTGGTAAAAACAATCACAACTATTGTCACTTCATAAGTATACTTCATGACAAATGGTATTACATGCTGTTATGTTGTAACAATGTACAGCTCCCCCACCCACTTTGAACAGCAGGGATTTTATAAGGACAGTTCCAGGAAACAAGATCGGGAGGAGTGCAAGAACATACCAAAAACTACCCAACCCCAAGAACTCTTCTGACAACCATACACATACCATTCCTCGACACTTGTAGTTACTAAATTCATCTTCAGTCGAATGCCACCAGGCCTTTTGCCCTTACACTATTTTTTACATAAATTACAGGAACAGTATTTATTAACCCCAAACAAGGTCAAAACAAAATGTCATGGTTCTGGTAACATGCTGAAATGAAGATAAAAGAGCTCAAGAAGGCTGACTGAGTCGTGCTACAAGCAGCATTATGTCCTTGATCCGACTCACCATCTGCAGCTTTGTTTTGTTAGCTCAATAGGAGGAAACATAGAGCAGCGTCCATTGTGTGTGTTTTTCTGAGAATTATTGTACAGTAGAGTATACATGAATTAAATGGCTGACAATCATAAATAACAAACAAAAGTGTCATTTAATTAATCCAGATTTTATTTATTCCATAATTATGAACAAACTTGGTGGTTATTTGCACTTCATACGAATACTTTAGAACAAAGGGTATTACATTCTGTTATAATATCACATTGCAATCATACATACCGTACCTTCACACATCTGCACATTGTAGAGCTCCCACCATCAACCGTATTGGCAATATTTAGGACTGTTCCAGGAAACAAGATCAGCGAGGAGTGCAGAACATCCAAACAAGTACACAGACCATGATTTAGTCACCTTGCCTTTTTTGAAACTGTGTTCATTTCGGTGCTTTTTCTTTTTCGTTTGTTCCTTTATGTGACTTGCGTGCCCTGTTGTTTCTGGTGCTACTCTTTCCAATCCCCTAGTTTCGCATTTTAATAGAAATTACTAGAAAAGGGTGCAATATCTGAATTTAAGCTCCAAAACCGCCAACTGTATTAGTTTTCATACATAAATGATCAATCAAAAATCAACAATTCTCAGTATACCTCATTTTCTACCCGGCCACTTTCATTCAAAGCTAGCAGTTTCTTTTCGTATATATACTCTTCTATTTTGGAAACCATTTACGGCTCATTATCGGTATTTCCACAGGGTAGTGACGCATATTATTTTATGTGCGTGCGACCGCATGATGACTTATATGATATATAAGGCGGTCGCACACACTTAAAATAATATGCGCCAATACCCTGTGGATATTTCAATAGGTTGCAGAATTGTCAAGTTATATTTTCTGTTGTTTATTTTTCAACGTGTTATACCAGACCTGTGTGTATTCTTTGTGTATTTTAACTGTGTTTGTATTTTTAGATGCAAAGTTTTTACTGTAAAATCATTAAGAACCACTTTGCGTGTATTTGTTTGTCCAATTTACTTGCGTATAATACAATGACAACCCTTTTTACTTACACCTTATATACCTGGTTATATTACTCAAAATGTTTCATGCTGTATCAACTCAACTTGAGTTCCAAAAGTTGTGCACCATGGAGCATGGGGTTCAAACTAAATCTGTTGATATTTCTCTGCTCACATTTGTCCTCGAATTTAAAAGTTTTTTGCTTCATGTAAATATTGATTGTTCTGTTGTTATTAGTGTGGCTTTCGTCATCATTTATCATATAGCATTACATCTTGTGCAACATAATTATATTATCTGATGATATCATAGAATCATTTGTCTCTCGTTTGATATCAATTATTGTAATTATAAAAACATGTCGTGATAATTAATTTTAAAAAAGAAACATGTTGTTATTCAATATGCTTGAATAAACAGTTACGAAATGAATAACTGGAAATTTCTGCCAATTAAACCTTTGCAATTATTATGAAATCGTGCACAGACATAGCCTATGTATTAAATTTAGAACAAAACTGGTTTTGCCTGGTCTTATTAGGGGAAAATAAATGTACACCAACATATACAAATACATGTATTGCATTTCTTTCCGAGGTTTTAATTAAGTTCTAAATTATTTTATAACACAAAACAATACTTTTGTGAATTAGAAAGCTTGTTCATTTTGTTTAAATTCTATCAGATATCCAATACACGGTCATACTAAACTTGTTGAAATAGACCAACTTAGAAGAACTGCATACTTAGAAGCGTGTGTAACAAGGTTGGGTATATGCAACTTCCGTGATGAAAAATAGAGTAGATTTAATAGGCGGCTGTTGGTGGATCTAACCCTGTATTCCATGGTCACATCTTTTTATGTACTATCAGTAGTATGTTTCCTACATCCTGAGTGTATACAATCAAACTTGTCCACAATTGGGATATTGGGATACGGTTTGCAAATTGAACCATTTTCCAAATCACCCGTGGCGTTGAACCCGATCTTGATCAATCGACCATCTTGATACTGCCCATAAACTATTTTCCAACTAGTTTTTTATCAATGAATTATATATCTATGGAGTACTGGGTTACTGTTTAAAGAACAGGATGACCGTTGTCACAGGTCGGACTGTTGACTGTTTCTAGACTCTCATTTATTGGTGCTTTCTCATTGGACATGTATAAGTCACATGGTGATCATGTGACCTATTACGTAATGATGCTAGCTCTGTTTATGTAATATCTGACACACAATTTTTTTATGGGTCAGGTGTCTAGTAATACAATTATAGTAGCATCGTCTGAAGTGTATTTTATCCTGATTTTGCCACAGTCTTTTGAAGGAGGTAAAAATTGCGCTGCGCATGTCTGTTGGCAGAACGAAATGCTGAATGATTAATAACTAACAAATACACATTTATATAACATTTCAAGGTTGGTCACGTATTGACCTTGAGTTCACAAGGTCAAAAGTCAAGGGGGACATCTGCATCGTAGCCACAACTTTTACTATATTATCATTGTTAGTAAAACATGTCATGTATTTATTTTTCAATATAGATAAAGCATGTTTATTGAATGAAATACTACTTTATAAAGTATGTATATTACTTTTGTGCCACGTTGTTGCCCTCTATGAGATGTTGTTTGTTCTTTTATCACTTCAGTTCACAGTTTTGATTGTCATGTATACTGGACGACAGACATATTTGTACACGATACAAACTGTTTAATAAAGGTTAAATGATTGAACTTGTTTACTCCATACACCAGTTCACGCCTTTACCCCTTGTTCATCATCAGTTATGTTCCAATAATGAGTAAGGAGGTAAGCATATCAGGACTCCCCATCATGGGAGATCATTCTTGATATGTGTCACAAAAAGCTGCATATAAGATGTACACACATTAGTTGATCAATTATCAAACTAGATTAGGGTGTATGGAGTAAAGAGTTAGAATGACAACATTGGTGCAACACTTAATCTGTACTTGCGAGAAATGTTCACATGATGTTTGGGTAGGTCTAAACAGGAAGTATCCTGTGGACAAAACTGTAGTAATAAAACCAATGTATGTGTTTTTGCATTAAGTGTATTTGCGAGCTCAGGAGCAATATTGTAACCATAACATGAGAGTGTACTGTCTCGGAGCTTCTGAATCAAATCAACAACTATTAATGCAAGTATCTATTTGAATACTGCAAGGTTGGCTATTGTACTGGGACATTATCCACAAACTTTTTAAGACTGAAACTCAGAAATTTTCCTTTCACTCTATGCTGTTGTAAAGGTGTCAATTTTGATATAAACAAAGTGTGCAGTGGGTCACAACAATTATACAACCGACAAAATGTCATTGGTTTAGATCCATTGTAAGAGAAATGCTAATAAATGGAACTTCTGCAAACTTTCTGTCCGAGTTCCAGTCTTAAACTATTTGTGAACAAGGCCACCAGATGTTACAATTGTGGTATGATTAGCTTAATAGTGATTACCCCTAACTCGTGTAATTCTCCAGCAGCAGCTGCTAACTGGTGCATTGAATATGTTAACATTTGTCTGTGTATTGTTTTAGCATTTGGTTGGGCCTTTTAATTTTGAACCTATCAATATGTGTACTTGCATTGTGTATATATACTAGGAGGAGGCAATAAAGTTATGAATATGTTCATATGTTCCGTTTGGTGTTTTATATCTAAGTCCATCCTTTTACCTATCATGTCATTGCCCCCATTCCAAAATGTTCAAACTTGTTTTGGTAAAAACAATCACAACTATTGTCACTTCATAAGTATACTTCATGACAAATGGTATTACATGCTGTTATGTTGTAACAATGTACAGCTCCCCCACCCACTTTGAACAGCAGGGATTTTATAAGGACAGTTCCAGGAAACAAGATCGGGAGGAGTGCAAGAACATACCAAAAACTACCCAACCCCAAGAACTCTTCTGACAACCATACACATACCATTCCTCGACACTTGTAGTTACTAAATTCATCTTCAGTCGAATGCCACCAGGCCTTTTGCCCTTACACTATTTTTTACATAAATTACAGGAACAGTATTTATTAACCCCAAACAAGGTCAAAACAAAATGTCATGGTTCTGGTAACATGCTGAAATGAAGATAAAAGAGCTCAAGAAGGCTGACTGAGTCGTGCTACAAGCAGCATTATGTCCTTGATCCGACTCACCATCTGCAGCTTTGTTTTGTTAGCTCAATAGGAGGAAACATAGAGCAGCGTCCATTGTGTGTGTTTTTCTGAGAATTATTGTACAGTAGAGTATACATGAATTAAATGGCTGACAATCATAAATAACAAACAAAAGTGTCATTTAATTAATCCAGATTTTATTTATTCCATAATTATGAACAAACTTGGTGGTTATTTGCACTTCATACGAATACTTTAGAACAAAGGGTATTACATTCTGTTATAATATCACATTGCAATCATACATACCGTACCTTCACACATCTGCACATTGTAGAGCTCCCACCATCAACCGTATTGGCAATATTTAGGACTGTTCCAGGAAACAAGATCAGCGAGGAGTGCAGAACATCCAAACAAGTACACAGACCATGATTTAGTCACCTTGCCTTTTTTGAAACTGTGTTCATTTCGGTGCTTTTTCTTTTTCGTTTGTTCCTTTATGTGACTTGCGTGCCCTGTTGTTTCTGGTGCTACTCTTTCCAATCCCCTAGTTTCGCATTTTAATAGAAATTACTAGAAAAGGGTGCAATATCTGAATTTAAGCTCCATAACCGCCAACTGTATTAGTTTTCATACATAAATGATCAATCAAAAATCAACAATTCTCAGTATACCTCATTTTCTACCCGGCCACTTTCATTCAAAGCTAGCAGTTTCTTTTCGTATATATACTCTTCTATTTTGGAAACCATTTACGGCTCATTATCGGTATTTCCACAGGGTAGTGACGCATATTATTTTATGTGCGTGCGACCGCATGATGACTTATATGATATATAAGGCGGTCGCACACACTTAAAATAATATGCGCCAATACCCTGTGGATATTTCAATAGGTTGCAGAATTGTCAAGTTATATTTTCTGTTGTTTATTTTTCAACGTGTTATACCAGACCTGTGTGTATTCTTTGTGTATTTTAACTGTGTTTGTATTTTTAGATGCAAAGTTTTTACTGTAAAATCATTAAGAACCACTTTGCGTGTATTTGTTTGTCCAATTTACTTGCGTATAATACAATGACAACCCTTTTTACTTACACCTTATATACCTGGTTATATTACTCAAAATGTTTCATGCTGTATCAACTCAACTTGAGTTCCAAAAGTTGTGCACCATGGAGCATGGGGTTCAAACTAAATCTGTTGATATTTCTCTGCTCACATTTGTCCTCGAATTTAAAAGTTTTTTGCTTCATGTAAATATTGATTGTTCTGTTGTTATTAGTGTGGCTTTCGTCATCATTTATCATATAGCATTACATCTTGTGCAACATAATTATATTATCTGATGATATCATAGAATCATTTGTCTCTCGTTTGATATCAATTATTGTAATTATAAAAACATGTCGTGATAATTAATTTTAAAAAAGAAACATGTTGTTATTCAATATGCTTGAATAAACAGTTACGAAATGAATAACTGGAAATTTCTGCCAATTAAACCTTTGCAATTATTATGAAATCGTGCACAGACATAGCCTATGTATTAAATTTAGAACAAAACTGGTTTTGCCTGGTCTTATTAGGGGAAAATAAATGTACACCAACATATACAAATACATGTATTGCATTTCTTTCCGAGGTTTTAATTAAGTTCTAAATTATTTTATAACACAAAACAATACTTTTGTGAATTAGAAAGCTTGTTCATTTTGTTTAAATTCTATCAGATATCCAATACACGGTCATACTAAACTTGTTGAAATAGACCAACTTAGAAGAACTGCATACTTAGAAGCGTGTGTAACAAGGTTGGGTATATGCAACTTCCGTGATGAAAAATAGAGTAGATTTAATAGGCGGCTGTTGGTGGATCTAACCCTGTATTCCATGGTCACATCTTTTTATGTACTATCAGTAGTATGTTTCCTACATCCTGAGTGTATACAATCAAACTTGTCCACAATTGGGATATTGGGATACGGTTTGCAAATTGAACCATTTTCCAAATCACCCGTGGCGTTGAACCCGATCTTGATCAATCGACCATCTTGATACTGCCCATAAACTATTTTCCAACTAGTTTTTTATCAATGAATTATATATCTATGGAGTACTGGGTTACTGTTTAAAGAACAGGATGACCGTTGTCACAGGTCGGACTGTTGACTGTTTCTAGACTCTCATTTATTGGTGCTTTCTCATTGGACATGTATAAGTCACATGGTGATCATGTGACCTATTACGTAATGATGCTAGCTCTGTTTATGTAATATCTGACACACAATTTTTTTATGGGTCAGGTGTCTAGTAATACAATTATAGTAGCATCGTCTGAAGTGTATTTTATCCTGATTTTGCCACAGTCTTTTGAAGGAGGTAAAAATTGCGCTGCGCATGTCTGTTGGCAGAACGAAATGCTGAATGATTAATAACTAACAAATACACATTTATATAACATTTCAAGGTTGGTCACGTATTGACCTTGAGTTCACAAGGTCAAAAGTCAAGGGGGACATCTGCATCGTAGCCACAACTTTTACTATATTATCATTGTTAGTAAAACATGTCATGTATTTATTTTTCAATATAGATAAAGCATGTTTATTGAATGAAATACTACTTTATAAAGTATGTATATTACTTTTGTGCCACGTTGTTGCCCTCTATGAGATGTTGTTTGTTCTTTTATCACTTCAGTTCACAGTTTTGATTGTCATGTATACTGGACGACAGACATATTTGTACACGATACAAACTGTTTAATAAAGGTTAAATGATTGAACTTGTTTACTCCATACACCAGTTCACGCCTTTACCCCTTGTTCATCATCAGTTATGTTCCAATAATGAGTAAGGAGGTAAGCATATCAGGACTCCCCATCATGGGAGATCATTCTTGATATGTGTCACAAAAAGCTGCATATAAGATGTACACACATTAGTTGATCAATTATCAAACTAGATTAGGGTGTATGGAGTAAAGAGTTAGAATGACAACATTGGTGCAACACTTAATCTGTACTTGCGAGAAATGTTCACATGATGTTTGGGTAGGTCTAAACAGGAAGTATCCTGTGGACAAAACTGTAGTAATAAAACCAATGTATGTGTTTTTGCATTAAGTGTATTTGCGAGCTCAGGAGCAATATTGTAACCATAACATGAGAGTGTACTGTCTCGGAGCTTCTGAATCAAATCAACAACTATTAATGCAAGTATCTATTTGAATACTGCAAGGTTGGCTATTGTACTGGGACATTATCCACAAACTTTTTAAGACTGAAACTCAGAAATTTTCCTTTCACTCTATGCTGTTGTAAAGGTGTCAATTTTGATATAAACAAAGTGTGCAGTGGGTCACAACAATTATACAACCGACAAAATGTCATTGGTTTAGATCCATTGTAAGAGAAATGCTAATAAATGGAACTTCTGCAAACTTTCTGTCCGAGTTCCAGTCTTAAACTATTTGTGAACAAGGCCACCAGATGTTACAATTGTGGTATGATTAGCTTAATAGTGATTACCCCTAACTCGTGTAATTCTCCAGCAGCAGCTGCTAACTGGTGCATTGAATATGTTAACATTTGTCTGTGTATTGTTTTAGCATTTGGTTGGGCCTTTTAATTTTGAACCTATCAATATGTGTACTTGCATTGTGTATATATACTAGGAGGAGGCAATAAAGTTATGAATATGTTCATATGTTCCGTTTGGTGTTTTATATCTAAGTCCATCCTTTTACCTATCATGTCATTGCCCCCATTCCAAAATGTTCAAACTTGTTTTGGTAAAAACAATCACAACTATTGTCACTTCATAAGTATACTTCATGACAAATGGTATTACATGCTGTTATGTTGTA
Source organism: Spisula solida (assembly GCA_947247005.1). Taxonomy (NCBI): domain Eukaryota; kingdom Metazoa; phylum Mollusca; class Bivalvia; order Venerida; family Mactridae; genus Spisula; species Spisula solida. The sequence goes on along the minus strand of OX365960.1, from coordinate 21,181,412 downwards.
ACAATGTACAGCTCCCCCACCCACTTTGAACAGCAGGGATTTTATAAGGACAGTTCCAGGAAACAAGATCGGGAGGAGTGCAAGAACATACCAAAAACTACCCAACCCCAAGAACTCTTCTGACAACCATACACATACCATTCCTCGACACTTGTAGTTACTAAATTCATCTTCAGTCGAATGCCACCAGGCCTTTTGCCCTTACACTATTTTTTACATAAATTACAGGAACAGTATTTATTAACCCCAAACAAGGTCAAAACAAAATGTCATGGTTCTGGTAACATGCTGAAATGAAGATAAAAGAGCTCAAGAAGGCTGACTGAGTCGTGCTACAAGCAGCATTATGTCCTTGATCCGACTCACCATCTGCAGCTTTGTTTTGTTAGCTCAATAGGAGGAAACATAGAGCAGCGTCCATTGTGTGTGTTTTTCTGAGAATTATTGTACAGTAGAGTATACATGAATTAAATGGCTGACAATCATAAATAACAAACAAAAGTGTCATTTAATTAATCCAGATTTTATTTATTCCATAATTATGAACAAACTTGGTGGTTATTTGCACTTCATACGAATACTTTAGAACAAAGGGTATTACATTCTGTTATAATATCACATTGCAATCATACATACCGTACCTTCACACATCTGCACATTGTAGAGCTCCCACCATCAACCGTATTGGCAATATTTAGGACTGTTCCAGGAAACAAGATCAGCGAGGAGTGCAGAACATCCAAACAAGTACACAGACCATGATTTAGTCACCTTGCCTTTTTTGAAACTGTGTTCATTTCGGTGCTTTTTCTTTTTCGTTTGTTCCTTTATGTGACTTGCGTGCCCTGTTGTTTCTGGTGCTACTCTTTCCAATCCCCTAGTTTCGCATTTTAATAGAAATTACTAGAAAAGGGTGCAATATCTGAATTTAAGCTCCAAAACCGCCAACTGTATTAGTTTTCATACATAAATGATCAATCAAAAATCAACAATTCTCAGTATACCTCATTTTCTACCCGGCCACTTTCATTCAAAGCTAGCAGTTTCTTTTCGTATATATACTCTTCTATTTTGGAAACCATTTACGGCTCATTATCGGTATTTCCACAGGGTAGTGACGCATATTATTTTATGTGCGTGCGACCGCATGATGACTTATATGATATATAAGGCGGTCGCACACACTTAAAATAATATGCGCCAATACCCTGTGGATATTTCAATAGGTTGCAGAATTGTCAAGTTATATTTTCTGTTGTTTATTTTTCAACGTGTTATACCAGACCTGTGTGTATTCTTTGTGTATTTTAACTGTGTTTGTATTTTTAGATGCAAAGTTTTTACTGTAAAATCATTAAGAACCACTTTGCGTGTATTTGTTTGTCCAATTTACTTGCGTATAATACAATGACAACCCTTTTTACTTACACCTTATATACCTGGTTATATTACTCAAAATGTTTCATGCTGTATCAACTCAACTTGAGTTCCAAAAGTTGTGCACCATGGAGCATGGGGTTCAAGCTAAATCTGTTGATATTTCTCTGCTCACATTTGTCCTCGAATTTAAAAGTTTTTTGCTTCATGTAAATATTGATTGTTCTGTTGTTATTAGTGTGGCTTTCGTCATCATTTATCATATAGCATTACATCTTGTGCAACATAATTATATTATCTGATGATATCATAGAATCATTTGTCTCTCGTTTGATATCAATTATTGTAATTATAAAAACATGTCGTGATAATTAATTTTAAAAAAGAAACATGTTGTTATTCAATATGCTTGAATAAACAGTTACGAAATGAATAACTGGAAATTTCTGCCAATTAAACCTTTGCAATTATTATGAAATCGTGCACAGACATAGCCTATGTATTAAATTTAGAACAAAACTGGTTTTGCCTGGTCTTATTAGGGGAAAATAAATGTACACCAACATATACAAATACATGTATTGCATTTCTTTCCGAGGTTTTAATTAAGTTCTAAATTATTTTATAACACAAAACAATACTTTTGTGAATTAGAAAGCTTGTTCATTTTGTTTAAATTCTATCAGATATCCAATACACGGTCATACTAAACTTGTTGAAATAGACCAACTTAGAAGAACTGCATACTTAGAAGCGTGTGTAACAAGGTTGGGTATATGCAACTTCCGTGATGAAAAATAGAGTAGATTTAATAGGCGGCTGTTGGTGGATCTAACCCTGTATTCCATGGTCACATCTTTTTATGTACTATCAGTAGTATGTTTCCTACCTCCTGAGTGTATACAATCAAACTTGTCCACAATTGGGATATTGGGATACGGTTTGCAAATTGAACCATTTTCCAAATCACCCGTGGCGTTGAACCCGATCTTGATCAATCGACCATCTTGATACTGCCCATAAACTATTTTCCAACTAGTTTTTTATCAATGAATTATATATCTATGGAGTACTGGGTTACTGTTTAAAGAACAGGATGACCGTTGTCACAGGTCGGACTGTTGACTGTTTCTAGACTCTCATTTATTGGTGCTTTCTCATTGGACATGTATAAGTCACATGGTGATCATGTGACCTATTACGTAATGATGCTAGCTCTGTTTATGTAATATCTGACACACAATTTTTTTATGGGTCAGGTGTCTAGTAATACAATTATAGTAGCATCGTCTGAAGTGTATTTTATCCTGATTTTGCCACAGTCTTTTGAAGGAGGTAAAAATTGCGCTGCGCATGTCTGTTGGCAGAACGAAATGCTGAATGATTAATAACTAACAAATACACATTTATATAACATTTCAAGGTTGGTCACGTATTGACCTTGAGTTCACAAGGTCAAAAGTCAAGGGGGACATCTGCATCGTAGCCACAACTTTTACTATATTATCATTGTTAGTAAAACATGTCATGTATTTATTTTTCAATATAGATAAAGCATGTTTATTGAATGAAATACTACTTTATAAAGTATGTATATTACTTTTGTGCCACGTTGTTGCCCTCTATGAGATGTTGTTTGTTCTTTTATCACTTCAGTTCACAGTTTTGATTGTCATGTATACTGGACGACAGACATATTTGTACACGATACAAACTGTTTAATAAAGGTTAAATGATTGAACTTGTTTACTCCATACACCAGTTCACGCCTTTACCCCTTGTTCATCATCAGTTATGTTCCAATAATGAGTAAGGAGGTAAGCATATCAGGACTCCCCATCATGGGAGATCATTCTTGATATGTGTCACAAAAAGCTGCATATAAGATGTACACACATTAGTTGATCAATTATCAAACTAGATTAGGGTGTATGGAGTAAAGAGTTAGAATGACAACATTGGTGCAACACTTAATCTGTACTTGCGAGAAATGTTCACATGATGTTTGGGTAGGTCTAAACAGGAAGTATCCTGTGGACAAAACTGTAGTAATAAAACCAATGTATGTGTTTTTGCATTAAGTGTATTTGCGAGCTCAGGAGCAATATTGTAACCATAACATGAGAGTGTACTGTCTCGGAGCTTCTGAATCAAATCAACAACTATTAATGCAAGTATCTATTTGAATACTGCAAGGTTGGCTATTGTACTGGGACATTATCCACAAACTTTTTAAGACTGAAACTCAGAAATTTTCCTTTCACTCTATGCTGTTGTAAAGGTGTCAATTTTGATATAAACAAAGTGTGCAGTGGGTCACAACAATTATACAACCGACAAAATGTCATTGGTTTAGATCCATTGTAAGAGAAATGCTAATAAATGGAACTTCTGCAAACTTTCTGTCCGAGTTCCAGTCTTAAACTATTTGTGAACAAGGCCACCAGATGTTACAATTGTGCTATGATTAGCTTAATAGTGATTACCCCTAACTCGTGTAATTCTCCAGCAGCAGCTGCTAACTGGTGCATTGAATATGTTAACATTTGTCTGTGTATTGTTTTAGCATTTGGTTGGGCCTTTTAATTTTGAACCTATCAATATGTGTACTTGCATTGTGTATATATACTAGGAGGAGGCAATAAAGTTATGAATATGTTCATATGTTCCGTTTGGTGTTTTATATCTAAGTCCATCCTTTTACCTATCATGTCATTGCCCCCATTCCAAAATGTTCAAACTTGTTTTGGTAAAAACAATCACAACTATTGTCACTTCATAAGTATACTTCATGACAAATGGTATTACATGCTGTTATGTTGTAACAATGTACAGCTCCCCCACCCACTTTGAACAGCAGGGATTTTATAAGGACAGTTCCAGGAAACAAGATCGGGAGGAGTGCAAGAACATACCAAAAACTACCCCACCCCAAGAACTCTTCTGACAACCATACACATACCATTCCTCGACACTTGTAGTTACTAAATTCATCTTCAGTCGAATGCCACCAGGCCTTTTGCCCTTACACTATTTTTTACATAAATTACAGGAACAGTATTTATTAACCCCAAACAAGGTCAAAACAAAATGTCATGGTTCTGGTAACATGCTGAAATGAAGATAAAAGAGCTCAAGAAGGCTGACTGAGTCGTGCTACAAGCAGCATTATGTCCTTGATCCGACTCACCATCTGCAGCTTTGTTTTGTTAGCTCAATAGGAGGAAACATAGAGCAGCGTCCATTGTGTGTGTTTTTCTGAGAATTATTGTACAGTAGAGTATACATGAATTAAATGGCTGACAATCATAAATAACAAACAAAAGTGTCATTTAATTAATCCAGATTTTATTTATTCCATAATTATGAACAAACTTGGTGGTTATTTGCACTTCATACGAATACTTTAGAACAAAGGGTATTACATTCTGTTATAATATCACATTGCAATCATACATACCGTACCTTCACACATCTGCACATTGTAGAGCTCCCACCATCAACCGTATTGGCAATATTTAGGACTGTTCCAGGAAACAAGATCAGCGAGGAGTGCAGAACATCCAAACAAGTACACAGACCATGATTTAGTCACCTTGCCTTTTTTGAAACTGTGTTCATTTCGGTGCTTTTTCTTTTTCGTTTGTTCCTTTATGTGACTTGCGTGCCCTGTTGTTTCTGGTGCTACTCTTTCCAATCCCCTAGTTTCGCATTTTAATAGAAATTACTAGAAAAGGGTGCAATATCTGAATTTAAGCTCCAAAACCGCCAACTGTATTAGTTTTCATACATAAATGATCAATCAAAAATCAACAATTCTCAGTATACCTCATTTTCTACCCGGCCACTTTCATTCAAAGCTAGCAGTTTCTTTTCGTATATATACTCTTCTATTTTGGAAACCATTTACGGCTCATTATCGGTATTTCCACAGGGTAGTGACGCATATTATTTTATGTGCGTGCGACCGCATGATGACTTATATGATATATAAGGCGGTCGCACACACTTAAAATAATATGCGCCAATACCCTGTGGATATTTCAATAGGTTGCAGAATTGTCAAGTTATATTTTCTGTTGTTTATTTTTCAACGTGTTATACCAGACCTGTGTGTATTCTTTGTGTATTTTAACTGTGTTTGTATTTTTAGATGCAAAGTTTTTACTGTAAAATCATTAAGAACCACTTTGCGTGTATTTGTTTGTCCAATTTACTTGCGTATAATACAATGACAACCCTTTTTACTTACACCTTATATACCTGGTTATATTACTCAAAATGTTTCATGCTGTATCAACTCAACTTGAGTTCCAAAAGTTGTGCACCATGGAGCATGGGGTTCAAACTAAATCTGTTGATATTTCTCTGCTCACATTTGTCCTCGAATTTAAAAGTTTTTTGCTTCATGTAAATATTGATTGTTCTGTTGTTATTAGTGTGGCTTTCGTCATCATTTATCATATAGCATTACATCTTGTGCAACATAATTATATTATCTGATGATATCATAGAATCATTTGTCTCTCGTTTGATATCAATTATTGTAATTATAAAAACATGTCGTGATAATTAATTTTAAAAAAGAAACATGTTGTTATTCAATATGCTTGAATAAACAGTTACGAAATGAATAACTGGAAATTTCTGCCAATTAAACCTTTGCAATTATTATGAAATCGTGCACAGACATAGCCTATGTATTAAATTTAGAACAAAACTGGTTTTGCCTGGTCTTATTAGGGGAAAATAAATGTACACCAACATATACAAATACATGTATTGCATTTCTTTCCGAGGTTTTAATTAAGTTCTAAATTATTTTATAACACAAAACAATACTTTTGTGAATTAGAAAGCTTGTTCATTTTGTTTAAATTCTATCAGATATCCAATACACGGTCATACTAAACTTGTTGAAATAGACCAACTTAGAAGAACTGCATACTTAGAAGCGTGTGTAACAAGGTTGGGTATATGCAACTTCCGTGATGAAAAATAGAGTAGATTTAATAGGCGGCTGTTGGTGGATCTAACCCTGTATTCCATGGTCACATCTTTTTATGTACTATCAGTAGTATGTTTCCTACATCCTGAGTGTATACAATCAAACTTGTCCACAATTGGGATATTGGGATACGGTTTGCAAATTGAACCATTTTCCAAATCACCCGTGGCGTTGAACCCGATCTTGATCAATCGACCATCTTGATACTGCCCATAAACTATTTTCCAACTAGTTTTTTATCAATGAATTATATATCTATGGAGTACTGGGTTACTGTTTAAAGAACAGGATGACCGTTGTCACAGGTCGGACTGTTGACTGTTTCTAGACTCTCATTTATTGGTGCTTTCTCATTGGACATGTATAAGTCACATGGTGATCATGTGACCTATTACGTAATGATGCTAGCTCTGTTTATGTAATATCTGACACACAATTTTTTTATGGGTCAGGTGTCTAGTAATACAATTATAGTAGCATCGTCTGAAGTGTATTTTATCCTGATTTTGCCACAGTCTTTTGAAGGAGGTAAAAATTGCGCTGCGCATGTCTGTTGGCAGAACGAAATGCTGAATGATTAATAACTAACAAATACACATTTATATAACATTTCAAGGTTGGTCACGTATTGACCTTGAGTTCACAAGGTCAAAAGTCAAGGGGGACATCTGCATCGTAGCCACAACTTTTACTATATTATCATTGTTAGTAAAACATGTCATGTATTTATTTTTCAATATAGATAAAGCATGTTTATTGAATGAAATACTACTTTATAAAGTATGTATATTACTTTTGTGCCACGTTGTTGCCCTCTATGAGATGTTGTTTGTTCTTTTATCACTTCAGTTCACAGTTTTGATTGTCATGTATACTGGACGACAGACATATTTGTACACGATACAAACTGTTTAATAAAGGTTAAATGATTGAACTTGTTTACTCCATACACCAGTTCACGCCTTTACCCCTTGTTCATCATCAGTTATGTTCCAATAATGAGTAAGGAGGTAAGCATATCAGGACTCCCCATCATGGGAGATCATTCTTGATATGTGTCACAAAAAGCTGCATATAAGATGTACACACATTAGTTGATCAATTATCAAACTAGATTAGGGTGTATGGAGTAAAGAGTTAGAATGACAACATTGGTGCAACACTTAATCTGTACTTGCGAGAAATGTTCACATGATGTTTGGGTAGGTCTAAACAGGAAGTATCCTGTGGACAAAACTGTAGTAATAAAACCAATGTATGTGTTTTTGCATTAAGTGTATTTGCGAGCTCAGGAGCAATATTGTAACCATAACATGAGAGTGTACTGTCTCGGAGCTTCTGAATCAAATCAACAACTATTAATGCAAGTATCTATTTGAATACTGCAAGGTTGGCTATTGTACTGGGACATTATCCACAAACTTTTTAAGACTGAAACTCAGAAATTTTCCTTTCACTCTATGCTGTTGTAAAGGTGTCAATTTTGATATAAACAAAGTGTGCAGTGGGTCACAACAATTATACAACCGACAAAATGGCATTGGTTTAGATCCATTGTAAGAGAAATGCTAATAAATGGAACTTCTGCAAACTTTCTGTCCGAGTTCCAGTCTTAAACTATTTGTGAACAAGGCCACCAGATGTTACAATTGTGCTATGATTAGCTTAATAGTGATTACCCCTAACTCGTGTAATTCTCCAGCAGCAGCTGCTAACTGGTGCATTGAATATGTTAACATTTGTCTGTGTATTGTTTTAGCATTTGGTTGGGCCTTTTAATTTTGAACCTATCAATATGTGTACTTGCATTGTGTATATATACTAGGAGGAGGCAATAAAGTTATGAATATGTTCATATGTTCCGTTTGGTGTTTTATATCTAAGTCCATCCTTTTACCTATCATGTCATTGCCCCCATTCCAAAATGTTCAAACTTGTTTTGGTAAAAACAATCACAACTATTGTCACTTCATAAGTATACTTCATGACAAATGGTATTACATGCTGTTATGTTGTAACAATGTACAGCTCCCCCACCCACTTTGAACAGCAGGGATTTTATAAGGACAGTTCCAGGAAACAAGATCGGGAGGAGTGCAAGAACATACCAAAAACTACCCAACCCCAAGAACTCTTCTGACAACCATACACATACCATTCCTCGACACTTGTAGTTACTAAATTCATCTTCAGTCGAATGCCACCAGGCCTTTTGCCCTTACACTATTTTTTACATAAATTACAGGAACAGTATTTATTAACCCCAAACAAGGTCAAAACAAAATGTCATGGTTCTGGTAACATGCTGAAATGAAGATAAAAGAGCTCAAGAAGGCTGACTGAGTCGTGCTACAAGCAGCATTATGTCCTTGATCCGACTCACCATCTGCAGCTTTGTTTTGTTAGCTCAATAGGAGGAAACATAGAGCAGCGTCCATTGTGTGTGTTTTTCTGAGAATTATTGTACAGTAGAGTATACATGAATTAAATGGCTGACAATCATAAATAACAAACAAAAGTGTCATTTAATTAATCCAGATTTTATTTATTCCATAATTATGAACAAACTTGGTGGTTATTTGCACTTCATACGAATACTTTAGAACAAAGGGTATTACATTCTGTTATAATATCACATTGCAATCATACATACCGTACCTTCACACATCTGCACATTGTAGAGCTCCCACCATCAACCGTATTGGCAATATTTAGGACTGTTCCAGGAAACAAGATCAGCGAGGAGTGCAGAACATCCAAACAAGTACACAGACCATGATTTAGTCACCTTGCCTTTTTTGAAACTGTGTTCATTTCGGTGCTTTTTCTTTTTCGTTTGTTCCTTTATGTGACTTGCGTGCCCTGTTGTTTCTGGTGCTACTCTTTCCAATCCCCTAGTTTCGCATTTTAATAGAAATTACTAGAAAAGGGTGCAATATCTGAATTTAAGCTCCAAAACCGCCAACTGTATTAGTTTTCATACATAAATGATCAATCAAAAATCAACAATTCTCAGTATACCTCATTTTCTACCCGGCCACTTTCATTCAAAGCTAGCAGTTTCTTTTCGTATATATACTCTTCTATTTTGGAAACCATTTACGGCTCATTATCGGTATTTCCACAGGGTAGTGACGCATATTATTTTATGTGCGTGCGACCGCATGATGACTTATATGATATATAAGGCGGTCGCACACACTTAAAATAATATGCGCCAATACCCTGTGGATATTTCAATAGGTTGCAGAATTGTCAAGTTATATTTTCTGTTGTTTATTTTTCAACGTGTTATACCAGACCTGTGTGTATTCTTTGTGTATTTTAACTGTGTTTGTATTTTTAGATGCAAAGTTTTTACTGTAAAATCATTAAGAACCACTTTGCGTGTATTTGTTTGTCCAATTTACTTGCGTATAATACAATGACAACCCTTTTTACTTACACCTTATATACCTGGTTATATTACTCAAAATGTTTCATGCTGTATCAACTCAACTTGAGTTCCAAAAGTTGTGCACCATGGAGCATGGGGTTCAAACTAAATCTGTTGATATTTCTCTGCTCACATTTGTCCTCGAATTTAAAAGTTTTTTGCTTCATGTAAATATTGATTGTTCTGTTGTTATTAGTGTGGCTTTCGTCATCATTTATCATATAGCATTACATCTTGTGCAACATAATTATATTATCTGATGATATCATAGAATCATTTGTCTCTCGTTTGATATCAATTATTGTAATTATAAAAACATGTCGTGATAATTAATTTTAAAAAAGAAACATGTTGTTATTCAATATGCTTGAATAAACAGTTACGAAATGAATAACTGGAAATTTCTGCCAATTAAACCTTTGCAATTATTATGAAATCGTGCACAGACATAGCCTATGTATTAAATTTAGAACAAAACTGGTTTTGCCTGGTCTTATTAGGGGAAAATAAATGTACACCAACATATACAAATACATGTATTGCATTTCTTTCCGAGGTTTTAATTAAGTTCTAAATTATTTTATAACACAAAACAATACTTTTGTGAATTAGAAAGCTTGTTCATTTTGTTTAAATTCTATCAGATATCCAATACACGGTCATACTAAACTTGTTGAAATAGACCAACTTAGAAGAACTGCATACTTAGAAGCGTGTGTAACAAGGTTGGGTATATGCAACTTCCGTGATGAAAAATAGAGTAGATTTAATAGGCGGCTGTTGGTGGATCTAACCCTGTATTCCATGGTCACATCTTTTTATGTACTATCAGTAGTATGTTTCCTACATCCTGAGTGTATACAATCAAACTTGTCCACAATTGGGATATTGGGATACGGTTTGCAAATTGAACCATTTTCCAAATCACCCGTGGCGTTGAACCCGATCTTGATCAATCGACCATCTTGATACTGCCCATAAACTATTTTCCAACTAGTTTTTTATCAATGAATTATATATCTATGGAGTACTGGGTTACTGTTTAAAGAACAGGATGACCGTTGTCACAGGTCGGACTGTTGACTGTTTCTAGACTCTCATTTATTGGTGCTTTCTCATTGGACATGTATAAGTCACATGGTGATCATGTGACCTATTACGTAATGATGCTAGCTCTGTTTATGTAATATCTGACACACAATTTTTTTATGGGTCAGGTGTCTAGTAATACAATTATAGTAGCATCGTCTGAAGTGTATTTTATCCTGATTTTGCCACAGTCTTTTGAAGGAGGTAAAAATTGCGCTGCGCATGTCTGTTGGCAGAACGAAATGCTGAATGATTAATAACTAACAAATACACATTTATATAACATTTCAAGGTTGGTCACGTATTGACCTTGAGTTCACAAGGTCAAAAGTCAAGGGGGACATCTGCATCGTAGCCACAACTTTTACTATATTATCATTGTTAGTAAAACATGTCATGTATTTATTTTTCAATATAGATAAAGCATGTTTATTGAATGAAATACTACTTTATAAAGTATGTATATTACTTTTGTGCCACGTTGTTGCCCTCTATGAGATGTTGTTTGTTCTTTTATCACTTCAGTTCACAGTTTTGATTGTCATGTATACTGGACGACAGACATATTTGTACACGATACAAACTGTTTAATAAAGGTTAAATGATTGAACTTGTTTACTCCATACACCAGTTCACGCCTTTACCCCTTGTTCATCATCAGTTATGTTCCAATAATGAGTAAGGAGGTAAGCATATCAGGACTCCCCATCATGGGAGATCATTCCTGATATGTGTCACAAAAAGCTGCATATAAGATGTACACACATTAGTTGATCAATTATCAAACTAGATTAGGGTGTATGGAGTAAAGAGTTAGAATGACAACATTGGTGCAACACTTAATCTGTACTTGCGAGAAATGTTCACATGATGTTTGGGTAGGTCTAAACAGGAAGTATCCTGTGGACAAAACTGTAGTAATAAAACCAATGTATGTGTTTTTGCATTAAGTGTATTTGCGAGCTCAGGAGCAATATTGTAACCATAACATGAGAGTGTACTGTCTCGGAGCTTCTGAATCAAATCAACAACTATTAATGCAAGTATCTATTTGAATACTGCAAGGTTGGCTATTGTACTGGGACATTATCCACAAACTTTTTAAGACTGAAACTCAGAAATTTTCCTTTCACTCTATGCTGTTGTAAAGGTGTCAATTTTGATATAAACAAAGTGTGCAGTGGGTCACAACAATTATACAACCGACAAAATGTCATTGGTTTAGATCCATTGTAAGAGAAATGCTAATAAATGGAACTTCTGCAAACTTTCTGTCCGAGTTCCAGTCTTAAACTATTTGTGAACAAGGCCACCAGATGTTACAATTGTGCTATGATTAGCTTAATAGTGATTACCCCTAACTCGTGTAATTCTCCAGCAGCAGCTGCTAACTGGTGCATTGAATATGTTAACATTTGTCTGTGTATTGTTTTAGCATTTGGTTGGGCCTTTTAATTTTGAACCTATCAATATGTGTACTTGCATTGTGTATATATACTAGGAGGAGGCAATAAAGTTATGAATATGTTCATATGTTCCGTTTGGTGTTTTATATCTAAGTCCATCCTTTTACCTATCATGTCATTGCCCCCATTCCAAAATGTTCAAACTTGTTTTGGTAAAAACAATCACAACTATTGTCACTTCATAAGTATACTTCATGACAAATGGTATTACATGCTGTTATGTTGTAACAATGTACAGCTCCCCCACCCACTTTGAACAGCAGGGATTTTATAAGGACAGTTCCAGGAAACAAGATCGGGAGGAGTGCAAGAACATACCAAAAACTACCCCACCCCAAGAACTCTTCTGACAACCATACACATACCATTCCTCGACACTTGTAGTTACTAAATTCATCTTCAGTCGAATGCCACCAGGCCTTTTGCCCTTACACTATTTTTTACATAAATTACAGGAACAGTATTTATTAACCCCAAACAAGGTCAAAACAAAATGTCATGGTTCTGGTAACATGCTGAAATGAAGATAAAAGAGCTCAAGAAGGCTGACTGAGTCGTGCTACAAGCAGCATTATGTCCTTGATCCGACTCACCATCTGCAGCTTTGTTTTGTTAGCTCAATAGGAGGAAACATAGAGCAGCGTCCATTGTGTGTGTTTTTCTGAGAATTATTGTACAGTAGAGTATACATGAATTAAATGGCTGACAATCATAAATAACAAACAAAAGTGTCATTTAATTAATCCAGATTTTATTTATTCCATAATTATGAACAAACTTGGTGGTTATTTGCACTTCATACGAATACTTTAGAACAAAGGGTATTACATTCTGTTATAATATCACATTGCAATCATACATACCGTACCTTCACACATCTGCACATTGTAGAGCTCCCACCATCAACCGTATTGGCAATATTTAGGACTGTTCCAGGAAACAAGATCAGCGAGGAGTGCAGAACATCCAAACAAGTACACAGACCATGATTTAGTCACCTTGCCTTTTTTGAAACTGTGTTCATTTCGGTGCTTTTTCTTTTTCGTTTGTTCCTTTATGTGACTTGCGTGCCCTGTTGTTTCTGGTGCTACTCTTTCCAATCCCCTAGTTTCGCATTTTAATAGAAATTACTAGAAAAGGGTGCAATATCTGAATTTAAGCTCCAAAACCGCCAACTGTATTAGTTTTCATACATAAATGATCAATCAAAAATCAACAATTCTCAGTATACCTCATTTTCTACCCGGCCACTTTCATTCAAAGCTAGCAGTTTCTTTTCGTATATATACTCTTCTATTTTGGAAACCATTTACGGCTCATTATCGGTATTTCCACAGGGTAGTGACGCATATTATTTTATGTGCGTGCGACCGCATGATGACTTATATGATATATAAGGCGGTCGCACACACTTAAAATAATATGCGCCAATACCCTGTGGATATTTCAATAGGTTGCAGAATTGTCAAGTTATATTTTCTGTTGTTTATTTTTCAACGTGTTATACCAGACCTGTGTGTATTCTTTGTGTATTTTAACTGTGTTTGTATTTTTAGATGCAAAGTTTTTACTGTAAAATCATTAAGAACCACTTTGCGTGTATTTGTTTGTCCAATTTACTTGCGTATAATACAATGACAACCCTTTTTACTTACACCTTATATACCTGGTTATATTACTCAAAATGTTTCATGCTGTATCAACTCAACTTGAGTTCCAAAAGTTGTGCACCATGGAGCATGGGGTTCAAACTAAATCTGTTGATATTTCTCTGCTCACATTTGTCCTCGAATTTAAAAGTTTTTTGCTTCATGTAAATATTGATTGTTCTGTTGTTATTAGTGTGGCTTTCGTCATCATTTATCATATAGCATTACATCTTGTGCAACATAATTATATTATCTGATGATATCATAGAATCATTTGTCTCTCGTTTGATATCAATTATTGTAATTATAAAAACATGTCGTGATAATTAATTTTAAAAAAGAAACATGTTGTTATTCAATATGCTTGAATAAACAGTTACGAAATGAATAACTGGAAATTTCTGCCAATTAAACCTTTGCAATTATTATGAAATCGTGCACAGACATAGCCTATGTATTAAATTTAGAACAAAACTGGTTTTGCCTGGTCTTATTAGGGGAAAATAAATGTACACCAACATATACAAATACATGTATTGCATTTCTTTCCGAGGTTTTAATTAAGTTCTAAATTATTTTATAACACAAAACAATACTTTTGTGAATTAGAAAGCTTGTTCATTTTGTTTAAATTCTATCAGATATCCAATACACGGTCATACTAAACTTGTTGAAATAGACCAACTTAGAAGAACTGCATACTTAGAAGCGTGTGTAACAAGGTTGGGTATATGCAACTTCCGTGATGAAAAATAGAGTAGATTTAATAGGCGGCTGTTGGTGGATCTAACCCTGTATTCCATGGTCACATCTTTTTATGTACTATCAGTAGTATGTTTCCTACATCCTGAGTGTATACAATCAAACTTGTCCACAATTGGGATATTGGGATACGGTTTGCAAATTGAACCATTTTCCAAATCACCCGTGGCGTTGAACCCGATCTTGATCAATCGACCATCTTGATACTGCCCATAAACTATTTTCCAACTAGTTTTTTATCAATGAATTATATATCTATGGAGTACTGGGTTACTGTTTAAAGAACAGGATGACCGTTGTCACAGGTCGGACTGTTGACTGTTTCTAGACTCTCATTTATTGGTGCTTTCTCATTGGACATGTATAAGTCACATGGTGATCATGTGACCTATTACGTAATGATGCTAGCTCTGTTTATGTAATATCTGACACACAATTTTTTTATGGGTCAGGTGTCTAGTAATACAATTATAGTAGCATCGTCTGAAGTGTATTTTATCCTGATTTTGCCACAGTCTTTTGAAGGAGGTAAAAATTGCGCTGCGCATGTCTGTTGGCAGAACGAAATGCTGAATGATTAATAACTAACAAATACACATTTATATAACATTTCAAGGTTGGTCACGTATTGACCTTGAGTTCACAAGGTCAAAAGTCAAGGGGGACATCTGCATCGTAGCCACAACTTTTACTATATTATCATTGTTAGTAAAACATGTCATGTATTTATTTTTCAATATAGATAAAGCATGTTTATTGAATGAAATACTACTTTATAAAGTATGTATATTACTTTTGTGCCACGTTGTTGCCCTCTATGAGATGTTGTTTGTTCTTTTATCACTTCAGTTCACAGTTTTGATTGTCATGTATACTGGACGACAGACATATTTGTACACGATACAAACTGTTTAATAAAGGTTAAATGATTGAACTTGTTTACTCCATACACCAGTTCACGCCTTTACCCCTTGTTCATCATCAGTTATGTTCCAATAATGAGTAAGGAGGTAAGCATATCAGGACTCCCCATCATGGGAGATCATTCTTGATATGTGTCACAAAAAGCTGCATATAAGATGTACACACATTAGTTGATCAATTATCAAACTAGATTAGGGTGTATGGAGTAAAGAGTTAGAATGACAACATTGGTGCAACACTTAATCTGTACTTGCGAGAAATGTTCACATGATGTTTGGGTAGGTCTAAACAGGAAGTATCCTGTGGACAAAACTGTAGTAATAAAACCAATGTATGTGTTTTTGCATTAAGTGTATTTGCGAGCTCAGGAGCAATATTGTAACCATAACATGAGAGTGTACTGTCTCGGAGCTTCTGAATCAAATCAACAACTATTAATGCAAGTATCTATTTGAATACTGCAAGGTTGGCTATTGTACTGGGACATTATCCACAAACTTTTTAAGACTGAAACTCAGAAATTTTCCTTTCACTCTATGCTGTTGTAAAGGTGTCAATTTTGATATAAACAAAGTGTGCAGTGGGTCACAACAATTATACAACCGACAAAATGTCATTGGTTTAGATCCATTGTAAGAGAAATGCTAATAAATGGAACTTCTGCAAACTTTCTGTCCGAGTTCCAGTCTTAAACTATTTGTGAACAAGGCCACCAGATGTTACAATTGTGGTATGATTAGCTTAATAGTGATTACCCCTAACTCGTGTAATTCTCCAGCAGCAGCTGCTAACTGGTGCATTGAATATGTTAACATTTGTCTGTGTATTGTTTTAGCATTTGGTTGGGCCTTTTAATTTTGAACCTATCAATATGTGTACTTGCATTGTGTATATATACTAGGAGGAGGCAATAAAGTTATGAATATGTTCATATGTTCCGTTTGGTGTTTTATATCTAAGTCCATCCTTTTACCTATCATGTCATTGCCCCCATTCCAAAATGTTCAAACTTGTTTTGGTAAAAACAATCACAACTATTGTCACTTCATAAGTATACTTCATGACAAATGGTATTACATGCTGTTATGTTGTAACAATGTACAGCTCCCCCACCCACTTTGAACAGCAGGGATTTTATAAGGACAGTTCCAGGAAACAAGATCGGGAGGAGTGCAAGAACATACCAAAAACTACCCAACCCCAAGAACTCTTCTGACAACCATACACATACCATTCCTCGACACTTGTAGTTACTAAATTCATCTTCAGTCGAATGCCACCAGGCCTTTTGCCCTTACACTATTTTTTACATAAATTACAGGAACAGTATTTATTAACCCCAAACAAGGTCAAAACAAAATGTCATGGTTCTGGTAACATGCTGAAATGAAGATAAAAGAGCTCAAGAAGGCTGACTGAGTCGTGCTACAAGCAGCATTATGTCCTTGATCCGACTCACCATCTGCAGCTTTGTTTTGTTAGCTCAATAGGAGGAAACATAGAGCAGCGTCCATTGTGTGTGTTTTTCTGAGAATTATTGTACAGTAGAGTATACATGAATTAAATGGCTGACAATCATAAATAACAAACAAAAGTGTCATTTAATTAATCCAGATTTTATTTATTCCATAATTATGAACAAACTTGGTGGTTATTTGCACTTCATACGAATACTTTAGAACAAAGGGTATTACATTCTGTTATAATATCACATTGCAATCATACATACCGTACCTTCACACATCTGCACATTGTAGAGCTCCCACCATCAACCGTATTGGCAATATTTAGGACTGTTCCAGGAAACAAGATCAGCGAGGAGTGCAGAACATCCAAACAAGTACACAGACCATGATTTAGTCACCTTGCCTTTTTTGAAACTGTGTTCATTTCGGTGCTTTTTCTTTTTCGTTTGTTCCTTTATGTGACTTGCGTGCCCTGTTGTTTCTGGTGCTACTCTTTCCAATCCCCTAGTTTCGCATTTTAATAGAAATTACTAGAAAAGGGTGCAATATCTGAATTTAAGCTCCAAAACCGCCAACTGTATTAGTTTTCATACATAAATGATCAATCAAAAATCAACAATTCTCAGTATACCTCATTTTCTACCCGGCCACTTTCATTCAAAGCTAGCAGTTTCTTTTCGTATATATACTCTTCTATTTTGGAAACCATTTACGGCTCATTATCGGTATTTCCACAGGGTAGTGACGCATATTATTTTATGTGCGTGCGACCGCATGATGACTTATATGATATATAAGGCGGTCGCACACACTTAAAATAATATGCGCCAATACCCTGTGGATATTTCAATAGGTTGCAGAATTGTCAAGTTATATTTTCTGTTGTTTATTTTTCAACGTGTTATACCAGACCTGTGTGTATTCTTTGTGTATTTTAACTGTGTTTGTATTTTTAGATGCAAAGTTTTTACTGTAAAATCATTAAGAACCACTTTGCGTGTATTTGTTTGTCCAATTTACTTGCGTATAATACAATGACAACCCTTTTTACTTACACCTTATATACCTGGTTATATTACTCAAAATGTTTCATGCTGTATCAACTCAACTTGAGTTCCAAAAGTTGTGCACCATGGAGCATGGGGTTCAAACTAAATCTGTTGATATTTCTCTGCTCACATTTGTCCTCGAATTTAAAAGTTTTTTGCTTCATGTAAATATTGATTGTTCTGTTGTTATTAGTGTGGCTTTCGTCATCATTTATCATATAGCATTACATCTTGTGCAACATAATTATATTATCTGATGATATCATAGAATCATTTGTCTCTCGTTTGATATCAATTATTGTAATTATAAAAACATGTCGTGATAATTAATTTTAAAAAAGAAACATGTTGTTATTCAATATGCTTGAATAAACAGTTACGAAATGAATAACTGGAAATTTCTGCCAATTAAACCTTTGCAATTATTATGAAATCGTGCACAGACATAGCCTATGTATTAAATTTAGAACAAAACTGGTTTTGCCTGGTCTTATTAGGGGAAAATAAATGTACACCAACATATACAAATACATGTATTGCATTTCTTTCCGAGGTTTTAATTAAGTTCTAAATTATTTTATAACACAAAACAATACTTTTGTGAATTAGAAAGCTTGTTCATTTTGTTTAAATTCTATCAGATATCCAATACACGGTCATACTAAACTTGTTGAAATAGACCAACTTAGAAGAACTGCATACTTAGAAGCGTGTGTAACAAGGTTGGGTATATGCAACTTCCGTGATGAAAAATAGAGTAGATTTAATAGGCGGCTGTTGGTGGATCTAACCCTGTATTCCATGGTCACATCTTTTTATGTACTATCAGTAGTATGTTTCCTACATCCTGAGTGTATACAATCAAACTTGTCCACAATTGGGATATTGGGATACGGTTTGCAAATTGAACCATTTTCCAAATCACCCGTGGCGTTGAACCCGATCTTGATCAATCGACCATCTTGATACTGCCCATAAACTATTTTCCAACTAGTTTTTTATCAATGAATTATATATCTATGGAGTACTGGGTTACTGTTTAAAGAACAGGATGACCGTTGTCACAGGTCGGACTGTTGACTGTTTCTAGACTCTCATTTATTGGTGCTTTCTCATTGGACATGTATAAGTCACATGGTGATCATGTGACCTATTACGTAATGATGCTAGCTCTGTTTATGTAATATCTGACACACAATTTTTTTATGGGTCAGGTGTCTAGTAATACAATTATAGTAGCATCGTCTGAAGTGTATTTTATCCTGATTTTGCCACAGTCTTTTGAAGGAGGTAAAAATTGCGCTGCGCATGTCTGTTGGCAGAACGAAATGCTGAATGATTAATAACTAACAAATACACATTTATATAACATTTCAAGGTTGGTCACGTATTGACCTTGAGTTCACAAGGTCAAAAGTCAAGGGGGACATCTGCATCGTAGCCACAACTTTTACTATATTATCATTGTTAGTAAAACATGTCATGTATTTATTTTTCAATATAGATAAAGCATGTTTATTGAATGAAATACTACTTTATAAAGTATGTATATTACTTTTGTGCCACGTTGTTGCCCTCTATGAGATGTTGTTTGTTCTTTTATCACTTCAGTTCACAGTTTTGATTGTCATGTATACTGGACGACAGACATATTTGTACACGATACAAACTGTTTAATAAAGGTTAAATGATTGAACTTGTTTACTCCATACACCAGTTCACGCCTTTACCCCTTGTTCATCATCAGTTATGTTCCAATAATGAGTAAGGAGGTAAGCATATCAGGACTCCCCATCATGGGAGATCATTCTTGATATGTGTCACAAAAAGCTGCATATAAGATGTACACACATTAGTTGATCAATTATCAAACTAGATTAGGGTGTATGGAGTAAAGAGTTAGAATGACAACATTGGTGCAACACTTAATCTGTACTTGCGAGAAATGTTCACATGATGTTTGGGTAGGTCTAAACAGGAAGTATCCTGTGGACAAAACTGTAGTAATAAAACCAATGTATGTGTTTTTGCATTAAGTGTATTTGCGAGCTCAGGAGCAATATTGTAACCATAACATGAGAGTGTACTGTCTCGGAGCTTCTGAATCAAATCAACAACTATTAATGCAAGTATCTATTTGAATACTGCAAGGTTGGCTATTGTACTGGGACATTATCCACAAACTTTTTAAGACTGAAACTCAGAAATTTTCCTTTCACTCTATGCTGTTGTAAAGGTGTCAATTTTGATATAAACAAAGTGTGCAGTGGGTCACAACAATTATACAACCGACAAAATGTCATTGGTTTAGATCCATTGTAAGAGAAATGCTAATAAATGGAACTTCTGCAAACTTTCTGTCCGAGTTCCAGTCTTAAACTATTTGTGAACAAGGCCACCAGATGTTACAATTGTGCTATGATTAGCTTAATAGTGATTACCCCTAACTCGTGTAATTCTCCAGCAGCAGCTGCTAACTGGTGCATTGAATATGTTAACATTTGTCTGTGTATTGTTTTAGCATTTGGTTGGGCCTTTTAATTTTGAACCTATCAATATGTGTACTTGCATTGTGTATATATACTAGGAGGAGGCAATAAAGTTATGAATATGTTCATATGTTCCGTTTGGTGTTTTATATCTAAGTCCATCCTTTTACCTATCATGTCATTGCCCCCATTCCAAAATGTTCAAACTTGTTTTGGTAAAAACAATCACAACTATTGTCACTTCATAAGTATACTTCATGACAAATGGTATTACATGCTGTTATGTTGTAACAATGTACAGCTCCCCCACCCACTTTGAACAGCAGGGATTTTATAAGGACAGTTCCAGGAAACAAGATCGGGAGGAGTGCAAGAACATACCAAAAACTACCCAACCCCAAGAACTCTTCTGACAACCATACACATACCATTCCTCGACACTTGTAGTTACTAAATTCATCTTCAGTCGAATGCCACCAGGCCTTTTGCCCTTACACTATTTTTTACATAAATTACAGGAACAGTATTTATTAACCCCAAACAAGGTCAAAACAAAATGTCATGGTTCTGGTAACATGCTGAAATGAAGATAAAAGAGCTCAAGAAGGCTGACTGAGTCGTGCTACAAGCAGCATTATGTCCTTGATCCGACTCACCATCTGCAGCTTTGTTTTGTTAGCTCAATAGGAGGAAACATAGAGCAGCGTCCATTGTGTGTGTTTTTCTGAGAATTATTGTACAGTAGAGTATACATGAATTAAATGGCTGACAATCATAAATAACAAACAAAAGTGTCATTTAATTAATCCAGATTTTATTTATTCCATAATTATGAACAAACTTGGTGGTTATTTGCACTTCATACGAATACTTTAGAACAAAGGGTATTACATTCTGTTATAATATCACATTGCAATCATACATACCGTACCTTCACACATCTGCACATTGTAGAGCTCCCACCATCAACCGTATTGGCAATATTTAGGACTGTTCCAGGAAACAAGATCAGCGAGGAGTGCAGAACATCCAAACAAGTACACAGACCATGATTTAGTCACCTTGCCTTTTTTGAAACTGTGTTCATTTCGGTGCTTTTTCTTTTTCGTTTGTTCCTTTATGTGACTTGCGTGCCCTGTTGTTTCTGGTGCTACTCTTTCCAATCCCCTAGTTTCGCATTTTAATAGAAATTACTAGAAAAGGGTGCAATATCTGAATTTAAGCTCCAAAACCGCCAACTGTATTAGTTTTCATACATAAATGATCAATCAAAAATCAACAATTCTCAGTATACCTCATTTTCTACCCGGCCACTTTCATTCAAAGCTAGCAGTTTCTTTTCGTATATATACTCTTCTATTTTGGAAACCATTTACGGCTCATTATCGGTATTTCCACAGGGTAGTGACGCATATTATTTTATGTGCGTGCGACCGCATGATGACTTATATGATATATAAGGCGGTCGCACACACTTAAAATAATATGCGCCAATACCCTGTGGATATTTCAATAGGTTGCAGAATTGTCAAGTTATATTTTCTGTTGTTTATTTTTCAACGTGTTATACCAGACCTGTGTGTATTCTTTGTGTATTTTAACTGTGTTTGTATTTTTAGATGCAAAGTTTTTACTGTAAAATCATTAAGAACCACTTTGCGTGTATTTGTTTGTCCAATTTACTTGCGTATAATACAATGACAACCCTTTTTACTTACACCTTATATACCTGGTTATATTACTCAAAATGTTTCATGCTGTATCAACTCAACTTGAGTTCCAAAAGTTGTGCACCATGGAGCATGGGGTTCAAACTAAATCTGTTGATATTTCTCTGCTCACATTTGTCCTCGAATTTAAAAGTTTTTTGCTTCATGTAAATATTGATTGTTCTGTTGTTATTAGTGTGGCTTTCGTCATCATTTATCATATAGCATTACATCTTGTGCAACATAATTATATTATCTGATGATATCATAGAATCATTTGTCTCTCGTTTGATATCAATTATTGTAATTATAAAAACATGTCGTGATAATTAATTTTAAAAAAGAAACATGTTGTTATTCAATATGCTTGAATAAACAGTTACGAAATGAATAACTGGAAATTTCTGCCAATTAAACCTTTGCAATTATTATGAAATCGTGCACAGACATAGCCTATGTATTAAATTTAGAACAAAACTGGTTTTGCCTGGTCTTATTAGGGGAAAATAAATGTACACCAACATATACAAATACATGTATTGCATTTCTTTCCGAGGTTTTAATTAAGTTCTAAATTATTTTATAACACAAAACAATACTTTTGTGAATTAGAAAGCTTGTTCATTTTGTTTAAATTCTATCAGATATCCAATACACGGTCATACTAAACTTGTTGAAATAGACCAACTTAGAAGAACTGCATACTTAGAAGCGTGTGTAACAAGGTTGGGTATATGCAACTTCCGTGATGAAAAATAGAGTAGATTTAATAGGCGGCTGTTGGTGGATCTAACCCTGTATTCCATGGTCACATCTTTTTATGTACTATCAGTAGTATGTTTCCTACATCCTGAGTGTATACAATCAAACTTGTCCACAATTGGGATATTGGGATACGGTTTGCAAATTGAACCATTTTCCAAATCACCCGTGGCGTTGAACCCGATCTTGATCAATCGACCATCTTGATACTGCCCATAAACTATTTTCCAACTAGTTTTTTATCAATGAATTATATATCTATGGAGTACTGGGTTACTGTTTAAAGAACAGGATGACCGTTGTCACAGGTCGGACTGTTGACTGTTTCTAGACTCTCATTTATTGGTGCTTTCTCATTGGACATGTATAAGTCACATGGTGATCATGTGACCTATTACGTAATGATGCTAGCTCTGTTTATGTAATATCTGACACACAATTTTTTTATGGGTCAGGTGTCTAGTAATACAATTATAGTAGCATCGTCTGAAGTGTATTTTATCCTGATTTTGCCACAGTCTTTTGAAGGAGGTAAAAATTGCGCTGCGCATGTCTGTTGGCAGAACGAAATGCTGAATGATTAATAACTAACAAATACACATTTATATAACATTTCAAGGTTGGTCACGTATTGACCTTGAGTTCACAAGGTCAAAAGTCAAGGGGGACATCTGCATCGTAGCCACAACTTTTACTATATTATCATTGTTAGTAAAACATGTCATGTATTTATTTTTCAATATAGATAAAGCATGTTTATTGAATGAAATACTACTTTATAAAGTATGTATATTACTTTTGTGCCACGTTGTTGCCCTCTATGAGATGTTGTTTGTT